>OY804555.1:18338877-21316377 GCA_963680865.1 Spergularia marina
TTCGTTCAACTTTAGAATTACTATAATATAATAATACCTTATTATACTTATAAGGTTGCTTACTTTAATATTTTATAAAATATTAATATTAACAAACATTCTATTCATTGTTCAAATATGATGGAGTTTTTTTTCTGAAAAACCCCCAAGCCCCTTATCGGATTTGAACCGATGACTTACGCCTTACCATGGCGTTACTCTACCACTGAGTTAAAGGGGCCCTTAAATATTATATATATATATATATTTATAGTTAATTCTTGGCTGAGTCACCATTTATATACATAGACATACAAAATAGATCTATGGGTATATATGACATTAGGTTATTCGATATATTAGAACTTAGATAGACACATATACATACGTAGACTAATAGCAGCTAGCTGCGGGTTTCGAAATGCGAGACTGGGTTTGTTTTGTTTAACTTAAACTTCCATAACTTTTATTTTACAGATTCTTTGAATTTCCTATTATAATTTATAAAATTAAATCTTTATCTTAGATTATGTATTTTTTTCTCGTTTTATAGTTTTATAGATTGAATATGGAATGGTTTGAATGAATTAGATATAAAAAAAATGATGTAATTGTAATCATGTACGACAGAAAGATTCCTTGAATCTAAAATCGAATTATTGTTATATTAGATTATATTGACAATTTCAAAAAACTGTTCATACTATGAACATAGTATGATGGCAGTTGGGTACGTACGCCCCCATCGTCTAGCGGTTCAGGACATCTCTCTTTCAAGGAGGCAGCGGGGATTCGACTTCCCCTGGGGGTAGGGTACTTACTAAAAAAGGAAGTTGATCATGGATTATCAATAAGCCTCAAATTTAATTGATTCTTCCTGGGTCGATGCCCGAGCGGTTAATGGGGACGGACTGTAAATTCGTTGGCAATATGTCTACGCTGGTTCAAATCCAGCTCGGCCCAAAAACTCTCTCACCCACCATGAGATGAAGATATTTGTCCTCCCGAACTGGCCGCTACGTGGAATAAAAGAGTTAAAATTTCTGTTTTTACTTTGTGTGCTCTATTTTTTTGTTCGAGATAATGATCTATATTCATCTCAAGTATTAAGGAAAAAAAGAAAACCCGTTTTCGTTAGTTTTAGTTAAAGGTTTTCTTACAATTTAGTTATTTTGAAATAATAGGAAATAACAAACCTTGACTAATAATTCGTTCTCACTCAAGTACAAATTCATCCAGAGATCCATCTAGCACTTAGACCCCCCTCTCTGGTACAAGATACAAATTCGAACTAGACATTTTTTGAATCAAATCATAAAAAAAGGATATTGTATACCTTAGTTCCTTGGGATTGTAGTTCAATTGGTTAGAGCACCGCCCTGTCAAGGCGGAAGCTGCGGGTTCGAGCCCCGTCAGTCCCGATGGATCAAATAACCAAAAAAAGAAATATTAAACAAGTATTCTATCCTTTGTTTTTAGACCCCTTAATTACATTACTCAATTATTTTATTTTCAAATGCCACTGCGGGTACATGTGAAGAAATGATCAAAAGGGCTGTATTTGCGAGAGAATTGGGAGTTCCTATTGTAATGCATGACTACATAACAGGGGGATTCACTGTAAATACTAGTTTGGCTCATTATTGCCGAGATAATGGTTTACTTCTTCACATCCATCTTGCAATGCACGCAGTTATTGATAGACAGAAGAATCATGGTATGCACTTCCGTGTACTAGCCAAAGCATTACGTCTGTCTGGTGGAGATCATATTCATGCGCTTTCATATCTTCTTAACCCGAAATGAAATGGCTGGGGAGAGGCAATTTTCCGATACTCCCGGGAGCAGATCCAGTGGAGGCGGGGTGGGGCCTGTAGCTCAGAGGATTAGAGCACGTGGCTACGAACCACGGTGTCGGGGGTTCGAATCCCTCCTCGCCCAAAAGCGACCCCGAAGGGAAGGACCTTTCCCTTTTGGGAGTAGGAAAATCATGATTGGGATAGCGGAGCTAAAGCTATGGAACTTGGGTGTGGGTCTTTTGTCGAAGTGGACCTTACTTAATTTTTTTATTACGTGTTACCCTTATTATTACTTATAGTATAGTATGCCCCGACGACAGCCTATTTTTTTTTACGCCCTCTAATTCTTCAGAGAATAGCAGAGCAAATACAAAGTAGCATAGCAAAAATGCGTTCCTCGTCATTAATATGTTTTTTGTTTGCTCGCGGTAATTGTAGCCTCTTTGGAGAATCAATGACCGCATCTTTGATACACTGCTAGTACATCCGAAAATTCTGAATTGGCTAGTTGTAAATAGCCCACGCAATTTCAATAGTTCTTCCGCTTCCAAGATAAATTCTCCCGTTTGGGCCTCGTAAAAAGAGCTAGCAGGTTGATGAATCATTACCCTGATGATATACCTTAACAGGGGTTCCTCTATCTCGCGCGACAAGGTGCAGAGGAAAAATAGAGAATAAAAAAATGATAAATTATATATAGAATTGAACAACCGTACGTGCATTTTTTTCGCATTGCATACGGCTTTACGATGGAATTTACTTTATTTCCCTCAAAGAAATAAAAAATAGAGGATCGATCAGATCCCGATCAGTAAATGATCCAATTACCACCCTTTTTTTTTCGAAGGAGTTTAAAAATACTATGATGGCTCCGTTGCTTTATATTTATTTCGTCTATAATTCAGCAATCCCAAAGTTTCTTTTTTATCCGAAAAATAAGGAAAATTGCTTTTTTTTTACTCTTTCAAACAGAAATGTTGTTTTAAGAGTCTTTTGGTATGAAAAAAGTTTGTGACGCTGAAACGGACCCCCCCAACAAAATCGGGAATATTCTTCATCTCATACTACCCTTTCGATACATAATCTAATATTACAAAAAATCGAGATGCATTTTTCTCATATCGAATTCAAAGTGCCATGCTATTGTTACTTCATTTGTAAGATGGTGAAGGCATAGTATTCTTTTTTCTCTAAAAAAAAAACTCATTGGCGCCAAGCGTGGGGGAATGCTAAACGTTTGGTTATCACCTTGTTCTAGCCGATCTCAGTATTGGTGTTTTTTTATGGATCGCTATTTCAAGTATTGCTCCAATTGAACTTCTTATGTCAGGATATGGATCAAATAATAAGTATTCCTTTTTAGGTGGTCTAAGGGCTGCTGCCCAATCAATTAGTTATGAAATACCATTAACTCTATGTGTGTTAGCAATATCTCTACGTGTGATTCGTTAAGACATAAGTCTTCCAATTTAAGTTTCTAATAAACAATGGAATTTATAAGAAACGTATTTAAAAAGTATCTTCATTTTTTAATTAACCGCTCGGGTTGATAAACTAAACCAGATAGTTAGATGAGTGAAAAAAAACAGCTTATAAATTCGCAGTAAAAAAAAATCTCATTTCCTATGTACAAGGTTTAAACGCAAATAAACATAAGCAGTCTTGACTGCTTACCCCCAAGATTTTTTAATGAATAATTCTATAACTTGAAGCGGGTTGAAAAGATAAATTTTATAGAGCTTTTACTATAATAAAATAACCGTATTACCATAAGATTGAATAAAAAGGTGGATAATTAGGAACACCAAAGTACACAAAGGATTCGTATTAGAGATTATGTAAATTATCCTAAGTTTACATACAAGAAATACTAATTCAGGCCAATGGTGTCTTTAGAGTATACCGAATCAGTATAGCTATCCTTCTTCTGACACAGCAAGGCAGTTTCTATTAATATAATATTGAATCAAAAATTGATGAAATACAAATAGTCTAGAGTTTTTCTTTATGATTGGAGTGGTTTCAGGTTAGAAACCGAGGATCGGTGGAAGTGAGACTCTGACAGTTAAAGAATTTATCACAAATTCCGGAAGACTCTTCTAAACTAAACCCCCCCCCCCCCCCAATTTAATTAGCTGCAAAATCTATAAGTCTATTTTCTTTATAGAAGAGGTTCTGGAGAATATCTTATTTTAAGTTTTATTTGAATAAATTTGGTTAATCGTCAAAAGAAACCACAACTAGAGCCAAAAATTTTTTACCTATTTTTCAGATTAATATTAATATGGAATGGCCGAGCAAAGATAATAACAATGACTAGTCTTAGACTCGAGTTGGGCAAAATCAAAATTTGATAATATAACACCTTCTTTTATTCGAAATACTTTTTTTAGATGGATCAACTGCATTGCTGAGTCTAATGAGTTCAGTTTTAATTTTAAAGTGTTATTGTTATTTTTTGTTCTAAAAAAAAGAACAAACTCGAAATGATTTATTCTCTCTATAGTCAAAGCGATTAAAAGTTTCATTTGTAAATGAAATTCTATGGCATAATTCGTATTTTTTTACTATTAGATTAGTTTATTCACGTGTTTTTCAATAAAGTTGTTGATTCAAAATCACGAGATGTGTAGATGTCAGAGATAATAAGTCATTTCTTTTTTTGATACCGTCCTTACTTTAATGTAAGAGTTGATGAATCAAAAAATTTCAATTGAACTGCTTCTTTTATTCTTCTTTAAATATAAATGTAAACTCGAATTTTTTCATAAAACCTTTTAAAAGCGAAACTTAGGTAAGTGCTTTATAAACATATGCATAATTCATAGACATTAATGCTTGTTTTGGTGCATACAAGTATTTTTGTTGGAACGTTGATACATAACTAATGGAATGCTTTGAGTATCCCCATTACCTGATAAAATGATTTTATCAGTATCAGTAGAACGGATCTTTCCCTCATATTCGGCTATAGCGAGAACCCCAGAATCTAGGGCCGCTTGGCGTTCCAACCCGGTTCCAACAATACATTTCTCGGACTGAGAAAGCGGAACTGCTTGACGTTGCATATTAGAACTCATTAAAGCTCGATTTGCATCGTTGTGCTCGATAAAAGGAATGAGGGAAGCGCCAATAGAAAAATATTGGAAGGGAAAAATACTTCTAAGATGAACCTGTTCCCAGGCAATCGTCAGGAATTCTTGACGGTAGCGAGCCGGAACAACCTGTTCTTCCTGAATACCTTGATTCAGGGCCAAGGAATTTCTTGTGGATACCATATAGTATTCATCATTGCTTGGTGATAAAAAAAGCATCTGTACCCTTGTTGATCTCTCAGAAATTTTATAAAAAGGACTTTCTAGAGACCCCAAAAAACCAATTCTTGCATGAATTGCTAAGGATCCAATAAGTCCAACATTAATTCCTTCAGATGTGTCAATTGGACAAATACGCCCGTAGTGACTAGGATGAATATCTCGTATCCGAAAACTGGCCGAAATTGCATTGTACATCCAGAATAGCCCTAAGAATACATGATCCCACGCGGATACTTGGCATGTTCCTCCTCTTCCGGGTCCATCACAAGGGAAACGAAACCCAAGATTAGCTTTATCCGGTATTAAACGAGAGCTACGAGCAAATAGAACACCTTTTAGAAGTATCAGTACTATTACATGAATTGTAAAAGCATGAATGTGGTGGACCAAAAAATCCGCAGTCCCTAAAGGAATGGGTAACAAAGCAACTTTGCCGCCCACTGCTACTAAATCACCCCCCCCAAGTCAAACTGGTGCTTGTTGTTGCACCTGGAGCCGTTGCGTTAGGCGCTACAGCATGGATATTCTGTATCCATTGAGCGAAGACGGGTTGTAATTGTATAGCGGTATCTGAAAACATATCTTGAGGACGCCCTAAAGCGATCATGGTATCATTATGAATATATAAACCAAAACTGTGAAATCCTAGAAATATACATACCCAGTTGAGATGTGATATGATTGCATCACGATGTCTAAGAAAGGCCTGTTCCTAAAGGACCGAATGGATTCTTAATTGTAATTGGGCGATCTTTTTTAATTGATTCTTTGTGATATTTTCCGTCGTTGAGTGTAAATGGACCCATTCCAAAACAATTGGATGATGACAAAATTATAAAAAAAGGACATTCCTTATTTTTACCCAACAACGTACGAACAGTTCCTTGATTTTGGTTAAATGATTGTTGAAGTTTTGTCTTTGAATAAATGGAAAAAAAGGGATTCATATTGGTATACTTTGATTCATCATCAGAAAAAAGGGGGGGATCATTCCTTTTCCCGATATACAAAAGAGCGGATTTTTTTAACTCGATTCTTAGGAAATTTCGAATCATACCATGTGTCCTTACTTCAACAAAAGAAGTGTGGGCCTCGTCGATAGAAGAACTTTTTTTGTCGTGGTTCCAATTCAATACTAAACAAGTACGTACTAATTGACTACTTGTGTCAGAAATTCCCTGAGTGACTTTACCATTTCCATGAAGGATATAATTGAAAACCCCAAGTTGCACATTATCCCTTTCTTGCAATAGATCCTGAGGGAAAAGTGTTGCTAAATTGATACCGTCTGTTATTTCATATGTGACTACGGGTCGAACCAAAACAAAATACTTTTTCTTAGTAGGGGTGATCCGTTGGACATAGAGCCAATTTGTCAAATTTGTTGATTTCTGGTAATTTGTCTTTCCGGGTGGTATCAAAATGCCACTGTGTCGGGATATTGTATCTGTCTCCCCAGGAAAATGGATATCTCCAGACAAAATTTTAACTTCAATCTTTTTTTTTTTCCTCTCCACCCGAACCATTCCGCCGACTTGGCTTCTTGTATTTAAAGTGATTTGCGTATCTACACCAATGATACTATTGTTTCGTACCATTATCGAAGAAGATCCGGGTAAGATATGTACTTCCTCGGAAATGAAAAAAAACCGATCTACTTTCGTTTGGTATTTTGGTCGAAATTCTTTGACTCCTCGATACTCAATCAAATCCTCTTTTTTAAGGATGGGGTGCATCTCTATAGTCCCATATTTAGTAATTCCCGAACTCTTTGTTCGGTAGCGAGGATCATCGAAATAAGCAAAAATGCTATTTCTATGGAAAATTCCATTTTGGGTATTTCAATCGAGATACCTTCGGAAAGGGACATTAATTCTTTTTCTCGTTCTTGACTCGATTGAAATTGAAATGGAATGATGACTCTATTTTTGCGCCTCTTTGCCAATAAATCGGTGTTTTTTGCAGGATATATGTGATTACACTGACACATTTGATGAAGTTCTGAATAATTCGTAATCCTATGTTCTTTTTGACTCGATTTTTTAATAGAAAGATTCAAGAATTTATCTTTTACTGGATCATTAGTATTAATCATTGAGGCGTTAGAAACATCTATTTGTTCGAAAGAAAGAGAATGAGTGTTCGTTTGATCTTGATCCTTGTGGAGTGAAAAGGAGACTGCACTGGATCTGTATGGCCTTCCTGATAATATCCATAAACGGCTTGCTTTTGTTAAGAGATGAACATTACCATATGTAAATTCGGGTGCATGATACACATCGGTGCTCCAGTGCATTTCGCCTTCTGAGTCAGAATAAATATGTTTTCTTATTTTTTCCTTAAAATTGAGAGTCGATGCCCCCGCGCGAATTTCAGCAATCACTTGTTCGGATTCAACATATTGGTCGTTTTGAACTAAAAGAAAACTTTTTGGCGGAATAGTCACATTATGTAGAATATCTTCGCTCTCAATAGTGACATACAAGTCTATATAACATAGAAAGGCAGGGTGTCCATGACGTGTACGTGTGGGATGAACCAACTCCTCATTAAATTTTATTTTTCCATTATAGGGGGCTCGTACATGTTCTGCGGTTCCCCCTGTGAATACTCCGCCCGTATGAAAAGTTCTTAATGTTAGTTGAGTACCAGGCTCCCCGCCCGTATGAAAAGTTCTTAATGTTAGTTGAGTACCAGGCTCCCCAATGGATTGACCTGCAATAATACCTACAGCTTCGAGTCTTGGGGTTAGCGAATGAATATATCTTAGATATATTCATAACATTGGCGTTATGAAAACTTCGAGTCTATAACAAATGCTTTTTTTTAGTATTTTTTTATATCTTAGATTATGTCATTAAAATCTAAACAAAAGCGTCTTTCACTCTTTAAGTAGTTCTCTTTTTTTTCATTAGCGATTTGAAGGTGGTTATGTTATTCCGTTTTTCCAAATAGTAAGCGTTTTTTTCTTATCACAAGTCTTGTTATATATATGATAGACGGACAAAAAAAGATCCTTTATTTGAGCAAGTAGTACTCAGTTGAGTAATTCACAATAGCTATTATTACTTAATAATAAATATTATTATTCGTTTTGTTTTATTGTTTTATAAAATAAAAAATTTTAGTCAAATTATAAACAAAGGTTATGTTTTTGAAGATCCCCATAAATTCCGGTACTTGTATTATATTAATACTTTTCATCCTTTTAATTGACACAGACCCTAGTTATCTAGTAAAATGGGGAGATGAGGCACTAGAAAGGGGAATAGAATAGTCGGGATAGCTCAGCTGGTAGAGCAGAGGACTGAAAATCCTCGTGTCACCAGTTCAAATCTGGTTCCTGGCACATTATTTTTTTTATGAGTATATTATTTATTCTCAAAATTGACGAATATGGATCGATAGTAAGTTATTCAGCTCAGTATTGTGCGAAATAACCCATCTATTTAAAAAATAGATGGGTAGATAATTTAAATTTAAAAAATAAAATTATTTTTTATGTTTTCTCTTTTTTTGTTCATTTTGTGTTTCCTCTCTAGAGTCTCTAAGAGTTAAAGGATAAAAATCAAAAAAGTTCATCTAAGATCCAGTAGAAATAGATAGAAATATAATTTGATTACCTTTAATCCTTTAATATCGATTTCTCTTTTTGCTTTTCCTCATACATTCTATGACTTTAGAGAACCCGTCTAAGTAAGTGTAAATAATTTATGTATGCGCGGTACAAAGTTCAGGATACAGAACTTTTTAGTTCATTCTATCGGCTCTTAGTTCATTCAAAAGTTGTATTTGGGGAATCTCAAAAAAATGATTCATTTGTTTTTTTTTTTATTCACCCATAATCCCAGCGGGACGTCGATTACTCCGGTTGATCGAGAACATACAAATATATCTCATAATGTAGTGTTTTTTATCCGTTTTTATCATTCAATAAGCATCTTGTATTTCATAAAAACTGAGTACAATATAATCCTTACGTAAGGGCCACCCTACCCAACTTTCGGGCATTAAAATACGTTTTAGGCGTGGGTGATTATCATACCAAATTCCTAACATATCATAAGATTCCCTTTCTTGAAAATCGGCGCTTTTCCAAACCCAGAAAACGGACGGAATTCGAGGATTACTCCTTGGAGCAAATACCTTTATACATACCTCTTCCGGTTGGTCCGCATCATACTCTAGTCTCGTAAGATGATACACACTACATAACAGACCTCCTGGCGCTACGTCATAGGCACATTGAGAACGGAGATAATTGTAACCATATACATATAAAATAACAGCAATAGAATGCCAATCTTCGGGCTTAATTTGTAAAGTCTCCATTCCTTGGTAATCGAAGCCCAAAGATCTATGAACTAGCCCGTGTTTGACTAGCCAAGCAGACAAACGACCCTGCATCTTGTTTATATCTCCCACATTATTTTTTTATAAGTATTTTAGGTTTACTTTCCCATACGATGAATTTCTGAATAATGAATCTGTCGTTTATGTTTACAATTACAAATAAAGTGAATCCGATTTAATTCACAAATTCGTGGGAAGATAATGAAGTTTTGTATTTGAAAAATGTTTCATCTGAAGTAAATGGAGATTTATATTTATAGAGTAATCCTTGATCATAATTTCCAGTATGAATACTACGTCCAACACGAAACTTGTGATTGATAGTAAAACATCGATTCCTCTGTTGAGACTTAATTCTATCTTCATAGATTTCCCTGGATATTTTCTTACGAAGCTTTGTTATAGCATCTATAACTGCTTCAGGTTTAGGAGGACAGCCCGGCAAATAGACATCCACGGGAATTAGTTTATCAACCCCCCGAACAGTACTATAGGAGTCGGTGCTGAACATCCCTCCGGTAATTGTACACGCTCCCATAGCAATAACATATTTAGGTTCCGGCATTTGCTCATATAATCTTACTAAAGAAGGCGTCATTTTCATTGTTACTGTACCGGCTGTTAAAATTAGGTCCGCTTGTCTAGGGCTCGATCTCGGTACCAGTCCATAACGATCAAAGTCGAATCGTGAACCTATTAATGAAGCAAATTCAATGAAACAACAACTGGTTCCATATAGAAGTGGCCATAAACTCGAGAGTCGTGACCAATTTGAAAAATCATTTGATGTAGTTGAAATAACTGAATTTTTGGTTATTCGATCAAGTAGTGGAAACTCAATGGAATTCATAACTATTTCCCTCTTCTTTTTTTTTTACTTTTTTTGTATAAATATTCGGGGATTAAGACCATTCCAATGCTCCTTTTCGCCATGCATAAACTAAACCAACAATTAGGATAAGCACGAAAATTAAAGCTTCTATAAATACGGATACGCCCAATACACCGAAACTCATTGCCCATGGATAAAGAAAAACTGTTTCAACATCAAAAACAACAAAAACTAGAGCAAACATATAATAACGTATTCGAAATTGTAACCAAGCATCCCCCATCGGTTCTATACCCGATTCGTAACTCGAAAGTTTCTCCGGTCCTTTGCTACTCGGCGCAACAATTCCGGAAACTAGAAATGCTAAAATAGGAATAACACTTGATATTATTAAAAATGCCCAGAAAATGTCATATTCATAAAGTATAAACATAGTCAGACTCCTTACGAATGTGGAAAATATGTCGAATTTTTTAATTCCAAATTAGAATTGTCAAGTTATCCAGAACTACTTAGTCAAAACAATCATTTTTTTTATTTTGAGCGAACTACTAAATATAATATTTTATTATAAAAAAAAAGTTTATCTCATTTCAAGCGTGATTGACTGGAATATTTTTTATCTTTTGTTTTCCATTCCACTGAATTTTTTTCGAATTATAAAATTCTAGAAATCGATATTGTTCTTAGCTTTTATAGATACAAATATCGTTTTTTTCAACTCGGTTTTTGTTTTTACTAAATAAGCAAGGAGAATAAATTCCAAAGTGAATTCTTATTTTTTTTTATGAGAGATAACTGATGGGTTATTAAAAATAAAAGAATATTCGGAAATTTGAATATTAAAAAAAATGCGTTCTAGTATATAAAATTTTAGGGCTATACGGACTCGAACCGTAGACTTTCTCGGTAAAACAGATCAAACTTTTTTTATTCTCAAAATGATTTGAACTGTTTCAAAGACCCAACATGCAGTTTTTTTGCATTGGGCTCTTTTCATTAACTAATCTAAATATTCAGTTAGTCCACCATATTTTTTCTTGATAGAAAGAAAATGGTTCCATGTGCTGTGATTCATTATTTATTTGAACTTTGATTCAGAAGCACTACCAAAGTTTTTCAAAAAAGAGTTATATTGACGTAGGTCTGCCTTTGGCCTATATTAATTTCGAAATTAAATGGAGTCTCTATCGTTCTGCTTAAAGAATATAATATGAAACTTCATACACCTTAAAGTTCATCGGACGAAAAGAGATTTTTTGAGACCTTTATACTCATAAAGCCTAGCATTCAATAGGCTGCGTATTCACCTTATCAATATTTCGAATCAAAAAAGGGTTCTATTTGGTGACTAAAGGAACACCTGAATCAGACCGAATTAGAACTAAGTGTCAGGCTATTGTTCTCTTGTTTTGTTTCCTCAAAGTCATAGAGTAAGACATCGATTTATCAAAAAGAGTAATGGAATCTTTTTGATTGCATGATGGACTCCCCTGAAAAACATTGGCGCGCGTGTAAACGAGGTGCTCTACCTAACTGAGCTATAGCCCTTGTGCTACATAACATATTTTAACATGTAGATAATTTCTTGTCAAGATGAACATTCCCGATATAAAATCATAGTTCTTTGATCTCTTTGATTTATATTGCTTATAAACAATATTGGATTTATAATCCATCTATGTGATGTAACCCCTTAAGTTATCTTTAGTAATGAAAAAAGAACCTACTTAACTCAGCGGTTAGAGTATCGCTTTCATACGGCGGGAGTCATTGGTTCAAATCCAATAGTAGGTAAAACTTATTAGATACCAGAGTCAACGGTATCTAATAAGTTTTTATATCCACCCTCTAGATTATTAAAAGACTTTTTTTTTAATTATTCAATTTTGTATATCCTATATATTTTTTTATATCTTAGGCGTTATAAACATTGACTCTTTAAGATAACAAATGAATGCTTTTGAAAACTACGCTTTTGTTTAGATTTTGTTTATAGTATTATAGATCGAAGTTTTCATTCTGTACATGCCAAATCATGAATTAGTAACTGCATCCAATCTCCAAGAAAATCCCAATTGTTTCGTTTCGAACTTTCGATTTTTGAAATGGAATATTTTTATTTTTGGAATACCCATGAATAGGATCAAATCTTATTCCATGGTATTTACATGAGATTCCTCTTTCTTAAGTGAGTTCCCGAGAGGGCTTAGTTGATCCATGATTTCTCTTTCATTTGTTTCGAGAAAAGAAAGAAATATATCGATCAATTCCGATTCTTTTCTGGTCGAGATGTCTGGATCCATGGATCTAGGTGTCTATATAGATACTGATACTGTTCATGGATTAACGAAAATGTGCAAAAGCTCTATTTGCCTCTGCCATTCTATGAGTCTCTTCCTTTTTGCGTATGGCATCGCCACTCCCTTTGGCAGCATCCACTAATTCGGAACTTAATTTGAAAGCCATATTTCGACCCGGACGTTTTCGGGCTGCCCCTAATAACCAACGAATGGCAAGTGCTTTTCCTTGTGTGGATCCTATTTCAATGGGAACTTGATGAGTTGATCCGCCTACACGTCTTGCTTTTACTGCTATATCAGGAGTTACTCCACGTATTGCTTGACGTAAAACAGATAGTGGATTTGTTTCTGTCTTTTGTTGAATCTTTTTCACGGCTCGATAGATAATTTGATAAGCCAATGATTTTTTTCCGTGTTTCAGAATACGGTTAACCAACATGTTAACTAATCGATTACGATAAATTGGATCGGATTTTGCAGTTTTTTCTTCTACAGTACCTCGACGTGACATGAGCGTGAAAGGGGTTCAAGAGTCAGTTTTCTTTTTATAAGGGCTAAAATAACTTATTTTGGCTTTTTGACCCCATATTGTAGGGTGGATCTCGAAAGATATGAAAGATCTCCCTCCAAGCCGTACATACGATTTGGATCGGGTCGGATTCGGGTCAAATCATTCTAAAATGTTCAAATTTAAACATATTAATATCAAAATTTATCTCATATTATCTTAACTTGAAATTTTATTGCTAATTGGAGTGTTTGAAGATATGATATAGCTATCCAAGTCCCTTTGGTTCAATCGATTCATTTAAATGTTTGATTATTCGGGTCTGAGTCATTTCAGTTCGCGTCTATTTCGGGTCGCGTCAATATCGGGTCAAACAGTATTCGGGTCATTTTCGGATTCGGGTCTGGTCATTTCGGGTTTCGGGTTGAATTCAGATTACAAATTCGGGTCAAATTCGGATGTTCGGGTCAAGTATTTCGGGTCGGATGTTCGGGTCTGGGTCAGTTTTGCCAGGTCTAGTACTAAGACACTGAAATGTAAATTATTTTACTAAAAACCATGAAGAATCCTAGTAAAAGATAAGAGAGGGCCACTGAAAAATCTTGTTCAGACATCGAAGATGTAATTTCTGGATTCATCACTAATTGTACATTGTATATGATAGATGATCTTTGTCATGCATCGTTGTTGTCATCGAAGTTGTATTGTTACCTAGGATTTCGCAACCGAAGAATAAATTTTAATCAAGGTTCATCCTGTCATGAAAATATTTTAGGCGGTTCCATAGATGGAGACTGATTACGTGTTAGTCGTAGTCAAACCATACTTTCACATGACTTATTTATGGGTTAACATCAAATACCAAGACTCATTAAGCCACACTGAGTTAACGTAGACCGCGATTGAAATACATGAACCCTTAGTCACGCATTTTTTTATCACACCAATAGAAGAATGGGGTTTGATACACATATGAACTTATGCACCAACGGTTCAAGTGTGATACTTATGATTCAACCATAATGGTACTTGAATTGAGCAACTAACCAATAGCTGGAATGGTAAGTGAAATACACTAAATTTAACTTAATTTAGTTGGATTGTATCTAAAATGATAAACTAGTTGTAGCTAGTAGATGAAACATCGATAAATAAACTGAATTTAAATTAGCAAAACTGAATCTATAGTTGATATGGCGGCTGATTTACTAACTCACAATGCTTATGCCATGCTCGTGGGAGTACAAGGAGCATGATGACCTTTCTCACAATAAACAAGTAGGCACGCCACTTAACAATGATTTTACATTTTGTATTTCATGCGCCCACCCCGTTATTGTGAGTGGAAGCACCATAATTCTTGTGCTCCCGAAACCATGGTATAATTTACCACTAACACAAGTTAATTTGATTCAATTGAATAATTATGAACTCTTTATAACTTAACTAAAATAGTAGCTAGCATTTGGTGGAATGAAACTATGTTGACTACATAGAAATGATCTGAATAACCAAAAACTTAACTGAACTTTGAGTTATTAGCTAATAATTGAAACGGTACTAAATGAACCTAATTTGAACTGGTATGTACGAACATATCGAATTGATATTGTTAAACCAATATTAATAATTAAAAAAAAAAAGAGGAAAATTTGGTTTGGCGCTAAGCGTAATGCATTTAGCGCCAAACCAAAGTCATTTGAGCGCCAAATTAGAGGCATTTGTGGCGGCCATCAGCTCGGCCACTTTCATTTTTTTAACCTAATTACTAATATATAATGGGATCTTTTTATTATTAGCTAATAAAAGGGAAAACTAAAAAAAAAAAAAAAAGATAACAAAATAATAACATTACATGAAACTGATAACATCAAATCAAAAAAATATTATGCATAATCTACTCTAGCCACTCGTCACAAAACCATTTGTTGTGTAAGTAATTGAGGCTTACACGGTGTGTAAGCAAATTAAACTGCCCTCAGATTTAAATACAATCATTCCGTTGTGAAAATTTATGATCTGAATTGTGATTATCTTGAATACTGTAAACTTGAAGGAAATTTGATTTTATCTTATCTAAACCCATTGTTTTAAAAGTTGTATCAAATAGAGCCTTTGAAAATATTTTGAATTAAGTTTGGTTTGACTGTGATCATTGCCGAGTTAGGTTAGTTCATTCATTGTGTTTAGACGTCTGGTTCGGTTTGGTTCAAGTCATCTTCAAATAGATTACTTTTAATGGTTTTTTTATCGTTATTTTGGATTTTTGGGCATAGTTTTCTATCGAAAAAGAAAATACTACATTAATTAAAAAAAAAAACTGTTTTATTAGATTATCATTGACTTTGATCATTTTGAAGACATCTATCGGGTCATTTACCATCTTGTCATGAGTGATGTTGATCTCTGTGAGGGCGTTGCTGGTTTGTATTGGGTAAAATTCACAATGGCTAATGATTGGGCTCAAACCGGGTCAATTTCAGGATTCGGGTTCGACACATTTTTTAGTCTTGTCAAATCGACTTTGGCATCAAAATTACTCCCTCTGTTCCAATCTTTTCTTGGACTATTCCACTTTCGGCCGTTCCATTCATTTTTTGGCATTTCGGCATATGGGTTGTTTTTGTTTAATTAATACTGTGTTATGGGCCAATATTAACACTAATCTAAACTTAATACTAACCCAAGCCCATTATGCATTGATTAAAACCCACCCTCAACATTCTATGTCCTCCAACCCCTCTCCCACCACCTCTGATGCGCCCCTTCACCGCCTCACCCTTTCCCCACCGTATCCGGTTTTAGGAAACAAACATGGTTTTTTAATTGGATATAAACCGGACACCGACCAGACACACACCACACACCTAACACGACAAAAAAAATATGTCATTTTGACAAGTTTTTTTTTTTTTAACAAAAAACTATTTTTTTCTCTCTCCTATTCTAATTACACTAGCTCATAGTTCAAGTACATGTCTTACTTTTATAAATCTCCTTGTACTCCCATCTTCCTGCTCCGACCGGCTCTTCCACCTTCGACCGGCACCGCCTTAATAATAGACCTCCTCTGACCGACGTCCACTAGCAGCCCCATGCTACAGCCCTACCTGAACATGGCCACACCACCCCCACCTCTACCTACCTGTATTCATAGTACTTGTTAGTTTTGGAATTTTTGTCGTGTCCGTGTCCGCAAAATTTCAAAGTGTGGTGTCATGTATCCGTATCGGTGTCCGTGTCCGTGTTCGAGTTTGTATCAGTGCTACCTAGCCCACCACCACCTACACCTCTACAGCCTCATCCTCCCTGAACTCCGATCACGACCCTTCCCCCCACGGTCCACCCTCGTCGTCCCCTTTCTATTTCCTATTACTCGTCGGTGTTGGAGAGGACTAAAAAAGTCGGGTATTAGGGTCGGAGTAGGGGAGAAGGAAGGACGGTTGGCTGAGGCGGGGGAGGGGAGGGGTCGCCGTTCGTGGTGGGGTGTGGGAGAAGAGAGAGAAAACACGAAATTATGGATCTAAAAGGAAGGAGAAAAAGCAGAGGGGATGGGTGCGAAGGTCATGGGGCCAGGCAAGCAAAGTGATCGATGGAGCAGGTCGGTCACTCTGGCGGTGGGCGATAATGGTGTCGTTTGGATGGTTGAGGTGGGGGTAGGGCGCCGACCGGAGGTGGCTGTGGGTTGGGAGGGGAGATGAGAGAATATTAGTCGGGGTCCAAACCCAAAGTCCAAGATCCCACCGGAACAGAAAGAGTATTTTTTAGGGGTGACATCAATATCCTTCGATCAACCTCACCCGTTTATGTCTTCAGAGATGTGAACTTTACCTTTATATTTAACTTTATCAAACTTATACCTCACTATTACTCCACTCTGTCAACTTTGTCTTGTATTTTTTTTTTAAGATCAGTAGCATAGCATTGAAGAAAAGAGGTACAAGAGTGTTTAGATTATTACATCATAATTAAGTCCTACTAAGTCCGCCCAGGTCAATGTTTTCCCCTGAATTAGAGCGGGGAACAAATGTGTCGTTATCAGCAAAAAACATTTGAATAACTGGGGGAGGGGTTACAAAATCGTTAGATTGAATACATGTTAAGGTCTCTCTAGCCTTGCGGGCTTAAACATCAGAAACTTGAACCCACGTCCTCAGTATGCACAGAGTCATCTTCTTGATATCATCCTTGATGAAAACCCTGCATATGTCATATAAATTGATGAATCGACCATTAACTCTTTTTGTGCCCTGAATTCCTAGAGTGACAAGCTTGCAATCATTAAGAATAGTGACCGATTATCGGCCATGGTCTTTACACCAGTTGGTTGCGACAAGGATGCCAAGGACCTCTGCATGCGTAGCATCCAAGGCAAAGAATGATGCCATGAACCCAGCTGCCCAAGACCATCCTGATGGAGAAGGATGCCACCTATACCTGCAAAAGCCGATGAGAGAGCAAATGATGCATCTACTATGAGAGTAAAGTGTGGGCGGGGAAAGGTGAGGTGACCAGGGATGAACTTAGGGGTGTGGGTGAGGTTTTCATGGATAAGACCAGGGGCGAGTGAGGTAAAGTTGACAATTTGTTGCTGAGTGGTGCTAACAAGGGCGGGTGTGGTGGTATTTTTCATTTCAAAGAGCCAAAGGTTGCGACGTTTTCAAATAGCCCAGAGAAAAAAAAAATAGGTGGTACTACAAGCACTATCTCTAGTTAAATTAAAGGTGAAACCAACCGAAGGGTTAGGACAAAAAAGTGAGTTGGAATATTAAAAAAACCAAACCTCATAAGTACGGGGACAGTCTCTAAGAACATGTAAAGCATCCTCAGTAACGGAGGACCAAAGGAACAAGATAAATCACAACCCAAGCCAAACTTTGTGTTGTATATTACTCCAAATTTGAACACTATGCTCATCGTTCTGAGACTTAATTTATCCAAAGATTCCAAGCAACGACTCATATTGGACGCATTAGAGTGTGAACCAGTGACAATAGACAATTAGTCCCAATAATTTACTACTCCATGATTAACAGAGTCAATGAGTCAATATTAAATTATATGAGAAAGAAACCAAGTTGAAAGTTAGAAAAGAAGAAAACAGAAGATACACACTCTTGTTCTTTGTATCCATGAATTATTTTATTGAATTCATTTCCTTATATGCGCGTTTTGGTACGTCAATTGACTACTACAGTCATCGTTTAGCAAAACGAGACATTTCATTCTCCTTTTATATAAGTAGTTCGTACTTTTCGAGATAGCACTTCAACTAAATACAATAGAAATGTATTTATAGGAGAAGACTTGTGAGTTTATTACACGCTCATTCATTAGATTCTTAGAGTTAAGTACTCCGTATCATTTGACTGAAGTTTCCCTTTACACTGAAGCTTCCCACTCAAGTCTCAACATTATAAATAAGTCCTTACACACAGATACAACAAGCTTAAGGTGAGTTAACACCATACAGTAAACCTTTACCTGCAGAAAAACTTTTCTTCAACTGCCATGGAGTTGAACTCTAGGAAACTCCATTTCTCATTCTTCCTCTTACTTTCTTCTTTCGTCTTTCTAGCTCGCGCTAAGCTTCATCTCGACCCCTCCGACTACAATGCCTTCAAGATGATTCAAAGAGATTTAGGCATTCATGATTACCACCCTTCTTTCACAACAACACCCTGCAACTCTCCTGCAGTTTCCTGCGAAAGGAGAGATTTAAACAACAAATCAGTACTCAAAATCACTCGTATTGTATACGATTCTGAGCAGCTGGATGGGTCTGTTTCCCCTGTGATAGGTCAGCTCTCGGAGCTTAGAGAGTTGATTGTCACCAACAACCATCTTGCTGATCAACTGCCTCATGAAATCGCTGACTGCAGCAAACTTGAGGTACTTGAACTCAGGAACAATCTTATCTCTGGAACTGTGCCTTCTGAACTGTCAAAACTCGTACTTCTGCGAATTCTTGACCTGTCTGCCAATAGATTTTCTGGAGTCTTGAGCTTTCTCAAGTACTTTCCAAACTTAGAGAAACTCTCACTTGCTGATAACCTCTTTGCTGGGAAGATCCCATCATCATTGAGATCATTTCGCAACCTGCAACTTTTCGACATTTCTGGTAATGATGACATTCAAGGCCCAGTACCTGAACTACACGGAGCAAGATATTCATCATCAGCGCTCTCAACAAAGAGCATAGTACCCAGACGGTACATCCTTTCTTCGAATTCAACACGGAACAACCAAAGTTCTTCCAAAGCTGCTGGAGCCCCTGCTCAAGCTCCTTTGCCATCAGAAGAATTACAGGATGAGCACCAAGGCAAGAAGAAGCTTGCAGCTTGGTTGATTGGATTACTTATTGGAGGTGGAGCAGGGTTCTTTTCGGGGATGACCTTTTCAGTCTTGGCGAAGGTGGCCTTAGCTCTGTTGCGCAAAAGCAAAAACAAAACCATATCACTTTTCAGTTCACTGATTAAAAAAGAAGAAGACCTTGCCTTCTTAGAGAATGAAGATGGTATGTCCAGTTTACAAGTGATAGGCAGAGGTGGATGCGGAGAAGTATACAAAGCCGAATTGCCAGGGAGTAACGGCACAATACTTGCTATAAAGAAGATAATCCTGTTACCAGAGGACGCTGAAGACATCAGTGAAGAAAATAGCAAAGTGATGAACAGTTATTTGCGCCAAATCCAAGCAGAGATAAACACTATTGGCAAAATCCGACATCGCAATGTGCTCCCTCTACTTGCACATGTATCACGGCCCGACTGTCATTATCTGGTTTATGAGTTCGTGAAAAATGGCAGCTTGCAAGACATTATGGCAAAAGTTGCTGAAGGGAATTCAGAATTTCACTGGCTGGACCGGTACAAAATTGCTCTTGGAATAGCCACTGGAATCGAATATCTCCACATGAATAGTAGTCCACGGATCATTCACAGAGATCTAAAACCTGCAAACATTCTCCTTGATGATGACATGGAGCCTCGAATTGCAGATTTTGGGCTCGCCAAGGAAATGCCAATCGGAAAAACCCATATGTCAACTTTGAATGTAGTAGGAACACTTGGATTTATAGCGCCTGAATACCATCAAACTTCCAAATTTACTGACAAATCTGATATATACAGCCTTGGGGTTGTGCTAGGAAGTCTGATGATTGGAAAGCTCCCAAGTGATCAGTTTTTCCAGGACACAGAGGAGATGCACTTGGTAACATGGATGAGGAATGTCATGAATTCAGAAGATCCTACAAGAGCACTGGATCCTACATTACGAGGAAATGGGTATGAAGAGCAAATGCTTAAAGTCCTGAAAGTTGCTTGCTTTTGCACTAATTTAGATCCCAAACTGAGGCCTAACGGTAAGGATGTTAGGCATATGCTGTCTCAAATAAATAACATTAACGAAGTATGATTCTCATTTTCAGTCGAGAGTATTTGTAATCTATGTAACCGACTATTTATAACAATGCCATTCTGAACGCGTGAACTATTACAAATCAGAGTAACAGTTTGAAGTTTAGTGGATTTGTTTTAACTTGTAAGTAGAACCAATGCAACATCTATGAAAAAACAAAGGGGGGGGGGTGTATGCAACCACTACTAAGCATGTAGATATCATGATCTATTGACTTCAAATCAACTGACTGAGACTTGTAAATCACGTCACCTCAAAAGTGCTGCAGAAATATGCAGTCACATAATCTGTGTAAACAGACTTGAAACTGATTCCTGAAATATGCAGTCACATAATCTGTGTAAACAGACTTGTACATCAGAACACAAGAAGCTCTAGTAAACAGAAAAATACGGAGTGTGTACCATTGAAGGGTGTCCATTTTAACTTTCACAATCCATCTTTTAACAGAGGTCAAAAAATATGTGAGATGGTAACCATGTTGCTTGAGGTCGCAAGGAAAAATCATAATTTGTTCGACCTAGAATGTGGTTTTCATCCTTTCAGTGATGCCAGAAGTCCCTCCCATATGTCCATTATGCCTCATTCAGATGTTTATTATGGAATTTATATTGTCACGCAGTCAGAGTACATGACAATTAATATGCAATGTGCCACCGAGGCCTCTGCTAGTCAAAAATCTCCAAAACGGCCTCAAAATAAGAAGCGGTCAATGAGTCCATCTTTAAAAAATATGTGTGGAAAATTAAGGTTGAGGCCTAGTTTTAAACCTTAACAGTAACATTACATCTGAACTTTCTAACTCAATGTCAGGCTCCACATTGATCAGTCTGCTTACAATGCCTACAATTTATCTCAAATACACTTTGCGGCATTGGTGACCACCACCCTTCTTTCACAAGCTCCTACAACAAAGTATCATTTACGACTCTGAGCATCTTGGTTGTGATTGGCCAGACTTATAAGCTAAGGAGTTGACTCTCACAAAACAAACACCTTGCTGGTCAACTGACAAAACAATTCACTAACTGCCGGAAACTAGAAGATCTTAACCTCAATGACTAGAGTATGTTCTATCTAAATCGTCTAAACAAGAGCGCCTACAAGTGTTCAATCTGCCTGCAAGCTCTCCTAACCTCTTTCCCAGGCAAATACTAGTATCATTAAGCTCATTTTAGCACCAATACTTTGACATATCAGGATTTTTTTTTGTTTCAAAGACCAGTTCCTCTACTGGAAGAGGCAGAACTTACATGGTCTTTCAAATATTTAGAACTATCAAAGTATCAAGTAATTGGAAGGAAAATCTATGTGTGCTTTTTTATGTCGTGAACTTTCTTTCCATCCGATTTCCACCATTTTCGGGAAGAAAGGAATTGACAATTTTAATGAAGAAAGGAATTGGCTTTCATTTTCCGCCCAATTCCTCTCTACCAATTCAAACACCCTTGGGCACTCACAACCTGGACACCCCTACTCCCCAACTTTTTACATCCATTATGCTCAACTCGTATTCCTCTCACATCTTCAAATAAAACATACTCCCTCCATTTCATTCAATTGTTGACGTTAGGCTTGGATTCCCCTCACAAAACCCAGCCCAACGTAAACAACTGAATGAAATGGAGGGAGTATGAAATAACTATAAAGAACCCGTTTCACCTACATCTTAATGAAGAAGCATTTTCTTTCATTTCCACATTCCGCCCTATTCCTCTCTACCAATTCAAACACCCTTGGGCACTCACAACCTGGACACCCTTGTACCTACTCCCCAACATTTCACATTCATTATGCTCGACTAGTATTCCTCACATTTTCAAATAATACATATAAAAGAACTATAAAAAGAACCCGTTTCACCTACATTTTAATGAAGAACCATTTCCTTTCATTTCCACATTCCGCCCAATTCCTCTCTACCATTTCAAAGTCAAACACCCTTGGACAGTCGCTATCGGGACACTCTTGTACCTACTCCCTCAACTATTCAAGTTCACTATGCTTGGCTCGTATTCCTCTCACATATTCAAATAAACGTAAAGGAACGAAAAAAAAAACCGTTTCACCGACATCTTACGCTAAGGCGTATATACTCTCGAATCCAAAGAACAAAGTAACATCACGCTCAAAAGTCAAAACATCTTAACAGTAAACTAGTGAGTACTGCAAAATTAGAAAACACAAAACCCCAACATATTTCCCCCAATTTCATCTTCCTAGTAGATTAAACAGATTGGAGAAACGTAATTAACAATTTCGAGGCAAACTTCAATTACCAAAAGTATAACTTCATCAGACTGCTCTAATAACATGAGCAACAGAAGAACAGAACAGGAAATCCAAATTGAACAGAATAAAAGAGTGAAAAGTAGCGTAAGACAGAATCTAGATTTTCCTCCATAAAAGCGCGGGAATTAGGAAGAACTTACATGGACAGTATAGTAGACCGAAGTTCGCCTCCGCTTTACACAGAGAGAGAAGACTTTGATCGCGGATTTTTTTAATTTTTTTCTTTCAATGAACTGGAATTTTGGTGCTCCAAATTTCTACCTTTTTTACTTTCTTTTTTTAACTATTGATTTATTTACAGTGTGGTAAGGTTAATAAGCGAGCCCCTATAGCTCAGTGGTAGAGCGTCAGTTTCATAAGCTGAAGGTCTGTAGTTCAATCCCGCAAATGGGCACTTTTATGTTTGTTTCTGTTTGAGACGGTAGACGATAAAAAAAACTCGATTATGCAATGAAAAAGCTCGGTTACTTTAGGAACCAGGACATTGGTGCGCACTTACATGCACAGACACTCCAGAGTAGACGGAACTTTTTAAGAAAAATTGTTGCCTTATCTTCTCTAATGCAACGGTTCTCTATAGTGTTGCAATAGCTATGAAAACTGTTGCCTTAGATCTAAGGCGACCCCCCCCTAATGCAACGAATTGATAAGTGTAGCCGAGCCACTAACAAACAAATCACAATTATAATGATAACTAAACTTATAATTATCCAATGTAATTAAGCAAAGCACAGCCCCAAAATGTCCTTCTAAAACCCCACTCTCAACCATCCGATCATGATCATCATTTCTCTCCCAAACCATAATGAGCCCATCACAGCCGCCCTATAATAACACCCTCCCATCTCTACTCAGCGCCAATGCATTCACAACCGTTGATACATGCATCTCCATAGTATCTACCATGGTATGCCGCCCCATCTGATCATTCCTCTCCCACACTCTTATCTTACCATCCGTTGACCCTGTATACACCCTCCCGTCAACGGAAACCGTTACGGCGTTGACCGCGTCGTCGTGCGCTGTTACGGTCTCCAAACATTTAAAATCACTTCCCCGCCAAATTTTCAAACTTTAATCCCAAGAAACGGAGTATATCAACATAACCCCGTTACTTATACCACACGCAAGTCCTGAAACGGCGTCGTCGTGTTGGATCCAAAGTTTTCTTTTATGACGTCTTACTTGTACGTAGTTCTTAGTCCACATAAAACGACGTAGTTTGTCACGTAATGTAGGAAGCGTTTCCACCAAACGGTGTCGTTTCCAAGCGCGAATTTTACTGTCTTGGTGCCCGGTTAAAATTGTGTTGCTAGCGTCACCAAGGAGTAAAATAGACTCAACAAACCCACCAGAGGATAAATAATCCTGGCCGTTGAGAGACAATGCAGGGTGATTGATGATAGAAAAGGTGGTTAAATTAAAGACGTTGATTTGATCACGGGACGCGGCGTAGAGGAAGTTGTTGTGGACCGTCAAGCAGGTGATGTGGTGGTGGTTTTGGGTTTTTAGTGTGGTTATACATTGGGGTTTCATGTAATAATGGTGGGGTGAGATGCATGGGATAATTTCTCCACTTTTATCAACAGTAGTATAATTATTATTAGCATTATTGTTAGTATTAATGTAATTATTGTTGGAGGAGTTTGTGCTTCTGAAGCTCCATTCTTTGGAATTTGAGGATGAAGAAGAGGAAGAAATACTGCTGGTATATGAAGCCATATTTTGATCCTTTTTTTTTCCAAGAAAAGTGTTGTAAAGGGAGGTATATATGTTGGAGTTGTGAGAGTTTAATCTCCAAGCTTTGTCTAAATAAAAGAAGAAGAAGGCAAACGGACTTTGTCTTTTGGCGTTTCGGGGGTTAATATCTTGGTTGAGCCTTTTCGTTTCCCATTCCTATTCATCTTCCTCCTATATATTGATCCTCCACCATATATACACAAACACACAGAATAATACCAATACACAAAAAACAAAAAACATATACAAATATAATGGAGTTTTGGGTTCCTTGATTGAGCATAGCATTGGCATACGGGACCTGTTATATCAATCGGTTTCCGTCAGTGCAGACGAAGATCGGTGTTGTGTAACCTGGAGGGCGACTGCCATGAGGGGCTTGCACCGTGGCTCGGCGAAATTGTCTTTAAGGTCAGAGGCTTAAAAAACCTCGCCGCAGCAATTTGCACAATTCGATCAGATTTTCAGATAAGTCAGATTAATTCTCTATATTTCCAACAATCTTAAAGACGATTTGTTGTTAATCTTGACTGCGTTGAAAATCGCTAATTCTTACGGGTTCATGCGTATGATTTCTTTTGATGTGATTAAATCAAACTCCTTGAATTGAAAGTAATCAGACGGATGGTTATGGTTGATATGCGTTTGATGTAGTAAAACTGTTGATCAAGTTCTGTGATGCACGCGATGCTCGTTATTTGATCGCGATCATGATATTATGTACATTAGTTTTTTTATCATGCCTTTTTTGCCGCTTTGTTCCCTCGGTGAAGGATGTTCTTGTCTTTTGTGTTGGTTAAGTTTGAAAACTGTGATCCAATTGGCAATTTGGTGATATTCTATTAGTTAATGAACTCAGCAAGGTTATTGGCATGAATGATTCAGCGTATCATGAGATTTCTATACGCAAGTGCTTCATTTAATTTGCTCTTTGATGTTAGTATTTGTTCGAGAGTTTCGTGTAAACAAAAAGCTTGCTGGTGAATCTTGTTCTTGTTTGTTAGATAGCAAACTCGCCAGTTGTGTTTTTAAGTTTGAAACCTTTGTGACATTGTAAGAGTAGATGTTGTGCTATTTTTGTTCCAATTGTTGCACAAGTAACTAAATGAAGAAGTGGGATATCTAATGATTGTTTTTGTCAATGATCGAGGTAAATTTATGAATCGGGATCGGACATCGTGCAAGGTTGGAATGTGCGAAAAGGAGCTCGATTAAGAAAAGTTGAGCCCTCGTTCTTGAGAAAGATGCTAAAATCTGATCTCGTAGGATTACAATCATCAGATAAGTATACTTCTATGGTATATGCATGATTCGTATAATTTGCTTGGTGTTGTATATTTACATATAATGCCATGTTAGAGTAAGAATAAAAACTTGTTGTCTGTTTCCTTAATTACCTGTTTTTGCTTGTTCAAAGCATGTTTATTGTAAGTAAACCTAAGGTTGTAAACCTGTAATGGTTGAAGTAATTTAAGTGACAAGTCTAAAGTTGTCCAGTTTTGTGACGAACTTGTAGTGACTGGGTCGGATAACTTGTTTTGATGTTCTGATTACTCTTAGAGTTGTTTGTTGTGTTCAGTGTGAATCTCATGTTTAAGTATTGTACAAATACATGTGAATGTTGACTATAGAGTTGAACACAAAGTTGTAAACTCTTATGTGTTGTTGTTTGATTACTAGGAATGTTTTAAATTCTAGTTAAAACGGTATTCACATGTATCTTTTGAGTGATTAAGGTCACTAAGTGTATGCTTTAATTGAGATTGTTCGAACACAAGGTAACATAGTTCTAATCTTTTGGATGTGGAAAGTCTATGTACGTGATTGATTTCTTTCGAGTTCGAATGTGGGGGTAATTCTTGTAGCCTTGTTAGCTGGTTAGAGGGGCCCGTTGATACATTGGTCAATTAAACTGTTGTAAGTTTGAGGTAGCATTTACCTGTTTCATGAACTTGGTAATTGTGGGGGTTATATATTTGTATAAGTTGATTTATGTCGACTGTGTATTTATCTAATCAGTGAGTTGTGGGGTTACTTGTTTAATTGAGTCAAGTAAAATCCTGAAACGTGTGAGTTACATGTGTGCTGTTATAAGCATGTCCTGATTCAGTGTAAACCCCGAGTTATGATGTAACCAAGTGAATTGTCTGACCAATCGTAGATACAAGTGGAACTAGTAGTAACGAACTCCTGTGAATTGAAGTCGGAATGTCTTGGCAAACTTGAGTATTAAGGTTGAGTCATTTGTTTAATTAGTTCAGCTAATGTATTAATTCAGTCTGTAGGAGTAAGTCAGTTTTTGACGTGTTTAATCCTAAGATGTATATGTGCTGATTTGGTGTGAATCCATCCTACATGAAGATTCTCTTTATTTAAATAAGCCTTGTAAGTTGTTGAGTCAATTACATAATTTGTTTGTTTGTTCTGATTCAATAAATTCTGTTGAGAGTTGTATTTGTTTGAACAAACTACTACTAGAGGCTGTAGATCTTTGAGATTGTAAAGGATCTTATTTAAGATATGTATTTGGATGATTCGCATGTTGTTTGATAAGGGTGGTAAAATATGTTTTGACCTTTATTCTGTGAATGCGTTTGCAACTTTATGTGCCTATAGAAGCTGTTAAGCTGTCTTGTACGGGTCTTACATTGCTGGTATGTTGAGACCTTTTGGGCCTAGTGTAAGCTTTGGTTTGCAAACGTAATAGTCTTTGTATTTCAAACAAACAATGATTTGAATAGAACTTACACCTTTGTAACTGAGTTCGATCTGGAGTATTGGAGTGTTAAGTATACACATATATTAAGATTGATAAGTTATGTTTTTTGGTTGTGAGTGTACTTGTGTGTAAATCATTGATGAATGAAATTTGTGGTTGATAAGTTGATAGTATGATCTAACTGTATGTCTATTAGTTGAGTGAAACAGTTTCTAAAATCTATCCCAGGATGACTATGTTAATATTTGATGGTCTAAGACTGTGGGTCAAGATCTAGTAGTCGATGAAATTGTCTTGAGAGTTGGTCTCTCTTAAGGGATAGATGGGTAAGAGACGTAACTCGTTCAATGTATGTTCTCTTGTATATATATTTTATGGATATTTTCTTTCTGAGAATTGAAAAATGAATCTTAGAGAGCTGTACACATCCTAACTTGGTATGTTCTACATAGACTAAGAAAGTACACATGCTTCCTAAAGCATTGTTCCAAATAATGCTTGAGTGGTTTGTTTAGATGGAGGGTACTTAAACTAGAGGTTTTTTTGGCGTAGGTTCTCCTAGTTTGTTACATATGCTCTAATGGAAAAACTAAAGTGATAGTATTTAAAAATTATTTTTACCATGTTGGGTGATTCCTTGGTAAAGATAAAATCTTTGTATTAATCTAAACTATGTGTACTGAACACTCTAATATAGAGTATATGTGTAGCAGTAGTTCTGAATTCCTAAAGAAAAGTGACCTAAAGTCTGAGCGGGCTCATATGTGAGTTCTAGACATAACATAAGTATTCCAGGTTGAATGAAATTTCTTAATGAATCTATATCCCTTCTTGTTGGGTGGTCCTAGTTCATGGACTTGATAGATTGACCTTAATACTGATATGTATATGAAGCAAATGCTGGTTATTACAAGAGACATATTGTAAGTCCGAGCAATATGATATATAGACTGTAAGTCCAGTGGACTGGACATTCTATGTGAAAGATTGTAAGTTTGAATAACTGTGCAATCTGATTGGTAGTTACCTGATGCGGGGGTACATAAACTACTATATGTGCAGCACTTAGGCAGCTATCAGCTGGAGCTAGCCAAGAATTAGCGTAAGTGGAGTGACAGGTTTGGTCACCATTGTAATAATTCTTTAGACTCAGTGAAGTTGTAAAAGAATGAAAAATGTGTTAACACAAATATAACTGAGAGAGGCCTGGTTGTGATAAAGCAGTGGACTCAAAACTGCTGAAAAAATGGAATTGTAGATCACCAGAATGATACGTAACTTTGGATTCCTACTCTACATTGTACAGTTCAAAGGATACACTGTTATTGTCATGGCACTAATGAGAAATAAAGTTATCTCCATTTCTTTATTTGCTTTGATAGTATCAAAGATAATGACGTGCATACTACCTTGTGTTGAGGTTGAGCTTGAGCTCTTAATGGACCCATAGCCAAGGTGGTGGAGGACGAATTCCTCCTCACCGGGTTTTGGTGGTGTGAGGGTAGCACACTTGATGGGATCCACCTAGTTGGTTGTGGAACATATGTAGTGAAGGACGGATTCCTCTTACATATGGCAATGAAGACCGAGTCTTCTTGCGTGGCTGATTCCTATGGGAGGGATAGTGATAACTCACTAGAGCTTCCAACGAAATCCAGGTATGACGTAGGGCCTCATCACTATGCGTCAGAGTTCACTCGTGAGATAGTCACGTGATCGCGATATAACATTATCCCTTGTAGAACTGATAGTCGTGGGTTGGGTGGTGCTTTCATATCACCTCTCTTGGTTCAAAAACTTACGTTTACCACTTGATGCATGACCGCGAGCCTTAAACTCCACAGTGTGTTGATTCAAGTCGCGAGACATCTACACATATGCTTGAAGTTCTTCGTGTGCCTTTCCTATGCTCATTTGTCTTTTGATGCTTGTCGATTAGTGGGGGATTGTTGGAGATGTGAGAGTTTAATCTCCAAGCTTTGTCTAAATAAAAGAAGAAGAAGGCAAACGGCCTTTGTCTTTTGGCGTTCCGGGGGTTAATATCTTGGTTGAGCCTTTTCGTTTCCCATTCCTATTCATCTTCCTCCTATATATTGATCCTCCACCATATATACACAAACACACAGAATAATACCAATACACAAAGAACAAAAAACATATACAAATATAATGGAGTTTTGGGTTCCTTGATTGAGCATAGCATTGGCATACGGGACCTATTATATCAATCGATTTCCGTCAGTGCAGAAGAAGATCGGTGTTGTGTAACCTGGAGGGCGACCGCCATGAGGGGCTTGCACCGTGGCTCGGCGAAATCGTCTTTAAGGTCAGAGGCTTAAAAAACCTCGCCGCAACAATTTGCACAATTCGATCAGATTGTCAGATAAGTCAGATTAATTCTCTATATTTCCAACAATATATAGACTGATGGAGAAATTAAAGTAGTATATGAAAATGTTCAGTCGATGCTATTAGAGGTCTAATATTTAGACACAACAAATTAGACCAATTATGTGGTAGTTAGAATTCGTTAGTGTATGTAATAGATAGTTTAATCGGTTGCGAACATAAAAGTTCTGTGACATGACCCACTAAGGATGGACGTACAATATCGAATAAAGTATGAGGTGTAAACAAGTTGATAGTTAAGAATGTAATGTACATTCAATAAAATATACAATTGAACAATTCATTTGGTTTAGAAATATAAATCAAAATTAGAGTAGGAAAACAAACCGGAGAGTTTTGATGAATCAAAAGGAGGATATACATTCATACTTTCTGATTAAAAAAAGAACTTGTAAGAGAAGCTCTAGATGCATGAACCATGTGGCTAGTTAAGAGAGGTGAGCATTTTTTTGGCCTTAAAATGGTGATTCATCCAAAATAATTATTTGCACTGTGACAACATGGGAGGGAATATCTGATTGTGTTTGGCCCAATATGATTTTAATTTACTAATTGTCAATTAAAAGTAAGGAATGTTCTAATTATCAAAGTGTGATGCTCTTAACATACGAGGTTTAATAGTGGGTTAGTGTTGTTGATTAGTCAATGTTGCTTCCACCCATTGATTGATTGATCGATAAATGTTAGTTTATAGAGATATAATTAAGCTAAGACACTACTGCATGAAATTATTTTAAATAGAACTAGTATCTCTCCGCACCATAACATGTCAGTAAAGGCTAGAACGGAGTATTTTACAACATCGTGAGTGCCTCTATGTATGATGACATCGTTATAATTCGTATGATATTGTGCACTTTGGGTCAAGTCCCTAAGGTTCATACTAGTGTTCTTTATTTCTTTTTCCTTCGAGGGCAAGAGCCAAGAGTCATATATACTACGGAGTAGTTACATTGATGGTATCTTACAAACAAGTCTTTTATTTCCCGAATCTCCATTATATGCGACTTGAATTTGTACTTCAACAAATTAGAACAATGTTGCTTAGATTACTAGATGAGTGAATGATAGTATTGACACGAATACACGGTTGCAAAGTTCATTATGATAGAATGAGGCGGTTAAGGACGTTTGTGATCGATAAATTATTCAACACTTAACACTATAACCTACTAGTAATCTAGTATTCAACACTTAATATTCAGGTGGTCGGTCCAAAGGCTAGAGTCTAGACCACCTTAATACATTTTAACATTATAACCTAGTACGAGTATTTAGCAAGTAATAGAGTAATTCATCAAAGATGAAGAAAATAATTTTCTTATTAGGCTTCACTAATCACATTCACAGATAGTTAACCACATAATAATTCGTAAGATTGTAAGCAATTACGCAGGGAGCTATTTTCAATTAAAAGGTATAAAAGTGGTGTGGTTGATTTGATTCCCTCCAATCTTAATTCTTAAACTAGTTTTGTACCCGTGCAAAATTGCACGGGCGGCCCGATTACATTACATTTTTTTTCTTCTTAATCAAATTAAACTAAAATTTATAGGTGTAAATTACTATAATATGATTTACTTTGTTTAAATTTAATATAAGGAATATAAATTACGGTGCAAATTTATTGAATGGAATAGAACATGTCAATTGTGCATATTTGTTACGACGGTTAGTAAATCAAATTATATTTAGCTCGACTGTATTTGTCCTTAGATTAGTTTTAAAAGATGGATCAATGGGCAAATCATGATTACGAATTGTGTTATTTACCGGATTAATTCAAGAGCATTCACAAAAAAAAAAAAAAAAACCATCAAATTACGGGTGCAAGTAGCAATCGATTAATCTTTTCGTACATAAAATTAGAGCTATTATCTAGTTGGTAATCATATCTTCCATAAAAAAAACGATTGCTTAAGATTTTCCCCAAATGAAATCAAAATGAATCATGAATCATCTCTATAATATCCTCATCATCTTCAATAATTCAACATCAAACTGGTTATTCGAATTGACTTTTTGTGAAATTTTTTTGAGTGACTCTAACCAGAATCAATTTTGACAACCCACTTTTACGCATACCTAAGATGAAAAATAAAACGAAATTAAGATGCATTTTAACCATGATATTCTTTGATTATCAAAATCATAGACGCGATTTTACCCATATCAAGATGAAAGTTAAACAAAATTAAATGCATTTCTTCCGGGCCATGATATTCTTTGATCAAATCTATTGACCAAATTTCACCTATCTTAAAATGACAGTGAAACGAAATCAAGATGAAAAATATGGAGTATAGTTTATTTGATGGATCAAAAACTAATTTAGTTAATCTAACGTGCTTTTGTGTGTCATGACCCTATTTTTTTATGACACATTATCTGTATTAACTCGCACCTGTTTCACTTTCATATGTTTAGTTTTATCTATCTCGACTCGCTTTTATGGGTCATGAACCCACTTTTTATTACACATGATATCTGTTTTGATACTCGTAAAAAACGAATTTAGTTATATCTGACTATCTCACACCATTTTATGTCATGAACCCGCTTTTTATGACGCATGGTCCATATTGGCTCTCACCCGTTTTGACTCTCATATGTTTATTTTTTATTTATTTGGCATGCTTTTGTGTGCCATGAGCCTATTTTTTTTTATGACACATTACCCGTATTAACTATCATATGTTTAGTTTTATCTATCTGGCTCGCTTTTATGGGTCATGAACCTATTTTTTTATTACACATGATTGGTATTGATTCGCATCTGTTTTGATCCTCGTAAAAAATTAATTTAGTTGTATCTGATATTCTGACTATCTGAAACCATTTTATTATGTCATGAATCCGCTTTTTATGACGACGCATGACCCATATTAACTCACACACGTTTTGTCTCTCATATGTTAATTTTTTATTTATTTGGCACGATTTTGTGTGTCATGAGCCCACTTTTTTATGACACCGTATTAACTCGCACCTTTTTTAACTATCATATGTTTAGTTTTATCTAAATGGCTCGCTTTTTTGTGTCGTAAACCCACTTTTTATTACACATGATTGATATTGATTCACATCTGTTTTGATACTCGTAAAAAGCTAATTTAGTTGTATCTGACTATCTGACACCATTTTATGTCATAAACCAGCTTTATATAACGCATGACCCATATTGACTCACACCCGTTTTGACTCCCGTATGTTTATTTCTATTTATTTGGCGCTTTATGTGCCATGAAGCTGTCTTTTATTACACATACATGATCGCTATTGACTCTTGTATGTTTAGCTCTAGTTATATTTTTCTACACTTGTCAAATATTACACGACCCGTAGACACAATTGACCCTTAAGTAATATAAGACAATAAAGATTATTCTCTAATTTTTTTGTTTCAAAAGAAATGATTATTCTCTAATTTGATATCAATGAATATATATGCTAACTATATGGAGTAAGTTGCAATTTCGGTCAAAATCGAAGAAATGATCAAATTTTGTTTCCAAATAACTTACTGTAGAATACTGTATATGGTAGTGCAATTATTGACCGAAATATTTGCTTTTAAATTTGTACGAAATATCAGGGATTAATGCCCTTTATATATAATTTTGTTAATGAAAGAATCAACAAAATTAGTTGCCTTAGTGGTTGAAGTGTTATAATATAATTGTGAGGTCACAGGTTCAAACCTTTATAGCCTCATTTTTTCAGAGTTTATTAGGTAGCTATTGATAAGGTGGCGATGACATCAGCAATGACATCATCGATGATGTGGACGCAAAAATTTACACTAAATGTTTTGCCTATTAATTAATACTAGTTTATTGGCCCGTGCAAAATTGCACGGGGGTTGTTATATGAACTTGTTTGTAACTCCATTTTATTACTCCTAATTAACATAAAATATTATGACGGTAAAAAACTTACCGACCAGATGTGACCCGTTGTTCAAGGTTAATACCCTTTTTTTCCTGATCAAGTTCGGCCATAGATAACTCGAACCCGTTTTGACCAGTATCCTTTTGGGTTAAATAAGATAACCTGTTGTCCCACTTTTTCTAAAATCTATTACTTTTGATAATTGCGTGCATGATAAGGTGACGTGGCGAGGTTCAACGAACAACTGACACGTCAACAACACGTCAGCACTCATTTAACACGTCAGCAATGCTCTGGTAAATCAACCAAAAATGTGTGAGCTAGGATTTGAACCATTGACCTCTCACTTACATATTCAGTATGTTACCAACCAAAAATGTGTGAGCTAGGATTTGAACCATTGACCTCTCACTTACATATTCATTACATTACCAGTGTGCTAACTGTTATTTCATGCATATTTTTACAATTTATTCTATATAAAGGAAAGAATCAGTCCAAATAAAAAAAAATACAAGACATTCATACGGCCCATTACATTATGTGTGTGTAGTATTTTTTTTTTATGATCAAACCCTAATTACACACTATTATATAAATCGTAGTCGACATAACATTCGAGGCAATGACATTGACAGATACAAATCTCTTCTCACGCACATATTCTACTGCAAAATGGAAAATTGTGAAGCAATATCAACTTCACAAGTTACTATTGAAGCACCGTCAGTTGAAGTACAATCTCAGGTGGTGGACGGTGGAGGCGGCGGCAACATCTCAAGCGGGTGTCGAATTGGTGATGCGTGGTGCTGGTGGGTAAGGGAGGAGAGATAAAATAAAATGGAGTATTTTGTTAGCCATTAGATCTAGGTGAATGAATGCCCAAGATTAATTCTCTTCGTATTATGATTCGTTAATTATTGAAACAAATCTAGAAATCTTAAAAAGCGAAAGAATTTATAAACTAATTTTTATTTACATTTACATAAATCAATTCATCAATTCAAAATGAAGATATGAACAAGAATATATGTTGATAAGATTTTTCTACATACTAAATATTAAAAGAGAAAAGAACCACATATTTAAAACCCTAGGTATTTCAGCAATTTTTAAACGAAGATTCGGTACATGACTACATGTACAGTTAGATCGCTCTATCACTTTTGCATGGTAACCTGGGCCTTTCGAGGAGAGACGCTAGGACTAGATCTAACGATGGAGTATGCAAGTGACTAGAGTGAAGAATCAGAGAAAACAAGTGGATTAGAAAATATATGCTTATTGACCGACATCGAAAATATATGCTTATTGACTTATAAGTTGATGCACAACGATAGATGTCATTGGTTATAAAAGTAAATTGATTGCTCACCGATTATATTATTAGAAGAGTTTAAAATATTCAATATACTCTGAAAGTAAGATATAATATTTTCGGAGAATGGTGGGGTCATCGCTCAGGAAAATCAGGGGTGGTAACTAGAGGAGTCAAAAATATGTGTGTGAAAAAGGGTCGAGCATAAGAATAGACACGGGTGAAGAGAACATGGTACAAGAATGGAGTTGGAGGTCGAGTAGAGGAGTTCATGTGGGACGGATCCGCCCCATATGTTGCATAGAGATGAGTGGTGCCAAGTGGAGGAGTCGATAACATATGTGTTATAAGGGGTCGAGTATAAGAACCGACATAGGTAAAGGGGACAGGGAGTAAAAGAAATGACCGAGTTGGAGGTCGAGTATAGGAGTTCATGTGGGGCAGAGCCTCATATGTCGCTTAGGCAGATCAGGGCAAGTGGAGGAGTCGATAATATGTGTGTTATAAATGGGTCGAGTATACGAATTAACACGGGTAAAGAGGACGGGTGCATAGGAATTGACCGGGTGGGGGTCCAGTACAAGAATTCACTTGGAGTGGGGCCTCAAATGAGTTCATGTGTGGCAGTGCCGTTTAAAAATATGACAAGTGAAGAAGTGTTGGTTAAGGGGCCAAGTAAGTATCGACTGGGGGTGAGGGTCGGCTAGAACATGTGACATAAGGGGAGAGGGTATTTGTAACACTCCAAGATTATGGAAAGTGGTTTATGGAATTGGTTTGTCCTAAGTTGAGACACTAAGGGTCCGTTTGGTATCACTGTCGTTCTCTGTTTTTGATTTTTTATTTTGAATTTTTTTTGTTAAATAAGTTGCAAAATTAAATTTTAATTGCATGTTTCTATAATAGTTATACTGAAAATGAAAACTGACAACTAAAAACTGAAAACCAATTTTTCTGGTTTTCAAAAACGGGACTTTGGTTTTCAAAAAAACTGAAAACTAAAAACTAAAAACGATACCAAACAGACCCTAAGGTTTTTATTATCATATGTTTATAATAGGTTTCTACTATACATTACCAACAAGCCTTTCACTTGTTAAAACTCAAGCATGGATTTACGAACTTAAGGGTGACATTTAATCTTATTGGGTTGTGTTGCGACGTATGATGCATCAGACTATTACAGTGTCGTGTAGCATGTTGACGGGTGATTGGGTGTTGGGCAATAGAAATTGATGGTTGGGGTGCAAATTGTCGGTCAAGGATCTTTGAATAAGAATTAAAATGAATTGTGGGGACGCCTAGGGTATTTAAGGGGTAGAGCGTAGAGGGGATCAACTAAGAAAGTTTCAGGATGATAATTATTGTCAAGTTTAAAAGCGATTGTTGGTTTATGCGTTCAATAGGAGATTCAAAACTAAATAAGTTGGTAGGGACGATATCTTATATGATTGCGTGCATTTTTAAACATATTTGATCACACGGAAAAGACAAAATCATTATCATTGGTCTTAAATTCCTATATTTATAAATTTTGGTGTTGTTTTCTATCAACATCTATAAATTCTCTTTACAAATTTTAAATTTATGTTTGCTAATGCTATGTTTGAAATTTCTTTATATTTGTCAATATTACGATACTTTTATTTAATATCTATAAATTAAAGTAATATGGAGTATGACACAAAACTATTTCATATAAGCATTTGTAATTCCCGTGCATTGCACGGGTATAAAAACTAGTTAAGACTAAAAGAAGTGTGTTTAATTTGGTATTATCTTAGAGAGGTTATGTTTGATTCAATAAAAACAATTTAATAAGTATATCGAATTTATTTCAATATTTTATGTTTATGTACGAATTACAATTTATGACCCGTGACGAGCTATTTTCGGGTCCCGTTTTTGTGAACTGTAATTCATATTAACACCGACTACCTTTTATCACACTTTTTTTTAACTCTGACCCCACCCGTTGACCCGTATTTTGAGTTAAAGTGAAACAAACCCAAGATGTGTTATTTCCTAATACACTGCGGCTATATATATTACTTCCTAAATTATCTCCAAAAATAAAATGATTTGATATGATTCAGACTCACTCGTCCAAAGTTGTTTCTGAAATTATCTCCTAAAATCTCAAATCTCTTATATATAACTTTCTTAATAAAAATATCAAAACAAAATTAGTTGATTAGTTGCCTTGGTGGTTGAAGTGTTAAAATGATAATTCTAAGGTCACAGGTTCAAACTTTCACAAGCTCATTTTTTATGTAGTCAAACACACTCAATAATGAGTTGGCAATGACATCAGCAGTGATATCATTAAATGAGTGCTGATCTCATCGATGACATCACTGATAATGTGTATAGTGTAATTGAAGGCTAATAGGGTGGCTATTGGTTAAATTAATATAATATATATGGTACAATCTTTTTCTTTTCAGTTCAACTAATCAACTTACAAGTGTGAGACACATCATCCCTGAACATGGAGAACTCGTGAGAGATCAATTGTTTGGCCAAACTCCAATTTCTCTAGAAATCGTTTCTAAACGAGGAGCTCAAAATCGGAGCTACTACTTCTACGTAACAAATTGAAACATTTTCCTCGGTTTGGGTGTTTGGCCAAATTCCAAGTTTTGGGTGCGAGAAGTTGAAGTTTGGCCAAACACACCCTCTTCTTTGTCCTGAGCTAAAACTATCCAATTGACCAAAGTGTGACAAAGTATAACAACGATGACCAAAATATTCTGAACACTTGAATAGTTGAAGTTCTTTTATCCTAAAGTATACTTAAAGGGTTGATAAATGTAACTTGAGGAAGATTTCCTAAGAAATATATAAAGTACATCTCTAACTTGATTACAGGTTAAGTAGTAGTTATCAATGTCATGACTTCACAGCAAAAACTCATGTAATCATATACGAAAATACAGTTCAAAGCAACACTGGCGAATCTCATAAAAGTTCAGTGAATTCTAACCTTAGCTGGTCGACAACAATGTGAGCAGATCAATTGGTAAAGCAGCAAGCAGAGAGCCAGAGAAGTGAAAACGTGATGCCAACCTTTAAGACATTCCGAAACCAAACCCACTCTAGGTGTAAAGAGAGCAAGGGTGCAACTGAACGCGCATTGACTCCAGCACCATTCCATTTCAGTAGTTACGATTTCATCACCAAATCCATCCCAATAACCAGCTCATTGTTATCTCAAGCTAAAATTCTATCAGCAATGTAGTTTCAGGAAGAGAAAGTATGAATTCCCAGTGGCAAGTCTGTGTATGCTGAACATACCTCTGTTGCTTCACAAATGGTTTAGACTTCATGCCATAGATAAAAAAGAGTCTTTGATTGAAGGTGGTTCAAGGGATAGGACCTTACCGTTCAGTTGTTTCATTGAGATAACCGTTTATCATAGGTTTCTTGTTCCTGACTGCAGTCAGAAGTTATAAATGACATTATCTTCAACGCCCAGATGCAGTTCGCAGGTTAGAATTACAGCTTATGAAACCTTAAAAGCAGCCATTTTTCATCAATTCCTGGCATCAACAATTCATCTGCAATCTACAGCATCAAGGGCTTGGACGCTCTAGAGCCTCGCTTACTACAAAACCAAGCGCACATAGTACAGCTCGTCAAAAGTTCTTCTTGTAGTACTCTAAAACTTTAGGGTGAGCCTTAATCTTGGAAGGGTTAAAGCCTGACAAAGAAAGACCATCCAAGCTTTTGAGACGGGAAAGAGCAACATAAACCATTCCATAACCAAATGCTTCTGAGAGATCAGTATGCAGCCTGTCAAGGGTCATGCCCTGGGATTTATGAATGCTCATTGCCCATGCCAACATTAGGGGCAATTGAAGCCGCTTAGCGATAACCTTATCTCCCTGCTTCACCTCCCATTTATCAGGTGTTATCACCTCTGTGCATCCAGAGTCAAAATTCACAATAGGTAACAGCTTACTCCCACCAGAGCAACATATCTTCGATAAGTCAGGTATCAAAGACTTTATAAAGCCTACAACTGTACCAGTGGCACCATTCACCAACTTGTGCTTCACATTTAGGTTTCTTATCAGCATCACCCTAGCACCTTTACAGAGCTCAAGATTTTCTGGTGCCATTACATGATTCAATTGCCGCTTCCAGCGATCTTCCACTGTATCAAAGGCTTTATAAGCAATAATCTTTTCTTGCAAACCTTTCAACCTCATCCTGTTTACTCGATCAACATCTTGAATTTTTGGGAACAAGCGCACCACTGTCTCATCCGGCTCCTCCTTACAGCAACATTGCTGGAGGAGCTCTAGACCTTGGGCATCTATTTCCCCTCTTCTGATACCTTCAAGAAGAGTAACATGCTCTGACTTTGACTGTCTAAAAACGGTTTCAAGCGGTACTTGGAACTGAAAGGTACAATCCCAACAATCCGCCTCAAAAGCAAATTCCACAGCATTACCTTTCGTATTAATAGGTGGTAACTGAAAGAAATCTCCACTAACTACAAGCTGTAAGCCACCCCATGGCTCATCACATATTCCATCCATACACCTAACCTTCTTAGCAATGTACTCAAACTTCTCAAACAACGCCTTATCTACCATACTAATCTCATCAATTACCAACGCTTTCGCCTGCTCCCACCTTTTCAAGGCCCTTTTATTTTCTAAAACCCTAGAAAACAAGGTTTCAGCATCAGCATCAGCAAGGCCAACCCCAGCAAATGACTGCAGGGTCTGCCCTCTTAGAGCACAGGCCGCAACGCCAGTCGAAGCAGTCACAAAAACCCCCTTTCTGCCATGCATTTTCACAAGCAACTTAATAATATGTTGAATCAACTTGGTTTTGCCAGTACCAGCTGAGCCAGTAATGAAAACCGAGTCGCCGCGATTGACAGCATCAATAATTTGTAACTGCTGCTCATTCCATTTAACCCTACTGACAGTAACATTTCTGGGTTTCCTGTTCTGGGGTTTCTTTATGGGACATTCCTCAGCAAATTGATTGTTTATGGTATAAAATTTCCTGACATTTGACAGGAAATCGTAACAAGGAAGTCTCGCGCTACGAAGTACTAACATTGCAGTTTCTGGGTATTCAATAAAATTACTGGAAAATTATCACAGGATTAAAAAGGAGTGAACTTGACATGATAAATGCAGGTGGGTCTAAAAATGGTGCTAATTATATACACTGAACTATGCAGTACTTCAATTAGATACTTAGAACTGAAGAAAATGTAAGGAGTAATGACGAAGATACTTACAGAGTTACAGATGACTGAAAAAGGGTAAAATTTACACAATTTTGTTCCCATTCCTAGAAATTGTGGAAGAAGATGACCCTGAAGAAAGGGCATTTCAAATTATGAAGAGAATACTCAGTAGGGCTAGAGATTGGGTCAAGGTTCACGGCCCATATATAATTGGTGGGTTAACGAGGTTTATGGCCCATATTTAAATGGTTAATCCGCAAATTATTATAGAGTACTTCCTCCGTTCGCCTATAAAACGCGTAGGGCCAGAAGCCTATAACACAGTTTTTAAGAAAATAAAATAAAAAATGAGTTTTAGGGTTGATTTGGTCATTACACAAAGGGGTATGTCCTACATGCATTTTTAATAAACAAGATGTTTTGGTCTTTATATGTACAATATAAGTAAAGATTCTAAGGCCCTGTTTGATAGGACTGCATCTTTCTGAACTGAACTGATCTGATCTGATCTGATTTGAATAATTCTGATCTGCTCTAATCTGAATTGGTTGAAAATTTGATTGAATTTCAACGAATTAGTATCAATTATGGACCAAATACATAGATAGTTATTTGAACATTTCTGAACTGAATTGATCTGATCTGAATGATACTGATCTTCTGATCTGAATGATTCCGATCTGATCTAAATTCATCTGAGAATAAGTCCAATCAAACAGGGCCTAAGTACAAAGTTTAAAAATAAACACTCGTAAATAACAAGTACGAAGTTTATAGGCAAACAGAGGAAATATTTGCCTTTGATCACTTCACAAGCCATCCACATAAGACGCATGGAGTATGGAAATCATTTGATCAATTAATTAAAAGTTTCAAGTCTTCTACGAGAATCCTTTCGAGGAGTTCGCATAGCATGCTGTGCTGAGGTGTTCCGGAGCACAAGCGAGAAGATATCTTCTTTCTCATATCGTTTTCATTTGTTTCATTGTTTGTCAATCTACTAATCTAGTTAAAAAGTATTTTTGTTGAAGTATTTGAGTAATATAGTGTCTATTTTAGTAAATAATTTACTATGTGAATCAAATGCACTAACTCATTAAGCGCGTAATTGAAAGACTTATAGCGTCATTGTATTAAATCATTGAAAACCTAGCCTAATAGAAATCAGGGTCGGGAAGTGTCGAGTACAAACATGGGTTTAGACTCTTATAGGGATTGGCTTGGTTAATTTTCGCCAACTACTATTTATTATGAGACCATCTCACTGGTAACTCCGATTTATCCGTAAAACAAGTTAAGTTCTTTCTTGGCTGATGTTGGCGCCATATGTCCATCACTGCACACACAAGCTAAGTACACAACCTAAATTTTTCGGAACATATAAAAAACAATGTGTAGAGTTGGTTTTCAACTCTATTTGGTAGAGTTTACCAAAAAATGTAAGAATAAATAAATTAACATTTTTATATGTGCCTTTCAAAATTCTTTCATTTTGTCTTATTACTAGTTTTGGTAAACTTCACAAAATCTACCGCAAACAAACTCTAGAGGATCTTTATATAAATACATTGAACTTGGTTCTTGCGTAACTTCTTCAATACACCTAATTGTGCCAGAATTCTCAGAATGTCAAATCTTTGTTGCACTGCGGATTTGGTACCCCCACCTTCTTCTTCTCATCTAATTTAATACCCAATAATTCAGCAGTATTGTGTTCATCACTCATCTTTTTTTTCTAGCGTGGGTTATCTGATTAACTCCCCCACCCCCCCATTTTTGTTTTGCAGGGAAAACTAGCCATTAATCTTTATACTCACACACAGGTAAATTCCAATTTAAACCCTAATTTTTTCATAAATTAATTAGATTAAAGTTGATTTGACATTGCCCAGATTATGAATTTCGTTTACGATGTTGGGTGTGGTGCTAATCATGTTGGAGTACATAAACCCATGAAAACCCTAAATTTATGATTTTCCAGTAACTGGGTTTTTCTGTGATATCATGGTATGCTTCTTCTGGACCATGTTTAGGTCACTTTGTTGATACATTAGGTAAAGGGTAATGTTGCGTATATTTGACTCCTGTACCCTCCTTAATTAGGAGCTGCCCTTAAATCACAGGGGTTATGCTGTTAATGTTGTTGTTACTTGATCTTGCCGCGGTCTTGGATAGTCCGATTTAAAAGACGTATTCTTGGGAATTGGGGTGCATCACACTGTGGTTTACTTTTCACAAATTCAGGATAACTGTTAACTTTATAAAATGCATCCTTGTGAAACCCTAGATTTAAGATTTTTCAGGAACTGGGTATTTCTGGGTCGGGGTTTTAGATGTGGATGTATGTGGTGAACCGTGTTTAGGGCACTTTGTTTGGGCATTGGGCAAAGGTTCTTCAAGGAGTTTCATACGGAGTATGTTAGTTCGAGCGTTGTGTCTAAAGGAGTTGTACTTTACTCCATCATAACTCTTTTGTGGACTATTAGGTTAGTTCATTTGATCTATAACAATTGTGTTATGTCAGATACTCAGATGACTAGGTATGAAGAATGGTGTGATATTGTGATTCACATTTCACTAATCTTTGTGGGATTCATTAATATGAAAGATCTTAAGATCACATTATGTTCGTGGGATGGATCAAATGGTAATGGATGTTGTGCTAGCGGGAAATGTTCTACTCCTTCCAGTTCTGAATGATCTTCTTGTTTCCTTTTTGGGTCAGTTCTAAATGATCTTCTACTTTCCTTATCTGTAATGCTTTTTTGTGGTCCTAATGGTTTGCAACCCACTAACTTTCATTTTCCACCACATCTTACTTCCTACAAAAAAAATCCGTGCTATTTTATTGTGGAACATCAAGTAGAACAGGAGGGAGTATTTGGAGTTAATGTGAGGGTTGACGACTTGGCATCTACCATTTTTTCACATTTTTTAATACTTTTTCCTAAGAAAAGAAGGTTTCTAGTCATAAATAATGTGAGGGTTGACGACTTGGCATCTACCATTTTTTCACATTTTTTAATACTTTTTCCTAAGAAAAGAAGGTTTCTAGTCATAAATATTTCCAATTTATGAATTACGTTCCATTACCGCTTCGACCAATTATAACTTGATACCAAAGGGGAGAAAGATTCACTATTCGGTCTTTGATGTATGATGGACTAAAGCATGATGGCTTTACTAAACTATACGGTGCTTCCCAAAAGTGAGAGCATAACTTTCGTCAGAACAACTTTCATGATTGAGTTTCTGGAGTTGTGAGCTTGTTATTGCCAAGGGGGTTTAAGGAGAGAAATAGGCAAATTAGTGACTTGGTATCGTCACTGGTACATTAAGGCATTAAGGCTTATCCAAGCATTGGCTTTCCTTTTTCCTTTTTTTCTTTTGGGGGGGGGGGCGGTGTATGCAGGAATTGAAATCACAACCTGGATATTGTGATTCGTATGTTGCTTCTTTTGATTTTGGTTTGTTACTTTGCCTTTGTAGCTGTCGTTGTCTGATACAAGTGAAACTTTAGATTGTCCGACTTCATCTTTCTTATGGTGACTTGCTTGGAGCAGTTAGAACCTTGGTGTGGTATGTATGTTTGGACCATGTTTGGGTCGTACTAGTTGAACATTAGGCAAGGGTTCTTATGTTAAATTCCTAGTTAAAGAAGTGTGTTCGAAGACTGCCGAACTTTAGATCTTCACAACCATTTCTTGTGTCAATCACTTAGTTCATTTGACCTACAACAATTGGTGTGTCGGTGCTGGATAACATTATGGTTAGAGGATTGCGTGCCTATTCAAAACCATCCAGAGATCAGTGTCAACACATTTCACATTGTATCTTCATGGGATGCCTCACACTCTCACAGGATGACCTCATGTATTTGAGGAAGGGATCCAAATGTAATGCATTTTGTGCTTACTTCTAGTGGAGATATCTTAGTGGAATTGACGCTACCGCGCAAGGGTTGACAACTCGAGATCGCCAATCCTTTATTTTCTTTATTTCTCTAGATTGCCACAGTGTACGATCTGGGCTGGTGATTTTAGGAACATAAGAAATAGGATCCTAGTCATAAATCTCAATTTGGAAGTTACTCTCCTTTACCATGTCCACCATTCACTACTTGATACCAAAAGAACCATTGGAATTTACCGTATCACAGTGATATTCTGGTTTCACATGTTATTCTCATGGGATGCATCATATTGTAGTACTTGTCACAGTTGCAGGAGAACCGTTCCTTGATTAATTGCTGTCTTAAGAAGGTGCTTGGGAAATGGTAACCAAACTTCTGTCATGGATTGGTGGGGTTAAAGGTTGAGACTCAGCGGTTCTTTTGCTTTTGTTCTTTTTGGATCTAACTATCTAAGCAGCCTTTTTCTAAGAAATAAACTTGGGAGTTTTTGTAGCTGCTTCCTGAAAGTGAGAGCAAGACATAAGCATAATCTTTTTTATGCATTGGAATGGAATCAGAAATTTAAATTGTGATCCCTATGCTGTTTCTTTTCTGTTTGTTTTTCGTACGATGCCATCATACCTGTCGTTATCTGGTGCAAGTGTGGTAGGTATCTGCATCCTTATGCCTATTATGGCTCATCAGAAAACAACCTGTCTTTGTTTTCTAGGGGCGTAAGGTTCCGTACATCCAACCCCCCTTAACCTGCCATAGGCAGGAGTCTTTGAGGGATTAGGGTAATGTTGAATTTAGTTAGAATTACTTTACTCTTTTTATTCCTATGTCGTATACTCTTTTTGGTTGAATATAAATGTCAACCAATTCAAGTAATTGAATTGTATCCTCTTTATTTAAGATACTTTTTTATCTTTTCTTTTATCTGTGCAATAATTTATGGTTATATGCCTCATGGAGTAGGTAATAGGAGCCTTAGAATGCGGAGTATCACCTTTGGAGCAATTTGATTAGTTTCTCTTCTTGTCAGTGGAGCTGTTTAGATAAGGAATCCACATGAGTGTAATTTCCTTGTGTGCATTTTCTTAAATGGCAAAGTTCATACTGTTGACTATTCATCCTTCTAAGTCATAAACCACAGCTGCAGAACCATGTATGAGGAGAATGATGTATATTGCCTTATCGTGATAGATATGTTCAATCACATTGTATTCACTTGTACATGTGAGGAAACATGTGCAAAATCTTCTCTATTTGACTGATTTGTGCACTTTTATTCTTCTAATATCCCAAATTGTGAGGTTTTTTTTTGCAAAACTGTGACCATCCTGTTGTTTTTTGTTTAGTAGCGTAGTATGTAGTATCGGACTAAAGAGATTTATCCTGCCGAAACTGTGACCGTCCTGTTGTTTTTTATGATTTCAAAGCTGAAATATGCAGCCTGGAAGTAAAGTAGTAAGCCGTAAGATCATAAATTCATAAGTCATAACTGACAAATTGTAGTTTTATAACTGATATCACATCGTGGTAACTGGCCAGTATAGAATCTTTAGCCAAAACTTGAAGAGCATTACTTCTATCTGTGTTTTATCATCAACAACAACAACCAAGCCATATTCCCAAAATGATTGGGGTCGGCTAACATGAATAGTCATCTTGTAACCATCCTGTGTTTTATCCTTGAAAATTATTTACTTATCTGAGAAGTATATAAGCATTGCGGGACATTTTTATCGCTCTATTTCCACAAATTTTTCTTAGGGCTTATTGTCTTTTCTTAATTACAGAACTCTATTCTGTGTTATTTCATGTCGTATCTCCAGGAGACCTCTTTAGTAGTGTTAATCTCCAACTGTCATGATGCTTGACATATAGCTGCTAACTAGCTTATCCAAACCTTAGCACTCTGCAGCCTCTACCCGAAACAGAGAAAACATATTACCTTGCTTCATCCTCACCAAAATTACTCAATGTCCTACTTTTATTCTGCTAGTGCCGGATAGTTCGATTTTTTTTTTTGTTTTTTTTTTACTGAAATATTTTTGAACTAATATGGTTGTCAAGCCCCGAGCCAAGTAAACATAGTTCACACTTGCTATTTGCTATAAGAATTGTTTTCTATGTATGTGCAGTGTACTGGGACTGATAAATCATTAGATATAATCCTGCCCATTTGACCTCTAACTGTCGACATTATTGCATATATATCTTTCCCTGATTGTAATGCAATCTCTCTTTGTCTTCTCTTCAGAATTTAACACGAATGACGATGTTAGTAGTTGATTTGACGCAGAGCTGCGCAAGGGTTCCTTCACATTAAGTGAGTGAGTCCTACATGACAAACCCTGAAAGCAGCTGGTTAACACATTTCATGGTGGCCTGATACTATGAATGATGCACCAATGTTCCGAGACCACAGCCTGATCAACCCACTCTACCACTCAGCCTGTCATTCTCAAGGATGTGGTTTAACAAGAAGATGATAGGTATGACCAAATCATACAATTGATTACCATTAATGGTGAATATTATCTCTATATGCGCCTTAGTATCTCTACTTGGTGTATGTACTGTCATTGGCGTGAATGTGTACATTCTAAGACATGTGGGAACTCTCAGCATTACAGTTAAGGCTGGTTCTAATCTGATTCCTGTCATTAACCAAGTTAAGCTGTTCAGTACTATTGATGCTAAAAACTCTGTGTCTGTTCCCCACGCCCTCCTTGTTTCCGCCTGATCTATGAACTGTCGTGGCCTTAACTACATAGTACATTGTAGGAGCTTTTTTTTTTTTTTTAAAGGTAAAGAGGACCCTACTAGGCCAGACTCATGTTGGGTCGACTAGCTTAGCTTTGTAGGTAAGGCTCTTGAAAGGAGGGGGAGGGGGTAAATCTCCTCCCCGAAGACCCCCTAGTGCGGACTTGAACTTGTGACCAGGTCACAAGCTCAATCCAACACGATTAGGTCAACACTATGTTGGTGTATACATTCTAGGAATGTTAGAGCTCCCGACACGAGAGTCAGTCGGGTTCCGATCAAATGCATGGTCCATAACTCATAAATCATAATCATGAAGAGATCAAGGGACTTGGTTAAGTTATGATCAAGGTGGGGCTTAAAGTGAAATATGGTGGGGGTGAAAAATGTGGATATATTCATGCGCAGGGGAAGGAACAATGAGGATGTGTGCCCACCCAGAAATGCATGCTCACTGTCACTGGGGATGATCAAGTGATGTCACTTTCATAAATAAAAACCTTAAGCCTGAACATGCTCTTGCTTTCAAAGTTGCCCTTCTCTCAAAGCAAACCTTCGGAGTATAATCTTTTGAGCTTTGGTACTACATTTGTCACACCCGTGTTTTTTTTCATCTTGATAGAGTTATTGGTCTAGAAAGGCTCAGCCCCAGTGAGACTAACGGGTTATTAGGGGATTTTAGCTCCATGATGAAATGAATAGCCGGAACCAACCAGCAAATTTACGCATTAATTCCTCTGGAGAGCGATGACAATCGAACCCCCCCAATGGAGAGTATTATGCAGTTTTATTTGGGGTAGCTACTTTATGTCATACATTGTACATGTTGCTGCCAGCAACATTGTTTTGGTTTGGTATGCTGAGGCTTCAGCTTTTGGTGATTGAAAGACGTCATCCACAATGCGCCTGTATAGCTTTTTATTTGTGATTTGCATGTGGCTATTGACAGTTTTTCCCTTTTTCTTTTTGTAGGTATGTTCATCGTCCCAAAAAGGCTCTGCCCCTATGAAGCTACTCAGCAGTGGGATAGGACTTAGGAGGGGAACTTAGCCCACAGGACGATTCTACCGAACCCAACAGAAGAGCCCACAAGAAGGTGGGTGAGTTAAGTGACTTAAGTGGTTAACGTGACTATTACACCACATATTCTCGACTAGTGATTTAAATTATACTTTCACAGAGGTGCACATCCTATGATGACATTTTGTAACAAAACTAATCCCACCTTTGGTTGATGTAAGGTCGATTTTCACATTGAACCCTTGAAATGTAAGCACTCGTCACAACAACGAAATTAATGGACATCAACATGAAGCTCGGAACAACCTTATCAGCTAAGCTAGATCACATCGATACTACAAAATGCATTATACTAATAAATTTCATGTGCATGGTCTTTGATCGTAACACTAGTCAAACACTCAATAATGGAGCAGCCTAGCTCTTGCAAACAATTGTACGAATAGAGATTTGTCACTCTTGGAGTCTTGTCCATATCTTAATACATATCACATCTTATTAGGAGTATATTAACATTATTATATTATTTAGATATGCAAGAAGCAAGCTCATATGTGTTGGTCCAAGTTTATAAAAATGGAGCTTAAAGCCAAAATAAAAGAGGAATAAAAGGGACAAAGCAAAGAAAAAAGAGAGCCCTAAAAGACTCATCTCGAGGAATATGTCTTGAATGTCACCAACATCCTCCTCACATTCTTATGCAGATTCAACCACCTCCTCCTCACTTAATGTATAAATAATCCGGTTTATTGGGCCTAATAATGTTATTAATTCGTGGGGATCCCCTTAATTTTTTGGGGGGCAACTTCCTAAGATAATTAGAATAATATTCTCATGTTATCTACTCATGTGGTCTCGTTTTGACGCTTTCAAGAGTTGTCCTCTCCGATTTTATGCAACTTATTTAATCGTATTTAAATTAGGTGGTAAGTTTTTGGTAAATTTAGAGATCATATGAGAATATAGTGATGTTATAACTTCATTTCTATTGAACCAAACTGGTTCTAACTAAGTGAGGTTAAGAAAACATGGTTTCAGCGATGACATGGTTTGAGTTTTTCTCAACGTAAATGGAGTGTTTTTTGCCTCATATTATTCATTTGCTAAATTTTTCCCGAAAAACTGTAATATATCGAACGAAACTATTCATTTGATAATATTATTCTTTTATCAATGGGCATCTCTTAACTTTTTTTTTTTTTTTTTTTTTTTTTTTACAAATGAAGTAGTAAAGGGTTGTGAAGCCTCAATGCAAACGAAGGCAATGTTTAAGAAGGGCCATTGCCTCCAAAACCCTTGAATATTATTTAGCCGAAAGTGCTAAACACAAGTCTTCTTTTGATTAACATGACATGTACACATGATTAATCCAACCTGTATAAACTTCAATTTTGTAAATGTGTAATGGTCGACTTTTGTCAACACCCCACACTTTGGCTAAAAGAACTATTTCATTAGTTTCCGGAAGATTATCATTTATAACTTATAAGTATTATAATTAATATACTAGTATGTACTTAAGCTAATCCCCTCCCTCCTTAACCCCTAAAATATGCAAATGGTGGTTTGAAACAACATATATTATGTATGTTTTAAGGTAGAATTGTCTAATGCGAGCTTTTAAAAATGATAAAAATTGTAATCAATTGGCTCAACAGGTAAAGTTATAAAAGTATTGTTGTCTAAAACTCAAATTACATGTATCATGCTTTGTACTCTTTGCTCTTTGTACAACTATTCTACGTATTAGATAGAATATTCGATTTAAATACTTTACATTTATTTAATCTTACAAAAAAAAACCAAATACTAGTATATATCATTACAATGAACCAAATTCCAAAATAATTCATACGGAGTACACTGTAGTGATAATTTAACAAATCTCAATTATGACATTTTCCCGCTTTATAAAACCCTAATACTTAATTACCACAAAAAATACGTAATACTTAATAGCATTATCGCCCTAATCTAATGGTAATCAACCAATTAAGGAACATATTATATATCCTCATTAATATTGCACAATTAACATTCTTTCTATATTTTACATGCCAAACAAACGCGGTGAATGTTAAGAACACAAAATCAACATTTGAAATTTCAAACAGTCTAAACCATAACTTTCCGTACTTTTTTCGAAGGAAACTCTCGATACTTAATACAGTGTTTGGATCCCATGGAGTTGAAAATAAACTTCATCTTGTGGAGTTTACCTAATAAGGTAAGAAAAAAACATATGACATTTTATTTGTGCATTTAAAGATTTTCTTTCATTTGCCTTAATACAATATTGTATTACATAAATTAGTTAACATAAAAATAAAATATATATATAAAGCCCCTCACTTTCTTACCATTTGCCAACTTGGTTCCGTCCCCCTTCTCCCTCTCTCTAAAAAAAAACCAAATTTCCGACCACTACCACCATCACCACCGCCGCCACCACCACCACCCCACCACCACCATCATTACAAAATAATTCCTTTAATTTAATCAAATTCTTTTACCAAAAACCCCACAAAAAAAAGTTTTAAAATTTGAAGTGGGAGTACTAATAATTAAGTAAACAAATAAAAACACCCAAAAAATATCCAAAAAAAGTGAAGGAATGTTTCTGATTTAGTCATTCATTTTTCCACAGAAAAAAAGAAAAAAACAGTCTGTAGAACCAAAAGAAAAAAAAGAAGAGTAAAGAGGAAGGATGGGAGGGGTGACGTCATCAATGGCAGCAAAGTTTGCATTTTTTCCACCAAACCCAGCATCATACAGAGTGATTAAGGATGAAATAACAGGATTAATGGAGTTGGACCCGTACCCGCACAGGGAAAACGTCGACGTTTTGAAGATCAAAACAAAAAGAGGGTCTGAAATAGTGGCTATGTATGTGAGATATCCAATGGCTAACTCTACTTTGCTTTATTCACATGGTAATGCTGCTGATATTGGCCAGATGTATGAGCTTTTCATTGAATTGAGCATCCACTTGAAGATCAATATCATGGGGTATGCTTTTTTTATTCAAAATTTGTCATCTTAATCTTAGTATATAGTAATTATTATGTAATTATGTATGTATGTTTTGCCATTTTTTTTTATGGGTTTATTTGAAGTTTTGATGGGTTTGTTTTGTTTTTCTTATTATTGTGTAAAGTTGTCATCTTTTATTAATGTTAAGGAGGAATTGGATGGGTTGTGCTGAATTTGGATATAAATTGGGAAATTTAGAGGGAAAGTTTATTGATATTGATTGTTCATGTTTATGTTATTACATTGATTATTGTGTTAGAAATGCATAGTTTTTATTTTATATTATTTTGTTTTTTTATTTAATGAGTGGGGTTTTCTAAGCTGAAATTGTGCATTTTGAATTTTTGATGTTGTTAACTTGGAAGTCTTGGATTAGACTTGTAGAGAAGTTCGAACAAGGTTCGAGATTTGTTTCGATGATTAGCTGAAACAACACCCTTGTAATATTTGTCTGGGTTTGTGTCTGTCTGGTATGTAGGAACATAATGTTGAATTAGGTTTTTGTCAATTTAGTGAGTAGTCAGCCGAATTGGCGGATTTTGTGAGGGATGCTTGGATCATATACGGGATTAATGTTATTGGTTCGGTGACTGAGTTTTCGTTGGTAAGCCAGGTGAATGTCGAGGATTAGCTGAAAGATTGCAAATCTGAATTTTTTGATCCATGGTTTAATGGATTCGATTATTTTTCTCATTGTATACATATAAAAATTGAATTTGAGTAATTTCAGGATGCTAATAAGGTGATAGGTACCTTGTTTTGAGCTTTTGAAGTATATGTGCAAAAAGTCATTGTCTTCTAGCTGTGCTGTATATGAGGGAAGGGAAAAGTCATTGTCTTCTAGTTATGCTGTATATGAGGGAAGGGGTTGTTAAATAAGTGCCTCTCTCCTGCAGTCCTGCTTTCTTTCTGGCATTTTCCCTTATTGCTCCGGCCTCCCGTTTAGTGAAGAGGGACGATCACCTGGTGTTTTCATGTTATTTTCAGCTATGGATGTCTTTGAATTGCTCTGCCATTCCTCTTTACTTTTCATGGGATATATTCATCAAGTATGCTTGCTTTACAAAGTTAAACACAAGTTTCATTTTTGCTATTGCCCCGCAATTTGCTGCTGTTTTTTCCCCCGTCTTTTATCAGTACTTTGGATAAAGAGTAAGTGAATTTTAGGCGACGCCATCAGTTCCCAAAAGCTTTTTTTTTTTTTTTTTTTTTTTGTAGTTGATATCCCAAGGTTTATATAATTTCCATGGACTTTAGTGGATCTTGATTGGCAGGGATTAACATTTACTTATCATGGCCTCTTGATTTTTTTTTTCAAACTATGAGGCTGCAAACATCTTTTGCTTCTCTCAGTCAGTAATCGTGCACTGGCCATTCTTTCTCAATCTTCACTCTTGTTTTTTATCGTAAGCTTATTATGGAGGCATGAAAGTCTTATTGAGTAAGAGTCCATTTCCTGTCAAGAAATCCATAGGCTTAATGTTGTTGAAACTTTGTTTGGAATTGTCTTCTAATAACGGAGGTGGTTGGAATAATTTCGGTTGCCTGCTTCATATCTTTCTCCACATTGACTTCGAAATCATTGTAAAAGCTGTGAAACCCTTAGTGGCAACTGGCAAGAAGGGGCTGAGAGAACTGTGGAAACAACCATCCTTTAAATTTTTTTAAAGTTGGAGACTTGGAGCACTTAAGCCCCTAATAACCTAATAGCTTGAGGTGAATGTTCTTTAAGGGATGCATTCGAGGTGACGTGTTAACAGAGTTACCAATTTTCTATATCAAATGGCTGTATTTTACATGAAAACTGTCGCTAAATCAAATTGAACTGCTGTTCTTTTACAGGTACGATTACTCTGGATATGGGCAATCGACTGGAAAGGTAAGGTGGCAGTTTGTTGATTAATTCTGTCATGTGTGAAAAGATGTTGTGTAACCGTAGCACTCAATTTACATTTTTCATTTTGTATGCAGGCCTCTGAGAATAATACATATGCAGATATTGAAGCTGCTTACAAGTGTCTTGAACAGAACTATGGTGCAAAGCAGGAAGACGTTATTCTTTATGGTCAATCTGTTGGTAGTGGCCCTGCTTTGGATCTAGCTTCTCGTTTGCCTAAATTGAGGGCTGTTGTTTTGCACAGTCCTATTTTGTCAGGCCTAAGAGTCATGTATCCTGTTAAACGTACATATTGGTTCGACATCTACAAGGTAGATGGCCCTTTCTCATTGCTGCCCATCTTAAAGCTGTTGCATGGAACTGCTGCATTTTAACCAAGATCTTGTGGTTTTATTTTGCAGAACATTGATAAAATCCCATTGGTGAAATGTCCTGTTCTAGTAATCCATGTAAGTAATTCAGCTCCTTACTCCTGTGTACTTGTTTCACTTTCATAATGAGATGTCCAATTATTTGGTTCAGGTAATGGGAGAATGAGATTATAGAAATATGTGTTTATGTTTAACCACGTATGACATAGCTAGCTTAGCTTTGTGCTACCGTAACCTTTGCTGTGTGATTCTAGCTCTTATTTTGACTTCATTTTTACTATGGAACCAAAAAGGTTCCAAGTTCTGTGGAACCAAATAGTTGAATCTTCGGTAAATGTGATCCTTCTCTACAATTTGCTTATAGAGATTGGTTTAGGATTTGAGAAAAGAGTTTCCAAATTCCAACAAGTAGTGTCTGTCATCAAGGACCATTTAAGCCATTCAACCCCTGCTTAATTCCTTCTATTTTATTTTTGGGCGAAGGAGCAACTGCTTTATACAGATCAAACCTGGAAATGACTTTTAAATGTAATTGTATTGGCTTATATGTGAATTTTTTTTCATCTGTGAACTTTCCTTTGCTTGTGTTAGTTTCTTCATGTGCATTTGTTTACTTCACAAGCCACCAAATAATTTGTCCCAACGTTTTCTGTTTTTAGTCGTCAAATTTGAGACTCTTTTTGTGTTGCAGGGAACGGCTGATGATGTGGTTGATTTCTCGCATGGTAAAACATTGTGGGAATTATCTCGAGAAAAATACGAACCCTTATGGCTCAAAGGAGGAAACCATTGTGACTTGGAGCTCTACCCTGATTATATTAAGCATCTGAAGAAATTTGTAGCCACAGTGGAGAAACCGCCCTCGCAAAGGCACATCTCTAGAAGGAGTGTTGACAGGCCAGAAAATTCACGGAAGAGCACCGACTGTTTGGATGTTTCAAGAAAAAGCGTTGATCGAAGGGATAAACCAAGGAAAAGCACTGACCGTCCAGATAGACTAAGAATACATGAATACAAGGCCAGTACTATTAATAAGCTCGAGAAATTGAACATTCCTTTTGAGCAGCTGGATAGGTCCCGGCGAAGTGTAGAATATCAAGAGCGTCCCCGAAAAAGTATGGATGTACACTTTGAGAAGAGTCGACGCAGTGTGGATTGGGTGGACAGAATACGAGCAGCCTGAAGTTTCTCACACTGTAAAGTAAACAAAAGTAGAAATTCTTGTGCTTAAGGGACGGGGCCAGGACAAGGTACAGATAGGTCAATACTCCATAGAACAAGCAAACAAGCTGAAGTAAGAGTTGGACCAATCATTAGGCATCGTAACTTATGGCCTAGGGAGTCCGGCTATAATAGATACGCGGTTGTTCTGAGGTCGGCTGTGACCCTGCAGAACTTCAGAACCTGTGAGGCGGATTCTTGTTTCATCAAGGCTTCAAATTCCGAAGCTCTAACATGTATTACTTCCCATCATTTGAAGGAAAACTCTGCATTTTGATTCAAGGGTGAAACTCAAATGTGATTATTGTGTTTTAACAGTACCATTTTGTTCTTGGACTCACTTTTGTTGCTCATTGTGAAAAATAGTGCCTGCCTGCTAACTGATCTTCTGATCTGTATGAATCTTAACTCAGAAGTCAGAAGTCAGAAGTAGAATATTCAGTATTATTATAAGTAGCAAGAGGGATACAGAGAACTTGAAATTCCAGCATCATATCCAGTTGTATACAGTACAGTACAGGTACTCAGTTAAAAAAGTCTCAACGATTTTTTTGACGTAAATTGTGTGCATAAACGTGCTAGGATGTCAGGAACTACATTCAACAGTCTGCCTGTAACGATCTGAGTACTCAGAAGAGCTAACTCGGAAGAGGGTTACATGAGAGGATACGAAGGAATAGACCGAACTCCGATAAGAAAGTTGTCTATTGACCGACTTTCCCTGAATCTTCTTCATCACATTTGCCACTGTTAAATGCTAACGTATTATATCAGACCCACAACATTAATGATCCAGCATCATCTTTCTTTACGTCTCATTATTAACCCCCTTGTAATTGTGTTACGTATGTACTAGGCATTGTAGGCATCATGTGACTATGTGAGTCATTTGTAGTAACCAGTAAGAGCACGCAAGTTGGGTTAGATCAATTAATATCGTGTTTGAATTTTGTCGAGTTAAGACAATATGTTTCGCGACGGGAGTCACGGGACGATGCTTGGTTCAGATTGCTAGAGACTCGACTCCTACTGCGTAAACTGTTTGCCAGTTAGGTTCAACTGCCCACAATTTCGGGTTCTATCAAGTTAGGTTTTTTTAACTTCATAGGCAAGATATCTCCAGTCGGGTCAACTTTTATCAACCCTTCCAATCCTTATTATTTTCTCGAGCTGACTATTTTGCCGATTCAGTTAGTTTCAATTTCAAAATACAAAGCACCGTGACATATTCCCCTACCTCGTATTCATCGACTCATTTTAAATTAGAACCTCACTCGAGTTGCACAGTTATCTTATGCCCCACGATATCTCACTCCCCCAATCTTTTAAATCTACAATCTGGCATTCTATTAGTCCAACTACCTTCAGCCCAATACCCAACAAAAATGAAACACCCAATCACAGAGGCCAATGAGAAGAACCCCTTCGGAGACCTGACACCAACCGAGTTCTACACGCGCCACTCAGTGACTCACTCGTCCGAGTACATCACCAACTCACGTGGCCTCAAACTCTTCACCCAATCCTGGGCCCCACCAACCCAACCCATTGGCCTAATCTGCGTGGTCCACGGCTACACCGGGGAGTCCAGCTGGACCGTCCAACTAACCTCGGTCCACTTCGCCAAAGCCGGGTTCCTCGTCTGCGCTATCGACCACCAAAGCCACGGTTACTCCGACGCGCTTGGCGGCCACGTGGCACACATACCCGACATCAACCCTGTCGTAGATGACTGCATTGCCTTCTTTGACGGCTTCCGTGAGAAACACGCGCCGGGACTGCCGTCGTTTTTGTACGCGGAATCGCTTGGCGGGGCGATAGCGTTGTTGATCACGCTTAGGGAGGAAGGTGGGCCCAAGAAGGCGTTTGATGGGTTGGTTATGAATGGGGCCATGTGTGGGATTAGCCCCAAGTTTAAGCCACCTTGGCCTTTGGAAAATCTTCTTGGGATTGCTGCTACTCTCTTGCCTACCTGGCGCGTTGTCCCTACTCGCGGTTCTATTCCTGATGTTTCCTTTAAGGTCAGTAACTGAACTTAACTTAACTGAACTGAACTTAATTAGTAGTCCACTCTTTTTTCGTGATCTGGAAATTCATCCGTTTTCCTATGCGTTGTTTATTCGAATCCTTATCGTATCGTATGCAAAAATCTTCGTTTTAGGTTTTAGGTTTTACTTTTCGGGAGTATGAAGATCGTGAATTTCTTGATTTCCTTTTTCGTCTTGGGTAATTTAGGATTGAAATATTAGAAGTTGAGGCACAAAATTTTATCGGGGGGAGGTTGTTGAGAGAAAACATGGTACACGTGAATATGTTGTTACCTGCGTGACTCGGGTTAAAATTGTCCCTGGTAAATTAGATGAACAACAAAAATACGTACTTTATCAAGAATTAGAACTTGTTCTATGTTTATCGGTAACAAAGTGGCTCATGTAGGTGCTCACTTAAGTCCGGTGGAGTACTCTACGAGAGTCTGGGTTGATAGCGGCCCTCTTGGTGTACTTGAACTTGTGGCCTCGGATTATAATATCCACGGTGACGTAAAAAAATCTGTTCTATGTTAGTAATTTGGGCAATCGAGAGACGGGGGGAAATGCGCAAGAGTAAGTGTAAACGTAATCACGCTCAAAGAGAGCGACACCTAACTAACTCCAACCAAGCAAGTATAGGATGATAAAAGATATCTCTATCAATAGAAAATGACATGTTTATGATCATGAAAATGTTGTTGTTGGACGTAGGTGGAGTGGAAGCGTAAGCTAGCAATAGCAAGTCCAAAGAGGTACATGGGAAAGCCACGGGCAGCAACGGCGTATGAGCTGATGAGGATATGCAAGGAAGTGCAAGGCCGTTTTGAGGAAGTGAATGTCCCGCTCCTGATTGTCCACGGAGGGGACGATGTTGTCTGTGACCCGGCCTGCGTGGAGGAGCTGCATCAACGGGCTTCGAGCAAGGACAAGACCCTCAAGGTGTACCCCGGAATGTGGCATCAGATGGTCGGTGAGCCCGACGAGGATGTTGATCTTGTCTTTGGTGATGTTGTAGACTGGTTTAAGGCCAGAGCTTCACCTGCAACCCCTAACGCTGCTGCCTAAGATTAGGCTCAGTATATGTTGTAGTTATTATTACGAGTGATCAAATGCTATATTGTAATACAGTGGCCTGGATCCACAAAATCAAGAAAAATATTGTTCTTGAGAATCCAATATGTAACTGTGTGCAGGAATGAAACCAACAATCCCGTAGCGTGTCGATTTACAGATTTTCATGTCTATTAGCTGATAATAGGATAATTATGATACAGATTTTGAATGTTTATCTTCAGCAGAGATTAGCTAAAAGTCTATGGATCACAACATGAAGATCTGAATGAGCATCAGTCATCAAATTTACAGCTCTGAATCTCCAATGGGGCTGGTGGGAAGACTGGGAACCTGTTCCTCTCACCAACCAAGAAATAGTGACAACTCCCTTACATGGATGCAGCACGACCAAAATCTGAGTCGGACACCTCCTTAACTACGTTTCTGGATGATGGCATACCTCCGACAACATCCCCTTCAATGCCACATTCGTTTGTTCCTCTTTTAATCATAAAGTATCCGTCCTGTTAAGAAGCAACCGAAACATATTTGAGTCCGGAGATTGAAATAACTAATATGGAGTATGTACGGAGTAGTTCATATAAACGATGAGAGCAAGGAAGGGCAAATAACTTACATCACCCCAGCTTCGGTTCCACTGATTTGCAATAAGCTGCAAAGGAAAAGAAATTAGTTAGGAAAAGTGATGTATCAGATACATAATTATCGCTCTCTCTAGGAAAGAATAGAATACCCAGTAATCCTCCCCATCAGCTGATGTTCCCCATCCAATCAGCTTCACAGCATGGCCTCCTAATCTCTTCCCTGTGACATGTTTGTAAACACCTGACTTGTAATGTGCAAAATCCTGTAAAACGCAAAGTGAGCAAATCAGCCAGATACCGTCAAACCAGCAAGAAGCGCCTTCCAATTTTAACTTAGAAGTTCATCCTTTACCTCATAAACATCAAAAGCCACCTCAACTGGTCCATTCTTGTAGAGTTCAGCCATGATATCATGTGGGTCAGACTTGACTCTATAGGCATTTTGGGCATAATGCTTTGATTCTTTCCATAGTTGGTTGCCATCTACACATTTCCTCACACACTTTGGTGTAGGATAAGCAGGCTCACAACCAGGGTGAGAGCAGCCAGTGTTGTCAAAATATGGATCACATTCATTTGTGACAACACCATAGTGTTTAAGATGACGCCAAGCATAGATTGGGGTACCACCATTGCATCCAGCTCCACACCAGATTCCACAGCAAGACAACAGGTCATTGACTGATAAAGCGACACTTATGTTGAAGTGAACGCAGAACCGGTCTGACAAGGACTCGACAGCACCGAATGCCCAGCAAGAACCACAGTGACCCTGGTCAAGAATTTTTCCAATGGTGCTGCATTGGGGCCAGGCTTTTCTGGCATCAAACTCCTTAGGCAACTTCAGTGTCTTAGGATGGCTTACGAGGGGGATTAAGCTCTTCTCACTTTTGGGAGTAAATCTAGCACCCAAAATGCCCTTAAATTGGCCAACCTTCACAATACGGAAAATAAGTTGATAAGTAACACATAACACTTTGCACTAAACATTTGAAGTCCTAAAACATTAAATAATCACTACTCACAAGCATTGATCAATCAAGACTTACTGTGAAATTGGAGAATCGATGGTTCACACCAGCCTTCCATCCAGCATTTGGATTTGAATTTATTTCATCAATAATAGAATCCTGAGAGAAAAAGAAAGGGTCAGAAGGCAGAAATGCAGAATGTTAATCAACACCAGAGTACCATTTCGTAGGTTGGTACATGCAGTGTAGCAAGAGTGCAAGACAATACCTGTAGAAGATTAGAGTTCAGCTTGAGCTCGGAGGTTGATGCTGTCACAAGAACCTAGTAGGACAGTCAAATTATCAGACCTTACAAAGATTCAATAAATACCAAAAGCTGATAGCTCAAGATATAGCTCTACAAAATGTTAAGAGTGCTGACACAAAAAGAGTGGAAAAGCAAGAGAAATTATAGGATGATCAATAATTTCAAATTACAGACTAATGTCACTGAGGATTCGTTACTAAAAGTACAGTTGCCTTCTTGCCAAAATTGATCTATAAAGTTGCATAACTGCAACGGAAAGCGCAAATATTGTAAATAAAGTAAGAATCTACTAATCGAGTAATAAGAATTACGAATCGAGTAATCGCCTAGGAACAAAAACCAACAGTGGTGCTACAGAGTAGGAATTGAATTTCGCAATACTCAAGATTCAGGAACAGGCAAACTGCGTACTGAGAACTCTTGCCTAGGATATCTAAAGGCGCAATTTTATTGATAAAAATACACTTTTCTTCAGAAGCCTGCACACTTTGTATTCGGTTCCAAACCAACGGACTGAACTAACTCAATGTTCTTTACAATCTTCCAAATGAAACCTATCTGAAACTAACAAAAAGATCTTAACTGAATTACTAGGAACTCAGATATAAGACCTAGTGAAGCTAAGAACATGCAAAAGGTAAACTGGATGAAGTTAAAAGGATGAAAATATGAAGTATAAACCGCGCCCCAAGGAAATTCGCACAAGGGGAATACTAAGCTTCTTTCGGTTAAGTTGAACCTTCCCGGAAAAACACAGGACAAAAGAATAAAACCAGCAAGGGTTGCAAAAAATACAGAACAGCCAAGTTATACATTAAGTGAAACTAGCAATTCCTCATCCCCAAAGCTCAACTGAATACCTATATCTATATGGGTATATCCATATATAATAATTAGTTAATTTCATAAGTAATTAAAAAGATACTTATTCCAATTCCATCAAATCAAATCAATACACTCTAAATCACAGCAGGTGGGTGCTTAATGCACTTGCGGACCTTGATATGAATGAATGATCCTTGTTTTCGACCACGAAAAAAGGTATTCCCTACCACAAGACCAATTTACCTACTTTCCACCTTTAGCAATAAGAACACCACATCACACTAGAGTAGACTATTCTATAAAGAGGCCACTAATTACACCTTAAATCCCAAAATTACCATTGATTACTGCATAAAGTTTAAAACTTCTCCCCCATTACAAAACAAATTAGCTCTAAAATACAATTAGTGATCTGTCTAAGACCCAGAAGTAACCCAAGTATTCATCTTTGACATGGTGATTTACCCAGTAAATAAAATTAACCATATCTGTTAATTAAGGAGTCAATCCAATAAAAAAATTACCAGAAAAACTGATAGGAGAGCAGAATTTACCAAATAAGGATGAATTGGACAGGAAATAATTACTGATATAATTCATTCATTCATAAACTTTACTAATGTTTGGAATATTCAACAAAACTAATAAGTAGCAGAATAAAATAAAACAGGAATAATAAGATTATAGATGAAGGATAGAATGATTCTTACCAAAGACGAGATAAGAAGCAGAAGAAAAGTAGAAAAACCCAGGTGATTATGATGATGATTAGCAGCCATCTTCGATCAAAATCAGTTGTTGTTGGAAGATGAATAAGATGATGGTGGTTGTATATAACTTGGAAGTATCTTAAAAGTCAAGGTTTCCCTCTCAAATTTATAATGTTTATGATATTATTATAGTACGAAAAATCAAGTATAAGGGAGTCGAGATACGATCTGAGCCCCCACATCCTCTCACATAAAATATTAAACCTATCTACATGAAACATTAATAAATGAGTTCAATATTTGTAAAACTCTCATATGAAATATGAAATTTAATTTGGGTTACGTATATCAGAATATTACGATACATGTATCATTAAGTTCGTGTCAAGATGTACTTCAATATAAGATCCATTTACACATATTTTTGAAAAGTTAAGTGCAAACTTTTACCGAATGCATACGACGCTTCTATAGATCTAGAAATTCCCACAACGCATTAGAAATGAATAAATCATAGAGAGAGTCCAATATTTGTAAAACTCTTACGTAATAAAGGTATCGACATGAAACATAATATAAACTGTTATAACTTTGGCTATTTATATCAGGATATTACGATACAAGTATCATTGAGTTTGTGTTGAAATGTATTCCAACATAAGATCCATTTACACATACTTTTGAATTATGTCCACACGTTTAAGACTTCAATATACACATACTTTTGAAAAATGTAAAAAAAAAAGTGTTATTTAAAGATAAAGTAATACTCGTGTAAGTGTATTCGTAAGATTAGGAGACATTTTAACAAAACCAACATTTAATATGTTATCATAATTTATTTATTTTAAAATTAACAATTTAATAAAAAGGAATATGAAAAAGTGTGTCCCGTGCGAAGCACGGGCTCTCCATCTAGTAAATAAATATTTGAGTACAATTCAAATTTTGCAAATGCTGATTTTTGTGAAATAAAACCTTTTAAAATAAAAAAAAAATCGCAAAATATTATTTAATTTATAGGTTGGTTCGTATGTAAAACTTCGGCCTTGTTCGGCTGCATTAGCTATTTGAATAACACATACAAATAGCAGGTAGCTGTTTTAATAGCAGGTAGCAGGTAACAAGTATATGTTTGCTCCAAAAGTAGCAGTTGATGTAGACGTGTTCGGTAAAAGTAGTTGTTGAGTTATTAAAAGACATGGATTTATGTTGTCTTTAATAACATTTTGTGTAAAAAAAAAACAAAAATATATTGCCAAATTTTACAAATAAGTGTTTATTCTTTTCTATCGTGCAAGCTTACAAATCCATGTGAAATAAAAAGTAGAAATAAAGTTAAAAAAAAAAAGATAATGAATTTCATAAAATTAAAACTCCTTATAAAAGATGAAGTCTAGCAATCATGTGAAAAGTGAAACCGCCACCCCTCATGGCGGTTTCACCCTCGGCCAAAATAACGCTCACTCGATTTGTAAACTCATTTTTGTGAAGAAACCGCCATGGAGGGTGGCGATTTTAGTCCACTTAAAACCGCCAGGGGCACTGACGGTTTTGTCCGGACCTGAAATGGGGGTGACGTGCACCCCATAAGATTGAACATTTTTCAATCCGACCTATTTTGTTTAATATTTATTTTTTGAGCCCTGTTTCGAAAAAAAAATCCCAATGAGACCATGATCATGGATGTAGTGTACTGGAGTTTGATTGATCGCTGAGCATCCTACTATATAGCGAATCCCGTTCAGATTCGTGTACAACTAGTGGATCGTTTAATTTCTGACTTAAAAATCGTATGGGAACGGACCAACTTGTTGCAATTATAGCCCCTCATCCAAGTAACATACGTTGGTACCTTTGTTACGTTACATTTTTTGTTGTGCAACGTTGCTTGAAAAACCAGACTTCTGGATACGTAATAGTCACTCAACAAAAAAAAAATATCGAACTCTAATTTCCTCCTTAATCCTGTTTTGTTAATTTAGACTACAGTCTCAGTCAGTACTACTAGGGCCCTAGGGGTACTCTAAACTAGCTGATCTCCGTCGGGGCTGTCTTTTATGGTGTACGAGAACGACACAGGAAAAATTTCTGAGACGGCCCTGATGGTTTTCTTGAGGTTTTGAACGCGGAGGGGGGAAGACGGCCCTGATGGCGTTTTTTTTCACTGTGAAAAGTCGTTCTCGACTGGTAGAAGTTACAATGATACTTGGTACATTATCTACGCCTGATCAGATTACCTACACACTGAACATATTTAGTATTTACGTATCTGCTAAGTGAAGGAAGGGCTGTCAGACCAGCACATTTTCCCTTTTTCCTGTTGGCGAGGCTTGGATGACAGTAGAAATCTGCTGGTTTTACTGAAATGGTTTTCCACAGGTTATATCCTTATATGAGTATGGAATCAAAGAGAAGGTTTTTACTGTCACAAAAAAAAAAAAAAAAAAAAAGAGCAGGCTCTCACTCTTTATAACAGACCTGGACTGGCATGGCAATATGACTTAACCAAATCAGGCGCGGAATCACTAAACCAGCTACAGCTTTACAGAAACCAAGAGCATAGTGATCAGTAAGGTCAGTAACCCTGAAAATCTAAGTAACTGAGAGTCTGAGAGAATAGAAGCTTGGAACATTTCCACTATTTATCAGTAATTCACAATGAGTTGTTTCGAAGGCTCCAACGAGACTCACATAAACCTTTCAGTGGCATGGTGTACGCATTTACAGACTTTCATGTCTAACTGGTTTAATGCCTGATAGGACATGATACATTTTGCTCAGCTGAACTGATCTCTTCATAAGAGTATCTATTTAATATCTGGAAACTCGAAACCACAGCAATATGAATATCTGTAAATGAACATCAGCCATCGAAAATTACATCTACAGCTTCAATAGGGCTGGTGGAGCTGTGTTCCTCACACCAGCCAATAAATATGACTAATCTTATATGAATGCACTGCGAGCAGAATCTGAGTCGCCCAGCTCCTTCACCAATTTTGGGCGTAATGGTAAGCCAGCCACCACATCCTCTTCAATACCGCACTCATTTGTACCTCTTTTGATCATGAAGTATCCATCCTGTAAAGTGACATTACGACATTTTTGTTCTTAGTACCGATTATGTAATGTGTGTTTCTAATTTATATATACAAAGAGAGGGGAGAACAATAGACTTACATCACCCCAGCTTCTGTTCCACTGATTGGCAAGAAGCTGTGAAGCAAAAATGATAATGAATTAGCAAATAGTTCGTATACAAAAGACCTTGCTCAGCCACTAGTATCTGACACTGATACGTTTCCAAGTACTGGAACTTTAATACTTATCGAAAAAAATCATGTTTATGTCAGGAATTGAAAGGTATTGTTTTTGTACCCGTGTCCTTGAATCTCGAGTGTCCAACACGGCTACTAGAGGAAAAATTAAGCGACCAAGCAACATATTTACTTAACCAAAGTAACTCTTGAGGTAAGAAAAGCATACCCAGTAATCCTCTCCTTTAGCCGATGTTCCCCATCCTATCAGCTTGACAGCATGGCCTCCCATGTAGCTCCCAGAGATGTGTTTGTAAACTCCTGATTTGTAATGCGCGAAATCCTGTAAAACAAGAACATTGAAACCGATGAACACAGAAGCAAAATATATTTGTAATGTGCCTTCTTCTAGTGTCATAATTGGCTCATCACTCATTTTAAGCAAAATACAGAACCATGTATCAAAAGTTAAAACCTTCACCTCATAAACATCAAAAGCGACCTCAACTGGTCCATTAGTGTAGACTTCTGCCATGATATCATGCGGGTCATTCTTGATTCTGTAGGCATTCTCAGCATGATGCTTCGATTGTGTCCACACTTGATTGTCATCTACACATTTCCTTGCACACTTCGGTGTAGGATAACCAGGCTCACAACCAGGGTGGGCGCAACCTTCGGTGTCAAAGTATGGATCACATTCCTCTGTAACAACACCAGTCTTAACAAGGTAGCGCCATGCATAGATGGGAGTTCCACCATCACATCCATCTCCGCACATGAATCCACAGCATGCCAAGAGATCATTGACTGATAGAGTAATGCTCATGTTGAAATGAATGCAGAACCGATCTGTCAAGGACTCCACAGCCCCAAACGCCCAGCAAGAACCGCAATGACCCTGGTCAAGAATCTTCCCAATGGTGCTGCATTGGGGCCAGGCTTTTCTGGCATCAAATTCTTTTGGCAGGTTGAGGGACCTAGGATGACTTACGAGGGGGATATTGCCCCTCTCACTTTGAGGAGTAGATCTAGCACCCAAAATGCGCTTAAATTGGCCAACCTTTAAAATAAGGAAAACATAACTACATAAGTCACTCAAATGTTTCACATGAGATTGGAAGTAAAAAAAAAAACACTTGTAGTATTGCGAAGAAAATCTGTACTTCTTAAAACATCTTATTATTACAAACATGGTCAATCAGGACTTACTGTAAAATCGGAGAACTTTTGGTTCACCCCAGCCTTCCATCCAGCCTCTTGATTTGCATTTATCGTGTTAATAATAGAATCCTAAGAGAAAACAAAGAAGTTAATAGGCAAAAAGGATGGATAACAACAGTTGACATTCATCTGTTACCAATGTATTAAGAAAAATACCTGGAGTAGGTTAGAGTTTAGCTTGTTCTCAGGGGATGATTCTACCGCAAGAGCCTGGTATAAGAGATTGACATATTAGACACCAAAACGATTAATATAATATTATGTAATGCATACCAAAAGCTGAAAGATCTCAATATAGCTATGCACTATCTGAACATTCTATATACAGTCAAGACTCAAGAGTGCTGACCTAAAGATAGCAGAAATGTCGGGAGCAGTAAACTTAAAATGACAGTCGACTCAATAGTTCCAAACTGAAGATGAATGTGAGGGGGGTTTCATAATAAAAGCTATAGTGATATACTGGTATATGAAGGTGAATCACTGCAAGTGGAAGTACATACATAATACATAGACGCACACATAGATGACAGACATTTTGAAAATCGACTTACTGTTGTACCAGCCTCTGGTAGTTATATCCTTACAGAATATACAACTTCATTTGTTACACTTACTAAATTTCTAGTAAGACCTTAATGACTCAACAGGAGGTACTACAGAGTAGAATCCAAATATGAATGAATTTGCCACTGCTCAAGAACATGTGTCTAAGATTAGCAACTCTAGACTCTACCATTTCAAAAGTGCAAGTTTTCTCAACGAAAACAAACTTTTCCAAACAATCTCACACTGTTTGAATTCAGTGTCTAATAACGTAAAATAAATAACTCGAATGTCCACAGAAACATTCAGAAAAAACCCTATATAAAACTAACCAAGTAACAATCATAGATCTGAGTTAATACTGTTTTACTGAGACACTCAGTTGAATGAAATAGAGATTCTGGGAAGTCTCATGAGCAAAAGTACACAATGATTATGAAGAAAACACAAACACAAGGTGATATCTCAAGTTACATTACAACAAAAAGGGTTGCCAGAAGACCTAACTGCCGGTAATTCGTTATCTCTCGAGAAAACGAGTACTCAGTAATTCATTTCACAACAACTTACAGGCAACTTTCCCCGATTTTATCTGCTCAGTAAGCTCTAACACACAGCAATAGCTAATAAGTTCATAAGTAATCAAGGGCCACTTTTTCCTACTTCCCTATTGTACACCATCAAAAACCTAATTATTATGTTAAAACACTGCAAATTATCTTGGGACATAGTGATTTGACCAAAAAAGAAGTTAACACATTCAGTGACCGTACAAGCCCAAAGCTTCCACCTTTTTTGATTAGCACCCTTTGGTTCACCTATGATTCAAGCCGAGGTAGGATCATATACGCGACAAAACCATTCCTCCCTCTAAAAACTAATTCATGTTTAAGATATTGCAAAGTATCTTCCTAATATGGTGATTTAACCCAAAACAAAACATCAAAGTTATTCACTAATCCTACAATTCCCAAAGCTTTCATCTTTTGTGGTTTGCACCATCTGGTTCAGCCCGGATTCAAGCCGGGTAGGACCATATATCACGACAAAACTCTTCCTCCTCCGAAAATTCCATCTTTACCCCCATCAAAACTAAATTTATGTTTAACATACTCCAAAGTATAACTGGAATATGGTGATTCAACCAAAATATTTACAAATCCAACCAAAAAAACAGAAGTTACTGTATCAACCAATAAGAGGGTCACAATCATCAACTTGATCACAAATTAAAATTTGATACACTGTGGTATATAAATTAACCAAGTAGTAATTCAGTAAAAATAAACATGATGAAAAGCAGAATCAAAGAAAAATAAGTTAGATCAGAGACAGGGAGAGTACCAAAGAAGCCACAAAAAGCAGGATAAGAAAGGAAGAGAAACCCAGATGAGAAGTAGCCATCTTCGATCAAAATCCAAACTTTTTGGGAGATGAACAAGATGGTTGGATAGAAGAAGAGTGTATCATAAGCTTGACTTTCCCTCTCAAATTTGTAAAGCTCAAGATATTTGTCTTCTTTTGGATTTTTTTTATTCTGTTTTATTAAAATATTACTTTTTTTTTTAATTTGTTAGGACTTTTTTGCTTTATTATTGTGTTATTATGGGTCAGAAAATCAGAATAGTAGAAAAAGGAGTATGGGTAGAAAATGGATTAGGGAGCAACGATGATAATTAACTCTGAGAGAAGTTAATGTCACCCAATCTCAGAAGATAAGGTGTTGGAAATGATATAGTTTAATGATAAGGTTCCTACTTTTTAGAGTAATGTCAGTTTTAGTAGGAATGTAAGCGTTATGATTATCTCAATACTAATTACTTTATGTCAAGATTATTTGGATTATATTATATTTAGACCTTATCGAAATCGAAACAAGGAGCTGCTTGAGACTTTTCGGTTTTGAGTAGCCATATGAAAAAAAAAATTGATGGTTGAAACTGAAAGTGTCAAGATTCATGCAATCTAGACGATCTTTATCACATTAATTCAGTAAAAAGTTATGTAGATCAATTAAGATTCTGATACAAAAATAATGGTATGGGAATGGGCAGATCCATGGACAACTTGTTACTATATGAGTATATGTCATTTACCACGGTTCACAAGCATCTTGACTGAGCAACATACGTTGGTCTTTCTGTTTAATCGTTACCCATCAATGGTTTGTGTGGTTGTTCGTTGTTGCTCGACTGATCATTTGATCGGACTTCTTAACTTACCCCTTTTACTGTATTTTTGGTTAGTTTTAGTAATGCGTCATTTACTTTGCACTTGTTGAGATTTGGTTTGCTTACACTGTTGGGTGTGACATATAGTCTGTTCACACCTAATTGGTTAGGGTCAATTATGGGCCAAGTATTGGGTTGGGGCCCTGATGCTATGTCAGATCGTTCTTGGGTTTGTTCATATAAGATGCGGAGTGCATGACAAGTTATTTCGATTTAAAAAAAAAAAACATTAGATTCGATCATTGTCAGCTTAGGTCGATTGTTCAGGGCCCCGTTCCAGTTGGCCCTTTATCAAGTTTCGACTTAAGGCGTGTTCGGCATAGCTTTTTAATTAGCTTTTAGATGTTTGACCTGGTCAAAAAGCTAATTACTTAAAATTAGACGTGTTCGGCATATTAAATTTTTTAGTAAATTTTAGATGTTTTTGGAGCTTTTGTCAAACGTTACGCTGAGTAACGTTTGAGAAATCATCTAGCTTTTATCAACTTTAATCCACTATTGCCCCTAAGTAACTAATTAATAATAACCCACTTTCCTACCTTTTAGCTCCATAATCCATATTATTCCATAGTACTCTCATCTCAATTACTTCCACGCCTTTATAGTTTCTGCTTGTTTTTCCTTTTTTTTTTTCTTTTTTTTGTGTGTGTGTGTTATTTGTTTTAAAGGTTTATTAGTTGATTATCTTTACATGAGGTTAATTAAAAGTAGGTTTACATAAAAATCTTTGATGTATATGATTCTATTTTTGTTACAATATGATTGTGTTTACGATGTTACTATATAACATAACTTGAATAAATGAAATAATTTCGACACAAAAATGAAAATTATTTTGTAACGATGATTAATGTCCTTTTTTATAATTTTGGTTACTCAACATCTAGTTGTACCGAACATGTCACATAGGTTTCAGCTATGTTTACAACAATTGACAGCTAACAGCTACCAGCTATTAGAACCGCTACAGCTACTAAAAACGCTACCAGCTACAGTTAATTTTACCGAACAGGCCCTTAGTTTTCTCTAGTCATTCTCAACTTCTAATAATTTCCTCGAATTGAATTAAGATTTTGGCAAACCAACATGCACTCAACTCAACAAATCAAAAGACACCTAACTAAACCCATTAGAGACTGATTCGCCTTAAATCTGACTTTGAACTTGACAACACATCAATCTAAGGAATGATAATAATAATAATTGTAGTATTGTACACTCTCGATCTTATTCATCTACCTTTACATTTTTTTTCATATGAGAGAAACATCGAAAACTGTGATTCAACAGCGGTCATATATAGTTACTCCCAAAGTCCCAATCAGTAATTTGACGGGTACGGGCTGGGCCTCTGCTCCCAGCCCGGCTCGTCCTTCTATCGGCGCCTGACTCGTTTCTCTCTCCTATTCGTCTTTCTCAAATATTCTAATTTTTCGCCCAAAAATCTAGTTCTCAGATTTTCGTCCCAAAAAAAAAAAAAAAAGAAATTTGAACTTTCAGAAGAACCTAATTCCGACGGTAAAATTGTATAACGCGGGAATAACAAGTCAATGACAATGGTCGATAATAAGTGAGACTAATCTTCTTCTCTACTCTACTCTATATAAATTCAGTTCAACTCATCATATTTACAATTTTAATTTCAATAGATTTGATTGATTGAATGTGAATTTTGAAAATTGGGGATTTTTACTGATGAAAATTAGGTCAAAGGAAGAAGAATTAGACGAGCAGGCGAGGGAAGCCATTGATGATATATTATGGCAGCTTAATCAGCGGCATAAATTGGAAGAAGGTGCTTTTGTTGACCTAATTACTGCTCAATCAAGACCTTTTATTGATCAGGTCCCAATTTTTTTCCCCCCTTTTCTCTCTCCTAGGGTTTCTGTTTTCCGTATTCGTAGATTATTGTGTTTTTTGTGCATTGTGAAGTTTAGTGTTTTGTGTATTGGACACGCTACCGGAATGTCGTTGCCCGCGGCAGTGGAGTATTTTGGGATTGATGTGATATGGGTTGTTGAATTGTAGTCAGTGAAATGTGTTGCGTAATGAAGGTGCTGATGATTTGTGGGCATTTTTCGATGTTGGTAATGTATACTGAGTAGGTTTTTCATTGATAGTTGCTGAAGATTGAGATTAAAGTAAGAATTTGGAGTGACAATATGAAATGTAGTTACTTTTTTGGAAGCTCCTAGCTTTTTTAGATGCGTTGCAAATGCAAAACGACCTTTGTGCAATATGGCTTAATAGTTCTCATGAGGCTCCAGCCAAAACGCCTCAAGCATGAGGTGGAGCGCCTCTCTAACATGAGCCATACCTGAGGCGTTCAACTAAGCATTTTCCACGTTTTGGTTCTCTTCTAGTTATTTTCTTCTACCCTTCTCTTTGCTCTTCTACCTCATTCAGTAGTGTTGAATGTGAAGAAGGTTGAACTTGACATCTGTTGATCAATTTTTGGGTTCATCAACTGCTGACAGTGGTCTTGAAGCTCGGTATTGAAGTGTGGCCGCATATATTCTGAGCTGGCTTCTAATCTTGTAGATTGGAATCATCTAAAAAAAAAAAAAATTTATGCCAGACACTTGTTATTATAACACTAAATTCAGTTCCTTGCCTCCTTTTGTATGAACCTTTTGATTTATGTATTATGAATCTAACATGGTCCGTGGTTAGCAAGGTTTATTCTTTCAATATTGTAACTGAACTGGTGGATTTTGCTTATTAAGGGCTCAGAATGGAAAGAAAAGGCCGAAAAGCTGGAGCTTGAACTCCAGCAATGTTATAAAGCTCAGTCTCGACTATCTGAGCAGCTTGTTGTCGAAGTTGCTGAAGGTCGAGCAGCAAAAGTCTTGATTCAACAACAAGAAACTGCAACCATTGAATTGCAAAAAGAGGTTGCTTTGCTCAGGTTGGCCTCTCATGCTTCTCATTAGACCCCAGTACCATTTCATTTCTAAGGTCTCAGTGTGTGTTATTAAATCAAATGGTGTATATATTGTTTTAAGGGATGAATGCTCTAAGCTAAAGGCTTTATTTGAAGAGAAGACCCAGGGCATAGAGTTGCTTACTAGTGAGAACATAGATCTGAAAGCACAACTTGAAGAGATGACTTTGAAAGCAAAGACCGCAGAAGCTGAAGTTCAGATGTTGATTGACCGTATGATGCTTTTGAAAATGCAAGATGCAGAGCGGCTTAATGAGGTAATTATTTTAAAGTTCTTGTACTAAGGGATAAATTACTGTTCACATCATGTGTATAAGATTTACTTTTGGGCAAGCAAGTAAGCCAAACCTGATACCCAACCTGGTTATTTGGATATTTGTATTGAGAACAGTTTCACCAACTCCAGTCCAGACCCCAGAAATCTAGATATAACTTCCTAACAAGTGGATATCTATCAAATTTCCTATCAAAGTAGGTGTTTTCATTTGCATTTATCCCCTAGAAAGACGTAATATCAACTAATCTACCCTCCACTTTTATATTTTCATTTTAAAATTGATGGGAAAGGTACAGAAAGCATCCAATCTTAAGAAAGTCCAAAATCAATGCAGTGTGCAGGAAAATTTTAAAATTGAAGGTGTTTGGGTTTTAAAATTCTAAAATTGACTGGACCTTTAGCTAACAGTGGACTTCACTCTTTTGACTGTTGCACCTAGTAAATGTGTATGCGTACGATCTACCTTAATTTTACTTTTTATTTTGATATCCTAGAAGAAAACAATCCCTGTCTGTTTGAATGTGCTTTATAGAGAATTTTTTTTAAATCAGACTGAATTTGTGATTATTCTATGTCATATTGGATTAAAACATGTCCTTATGAACCCCTATGGTTAATATTGGTTTGTGTCTTATATTTGCTTGCATATCTACCTTTTGTAGGGGTGACAAAGTTACTTGCTCTAGTATCCCTTTCTGTTGGTTATGCTTTCCTATAATGTAGTTTGGCTTTGCAAAAATTGCAAGTATCCTTATTTATGGTTGTTGGTTCTAGAGATTTAATCCTTATAAACCTTATATCTATCTTTACATAAATTGCATTAGGTTCAAAATAGGGAGCTATACCTCATTAGTCATTCCTATCTATGTCAATGACAACCATCACTTACAACCACCCTTGGTTCACTATAGCCCCCTCCACCGTATCTTCAGCGCCACTGTCATCTTTCTCTCTCTTAATGCTTTTATTATGGCATCTCATCAAGCTTTCATCTTTCCTCTCAAATACCATTTGGCTGTCAGATTTTATAATATGAGTTTAATCTTGGAGCTTTAGTGGTTAATACGGGTGCTCAAAGTTCAGATCTTTGGGTGGGGGAGGGGGAATTTGGATGATATCTAAGGAAAAATGTGGCAGGTGGTTTTGAGCGATGATTTGTGATTGTACATTTCTGGTGGTCTCTTAGAGTTGAGGGGGTTGTGATTTGTCAGCTGTTAGGGCTATTGGCGGCAGTATTTTCAGCTGCTGAATTGAATGTTTGTAGCTTAATAGCACTGGCCTTTATAGTGTTGGAGTAAACAGTGTTGGAGTGGCTGGATCGAGATCAATGCTTTGAAACTATTTTGGCGGAATAGACAAATTAGAGAAGTCCAGGGTAATGCTGAGGTAGAAAATTGGAAGCTAAATTAAAAACTAGTACCAATATGCTGAAAAAGTTGGCAAAGGGATCTAAAGAAACTAAACCAAACTAAAGGGAAGGGAATATCCTGGTAATATGCTACGATGTTCTATTATTGGCTTTGAGCCTTTGACCCAGAAAACCTCAACTTGGTCAAACACTCAATGTATGAAATGAGCTGTGATGGTGTCATTTATTGTAGATACCTCATTCCATATGGGCATTGAATTGTACTCGTGAATCACTTGCCATATGTGTCTGTGGCTATGTTCCTCAGACACGACTGTAAGTGTTGGATGCTGGTATGTAGTATCCGACACACGACACGGCAGGTATATGGATTGTCGAAGTAACATAGCTCTGTGGAATCAGTCTGACAAACCTATATAGATATTTAAGGTGAATTATTTACCTCCTTCCCCACATCACCCTGCCCCTTCCTTTAACTTCTCTGTTCCATCTTTTTATGTTCTATTTCTGTTCAAGTTCAAACTGCACTAGCTTGCTTTATGGGTTAATAAGTTCTGAAAGTTCCTAAACACTGAAGTCGCCTCTGTTTGGGGTTTCAACTACAGCAGCTGGAAATTCTAACTACCCACGTTTAGCCCACTCGCAAGGTACATGGACCTCGAGAATCAAGTTTACCTTGTATATTAATTGATCATGATGCTATTAATGTTAGAAGAGAACATGATGGTCAAGAATCCAGAACCTGCTGTTTCTCTCTCCCTATGTTAACCAGTTCACTGTTCCTTGGGACTGACAGTTTGAAGGTTGTTAAGATCATTCCTAACTTACCGGTCCTTTTGGACAATAAAAAGGTGGCAGGCAAATGTTAATAGAGCTACTTGATGTGTTTCAGCTTCTATTTCTGTTAAAACTTGAAGTTTCATTGTAGCCTAGCAAAGATGGAACCTTTTTTTTTTTTTGGGGTGGGGGGGGGGGGGGGAGGACGAAGGGATGGCCAGGTGGATTGTCATGTTTTAAGATTTTTGGACTTCCGGGCAAAAATATGAAAAATGTTGGGATTATGTTGCAAAACGCTCACTGGCATTGATAAACTTTCAACTTCCTGCTACGAATATGCTTTGATAGTCTGATTGCTGAAATAGTCTGATTGATAATCATGCACATAGTAGGCAAAAAGATTTACTGCCCACGCCCCCATCCCCCAGCCCTCCACCCCTGAGGCTATAGTGATCATATCTAGGACGAGGAAGCATGAGTATAATTGTTCAACAAAGGTACATAGCTTTGAACTCATTCCATGTTTGAATGCTCTTGTTGTCTTTGAAATAAAGGCTTGTTTTCTGGCTAGTTTTAATTGATATATCTAGTGCTCCTTGCAGACTAAAAGAGTAGGACGATGAACTTAATTGTTGTCTTCCTTTCATTTTTGTACTTACTGAATTTTCTATCAACTTACTTTAGATAAATGCTTTCTACGAAGACATGCGTGATCAATCCAAGGCCAGCAGTATACAGCAACTTGCTCGCAAGCAAGTTGATGGAGTGGTTCGTCAAAGTGAAGAAGGTGCCGAATATTTTGCTGAATCATCTGTTCCCAAACACTGCACAAATAGAATCCGAGCTCACGAGGGTGGTTGTGGTTCTATATTGTTCGAATACAATTCTCGTAAACTGATCACTGGAGGACAGGATAGCTTAATTAAGATCTGGGATTCAAGCACAGGGTCATTGAATAAAACCATTCCTGGTTGTTTGGGGTCTGTTCTAGATCTCACTGTCACCCATGATGACAAATCAATAATTGCAGCTACTTCGTCAAACAATCTCTATGTTTTGGATGTAAGCTCAGCTCGAATCCGCCACACACTTACAGGACATTCTGAGAAAGTATGTGCAGTTGACGTGAGCAAGGTTTCCAATCGCTATGTTATCAGCGCCGCTCATGATCGCACTATAAAAGTTTGGGATCTGCACAAAGGGTTCTGTATCAACACAATACCTCATCCTAGTCTCTGCAATGCTGTTTGTTTCACCATGGACGGAAGGACTATATGTTCAGGCCATCAGAATGGGTATCTATGTCAATGGGACTTAGAGACGGGTAAACCAGTTGGTGAAGTCGAGGCTCATTCTCATCAGGCATTGACGTCAATCTCTTTGTCGCGAAATGGGAATTCGATTTTGACTAGTGGGAGAGATAATGTGCACCATCTGTTTGATATGCGTACGCTTGAAGTTTACTCAACATTTAGGGCAAGTGGAAACCGGTTGCCAACTAATTGGAGCAGATCTTGCATAAGCCCAGATGACAATTATGTTGCTGCAGGTTCTACAGATGGATCGGTGTATGTTTGGTCCATTCAGAAAGGAAACATTGTGGCTACCTTGAAAGAACACGATGCTCCTGTTCTGTGTTGCAACTGGAGTGGTCTTGGAAAAACACTGGCAACTTCTGATAAGCACGGAGTTGTCTGCGTTTGGTCAGGAGTATGACGCCTTTGCACCAGATACCGACATATCTGCGTTTGATGTGAGCTACCTAGTTTTTGCTCCGGGGGTCAAATGGGACGGTATTCAGGCAATGGCACATGGGAGCAAATCCCTCGCTGGATGATTGACATTACAACTAAAATCAAGAAAATGTTAGATATGGTGTAAATATCATTTGATTTATTGTCTTTGCAATGTACAGTTAGTAGTCTCCTGAAGATGGACTACGTTCAAAATTCCAGTATTCGTTGAATGAAAAGGTCAAGTCCAATTTCTATTTTATTTTTCAATCATTAAAATTGAAATTTCCTAATAAAATCGGGAACGTAAGATGGATAGTATGTGAGATGTGACAAAAACATTTAAGTATTAGATATTGACAATCCTAATTGATGAAACTTGAGATGACATGATGACCCTAGCAAATTGCTCAACCCAAAATTAGTAGATTCCAATATTAATGATCCGCAAATGTCGCGATCCGAAATGAAAATTGATTGAATTGGCCCATTGGCCAAGTTTAATTGTTAGTAAGTTCGAGGAAGTTCATCGTTATTTCATTTCTTTGGGTGCATGTACATCTCATACATATACATCATAACTAGAATTTAAAATGATTATAACAATTTTAACCTGTATGTCCAATGATTAACAGTGGCGTGTGACCGTGTCAATTAGTGGTGTTCCTTCAGGAAGAAGGCAAGAAGCCTATGCTATGTGCGTGCCGTGCTTCATTATCCTTCACGGCAAAAATTCCATGTGAATAAACCTTTTTAGTTATAGAAACACAGAGGAATGCCACCATTTTATGCACAGTGTCAAATCATGCCTAATTGGTAGGTTAAACCTACCATTAGCAATTATGGACCTCAGACATCAAATGGGTCACAAACTTGGACTTCGTCGTAGCCTCGTAGGTATATGCTTAGCTAAATCGAGATTATGTATAAGAATAGTTTATGGCTTACTAAAGTTGAAATATTGATCTTGTTATTGGGCGCTAGTTTATCAGCTAGTGGCCCATTTGCATTATACTCCCTCCAATTCAAAGGAATTTTCCTATTTCTGTTGACATTATTGAGATGCTATGTTGGGAATAATTTTTAGACCTTGTTCATTCTGCATTGCAGTCTACCAATTCTCGTTAAGTTTAAGGCAAACAGATATTTCATTTGGTGTACAAATAGTCCCTAACATGGCAACTCAAAACTGCAAAATGAAACTGGAAAATGTATTTGAATCGGAGGGAGTATACATATCGATCGTTATTGACCGCTAGTTTAATTAGCTGAATTGGAATTACGTCTATTAATAAAATACCGCTTACCTTTTTCAAAAAAAAAAAAAAAAAGTCTATTAATAAAATATTAGTTTAAGAGCAAATTTCCCACATGACCGAGACTCTATATTTTACATCGCACGACATTTGGACACGAATTGAAATCATATCCTATATCTATATATAAAAGTGGGTTGATACGGCGTGGATAGGTTGCGTAGGCAACAAGTAATAATCTAAGTTCATGTATTCAATTGTTGAATTCACACATTGATATTTAATCATCTTTTAAATTCGTTATGCATGTATGTGCTAATCAGTAATCACCCCTAGAGAATATATATGCATGCATGAACCTAAATTATTGAAAAGAGTTATGAAATTGATATAAATTTTAATTCAATTACACTAAAAAGTTTTATATTATAAAAAAAACAGTAATAATAAATGGATTTGCATACTGTGAATGTGATTACACTATATATGCTTAAGATGCTAATGTATTGAAAATAATATGATAGATTGTGAACGAGACATGGACACCGAGTTCTTTTTATTATGATAAGCACACAAATTAAATATCATAAAAAAATATGTACATATTCTAATTTATATATTCAATCACTTTTTCAACCTGAATAATATATAACATGTGAACATTTCAGTGACACACTCTTCGTCGTCCAATAATAATTTGATTCCGTATGATCCAGTCTTTGAAGCAACAATATCGACCTGAAGATTCTAATTAAGTACTAAGAAGATTCAAACTTAAAATACATTAAAAGAAAGTACTCGTATTATTATATTGTGATTAAATTACAGAGTATATATTTTAACTAAGGTTTAAGTATCACCATCATCCCAATCTTTTTTGTGCGCTGTCTACGAATTTCAAACTCACAAGTCATTTGTAACCAACACACTACGAAAGCTTGTTTCAACAAGCAAAAAAAACAAGCAAATAGAAATATAATGAACCTAATTAAATAGTACACTTCAAGGAACAATAACAATAATAATACTTAGTTCGGACATTTATATTTGATCTTAATATCAGTTTGCCCTATATATGAACTCTAAAACCGATTTAGAGACCGATTTGAAATCTATGATAATGTGCGTTGTTATTTCCACCATTTCATTTAGTTCGTATTTGAGTCGGACTCGGATAGTGCACTTGAGCAACTAATTAAGCTCGCTCTCATGACTTTAAACAATTTCGGCAACATGACTCATAGAGTGAGTCATACTCAATATCTCGCTCTAATTTAAGCTAAGCTCAATCAACAAATGTTTATGGGTTGTTAAACATATATGATATACTTATGCACATGTCCCCCGAGATTAGATCAATTTTGGGGTATTCATGACTTGCTTGTTTCTTGAGTTCCGTCTATGAATCTCGAGTCAACAATATCGACAATTTGCATTGCATGTCTATATAAGCTTCTATGTTGATCATAATTTTTATTTCTGGTAATTTTTGAACAAGTACTTATCTAGTAATGCTAATAATAATTGTCATTATATCTTCTTATGATATTGACGATGTAATGAAAAAGTCATCTCGAATAGAATCATTATAAATTAAATGATACCGATAAAGAAAAGAACAATGTTAGAGGTCTAAAGTTTAGACACCCAAAAGTGTCTATAATCCGTAATAATTTTACTATACTATCAAAATTTTACTACTCACACAATCAATTTTACTACCTGAATTTTTTACTACAATTAATTTTACTATTCAGATCTCAATTTTACTACTACTAGCTCAATTTTACATTGTAAACAAATTAAATGTGTCTACACTATAGACCTCTATCAATTTGCTAAAGAAAATACATTCTCTATGGTTTATTGTTTCCCGTAAGATCATTTCAAAGTTTGACCCGATGCTACTAATTAATAGATATTTCTTAGTTAATTGGTAATCCAAAGTCATAATTAAGCAAAAACAAGACATAATAAAAGTTGTTTATCTACGGTGTTATCATAATAATTTTCAAGCTCAAAGATAGATCATGATAAGGGGTTTATTGTTCTTCACGACTGTACAACAATTTCCAAAACTGTACAAAATCGAAGTGTTACTTGTGGAGCTAAGGCATACTATGAATGAGCAATTCTTTAGGTGTAAGAAAGACCAATTAGTAGTACTACATCTTTCAAGCTAAGTGTTTCAGATTTCTCCATTTTCCCATTCAATTTGGACTTGACTATGACTCTATGAGAGTTGCAGTTTCCATTTATTGTCGTCTTGATATCGCGAAGGCATGTCGAAACTTCTCATTTAAGTATGTTTGGGAAAAGAATTTCAATGCAATGAGATGAATCGATACCTACTACCTATTGTGAATGGGTGCGTATAAACAACTATGATAGAATTAATGGCCTTCAAATCAAAGAACGCAACAATGGGTATATGTTAGGCCTATAATTAATTCGCTTTTAGGGACAGCTCGGAGATCAAATTTAACGAACCGGTCATACATACAAATTCGAAATTTGTTGCCAAATAACATATTTGAATTGACAACCAGTTTGTGACCGGTCTCAGTTAATCATGATCAGCTAATTAAATTATTAAGAAGATATATAAACTCGTTATGATTAGGCGAAACATTTTCAAATTTTATATTCTCGGGATTGCTAGATTTTCTCAAAATTCTGAAATATCATGGACAATTGGACATGAGTTGAATGTCATAATATCAATCTAAAGTACGATAGTAGTATAGCATAATGCTGATGTAAACATGTACCGTTTATTTGCGAATTGCTACACCAAAATGCACAAGGGTGTGTCATCAAAGCATAAAGAAGTATGGCTATCAAAACAGTAGATTGATCATTCCCTGAAAATAAAGGCTGCTTTTTCTTATGTAAGCACACCCTTTTCCTCCAACTTTTCGCCTCACATAACTATAGTAAAAAGTAACATAAACACATATTCCCTCCGCTTTTTTAAGTTTTTTTACGTTTTATTTGAATTCCTCTCACAAATTCAAACGAAACGTCAAGAACAAAAAAATGGAGTACAACTATACAAGCCACTAAAAAAATGAGATTTGAAACAAATACGAGTAAACTACATCTTTAGTCCTTTATACTTCATATTCTTGGCACAATTAACATGAGATTTATTGGATTCAATAATTTGAGGTATGTTCAAATCGTAAAAGTTAATGAGCAAGGGACTCATCCTCCCTTCTAGTTCTACCTGACTCAAATCTGGATTAAACTAATTGGTACAAACTAAGAATAGAAAGCAAACGAATGAAAAAGCATTTACACTTCTATTATTGTCCTTTAAACTTGTCACACTATTACTACCCCAAGTAATACCCCTTTTGTTCTTTCCCATAAGTCACATACACTGGCCTCATTTGTTTTGTTGCTTAAAACCTTCAACACTCATCTATAAATAGTCCCCCATTCCTTGAGTAAATCCACACAATTCCACATTTCATTACAAAAAACACATAGCCAAATATCCAAAAACAAGCCTAAGAAACATGGGTTACAAAAAATGCATTTTGCTAGTTTCAATTTGTCTAGCCATGGTCATGGCCATAGGCCTAACCGAGGCATTCGATTTCGAGGAAAAGGAGCTCGAAACCGAGGAGGGCATATGGGGTTTGTACGAGAGGTGGCGTAGCGTACACACCGTGTCTAGGGACCTCGACGACAAGCAAAAGAGGTTCAATGTGTTCAAGGAGAATGTGAAGCATGTCCACAAGGTTAACAAGATGAACAAGCCTTACAAGCTCAAGTTGAACAAGTTTGCCGACTTGACTACCCACGAGTTTCGAACCCTCTTTGCCGCGTCCAAGATTCGCCACCACGGCATGCTTCACGGCCATAGGGCTTCCGGCAGTGCCGGAAAATTCATGTATGCCAATGTTGATAGTGTTCCTCCATCAGTTGATTGGAGAAAGAAGGGTGCTGTTACCCCTGTTAAGAACCAAGGCCAATGTGGTAAGTGTTGTACTGTACAAGTTTGGTTACGTGTTCATGACGCTTAATTTGCTAATTAATCATTTACTAACTAACTCTAAAAGGATTGCTTCACAAAAGTAATAGCTTTAAGTTCTTTTCCACACGTATACGACGTGATTTCTTCTAGGCTAGACCACTAGAAACGAGGTTATTTTTTTCAAATTAAGGATGAAAACCCAAGAAAAGCAAGACTGACACGCATAAATCGAGAAATGCTCTCTAAATTATGTGTATTGTATCAAACATCACGAGAATAAAAAACAGAGCATTTTCCCCTGTATTGGGGTCTGATTTTGTACCAATTTGTGCTAACTTTCGAGAGGAGTATATTATACAGGTAGTTGTTGGGCATTCTCTACAATTGTAGCAGTTGAGGGTATCAACCAGATTAAAACAGGGAAGCTAGTGTCCTTGTCCGAGCAAGAGCTTGTCGACTGCGACACCAAACAAAACCAGGGATGCAACGGCGGCCTCATGCCTATGGCTTTCGATTTCATCAAGAAAAGTGGTGGTATCACCACCGAGACTCTTTACCCTTACACTGCCGAAGATGGAAAGTGCGACAAATCTAAGGTAATACACCCAACAACTCGTATCCTACCCTTGTACATTTGCTAGCTTTCTCAATACGGAATTTCGTATTCTTAGACAAGCTTAAGACTTTTGTGTGACGCCTACGAAATTTTGTTGCAGATGAACTCTCCAAAAGTGTCAATTGATGGACATGAGCTTGTGCCAGAGAACAACGAGGATGCGTTGCTCAAAGCTGCTGCAAATCAGCCTATTTCCGTAGCCATAGACGCCGGTGGTCAAGACATGCAGTTCTATTCAGAGGTAAAAAAAAAAAAACAAAAACAAAAAAAATGCTAAGTAAATGTCGTAAACACTGACTAAAATGAGCCTAATGTTGAATACTTGAATGTTGAGTTAATTGCGAGGTAAGGGTGGTCCGGATGACCCAAAATGAAAATTTATTACATCGAGAATTGAATGATTGTGCTAACCATACCTAATATTATTGTTAGATAACCAACTGAGTCAAAAGTCTAGACTAATGGTTAGGGGACCCACAATGGTTTTATACTTCAATAGTTACCTACAAAATGATGTAATGCAGGGAGTTTTCACGGGAGAGTGTGGCACGGAGTTGGATCATGGTGTCGCGGTGGTGGGTTACGGTGCAACACTCGATGGAACCAAGTACTGGATAGTCAGGAACTCGTGGGGCGAGGAATGGGGTGAGAAGGGTTACATAAGGATGCAGCGTGGTGTCTCTGCTAAAGAAGGCTTGTGTGGTATTGCAATGGAAGCTTCGTACCCAATCAAGAAATCGTCGAGCAATCCTACGATTTCTGATGATGGCGGAGATGGGTGGTCAGCCAAGAAGGATGAACTGTGAGCTGCAGCTTATTGACATCCACACAGAATGAAATTATTCGATCATATGTAGATTGTTTAAGAAACATATCATTTTATTTGCTTGTTTGATTTTCTAAAGTCTGTTTACTGTTGGGGTGACATTGAAATAAGTATAATCTGATATTCTGATAGATGTGTAATTTGTATTATGATCATATTTTCTTATCAATGGATTCATACATTAAACATTATAATTCGCCAAAGAAATGTATACTTTGTTTGCTCTGATTCTCTAGTTAAAAAACTTTATTTTTGTGCTAACATAAATCTACGATATCAAATACTCCCTCCATTCATATCCAAATGCCCGATAGACTTTGCAGTTTTTTACTTATCATATTATGAGTCATATACTGTAACAACCAAATGAATAACTCATGTATGCCACCACTTTCAAAAAACAAAAATGACTCGTTTGCTTTAAAAATAAGGGGGATTGGGATAGTGTATTGCTGAATAGAGCATTTGCTAATTTTTAAAATAAGTGAGCATTTAATTTGATGTACATGTGTGTCCAAATATAGTCCGTCAAAAATTGCAAAAAAAAAAAAATGGGGCATTTGGATATTAATGGAGGGAGTAGCACGCAATTACATTAAACCCTCTATACGAACCATGCTCCAAAGAATGCCACTGTTACAAATTTGGTTCAGGGGATCCGGTGATTCCTCATTTCATCTCCTTAGGATTGTCAAAGTAACAAGAATTAATGTTGGAGTATATCCCAGTGATCATACATTATCAATGAAACAAGGAAAAGTATCAACAAGTTTGGTTAAAATCTCATTTTCTTAACGTAGATGATTTTGATTTTATTCCTTATAGTTGCATACTCTGTATTTGATCCTAACTTCAAACTATATAGTATAAATAGCATGCCAGCATGTCTTTAAATTCATCTTTCAAACCCAAACAACAAAGCCAAACTCATAGTTTTGCCATTTTTTTCAATAATGACCAACTTCCCTACAATCAAACACATTTCAGAGTGTTTCGTCAAGCCGAAGTGTGATGTAGAAGACTCTAAACAACCATATCACTTAACTCAGTGGGATTTAGCGTTGCTTTCTTACCCTTACAGTCAAAATGGCCTTCTTTACCCGACCCCGAACCGTGAAGATAACTCTATCGACAAGCTTTTGGAGAGTCTTAAGGACTCTCTAGCACTCACCCTTGTTCACTTCTATCCGTTGGCCGGACAACTCGTTACCAATGTTGATTTAGACCGAAATCGATCCTTCATTTTCCTTGATTGTAATAAAGGCCCGGGGGTTCGATTCATCCATGCTACTCTCGATGTGACTATGTCGGACATCGTCTCCTTAGACGACGTTCCTTCCATAGTGCACTCGTTGTTCGACCTCGACCATGACGAGGTTGGCCACGATGGCCATACCTTGCCGAATTTATCAATTCAGGTTACTCAACTTGTCGATGGAGTATTCATTAGTTGTTCGATGAATCATGTCATTGCTGATGGAACATCCTATTGGCATTTTTGGAATATGTGGTCTGAGATACATCGAGCTAACGGGAACTCGAAATCGATCTCGCGCCCGCCTGTCTACGGACGTTGGTACCCTGATGGTTATGGCCCTAGTGATGTGTTTCTTCCTTTTGTCCACCCCGACGAATTCATTTCAAGGTAATATCGATCTTAAGTTCTTCAATTCATTCCTATCAATATTCATAAGATGAGTTGTCTAGATCTTACAAAAGTGCGCTACACAAAATATAACACATAATAACTTCAAATTTTCACTTCCATAGATTTTTAAAGCTATACTTTTGGTTGAGTTGACTCTCTAACATGGAATCAGAGCCTCATCGATTCTGAGGTCTCGAAATCAAATCCTGATAGTCCCCTCCTCTTTCAAGTGGACTCTCAAGCACATGGTATGGGCGGGCATGTGCATTATCTCCACGCTTCAAGCCCAAAGGGCATTCGCGTGAGGGGGCGTGTTAAGGTATCAAACCAATTGTTGAACCTCAACCATAAGTCTAGACTTTTAGTTGAGATGGTTGATCTAATCTCATATAAACGACTACATTTTTACTAGCTCAATTACGAATTCTAGCTAGGATTCGATTATTGCTTAAAGACCTCATGCATGTCTCATTCAAAAATTCGAAAGATGTGACCAACCAGTTATTATATCAAGAAATGTATACCGGGCCTAAGTCTTTTTTTTTATCTATATAGGTGTGCCGTTTTTATTCTATTTAACAAATATGACACACTGTGTTAACATAGTTGTAGACTAGTAGTTACTCCCTCCGTTCGGTTTTAAACTTCCTACTTTCTATTTAGGGGTGTTCATCTTTAAACTTCATACTTGGAATCTTTCCTTATTTGTACATATAAATACCAAAACACCCTTACTTTTTTATTAAAAGTGCAAGTGGGGCATACCCCTTTGTGTAATTTTACACCAAGTGGACCCTAAAACTCATTTTTTATTCTATTTTTTCTTAAAAACTGTGTTCCGACCATACGTGTTTTATAGCCGAACGGAGGGAGTACTAGTTATTGTGTATGTACTTACCATGTATCATTTGCTCCCAATAGGCCCAATCGACCTGACCATCAACTAAAGGAGAAGTTCTTTACATTTGGATTGGACGCGATACATAAGCTAAAATCCAAAGCTAATAACGAATACATTACAAATCATAAGATGCAGATCTCCTCTTTCCAGGCCCTATCAGCATTCATTTGGAGATCAATTATTCGAGCACAAAGGTCAGCACCAGGTAGTGTGACCCATTGCAAGTTAGCCGCAAACAACAGGAGCAGAGTGGAGCCACAATTGTCACCAGATTACTTCGGCTGCTCGGCCGATCTAATCGTGACAAGTACCACCGTTGGTGAGCTGCTCGAATCGAGTCTAGGCCGAATCGCTGGGTTGTTGCAACAATCAGTGCTCAACCGAACTGGCGAGGTCGTAAAGGACCTCGCCCTGAAGTGGTTCGAGGCTCCATTTCTTCACAAGAGTGGTGCCGAAATCAGTACCACCACGAGTAGTGTGTTCATCGGGAGCTCGCCTCGTTTCGACGTGTATGGTAATGAGTTTCTGAAGCTTGGGAAGCCAATAGCAGTGCGTGATGCGATCTCGAAAAAGTATTCGGGGAGGGTTGTTGCTTACCCTGGACGTCAAAGCTCAGGAAGCGTCGAGCTCGAAATTTGTCTGTCGCCTGATTGCATGATTAATCTTACATCCGACGATGAATTTATGGCTTTCGCATCTCCATCTTCTTATAAACTCTGCTAAAATGATTACTCTACATCCCCTGAAATCACATTTTCATACAATAATGGTTGTTGTACTTTATCCCTTGTTTTTGTTAAATTACGAAAATTCATTCATAATAATTCGCCCACCTCTGTCGTATACTCATTACCTCAAACAAATATAAACAATTCCAAAACAGTTTAATTCTTGTGCAAAAGAGAGTTGGGTGTTTAAACGTGAAAGGAGAAAATATGGATGATATAAGTTAAATTTATCATGATGAAACTATGTTCACATTTCAGGTCTCTAAACTAAATTGATGTTCAAACCCCAAATACTCGGGTGAAAATACTTAAATCTCAACCCATAGTTAACCAAAATGAGAATTGCTAAACGGTACCTACACCAATGCTACGTTACTATACTAGGATCGTTAATATGATATTATTATACCACATAAACATTAGACGAGTTCTTTTAACCTATGACAATAATGACACATTGTCATAGCTCGGTATACATAACCTTGTGTTATTTTCACCGAAATTTCAGTTCGGTAATTGATTTTGAACTACACTCGATTTTTTTTTTTTTCCCTTCTTTTCCTACAGAAAATTTAGGCCGAACAACTGAGCTGTAGTACTGGGCCGATCTGGCTTTACATGAAACTATTGGCTAATTGGCAACAATCTCTGGTATCTAAAGATAAAGTCCACAAGGGGGGGTGTCATCATCCCTCCTTTCCGATGACCCAACTTTACTGCTCTCTCTCGCCTACAAAGTCTATGAAATCCAACGACACTACAACTTGAACCGAAAAGTTGCATGGCTTTTGAGGAAATACAATGATCATCATCTTAGGCCTAAACATAACGGAAATGTTCCTTATGTAAGCACTTTTTCGCTTTCTCGAGTCGATTTCCTCCACCAATAATGACGGAATTAAGTTGTAGGTATCGACACTAATGATTAGGGTTCGAAACTCGTCTACATCAGTATTACTCACTTGTACACTTACGAAAATACGAGGAAATTAAGGTAAGCACATAACACACTCAACATTTGGGTGATTCCATGAACATTGCTTAATGTCACCTTAAGAAAGTACACCTTGTCCTCAAGCTCCCCACATACATACCATTGTTCTTAGTTTCTTACCCATAAGGCACCTCCTCCTTTATTAGTTACGCTACTTTGTCTAGTAGCTTCAATACTCATCTATAAATAGCATGGCTTCCTATTGGTGATCCACACAATTCAATCCATTGTAGCAAAACAAAGTCTAAACCAAACTATAACAGAGTAACATGGATTCTAAGAAATGTATGTTGCTATTCTCTTTAGCCTTGGCAATGGTCATTGGGCTATCCCAAGCCTTCGATTTTCATGAGAAGGAGCTGGAAACCGAAGAGAGTCTATGGGACTTGTACGAGAGATGGCGTAGCCATCACACTGTGTCGAGGAGCCTTGACGAAAAGAACAAGAGGTTCAATGTGTTCAAGGACAATGTGAAGCATGTCCATAAGGTTAATAAGATGGACAAGCCTTACAAGCTCAAATTGAACGAGTTTGCTGACATGACCACCCACGAGTTTCGCAGCCTCTTTGCTGGGTCAAAAATCTTCCACCACAAGATGCTCAACGGCCAGAGGGCTAGCACTAGCCGCGATTTCATGTACGCAAATGTTGATAACATCCCTCCATCAGTTGATTGGAGAACTAAGGGTTCTGTTACCCCTATCAAGAACCAAGGCCTATGTGGTAAGTGTAGACTGTAGACTACATGATGTCAAAATTGCTTGTTTCATTAATTTGAGCTATTAAGCAAATGTGGTAATGCTTAATACGCGTCTAAACATTACACCTTTAGTGTTAGGCATTACGGAATTAAGTCACATTCTTCTAGTAATGTTTGCTGTCTATAGGGAGTTGCTGGGCATTCTCAACAGTTGCAGCAACTGAGGGTATAAACCACATCAAAACAGGGAAGCTAGTGTCTCTGTCTGAGCAAGAGCTGGTTGACTGTGACACGTCTCGGAACCAGGGCTGTAATGGTGGCCTCATGGAGTGGGCATTTGAATTTATCAAGCAGAAAGGCGGTATTACGGCAGAGGCAAACTACCCATACACAGGCAAAGATGGAAGTTGCAACAAGACCAAGGTAATAACAACCTTTTAACAAAAGTTCTATGACTCAAGCTTTTATTCATGTTATTTTAGAAGTAAAGAAGCTGAAACTGTTGAAAAATCGCAGATGAATTCTCCAGTAGTGTCAATTGACGGGTATGAAATCGTACCTGAAAACGACGAGGCTGCCTTGCTCAAAGCTGTTGCTAACCAACCTGTGGCCATCTCCATTGATGCTGGTAGTCACGATATGCAGTTCTACTCAGAGGTAAAGGAAAACAAGTCTGATTGAGCATTCTGATGAATAACATTGACATATACACATGATATCAACAATATTGAAAGTATTGACGATAACTCTTCTTCAATTATTTTGACTCTAGGGAGTGTACACGGGAAAATGTGGAACAGACTTGAATCACGGTGTGGCTGCTGTTGGCTATGGCACTACAGTGGACGGAACAAAGTACTGGATCGTGAAAAACTCATGGGGAACGACATGGGGAGAAAAAGGTTACATCAGGTTCCAGCGTGGTATCTCTGCTAAAGAAGGATTATGCGGAATTGCCATGGATGCTTCCTATCCAATCAAGAACTCCTCGAACAATCCTTCATTCTCCAAGAAGGATGAACTTTAAATTCCTTCATTTCTAAGATTCATTTTACAGAAACATATAGATAAAATTTCATGGAATATAAAACATGAAACTTAGAACCACCATATACTTCATTTCCCTGCTTGAGAAGTCACAGAATTTGTAGTGACAAGTGAAATAAATACAAGATGGTATGCAACACATTAACAGTATCATAATGCAATTGAAATAATGCATTCTATAATCACCCCCATTACGCACACACAGACATGATGCCAAACATGCTCGGCCTCTAAAACAGGTTTGAAGTTTTGAACAAGATCCAGGGTAAATGAGATCGTAAAAAGGAGTATCAGAATTTGGAGAAGCATCATTATCATAACATATATAGTCTCAAATCCTGTTGTCCAGATAGATAATCACTAGACAAGACATGACTTGCACCAGAGTGATTATAATCTGGCCACTTGTTGGAAAAACAAAGATTAACATAGCTTACATATAAAAAGTATGATTATGATGTCTATGAGAGGATGAGACCACCTCAGGTATTAGCCATAGCACCTTATGGGATCATTGCATCCCTTAGCAGCAGACTGTGAAGCTCCGTTACGGCCACCCTTTTCCAAGTACTGCTGATGGTATTCTTCTGCCCTGTAAAATCTCTTGGCTGGGAGAATCTCGGTTACAATCTTCCTGTCTTTCAGCTCCAATTGTTTCACTTCCTTTGATTCCTGGGCTAAACGGGCTTGCTCCTCACTGTAATAGTATATGCCTGATCGATATTGTGTTCCTACATCACCAGCCTAACACAACACAAGTCACAAATAAAGGGCATCGTCAATAACAGATCATACTCTCTAAGGACATGCTTAACGCAAAAAGACTCTGTTCTAACAACAATGCAAGATTACAAAATTTATGATCGGGTAGAGTTTTTCCTAGAATATAATTAATCTACTAAATCTACGCAACAAACCACCTCAAACAAGGAGTTAGAAATTATATGCGGAGTATAACACGAAGCAAATAGTTTAAGAAGGTATGAATCAATGTCTTCCACAAGTCAGACCATCCAAAAGTCATCACCAAAACCCAATAAAAGGAAAGTTCATAAAATTTCGTCACTAGCAAAGGTTTCAAACATCACGTCCATGGTTTCAAGGATACACCTTCTCTTGTGTCTGGGGAACAGAAAACCACATTGGTTCCACTATATTTTCAGAAAGAAAATTAGAAATGCACCCGCCATGCCTTACTGTTATACAAGACTAAGAAACCTATAAAAAGGACACAAGGTGTCACAGAATTCAAGAGTTTTTTTCATTTGAACCGAAAATTCTATCTCAATACAACACATCATCCTATCTCTTGAAACTTTATCACTATGGCCACATTTAATCAAGACGAGTAGCACTAATACACACTCAAGGTCGATTAGGTGGCTCTAAATCTGAACTCCACGGCCATTCCCTACCCTTGTTCTAGTGTTTAAGGAAATAAACTACTGATTTCATTCTCCTCTCAGCTTCATACATTATGGATTGAAGTCAAAAGAATACATAACTCTTAGAAGCAGCATAATTACTCTACAACTTCACCATTCATACTTTATGAGTTTACCATTGCCTTTTGCAAGATCTAACATTACATATCAACTACAGATGTCGATTAGCTCATTTTTAAGAGGCATCAAGGCGGTACCCATGAGCAATAGGTTGAGTTGCCATAGTACTCATCCAGCATAAGCAAATGTATCTAGTACGACCACATACATGAGCCATGGGAATGAACTCTGTTGAAAGTTAAATCGCGCATGGAGAGCTATGCAGCTTTACATGGTCCTACCGTGCTCAAATCCATCCTAAACTAGAGGGTCCATATGTGGCATGATCAACATATAATGTCTTATGTCTTTAAAAGACGGGACTCAAGATATCAGTTTTGGCCTTTTGGGTGCATCACTTCGCCGTTTGTCACTCCTTTTGAACCCATGGCTTTCTCTAATATGAAAATATTAGTAACACATAGGGCTTGTTTGGTTGGAGGGACATAATGTAATCACCATTAGCACCCAGTTAGCCCAAAAAGAAAAGAGAGTTCTCCATTGAGTTATACGTAATCGTCATTCTTAACTAAAACCCACATGTATTGTCTTTACATCATTCCCCTTGTTTTTTGGGTACATTGGAGCAGCTAAGCTGTGGCCTGTGGGCGTGGGGATATGAGGATCGAACCCTAGACAACCCAGAGGTAGGTGGATGACCTAACTACTAGGCCAACCTTGATCCTCACATCATTCCACTTGCTACTCTTCTTTCTCCCTCACAATTTTTACATTTTTGTACTACATGTCACTCCATTACATTGTAATCATAATCCCTCATTCCCTCCAACCAAACATAGCCATAGTAATGTTTTGGGCTCAAATTAGCTTTGAGCTATAATTCCCCTAACACAATAAATTCTTCCTGAAGCTAACATTTAAAAAAAAAAAAAAAAAAAAAAAAAACACCAACAAAAGCTAATCATTTGACCTAAAATTACCAATTGTATCATATATATTCACACAATCACAAATTACATCAACCCACATAAACAAAAGACAAACTTTCACACTCAAAATTGGACAAATGAACCTGTCAGTTCATATCACATAATATATCATAAATATAAATTATAGTATAAGGTTCCAAACTATATACTAAAAAATTGACAGAAAAATGAATTAATATAGATACCTGGCGATTAACAGTGGTAGGATCATGACGAGACCAAAAGAGATCAAGGAGGTTAGAGTAAGGACAGATATTCGGGTCAAAGTGGACCCGAACAACCTCAACATGTTTACTGCTTCCGGAGCAAACAATCTTGTAATTCGGGTCGGGTACATGACCCTGAGAGTACCCAACTTCCGTCTTGATCACGCCATTCACCCTTTGGAAGGCCAGCTCCACGCCCCAGAAACACCCGGCTCCGAACTGGGCTAGCTCCAAACCCGCCCCATCCGGGCTGTCCGTATCCGGGTCCAGCGCCGGGTTGTTCGTGTTGGGTTCCGCCATTTTTTTTAATTTAGGTAAGTTTGATCGCTGAGAATTGAGATATATGGAGTTTTCTTTTCTATTTATGGTAATCTTTTTTTTTAGGGGATTGCAATTGTCCGTTAATTTGACCACATACAACCTACACTAGTGACTACTGATTAGCATACCTACACGTCTACACGTACATACATAGTGGGGGTAGTGTATTAGAGTATACAAGTTTACTGACCCGTGCAAAATTGCACGGGCTTTTATATAATATAAGTAAAAAAAATCTTTTTTTATACCCTATTATAAGATTAGAAAAGTGTTTTTATTAGACAAATCGATATATGTGTTGAACAGTTTTAAAATAAGAGATAGTCACGATGTTAAACCTGTCAAAAACTTAACTCGTATCCCATATTGCTCTGAACCAATTTTGAGCTGTGCAATTTTTGGATCAAACCTGGCCCGAGTTGAAGACTCAATTTGACCATTCACCAAGGCATAAACGTATAACTTTACAATTAAAAGTAAAATTGAAATATTCCAAATAGCAAAAATCTTAATAAAAGTAACTTGGAAAAGCTCCAACTTCATACTCGGTCAACAAATATTATCCAAGTGAAACTAAAAAGCCGAAAAAAACATGCCTTTAATTTGTACCTATGCTGGTTGTGCTTGTCAGCCGAATCAGATGTTGTAGATCATTTGACGTCAACAGTAATTTGGCTCCTGCATTTCCAAAATCTAAGTGCAAAGAAAAACAAATCATCATTAGATGCAGAACATAAATGAAAACAAAGTGCCAAATAATTGAAATATGTAGTGTCATCACTAATGTTGCCCTTAAACATATTTCATCTGGCAAAGAAAACATTAAGAGAAAAAAAGGAGACATGAATCATGATGCACATCAGCCTTGTATAGGAATTTCTTCTATATGTGAAGTGCATATCAAAACATGTACGAAGTACACCCCCAGACATAAAATATAAGTACCAGGTGGGAGATAAAATACAGGCCGTCCTTAGCTTGTCGTACGGATCATGTCAAATTGCAGAGTCGTGCGATTAGCCGATTACTGGGATCCCAATTCATTTCGATTCCGAGCAATTACGCTGAAATGAATTTCAATCAAACAAATCTGTTTTTTTATTACTCAAATCAATGAAATCATTTGACACAAATTAGTCAAAAATAATACTAATATAGTTTTGATACTCTACTCTATCTATCTTATACAAAATTTTTTATTATTATTACGCTACTAATGAACTCATCTACCACCGCTACCGTACCTGCATCACCCAATCTGCCCAAAATGAAATTCATGGCTTGAAACTGGAAAAATAATTAGTCTTGGTATAATAATTTGTGTCCCTGTTCTCGTATAACCCATCAACGACGCCTCGTCCTTTTGCCTTATCTCGTCAGATCTACGCTAAACAAAGAGAAAATATCACCAAAGAAGTATTCAATTGAATAAACCACTATGACTATGAGTATGAAATTAGATGAGCTACCTGTTTAATAAGGTCGTCAATCTTTGCCGCTACTTCTGGGAGCACAGATGATGATGACGACGATTGCAATTAGTGAGGATAATGATTGATGAAGACGTAGGTTTTTGAAAGCAGACAACATGGCGAGAAACTTAGAGGTTTTTGAATTGATAGGGTAAATAATTTGTTCCAAATTAAAGAGATATTACTAATTAAATTTCTATGTAATAATATAGGACTGGAAAAAAAAATCATAGAATGTAGACTGGATTGATTTTTTTTCTTTATTCCTATATTATCTATATTGCGTTTTCCGTTTTTGTACGGGAATGATGCAGATTAGTTGCTATTTTGCCAGATTGTATGTAGGCCAAAACTGGGAAGTTTATATTATTATAGAAAAGACTATTAATTGATCGAAAAATCTATTGTCAGTTTTAGTAATGATTTTCGCTATTGTTATATAATGATTTTATTTGTTTCAGTATTAGGATATTCTGGATTTTTTCGTACCGTTATTCAATTTGTTTATGATAATGATTTTATTTGTTTCCTTTTTATATCATATTTTATTAACTAAAATACCGAGTCAAATATACTGTTATATTAATTATGGAAAATAACAATTTCATAACAGATTTTATTGAATAAAATAACAGGCTGATGACATCATCATTGACGTGGCAGCTGATGTGGACGGCCTGATAAAGCTGGAAATGTACCGGTAATTATATAATACTAGTTTAATGACCCGTGCAAAATTGCACGGGCTGTTATATGAAATACATAAAAGTATCATTTTTATACACAATCTTGACTTACTATAGTATTTTAATTTAGCTGATTAATTAATATCTATAAATGTTAAAAAAAAATATAGGAACTCAAAATTGAACAAAACATTATGCGTCAAACACGACCCGAGTTGTAGACCCTATTTGACCAGCCACCAAGACAAAATTAAGACGGTTTAACCCATAAATGCATTTCATATATATAACATAATAATTCAAAAGCTAATTATAATCTTATGAGTATCTTTAAGCTTGAAAATTAGAAGTAAAATTGAAATTTTGGTATAAGAATAAAAGGTGCAAGATGTAGTTTTTTATCCGTATTTTGACACAACTATAGAGTGTACCCCATATTTTTTTTACCTCCGGTCGTATCTTACCAGACCCACCCATTTGAGATTTACACATGACATGTGTTGTTAGTTGTTCGCCCGCGCAATAACTACGTATTGTAGCTTTATCACCCGCGCAATATCTAATGTACGTAGTCCCAATATTGAAATATGGTGAATAAAAAAAAGGCACAATCATAGTTTTCAACCGTACTGACTTAACCTAGCATGATCCTTTGTTAATTTAACCAGTATTTGACCCGTAGTTGGTTACTTGTGCAAATTTGCATTGGGTGTTAGTGATGATGACTCGTTTTTATGTTATATATTTAATTATTTGAAAATATGCAATTCGTATCATAGTTTAAAATAGAAATCTAAATTAGTAGATGTACATTAACATATACGACATGAAGTTAAACATGTAAGGAAAATACGAAGTTATTAATTCCTTTTGTATGACCCGGGAACTACATTTTAGTCACAATGCTGTTTTTATGTCCAATGATAAGGAGTGACTCATATCAAATTAAATGTGTTTTTACTCGTATGTTTTTGGGTTAACCTTGACCCAACCTGATGACCCGTAATAGTTTATTCAAGAACGATAAAAATAACATTAGGTCATGAACCCGTTTCTAGTATACATTTGTGCTCCGTATTCAACTGGACTGGTTATTATATGATATTCCATTAACTCTACTTATATTCCGTAATCAAAAGGTTAGCCAACGGGAAACATAACCTGATTTTATTCGTTTGTACTGGTCATGAAACTTATTTTATTTTCTGGGTTATGGTCGACAATAAACTAAACCATCTTTGTCCGCATATTTTTGTTATGAATATTTCTGATCTGATCTAAATTGAATGACTCTGATCCGACCTGTTTTGTTTAGAATTTTGATGAAAATTTTAGGGAACATGGACCCGTTTTCATTATGATTTTTTATTACCCGTTTTGATCCACAACCATAAAAGGGTGCAGTAAATTTTGTTACATAATTTCGAAAATGGGATGATAAGGAAAGAGAGACTGTCAATGGTCATTGATTTTGGAAACCGATCAATTTAAATTTATTTCCTTTGATAGATTCGTAACAATGTTGATTTTACTGACACTCCCATGAAAATATAAGCAAATATATTAGATGTGTACATAAACATTACTTCGGAACGCCAATTATCGATTACATTAAAGAAAGTAGAAACGGATTACGCAAATAGCTAACAATACACCCCTTATATATGTATGTACATGTTTCCTGAATACATAAAATAGAGTTCTCTAAGTTAAAAGTTTGATGTCAACGGTACCTTGTGCAGGTTATATGCGATGCCAGAGCAAAATTTCGGCATTAAAGAATTTTGATTAGCCAAACCTATGTATTGTGTATGCAATGTGTGTATAGTGCTCTACTAAATAGTGCTTTTGACAAGTGTGAATCACCTATCCCATTTTCGTGTCCCGCTCCGTGTACCCCTCCAATCACGTGGTACCATTTCATAAATCTTTTCAAAAAATATCGTGATTGAAGGAGTACACACGGAGTAGGACATGATAGAACCACACTGTATGTGGAGATATGTACTCACAATATAATGGAGATATACTCCAACGAAAAAAAAGTGAGTTTAAAAACTTGTATTAATGATTACATGCATGTATACATCTTTATTAAGATGAGAGAGAAATTTACAATCCAAGAACGATTAGAAGCCTTTAGAAGTTCAACGATTCTATACCATGACTAATGGGGATGGTAATAAATTGGATCTATCTAATAAACAAAAGGCGAAATCTGTATACAATGATAGTAGAAGAAGTCTCGATCTTAACGTCTCATCCTTCGGACATAAGGACATCCGTAGCGTAGACGGCTTCATTGCCAGACCTTGAAAATAGAAAGAGAGTATCATCAAATATTAACATCCTTCCATCAGATTCAAGAAAAATACTTAGGTTGCAATCGCCATATAAGGCTTACGACCATTTTTATTTTCGCTTTAAACTACTTTGTGTGTGTTCATTCCTCTATATAGTAGTAGAGTTTGGCGTAAAGTTGTTGAAACCCTGTAAAATTATATTTTTAAATTAGGTAAAATGAGCTAAATTTATTTACCTTTAATTTTACATTGAGATCAAATTTTTGGGGCAAGAATACAGGGAAGATAATAGTCATACCATTGGAATGTCACCTGAAATGGAAAGTTTTAAAGATTTAATTGTATTCTGCTCAATTTTGCAGTTTATCAAAGATAAATATTGGAAGCGAAATTTTAGGATATGTATGTATTAGATCCTTTTTTATATTGCCAATATATTGTTATTTTAATTATGGAGAATGCCATATTTTCTAACAGATTTTATTACCATAAATAGTGATTAATGTAAATATTTAGGGTAAATGAATATCAATCACAGAAATTTATTACCTATTGCTATATTATTTCGGTTATATTTAATGTATAAATGGAAATTTATGATCTATTATAATGATTTTGGGTGGAATTGACAGAAAATTAGGTTGATTTATATATCGCATACTAAATTAATTAAAATACCAATTATTTAAGGTAATTATCATTATTTCGAACGATTTTATTGCCGTAAATAGACGTTGATGACATCAGCATTGACGTGTCGCTGATGTCAATGCTGATGTGGACGGCCCGAGAAAGCTTCAAATGTACCGGTAATTATAAAATATAGTTTATTGACCCGTGCAAAATTGCACGGGCTGTTTAAACCAAACTATATAACTTTAGAGTTTAGAAATTAAGTTAAATTGTAAACATTGATGCAATAATGGAGTTTGTATTTTTCGATTCATTTACGTTTGATAGTGTCAATGTAGTATATTATTATTCACCTATCAAAAGCTTGGATCACCAACCTAGTAACTCAAGCTGATCCAACCCGTCAGCCCGTTATAACCAAGACATTTTTGGGTCAACCCCAACATGACCCGTAAATTCATAATTAAGACAAAAGAAGGATAATTTAAGCACATAAATGAACCAAAAGAATGTATAGTCTACATAATAACTCAAGACCTTTTATATTTTACGATTGTTTAAATTTAATGATTAAAGTCTAATATGTTACGTATTTTAAAACAATAAAATAGTTATTACGTAAATAGACGTTGATGACATCAGCATTGACGTGTCGCTGATGTCAATGCTGATGTGGACGGCCCGAGAAAGCTTCAAATATACCGGTAATTATAAAATATATATATTATGTTCAACTATACGCATTTTATTTATTTATACTCTACGCAGGACCGAGTATTTGGAGTGTAAATTTAACATGGCCAAAAGTACTCACCTTATATGAGAACATTGTTCAAGGATCGTGCTTAGCTTCTTTCGTTGTCTTAGATATATTCTTTAAAAGGATGGAAATGTTGCTCACGAAGTCAAAAGCAAGTCGACTCAAATGTTAGAGCGTTATAGGGTTTCTATGTGATGTGACTTAGTGTGTCACATATGTGCTTTGTTCATAAGATGAACGTGAGAAAGATGTGTATGCTACTGTGGATGTGTGATCACATACATAAAATGATTAGTTAAGAGAAGAGCGAGTTAAGGAGAAGTAGGACTTTCACCTATTATAGATACAAGCCCAACGAGAATTGTCTGAAATGGTATTGTCATCTCAGAAAGAGATTAGCTAGCATGATGGTGAAAAGACTTGAGCAGCAGAGAAGCGATAAAATTGTAAATAGTCAGTGAAATCCGATCAAAGATAACTTGGATAAAGGTGACTAAAAGCAATACTCTAGAACGACAAGTCCAGAACCACCTAATGGTGGAGGGCCAAATAATTCATGACAGTCATAAGTTGTACAGTATGGCTGACAAGAAAAGGACAAAGAAAAAGTAGCACGTGGGGGCGCACATGGGGCACACTTAGAGCATCTTTAGTGGTAAACTACAACCCTTGTAGTTTTGTATTGCCACCTAGGAAAGGGGTAAATGTCAGGTTAAAAATTTAAGCTACACTAAATTATATGCAATGGTAAACTACAATCATTGTAGTTTAGAATATAACTAAATTAATTATAATTATAATTTTTGACCAATCATGTATTTTTCTCTTTTTATTTTAATTCCAAGCTAGGTAGCTTGTGGGAGCAACGTAGCCCAACAAACTACAAGCCAAGAAAGAAATCCAATGGTACAAGCTGCTGATGTAAGCAGTTTCGCAAGCAAAACTCCAACTCTTTTTCACCATTGAAGTTGTACTTAACCCATTGACTTCCCCTCAACAAATACCCGGTCACACCTCTTTCTCTCCCTCACTTCCCTATCTGACATACTTCTTTCTACCCAAAAAATATCCCCCAACCACCCACTTTCTCTCTCTTCAACATCGATTATTCATCCCCATCGCCACCATATTTCCTCCATCATCATCATCAATAACATCATACACCTTCATATCTCATCATCATCCACATCGTCAATTAATCGATCATCAACATAATTAATCGATCATCAACATCATGATCGACTACCACCATCATCATCATCATATTCAATCACCATCCATCATTATATTCGACCACCACCACCCATCCGCCACTTCAAATAGCCACAAGCAACAACAAAACAACAGCTCCCCCGAGGGCCCTAGTTAAGCCGTGGAGTACCCAGATCTACTATTCCTCGATTGCATCGCCCAGATTTATGCATCATCCTCGTAAGGTTACACCGGAAAAGGGTTTAGGGTCCCACTTTCTGGCGCTGCGGTGGCGGCGCCAGGAAGTGGGACCCTAAACCCTTTTTCGGTCACCCTTCACAATTCAAAATTTGCTATTTTTCGCCGTCGGAAAATCTGGGTAAGATGGTCGGATTTCTGGGTATGTTGGTGTTTTCCGGCGATTCATGGTTGTTGATGTTGGGTCGTAACCCAATTGATCTCCAACCCACGTAGACTTTGCTTTCCTTAATTGTGTGCAACATCTTATGGAAAGTGGACATGATTAGGCGGCTAATCATGTGGTATAAAAAGGAATCCAAATTCCTTGGTTTTTACGGAGCTACGGTAGAAGCATATTACTTACGTATTTGCTTGGTTTCTCTTTCTCTCACGGAGGTATACACGGGCTAGTATTAGCGGGTGTTCAAGACGGTTCAAGTCTTGGTGTGGGAGTGTCGTTGCGGGCGCAAGTCGACTCTTGCGGTTGAGATTTATATCTCGGTTCAGTACAAGGTTCGTCTACAATCTCAGGACGGTTAGTACATCTATTTAGGTGTGGTTTATCACTAGGAGTATTATTAATTGGTGATTATTAATTATACTCGGAAGGTAGGGGTAGTTTATCTTTGTTCCTGATTTGTAGCGTGTTTCGAATTCGGTGTTGTAATTCGAGACGGTGGTTGTACTGGTACTATTTTATATAGTGGAATTCAGCGGTTCACCTGGTGGGTTTTACCTCCGGAGTTGGAGGGTTTTGCCCTGGGTTTAGTCCCTAAAATTTGTGTCTCATCTTATTAGCTTGCGTATTTTCTACTTTTGTTTGTTATTGTCGATTGGTTTACTTTTGTTGCGTGTGGGAGATTGGTCTTATTTTCCAACAGTTGACTGGTGGTCGAACAAGTGGTAGATTGGATGACTGGTTGGGGGGAAAATGGGTTGAATTGACGAAATCAACCCGCAAAAAGGACACTTTTTGGGCTAAAATGACCGAAATACCCTTGTCAGCTGCACTGTTTTATTTAGAGTGCTAATGTCGCCCACAAATATTTATTCTTTTTCCAACTTTACCCTTGGTTTAGAAGATGAAGAACAAAAGAATATGGGTTGCAGGGAGTGGGTGAGGGAGTTTAGTGAGAGAGAGTTAGTAAGGGTATTTCTGGTACTTTAATATTATTGTGGACGACATTTAGCGATTCAGTTTATTTATGACTGTCAGGTATTTTGCGGCCCTCCCTAATGGTGCCCTATTGCGTTCAAATAACATACTGAGTATACCCTAACCTCAAGGATTAAGGGCTTAAGATCCAACACCTACAAAGCCAACAATGCCAACCCAACCAAATAGCCCAACTAAAGCCAATCTTTAACAAGTAAATAACTAACAAGCCCAGCACTAAAACAGATTGACTATGGATGGTCCAACAAGTTCTTACTTTTTTGGCAAAGTAGGGTAGTCCACTATCTCAACCAAAAACTTAAATCGACGGTTATCCAATTAGCACTTTTAGAACCTGTTTCTTTTGCAAGCCTTGCAATTTGTTTCACGTTTCAATCGTCCGATACCGACATTAGGCTTTCATTTATTTGATTGCAAGCCTTGCAATTTGTTTCACGATTCAATCGTCCGACACCGACATTAGGCTTATATTTATTTGATTTGAGTCAGAGCTGATCGCTTCTACTGATAAAGAAAGCAACACTGTAGTCTTAATTTATGCCATAACGAGATGGAAATATGGTGCTACTGAAGTCCCTTAATTTTTCTGTTCGTCATGTTAATTGTGATAAGACTTGTGCTTTAGAATGTCTCCACCATTAGAAGCAAACAAGTAGAAAATATACTACATAAAATAAAATAAAAATGCTCTATTTCTCGAACAACTAATTGATATGTTTACCGTCTACAAAAGTACAAAACATTATACTTACAAGACCATCATCATCATCATCATCACCATATTTCACCATCTCTCCCCTAATAGCTACAACTTGGAGAGGTGAAACGAAGTAAAAACTATACATTATCACTACATTATATCATAACCCCTAGAACACAAGTGTCGCCCAACTTTGTACACCGATACTAAGTGATCGTTTGGATAGACATTATCGCTTGCAAAATCTCGCAACAAACCAAACGACCACGAAGTGTATGTTCGAGTCTTGTAGTAGTCGTCCTTGTCTTGTGCAATTTGCAAATTATGCACCTTCCTTGCAGCCTTGGAGACAAGAGGCGTCACATGAAAGCTTACTGGATTTTCTCACTTGATGTGGCGGAAAATCTCCTGTTGGCAAAGACAACGAAGAAACTGTCTTGGCTAGCACAACCTTCCTCACTAACACCCTCCACTTTGCATCGTCTCCCTTCTTTGTTTGTTGCATTTTCAACTTGAATTGCCTGTCCAAATCATAAATTTATGCACATCAACAACCAAGAACGACTAATGTCCGAGCATTTAGGGAAAGCGACTAATTTGCTACGTGCGATTAAAAATCTTTCGGACCATCAATTTACAACACATTATTCGTCACACATGTCTTGTTCACTAAACACAAACTTTTTCCACCAAACAGAACCACACAATAGTAATGCAGACGTGTTGATACCTAGATAAAGTACCACCACCTTAAAACTTTACCAATTAAACTAGTCATAATCAAAGGTCACCCTCACATAGTTAGAAAATAAGACGTAATTTCGGCGGAAGGTCAAGTTTGCCACAAGATATTGACACCAATTAGCAAAATATCGAGCCATTAATATCGTCAGTCCCAAATTAACGTCCTTAAGTCTATAGGAGATTAAGATGGTTCCAAAAGACCCTCATGTGCCTAATTCTAACTAGTCAATTAGTTAGTGTACATATTGTTGGACGTTTGAAATCAATCAATGTTTGCCTCATTCCTTTCATTCATACCAATCAAATCATTCTTATAGTCTTATTTATACCAACTTGAGTATAGGGGAAGGTAGTAGTGAGAATTGAACCGGCTAAACTACACCCGTCACCCGACCAGAGCCGAAAGGTGAAGCTAGGTCGGACGGGCTAGTTATGGACTTTACACTCGGAAACCCGAAGAAACTAACATATTGTAGGATTTGAACTCGAGATCTCAGAATCGCTCAACCAAAAGTCTAGACTGATGATTGAGATTCAATAATTGGTTTAGTACCTTAATAATTTACCTAACACAAGTGTACCAAAACAGAGACGACCTGCCTTCCCCAGGTAAAGCAAGTTTAACAAGAGGTCCACCGTCCACAATTAGGAATCAATTGCAAAATAGAACAAGGAGAAAGACATAATCATACATATTGGTCCGACCCTATAATTTATACAAAGACAAAATTTGAAGGGCCAACTCAACTCCAATCTGCCTCTCATGTTGAAAAAGGGCATCAAAATTATCAGTTTTAGCCTTTTAGGACATTGTATGGACCAACATTACCCTACGTGATCACAACTTTAGGGTATATATGTAGACACCAAATCTCCCACGTTTTGATATAGATAGTTACCCCCTAATATTATTGGCAGACCACTCGCCGAAAGCTTAGTAAAAAAGGTATATATATGAACTTGTATGAAAGGTAAGAGGAACTTATGATGTTGGTACCCATTTCAACTTCGTGTATCACGAGTTTTTTTTTGTGGTAAAATCGTAAAAGCCTTTTTTACAAGGGAACTAGCGACTATATGTACGAGTGTACAAACCAACCTAACTCATCCTTACGGATAGTGGACTTCATTTTCCTCATTATCTTTTTAAATATAAGGACTGTATTGAATCAAAAATCACATGGACGAACATACAAGACTAGAGTCTACGATAAGTTTTTTCTTTGTACTTAAGGATTCATTTCCAAAATAATAAAGGGAGAAACAACAAAAACATAACAGAACAACGTTGTCATCGATCAAAAACAACAGTAGTGAACAAAATCATACCTGCAAAGAGGAACTCTGCACTGATCAGGATGTTCACACATGGAAGCGTGAAGCTTAAGAAGCTGCCACATCCTCTTACACCTGGAGCACCCACCATTCACCCTTTTCTTACACGTGGCGAAATGCCTAATCAGCATTTGCAGGCCATGGCACGTTGAGAACCTCTTGCATGGCTCCTTCTTCTTGTTTGGCTCCATGTCGTAGGGCCCCACACTGGTGCACCCTTCTGTGCATATGTGCACCAGACACTCCATTGCTTCATTCAGCTGTAGGTACAGACACTGCTCCTGCTTGTGCCTTTTTGTTCTCTTCTTCCTCTGTATTTCATACAAATCTATGTTTAGATATAATACGACTCAAAGCGGCCGCAATGTTGGACTCGGGTGTGTATCAGAGTGTCGGATTTAAGCATGGTATATTCGTATTATCAGTAAATCGACATAGGAACAACTAATCATGTTGGACTCGGGTGTGTATCAAAGTGTCGGACTTAAGCATCGTGTCAAAAATCGACATAAGAACGACTAATCATGTGGCGGCTAAATTAAGACTAGCAATCAGTTTGATTAGTAGTAAATCAAATCTCCAAAGAATTAGATTAATGGGGATTAGTACAACAAAATAGATTGATATACTAATCAATCATCTAGAAACACTAAAATATAAGAAATCAACATGTGAATAGTGTAAGATAAGCTTTCATATTTGCACTGACATGGACTCATTACAAATTGACTTCTTCCAAAGAAATATGAAGTTATATAATTAGTGTGACGATGTTAGGCATATACTATTGTACAAAGTTTGGGGTTATATTTTAAACAGACTTAACATGAGGACATCCAATTGACTAAATGTCTCCCAATTAAATTGCATTCCCACAATTTGAAGAAACATCATTATTATTATTATTGGTTAACCTAGGAATCTAGAATTCAGGGTTGCTTCTAATTAGTTGCAAGTATCTAATGCTTCATATTTGGGACAATGACTTGACAATTTCCTAATCCTACTAGGCTACTACTCATTCAATCACAATCCACACAAACACTACATCACATAACGAAAACACGAAACGAGCAAAGAATGGTCGGAAATTTTAACGCAATTGGTAATCAAAATGAGTCTAAATAACATATCGACCGTGTACCACGAACATAACTATACGCAAATAAAAGGTTGAAAACAATATCGATAGAAAGGGCGTTACCGATTCAACTTCATCAATGAATTGTAAGATGTCGAGTTCAAGCCAAGGGTCATGTTTTTGGACAAACTTCCACCCTTCTGTCTTCTTAACAGCCTTAAACTTACAGGCCACCAACCTCATACCCTTAAGGTGTAGGTCTGGTGCGTCACATAGTCTAGCCAATTGAAGAACATCGACTACGTTTTCGATAGTTAGACCGATGGCTAGCCCCTTTATACAACTCTGCTTTAATTTCGGCACCGAGAACACATGAGAAAGTGCTAGGAGATGGATTCCATACTTGTCTATCTCTTCTTCTGTGCAGCTGATTACAGAAAATTGCATACCAAAATGTCCCCAAATCAGAATCCATATTTACGATAAAAAAAAGTTCAATCTCAAATTCTCAATTTTGAAGCTCAATTCATTTTGAAAGATACAATTGTTTCGTATTTTTTACACTTTCTTTCAAGTATGTTAACAATAATCATTAATCAAGATTTTTTGGTAGGAAGAATTAATGATCTAAAATCTAAATCCCCAAATTCTGGAGGCCACATACAACTTGATGAATTAGCCGACCAAATGAGTTGGCATGTGACACGGCCAATAACCCACCAAATGAGTTGACACGAGGCACACCGGTTTTCATTAAAAGTTTCGAGTTCAAACCCTCCGAGTCTCTAAAAACTCATAGAGATAGCTTTTCGGGTATGTAACCCTACCAAACTCGAATCCACACCTTATCTTTCTACACACGAGTCTACTACGACATTACCAAACTTTGGCAAACATGTCATTTAATTTGGCTATCCCAATTACATCAAAATCCCGTAATCAAATCATCATTGTTCTTAATCAAGCTTAAAAATGGAAATAAAATCAACATATACCAAACATCTTAACCGCGTCATATCTCATCCTACTCAACAAGAAAAGTAGACCTCAACAAAAAAAAAAAAAAAAAAGCAAATTTAGTCCTATTATTACTAGACCGTTGAATTTTAACAACATGACCGCCAAACATGCAACCAAATTAAATAATAAATACTCGTGTCATGGTAGATGTCAACTAACTCAACTCGAACAATTCTCATATCTATTATTTACTACTCATAACTTCATAATCAAGATTCGAAACGAAATAAAAAGAAATGAGAAATATGTATATACCTGGAAGAGTAAAGGAAACGCACGAACGTCGAAACGGCGTCGGACGGAACGCCGGAAATCGAAATCGGTTTCTCCCCTGTTTTCTCATTCCTCTTCGTCTTCTCCAAAATCTTCTCCATCACCGGCGACGCCATTGCCTGATCAAGTAATCACAAAATTACTTACTCCGGCGTGTCACAATCACAGTGCGGTAAAACAGTAAAAAAAAATAGTAAAAGATAATGAGATAAAAGATTCGATGAGGTAAAAAAAAAGGTACCAGAATGTGAGAATGAGCGGGAATGCGAAGGCCACCGGAAGTTAGAACTGTGACGTCAGTTTCCGGGAGGTCAACGGCGGGTTTATCGGAGATAGGGAATTCATCGGAAGTTTTGACGGGGAACTCGTCGGCGAATTTTGTAGGACACATGGTTTTATTTTTATTTTTATTCTTTGTGAAAGAAATGTTTGGTTTGTTAAATTAGAAGTTTTAGAAGTGTGTGTAATTTTTTTTTTCTTTTTGTGTGTGTGTGTGTGTGAGAGAGAGTTTGGGAAGATCGTGAGAGAAATGAGGAAGTGTAGGGTAATATATAGACAGGTAGGAGAGAGACTGAGAGAGGGAAAGTGGGAGGAATTGTTGTTGGTTGAGAATAGACACGTCAAGAATTGTTGTGTTTCGAAAAATCGCTCGAGATTTTATCCGAAAAATATTAATCTTGTTTTAGTATAAACCCGAGTAATTTCGAGTATGGAGTTAACTTATGATGATGGATCCGAATCTGTAACCCGCTCGTCCGACCTGTTTGGCAAAGATAGATGAGAAATATGATTTGCCATTACGCGGAATTTTGTGCGCGTTATTTCGAAGATATCTTTTTGGGTTAATTCACGTGATACCCTCGTGTTTTGCCGATTTTCTCGTGATACCCAATGTTTTGAAAAATTGTACAAAATACCCTCGAGATTTGACTGTTTGCACACGGTACCCAAAACTTAACCCTCTCACTAACACCGTCAACTTTTGTTTTTGAAAAAATAGGTTTAATTCACGTGGTACCCTCGTGTTTTTGCCGATTTGCACGTGGTACCCAGTGTTACAAACTTGTACCAAATCTCCTGAAAATTTGACTGTTTTTACATAAGACCCTTACTTTAAAATTCCGGTAACGCCGTTTAAAAGTTGGTTTCAATGGAGAAGGAAAAAATGGTGGTTATGGTGTTTATTATAGGTGTAAATGATGGCAGTGGTGGAAATGGATGAAGATGTTGATGACGGTGGTGGGAAAAATTGAATATGGTGATGATAAAGGTGGTAGGGGGAATATAGAGATAGTGATGAAGGAGAAAATCAAGGTTGTTTTTTCTCAATTAACGGCGTTCACGGAATTTTAAAGATAAGGGTGGGTACCATGTAAAAACAGTCAAATCTTGACGGTAGTTGCTACAAATTTGCAAAACATTGGGTAACACGTGCAAATCGGTAAAACACGAGGGTACCACGTGAATTAACCCTCTTTTAGAAAAAAAAAGTTGACGGTGTTAATGGGAGGGTTTAGTTTAAGGTACCGTGCGCAAGCAGTCAAATCTCGAGGGTATTTTGTACAAATTTGCAAAATATTGGGTACCACGTGCAAATCGGCAAAACACAAGGGTACCACATGAATTAACCCTTTCTTTTTTAACATGATCCCGAGAAAATTCGAGTACGGAAATTAAAAGGGATATTTTCTGTGGTAACCCTGTAGTTTCCGACTTTTTCTGTGGTGACCTCATAGTTTCCGACCTTTCCATGGTGACCCTGAGGTTTGTATTTTCGCGAAAACCGTAACTGTTAGGCTAACGCCGTTTTCGACCGTTTGTCTTCATCTTCTTCGGTTCCCCTTCCACTCTAATTACAATTCTAAAATTATAAAAAGAAACTCCCTTTTCTCTTTTCTCTCTCCTCCCCTTCACCCACCTCCACCTTGCCAACCACCCATTCCCCGGCGATGCCCCCACCCCCGCTATCTAACGTCGTGCGTGCCTTTACCATCATTCCGGTCAGCTTTGACCCATCATCCCTTTCCCACCGCCCCAGCAACTTCCCATTCCTCTTTCTCCTTCATTTCCCCTATCTCTTCTCCCCCTCTCACTCTTCATGTCCATTTTCTCTCTCCCCTCTTCCATGAAACCACCATGACAACCTATTTTACCATCAATTAGGGATGGTTATCCTTAATTGTGTGAAGGAGTAAAGGAGAGATTCGATTTGTAGGGTGAAAGAGGGAGAAGAGAAGATAGAAAGTGAAGGGAGATGAGAGGTTACCGCGGTGGGGGAAAGAGTTGGCCGGTCAAAACCGGCCGGAATGGTGGTGTTATCGGCGGGGGTAGAGGGGCGGTGGGGAAGGGGTGGTGAGCAAGGTGGAAAGTAGGTAAGGGGGAGGAGAGAGAAAATGGGGTTCTTATTTAATTATATTTTTGTTTATAAAGATAATATTTGATTAGTTGGGGATGTTTAGTATTACAATTAGAGTGGAAGGAAACGGAAGGAAACGGAGGCAAGCGTTTAAAAACGGCGTTACACCAATAGTTACGGATTTCGCGAAAATACAAACCTCAGGGTCACCATGGAAAGGTCGAAAACTATGGGGTCACCACAGAAAAAGTCGGAAACTATAGGATCACCACAGAAAATATCCCAAATTAAAATGAAGTGAGAAACCCAAATTCATAACCCGTTCGTCCGACCTGTTTGGCAGGTATAGTTGAGACTTGAGAAGTAATTTTTGCCACGTACGTGTGATTGTGTGTGTGCGTTATTTCAACGATCAATATATAAGGGGGGATGTAATATAAAAATGCGTAAAATTATAGGGTGAGAATTAAAGTGTGTTAGGGAGTATGGACTGGACTATGGGATTAGGGGAGGCTTATCTGTGGAATGGTGCGACCTTCTTGCTACTAAGAAAACTGTTGTTTTCGCGTATGTTTTCGTCATGCGTCACTCGTGAGATACGGAGCACAAAAACGGGAGGATTTTTCTTATAAGGATCGAAACATTGAATGGAAGACATGAAAGAGACCCAGAAACGTCTATTTGATTCATTAGTCAATTTGATTATTTGAAACATGACCGGAATTCGTATTGAGCGATTATCATTCGAAAAATAAATGCATTTGACTCGTATCTGATCTTTGTCAAAACCTGAACTTTCCTAAAATCCGTAATTAGCTAGTATGCTCGCCCTAATTGATAGGTCTTAGGCGATTTTTTCATAAAAAAATGGGAGAAATGATTAGTTGTAGCGAATTCTATTGCATTTCAGGCACTTACCGTACTTTCTCCTGCCCAAAGAGTTCTCCTATTTTCTTTCCCGTTTGGACTAACCATGTTGGGGGATACTTCTAACCAAATGACATGTTTGTTTGCCTTAAAATTTAGTGAGTTGGTAGAATGCATTGCAAAATAAACACATGGACTAAATTTTACTGCAAGTGAACGATTCATTTAGTCTAAAAGTAGCTCCCAACATGACCCGTCAAAACAGTCAAATAAAATGGAGATAACTCTTTTGGTAGGAGGGAGTATATGTCAAGCAAAATTTTGTAATGGGTGTCAAATCATATACTCCCTTCGATTCAAAGAGATTTTTCTCTTTATTTTTGCAGTTTTGAATTGCCATATTAGGGATTATTTGTTGACTAAATGATAAACCCATTTGCCTTAAAATCAAGTAGAGTTAGTAGACTGCAATGCAGAATAAAATATGTATTACTTTTTGTAACAAGTGAACGATCCATTTGCTTTAAAGGTAGCATCAAACATGCCACCTCAAAACTACGAAACTAATAAGGAGGAAAATCTCTCCAGTACGTATCTTATCGGAGATTGAGAGACCAACCATGCTATTTACATCGTAGAGACCAACCATGTTATTTACATTGTGACCCCGTTTGTATAATTATTGGTGACCATTATACTACTTTTGGTAATCGTTTTAGTTAAGGATCTTTGACACTTAATCTAAGATTTGCAAATGGGTTACTTTATAAATTTTATATAATTTTATATGATAGTATCCTCCAAAATCATACGATCAGTAAAGGTATTATCATATTTACAAACAATGTTCATTATATATGTTAATAACCACAGTGTCAATAATCATAATATTAATTAGTTGATCAACACCGACGGGCAACGGCCTATATATACCAATCAGCTAATTGATGAGTAAGGTTGGTTTTGGGTCGAGTTTGATGCAATAATGGAAGTCGTATAGGCCGATTGTCGGACAACATGAATCTAAATTTTAAATTGCACTCGGGGAAAATTAACTCACACCCTTATCGGCGAAACAAATTAAAGAATAGACGTTTTTAGGGGTTGTTTGGTTTCTGATAGTGGGATGAAAACGAAATGGATACAGAAAGTGAGTGGAGTGATACATATATGTATGTTGATTAGGATGTAATCATTTTTGAAACCTTATTAGATTTTTAGGTGGGTTTCATTTTTGGAGGAACGGAAAGAGATTGAGAAACCAAAAACTTGCAAACGAACACTGAGAAAAGAGTTGGGAGAATTAATACCTTACTAATCCCCGCAAACATGATCGATGAAAACTCTAAGACATTATCCTAGTGACCAATCAAATTATCCCAATAAAAATCTAATTTCTTTTGAGAGGATGATTGCCTTATATCCTCCGACGTGGATTAAAGTGCAAAAAGGGGTGTTAAAAAAATTAAGGGGGCAGATATTTGGCAACATGAAATCGGCTCTTGGAAATAATGAAACGTTCATTTGCTTGTAATAAAGTTAAAAAAAACTAATCCTGCGTGTATGTTTCGAGCTAATCCTCTTCCAAGTAGACAAGCCACGTAGTTTGCCTGTTGTTATGGATAAAATTGCCTAAAAAATCTTGGTTACACATTTACACGTGTCGCTTACTGCAACTACCTAAAATTTGCAAGTGTATGTAGTTAATACATTGTGCACACGCATGATCTATTATTATGATTTTCTACGAATAATACAATAATGTCGAATCGAACTCTTGTATACGATGAGTAGTTTTCATGCAAATAGTCGGAATAATTCATGCATTTGCATACATATATCTATGTTGTTTTCAAAGTGGTTATCAAGCCTCATTGGCTTATTCTGTCACTCGAAATGATAAATATAAGACTAATTAATAAAAAGGATAATATAATTTATTAGATAAAATTCGCAAATTATAAATTTGTAATAATGTCAGCTGGTTGGACATAAACAACCCCTTTGCTCCCCGATAGTTTGTGTCTGTCATGTGCACTCTATCTATTTTTGTTGAATTCCCTAATAAAGTTACTCAAACGCTACTCTCTCTTCTCTAGATATTTGTGAGTTTGTCAAAATTTGATTGGATTTGACTGATCGCGTAAAAAAAAACTTGAGAAAACTAAAAAAAGAATCTTGTTTTCTCGGACCAATGGATCATGACCGAGATGGCGAGATATAATCTTGACTGGACGCTAAACCCTTATACACTTAAAGTACTAAATCATACGATCATATTTATTCGATCGATCTTAAAATATACTGTATCAATTCAAATTAAAAACTTCTCGCTCGACTAGTTAAATTAGACTGCTCTTAAGCTTGTACCACCCAAAACCCACAACACCTTTCATGATGTAATGGGGATTTTACTATATGAGAGTGTGACTTAATTATATCGGGTTAGTTGAAAAGAGCTACATTTGTTAGGTCAAGAATTTCTAGTTATCTGATCTCGTACTACTACTCAATAGATATAGGCATATAGTAACACGCAAAATAACCTCTTCGATTCCACCATGTGGCGGCTCGCCGTCGAGCCATAATTTATTTCTATGTAAAAAGATATTTTTTAAGTACATGTCCCGATCGATAAAGCCTTTATTGTTCTTTTGCAATTCTTTAGTTAAATTTTATTAAGGTCGATAATTAAGGCCATTCTAAATTTTATTATGGCTGAAAAGTGCAGCATTTGTCAACCTTTCGGCTAAGATCAAGCCTAATTAAATTGGTGCTCCAAATATTTATATAGAGATAGATATGAAAGGGCAAATTGAGAGCAACTAAAATGATAGATTAATTGAAAAAGGGATCAAGTCATTTTTTTTTTTCTGTATCTTTTATTTATGTTTTAAACAAGCATGACAATTGAGCGCACAACCACTAAGTGGATTTTTTCTTAGAAAATTTATTACAAATATAAGTAGCTCTTCCTGGAAATATTCAAATCGGATTCTCTAGGTGCAAGTAGATGATCCATGAGCCATAGTGAAAGCTAGAACAACTTAAAGTGTATAAAATCAATGAAAAGATGTTATTGTTTTGCATTTTCTTTTTGAGCAATTACGCCATGAAGCGGATCATATTTATTCGTTGGTCTAAGTGGCTAAAGCGAGTAAAATTTCTTTGTCCGAAGGAATATGATGTCTTACCTATATATGCACTACTCGTACAATCATAGCTAACCTACACAACATACCACATATGGTTGATGGATATAATAAGGGGTAATTTGGAAACTAAAAACCCATCATCTTGTGAAATGTTACTCCTCTATCGTCTAAGACAAGTTACAACAACATCTAAAAGCTACCGGACCAATTACATTGCCGAAGGATTAAAAAAAAACTATACAGTAGCTTTTTCACCAGTCAATCAACTAAAAACCACTGAAAAAGCTGGCGACAAATACGTCCTTAAGGTACAACTAAAGGCATTGCACGTCATAAGCTGTTAGTATTTGATTGTGTTGCACCCTATTACAATTTTTCTCCTTTGATTCATTTTTAGTTGACTCAATGATTAAAAGATCAACCTATCTTGAAATTGTCGCCAAATTCGAAACCCCTTCCTTACACTACGTTAACTAATCAAAATGTAGGTGAAATCGGTGACGGGGCTGACGCCCAACAGAGTGATTAGATTAAAGTATTGCTGGCCCATGAATAATCCGGTGTGATCTTTCTCGATTTATGATAAGAGTTTGGGCCTGATATGTTAACCCCATATTCGTTACAGGCTCATCCTGATCAGAGCATGATTAGTCCTCAAATTGGCTCAGCCCACCTTGGATGCCACCCCATTTTTAGTTCTCATGGGCTAATGGGCCATAGCGTTTTTTTTTATTACCAAAGTAATAATTAATAAATCACAATTACCATTTTACTCCCTTCGTCCCGATCAATTCTTAACCTTTTTTTATTTTGAGTCGTCTCAATAAATTCTTTACATTTCTATTCTATGGTCATTTTTTACCTGCAAAATGACTTTTTGCTTTGCTTAATGACCATTTTATACCCATTTAATCACTCTCTTGTGTTTTTTGGCTTATAAAATGACACTTTTATCCTCACTTTACTCCACTTCCCTTACTTGTTTATGTCTTCTCTCCTTGGCCTTTGTGCAAAACACAAAGGTATTGGGACGGAGGGAGTAATCTTTAGGGTGTTCGAATACATGTTATGTGTGTCATTCTTGAACGGCTCATTGATATTGATCTATCTATTAGTTGAGTTCATAATTGTGAGTGGTCGTGGGTGGATCAGAGTGACTGTAATTGATTCAAGAATCAACGTTAGCTATACGGGTGGAGCGGGGAGACCAAATGGACGGTCAATTATTGTTTCGTTAACAACGTTTACGTATCTATGACTCACGAGACATGCAAATTGACATTTTCCGTGAACAATGATGAGGAGTTGATGACAAGGTAAAAAAGTTGAGGACTTTGGCGTTCCATGAATTACGGGTAAATTTGAGAGTTTGAAACCAAAAGCATTATTACCAAAAAAAGGAACAAAACGAGACCCCCAAAATATGGTCTTCTTCCAAGAAAAGTGCGCGTGACACTTCTTTGATGAGGTTGGTTAATAAAATTGGACCGAAATTCAAACTACGGTTAAACCCATTTCTACTTATGGCACACCAATCGAAGTAAAAAGGGTAGATTGGTTGTCGACCAACTGACACACAGTCAAAGTTATGGTTATGTAATAGTACCGGTATGTTAGTTGGAAATAACAGTTTCATCGAAAGCACTTTGCCCAAAGAAACTACCAGACCACCATGTGCTCTTCTCTCACTCTTTTGTCCTATTCAAGGCCTTGCTAATCTTGCTTTTCTTGGACTTTTATACTTAACCTTTATCTTTAACCTTACGCTAATGTCCCGGAAGCTTGGCATATTCACTTACTGATGTGATGTGATTGAGTGAGTGATTATTAGCAGGAGTGTCTAAGAAGTGTTAATTTTAACGCTCTCTTTTATAAATAAGTTCGTCTAACATTGAACTCGTGTTACTTTTTATAAAACAAAACTTTGAATATGGATGCTCTAGATTAAAAGTTTTTGTACTCAAACTCCTGCATCTACGTTACTTCAAAAAATGAGAGTTGTGTCTAATTTAGCCCCCATTTCAAATTAATCTGTTGTTAAAACAATGATTTTTGAATGTAAATGGCGGCATGGAATAATGAGACTTCTCTTATTGGATTCGAACAATGTGTTATATGATCCAACACTGGACATAAGTAGAGCATTATACATGTGACCTTATTTTAAGGGTTAGTAGGCCTAAAGAAATTAGCAAGGAGAAATTGGGGGTGTAAATTCAACCACTAATCTACGATGATAATCAAGTATATGTGTCCCCTAAGGATTAAGGCCCCAAGCCTTAACCAATTTTGCACCCATATATCGTGATCATTAAGGAAATTAATTATATTCATATAACTATTGTCATGAATTGTGTTGATCAAGTGGCTCGTATTTAGCCATGTAACATGCTCACCATGTTGTTTGAACACTCCATGTTCAACCACATTCTTCATTCTTCCGACCATTTATGACCGGAAAGTCCTAAATTAATTGCGAATAAATCAAATCCCATTATCTGTCTGGTAAAGAGTCGGTAGTAGACTTGTTCTAATCGAGTTCAACAAAACACAAAAAACACACAAAAGTAGAGGACTTAAAACTCAATGTAGAAAGAAAAGGGTAGTAACTAGTAACTAGTATATATATGATTGACTATATCAACACATCTGCACTTGTGTACTCTTAACCTTACAAGATATAATGGTCGGTTTAGAGTACCAGGCCGAGGTTGTAATTTCAAGGGTCAACCCAAGAAAAAAAGGGTAAAAAAGTAAAAAAACACAAGACAACATAGTCAAAAGAAAACCAACCAAAGTAAAAAAAAAAAAAAAAAAAACTAAAAACAGAGGGGACAAAAAAAAGAGGTCTTCCCTTAGGTTATAATTAATCCCACTAATCTTCATTTAAAATTACCTATCAATTAATGGCTCCTTTTGAACCCAATTGAGTTGAAATAATTTTGCTGCTGTTAAAAATTTGTGGTGAAATTGTTAATCAGCAGCTAGAGCCTTTCCTGCAGACAAGTGAACCAGCTCCAGCAGTGAGTGCACCAACAAGGGTTGATGGTCTAGCTCCCAAGCTAGAAGCCCTAGCATAGCTTGACGAGGCGCCTGCGCCGGATGGCGTAAAGAATGCACCATTAAGCAATAGGTCACCTTCAGACCTCCAATTCCAATTCTTCCATTCATCTTCTGGTGCATCCTCATGTTTAGTGATCTGAAAAGAAGTGCAACTTTCCTAAATTAGTTACCCAACATTAAGCCAAAATGTTGTTTTCAAAGTGGTTGGTTTGGTCATTGGCCTAATATAGTCAAGTGTATAATTGTATCACATGGTTGATGAATTTGTCATGTGACGCGACAAAACAATATCTACGTCTTGAATGAAATCATCTTACGAAAGTAGTACACGTCTTGAATAAAATCGCTTTAGCCGTGCTAAAAGTTTCGGGTGACATTGCAACAATGATCACAGTAACAAAATTTGGGTAGCATTACCTCTTTCTTGAATCTGTCATTAGGAGCCAAGAATCTGTTGCCTTGACTGTTGATTGTAGGGGAAGCACTCCCACCAATGGCATACATTTCCCAATGGGTGTAGTCATTGTTGACCACATGGAAGTATCCATGTCTACATCTGCAATAATGTAAAATCACAATCAACCTTAATTAGTCCCACTTTTTTTGACATCAAAACAACAACATCGATACCTAGAGCTTTAAAGACTCCCGGCCTCCCGCCATATGGCGGAGTGAAGGGGGCCGGATAATTAATGATCGAAAAGAAATTTTTTGAAATCGTATAACTAATTATCACATTTTGGCCGTAACACTATGCATTACATTGAGTTTATACTAAAGCCATAATCTTTTCATAGCTAAATTGAACTGAAGTGTAGTAATGATCATATCTCCAATGCATAATCTATCACAGTATAACATACGTCATACCAATCCTATAAAGCCGTAATCTTTTCACTTGTAATGTACGCTTCTTTTCTAAGATTCTTCTATATTGAACTAAGGTCGTGTTCTCTTCAATTGAATGAACTGCACCTTAGGCACTCGACATATACTTTCACTAAATCTCATACCAAATACCATTTCTTTCTTACAAAACTCATTCCAATTTGATCAAAATTGAGCAACACTCATCTAAAATGTCGGTGTTTGAGAAATTCACACATTATATAGCAACAATCGTGAAGAGAAAGAAACAAGGGCAAGAAACAATAAATGATAGTAGGAGTAGTAGTAGTAGTAGTACAAAATTGGATAGAAAGTATACCTTGGCATCCTCTGAACAAGACCTTCACCAAAGTGGTTAAAGGCAATAGTAGCCTGCATGTTCTTGTCTTGTGTATAGGAATCACTGTGGCCTAACAACATGACTTTGTCATGGTGGGTCATATAATTGTTTGAGATGGTGATAGCCGTGGAACCCATGATCGCATCAATTAGACCATCAGCACAGTTAGACAACGAGCAATGATCTACCCACACGTGGCTAGCACCGAAGAGCGACACGCCATCACCGTCCGATATAGTCCTCCACCCGTAGTGCCGTGGGGAGCTCCGTACCATAGCATTCCCTCCTGGTATACAATCATGTACATTAATACCATGTATTATAATGTTTGTGACATATTGTATGGTTATGCATGGACCGCCTGAAATGTGTACACTTGCTCCTCTGCCATCAATTGTTTTGAAGGAATTCATGATTAATTCTTCCTTTAATCTGATGACCATGTCTCTTTGAAATATGATCCATAGTGGTTCCTCTTGGATCACAGCGTGCCTAAGTGTCCCTGGCTTTGGGGTCACGGGGTCGTCGTCACCCGAGTCCGTGACCACGTAAATGCGCCCGTTTTTGCCCCCTATAGCATTTTTCCCGAACCCAATCGCGCAATCAGCGAGCCGCTGGCGGTTGTTCTCCCAATCGGGATCGCATCGCCAGCAGTCATCGATTGGGTTGCCTGTTCCACAGGACAGGTAGCCCAAGTTCCTCCTTGCTACTGACTCATTGATTGCCCTGCATATGACGTAAGAAATTATCAATACATTGTACAAAAATGTCACAAATTCAAACTCCAACTTAATTCTCTAGCTAATAACTTCAACAAGGTGTAACATTTGTACGAGATTGCATATATAACTCGTTAGCTTCTTAAATACGAGTAAGACTTAGTAACACGAATTGTGAGCTGTGACAAACATTGTTGTGTTCCTAGACTCGAAAACTTTAAAATGTAACATATTGTACGAATTGACCTTAAACAAAACAAAATGTGTGACACATTCCACTACATTGTTGAGACTCGAGCGAGGACGTTCAAATTTGGATCAAGTACGCGTAATGCTGAGTAACAGACTCGTAAATTAAATGAAAATGTACAAAAGTGGAGTCATAGTATTAGTAAAGATAGCAATGCACTATTGCACACCCTACCTATGTACTTCATGTACAACAAGTTCAGGGTCAGGGTGAATGGCTGGTGCTGAAAGAACAAGAGTAGGGGCGAGGAAAGAGAAAATGAAGAGGATGATGAGGGACATTGTTGCTTCTTTCTCACTCTTCAGGTTGAAAATGTGGAGAGAGAGAGAGAAGAGGTGTTCTTTTGAAATGTGTGTGGAAATGGCTAAGGAGAGGGAAATGTAAGGGGGGATTATAAAGAGATAAAAAGCCGGGTTAAATGGCGTGATTAAACTACAAAATAAACAGGTGGGTCCCTCCTGTGTTGCTCCGTAATTTGCTGCTATTACGGGATTCCTCTCTCTAAGTTTAAGTGTTACGTTTTACAGCAGTGGATGTCTCTGCTGAGGCCTGAGTACTTTGGTAAAACTGACAGTTAATTATGGCAATATGGCTCAGAGCTTGACCGTCTTTCACGAGGAGAGCTTTGCCATTTTTGTTGTCTTACTCGGTTCGAACTTAATTCAGCCGGTTAAAGCGATGGTGAAATTTTCTATTGGTTTTAGATGTATTCCTAGTGGGAGCAATTGAGCTTATTATTATGCTTAGTGTAAGTTTGTGCGTCACATTGGTAAAAATATGAATAATATATATTTATGTTTTATAAGCTACGAGAAAGTTAGGAGGCAAGGTGAGATCAAGATTGGATATCTAACGTATTGTCGAGACTCAAAATTTACCTCGATATGACACGACTTTCGAGGTAATGTTCGATTCTAAAATCGAAATTCATGTCAGAGAATTGGATGTAACACAACCAAACCTTGAATAGGGGTAGTGAGTTTCCGGATAAAAGGAGGATAATTTACAAGGTTGGTGGTTAGTTTTGGTCATTATGTGCCCCCAAAGACAAACTTTACATTCACACTATCCCAGTATCATTGTACACTCCCTCATACTTGGTCCTTTCTATCTACTTCTTCACCCAGCATTTCCTTAGAAAATTTGAAAATGCATGACAATCACACGCATGTGGTACGTAGTCTACGTACACACAATTTATTAGCATGCCTTACATAATGAGCATGAAACGTGGTTAGTCTAAAAACATATACTCATTTGTCTCCTAAGATCGCTAGTATTTAATTTAAATAATATATTCAAGCCAAACTTTAACGATCCATAGACCAATGCAGTTTGGAGTAAATAACTTATTGTTGGTCTATGCACCTAGCTACGAAGGAGGGTTGAGGCTCTACATGGCTTGACATTAGCCAAAAAACTGAGCGGAACGTGTGCTATTATGTAATGAAGATTTAAGGAAAATTTGTGAGAGCACACCTTTTATGTTAAATTTTGCGAAACAACACCTTTTAAGTCTTTTTCTTTGCGAAGCAGCACATTTTTTCATTTTCGACCAATTTTGACTATCCTCCAAAGTTGACCCGACGTTGACCTGTTCTAACAATTTAGGGGTCTTTAATTTGGGGGAAAATGGGGGGATTGGAGGGAAATTGAAGGGGAAGAGTAAGGTCGGGTCAACGTTGGAGCGTGGTCAAAATTGGTCGAAAATGAAAAAAGGTGCTGCTTCGCAAAGAAATAGACTTAAAAGGTGTTGTTCGCAAAATTTAACATAAAAGGTGTGGTCTCGCAAAAAACTTATTTTACAAGGTGCGGTCTCGCAAATTATCCGATTTTTTTATTATTATCCGAAAATGAGATGCTTCTTACCAAATGTCGACCTATTAATTTCATGATAATCTGATTAAAGGATATGTTGCACGAATTTTACTACAAATAGACCAGCACTGGTTGCTATAGACTGTAGCTAAGAGGGTGCAGGGGTAAAGTAGCACACCACGAATTAATAACTCGAGTGATCTACAGACTCCTCAACTAAACAAGGTGATAATAGCCTAATAGGGCGATTTAAATTAACTAGTACCGAGTGTACGAACTACTCCAATTTTTTCAGACATGTAAACAATCTAAAAAGTTTCAAAACAAAGAAGATAAGTTACTTTTGTATTGAAGAAGAATGCCTTGATTTTATATGACGAAAATCCGAGATTCCTCCTTGATATGACTATCTCACAATATTCCTACCAAAACACAAAATGACATTCATAGATTGAGAAATAATACGCAGATTTTTCGTAAGAATAATAGAGAGATGACGAAAACAAATAAGGTTATATTCTTCTTCATAAGGATTGGAAGCCTGAAACATTCCTATTCTCTAGTAATGCATAATAATAAACTCTAGTTGTCAAAAGTCAAGTCCTCTTAATTACAATTGAGATATTAGCATACAATGGAAAAAGGAAAGTGGTGATAAAATTAAAATTTGCTGAAATAAGAAAGAAAGATGATGGTATAATCGGACATTTCACATTTGCTAATAGCAAACTTTGTGTTGGTAAATTAAGACATGACATAAATACATTATGATGAGCTGAAATGTTGTAAAAGGGTTCAACTGTTTAAGACCAAAGGCAGAGCATGCTGTCATAAAGGATACGGAGTACAATCCACAAGAGGCACTAGATGGTAATAAAATTGTGTGCCATGATCTCTCGTGGAGTATTTAACTTCGATGCCCTTTTAGCAAACTTGAATACTGACCATGTGACAATACGTATCGTAACACATAATTAACTTTCGAAATTTAGCATCACCTGATCGTGATCCTCATTGTTCAAACTTATATAATTTTCTTGAAAATCTACCGGAAACTTGTATTCAAAGAAAAATTGTTATCCCGGGTTTTAATTTCCAAAACACCCTATTCTCTTAAACTACTTTTAATTCAAATACATTATTGGTTATGTTTGGTAAAACTAGCTGAAATTGTTATAACTTATTTATTTCATGCCTCATCTTCACAGTTTTGATATTGCGGATTTCAAATTCTACATCATACTAATGCATTGTAACGCCTCACACCTCTTGGTATCTATTTCCTAAAAATATGGGAAGGTTCAATAATTTACCTAGCAAAGGATTAAAGGAGTAAAATGAAGATCATCCAAAGACTTAGAACAGAAACAGAGCAAAGCACAAAAATGAACCAATGAAATCAGAGATTAGTGTTAATTATCTATGTGTTAATCTTAGTCCCCAAGATTATGTGTCACTTGTCAATCTTTTAAGGATACTCAAAAAGGCCAAATGCTATCTGCTACAACAAGATTTGTTGTTCTAAGACTACACCAACAAAGACTAGTAAAATCCTCAAGATGAAGCACTAAGCTTAAGGTGGAGAATCACATGGGAAAGATCAGACAAACAGATTTTGTGGATAAGTTGGGTAATTAATTAATTACCAAATCAGCAATTAATTAGCAAATCATGGGGGCCTTGATCTCATGTTTTATTTTGAGAATCAGCAAAATAGTGAAAAGATTAGTTGTATTATGAATCAAAATCCTCAGGATACCCTGAATCCTTAAAAAAAAAAAAACCTCCCACTTTTTCATCTAGGAAAGAATTCAATTAGGTCCCATAAAAAAGAAGAAAATGCACATCTAAGCATTTAGAAAAGAAGCATAGATTTTTGGGCCCAATCCTAGATTACCAAAGCTACAACATATGATTAATGTTATTCACCATCACAACAATTTCACATGACGATTCATATTAGCCAGCCACAAATCCTTTTCGATTTAGAAACTTCTGTTGTCATCGTATCATGTTACTTGATTCATAAGCAAAAAAAAAAAATGCACCAAGATATCAAAACATTTTGAAAGAAGACAATATACATGTTGAACAGATGAAATTTCCCATTTGATGCAGAGTATAGGTAGTCAGACGTTCACAACTTAAGAAAGCCTAGCATTTTGGCTATTGAGAAGCCTAGGCTTTCAGTTAATGATCTTCCAATCGTAAGGAAGACTTGAAACTGCTACCCCAACCTTAAAATGTCATTTTTTTTTTCGTTTATGGTAATTTCATCACATATTCATATCCATGCATTCAAGGGTCTTCTCTCAATTTAGATCATTGCTATATTTCTATATCTCTTTCCTGTGCATAATTCGAATTCCAAATGAAATATGGCTTTTGAGATTGAGAATGTGAGATCTACCGATTCAAGTAACAAACGACAAACGCATTTCAATCTTGCATGAATGACGACCTAAAAATATTGAATGTACTATTTAACTACGGCACCCTTTAAATGCTTGTTTCTAACATGATGCACCACTATAAGCCGACGACATATTACTTTTCATGAAATAGCTAAACCCACCTTATAAAATCGTAACACTTCTACCCGAGCCAGAATAACAAAAGTCGACTACAAATTATGAGTTACAACACATTCATATCAAACCAAGATATCAACTCCAACGAATATTGATTTTAATCATAGATATTGCAAAAGATAACCAGCTTTCAACTTCAGGATGCTTTAGTATCATTCGATTAACCCACTAACAAACATTACATCTGAATAAACCAATGCCAATGTGACAGATTACCAAATAAACATAAACATTAATTAGTTAGGCAATCTTCTAATGATCTTATAAAATTCTCCAAGGTCCTCATAAGATTAGCACATCTGCACATGCATATGCCCTCAAAATCAACCTTAAGATGGTCCATCGTGGTCCCTATCTTCCTAGTGATCTTTCTTCAGTTTATTATCAAAATATCATGAGAAATTTGTTCCAAAGTTTCTCTTTTGTCAACCGCAAACTTAGCTGCAGGTTGCAGACAAGCAAGAGATACTCTCAGCAGTTACACCCTCCACCTTGTTGATGTAGCATTACAAGTCTAAACCCTCCTCTGGCGCAGCCATTTGTCGAGTCTAGGAAGGCGACACATGGGCCGCGATCAAGGGTGAGAATATGAACCAATCAGGGAATTTGGGCACACCATATGAAAGCTTCTCCTTCACATGGGCAAGTACTAGTAATTGTAGTTGTCTTATGTCAAAACCAGACTAACATAAATCCTTAGCCATGCATGAAAAAGAGATGATGCCCTACAACTCTTATAGGTGTAATGTTTATCCTTTGATCTTAGAAAGTGATGTTAGAGTTGGGTGGTGGTGCCCAAGGGGGCAGGGGTCATGGATAAGTAAGATGGTCATGACATATGTTGGCCTAAATTGGACCCTGTTGTTTACATTGTTCCCAAATGTTTTGATGACATACTTAGAAGCTAAGTGCATTAATTAGCAATGCAGTTGATACATAGACAATGTGCCCAATCTAACAGTTTGGGCAGATGGTTGGCCGCTACCGGAAGTACCAACTGTTCCATTGGTATACATTCGCGGTTTTTATGTGGCGTCTATAAATCAAGAGGATTGGAACATGTCAGACATTTATCAGCTATGTTTTCCGGACTCTTCATTTTGTCACCTAGGTTTGAGACTTCGCAATTCCACATACATTTCAATTGTTCAAACACTTGTGAGCTACATTCTTGATTTAGCACTTGTTAGAGTCTTGACACATTTACAGGGATTCAGACACTTACAGTTCACCTTGAGCTACACCCATGTCGAAAACTTATATCCTGAGGCAGAGCATGATCTCTTTTTTAGTAATTTTAGCAGGGAGAGGTAACACAACACAAAGACTCATTTGTAGAGGGTTCTTTAAGAGAAAACCTGATAAGTTATAGCTTAGGTTCGAGAACATGTTATTTCGACACTTGATATACGTGCAGTGGCGTATCACGTGTCAAACACGACAGTTAGACAGTTAGACACTAAGCAGATATGAAGCTTTTTATAAAATAGACGTGTCCGACACTTTCAGGCTTTCAGCCCAGTATAAGCAACATAACTTGAGACAGTTACAAGGAATTTGGACTGTGTGAAAAGAACAAGATCTAAGATACCAGAGATACTACAACTGTTTCATGAAAATTAACTATACTTTTCCTAGAAACCAACTACTGTAGAATGAAAAAGAATCCCAAAATGTGCAAAATTTGTGGGATTGTCATCTTTGAAATTCTTCAAGCATAGAGATAAGAAATAACGTGCAGGTCTTTGTTATTGTAAGAAGTTTGAATGAAGAAGAGAACTAGAAATCAAATGCACCAACAACCATGTTATCTTGGGTTATTGAGAAAAATAAAATAAAATTATAAAGGAGATTAAGACTGGATGAATAGTTAGTGAAAGCAACAGAGTATCCTCTTAAACCACTTAACACATCCAACTTTGCCAAGTGTTTGAGCTCTATCTAACAAATAGACAGACTCCATGACATGGTCACATGCATATAACTTGTGATTTCACATCATAGTTTTCGTCTAAGATATAACTTAAGGATTCAGATGAAATTTTCTAACGGCCACCTATCACTTTTAGCTAGACCTCCCCAATAAAGTCAAAATATTGAAATCTCTTCCCTAATTTCATGCTAAGTTTGATATGCAATTCCCTCTTCATGCACATGGCCGTGACCTCAGGGAGTTGTAAGCTTGTAGATAACGGCTTGTTTGGTAAAGAGAAATTGAGCGTAAACTAGAAGAAACAATTTACAACTTGTAATTTCGGTTGAAAAGACAAAAAAATGTTTTCTCGATGGCTTTCTCAACAAATCTCTTATTTACCCTTCTTTCACTTCCCTACATTTCTTTTCAATTTCCATTACATTATTAAACAAAATGTGGAGTTAAGTTATTAGGACAACCAAAACCTCAATAATAACATCTGGAAAATTTGGTCCGACTAAGGTGATGTAATATTTAAGGGTTTTAAATTTTTGGCATTAGAAACTAATGGTCATATAACAGTATGAGTTAACCGACACTTTTATTTGGATTTTTCTTCTCTTTGTTTATACATGTTTTAGTCAGAAACACAGTTTTGTTGGGAGGACTTCTGCATTTTGGATGTTATAACATATGAAGGTGGATATCAAGTATTAGCACTAAACCCCTAAATGATAAAATTAGCTCATCATTGTGGTGGACCTCATGGTGGATGACTTGATGGCTTGTTTTTACACTCCATCTTCCCTATTTTCATGCAAATAGAAGTTCATTATGGTCAAATATACAATGACAATATAACAAGACATTATTTTAAATGAACAAGCCAAATGACACATGTGGTTTTTAAATCATATTGCTTAGAGTCTAATACATTGATCTAGGGTTAGAGGTAACGAGGTAAAGGTCGTAACTCCGAAGAATTTTTCTATTTTTCCTTGAATTTTAATCCAGACCAATATAGTCTACCATGATTTCACTATTCCGAAATTCAAATCCTAACTTTGTCCTCCGAGCATCTACCATCGTTTATGTGCTTGGGGTTAAATTCGGATGTTCTCCCAAAAAAAAAAAATATACTGAGCCTAAAGTGAGACTTTGAGTATACATATCCACATTGAAGTGCCTAGTATCAGACACAATTTAGTGTATGTTAATTTCAGATGCTTTATTTATCGAGGTGTTATTGATTTATTATACGGTATAGATCAACTATGGGACTTATCTAAAATGTGTACGAGATTATCAATCAGAATTCATAAGAAGTTTCACACAAAGCTGTCCTCCGAGCATCTACCATCGTTTATGTGCTTGGGGTTAAATTCGGATGTTCTCCCAAAAAAAAAAAATATACTGAGCCTAAAGTGAGACTTTGAGTATACATATCCACATTGAAGTGCCTAGTATCAGACACAATTTAGTGTATGTTAATTTCAGATGCTTTATTTATCGAGGTGTTATTGATTTATTATACGGTATAGATCAACTATGGGACTTATCTAAAATGTGTACGAGATTATCAATCAGAATTCATAAGAAGTTTCACACAAAGCTGTCCTCCGAGCATCTACCATCGTTTATGTGCTTGGGGTTAAATTCGGATGTTCTCCCAAAAAAAAAAAATATACTGAGCCTAAAGTGAGACTTTGAGTATACATATCCACATTGAAGTGCCTAGTATCAGACACAATTTAGTGTATGTTAATTTCAGATGCTTTATTTATCGAGGTGTTATTGATTTATTATACGGTATAGATCAACTATGGGACTTATCTAAAATGTGTACGAGATTATCAATCAGAATTCATAAGAAGTTTCACACAAAGCTTATTCAAGGCTCAACCATGATTTGGGCTCAAACAAAGTAACAAGGCAAGCGAGCAACATGATAAAGAAGTACAAAGGCCAATACAGATGTGAAATGGGTTTCAAACTGGTCTCTCGAGTACAACTGCTTGCTGACTTTATTCACTAATAATTAACCTTGACAAACATCCGCACTATCACAATGTCAACACATACTTTAGAATTTACATTACCATTGAAGGGTTAATTTTGAGGATGTCTAAACTCTGAACTGGTAAGATCCTTAGGGTTGCTTACGCCTCGTTCTAATTATAAGGTTTAATTTTCTTAGCATCCTTAATCTCGTTTTTCTGCTAAAAACAGAGGAAGATATGACATTAAGTTAAAAAAAACTAATTTTCGAAGGGTAAACAGATGCTCTTGCACTAGTTGGTAACTTGGTACACCCCTAAACAATAAGGTCTTCAGGAAAGCTAAGATAGATCAGGGATCAAAACTCGTTTGTATCAAATTTACGTATATGCAATTCTCCTTTGGACTCAATCAAGGTCAAATTTTTGCTCTTCTCCTTTTACTGCTCAAATCAGAGAAAGATATGACATTAAGCTGAAAATTCACACCTTCATATGTCAACCAACCCCCAGATAAAGAAACCAATATGCTCGGTATAGGTATAGTCTCGTATAAAACCGTCACCAATCACGGATGAGGGTGTTATAGTTATAGGTATGTTTTCCATAGTACTGGACTACTGGTAATAATTCTAACGGAAGGAATACTAGGACATTTGACATAAAGCAGCTCAAGATGGCGACTAGAGCACTGGGCAAAGTTGGGTTCAGGCTGTCCTCTAAACATTAATCAAGCATCATCTCATAACCTCCATCCCCTTCTTTTGTTTTCCATCTAGAAATATGCATCAATAATTAGTTGTACTTCATTCCAATATTACAGATTTATTCACATTTGCAAGATAATTGGACCTACGTCCTTGCATTGCGGTATGTTGAAGCCTTGAAGGTGTGTTTTGTGGGTGCAAGATTCTTAATGTAGGCAAGCTACAGTTGCTTATCTGCTTTACAAGTTTGATTGAGATTTGACTTCATTGCTTCGTGCACAAACAGCTGGGTATGGACATTTCATATTAATGAATGACATAATGCAAACGAGTTTTGAACACGGACTGCATGAATGATACACTACGTGTGTAAATTCAATTTGTGAATCGAGACACTACTCTCTATCCAGCCACATTGTGATCAATTCATCAGGTAATCTTCATCTTACTTCTGATATACCACCTAAGATCTCGAAGAACAGATTAACTCAAGTCTCACAATTCTAGGTATGCTGTTAAAACACCTAGCCCGAAGGGTAAAAAGTACTGTGAAAAAGGTGCAAACGAAAATATCCGACTCTGACACATCAAATCTATTTAGGAGGGTTGCTGGAATGTTGAAGTCATAAAGAGTTATGATTAACCCTGCCTGGTGCTTTAGGAAAGCAAAGTGAAAATCTATGGACAAAGGAAAAAGAAGTTTTGCAACTTTTCACTGTGATGGTGAAAAAAATAAGCAAGAAAGGCCTACCTAGAAAAGGATTAACAGGCTCCTACAATTATGTCTAGCAAATCGCTGCATAAATTAATGCAGAAAATCACCTTGAGAAATTGATGCTAATCCAAGTGTGCTATATAAGTCAAGAAGAAACGTACCATGTAATCATATAATCATGTGCCGGGTATACAGCATAAATCATTGCTGATATCAATGAGCCAAGCTGAATCATACCCCATGTCTTATCTGCAGAAAGAATAGCATACAGCATTTTATAACAGTAATCTTGGCCTAAGAATTTTTTGAATAAAGTCAAATTAAGAACATCATTATGTGTATTTTCTCTTTTCCCTTCCATCTTAATTGTTTGAAAGGACAACTGTTAAAGCAGTAATAACAATGCCTTCGTGACTTCACACACGGAAAAAAAAAATTCGCGTTGGAGTTGGATTCTTTCAACTTTACATTTGGTTTGAATATAAGAGGAGTTCGAATTAAATGCAAAGAATATAAAGAAGATAGAGCTTGGCTGTAATTAAACTGTTCTAACACAGCTTTCTCAGAAACATAGACATTCGCCAAGAACATAACCAAAGGGGTCCGTTGTAACCAAACCTACATATCTTCATGCCTGTCCTTCATTTGCACTCTGACTACACCAGATGCGCGCAGACTGAACAACAAGCTCTGCAAGTTGTGATTAATGTCGACTCAATAAGTTCGACAAGAACACCAGCAATGCGGCACACCAGGCTACCTAATAGAGACACTCTAATTAGTTTATGAGACTCGAGAATGGAGTATCCTATCATGAGGCACTCGATCTCAAAGTGGCTTATCATTATTTCCTACACTTGACTTATCAGCTTCCCCACACTACTGATGGCTACTAATACAAAAACACTTCTAAAATCCTGAGCTAAAAAGTTGATGCGCTTCATATTCACAGAATACTACTCGATCATAGGATCTTCATATTCAGTTAACTCTGAATGTGTTAGAGACTCAGAGATCAAAGGAGGTACTTCAAATTTACCCAAATCCTACTGTGTCAAAAACCTACGACGGCATTATCTGTGTCTACATAAATTGAAAGGCATGCTTCCCCACTAACAATAGAGCACTATAGAGTCTATAATAGATTCCATTCCAACTGCCTATGGTACTAATCACCTTCTCAAAGCAGAATTTAACTTTAACTTTACCCAAATCCAACTGTGGCAAAAAGCTATGACGGCATTCTGTGTCTACACAAATTGAAAGGCATGCTTCCCGACTAAGGATACATGATGAGCACTATAGAGTCTATAATAGGTTCCATTCCAATTGATATGTAAGTACTAATCACCCTCACAAAACAGAATTCTTCAAGATACTTCATGCTCTAATCAGATATGAGTCCTTCATTATTACTGAATCAGAAAGTTCGCAGATTCTAAACATCGTGAATTCGATGTTTCATGACACATCATTCAAAGGCTTGAGCTCATTTACTAACTGTTTAAAAGTGCACATTTACACAATGCACGTTTGTTCGATTTTAGAGCATCAGACTTATTAAGAGCACAGCGGAGAACAGTAGTGGGAGTTTAGGGTACCTACAGTGCCTCTACGTATGTACATTCTAAATCCCTAGTGAGATTGCAAGGTCTCTGACAATGAAAGGTATACGCCATCTGTAGCTCTCTAACTTTTATAAACTTAAGCAATGGTGTAATACTGTCAATCCTATGCTTAATGCAGTCAGTGTTTGAAAACTTGAAAGTCATGCACATTGGATAATTTTACAAGTTCAAAGAACTAGAAAATGTACTAGCAGTAAGCATACCCAACAGCCACAGGTCAGACTATCTGACAAACAATAAAATTCCAAATGAATACCTTATCTTCAGCATCACATTTCACAAGTATCATACACGACGCAATCTGCAGAACCCTCCAACAAAGGAAATTGCTAAGAGCCTTGAAATAACATGTCTAGCTGCAGGATCAGTAATTCTGTTCAAAATCAGCTGCCCTGAAAGGACAATGAAGACATCATATATCAGATAAATGTTTGAAACCAAAGCACTTAATGACAGTTCGAGTTGATCAAACATTACATAGTCTACATCCTACACGTAGTATTATTTACACCTATCCATCTTTATATTGGAGGACAATGTCAAACCCGGGACAACCCCAGGTAGGCAGGTTAATATCCTGAACACTAGGCCAACCTTGATCCTCGAGATTTGTGCAATGTAATTAGTTACCTAGAGCACAATGTCGCAACATACACATAAGATAAATCAATTATAAAAGATCGAACCCAGAAACCCCTCTACTCGAATAGGGTTAGTTCTACAAATACGCGCCCACTCCCTATCCCTTAAAAAGTCAAGGGGTTGTTTACGATTGACCCACACTCTTCAACCTCACTCGATCACTTAGAGAAATGTTCAATAATTACACTGATCCCGTCGATCAAACAATTCAATTAACACAAACAATTTCAAGCCTTGTGCCTTCAGAAAACTGGGTACAGATTAGGGTTGACAGAATTTTCAACCTAGAAAGTGGCGCTTTTCTCTTTCAGGACTTTCATCAAACAGTTGGCGTGCGTTACATAGACAACCAAGAAACTGGGGAACATGAGAGGGAAGATTGGAATTCTGTGGGTTGATTTGAAAATAAAGACATGGGTACCTGAGATTTTGTTGGGTTCACAAAAGATTCACGATTACGCTATCTGAAGCCCAAATTCGGCTTGGACTATTGGGCTCTCATCTTTGAGTCTGAGCCTTTGTTCATGAGGCCAAGAATCTAATGGGCTAATCCAAACTTCAACCGCTCGACGTGCTTACGTTGTTGTTGTTGTAATCGGGCATTTACGTCGTAAATGGTTGAGGGTTCGATTCTTTTAATACACCAATCTTTTCTTAAGGTTGATCTTCTAGGCTAGCGAAGGGAATGACGAACGTAGAGCTGACAAAATCTGACACGCTACGACAATATTGCACGAAACGCACATGAAAATATAGAGAGTTAGTGTTGAGAGTTTTTCAACCCGTTTAATTCTAACACGATTAACTAAATGGGTTGGGTTTAGTGCTGAAAATTTTGACACGAAACAAACACTAATTTACTCGATTATTTATATTTGATATGCTAGATTTGTCAACTCGTATGACCTCCTTTTACGTGTCTAGAGCCTAACTCAAAACTCAAATAATGTAACTGTGGAAATTACTCGTTTTTAAACTAGTCTTTATTATCATTGATGGGCTGAGTTCCATAGATACAATAGCCTTAATTCTACATTTTTTTCTTTACTAAAATGTAATTTTTTGAACATTTCTTTTAGGCGGGTTAGACGGGTTGTTAACGTGTTACAGTTTAATACATGGATCGGGTTAGTGTCAATGGTTATTGACGCGTTTAATAATCGGGTTGAGTTAGTGTCAAGGGTTCTATACCATTTATCTTTGACACGGATATGAACACGACACGAACCCAACCTTTAGCTTCAGATGAATGTTACGAGGGTTTTGCCCACTAAAATGACTTCCCCAAGGATATGTGACTCGGTGAAGATCTTATAGACTCCAAGCCCTCATGAACCAGTTAGGTTGGAGTTGGAGGAGCGCACACAGACATTTGTGACAACTTCCGAGCAATGCGCCTTCGGTCTGTTTTTTGAGCAAGAATCACAGCGTGTCATTGGTATTGATCTAGATTTTCAGAAAACAGGAAATACTCTACCCTCAAATGCATGTTAAAATTTAAATACCAATCTAAAACTGAAAAAAAGAAGGTAGACAAATTATGTGCTAAATTTTTTTATTAAGAAAGATGATTTCAATTTATTAAGACTTTAGTCTTGGTAAGATATAACCAATTATTGGGGCTCAACCACCATTAGTCTGGACTTCGCTCAAAAAAAAAAATCATTAGTCTAGACTTTTGGTTGAGTTGGCTCTTTATCATGGTATCAGAGTCTCAGTGACCCTGAGGTCTAAAATTCAAATCGTGGGAGCCCCCACCTTTTCAGATGGAATTTCAGCACAAAGTTGTGCATTTATTATCCACATTTCAAGTGGTTTCAGTCCACGTTTCAAGCCCAAAGGGCTTTCATGTGAGGGGGAGTGTTAAGATATAACCAATTATTGGGTCTCAACCATTAGTCTAGACTTTTGTTTGAGTTGGCTCTTTATCAAGTCTTATAGAAAAAAACGGGTTTAGCGTTTCACACATCTCCTAAGAGCACATGCGTTTCACACTAGTATTATTTAGCCTTTGGATTCCCAATTTCCCATAGGGCATGATGTGATTTTGAGGCAGCGTAGAACAAACGAAGAATGGGGAGAAATGAGTATGCGTTTGGTTTACGAGGGAAGGCTTTGCTCTTGCCAATTTCGAACTAAACGTTGTTTGCCTTCTCACTTAACTGTAGCATTCAATTTTTTATTTCTTTGACAATTTTTGATGTGTCTACACGTAGACTTTTAGGATTACCGTTTCACAAATTTTGCACAAGTCAAATTTGTTTGGTAAGATTTATAAGTTGACAAGATTCTATTATATTTACAACATTGGATCATACTCAAAAGGTCAAAACATATTCTTGTGAGCGCTATAAGTAAGACCCACATTTTTTTGGGGTGTCAACCCAAGTCCCACATTGAAGAAATAAGGATTGAAATTCTGTTTATAAGTTCCACCTCCACACTAAATAGTATGAGGCCTTTTTGGCTTGAAAAGATACCCATGTTGATAAAACCGTGCGGGCTTGTCTCCCAGCCCAAAGCGGACAGTATCATACTAATTGTGGAGCCGGTGGTTTGGCAATCCACAACACATTTAGGGAAATGTGACCCACAACATGGAGTGCAAAATTAACATGAGGAGTGTAAAAATCACTACCCCTAGTTAAGTACGTTAGATTAATCGGATCATCACACGCTTTTGTTAAATCGAAAACTCATATATTCGATATGATTCAATTCACTGTGCTCTATTTTTCGATTCGAGAACAATTGTAATAGTGGATTCACTAACAATTTAAATTGTAACACTTTGATTGTCTATAATGTATAATTTACAATGTTACAACTTACAATTGTAACTTTATAATTTACCTTTGTCAAAACTTACAATCGTAACTTTATACTCTATTCAATTGGGCTTAACCGTGGATTTTTAGTACTCCATGTAGGGTATCCCTACTCCTCCGTACCGTGGAGTATTATAAGGCTAAGAAGAAAGAGAGGCTAAACATAGTAAAGAGGAACATCAAAAATGTATCCTAGAAGTAAAGGTAGCTAGGCAAAGCTATCTAGAGCCCTAGCTAGATGCAGCTTAATTAGGCACAAGCTGCCGAGCTCGTCTGTCTGACTCTAGGAAAGTTTGACCAAGAATAGAATTGACTAGCTGCCATGGTCCATGATGTCGTTCACTGTAATTTGTAGGGGCTTGATCGAGCAACAGTTTGTCCCCGCAGCGCAGAGTGCAAACAGTATAATACTGCAGTATATACTTGAATCGTTCTCTTACTACTAAAATTAGTAAATATTTTATCGGAAAATTCACGTGGTGACCCTGAGTTTTGCAAGATTGCACGTGGTGACCCAAATTTTAAGTTTCTGCACACGGTGACCCTGAGCATTTTGTGCACGTGGTGGCCCTATATGTTAACGCTGTTAGAAGTCCGTCAACTTTTTTGTCAAATTAAGCTCTAATATCATCTTTTGGAGGTAGCAATTAGTTACTTACACCTCATCCAACATTAATTTAATATCGCATTAACACATAGTTAACTTCAATTAATTGAACTTTTTTATTAAAAAATTGTAGATTAGAACTTAATTATAGCATAACTTAACGGAATTCTAACGGTGTAAAAATATAGGTTACCGCGTGCACAAAATGCATAGTTCAGGATTACCGTGTGCAAAAACTTAAAATTTGGGTCACCACGTGCAATCTTGCAAAACTCAGGGTCACCACGTGAATTTTCCGATATTTTATTTTACATTGTACGTAGTCTAGCAACTCTACCTCTTTTAAGACAAATGAGTCTTTTATTTGGTCTACACGTAGACTTTAACATGATAACTTAAAACTGTTAATGATGAAATAGGAAAATAAATCTGTTTACATCGGAAAAGTATTTGAAAAGTAATACAAGGTATTGTTATTCTGTTTTAATATAGAAATCATCAGACAAATGTTTCATACTCCGTATAGAGGATCAAGCTTAAAATATATAGTGTTACCTGGACAATAGTACAAGAGGTAATCGTAACATACATAATTACATACATATACGAAAGACGGGGGGCACGCATATGCAAAAGTTACCTCCTTTATTTCGAGAGGTAAGATGACAACTCTAGTCATGTGGAAGCAAAACGGCGGTGAAAGTCACAGGTGAGAGTACAATTAATTAGTACAGTGTCACAATGACACAATGTCACCGAAGAAGCAGCGAGGACTTGTGTGTTATTTACGTTAAAATGTAACGTTATGTTAAAGGTGCATGCACGAGATGCTGAGTGTGTGCATATATTGGAAAAAGCTGATGTTTTGCGTGACCAACCCCTCTTATTATTTAATGCATCTGTGCTACGTGACCTCCTCCCCTTTTGCTCCTTTTTAACTTAAACTTTTCTATGCGACTTCAGCAATACGATCCGAGTACTCTACTCTACTATGAACTGTATAATGAAGAATACAACAAACGGCAACATTTTATGGGGAGGGGTGGGACAACTGGTGAACTGATCCGCGTGACGTACTATAAACTTTTCTTAGATGCTTAGGCTATCCCCATTGCAAGTCTGAAGCTCCAAGTCTCAAGCTGAGACTTTGGTAATTTGAGATAAGACTTGCATTGAGGTGGGGGAAAGTTTGAGCAAGTTTGGAGTGAGTCTTGAGATTCCAAGACTTGCTTGAGACTCCACTTAACTAAATAAGTGGGTCCAATCTTGTTGTTTAGTTTACTAATTTTTGCTAATTTGATCAATCTTGTTGTTTTATTTGCTAATTATGTTTTTTTAGTAAAATGTTTACTTTATTATATTTGGCATGAAATAAGCAATGGTCTTCTTCCCACGTATTATGCTAATCGCGAGCAATATTTGGGAAATCATACTCGCGTTCGTAACCGAACCACGCATCACCAGTTACAAGCTGACATGGTTGAGCATGTATGAAATTATTTAAATGTTCGGGGAGACAATAATTAAGTTACCTTATGGTTATTTAGTGTTCAAGTTTACGTTATATGAAATTGTTTCAAGTTTTTTAGTTATCAATTTATCGTGTACTATCTTTGTTTTTTTTTCCCCGCATGTGTCGATATAGTTTGTACTTCGTTTTCATCACTATAATAATATTTTTAATTTTTTTTTACATATTGGCTCAATAAGTTAAAATCGTTTGGAGTGTGTTAGCGGAATTCTAAATTATGATACATTAATCATTTATTTGATACAATGTTCTGTAATCGTAAAATGTTTAATTAACATAATAATTATTATGATCAATGATAAGAAAAAATAGAATTAAGAATAATTATATATGTTTATGCAAGTCTGAAATGAGTCTTGGAATAAGATGGGTGATTTAAGTGAGTCTGAAACTGTTTAAAATCTGAGTCTGAAATATAAAAGTAAGTGGAAAGCTGACGTGGCAAAGTCTGAAATCTGATATGAGTCTGAGGGATGAGGATAGCCTTAGAGTCGAGTTAAGTGTGTAAATGGTGACTGAACTTTGCACTTTTTTTGAAATTGGTGATTTGGGCTGAAATTGGTGTCTGGACTAACTTCCGTCCAAGACCATCAGTTAAGTATGACGTGTACCTATTAAATATTTAAACTTTGTTAATTTTTTTTTCTTTCTCATTTTTGTACCTCCCTTCCACCATTATCATATCCATCATCTTCATCAGTCTTCATCTTCTTCATCAACTTCGATTTTCCTCTCCCTTATGGCTGCCGATTGCTTCAAGTCTTCAACCCCACCATTTTCAATTTCTCTCTCCTCAATTCCCCCCTTTTGATTGTAAATCAAATCTTCATCTTCATCAATTTCGATCATGTTAATTCTTTACTTGTACAATTCAATAATTCAAGTAACCAAGAAATAAACCCAAAAAATCCATACCCAAAAAACCCAGAAATATAACCCCAAAATTCAACCCATATATCCAAGCCCAGAATTTTGAACCAAAAACCCAGAAAATTCACCCCACATGCGTAAACATTGATTTAAAACAAAATAAAAGGATTAAGATTGCTACGCTTGTGTTGTGTTGATGATAAGAAAATTTTGGTATTTGAATATAATCAGAATTTTTTTGGGAGGTATTTTGGGGATTTTTTGAGGTTTGCCAGAGAAGATGGAGAAGAGTAGTGCAGTGAAGAGTAGTCACCACTCACCACCGCCATCACCATCATTATCTTGCCACCACTACCATCGTCTTTTTTGAAGATATTAATTCAGATTTTTTTTGGGTAAAGAAAATAGAGAGGTAGGTGGGAGAGAAAATGGAGAAAATAAAGAATATGGAAATGAAGATGTTGAAGTCCCAACCCCACGCAAATAAACGGAATTGGACGCCGTTGCTTCAGTCACCAAATTCAGGGCAAAAAACTTGAGACCCTAATTTCAAAAAAAGTGCAAAGTTCAGTCACCATTTACCCACTTAACTCCTTAGAGTCTTATATGGTTTAAGTATATGATCGAACTGCATTTTTCGATTTTGATTGAATAAATTAAAATAGTCTAGTTTGATTTGATCTGAATTTATCCTTATTCATTTGTGTTGAATAATTATAACGGCAAATTTCCGTGGTGAGATGATTTAGAGGTTGCGAATTGTACCACTAATTATATAATATATGATTAATTATCTTTAAAATGTTTAGCAGTATCAAAGAAGATCAAAATATAATATCCATATTATCATATTATTGGAATCAAAAATTTTATCTACCAATGTTCAAAGTTTGGACTTTAATTCTTAAATAATATCATTAGTTATTTAGTTGATAATGTCTTAAGATAAGGGACAAGATAAAAAGGTAATGTACACATGAAATATGTCTAGGGTGAAAAATTTCATGCGCAGCACAAAATCGTCTCTTTTGTTATTTTTATTATTGAAGGCAAAGCTAGAGGATTTAGAAAGAAGCAAGGAACCAATAGTTGGGTTATCACTGAACCGGAGGATTAATAGTTTATGAACCCTTAATCATCTCATAATCAAAGTGGTCCTCCTTAATCAAAAGTAAAATCAAAATCATGACTAAAGCATGCATGCATTATGGCTATACAATTAAGTCTCAATTATATGAGGCTTCACGTACAAATGTCAGAACACACATACTTACCAACATCATAACTTCATGACCTATTATAAGTTTATAACATTACTTCCGTTTTAGTCCATCATTATTCGAACCATGATAACTCAATCGAGTTCATACTCTTACGAAATAATGGCACTGAATGATCATTTTTATACTTATGACTCATGGATTTTGTGGTACCTATTATTGGTACACTAATTTTAAAGGCAACCATAAATCTGTAACGCCACATTGAGTTGTTCCATGGTAATTGGAAGATTAAACGACGAAATTGTCCAAAACTATCTCTAGCTAGGCTTCAACTTATTTGATCACGTGAAACGACGAATATTAGATAGTACATAGTAAGTTTTAACCGTGATAATATGGTCAACAAGTTTCAATATTCCAACTCACTTAACTTCTCTTTTAGTAGTGAAATATGTAAAATCATAAGAGTATATCAATTACTCTGTACAATATTCACCGGAGGCATATAAGATAAAGCTAACTAAGTTAACCAACCTCATACAATTAGTAAATTCAAAAATCAATACCACCCGATGACGCCTTCCGACGTTGAATCTTCCTCTTCCACAACACAGTACGCACCCTCAAGGGTCAAGAGTCAAGAATCTAAGAAGTGAGTTGGTAACATCTAGTCCTCAGGTTGTAGACTTGTGAAAAGGCGACCCACACCTGAGCCAACCAACCAAATAAGCCAAACTAACTCAAACTGTCAGTAATGAAATGACCATTTTACCCCTCCCCTGTCTTCTTACCCCTGCAAAACACATTTACCAGGGCATTGAAATTTCTACTGCTACCATCTCATCAGTCTCTCTCTCCTCAAAAACACAATATTCAATCTCCAATCTCTTCTTTATTACTAATTCATTTATTCTCTCATTTCTTTGAAAAATTTAATACATTATTCACCATTTACTCCTACTCTACTCTATACTAAACTACAAAAGAATAAATTAAAAAAAAAATATATTACAAAATTTATCAACTTTTATTTTCTCTGTTCTTGCTTGTATCTTGAGCTACAAAAGAGCAGATTTTCAGTGTTTGTTTGTGATGAAGTTCAACCCATAAAAACAAAGGTGCGCATATTTTTCAAGGGTTTTTTTTTTTTCATTTTGTTTCTCCGTTTTTCACGCCCTCGTTTACAACAAATGGACTCAGAATTTCAATGTATTAGGTTCATAGTTTTTATTGTTATTTTTTTTTGAAATCAATATATTTGTCTCTTCACATTGTTGTATGTAGTGTAGTACTATACTTTTATGTGGGTTCAATTTACTATGTAGAAGTGTATAGTATAAGCTTTATATATTAGATAGATTCTTTGACCCTTCCATGTTTTACTCAAAGTTTACATCTTTCTTGATGACATTTTCTCATTTGATTGATATATAAGTAGTAGAACTTGATATGGTGATTATTTTCTCATGTGGGTGATTTTTTTTTTAGGTTAATTTGTTTGTGGGTTTTATGTGGTTTGCTGCTGTGTTGCTGAGAACAGAAGACTGTTTTTTTTCTTCTTCTGTTGTTGCAACTTTGAAAGGTACAAAATTACAAATTTGTTACCTTGTTGTTGTTGTTCAACTTGTGATTGAAGTTTTTCCCTTTTTAGGCAATGCTGCATTGTTGACAAGATTTTATTTGTTTTTCTCTTTTGTTCCTTTTATCAATGTTGTTTGATTCTGTTGTAATTGTATCTTTGCCTGTGATTTGTCATGATTCCTTGTGTATCGGGTTATTTGTCGAAAATGGAAGGCGGGTTTTGATTAATTTTCTTTGTTCCTTTCATGAATGTTGTTTGATTCTGTTGTTATTGTATCACTGCCTGTGATTTTGTCATGATTCCTTGTGTTTCTGGTTATTTCTCGAAAATGGAAGGTGGGTTTTGATTATTTTTACTTACCCTGTAGGGTTCTTTGTTTGTGCCATATTGTACAGGATTGAATCTTAGTGGAGTAGTACATTGCCGTGTAGGCTAGGGTTTTGATTTAATTCCGGAGTGATGGATGGGCGGCGACATTCTGTGGACGTGCCTATATCGAAAACCCTAGTGGCACTTAGGAGGGTAAGGTCATTAAGGGATCCTTCAACTCATTCAATGAGCAAGTTCTCTAATATGGTTGATAGTATGAATTGGGATACTAATTCCTGTAATGGGATTTCTCTGAGGTTTGGGAATGGTTGCCTAGAAGGTGTTACTAATACTGCTGGGTGGGATTTGAGCAAAGTTTTGGGTACTTGTGGAGAGGAAGAAGAATCTACAAAGGATGTCGAGTCGAGTGAGTGCTCTCCTAGAGCTAATTTTAGGTCGAATGCAAGGACAGATGGGTGTGATGGAAGATCAGGACTTTTAACTGCTGGTGTGGGAGGTAACCAAAAGGATGACAACAGAATTCCAACCCGGAGTTATTGCAATGATCATAGGGATAATGCATTAGAGTTAGCTTGTATCTCCCCTTCGAATGATCATCAGGAGGACGTAGATTCTAACCTAGATTCCACAGTTCGGTCTACCCCTGTACATGGCAAAAAGCTGTGTACAAAACGAAACAAAGGTTATAGATATAAGAGTTCACATGGGTCAGTGGGTGATCTTGTAAGCCGAGCAGGCAGTCCATCTCTTTTTGCTAGCGATCTCATGCTAGAAGGATCAACTCGTAGTCCATCATTGTTTGCAAATGATGAGCTTGATGATCTAGATCGGGAATATCGTGGATGTGGGATATCCTGCTGCTGGTCAAGAACTCCTAGATATAGAGATCCTAATCTTGCTTCTGATGCTGAAGAGTATCCCTTAATTTCAGGGGAAACTGGTGATACTGATATGTCTGAACGAAGCAGGACTTGGAAACATAGTAACAATGAAGTCATTCCATATTCTGACAGTCCAAGGAGTCTCAGTCAGAAATTCAGGCCTAAATTCTTTGATGAACTGGTTGGACAAGGGGTCGCAGCACGATCACTTTTAGGTGTCATTTCAAAAGGGAGGATAACCTCCTTGTACATCTTCCATGGTCCTCGTGGTACTGGTAAGACTTCAGCCTCAAGGATATTTGCTGCTGCATTAAATTGTCTCTCCCTTGAGGACCAAAGACCATGTGGATCATGCCAAGAATGTGTGTTATATTTTTCTGGTAGGAGTAGAGATGTTAAGGAAGTAGACACTGTGAGAATTAATCGTTCTGGTAGAGCAAGATCCCTTGTTAAAAATGCTACCTTACCCCCGATCTCCTCAAAGTTCAAGGTTTTTATTTTGGATGAATGTCATTTGCTTCGTGGTGAAACGTGGACTACTCTTTTGACCAACCAGGATAGTTTCTCTCGGCATGTCATTTTTGTCATGATTACTCCTGATTTGGATAGGCTACCACAAAGTATAGTTGCACGGTCTCAAAGGTATCACTTTCCCAAGGTTAAGGACGTTGATGTTGCAAACAGATTGAGTAAAATCTGTAGACAAGAAGGTTTGGAGTTCGAGCAGGCCGCTTTGGAGTTCATTGCTTCTAAATCTAATGGTTCAATGCGAGATGCTGAAATGATGCTTGATCAGCTTAGTTTACTTGGAAACCAAATCACAATGAACTTGGCGTATGAACTTGTAAGTTTAACTTGTGCCAGCAATTGTTGCCCATTAGTGGTGTCTGGACAAACATTCACCCATTTGTGATACATGTTCAGGTTGGAACTATTTCAGATGATGAGCTGCTTGATTTACTTGACCTGGCTTTGTCAGCTGACACTTCGAACACAGTGAAGAAGGCAAGGGAGCTGATGAGATCGAGGATTGATCCTATGCAACTAATATCCCAACTAGCCAATATCATTATGGATGTTCTTGCTGGGAAATGTCAGGAAGAAGATTCTGAAGCTCGAAAGAACTTTTTGAGAAGACATGCTTGTAAGTAAAACTTCTCTATGCATCTTGGTTGTCAGTCCTATGCTACTTGAATACTTCATGGCATATGAGAATAGTTATCCTTCTGTCACATGGGAAATGGTCTACTAAACCAAAGTGAATCCTCTTACTCCCAAAAAGTAACTGAGTTATAAGTGAACTGCATTTATGTTATAGGCTCTCATGTGTAATCGTTAGCAAGTAATTAAGTGATTGTAATGTACAGCTGAGATGGATTTACAGAAGCTTCGACATGCATTGAAGATCCTATCAGAAAGCGAGAAACAACTAAGGTTGTGTAAAAATCAAACTACATGGCTTACTGTAGCTCTGCTGCAGTTGAATTCTATGGATACTTCTTTCTCGGATCCAAATGAGTCAAGATTATCTGTTAGAACTGCAAATTCTGAAGGTCAGTTCTGGTACCTTTTCGATAAATAAGCTATGTGTAACGTTGTCTCAAAGTATAAGTTGTATTGGTGAGGTGTTGTGCTTCAACGTAGGCATTGATGAACCGGTTTTAGCTGCAGATGTTGACTGTTGCAGTACATCATCCCCTGGCAAGAGATCAAAGCATCGTGTCTCATATGATTGTGGTGACCTTGACCTGCGTAGAATAATGACACACGGAGAATGTGGGGGAAATCTTGAATCTATTTGGATCAGAGCTACTGAGATATGTCAATCTAATTCACTCAAGAACTTGTTGCGCAAACGAGGGAAGCTCTCTTCTGTCTGGGTTAAGAAAGGTATATGAATCTTCTAATAATGCTGAAACATTTTAAGAATTGGCCAGACATACAGTTGAAGAGTCACTGTAAACTGGACAAAAAATACATCTATGCTACACTTCTTCCCATAGTGCCGCTTCACTAGCCCTCTGCTTAAAACATGACTCTATATATGGTGTTTCCTTTAGCGTACTGCTTCATTCATCTATCCAACGCCAACTTCATGTTTTGTGTCAATTAGTAGACGAGATGTCATTTTCTCTGTCAAGAATCCTCCGAATGTTTCTTTTTAAGGAGTTGTTTGACGGGGGAAACAAGGTAGATGAATTCTTCGAGAGCCTAATTAACCTTCTTGATGTGTGTCCTTTTACTCATGGTTGTTTGCTAGCCATTGCATTAATCTGTCACAAGACTTGCCAAGTCTCCACCATGCTATGCTGATGGACTTTGGACTGCTCTCTTGAAACTGCTTTCTTATGTTTATTAGATTTCAATATAAAACCTTTTGATTATCTCCTAAATGCCAGAGATTGTCTTTTATGCTTTGTATAATGCGTATTTCTCTTTCAGAGCATATCCAAATATGAATTTAAGAAAGAGAACTACAGATTAGTTCTTCACATCAGCTTGACTGAGCTTTTATTGTAAATTACAGATCTGGCCGTGGTGGAATTGGAATTTCACCATCCTGATTATGCCTCCAAAGCCGAGAAATCCTGGAAGTTGATTGCAAGCTCACTTCAGTCTGTTCTTGGATGTAATGTGGAGATTAGGATCGCTCCCAGTTCTGCTAAAGCGAAAAAATCATCTTTTAGTCTGTTTAGTTGTTCCCGCAGGATTCACAAATCACAAACCACAGAAAGTGGAAGTGATCGATTATCAGATGCCTCTAATTTTACTTCTGACAAAGCTATGATAGGGGATCAGAATGTCGATACTTGCTCATCTTGTGGGTCTCAGATTTCTCATCACTGCAGTCACAGAATGGTTAGCACTCTCAGAAACAGTGACGGGAATGCACTGAGTACTGGAAGGTCTGGAGCATCCACCCCCCAAAGAGTCTCACAAGATAGCAACTTAAGTGAAAATGGCCTTACAGTTGAACTTGCCAAGGAAAAAGGGTACAAAGTTTTAGCTGTTCAAGAAGAGGAGGCTCAGCCCAACTGTTTCCCTAAGACAATGAGACTCAGCAAGAAACTGTCTTCGGCTGAGGCTGCTGACTTGGTTTACTCTAAGGTTCAGCCAACGAACAATGTCAGACAAGCATCTTTTGATACATACATTTGTACCGACTATCCTTATATCATAAGCAACGGCAGTGACAATTCACGCAATGAAGATGGGTGAGTTGTCTATCCAACCTCAGATTATTGTTATTTGCTTGTGTCAGCAGCTGCCGCATATTCTCTCAGTAGCATATCTCTTACTTTGAGTCAGCTTGCTGTTGTATTTTGTGCTGAACATATGTCCATATTATATTGATTTGAACAACTTCAAAAATCATCTACACTCAACATATTTACAATTGATCTTGCTGCTGCCATGTCTGCTGTATATATATTACACAATGCTAATAGAAAAACGCTCGTCATATCTTGCAGAAAAAAAGAAGACACAAAATCAAATTGCTGGGGAACGCCTCCCATTCCTGTGAAAAAGGTAATCTTGTAGTTATAGAATTGTGATTGTCTTTGGATTTGCAAGAAATATGGATCTTTGGATATCTCAGGCTTGTTTCTGTTGAAGTTTGGCATATAGTAATGACACTGGGATGCTGGAAAACTTGTCACAGGCTTGGCAAGCGAAGCATCAACGTCAAAGAGCACATCTCGTGGAATGGGTCCTCCCTTGTGCAGCAGCTAAGTAAAACATTCTAGCTAGCCCCAAATGACACCGAGCTTTCAGGTTCCAGAGACAAAACTTGTTTGTGCAGGAAGGAAGACAGATATGAGATCTGTTGATATGTTTTGACGAAATCACATTTCAGGAAACATTTCTTACCATTTAGCATGTATAGTTTTGTATTTTCAAGGTGCAAAATTTTCCCGGATGAAAGATATGATACTAGCACACTGCGCAACTTGAAAATGTTCAAGGAAATGATAGCTCTAACTTATCCATACTACTAGAGTCTGGACTATTAGTGGTCAAAGGCAGTAAATTTCGTGTACTGAGAACAATTTAACTGTTATAGTGTGTTATGAGCAAAGCTATGAAGGGTTTTTTTGCTGATTTTTCTTAAGTACGATTTCAAAACTACTGCTCAAGTACAGCTGAATGACATTGTTTTTTCGACGAGGGCTGAATGACTTCGTGAAGGAAATATTGCTGCAAAAAGCTGTAAGATTGGCATTTAAAAGGCGCTTTTCTGTTGAAGTTTGAACGGTATATATCTCTATTCCATGAGAGCAATATCCATCATTTGACAATATTACATTGAATTCCAAACTTTCAGTCTAAAGCACTACTAATTTGTTTCAAGAGTTGATCAACCATAAACTGATAAGCATGCTGTGTTAAATGTATGCCATCCCAACTCACTCGAACGCTCGGGTCTGAACATGCTGTTACACCATCAGATCCACACATGTGTCTTGAATCGAAATTATAGTCAGTATCCCCATTTCCACAACAAGCCTTGTGCAATCCATTTGTGTCGAACCCTACGACAAAGCGAAAATTAACTAACTTTCCAATTTACTCGATCAATATTAACAACTAATTTAACATAAAAACGACAGTAAACTCACCTAGAGAAGAAGCTTGTTGAAGTAGTGATATTAGTGCAGAGAAATAATCTCCGTAGACTAATTTAACACCAGGATTTTGTTGTTGAAGAGTATTTATTGCATGTTGAAGTTGAGTATTGTGGAATGTTGCGAAATCATTCCAATTTCTTAGACAACCAAGCTCGTCGTACATTCCTGGATTTGTACTCCTGAATGCGGCTAGATAAACTGTCATGCAACCTACCGGAAAGTTTCCCGGTACAACTATTCGTGTGGCGCCGAGAAAAATCAATTCCTGCCCGTTTAAGAATCCTCAGCACTTAAACACGTCGAGATCACTTAGTTGAGTTAGCACTTAGCAGTGTTAGCACGTAACAATCAGAGGTCACGTGTTTGAAAACTAAGAATGAAGTGAACCGATGTTGAATTTCATGAGGCACAGCTTTGCTACGCTATATATATTTTCCTATGTGGCTATATATGTTTATGTTCATGTGACTTGGATACGAACTAAATCAATTGGCGCAAGTACAAAAAACGTCAAGATTTTTTTTTATCGTCAAGGCCAATTCAAACTTAAAAAAAAAAAAATTTACCTTGACGACATTGCTTATAGTTTGAATGACATTAGACACCAAACTGCGAAGTTCTGGTATACTTTTACCTTCAAATGCCCCGGCATTGTAATCGTTACCTCCAATTTCTCCCACTAGAAACAGAGCATTTCGAAGCTTTCTCTTGCACACTGTAGAATTGAAGTAATTTATAAATCTTATATACGGGAAAAAACTTGCATTGGGTGACACCGTCTAACCACAATGGATTTTACAACGTGTAGTGATTTTAAATGTGTAAAGGTGAATTTTCAATATAAATATCTTAAATTCTACAAATTCTCCTATAAAACGGCCGTATAGTTGACCATCCTTAAATAAGAAGTAAAAGTTTTGTTGTTGGACGGAATTACCCGTAGGGTTGCCGCATATTGTCGTAAGGTGAGACTTGAACCAACCAAGTTGCACAACGAGAGAACTACGGGTAGCAAATGCACTTATGTTTCTCCTTGCTAGGAATGAAACATCGAGTGCAGTTGCGCCAGCGACGGCAAAATTCACCCCATGAGTAAAATTTCCCGATTTATCCAAATGCGGACTTAGAAACGGTAACTTGAATGACTTAGCTGTTATCAAAGAAACATTACATAGAACACATTGAGTTAATAGAAAAAACGTTGTCTAATGTGTAGCTACACGAAAAAATGTTTTGTCTAATATCGACGTGTGATATGTCACATCAACAGCGTTAATAATAGAACAATCGGTATATGGTACCCCGGGGGTACGTAGCTTTAGGTACCCCCCGTTCAAGTGGTATATAATGAGTGAAAATTGAAAACCAATGAGTGTAATTCGGGAAATAATGAGTGAAAGTTGAGAAATAATGATTGGAATAAAGTTGTATATAATGATTGGATATTCAGAAATATGACTGAAAATAAATAATGACTATAATGTTATATATAATGAGTGAAAATTGGAAAATAATGAGTGAAAATAATGAGTAAAAATTGTAAAATAATGAGTAAAGTATATAATGAGTGAAATTGAGAAATAATGAGTGAAAATTGTAAAATAATGAGAGAAAGTATATTGGATGAAGCTCCATCACCGCCGACATTTTACTCTTTGCAGTGATTGTGAGCTGGTGGTTCATGGGATTGTAGACCGTAAAAGTCCCATGGATGGATTAGTTAACTTTTATTTGAAATGTAGAGAGCTCGAGATGGAACTTCATGCGAGTGTCGAGACTGGCAACCGGAAATACAACATGGTAGCCGCTCATATGGCGTGGGTGGCGAGAGCGACTCTTGCTCCGATCGCTATGAAGACTACTGAGGACTTGGAGCTTGTAGAAGTGGGGATTACTGACATCCCGGGCACCTCCACCTTTTTCAGTGATGACTTTTCATTTCCATTTATTACACAGATAACTTACCAAAGTAATCTACCATCACAAGACCATCAGAGCAGCGGCCAGTAGCACGATGAAAGAACGTTTCTCCATAAGGAGACCTACCGCAAACAGTATTAGATCCGACCTCCATTACGGTATTTCCGGTGTCGGAAATCGAATCTCCGAATTGGTATATAGCTCCAACGGATGGATATTGAGCTGCAACTCTCCTAATGTCACACAAGGAGAGCAGAAGAGTGAAGGAAATAACAAAGATTGTACAAAAGACCTCCATTCTATTTGTACATATATTTCTTTTTTTTTGGTACAATGTACATATATTTCTACGTGTAGATGCTTGAATTGCATTGTATAGCCATTTTTTGAGGTCCTTTAAATAAAAAAGTAGTAAAATTCATAAAAATTAAAAGGAAAACAATGAACTTGAACATCTTTCAATCCTAAGGATTTTTTAGAGTCATGAGATATATATATATATATATAAATTCCTAAAAGTGGCAAAACAAAATAAAGTAAAGTGTTAGTTTATGTGATCGTCAATGTTAATTATGTGATATTCAGTATTAATGATGGATCTAACTTATTTTAGTGGGAAAATGACAAGTAGTTGTAGTTCTTATTTCTTAATTAAGAGCAATCTAATTGTTTCATCTACCGGATTATTGTATGATGAGCATAATATAATTAATTAGTTATAACTTATAACAGATAGTGGCTTTGATTTAATTAAAATGTCGAATTTGATTTTCAAATTAAAACACCTATATAGGTTCATTCGGCCCAATAAGTCTTGTATGAGACGCTCTGGCCATAAATTTGATACTAGCATTTTATTCGTTTCTATAGTGACCTCGATCTTTTACGTTTACGACTTTTAGTGACCATTTTATCTTTTTTCGGATTCGGATTAAGATTATTGTTTGATGAGCATAATTAATTAGTACCTAATCGGCTAATCTTTCAGTGTGGAGCAAGAAACCAAAACGAAAATTCATGGTATCCCAAACTCCCAAAGTATGTAAAACATTGGCATTACCAACATTCGTACACTTAATTAACTCACTATCATTTCATAAGCAATAACGACATTCATCGATTGACAAATTTATAATGGAGTTACAAATACATTATTAGTCAATGATGATTTATGGTCTGATTAGTAGCACACTTAGATTAAAGCCGACGTAACTTGTTTCAAAAGTTGATCAGCCATATATTGATAAGCATGTTGTGTTAAATGTATGCCATCCCAACTCACTCGGACACTAGGATCTGGACATGACATTACTCCCCCTGATCCACACATACGGCTCGAATCGAAGTTGTATTGAGGGTCACCAACTCCACAACACGCCTTGTGCAATTCATCCTTGTCGAACCCTACAAACCGGCCACAACCATACGTATGATCAATATTTGTACATGTCGCACAAGTTTTTCATTTTCTCATTGATTGCATCAATATTACAACCTATTTTTACTACGTACAAAGTAGATGTCTTAGGTCCGGTTTGATAGGATTTAATAAAAATAGTATTCAAATCAGTTTAGAATCATTCAAATCAAATCAGAATCATTCATATCAGATCAGTTGTGAAATGTTCAAATAACTATCAATGTATTTGGCTCATAATTGATAGTAATTCATTAAAATCCAATCAAATACTCAACAAATTCAGATCAGATCAAATCAGAATCATTCATATCAGATCAGACCAGATTAGTTCAAAAAGATGAAGTCCTATTAAACGTCGTAGTTAATTAATTGTAATAAGGTCTAGACATATTTTTGTGTAAGACGATCTGACCCTAGCTATAAGCTTAATTATGGTCAGGCACGACACGTTGGTTTTCAAAGTAAGCTCATAAACTTTAAAGAAGTAGCGTAGAGTGTATGTGACGCACCTAGAGATGCACCCTGCTGTAATAGTGACCTTAGTGCATTGAAATAATCACCATAGACAATCTTAACACCAGGATACTGTTGTTGAAGGCTTCTTATAGAAGCTTGAAGTTGATCATTATGGAACGACGCGAAATCGTTCCAAATCTTGAGGCAACCAAGTTCGTCATACACACTTGGATCACTACTTTTGTATCCAGCCAGATAAATTGTCATGCATCCCACAGGGAAGTTTCCCGGTACGAGAACCCGTGTAGCACCTAGATTAATCACTTCCTTGACAACGTTGCTTATAGTTTGAACAACATCAGGCACCAACGTGCGGAGGAAATCTATGTTTTTACCTTCTGATGCCCCAAAATTGTAATCGTTACCTCCTATTTCTCCTACTACAAAAAGAGCATTTTGTAGCTTTTGCTTGCACTCTGTACGTAGGACAAAAAATTTACGAGTAAATCAATCTTGAAAGTTTACACAACATGCAATAAATAAAATCTACGTACGACTATACGATGTCTCTTCTTAGAGAAGTCAACACCACTGTGCTTCCCCTCGATTCTTATTATCACGGTTTATGCATGTAATTACGTAGTACCTGACGGATTTGCGCAAATTGTGGCAAGGTGAGACTTGAACCAACCGAGTTGTACAAGTAGAGAACTTTTGGTTACAAATGCAGTAATGTTTCTTTGAGCAAGGGCGGAGACATCGAGCGCAGTTGCTCCGGCCACAGCAAAGTTCACGCCATGACTTAGATCTCCGGATTTATCCAAATATGGACTCAATAACGGTAGCCCAAATGCCTGTGCTGTTATTTTTTTCAATAGAATTTGAAAAAAGACATATATATATGCACAACATTAGTTCGTATATTTACGTCAAAAAAAAAAAAAATGAGAATACTAGGAATCTATATGTAGACAAGTGAAGAAAGTGTCTATGGCTAATTTGTAGTAAAAATAACTAAAAGTGCAGTAAATTTTGTCGTATAATTTAGCAAATGATGGATTGTAAGAAAAGAGAGACAATTAAGGGTTCTTGATTTTGGAATTAAATCAATTCAATTTTTTTTTATTAATGGATTCGTAATGATGTTGATTTTACTACAAATACGTTAAATTTACTACACAACCATATTTTTTTTACTACATGTCATCTTTAATTTACCACACTGGATTATGCTATAGACAATTTTGCTACTGTATACACATAGACTTCTAGGATCATCAAAAAAAAAACATTAGTTCGTATATGCTCATTTATTGCTAAGAGTCTTAAGGTTTTCCTATTACGTTAATCTGTTTAATTTATTTAACTTACTATATAAGACGGTGTAGGGTGATACTAATTTCCATTTTTTATCATGTTGGATTACTTCGTATTATATTCTATTTAATTAGTTTGGAGTGGAATTGGACTTACGTACCAAAGCGATCTACCATAAGAAGACCATCGGAACAACGACCAGTAGGATGTTTAAAGAAAGTTTCTCCATACGGAGCCTTAGCACAACCGGTACTACCCTCCTTCACCGTGTTCCCGGTGTCAGATATCGAATCCCCAAACTGGTATATAGCTCCGATTGCTGGATTTTGAGCTGCCACATTAATACAACAAATAGAGAGAAGAAGAGCGTAGGAAAAAGCCGAGAGTAGTGTACGACCAACGACCTCCATTGTATAAAAACGTACAATAAATCTCAAATGTGTGTTGTGATCTTGTATTGTTGTAATGTTGTTGAAACAAGGATTGTGACAGTCCTATATTTATTATGAATATGAAAAAAAGAAGTCAAGATACTACCTTTTATGATCTCTTCCCAAAATTGGTACCTAGTGATTTTGTAGGATTTAGATTTTTCTGGCTCTAGGATCCGAATCCTGTTGCATTTTTATGGTAGACTACTAGACTTGATTGAGTTCACATTTGTCATTATCCTAATGATATTACAATAAAATAAAATTAAATATATACAAACGTTTTTAAATGCACAAAAAACTATTTCTTATGAACAAGGTTTAGGCTTGTCCTTCTGACCTTGAAGTTGCGAGAATCAAGGTTGACCTATTGGTTAATAACTTATCCCAAGTTTAAATCCTCATACCCCCAGCCCCGCAGCATTAGTTGCTTTTTTGTAAGGAAAAAAAATTGACTTTGAAGTTCCAACTTCCAAGTCACAAGTTCAAAACCCCACTAGATGCGGAATAACAACGGATTTAATATTTTCCCTTCCGGCTGTAAATGGAGCAAATCAGACCGTTAATCCCTATGAATTAATCTCAACCCTTCAAATTTTGACTAGCAAAATAAAAATAAAAATAAATAAATAAATTGTAAACCAAAACCATCCCGTCTCCTCTCTCTTCCTGGCCCTCTCCCTCAATCTGCCACTGCCCCCACCACTGCCGGCCACACCTGTAGCAACCAATCAACGGCGAACACCACCAGTAGACCGGCAGCACGTCACCGCTAACACTCAGGCCGCCACCTCCCACCACCATGGCCTCACTACCCTTGAATCTTCTATTTCCCACCCTTTCCACACATATTCCCGGCTCCCTGGTTAACAATAACCACCTCTCGTCTATCCCCCAACCACCCAGTAGCCTGCAAAATCGCCACCCCCTCACAATAATCGTCGCCGCCTATTATTTGAGTAAAAGGAGGAGAAAACGAGCGCGGTGGGAAGGGCGTCGATGTCTCAAAGGACTGGGGGCGTGGTGGTCGGCGGCCTGGCGGTCTTAGGGGTGATGATGCAAGACGATTATGTGGAGGTTCAGTTGGATCAGCGGTGGTTTCTAGGGTGGGGAGAGGGGGGTCTGGGGGAGGAGGAGGAGAGAGGAAATTAAACTTAATTATTCATAGGTCAAACTATTTAATGGTCAAGATTTGCTTATAAAAATCAATGGCCATTATTATTCTTTCTTGATGCAATGGCTACCATACTTTGGTAGCTATTGTAGAATTAGTATTCATTTTAATAAGAATGAATTTTACGTTTGTCCAAATTCTATCTCATACTCGGAGCTTAATTCGACAAACTCGATGACTAAAAAATTACCTCAAATTTGGTTTTAACCATTAGGCCGCCGTAACCATCTAGTGCATCAACATTATGTGGTAAACTTAATAATCACATCACAGATCGAGTATTCGAGTCAAGTAATTGAAAAAACAAACCTCTCGCGTTCAACTGTTCAAGTAATAAGGATTATATTCTTATTATTGATGCTTGATAAAAACAACCTTAATCTTACATATATGATGTATGAGGATTTAACATATATGTCATCCTCGAAAAATATGGTATGGATGACAATGGAGTCCATATGGATTATTAGTCTTTTGGCTTGTATATTTTCGAATGAAGATCAGAGCGAGGGATACTTAAAACATACTCGTAAACTAATTAAGAACCGAAGCAACTTGTTTCAACAATTGATCGGCCACGATTTGATATGCATGTTGCGTCAAATGGACGCCATCCCAACTCACATGAGTGTTAGGGTTCGGACACACTGTTGCACCAGGCGATCCACAATGACCCCCGAAATTGTAAGCGTTGTTACCGGCCCCGCAACATGCCTTGTGCAATGCATCTTTGTCAAACCCTACAACAACACGGGAAAAAATCATATGAGATCGTCTCATCATATTATAAAATTTGTTGGATAACAACTGCGAGTTTTAGAATTTGTCGACGTACCTATAGAAGGACCCTGTTGCAATACTGTTTTTAGAGCCGAAAAGTAATCTCCGTAGGCGATTTTAACATCTGGATGTTGTTGCTTTATGGTCTTTATCATGGCATGGAGTTGATCGTTGTGGTACGAAGCAAAGTCGTTCCAATCTTTCAGGCACCCAAGTTCATCGTACTGTCTTGGATCAGTACTCCCGGATTGAGCTAGAAAAATCGTCATGCAACCAGATGGAAAATTTCCCGGGACAACGATTCTTGTAGCACCTAGATCAATCACTTCCTGCATGCACTTACAAATTATTGTTAGCACATCACTAGCTAGTGAGAAATAAAACTTATTATGACGGTTTTATATGATGATTTATGTTATGATATACTAACCTTGACCGCGTCACTTATAACTTGTATAATTGAAGGCACCATAGCGCGGAGTTCTTGTGGAGTTTTTTTGTTTCCCCATGCCTCACCATTGTAATCGTTACCTCCGATTTCTCCCATTAAAACGAGAGCTCCCAAGCTTCTGCTTACAATCTGTGGAAATATTAACATTAACACATTAACTATTTGTCTCTAATAGATGATGTGAAGCATTTTTTCTATTTAATTCTTTACTTTTAGTTTGAATTTTTCTCGAATATTCAAACAAAACGTAAATAAATGCGTGAAAGGGTACAATCGAGTAGTGGAGATTGTTACCGGCTTGGTTGGTGCACTTTGTCGCGAGAAGAGTCTTGAACCAATTGACTTGATTTGGTAATGAGGTTTGTGACGTATTGCGTGCAGTAGCTCCGGAAACAGCAAAGTTTGCTCCATGTGTGAAGTCTGCTGATTTGTCTAAGGATGGACTAATAAGCGGTAGCTTAAAAGATTGAGCTGTTTTTTTTTTCCAGGGACATATCGAAATAAGTTAGCGACTTCGGATAGTTAATTTTGTAAGAAAAGTGAATTATATGAGACGATTCAAAAGCTATCATATACATCAATTTTATAAGTAGAACGAGTCTAAATTACAATAGTATTTGAAGTTGTACAACAAATAAAGATGCTTAATTATGTACGAGATCGGTTATCTTACCAATGTAGTCTACAATAAGTAGGCCATCAGAGCATCGACCAGTAGGGTGACCGAAAGTTTGTCCATTAGGAGGTTTACTGCAACCAGCATTAGGATCGATATGTACCAAATTTCCGGCGTCGGACATTGAGTCTCCGAATTGGTATATAGCTCCGATCTGAGCTACCACATTAGCAGCATGAAAAGAGAGGAGAAGAGTAGACAAAACTAAGACTCTGAAGAAAGCTTCCATGATGATGAATTGATGATATTATGCTTCCATGATGATGAATTGATGATATTATGACTTATGAGTTGATGATTGTTACAAACTTACAATATGTCTAAGGTTGTTTAAATACTAATCAAAATTATAACACTTTTCCATATCACTTGTGCAGTTGTGCGTATATACGTAGCTTGCCATAAAAGAGAGTATTACTACTTTGTTATTTTCCTTTTTTTTTTTGGTAAGCAATTATACTATGCATGCATGCGATAACCCTTAATCTCAATTGAAAAGATTATGGAAGAAATTATTAAGGTAAATAATATATTTTGGTGAATCAAAGTGATTTTTAATTTCAGAATGTTCTTATAATATGTGAAGAAATCAAACATTTACATGCATCTTCTGATACTAGGGTTCTGCGGATTACTCGAATTCGCCGAGTTATTAGGGTTTATATTAATGTTACTAACATTCTCATTATTACCACCAACATTATCATTAAACCCCATATTGTAGGTCCATGGTGCTCTACGACTAGTTTTAATATGCTTCTCTCTCACAGTACAACCCATTATAATTCCCTACAACATACAATCAACAAAATTAAAAAATACCCACTTTAGAACTTACCAAAATATGAACTGGGTAGCAGAGAAACTTAAGATTCAAGCAACAACCAAATTATAAAAATCCAATCTTGCTGATGGATGAATTTCTAGGAATTGGGATAAAATTAAATTAAAATAAAAAGGGGGCAAAAAAAGATTCAATCTTTATATGATTGAGATTGAAGGGTGTGTAGAAATGAACTCACAGATGATGAATTGATGATGAGATTGACGATCGCTGCTTCAGATAAATTTACCATGTATTTTTCGACTTTTTCTGTGGTGACCTCGTAGTTTCCGAAATTTCCATGGTGCCCCTGAGGTTTGAATTTTCGCGAAATCCATAACTGTTGGGCTAACGCCGTTTTTGGACGTTTGCCTTTGTTTCCTTCCGTTTCCCTTCCACTTTAATTACAATACTAAACACCCCCACCTAATCAAATATTATCTTTATATAAACAAAAAATAAATAAAAATATACTCAAAGAACCCATTTTCTCTCTCCTCCCCCCTCACCTACCCTCCACCTTGTTCACCACCCCTTCCCCGCCGCCCCTCCACCCCCATCGATAACACCACCATTCCGGCCGTTGTTGGCCGGCCAACTCTTCCCCCCACCGCGGTAACCTCTCATTTCTTTCATTTCCCTCATCTCTGATCCTTTCATTTTCTATCGTTCTCTTCTCCTTCTTCCACCCTCCAAATAGAATCTCTCCTTCACTCCACACAATTAAGGAGAAGCTTACCTAGGTGATGGTAGAATAGGTTGTCATGGTCTCATGGTGGTTCATGGAAGAGGGGAGAGAGAAAATGGATATGAAGGGTGAGAGGGGGAGAAGAGATAGTGGAAATGAAGGAGAAGGGAGAATGGGAAGTTGCGGGGGCGGTGGGAAAGGGATGGCGGGTCAAAGCTAACCGGAATGGTGGTGAAGGCACGACGTTGGATGGCGGGGGTGGGGGCATCGGCGGGGAATGGGTGGTTGGCAAGGTGGAGGGTGTTAGAGGGGGGAGGAGAGAGAAAAGAGAAAAGGGCACCATGAAAAAGTCGGAAAATACGGGGTCACCACCAAAAAAGTCGGAAAGTACAGGGTCACCATAGAAAATATCCCTTTATGTAATGTTATGTGCGTATAATGTGATTAAAGCTGCGCATGGACACCCACAATAGTGAGAGAATGAAACGAGGCATTTGAGGTATTTTTATGAACTGCGTTGGCCGTTGGTGTGTCTAAATGAGAGACCTTGAGGGGCAGAGCAGATCTCCGATCTCGTTTTATGTCCCATCGACTCAACCCGTGTACTATACCAATTAGGAATTTGGAAATACGTATTCAAAACTTAATAATTTCATTTTCCTTTCAAATTATTGGATGAGTTTTTTTAGCTGAACACTAACTAATGAAGGTACTCCATATCTTGTGAAACACTTATAATTTTTTTGTGTAACACTTGGAACGGATTTTTTGTGAAACACTTATAAATTCACTTTCTACAATAAAAGTCAATGCAAGTTTTCAGCATTGAGTGCCCGAAACCTATGACTTCTTACGATATATTTCCAACCCTTTTTTCTAATCAACTAGTCTTTACACCATGCTACGCACAATTTTCATTGATTAGCATGTTTGATTTCATTCCTTTTTTTTTTTTTTGATAAAATGTAAATATATTAGAAAAAGCTAATTATGAAACTATCAGCAACAGAGTATCTTACATAAGCTTTCTATTCTCGAGTAAGACTCGATCCTTCAAGCTACAATTGTTAACTACAAATCTGATTCTCTGTTTAACCTCTATCATTACAGTACAACAAATTCTGCTTGAATGAATTAACACATGATCTATCCTGCATTTGTTCCTTGCCATCCAAATGTGGTATTGGAGGCTGCATATGACTGAACCTGTAGCTTGCTTCATCAGCTTACTTGCCATCCTCTTACTTGCGCACCATGCCACAGTATGAGCATTTGGTATATCCAAGTTGCTTGCTAGGTTTGCCAATTCCAAACACTTCCTCGAAAAAGGACATTGAAAGTATATATGTTCATGAGTCTCTCTTGCATTCTGACATAGTATACACTGATCATCTTGGCTAATCCCTAGTTTGTATAGCTTATCTTTTAGCTGCAACCTTTCATGCATTGCCAACCATCCTATAAAAGTCGTTTTAGGGATTATATGTCTGCACCATAAGAGTTTACCCCATTCTACCTTATTATAGTCTCCTTTCAACCATTTGTAGCCATCTGAAACTGTGTAACTAGGTCCATTGTCCCTCCACTTACCACTGTCAAGTCCTGGCTTCAAGTCTTCCTTGATAGCACAAATCTTCTTCCAACACCAACTCGAATCGCTGGGAGGTATATACTCATTCCAATCTTTCCCTTTCAAATAGATGCTGCTCACCCACTTAATCCACAAGTTATCAGCTTCTTCAAACAGCCAAATAGCATATTTACCAATGCTTGCTTTGTTCCAAATCACTATATCTCTGATTCCCAACCCCCCCTGCTTCTTTAGGCCAACAAATTTTCTCCCAAGCAACTAAAGGGCTTAGGATCATGTGCTCACTACTGTCCCACAGAAAATTTCTGCAAATAGCATTAATTTTCCTCATCACCATTTTGGGTATGACAAAAACCCTAGCCCAAAAATCATGTAAACTGAGTAAAACAGCCTTCACCAAAGTCAGTCTACCAGCATAGGAAAGCTTTTTAGCCCCTAGAGCCCTTATTCTATGCACTATTTTTTCAGTGAGAATATTACAATCTATCACACTCAACCTTCATGTTGTAATCTGTATTCCCAGATATCTAAAAGGAATCGAGCCTTCTTTGAACCCAGAATAAGCTAAAACACTTTCTTTAACATTAAAGCCCATACCTGCACAATAGATATCCGACTTCTCTGAATTTGTTTTAAGTCCAGAGGCCTCAGAAAAGGTAGCAAACCCCCTTAAGAGTAACACTACTGAGTTCAAGTCTCCTCTGCAAACATCAAAAGATCGTCAGCAAAACAAAGATGGTTCAGTCTTGTCTTGCTACAAAGAGGGTGAAATCTGAAACTCTGTTTATCTGCCACTACTTTAAGAATTCTGGTTAAATACTCCATGCAGATAGTGAAAAGTAGTGGGGATAGAGGGTCACCTTGCCTCAAACCTCTCCTACCCTTAAAGAATCCAAAAGTACTACCATTAAGAGCAATGGAATAAGTAGTAGTAATTTGATTTTATTCGTAAAATAGTAAAATAGAGAATTTACAATATTAGTCATCGACGTCTTCAATATTCTCCAAACCGCATAATACTAAGTCTCTAACTTCCCTCTCCACTTTATTGTTATTTCAAAATTTATTCTCACCACAATTTTGAACGCTATCATATACCACTATTTAATTTATAACCACAACATTAATGCCCTTTATATATAACTAGTTTGATGGCCCGTGCAACGCCCGAGCTACTTATGTTTAAATGTTAATATCATATAAACGAATTTTTTATCTAAAACCTAAAATCTCATTTCAAACACCCGTTGGATATTTGTAATGTAAATCAATGGAAAATCACCTTTAAAAACCTAAAATCATGTTTCGAACATACACCCTTGGAATATTTGTTTTGTAATTAGATGGCAAGTCACACTTCAAAACCTAAAATCCCCTTTCGAGCACCCGTGGGATATTTGTAATGTAATTAGATGGAAAATTACCTTTCAAAATCTAAAATCTCATTTCCAACACCTGTAGGATATTCGTAATGTAATTACATGGAAAATCACCTTTCAAAACCTAAAATCCTATTTCGAACACCCGTGGGATGTTTGAGGAAAAGTCACATTTCAAAAGCCAAAGTCTAATTTTGAAACAGCCGTGGGATATTTGATCAAACTGCCATAAATCAAGTAATTACTATATTACATAACTATTTTCCATAAATCAAGCAGTGATGTTATTTTATTACAATAATATTACCATATTGTATCTACTTACCGTATCCTATTTTGGATAAATATTATTTACAATATAATAATATTATTATATGCCAGGTGTCAGCGCGGAAATTGATCGGGTTCAGGATTACATATACAAGATTTTAGGTTTTTAAAGGTGACTTTCCATCTAATTACATTACAAATATCCTACGGGTGTTCGAATCATGACCTTTAGATTTTTAGAGGTGACTTTCCATCTAATTACATTACAAATATCACACAAGTGTTTGAAATGTGATTTTAGGTTTTAGATAGAAATTTCGTTTACAAAATTTTAACATTTTAACATAAATAGCCCGGGCGTTGCACGGGCCATCAAACTAGTTAAACCTTAAAAGAGATACCCAACTTATAACTTAACGGCTCGTTTGGATTGTGGGATAATAATAAAATCCACCTTAAAGTGGGTTTAGTGGCTTTTATATTGGTTTTTCATGGCATTTTTGGATCATTTGTGGTATTATTCTATTAATTATGTTTTTAGGCTTATTTGAAGAATATATGCAAGTTTGATGATTTCTTCAAATTCGGAAATGAAATGACGATGGTTACAATGAATCTCGAGAAGCAAGGAGGATGCAGAGAGGTGAAGAACAAAAGTACAAAGTTTAGCTGCCAGACGACTCGTGGGATAAAGGACGAGTCGTCTCAACCCAGACGACTCCCGCAAGAACTTCAGCAAAAGTGCAGACGACTCGTCGGACTGAGGACGAGTACTCATCCAGACGAGTCGTTCCGAATCCGACGACTCCTCCGCCGCTGTGTCGGCTTATGTGCGGATTTCCTTAATCCGTTTTGTAATATTTTAGTATTTAAACCCAAGTAACGTCTTTTATTCGGTTTTCAAGACAAAACTTGTATTATTTTCAAGACTATGCAAGGCTAAAGACCTATTTCTCGGATTTATTTATTGAAGCTACAAATTCATCCGGACAATTGTGAGTTTTAACTATTTTAATTATTGTGAGATTAACATTCTCTTTGTTTTAATCGCATATTGATTGATTTATTGTTAATTAGGTCTGAAATTAATTAGCACTAGGTTAAATCATATTGCTAGAATCATTAATCAAAAGACTAATTGTTTGTTTAATTGATTCACTAGTAGAAACTAAATCTTAATTCCGTGATGATCATCGATCTATGTTTCGGAGAGAATTGATATATTGATTGAAGATCGAAACCGCGTGTGTCTAGATCTTATCTATCCTAGTCGTTGTTATCGTTCTATTGCTTATTACTTACGTTGAATTGAATTTAGGCGCGCGTCTTTGTTATTCATCGATTAGGCTAGTTGGTAGGGCTGATCTCTCTTGCTAGATATTAATTAGGAACGATCGAAAACTCCGTTTTCACAATTAGGTGCCCGACATATTGATTTAAGTGAGGACATGATCAATTGGATAAACTGTAGTGGATATTAATGGTCCGAGACTTTTCACTTGATTGAATTGCAAATTACTTCTTTTCGCTTGATTACTTTATTATCAATATAAACTCAAAACCTCCCATTTAGTTACTTTTACACATTTAGATAATTACCGTTCTTTGTGGATACGACACCTACTTGCCCATTACTACGTTTTAGGTTCGTGTTGGTATTATATATTTGTAGGCATACGACTTTAGCCTGTCAGATAAGAGATGGGGACAAGAGGTGGGATAAGGGGAGGGATGGGGAGAGGGATAATCATAATCCCTTGTTTGGGTAAGTATGAGATTAGAAGATGAGATTAGAGTGAGACTAGGAATATCTCGTGTTTCGCACGACGACTTTTTATATTCAGGTCGAAAATCTAAAATGTAATTTGGAATGATATATATGTCTGTTGCATGAGTCGGGTTTGGGTAATCGGCTTTTGCGTAAATCTTGGGAATTGAGAGATGAATGACATATTGACAGTATATATCACATTGACCTTCATAACTCAATCTACCATTTTCGTCTCATTTGGATACGTAATTATAAAGAAGTACAATGAATGTACTTATGTACATGGCATGCATTTTCAAAATTCATGTACAAACGGAATGTACATGGCATTTGAACATTGATGTATAAAGTGTGTGTATACGCATTCATGTGACCTCTTTTACTCTTATCTTTTATACACTACATGCATATTTAGATTTTAATTTAGGTTTGAAGTTTGAATTCATGCATATTCTACATGATGATTAGCATATGCACAATTTCCTAGGAACGTTGATGTGTAGTGTGTGAACTCAACTTAAATTACTTGAACCTTAATTTACTTGTTCTATAAGCTATCGATCCACACTTACCCATCTCAATTTTATATAGAGATATAGGATTTGTTAATTAGTTGTAAAATGACAATATTATCCTCTATATTTTAATGCTCTATTTCTCATTTTAGTAAGGGAAATTTTCCAATATACCCCTGAGGTTTCCGAGCTGTCCAGCGTACCCCTGAGGTTTGCAAAATCGAGTTTTTTTTGTGTTTTTGACAAACGGAGCTTAACACCGTTAGTCCTCTAGTGAGTTTGACGTTTTCTAAACAAATTAACCCTTAATAACATTAGTTGTAAAAAATAAAAAACACAATCTTCTCTCTCCCCCCTCCCCTCTTCCCCACCCAACCCACGCAGCCCCTCACCACCATAACACCACCACACCACCAGCACTGCAAAGGTGAGCGGTGACACCGGCGAACCCTTCCTCGGCCCCCTTATACGACGCCTCTTTGAATTCCCCCTCGTTTCCACCATCTTCTTCTTCTTCTTCTCTTTCTCTCCTCTTCAACAAAAAACATTATCGGTGGGCGCGGGAGGGTTTCTGGGCGGTGGGGGAGGGTTTATGGGCGGCGGGGTAGGGTTTCTGGGTTGTATCGTCGGCGGATATGGGCTGAGAAAAGGTTTGAGGGAGGATAGAGAAAATAAGTGAAAGAGGTCGTGGCCTCTGGAGGAGTGAGTGGTCGGGGTATGGGGTGGCCGGTGTGTGGTCATGGGAGGGACCCGCGTATAGTGGTGGGGGTGGAGGTGCGCAAGGTGGTGGTCGGTGCTGGGGCGCGGTGGTGAGGCGGTGGCTGCGTGGGGTTGGGTGGGGGTAGGGGAAAGGTTGAAAGAATATTGTTTTTTTGTTTTTAATTTATATCATTAGTGGTCAATTTTTTAAAAAAAAGTCAAACTTATCAAATGGTTAACGGTGTTATACTCGGTTAGTGAAAAACTGGAAAAACACGATTTTGCAAACCTCAGGGGCACGCTGGAGAGCTCGGTAACCTGAGGGGTATGCCTGAAAATTTCGGGAACCTCAAGGGTATATTGGAAAATTTCCCTTTTAGTAATGACAAATGTGTCATTTCAATATGTTTTTACACCTCCTTCTAATACATGCCCCCCTGGTATTAAAAAAGTGGAATAAGAAATCTCAATCACCCTTATCCCACCATCTATTGTCCATTACCAAACATGGGAATTTGGGTGTTGGGGATAAATAATCGCATCCCATCCTCTTATCCCTCAAAACAAACAACCCCTAAAAGTTTAAGGGGCTAGATTCGTCGATACCTCGACACCGGCACATAACCTATTCTTTCTTCTTCTGATACACCTCCTTCCTCCCTCCATACTCCAAATTTTAAGTATTTGGAAATTGGGGAAAAGCCATGTAAGAGAAGAGGTGTTGGTGAGAATAGGGAATTTCGAGAGGAGTTAGAACAAAAGTCTGGTTTTCGTTATGGCTCCCCCGTCTAGTCTCTCCGCCCCTAACAATAACAACAAGAAAAAAGTTAGTGTATCGTATTATACCTTGAGATTCAGAAGTGGGGAATCTGTTAGGTTGTGCCCTAGGATTCGGCCAGCGACCTTCGGGAGACATTGATGCGCTTATGCGTGTTTTGAGTTTTGACTACTTGGGGCTGTAATAATATGATGCGTGATGAGTATTTATGAAGCAACAAAATCGTCGAGAGAATATTTTGGTTCGTGTTGAATCTGTTGATACCTGATACTCATTGGGAGTATATATGTGGTGATGCAGTGAATATTTAAGAAAAGTTAAGGTCAACCAAAAGAGGCACTCTCATTGTTCGGCTATCCACTTGACACGGTTATTGAATTGAGAATGAAGTATTTACTAATTGATTAATCAAATTCGTTTAAAACAATTGTATGTGGGGTTGGCTCAGACATTAATTTGATCTAATGTGTCATACAATTTTTGGAATTTTGATTAACCGATTAATAGGCACAACCTCCTCAGTAAGCGTGTCGAGTGGCCCTACGCAGTTTATTGCTGGACGGACCGGAGTCTCGGCGGATTGAGGGGTTCAATTACCCGACTTCACTCTGATCTATAACTTTTGGGGACACCTAAATTTCGATGGAAGGCCATGACAATTTCGGAAATTTCGAAAATATATGTATATAAGGGATGTAAAAAGATTAACCAGAAGGGGTGTACAGTGTAAACACTAACGTGTCTATGGACAATAATGGTATACGAGGATATGGTGTAGTGAATCATGAACATCAGGGTGCAGTGGCGTAGTTGGGAAAAATTTGGACTAGGCCGAAATCTACTTATAGAAGTTGTTGGTAGAGAGAATATTACAATTTACCTTTGTTTAACTAGATTTATAGTAAATAAATACAAAGGTTTACGATATTTTCGGAAGCGGGGTGGGCCCTGGGCGCCGACGTGGTAAGGTCTCCTTGGCGGATTAGGGTGTGCTCTTTGCTTGTACTGGTGAAGAGGAAGAAAGGGAGCCTAAGCATATTGCTAGAGTAAACATCGATTGTGCCATGAAAAGAGTGGCGCTAAGCGTAGCAAAAAAAACCCACCAAAACAAAGCATATAATATTCATTTTAATTATTACATATTTTTTAACTCTTTGAAATACCCTTTTGTATACTAAAAAAATAGGTAAAATTATTCATATATGAATCCCAAACAAGGATCATAATTCATAGCGCTGAATCGTTGATCGGCTGATGCGATTACCCTCTGAAAGGGGTCGACGGTCCTTTCTACACAATGTCGGCTGAAGCTAGCTACCAAAACTGTCGGTCAAGATTACACATAGTACTATTACTTATTCGATCAATTGTATATTCCCTCCATTCATATCCAATCTTCTTCTTACTTTTTGCGCAAAGTTTTAGGTGTGTATTAAAAATTATTAAAAGCAAGCGGGAAAGGAAACAAGAGCACTTTGGAAGCATTTCATTGGTTCAAATGATACTAAAATAAGAAACAAGAAGATTGGATGTGAATTCTCCTAAAAGGAAACCAGGAAGATTGGATATGAATGGGGGAGTAGTTTGTAGGAATCAACTCAATCAAGCATAAACAATTAAAAACATCGCACAATACACCCCGTGTTGAGATGATTTTTACCAAAAAAAGAAGATATCAAATTGATCATCTTCTACTCTCCTAGCCTGCAATTGTCAGAGATGAAGAGTAAATAAAGCTTTCAAGTTGCAAAGAGTAGAGTGTTCAGTAAGAGAGAATGACATGGTGGAAAAACTTATAATTCCCATTAACAGAGTGCAGTATAAATACAATTGTACATGGTGTGAATATAGTAACAATCGACCTAAATTAGCTAGGGTAAATCCTACATAATAGGTAAACAATATAAAGGCATTATCTTGATTACAATATTACGAATAATAATTTATACTAGGAAATATATTATTCCCTTATATAGAGTAGTTTGGAGGTGTGTGCTACGCATGCAGCCCAACAGTAACGAAGGCTACATACGGTGTCAGTGTAGTGAAGGGTAAGGAGACGCTGACGGCTCTGTTTGATAGGATTAAATATAAGTATTTCTCAGATTAGTTCAGAGTCATTCAAATCAGATCAGAATTGCTCAAATAATGGTCAATGAATTTGGTCCGTTATTGATACTATTTCGTTGAATTGAAATTCAATCAAATTTTCAACTAATTCAAATCAGTTCAGAGTCATTCAAATCATATCAGATCAGATCAGGAGCAATCAAATCAGATCAGATCAGTTCAGAAAGATGCAGTCATATCAATCAGAGCCTGAGTTATATCTCATGTAACAAGTATATTAATGATTACATTGCCAAATGTAATAGTTTGTAGCATGCCAATAATCTTACATATATGATGTATGAATATTTTAACATATGTCATCCTCGAAAAATATGGTATGGATGATAATAGAATTGATATGGATCACTCTTGTCACTGTGTATATTCGAATGAAGAGTGATGCCTAAACAAACTCGTAAACTAACTAACAACTGAAGCAATTTGTTTCGACAATTGATCGGCCATGACTTGATATGCATGTTGCGTCAAATGGACGCCATCCCAACTCACTTGAGTGTTAGGGTTTGGACACACTCCTGCACCAGGGGATCCACAAAAGGCACCCCCGAAATTGTAAGCGTTGTTACCGGCCCCGCAACATGCCTTGTGCAATGCATCTTTGTCAAACCCTACAACAAACACGAGAAACTGTCTTATGAGACCGTCTCATTACATTATAAAGTATCTATAAAGTTTGCGAGTTTTAGAATTTGTCCATGTACCTATAGAAAGACCCTGTTGGAAAACTGTTTTTAGTGCCGAGAAATAATCTCCATAGGCGATTTTAACGTCGGGATGTTGTTGTTGTAGGGTCTTTATCGCACCTTGGAGTTGATCATTGTGGTACGAAGCGAGGTCGTTCCAATCTTTCAGGCACCCAAGTTCATCGTACTTACTTGGATCAGTGCTCCCGGATCCCGCTAGATAAATCGTCATGCAACCAGCTGGAAAATTTCCCGGGACAACGATTCTTGTTGCACCTAGATCAATCACTTCCTGCACTTACAAATTATTGTTAACACGCACATCGCTAGCGCGAAATAAAACTTATTATGACGGTTTTATATGATGATTCATGTTATCATATACTAACATTGACCGCGTCACTTATAACTTGGATAACTGAAGGCACAATAGCGCGGAGTTCTTCTGGAGTTTTTTTGTTTCCCCATGCCTCGCCATTGTAATCGTTACCTCCGATTTCTCCCATTAAAAAGAGAGCGTTCCCAAGCTTCGGTTTGCAATCTGTGTTAATATTAACGTTAACACATGAACTATTTGTCTCTAATAGATGATGTGAAGCATTTTTTCCATTTAATTCTTTACTTTTAGTTTGAATTTCTCTCGCATGCATGTTCAAACTAAACGTAAATAAATGAGTAAGATGGTATATACGAGTGGTGGAGATTGTTACCGGCTGGGTTGGTACACTTTGTCGCAAGAAGAGTCTTGAACCAATTGAGTTGATTTGGTAATGAGGTTTGTGAAGTATTGCGTGCAGTTGCCCCGGCAACAGCGAAGTTTGCTCCATGTGTGAAGTCTGCTGATTTGTCTAAGTATGGACTAATAAGCGATACTTTAAAAGACTGAGCTGTTTTATTCAGGGACATATCGAAATAAGTTAGTGACTTCGGATAGTTAATTTTGCAAGAAAAATGAATTATATGAGACGATTCAAAACTATTATGTAAAATTACGATAGTATTTGAAGTTGTACGACAAACAAAGGTGCTTAATTATGTATGAGATCGATTATCTTACCAATGTAGTCTACGATAAGAAGTCCATCAGAGCATCGACCAGTAGGATGCCCGAAAGTTTGTCCATAAGGAGGTTTACTGCAACCAGCATTAGGATCGATGTGTACCAAATTTCCGGGGTCGGATATTGAGTCTCCGAATTGGTATATAGCTTCGATTTGAGCTACCACATTAACACCATGAAAAGAGAGGAGAAGAGTAGACAAAACTAAGACTCTGAAGAAAGCTTCCATGATGATGAATTGATGATATTATGAGTTGATGATTATTACAATATGTCTAGGGTTGTTTAAATACTAATCAAAATTATACTAGATTTAGAAAGTAATCGCCTGTTCTTATAATCATGATTTCAAATGAAAACAAAAGAAAATTAAGGTAATGATTATTATCATGATTCTTAGTGATAGTGTTGATTGTACTTGTGCTTGTATACATTTAACTTGCCATAAAAGAGAGTATTACTACTTTGTTATTTTCCTTCTTTTGGTAAGCAATTATACTACCCATGCATGCCATAACTCTTAATCTCAATTGAAAAGATTATGGAAGGAATTATTAAGGTAGATAATATGGGGTGAATCAAAATAATTTTTAATTTCAGAATGTTCTTATAATATGTGAAGAAATCAAACATGTACATGCATGCATCTTCTGATATACTATAATCTTCACAACAAAAATGTATAATGTTGAGTAACATGATCTTCATCAAAGTTATTGGCAAAGCGATGATTCTATGGTAATTGTCAATTTTTGACAATTAGGATAAGATTAAACCATAGTTAATGATTAAATAATAATATAAAATATTACATAATCTTTTAAAAATATTCATTTAGGTTTATTAAAATATATATCAACAATTACAAATGTTTTTACCCTAAAACAAATACACAAATATTTCATATCAATTATCCGCCATATCAATTATCCACCAATGGCGGATCTACGTCTGGAGATGGGGCCTAATAGAAATTTGGAAAAATAAACCCAACACCTAGCCTACCTAGGCCAGTAGTCCACTACCCACACACATGTACAACCTCCACCATTCCCACAACCACCTCTACCAATTCCCACCTTACCAACCACCTCTATCACCACCATATTCATCGTCGTCGCCGTGTTAGCAAGGCCGTCGATTTCGTTCTTCCGCCCCCATCCACCTTTAGCCTTCTCCTCTCATTTTGGATCGATAAAGAGGCCGCCGTCATCGAAGCCTCCACATTCGGCGTCTTTGATCCTCTTTTCCAATCTTGCCACCCTCTAATGTCGTCGTGCACCGTCGTTTTGAAGATAAACGATTCGGTATAAAGAGGAAAGAGGTGATACAAGCGCGGTCACGGGGGGTGCCGGGCAGGGCCGGCGGCATCTGACGTTCATGTTGGTTAGGGAGACGCCGATGATGGTGAAGCACGGGGCGTCGCGACGGTGGTGCAGGAGTAGGCTGGGTCAAGCTGTGGATGAGGAAGGGGGAGGAGATAGGGATGAGTGGATGACTAAGGCCCTGTGCGATTCAACTTATTTAACAGTGTTTTCAAATCAGATTAGATTTATTCAAATCAAATCAATTCAGATCAATTTTATTCAAATCAAATCAAATCAAATCAGATCAGAATTATCCAAATAACAATCAATGAATCTAGTCTATTTCTAGTTATTAATTCGTATAATTGCGGTTAAATTTTCAATTAATTCAGTTCATATCAAATCAAATCAAGTTTATTCAAATCAAATCAAATCAGGTCAATTATATTCAAATCAAATCAAATCAGATCAGAAAAATGCAGTCCAATCGCACAGGGCCTAAGATGAGGGAGTATTGTTTTTTTTTTTAAACTCTTTACTTAAAAAATTAAATATTTTGGAGTAAGTTTTGATAGACAAAATCAAACTAATTAAGGGAAAAGTATTTTGAGTATATAATAAAATATTTTATTTTGTTATCCTGTGTGGTAAGGTGTATCGTAGTAAATTTTTTAAGAATTTTTTTTCCGAAATAGGGTTCAAAAAATAAATATTGAACAAAATGGGTCGGATTGAAAAATGTTCAATCTTTTGGGGTGCACGTCACCCAATTTCAAGTTTGGGACAAAACCGCCAGTGCCCCTGGCGGTTTTAAGTGTCTTGAACAGTAGATATGGGGTAGTAAGTGATATTTTGGCTAGGGTGAAACCGCCATGGGGGATGGCGGTTTCACCTACCGCCATCCCCCATGGCGGTTTTATTTTTTATTTTTTTATTTTTTTTTGGATGACATTATATTGGGGTGATATTTTGGCCAAGGGTGAAACCTCCGTGGGGGTGCGTGGCGGTTTCACTCAAGTGAAACAGCCAGTGAAACCTCTATGGGGAGTGGCGGTTTTACTCAAGTGAAACCGCCACCCCCCATGGCGATTTCACCCTCGGCTAAAATATCACCCACTCGATTTGTATCTCATTTTTGTGAAGAAATCGCCATGGAGGGTGGCGATTTCTCTCCACTTAAAACCGCCTGGGGCACTGGCGGTTTTGTCCCGTACCTGAAATGGGGTGACGTGCATCCCATAAGATTGAACATTTTTCAATCCGACCCATTTTGTTTAATATTTATTTTTTGAGCTCTATTTCGAAAAAAAATTCTTTTTTTAACCATAGTTAAGAAAAATTAAATGGTTGAAATTTATCTTATCCTAATCTAACTGTTCTGATTTCATTCCTTATCCTAATTGTCAAATACTAACAACTATAATAGAATTTTTGGTTGGCAAAGGTCTAGTTTACGTACCACCAAAATTCTTTGCTTTTTTATTTTCAAAAAATAAAGAAAAATTCTTTGCTTTTTTGTTTTCATTTTAAAAAGAGGTTAGACTAGACGATACGTAATAATCTCTGAGTCAGTGAGTTAAACCACCATAAAATGCGGTTTAACACACGTTGATAGTTATATATATTGTGAGTTTGTGACCATATGCTACATGAAATTGCAACATGTCATACGACATTTTCATGTCTCACTGCCTGTACTCCACCAATCATTTGCTAGCATGACTTATATCTTTCCAAAAAATATTATTTTTAAAATATTAAACATTGAAATGTTAGGATGTGATTGGTGGGGTACAAAAAATGGACAAAAAAATAGGACACGTAATCCGCACTGGTCATACGGAGGATTTTGTTTTCACACTTATCGATATCTAATTATGACATTCCTTCAATAACTCATACTTCATACTTCAGGAAAATACTATCATACACCCGGGGGTATTACCCCCAGGATGACGTCATGCTGACGTCATCATTTTTTTTTATTTTTTTTTCATTTTGGAGTTAGCAGAATAAAAAATAAAAACTACTTTGACTAGTTACTCTCCTGTTCTAACGCAATGAGTCAAAGACTTTTGATTTAATTTTTTCAAACTTTTTTTTTTTTTGCAAGAAATTGGGTTTCCATCTTTATTCATCCACAATCGGGGAAGAGAAAGAAGGAAATGACTTACAAAAATATCACCATTAAAGGACTAAGAAGAACTACCTAATAAGATGCTCGATTACATCTTCGGAGAAAGAATTTTGGAGCCAAGCATATAACCTAACACAAACTGTATACTTAATCCGCTACATAATCCATTCCTTACTATGCTCTAAATTACCAAAAGCTCTAGAGTTTCTCTCGTACCAAATGTAATAGATTGCTGCCGTGAAGCTGCATTTTGTCCACCGTGATCTCCAGCTTCTTTTTCTTCTGTTTTTCCCATAGATCTCAGCAATTCTCCAGAGTGAGTTGCCTTTGTATGGACAGCTCGTCCATTTTCTGAGCTCATCCCAAATTTCGCTTGAGAAGTTGCACTTGAAGAACAAATGTGTGTGGCTCTCCAAATCCTTTTTACAAAGATAACATCTGTTCACAATCGTCATACCTCGATGATTCAGGTTGTCAATTGTCGAAAGCTTCCTCTGTACAACCAATGTTGAGATAAAGTTGTGCTTTGGCATACTCACTGTGTCCCATATTGCTCCCGTCCAATTAACCTTGGCATTTTCAGTTCTAAACAAGTCATATGCCTTTGTTGCTTTGAATTTGCCACTGACACCACAGTCCTTCAGCTTGAGCTTTGCATTTTCAACTCTTTTCATCTTTCCTAACATCTCATCTCTTACTTTTATCACATTTCTCCCACTTTCAGGGTCTGTAACTCTGCTCTTTACTTCCCAAAGAGAGTGTTTGTGAAGCTTTGATCCACTGAATCCAGATGCCTTTCCCCTCATTTTCAAGTTTCCACAGCCATTTTAAGAGAAGAGCTTTATTCCAGAATAAAGCTTCTTTTATATTCATTCCACCTTCCTTTCTAGGTGAGCAAACTTTGCTCCAGCTGTAGAATGCCATTTTCCTATTTCCATCTGCGATATTCCACAAAAACTTCTTGCATAGCTGATTTATTTGCTTTAGTATGCATCTTGGGAGAAGAATACTAGCACACCAGAAGTTATCTAGCCCAAAGATAACAGAGTTAAGAAGCTGTATCTTACCTGCATATGATAGTAACTGACCAGTCCAATGGCTAACAACAATTTTGATTTTCTGGAGCAGCTGCCCATACATTTCAGAACTCAATCTAGTTGAATTCAGAGGGATACCTAAGTATCTGAAGGGAAAGCTACCTTCGGAAAAGCCTGAAAGCTGGAGGATTTGATTTTTAACTTCAGGATGAATGCCACCAAAGTACACATCTGTCTTGGTTGTGTTAGCATATAAACCTGAGTGTCTAGAGAACTCCTGAAGACATTCCACTGCTGCAGCTACAGAGGGGACATCACCTCTAGTAAAAATCATCAGATCGTCTGCAAAAATCAGGTGAGTCAGTCTGATTCTTGAGCATTTTGGATGGAAGCTGAATCCCTTAGTGCTTGGCATATCTCTTAGAGCTCGAGAAAGGATCTCCATACTCAATACAAAAATATAGGGAGAGAGAGGGTCCCCTTGCCTCAGACCACACTTCCCTTCAAAAATTCCCTCTGTGCTACCATTCACCTTGATTGAAAACCATGTAGTAGAGATGCATTTCATAATCCAATTCCTGAATTTTTCCGGGAAATTCAGGTCTTTGAGAAAGCTTGCAATGAATCTCCAACTAACCGAGTCGAAAGATTTCTTTATATCAACCTTTATCAAGCATCTAGGTGATACATTATGTTGCCCATAACCCTTAACTAAAGCCTGAGAGACCATAGTGTTATCAAACAAACTTCTTTCTCTCACAAAAGCAGCTTGCTCTTCTCCTACTATCTCTGGCAAAACGAGCTGCAGTCTGTTAGCCAAGATCTTACTTATCACTTTATACATTGTAATGCAGCATGAAATTGGCCTGAAATCCATGACAATGGCTGCATTCTGCTTTTTTGGGATTAAAGTGATGACAGTGCTATTGGCTTGCTTGATCATATTGCCTTAAAGAAATACCTCACTGCTTTTTGAACATCCTTTTGGACAATATCCCATGCATCCCTAAAGAAGCCTGTAGTAAACCCATCCTGGCCTGGGCTCTTGTTAGGATCAATACTCCACACTGCTTTCCTAATTTCCTCATCACTAATATCTGCATTTATGATTTGGAAAGAATTCTCCTTCACTACTGCTCCCTTCTTAATTTGCTCCACATTGTAGGGGTGAATCTGATTTGAATTCCCTAAGAGCTTCTCATAGTATCTGATGAAAGCATCAGCTATCTCTGCCTGCCCTATACAATCTCTCCCATTATGATCTTTTATCCTCCCAACTACACTTTGATTTCTCCTTGCAGCTATTTTAGCAAAAAAATAGCTTGAGGAGCAGTCAGCATGTTTAATATGTTGTTCTTTAGCTCTTTGGGCAAGCATACTAAGCTCAGCATCCTTCAGATTGCAATATTTTTCTCTCAGCCTTTTCTCTTTTTCCTGCAGATCAGCATTGTTAATCTGCATTTGCATTGCTCTTTGGCATTCAAATAGATCCTCTTTTTCTCTCCTAACCCTTCCAGGTAAGTCAGAGAAATGATGGCATTGCAGCTGCTTGAGACCATGTTTAACATGCTTCAACCTCTGAAATAGCTTTAACAGAGAATTCCCCTTGCAAGGCTTTGCCCAATTTACAGTCACAACATCCCTAAAATCTCTGTGCTTTCTTCAACAATTCAGAAATTTAAATTGCTTTTTCACCAGCATTCCCTGAAATAGTGTCACAATCAAAGGAGAATGATCAGAGACACCTGCTGTGGGTATGTCAGCAAAAGATTCAGGATACTTGGTGAGCCAATGAGCATTAACTAACACTCTATCCAATTTTGACCAATTTCTATGATCACCTTCTTGCTTGTTTGTCCAAGTATACTCACAGCCTTGGTACTTCAGATCATCCACATAACATTTGTTAAGGCAAATATTAAAGTCATCCATATCTGTAGTATGGGCTAGGGAAGAGCTATGTTTCTCCCTTGGATACCTTATAACATTAAAGCCACCCAGGACTACCCAATTCTGCACAACACTCGATATCTTCTCTAACTCATTCCATAAGTCTCTTCTGTCCTTCGCATCATTACTTCCATATGCAAAAGTTATAAAAACTTCCTCATTTGTACTAAGATGAAGAACTTTACAGTGGATAAATTGAGCATGTGTGCCAATTATATCCACTTTCACTTGCTGCTGATCCCACAAAACCCAAATCCTTCCATTTACATGATTTGCATAGTTGTCAGCCACAGCAAATCTTGCAAACCTACCCTTTATAATCCTCTCAGCTTTCTTCTGTCTTACTCTAGTTTCTAAAACACCCATTATAACCACCTTATTTTGCAGAAAGAGGTCCCTCACCTCAATCTGTTTGAGGGCTTCATTAAGCCCTCGAATATTCCAAGATGCTATCTTCATGGGGTATGAGGGGTGCCTGGAGGCTCCTCTTCCCCTAAGACATCCACCTTGTCTGGAAAAATTTGCTCTGTGTTGCCTGCAAAATCTATCCCCTTCAGTCCTCTTGCTGCTAGAGTAAAGAACTTATTCTGAGAAACTAGTGTTTGAGTCTCATCTTTCTTTTCCCTAGCCCTTGCCTTTTTTGTGACTGTTCAGAATCCCATTTCATCAACCTCTAATACTGTCTGCTTTGGTAGCTGATCCTGGGCATTTGGTAGCTGAACCTGGGCATCTGCATTATCATTTCCCTTGTTGACAGTAACATTAGTGATTTCCTGTTGTGCAGCCTTTTCTTTTGCTTCCACTGGCCTGTAGACTTGTTTGACAGTCTCTTTCCTTGTCTTGTTCAGTTTACAGGTTCGAAATTCGTGGCCAAGCTTCTTACAACCGGAGCAAAAGTATGGAACCCATTCATACTTGACCTTTTGACAGATTTCTCCAAAAGGGGTATTGACCATTACATGATTAGGGAGCTCTGTTGCAACATCTACTTCGATCATAACTCTTGCAAAAGAGAGGCGCTCTTTTACTGTCGTTGTGTGATCAGCAAATAGAGGAGTCCCAATTTTGCTTGCAATTTTACTCAAAGCTATTGGTGACCACAACCAGGGTTCTAGATCAGGAAATAAAACCCAGACAGGAATTACTGAAATCTGATCAAGCTCCTGCGAGAATTTGGGGGTTAGCTGTTTCAGGATTAGCGCATTCCCACCAATCTTCCACTGACCTCCTTTGAGTAGTTCATTCATATCCTCCTCATTTTCAAACCTGAAGCTAAACCATCCGCGCTTGTAGTATAGTACTTTCGGCACCGCTATGTCCTTCCAATTTATTTCCACATACTCTCTAAGGTCTTTGAGTTTTGGTTTTGCTCCTAACACATTTCCTACCAGGGTGAATTTCCAATATTCTAGTTCATGGGTGATATCCATCTCTTCGATTGTGATTTCCACAGCCTTAGCACTAGCTTCATCATATAAGAGACTCATACCTACTTTAAGCTTCTTCCCCACAACATTACTCCAATTTTTTGTGCCCAAATTTTCCTGTGTTCCCTTTTTCATCGAATCAGTTTTCTCAAGAACAGGGTTCTGAGGTTTTTCAGTCTCTAAATTACCATTGTTCATAGAATGATTCAATCCCAAATCACTCTCTTTTGCTTCAGCATTAATATCCAGATTAGATTTCATACCTAAATCTCGAATTGCCGAGGTGAAGATCTCATTGAACATAAGGGGTCGAGGCGAGCTTTTTTCGAGCTGGGTTTGTGTTTGCTGCTCCGATTCTCCTTGTTCTCCAATGAAATTGGTATGACTGTGATCATCGTCCTTTTTCGATTTGTTTTTTGGTGGTCTGTCGTGCCCTCGACCTTTGCCGACCATGGTCTGAGTAGCTTGTCCGTACGTCAATGGCGTGATCAAAGGGAAACTTACTTCCTTTGTGTTAGGCGCGTGTCATTCCACCTTTTTTTTCAAACTTTTTGCTTTTATTTTCTTTTGTTTTTTGTTTTTGTTGTTTTTGGATGAAGTTTTGTGTCCTACTCTTCTTTAGATTGAAGTGTTCCAATATTGTCCATGAATGTACGTTCGCGAGAGTCACAAATGACATGTTATTGTTTTATGTTTGTTGAGCATTATATTAGTCATTTATTGTTGAGTATTTGATTAAATCTATTTGGCATTGATCTTTTTTTTTTGGTGAGCATGAAATTGTCGCATTTAAGATAATGATACATTATGTGTCGACTATTGTCGTAAAATTGAGCATACATCTAACATAATGGAAGAAGTAGTAAATACACTTTGTTTGAATAATTGAATGCATCATTTAGATAATACGGAGTATGTTAATCTTATCGATGACATAAACTAATATTTCATGAAAGTCGGTTAACCAAGGCCATTGAGTATTTATCTAATCATAACGAGTGTTGAGCCAAAATCAATGTGCATGTAAATTTAACGAGCATTACACGAAATGCTTAATAAGTTTTGTTTATCTACTCGTAAAAATTTATATTCTCCGTTCGAACTTATTAGATTTTGCTAAATGCTCATCGATTTGTAGTAGATACTCAACGATTTCTAATAAATGCTCCATAATTTATGATGATGTAGTTATTGATTTTTATCACTTACTTGATTGGCATACATACTCGTTACTTTATCGCTAAATGCTCGCTGCTTTTGGGTAAACGCTCATTGATTTTTGGAGTATGCTCATTAATTTCATTTTCAAATGTGGAAATTATAACTATAAAAACAAATGTGGAAATAATGAGCATGTATTACCAAGTATTGATGGTGCATCTACTCTACAAATCAACGAATGAGCTTATAACGGAAATGATTGAGTATTTGTGTAAAAATCAATGAGCATTACACAGGAAATTAATAAGCATACGTATAAAATTAGTGGTATTTAGGAGTTTGTAGGCCTTGTCGCTAAGACCTGTCGTTGCTCACTTGCTCCTCTTTGGCCTCCAAATCTTTTTCATAATCATCCTTGTTCGATTCATCTCGCCATGGCATTAGTAGGCGAGATAGTGTACATCTTGTGATGGAGGTTGATTCTTCATTTTTTCAATGATTATTCACATTAAACTAACAAACTAAAAATTGTTGATCATTATTAAAAAAACTAATGAGCATTCACATTAAACTAACAAGCATTCGAATTAAACAAATTAGCATTAACATCAATGATTAAACTATCTAGCGCACATTTAACATTCCATAAGCATTAGTGTCAAATTAACGATCATTAACATCAAAATTACGAGTATTATAGCAAAATGTAACGAGCATTAGAACTAAATAAATAATCATAGTAGTAAAACTATCGATCATTTATATTAAATAAACGAGCATTAAAACTAACGAATATATTTAAATTCAATGAACTTTCATATTAAACAAACGAGCATAGTACTAAAACTATGGAGCATAGTGCTAAAACTATCGAACATAGTGCTAAAACTATCGAGCATAGTTCTTAAAACTATTGAGCATTTATTTTAAACAGACGAGCATTCAAACTAATGAATATATTTAAATTCAATGATCCTTCATATTAAACAAACGATCATAGTAGTAAAACTATCGAGCAATGTACTAAAACTATCGAGCATTGTGCTAAAACTATCGAACATAGTGCTAAAACTATCGAATATAGTGCTAAAACTATCGAGCATAGTTCTTTAAACTATCGAGCATTTATTTTAAACAGACGAGCATTCAAACTAAGGAATATATTTAAATTCAATGATCATTCCTATTTATCTTAGGAGTATAGTAGTAAAACTATCGAGCATGTTAAAACAATCGAGCATATTGCTAAAACTATCGAGCATTCATATTAAACAGACGAGCATTCAAACTAACGAATATATTTAAATTCAATAAGCATTCATGTAAAACTTACGAGTATAGTAGTAAAACTATCGAGCATAGTGTTAAAACTATCGAGTATATTGCTAAAACTATTGAGCATTCATATTAAACAGACGAGCATTCAAACTAACGAATATATTTAAATTCAATGAGCATTCATGTAAACCTTTCGAGTATAGATGATAAACTAATGAGTATTGTTATCAAACTATGGAGTTTGAGTATTAAACTAACGAGCATCTAGAATTAATTAGCAATTTAACACTAGATTATGAAAAAGGAGGACTAGATGTTTAAAGATTTACTCTATTGCTTAATAACAACTAAAATTAACAACTAAAAGCGGACTAAAATATAATTTCAGTTCATATTAACAAAATAACCTTTGACAAGTTCAAAATTTGAGGTATTGATGAATTCTTTTCTTGCTTGATCTTGAATATTTGTTACTAAAACTGCAAAACACAACTAAAAATTAGAAAATTAAAATCAGCTTACCTTTGATCAATGCTGGTTAATTAGAAGAATTCTGATAAGTTCTTGAATTGATTTGTTACGTACAAGTAGGAGAAAGCTAGATATTAGGGTTAAATTTAAAAAAAAAAGAGAGAGAGAAGTATACGTTCTGTGAAACGTGAAATCAGTTTTTTTTTTTTGGATAATTTCCAAAACAGTTTTTTTTATTTTTTTTTTTAATAGTGCTGATGTCATCATCCGGGGGTACTACCCCCGGGTATACAGTATACCAACTGACTTCTTCAAGGCAAGTATGGACATAATTTTCGGCCCAAAAAGACCACAATAGTTTTCTTCTCTTTTTAGCTTGGATAATATGATCGAGTAGCATTTTAGAATTTCTTGATCATGTTATATCAACAAATGCTTAATTCTATAAAACTTACATAAAACAACCAAGTAAAAACATTGAAAATTTCAACCAAATTAATTAGTCTTTGGGTATAATTCTAGTTCGAATAATTTATGGTTTACTTATTGTCCCCGCTTCCTAAATAATCCCCCCCTAATCTTACCATTATGTCTAAATCTATTACATATGTGAATGCAAATTAAGCACAAGTCGGGACAGGAGGATTGCTAACCCACAGGCCACAACATTATTAGAGAGGAAAATGATAGAACTAGCAAAGTAGTGACATTTTCACCCATGGCTCACCATTTAACTTTTGTTCCGATCCTCTCTAATATTTGTTCCCCAGCATAAGGCTAGTATTACTCAGATGAGAGTGTTAACGATGAAGGAAGCTAGGGAGGATAATGTATGAATCACTGAGATATTAAAAAGAAAACTTGGTTAATTAGGGGTCATATATAGGGCGACCATGGAACCCTATTATTCAATCAACCTCCAATCCTGTTGAATTGAAGTATAAAATTATTGTGGATGCCCTAACTATTAACCATCAATCATTAGTCTAAACTTTTGATTCAATTGGTTATCTAACGTAGTTACGGAGCCTCAGCGATCGTAACGTCTCAAGTTCAAATCCTGGTAACTCTCTCCTTTGTTGTGTTGGAGCCTTAATAAAAAGAGCTCAGTTTAAGTGTTGTGTTTGTAGGCCTTTACATGAGGGGGCGTGTTGAATTATAAGATCGTTGTGGATGCCCTAACTATCAGTCTAGACTTTTGACTCATTTGATTATCTAACAAATCCCCCACTACACCTCGCCTTAGCTTCAATTCTCATTATATTCGGAGGGTCAATTATTGGTCAAAGTCGACATTGTCTAATCACCCTTCACCAAAGTAAATGAATCATAGAATTGGTATCACATAAGTTGTGTTTGGGGTGGATTTTCACCCTATAGAGTCCTAAAATTACCCCGTACTATGGATCCTGGAATTACCCTGCAGAAGTCAGAAATTACCCCATAGAGCTGTACGTGGTACAACAACTTCTACAAGAAAGGATCTAAGTCGTTTGAATGGGTCAACAACCGTTATTCCTATTAATTATGATTAATGGTGAATATATGGCAGTTACAAAGAAGATATTCCAGTCAATGGGGCCGTTTATTATGTCAATTATGGTGCATTAATGACATTTAATGCTATGGAGTAAATTCTGGAATTGGAGGTTACAGAGCTGTAGACATAGACTTAATGGAGGAACAATGAATGACGTTAATTATTCAATGTCAAGCAAAGAGGCAGCTATAAAAGAAGATTTCAAGATAAAGAGGATCATCTGAACTATTCTCAATCATACTCATATACATACACACGAAATCCTATACTATTATCTTGTAACCCTAGTCTAGTATCCTAAGGAGTATTACTACGTCACCTACAAAGCATCTAGTGGAAACTTGGTGGGAAAAAGTCATCCCCCGGTGGTTTTTCCCTTATTCACAAGGGTTTTCCACCTACAAAAGTCTCTTGTCTTATTTGTTCATTATCTTTACTTATTTCTTGTATTATCATCTTCCCTTACCCTGTACGGATTCCTATGTCCCCCCGGTAATCCTACATCCCCAATTCGTTATCCTACGTCCCCGATCAGTTGTCCTACGTCCCTAACCCATATTTCTATAGCCTAGACCTCTTGAGATATACACCAACTCGTAAATACTCAATTCCCTATAGTAGTATAGTGACTAGATACCCCCTTTATCGAAAATAGGCCATAGTGCAGATTTTTGACCAAAACAGTAGTGTGCACTACAGGCAAGTCAAGTACATGACTGATCCATTGCGCCTCTTCATCAGAGAAAAGCCTTTTCCCATATGCATTGAGTTTTGCAATTTGGGCATCACTTAGCTGAATTCCTGTCAAATTAACACAAAGTTATTAGAAAAGCCAAAGCGCAAATAGCATTATAGCAGGAGAAAAAAAAATTAATTAATGGAAATAGCTTGTATTAAAGCCCAAATCCCCCCGGTAGACATCTAAACTATGCCCAAAAATTTTAAAAAAATTAACTAGTATTCATGCTTAAAAGAACTACCCAAACTTATGGGGCTAGATTCGTCCATACCCCGTCACATAGGGCAATTATATTATACCCCTGTAGCCCCTCTAGAATTGACGAGCAATGAGTGTAATTTGATGAGCAATGTGATCATAGCATCCACCTTCATATATAAATCAATTAACTTATATTTTTGATGTTGTTGGGTGATTTTTATTGTTTTTTACCCATACCGATGAACGCTCCGCATATTCATATTTGCTCATCGAAATATAGCCTAATGCTCATCGAATATTCATGAATTGCTCATCTAAATGTTGCGGGGGTACAAAAGTTGCGTATACCCCCAAAGGTAGGGTATAATAATTTTCTTTCTTCTCCTGGTGGTAACCCCTCTCCGTGGACACCACCTTCCTCCCTTCATACTCCAAACGTTAACTAAATGGAAATTGGGGAAAAGCCATTGATGGGGGTCGATAAATGGGCCACGGATAGATGGGAGTCCAGCGAGTATTAGCAAGAAAGGCCCATTGTACTCAACAGCAGGGCAAGCCTAATGGACCGTCCTCAGCCCAAGCCCATCAGGTCTTTGAGCTATGCCCGTGCAAGACACGGCCTTGTATTTAAACATCTATAAATAGAAGGCAAGCCACAACCTCAAAGGGTAAGAGTGAGGTAAGGGAAAAAGACCTAACCTAAATATTTGACCAAGAAGACAGAGAACTAACTTAACCTTCGGAGGGGTTTCTCCGGAAGACCCCCCGGAGCTAGTAATCCGTGTTCCGTGTGCAAGCAAGAAGGCAAAGAGGAAGAACACCAAGGACGCTCCCTTCCATAAATACAAATTCACATTGTTGTCATCTTTTGACCCAAACAATTTGGCGCCGTCTGTGGGGAAAGTCAACTAAAAACCACTTCAATCAAAACCTTCAACTTCGCTAAAGTTCATGGAACCAAACAACGGAAAGCCTTGGGGTGGGACGACGAAGCCACCCGAAGGGTCCACACCCATATACGGGATGCCCCAGATGCCCAGCACCCCGTTAAGCGAGATAGTAGTAGGAGAAGCATCAGGGACAATCCGTCATCAGCCGAGGATTCCGGGAGCCGGCAATGCCGCATCGACAGCACCCCCGGGGTTTCAAACCATCCAAACAGAACAAAGTCCATCTAACCTGCCGACCAGAAGCGCCGCCCCGACCATGACGTTAGATCCAGCCCAGGTACAATCAATGGTCCTGGCTATGAAAGCTATCCTAGATAGCTTCGCAACACCAGCAGCTGCGAAGGTTGCCGCAGAAGCCGGGGCCACCCCGGTAACCCCCATCCAGCTGTTCAACAGCCCAACCGAGAATGCGGGGCCCACACAGGCTTCGGGATCTAACATAAGGCCCTCTCGGCCCAGGCCGACGGTCATCGGAACAGGAAGAAGCCATGACAAAGCTCCAAGCAAGGCGGGCACCAGCCAAAGGACAACCCCTCACACTAAGTCGAAGGCTGACCAGAGTAGCTCGGAGCGGTGGTCCGAAAGCGAGGAAGACGAACCTAGTCAACAAGCAGAGAGCATGATGACAGGATATCGAAGGACCTCTAAACCAACACCATTCGCTCGGCACATCTCAAAAGTATCCGTACCCACCTTCAAGTTGCGAACAGGAAGGTTCGACGGAACGACGGACCCCACCGAACACTTGAACAGCTTCGACAGCCACATGTCCATGTACCAACTAGAAGACGCTGTCTGGTGCAAGGCGTTCCAGAACACTCTAACCCGGATGGCACAGACCTGGTTCTGGACCATCCCTGCGAAAAGCATCACCAGCTACCAGAAACTATCAAGGCTGTTCGAAGACCACTACTCTGGAAATAAAAGAAGAGAAAGATTGGCGACGGAACCTCCTAAATGTGAAGCAGAAAGAAAAGGAAAGTACCAGGGCATACATCAAACGCTACAACGAGGAATACCAACAGATCCGAAACTGCTTGCAAGAGGTCGCAGTCATAGCCCTTACCCATGGGCTTCGACCAGGACCCTTCCACAGCCGAATCATTAGAGAGCCACCTACAACAATCGCCGAAGCCAAAAAACTTGCGAAAGGATTCATATGGGAAGAGGAATACCATGAAGTCTTTACCCCTCCGAAGAGAAAGGCCCCTGAAATGGACAGAGAGAGACGAAGCCGGAGCTTCGCAGACGAAAGAAAAAAAGAGGACACAGGAAGGAGTAAAAGGCTCAAATTCCCGAGCAAATACGAAAACTATACTGATTTAACGATTGGAAGAGCCGAAGTGTATGCATTGCATAAAGACAACGGCGAATGGGTGAGGCCGCCAAAGATGGAGTACAAGCGAAGGGATAAAACTCACTACTGTGAGTTCCATGAAGACTTCGGACAAAAGACAGATGACTGTCGGCATCTCAAGGATCAAGTAGAAGACCTTCTCAGGAAGGGCTTCTTCAAACAATATCGGGTGGCAAAGGAACCAGGAGCAGGCCCCAAACCTCCGATGAAGGAGAGGCTGGGAGAGATCCACATGATCGCTCAACGGAAACCCAAGCCAAAGAAGCAGGTGTCGGTGTGGAAGAGGCTTGGCGAAATCCACGTCGTCATCGGAGCTGAAGCGCACGGGCGCTCAGTAAGAGGGAACAGAAGGCACCTCCAAAGCTTGACACACCAAGTAAACTTCGCCGGTTCAGAGGCCCCCACCCCGAAGGAGATCATTTCCCAAATGGTGATCACACAGTTGGATTACGATAGAGTGGTCTACCCTCACAGCGACCCGATGGTGATCAAAGCGGACATTGGTAATTACCTCGTCAGCCGGTGCCTCGTCGACACAGGAAGCTTTACTAACCTGATTTATGTAGAAGCCTTCGACAAGCTAGGGTTAGGGAGGAAGTGCCTACGGTCGCAGGCCAAGGCATATTCCCATTAGGTTATGTAAGGCTACCACTGATGATCGGCGAAGGGGAAGCTGCTCGGAACATAATGGCTGAATTTGTCGTCATCGACGCTCGCTTCGCATACAACGTCCTCATCGACCGAATCACCTTACGAGAGATAGCAGGCTTCGTGTCCATACGAGCACTCACCATGGTTTATGTATCTAACAAAGGGGAAGCTGCTAAAATACATGGCGATCAAACAGCCGAGAGGTCCTGCAATGTGGTGTCTATACAAAAGGCACGAAAGAAGGTATCCAACCACAGCAGCTCCCAAACATCGCCGATGGATATAGATAGCAAGGGTCCACCAGGGCTTTCCGAGGCTCCGGCTTCGAAGGTGGAAGGTTCATCCGCCTATATCGAAGCCAAAGCCTCGAAAAGGGGGCCAACATGCAGTGATGCCCTAGAAGGGGTAGATCAAGGTGAAAAAAAACCAGGTTGAAAAGTCAGAAGAGGTTGAGCTAGCACCGGATCAATCTGTGCACATAGGTTCAGACTTGGACGCAGACATGAGGATACATTTAATCTCACTACTTAAGGAGAACGAAGACGTGTTCGCATACTCGGCAGCAAAAATGTCAGGAATAGATCCGAGGGTCATGGAACACAAGCTAAGCGTCAATCCAGATTCAAAACCGGTAAAGCAAAAGAAGAGAACAGTCTCCATCGAGAAGGATGCAACGATCAAGGAAGAGATCAACAAGCTGTTGAAGGCAGGTTTTATCGAACCTTGTGACTACCCCGAATGGTTGGCGAACGTGGTTATGGTCAAGAAAGCATCGGGTGCGTGGAGGATGTGTGTTGACTTCACAAACTTGAACAAGGCATGCCCAAAGGACTGTTACCCATTGCCGAGAATCGATCAACTTGTAGATTCCACAAGCGGGCACTCGATGCTGAGCTTCCTCGACGCCTTCTCAGGATACCACTGTGCGAAGAGGATAGGAACAAAACCGCCTTCATAACCAGCCACGGGGTGTTCAAGTACAAAATGATGCCCTTCGGCCTGAAGAACGTCGGGGCTACGTACCAGAAACTCATCGATAAAGTCTTCGAAGCCCAAAAAGGAAGGAACATTGAGGTATACGTCGACGACGCCATCGTCAAGTCAAAAACAGATCAAGCTCATCTCGAAGACCTGAAGGAAACCTTCGACTCTCTACGAAGGTACAGAATGAAAATCAATCCAAAGAAGTGCTTGTTTGGTGTCCGGTCCGGAAAATTCCTAGGCTTCTTAGTCAGTGAAAGAGGGATAGACGCAAACCCAGAGAAGATTAGGGCGATCATCGACCTCCCTGAACCGAGAAGCAGGAAAGATGTAATGGGGCTTACGGGGAGGATGGCCGCTCTGTCACGGTTCATAGCAAGGTCAGCAGACAAGTCCACTCCATTCTTTGACATCCTAAAGGGCAACAAACAATTCGAATGGGGTCCTAAGCAGGCCCAAGCCTTCCAACAGGCAATATCTGGTCGAGAAGGTACAGACTCTAGCCAGACCTGAACCAGGCGACCCTCTTACTTTGTACTCCCTCCGTTCGGCTATAAAATGCGTAGGGTCGGAACACAGTTTTTAAGAAAAGTAGAATAAAGAATGAGTTTTAGGGTCCACTTAGTGTAAAATTACACATAGGGGTATGTCCCACTTCCACTTTTAATAAAAAATTAGCGGTGTTTTGGTATTTATATGTACAAATAAGGAAAGATTCCAAGTATGAAGTTTAAAGATGAACACCCCTAAATAGAAAGTAGGAAGTTTAAAGCGGAACGGAGGGAGTACATCGCAGTGACCGAAGGAACCATAAGTGTCGTGCTGCTAAGGGAAAAAGGGAAGACACAACAACCTGTTTACTATGTAAGCCATACCCTCGTACAATCAGAAAGGAATTACTCTATTGTAGAGAAGGCTGCCTATGCAGTAGTAATAGCATCACGGAAACTGAAGCCCTACTTCGAAGCCCACCAGGTGACCGTCCTCACCAACCAACCATTGGAGAAAACGCTCGACAAAATAGAAAAATCAGGAAGGCTAGCTAAGTGGGCTGTAGAGTTGTCAGAGTTCGGAATTCGTTACAAAACAAGAGGGTCAGTCAAGGGACAAGCCGTAGCAGACTTCATAGCCGAATGCTCTTACTGGGATTGCCCTGACTCAAAGAAGGAACTCTAGGAAGTGTTTACCGACGGCTCCTCCACAGCCAACAGAGCAGGGGCCGGCATGGTGATCATTTCACCAGAAGGTCTCAGATCGTAATTCGCGCTCCGCTTTCTGTTCGAAGCTTCCAACAACGAAGCTGAATACGAAGCTATCATAGCAGGAGTAGAGCTGAGCGTCGTCGCCGGAGCAGAACACCTAGTCATCAGAACCGACTCCCAACTTATAAGCAGTCAAATCAGAGGAGAGTACGAGGTTCGGGACGAATCGATGAGCCGATACCTCTCCGAATTCAAGCTGGTAGCCGGGGCCTTACGCTCAGTCGAAGTCGACCTTATACCCCGGTCACAAAATCATCAAGCCGACGCACTGTCGAAACTGGCCAGCTCCAGCCTACAAGAGGTATCAAGGTCGGTGTACGTGGACATCCGACAAGAGAGAAGTGTTGATATAGGGGAGGAGGTGTTCCCGGTCGACGAAGAGGCAAACTGGATGGTTCCGATCATCAAGCATAAAACCGAGGGGATCCTTCGCGAGGAGCATTCCCTTCGGAAGAAAATGCAACGAATTTCCAGCCACTTCGTCATGATCAATGGTGAATTGTATCGAAGGTCGTTTTCCTCACCCCTCTTGAAATGTGTGGGAATGCTCGACGCCGACTACATTCTAAGAGAGATCCACTTTGGCATCTGTGGACATCATATGGGAGCGAGAACCCTTGCACACAAGGCACTACGTACTGGGTACTATTGGCCGACGATGCTGAAAGATTCGAAGAGGATGGTGCGAGATTGCCACAATTGCCAAGTACATGCTCCAGTAATTCGAATGCCGGGTAATGACTTAATGCCCGTCTTGAATCCTTTGCCCTTTGCACAATGGGGGATGGACACCATCGGGCCTTTTACGAAGGCAGCATACCAACTATGGTACCTCATCGTCGTGCAAGATTACTTTACAAAGTGGATCAAAGCAGTACCGGTGGCGCAGATTACCGAGGCGGCTGTCCAGAAAGTCATATGGCAGAACATCATCACTCGCTTCGGGATTCCGAAGGTAATGGTATTTGACCATGGAAGGCAGTTTTTCTGCTCGGAGCTAAAAACATACCTCGCAGAGTTTGGCATCAAATTCGCTTACTCAACCGTTTGCCACCCGCAAAGCAATAGACAGGCCGAAGCTGCTAACAAGCAAGTATTGAACGGGCTGAAGAAGCGCTTGGAGGAGGCAAAAAATAAATGGGTAGAGGAGCTACTAATCGTGCTATGGTCCCTTCTAACGACTGAGAAAGCGGCTACGGGATACTCTCCTTTCAAGATGGTATACGGATCCGAAGCTGTCATGCCTGTGGAAACCAGAGCCGAAACCGCGAGAGTCCTCCACTGGAACGCCGAAGACAATAATGAATCTATGATGACAGCACTCGACCTCTTGGACGAGGCAAGAGACGACACACGCGCATCCCTAGCAGCGCAGAAGGATCGGATGCGCAGTGCATATAATCGAAGGGTGCGAGGTCGGTCAATCGAAGCCGGAGATCTAGTCCTACGAAGGTCTGAGGCTTCGCAGAAATCACAGATTCATGGGAAATTGTCAGCCAAATGGGAAGGACCATACAGGGTCACCAAGAAGTGTGGTCCAGGAACCTTCGAGCTAGAAGAGATAGGGGGCAAGGCCATGCCGGTACTCTGGAATACCGACAACCTCAAAGTGTACTATCCTTAGAAATGTAAATGTAAAAACTCGTGTATCCGAAGATAGCCCGGATATTACCAATATGTAATTAAGAAACGGTCGTTATGAAAATGACTCCCTTTATGATCCAACATCCGGTGTACGCCACCTTCTTTTACAATTAGCACATTTAGGATGGAGGGAATGCAAGGATTGACAAAGGAAGAAAAGGGGCTCCGCCCCGGACTCTTGAAGAAGACCCAGTCTCATTTGGAGCTTCTAAGGAAGCCATGGACTGAGCGCTCACAAGTTTTAATGAAAAGGGGCACCGCCCGGATTCTTGGAGAAGACCCAGTCCCATTTGGAGCCTCTAAGGAGGCCATGGACTGAGCGCTCACAAGTTTTAGCAGAAAAGGGGCTCCGCCCCGGATTCTTGAAGAAGACCCAGTTCTATTCGGAGCCTCTAAAGGAGGCCATGGACTGGGCACTCACAAGTCATAAGGGAGAAGGGGTCTCCGCCCCGGACACTCGGAAATGTCATAGCATGTAAGGCAGGGGCTAAACCCACTGTGAGTTGCATCCCGTAGCCGAAGGTGAACAATGCGAAAGATTAATTCACTACCGTCAACGCGATCATATTAGCAAACAACAAAGAAGTAGACGAGGCGAAGAATTAATTCATTACATACACTTGTTCGGTTGACAACACAAGAACACCAATTGTTTTAGAAATACAAAGCCGACGGCCTCCTACGAGAAGCCCCTACGGCCTACCACGCAGAAACAAACACAAAAGCTAAAGTAGAAAGAAATCAATTCAACCCTTCCCAATCAGGTAGGCCACGCTGACGAGGAGCTGGACTCAGAGCAAGAGAACCGCCCGTAATCCTATGCCCCATGATCAGGAGGACCCATCGGAGCAGAGGTACCTACTTGAACCTCAGCAGAAGGCTTCGACACTTCAGCCTGACCGGATGATTTAGAAGCCAAGGCATCCTCCGGAGGGGTTGTGAAACTCTGAGCAGCAGGAGCGTTTTTCAAGATAGCCCATTGAAGCCTCACCTGCTCCTCTTTGAAGTTCTCCATTTTGTCCTAGTCGTCCTCACGATCAGGGAACAGGCGAGTAAAGATCTCGAAGGCAGCATACCACATCGTGTTCATCCCCTTCTTATGCCTCTTAGCGATCTCTTCTAGGGCCGCTGCTTGAACCTTCGCAATGGCAGCCTCCTTCTCTGAGGTCATCTGCTCGGTAACCTTCTCCAGCCGGGATCGAAGTTGCTTTTTGTCCTCCTCGAGCTGGTCCACGCGAGCACGAAGGGTGGCGATGATATCTTGGTTGGCCGAAGCTTCAGCTCTGAACTGAGCAACTTTCCCCTTCAGCTTCTCAGATGACCCTACATGTTCCTCAACTTCTTTAGCGAGGCCATCCTTTTTGCGACGAAGGTGGTTCATCGAATCCTGCAATTCACCGTTTTTGTGCTCCATTATCTTCTGAGCCGCTATCGCCCTGTCAGCTTCGGCCCGCTCCTGATCGGCGAGCCCTTGGTAGTGAACTCCTAGTTCACAAGCAAGCAGCAAAGATTGCGACGCCTGCCAAGAACATACAACGGTCACTCTTATTAGGTAGACGTAGCTGGCGAAAAATAGATGGGGAAGGAATATACATACCGTAGCAAGTTCATGAAGAGGAGCCCGAATGCTCGTACCAAGCTCCATCGGCCTGTCCAAAGGCGGAACCAGACCCCGCAAGAGCCTCCATCCCAGATTGTTTCCCAACGAAGGGTCAAATTGTCGAAGACTCTCATGCGGATACACCTCCGGCATAGGCTGCCAAAACGAGGGTCCCTCACCCGAATCAGGACGCAGATGTGAGCGACCAACAATGACAAGGGGCAACTCGACAACCTCCCTCTCCAAGAAGGTCCCCGTTTGCTGTGAATGAGTATGGTCGGCATTAACGCCTGATGGTTGACCATCTGTGTCATGCACCCGATCAAGCTCTCGACACAAACTAGAAAGGTTGTAGGTGTCAGACGCAGGCTGGCGAAGCTCAGGAGATAAACGAGCCTTCTTCGCCGAAGGTGAAATCCCGAAGCTATCAGGGACATCACTAGCAGGCAGCTCAACCTCCTTAAAACCAGGGGTGGGGATCAGCTCAGGCTCTTCGACCCTGACCCTCTTGGCATGAATCACGTCCCCAATCTCATCGGCCACGTTTTCGAAGACGCTGACCGCAGGTGAAGTTTCTCGAATGCGAGACTCGACGGCTTCGGTGACACCACCCTTGTTCGCCTTCCTGCTAAAATCGAGGCATCTCCCCAGCAGGAAGATCAGAGATCTTAAACATCTTCGAAAAGTCCATGAGAGAACGTGCAGTATAACGCCTCGAAGGAGCAGTAGGAGCCGCAGTCACAGGAGAGCGATCTGGCTTCAGATTCAACTTACGCAGCACGGCGTCGCTCCACTAAAAACTCTTTGGGAGATCTGAAATTACCAAAGAGGAGTATGTTAGCATCTAAACCAGAATACAGATACAAATACACAGAAAGACAAAAGCGCTCCGGCCGAAATACCTGAACCAACGGCCGGAACGAGCCCCCCGGCAACCAACAGGGTAGGAGAAGAAATAACATCAAAATGAGGAAGCCAATTTTTAGGACCAGGGTACTTCCCCAACCCATGGGTATCGAAGAAGTCGAAGGCCTGTTGCTCGGGCCTGGATAGAGGGACCTTCCTTGCACCCGCTATCGAAGGCCTCTCGTTACCAACAACCAAGTAAGGGTTCACATTCATGGAGAGGAAACGCGGCAACGGATATGATTTAGGAATATGAAGCCACAGGAAATGATCCTTCCAGCTCCGAAGCCCCTCCAACCGAGGATACACAGTCGACTTTCCTTGGCGAATACTCAGAGAATATCAACCAGTCGTAGGACCATCGTTCTTTTGGAATATATGGAGGTGGCGAAACAGGTTCAGCATCAAGGGAAAACCCTTGAAGGTACAGACCCAGATAAAAGAGATGATTGTTCGAATGGACATAGGAGTGACCTGACAGATAGCACCCTTGAAACGTTTCATTATCTCGACAACGAAGGGATGCAAAGGAATCCGAAGCCCCCACTCCAAATCATTCAGGTAAATGGCAGTACACCCCTTTGGGGGATAGCCAACCCTATCACCCGGTCTTGGAAGGGATAGGAAATACTCGTCGCCCATCTCAAACAACTTGTTAGCCGCCTTTACGGCGTTTAAACGGATCATATCCTCCCTCCAAGAGGGGTCGGGCACAACAGTCATCAGATTGTTGTAGAATTCCTCTTCTTTCGGAGACAAGACCATTATCGGGTTGGCCATCGGAGAGCCAGAAGATTGCGAAGGAGGGCGACTAGAAAGAGGCTTGACGCATATGGCTTCGACCCCCTTCGAGGAAGTTACCAGGACGACGTCCTCCCTGGCGGCGTCGGGATCGTTCCCTCTTCCGGAGCTCTCACTGCTGCCGATGTCATAGTGTGTGGGCTTACCAACGCCCCTAGCCTGAAGAGCACTTTTGCGAGTGCTAAACCGCCTCCGCGATACAGGGGCTGGAGCCTTCGAGAGGCATTGACTAAGAGGCTGGTCATCCAGATCGTCGGACGACCCCGAAGCCCACACGGATTTTGGCGAGGGAGTCCTTTCCGGCTCCGATTGAGAGAGGGACTTTATGGAATCATTTTGAGAGTCGGACCCCTGAGACATAACTGACAGTAAAAATAGGAGACGAGATAAGAAAGGGGAAGAGAGGGCTTACTCGAAAATAGCGAAGGGAGGTCACCGGACTCACCACCGTTGTAAGCACCACGAGCGGAAAAAGGGATTTGTGAAGAGAGAGTGAAAGAAAAAAAAATTGGTGTCAAATGAATGTTCCGGCGTGCTTCCCGTCCTCCACTTTATTTATAGAAAAAGAATATAGAAAGACAGCAGTTACCGAGGGAGAGAAATGATGGGTAGCCGAACGTGGGTTGACACTTGGCAGAGACGGTTGGCAACAGTTATTACCCTCTTCATCAGCGCCCATCGATCGAGAAATGGTAAATCAAAACGTTAAGCTTCCATTTTGATTTGGCGCTATTGATGGGGGTCGATAAATGGGCCACGGATAGATGAGAGTCCAGCGAGTATTAGCAAGAAAGGCCCATTGTACGCAACAGCAGGGCAAGCCTAATGGACCGTCCTCAGCCCAAGTCCATCAGGTCTTTGAGCTATGCCCGTGCAAGACACGGCCTTGTATTTAAACATCTATAAATAGAAGGCAAGCCACAACCTCAAAGGGTAAGAGTGAGGTAAGGGAAAAAGACCTAACCTAAATATTTGACCAAGAAGACAGAGAACTAACTTAACCTTCGGAGGGGTTTCTTCGGAAGACCCCCCGGAGCTAGTAATCCGTGTTCCGTGTGCAGGCAAGAAGGCAAAGAGGAAGAACACCAAGGACGCTCCCTTCCATAAATACAAATTCACATTGTTGTCATCTTTTGACCCAAACAGCCATGTCAAAGAGAGGAGAGACTGATAGAGGCGGAGTTAGAACAAAACCCGGGTTTTCGTTATGGCTCCCCCGTCTAGTCTCTTCGCCCCTCACAATAACAAAAGCAATTAGAAACACGAGTTAGTGTATCGTATTATACCTTGAGACTGAGACGTGGAGAGTCTGTTGGGTTGTGCCCTAGGATTCGGCCAACGACCTTCGGGTGACATTGATGCGCTTATGCGCGTTTTGAGTTTTGACTACTTGAGACTGTAATAATATGATGCATGAGGAGTATTTAAGAAGCAACACAATCGTCGAGAGAATACTTTGGTTCGATATATTGAATCTATTGATACCTGATAATCATTGGGAGTATATATATGGTGAGTGTGATAAAAATTTTAAGAAAAGTTAAGGCTCGCATAGTCCTGGCCGATGGGCCGGGTCAGAGTTTATAAAGGTTAACTAAAAGGGGCACTCTCACCGATCTGTTATAAACCGAACAAGGTCCATTTGACACGCTTATTGAGAATGCAGTATTTGCTAACTGATTAGTTAAGTTCGTTTGAAATAAAGTTGGGTTAGCTTAGACTTTTATCTATCCTGTTATACAATTTTTTGGAACTTTGATTAAGATTAACACGTCCATACACCTTATTCAGTAAGCGTCTAGAGTGGTCCTACACTGTTTATAGCTGAACGGAGGCTCGCCGGATTGAGGGGTTCAATTACCCCTATGATCTATAACTTTTGGGGATACCTAAATTCCGATGGTAAGGCCATGACAATTTCGGAAATTTCGAAAATACCAACGTACAACTGATGTAAAAAAATTAATAGGAAGAGGTGTACATGGTAAACGCTAACGCGTCTATGGGAAATGGTGGTACACGAGGATATGGTGTAGTGAATCGTGATGGGTGCAGTGGCGAAGTCGGTAAAAAGACGGAGTAGGCGGAGATCTATCTATTTATATATAAGAGGTGGGGTGGGTCGAATCTTACAATTTAATTACTTATTTTTAACTAGACTTCATTATGCCAAAAATTAGATAAGATACCGGAACATATAACACCGGAATTGTAATAACCGGTGTTATAAAAACATAAGACACCGGTTATGTGTGAACCGGTGTTGAAAACAACATAAGACACCGGGTGTTTGAAAAACCGGTGTCTTATGTATTCCTGAAAAATCAAGAAATAAAAAAGAAAATCTTATTTACCACTTAAAAAAACACATAAATAACCCTACTCTTTGGATTCTCCGCCCCTATCCCCCCACGTTAATCTGAGATCTTATACTCTATATCTGCTCCTCTCTCAAAACAAAGAATAACCTTCATTCTCCCTCCGTCCTTTTAATTTCTGATCTCTCCTCCTCATTCAAACTTATATCTCAAATTCTAACCATCTCTCATTTAGCAAGAACTTATCATCTCATCTCTTTCCTCCCTATTAACACCTCAGTCGTTCTTCAATTGTTGATTACTTTTCATACGGTATATTGTATATGGTTTTCCCTTCTCTTTTCTCAACTGTTCTTCAATTCGTTTTTATTGAAATTAGGGGAACAAATGATTTTCGTTTCTTTTAAATCTGTTAAGTTTTATGATGATTTTTTGGTTTAAAATTTTGATTTTTGTTGTTGTTAAAATCCAGATCTAGTAGAGGAATGGGCATATCGATAGTTTTTTCCCTCTCTCCCGTCATTTCCTCATTTCTTAATTTTGTTCTTAGTTATGAAACTGATTTTCTTTTGTGTATTGGTGAGATTGTTTGTCTAATTAGGTGAATCGACGGAGGAACTCGAAATCATGATTAGCAAAGCTAAGGATGGAAGAACGTGTCGGTGGAGTTACATTCGCAGGTTTGAATTATGAGTGTGTGATTTTGTATAATTCGTTTGATTTATTTAAGCATTTACTTTATTCTGATTAATTGGTACTTTAACATGCCCAAATTATATTTATTTTCGATATGTTGAGATGTGACAGGACTTAGGAGCAATTTCCAAGCATTCCAAGCAAGATGAGATGAAGAACAACAAGAACAATAAAAAGGAGTACACCAAGTTTGTGAACGAGATCAAGAACAACAAATGCAGTAGATATTCACAGCAAATGCATAATGAATTATCTAGCAAAATTTCAATTGGGTTGTCGTAAGTGTCAAATTTGTATGAACTTTGTTCAATTATTAAATTTGATAATGATAAGACTTTTTCTCCTAATACCGAGATTTTTTATTTTGGAAAATTGGTGTACATAAGACACCGGTTGGGGCCATAACCGGTGTCCTATGTGCCTCTTTGACCAGATTAAATCACACTACGACACCGGTTTTGTGCCTAACCGGTGTCTTTATGTGCTACGTTTTACACCGGTTTGTTTTTAGAGTAACCGGTGTCTTATGTTAAGACACCGGCAGTCCAGACACCGGTTATACCGGTGTCTGGTTGATTTTAGACCCGGTGTCATATGGAATTTTTGGCGTAGTGCTTTTAGTAAACGTATATACTCCATTTGATTCTTTAGCTTTGCTCCATTTCATTTGGGCACAAAGTTTAGTAGCAGTGGGTAGCTTTGGTTTTTTTACACTAAAGGGCATTTGTCTCATATGCACATAAATATGCCCTACCTTCAGTGAAAGTAAAGGTGGTCATATGTCTATACAAATGCCACACATAAATAGTAATGGGGCAAATCTATTACACCATCCAAAAAAGAAAAATGGGGCAAATCTAAAGAATCGGAGGGAGTAAAAGTTTACAATATTTCCGGAAGCTGGGTGTGGTCTTTGCTTTGTACTAGTAAGAGGAAGAAAGATAACCTAAGTATATTGCTAGTGTAAATATTGATTGTACCATGGCAATTTCAAAATTACTGAGAATAAGACTTTATTTTTATTTATAGTCTTATTTATTTTTTTATTTTTTTATTTTTAAAAGATTAGCTTTATTCTCCATAACGGGAAAAATGAAGAACAATAATACAACCTTACCAAAAGGGGTAGCAAAGTACAACCCTTTAAAGCACCTAGCGCCTATGCTAATTACAATTAGCAGCCAGGAATGCAACAACTTGTTTAGTAGAGAGAAATTCAACAATGGAAATAAGAGAAAGGAGTGGAAAAGAAAAGAAGAGAAAGGAAGGGAACTACGATTTCCTTTGTTAGGTTCACTTATTAAAATTTTGGAGGAATTGGAAGGAAAGTGAGTGATTTTATGTTGTAAATTGGTTTACCGTCCGATTCCGCCCGTTTTGGGAGGGAAGGGAAATGACAGTATAATGAAATATCATTTCCTTCCACTTATCATGTATTTTTATAAAACAAACGTAGGAAAGTTGTAAAATCTGTTTCCCTTCTTTTCCTTTTCGTCCATTTCCTCTCTACCAAACATACTGTAAATCTATCAATAACTCGGACACATACTAGAAATTTTATACAATTTGCAAATTTGCTCATCGCTTCTACTAGTGCCTCGGAAAATTTGAAAACTTTTTTCCCGCCACAACTCATAGAGTGCACAAGGAAATGCACATCCTTAAATAAAAAATATGACAATTTTCATTTTAGTTACATACTTAAATCAAGAATAGAACTGTAAGTGTGGAATGTTATTGGTATTATTAAGTGTTCAAAATAAGACAATAGAAATAGTGCCGAACACGTTAATGTTTTAACAGATAACATTCAACAGCTGTTAGACACGATGTAGCTAAGATAAAACGCTAACAGTTACAACTATTTTTGCCAAACAGACATATAACTTAAATGCGACGACGCATGGCAAATAGGTACAATTTCATCTCAAGAAACCACTAAAGGCTGAAAAATAAGTTGCAACGAAAGACATCTAAATATATATATGATTCGTGACGATGCACTCTTGGTGCACAAAAATACAAGAGAGAGAAAATCAATCGTAATTTTCTCCTCTCTTTTTTTCTAGTTGATCTCTTCATCTTGTTCGGTAAGATGGGTTTTCTGGGTTTCTAGCTCATCCCTATGGGTTTGTTAATTTATACGAATAAATGTTCTGGATATTTATTGATAAGAAGGGCTTTCTGTTTTTTTTTTTTTTGAAAACGGGTTTTCTATTTCTAATCAGCATGAAATTGAAATTTTTTTCTTCAATAATAGAATTTGGTAATTAGGTTTTTTTTTTTGGATTTTAAATTGGAATATTGGTTAGAATTTTGAGATTTGAAGAATGGGTATTTCTAAATTAGTTTTGGGAATCACATTGGGTGTTTCAAATTGGAGAAAAGGGTGCCAAGATTCAGATGGAAGAGAGGAGGAGGAGGTTTTATTGTTTGATTTTTGAATTTTGTTGTAATTGATTTGTTCTGTGTGATTGCATGTTGAAGTAAATGTAATTGATCATCAAGTTTGATAGGGAAACAGATGACAATGTTGGTTTGGATACTAATAAGGTGACATCAAAATTTGTCACAAAATGGCAGTCCTTTGTGTTGATTCGGCCATTACTGTTCGGGTTGGTGCTACTGGAGTGGTGCAGGTTGGGATTGGGAGATGAGGGATGAGTGATGAGAGATGAAAGAGGAGAGAGGAATAGGGGGTAACATTAGACCCTGAAAAGTGCTACCTCCCTAACGGCATAAGTCTCAGACCCTTAACGATAACAAATAGAACTTCAGACACCAAATGATAAAAAAAAAAAAACTAGAAACGTTGGACCCCAAATTGGGGCTTAGCTCGTCTTAAAAAACACAACGCATTTTTGAAATAGCTTGTATTTGTGAGTCAAGTTGAGTGTTAGCAGTCAAGATATAAATCTTTAAAATAATGTCACATTGTAATACCTTAAGAAACAATTAATTTTTTTTTATTGCAACATTTCTAATAATTCACCTCGAGTGATTAGAGTAGTATTACTTTAAGTAGTGTCAAATTCAAAATTTGTAGTTTCAATTAACTGTGAGTTTTTTTTTGGTCTCAAAAAGTCGTGGTACGAACCTACTGCTTACCCAGTACCCACGCACATTTCTCGCTATAGTTTTCGGCCCAAAAAGACCACAGCGGTTTTCTTTTTTTCATAACTTGGACGATATGGTAACACTTTAGAATTTGGAGTTTAAATAGTGTCCGTTCTTTGTAACTTTTTTTTTCTTTAATCTTACCATTATTTTTAGGTTCATTACAAATGTGACCGCAAACCTAGCACAAGTTGAGACGTTAATTGCTAACCCACAACATTATCAGAGAGGAAAATGACAGAATTAATGAGACACGTGTGAGTCCGTGACCCATCATTTTGCTTTTGTGCCCCATCATAGTGTTGTGTCTCATCATTTTCCTTCTGTTCCTCTATAAAGATGCCGATAGAATGTTGAGGCTAGCATTACTCGATTGAGAGTGAAACGGTTAGGGAAGTTGGGGAGGATAATGTAAGACTTAGAATCATTGCAGCGTTAAAAAGGAATTCGTTAAATAGTTGTCAAAGTCGACATTATTTAATCATCAAAGGCAAATGAATCATGGGTTGGTAACCACTAAGTTGATTTCACTTTTCAGTGATGGGTGTGTACGAATGATAATACTTTTACCGCTCACAAAGTATTGTAGGAAACCGTTTTCCAATAATTTATCACTGAATTTATCCAATGCTCCGTAACAATCTAATTCGATGAATTCTCTTATGTCAAACCCAAGCAAAACATTTAAAAAGCATAATGTAGAATTGATAAACCAATCCCATCATAAAACATATAGAATCGAGTCCAGCTTTCCTTATTACATATTTAACATCAGAGGTCTTGGGGAAGGTTGGTCTCATTGTGCATAGAGTATTCCTTTATATATAATGTTGGATGAGATTCCGCTTCATTTCGTCGTCTCGCCAAAACTCTTGATTGTGATTGCTCGCGATAAGCTGAGTAACATCGTGTAAATAATTAGTCTATACAGTAGCAACAACGACAATAGAGCCTTAAAAAAGAGTATTGAAATGTGTATTATTGTTGCATATGAAAACGGTTTATATATGCGATGAGGTAGAATAAGAAGGAAATTAGATAATAAAAGGTTAACACCTAAATTACCTTGAAGTGTTGCATTTCCATTGGGCATTAATCGTATCATCTTTGTGTTTGTGTTTGTGACTGTGACTGTGCTCGTTTTCAATTTCTTTTTCTTTTTCCTTAAATCTAAAATACCCTTAACAGAGGCAAAAAGGGAAGCCCTAGTGTGCACTACAGGCGAGTCAAGTACATCACTGATCCATTGCGCATCTTCATCAAAGAAAAGCATTTGCCCATTTGCACTGAGTTTTGCTATTTGGGCATCACTTAGCTGAGTTCCTGTGAGATTAACACAATAATGCTATCACAAAATCCAAGCGCGAAATAGCATTATAACAAGAAAAAAAAACCTATCAGGTAGCGGGTAGCCTCGGGTGCACCGGCTACTCCAATTTCCTGTGAGTGTTTAAAGATTATTCTCTAAAAAATTCCAAAAAAAAAAAAAAGATAAGAACTCGTATTAAAATGGCTACTAATAGGGAAATGTATCAATCATGATCACTCCAATTATAATACTACTATGTCAAGATCTCCTTGTGTTATGCACATAATTGATTGCAATTGAAATGCCATATATTTACCTTTTCAACTTACCTTGTATTGTTAGTAATGTTTGATTCTTACCTAGGTTTGTATTGTAATTATAAGAGTTTGATTAGATCTTGATTCTCATGTAATACATATATGTATATAAACAAATTCATATCAATACAATTAGACAAGCTTTCATGATAATTTCTCTCGTCCCTCTTCTCTCTAATTCTCTACGCCTCCACAAACTTATGGGGTTAGATTCACCGTACCACTGCCCCAAAACCCTAATTTCCCTCCCCCCAATGCAGTTTCCTGCGTTTCTATCATGACAACCATACACATGTGATCTCTTCTCGAAGTTTCTCCCTTCCTACTCCAAATTCTATCTATTTAGCGATAGAGAAGAGTAGGTGAAACGGTGAGAATGGGGAATTTCGAAAGGAGAGACTAATGTATAGAGGAATTATAACAAAATTCGAGATCTAGTTTTGACTCCCTCGTCGAGTCTTTGTGCCCCCGGCCATGACAATAACAATAATAAAAACGGGTTATCGCATCATATTCATACCTTGACACGGAGACATGGAGAATTTGTTGCGTTGTGCCTTAGGATTAGGCCAGCGACCTTTGGATGACATTGATGCGTCTACGCGGGTTTCGAGTTTTGACTATTTGAGATTGTATATGATGTCTGAGGAGTGTATGTGACACAATGGGCGAGGATCCCCTAAAGTTTATTTTTCCATAGAATTGGTGGAGTTTAATATAAAAAAAGTAAATAAGAATAATATAATTGATTTTTTTGAAAGTAGGGAGAAAATCTACAAAAGAAGTATTTTTTACCCACCAAAGTCATGAGGGTGGGATCTAAAAAACACAAAAGTTGTATTTGGTATTTATAAAACATCCAAGTTGAAAAACTTGTTTTTAAAACACACTTTAAATTATTTGGATATTTATTACATACCAAAACAAATAAAAAATTTAAAAGAATTAAATGAAATCATGAATAATAGGCTCGTTTAATAATAGGTGAATATATGGAGTAAATCCAATTCGTTGATCCGATCCAAAAAAAAAAAACAGATCACATAATTCAGCAAATATAAAAAGAAATTACAAACATGATCGAACGGTACCGTAAGTTCCAAAAAATAGCATAAAAACTTGTTTAGAAGTGCCAAAGTCCTTGCCGCTCGCCCTCCATCAGGTATAGGACGGCTCTCATTGAAACTCCCCATAATCTTAGGTTCTAATTGTAAAGTTTGTTGGATATAATTTAAGCTGGCGTCATGCCTTCGTAGAGAAAATCAATGATGGAGAATTGGAGGATAAGAAGATGAACAAGAAACCACTTAACCTTAGAGGAGGGAAGAACGTCTATCAGTTGATGAGTACTCCCTCCGTCCCATCTCAAACGCCCCATATTCCATTTGGAGCGTCCCACCTTAAACACATCATATTTCAATTTGCGACGTGCTACCTCAAACACCCCATCTATTTTGGGATATATTTCTCTTTCCTACTTTTATTAAATTATCAAATCATCTCTCACATTATCTCTCATACCTTTATTAATTCTCTCATTCTCTCTCCTCCTTTTTCCTAATATTACATCACTCAACTTACTATATCAATTTTTCTTGTTGCACTACAAAACCCCACGGGGCGTTTGAACTGGGACGGAGGGAGTAGTTTTTTTTAATTTTTTTAAACGCAGAAAAATAATTTAAGAGGTAAAATAAAAATCAACATAATTTTATCTGTTTTAGTGTTTAATAAATACCCAAACAGTTTGAAGTGTGTTATAGAAACAAGTTTTTCAATTTTGATGTTTCAAAAATCTCAAATACAACTTTGATGGTTTTTAGATCTCACCCTCCTCTCTTTTGTGGCTAAAAAAAAAATACTTCTTTGGAAAATCTACATGGTAGAGATATTTCCCATTTTAGGTAAATCTATATGGTAAATGTTTTTTTTTCAACTTTAAGGGATCTCAATTCATGAAGTAAATCAATCGCCGATAGAATATTTTAGCTAGTGTTGGTAATCATTGAGAGTATAATATGGTGATGTTGTTAAATTTCAAGGAAAGTTACGAATCACCACGAAAAGACCTGGCGTCCTGGCCAATGGGCCGGGTCGGGGCCCCTCAAGGTCAACTATAAGTGGCGTTCTCACCGTTTAGATATAAATCGTGTATGGCAGCTTGAGATGCTTATTGGGAATGGTGTATCTACTAGTTAATTAATCAAAGTTTAAAAAATTTGTATGTGACTAGCCACATAACTTATTGGAACGTTGATTAACCGGTTAGGAGGTACACCCTCTTCAATAAGCATGTTGACTGCTCTATAACTTTTGGCGGCACCTAAATTTTGATGGTATGTACAATGATGGTACACGAAGATATGGTGTAGTGATTCGTGACTGTCCGGGTGCAATGACGAAGTCAGGAATAAATGTCGGGCTAGGCCGAAATCTATTTATATGAGTTGGCCGGCCGAATATTATGATTTTCCTATTTTTAATTAGATTTATAATGAATGTATACAAAAATTTACGGTATTGCTGGAAGCTAGGGAGGGCGGCAGCCTAGGTAAGCCCTCTGGCTCCACCACTATCAGGATGTGGTCTTTGCCTCTTTGGTTGTACGGGAAAGAGGAAGAAAGTGAATCCAAACATATTGCTAGTGTAAATATCAATTGTAACATGACAATTTCAAAACTATCGAGAATAAGACTATTTTTTTTTTCTGACACATTCTTACGTCGAGAATAAGACTGTAAATGTGGAATACAATGTTATTTGTATTATTAAGTGTTCAAAATCAACCTTTAAACATTTAAAATTGATAGTAGTGCCGAACATGTTAATCTTTAACCAATAACGTTCAACATTTGCTAAACACGCTACAACAAAGATAAAACGCTAACAAATACAACTTCTTTTGCTGAACAAACGTAAAATGAAACACGACTACTGACACGCATGGCAAATAGGTACAATTTCATCTCAAGAAACCACTAAGATCATCTCCATTGGGGGTCTCAAAACGGGTCTCAAAGAGAAGAGAGGGTTTTTTTTTCTCCTAATGTAGACCAATTTGACGGGTCTCGTCTTTAGAGACGGTCTGTTTTTAGAGACCGTCTCATTGCCAACGAAACCCTATTTTTGCCAGAAATAACTGTATAATGATTTAATATTATTTGAGTATTATTATAGAGACTCATCAACAAGTCTTACAAATGAAGTGTAGGGATTCAAGATGAGTCTCAAAACTCAAGAATACACATTTTTGGACATAATTTGTATTTGAGGTATCAAGTTGAGTCTCACCAATAAAGATGGTCTAAAAGCTGAAAAATAAGTTGCAACGAAAGACATCCAATGGTATCCGACTACATCTAAGGCCCTGTTTGATAGGAGTTAATAAAAGTAGTATTCAGATCAATCCAGAGTCATTCAAATCAGATCACATCATATCAGGGTCATTCAGATCGAATCTGATCATATCAGAAATGTTCAAATAACTATTAGAGTATGTTTGGAAACAAGGATTATTAGAGTGTGTTTGGAAACAAGGATTTGATTCCCAAATCTAATTTGACACAAATCCCATGTTTGGGAACTCAAGAATTTGAGAATTTGGATTTGTGTCAAATCCTTTATAATTTGTTTCAAACCCAGTTAGGCCAAATCCACAAGAGGTGTCATTTTGAAACCCCACCCTCCCTAAACAATTTATTTTATTTGAATTCCACATTTTCAAATGATTTTCACATTTTCAAATGATGGAATTGAAATGATTACAAATTTTTAATTTCTTGTTTTCAAACGCTATCTTAATGTATTTGGTCTATAATTGATACTAATTCGTTGAAATTCAATCAAATTTTCAACAAATTCAGATTAGATCACTTCAGATTCATTAAAATCAGAACTAATCTAATCTGATCAGATCAAAATCAGTCAGACCAATTCAAAAAGATACAGTCCTATCAAACGGGACGTAAATCTGATCGTGACGATAAATGCAAGTGAAGGTGCCTGATGTAGGGGTGTTAATGAGTCGAGTCGATCACAAGCTAGACCCTGCTCGAGTTTAGCTCGTGAAAGAAACCCCTAAGCTCGACTCGACTCTCGAGTTCTAGATATTGGAGCTCGACTCGAGCTCGATACTAGCTCGCAAGCTATACTTGAGCCGACGAGCATAGCCAAGCTTACTTAAAAAAACTACACAAGTTCAGGCGAAGAGCCCAAGCTAGAGCCTTTGTCTGTAGAATTTCAGATGTAGGCCTAACTTAGGGATAAATATGATGTTAAAGTGGAATGAAACACATTTGATAAGAAGATTACTCCAACTTTTGTAAGTGTTCGATGTGGGACAAAATGGGAGAAAGGAAGACATGACAGTGATGGCACACCCCAAACTCAAGAGCTTTCCGGAGCCTAGTTGTTCAAGAGTGTAAGCTTCTCATGATGCACAGCAAGACTATACGATACCGAGATGGCACACAACATATCTACCAAGAGCAAGATGGAGACCGTGATGTTGTCGCGACTACCATGCTTCCTATTCTCCGTAGCCATGAAGATGAATGAGCCCAGATTTTGTATCACTCTTAAGTTTAGTTTCTTTATTAGAAGAATCAATGGTGGTTGTTTACAAAATATCCAATGGTTCACCAAAACTCCGTATGGAGTAACACTAAATTTAATATATTTGTTTATCAGGTAAAATGAAGCAAATATTTTGATTTTCGAGGTTGCTCGAGTCGAGTCGGGCTTTGTTCGACTCTGGTTCGTTAAGGTCTCGAGTCGAGTTCAATCACGAGTCAAGCTCATATGAGTCGAGCTTTGACCGAGTCGATCTCGAGTTATTCATGAGTAGTACCTAGAGCTGGCAATCGGGCGGTCGATTTCGGGTCGGATCGTGGCGGGTCGGGTCATATCGGGTTTGGGTCGAGACAGGTCAAGATGAACTTTCGGGTCGGGTTGGTTTTGACTCGGGTCGCTTTTGGGTTGGGTCATGTCGGATAAATTTTGAGCCGGGTCGGATCGATTTTGGGTCGGTTCATAATCGGGTTTAGTTACTGATGGTTATTAATCCGTGTAATTTCAAGTTTTGGTTGATATTTTTTTGTTTCTCGGCAATATTAGGTGAAATTACTTAGGGGTTGTTTGGATACCCCTATTTTCCATAGGACTTTCATATTCCTAGGAATTTGATTTTGTGTAGTTGTTTGGATGACTCTTTTTCACTAAAGTGGGGGAATTGTGAGTTACTTGGGAATTTCTAATTCCCATGAACCATAGGAATTCAATTACCCACCCCCCCTTGGTAATTCACAATTCCTATGGTGAATATAGAGGAAATTACTAGTTCACTCTTAATTAATTCTATTGCATTGAATAATTAGTCATTTAAATGACTAACATGGGAATTGTAATATGGTAAACAAACAACATGTAGCGAAATGAACTCCAAGGAATTCTAAATTCCCATATGGTAACCAAACGCTCTAAGCCAAATTCGCGGGAATTTGCCACGGGAATTAAATTCCAATGAATTAGAAATTCCCATAGGAATTTAATTCCTACGTTATCCAAACGACACCTTAGTTAGTAAGTTAAAACCATCACCATCCATACTAAATTGTTTAAATTTGGATCATTATTAAGCTTAATTATAATCGGGTCATCAAACGGGCCGGGTCATCGTCGGATAATGGGTCATTACGGGTCGGGTCGGGTCATTGTTGGGTCGGAGATCATCGGGTTGTATCGGGTCATGGGACATTATCGGGTCGAGTCGGGTTCGGGTGATCACAATTTCGGGTCCAATCGGGTCGGCCCGGGTCGGTCACCGATGCACTGCTCTCGAGTCTCGAGTCTTGACAGTTGAAATCTTGACTTGGGTCATCAGTCATCAGAGTCATCAGCAATCAAGCAACCCTCCTTCCATTTGAAAAAACGAAGCAAAATCGGCATGGAAGAAAATCCCCAAATAATTAGGGTTTTATGCCCAAAATTAATCCTCTCAAATCCCATCTCTCTCCAATGGTTGATCAGCTCCCCATTTCTCCCCCAATTCACCATCATCTCCACCGTCCGATGCCTCCATTTCCAGCCGTCCGATCCCCTCACCCCTCTCTATTCCAAAGAATCTGACGACCTCCGCTCCCTCATCATCCGCGGCTTCCACGTCATCGGCGCTCTGATTCCCGCCCAAAACGACGCCGTTCTGCAACAACGTGCTCAACACGCCATCAATGTGACGCGTCAGCTGAGGGAGGTTTTGTACAGTGAGGAGGAGAATTCGAGGGAATTTGATCTTGTTGCCGGAGTTTTGAGCGGGAATGTGGTTCGGTTTTTCGCCTCGAAAGCGGGGGATTTGAGAAATGTGGAAGGTGTTGAGGAGGTTGTGTACGAGGAGAAGGCTAAAGCGGAGAGGTTTGTTTGGGAGAGAGGTTGTTTGATCAAATGTGGCGTCGAGGTTAAGTTACCTGTTTATGTTAATCCTACTAAAGAAGAAGGTATTACTTCTTAATTTCCGCATTTCGTAGGCGAAATTGAATTGTTGATCAAATGTTGAATTGATGTTTAATTTGCTTTTTTAATGTTAATGTTAGTGAAGGAGGTGTAGAAATATTAATTTCGGCGAAATTTAGATGAAAATGAATTGTTGATCAAGTGAGTTGATGATTTGTTAATCCTAGAGATTAAGAGTTAATTGCGAAATGTCGGTATGTTGTTTGATCAAAAGTGGAATTGATATGAAGCTGTCCTTTTAGGTTAATGAGAACAAATGGAGAAGGTACAAAGTTCGCAATTTTAATGATATGTTGGCGAAATTATGTGATTTCAATGAGACATAACTTGCACTCGTTAAAATACTCCGTAACAATTGAGGTTAAGCAGGGTGAATATTGTTGATCGAATGTGCTGTTTGGTTAAGATGGCCGATGTAATTGCTGTTGTTTTCAATATATTAGACAGAATTTGGGGTATTTTCCTTTGAAGTTCCTGTGCATTTGTTGTTGAAAGTAGCTCATTCAATAAAGCTGCAATAAACATGTAACCACATCGACATTGGGGATGTTTGCACCCCTATTTTTGGCATAACACGTAAACCAGGAAGTCCTGTTGTTAAGAGCAAGTATCTATTACGGCTGCTTAGGGATTCACTAACATGCTTTTAAGTTTAATAGATTACGAGTATATTGTAATTTCTCAAGCTACTGATAGGTTTGAAATAAGAGAGATCGTGATAGTGAAATGCCCCCTTTTGACTGTCGAAACTTAGTTAAGCTCGTCAACTGTATATTGGTTGTTGTTATGTATGTGGCTGACTGACAGTCGATCATTTTTTAGAGCCCATTAAAAGTTTGGGTAAGATTTAAGTCTCACTTTTAGCAGAAAACTGTGTATCACAGATGCCATTCAGAGATACTTGCGTGCACATGAGGGACTTGCCAATTTGTTGAAAGATCCCCAGGCTACATGCATTATGACATCGCTGAAAAGCTCCTCGGAAGATACACCTCGCTCTGCTGTCATTCGGGGTTCACAGTTGGACTTTGAAGCAGATATTTCAAAAATTAGAATGTTGCCTGACACTACGATAGAGTCTGCTGGGAAGCCGTTGTGCTGTTCATACTTTTGTTCTGAAAGTAAACGCCTTTTGCCAGCCATTGATGCTGAGGTAATAAATAGTTACTATATGAGTTTGTTGAAGCTGGTCGTGGATAATCCCCCTCCTGAAAGTTATTGTGCTTAGAATGCAGATTCGATACAGGTGACTCTATTTTTAAATAAATCTGGGAAGTCTCAGCAATCTACTGCACCAGTCGCAGAGTACTGCCCAGGTAGAAACATTACTCGGTTAACCTCAATTTGATAATTTGATCAATGGTGTATTTGAACATGTCATTGCTTGGCTATAATACCAGTTATAAACTTATAATGGTTGGCAATTATTTTTTCTTACAAGAATTTTGCTCCTTCAGCTTTAGAGGCAGCCACGCTCAGGGTTGTGCGTTATAATCTGGAAGTTATCTGCTACGCTGTGAAAGACCTTCCTTTGACGTTTGCAGTTTCAAGATTAATTATTCCTGCCCTGATTGACCAATTGACAGCAATAAAGAGCATCGTCTCTCCGTGTTTCTTAAGTCAACATCCACAGGTATGAAGCTACTTATAGATGATTCAACAATTTTAAGCTATTAAAATCTTTGTTATTTCATAATAGAACCCACTTGTTTCACTTTTCGTATTTTGCCATAGTTGTCATAGCTTTGACTTGCTTCCCTGCATTTTGTATCTACTTATTATTGTCATGATTTTTGTCCTGATGTTCAAGTTTGTCTGGCTGTTCTCCTTGTTAGTCTTCAACTCTTCACCATTGGGCTTTCTTCATTTCAGTTATTGGTAGAATGAAAGGATAAGTTCGTCTTTAATAAAGTTTTTTCCCTCAGTCTTTACCTGTAAAAGTTTTTCTGGCAACAAATTTGTTAAGCCTTATGGCTCAACTCGTTTTCGTTTTGGTGGGCAGTAGGATGTTATTTACTAGTGTACTTTTTCCTTTTTGATTACCTTGATATTTCATAGTAGGAAATATTGCCTTTTCAATATCCATGGACCGATGGAAATGTACTCACATTGTAAGTAAAGTAACATAGTGAACTAGGATGTTCTTGGTAAGGAATATGCCTTTCAAGTCTTAATGCAATAGGAGTTACTTCAGTTAGAATTTGGTGAAACTTTCTTCCACTTGTTTTTATGCTCCAAAAGCTTTTATTGTACACGTTTCATATAAAAAATTATGCTATCATTGTTTCAATGTTCTTGAATTAAACTTGTCACTACTATTATCTTTTGCCCTCAATGTTTTTCTGTGAATATTTGCAAGTGCAGCTACAGCCGTATCACTTCTGCCCTCCAGGACTTATGCACCCAGTAACAGCTTTTTATGAAATGAGTTATGGTGAGACAGAACTGAAGCAAGGTATGTGGAGAACGTTTATGAAGTGAATACATGAACTTCGTAGTTGACCTAGCTGAGATTTCTACTCAAAGTGGTTGCAAGGCAATATTGCATTAGAGCTAGCTCAATACACATCATGCCACATTCTGCAATTCAGTAGGCTAGAATTAAAGACTGCCCAGAGTTGAGTTTTTACTGGAAATGCCTAAGTTTGATTTGGACCCGTATATTGTCGATTCCCAATCTGTCCTCTAGCTTTCATGGCAATCCAGGCAACCTAAGTGGATGGGTTAGGGTATGAGGGCTGGTCTAAATTGTGCTCTTAGCATCACCGAACTTTTGAATAAGGCCATCCAAAATGTTAACATCTGGCGTATTCTTGTGTCTACATTTTTTTTGACGTAGTCTCTACGAATGGTTTTTTTTAAGTGTCCATCTTTGACACTTCTGAAGTGTTATAAATGATACCCCTCTCTGATTATTTGCAGTTGAAGTTAGGAGGTCGCTTCATCTTCGACTGGGTCTTCCTTGTGATCGCCCTCTTTTACGTATTGCCAATGCTCTTTGTATTTCGAAGTCCAGCGACAATGAAATGGTTTCGGCAAGGAAGGGTAATTGTTTTACTTGAAATCTCAATGATACTGTTTAGGGGGCCATACTACCACATTGAATAAAATGCATGCTTTTCGTAGTAATTATTTGTCTTTGATTGTCTTGTCCTTTCTTTCTCCTAATCTTTTGGCCTCCCTGGATTGCGCCTGTAGGCTATCCATTGCTGAAGGATGTACATGTTACGATTCCCACCAGTGGAGGTTAGTAATTATTTATAGCAGTATGCTTTTTTGCTTTGATTTCTCCAATACTTATTTGCTTGAACCTAACATCAATTCTCGCATGCAGTTACTGGAGGCCTCGCATCTTTGGTTCAAGGTTCGTATGAGTACCACCATTATCTTCAGGGTGGTTTCGATGACTCCGTAAGTTGATAACTGGAGCTCTTTTGTCTTTGGTTTATTGTTCATGACCAACAGCACAATGATTTTTTATAGTTGTACTTCTATCGTACTAGTAGCATTCATAGCTAAGTAAATGACATTTTCAAATGTGATGGTATAAGGAAGTTGGTATGACAAACGTCTATTCTGGTTGTGAGCTAGTGATTAAGGTCGCACTCAGTGGCAGTATATGTGTATCTTGCACTTAATTATGTGCTGACTTCTAACATTCTCTATTTAGGCATAGAAAAGTACTGATGATCCATGAGTCATATGATTGACCTTATAACTACATCTCTTCATCTTTTGGGTCAAGCCAAATTTTGTTCCAGAAGCATCGTGCATAACTGCATATTAGGTCAGTAGGTCACCTCTTGTGGTACAATTGTAGAATTCTGGCATTTTGTATGTTAGTATGTGGCTCATAATCTCTTATACATTTTATAAAATAAAGCCTCAAGTACGTTAGGTTTGAATTCCTTTGGTGAAGTACTCATTTTTCGACGCTTTTCTGCAAGGAGCCAATGGCTAATTATGTTTCTTGACAAAGTACCTTGAAACATGTGGCAGGGGTGGGGATGTGCTTATCGCTCATTACAGACCATTATCTCCTGGTTCAGACTCCAATATTATACTGCAGTCGACGTTCCTACTCATAGGTAAGTTTTGTAATGCCATATAGACTTTTGTCTACCAGTCAACTAGGAACTATATCTCAGCAACTGGTGTGGTGAATCTAATGGAGCTTGTGTTTTTGCTATGTCAGGGAGATACAGAAAGCATTAGTGGAGATTGGTGATAAAGATCCTTCTTTTGTTGGGTCACGTGAGTGGATTGGCGCAATTGAGTTGAGCTATGTTCTTGACAAACTCTTGGGTGTAAGTATACAAATCACATTTCAGTTACGCGTTTGGTTGGACTATATAGGTTCTGAATAGTGCTTGTCTTTTTTTTCCAGACATCTGTGATTTTCCGTTCATCATATGATTTGAATATCATTTTGTCCAACAGGTCACCTGCAAGGTAATGACCCTGAGGTCTGGAGTTGAGTTTCCTGAGAAATGTCGAGAGTTGGCCTTGCATTTTGAGAACCAGGGAACACCTATCATGATTGGTAAGTTTTTGGCCTCCTTTATTGTTAATTTTGTTTTCCTGAATGGTCTTTTGCATTTGATCGATTGAACGAGGTGAAATGGGACTTGCAAGTTGTGATCATCCGTGCTGTAATATAAAATTCCTGAAATAATGTACCATATGGTAATTCTGGAATTTCTAGTATGTAAGAAACTTTGGCATTAGTGTTCACTTTTCGCAAAACTATGCGTTAAGCTGCTGTTAGCAAATGCTGCCACTCATTAACATTAATTAGGAGACTTAGGAGTTATGACGGTGTTACTGTGCATGTCAACACACTCAAGGCCTACTGCAACTTCACCCACACCTAATGGCCAAACTGAAACTGCTGACCTGATTGGACTATAATGATCCACACCTAATGTTGACCTGATTAGACCTAATTGTGTCCTGTGTGTTTATCTCATTACAAAGCTCCCATGATTAGATTTTTCATGTTACTGAGCAACAACATACAGAGTAGTAACATTTGATTGACCCTTATATTGTCTCTTAAAATGGTAGCAGCCTTGATAACTTCTACAATTATACTAGTAGAAGAAGTACTGCTAATCGATCTTGGCCTTTCTAATGTTTTGAAAGGGGAGTTATGTTACAGAACTTTCGTAATTCTGTAGTGGCGACGTGTGTTATTCTTAAATTCACCAAAAACTGGCTTCATATTTCGAACAATTCCTCTGATTTGATATTGTTTGTTGTCTGTCTGCCAACAAATGCAGGTGGTGGTGTCCTCGCATATACCCTCTTAGGAGTTGATTACAATGACGCTAGCGGAGACTGTGCATTCTTAATTCTGGATCCACATTACACTGGTGGCGAAGATCTTAAAAAGATCGTAAATGGTGGTTGGTGTGGGTGGAAAAAGGTTGTTGACAGCAAAGGGAAGAGTTTCTTCCTGGCTGACAAGTTTTATAATCTGTTGCTGCCACAAAGACCGAACATGGTTTAGCTTCCTGTGAGGTGGTCAATGAACAGGATGCTATTCTAAAGAGATAAGAGGAACGAAATCGAGGATACAACACCGTTTGTAGACAACTTTCTTTCGGTATGGTTTGAGTTCCTAACAATCGGTCTAGAGTATCTCTCGAAAAACACTGTTTGCGCAAATTTTTGAGTCTTAATGTGATAGTTTTAGATGAGGATTTTCTGTAGTATAGTACTCCGTATTTGTAGAGTTTTACAATAATTTCCTGCTTAATATTTCTTCAAGTTTGAAATTTGAGGTTTACTCCCTACCTGGTAAGTTATATCGTAGACCTGAGAGTGGCTGAGACTATGGCTGTGTTTATTCCCTCACCTTAATGCCGTTAGTTTGGCAGTAAAACTCGGTGCACCGCGTGAATTTTTGAATAAAAAATAAACAGACTGCCAAATTCCCGAAAGAGATCACGTGTCAAATCTAACGGCCCATGTAACTATGTAGGCCCAGAGTCCTATATATATATATATATACACACTCCGTCACTCCCTATCCAATTTTTTTTTTTTTTTTTTTTTAGATAAGCAATGGGCAAAGTAAAAAAAATAACGAGGAAATCAGCAAAAATAACGAAGAAGGTTTTGGAGGAAGAAGAATCACGGATTGTTTGTGTCAAGGAAGAATATGAAAGACTTGGTATCATATTTGGTTTCGGTGTACCTAAAGATGATGTGTCGTTTGAGGATGATCGAATTGATTGTGCTCGACGAAATTACGAGGGCATGAAAAGATTACGGTAATCCCTCTTTTTACTAGTTCCTTTTCTTTCTTAGGAACTTTTCAAATTGTTCTTTCGATCTTTCTTGATTATTTACATAGGATCAATTACAACCTAAATTAGCTAATTACATAAGGCAACAAATAAATAGGAATGTAAATAGGGAAATGTGATCACTGATTGATCCGTGATATATGATCATGGCTTGATCTTTGGATTGCGGGAGGAATCAGTGGGATTCCTTTCCTTGATGGGATTTCTTTCCTCAATACGCCCCCGCAAGATGGACGACCGTTGACGGAGACCAATCTTTGATAGTAGCTGTTGTAAGCGGGCTTTAGGTAACGGTTTGGTTAAGGCGTCAGCTAACTGATCATCCCCGGATATATGTGTGACACGTTATGTACCATCAGTGACTCGTTCTCGTACAAAGTGAAAATCAAGGGCGAGGTGCTTCATGCGGGAGTGGAAAACTGGGTTGGCAGCGTAGTGTGTGGCGCCCAGATTATCACAATAAATGACAGGGGTTTGAGTGGATGTGAAACCAAGTTCCTGGAGCAGGGAATTGAGCCATAGAATCTCGGCAGTGGTTGAGGTGACAGCTTGGAATTCAGCTTCTGTGGAGGACCGGGCGAGTGTGCGTTGCTTTTTCGAACTCCAGGCAATGGGGTTGCGACCAAGATAAACTATGTAACCCGTGGTGGACCGGAATTGGTCTTTGTCTCCAGCCCAATCAGCATCGGTAAAGGCATGAAGTTGGAGAGGAGAGTTGCGATGAAGATGCAAGTCGCGGTGGAGTGTACCACATAGGTACCGAAGAAGACGTTTGAGGGCTTGCCAGTGATCCTCTGTAGGACAATGCATAAATTGGGAGAGTTTGTTGACAGAATATGCAATGTCAAGACGTGTTAAGGACATGTATTGTAGAGAGCCAACTAGAGCACGATACTCGGTAGGAGAGTCAAGGGGGCGACCACCAGTGAGAGTAAGGGGGGAACAGTCTATTGGCGTAGTGACATGATTGGCACCAAGCATTTTGGAGCGAGTGAGAATATCGGTGATGTATTTTGTTTGATTGAGAAAGAGACCAGTGGAGGTGGGGATGACCTCGACACCTAAAAAATAGGAGAGGGGGTCGAGATCTTTGAGGGAAAAGCGAGCAGAGAGTTGGGAAATGAAGAGGTCGAGATGAGTGTCGAAGGTACCAATGACAATAATGTCATCTACTTAGACGAGTAGATAAAGAGTGATGTCGGAGCACTTGTATGTGAAGAGGGAAGAGTCTAATACGGTGGGAATGAAACCGTAGGAGATGAGGAAGGTACGAAGCTCATTGTACCACGCGCGCGGAGCTTGTTTGAGGCCATATATGGCCTTATTGAGCTTGCACACGTGATTAGGTAGTTTTGTATCAATAAAACCCGGGGGTTGAGACATGTAAACAACCTCGGTGAGGGTGCCTTGAAGGAAGGCGTTGTTGATATCGAGTTGGCGAAGTGACCAACCGTGGGAAATAGCAAGAGACAGAATTAGCCGGAGGGTGGTGGGTTTGACCACCGAGCTGAAAGTGTCCGAGTAATCGATACCAGGACGCTGATGAAATCCTTTGGCAACGAGTCGAGCTTTGAAGCGTTCGACTGTGCCATCAGGTTTATAGTTAATTCGGAAGACCCATTTGCATCCCACGATATTGTGAGAAGCGTTGGACGGGACAAGGGACCAAGTGGAGTTGTTGGTGAGAGCAGAGAATTCTTCACTCATGGCTTGTCGCCATTGAGGGTGTTTGAGAGCCTGTGCAACCGTGGTGGGTTCAATAGGAGGGGCAGCAAGGGCGAAATTGGCTTTGGGTTAATATTTGGGATTTGGTTTACGGATGTTATTAAGAAGACATGTGGTCATGGTGCGTATGGGAGGAGGTGGTGTTGATGGGGGAGAAGTTGGGCGACGGGTGGTTGAGGGAGAATAGGCGGGGTTGACGGGAGGGGAAGGAGGTGCGATTTTCGACGGATCCGAGGGAGACCCAGATGAGTCGGGCAGCGAAACAGAGGAGGACGAAATAGGGGAGGTCGTTTGCGAGGAGGAGGCAGAGGATGGCGCGGCAGGGAAAGGAGCCGCGACAGGCGGCGAGGGCCGAGGGGATTCGTGGTGGGTGAAAGGTGAGAAGGGAGGGGATGGTGAGCGGTGGTCGTCGTCGTGGCCAGAGGAGAGGGTGGGACCATGGGGATGCTGAAAGCACACCACGTGTCAAGGTCATAGGCAGAGGCAGGGGTATTGTTTGATTGAATTTCAGTAAAGGGGAAAGACGTTTCAACCAATTTAACGTGGCGAGACGTATAAATTCTGTGAGTAGAGGGATCGAGAGCATGGTATGCAATTTGAGTAGCGGAGTAGCCAACAAAGACACAAGGAGTGGAGCGAGGATCAAGTTTATGGGATGTGTAAGGTCGTAACCAAGGGTAGCAAAGACAACTGAAACTCGGAGTTTCGTGTAGTTTGGAGCTGTACCAAAAAGTTTAAGATAAGGAGAAAAATTGGCGAGAGTCAGAGTAGGGAGGCGATTAATAAGATAGACCGCGGTGGTGAAAGCAAGCGGCCAGAATTCAAGAGGCATAGTAGCGTGGGAGAGGAGGGTGAGCCCGGTTTCCACAATGTGACGATGACGCCGACCGGCGTAGCCATTGTGTTCAGGAGTGTGTGGAGGAGAGGTGAGGTGAGAAATACCGTTGGTAGCAAGGTAAGGGGTAAGTTTAAGATATTCACCACCATTGTCGGAATAAAGTTGTATGATGGGACGATTAAAAAAAATTTCAACAAGAGCGCGGAAGCGTTGGAAGATGGAGAAGGTGTCCGACTTGCATTGGAGAGGATAAAACCACGTATATTTAGTGTAATGATCAACGAAAATGATATAATATTTTTTAGAGTCGTAAGAAAGAACGAGAGAGGTCCAAAATCCGAAAAAATTAATTCAAGTGGGGCATTAGACATAAGAGTAGAGAAAGAAAACGGAAGTTTGTGACTTTTATTAATATTGCAAGCATTACAAGGTAAATTAGAAATACGCGGAATTTGTAAATCAAATTTCGAATTCAAAGTTCTAAGTATAGAGATAGAAAGATGGGCAAGGCAATGGTGCCAATTATGCACCGTAGTTTTGACAAGCGTGTTAACTACGGAAGGAGGACGTCATTCGTACACACCATCTTTAATAGGCCCGTGAAGTAGAATTTTCCCCGAAGAGCGTTCCTTTAAGAAAAACAATTTGAAAGAAATTAAATTAGTACGTCATTATCTTGACAAAGTTGTGAAATAGATAAAAAATTTCGAGAAATTGTAAGAATATATAAAACATTAGAAATAGTATAAGTTATATTCAAAAGTTTGATATGAAACGAGCCAATGTGCGAGATGGGAAGAGACGAACCATCTCCAATCACGAGTTCTTCGGTACCATCGTAAGGGGCATGGAGAGAGAGATTGGCAAGGTCATTAGTGACGTGGTGGGAGGCACCACTGTCAAGTAGCCACGCCGAGGAGGTGGGCAGATTGGCAGAAGCAGTGTGGGCTTGGGGAGCACGGCCTGTGGGCTGACGAGGGGTAGGAGACCGAGAAGCAGGGAAGTTGATGTGGGGGAACAACTGTTTGAAAATAGGACACAGAGAGAGGTAATGGCCTTTGGTGCGACACCATTGGCAACTTCCTTGATAAGACTTGCGAGGGGACCCCTGTGGCGTGGGCAAGAGACCATCCGAGCGAGGGATGGAAGAGGCGACACGCACAGTGGTAGCATGGGCGATTGCAGGATGACACGGATTGGGATTAGGTTCATTTTTGACACTGAGTTCCTTGTTGATTAGTTTCTCATGGAGAGCAACAAAAGATATAGGGTCATCCCTAGCATTGACAGCATCAATGACTGATTGGTAGGTGTTTTGATTTAGACCACGAATCACAGTATCAATAATGTCCTCTTGATCAAAAGGCTTGCCGAGGTCAGCAAGTTCATCAACGGAGATCTTTATGGCTTGCATATATTCAGTCACAGTAGCATAGGATGACATCGAGATATTACGAAGTCGGCTACGGACTTGATTGATATGGCCACGAGAACGACTAGAGTAGGTAGAAGCCAATATGGTCCACGCATCATGAGTGGTGCTAGCCTCAGTGAGGAGGGGGGCCAGATTGGCGTGAAGGGTACCCACGAGAGCACCAAAAAGAAGACGATCCTGACGAAACCATGCCGTGTAGGCGGGATTAGGAGCGTCAGCACCACCAACAATAATAGTTTGAGGGGGGGAGGGGAATGTACCATCAACATAGCGATGGAGATCCAGGCCATCGAGGATAGCCTCGACCTGGGTCTTCCATGCTAGATAATTAGATGGAGTAAGCTTGAGCGAACTCGGAAAAGTGACTACAGTAGGAGTGGGGAGGGGAGCCACGGGGTTAACAACGATGGGAATAGCATCATTAGCCATAGAGAACCTTAATCACTATAGCACAACATCTGTCAATTTGTTATTTATGTTTGTTGATGTGAAATAAATGTATATATCTTGCATAAGTTGTGTTTATTTTTGTTTATTATTGACATCTTTATACTTTCGTCATAAGACATAAACACGTAAAACGATAATGGTTGGCTAAAGTAGGTAATGGAAATACATGGTTTTATGAAAAAAAAAAGTTAATTAATTAGCTAGAGAATTATGTCATGTAAGTATACAACGTGAGATTTTTATAAAAATAAATTAATCAATAGTTCTAGATAAATGGTAACTTTATTTTGTTATTACCTTAAAAAAGCTTTATATAACTACAATAATTATAATAATTTCGGTAATGGAAAGTGCCTATATAATACTCTCTCCGATTCAAAGAGATTTTCCTCTTTCTATTTTCATTTTTGTGTTTCCATGTTAAGAGCTACTTTTATATCAAATGAATCATTCACTTATTGCAAAAACTAGTACATATTTTATTCTGCAATGCAGTCTACCAACTCCATTTGATTCTACGACAAATGGATCTTTCATTTAGTCTACAAGTAGTCTCTAACATGACAATTTAAAACTGTAAAACGAAAGATGAAACTATTTTTGAACGGAGGGAGAATGAAATATTGTTAATGTTACCGTGCAACGCACGGGCTTTAAACTAGTTATTATGAAATGGAAACACGATGAAATGATAATGTGTATAGAAATTTTATCGACCCAAAAGTGTTAATTAAACGATGGTGAACAGAAGAATCGAAAACAGTAAAGGTGGGGTTTCGTAAAAGAAGAAAAGGGGAAGAAGCTAAATGAGCCTCCTCGCTTGTACGGGAGGGCATTGTGCGCAGTCACATAAACCTAGGACACTTGAATAAACCCTGAGTAAAACACAAATCAACAACAATGGCGGAGGAGAAGAAAAAGAGCCGATTAACTCAAGAAGAGCTCCGCACCCTCAGTTACGCAGACTTGGACACGGTTTTGATACATTCAATCTACCAAGCCGATTACTCGATGGTGTGCGATTTTCCTGTACCTGAGTGGTCTTTGTTGTCTGCCGGCTTAGTTTGGGACTTAGAGCATATCATGCGACCAGCAGTGGCGTGGGGGATTGGATTTACGGAAAGGAAGCTCTTACGACAAAGTGACCTTGTGACTTGGTACCAGCATTTTGGAATAGACATATTAAAAGAGAAAAAGCTAATAACATAATTAAGGAAAGGGCTTTTAATCAGTGCAGGATAGGAAGAATGGTTTCAGCTGTACGAAATGAAGATCTCAGTCCTCGAGTCTGTTGCATATCGGCTGTATGCTGTATTCGCATATAGCTGTCGCATATCCGGTCTTGGTCTTCATACCAAGAAAGTCGATCTAGAATAAAAAATATTGGACAGGGAAGAAAAAAGGGGGAAAAGTCAAGTCTAAGCATATATGGCACGAAAAGGAAATCCGATTTCGGTAAGACTTGATCTGAATCGTAGTTCCGCTTCAAGTCGGTTCAGTGAGGGCGACCGCAAAAGTCACCGAATGAATCACATTCCGTTTTCCCATTTTTAAAGGCGTGGGAGGACGTTGCAGATGTCCAGAACGGACATGACTTCTTCTAACGCTAGAAGACCACTAGCTACAATCATCGTCTTAACCTACAAGTAATACAACTTTTCTAAATACAACCTACCATAAATGTACTTCGTACATATTCACAATAGCTACGATATTAACGATATATACGATATTACCATAACTCCGTATATGGTAATATATTGCTGATTCTATTACTCCATAATATCTCTTGATATTATCTCGTAATATCGGTCACCTTCCGTTTTTCCTATTACACCATGTGATGATATTTTTATTGAGTTCGATTTAGTAATAGGAGATGCATAGCTTTGGTTTTATTTTCCAACAAATGATAGACTGAGGAGATTCGTGGAATGTTTTGAAATAAGGGGTGATAATCGAATTATTTCCTCTCTTTATTTTTGTGTGAAGCTTGTGATAGATGTCACCCATAAGAATTGGGTTTTACGTGTCATCCTCGATCATACAAACATTTTGACTACCCGATAAGTATATATGATATGTTCTTTGTTTATATGGCTTCGCAAATAGCACATATCTATGAGACATTGCATGTTCACGCCTAATGTTGGGGTACTGTACACACCGCACACGGGCTAACAAGTAGTTCATAAAAAGCGTTGACTTAGGTTGTTTGAGATCTAGAAGGAAGGGTTAACCAATTGGGCTACAACATTCATTCAGAATTCAATATATCAAACCAATAGTTCTACCTGGGCACGTGGGAGTGCGGTAATCAATATCCACCTGCTCCATGGTGTAACGATTGCACCTTATTTATTTGAAACTTGATTAAAAATAATGGTATACTTTTGTTTTTTCTTTGTACACAAATAAAAAAAGTTATACAAGTATAACATTATCGTAGATTGATGATCATGAAAATTACATCTATAAATACTATGTTACCTAATCATGAAGACTTCTTCTTTTTTTTTTTTTTTTTTGAAAGGCATCATGAAGAATTCTGTCAAGTACCAATTATCGTGAATTTGTGATAACGATTTGTATGTTAAGACACTTCAAGATTTTTCATGCATATATAAACAACCAATTTTTTTTTAAAATTCGATTAGATACGGAGTAATAATATGTCTACGTTCGTATAAATATTTCTCACCCGTGTCCGTTTTGCTGCTACTTTTAAGGTACGCGCCTCTCAGCCTCTCATTACGAGTTACTCCGTATATGATCCGAAGAGCAAGAGACGGAGGGGGAGAAAAAAAAAAGAAAAAAAAGACCGACTTTATTTTCGTGTATGACTAGCTTTTCTACTCAAATTATAACACCAGATTCCCTTTCGTCACCGATACATTCGTTGTGTGCTGCGGTTAGCACTTAGCAGCCTGAATCATTCGTCACGATCAAGTTTTTATTCCCTGACTTAGTCGTCCCTTCTCTTCTAGTCCAAATTCGGGTGTGTTGAGCTTTTACCCGCCAAATGTTCGACGAAATGCCTGAATGAAACTCTAACCTTTTACAATACATTCGACCTCGGATTACATGAATTTCTACAATGGATGAAACAATTTCATGTTCCTTTTAAAGTTCAATCATCATTTTAATTTCCCTTTTTCGCGAAATTCCGAGGTTTTCTGGTAATCATTGATGGTGTTTTTAAGTGGTGTGAAGTTCAAGTTTTGTAGTAGTAATTGAGTGAAGTGTTAGTAGAGGATGACTTCAATCAGCCAATGTTTCCCAGTTTTCGGTTTCCCAATCATCAACTATAGTCATAATATCTCTCAAAAATCTTACTTTTGTTTTGGCGGGCGAAAAAGATTCAAATTTTTACCATTGTGTTCAAACTCTTCATCTTCATATCCATCTACTTCTTCTCCTTCCATTTTCCTTCCGTTTCTCGAAGAAGACGAAGAAAGGGAAGAACTTGAGCAGTCCTCTGTCGCGAATGAGCAAGAAATTGTGGAAATTGAGGAGGGTTTAGATGACCCAATTTACAAATTCTTCAAGTCCCGGACCTCAACCCAAGACCCACCTAAGGAATCCAAGTTATCTCTACAAAGAAATCGTCGAACTGTGTGGCATTTGGCTGATGGTATTGAAAGTGTGGAAGAAAGCGAGCCTGGAATTGAGTTTGGGAGGATGGAGGAGGAAATAGAGGAGAAAATTGAAGTGGGTTTGAAAGAAAGCTCTCATGAGGGTGGCATTTTGGAGGAAATTGTCGGTATTGCGAGGAGTTTAGATGAGAATTCGACATTGGGGGAGCATTTGGCGCAATTTGAAGGGAGAGTAGGGGAGAAGGATAGGTTAGAAGTTTTGCGTTTGATGATTCAGGAGGGTATGATGATGAACTGCTTGTATTTTTATGAATGGCTAAGGTTGCAGGAGCCATCGCTTGTTACTCCTAGAGCTTGTACAATGCTGTTTCCTGCTCTGGGGAAGGCTAGGTTAGGTGATAAACTGATGATTTTGTGGAGAAATTTGCCTAATACTTGGGAGTTCAAGGATGTACATGTTTACAATGCTGCATTGTCGGGGCTGCTATCCAGTGGGAGGTACAATTTGGCTTTTATCTTTTTATTGCTCTTCAACCTTACAGTATAGATGAAAAGAAGGAAGCATTGGAAGAGAGTTTGATGTTCTTTTCCTCTGTGTAGTATCATGAAATGTTCTCTGTCGATGAATTATAAGAAGCTTTGAATATCTGTCTAACACGTTTGTGCACTTCTGTCTATGGTGCCCCCCCCCCCCCCCCCCCCGCGTTACATAGGAGCAGCTAGAGCTGCAGGGGTTTGGATATGAGAATTCAAACCCGGGACACCCCTCAGACATGTTGATTTCCTAACCACTAGGCCAACCTTGATCCTCGCCTAGGAGGTTGTTTAGTGTTGCACTTGCACCTGTAATTGATGGAAGCAGGTGCAGGAATAAATGGCTTAAGCTTGTTGGAAGCTTCCATGTTACAATCTTTGTGCATGCACGCTGATTCATGTTTTGGTTGTCTTTGTCTATCACTCTATCGCATGTATATGCTGGAGTTCTTCAGGTTTTACCGAAAGGGGTGGTGGGGAGAGACTGTCACCTAGTGTCACTGAATATTCACTGATATGATGTGCTGATAGCCTTGGTTAATGTGCCTGGTTGTTTCATTATGTAAATATTTGTGTTTTGAAATCAGGAATCTCCTCCAACAAAATGTCTTGTAGTTCAGTAGAACTGTAGAAGCACTCGCCCACATGAAGTGAAAAGGTGTAAATAGAAACCATAGTGCATGTTTCATGATCACCCTTTCTGAAGCAAAATGGTATTTACTGTAGGTACAATGACGCTTCTAAAGTGTACGAGGCCATGGAGTTGAACAATATTCTCCCAGATCGTGTGACTGGCTCTGTTATGATTACTGTCATGCGAAAGCAAGGTAAAAGTGCCAAAGATGCATGGGAGTTCTTCGAAAGACTGAATAGAAAAGGGGTCAAATGGAGTTTGGAGGTTGCAGCAGCTCTCATTAAATCATTCTGTGACGAGGGACTGCAGAAACAAGCCCTTATCATTCAGGGAGAGATGGAGAAGAAAGGGATCTCCTCAAATACTGTAATATACAATACACTTATGGATGGCTTCTGTAGGTCCAACCATCTCGAAGAAGCTGAAGCGCTTTTTGTTGAGATGAGGAACAAACGGCTTTCACCTTCTTCTCCCACCTACAACATTCTGATGGATGCCTACAGCAAAAGGATGCAACCTGATATTGTAGAGAAGCTTCTCCAGGAAATGCAGAATTCTGGATTGAAGCCAAATGTTAAATCATACACAAGTCTTATAAGTGCGTATGGAAAGCAGAAGAAGATGAGTGAGTTGGCTGCTGATGCATTCCTGAGAATGAAAAAAGCTGGTATAAAACCAACTTCTCATTCATATACCGCTTTAATCCATGCATATTCAGTCAGTGGATGGCATGAGAAAGCGTTCAAGGCATACGAGAACATGCAGAGGGAAGGGATTAAACCCACCATAGAGACATATACAGCCCTTCTTGATGCATTTAGGCGGGCTGGAGATGCAGAGACACTGATGAAAATCTGGAAATCCATGATTCGCGAAAAAATTGAAGGAACTAGGGTGACGTTTACCATTCTTCTTGATGGATTTGCAAAGCAAGGCTGCTATGTGGAAGCAAGAGATGTAATTTGTGAATTTGGGAAGCTTGGCTACCAACCAACAGTGATGACATATAATATGCTGATAAACGCATATGGACGAGGAGGACAAGAACTAAAGATACCACAGCTGGTGAAAGAGATGGCGGCTCTGAATCTGAAGCCTGATTCCATTACATACTCCACAATCATCTATGCCTTTGTCCGTGTTCGTGATTTCAAAAGGGCTTTCTACTACCACAAGCAAATGGTGAAGAGTGGACAAGTCCCAGATGTCGAATCTTATCAGAAACTGAGAGGAATTTTGGATGTAAAAGCGGCCACAAAGAACAAGAAGGACAAGAGTGCCATACTTGGTATAATTAATAGCAAAATGGGTATGGTGAAGGTTAAAAAGAAGGGCAAGAAAGATGAATTTTGGAAGAACAAGAAGAAACGCGGAGGTTTTCAGAACTCTACACAGGCTGGGTGATGAAGCTTGCCTCTGGCATTCAATGCCTTTCTGCTGTCCTCACAACTCACTCTCTAATCTGTTCTGATGGTGACGGTGGCCATAACCGCCCGCCTTTCGCCTTACATCCATGATAGAATGACAGCAAAGTCCTGATGAATGTGGACTGTCCTTTCCCCTGTTGTTCAAGGATGTAGAATCTTTTAATCTATTATGTGTAATCACTGTATGTCTGTATAAGGATAGTTCAACCATGCTATTGTTCCTTGGTAGCTTCTTGTATAGGTTTCTTCCGTGGTTTATGATCATCAGCTGGTTGGCAATACTTACCCATTGTAACGATATTCCATGTAATATGACAAACCAAGTATTTTCAATCAATCCAAGTCCAAGTAGTCTGCATCTTCACAAATATGTCTATTTCACCGAGCATCTTTTTGAAACAATATTACACTCATAGTGCATGTACTGACGTACACTACTATTTTACATCGAACCTAATGTCGCTCCGAAACAATAACGTGATACATAGCGAGAATGACGACACAAGTATACATTGTCTTAATTTCCGATGATGTAAATTTACATTTCGTACTAAAAATTGCACCCATACTAGTCATTGAATTGCATTTACTTTTCCACCAAGGAACAAACTACTGGATCAAGATTAGTTTCTTAACCTCACGTCAAAAATTAGAAAAAAAAAGATTAGTTTCTTAACCCACACTCTATAAACATCTCATCAAACCTCAGGAGGTGCCCTCTCCCTTACACCTCAGGAGGTGCCCTCTCCCCTTCCACCGTCGCTTTTTTGTATTCAAGAAGCTGATAAATTAGGTGACACCCTAGCTAGAACGATCACCTAACCTTTGTGTTCTTCCTTTTTACCATTGTAAAAAAAAAACATCTCATCAAACAACATCCTAAACCTAATCCCACATTTACCTTCCTACCCCTATGATACCCTCCACAACACCCCCAAACCCAAGGGCAATATCGTCAATTCACACACATTGCCACCACCCACTCACAGAACCCCTCGTGGAACAAATCCACAGGAACCTAGCAATACACTTGCAGCAGAACACAAGATCTAGAATGAAACCGCCACGTGGCAAGTCACCATCAAAATCCTATCCAATTAAAATAATTTTAAAAAATAGGATTAAACCTGGTGACGTGTACATCAATACTGCAGCCTCCCTATAAATAAAAACCCCTCAAAGAAACTTTATTTCCCCTTTCTCTCTCCTCCATTTTTTTTCATCCATCCTCATCCAAAACCGCTTGCAACACTTTACACTGACTTAAAAAAAAAAAAAAAAAAAAGGGGGGGGGGGGGAATCAGAAAAATTAAAATCTGCATTTTAATTCGTTTTTCCAGAAAACTAGGGTTTATAATATCACGAATTTCATCAAAATTATAATCAATCGTTTCGAGATAGACGCGTTTAGTTTTTAATCTGGTTTTACAGTGATTAATTTTCTCTGTCTTGGCTCGAGATCCGGGCCAAGTACAGAAAAATTAATTTGGGGGGAAAAACATTTAACGGTTTGATTATATCGGAGTTAGGTTTTTTTTTTTTTTTATTCCGATCAGTTTGTAGTATCGTGCCGCTGAAGTTTCCGTGTTTTTTTCTCCATCGTGAATTTGTTGAGGTAATCATCTAATCGATTCTCATTTGATTTGAAGTTATTTTGATTAGTTCTTCGTGTTATTTTTGCTGTATATAATGCCGAAATGTTGCGATTTTTATATCATTTTTTTCCAGAGTATATGCTATTTTTTGCAGTTTAATTTATGCAGATTTCCGTGATTTTAGACCGTAAGATTGAAATAATTATTGATCCGTACATTTTACTTTGTTTAGAAATTCATCGATTTATGTAAATAAATAGTTGATTAGGGTTGAGATGGAATTGGGGGTGTTTTGAGGAAGTAGGGGTTTTGATTGATTGTGTGAGGTTTTTTTAGGGTTTAAGAAATCGATTTTTCGGAGTTGGAGATGGCGTCGAAGGAGGGATTTTTGACGGAAGAGCAGAGGGAGGTGATGAAGATGGCAACGTTGACTGTAGAGAACTCAGCTGCTGTTCCTTCCAAGACTTTGTCGTCGTCGCCAAAGGGATCTACATTTCTTGCTGATAACCACCATGGGAAAGGTGGCGGTGGTGGCGGTGGAGGGAAGGCGCCTTCTGTGAGGCATGCGCGCAGGTCACATTCCGGGAAGTCGATTAAAGTTAAGAAGGGTGAGTCCCTCATCTTTCTGTATTATTATCGGTTTTATTTGTGTGTTCGAGCTTAATGGGTTTTTTAGATGATAACTTCTAATGATATGATTGCATTGTTGGATGATGGAAGTGTAGCTTAATGTGCATTGATTTGGGATTACTAGGAGTTCGTATGAAAGAAGTTCTTGCTTGATCGAGTTGTGTTGAATGTGGTGTGTTGTTTAGTTCATTCATTGATTTTGAGAATGTACGTCTGATGAGTGCTATTATATTAGATTCTTTGTATAGACAATATGAGGTACATTTGTCTGTTGTTTGTGTAGTGAGGGCTATATGGTTTTTCTTATTCTTCTGAAGGCTGTCGAAGGCATTTAATGCTATCTTTTGGGTGAAAGCTTGTGTTCATGACTCTATGGAATGGATTTATGCAAGCTGCTGGAGGTTTTTAGCTCGGTTTATTAATTTTGTTTAGCTTTGACGGTTGCAGTTACCTCGTAAATATTCCTAAACATGGTATGCATGGGAAAAAAGAGATTTGTTTCCTGGAATAAGTGGATTTTTTTGCGAGTTTATTGAGTGAATCATGTAGAACGAAGACTGAGTTTTTTATTTTGAGATAACAACTTCGGAGTTATTAGTTTGCTTTTTTATGAAACTAGTGAACATTGGACAGCATACATTTTTTGCTTTCATGAGAATAAGAGTTGAAGGCAATGAGAAATAACATGCTTTACATGGCGTAGATGATTTTACTTGCACACTATTGGCTGTAAGTTGCTGTTATGGCATGCTGAAAAGTGTCTGGCATTTTATGGTCGTTGCCTGTCTTCACTTTAAAGTTGTGGATGTGGAGCAGTTTTGTTGCTTTTAGTGAACATTCGTATGTTGTAGATCCTCATCCTACTAGATAGGGAGGTGTGTGGATTTTATTTTATTTTCCCTGGATGGATTATACTGTCTAGTTCTTGCATTTAGGTGTTGTGGAATATTGTGACCTTACAACCTTCGACATACTATTGAATATGAACAACAAGCACCATATTAATATTGGAGAATACAAAAGGTTAAGCTAATATTGTTGTTGCATTATACTTTGTTCAGCTGCTCCGTACATACTGATATTTGAAAAGAGAGTTGTGATTATTAATGGACATCATTGGGTATGATATCTTGTTTTTGATGAAATGATTCGGGGTTTATCAGTTATCGACACAGTTACATTGTTTCTCATACTCAAGATATCGAATAAATATAGACTCGCAATATGCTGAAGATTTGTCTTAATGAATGCTTCTTCTCTCGCTGTCTTCAACAATTGTTCACTTCTGTGAATCAGTCGTCTTGGTTGCTGTACGGAGTGTGTTGGTTGCTTCATTTGATGTACTTTGAGATTCCGACACTGCTAGTTTGCTTTTCCAGTAAACTCGATTGCAACATACAAGGAATTTAGTGATTTCATGAGTAGTCTAGAAAGTTGGGATTAAGCTGAGTTTTTTGACAAGCGAATCTGTTTTAATTTCGCGGGTAGGCACTTGACTGGAATTGTAGTGCTTCTTTTCGACTCAGTTAAGGGACCAGATTTTGGATGTTTGTTTTCTTACTTGCAATCTTATAGATTCAATGTTCGTCCTGCTGCTTTATAACATTGACATTTACTACCCAATAGCTAATTGTACCTGTCTGGCTAATCAATGACTAAACCGGCTGTATTAGATTGCCATGTATATGTGTTTTCTTTCTTGCTTAACAACATGGGATTGACTGGCTAGAATGCTAGAGAAGTTTGTAGTATAATTGTGATTCCAATTTCCGCTAATCACACTGACTCAATTCTCATTCATGATTATATATTAATATAAGTAGATGTAAGCTTCGTTGTACTTGTAACGGATGTGCACCAGATAGTATTCTACATGCAACAGATGTGCACATGAGAAAAATTACTTTCTACATCTCTATTTGTGTGCTGATGTACTCAATAGCATTGGACTTATGCGCTGACTGTTTGTGTGCGTGCATGTTATATTTGGTTATCTTGTTTTCATTCCACAGGCTAATTTTTCTTATCTTTGTACAGTCTTCATATTTTGAACCCTTTCAATATCTATTTGTAAGTTGTAATGGCACATTTAATTGGGAATCATCCCCCCCCCCCCCACCCCCCTAAACCAAAAAAAAAAAAAAAAAAAAAATCCTGTAGAGAAAGGAGACAACCGAAACAGCTTATCCACATGTAGAATATTGAGCATGTGTGCTTTTTATATCTGATACTTCTAACTGATGCTGTTGAATCTGGTGAGGAGAGGGTAAAATTATTTATTTAGATCGATCTCACATAATACTTTGATTTTGGAGTATGCATGCTTAATGCCAGCCACATACTCAGTTACTCGTTTTCTTAGTTAGTTTTGGGTTGTTACAGACTGTAAGCTATTCTATTTTTTGAGATTTCAACTTATACACTAGACAAGACTACTGAATTTTCACTGTTTTTTTTTTATTTCTTTGATTGTGTGCCCACAAGGTCTCTTTCTTACCTTTCACCTAGCCGAGTCTGAGTAACATTGATTGATAAATCACCGACTTGTGTTTATTTGCGTAAAACATCTTTGTCTCTCTATGATTGCATTTTTGAAGTAATCTTTCTGATTTGTTTGTACATCCTCTTATTATGGCAGAGGGTGCTGGCGGTAAGGGAAGCTGGGGACAACTACTGGACACCGACTGTGATGGCATCCTTGACCACAATGATCCCAACTATGACAGCGAGGAGGTGGGTCTTCTGCTCTTTTCGTACTGTCCCTCGTTTGGATGACAGTATATTTGAATCAGTTCTCAAGTTGCTGAGAGCTTAGTAAGAAGGCATCAGTGAGTCCTTTCTGTGGTTATCACATTATGTCTTATTTTCCTGTTGTATTAAGATATCCCCTTTCCTTTGTGAAGGAGCCGTACAAACTTGTTGGGGCAACTGTGACTGACCCTCTGGATGATTACAAGAAAGCTGTGATGTCAATTATTGAGGAGTACTTTAGCACTGCTGGTGTTGAAGTGGCAGCATCTGACCTTAAAGAACTAGGATCAGCTGAATATCATCCTTACTTTATAAAGAGGCTTGTGTCGGTGGCTATGGACAGACATGATAAGGAGAAGGAAATGGCGTCTGTACTGCTTTCTGCCCTTTATGTGGATGTTATCAGCCCGGTGCAGATTAGTCAAGGTTTCATCCTACTGCTCGAGTCCGCAGATGACTTCTCAGTTGATATTCCTGACGCAGTTACTGTTCTTGCTTTGTTTGTTGCCCGTGCTGTTGTTGATGACATACTTCCTCCAGCGTTTGTAACAAGAGTGAAGAAAATTCTTCCAGAATCTTCCAAGGGGGTGGAGGTCCTTGAAGTTGCAACCAAGAGCTATCTCTCGGCTCCACACCATGCAGAACTTGTTGAACGGAAATGGGGTGGTAGTACTCATTTAACTGTTGAGGAAGTGAAGAAGAAGATTACTGATTTACTGAGGGAATATGTGGAGAATGGGGATACAATGGAAGCTTGTAGGTGCATTAGAGAACTGGGGGTCTCGTTTTTCCACCATGAAGTTGTGAAGAGAGCTTTAGTTCTTTCCATGGAGACTCAGTCGGCTCAACCTCTCATTATAAAGCTATTGAAGGAAGCCTCTGAAGAAGGCCTGATAAGCAGTAGTCAGATGATAAAGGGATTTTATCGGGTGGAGGAAAGTCTTGATGACCTTTCCCTTGATATTCCATCAGCCAAATCACAGTTTCAGTCTTTGGTGCCCAAGGCAATTTCTGAAGGATGGCTTGATCCTTCGTTTTCAAAGCCGAGTATTGAAGATGGTATAGTGCAGAAGCCAGACACTGAGAAGGTGAAACGGTACAAGGAAGAAGTGGTGAGTATAATCCATGAATACTTTCTTTCAGATGATATTCCGGAACTCCTTCAGAGTCTTGTGGATCTTAGAGCTCCGGAGCTGAATCCAATTTTCCTCAAGAGACTCATATCTCTTGCCATGGACCGAAAGAATAGAGAGAAAGAGATGGCATCTGTTCTTCTGTCTGCATTACATATAGAGATATTTTCCACTGAAGATATTGTGAATGGCTTTGTCATGCTCTTGGAATCTGCTGAAGACACTGCTCTGGATATCTTGGACGCCTCCAATGAGCTTGCTCTATTCCTTGCCAGGGCTGTGATCGACGATGTTCTTGCACCGTTGAACTTAGATGTGATAGCTAGCAAGCTACCAGCCAACTGTAGTGGAAGTGAGACTGTACATATGGCTCGTTCTCTTGTTTTCTCCCGTCATGCGGGTGAGAGAATCCTTAGGTGTTGGGGAGGTGGTAGTGGCTGGGCTGTGGAGGATGCGAAAGACAAGATATGGAAACTTTTAGAGGAGTATGAGAGCGGAGGTGTTGTTGGGGAAGCTTGTCAGTGTATCCGGGATCTGGGAATGCCCTTTTTCAACCACGAGGTGGTAAAGAAGGCCCTGATCATGGCTATGGAGAAGAAGAATGACAGGATGCTTGATCTCCTTCAGACGTGCTTCAGTGAGGGGCTCATCACGACTAACCAGATGACTAAAGGCTTTGGTCGGGTCAAGGATGCCCTTGATGACCTGGCACTTGACATACCGAATGCTAGAGATAAATTCGAATCATACGTCGAGCATGCAAGGAACAAGGGATGGACTCTGCCAACCTTCGACTCATCTGGGGAAGAGACCTCCTAGGCTGCAACTCTCTCGAAAGGGGGCGATGTTATTTGACGTTTTCTTCTCCCGTAACAATACAACAGTGTTTGCTGTTTGTTTCCAGTATCCCGGTTTTACTGTCGTCTCTTATGATAAAGAGTTTTATGCTGAGGGTTAGGTGTAAAAAGTTTTACTATTCACATTGACTGGGTTCTTTTAAATTCCCATATCTTTTCATTAGTAGTGTTGAGAGAGGTATATGTATTGCATATATGCCTTGTGTTACTTGTAATTTCCCCGGAATCTCTCTTTATAAGATGACTTGTTGACATAGATTGCTGAGCAGAGGGAAGTTGTGTGGCGGCGGTGTTAGTTGTGTGCTTGTATCTTTTGCCGGTGCAGGTGCGTTTTCATCTGCTGAAGGACATGATAAGTTACAGAGAAGAGTAGACCTGAATGCTTACGTTCTCATGGAATAGGTGAGTTGAAAATATCGGGTTTTGATGGGAAGCTGGGATCTGTGTTTGGATTAGAGGGGGCCTTCCTGGAGATGCTGATGACGATTTGGGTGTTAGTTTTTGTTTTTTCTTTTCTTCTTCTTCGTAGTATCATCGTATGGGATGAAATCATGAAATAAGGTATTATCGAGACAGTGAGTGATGGGTCTGCAACTAGAAATGTGATCTCCATGAATATCTGAGGGCGATGTTATCATAACGAGGTTTTGTAGGTGTGCTGGGGTTGGGGTGATGAGATCTGGCGAAAAATTGAAATGTGGGCTGTGACAATTAGGTCTTTTGTTTTTTAAACAAAGTGACAATTAGGTCTGTGTGAGTTTTAGAGGAAGAAACCGGTAGATCAGATTTCAATTTTATTTCGGAGTCGGAGTTCAGGTCGAGAGAATTTGAACTGTAAACTTCAGCAGCTAAGCTTCACGTATTAGCACGTTGGTAATCTTGGTATGAGCAGTGGTGTGGCAGATCATGGGTGAGACGGGTGTGCGCCTAGGGTCCCAATCAAAATTCAGGGCCTCTACTCAAAATGTTGCAAAATATTGTTTGCTTTTTAGAGCTTGAACATAATAAATCTGACATATTGGGGCCCTATTTAGAAATTTCTCCCAAGGCCCCAAAATTTTTGAAGATTTCCCACACAGCCCTGTTATTAGTCGCCCTATATGGTGGTTTCTAATGTGACCTTGATTGTATAGAGTTGCATTTTGTCCCTCTTCTTTCCTCCGACCTTTCTCTGCGATATTCGAGTGTACAACCTTTCACCTCATGTATTTTGTCGCATTTTCTTAATTGTTTCTGTTGCTAAGAGCATATTTATTGGGGTTTTGCCACGGGGGATGACCAAAATTAATATAATGTGGGAGTGAGAATGCAAAGTGGAGAGAGGAGAAAAGTCGGTCTCCATGACTAACGGGAATTGGAAAATGAAGACTATCTTGTATGTTAGAGATGAGTCAATCATAATGCATTGTTAAATGGAGAAGATGTTTCTTCCCTTCATATATTTTTCAGATTTTCTATCTCATTTTCAAATTTTAATGATAACAAATTAGGTCTCCAATGAACTTATAAGAAATGAAGCAGGTCTTTTATGGTGCGATGTAAGGAAGACCAACCAAGTACTTGGTCTCCACTAAAAATGATCTGAGAATAAAAGTATTATACCTTTTCGAAAAGAGCTGAGTATACTGTAGATCGGTCATTGTCTAAGCCACCCCTAGGTTCAGGGCTCGGGTAATCGGCTCAAGACCTCGGGAGAAATGCCGCTTGTTTTGGAAGAATGAAGGTCTATTAAAAATATCCAAATATGAGTCACGAAAGTAACGCCTTGATAATTGTAGCATGATCTTGTTTCAAACACCTGATCATGAATTTCTGATATCAGGATCTCGGTTCGTGTCATATATAAACTAGATTATTGGAAGTTACTAACAATAAGTGTCCGGTGTCCCTAAAGCCATTGTTACGTGACTTAGTGAGTTGTTCACTGTTTTCAGTTACACCTATTAAGTACTATCGTTTTGTCCAAGTTTTTTTTTAAACAATATGCGGAATACTTCCTCATGCGTTATCCAAACTTTTCAAAAGAAACCTATATTTAACTTTTCTCTCACAATAAATAACGAAAATAGATAAAAAAAAAATCATTAGTTTCATAATCATCATATCAAAAATCAAATTGTAGTCTTTCTTTCTTTGATTTTTCTTTTTCAAAATTTGGTAGATGTTGCTATTTTGGGGGCTGACAACCCTTGAACCTCCCATAGCTATTTATATGCTCACCAAGTCACCCCCAACTCCCCAAGTGTTGACTCATTTCTATTTTCACATTTCACTATTCTCTCTCCTCTACTCCCTTCTTCTTCAAGCTTCCACCAACCTTGCCATGTCAAGCACTGAGGAGAAGCAACCTCACAAACCTAAACTCGTCGTTTTGGCTGACTTGAATGTGGATCCTCCTGAATTTGAAGATGATGAATCAACAACCCCTTTTCTTCCTTCTGCTCCTCCCTCCTTTTCTCAAAGGTCATTTTTACCCCTCTTTCCATCTTTTTATTTCAATTTTACCATCTTCTTTTTTTAATTGGGTTGCTAGTTTTTATGATTTGGGTTGGAAATGGGGGATTTCTTGTGTTGGGTATTTTATAATTCTGCTATATTTACTGGGTTTTTTTTTGTTTAGTTGGTTATTATGAATTGGTGATTAAATTATACTTAATTACTTACCTTATCAGCTTAATTTGGAGAATATCTTTTAAATTTTTGTTAGTTTGAAATGGTATAATGGGGGTAAAGGTGTAATCTTTAGCTTTTGGGCTATGTTTATGTTCTTGGGAGATTTAAGAGTAGACACAATTTTCATTATGAGTCATCCGTAAGCAGCCTATCTATGTTCCAGCATAGGGGTAAAATTTGCGTGCATCCGACCCATCTTTACCTCGCCCTAGGCAGGAACCTTTGAGGCACTGGGGTAATGTCGTAATTTGTTGTATATGTGCAGATATGCTGATAGATGGTTTTTGTAAAAGATAATATTTTGGTTGAAATTTGCAAGATACTAGTGCAGGATTTATATTTGTCTGCTTTAATTTGTTTTACATTGGCTTTACGGAGAGCTTAGTTAGCATCTTATTTGGAGACGTGTCTGGTTGTGTTACGGGATATGGAGGGGGGAAGGTGTAATCTTTAGCTTTGTTAGAGACTTTTAGGTCATATATTGGTTAATTGATGGATTTTAGAAGATAGCCTGAAGCCTCTTGTTGTAACTTGCATTTTAGTGCACAGCACGACGTAGAAACTTTCTATAACTTCTACCTCTTGCATTGGTACATTCTGTTAGTGGAGCTTAAGAACCCATTCAAGTCCTATTTGTTTTTTAGTTGAAGCATGGAATCTATGACGATTGGGCATTTTAGAATAATTTGCTTCAGGAGTTGAAAGCAGTTCCCTTGAGGCCTTGATATTTTGCGTGTTATGAAAGCCAGTGGGTGATCATTCTAAGAACGCTTCTGAACTTGAGTTTTAGTGCTTTGCCTGAAGACTGTATCAAATTTCAGGGGAGAGAACAATTTAAAAGAGTGAGAGGTAGTGTAGTTACGAACGTGGTTCAGATTAAGTTTCGTTAATGTTAGAGTTATCTAGAATCTATGCTTCTATGCTTGTGTGGGAATATTTCACTTCAACACGTGGTCATTACTCTAAGTTAGCCTGTTAATGTTATGGAATTAGAGTCAGGCGTGCCAAAAACAGGGTTGAGGCCAGGTTAAATTTTGGTGGATTTTGTTCTGAATGATCTTTTCATAGAGGTTCCATTCTTCGACTAAATTCTTTGTTTGTTTGTGTGTGTGTCCGTGGGTGTGCTGTGCGTGAGGAATCTGTTCTTTCTTTCCGTGTTCCGTTTGTCACTATTACGGGTTTACTTCTAATCAATTATACAAGGGTCATTTTCTAGTCCAATACATAATTGGGTGAGTATATGTGTTTTGGCAGGTTTACCGCCAATGACAGTAACCTTGAAAAGTTGCCATTCCCAGTCAAGGATAACTGTGATGTTGACGATGAATGTAAAAGACTCAATAAAATAGGTAAATGCCGTTCAAGATCTGGAAAAACTGAAGACCACCTTGACTGTGGAGCTGATGTGGATGGAGATCAACATTCTCAAGGAACTCCAACTTCCCGTGAAGAAAAAGTTAGCAGCCTTAAAACTGTGAGTTATATTGGCAGCCCTGTTGTTGCTCCTCAGCTTGCTGCTTGTCTTGGTAATTGGTACTACTTTGAAAGGAGTATTGAAAGAAAGTTAATGTCGACTGCCATTTTAATGATTACTTACCTCATTCCGTTTATCTAGAACGACAATGTTTAACCAGTAGTTGAATGCTAAGCCTCATTAGCAGCTTGGTGTGTACTTTCTGATATATAGGTGCACCTTAAGCATGGGGAACTTCCTTTCTGACGTTCAAATCTTTAAGCTGTACAATGGATATCTTCCTATCTAGCAAGTGTCTCAAGGGATATTGTTTTCCTTTTATTTTCCCCTTGTCATTTCATAGATTGACCAACGTCATTCACGTATGTAGGGGTTGATACATGTAGCAAGGAAGGCTCCAAAGAACGCGCATGCCCATTTTTTACTTGGTCTAATGTACCAGAGACTATGTCAGCCACAGAAGGTTGTTATTAGAAGGACGTACTGTGCTTTTAGCATTATGCATCATGTTTTGGCGTTAATATTTGAAAAAATATCACAGGCAGTCCTTGCATATGAGAAGGCAGAGGAAATTTTACTTCGATCTGATGAGGAGATCGACAGGCCAGAATTGCTATCACTGGTTCAAATGCATCATGCCCAGGTCTCTTTGATTTCCCTTTCTGTTACGTGTTTTGGTTTGAATGAAATCATAGTAGGGATAAATGGGTAACATATCAAGAAAAAGCAACAAACTCTATGGCATCTATTTATATTATATTAGAGAAATTGCTCCTTGTGTGTAATTGAAAAATATTTTTTCTTATCTTGCTGCTCAGTGCCTTCTTCTAGAAAATCTGAGTGAGTCTACGTCTGATAAAGAGCTTGAAGCAGAAGAGTTAGAAGAGATACTTTCAAAGTTAAAGGAATCAGTATTATCAGATATTAGACAAGTACCTGTGTGGAATACTCTGGGGGTGATACTTCTTAGAAATGGTCGTCTGCAGGTATATTGACTTTGATATTGTGCTGTCATAGAGCTCATACCAGAGAGCAAGTAGACACCTTTTTCATATTCATATTGATCTGATGTATCGATATTATGTCTATAGAGTGCAATTTCAGTCTTGTCATCATTATCAACCTCAGCACCTGACAACTTGGATTGCCTTGGGAATCTGGGTCTTGCTCATCTACAAAGGTATCTTTTTTGGGCTCAATTGCTTCTCTTGCTCATTTTTGACCGCAATCTGTCAGTGCAAATACATTAGATGCTTTCTCAACGCATGTTTTCACTTTTCTGTCACTCCGACTAGCTGGTGGTTGTCTCTACTGCTAGCTTGTTTATTTTTTACCATCAAGCATGATCATTCTGTTATTCTGCAAGAAACTTTAAGTACTATCAGCCAGGGGCGATCTCTTCCCCTAACATGAATGTGGCGGTAAAATTTAAGTCATTATGGAAGTACTTTAAGGTGCTGGCAAGGGAACTTAAAAGATCTATAACATGGTGATCATACACTTTTTTCCTCTCCGTTTTTCTCGTCCCATCACCAGTGCTATTGAACTCTCTGTGAATTTAGTCACACCTAGAGTCATGTTGACTGTCACGAGGTCCCTGCAAACATTATAAAGATTTGGGAGCTTATCTTTTATCTCGTGCGTGGAGGTGGTGCCTTGTTTGAGATATTAACAGTCATTTACTATGGTGGTAATGCTGATAGTCGTTGGTGCTACACCATTTGAGTGCGGTGATTATGCCAAGGATTTCTACTGGAAAAGCATTAGTCTCTGGGAAGCGCGTGTAAAACAAAGCCATTCCTTTTTCCAGAGGGTGGTATGTTGATAAGCTGGTGAAGACCATAGGTTGTAGTTAGAAAGGTTTGAGTTTGAGGTAGTAAATGTGGTAGAAGTGCTAATATTGCGGTTTGTGAATATCCAATTGTTTCTTCGCTTCCAGATGTTCCTCACTAGAAAAGGAAAGGAGGCTGGGGAGTTCAAGGTTTCTGTTGAACCTTATTCTCCTTGAGAACATCAGTCAATAAACATTTTTTGTAATGTTCTTTTTTTTTTTTTTACATTTTCTTGTGGAATGTTTTTTGGAACCCTTTGTTTTCTAATTTTCGTTCAGTATCTAAATTAGACTGGAATGTAAGAAAATAAATGATTAGAAACACGTCATATTTGATTGTTTCTACTTTGTTATCTTGATTAGTACTATATGGTTATGATACCCAGATGTCCAATGAGCTCTTTATAGCTATGCTGTTTTTCTAGGGAACTCATATTATTATTATCTGGGTTATCTGACCACTTGAAATTTGTTGAAATTTCTCTCAGTGGGAATGTGGAAGCCTCCTTGAGTTGCTTTCAGGATCTAGTTCTAAAAGATCAAGGCCATCCTAGTGCTCTTGTCAACTATGCTGCCATTATTTTGTGCAAGTATGGTGCAACTGTCGCAGGTTAGAAGTTTATGCTTGATATTATATCTATGGGTTTGTGTTATAGCGGCTCCATAGGTTTTTGGTGGATCTGGATGTCTTAAAGCAACTGCATCATGCTACATATCAGGTGCTGGAGCAAGTGCTGGGGAATCTGGTGCGGTTTCGGATTCTGCTGTTGCCATAAGCACGGCGAAGGAGTGTCTTTTAGGTGCAGTCAAAGTAGATCCCAAAGCTATCCATGTGTGGGCAAACCTGGCTAGCGCATACCACATTATTGGTGATTATAGAAGCTCTAGCAAATGCTTGGAAAAGGTACAGGGTAGCATTTCTCACTAAAACAAAATATTATTCGTCTGCTTGCAGCTGTTCTTGTTCTCTTTTTTTTTTGGCAACTTTGTATCCTATTCATCCTCTTTTTCGGTTATCTTCCTTTGATTGTCACAAAAGTCTCCAGTTCTTGAGTTTTGGCACACTATGAATTTATGACAACTACCTGAATGGTGGATTTTTGTTCCACTGTTGCTCTTTTGGCAGGCAGTTAAACTGGAACCTAATTGTATGTCTACACGATATTCTGTTTCCGTCCACCGTATAAAAGATGCAGAGAGATCACAAAATCCTACAGAACAACTGTCTTGGGCTGGAAATGAGATGGCTTCAATAATTCGGGAAGCTGATCCTGTGTTGATTGATCCTGCAATTGCTTGGGCAGGGTTTGCCATGGTTCACCAGGCCCAACATGAGATTGCCGCAGCATTTGAAAATGGGCAGAAGGAGTCAATGGAGGTGGAAGAGCATGCTGTTTACAGCTTGAAACAGGTACTTTAAGGTTCTATTCGCAAAGCAATTGTTCTGTGTACTGTTTGAGCAATTGATCATTGACTTGCCTTTGGTGAGTATAATTAGACAATGATTCCCCTCTCATCACTGCAGCGCTTCTTCAGTTGGACTTGATCCGTTTCTATCCACATTGTGTTTTCGATAATAGCTAATGTATTTTTGGTTGGGATAAAGACAGGCTCTTCAGTTTAGTAATAAGGACATAAGGTATAGGTATCATATGTTCATATGGCTCTCTAAAGTAAAGGTTAAAGTTTGTAACTTGAATTCATTATACATGTGTACTTAATTCACCGTTTTGAGGGAAAAATTGTGTGGTGATTGGTGGTATGTTATGAAGTGTATATTTAGTCCTCTAATCTTATAATTTGAATACACTTTAGTAGTTCCGGAAGTGTAGGTAAATCTTCCTTGGTTGCTTGTGACATAGTAAGCACCAAGCAGTGTAGTTGTAAATTGTAATTGTGAGTTGTGACTCACACTTATATTATTAGAGCAAGCATCTGATTGATCTAGGACAAAGGAAAGGGCAAGGCATTGCTCTAATGCTGGGGCTTAGTTTAACACATTCACTCAGAAAGTTTTAATTAATCATTAACTACTAGAAAGAAAGAAGGCTATAGGGAATTAGATAATGAATGCAGCTGTTTAGTCACGATGGTGGTTTGAAGAAGGGTTTTCTAACTAGGAAATGATTGTCAAACGATTGACTTGTATTTTTTCGTGGTAGAACTGTTAGCTCTCAGGCCCGGGGGGGGGGGGGGGGGAGGGGTTGCTAGATGATTCTTGCTTTAAAGAGATTGTAATGATAATCTTGTCAGACTAACCTCATTCTTTTTTGCTTTGCTTATTTTATGTGCGCCTTTCTTTTAAAGGTCATAGGAGAAGACCCGGATGATCCTGTCCACTGGCACCAGCTGGGGCTCCATAGCCTCCGTGCTCAACAGTTTATGATATCACAGAACTATCTCAAGGCTGCAGTATCTCGATTTAGAGACTGCAGCTATGCTTGGTCGAATCTTGGTATATCATTGCAGTTGGCTGGAGAAACATCTCCAGCTGAGGAAGTTTTTAAACGAGCATTGTCTTTTGCTACATCACAGCAAACACATGCAATCTTTTCCAATCTTGGGAATTTATATAGGCAGGCAAAGAAATTTGATTGTGCAAAAGCTATGTTTACTAAAGCGCTCAAGCTTCAGCCTGGATATGCTCCTGGTTACAACAATCTAGGTCTTGTATTTGTTGCTGAAGGCCTTCTGGATGAAGCAAAGTACTGCTTTGACAAAGCTTTACAGGCTGACCCGATGTTAGATGCTGCTAAATCGAACATGGTTAAAGCTTCGTCTCTGTGCAAAATATGCAAAGTCGTTCCTTCAAGCTTGATTCATGATTAGTTAGATGATGATTTTGAGGTAATATTTGGGATAGCAAATATGGATTTAGACGGCATACGACAGTGTCTCACCTTGAGCTTAATCAAGGATTTATTTAGATGATGATGTTAGAGTGCATTTTCATCAAGCTATGCCAGATGGCAGTGTTGCACCTATTGATCTTTTCAGATGAGTGGTGGATGAATATATTTTCCGGAGGGTATTTCAGTGAATTATGCTCGCACTGGTCGTTGAAGTCCCACTGTCTTAATGGGCTGATCGTGGAGATTTTTACCTATGATATATGTGACCTCCTTCATGACTTTATGTTGTGAAGGATATTTCAGCAAACTAAGTTTTCAGTTACACTGGTTCCAACAGTCTTAATGAGCTGTCTATGGAGCTTTTTGCCAAGGTATCTGGCCTTCAGGGACTCTCTACTTGACTCTTCTGTCGTCCTCAACATAGTTCTTTGGTGAATTTTTTCAAGTTATAGTGAGGGACCAAGTATCCTGAAGCAGCCTCTCTATGTTTTCGACATATGTGTAAGGCTTGCGTACATCTAGGCCCCCTTACCTCACCCTAGTCGGGAGTTTTAGGCACTGGGGTAATGCTGTTGTAGTGGAGGAGACAAGTCAGCATGGCTAGAAAAATTTGCTCATCAGCTCAAGTAGTAGTAATATTACTAGTTTGAGTTTTCCCAGGCTTCCATTGCGGTTCTCTGGCTGGCTGTAAGATTGCCAATAGGGACTCGAAAAGACTGGAAGTTGCTGGAAAGTATCTTCTCTACCTGTGAGGTAATTTTGTCAGAGCCGCAACGAGTTTTTCAAGGTTATTGGATTGCAATTCATAGTCGGTGTCTCTATCTGGGGTACTGGGTGATTGTCCTGCTGTGCCTGGGGCTGGCTTTCTCACACCCTCTTCATCAAACAGTGTGGCCGATAATTGTCATAGGCAGCTGATCAGATGGTCTAGCAAATGCTGGTGGGTTGGTAAGTGTAAAAACAAGGTCATCACTTACCACATCATCATTATTACATCACGGGCACATTAACATACATATATATGGAGCCAATTACAACTTCCGCGGTTTATTAGTGGGTGCCTAGAGGTCTAATTTATTGAACATTCGAGATCGGTCACCACGCGAGGTTCTGTGAAGTGCAGCCTATGACTATGTCGGCGATGGCCTGGGTTCACCTAATCACTTAGGTAAGGTTCAACTTCTTGCTTCCTTATGGTAATTTTTAATTTCGATTGTTATGCATATGATGTGGCTGAGCCTGTGATATCTGATAATAGCAGCATAAATTGTACTGTCCTCTTTTCCCCTCCTCTCTAATTTGGTCTTATTAAATTTCAGCAAAAATATGATGATCAGGATGTGACAGTGACCTGCTAAAAAGCACATATCATTTTGTGGATGTGATGACATGCAACACATACCAGTCACTTGGAAAGCTGATCCAGAAGCTTCTGTCCCTAGAATAGTGATCTTCCCTATACATAAAGATAAGCCTTTCCCACCTCATCAAACCCAAAATCACTCCTCTATTTGATTATACATTCTATTGCGCCCATGGCTGCATCAACATCATTCCTATCATTGCACATCCCGAAAAATTGTTTAATTGTCACCTCATCCCGAAACTCCCTACCCGCCAAAGAGACATGCATCAGTTGTCAACAATCTGAGCCATCCAAGAAATCATCTCTTTCCCTGGCAAAAACCGCAGCTGTAGCTGGTACCGTCATCACAACCCTGGCCTCTTCGCCATGGGCCATGGCCGCAAAGCAGATCGCTGAGTCTCCCCAGGAAGATAACCGAGGTCTTGCCCTTCTGCTGCCCCTCGTACCAGCTATTGGGTGGGTTTTGTTCAACATTCTGCGGCCTGCCTTGAACCAGCTTAACAAGATGAGGGGCGAGAGAGCGATCATCGTGGGACTTGGTGGGTTAGCCGCATACGCTGCTCTTTACGTGCCGAGTGCATCTGCTGCCAGTGAAGCTGTTGAAAGTGAGGCTGCCGCAGGCGGCTCAGGTTTGCTTCCATTGATTGTGGCTGCTGCTGTGGGTTTGGAGGTGATCTTGTTCAGTACCATGCAATCAAAGTATGAGAATGAAAGTCATTGAATTGTTTGCTACATTTTTGATAAGATGTCTGTGTACTGTATGTAGCATCAAGTTGTGCCAAAGATAATGATTGATGATGTGAAATTACAGTCCATTTCTTGCTTTTTACTTCACTTTTCTCAAATCTATCCTATACATTCAGAAATACTTTTACTGTTACTTCCCTTTCCTGTAAAATTTTAGGTGAATTCTGTAAATCTTTACTACACGAGACCTAAAATTCACACATGGTAGTTAAATGAGCATTTGAACCAAACGACGTTTGGTAATTCATAACTATGATGATATCGTAGGGGCAAAGATTACCACACACTTTCGTTTATTTTTATACGAAGTAATCTTTTCTAACGAAGACATAAAACGGATGCAGTGCACTCACTCGCTGCTCACATAACGATTGTACTTAAACTATTCATTCTATTGAAATATACGATCCGCGTATTCGTAGGCCGGGTAAAAAGACACTCTCCTCAAACGTGTGGGGATCCTCTAGAGTTTTTTTAGGGTGGAGTTGGTAGAGTTTACCAATAAAGGAAAGAATTAAATATATAATATTTTATTTGTTCATTTAAGTAACTTCTTTATTTTTAATGTTTTCCTTTATTTATAAACTCTACCAACTCCACCATAAAAAAAAAAACTCTAGAAGATCCTTGCCCCACAACAACATACCCCTTTTTTAAAGGTCAACAATGAGCAGTATACAAAACTATACAAGGATATTTGGATGTAACATTAGAGGAGGAGAAGAATCTCTTTTAAAGTGCAAAGAAAAACATTAAGTGGGAACAATTTTCTCCCTATCTCCCACTCCAACTCTTCAAGGGCCCTGCCCTTAAGTTTAATGGACTCCCCACCTTCCCATTTACTCCTCATTTTGTTTCACCATGCATCTTCGTCATCTCACCCACCACCACATCAAATCCCCAATCGCGGCCGAGAACTCCGACCCCTCTTACATTCTTTGTATCAATACTTAAAACTACGACTAATTACATTACAATTTACAACATTATATGAACAAGATCGTCTTATCCAACTATCCAAGACCGGTCAACTAATCACGATTCATCATCAATTATTCCCCTAATTGCACATTAGCCATCCAAAAGAAGACAAAATGAGCACAAAAGGCCAAAAACCCTAAGAAAAAAAGAAAAGTTGTCATACAAACTTTTGGCGCCTTGGCGGCGTTGTCATAAACTCTTAATTCACATGATCAGTGAATCTCTGACTTCTCTCTTACGCCTCACTTTCCCCCTTACATTCCTCCCTCCTCCCATCCCTCCATTAAAACTCACACCTCTCATTTTCTCAAGATCTCATTTTCCTCCATAACCATATTCATTTTACAATATGCTTTTCATCGTATAAAAACTTTACTTTATATACAAATCTTCATAATCACATTACATTTTTCATGATTCTATCAATGATTTAACAACAAGAATGAAAGAAACCACCAACAACATTCCGAAACTACCCTTCCTTCTCCTCCTCCTACTCATCTCCTTCCTCTCCCTCACCTACCTTTTCTATTCCCCAGTCTCTCTCCTAACCCGACCCACAACCCGAACCAACAAGGACCTCAAGATCCGACCCGGGTACACCTCCTACCAAACCTACCTAGAACACCAACTAAACAAGACTCTCAACCCGAAACTCCGCCAGGTCTGGACCACCCGAGACTGGGACCGTAAGGTTCGGGTATTCACCCAGTTCTTTTTATCACTCCAACAAACCAAACTCCTAACCAACTCGTCGAAATGTCTCTGCGTCGGAGCTAGGGTCGGACAAGAAGTAGAGGCGCTTCGGGAACTCGGGGTGAGTGACTCAGTAGGGATCGACCTGGTCCCACATCCACCGTTGGTTATCCAGGGTGACTTTCATTATCAGCCGTTCGATGATGGAGTGTTTGACTTTGAGTTTTCCAATGTGTTTGACCACGCGCTTTTTCCGGACAAGTTCGTTGGGGAGATCGAACGGACGTTAAAGCCTGGTGGGATCTGTGTTTTACACGTGTCGATATCTAAGCGGGCTGATAAGTACTCTGCTAATGATTTGTTTAGTGTAAAAGCTTTGGTTGATTTGTTTAAGGTTTCGGAGGTTGTTCGGGTTCGGACTATTGATGGGTTCGGGCTTGATACTGAGGTTGTGCTTAGGAAAAGGAAATGATGTCGTCTTGATTTACGAGATCGAGATCGCGTGTTTTGTAATGCACGCGCCTTTTACGTCTTATTACTAGTTGTTTATACGACGTTATACTACGTGAGATATTCTTTTTCGATTTCGTTTGATTCTTTGTAATGTAAACAAGAGATTTTCCCAAAGGGAGAATAATTTTTTGTTTAGTTTTAGGTAGATTTGGAATTTTGGATTGGTTTTTTTTTTTTTTTTTACAAGACTTGATAAGATATTTGTATGAGAATGACATAATGGTATTTGTCTAATTGATTCGATCAATTCCGACTTTTGAGTAATTGGTTTCTCTTGAATTTTGGAATACATCCTTCATATACATGTGTTTGATTTCTGGTTTATTATAAGTATTGTGTTCGTGTTTACGTATCTTGTGCATATTTTGAGTATATGAAGAGTACATATGTAACAGTATAACACGGTGTTGCTTATACTGGATACACTAATTTGAGCCGTTTTTCGTACCTTCTACTGTTGATAAGAGGGGTAGAGGACTGGAGTGTACACTTTTTGTTTCTACTACCTTTGATCAAGTAAAAATGAGGATCTAGCTGTCAGACTGTCAAAATTCAAAATGCCTGTATGATTAAGTTTTGTAGTATCGGGTCCTTGTAACTGTCAACCTGCTGTCATGTACTCATGTGTGTACTTTACACTAGACTAATAACTGGCAGAATTTTTAGCATTCTACTCTGCGTAAGTTTTAAGCATCATTTTTAAGTCCTGGGATTGAATCACAGTAGTAATACTGCAATTATAGACCTCAAGAAAAAAAAATATATTACTGCTATAGTAGCATAAAGGCCGTAACACAGGATCAGCCATTAGGCCATTCTCGGCATCATGGACATACAGTAAGTCGCAAATCCTGGCATCATGGCCCTTAGGATGAATTCTTGCATATCTGGTACCACAAGTCGCAAGTTCAAATCCTTTTCCATTCACCAGTTGGATGGTTTCAAGGTCGAGATATTAAGTACTGTGACATCTTAAAGCCCAAACTAGTCTATAAAACAAATTCAGTGAATTATGATGACAAGTTGAATGGTGAAATATATAGTTGGTGTTACATACACGGTAGAATTTATATTTACTGACAGCTGCTTGAAGCAGGCTAGGCTTTGAGGAAAAAAGAATCAACTCTCTCAACTATCATCAACAGGCTGGCTAACTAAGCATACTGCTTGGCGAGAAGGCTCACGCAAAAGTCCAAGTTAAATCGTTCCTCTGGAACATCTCCAATGCAATCGAAAACTGCATCTGCATTCTCAAAGTCTTCATCAGCTGTGTACCTGCAAAACATACAGTCATCTTTTCAATTTCTGCCAGACGCTCTGAATCTGAACCCGAGAGATGGATGGATGGACGGATTGTTATAGGAAGTGTAGTTACTAACCCGCTTTTGGTTACTATACACTTCATTCCTGCAGCTTTGGCTGCTGCAAGGCCAATGGCGCTATCTTCCACGACCACACAACTGTGAAAATTGAAGCATACCAAAGTTTGTTACTGCCTTTACTTATAAGCATAATCCCTAAGTGATCAATCTGCATTGTGCAGGAAACTTAAGGCTTGTTCATTCTACCTGGCTGGGTCAACACCAAGAGTTTTGGATGCTAGTATGTAGATGGCCTGCAAAAGAAGAAAGCATTCGCGCTGTAAATTAGCACAGGTGGGAAATGGAGAAGAACAGCTATAATTTTTCTCAAGGAGACAAAGAGTTTACAGGATCAGGCTTTTTCTTAGGAACTACGTCTCCAGCGAAAATTTGCATCTTCTCTGCTCGCTCTGGACCCAGCAAACATGATACTATGGCAGAGACCTGAAACCAATACATCCACTCTGATTCCTATCTGAAGATGGCTTTGTAATTAAACAAACTCAACCAACATCCTGATTCCCCATTTTAGCTATATGCTACGATTATAAAGGTCTGACAATAGATGCAGTTAGACTTTAGAATAACAGCTGATAATTGGTAATGGATCTTATAGTTGACAAGATTCGGAGATGGTAACAGGATATGTCCATCATAACATCTCAGTTGCGTAACATTTAAGTATCTAGATACTATGTTCAAGCAATGAAGTTATTCTATTACTCCGTATGTGATTTCATGAATCTAGTTATTACTCAGTTTCGAAACAAAATGAACCTGAGATGGTGACAGGACTCACATCATCATAACTCAGTTGACTAACATTAGAGTATACAGATACTATGACCAAGCAATGAACTAATGAAATTATCTGATACTATGTGATTTCATGAAACTAGTTATCATTACTTGTTGAAAAGCGAAGTGAGCTTATGTTACATACCGCCTTTTCATTAGATGTACTGCACACAGCAACTTTAACTCCATTTGATAGAGCCTGATCAACCAACCTGCATAATTTTAACATGATGATTCCTGTATCTAGTACCGCGAAAAATGTAATATAATTGTACACCCACATTTTCTTGTTAGGTGAACATAACAATATTGTCCAACTATCAAAATAACTAATTCTAACCAGTCTGAACTTCTTTATAGCCGGTAGAATAGGAAGTACAGAAGCTGAAGTTACATACTTTGCAACGCCTGGCCGAAGAGGCAGAAGCTTTTTCTCAATGAGCACCATAAACAGCTCAGTCTTGCGTTTGTGTAGAGAAGCAACAAATTCTTTTCTCTCTGCATCGCCTGATGGAGCATTTTCCGGCCAACTGGTCTGATTAAAGTAGGCAGTCATCCTACAGATCATTCAACAGTATACAGTTACTAAACTTTTATGCTGTCATACTGAACTTTATCTTATGTTTCTTAAGTAATACGCATTATTCAGGCATTACCTTTCCTTTCCACCACCAATTTTGAGCAGTTCACCATACAAGTCTACATCCCATGAGACTCCAAGTCCCCTCTGTGGATTCATTAAATTTCAAACTTCTGAAATAGATTCATGAAGAAGTTGAAACTTACTCTAGAAGCACAGCCAATTACATGTTCACCATTTATCTTCTAAACTTACTAATAGTAGCTCAACACATTAATCTATAACAAGGTGAGGAGGGTTGGATGCGCGCATCCTTATTCCTAAGTTGAATACATAGAGAGATTGCTTCCAAATGACCTCGTAATGAAAATTGTGTCTAATCAAGTATTGCATCAACCAATACTTCACGACTTCACGTATAAGAAGCGCAAATTGTTTAGTGAGTGGTTCTAGCTTGATTCCACTTCATTATATTCTAAAGCCTTAAAATAGCGAGTCTTTGGCTCCATTAGAAAAGTAAACTAAAACCATTGATCTCATTGCCATTCTTTTAAATACAAATTCCCTAGTAACATACCAATACTAATAGTTATACTCTTGTATTTTGTAGTTACCGTAATTACCCTTGTAATATCGTATATATTTACCAAGGGAGTTTACACAAACTTACATGGTATCTTACAAGTACTTTACAAAAAGATCACTACTCAATCTCAATGATTAAAATTAAAAATAAGAAAAGAAAGAGAACATACTTCAGTGAACGTATCATTGAAGGAAACCCTATGACCATCTTTCTCAGTATCAACAAGAACACCATCACAATCAAACAAAAGAGCTGATGGATAAGTAGGGGAAGAAACAGAGCATTTCACAGTTACACATGACCTTCTACTTTTGGCAATCATTGAGTGGGATATTTTCAAGCTTTTACCAAAAATAGAAGTTGCGGATGATATAACAATATTTGCATTAGTGTTACATCTGGTGTTACTTATAAGTTTGGACAATTTTGAGTGTGTTGAAGAAGATATAGTGGTGCTTGATGGTGTGTAAATGACTGTGGAAGCCATTGTAGAGGGGTAGAGAGTTGTGAGTTTGTGCCACTCTGAGAAAGTGTACAAGAGAAATGTGGATGGTTTGATCTTGTGTTTTAATGGCTCCTAGGAGATGGCTTATCTGCCACACTAGTCTATGGTTGCTGATCTTGTTAATTGTTATGGTCCCGTCCACCTTTGTTTTTGGGTGGGCTAGCTTGAAAGTTGGACCCTCTCATTTTGATTTGCACTTATTTTGGCATGAAATGCTACATGAAGGATCATACATTCATACGTTTGTTAAAATTCATTAAAATATCAGGATAAAAATAATTCTATAGGGATCAAAATAATCCTTAATGATCTCTCGACAACAATTTTATAAATTTTGTTTATCATCGTTTAAGTATGTTATGTTTACGAGTATGTATCAACCAAAGTCAAATATTCATGAACGTGATCAATTAATCGAATTCAACTCAAGTCATGACATTTGAATCATTCACCATTAAAAAGAGAACAAGATCGTAACTCTTTACCATGCGCAAAAGAAAATTACTCAAAGAACTTTTTTAAAAAAATTATTTACTCAAGCAAATGGGCAACGTGAAAACAGACGTCGAATTGAAAATCTCCAATAAAAAAATTAGCAAAACATTTTTACCTCATCAACTACCAAAACCCCAAAAACCCAGGTGAGCCAAACTACCCACCACCACAGTAAAAAAAAATCAAAAACTTTGAAACACCAAAGAAGAGAAAGAAGAAGATGAAGCGATTTTTCAAACCAATAGAGAAGGATGGTTCTGCCAAAAAGCCCGCTCTTTCAACCAAATTACAACTTGAAGATGAAGCTAAGGAGGAGAGAGAAAGTAGTAATGGTGCTGCTGATACTTCAAACAAAGAACCCTTGAAGTTCTTGACATGGAATGCTAACAGCTTTTTACTGCGTGCCAAAAATAATTGGCCTGATTTCTCAAAATTTGTTACTTCTCTTGATCCTGACGTCATTGCTATACAGGTATATATCCTTGACAAAATTTGCATAAAGTTTTCACCTTTTTTATAATGTAGAGCAAAATTAGTCCATTTTAATATGTTGGTACTTGATCAATTTACTAAATTATGTATCTTTGGTATGTGGGTTGGTTATTTTTGGGTTTAAATGGGTGTTTTAGTATGTGGGTATGTTGTTTTTTTTTTGTGGTAAAATTTGATTAATTTGTGTTATTGATAGGTAAATTTGCTGTGCATTGTGTTTGTGATAGAGCATTATGTTATGCATTGCTGCCTAATTTTATTTACTGGGATTTTAGTTTATGATTTTTGGGTTTCTAGGGTGATTACCTTTTGTGTTATGAGCTGAATTTTTTGGGTAATCTGATGATTCTTCTGTTTGTTTTAGTGTTTTACATGTGGAGCTTGTTTTATTGGTTTTTTTTGTTCATTGTGATGTGATGTGTTCATTGTCCTTCATGTTATTGTGGTATGCTTATGAAATACTTTTGCAGAGTCGTTGCGTGATTTAGTTAATCTTGTTCTTTACCCATGCTCATAGACTTACTTGATATTGCTTGGAAGTCATGTATAGTTTGGCTTAACTTCGCGAATAGTAGATAAAACACATACAGTTGATATGTGGACATATAACACAAGCAATTTATAAGATTTAGTCGATAATAGACCGGGAGAACTGGTTAGGTTGAGGACTTCATGTGTCTTATTTACATTCTCTTGATTAGATATTATCTTCCTTTAGAAGAGCTCCATATAATTGAAATTTGAAGTTGAAGGAAAATGTTACCAGATAGTTTATTTGTGGTAGGAAGTAAGAATGCCTGCTGCTGGTTCCAAGGGTGCACCTAAGAACCAAGCCGAGCTGAAGGATGACACAAATGCTGCACGTGAAGAAAAACAGGTGAAAGTTTGTGAATTAGATTCTTGCTATAGCGCCCTGTACTGCTGCATTCATGTTAAATTCATGCCTTCTGAGACTGAACATAGATGCTTAAGTATTTCAATGTTTTCATGGGAAACCGTTCAGGTGCTGATGCGTGCCCTCTCAAGGCCACCGTTTAGAAATTACAGCGTTTGGTGGTCTCTTTCAGACACAAAGTATGCTGGCACTGCAGTGCTGGTGAAGAAATGCTTCAAGCCAATGAAGATCTCCTTTTCTCTAGATCCTACAGGTTTCCTTCGGGTGCAAGATTTTATCCTGTTGTTGCTTTACCTAATTCTTTGTGTCTGATGTTCCAGATTATTATCCAGTTTCATTGTTTGTTGTCTCTTCCTCACCTCGATGTTATACAGATGCATGTCATTTGAGTTAGGTGCTGAAGACTTTCTAAGGATTATGTTGATCTCATTTGAGATAAATTAACCGTCTAGATAAAGATTTGGTTGAAAAGGAAAACATAACTACGTGAGGTTGAGTGCTACTTTAACTGTATATTAGCAGAGAGCTGGTTACATGGATGTGTCCTTTAGAATATCTTGAAGTGGTTGTTGATGCTTCAAATTTCAACAAAAATACCCAAAAGCTTGCCATCGTTGAGATTTAACACCTGTTCTGTTCTTAGCTAAATTATGTTTCAGATAGATTGAGGTGCAGATACCTGGTAGGCTGGTAGACCTATGAATGAAAATAATATCCTTGAAACCAGATCACTCTCCAATGGCTCAATAGTAACTGTAGTGTTATTGTCCTGATGGTGATACCTCTGTATTAGATCATTTCTGTAAAATAGATATTACATACTGATTGAGGCCCTTTGTACCTTGAAAACCCTTTCTTTATGCCTTATGGTGTTATTATATCTTGCACACTGCTTATCCGTTTGAGCAACGAGTTGGTTGATCCATCTGGAAAATGTAGTCCAGGACTGTTCATTGGTAGGGCCGATGATGAATTGTACAGACCCTGTCAGATGAAGCAGAAAATTTATTGGTTGTACTTGTCTGTGTTGGTTATTTCTATATTTCTAGTTGTTACATGTATTTTAGCGTCTTCTGTATTGAGTCGTATAAGGATGCTTAACATACATTTTGCAAGAAGTAGTAGACTAGTGGTAGTTTCTGGGTGATGCTACAAGATAGACTAATTGATTTGTTTGTTCTTCATGTTCTGTAGCAAAGAAGCATGAGTCTGATGGTCGCTTGATATTAGCTGAATTCGAGACATTCCACTTTTTGAACACGTATGTGCCTAACAATGGTTGGAAAGAGGAGGAGACCTCATTTATAAGGAGGCGAAAATGGGATAAGAAGATCCTGGAACTTGTCTTGAAGTTATCTGATAAGCCACTTATTTGGTGTGGTGATTTGAATGTGAGGTAGCTGCTTACCGAACTTTTTGTTCTTCATATATTTGGACCCATTACCTAACTACAGGCAAGAGCCTTCGAGGTACTGGGACAACTTTTTTTTTTTTTTTTTTTGAGGAAGACAATTTTGTTGTTGTTTAGATATTGGGGTATGACATATTGCCTTTTGAAAAATCGCTTACATAATATAGAACTTTCCTCCTTGATGGACCAGCTTAAACTCAAGTATTTATTCCATGGGATGTTTAGAATGATTTTGAAAGAATTATGAGATGGAAGAGTTAATTTAATGGTCCTAACACAATGTCAATGCTCTACCTTGATTTTTTATATGCTAATACACCATGACTGTAAAACAGGGGGTTTTGCTGAGTAATTCTGCGTAGAAGAGAAATCTTTAAATAGTCTTGAATCAGATGTCTAAACAGCTGCCCGCTGGGGGCGCAATCTCTGTAAGGCAAGGGGCCCCGGGGGGGGGGGGGGATAAGGGCTACAAGTTGAGCCTAGTTCAATAGGAAGACGGACCACAAGTCTAGACTATGGACATCAAATCAGAAAGAGCACCATCTAAAAGGGGCTTGAACTCACTTATCAGGAAAAAAAAGGGTGGGGGGGCTTGAACAGTTGAACTCAAAATTCAAGGAGGTTGAGTCATACTTATTTCTCATCTTAGATGATGTAATTTAGGTAACCTGATTAATGATGTTCAGAAGAAGATGAGCTGATTATTTAGTCTATGCTTCCATATTGCTTAGAAATTGACATTCCTCCCTGTAGTACTAGTGAGTCATGTGGACTCTTCTGGGTGTGTTCTATCTGAATACATTACACTTATGCCACGACAGAGAAGTAGTGTTTAAACGGAGAGAAGTGTGAATATCAATCTTGTGGCATCCTGGATTAACTTGTTAATTAGCATTGTATTTTCGTTGTAGGAGTGATTTACTCAGGTTAAATGCTTTTTCTATGTACTAGATTATGGTTATCAAGTCCAGAGTGGCGATTAAGTGATGAGGCTAGTCTTTTAAATGTGATTTGTATTACCATGATCTGATGACTTATAGCCTCTTAAAGGCTTCTTACTTTAAGTTGTCTATGATCTTCTCCGTAGTAAAATTCTCAAGTAATGCCCTGAATGAAGGAGAGAATAGGAGATGGTGTGACTCATGAATCGCCGCATTCCGCATCTATTGAATGCTTAATGTTAAGCTTCTTGTTCTGAGTGTGCATGTTTGTAGTTCTTTTCAAGCTTATCCATGTGATTGCTGAGACATCTTTAGTACTAAAGTAGTTATCTCCAAAAGTAAGTTGGAACTTACTGGCTACCATGAATGTTTTCCGCAGCCATGAAGATATTGATGTAAGTCATCCGGAATTTTTTGCTGCTGCGAAGATGAATGGTTATATCCCTCCTAATAAAGAGGTTTCTATACTCTTCAAAGCTATAGCATATTTGCATAAAGTTGTGGTATTTTCCACTATACGACAATGTCTATGGATGATATCATGTTTTTCTCTGGGGCTCTTGTCCTGATGTGACAACAACTGGGATTCACTCATGCCATCATGCCATTGTAATTAATTCTTAGATCAGCTAATTTTAGTGTGCCTAACCTGGATTTTCTGCTTGCTTCTTGTTCTTGGTAGGATTGCGGGCAACCTGGGTTCACCATATCTGAAAGGAGACGTTTCGGTGCGATATTGAATGAGTAAGCCGTGCATTTTGCTTTGTTTTCATGATGTAATGACTATATTGTGGATAGTTTTATTTGTGTTGATAGCTTGATGCCGTAGAGACTCTTGAGAGTTCCAGAGCGCAAAAAAAAAAAAAAAAAAAAAAATCTCAAATGTTTTGGTTGTATTTGTAAAGTTGGATTTATGATATGCTGTAGAGTGCAGACAGTTTTGATGATACCAGGCCTGTGGCCTGTCAATTATTCAACCTATGACACTGTAAAGTGTGGAATGCTTTCATAGCATATAATTGACCCTACTTGTATTGAGTTTATCGCTTCATGAATATGTGTCTTGTATCCTGAGTGTATCCGGTAGTTCTATGCTGGTCAAAACTAAGGGCTGGCAGATTATAAAGCCAACTAATGAATGTGACATAGCTTCTAAATCACTCTACATATTTCCTCGTAGTAGCACTGCTTCTATAGATTTGAGCTTTATCATGTTAGATATACTGATTGTTTATTGTTCGGTGATGACTTCTTCTATCGAGTAAACATGAATGTGAATAGCAGGATTTCAGGTTGTTGGAGACCCTTAGGCAATGTTCTATCCGTACATAATAGTTGCTACTTTTCTAGTTGCTTAGTCAGGTGTGGAGATCATGTATCTAATTTCTACTACTGATGTATTATTTAGGGGAAAGCTAATTGATGCGTATAGACATCTGCACAAGGAGAAGGACACAGAGGGTGGCTTCTCATGGTCAGGGAACCCAATCGGAAAGTAAGAGGGAGTTCCTTAGTCTTCCACGGCTTTCTGACTAATTGCATATGAAATTGTGATGCGTATTGATTGGGTGTTTTACCTGACTACATTGTGTATGGCTTAATGCAGGTACCGAGGTAAGAGGATGAGAATAGATTACTTTCTAGTGTCAGAGAAGCTGAAGGATCGGATTATCTCCTGTGATATCCATGGACATGGGATTGAGTTAGAAGGTGCGTTCATTTTTGCTCTTATAGAGTACTGCATGATTTGAGAAACAAGGCTCTAAACAAGAGTAGCACAAGTCAAAAGTTTATTAGGAAAACAATTTTCTCCTACTAATTTTAACTCAGAAAACTATGAGATGTTGTTCGCCAATGTTTATCAGCTTCATTATCAGAAATTGCGCAGCAGAAATAAAAGCAGGCAAAGAGGAACAAAATGACTTGAACAAAAGAATGAAATGTCATGTAATATATCCAATTCTATGTTCACTGTGTTTCCAGGTTTTTATGGAAGTGACCATTGCCCAGTTACTCTTGAGCTCGCGCCAATTACTCCGGATACAACGCCAAAGGATGCTTCTGACTAAATCTGCTGTACATAATCTGATTGATCATGCTTAACAATAGGGGCTGCTGTCATACATGACCCATGTAATGCATGTAATTTAACGGGCGACGATTATTTTCCATTGAATTTGATCATCACCATGTCAATGTGGTAGTGCTTGTGGTAGTCATGATATGTCTGGTCTTGCTCCGAATTCGGGCATTCGAACTAGTTCCTGCGGATTCTAACCTGAAAATGCTAGGACTGTTTTTCCAGTTGAACTGAATTGATGAACTCATTATTGTCAATCTTACAATTGCCTGGTATCGGGTGTATCCATGTATGGGGACCCACTGGTACGTGACCACTCTGTAGTTTTCGTATTTATTTCATGGTTGCATGAGCAACGGTATGCAAGGTGGTCTTGTGGACCTCGAGTTTTTTAGAAAATGAAAAATAAAATACGTACTACAGTAGAACTTTGATTTTTTGATTTTTGATTTTCTTTATTTTTTTTGAGAGCAGAACTTAGAAGTTCTTTGTTATCATTTCTATTTGTTGGTAATGACTAGTAAGGACTAGGAGTACTCCTAGTGGCTTATCTTGAGATCATTATGTCTAATATTCGATCCGATTCTCTAGCACTGCAACAATTTATAGACATATATGATATATCAATGCAAATTTGGTTTGGCTTGCTATATACGTCTAAATCACAATGTAGTAATTAAGCTCTCAATATATAAGTCATCAAGGTTAATGGAGATTAAATAATCATATGTAAGTAGCATCTTTTTTTCTCTTTAAGTTGGTGCCTTTGTGGGAGGGAGATGGAATCTACGAGTATTCTTTTTTTTTTTTTCATCTCATTTCATTGATCAAGAATCTAATCAATGATTGATGTTTTTAATAGTGAGAGTACTGGATTTATATGGCGGAGTTTCACTAAACCGGTCACTGTGATTGGTAAAAAAGAACCAATCACAGGCTGGTGGCAAAGTCTTGAGTCACTCCTTTTGTTTTTCCATATCTTATGGCTGAGATTATTTGCCCCTCATATACCCCTCTCTCTCTCCTCTCCATCTCTACCACCCATCCACCACCACCATTTCGCCCCACATACAACGAAAAAAGGGTTAGCAGCGCCGGAAAGTGGGATTCTAAACCCTTTTTTCGACCATTTTAGAGCACCACAACCTTGAAAGGGCTGATCAAACCCCTTCAAACACCCACTCTCCTTACGGTGTCTTTTGGTCTCGCCGGTGGGAAGGTTGTTCGCCGGAGGTGGGAAGGTAGTTCTCCGTAGATGGCCGTTGAGTTGGGTGGGATTCCAGTGGTGGTTCGCGTGGTTGCGGGTCGTTCCGCGGTGGCCAGATCCGGGCTGTTCTGAGTTTGCTGGAAAATGGACTGTTTGCCCCTGTGATTGGGTCCGTACACCCAATCATAGTGACTGCTAACAACACTATATGGTGCACTGATATTCAATGTGAATAAGTCCATTTTGTTATTGATTTGTCAAATATTTGTCACCAATCTTTATTTCTGAAAAATTTATCATATTGTCATATTTACTTGCATACTTGTAAATTTGGTGCATTTGAAATTTGTATATAATGTCTGCACCTAAAATTTTGTTCATAGTGAATTTTCATGTTTTAGGATCATACTAGTTAATGAATATAAAATAAATTTCGTAAATGACACCATTTTATGTGTAGTTGAAGTTGGTGAGTTCATTATATCATGTGTTTAGATCATCAGAGAACTTTTGTGTTAGTAAATTATAATAAGCTACCTAACAAAATGAGTACATAAATATAAATTGCAGATTGTATTGCAAGTTATTACATTGTAACTTTCCATTAATTTAGAATACATCGCAAAAGTGATAAATATGAGTGAGGTAAATTGAACTATTACACACCCTCGTTAATATTTTTTTTTTTTGAAATAAACGAAAATTCATTAATATTATCGCCAAACGGCACTTACATCAATAATGATAAAGATACAAATATCATCAAATAAATCTAATTGACACAATTCTTACCTAATTAACAAATTTGATCCCTTGCACGTCGACATCTTTGCGTCTTTCATCGGCATCGGAGATCTATGTAACTCGAAAAAAAAAATGCAACCAACGTAGTTGATGATGTTTGATCCCGAATTCAGCTTCCAACGCACCGCCATGACAAAATTAATGAGCTCTCAGATCTTTGGAGAAATCTCGCGAATCTCGGTATAAACTCACCTATATGGTGGTAGAGATACCCTTTCGAGGAGGTAGAAACGAGTTAGTGATAATTGATAAATTAGGATGAATGATAAGAGATTTGGGGCTTACCACCATCTAATTGATGGCTGGTAGCCCCTAAATTTGGATTTAGAGGCTAGGGTTTTTTTAGAGAGGAGGAGGGGCACCCTCGTTAATATTGAGTGCTTTAATCTTCCCATTTATGAGAGTTTGGGGTAAATTTCAATCATTTACAAGGTATTACGTTGAATGGTTTCTTTATTTGGTTTATACCACATCGCAAATATTTAGCTGTAATTGTCTCATACTTTCAAATTTATAAATAAATATTTACACAAATATGAGACGGTATCACAATAAACTATTTACACAAGTTTTACCTTCTCTTTCTCCGGAGTTGGAGCTCACAGTTGTTACCCTGCTTAAACGGATCCATCAGTTCTCCAGGACTCATGATATCGGTGCGCAGGCTGCAGCTCATGTATTTGATATGATTGGTTTTTCCATAGTACAATATGTGGGGGCTCAGATCGTATCTCGGTTCCCCACCAAATTCTTGTAAATTATTATTGATTTTTAGTGATAATATAATATAAAATATATTCTTCGTTTTAAAAAGTGATGAGTTTAACATTATTTGTGATTATTATATTACTTTTAATCATCAACTTAATCTACAAATAAACCTCATTTGTTGTGATTTGATCAATCACTAAAAGAATTATAATGGACACTACAAACGTAAACACAGATCACTATAAAATCGAATGAGATTGTCTCACACGAAATTATCATGAAACCGTCTCATACAAGCTAAGACTTACTGATAATTCTTAAATTAAGAACATGTAGAACACATAATACATAGACGTAGAAAATCTTTTTTTTTTAAAACCTCAAAGCTTTAAAAAAGACTTCTCCGAACCAAAAAACTAGAGTCAGTGATATATAATTTGCAAGTTGACATTATTGAAAACTTGAGCCTAATGGTCTTCCACCATATTGTTCCGAATCTTTTGATAGAGAGTCATTAATCCCATCACACACCCTTCTACAAATTACATAGTATATTATGTTATTACACAAAGTTTAGCCGACTTTCTCTAAACCGTTCTATGAATGACTTACTCCTTCGGAAAAAGTTTACGCAATCATCCAACGGACATCTATTTCGTCAATGTGATAGTGAAAACAAATATATTGTGCCACCAAGCCCTCATGGGCTCGTTTAAGAAGATGAGGTCTTTATCTTCTTCTTTTTTTCAGTATCACTGTGTTTAGTGTTAGGAGATTTAGGTTCTAACCCTGGCTCATGTTTTGTCCGGGTGTTGTCTCTCATTGTTGAATTTGCGTGTACGCGTTACCTTTGTCTTTTAATTATAATATATTAACCATTGTCAACAAAAATAAAAATAAAAGACACAAAAAAACTAGAATATTGAGTTGTTTGTACCTATTCGGAATAGTTGTTGCAAATTTTGTCCATCCACCTTTGCGGACTTGTCATCTCCAAATACGTCCATTAGAAACACCGGTGATACTTGACCCTATTTGACTAATTGAAACTTGGTAAAAATCTTTTGATAATACTTGTTCACATATGTTCGTTTGTTCGAGTACAATCAACACTACAAACACCGATACCCCTAAATGCAAACTAGTCACAAATTATTAGGTACCCCGGGGCTAGCTAGAGCTACACTACCGCCAGAAATTGACTTTAACACCGGGTACAAACTTAATTCGACACCGGTTATACCCGGTGTCTGGACTGCCGGTGTCTTAGGCTAAGACACCGGGTTCGCTCAAAATACCCGGTGTTAAAAGTGGCACATATAACACCGGTTTTAGCAAAAACCGGTATCATATGTGTGCACATAAGACACCGGTTATAAGTTCAACCGGTGTTATATGTGCCACTTTTAAAAAAAAAAGAAAAAAAAATTATCTTATTCGTGTGCTATGCTCGCAACCAATTCTGAAATTCATCGTCCTCGGCAATGCGTATTCTTCAACTTGTTCTTCAGATCTAAATTGGTTAAATAACGAGTGTGGTCGAATTCTACAACCTCACAATAATCTGCACCTCTCCATCTTCAAATTCTTCTTCCTTTACCTTCTTATTGTTCTACTAGATCTGGAATTAACAGCAAAACTTCAAAAACGAGTAAACTAAATCATCACAAAAAAACAACATTTCTAGAACTAATAAAATCACACAATATTTCTAGATCTATCATTTCTCGGTCTAATTACTAGAAACTTAAAATTAACAACAAAAACTCAAACATGATTAAACTAAAACGACAAACGTCAACATATTTCAGATCTAAAAAAATCAAACAATATTTGTAGATGCATCTCGACCTAATTACCATAAAACTAATTATAAACGAAAATTGTAAACAAAAATCACTCTAATTGAATCAAATCAAACCACAATTGAACTGAGAAGAAATATAATCACGATTTTATATTATATATTAATATTATTATGAAACCAAAGGAAAGTCTGACCTTATTGTTAAAGCACAAGATGCACCTTGAACACTCCGCCGCCGTTCACAAATAGGTAGTTCAATTCGCACAATCCGAGTTTACGGATTGCATAGGGAGAATACCTACCAAAGATAAAAGGGGTTATATGAAGGGGGATAGAGAGAGAACGGAGACTAAGAAAGAAGGATAGCCGCGGAGAAGGAATTAAAGAATGGAGAAGGCAAACGTTTAGGGTTCATCTGAGAGGAGAGAGAAATAGGGAAAATTTTACAATACGTACCCCCCGATTAACTGTTCACTCAATATATACCACATTATAGTCATTATATACTTTCACTCGTTATTTTACAATTTTTACTCATTATTTCTCAATTTCACTCATTATATACTTTCACTCATTATTTTACAATTTTTACTCATTATTTCTCTTTTCACTCATTATCTTCCGATTTTCGCTCATTATATAACATTATAGTCATTATTTATTTTCAGTCATTATTTCTGAATTTCCAATCATTATATACAACTTTATTCCAATCATTATTTCCCAACTTTCACTCATTATTTCCCGAATTCCACTCATTAATTTTCAATTTTCACTCATTATATACCACTTGAACCGGGGGGTATCTAGACCTACGTACCCCCGGGGTACCATATATATACCGATTGTTAACTAGTCCCCCCCCAGATTAAATGTTAGTCAAACATACTTTCATATAACACGACAAACTCCCTAACCCGAGATCGAAGTTACCCAAACTCGTAACGCCCCCGTTAAACAGAACCCATTAGATATCTCCATTGTATATAAACCAGTTCACATCAATGGAATTACTTAATCTTTCATGTATAATTCTCTCTCCTAATATGGGTAAGATCTCATATGAGACGGTCTCACAATAAATTATTGTGAGACCACTTTATTTGGTTAAAATGTGACCGTTTTAAATTGTTCGTGATCATTTCATTACTTTTAGTAATCGTCTTACTTGATGTTTAAACCACATTACTTATGATTTTAAAGGATCGCATCATAAAAAATTAGCCCTGCTTTTATAAAGTAAACTCTTTACTAATCATAAATGAGAGGTTATAATCATTAGAACATTATTACTAATGTAGTATAATGGTCACTAGTAACGTAAAATGGTCATTAAATAAACAAATAGAATGGTCTCATCAAAAAGTTGATTGTGAGACCGTATCACACACGACTTAATCCACCCCACCATAAATTCATTATTCCGTAATGTGACACTAGTAGTAATAGCCTTGATAAAGTTTAACATTTCTATGTCACACACCTCTCATCGACTCATTGTTAGACATGACCCCTCTATGTATAGAGAGACATCGTGTACTTTCATGAAAATGCGCAATTATTACTTATTACTCCGTAATTTTTATCTTAATTAATTATCACATTTATTCACTAACCATGATTGACCATAAATTATAATTAGTGTACCAATCCACACCCTTGATCGAGAACGGAAAAAAAAATTACAAGAAATCACACCGTAGTCTAAAAGTGTTCAAACAGTTTTCTAATTGCGTCCTATTCGCTTAAAGACATTACAGTCAAGGGAGTACATCGCTTTCATTAGTCAAGTTAGAGTTTTCGTAACATTCATGCCTCACTTTCACCAACATTGCCACATCAAATCTAGAAAGGGGCGTAAAACCCAGGCCATTCTATCTCTCGCACACTGTATTGATTTTATGGATACCAAGTTTGGACCTAGTCGTATTCACAACTTTTATATCGATTGAGTATCTTGTTCGCCAAACACATCTAAGCATATACTAGAACGATTTTTGTGACAATTTTTTTTAGAAAGATTTTTTTTACAAATTGACATTACGTTGATGGATAAAAGAAAAGAATTTTACAACCCCTCTCTCTGATCTTTCACCCTCAAGGAAAAAAAAAACAAAAAAAAAGAAAAAAAAGGCATAGAAATGTAAGAACAAAAAAACACAAAAAAGGTCCTTTAATAATCCAAAAAACATCTAGTAATTTTTTCATTTCCGTTTTATTTTTCTCCTTGCCATATTTTCGCCATTTATCTGCAATCTCGACGGTAGAAATGTCAGACAAATCCATTAAAATTGAGGTATGTTTCTCTGAATTTTTTCTAATTAATTGGTACCCTTGTTCAATTATTGGAGCTTACTATTTTGGACACACACTTACATTTGAAACTTGAACCTAAATAATTGTGGATAGTAAAAGGTGTCATAAATCCTAGATTAAAGAAATTACTTGCTCTACTTATTTGAAGTTCTACTTTAATACTCAAAACCCAACTTGAACATAAATTTAAACATCATTAGTAGGAGTATTATTGTGTGCTTGCCTATATCCACGCAAATTAGTATTTAAAGTATTAGTATTGTTGTGTGCTTGACTATATCTACGCAAATTAAAAAAAAGTATTAGTATTGTTGTGTGCTCGACTTTCGCCTTCCCCTTTCAAAAAAAAAAAAGATCTTCCTCTTTCTTTTTACAGTTTTAATTTGCCATTTTATGAACTACTTGTAAACTAAATGGAATATCCATTTGTCGTAGAATCAAATGGAATTGGTATACTGCATTTCAGAATAAAAAATGTACTAATTAGGGTTTATCATTTTTTTTGTTTCTTGACAAAGGGAGGTTATCAAAAATTTGGGGACTCAAAAAAATCATTTAATTTTTGTGAATTGGGGTTATCAATTTGGAGAATCTACCGGCAGATGAGCTATTGATTTTAAATTTGTTTCAAGACATTTATCAGAATGAGGACACAACACAAAGGTACAGTAGATTGTTTGAGCGAATAGGTTGCAACGTCGCGGTCTCCTACCCATCCGGTTTTCACCGTCGAAATTCAAACCATCATAGGGGTAAAGATGTGAGCACAATAGTTTTAATTCAAAAGGAATATATTTATCTGATGGGGTATGTGAGTAGAGCGAAGTGGAAAATCTTACAGGGTTATAACTATTGGAGTAACGTAGCAGAGATGGAGGAAGTTAGTATGAGTTATCAAGATGGTCGCTCCGATAGAAAGAGTGAAATGATTGGAATTGTGTTATTGTTGGATGAGTTGTATTACCTCCAGAGTGAAAACCAAAAAGAAAGAATGTAAGGTTTTCATACCTTGTGTTTACATTAGGCGAGGTAGGTCGTTTTGTGAAGTTTCGTAATAATGCCTTACGGACGATGCAAAAACATTTCAACTGTTATATGAAGTTTGAACTAAGCCCGACCAATCAAGCGCTAATGAATTCCTGGGAGACTCTTTCTGTATCATGACTCAAATATGCCATTAAGCGTGTGCCATTAAGCGTGTGTTTGCACTTAATACAAGGTATTGGCAATACCCTTGAGGAAAAGGGTAAAAGACAGGGGTTTAAGGCGCGAGAAAGCTAGAGCTAGTGGACTTATTTAAAAAGACAAACTTCTATTCAGAACTCAAGGATTGTAAGTGTCACACTACTGAGAGTAGCGGCGAAACCATCCGGTGGCGAGGGGTGCTGGCCGCCAACCCGGCGGGGGAATTTTTTTTTTTTTTTGAAGTTTTTTATGCAGAATCGCGATATATATATATATGCTTTAGAGCACCAATTTCACATAAGATGTTGTTAGTGTAGTGGTTGGAGTGCTATCCTTGCTAATTGGAGGAATGGAGGTTGTGGGTTCAAATCTTCTTAATAGCAAATCTCATGCCTTTTTTAATTATTCTTCTACCTTTTTCAAATAAGCAGAATATTAGTTACTAGGATGAAGGCCCGTGCAATGCACGAGTCTCATAATAACGAAATGTGATAAAATTGAAATCAAGTACAGATTAGTAGTCCTAGTCCTAGCCTGATAAAATGATTTTTAGAGTCTGATTATATTTGAGATTACATAACATTTCTTATGAAGTTTCTTACGAACTCGAATTGAAACTAAATTTTGAAGAAGAAAACAACAATTATATCCTTTTTTTTTCTCTTATGTAATATTGTAATAGTTGGAGAAATGTGGAGATCTACAAAAATACAAAATACATATAGGAAACCTACATATATACCGACATAGAGGCGTATATATAGGAGCCATAATCAAAATTTCTAGCTAAGAATTACAATTGACCTAAAAAAAACTTATACAAATGTATTAAGATAACCCATTACCAATTATCATAAAACATGCATGTGTCCTACTTAATGTCCTAAACTCCCAAGATATGTCCTATTAAAAGTTCTAAACTGTGGTTTATATACGTAAGATAAGAATGCCAAACATTTATGGTTCCTTAAATTCTGGCGGTCGGTTCACATTAGTGAGAAATTTGCGTGTAATAGGCATCATTATATATGAGATTGTATTGTAATTAATATTATTATATATAACCAAGTTTTAATTAAATAAGGTTAAACCCATATTCTCTTTGGTTTTTTTGGATAACCCCATAGTATACGGAAGTATGATTCATCCTAATTACAACCATCTATGATCCATCTATCATTGATACCAATTACCAGCAACTCTAAGACCAATAGAAGATATTAAGGTTTAGTGTGGTTTAGGTTGGTGTTTGATAAGTAGAATTTATCAGAGTAGATTTAGCATACATTTAGTACTAAAAATGTCCGATCGTTGTGAGAGCTGTAAAAAAACGTCATTTAATGGTATAGAAGGATTATATTAGGATACATTATTAAATAATATAATATAAAATTTAAAATATATTATGTAGAGTCGTAGAGTGCTACTCCAGATCATGTTCGATATATATTTGAATATAATATTAATCAAACTCTCTAAGAATGTCCGGACGTTGGGAGAGGTCTAAAAAAGCCTCATTTAATAGTATAGAAGGATTATTAGGACAATGCAGTTGTTAATACTAACCAGCATGCTACATACATTTCATGTTATATAATGCATGTCTTTAACATATATTCTCATTTAAATTGTTCCTTTTGCCTTTTCCACAATCCTTGTATTTTGTTCGCATTTACAATACATATTTTTTCTTTCTTGTTCCATAATTTGTTGAGCATGTACGTTTCATTCAAGATCGAAAAAATACTCCGAAAACACCTAACTATCGCCTAAAAAATTCCAAAAAATTAGTAAAAATTAAAAAATAAATAACTTGTACTAAAATGGTTACCCCAAGTTTCTGAGGTTAGATCCCCCACTATCTTCGATACGTTTCTTATTAAATAGGATTGTATAGTATCAATTTTTACTAGAAACAATGAACGATTCCTAATTTGTCCGTTAGAGATACCGCGTATATAGTTATAATCCGCCACCCCAAGTTTTCAATCCTGGCTTTGCCCCCGACTGAGAGGTTCACTAGAGCCGAGTTGGATTGCATGAGGGAAGTTTTTTGGGCTGATAAGATTGTTTCCCCTACTAATACTCAAGGAATGATGGTGAAAGATATTCTAGGTAATACTTGAAATAAGCCTTGATTATTAATCATAATGTAGATGAAGGCGTGATGGGGGGCAGTTTTACTTCCATAACACATTAACGTAGGGGGAAATTGGAAACTGTGACCGTCCTTCCCTTTTCCTCTATTCACCACCAGTGTCGATTACCTGGCCTTTTTCATTTCTTTGCTCTCATTTCCATTACCCCATTAATAAGTCCCCCCATTCCATGTAGGCGATGAGGTGGGGGTGTTACAAATGGTGTTAGAGCAACCCTGCGACCGCGTGTTGATCCTGTGGTCAGGAGAGCCTAGGTCAACAGCCTAGCGGGAGAAAGATCCTGGAGCTAGACTATGATTGGATGCCAATAGCAACGAGGACGTTGCTTTCTTAAGAGGGGGTGAATGTAATACCCCGGATTTCAGAGGAGATCCCTGAAAGATTAAGGGCTCATATGAGGTGCTTAAAAAGAATGATAGTGCTACTCATACCAACAAAGTCGACTTTTCTTTTAGGAATCCCATGTGATAAGAACTCTAAAGTTAAGCACGCTTAACTTAGAGTAATTTCAAGAAGGGTGACCTCCTGGGAAGTTTCACAGGGTGCACATGAGTGAGGTCAAAATGCGCCGAAAGGACTCGTGTTGTTCTGTGAGGTCTGTACACAGCCTGGCGAGCTGGCATAGGTGACTACTCTCGACTCAGGTGATGAGCCGGGGTGTTACAAAAATGTTCCTCATTTTACAACTTTTACTCTAAATTCTTTCGGTTCAATTCATGTCTACCAAATACGGTGGTAATGTAATTATGTTGTTGTAATGTAATTATGTGGTCGTTGATAGATACATCACTTGGAGATTCTGAGATTTCTTGCGAATCAAACAAAAGGAGTGGAACAAGAATTCATCAAGTATGCAATGGAAGGATCGATTCAGGCCGTCGCTAAGTTGTTACTTGTTGCACCTGAGAGGGTGATACCATTAGGTGGCTTTGATTCTCTAAGGATATGATAAAAAAATATAACTTTGCACCTCGTCGAGGATGTAAGATCGGCATTGATCTTTGGAACTGACTTCTTGACACATAAGAGGATGTTCCTGGAAGCCACTTTGGCATTACTTGAAATATATGATAAAGTTGGTGACTACTTCTCAGCTTACCTTCACATTAGTTATGAGGTATATATGTTTTCTTCCTGTTCAATATTTATATCACTCTCTTTCTGTATTACATGTTGCCATACAATTATTAAATTTTTATTACTTTATTGTTGATTTTTTCTCAACGGGAAGATTGTGCCATCTATGATGATATACGATTATTGTTTGAGAGTGAAGGTCCTCTGTAGATTATTCGAACAAATTTTTGTCTGCTATTCCTTACAGGTTTGATATTTTGTGCTATGTAAAAGTAAGGTATTAATATTGCCAGATACAAAATGGACTATGGAGAAGTCCTTTTGTCTTTGGCATTAGTTGTGTCGTATAAGTATTGCCTTTTTTTCCCTAAACCGTCTGTCATTTGATGTAAGTCTCATTCATGGTGTGTTGCAAGCAACCTCTCTAAGTTTTCATAATAAGAGACTTAAGAGTAAGGCTGGCAACATCTGACCTTTGCTTATCATGCCACAGGCAGGAGCTTTTATTTGAAGCATTGATTGGTTGTTGTTGTTGTTGTTGTTGTTGTTGTTGTTGTTGTTGTTGTTGTTGCTGTTGTTGTTGATGTTGTTGTTGATGTTGCTGTTGTTGCTGTTGTTGTTGTTGTTGTTGTTGTTGTTGTTGTTGTTGTTGTTGTTGTTGTTGTTGTTGTTGTTGTTGTTGTTGTTGTTGTTGTTGTTGTTGTTGTTGTTGTTGTTGTTGCTGTTGATGTTGCTGTTGCTGCTGTTGTTGTTGTTGTTGTTGCTGTTGTTGTTGTTGTTGCTGCTGCTGTTGCTGCTGTTGTTGCTGTTGTTGCTGTTGATGTTGCTGTTGTTGTTGCTGTTGTTGTTGTTGTTGATGTTGCTGTTGTTGCTGTTGATGTTGTTGTTGCTGTTGTTGTTGTTGCTGTTGCTGTTGCTGTTGCTGTTGTTGCTGTTGTTGCTGTTGTTGCTGTTGTTGCTGTTGTTGCTGCTGTTGCTGCTGTTGCTGTTGCTGCTGTTGTTGCTGTTGTTGCTGTTGTTGCTGGTGTTGCTGTTGCTGCTGTTGTTGCTGGTGGTGCTGTTGCTGCTGTTGTTGCTGTTGCTGCTGTTGCTGATGTTGCTGCTGTTGCTGCTGTTGCTGTTGTTGCTGTTGCTGTTGTTGTTGTTGTTGTTGTTGTTGTTGTTGTTGTTGTTGTTGTTGTTGTTGTTGTTGTTGTTGTTGTTGTTGTTGTTGTTGTTGTTGTTGTTGTAATCAACTTCAGCAGGTTAGATGGAAAAAGAGCGGTTTATCGTTTGCGTTGTCGATGCTGGAGATTATCGTCTGTCCCTAGAAGTAAAGGTTGGTGGTTTCAGATGTCTTGAGAATTGAGAAAATAACTTCATGTTCTGTCTCTGTAACTTTACATGGCTGGCCAAATTTTCTTCTATTTATGTTAGCAGGACATAGCTAACTTTCCGGTAGCAGATGATGTTTCTAATCTGCTTAGACGTTTGGGATTTTGTTTGAAGATCGATGATGTTGATGTAAATGATATTAAGTGGTTGGTGTTTTTGTTTTAGCCTTTTCATCATATATGCTTAAGCAGTTCTTCAATTGAATTATCGTGGAATTCGATGCTTGCATTATGCTTATATTACTTTTGGCCTTGTATGTTCTGTTGATGTTGTTGAATGCGGTTGATCAAGTTTATTGCATGAGATGGATTATGAGCCCTCAGGTATGTGTGTATTATGTCATTTTTCGTATTAAGTTTTACACTTCTTAATTTCTCATATTGCCGTAAAATGGTGAAGACTGAAAAATGTGGCTTGTTATGGACTTATCATTTCAAGTTGATAGATGGCATGATTATCTATCATGATACCTTGGAATGCAAAGATGGTAAAACATGAATCTCTCTGTTGTTGGTTATTGAAATTGAGTACTCGTTCTGTTCGGATATAATCCTCCGGTATGTTTTGGGCACGTTTGTTAGAGAATGTGCGCAAACAGTTGATCATATGTTCCAAAAAATTGCACGGTGGATTAGCTTAACTGTTATCTAACCCGTCGTGCAATTTTTTTGGATTTCTGATTTAATTGATTCATATGTGTCCCCCTTAATAAGCGTACCCCTGAAAAGCTAGCTGGATAAACAAGACAGTGAGACCGCCACTCCTTCCCAAATTAAACTTCTCATGGAATAGTATTTTTTTTCCTAACTTGTTATTATTATCTATGTACAGATGTGGCCTCTGCTGGTGAGAAGGAGGAAGCTCATTATGTGAAACCACATATTTTACCAGAGCTATCGGATGTCAATGATGTGAAACATTTTTTCATGTAGTCATTTTAAAATTCTTGATTAAGTGACAAATAATCATGTGATGAGTTTCATATGCATGGTGATTCATTTACACGCTAACCCCAAACAAGGGGACTAAGGCTTTTGTTATTCTTATATATATACGTGAATACGTGATCGTTGGGAATTCCGCACAATGGTTTCATGACGACCTTCATTCTCACCAATTGATCACAGATAAATGATGGCGAATTTAGAGGGCAGGAATTTTATTTTGGCTTGTCCGCAATGTCTCTCAACTTGGATATCATTTTTTCTCAAACTCGTCCCAATGGAATTAATTATCTGGCAAGGCCATCATCAAGTTCCATGTTTTCTTCCCGCAGAAGCTGGACTCAACTTGTTGTCGCTGCCAAGAGATGGTTAAGGTATATATAATCAAGTGATACGTCCGTCCTACTCTACGGAAGTGGGATAGTTATTTTTAACTTCTGTATCGAGTTCAAAGCATGGGGTATTGTGGTGTTAGCGTTACAATGCAAAATAAATATCCATATACAAATAGCATTTTTCTACAATAAAAGAACATGAATACAAGGAGGGAGCACCGTTTGAGCCTCAACTCCTCTCAATGTGTTATTATGGGTGTCCTATGGTCCTTAATCTAGACAGTTTTATAACATGCATGAATGTAGTTACAGAGAAGTACAAGGTTGGTCAAACGGTAATTTACACGTTAAAGTATTGACAATTCTCGAACGCATGGTAACCAATTTTCTTGCTTGCTCATAACACCAGGGATGTAGTTTAACACGATGCTAGGAGAGGATTGGAGGAATGTGGGAGTCCGGTTCGAGCTCCCAATGCCACAGGTTGCCTGAAATTAGTAATACAAAGTTGAATGAGTATAAATGGATTGTCACTTCAAGAAAATGCCCTTATTCATCAACAAATATCCATTTATTATGGTTGCCCATATTGCCACGCAAAGTTGTATTGTTCTATGGGATTTTCAGCCATTTGGACTTAGCTGCCCCTAACTTTAGGAACTTTTGCACTTGTTGCTTGGATGTATTTCAGTCCACTGCATCAAGATTAGCGTGGAGGAAGTACATTTGGGAGTGGTAATATGGAGATATTATAAGGTGTTTGGCAACCATAATACTGAATCACTTGTGAGAAACAGAATTTGTATTTCACCCTATGTGTGGAGTATTTGTCTAGAATCCTGATGAGAGTGTCTGAAAAAGATGATTTTTAATTTCACCCTTTGTGTGGCAAAACTAAACTCACTCAGTGGTGCTTCTTTTGAGAGGATTCTCAACCTTCTCACAAGCCACGGGGCTTAGTTTCAATCAAATGAAGTCAGGCATATATTTTGCAAAAATGAAGCATGGGGTAAGACATAACATTCTCAAATTTTCTGGTTTTAAGGAAGGTAAACTACCTTTTAGATATTTGGGTGTCTCAATAACAGCAGGGAGAATCTCAATCATGGATTGTAACAGCCTAACTGAAAAGATAGTAAAGAAAATCAGGAGTTTTGGATCTAGGAAGTTAAGCTATGCTGGTAGGCTAGTTTTGGTTCAATCAGTCCTAGCTAGAATGCATTCCTACCTAAGACAGAGTTGAAAAAGCAAAGATAGATGCAGTCTGTAGGAACTTCTTATGGGATGGTGTGGAGAATATGATCAGAAATCTCTTGGTGTCTTGGCAAGAAGTCTGTTCCACAAAAGGCTCTGGTGGACTTGGGCTGATAAATGTATATTGTTGGAATAATGCCTCAATTGCTAAGTATGTTCAATGTTAACTAGAAGAACATGATTATCAAAACTCAAAAGTAAGGATTAGAAGTTTTCTTCTATTCTATCTTTTATTTTTGTATGGATAATATTTAACTGACTTCAAAGATAATAAAAACTCAAACCGTTTCTACTTTCTACTTGTTAATGTGTTGTCGAACAGGGCACATGTCTATAAAGGTTTTTATTAAGATAATATATAAAACAATAATTTAGTGGTAACAAAAAAAAATGGTAAAGTACGTTAAGATATTTTACTAATAACATTAGCAACATATTTAGTCTAAAACAGATCCAGACATCTACTTCATTTTTAGTTGACCTTTTTGAACAAAAAAATGGATTCAAATGAAGTATTGTGATTAATATCAATAAAAATAAATAAGTATATTTTCCTACATCAAATTCGATAATAATGGACAAACCTGAAGACTTGATTTCAAATCGATTTTTGTAAAATAATTGGCCAGCTTATTCAACTTCTTGTATTGCTTCCGGAGTACCATAATCTTCATCAAACTCCCACGTTTGACGTCCAACAAAATTGTTAGTACTATGTAAGTAAGGATCATTTCCACCTTCCTCTTAATCCTCTATCTTTAACCTCCACATTATGTCCAAATACTTTTCGAGTTTCTTGCAAAAGATTTTTGAGTAATATTACTTGTGGCTATAGAAGAGTTTTGGCTCCTTAATTGGGGTATAGATAATAAGATCATAGGTGCTTTATGCATGAGCTAGGTTGTGAACTACACTTGTAGCTAGTCTTGTTACTCTTGTACTAAGATTTGGGGGTATCATGCTAACTCTTATACTTTTGTAATAATCTCTTAATATCCAAAAAGGATTTGAAACCCATAGACACTAAAGTATAAAAAGAGGTAAAAATCTTATAGCTCATTAATTTGGTGTGTCATTGCGCGCTTACGATTTTGTTTTATTTACAAATAGTAGTCAAATGAGTTACAAAACTAACTTAAAACTTACTGATTCTAAACAACTCATACGAAATATGAAAACTGAACCAATACTCAAAAAACACTTTTTTTTCTTAGACTTTTAATTAAAATTATCGTTTATATAGAAAATAAAAACCGATACTAAACGCACCCTAAAATCAAACATCTCCAGCAGCAAAGAGTTAGTGCCCAAAAAGGGAGAAAACAAATAATATTCTCATCACTCTCCCTCAGTCCTTACTTCATAAAAAAAAAAAAAACCCCACTCTTCCCCACTCAATCCACACTCTCCCCTATTTACCATTTTACCCTTCCACTTCCCCTGTTTTTTCCCAATTCCATCTACTCCTAAGTACTAACCCTCCCCTCTCTCTCACAAGTCACAACTCACAAGTCACAGCTTCTTCTTTACTCTTTCTCTCTCCTCTCTGTTAAAATTAAAAACAGAGAAGAGGCAGAGCAGATCAGAATAAATTAAAAAGAAAAAACTCCAAAACCCCACAAAATTTTCCCCCAAATTTCCCAAATCTGATCAGTACCCATCTCACCATCCCTCCGAATGGAAAAAACCCAGTAATTAGAATCTCCAAAAAAAATTCCCCCAAATTGATTTTTTTATTTTTTTTTGTTTTTATGGGGTCTGCAGAGCAGTCAACTCCAGAGGTATTTTCATGGCTGAAAACCCTACCAGTTGCTCCAGAGTACCACCCAAGTCTACAAGAGTTTCAAGATCCAATTTCATACATTTTTAAGATTGAGAAAGAAGCTTCTAGATATGGTATTTGCAAGATAGTCCCTCCTGTTCCTCCCCCTTCTAAAAAGTCTGTTGTTTCCCACTTCAATCGCTCAATTTCTTTGCTAAATGGTAACAATAATTTGGGGGAAAAAACCCCTAAAAATGTTAATGTTGCCCCTCCGACATTTACAACTAGGCAGCAACAAGTAGGGTTTTGTCCGAGAAAACAGAGGCCCATTCAGAAATCTGTGTGGCAGAGTGGCGCAAACTACACGCTACAACAATTTGAGGGGAAAGCAAAGCAGTTTGAGAAGAATTACTTGAAGAATAATGTCAAGGGGAGTAAAAAGACTGTTTCACCCCTGGAGGTGGAGACCCTTTACTGGAAGGCAAATGGGGATAGACCCTTTTCAGTGGAGTATGCAAATGACATGCCTGGGTCTGCATTTGTTGGCGTCAAGGAGAAGAAAGCAGGGGAAGTTGTGTGTAATGTTGGGGAATCAGCTTGGAATATGAGGGGTGTTGCAAGGGCAAATGGGTCATTGCTTAAGTTTATGAAGGAGGAGATTCCTGGGGTTACTTCTCCTATGGTTTATGTTGCTATGTTGTTTAGTTGGTTTGCTTGGCATGTTGAGGACCATGACTTACACAGCTTGAATTACTTGCATATGGGTTCTAGTAAAACTTGGTATGGTGTTCCTCGCGACGCCGCCTTCGCTTTTGAGGATGTTATCAGGGTTCATGGCTTTGGTGAAGAGATTAATCCCCTTGGTATATATATATAATTCTTGCTTCTTCCCTTCTTAATCATACTTTTGTTTTGCTTAATTAATCATAATTGTTGGGTATTCATGTGTTTGTTAGTTGGTAATGTTCTATGTGATACTTTGGTTATGAACATGGAGATATATAAGTTGACTTGGTACTATTTGATTGAATTTTGCTTATTAGTTGTATGTCTATACCCTGTTTTACTCTGTCTATTTGTGATAAAGTATGTTGCTTTTGAGGAGTTACATTAGCTGGAAGTTGTCGATGGTGAGGTTGTGGCCGTGTTAATTTCGTGAATTAGCTTTGGTCCCGACAATGAAATTGGATGGTGAAGCATGGTATTGTTCTAGTTGATGGTCTAGTTCATCAAATAGACAATGAAGTATGAGATGGCTAGAAGATGAAGTATTAAAGAGAAAGCGTGGTAGAGAATCGATTTAAGTAGGGAGGGAACTAATTCACCAATAAACTGCAATTGGAGCCTGGAGTGGAGTATCCAACTTTATTTAGAAGTATAAGAGTTAATCTAGTTCACCAATAGATTAGGTCTAGGAATGTGTTGAAGGACTTTCATGCAGCGCCAGATGTGAATGTTGTATAATGGTTTTCTTCTGTAAGGAATTAACAGTGCTGGTAACTTGTGACGTCCAAGCTGCCATTGGGACGTGATCAAGTTATTCCTAGGAGCTGTTAGTGCATTTTGAAATAGCTTTCTGTCGGTACTATATGCTTCAGTGATAGATGCTTACCTGTCTAGCTTTTGTGCTTCTGAATGTGGCACAGTTTGAACTATAAGTTCTCCCAAAGAGTGGTCTGGATCAGGATATTTCCTTGAGGTGGCTGTCTGTTTATACAAACGAGAATGCAAACTGTAGGGTCACATTGAGATTCTATATGTTATCAGGCTTTTAAGATTTAGCAATAGTTTTCCTTAAAGGTTAAGTTCACCTGGTGTCGGTGATGGTGTTAGGTGACTATTGAATCTGAGTAGATGTGCTTAAGCTAATGCAAGATGATAACCTCATAGTGGCTGTGCGAGGCATTGTGATACTGTTGCACCTAATGCTCTTTGCGAGTAGAATCCCGCGTTTTATGTTGTTGGCTTGGAGATAAATTCCTATCCATGTTTATATGTTTCAGCCCGTTTCTGCACTCTTTTATCTTTGCTCTAATCTGGCAAAGGAAAAATTCATTTTTGGTTTAAAATAAAGTTCTAACTCTGTATCTTGTATAACAGTTACTTTTGCTACACTTGGGGAAAAGACTACAGTAATGTCACCTGAAGTACTCATGAATGCAGGAGTACCCTGTTGCAGGTAAAATATTGGTCTTTTTTTTTATTTTTTATTTTAACTGCCATTCCTGCAAAGACCAAAAGGGCTATGAATCATTATAAATTAGAAATTAGCATCTCTCCTCTTCCCCAGTTATTTAGTGTCTCATACTTGAAGTAATTAGCTAATGGCTTTTAACTAGTTACAATACGAAGCATATGGGCACTTACTCGTAACTTTAGTGTCGCATACTTGAAGTAATTTGATAATGCTCTCCTTTTGTATGTTGGCATCATCCTCTTGGTGTCTATTGATATGGGTGTCACCCCCTTGGTGACCTCTTAAATGATACACTCTGCTTATCAAAAGTAACTTCTTACCTGACTTTTGACTAAAGGTTGGTTGCCAATAATAATTTTCTTGGGGGTGGGGTAATAGTGGTCAAATGCAAAGAGGGCAATAGAGTGGGACATGTGATCGATACATTTGCTAACTTCAGTTTTCATATTTGTTGTAGACAAATTTATATTTGTGGTCAATGATAAATGGAAAAATCATTTCCATAAATTTTCTTTGTTCATCTGAGTCTGAATGATGTTCCTTATCCGTGCTTTCCCTTGCTCCTGGTCAGGTTGGTGCAAAATGCAGGGGAGTTTGTTATCACGTTCCCTCGGGCTTATCATTCTGGCTTCAGTCATGGTAAAGAAATGCAACTTTTTTCTGTTTATATTTCACTCTGAATGTCATAGTAAGAGCCTAACTGATTGAAGTTTCACTGCATTAATGTAGGGTTTAATATTGGAGAAGCATCTAATATTGCAACTCCTGAATGGTTGAGATTTGCAAAAGATGCTGCAGTCCGTAGAGCCTCAATAAATTATCCACCAATGGTTTCTCATTTCCAGTTGCTTTATGATCTCGCATTAGCTATAAGGTATCAGTTTTTGTGAGACTTACTTTTAGAATCTCTGTCAATGATACGTATGTATTTTCTGAAAGTAGCTATGTATAATCTTATCATATCAAATTTATTTTGGATTCTCCCTGACTTGGGAGCAAGTGCGTCAGTGATCACCCCCTTTTATGATGAGTTTTCCCCTGCAAAGCATTGAAACAGGGTGGTGTTCTCTAAATGAAGTTTGTGTGCTAATATAGAGAATAAGTTACTTTGGCAGTGTTACGTTTTACTATTGTCTAGTTTTGTGTGCTAATATAGAGAATGTTCCTTTTAAGGCAAATTCTTTCTTTTGACTATGTTTGGAGGACGGTTGTTTTTATTTTTTTTCTGGGCTGCAGGTGTCTTTAGAGTGACCTTTGTAATGCATCTGCAATAGAATTGGGCTTCTTTTTAACTATTGTTTGTAGGGCAAAGAGTGCACCTCGGCCTTAATTGCTATGTTACTTTATGATGAAAATATTATAAAAAAAATTGCGAAAGCATGCATTTTAGCAACAGAAGAATTAGAGCAGTGCAGACAGATTGTAATTTCTTTTCTCTTATATGAATTTTCGCATGTTAAGGAACTATTCAACTCAGCATTTTTGTGAGTTCTATTTGGCATTCCGTCCTGCTTGTGTTCTGAAAAAAACCTGGATGATGTCACAGTAGTTGCTGTTTGTTGCACAAAAATTGACTTAGTTGTCAAATGTGTAACAGACGCTTAGTTGTCAAATGTGTAACAGACGCTTTTGTTCATCTTTGAGGTTTAAACACTACATATAAGAAAGATCGTCCCTCTTAATAAACAAGAATAGAGAATGTACAATATGTTTGTCTACTTGTATCGTGGTTAATTGAGATATTCAAAGTAAGTGACGCCTCAGTCTCTAATACCACCGCATTTTTGCATGTTAGGGTGCCAACGGGTAGCAGTGCTGAGCCTCGAAGTTCTCGGCTTAAAGATAAGAAGAAGGGTGAAGGGGATATGTTGATCAAACAGATGTTTGTGGAGGATGTGATGCATAATAATGAGCTTCTTTATACCCTTGGACAAGGATCTGAGGTTGTACTGCTCCCTCATCATTCGTCTGTAAATTTTGTCTGGTCCAATTTGCGTGTTGGATCTAAGTATAAGGTGAAACCTGGGGGGCTACCTTATAGCTTACACAGTTCAGGAGGGTCAACCAAAGCTTATGATGACATCATGTTAGCTAGAGATATTAAGCAACATAAAGCCTTTTATTCTGTCAAAGCAAAGCTCAATTCCATCACCCATGAGACACAGCATTCAAAGACTAGTGCACTAGAAGATGCAGCTGCAGACGGATTGTCAGAACGAGGACTGTTCTCATGCGTCAAATGTGGGATTTGGACCTTTGCTTGTGTGGCCATTGTTCAACCTACAGAAGCAGCTGCCGAATACCTGATGTCTGCAGATTGTAGCTTCTTCAATAACTGGACGGCTGGTTCTGAAGCTTTGAATCATGGCAGAAATGTGATTGATGGTGATGCAATCCCATCGGAGCCAGAATCTGATTCAGGTTGGTGTTTGTTTATGCTGATTCTCGTGACTGAAGATGTATATTGGTAAAAAGACCCTCGGTTCTGTTTCACTCTTTGCATATTCATTTTTGTGATTATTATCTTGTTCGTGACCGATTGGTAGTATGAATGTATTTCACTATCTAGCGGTGCTTGTTGTATCTGGTTCTAGGATAGACGTTTCTCAAAGAATAAGTATCATTTGAATCTAATCTAGAACGCGTTGGTACATAAGATTTCACTGATGTGGTTAAATCACTGACCTATACATCTAGAAGCGTGATAGCCGCAGATGTCAGTTATTTGAATCCCTGTAGATGTATATGCAGCACTCTGGAGATGGTCTTGGTGTAACCTAGTACCCATTTTGTTTTGGTGTAATTCTTGATTTGAAATGAGCTTCCCCGAATAGATAATGATGGTTTAGAAGTTGAGATTCTAACCTGCAAAAGAGGAAGAATAACTCTAAGAATTACACCTAGGCCCAGTCAAACACAGTTATTACATCTCGTTCGCCTTCCTCTCATTTCTAGGATTCACATGTATCTTTCTGCCTCTCAACTCTTCACATCCTGCAGCTTGCTGTAGCTGTGGGCCTATCTGTTCTTCTGTTTATTCCTCACTAAGTAGGCTGTCTTGATGGAGAGAGACAGTGATGGTACTCGTAAAGGAGAGAGAGACAATGGTATTACTTTAGTATGAGCTTTTAATTTCAGGATAGTGTATCCAAGGTTGGTGCCTTACCCCCTTTCAATCTCTAACCCTGAAATTTTTTGATGGATGAGACCCCCTTTGTGCCCTATATTGTATTACCTTATTACCATAGATTGTTTAAACAAATCCGTGAATTTCTCTGTATCAGAGCTGTGGATTAATGGTGGCTATTAGGGGTTTTCTATTAGGAGTTCTTTTGATGGTGTGGCTTATTACTAGAATGATTTTGCATCTGTTCCATAAATTACAGGGTCCATGGAAAAAAACGCTCCTGATGGGTTGTATGATGTTCCTTCCCAGTCTGTTGACCCTCAAGTTCGAAGCATGGAGGAAAGCCCTGTGATGAAGTCAAATACCGCCACTACACTTGAGGGGGGTAGTCTCATTGAGTCCAACAAAGGCTCATCTGCTCTTGGGCTATTAGCTATGGCATATGGAAATTCTTCGGATTCTGATGAAGATGATGCTATTCCCTCTCAACCTGATATTGCTGAGGATAATTTATCAGGAGATGGTTCATGGGATGCTAGATCTCGACAAGACAAAGCGATATCACCAAACTCTGAGCAAGGATATGATAGTGGCATGGAAAGGGGTCCAACCCTGGTTTCTTCAAGATCTGACTATGGGGATGAAGGTTCTTCCCAACGATCTGACTTTTATGAGCAGAGCGAGCACAGAAGAGCAAATAGTGATGATAGCGACTATAAAGCTCACAACTCCGCTGCTAATTTTACAGAAGAAGATACCATGACCTCAGAAAAAAATTATACTCCTGTGGCTGAAGGGAGAAGTTCTGCAAAGTTTTGCAGTGGTCTTAATCTAGTGCCTGAGTCAAACCTTCCTTTCACTCACAGATGCGATGAAGATTCGTCTAGAATGCATGTTTTTTGTCTTGAGCATGCTGTTGAGGTTGAACAACAACTCCGATTGATTGGTGGTGTCCATATCGTACTTCTTTGTCACCCAGGTGCGTTTGGATATTTAATCATGTGCCGAATTTTAGACAACTAAAACTTCTATATGGTTGTACATAAATTAGATGAGCTTTTCTGGCTGTCGATTAGTCTTAGGCCAAGAGTAAAATAACTCACTTTGCAAACTTAGTTTCAGCATAAAATGGCCAATGGAAAGTATTTGCAGACCGAAATGCATGTCTCTATGAGACAATGAGTACACAGATCAGACAACTTTGCTCATCATGTTTGAAACTCTCTTAGTTTAAGAGATTCTTTGTGTGGCGAGTCCTCTTGTCCCATCTGTAGTCTGCTAGCAGAATCTGAAAGGGGGTTGTAGCATAATTAGTAGGGTGCTTGTTATCGTAGTATGAGAACCCTGGGAATATACATGGTGTTTTGTATGTGCACTCGAGTGTTCTGGTACTTCTAGTTGTAGTTAATATAGGGTAGCAGACTCGGGGATGTTTTTTTTTTCCTTCTGTTTGTGGCCTAAAATGAAGTGTTGTGTCTGACACGCAATAGCAGAGATATGTTAAAAGTAACATATTTTTTGTCTTGGCTGATCAGCACGCCGTTGACTTTTGACATTCTGGAAGTACCAGTAAAGCTATTCTACATCTTTGATGGACTTTTTGAACTGTTGTACTCTTCCAAAAGTTTTACGTGCTCTTGCTTCTATAAGGCTCATATGCTTGTTCCATTTCTTCTTATCTAATTTTCATTTGTCTGCTTTTGTTTAATATTTTTTGTGTCTGTGTGTTGATACTGCACTTTCAGACTATCCAAATGTACAGTTCGAAGCAATGAAGGTGGCAGAAGAGTTGGAGACGGGGTATGTCTGGAAAGATCTTGCGTTTTCTGAAGCCACCAAAGTGGATGAAGAGAGGATTCGGTTGGCTTTGCAAAGTGAGGAAGCCACTCCGAAGAATGGAGACTGGGCTGTAAAGCTTGGCATTAATCTGTTCTACAGTGCCATCCTTAGCCGGTCCCCTCTTTACAGTAAGCAGATGCCCTACAACTCTGTCATATATGATGCCTTTGGCTGCAGTTCCCCATCTAAGTCCTCTCCCGAAGCAAAATTTCGTGGCAAAGGATATGGCAGACAGAGAAAAATAGTTGTGGCTGGTAAATGGTGTGGAAAAGTTTGGATGTCAAATCAGGTTCATCCTTTATTAGTCCAAACAGATCTACGTGAAGAAGAAAGAACTCTCGGTTTTTGCTTGGCATCAGATGAGAAGACGCGGAGCAAACCAGAAACTAGCAATAAAGCTCAAACCATCTCCACGAATAGGAGGGTTGGAAAGAAGAGAAAGTCGACACCCACGAGTCGTGTGGCCAAGAAAATGAAATTTGAAGCAACGGAATTTGCAGATATTGATCCTGAAGATTCAGAGGAAGAAAATTTGGAGTCTGTACCTAGGAGAAGTATCCGAAAACCCAAGACGCAGGGTAGATCAATCCGGAGAGTGATGAACCATAAAGAACAATCTCCAGGTGTCGTATCTGACGATTCGTCAAGTGACGGACCTCATCAGGGACCTTGGAGAAGCGCTGGAACCTTGAAAACTGGAAGTAAACCAGTCCCTAAACTGAAGGGAAGACAGAGGGTAGCTCCGGATGAGTACTCTGATGATTCTTCGGATGATAGAACTCTTATTCATGGTCTAAGGAGCTGCAATAGTAAGACGAAGGCACAAGGGAAACCATCCAGACAGTTGAAAGGTCAAGTGGAAGCTATTGAGGACAGTGATTCTGAAGGCTCACTTTCGGATGAATCTCTTCAAGAACAAACAACTGTTGGGAGTCCAGAGTTAGAGGCAGGCACTTCTCAGCCGGATTATAAGCAGTTTCAGCCAGTTAGTGATGATGATATGGAAGGTGGGCCTAGCACTCGACTGCGGAAAAGGATTTCCAAGCCTTCAGCTCGAATGTTAGAAACGAAAGCAGCAATGAAAAGGCCAGTCAAGAAAGCCCCAGCTACAAAGAATGCTCCTGCAAGAAAGGGTCCGAAGATGAGGCTTCCAGTACCAAGAGCTCCAGCCATGAAGGGTCCAGCCAGGAAGGCTCCAGCCGTTCCAAGTGAGGCAGAGTCAGAAGAGGATGGAGCTGAATTTCGCTGTGATATCGAGGGCTGCACCATGAGTTTTGAGTCAAAGCAAGACCTTTCCTTGCATAAAAGAAACGTCTGCCCAGTCAAGGGATGTGATAAGAAATTCTTCTCACACAAGTATCTGGTTCAGCACCGACGTGTTCATATGGATGACAGGCCTCTTAAGTGTCCCTGGAAGGGATGTAAGATGACCTTCAAGTGGGCGTGGGCGCGTACTGAACACATAAGGGTCCACACAGGAGCCCGGCCATACGTCTGCAATGAGCCGGACTGTGGGCAAACATTCAGATTCGTGTCTGATTTCAGTCGTCACAAGCGGAAGACTGGTCACTCAGTGAAGAAAGCTAGGAAATGACATTTAGAGGCGGCTTGTAAACATGAGTAATAACATTGCTTGTCGAACAATTGGTCTCAGATTCCAATTGATTGACCTTAGTCCTTAGAGTTTAGTTCAATTTTTAGGTTTTTAGGGTTCTCCAATCTTTATAACTGGCATTGTTGACAGTTCATTCTGTTTGATGATCATCTCCCTTGTCTAGACTCTAGACATGCTAATTGCTCAAGTCTTGTATGGAGCTCATATTCATTACAGTTATGGTTCGCTTACCAAAAGCTCGGAAATCTAGGGACTCATCGGAGCGACTCAAAGGGTTTCTACACGATAGTAAATGAAGATGTAACTTTAGAGGGTTTGCTAAAATCCCATTTCGACAAGGAAATGACTTTTTACATTTTGAGTCTAGAACAAAATAGTACCAATTGTTACACCTACATTTATATAGGCCTATGGGAAGAATCACAAATCCTCAATCAAGAGTTTTTATTGCATTAGTGAGCAGTCTACTTCTATTAATTAATTAATGTGAAGTCGTAATCATCTTAACCATCATCTTAGTTGTACTTAATTGGATCGAAAAGCCATTTAGTCATTCGTCAACATCTTTAAGCTGAACAAAATGACCACGAGAAACGGACATAAATCTGAAGAACAAGATCATAACAAAATATAAGTATTCCATAAAAAATCAAATAAATTTCAGAAAAATATCTAGGAACATGTTATTACATTTACATGTTAGACATAAATGAAATATGTACAAAATCTTAATTGCAAGATTGTAAGCATTTAATTCCAACTCTTATAAATTCAAAAATAAATTCTACTGTAATATTAATTGCAAGTACTTTAGCAACAACTTATTATTACTTGCCTTAAACTAATAATAATATAAAATTAAATTTAAAAAAAAATGAAAATTATTATATTATTATTATTATTATTTATTACCAAAGTAACCCCAACTTCATCCCCTCTCTCTCTCTCTCCTACGTCCTACTACACACTAAAAACTTTCTACTCTGCAACTGAAACCCCCCTAACTTCTCTGATTTCCATTTCCCAATTCCTACCCCCCCCTTTTTTTTAGGGTTTTATTATTTTAATTAAATTGATTGATAATCGAATCTTCAAGTTCAAGTTACAATGGAGGACGCTACTGTCATCCCTGACTCGTCATCATCACCACCACCACCTGATCATCCTGTTGATTCCGTTGCCGACGAGTTTACAACACTCTCTCTCCTCTCCGCCGATACCGTAACCGACACGGAGAAAGTATGCATTGATGAGGATGTCGGTGGGGCCACTGATGATGCGATGGAGGCGGCGGAGGTAGAGGAGAGAGAAGAGGAACAGGTTGAGGAGGCGGCTGCGGTGGTTGAAGAGGAGGAGGAGGAGAGAGAAAAAGAGGAGGAGGAGGGTGGGGATATGGTGGATTCTATAAATAGTAATAATAGTAGTGATAAAAGGGGAAAGTATCCTGTGAGACCAGAAGCACAAGTGTGTTCCTTTTATATGAAAACTGGGATGTGTAAATTTGGCCTCAATTGCAAATTTAATCACCCTTTTCGTAAATCTTCTTCTCAGGTTGCCCTTTTTCTTTTGTTTTTGTTTATTTATATATGTATGTATCTACTGTCATTGATTTTGCGGCACTGGGGTAATGTTGTTGTTGTCGTCGTCGTTTACTGATTTCCCTTTAGCCCCCGCCTTAGGCGGGAGCGCCTTTGCGGCATTGGGGTAATGTTGTTGTTGTGTGCTGTTAGAGATTTGGGGATTTTTGGTTTTATATTTGATTTGGGTATTTTGTTGTTTTGTGTTGAGGAAGTTTTCGATTGTTTAGATTAAATTTGCGGTAATTTGTATCATGATTCTGATCACATGATTGATTTTGAATGTGGGGGTTTTCTATTTTTGGGTTGTCTGATTGGCATTTGGTTAATTTGATTAATTAATGAATGAACAACCAATATCACAATGTTCTTCCCCTCGTGTAATGACAGTGTGCCTTCACCCCACCCTGTTTGCTTTGCTTCATCGCCGGCATTTTAAAGCCAGAGCGAACCAAGCTGACCTACCTCTATCACTAAACTCTACCCTACTGGGAAAACTTAAATGATAAGCCATCCGAGGTCTAAACTGGCACCTGGTCTTTAAGGGGCGATTTTGATTGATTTGTGGAACAGAAATGGAGTAGTCGTATATCTTTAGTTCTTTGATCAAAGCCCTTTTCTTCGGAAGTTATTGTCTTTCTGTAGAAAGATTGGTCACATGTGGTGTATCTCATTATGTGTCGAGGTTTTAAGCAAAAACTTTGAATTAGAGGACCATATATATACGCCGTATACTAATCTGAACTTCGGTCTTTTTTGGGTTATATTGTAAATAGGTCTTTTTATTGATCGGGTATCAGTAATAATGTAATTCGTGATAGAGTAAGCTAGTGGCCAAAAAAATTCAATCCTCATTTGTTTAGTTGGTGTAGTTTGTTGCGAGGCTTATCGAACAAAAAAAGGATGTTGGGAGTTTACTTATTGTCACTTTAATACAGAAGTAAAGTTGGAATTGTACAACCCTGGTTGTGAGGCAGTTTAATATTTTCCTTCGTTTCAAGTTATGTGATTTTTGTGTCTTCTTATTTTAAAAAGTTCAGTAAATTCAACAACTAATATAATTTCTTTTGTTGCATATGTATGAAGGGTGGTAAGGTGAGAGGCAAAGAAGGTTCCCTTGTTGCTGCTTCAGAGAATGTGAAGGGAAACGATGATTATATGGAAAAGGAAGGCCAGGTTGAATGCAAGGTATGCATATCTTCTTTGTGTCTGCATTCAGACCAAGGATTGAAAGCCAATTATTACCTGTGACCTGGAAGAGATTTTCGTATTTAAGGTGTCATTACTCATTAGCGTATAGTGTATGATAAGAAAAGGAAGAGTTTTGACGTCAAAAAAGAAGAGTTCTTGCTATAAAAGCTTTTGTCTTTTGATTGGGTTCAGTTCATGCAGAATCTCTATTATGTTATGGAAGCTCAGCAGCTTAAGCAATTGTCAATCATACCATTATTTCCCATTATGTTCCGAGCTCTTAATAAATTCGATTGTTGTAAAACTGATTATCGAGTCTTAGGGTAGTTAATCACCATCATTATTTCTTACTGTTAACATAGTAATTCAGGTTGATTAGTAAAACTTTCGGTGTGTAATGCATTGATTGGTTGTACATTCCTTACTGGAATTCTCGTCTTTACAATGATTTACTTCAGATGATTATATTGATTGGAAATTCTTATTAGAATACTTTCTCCTTCTGCCCTTTTTAGACGTACCTCATGTTATCCTTCCCTGATTTTTCTGTATGTATCTTTTACTTGATGCAGTACTTTGATCGCCCTGGAGGGTGTAAATATGGGCAAGCTTGTAAATTCAACCACAGCAAGAAAACCACTCCTGCTTCAGAACTTAATTTTATGGGCTTGCCTATTCGTGCGGTACTATATATACCAAGTTTTTTACATTCTTCATTCTAGTTGTCATTTGGTAATTAGTAAATCGTAAACGAGTTTCTTGTTTAACAGGGAGAAAGAGAGTGCCCTTATTACATGCGTAATGGCTCTTGCAAGTTTGGAGCAAGCTGTAGATTTAATCATCCTGACCCTACATCTACATCTGTAGGAGGACCCAATGCCTTACCTAACTACAGTAACGGAGGATCTGTTTCAACACCTAGTGCCTCACAATCCACACTTAAGTCCTGGTCTCCTCCTGCTTCAAATGACAAATCTGCATATGCGCCTCTGATGTTTCCACCAACTCAAGGTGCTCCATCTCGTCCTGAATGGTCTGCCTATCAGGTATTATAATAATGAATCGTTTCTGTTTTCTAAGATGTTTTCATTGGGGAACTAAATTAGGTCTCATTATCAGATAAAGCTTTCGTAACTGCAGAATTCCGTTGCATATCACCTATGAATTTTATTTTATTTTCCCTGGGAGTGAAAGGTTTGGAGCTGTTGGAGTTCCCTAGTTTGTAGAACATATTGGCTGCATACCCCTTGGAAAACAGATTACAGAACTGAAATTTGAAATGGAGAAGCCTAGAGACAGCCAGACAGGGGTCGAAGTTTCATGCTAATTTGAATGTTTTTTATGCTCTTGAATAGCTGTCTCGATTCACAGTATACTGAATGTTGTCCTTTTTGTGTGTGTTAATGTCGACAAGACCCGAGGCTATCAACCTGGTTTACTGTCCATGCCACAACCATATGCAATGAATAGACAGCCAACAGAGAGAGCCATTTACTCACATCAGCAGGACCACATGTTGGTCGATGAATTTCCTGAAAGACCTGGCCAGCCAGAATGCAGTTACTTCTTAAAAACTGGCACTTGTAAGTACAAATCTGCATGCAAATTTCACCATCCGAAGAAGGTATCAGAGAAGTCATCGGTGTGCTCTCTCAGTGAGATTGGCCTTCCTCTAAGACCTGTAAGTCATTATACTTCTTAGCCTGAACAAGAATATCTCCGTTTGTGCTTTCAGATTATTCGTGTTCTGTTTTGTAATTTTGTGTCTGGTTTTCATGTGGGAAATAAGTGAAAGAATAGTAGAACAAGTAATGCGAAGCAATTGAAAATAGCATCAACAGCATCTCTGTCGATTTAAGGGGCTCAATAGCTAACCTCTTTTCTTTTTCTCTTTTCTTCTCTTTTCTTTTTGACAAAGTGGTCTGCTGTAGTGCTGCAAGGTTGTTCCTCCTTGGTGTGTGATTTTTTTGCTATGTGTTTGTCTTCTGCTGATTACTGATCTTCTTTGGATTTACAGGGTGAAGACATTTGTAGCTATTACGGCCGTTATGGAATTTGCAAGTATGGGCCGGCATGTAAATATGACCATCCAGTAAATCATGCACCTTCAGGAGTTATGACTCCAGGTTTCGGGAACTCTATGGTCATCAACCATGCCATGGCAGCTGGTAGCTAAGTGAACGCAGAATTCTTCCTACCGTCTTAACTGCCGTGTAGCACTTGATTTAGGCCACGAGAAATCTAGGATTTGTTTTTTGGATTTCAGATCGATATCGAAGCTAAAGGCAGGAAGATGTCACAGCTCGAGGAAATTGTAAATTACATTCCAAATGTAGTACAATCTGTAAATTACGTCCTGTGAACAATGTGATGTGTAACCTTGAATCTGTGGTCATTATTACACTTATTAGGGCAGGTTTGTCTACTGAACAGGTGGTCGAGTGCTTTGTTTGGTGATGAGAAGCTGCGAAAAGTCTGCACTTTTGCTAGTCATGTTCATTATAAACTAACCATACTTCAGGAACTGAGGGTAAAAGAATGGCATGACAAAAAAGCAATCTTTCTCGGTGTTTTTTTCTTCCAGGAAAATAGATAGGTAATAAAATGAATCAAGCCTTGAAATGAGAATAGCAGCGATAGGTGATTAAGGATAAACAAAGAAAATAAAACCCTGTACAGCGAATCACACATACAAAAAGCCCCTCATATTAAGCTTCTGAAAGTTCTGCGCCAGAAATTATACACATGCGCAGTTTCCGTACTTGCCATCTTCAAGCATCTACTCTAGCTGGTTAACATCAGGCTACGAGGCCTAGGAGAAACTGAGAAGCTGAGCTCTGCAAATGATGTCAATGGCCACTGGCTCTAACAAGCTAGAATTTATATTCCCGATCCACCACATGCCTTTACAAGAGATCGTGAGCTAAGCTGAAAGACGCGTACAAGTATAAATTCAAAACACTGGGAAAAAAAAGCTACAAAACTGATACAGGGGAACACACAACTCTTAAAAAATTTACAGTACAAGCATTCCCACAGAAACCACTTCTGCACCTCACGGTATTTCTGGACAAAAATTGCCTTTCGAATGGAGAGTAAGTCACATACACACAATACTTGAGGATAATGCAACGATCGAGCCAGTTTGCTGCCGTTCTTCATAATTGGACATTTGCTTTGTTTCCGGCTAAGATCTTTGAAATTTCAAGACCTCGGCTGAAGGCTTGGTTAAAGAGAAGCCGGGACTGGAAGGTTGAGATGAATGGGAACCATGACAAAATGGCAATAGGTGCAAAGATGATCATGCCCATCCCAGCATCGTACATTCGAGCAAACTCCCGAACAGAATCCCATAATCCTATGTATCTCACCACCTTCTTACAAGGTATCGCAATCTACAACAACGGGTGGGGGACAAATCACAAGGTTAGAAACAATAGCTCGGTGCAAGAGGGTTAAAAAGCTAAAGTGCCAAAATGTGGAATGCAGTAACAGACCAATCTAAACAAACTACAAGTGATCACACACATTTAAGAGAGTGTAGAAAGACAATTTATCTACTCGCAGGAGACTAGGTTTCACCCTCCAGCAGTGCACTTGTGCAAAAAGTCTTTGAAGTTTACACAGGATTTCGATTTTAGTATTTGCCACTGAGTATAGCTTTTCTCCAACTTGCAGTGGCTAGATTAATATAGAGAATGGCAAGATCAACCTCCTCTTCCAGAAAAATAGAATATAGGCACAAGACTTTTTCGGCTCATATTCCAGGACACTATCACCCCCTATACATCCCTGTGATGGGACCCTTCCCCGGACCTCACCTAGCGGACGACAATGTGTCCCAGGCAGCCTTTATTGCCGGACACTCATAAAGAAAGCCAAGTAATGTTATGAGCTTGCATTAACTTACACAAAGAATTCCCCATCCGGTTGCTACAAATCCAAGGACACACGCAAACAGGTCTGGAATAGTGAGTTCAGTGAGGATTATGACAATAATAACGGCCGCTAAAAGCCCCAAGGCAGTGACCCCCTGGAAAAATCGCATCCAGAGCTGGAAGCCAGCATACTTTTTGGGACTAAAACTGAATATCTGTCAAACAAGAGAAAAACATATTACTTCATAAGGAAAATATTACAGAATAATCAGGAGTCTAAGATGAGTCATGGACGCAAACCTTGAATATGATGACAATCACTGCTAGTACAATCCATGACACGCCATATATCTGTAGTAACAGAGGTTGAGATTTAGGACAACATAGGCAAACAATCATTGTAGAACTTAGTTGAGAGTTGACATATACAAACAAACATATTGTGTAATACATGCACTGATGTAGATGTGTAAACGCTTACAGATGAGCTCATGACTCAATTAGTAGATCACAATTACATCTGTTGGGAAAATAGGAACCCAAGAGGGATGATATAATAGAGAAGTAGTGTGGCGACTTGATTGACATTATTGTCAGTATAGAATTTTGAAATTACATTGAAATTACCATCTCTTCAGTCAACCATATTCAAACTCCTAGTCTAGAAACACACAACATAAAAGATGCAAATTAATAGTAGAGATAATTCACAAATCTTGGAGCTCCTATACTTTTGCACGATTGGAGTTATTTCTAACTGAATGCAGAGAAAGGGTTCATTTGTCCACCTATAATAATATTCATCAACAATGAACCCAGAAAGTCCATGGACCCAAGAAAACAAAAATACAACCAGCAGTATGAAAGTAAAAGTATGCATTCTCCAACTAATAGCACTCGACAACTTACAGATGCAAACATTTTTTTTCTCATTGTAAAAGTTCCGCTTTTCTTAATTTTTATGACAAGAAAGTTTACAAAAAGAAAAAAAAAATATCACAGCGCGCTAACAACTTGAAATAAAAATGCTTCAATCACCATACATATATCATATACCATCTCTAATTCTCTATGCATACTCAGAAAAGAAAGATTTCTACTTGTATGGAAAAAAATTGAATTCAGACGAAGGATAATACTGAATGGCCAAGCTCATAGCAACCTTACACATTGTAGGTAGAAAACACTTGTGAAGTTGAAAAGAGAAATAGAATCGCTGATGTAAAGATAAAAACAACTCACTGCAAGTGATGTGCTCGATGCCATGAGATGGAGCTTGTAGACAATACCATACTGAAACAGGAAAAACCTCAAGCTCAAAATTGTTTCTAGAATCCGGCCCCTCCAAGTATGAATATGCGCCTGTAGGATAATAAAGAATGTAAGTAGGTAGGTGTACATACAGAAGAACAGAGGAAAATCTGCAGCATCATTAACTCAAGCCAAAATCAGAACCTAAATTTAGAAATGAAACTCCAGGGGTTGACGTCGTTTCAAGAGGTCAAGAGTCTTAATCAACTACAACGTAACATATTCACTAGGGCTCTCTGAGCAACAAAACAATGTATAACATATTACTCCCTCCTTAAAAGTATATATGACGTTTTTGGATATGCTGTTGGAGGTTTGGCTTGCCGTTTGATAGAAAGCATATCAAAATTGGTTTCATCATTTTCACTAACGTGATTTAGTTTTGATGCAGCATGTAGAGGATATCCTACAACATATAAACAGGCAAACAGCCAAAGGATACTCCTCGAAATGTGAGAAAGTCATACTCCCTCTACGGTTTCATTATAGGGCAGTTCATATATGATTTTCCAGTTTCCCTAAATGTATGTTGTTCGTGGTCACTATGGTTCGACAGTTCGTGACCCCCCGCTTCTTTTGCTCCCTTTGAAATTTCACATCTTACCGACTAACAATAAATCAGCCAAAAGGAAAGCGGAACATCATAGAGAATTGCAGGAAGTAGATAACTTTATGGAAGGAGTATCTATTCAACCACGTCCAGACATTTCTGTCGGAATGGAAGAATGCATATAAATATATAATCAACAAACTTTTAAAGATTGCCAAAAAATTGATTCCTTAAATTAAAATATAATGACAAAAAACCATGACAAACATGCAAAATTTGATATATCACTTAACCTACTATGAAGGAAACAAAAAAAGTTCAGAGGTATGCGGGTATTATTAATCTACTGCATTAATTAGAAAGTAGACTTTAAAAGACAATTGCAATTCATGACAAACAAAGACAAACTAATCACACAAGAATAGTAAGGCATTATTGGAGTTGCCACATGATGAATAGAAAAACCTGTTCTTCTTCCCACCAGGATTCCCAACTGTTCTCTCCTTTTATACCAACTCCGCCTTTGTACAGAAGCCAACTAACCCAGTCGTCAAAATCTTCAACTGTCCTGATATTTACCAAAAAAAAAGGAAAAAACTATTATTCTGAATGACCATAAATAATTGTTGCATCAAATCAATATTACTAACATATTATATAACATAAAGAGATAAACAAATAAACTAAAAAAGGTTCACTTTCAGTTATCAGCACAATGCCACCAGAAGAGGGTGACTACAGAAACTACTGCAAGATCAGGTAGCTTTTATCAGAAGCCACCTTAATTTTCCACATAACTAGATAGCATTCCATGAACCAGAGGGCACAGTAGCCCAACCTTACTAGCCTACTAGCATAACGACAAATTGGTCCAAGCCAAGGCAATAGCTCTATTTTAGACAAGTTAAGCTGAAGCAGAGAATTGACAGGTCCAGAAGTCCCGAATAATAGGAAGTGGAGCATCAGTCTTCAAGTTACACTAGTCTTTCAGTTTAAAGCCCACATAAGAAAGAAACTACATTTACAGGCCTTTATGAGCTCCATTGTATCATAGTTCGAAACCAGTACTCCTAAAGCAACAATACCTGTCACCTTTCCATATGACTGGGAGCTCTCTTTTACTCTTATTTTAGTTCAAATTTCAAGGGCTTTGAGATGGCACTCATGCAGTCTCGGAACCCCCTTTCCAACTTTACCCTTCTATTTGGGACAGCAAAGAGGGGTTCTATAACAGAAATAAAAAAAGGTTATAGATCAAGGAGCTCAACAATAAGCATTTGTAATAATGAGAAAATTCCACTCTGAACGTTGGAAATTAAGTCAAAGAAGTTAAGGATATAAGTTGAAAAACCTACTTTTGCCATTCAAAGCCTGAGGGGTTGAATATATATGGGGCGAAGAGCCAGGAAATAACAAGGAACCAACTGCTGACAGTCAACAATACGAAAGAAACAGCACCACTTCTTTTGTAGCCATATGCAATGTACATAGTGAGCAACAAAGCTACTTCAAGTCTGCACAAAAACCATGCATGTTTCAGGCTTTCAAAAAATGACGCAAGTTCACTAATATTACACCACATTTCCACCACAAGTAAGAAACACTCACGCCTTAATAAAATGACTTCTGGAGTAAAGCCTGTAGTTGTCAGCAAACTTGATGTGCTGTACAACAAATCCTCTGCCGGTAGCTCTATACTGTGAACAATAATTTCAAGAAAAAGGTTTTAGAAAAGCAGGACAAACAACGAGAAAACATATTTTAGAAGAGGCTGCATTAAGAGAATCAAGGAGCGTACTTTGGCACCTCCATGCAGGATGGTCCGTCCAAAGTAGTGAGTTCTTGTTCCTAACGAGAATGTAAAAAACACTGAACACAACTGCAGCTGCATGATAATGAAACTGAAGACAGCCTGCAAGCAAAAAGTACTGATTAAGTTGCAGCTTGCGTAAAAAGATTGGCCAGATCCAATTTACAGGCACCAAGTAGTTTAAAGTGACAAGGCACCCCCAAATAAAGAAAAAAACATTGTAAAATACTAACTTCAAAACAAGCAGCACTACAGACAAAGTCGCCCAAAGGGGAAGCATAAGAACCAAACCTGTAGCAATCCAAGTTCCAGTATGAAGCCCATTATCATAGGAATAGCGGTAAAGATTCCGATTTGGACTAAGAACTGAGGTGTTAAAACTGCATCCAAAGCCGTATTTCCAAGCCTTCTGCCTGCCTTGTCGATTCCTTCATCAAGTCCAGAAAAAGCCTGAACAATATTATAAATTGCTGTCAGTCAAAGCAAACAAGAACTAGAACACGCTTGACCAAAACTTGTTCCTCGTACACATGTATCAGGAAAATGGAGTTGCAATGTCGGAGCTTTTGGTTGTTTTTTCTGAACAAGAGACCGACATAATAAGTCAATCAGCATTTCTATGTACATGTCCAGCCAGAAAAATGTAAACAAACTTCCCGTAGTACAGACACCATTCTGTACAATTACCCAGTATGTTATCCCTAAGGAGACCACTGCTGGAGGAATAGGGCATACAATGATATTCTAGATATCAGCTTGTGTGATCATATAGTGTGTTGAAGCAGCATTGCCATTTTACAGAAATATGGCATGCATGGGTACTAAGCCAACCAAATCACCAGCTATGCATTGTGTACCCAAAAGTTGCGAAAATATAACATTTCAACAGTTCGGCCTGATCTCCAAAGTGACAATTTCTATAGTGTTAAAAAGAGAAAATTGCATTGAACCAAACTAACTTTATAACTCAAGAAAAGTCTTTACCTTCAGCAACCATCTAGCAATCTACTACACCGGAGTACTGTGCAATCTTTAACAATGAGGATATCAACGTCACATTATCCACACCTTTTTTATACAAAAATAAGAAAACAGCGAACCTCATTTGGACATAACCTACTACAAAAGCGCCGTAAAACATACTTTCTATTACCTTTCAACAACCTTGTCCATAGGTGATTAAATTTCTATCTATGTCGAAAGAGGAGTACATTTCATTATTTCTATTTTCTTCCAAAAAAGAGGCCAGTCCAGTGTTGGGATTCTATTTCTTTTCTTACATTTCAAAATACAAAATAAATCAAAGTTTCCACTTTGCCCACTATTTTTCCTAAAAAGGTCTTTGTCGAGCATCAACCACAATCTCAGAATACTAATTAATAGTAAGCAAGATACCATTTAGAATACATGAAGCCTTCGCAAGGAAGAAACCTTGTACTGCCAAACCATCCCTAGATTTTACTTTCCTCTTTGTCTATTTTACTATAAGCATCTGACTTCAAATTTGTTTCCTTTTTTCGGTAGGAGGTCTTTCAACTTGTCCTCACCGAGGCAGCCTTATATTTACACAAATGCCACTGTTTTTCCCTCCCTTTCCACCCCACCCTCTCTCCCCCCCTCCTACCTGCCTGCCTCACCTCTGCCACTGTTCCTGACTTCCTTCACACCCCGCAACTCAGCTTCTCTCATGGATTGAAGACACACACACACCCAAAAAAGAAAAAGGAAAAAAGAAAAGAAAAGAAAAACACCCATAATGTGTAGCACTTGATGGACCTGTGGTAGGCTACTACTCTTCTTTCTCAATAAAACATCTGATAAACAATTTCTCAATGATTCCAAATATACAGCATCAACCCACATTTGTCATTGACATTACAACTCTAGAAAAGGGCATACATATAGTCTTGTCCAGCAACACCTATTTAGCTTTTAGCTTGCTCATTACCTTGTGATAAATAATAAGTTCATGCCTTCGTAACATAGAGAAATTGATTTAGGATCTCTCTCGCCAAGCTATTCAAATAAGCTGTTTACAACAGAACTTAGAGTTCACTAATACAACAACAACAACCAAGCCTTATTCCCAAAATGATTTGGGGTCGGCTAACATGAATTGTCATCCAATAACAGAGCTTAGAGTTCACTAATAAAAGGGCAGCCCGGCGCACATTGGCGTCCCCGCTAAGCGAGGGTCCGGGGAAGGGTCCCACCACAAGGGTGTAATGAGGGCAAGCCTTCCCTTGTCAATTTATTTGACAAGAGGCTGCTCCCAGGACTTGAACCCGTGACCTATCGATCACACGGCAACACCTTTACCGGTGTGCCAAGGCTCCCCTTCTTAGAGTTCACTAATGATATTTAAAAATTCGCCCTTTCATATCAAAGTTCATAGATGCCTTTAATTTGACGTAATTTTGAAAACTTTAAACATCTAATTCAGCCGCACAAATGTGTTGAATGCAGTTTCCACCAATTGTGAGCTACGTGAGCCACAAGCAACTAGAAAAACTAAGAGCTACTGATGCAGATTAATTTGCCAAATCAGGCCCCCTAATTCAGTAAACACGAGTCTGGTGGGGGAGAGTACAGAACCCTTAATTGTGAGCAAGGGCCTAGGCATTACGATCATGAACTGGTCCCTGTATTAGTAGAAAATTATATCTACTGATAAAAGTCTTTCAGGTAATACTATCACATAAAAACATTATAGCCTAGGCCCTAAAGAGGAGCTCCAAATATTCCTTTTTCTCATAGGCAGATCAGTAAGCAAGCAAGCACTCAATCTCATTCTCTATTAGTGGAAGGTGTGTTAAAAACAAAATACAAAACAAAAATGAAAACAAAAATACATGAAGAACAAAGTAAGAAAATCAACAAAGAAATTCACTTACCAAGTACACCCTCCCATATAAGAATATATATACAGTAAGAACTGTCATCTGCAGCATAAAGAAATAAGACAAGACAGAGATGAGCAACTGCAACTTCAAACAGCACATTAAAGACAAAGAAGATCCACTTACCATTGTGCACACGTAAAACCCTACAGTTGTAAAGTAAAAAGAGAGCATCCTGAAGAAGTCCAAAAGCTGACCAAGCCTGTATACATCTCTGCTAAGGACCTGCTCTCCATTGCCCCCAGCAACTTTTCCCTCAAAAAGGGCAATCTGGTTTAGCCCAACATCTCTTCCCTTTCCAACCTACATCAAGAGATGCGTAGATACTTCAGTTGCCAGCTCCAAAAACGTAAATAAGCAAACCCTATTTCGAGAGTCCCCTCACAGCGTTCGTACGTTTAGAAATCACGTATACAAAATAGAACTACAAACACAGAGAAGCCATCCATATCATCAGAAAAACCTTACCTGTATGTATTCATGGTGCGTGATATTTCCTTGCCGCAGGGTGGAGTTGAAACCTACCATTAAGAGGACAAGGCAACACAGTTTAAGCGTAATTCTCAACTGCAATGTAATTATATTATGTTGACAATAACTACAGAACTAATTCCCAAGAGCTCCTCATAATAGTGAGCCAAGGAGATCAATCACTTTTCTAGTTCTCCCTTCTTGTTATCTTTTACTTGCTGTCAAAGGATGCCAATAATCTATCAAAAAAATATGATAGTTTTAAGACCCTATAGAGGTCCCCGATATCTTTTTCGCTTGCTCCTGCTCCTCCCTCTCTCTCTCTCTCAGAAGATCCAAATATCTTTACCCTAGTGCCTTAAAGGCTCCCGCCATAAGGCGGGGTAAGGGGGGGGGGTCGGATGTAGGCAAGTCTTACCCTTATTGAAACATAGAGAGGCTGCGCATGGATGACCCAAAATGAAAATTGCTATGAGAATCGTACCGACTGACTCCTACTTCACAAAATTACAAGCCCAGACAGTGTTATGAGCCATTTTGCTTTATTGCATTATATTCCAAAGCCAAAGAATAATTAGTCTTTGGTTCCATTGGAAATGGAAAGATCAGAAGATCCAAATATACGCCTTCAAATGCAAGATGAAAGAGAAATAAACGTCGATGAGGGGTGAAGAAATGGTGGTGGTTTTAGCAAAGACGGTGGGGGTGGCGGCATCTTCAAAGGGAGTGGGGATGACGGCGATCAGGACTCCACTAGCAGCGGTGCAGGAATATATTCACTTTAATAGAATAATTAGATATAGGTGTGTGTTAATAGCGTAATCCAATTTGTTATGTGTTCCAGATGCTATAGGAAATCACCTCGAAACAGAGGTAGTACCATTCAATTGTAACCCTAAACTCCCACAAGACACATGATCACCACTCAAATTATATTCAGACGTGATAAGAAATTTTGTAAGAACAAGAAAACAAAAAGGTACACATACCAGCAAAAATGTCTTCACTGATGTTAATGACACGTGATGCCTTACTCACACCACCACGAGTTATGTGGAAAATGCGGTCGAACACATCTGGATGTCCATAATGCATACGTACTCTGCAACAAATTTAGAATATATTTAAACCACGTGGTTCACCTATGATACCTAAACAGAAGCAGGTATATTGACCAAGAATAGCTGATGAGACCAAATGCTGTAACCCCTAGCAAGACAAAGAGATTGATTGCCCAATACATTAAGAGTTGTCAATTAAGTGAAAATTCGAAGCTCAAAATGATCTAAGAAAAGATACAGGAGCTCATTATCTCACAGTAAGGACTGAGGGAAGGAGGCAGCCTAATATTCAGCATGTCTGTGGTTTAGTCACATTTGGTAATGAATGTATTCCATTGTCAACAGAACAAGCTGATGATGCATAGAAGTTTGACACAGCTTCAAAGTGCCTCTTTCAGCATGTTCAATTCTAGAATTTCTATACTTTTCTATAAACCTAGTTACAAACTCATATATTGTAAAAACAAACCAACAGTACTCACTTGAGAGGTTTCGCCAGGACTCGCTGACCTAGCGTCACAAAGCTTGTTTCCTGGTTTGACATGAACCACGCAAGGGAAGAAACACTGCACAATTTTTTTTAAAGCATTCTGTAAACTTGTACAAGGACATCAATTACAGGGTTACACTGCCAGGTTAAAAATTTCAAACCTTCCTGTGAAAACGTGCTCCCTTACACCAAGAATAGTAGGGGGGCGGATGCCATGCTTTGCATGAAATTCTTCAAGAAGATTTCTCATTTTCATTGCCTCCTCGAGATAATTATCCTAAAAAGGATGTAAAAAAATTGTTTAGGACTCATATCCTTCTGGAGTAACTGCAACACAACAGGCACTGACATAAACCGGTTCTTTCTTATTGAAGTAAAACAGAATTATGAAAATCCCTCCACATCCCATCTTTCCTTGTGATATCCATTTACAGTGTATAGAACAGACACTAAAGGAGAGACACCCACTAAAAAAAGGGCATAAACTAAAACATTATGTGCTAGGTCTATCATGCATAATTTTATCCACAAAAGAAAGCAATGAGAATTTGACTTTGTAGAGATTTTTGGACACCAATCATACAACAATCTCAGAAACAAAGAAAAGATACTGGATCAGAACACTCTGCCCTCATATATACGTAAATTTTTCTTCTTTCAAATACACCATAAGGCCTGTCGATGTCAAAAGACAGAAATTTCTGGACATCCCCACTGCTAAACCCACGTCAGATAGCTCAAAGGACTGCCGGCTTTTTCCTTGGAACCTTCCTCTACATTTGTAAACTAGTTAAATTGCCCTCCTAATAGGCTGTATCGAATCTTCTAAACAGCATATATATAACAAGGAGAGAAATCCGCTAGGAAAACTGTCAAAATTTAAAGTTCTGTATAAATGTAAAGGGCCTAAATGATGGGTGAAAGTAACAACTTGGCATGGACTCTGAAATAATACCTGATTCATGTCGATGGTTTGAATGGCTTCGCCACGAGTAAAAATGATAGCATGATTCTGATTTTCAGGCTTTCCTTCACCAAGTTTTGGATCTCCAGGTAGCTTAATGGTATATATTTCCTGCAAACATTGACAACTACATATAAATTGCTGAAAAGACACTACAGGAACGAGAAAAAGTACTTGCCAATTTGTTTGCTAAAACGGCATAAAGCAACTCGAACCGTCCAAAAACAAGCACTTTTAGTTATAACTGATATAGCTCACATGACCATATCTAACTTGAGAGTGATAGGTGGCCAAATAAAGATACTGAATTCCTCAAAATGCAACAAATTCAATTTTCTAGTGCACTGAAAGTGCAGCAGATAGCCACCACAGCAAAGAGATGTTACAACTCTGGCATCCACCAGTGCTGGATAATTTAAGTATGGCCTCCATTTGACAACGGTAAAAAAGTCACAGGTACAAAAATATATCAGCTTACCAAATAAAAATAAAAAATCCAAAATTCGCAGAAAAAGCCTTTGTGGAAAGATAAGACAACAAGCATCAGAAAAATACATACAACAATACAAGATATGAAGTCATACTGTGAAAGCAATCAGAAAGAGTACAGCTACGGGTAAACGCACATAGCCAAAGCATATGGCAATTCTTCAGCATAGAATCTCCACTAGTTTGCATGCCCGGCCCGGGCCGGGGCTACCTATTCATATTGTTTATACTCGTTTCACAAAAATGTAGGTTTATTTTTGTTATAATATTATTAGAAACGATATTTTACATTATTGTTCTTCCAACTTTTGTCACCTGTCATATTATATGATTATTTATTACTACTAACTCATCCTATTTATATTTCTTTTCCACCTTTACAATTATATGATTCCTCTATCCCGTCATTCGTTATACTATTTCATTTCCATTCCAATATCACGTCACCCGATATACTATTTTATTTTCATTCCACTATCACGTCACCCGATATACTATTTTATTTTAATTGTACTATCACGTCACCCGTTATATCACATAACTTATTGCCATAAATTATAATATTTTCCATAAACTACCTAATAACTACCATATTATATAATATCATTGTGCTATGCAATTAATAGGTGCCAAGTGTCCTCCAAGGCAAGACTTGGTTTCAGGATTAAATATATAGTATTAGATAACATCATCCTAACATGAACTAAATTTTCATTGAAAACACTTTGTGGAAGAATAGAAGCAAAGATACAAAAATAGCACTCATTGACTATGAAAAGCTTAGTTTAGATTAGACATTGTACACATAGTACGGGGGATACGCGCAGAACACCATATCATTCATTCTATCACAAATTTACACAGCTCACCAAAAAACTGTACACAGATCATCCAACATTTAGAGTCGGAGTATTATCAGCCATCTTTAACAATAAGTTCAACATTTCAAGTTCTAATCAATTCAGATACACCCCGGTCTGAATGCTCTGGTCAGTACTACTGAAAATTCGTGTAGTATCAAATCGATATCAGGTCAAAGACATGTACTTTTACTGAATTTGGAGACGTTTTTTATTGTATACTGCAGTTAGCAATGATATAGAGTTTATAAAATCTGGTCACTGTGGATATTTGGTAAAAGGTCACACTAAGTGGAGTTCCCTTTTTAAGTATGGGTCATTGCAAGTACAAGGAATTTGGATGAGTTACAATTTTGTTTCCGCTATCAAGCCAAAAAACTTTTACACTTTTTAAATTATATACTACCTCCTGTTCTAAATGATCTTCCCATTTATTTTGCAGTTTTTGACTAGCCATATTGGGACTAGTATATAGACTAAATGAAAAACTCGTTTGACTTTAAATCAAATGAAACTTGTAGAATGCACCGCAAAATAAAATATGTGTTAATTTTTACAATAAATAAACATTTCATTTGATCTACATGTGACTCCCAATATGGCTAGTCAAAAAATGCAAAACAAAGGAGGGAGTAATAGGTTTCAGGTCTAGTATCGCAGGTTGAGAACTGAGGTCTGGGACCAGGGGACTACTCTTTAAAGCAAAACTATTTATTTAGTGGGCCCTAAGACATATCGTGAAGTACCAAATTGATAAAGATGCATCATTCAACATCCTATCTATTCAAGGGATAGATTCCTCTAACTTAAAATCCTAGAGCATTGGCAAAGATGAATGATGAACAATTTTCGTTTCATAAGAGAGGAGTCTAATCTCAAAAGAGGACACCAACGGGGTGATGCCCAATCACAAAAAGGTACCCAGAGCGCCCACCTCAATAAATTTAAGCTTTAAAAGGCGTAACTTTATCCACAAAAAGACAGAATGTTAAGGGTCGCTGAGAATGTGTAAGCTAATACGAACAATTGACTCTTAAATTTTAAAATACCTGATCTTTTCCATGATCATCAGCTTTGACAAGCTTGGAGTAATATTCCTTTGTAACTTTCCCATTAGCAGCAGTGCTTTCTTCCAGATGAATAAAAGCAACTCGAAGAGCCTCGTTCCTGACAACGTATATGAGTTTTTGTCAATAGACAGTCAAGCAGATGACAATTCATCACAAATTACTTTCTTGTAACAATTCAGTAGTTCACTTAGAAAAAGATGAATGCCATTACAAGGCCACAAAACTCTCACAAATCACTCAGAAAACTGACAGAAACAGGCAAATACTGGGATTCCTAGAACTTGAGTTCATCCAATATTGTTCAAAACACTTGATGAAATTCTCTATCATTTGAACTGATGGAAAAGAATATTTCAATCCAAAGAAAGGACAGTATCTGATTAAGATTGAGGACTCCCAGAATTACACACCAAAACAACGAAAAACCAAATTTTCTGCAATCTCCATTTTCCTTTTTCAGACAGAGGCGTATATTTTAGATTCAAGAAAAGGGGCGAAAACACTCATTTTCACAAAACCAACACAGGAGCTAGTATCTGAAACAGCTTAAGATGCACCACATGCTGTCACTTACAACAGTCAACAACTAACATCGTACCTCTGTAGTAATAGACTAATATCTGCAGCTTCTGGAGCTTTTCTCTGCTTTTGCTGACCATAGATTTGGCAAGACACAACATATGTGAACTTCAGATCCGCTTGAGCGCGTGCCTCACTTGACAGCTCAAACCCGTCGCTAGACATAAGATTTCTTTGAGGATTTTCATCATCTCCTAACAAATGACCCATTAACAATAAGTACACACATTTACCTCATCTGTTTGCACATTTAAATTCATGTAACGAGAGACCAAGCTACCTATCAATCCTCTTCTTTCTAGAAAACTCTGAAGCATTAATGCTCTTCTGTAGTACATCATCCCACGAACTGCATTCAAGCCAAGTAAGAAGTAAACACAACATAAACCCAAAGAGGGACAAAAGAAAAACGAAAAATCGTATGCTGGCTTCCTTAGGAGCAAATCTACCTGTCCTAGCCAACGTTTGTCCACGATAAGATACCCAAAATCGGAGCTCCATATTGTTACTAGAATTTTCTTCAAAATCAACTTCTCCGGAAGACTTGCCAGGATTGATCCGGTCCAAGAAATTCTCCCATTCATCTGCATCAATAGAAAGGTGTTTCCAATATCTCAACAAACTTTTGAGAAGCGGAATTGTGAAAATAGACCAAAAAAAAATGTAAAAATAGACCAATACTGCAGAAATGAAGCACCTGGAAAAATCTTCTGGAGATAAAACAGTATGGATACACCATCCTCATTTTCAGCCCGCAACTCGGTAGAACTATACAACACAGTCTCACTATAATATGGTGTGAACACACTGACATGTACGAGAAGCATGTTAGCAACTTCAACGATATATTCCATATCCTAAATAGCCTAGCATACTCATTGTCACGTACCTGAAAGGGACCATTTCACAAACTGGTTTTGCAAGAGGCATGTCCATAAATAATGAGTTGGTAAAAAATTCTAATCTCCTCCTTGCTTCCAAATTTTTTGGAATATTAGCTGCTGTATCCTTCACAATCAGTAGAAGATGAAGTCTCTTCACTAGCTCCTTCTGAAAACAAGAAGGAAACACACAATAAGGGATTATTCATTATTGGGACGAAGAAGTACATTGAACAGAGGACAAATTAACACTAGATTAGAATGTGCTTACAATTTCTGGATCCTTGGGCCACTCAATCCTGGAAAATAACCGCCCTTCATTTCTAGCTTTAGCTAATATGTTCCATGTATCAATTTGCTCCCTAGACGTTCAAAAATCAATCAATTCATACAGAGCTCCAATAGTTACAGATACAGGAACAATATGCGATTATCAGTAGTTACCTCAAATCAGTAGACAGCAAATCATGCGTCACCACCTCATAGAAGTCATAGAGAGCTTTAGCAGCACCTTTCGCAAGCTCAGGAGTTTCATTATTTATCTATAGTTCAGTAAATAAACTGGAGTTAGCAGCAACGTATAGAATTCAAAATGCAAAAAACAAACTCTTCTCGTTCAGCAATTTACCAAAAGTCCAGTCAATGCCGTAAATCTAGACTGCACCAAAGAGATCTTTTTAAGGGACAAGGTTATATTAAGGGACCCCTCCATAATGCTATTATTGATTTCCCGGTAGATTCTCTCAACCCTAAAATAAACAGTATAGCAGTGCACAGTGAGAAACAAAGATCGTTTGTGTCATGAAGAGGAAGAAAATGACAACTGCAGCACAAAACGAAAATCATGAGCCCATACCAACGTCTCCCTTCACCATCCACTAAGGCATGTAAGATCTTCTCTATACTGTAATAACACTCTTGCACTGCATAAGCCATGTAATCATCTCTACATATTCTATTCCACAAATCAGCTTGTGTGTCTTTGCAGTCCAAAGCCAAGTCAATTGCCATCAAAATCTGCAACATTATTCATTAGATTGAGAAGAGAAGCTCACGAAATCATAACATAACTGAACACACTAACAGAAGGTGATCAAATCGTACCTTGCTACTGAGAAGAAAAAGCGGCCACTGAACAAGAGGAAGTGTACCAGCATTGCTTGGCATGGACAGCAAGTCCTTTTCCCTGAAGGCACCAGGTTAGAGTATCCAAAAAAAAATTTGATCAAAGAAATGCCTAAATGAGATACATATATTTGCAACTCGAAACTAGTTGTCAGGAGGAAGAAAAGGTCAATGGTTTTCACCTAGTGCTAATAAAATCTTCTTCACGTAAACTTTTGATAATCTCATTCCAGAATGGAGAAAACATGGAGGCATAAGTCTTGTTAGTCTCTTGGGCAATCTGCAAGTAATAAAACCACAGATACAATGAGTCAAACCTTTTTCGGAAAGTCCATTGCAGCTTTACGATCATCAAACTTACAAATATCCACCAACATTGGTAACTACACACAAAACCCAAAGAGAGAACATAAACAATTCTGCCTCAGCTACCCTCATCCATTACAAACCAGTGTAAACCCAAAAAGATGTCTTCACTCTTAATCACTAGCAAAGAAACAGCTAAAGTCTAATTGGGTGAACTTATAAACTTACATGATTATCAGAGTCAGCACATACAGTCCATGAAAATTTATCAGGACCCAATTTTAGAAGAACAGCTTTCAAAAAGTATCCTTGTATGACCGACATATGTTTTAAGACATTCACCGATTCCCTTCTACACTAATTTTTCAGAAAAGACAACGACTAGCTAATCCCAATTGTAATGGAAAGTCCAGACCACTTGGCTTAAAAGTGGAAGCATTGTCATTTTCTAGGATCCGAAGTTGCTAAAAGCACCAATAGTAAAGATCTTTCATCATGATTCATGGCATTTCACTTTGGTAAAATACTATTGCAATTGAAGTCATTTCCGAAAAGTTAAGACAAAAGAAAATCCAATACACACGGATTATAGTGTTTTGACCATGAATTCACTTGTACAGAAGCAAAATTCGATTAATAGCAATAACTCGATTAACCAGTGGCTTGTTTCCCAAATAAAATTGTCTAATGTAAGTCTTTCAATTTCGAATCATCTTATCAAGTTCTCATTTTGTAGTCGAGGTAGAGATTGTCTATTTTATTTTTTAAACCCTTACAATGATTGCTTCATCCATACACTCATGACTTTTAAGAGCCCGTTTGGACAAGCTCTTTAGCCAACTTCTTTGCCAGAAAAGTAGATTGGGTCAAAGAAACTTTTTGAAAAGAAGCTTCAGTTTCTCCACGAGCCCAAAATATCTCCACAAGGTTTTAGACATAGTTGCACCAAAATGAAGTTTCTCCAATGGGGAGCCAAAATTCTCCGTTTTCCCCGTTCTAATTGATATTCTCCCTCCTCAAGCATATAGCCAAAAACTGTCATTCTCATTCTTCAGTTTCTATTTTCATTCTGATACCTTCTCCTCAGGCATAGGAAAATTCACACTGCATTTTTCTCCTATAGAATACCTCCTTCTATCTCCTCAACCAGAGCATGCTAGGGTGCCGTGTTGCATACATATCTCAGTAGAAGATGGCGTGGAGTTTTATAGGTAAGAGGCCAAGGTGATAAACTTGTACATAGGTCCAGGGTCGAGGAGTGCAGTGGGTTTTGGATGGTGATAGCCTGATAGGAGTGGCCAGTGCGGTTGGGAACGTACCTAGAGTCGTTCTGGTTCTGGCGGGGGCATAGTGGTAGCTGGAACGTGGCTGCTGGAATGACAAGAAACCGATGAACAAGATTTGGGCCAAACAACTACAAAATAAGTTTTTTTCCTTGCCAAACGCCTTAAATTTTGTGGTGAAACTGTTTCTCATAAACTACCACTAAAAAACACGTTTTGGAAACTAGGAGCTTGATCAAACAGACCCTATGTTCCAGTAGACAAAGCCATTATAGTTTCTCAATTACGCCTCCACCAAGGTTTCGAGTATTTACTAAATATTCCGGATATCTGCTTTTCCACTCGTAGAATTCAATCAATTTCCCAGGTCCGCATTGGGATGACTGAATATCAAAAACTTCTAGCATGACAGCTCAAGGCTATATTTAAGAGATTGAGGCAGCTCTGCAACTGATGCTAAAACTAGTGAAGCTTCACCAAAGAGGAAAGAAGAAATACACCAGATAAGTAGAAATGACAGGAAAACTACACATATACAATATTTTAACTTGTCTTGAAAGATCAAGGGAGATTAGTCAGGAACAACATGAGGCAAGAAATAGAATTCCTGGAATCTGAAGATCGAGCAACAATAATCCATATCATCCTCAGAAGATTCTTTCAATCAATTATCTCTGCCCAAACTCTCCATAAAATTAACGTTGATAATTAGTTGAACAATATAAGAGGAACTTTACCCTCTTGAAGTTTCTAGGAAATCTAGAGCATCTGAAAGCCAAATTTGAATGTCTACAGCCCAAATATCTCAAGGCATAACATATGCACTTTTTAAAAAAAAAAAAAAAAGGATACTGCCATGGAAACAGAAAACTTGTACAGCAAACAACAAAGTCAGAGACAGTCTTACCTGAGGATTTTCTCGATCAAAAGGTATCCTGAAAAATCACAAAATGAAAACCTTCTTCATAGACAGAAAGCATAACAGGAGTCAATAAACATTACGGTATGCACTAGTCCTACTCACATATATTTCTAATCAAAAACTCTCCTAGAGGATGGTCTCACCATATGTATGGCAGGACCTATCAGTTCTCAAGATAATCAGATTTTAGTGTAAAACTACGAGTTTTCAAGTTTTGCAGTAACATGTTATTTTCATGGCACCACAGTTATGTTGTTCGGTTTGAGCTGGGTTCATCCGCGGAGAGCCAAAGCTGTTCTCTCCGCTTGGAAAAGGACAATGAAGAAAGGGTGACTAGCCGAAGTATGGAAGATGGTTCCAATAGCGTTTGGTGGGGTACTTGGAAATAAAGAAATCATCGCAATTTTGATGATATAATGTCAACACACCAAGATTTCAAATTTAGCTTCTTGAGGACGTTGTATAGTTGGAGTCAAGTGTTACTTTCACACCGACACTTGACTTTCATTCTTTTTGTGGATAAAATTGCTCATGATAGTCCTAGAGCGTGATTTACTCTTTTGCTTTTGGGCGTCACCCCTTTAGGTGTCTTTTTGTATATGGGAGTCCCCCCTTGGTGTCCTTTTGAGTATATTGATATCCTATCTTACTTATCCAAAAAAAAAACAAAAAATGTTATATTCATGGCACAGCAGTTTTTGTTTTGAACTCATGCTTTTACCTCGAAAACCACATGTCGCTAAGTTAAGGCCTAACCATCTTACACGAAAATTTTGCCATTACCAATATAGGCACATCAAGAGAGAGAAACTTATATAACTTGAATGAGATGACAATTACCAGAAAATTTATTATCCATGAGATAACTCTGTTTCTAGAACTCCCATGCTTCTATTCAGCGATTGGACTCGAACATATAAGTTATCATCATGTGCACACAACTTATTACATTCAACTTATATAACATTAAGCTCCAAGACTAAACACAGTAAACTTCTTAAACACAGTCTAAAATTATCTCCCAATCCAAAAGGAAAAAATCATACCCCATGGTTCCATGTAGGATTAATTTTTTATATGTAAGAATAGTTGCTTGTAGGATTGGGAAGGAAACCTAGTTTGGTCGGAAACAGCTATTACACAATTTTTGGCCTTTCTTATATATTTTTTCAGTTTAGCACCATAATCTTTTTGGCTGTATCAGCACAGCGAGAGCAAGCTGTTGTGGGGACGATCACTGTGAACTTCATTGTGACCATCTAGAATTGTGGTCAAATCTATGACACAGTACCAATTGCCTGAACTCAAGTCTACTACCAGACATCTCAGCGAGCATAAACGTCCAATCCCAACCTGCTGTTGATCACCTAGCCCTCAACTAATACTGTCTCTTGTGCTATTTTTTTTTCAAAAAACATACTCCCTCCGTCCCAGCTCAAACGCCCCATATTCCATTTTGGGACGTCCCACCTCAAACACCCCATCTATTTTGGGAATATTTTTCTCTCCTACTTTTATTAAATTATCACATCCTCCCTCACACTATCTCTCCTACTTTTATTAATCCCCACCTTCTCTCTCCTCCTTTTTCCTAATATTACCCCACTCAACTTATTATATCAATTTTTCTTATTCCACTACAAAGGGCGTTGTTTGAGCTGGGACGGAGGGAGTATAGAAAAAAAAAAAGATGAAGTGGAGTTTACATGTTATCCATGCATGTGATATACTGAATGAATTAGGAACTTTTAGTGAACAAATCATTCCTTGTGGTCCGATTCGGCCCTAAAACTGAGATTCAGGCTTCTATAATAGCCTTTAATGGGTTCCTTGCACTAAAATTCAGAGAGAGACAGAGGGACAGACAGTTTCATGGGTGAGGGGGAGATGGAGAGGTAGCAGTTGGTAGTGGGTGTCCTTTAATGCAGCATGGGTACGGACTCCCACAAACCCAAGTATAGGAAGCACAAAGAAAGCTAGATGTATCCGTGGGGGAAGAAGATATTCTTTCAAAACCCAAACAGTACAAGGTTCATGATTGACAAGCAACATACCCCCCCCCTCCTTTCCTCAAATAATGGTACTTGTATTTATTTTTTATTTTTTTAATAAATAATTGTACTTGTATTTAAGTAGTACATATTTAAAAGATACACTTAAACGACAACTTCACCGTGAAACAGAATGAAGATTAGATGTTCCTAGCAGCAGTCGCTAAATATCCTACCTAAATTATCATATAATGCTAACATCACCTTCAAAATAAAGAAACCTAGCTGCAATAGACCAGCCCATGAACATCAAGGTCATTTATTGTAGGAGGCCAAGGGTAGATTAGTCAATGCACCAACAATCACCTAATTGGAGAATAATCTAGCTAAGGGGCTTATAAGTAGGAAGTTGCTGAAAAACGTCATCATCGGGTTATTCGTCAATATTCAGTTATTTTACACTTGGAATGTGGAGCCACTCGAAATATTCCATTTATTTTTTATATTCCTTGTTATCCAAGCCTTTAACTCTTTACCCTGATTAATACTATTACTCCTTATAACAAGTTATCACCGATTTCCTTGGTTACTTGTGAAACCTATTACAGTGGCATCAGGGCCTTACGATCCTTGGCAGTTTCTTGCAATGGAAATTTTTGAGGACTTCTACTGTTCTACAATAAGCTTGGGAACGAAATTCCTTCGCCACAAAAACTTGAGGTTGCCATCAGTATTAAAGTGACTCACACGTACAAATCTCTTTATATGGACGAAGTTAACCGAAAATAGGGAAGGATTTGTGTGAATGATGTGATGAAGACATGCTTAAACGTAATAGAAGAAAGAACGGCCCCTAAAAGCTCTAATCTTATTCTAAGAGGAAATGGGAAGGGCAAATTGGTCATTAGTTGTTGAGGAATTACTTAACAAAGTATATACATAGGAGCACTAAAAATCAGAAAGCATCAGATTATTATTCAAAAGTTCACTGCAATTTACACAAGGGAGTAGGGAGTCTGAGGCCACTGGAATGTTCTCTACTATTTTGGTGTATTTTACAGCTTTATAGCATTTCACAGGCAGAGTTCTATAGTCACGATCTCACTCCACCATGTTCTCCTCCAACTCCTAATGTGCGTCCATCACAACCAGGTGCATGTTATACACCAGCAGAAGCAAAAACAGAGTACTCACATTTGAAAACGAGGAGACAACTTGAAAACATAAAGAATAAAGAAAGCAGCTTCAGAAGAACCCACTACGAGTAGTTGATACTAAGCAAGGAAACATACCTTTTCATTCGTGGAGATGACATATTCTTCACAAAAGCTTCTGGGAAGCTTTCAAAACGTTTATGCACCATTTCGATTGAACGTATCTGTAACGTAAGCCATCCAAAGAGAGAAAAATAAATACAAATTGAAAAAACCAAACGCAAAGACTGGAATTTTTCAATAAGAGAATACACCTAGATACAGTGCGAAATAATTAATCATGCATGCTCACAAAGCATTGTAATGTAGAATTGAAGCCTTAATCTCAAAATACTATGGGTCAGCTAACATGAATCACCCGGCAATGGAAAATAACCCGCATAGGACAAATCAAATATCACTTGTATAACAAAGTACCTCGCCTAGTCGATCTCGGGCACCCATCACACCACCAACAAGGGCTGATAGAAGTGTATACCATATGTGGATATCCATTATATATATCTGCATAAGTATCACCCCATTAGTAGAAGTGGAATGCAAATTAGAAAACCCAGGGTGAAAGCCATGTCAGAATTAGACAAACACAACAATGGGTCATTGTTCAGGAAGATTATTTCAGCAAATATATACTCTGCTGGTAATAAAGTAGAACCTAAAGACTTCATTTTTAACTTCTTTTTTTATAAATGAGGGTAACTGGATAAGACACCAAGCATGAAACATCATGAAACCCATTGCCACATCTACAAAAAGCACAAGGGTGATATTAAAAAATAAAAAACACCACTCGTGTTGGCAGCACCCAAAGAATAGCTGTCATGAATAATCTTGTCAACTCAGGTTGGATTGCCAAGTTAGGAAGAAATGGATGGTCTTAATTTCTATCGCATTGCTTCTATGCTCGCCAAGAAATCAAAATTCACAACTTGGAACTTACAGCCACAACTGGAGCCCACAAACTTGCTATAGTCAGCGCATTATGATTATCTGAAAAGAATTGCCAACACAGCGATTCAGTCACCAGGATCAAATGAAGTTCAGCCTATAAAGCTGATGCCTCTCTTCTACTTTTTAGTCCCAAAAAAAAAAAAAGATGAGTGAGAGTCACAAAGAACGGATACTAGCACTTACGCTTGGAGACGAAATCATGCCAAGAGTATTTAATATCTGGAATGTCCACGATAATTTGGGTCGGCCTTACCAAGGGCCTAATCTGCAAAGAAGAATTCAAATAACAATACAAACAAGGTAAACATAAGAAACCAAGCAGTAAACAATATAGTAGGGGTATAATTTACAGTGGGGACTAGTGGCGCTCCACCAAAGTTGTCCAGCACTCCCCATTACAATATGTTATCTTAAGGAAATTTGAGTCAGAACTCAGAACGAGTGCAAGAGAAATACAGGGGAGTGCCAATAATCCTAGACTTACTTATGACCGCACAGCTACAAATAAACACAGGGTGAAAGCGAAACAGGAAAGCCCAGAGAAAAAGAAACGGAGAGAGCAACCAAACGACCAGGGAATGAGCTTTACCTGAAGGAAGTAAGCAAAAGTAAACTTGCATGCGAAGATGACCAACCAGAAAAGAACATATCTGCACCAGCAAGGGTCTCAATCAAAATACAAAACCTCACGACAACACAGAAACACACTCATGTGCGCACAGAGAGAACCTTGCATCAAATGCTTAATCAGAATATAACAATTCAAAAAGAAAAATTAGTCACAACAGTCAAGAAAAAGCTAAAGAACCTTGCATAGTCAAGAGGCTTTTCATAGAGGCCACGACCAACATAGTATCGCTCCTGGAAATCACAAAAGGTGTATATAGTTAAGAGAACGCAACCTTTTGCGATGGCATAATAGTGAATTTTGTAAAGACAAGAATTACCTGATAAATCCACTTAAAAAACTGAAAAAATGATTGGTCGGACATTTGAGAGAAAGTATGACAAGCAGGAATCTTCATTATTAAAGCGAAAAGAAGACGCAACCCAGCATAAACGCCCAACATTAGGATGTATATGCGAAAGGATAACGAATTAGTCTCCTGCTTATTCCAGTCTTGTAGAACCCTCCTGATATTAACGAAAAGGAACATCAGAGTGCAAATATGTTCAATGGAAATCAAGGCTCAATGTCATAATGCTAATATATTCAACCAAATATAAAGGCCACAACTAAGGGAATCACACTCACAGATAGAAATAGATAACGGCAACAGAGCATAGACACCACCAAAAGAGCCGAATAACCAGCCTTGAAATAGCCATGCCTCTTGCCGTTGTATATGCACCAAACATAAGCAGAACATCCAAACAGCCTAGCGTCACAATATCAAACAATACAGCAACTATAAAAGGGTGTTGACAATCAAAAAGGACTGGAAATGGCTGAAATAGGAAAGACAGTAAACTCACTCTCCACAAAGTTCATGACGGCAAATGTCGGCCCAATGCTCAATAGGATTTTAAATGTTTTCATACTCAGGTCACCACTGAAAGCTATAATAGTTAAAGCCTGTACACAAGATTTTTTTTTTTTATTATCGCCTTGAACAAACAAATCCAATGAGTATGACAAGCTGCAAAGAAATGAAAATAACCTGGAACATGATGACCAGAAACATCCACATGCGTTGAAAACTGCGATACAGGTGAAGAAACGTTCTGTGCTCAACGAAACTGCTTTTTGCTGTCTGTCATTCAAACAGCAGCAGATATAGCATTAAATAAGAACTAAAAGTTCCACAACAGAGCAAATATTTGAAGCTAGAAAAGAAGACAGAATAACATAAAAGCCTTTCCAGTTGACATTCGAAAAAAGCATGACCATTTTGAAGAGAGAATTTCAGATAAATAATAATGCCAGGTTTTTATACGATGACCATACAGGATCATGTAAGTTTAGTTTCGACAACATCAAAGCACGATGATTTTGACTCTTTGACTCATCGTGCCACATTATACCACAGTGATGTCTTGTAATAAGAGCATAATCAAGGAGAGAATCCTTATGTACAGTAACACTATTAATCACCTGTAAGGCCATGTATTAACACAGGGAAAACCAAATAACCGTAAATACTCTTTTAAACCAACATCCCTTCAGGAAACTCCAAAAGGCACCTTACACCCCTGTATTGCAAATTAACAAAGATCGAACTGAATGACTACAACTTAAAACTTTTATTATTCTATGCACGCAATTTTATAATACTTGGTATCTTATCATGCAGTGTCAAAAGATTGATATACACAAGTAACTAATAAATAAAAGATCAATCTGCATGCCGATTAATACTGAAGAAACATCAACTACAACAAAATCCACGAACGCCATCATCTTTCTAAATTTCAAGTGAAATGTGATACAATAACAACCAAGCCTTATTCACAAAATGATTTGGGGTCAGCTAACATGAATCATCATATGTAACCTTCACGTGCACGCCATAAAAGTTTGAGATCGTTGCAAACAAGTTTTAAAAAACACGCTTAGCAAGAGTTCTACAAAAACCATCAAAAGAAAAGAAAGAAACTCAAAAAAAAGAAAAAAAAAAAAAAAGATAGTACTGTGCCAACTATACCCTTTTCCACTTTTTTGGCTTTCTCAAGAATGCTGATTCCTTCTTCATTGGCCACCCTAAATCAAAACAAGTAGGAGACCTACATACACAAAGATACGTTGTAGCAGTGATGCCCAATCATAAAAGATCTGTACAACATTTCTCAAAGGATAACAAACCAGAAATATTCATTGAAATCATCATAGTTCCTCCAGGCTGAATGCGCAGCTCTCCCATTGTTATTTCTTAAAGCTTCCTGCAAGTACAATATATCCCATGTGAACTGTTGGAGTAACAAAAAAAGCTGTCTAGAGAAATATTTCATTTCAATACATAACAAAACTATCATTTTGGGAATAAGGCTTGGTTGTTGTTCTACATAACAAAACTGAGTCAAATAGCAATACTCTGTAGCACTTCATATTAGTATAATACATTACATTGGAAACAGAAGGACTCAATTGTATGGATAGGGGCATACCCAATGGCTCAAACTAAAAATTTACCCCCATAGTTCAATCTCGCAATTGCTCATCGGCCAATTTTTCGGTGAAATTTGAAGAAAAGGGTTTTTGTAATTTCCGTTCAACTTCACTCATCATTCAAACTAAACCCCTAACCAGCAGTACACACCCAGCTCCTGCCCCAACCTCTGCTCCGCACCGCTCGTCTCATGAACTTCGACCACCACCAAAAGTCTCTCTCCTTTTCCCACGCAAATTCTCTCCTCCTCCTTCCTCTCTATGTACAGTCTACTCATCAATTCAAACCCCCAGGAACAAGTGGTAGTCGAAAGATATGGAAAGAGAGGTCGAAAGTGTGGCTGAAGGTATAGGGATGACCAGTGGTTCTGTGCAGTGACGTATGATGGGTTATAAGGAATGTGTGTATGAGTTTGCAGGGGTGGGCTGTGCGATAATTGCAACTTTGTGCGGGTGGAATAGGATATGTGGGTATGCTGTTGGGAGTTAAGAGCCGACGGCAGTGCGGGGAGTTGGGTACAGAGGAACAGAAAGAAAAGAAACCCAACATACGAAAAACGAATCAGACATAATCATTCATACGCATCTGCACGAGGATGAATTCCCAAGTGAATTTTTGGTTTATTACCCATTATGGGACAGCATTGAGAGTTTAAAAAGACCCAAACAAAATAAAATATAACTTAACTGAAAGACGAGTACTGTGTAGAAACTAGAGAGAACTAAAGCATCCGCAGTCTGTAACAAAATTCCAATGACTAGAGGAATTAAAAATGGAGAGTCAATTGTACCCACTTACCTTATCCCATCCTCTCCCCCTTTACCCACAGCCCCCATTCAGACCTTCCCCCAATTTCTTCTCTGAAATTGGTTCAGGTAGAAATGCACGTAGTAGTTCGCGCACCCGTTCGCTTGCTATCACCTCCTTCCACTCTGAATTGAGAAATTACCCACTCTATCTCACTTTCTCATCTCTCTCACATGCATCAGTGAAAGTAATATATTCTAAGAAATTCACCTCCCATTTTAAGGGCCATTGCAAAGTGACAGGCACTAACAGAAGTTACCGCATAAGCTCATGAGCTCATAATCAATGACATTGTTAAATTACCACATAAACCCATGATCTTAAGTAGAGAACCTCACAGAAGTTTTAGAGACGAAACTCGATGGAAAAATATGGTGATGAAACTCCAATTGTTATTCAAAGTTTTAATGGGTATAAACCTTGACAAACCCATGACCAACAATCTTTGTGCACCAGAGACGTAATTAGAAAACATTTGAGGTGGCTAGGTTCGGGAAGGGGTATTCAGTATGGAAAGCTTGTGTTTAAGGCAATTGTTTGTGGGAAAGTTGAGTGCAGACCCTGAGGTGTAGTCAAATTGTTCATTACAATGTGTCAATTAGGAATGTCGTTAGGGCATTCAGATCCTACTTTCTTTGAATCACATTGTTGGAAGCAACTTAATAGTTGGGAATCTTTGAGTAGGTCTTCAGTAACTTAGATGTGGTCTATGGAGACATTTGTTGGTTCAAAATATCTTGTAATAGGCCAAAGAGTAACACACATGCCTTCCATCTTTGCTGCAGGCAAAATCTAGAAACCTAATGTGACCCACAAGTTCAATTACCACAAACACTGGCAAATCACAGAAGTGTCTTTCACCAGTTGAATTGTGTGAGGCAGGCACTTAAATGGCAATTCTTCAAGACACTTTTTACAGCACCCCACTGCCCCCTCTTAAAAGTTAAAACTACACCTTTTATAAGAAACACTGTCAATAACTCACTAAGGAAACTCAACCATGATGGATATAACATACTCAATGTAAAGGTTGAAGTATTGATTCCAAAAACAAGACATGTAGAATTGAAAAAAAAAAAAAAACTAACTATTCACAGCCAAAAATGTTCGGTTAGCTATCGAATACTCAGTTATAGTCTTACAGAAGCAATCACTGATCTGTTGGTGATAAGGGTAGAAGATAAAGTATTCTGAAAAGGGTTTTGTTTAAGTTGCCCTTGAGTAAAAATATCGAACTGATTCATTCTCCTCCATAGACAAATTGTCAAACTTCTTCCAAGCAGTTTGACGTTTGATGGAAATCACCTTCTCATTGCCTTGAAACTCTTGTTGAAGAATCTCCCATGCCTCTTTAGCCTTTGAAATGCCATATATTCTAGGATATAGGGTCTTGCTCACTCCTTGATGAATAAAGCGAAGTGCCTTAGCATCATTTTTCACATTTTCTTTATACCTTGCTTGTTGCGCATTTGTCCAATTTGTCCGATCAGCAGGCGGGTCTTCATAGCCATCCTCAACTAATTGCCACAAGCCTTCGGATATGAAGAAAAACTTCATTTGGATATGCCAGTAGTCATAATGTAATCCTTCGAAGATGGGTATTTGGCTAGGGGAATAAGCAAATATTGTAGTAGGGGTTGTGGATGCCATTGCTGGCTCTGATACCAAATTTGTTATTTGGTGCAGCGGTTTCATGATACCAGATTTTTGCTCACGGGCAACAGAGATAGTTAATCAAATCAAAAGTTTTGCGGAGATACCATTCCGGAGCAAAGAGTTGTTGAGAAAATTCTTAGAAGTTTAACCTCTACATTTGACCATGTTGTGGCAGCGGTTGAAGAATCAAAGGATTTATCAAAGCTATCCATGTTTCAGCTAATGGGTTCACTAGAAGCTCATGAAGAAAGGATACAAAAGTCAGCAAAACAGCCACTCGAGCAAGCATTTCAATCTCAAGTGAATCTGTCCAGAAGCACGCAATGGAAGAAAGGGGGACAATTTCAAAAGAAGGGGCAGCAAGGACAAGGCGTTCGTGAGAATAATTCTTTTGCTCATGGCAAAGGCAGAGGAAGGAGAGGAAACCAGCAGCAAAGGACCAGAAATTCCAGCCCATATTGCATTATTTGCAAGAAATCAGGTCATGACTCTCGTGATTGTCGCTATAGATGCAAAAGGTGTCGACTTCCAAATCACTCTCAACGGGATTGTTGGCATCAAAACAAGGAGGAGAAAAATGAAGCAAATTTCCTCCATGAAGAGGAAGGCGACCAAGTGTTCTACACTTGTTTGAACGTGGAAGAGAAGTCTGACAAGGTTTGGTTTCTAGACAGTGGTTGTAGTAACCACATGACAGGAGATAAAGATATATTCACACAGCTTGACACAACCCACAAGAGTCAAGTCATTCTTGGAGATGGGAAATCAGAAAGTGTTGAAGGCAAAGGAACCATTTCTGTGGCATCTAAGTCTGGCAACCAGAAGTACATAAATGACGTTCTCTATGTACCACGTCTTGCCCATAATCTTCTAAGTGTTGGGCAGTTGGTACAGAAGGGCTACAAAGTGGTTTTTGATGGCGGTGCTTGTGAAATCATTGACAAGAAGACAAAGGCTGCAATTGCAAAAGTTAGAATGAGTCGAAATAAAGTCTTTCCTCTGGTTATGCCAAGTTGTACCAAGGTTGCGTTGAGTAGTGAAGTTCTTGATGAATCACACCTATGGCATCTGCGATATGGTCATTTGCATCAGAAAGGGCTCCAATTACTCAAGCAGAAAGAAATGGTGATGGGACTTCCAGAAATCAAGGGCCAAAAAGGCGTATGTGAAGGCTGCATATATGGCAAGATGCATCGCTTCCCATTTCCAAAAACATCTTGGAGGGCAAAAGCACCACTGGAGCTCGTCCATGCTGACATTTTGGGTCCTACAAGAACTCCCTCTTTAGGTAACAAAAGATACTTTCTTTTGTTTGTGGATGATTATACTCGGATGATGTGGATTTATTTTTTGATAAGAAGTCAGAGATCTTTATTGTTTTCTTGCAATTTAAGTCTCTTGTTGAAAGGCAAAGTGGCTTTCTAATGAAGACACTTAGAACTGATCGTGGTGGAGAATTTATCTACAAGCCATTCATGGAGTATTGTAAAAAGGAGGGCATTCAAAGGCAACTCTCTGTTCGGTACAGCCCCCAACAAAATGGTCTCGCCGAGAGGAGGAACCGAACAATTGTTGAGATGGCTCGAAGCATGCTAAAGGGAAAAAGGCTACCAAATAGCCTATGGGCAGAAGCACAGCGGTGTATATCCTAAATCGATCACCAACAAAGTCGGTTCGCAACAAAACTCCATTTGAAGCTTGGAGTGGGAGAAAACCAACTGTTGGACATCTTAAGGTGTTTGGCAGCATTGCATATGCTCTAAATCAGTCTCCAAATAAGGATAAATTTGATGAGAAAGGTGAGAAGATGTTGTTTGTCGGCTATAGTGAGGAATTTAAAGGATACAGGTTGCTAAATCCGGAGAGCAAGAAGGTTGTTGTTTCTAGAGATGTTATTTTCGATGAAACAACAACTTGGATATGGACAACAAATGAAAATTCACTTCCACCAGCAGCGCCAGATGCATTTCACATGGATAATGGCAGCAATGACCAACATAACAGCAGCCCTACTGCCACAAACACCACAGAAGAGGATGCTAACACTTCCTCGATGGATTCAGGCTCTTCAAGTTCTGTTTCGAGTCCTTCCAGCACTAGATCAGTAAGCAATTCCAGTGCCAGGTCAGATTCTCCTTCACCACCTCCGTTACGACGCACCGAAAGAGTTAGCAAGCCACCCAAACGATTTGGGAAGTGGACGTCACATGTAGCTCTAACTGATGAAGCATGTGACTTTGCCTTATTTACATGTGAGCCACACACGTTTGATGAAGCTGCAAAAGAAGATGCTTGGAGGAAAGCAATGGATGATGAAATTGCCATGATTGAGAAAAACAAGACTTGGCAGCTTGTGGATCTTCCTAAAGGCAAAGAGGTGATCGGTTTGAAGTGGGTCTACAAGACTAAGTATAATGAAGATGGGAGTATTCAAAAGTTCAAGGCAAGACTAGTTGTCAAAGGCTATGCGCAACAGCCTGGAGTTGATTTTAATGAAACATTCGCTCCAGTCGCTCGAATAGAAACAATCAGACTTGTCTTGGCTTTGGCAGCTCAATTGGAGTTGAAGGTGTACCAGCTTGATGTAAAATCGGCTTTCCTTAATGGTGAGCTAGAAGAAGAAGTGTACGTGGAGCAGCCACAAGGATATGAGGTGACTGGAAAGGAGGAGAAAGTATACAGATTGAAGAAAGCTCTTTATGGGCTTAAACAGGCTCCAAGAGCATGGAACAGCAAGATTGACAGCTATTTTATGCATCATGCCTTCACTAAAAGCCCAAATGAGCCCTCACTTTATATAAAGAAAAATGGGCAGAAGTTTCTCATTGTCTGCCTCTACGTAGATGATTTGATATACACCGGGAACGATCCCTCAATGATGGCTGATTTCAAGAGGAGCATGATGGAGGAATTTGAGATGACAGATTTGGGGCTTATGAAGTACTTTCTCGGTATTCAAGTGAAGCAGACCAAGGGAGAAATATTCATCTCTCAAGAAAAATATGCTCAAGACTTGTTGAAAAAGTTCTGCATGAAGGACTGCAAACCCGTTGTCACACCTATGGCAACAAACGAAAAGCTGGTGCAAGATGATGGTGTAGCTAAGGATGATGCCAAGCATGTATCGAAGCCTTGTTGGATCACTGTTGTACCTCACACATACAAGGCCAGACCTAACACAAGCTGTAAGTATGGTGTCCAGGTTCTTAAGTAATCCTAGCAAGATTCATTTTGCAGCAGCAAAACGAATATTGAGATACCTCAAGGGCACCATCTCTTATGGGATCAGATACACTAAGGAGGAGAATAATCAGCTAGTTGGGTATACCGGCAGCGATTGGGCTGGCTCATTGGATGACAGAAAAAGCACCTCTGCATATGTTATGTGCTTAGGTTCGAAGGTGATTTCATGGAGTTCAAGGAAGCAACATACTGTGGCATTGTCATCCACGGAAGCTGAATATATAGCAGCAACAGAGGCCGCTTGTGAAGCAGTTTGGTTGCGGCGAATGTTGGCAGATTTGGGTCATGAACAAAAAGGTCCTACAACTATCTACTGCGATAATATGTCGACTATTGCCCTTGCTAAGAATCCTGTATTCCATGCAAGGACAAAGCACATCGAAATTCGCCATCATTTTATCCGTGACTTGGTCAACAAAGGCTCAATTCAGTTGGAGTTCATCAACACCAATGAACAGCCAGCAGATATGCTTACTAAGCCAGTTACAGCAGAAAAATTTGAGAAGTTCAAAGGGCTGCTGAAAATTACAAATGAAAGAGGGGAATTTGTGAGATAATTTGTATTTCCAGCACTAAATATGCATCTAGCATATTCTGGAAATTACTTGAAGTTCTGGAGTTCTCTAGTTTTCTAATAATCTGTCAATCTCTCATTTAATGTGTCCTAGGAAATATAAGATAATAGTTGTACTCCTAGTTCCTAGGGTAGCTCTAGAATTATCTGTAGAGCCTATATAAGGCAGCCTAATCAAATGTCTAATGAAGTAATCTGATTCATGATAAAATAACTAAGAGCAGCAGCTCAACTTAAACAAAACCCTTTTCAGAATACTTTATCTTCTACCCTTATCACCAACATGATCAGTTGCACAAATTTAGCAGTCTCATCAATAGATTTAATTCAGAAAGGCTGTAAAATTATCATTTTCCTCAGTGATACAAACATAAACCTGAAAGAACGAACTCACCTCAGACTGTGTCTCGTAAATGGGACATATAACTTTCTCAAGAAAAGAAACTGAGCCATCATCAGTTTTACAGCTTTCAGCAAAATAAGCTTCTCCATGATCCAAGATCGCATCTAACTCCTTCGCCATCTGCAAAGACCAACTTAAGTTCAAACACCATATGTGTGCTCGCAAAGACTTAGCAAGAGTCCAGCATCAATTATCTCACAAGAGAAAGAGTACCGACTAAAAATATAGGAACATATGGATTTCTTATCTTACTTATCAAAAAAAAAGATAGGAAGTAAAAGAGTACTTAAAAGGCAAAGAACCATACATTGTGGAAGATGTAGCAAATGCATTCAGGAATAAAACGGACGTTGGCAGCCTCGCCCCAAATAAGAAAGTACAGCGAAATCACAAAAAGTTTCCTCTCCCGAGTAATTGCATCAGAACTGAACGAGGAAACGACGGTCAGTGAAATGCAGAAAATGTCACCATCTGGGAAGTTTCCCTTTTATTAGTGTGTGTTTCTGTGGGGGGGGAGGAGGAGGGGGTGAGTGAGTCTCAAGACCTGTTCCATGCCAGCCGTATTCGTAAATACTTGCACCATTTGATGTAATTGTCCAGGACCTTCTTGTAAACCTCATTGACAGCCTTCTCGTCTAATTTCTGCCAGGGTCAGAGCAGAAAATCAGAAGGCCATAGCCTAAAATATACAAAAAAAAAAAAAAACAATAATTACAGGTTAATGTGCAACAAAAGTAGGCTGAGGCACAAAATCTAACCAAACCTCAAACTAAACATCAAAAAAGTGCAACAAGCAGACCACAGCACATATCTGTCACGAAAGACTATTACAATATACAAAGAATGGAGTGATCATCAAGTCGGAATCATGTGCTCCACTCACACAGAAACTTGACCTTCAAACTATTTCTAGACTAGGTAAGACTACCAATGATAGCTTGAATGTTTAAGCTTTCAGCTCTTCTTTTGCATCCAGCTGTCAACCCATAAAGCAGCCATAAAAGCATAACTTCTTCTCCTTATTCCTTCCAACTTTCCAGCCATATCTTCCTGGGGCATTGAAAAAGATGCTAGAAAAAGAAAATAGATTTACAAACAGGGAGGAAAAAAAAAAGTAAGAAACAAACGAGTCAAATCTATCATCCACATGAATCCTTTCCCTCCAGTCCACCCTCTTCAAACACATATCTTCTTCTATCTTAAGTATATCCATTAGCTTCAATCACCATTACCCACAGCTTCTATGGTGTTCTTCTACCCTTTGCAGTCTTGTCGATACTCCTCTGTTCAAATCTTTTAGCCAGAGTGTCCCCTAGTCTCTGTCCTACATGCCCAAACCAACTAAGACGGTTCTCCCATTTCTTAATTTCGATAAATGCAGATCCATAACTTTCTTCCTACACCTCATTCCTTAACTGATCCTTTTGTGTGTGTGGCCATACATCTAGCATAGCATATGCACCTCTGCAACATTCGTTGTATCACGGTGCCATATAACAGTGACAGTAAGACTTCGAATTAGGATTTTGAGGATGTTGTATAGTTAGAGTCAACTGTTACATTCCCACCGACACCTTACTTTTCTTTCTTTTTGTGGACAAAATTTCTCATGATAATCCTAGAGCTTAATTAGTTCTCCTTTGTATATGGGCGTCACCCATTTAGGTGTCTTTTTGTATATGGGAGTCACCCCCTTGGTGTCCTTTTGAATATAAAGATTATAAAAGTATATAATAAAAGTGATGGTCTAATTGTCGTTCGGTTAATCCAGCGAGCTTTTAGTCTTAGCCAGATCTCAATTGAATCGGTGATTGATTCAAGATAAGAAAATTGACAGGTTCAAAAACAATCTTCCCATCTAAGATGATCGCCTATAACTACCCAAAAACTTACAGTCGAAATGTTCCGCCTTGCTCTCCTCAACCTAACTCGAGATCCATTTACCGTATTCAAAACTCTGAACTTATTCTCCACACCTTTATACGTCTCACTATTCAACACAATTTCACTCATAAACATCATATGCCATGGTATATCCATCTTGACTAGACCATGACTAGATATGATAAAATCAAAAAAGTTTACCCTTTTTTGAAGTTATTTTAGAAAAAGCTTGGAGCATTTGCAAACTCCAATTAATAGATGAAAGAATCAGTTATTACACATGAAGCCCAAACTATCACCACGATAATGCATCTCATGAGTTCTATATAATCAATACTCAATAACATCCACATATGTAGATTTTCATCTTTTGAAATTAAGAAAGGCCTACCTCTTTGAGTCCTCTAGTAACAAAAAACAACATCATTACCCCAGCGCCACAAAGGCTCCCGCCATAAGGGGGGTCGGATGTACGCAAGACATAGAGAGACTGCGTAAGGATGACCCATAATAAGAATTGCTTCAAGAATCGCAACGACTGACTGCTACTTTCAAGTCCTCTAGTACAACATCAAAAACCACAACAAACCTTATTTCTACAAGAATTTAGAGACAAGACAACCTTCAACTATCATGAGGAAATCTGAGTGCAAAACTCCAACTTAAGCTGTCATAAACAGCCGAAACAAATAGTTCAAGTATCAACTTTCGGAACTAGCAAACATATCATGGACAACAGAGTGCGAAAAGGCTTTCACAGCAAGAATACAATTGCTTATACTTCTTTGACAACAGAGATAATACTCACAGGATCATGCTCATCTGGAAATCCAAGGCGAGATTGAGCATTTGCAAGAGTAAGGATGACATTTTCACGTTGATTCCTTATATTGTCCCTCTGCATAAGATTTTCAAGAAAGAATCAATTGGGGTGCAAAAACCTTACCACAAGAAAAGGTATAAGCAGTTCAAGAAGATAATCACAAACCCCAAACACCCTACTCCTTACCTTTATAGTTACCAAAGCAGAAGAGAACTTTTGAAACAATTGTGACGTTTCTCCACTAACAATAAAAAGTAACCGCAAACAACTAATTTAAACTCATATCATTGTCACTAAAACTTCCAAGGTCTACTGCCTTAACGGGCTTTGTTAGTCCCCTAATTACACCTACAAAATATGGTTGATAACACAAGCGACAATAGGAGCCACTAGAGAACAAGCAAATACCCCGTAACTGTCAGATTATATGCAAAAGGTTCACACACACACAAAAACAAAAGGAGAACACACACACACAAAAACAACAGGAAAAAAAAAAGTCATGGAGATAAACAATAATTGGGAATACGAACAAATAGCAGGCTACCAGAAGGCAGAGAGCAAAGTCTGGACAAACCTGGAAACCAAAGACAAATTCCAGAAGATCGAACATGTCTGCATTCCGCTTGCCAGATATCTTGAAAGAAGCAGGAAGCCGAGGAAAGTTCTCCAAATACCTAATTGCAGATATAGCACCTCTAACCTGATCAAACAGCCAGAATTCAGGACTAAAAACATACAAGTCCAAGATACACAGGGAAAACACACAGACAGCAGAAAAGTTAGAACAAGCAAAATATAAAAAATAAAATGACACTCAAGAGGTGGAAAATAGTATCAAACAAGTAGAAGTAATAATAATTGCAGGTATCTGACTACTCCCTCATTCTTTAGAAGGAATAATCCCCCCCACTTTCCTAACAAGTAACACCTTGCAGAGGACCACATAATCGGGGGTAACAGCTATAAGACAAAAGCCTTGTTAGGAAAAGAACAAAAGCTTTCGAGAAGAATTCATGAATCTTGCCTCTGGAAAAACACCAATAGCATTGGTCAAAGAAGGAGCTTCCAGCGGGACAATGTTGTATTTCATAAGCTCCGAAGATAATGTAGCATCTGATTTTTCAACTCTTCTCAACTGGATAAAATAATCAGAAAGAATTAAACACATAAACTATATCTACAGAAAATTGGTGTGCAAGGTAAGAAAACTCAATTGTAATTTGACCAATAAGAAGTACAACGACAGTTTTTACATTTTCAAAAGCAGGGAAATGGAAAACACAAAAGGGAGGAGGGGAAGCAACTAAGTGACAGAACCATATGACATACAAACTGAGACCTTGTCCTTAATTGCTTCAGATAAAAAAGTAAAAAAAAATATACAATACAAGCACCTAGCAAAAAGCCAGCTTGGCCAAACTTAAATCTCTGCAAGTAGCAATAAACAATCTTTAACAAAAGCGAAATAAAATATTCTAGAAAAACAAATTAACAGGATCTCCATATCCTCTTAACCGAAACTCCTAACAGTATTCCTAACACAAGACCACAAGTAAAGAAGAATACAACCTAATCCAACGGGTGAACGACCACTGCCAGCTAAACATATGCTTCGATAGATAATGTCATGTACACAAATCCTAACTCGAACACTCCCCCGCGCAGTGTTTAAGCCAATAGCCATTATCCCCTAGTAGTGACATAAGTAATTGTAATGTCCCAGCAAAGCATCAAAAGATCCTACTCAATTATAGGATCATATATATATTTAGACCGTGAGAAGAAGACACGGTACACAAAATAAGAGTACCTGTATAATCTCCAAACCTGGAGCCTAGAGAGAATCATATCGAATAACTTTAACCACCTCTTTTTCAAATATCTAACTTTAGTTTCCTGCTACCCCAGAACCAATCAAATCCAAATTCATTTCCCCCTGCTATTGTAAACCTCTCCTCCATTAAAAATATAGTTCTAGATTATATATGGAGTTGCCTGTCTACAAGGCACACTTACTAGAAATTATGAAAGCCTTTCCAAAAACTTTCCACAATGGAAATTCTTACTAGATGTGGCATTGTTAAGATGCCTAACATTGCGATAAATTCCGCAGACAGCATATAACTATGCAAAATGAAGAAAAAAATAATAACATCAGATTGTTTATAGAGCTAAATGTCAGTATGGTGCTACAGCTACAACCAACTACCATACAGTGCTCTAGGCTATGGAGAGAAGATGGTGACAGCAAAAAGGCTTAGTTGCTAGAACACCAGCTCTACAAAAGCAAAGGCAGAGAATTTCTTTTGGTTTACTTTCATAAGGCACCTCAGAGAACTATACTCACAAAACTTACCAAACACAGAAAACACACAGGGTCCTTTCAAGGGTTTATCACTTTTCCTAAGCTCACATATCTTGATTCTAAAAGACTTTGCAAACAATCAGGTGAAACGTGAAACAAAAGTAAACTATTTTAACTTGAAAACAAAGTATCAAAGGGTTTATCATATGCCAAGAGGAAAGGAGTTATACTTCCTCCATAATTAATCTTCCCACTTCAGGAGCTGCATCATTGCTCAAAACTTTCATCACCTCGACCAGAGCCCTTAACGTTGCAAACACTTTTCTCCTTTCCGCCAATCTGCAACAGCAAGATACCAAATTTTAACTTGGTGTGTCTTCTCCAAAGAAAATTTTAGCTTGTTGTAATACAAAGAATGAGAACAGAAAAATCCATCCTCCATTTAAGAAACCAATTGCTGGAGGGAAGAAATATAAAACATTAAAAAACAATACCAGCAGACAATACAGAACAGACGAAAAAAATTATATGACATAAGATTGCAACCAACTAAAAATGTGCACACGCTGCACCAAAGCACTATAAACCCAACTATAAGGAAGCAATTACAGACACCACGAAGTTGAGAGTTTACACCCACTCATCGTACAGAAAAAGAGCCTAGATCAATGGCCGAAAACCAAAAATACATTTAGAACAGGCAAGAACAATCACATTTTATCATTTTGAACTTCCTTAGTAAATGTAACTGTGTGCGCTTCTTGCATTGTGAAGTAGCAATTCGTCGGTGTGATTTTCGACGCCATTTTCGGTATGGGTCATCTGTAAGCAGTCTCTCAAAGTTTTCAACAAAGTGGTAAGGCTCGCATACATCCGACCCCCCCCCCTACCTTTGCCATAGGCGGGACCCTTTCAGGCACCGGGATAATGTCGTAGTAAATAAACTGTCTAAAACAGCACAAAAGTCCTAATTAAAATTGAAGTAATAACTAGCTTTAACTTCTTATAGAAATATAAATAAAAATAAAAAAAATGGTGCAGAGTGTAGTAGAACCTCCATGAAGCCTCCCTTTCCACAAACAACCCCCTCACAGATTACACAAGTTCTTGAGAACAAGAAGAACTGCCCAATAAACAACAACTTAAGACGAGTCAACAACAACAACAAGCACTTGATGTTACATGTTCAGCATTCCATTGTTCAACTTTGCTAATACTATCAGAATACAAGGCCCTTCTCTGACTGCAAATTGCCAAAATTAGTAGGCTATTTTTTATCAGAAAATATTCATTAATAACAATAGTGGAGCAATGACGACAAGGCAAATGATACAATATGCTCAATTCTTTTGCAGCCGTTTGGTACACACAAGGGAAAGGGAAAAGGAATAAGAAAGGGGAAGGCGGGAAAAGGAATAAGAAAGGGGAAGGGGGGAAAAGAACAAAACCATGGGGGCGTGTGAGGAATGGAAGTAGAGGACTTTTGGGTAATTGGCTGAGGCAATATGGGGCAAGCAAATGATAAAAAAACACAACCAAACACTAAGAAAGGGAGTTGATGTCTCTTATTCCCTTTTTCTTTCTTGTGACCCCTTAACTAAAGGGGTCTTAGAAGGGAATCCGTTGAAGATATCTCCTATCTAAGCCTAAAAAGAAGCAAGACAAACAACCCTTCCTTTAACATGATTAGTTAAATATCTCCCCAATTGCATCAGAAACTCCTCGGTCCTCACAGGTAAAACTGCCACTTTAAATCAGATAACGTGTCAAAACTAGGTCATCAGATCATAACAATTTACAGCACCCCAGATTCCTCTATTTTCACATCCTGTTAAACACCTGCTATCTGTCATTTTCTATCATATGGGTAGCATACATGTCATAACATTCCACAAGCAGAACATAACAATAGCAACAACCAAGCCAGCATTAGCAAAGTAACTAGAACCTTCCCCTGCAATGGCAAAGAGGGTACTTCCAACTGAGTTTAATTACGCGAAAGGATTTTTAGTGCCATCTCGATATAGTCCAATGTATCCCCATTTAAGAAGAAAAAAGAATAAAAAAACAAACAAACAAACAAATTATAGACAAATACGAAGTACGAAGTCAGTAGGCAAAGAATCGTGGATTGGCATTTACTCTCCAAAATTGGTACTGAAGACTCCTGACTCCTGCCATGTCTGCTCTTCACGTTGCATATCTTCCACTCTGTGTCTTTGCTTGAACCTCCGATAAAACTCCCATAGCCGTTCAACATCACGGCTGCGATCTATTTGAGCTCCATCTCTTTTTGCAAGTTTTTGCTGAAGCATAACAAAATGTATATAATTGAGATAATAAAATGGTCCGGGACAGTAATTATAAAATATATAAGCATGTCCAAAGTAAGATCATAAACACTAATATAAGATTCTTCCGAAATGTATCCAGAGTAATAAGTTGTTCAGGGTTACCTTAATTACAGACATTAAACCAGTCTTGAATTGAAGGACTCCTCTGCCTTCACTGTTTGGATCTAAATCTTGCGCCATAGCATATGCCTGTTCACACACTAAAATAAAATACAGAAAAATGTATAAGGTAGTGACCTAATCAGAAAATACTTTCGTACTTTCAGTAGTTTGCTTAAGTTTCTATGTCAAGACTGTGGTTTTAAGTCATAAGCTTAACTACTGAAGAGGATAGCAACATATGTACAGATAGAATGCCCACAACCACCTCATCAGCTGTTCATCATCTATACTTTCCTATCTCTAAAAAATTTTAAGTACAAGAACAAAAGACCAGAAGAATTCAGTAATCAGAAATTCCTTTCAAAAATAAATAGAAGGTAGTTCTTTCATATTCTAAATGGAAAAAAAACATAATAACAATAAGAAGGCTACTCAAATTTTGATTTTTCTTCCTAACTGTACATACTACGACTCAAGATAGCTTGAGATCTTAACCTTCTGGCTCATGCTTTCCCAGCCTCATAACACCAGAAGGAACCTAGCCCCAAATTCAAACTTCTTCACTTAAGCAAGCCTAGTGTTAAAATGTTCTCCTGAGCTGCTGCCCAAGCGAAAAAAAAAAAAGCTTCAGGAGGACCTTTGCCCTCTCAAACCGCACTAGCTGGGAAGTCATCAAAAGAAACGGAGTTTTTTATGATATAGCACTATAGCAAAAATTACTAACATAGCAGGTTCTAGATTTATCATGTAACCAAGTTATCTCATCATTAAATCAAGGGAACAGCTTCAGCAAAAGCTTTTGTGTATGGGAGCCACCCCCATGGAGTCCTTTCGAATATACTGATATCCTATCTTATCAAAAAAAAAAAAAAAAAAATAGCTCCAATAAACTAAATTGAAGGTTCTTCCTGGTCATTAGGTAATCTGGAGAACAATACATCCAAATGATGATAACTACCATCCCATACAACAAGAAACTATGGCATCCTCAAGGGATAATTTCTGAAGAGGTCAGAAAATTGGAATTCTAAAGCTAGCTATGGACATCAAAGGTCATGTCATAACAAAAATCTGCCTCCGTTTTTCAAACTATAGCCCATGGAAGACTTCAGAGACAATAACGAAGATTATAGATATCCACAGACTTACACCATGAGTACTACTAAACTTTTAACTTGCCAACCCAATCTTTGCACTCCATATTTCAGAGCGATGACATTCTTACAAAATGGATCATCTTCGATGTCTTAATCGATTAACCCAAGACCCCCTTTTGCCTTCAACTAACATACACCTAGCCATTTGAATAGTGAAAAACCTTAAGTAGCGTTTGTAAACAAGAATTTGGAAATTTGTAATCATTTCAATTCCATCATTTGAGAATGTGGAATTCAAATATAAATCAAATGTTTGGGGAGGTGGGATTTCAAAATGACACCTATTGAGATGTCATTTGTTTTTGGCCTGATTGGATTTGATACAATTTCAGACATAAGTCCAAATTCTCAAATTCTCAAGTTCCCAAACATGGAATTTGAGTCAATTTTGGATTTGAGAATCATAACCTTGTCTCCAAATACTCTCTTATTGAGTTATTGACTATCCTTATATTTGCAAAAGAAAAGTGACATTGAATTTTTTCAAGCTTTGTGGCAACAACGACAAGGATAATGAAGAGGGACATGAAATAAAAGGGTAGACTGCACAACTTAAAAGTAGTAAGATGATCTCTAAAGAAAAGCTTTAATTTCCACCCAGCAAGTTTGGTTAAAACGTACCAATTATCTCAAAATTAACATGGTAATCATTCCTTCCATCTCCCATGGAACCAAAGACTCACTATTCTTCGGTCTGGAATATATTGGATGAAAGCGAAATGGCTCACAAAACTGTGTGCACTACTAGTATTGTGAAGTTTGTCAGTGCGATTCATAAGCTCAATCTTCATTATGGATCATCGGAAAGCAGCCTCTTGTGTTCCACCGTAGGGGTAAGGCTCGCATACACACTACATCCAACCTACCCCCCACCCCCTACATCACCATTGCCATCAGCCAGAGCCTTTGGTAATGTTGTTGTTGTAGACTGGAAATAAACCAGAATACCCAACCATGCATATACTTTTTTCTCATCATTACTCAACCAAGGGATCAAGTTTTCACATACATAATCTGAGTATGGGCCTTAGTTTAAGAAGGGGCGAGGCGCACCGAGGCGTTTGGGGGCCGTTTCAATGAGGCTCAAGGCACGAGGCGAAGGGGCACGCCTCATGCACACGAGGCGCACGCCTCATGCACACGAGGCGCACGCCTCATGCACACGAGGCGCACTCATTTAGCAAACAAATCTCTAAGTTTCAAAACCATAGTTTGCAAAACAATTACCCTTTTTTTGCTATTTAAAGAGGGGTAATGGGAAAAGAAGTATAAACAAGAGATTAAGGGGTAAAGGGAAGGGTAGAAATAAGGTTACAATAGACAGAAAATTGGAAATTGTAGTCATGCACCTCGTGTGCGCCTCAGGGCCTGCGCGCTTTTTTAAACTAAGGTATGGACTCACACGCTCATTTTTTGGATACAGACCTAAAAAAACGAGGATTCCGCTCAAAGCCACGCACACCTAAAGCAACTAGCACTGCCCAATGATATAACCTGCCGTCTTCACTTCTGAAAGTACCTCCCTAAAAACACCAACTAATCTTGCGCATAATATCCTATCATATTTAACTTTAGATAAAAAGAAACGCGAAGAGGTGAATGTGTCAGCTTCACGAGCAATCTCGGGAGGACAATGCCTCTGTTCATCATCTAATCATAGTTTGGCAAGAGAAAATACATCTTCAGTGTTCACCGGATTGTTGAAACCGTAAACCAAACTCAACCAATTCATATTTTCTTGGATTGGTGCAGTTTACAGTCTTAGAAATCGCAGTGCAATATACTTTCTTGCACAAGAGTGTTATGATTTGATGGTTCTACCTAAACTTTTGAAGAAGATACCATCTCAAGTTGCAGAAGTCTTTCTAGTTGGTTCTTAGTCAGTTTTTTAGGCCGGTACCCGGTGGGCAATGTAGTATTTGTAGTGCTGTGTTTTCGTTTTGCTTGAGTTAAACCAATGTTTCGTTTGTAGGGCAGAGATCAAGATGTGCCACTCTCTAGTCTAATTTAGTGGTTCGGCTACAGTCACACACTTACACCTAAGACATACAGCCAACACGCCCACCGGCCTATATGTATAAAACTATAAACATAATAGCAAAGACCTCCAAAGGGTCAGCTACCAACACTCTCATAGACCCATCCTCCTACTGTCTACAGTATCTACCTAGCTGCCACTTACATCGGTTTCTTAGAAGTCGACGACAAACACTCAAACAAAAATTCGTCCAAGAGTCCGCGATAAGCCAACACAATCATCAGTTCCTCACACCTCCAAATAGCACAATACACGAACATAAAGTACCAGAACCAAAAGTCTTCAGCTCTCCAAAAATATTCGATTCCTATCACGTAATTACGATCCAACCCATCGAAAGACGACCAACAAACTCCACAATTACACCAACTAAAATGTCGCAAAACAAAAACAAAATACATAAACACCTAAGTACTCATATTTCACACGCTACCGAGACTCGAAGAGTCGTAAATGTTACGCAAGACGAAATCTTTAGAGCGACAAAATCAAAGGAGGGGGAGAGAGAAAGAGACATACAAATGCGGGCGACACTGGGGTCCTGGTCTTGAATCTCATCGGCGGCCAACAAAATGGCGTCGATATGAGAAGTACGGCCAAGAGACGGCGGAACAGCGCCGGCGAGTCCACTAGGGTGGCGCTCATAGCCAGTACCGGAGGCGCGGAGCTGCTCACGGCGGAGAGTGGCCCGGACAAGGCGTTCCCAACTGTTTTGAACCCTCGCCATCGCGTGATAAATAAAAAAAAACCCTAATTTTGTAGCATCAACTGAATCGAATTGATTGAATTTGATTAAACCCTAGAAACAGTGATTTGGGGGAGATCTTGGGGGAGTGAGGAGAGAGAAAGTAGAAGGGAAAAAAAATGGTGTTTGAAACTGAAGAGGTAGTGATAGATTGGTCAAAAGACAGGCGAAAGGTGAGACTTTTTGGATTGTAGATCGCGCGAATTGGGAATGGGAGTTGAGTGTGTCGTACTTTGGTATGTATGAGTGACCAATGACGATGTTTCTTTCATTTTTACTCGGTTTACCGTTTCTATGTTGGTTACTGTCTCACTTTTCTATTCTCTAATGTTACGCGTCTTTTGTCGATGTATGAATCGTGTTTACGTGTGAAATATAATGTAAATACTTGTGATAAGTGCGTCTAAAGGAGTACATCTTAGATCATCGAGGATATGGCGTATTAATTAAATCATTGAGTATGTGGTTGAAATCATTGAACACGTTTGTATTAGATTTCTTCGAGAGAAATATATGCGATGTTGTGAAGACAGATCATCGACGTTATGTTATACCCCATATTTATGAGGAGGATTCTAATATATTAAGGGCGCATATAAGTACTTAAAAATATTGATAGTGATGTTCATACTAACAAAGTCGGTTTTTTCGTTAGGAAGCCCGTGTGATCAGAACTCTACAGCGGTCCGGTTTGCGGTCCAAGAGTTTTGGGAATTTTCTCCTCGGTCCAGAATACCCCAGATTTCAAAGGAGTCTTATAAGAGATTAAGGGCTCATATGAATGCTTAAAAAGATGGACAGTGATACTCATACCAACAAAGTCGACTTTCCTTTTAGGAAGCCCATGTGATAAGAACTTCGAAGTTAAGCGTGCTTGACTGAGAATTTCAGGATGGGTGACCTCGTAGGAAGTTTCCCAGGGCGCATGAGTGAGGTCGAAATACGGCGGAAAGACTCGTGTTGGTCTGTGAGGTCAATATACAGCCTGACAAACTGCCATAGGTGACTACTCTCGGCTCAGGCGATGAGTCGGGGTGTTACAAATGGTATCAGAGCAACCCTTCGACCGCGTTTTGATCATGTGGTAAGGAGAGCCCAAGTCAGCAGCCTAGCGGAGGAACAATCTTGGAGCTAGACTATGGTTGGTTGGCAGTCGCAACGAGGACGTTGCTTTCTTAAGATGAGGTGAGTGTAATACCCCAGATTTCAGAGTAGTCTTATAAGAGATTAAGGGCTCATATGAATGCTTAAAAGGATGGACAGTGCTACTCATACCAACAAAGTCGACTTTCTTTTTGAGAAGCCCATGTGATAAGAACTCTGAAGTTAAACGTGCTTGACTGGGAGTAATTTCAGGATGGGTGACCTCCTGTGAAATTTCCCAGGGTGCGTATGAGTGAGGTCAAAATACGCCGGAAGGACTCGTGTTGGTTTGTGAAGTCAATATACAGCATGTCAAACTGACATAGGTGACTACTCTCGACTCAAGCGATGAGTCGGGGTGTTACAGAGGATCATTCGGTCCGGTCATCGGTCCACATTTTTCCGAACCTTGGTCCTCGGTCCCGTCCGGTGTTGGACCGATGCTCACCCCTAGTTAAGCGTGCTTGATTGGAGTAGTTTCAAGATGGGTGACCAACTGCAAAATTCTCAAGGTGCGCACGAATGAGGTCAAAGTGCGGCGAAAGGCCCTGTGATGGCTTGTGGGGTCATTACACAACCTTACAAGCTAGCGTAGGTGACTAGATCGTCAACTTTAGTTTCTAACACAACCTTAACAACGATTTTATGTTTCAAAATAGACTTTTAACCTCGTGTTACTTTAGGGGCTCATTAAATCCCTAATGATCCCGAGGTATCTTGTTGAAATCTTGATAGTCGCCTCCTCTATAAAGTGAACTCTCAAGCATATTGTAACAGCGCGATCCACCGTCCGTCGCAACACAATACAATAAGATGGGAAGTCACCTTTTAGGCCCGTATATCCTCTCGTGGGCTCTAAAAGGTGAATGCATTGTTGGTAGTATGATGGTAGGAATCTATTATAAACTAATCATATGAGTCTTAGTTTTCCAATGTGGGACAAACCAACTCTATAAACCACTTTCCAAATTCCGTAGTGTTACACATATGGTGTGAGTGAGATTTTGGTTGAGTTGTTTCTTTCACAGGTTTTAGGAACTACGACATTATTATGGCGACTTTATTACTTGTGCACGGGGTTTTGCCGACAAGCTAACCCCAACTCCTCAAGTTAGGGGGGGGGGGGAGGTTGACCAATGATAAGTTCTTATTTTGCATTGTTATATAGAACATTATTGTGCTATGTTTGTTATACTTACCCCCATTTATACTTGAATCTCATTCATTCCCGCAATATTTCATATACTTGTTATAGTTGTTGGTTTTTGAGTTTTTAGGGTATAAAGAAGACAATTTGGAGAATTTGAGATGCGAGATTGAAATAATATGCTCAGTGCCAACTTCGGAGCTCAATAACTCCCGCTATGAATTTTGCAATGAAACCAATTGAAGGTTAAAGATTATGATCTTAGCTTTCTAATAAGTGGTCACACGCTCCAATCAGTTAAGTAATGGAGAAATTAGAGGCGTTTGAAGTTGGATTAGCGTAATAGTTTTACACGACCCGTGCGCCTATTGCACGACCCGTGTAAAGTCATGATTTGATCACCGATCCGAGTACGACTCGCGCATTCTGATGCACGACACGTGTAGTTGCAGGGGTCGTGTTTAACATGAGAGGATATTCCAAATAGCTACTCACCTTGAATAGATGGATATTTTCCGGATTTTCTTTATTTGTTTTTCGATTTTTTATTTATATTTAGGAAATTTATAAAATAACCTTCTAGGTATTTATGCCTAGTTGGACCCTTGTATTATCTAGCTAGACTTTTCATTATTTTCTACATATGCATGCCAATTCAGAATATTGCAATTTGTTCCCTTTTACTCTTTAATTATGTCTTGTTTTAATCCAATTATTGTTGTTCTTAACTTATCTATGTGTGAGTATTCGTTTTTCTATGGCCTGAATGAACTCTAACATGCTAATACTATGATTTAAATTCACAAACTGCAAGTTTTTCGATTCATATGATTAGCGCTTATTATGATTAAGTTTAATTATCAACTTGAGTTTGCTTATTGTTGTCGAATTTAAATGCATGTTGCTGTGATTTGATTTACATTAATTTATGTTTTTGAGTGCTAAATGGAGTTTATAAATGGCAGTTGCGATTCTGGTTTAGTGATTAGCCCTCTAATAGTTTTACCACTGAAGTGGGCTGCTAGCTTTAATTGGGAAATTTATTCGCTCTTAATACTTCTATTTGCATGATCATTTCACTACGGAAGTAGGACTTAGGACTGTAATCAGAAAGTCTATGATAACCTCACGTGGATGCGTAGTAATTTTGCATAATCTCCCCTAATCTATTTTTTTTTTTGTGACTTGCTATGTGTACTGTTTTAATATTGTAGTTGATCCATGTTAGTGAGGATATCTTTACCCTCGGTATTTAGTTTATTGATATCATTTTTTTTAATCCGTTGTTGTTACCATTAGTTAATTGACACCAAACCATTTCGCACATAGAGTAATTGATTTTGCAATTCTTTAGACGATTTAGACATCATTCATATCAAGCATATGATATGAGTTGGCTTTTGAGTGAGTTGTTTCTTTCACAGGTTTCAGGAACAACGATATGCATGATTATGGCGACTTTGTTACATATGCACATGGTTTTGCTGACAAGTTAACCCTAGCTCCTCAAGTTGGGGGGGTTGACCAACCATGAAATTAAAGTTGGTTCAGTTACACACATAGACTTATGTGAAATATGAAGCAAGATCTTGTCGAAATTGCATTGAGCAAACGACTACTGAACAAGAAACATTTTTCCTCTCTTCCGAATGAGTTTTTGGCAAACTCATGGAAATTTTGGCAAATTACATACCATGAGTTTGAGGGGTAATAGAGAATATGGAAGTCGACGATATTAGGGAATAATATTGACATATATATATATTATATGAAGTAATATAGTGAGAAATGTTACCATACGGAGTTATGATGATGATATTGTAAATAATGTGAATGTGGTCGAATGAATTTTTTTTTTTTAGTATGATTGAATCTTTTTTTTTTTTTTATCTCACCATTTTTCATATTTTGTGCATTTTATTTGGTGATGATCACTACATTGTTTGACATGGCAAATGGTATTAATCATAGAGCTACCCACCTTTAGTAGATGGGTTAGTTTGGCTCAAATTTTACATTACGAACTCGATCTTTTGTATTATAAGCTCAAAATTTTATATAATTTTAAAACTCAAAGATTTATATCGGACATTTCAAAAAAAAAAAAAAGATTTATATCGGAAACTCAAGTTTTTTAAGTTAAATTAAAATTTTAGATTGAAAACTCAAGATTTTAAGTTCATAACTCAAACATTTGCATTAACATTTGTAACTCGTTGATTTAATTACAAAAACTGAAGGTTATAGCTAGGGGTGAGCATCGGTCCCAGACCGGACCGAATGGCCCTTGGCCCGGTTCGATCCCTTTAAAAAGTGTGGACCGAGGAGAAATTCCCCCAAAAAGTTGGACCGGGGACCGGGCCGAATTGAACTCGGTCTAGATCGAGTTTTCGCTCACCCCTAGTTATAGCTTATCAACTCAAACATTCATATGGAGAAATTACAGTTCCAATATAATCATGTAAAACCTTATATAAAAAAATAAGGTGATGTGATTACTTCTCCATCATCATTCGCTTGTCTCTCTTCATTCACGATTTTTTTTTCTCTCTATCTCTATGTGTTAAAATGTTACCTTCTGTTTTTTCTGCCGACTTCTTTTCTCACAAAATCTGTTTTTTTTTTTGGCCCAACTCACAATGAGACACTAGAGTTAATGGATGATGAAAGGTGTTTTAAATTCATCTATAGGTCTGGTGTTCGAGACTTGGTACATATAATAAAGAAGAACATAAATGTATAAAGGCAAGAGGAATTTTTTTGAGGTTTTGATCGTCAAGCTTGATGTGCTCACGACAATGGGGTTATTTCATGTCAACTTCGACAAGGACGAAGTTGCAAGTTTCAGCGTATACCATAGCGGCATTTGAAAGATGATCAAATCAATCGCAATCTGCCTAAAATTTATACACATTTATAGCTAGATAGTGCCCTATATATCCAATTATCCATTATAGACTAATAAAAAGAAATAGATATTTTATTACTTTAATCAAAGTGGTTCCGAGTTCGGGTATCACCGAATGTCACACTTTCACACTGTCGTTGTTATTAGAACATGTGTGAGTTTGTCCCACATTGAAAATTAAGTGAGATGTTGTTAGCCATATAAACAAGAGGGTTACTCCTCCTATCGCCAATTGATTTTAGCATGGAATCCGGCTTGGGTGTATGGGATAAGGTTTGACTCGCCCGTTTGGTCTCTCCTCCCCTAACAGTTGTCCATTACCAAAAGACCTAAACTTTATATAATTAACATAATCTAGCTACCAAAGTACCAATAGACAATAGACGGAATTTGAGATTGACGTGTTTGGGTGTCCCGTCCAGATCGTGCAACCTAGCAAAAATTCAGCCCACGATGACCGAGTCTCACTGTGCGTCTCAGTGTACAAATTAGAAACACAGACTTTTAGTCTTTTACATCGAAGTAGTAAAGTGAATCCATGTTGGATCAGCAGAAGTTGGTACCTGGCTGGGCTGGCTAGTTCAGCGAATGTGTACTATTCTGACTTCTGAGAAAACGATCACATCTAAATAAACCTGAGGACGAAAATGCAATAATAATAATAGTTGTACATCAAATTAAATCTTAGCTTGTACGCTTTTAGCCCATGACTCACTTGGGATCATGCATTACTTTCTCTGCAAAAATGCAATGAATGCATGCAAAATTTGGTGGAGAAATACTATTTCAGTACCAGCTCCCTCCAATTTATGTCGTCGGCATATGTTAGTAGGAGGAGCGTTACATTAATACTTGCTCGTTGCTTACCACCTACCCCTATCAATTACATGAAATGTCATTAGTCACTTGCGAGTTGCGTATATAGTAGTCTTGCTGTTTAAATTGATTTTACCACGGCTAATCAGGATTCGAGTAGGGTAATATCACATTGGAATAATATATACTAGAAATAAGCCCGTGCGTTACACGGGTCTCTTAATTACGATATACAATTATAATGATAAAGTTGAACCGATAAAAATTTGACCATTATCATCTATATAGGTAAGTATTTTCATTTTATGTCCTCATTTTACCCAAAAAAAAAAACTACTCTCAAACCAGCACACTTTAAAGTCACTACAATTATACTTTTATCCAAAAACACTACATTAAATATTGTTGTATTACTTAACCTCTTTTAATAAAAGATATCATTACTTATTTATTGGAAATATTCACATGATATCCTTGTGTTTCTATCTTTCTCTAGAGTTCCACATTTTCAGTTCTTCTTTCACCTATAATATTAGGCAAATGCATCTCCTTTCACCTATTTATCCACTTCTCTAATAAATATCCTAATGTACGATTTTTTAGTAGAAGAATGATATATTCCACTTCGTCATGTTTCAATAATATGAGACTATTTTTTAGTACTCTTTTTTGTTTTTTGTCATTAAAGATTGTCCACATCGTCCAAGAAGTAAGGTTAACGTATTTTGGCATAATATAGTTTAGGCTCTTTTAATTTTGTCACACATCATCCTTACGACGCATGTAAAAGTGTTTTCAGTATGATTATTATAATCGTATTACATGTCTAATTGATCGATTAGCCAATCACCATTCAGAACAGTGGCGTATTATGCTGAATTAAAGCATCCAGTAGAATAGAGAGGTGAATGAAATGTTGAAGTTTGGAAGTTGTAGATTAAGAGGGGGCGGGCAATAGTGACCTTTTCATTGTAGTGAACTTAATAGGAGACAACTTATATATCTCGTTAAGTCTAGGTTAGCTAGTATTTATTTAGGTCAGTTTGAAAAATAAACCTAGGTTAATTAGATATGTGATTATGAAATGTTGTATATAATTTTATCGTTGCACGGGGTCTCTCAAAAATGATGTCTAATCATGATGATAAAATTGAACAGATGAATATCTAAACTTTTATATTACTTGCATTTTATATAACCCGTGTAGACAATTATTTTCAATATAAACTTTTTTTTTAGAAAGTTGAGAACTTATACTCTCTTACTGAGCCCTAATAATTAAATATGTGATTATGAGATGTTGTATATGTTAGTATTTCTCTAAAGATAAAAAAAATCTGTGTGATTGCGATCAACATTTGATTAACAAAAATGTAGGTGAAAATTTGACATGTGCTTGCTTATGAACCAATCATTGACATTAATTAGTGTGGAGGCAGACCACTATAGGAAAATAGAAAGTTTAAGTAACTTACCTAATTTTTAATCGAAAGATCAAGTACTTGCTTGTAGTAAGTATGTAATTCTAATAGCATATATATACAACGCGAATTTCATTTGCAGACCAAGGTTATGCACTCTAAAATTTCGTCCTAGGGTTTGGGTTGTATGCCCATGCATGTAATATTGTTGCACATCATTTTGTTACATGGAGATGAACTCAAAATAGGAGTAAGATCATAAAGGTGTTACGCTTCTATAGTCACGTTTTCCAATAATTTAATTTCAGCAAATGAAAAGAGAGAAAGAAAAAAAAAACAAAGAAACAAACTAAATGTATGATATAATATAGTGTACTATAGGATTGATAAAGCATTTTAATTCAAAAATGCGTTTTTTTAAACTAAAATAGAATAATGTGCGTTAATTTTTAAAAAAAGTCTTGCTAATATATAATTTTTAGTGAAATTATGACGTTACTAAAAAAACTTATTATGTTTACTTTGCATCCAAAATTCTAATAAACCAAAGAACAATGTTCAAACTTGCCAATCAATACTTTACCAGCTTATTATAGCCAGTCGAGTATATATGAATATATGATCAGGCATTATGATTGTGAATGTTGATCTAGGACTTCAACTATTTTATAGCTAGTTGATTGTTTAACTTCGATTAGGATTAAGAATATGATAGATCAGGATTAGGAAAATATAACAATAAAGCTTGCCCGATAAATCCCTCCTATATTGATGAATATGGAGTTTCTAGAATGTTCCAGTCTTATTTAATTATTTTTTACTTACCATATCATGTACAATTCCTATTAAATTGAGTTTGTAGAATGTTCCATTCCTTTCTAATTATTCTTTACTTACCATATCATATATAATTTACATTAAAGTATTGGGTGTCTTACCATACTTCAGATTTAAATATAATTTTTAATAAAAAATATGGAAATATGGACATTCTAGAATGTTCCAATCGTTGTGGGAGCTCAAAAAAAGCCTGTTTTAATAATATATTGATATATATGTTAAACAGTCAACTCAGCCAAAAGTCTAGACTGATGGTTGATGCCCAATAATTGGTTATATCTTAACACTCCCCCTCACGTGAAAGCCCTTTGGGCTTGAAACGTGGACTGAAACCACTTGAAATGTGGATGATAAATGCACAACTTTGTGCTGAAATTCCACTTGAAAAGGAGGGGGCTCCCATGATTTGAACTTGAAACCTCAGGGTCCCTGAGGCTCTGATACCATGTTAAATAGCCAACTCAACCAAAAGTCTAGACTGATGGTTGATGTCCAATAATTAGTTATAATCTTAACAATATATAATTCTCTTTTGTGAAAATTGGAACTCATGAGTTTGACGGGTTTGATATCGATAGAGCTCATTAGCTCTCTAGTAACCAATCTCACTGATACCATGCTAACTGATCATCTTATTACAGTATTAGTAAATTAAACTAGATTATAGTTGTATATAAGTTAAAGCTTGATCCATGCATACTCCGAATAGATACAATATGTGATTTTAATTTTACATGATCAATTAAGAAGGGGGAAATGCATGAATAATTCCATTGTATTAAGCGTACATCGGGTCAAAAACACTGATCACAGTGATTTAGTTTTTAACTGCTTTTTAGTTGTGTTAACTCAATGTTTTTGAAATTGCTCACATGATACGGTTTTCCTTTTAATTTGTCGACAATAATAATTCAACATCACAATTGCAACCTTAAATAGTGAGATCAACAGTTAACCCGTACGACAGTACCCTATATATGTAAATATATATATAGAACATGACCGCAAACATTCTCACAAGTTTTAAATCGTTTGACACTAAATTGATGCCATACACATGTGCAATTGCTACAACATTATTCCACCCCAAAACCCCCCATTTAATTAGACCTAAAGAAAAAAGCAAAAACCCCATGTTAATTAGAAGGCACAAAATAAGATGTATCTTTCTTTTTAACATGCTAAGCAAGGTCAAAGCTGTCATTTTATAACAACATTTTTCCTTATAAATCACCTCACCCCCAAAACCCAAAACATCACCCTCAAAATTTTTCTTTTCACCAAAGCCTTCACAACCAAAAAATGACCCCAAATGTTTCTCTCACTCATTTTTCTTACACTCTTCTCCTCACTCTAACACTAACATTACTAGTGCTACTCGTACCAACAGAATCCTCGACCACAACACAACAATCATCAATCCCGAAAAAGACCTTCTCAAAGATATACGCATTTGGTGACTCATACACAGACACAGGAAACACAATCTCAACCACAGGACCATCAGGGTTCAACTATGTTTCCAGCCTACCTTACGGCATGACCTACTTCCACCACCCTACTAACCGTTACTCGGACGGGCGGCTCATAATCGACTTCGTGGCCGAATCCCTCTCATTGCCATTCCTACCACCTTACAAATCAGCCACCAGTGGAGCTTCCAATGGTGTCAACTTCGCCGTGGGCGGGGCCACGGCCATAGAACACACGTTTTTTGTTAAGAATAACCTTACATATGACATAACACCCGAGTCACTTGGGACTGAGCTTGTTTGGTTCGACAAAATGTTGGAGAAACAAGGGTGTGGGAATGATCCATTAAAATGTGGTGCATTGTTTGATGATGCGTTAGTTTGGGTTGGTGAGATTGGTGCTAATGATTATGCTTACTCTGTTGATTCTTCTGTTACCCCTAATATCGTTCAAACTCTTGCCATCAGAAGGATTTCTAGTTTTCTTGAGGTAAATATCGTTTACGTACGACAGACTTTTGTTTCGTTGAATTTTCTTCCACGTTTGGTCTAAATATACGAGAGAAATTTAAATCGGATGTTAAAAATTGACAAAAATTCAATTTCATTAGTAAGTATATATAGTAAGCTTGAGTTAATAACCTAGTAAAGGAATTTGCGTACGTAGGTGGTAAAATTGACTTATTTATGTGGCAGTAATTAGCAAAATTATGTCAACATCAGACGAATTAATTAAAAGGGGTTTATAAATCACAATTTTTCAACCGTTGGCTAAAATGCAAACCTTATTATGTGAGTACAAATGAAGTTAGGTAGCCAAGACACATGTCTGACTAACAGAGGGGAAGAGAAGTTAGTCAGTAGCTAGCATGAGAATTTAAAGCTCTGCATTTAGAATGTAGTTGTAGTAACTCTGTCTTCTGATCCAACCAACCCCGATTTACGTATTACCGTTCCCCTTAATCTTCTTTGTATCGATCCAATTTTAACACGTTGCGCTCCAATTAACGTTCATGATTATCTACGTACCTATAAAAACTGAAGCGACAAATTACAATATCGTTGTGATATGAAAGTCGACGTAATTAACATGATTGTGTAATCTGAATGATTGGTCACGAGAAGAAACGTACTCCTCACTATATCTGTACCTATAAAGGTAAGCCACAAGATACACGATTTGTTGTGAAAGGACAATCTGATCTAGCTAACACGATTGCAAAAATCATTAATACATAGGTAGTGGGTATCAATTCATTTCCGAGCAGATTTAACGTAATCTATACAATAATTGCAGGCAATACTAAAGAAAGGAGCCAAATATGTGGTTGTTCAAGGCTTACCACCAACAGGATGCCTTACACTAGCAATGGTGCTAGCTCCATCCGATGACCGAGACGAAATCGGATGTGTTGGTAGTCAGAACAAACTAAGCTCGGCGCACAATGCCCTGCTCCAAGTAGAAATACAAGGCTTAAGAAAGAAGTACCCTAAGTCAGTCATAGTGTACGCAGATTACTACAATGCGTACCGCGAAATCATGAAAAACCCGGCCAAGTATGGGTTCAAGGAGGCCTTTAAAGTATGTTGTGGGGGCGGTGGTGGTGTGTTCAACTATGACTTCTTCTCGGCGTGTGGCTCGACTGACTCGAAACCGTGTCCGAACCCGTCTCAGTACATCAATTGGGATGGAGTTCACTTGACTGAGGGTATGTATAAGGTGGTGTCAGGGTTGTTGCTTCAAGGAAGATACTCTCACCCTTCTTTCCAGGAGATGATGAATAGGAAGATGATCAGTCAATTAGGATGAGATCAATTAAACATATGTTTAATAAACATTATTATTACTAAAATACTAATGTTAGGGTATTCATTATTATTACTTCGTATGTGTTAAGCTTGACTTCTTTTGTAATGCCTGTGAGGCTGCCCCTAGTACGTAGCTAGTGATCGATAAATTCAGACTAGTTCGTGTGATATTTACATGTTTTTGGAAAAGTCGAAAAGTTCTAATAAGAAGAGTCGAAGAGAAGTCCAGTAGTAGGAGCATGCATTATTATTCCTGGCATTCACAGGATCACCTCAGGATAACCTATGTTTTCTCATATGATTAAACTCACCGTGTACAAGCTCAGATATGCTAAGATTAAAGTCTATATTGCCTTGGCAAAACACATGACAAGGAATTCTAGAGACTTGGCTAATTGTTTAGTGATTATACAGTGATAAACAAGTATACTTACGTCTTTTTCTCAAGCTTTCTGTACCTCTCTTCACTTTTCTCCCTGCAGAATTTTCCCAACAAAAAAAAGATCGAATCAAGAACAATTTGAAAAGTTTCGCCCAAAAAAAAAAAAAAAAAGAGTGATTAATTACCGTAATTTCTTCATGCCCTCGTAATTTCGTTGAGCACAATCGATTCAATCATCCTCATACGACACATTATCTTTAGGCACACCGAATTCAAATTCCACACCAAGTTTTGTATATTCTTTTTTTATCCTTAAACTAATCCGAGATTCTTCTTTCCCCAAAACCACCTTCTTCGTATCTTCTGGTGATTTGCTCATCGCCTCTGTCGTTTTCTTCGTTATTTTTGGTCGTTTGTACGTCCCTTGTGCCGCCGAAAGTGTCCGCCTTCTTATCTTGCCCTTCTTTTTTTTTTTTTTTTAAAAAAACGCACCCTTATAAGAACTTTGATTAATCAACTTGCGTGTACACCCTCTTCTAAACGGGGGTATTTTGAGTATGGGGTGTTTAAATGGGGACGGAGGGAGTATAGAATAGTAAGGCCCCGTTTGATAGGACTGTATCTTTCTGAACTGATCTGATCCGACCCGATCTGAATGATTCTGATCTGATGTGATCGGAATGACTTTGAACTGGTCTGAATGATTCTGATTTGAATGTGTTGAAATTTTGATTGAATTTCAACGTTTTAGTATCAGTTATGGACCAAATACATTGATAGAAATTTGAACATTTCTGATTTGATCTGAATGACTCTGATCTGATCTCAATGATTCTGAACTGATCTGAATACTAATGCAAATAAGTCCTATCAAACAGGAAGTCTCCTGTGAGACGGGCCCAATATATATCAAGCCCAAACTTATCACTTTCTTTATTGATTTTTTTTATAAGAAAAGGTGAAAAAGAAGGGGAAAAAAATAAACAAAAAAGATGGAATAAAATGAAACAAAACAGAGAGGAGAGTGGAGAGAAACCAGGGCGTCTACACCAATCACCGTGATATGGTAATTGTAATCACGACGGATGCTACGTCGTTTTGCTCATAGGGAGGGAAGAGCTTTTGCTTGCATGGAATACGTTGGGCCATTAAATGAATACACCATGAATACATAAAGGAAATAATGGAATATTTAATTTCAATTATGGAATACCTGTATATTTTCCCTACTAAATTCATTTATACAATACATTTTACTTTCCTTCCCCAAATTTCTCTCTCCACGGGTCTTCTATTCACACACCCAAATCACCTTCTCTCTCCAACACATCACCCAAATCACCTTCCGCCATCACTCAAGATCGTTTGCAGTACTCCGTTTACGTCATTGCTACAGAATCATGTTTCGAAAGACAAGTTTTAGTTGGGTTTATAAGTTATGTTTTGTTGTTAATTAAGTTTTTCATGTTGAATAATACAATTGAAATTATCGAATTTACTTGTGACGGGAAGAACATGTAGTTAGTTTGGTGTATGGGTGTAAATTAGCTTAGCTCGAAATAAAGGTTTGGATTGGAGGTGAAAAGAGCTCGAAAAAAATCATATTGAATTGGAGTTGTAAATTAGCTCGAAAATAAGGGTTTCGGATTTGAGTTGTAAATTGGTTTGACATCTTAGTAATAAGTCACCTAAATTTGAATTTTTTTTGCCATAATGGTGAAAGTTGTTTTAGAGAAGTGGTGGTCACGCATTCTTGTTTATCTTTTGGTAGTGTCGTTCTTGTACGATTGAGTGATTGTTTTATCATTGATAAGTTCATAGTTGAATCGAATTTGTTTGTTTAAATTAGGAAAATTTTGAAGGTCGAAGTAGATCTACACCTCCTGCACAGGCTTGTACGAAGTCAGTTGGGGATGTTGTTAAGCAGATGCGTAAAGTGATGTTAATTCGAGATGAAAAATACGGAGCTAAGGTAAGATGTTGAAATTATAATACGTAGCTATATGCCTAAAAAAGGGGAGAACGTCTATCAGTTGATAACTAGTTCGTTTTTCTTTCTTAACGCAAAAATACATATAAAATTTAAGAGATAAAATAAAAGTTAATATTCTTTTTTATAAGTTTCGATGATTAATAAACACCCAAATAGTTCGGAGTGTTATGACTGTTATATAAACAAGTTTCTCAAATTTAGTGTTTTATAAATCCCAAATACGAATTCAGTATTCTTTTTACTTTGGTGGCTAGAAGTTGGATTTCCGAGGGGTTTAACGTTGATTTTTGGATCATTTGAGTGCTAATTATATTATGTGGTGTGATTTGTTTTTGATATGAGAATGCTGGTCGGAAGACGATTCTTAAAATGATCTGAACAAATTGTTCCATCAATTGCAGCCACAGAGGAGATGAACACTGGATGGAAACTGAACCCCATGTACATTATTATACATTTCCGGAGAAGCAGCATTACCAACTCGTATTTACATTAGTTGGGAAGCATGTCTTTTTTTTCTGTACAATGTCCTAGTGGACTAATTCATTAGATTAGGTACTCGTAGTACATTAAGAACAAAGCATCAGGGATATCTTTCGGTAGACTATTTATGTAGAGATATAACCGCAATATATCCTCCTTCATAACTGTTTTCGGGTCAACCACATCAGTCCCACACGTGAGAACCCAAAGATCGCCTGACTGCACTCTCTTTATATTACCCCGGCAGAAAGGGCAGGATTCTGACCTTAAGTTCCTACAGTACCCAGAAAAGTGTCTCAGTTTTAACGACAGGAATTACCTTTGTTACAGAATAAGTTACTGAAGCTAATTATAATACAGGCAAACTTACCAGTCACGGTAGCAATTGATGCACATTGAATGACAGCAGTTGGGCAAAACCATCTTTGTGCAAGGCTCCAAACAGATTCCACACTCGTCTTCCCTCTCAAAATCAATTTCTGAAATCTTCTTTATCTCATCTGGACACTTCCTGATCTCCAGATCAGAACTGCAACTCCCAATTGCATCGTCAACTAGCTCTGAGGAATTCCCATAAAGACGCTGAAGATAGGGTAAGATTATAGCTGCAAATTGATGCCAAGGGAGATATCAGCACCACATACGGAGTTATTCAAGGTGAGCAAAGTCCAGAAAAAGAAGATGAAGCAAACTTGTGCCAAATTTGGGAAAGTATCTGAATGTTGACAGTCAGCAATCAACGCAATAAGATAAACAGAAATAGTCAAACTGCCAAAAAGTGAGTTAACAGTACACCGTCTATGCAAAAGTACGTTTTAGTATGAGACGCTTGTGAAGTAGCACCAAATATAAACTATGGCTATTCTATTGAATATCCCCTTAACTTTCCTATATTAGTGCACAATCAAGCCAAGAAAAGCCTTACCTACAACACCCTCAGCCCCGTCTTCTCCCAAATCAAAACACCAAAGCTAAAAGGTAACATATACGGAGTATAAAAGATCTGACCCAAATTTGAGTCCAGTGGCTCACTTTGTACACATCTAAACACAAGGAGAGCCCTTGGTAAAGAAAGATAGGGAGTAATTTATAGTCCAACATAGGAACTGTATTTCTGGCACATCGCCTACATTATCTCTGCCATTTAGAACTGAGAAGGTGAAAAAAAAAAAAAAAGATGGGAGTTGAGGATAAAGTTCATATGAGAACTACTCCTTCAAGGGGACTGAAACCTATTTATGGCCTTTAGAACTAAAAACTGAAGGCTGAGATTAATCCTTTTTTTCCTTTTGCCTTCTATCTCCTCCCCTTTCCCCACCCACCCACTCCCTCCCTAACCACCCATCTGGGCTGCCATCAAGCACCGCCACCACGAATCACCTTTCTCCGACAACACCAGTGACACCACCAAGAGGAGCGCACGACCACCGGCGACATAGCCCCGGCCACCGAACCTCCCTCCTCCACGTCATTTCCTCACCGTTAGTCCGTTACCCCCGACATCATTCTCTCTCCACCGTTATCCCCTCCCTGACCGCCATTTCTCAATGTTCATTTGACAATATCTAAATGTGCATAGTACTATTCGCAATTGTGCATTCAATTAGACTCAAATGTTCATTCCCCAAATTGATTGCACAACCTAGAATCGTTAGATGTAAATTCCACTGGAACACCGGAATTGGTGATTAAAGAGGCAGTAGTAGGTATAAATTAAGTTTTTCTAAATAGAAGGTCGCCAAAGCAAACCTCAAACAAGATAGGTATATGAATGCAAAGCAGTGATTGTAGAATGAATCAGAGATAATAGGCAGTAACGCAGTATACATGACAGATGGTTGAATTATTGCTCAAAGTGGGGTCTCACAAGTTTGTAATACAGGAAGTCCCAATCATTACCAATGTTTAGGTTGGTTCACGAATGGACATGCTCATAGAAGTTTCTACTTTAAGCACTAAAAAGATTGAAAATTGAAACAGTGTGATCGACCACCAATGTTGAGAGCACTTTGAGAAATGCCAACTCTAAACCAATTCGAGAAACCACCTAGAATCTTCATTGTGTCTTTTACTTTATTGTATCAGAAAGTCATTGTCAAGAGTGATTCAAAAGCCTACACACACAACAAATTTCAGGGAACTCATTTACGAGGGGCCGGTTGTGCCCAATGGGTGAAACTTTCTAGGCTGTTAAGGGTTAACCATTGTGACAGCTAGGTATAAATATATTCCTACGAAATGAGGGGGCACCAGAGCACTTCTACAATAACACAATAAGCTTGCTAAGACTATTCAGAAAGACCCACAGAAGAGAAAAATCTGATATGTCAGTACTGTTCAAAGGGGAAACCATCTACTCGAGAGTGTGGAATTCTCAATGGATCATGTAGGTCCACTACACAAAAGCTGGATCATGATATGACATCTTGACAAAACTTTACTCATAAATTTAAAAAAACTATGTCTTCTCCAAATTGCAACACTCTCAAGCACCAAGACAGCCTACAGAAAATTCCCTGTCTAAGGCTCTAAGTCATGTGTTGACTACTCCATCTTGATAAATAAATTTTTATTAAAAAAAAAAAAAAAAAAAAAAACCAAAGGGAAAGGGAATGCGAAGTCCAACTCTTACTTACAGAAACAATGTTTAAAGTTAGCTTGACCTATAATCTAACGATACTAAAATTTACAAACTGTAGCCAAGGAAGGATTATGCTAGACATGGAATTCCAAAACCCAAAGAGGTCTTCTAATGCAAAGAAAACACAATGAAACCTAGATTGTTGCCTGATTGTCTTGATTGTCACAGCAATCCATGTACTTTGTATTGCCATTTTGTTTTGTTATTCTCTATCGACAAAAGTGCACAGCCTATAATGTATACGTATCCTAGACCTAACAAGAGCACAGTCCCGAGACTGAGACAAAGGTTCACTGATAAGGGAAACCAGTTCAATTTGACACGTCAGTGCAAAACAAGGCACTAACAATAGCGACATTTAAAGAGTGTAAGTGAGACATATAGACTCATACCATAAAATTCCCTTATTGTTGCTCTCCTCCCGTATGATGTTGTACCAGGTCTACCATCTGCATTTACCTGTAAGAGAGTATGCTAAGAATATTTATCATTCGTGTACATGATTATTCATCCGTTTTTTCACTAAATGTACTGGAACATCGAAAAGAATTAAAGGTGAATTAACAAACCTTATAGATGACTACATAGAAAAGATTCAAATAGCTTGGAAGTAGACATGTACACGAGCAATCTAGCCATTGTAGCAAGTAAAGAATAAGAGGTGCCAAGTGATTATGAACTAGTTTCATCTGAAGCCATTCACCACTCTTGTTTCTCGGAATAGAAGCAGCCCTACAAAATGGAAAATCAAGGTTAAGGTGGTAAATGGCAATAGATATCAAAGTCAGATGTAAAACAAAGAAGGCTTATACCACCCTATCAAAGAAAGGCTTCAAGTAACCAGGATACATAATCGCAAAAACACTCAAGAGAGCAAAGAATCACATTAACAATCTTCTTCAGGGTACAACCACGATAGAGGATACGAGATGACAATGGTCAAATAATGCTTCGAATTCAATTACTAATAACTACCAGCAACGACACCATAGGCTTTAAAATTACAGTAAAAACTCTGTGAACTATTGGCAGCATCACTAATTCAATTTCCACAACAAGTCAACAAACCAGGGTTCCAAAACAAAAACCCAACTAGCATCCAGAAATTAAATGTCTATCGTTCCATCTGCTCGTAAACTACTAATCCATCATCAAAAAACACAAAATTACTCTAAAAAAGGCGACTATCAAGGCCACCATACAGTCACCAACACAGTATCATTCTTCATGTTTAAGTTTAAACAAAAATTCCCAATTATACAAAGTCATACATTAAGCCAAATGAAATGTCTTCGAGAAGACAAGGCCACCATACAGCCACCAACACAGTATCATTCTTCATGTTTAAGTTTAAACAAAAATTCCCAATTATACAAAGTCATACATTAAGCCAAAGGAAATGTCTTCGAGAAGACGATACAACAACAACAACGACCAAGCCTTATTCCGAAAATGATTTGGGTTCCGCTAACACGTAAACGAGAAGACGATAATTGAACAAATTCAAACAGGGGTGAATATCAACATAAAACCAAGGCATAATTCTACATAGAACAAACAATAATCAAACAGTAAAAAAAAAGTTTCAATCTTTTTAAAGTTTGTATATTTTGAACAATCATGATAAATATCTGACAGTTAGTAATTACCCAGAAATGCGAAAACCCCCCAAAATACTCATAAACTCATAATAATCAATAAACTGCCAAATACTGATAATTTAATGGGTAAAAAATGGCAAATAAATTCCCAAAAAAACAACAATAAAAGTAAAAATAGAGAAAAAGGGAGAAACTTTACAGCATATTAGCATGTTGTATATCTGCTTCAATAACTTTGAGGGATTCTTGACAAGTAGTAGACTTTGCGAGTTGATAACCCAACATTTAATCTTAATTTTTTCCTCTTAATTCTTCTTCAACTTTGATTAATTAGTGAAAAGCGGAAAAGGGTTAGTAGATTATGATACCATAAACAAAACCCAGAATTTTGATTGGAAACTTATTGAAGAATTTTGTGGGTTTTTGAGGAGAGAGAAAATAGATGATGAAGAACAATGGGAAAGGTGTTTTTTTTTTTATATATAATAATTATGATAAGTTTATTATGCACTTTGGTTGGGACAGCCTGTGTGTATTGGACAAACAAAATAATCATATAAATCTTAGTTTATCCTTCCAGAAACAGAATGCTGAGCAATGAGGTTTTTTTGGATAATAATCCTCTTTTTGGTCAACCCTAATTTTGATCAAATTATTGAGGGGATTTTTCCAACTTTGCCAGTTCGCCCCTTCTCACCTCTTGGCTGTCACTAGGTAAGTAGGATTGATCACTCTTGTATTAATTGGGAGTTATTTGGGACTAAAAATTGACTAGAGTTTGGGTATTAAAGGTCGACTAATGTCGCTGGAGTAAAGAAATCGAGTTATGAGATATTTTGTCTTTCGGTGCATGGTGTGAGTCAATCAGATCATGAACATGTGTATTGGATTAGTTGGAATAGACGTTGAACCTAGTAGTATTTATTCACCTCTTGGTTGTCACTAGGTAAGTAGCTACGAATCACTCTTGTATTGGGGACTAATAAGTAATAATTGATAAGAGTCTAGAATTTGTCACATCATATGAGCTCGATTTAATGTCGCTCGAGTTTGTCCAATTAGACCATGAACATGTATTTCGAAAAACTTAAACACGGTAACTCTAAAACGTCTCAAAGTTATAATACCTCCTCGTGATTAAAAAACACAGGCCAACATCAAGAGATACCCAATTGCAAGTCCACAAAGAACTTAAAATCTCCCTCAAAAATTGAAAGGGTAAAAAAAATTAAAGACCCATGGTGTCAAAGCGTTGACTAGTGAATATTTCACCGCCGTGAATTTCATGTCACGGGAATACGCGGGGGAGACGCATCATTCTACATAAGGGTACAGTAAAACAACATCGTTTATTTTACCTTTTTTTTTACTGGCATTCTACAATCGGGCGATTTTTCTAAAGGTATACTTTATACTTGTACTCCAAGTTGTATTAGTATTGTTTACGCTTCACATTACTTCTATTCTTAGATCTCTAGTACGGCGTACATGTCTAATTTAATCAATCATGCTTTTCACGATAATTTTTTTTTTTTTTTTTTTGTGTATGTGTAGTTGAACTCTACCCGTGATGCTCATGTATCTAAATTTTAGTGGATTCTTGAGCATTACGGGTCGAACGTTGCGTACATTTGAACCTTTGTTCATCACGTAGCTAGCCCCGGTATATTGTGTCACGGTTTCTAATTAGTCGACTGAAATTAAACACTCAATCTTTTTTTTTTTTTTCATTTTGGATTTGTTTAATTGGGTTTTATTATTTATTGATGAAGCTATGGGTAGATTTCTTTCTTTCTGTGAGTTGTCAATTTAATTTTGTTTTAGGGGTAGCAATTTATTAAGTAATGAAACGACTCCTTGGTAATGAACCATAATTTAATTGGCATTAATTGCTAGAGCTTGTAACTGAAGATTTGCAACCAATTAGACCACCATTAAAGTTTCCATGCATGTAGAACTTGTTCACAATCCATGGCTTTTTGAGGCTGTTTTATAGAAAGCATAGATTACTTGTATATAAACAGCTGATTCGAGGATTTGAAATTCAGGGTATCGAAATTATGGGTACGTACATATTGAAATTAGTAATGTACCTCAGTTTAATTTGATGTTCAAAATTGGAGTTCCTAGGCAAAAACACGTGTTTAGTGATTCGGGGCACTGGTTAGGTGCCCCTATACTGTTTAGGCGAGAGTCGCATTATAGGCACTGGGGTAACGTTGTTGTTAAAACTGATATAGTGACTGTCACTTTGGTGGTTGTTAACAATGTCTTCTGCATGCAGCTGGTTAACTGTCTGAAGTGTAGGGAGTTAGGTGTCCAGTATGGCTAGCAAAGAGGAGGCGTGTGCTGAGTGTACTCGGAGCTGTATATCGCTTCATCGGACAAAGCTTGACCCTTATCCCATAGTGTCCTCATTCTTCAAAGTAATGTTTGGAAAGCAATTTTCTGAGGAGCTGGTATGATCATAATAAGTCCCCCTTTATGCTGTGGTTTTCGATAACCTGTTAGATCATTTTCTTCTGCTGTCTGACAGTCAGGATTCTCGAGTATAAGTGAATCAATGTGTTTCTGTATCATTTCTGAATCTTAGGACTGATTGTTTGTCTCAATTTTGTGTTGTAGCTGTTAAGAATTGATGATCATAGCCATTGATTTAATGTTTTGGGATCTATTTATCATTAGTCGAAAGCTTGACATGATCTTAGGACTGATTGTTTGTCCCAATTTTGTGTTGTAGTTGTTAAGAATTAATGATAATAGCAATTGGTTGAATGTTTTGGGATCGATTTATCATCAGTCGAAAGCTTGACATCATGTTATGATCAGCATGCAGGTGAATTGCTAATCATAGTATAAAATGTTCTGATAGCTAGTAGTTTCCCTGTTTCACAGATTGTGCCTCCTAGATTTGCCAGAACTATTACATCACTGGAGGGGAAAAGGACTTATCTTGAGGATTCAACGGGGCAGAAATGGGATGTGCGCCTGTCAAAAGTAGGGGGCTCCCTTGTATTTGAACGTGGATGGCATGAGTTTTCACTGGATCATGGCATTGAGCTAGGTGATTTTGTGGTGTTTCATTACATCTCAGGATCACATTTTATTGTCCAAGTTTTCACTAGAAGTGGCTGTGAAAGGCCATTGCTTTTCAGTGATTTGAACTTCCAGAATAAGCGAAGTAAAGCTGAGCGTGATTCTGTTGTCAGAGGAAGTTCAGATGGTACATCTAACACAGATTTGCCACCAAAAGCTTGTTCAGATTCTTGTATGGTTGCTGGACTTGATGTTGATAGTGTCCGAAGGCAGGTTACTGTAAGCAAATCTGTGCCTCTGGCCGAAGATTCTCCAAGTGAAGGGAGAAGTCGCAAAAGGCCTAAACTTGCTCCTGCAGATGATTTTCTATTTGATCCCTACTTCAAAAGCACAAATATATCTGGAGAAGAGGATAGAGACCATCTGTTTGATCTGTCCACCTTTGAGAATCCTGTCCAAAAAGTGGATACTATCGAAACAAGTATAATCCGAACGATTACATGTCCTAAATTGGTTAATGAGTCACAAAATGCACTAGTTGGAACTGCTTCAGTTATCGAGAAATGGGGAGTTGCTGAAACTAGCCCTCTATCAGGTTAGTGAGTTAGTCTCAGAATCTCTTTTTCTGATCAGGGTGTTTTTATTTTTGTGGAAAGGTGAGTAATATTGATCTCAAAATAACATGAGGAAGTCCTCACCAGTTTACAACAAGACAAGCAAGACTAGTACAGGTTACTACTTCATGGTGTCTAACCAAGTAACCATTCCCTGTCATTCATATTAATGTTTTGACAGATTTTCTTAGCTCTGAGTTTTACACAATCTCTGAGGTTCTTGAATCATGACTACTCTAGCTGCCATTGTTACCGACAGTTCCAGTCTACAGTTTTTCCTCTCCCACCAGACTAGATAAATCATACCATATACTCATTGTGCTAATTTTGGAGTTTTGGGCCCTGCCTTCTACTACTGCACCAATCCGTTACATCTGTTGAGGGAATGTGACATCTGAGTGTCTTCATCAGTTATTTCCTGCATTGTTGGCTATATGGACATTCAAAAAATAGGTGATCCTGGGTTTCATTATGCTTTTGACATAACATACGTGTCGCATCAGTGCATACCCCAAGTTGGAACAACATCTCTTTTAGTTTTACCTGCATGCTTTTTCTCCTTATTAGCCATGCTACAAAGCTGTGTTTAGGTACATAATACCCGTTCCACAACAATTGTGTCCAATCTACTTTAGGATCTTTATTTGCTATCCATTGATATCCTTCCTTAACAGAGTATTTCTTGTTTGAGATGAGTCATTTCCCATCTTTAGAGGCATCTATCATTTTTCGAGTTACTTTCCATGCATTATGCATCTTGTATTCTTGTTAATCATGAAAGTCTTTTTGTCATCTGTCCTAGATGAAGTATGCTTGGATAGGGAGGAGTCTACTTTGCTGCTCAAAAGCTGTTCGGATACTGACATCCCATCACGGAGTAATATGCCGCTGAACATCACTGATAATATGATTGCATCATGCTTTCCCGCTTTATCTGAGGAAAATTGTCAGCCGCCTGGTATTGTGCGCCTCCTTATTTTTTTAAAGAACCGATCCCTCTATTAGAATCAAGTTAGTCCCTAGGGCTAGAATCTCTCTTTTCATAGATAATATGAAACCAATCGATCGGAGTGTGAACTTTGGAGTTTTTTCCATCATACATCTTGTTCATTAATCATGTACTATTCTTTGGCTTCTGTCATAGATGAAGCAGGGTTGGCGAGGAATAAATCTGATCTGCTGCTTGATAGTTCATCCGACATTGTTATCCCGCCATGCAGCAATGTACTGCAGAACATCACTACTCCAATTGCATCTGTATCAGCAGCTGCAGAAGCAAATTGTCAACCGCCTGGTATATTTTCTTTTTGGCTCTCCCCTTTTTTTGCTGCAACTGAGATAATCTGCATGAAGATCAAATTACACAGGTTTTAGTAAAATGTTTTAGTCTTTCAACACTGATCAGCTCCTCAAAAAAAAAAAAAAATGATCAGCTCATCTGTGCTCATCAGGTGCAACAGCAAGAATAGTCAAGAATGGACAGAAATCCTGTCGGGGTTATGGGGAGGCTCCTCATTCGTGCAATGCTCACTGGGGCAGTATAAAGTTTCAAAAGCATGAGGGACTCATTAACAGTGGTGATTATGGTGTTTCCAATGCTGAAGTGTCACCAAACAAAGGTACCCTCGAGAAGGTGATGAAGCCCGAACCTGTGGATTTCTCTGATTCTACATCACCAGTTATCATCAAAGTCATGTGCTTAGTTGAGCAAGATAGCGAACCTTTCCTAGTAAGTCCAATGCTCCTGTGGCAAACGTTATCTTTGTATTTCCTGGTTTAAAATGCTTTTAGTTTTGTTTTGTTCATGTTGTAAGATCATCTTTGTGGATTTCTCTTACTTAGGAAGATCTATTCTATTCCTGAACCTGGTTAACAGTCATAGGTCACACCACACAAGTCGTGTTTTTTTCGACACAAACCTTTAGACTGTCATGTAAATATGTAATGAACTCATTGTGAATGCAAAGATAAGGGACTAGAAACAGGCTGTTTCTTTCTTTTTTTTCCGGAAGAAGTTTGTTGCATACTATATCTTGATAGTGCAGAGCTTTTGCGTCGTGTTCATGCTTTTCTAATCCGGTTATCAGTGCACCGTTTCATTAGACACAATGCGAAATTGCAAATGCTTTGCACCCTCGAGATCGTACATTTCGTATATATATCAGTAACCCTGTTTGTACTCTGACTTATCCAGGAACTGCCCGAGTGTTTACCTTTAAAGCTATGGAGACTTGGCGCAAAGTTGGACAAGAAGCTGGTCGTGCTTAGAGATCCAACCGGAAGACGTTGGCCGGTTTTATACCATGAGAGGAAAGGCATCTATGTATTGACAAATGGCTGGAAAGAATTTAAGAAGTATAACAACATTCAGCTTGGTGATCACTGTACTTTCGTGCTAGAAAATGTGGAAGACTGCATTTTTAGAGTCGAAATTAGTCGTTGATAAGCTAATTTTTTTTGTCTTAGGGACTGAGTTCTGGTAGTTAATCAGATTGACTGGGTTCCATTTCGCAATGTACATGGAATTACAAAAACAAGAGATGTTATAGCTTTGCCAATCCTTTGAGTGCCCCTCTCGATTCTAGTACTGATAATTGATTATTATCGGTCAAGACGCAAACAACCCAATAAAAGCGCCATCTTTCTCAATATAAATCTTAATTTCTCAAACGCATTACCAATGTCGTGTGAGAAAGTAGACTCTTTTTAACTTACGAAGTACTATCGATTTTTTGTACAAAGTCTGTTACTAGTATATTGTAGTACCTTAGTTTTACCTACTACTTATTTGAGATCACGTTTGAAGACTTTGAACAAAAGATGTACTAACAGTGTACGTACGTAACACTCACGAATCACAAGCTTTTTTTGTTGGCCGAGTCACGAGTCACAAGCTTAAACGCAACATTTTGATACCCTTTAAAGTCTACAACATAACAACAAGATACGACAATTGTATTTATTTGTTTTAGTCCGTAGTACACAAAGTATGGAAATGTTCCATTTTCTAGTCTTTACTGAAGTTAGGGCTCCTTTCTATATAAGGAAAAAAGCTGAAGTGTTGAACTCCTACTGCATTTGCTAATTAGAAAGAACAAATCAATAAAACAGATAATAACATTGGATAGTTGGGGGGACTCGGGAGTCTTAAATGCTGCCTATGCCTTGCCTTCCTTTTTTTTTATCCCATAAACAAGAATCATATATTCCGTAGTCTCCAGGGTGGTAAAAAACTAAAAATCCATAACGAGTTTTAACACGTAGTCACGTATGTATATTTCCGACTTTGGAATAAATTCAAAATGTAAAATTCCTTTAGTAAAGCTACAATTACAATTACTCCGTATATACTAATACATTAAACTTAGATACGATCATGTAAGTTACTTTCGAAATTTCAGATAACAATATTTAAAGTCAAGATTTTAAACAAAGTTAGTAGTATGGTACAGTATATCAAATTATCAATATTGAATTGAAAATTTGAGATTAATAAATTACATGATTATAGCAATGAAGAAATGTACTTTCTTGGTAGTAAAAAATGTTTTTTAATCTAGAATTGGACAGTCTGAAGCTGACAGATGAAAGATTGATCACAGTAAAGTTCTGATCTTTACTTTGCTTCTTCACTTCACCCAACCCAAGTACACCCAAAGTAAATAAAAACCAACCCCAACTGTGTTCTTCTTCATCACTTTTTAAAAACCTCAATTATTCTTCTGTTCTGCCAGAAATTTACTGTCTTGCTTCACTGTTTCATCTTCTTTCTGTTTATAAGGTAAATTTTTCTATTTTTTTTTAATATTTTTTACTTTTTAAGGTTGTACATTGTTTATATTTGTTTTATTCTTCTACATTTGTGAATTATGCACAATGTTAGTTACTGTTTTAACTTCTAATAAATATGACGGTTTCATATGAGGATTCATATTAGTCGACCCGAAATCATTTCTTGTGTTATTGTTGCGAGGGTTCTAGTAGAATTGAATTCCTATGGAAGGTGTAAAACCCTACATTTCTGAGCTATTTTCAGCTTCCAGGGCTAAGATCCATGTTGGGTGGTGGTTGCTTCTTTAGTTAATTGTTATGAAAAAAGCTGACTCGAACCAAACCCTATATGTTGTGAATCTAACATGGTATGAGGCATAATTCATGGCTGAACCGGACCCGAACAACCCGAAAATGTTATGCATTGGCTAAGATTTGATCATTTATTTTACCTATAAGTTCAAGGAAGTTGAAGGTTACCGGGTGACGATTCATATTAGCCGACCCCAAATCATTTTGAGAATAAGACTTGGTTGTTGTTGTTGTTGTTGTTGTTGTTGTATTAGAATTGAGTCCCTAAGTAAAACTAGCTCGGACGTTGTTCTTTGAGTCCTGTGCCTGAGCATGTTGTTAGAAGCTGCATATTCCGGAGTTTAAGAATCCATATGCTCGAAATTATATTCATGAATCACAGTACAACTTAGTTATGGGATTTCATGTTTGCGTATAGCATTGCCATTGTTAGGAAAATATAACTTCATACTATTGTTTCATGAGAATATCATGATATACATTGGTTTTAGTTGCTTCAACAGCAAGTATATGTAGTGTATCTTGTTCGAATTCCCAATGCATGAAGTAAGTATTGAGCTTTCTTCTCTCTGACACTGAATATGATGATTTTGGCATCAGCATGTTTGATTTAGACTTACTGATGGCCTTGTCAATTGTAGTTAAACTAATTGTTACAAGTGTGGAGATGGGTCATGAGATGGATGCTTGTGATACGTGCTCCCGGAATTGTTGGTTGAAGCATAAGAAGAAGCATGGTGATCCTCCAACGAGTTCTGCATTTTTTAAAATCATGTTTGGCAAGAAGTTTAGTACTGTCTTGAACTTACCTCCTAGTTTCTCTAAGAAGGTCAAGACACAGGTGGGAAAGAAGTTTGCCCTCGAGAATTCTGAAAGGCGAAAATGGGATGTTCAGCTGTCATATGTGGAAGGCACACTTGCCTTTAAGAAAGGATGGCACAACTTTGTGCTAGATCATGGCATTGAGCTAGGTGACCTTCTGGTGTTCCATTACTTCAGTGACTTGCATTTTCTTGTTCAGATCTTTGGTAAAAGCGGGTGTGAAAAACTGTCCACTCGTGGGAGGACTGATAGGAGCTGGACAGCTGAAACTACTAGAAGCTCTATTCCTAGGAAACGTCCTTCTGAATTCTTACATGAAAAATCAGCTTTGAGGAAGCGCCTCCACTCTTGCACTTTTTCTGATTCAAGCATTGATGTCAACACTAGGCCTAGAAGTGTCGAAATTATGGAAGAGGAAGAGCCACCTGCACAACCACGAACTGATCCAAGCCAGGTGTTTACCAGCGAGAGGCCTAAAGTGGCTCCAGCGGCTGAGAGTTTGGAGGAGCCATGCTTCATGAGCAGCAGAGACGCAAATTATGTTGTGGAAGATGATAGGAACCGTTTATTTGATCTGTCCACATTTGAGATGCCAGAGAAGAATGCAGCCATTGACAGAGAAGAGAAGAAAGACTGTCTATCAGATTTGCCCACTTTCGACTTTCATGAAAGTGAAATAGATGCTAATGGAAACCATGAACTTCATCTGCAAAGAGATACATACGGAGAAGTGTCGAACACTTTTCAGAATGCTGAAATTGGTATGCCAGACAGGAAACGAATCATTGAAGATGAGAGAGACTACCTTCGAGATCTGTCCACCTTTGACATACCTGAATATGCAGCAGAAGTTAATGAAACCAGTGAACTCAGTGTGCAAGGAAATAGCAGAGAAGTCTCAAACACATCTCAGAATGCTGAAAGTGGTATGCCAAACAGGAAAACTACCAGTATTGGAGAAGAGGAGAGAGACTACCTTCAAGATCTTCCCACCTTTGACATACCTGAAAATGCAACAGAAGCTAATGAAACCAGCAAACTCATGCAAGGAAATACATGCAGTCAAGTATCAGGCACTTTTCAGAAAGCTGAACCTTGTATGTCAGACAGGAAACCAATCATTGACAAAGACGAGGAGTTAGACTGTCTGTTTGATGTGCCCATCTCTGAGATGCATTTAAATGATTATGCCATTGAAAGTGGGAAAGACCACTTTGATGGAAATGTATTCTGTCAAGCGTCTGATGAATTCCAAAAGGCTGAAACTGGAGCTGCTCCATCCGATTTTCAAGACAGCCTTATCCCTGAAAGAAACTCTGAAGTACTGCCAGGTTAGTTCATGAATTTCTTTCTACTCTTCTACTGAATAACTCTAAACAAATTTGAACAACCATGTCATTTTGTAACCTATTTAATGTTGGTTTGCTGTATTTCTTGTACTTTCTGTCTCTGTCAGACGATGTTGAAGTTGGGTTGGCAAGTCGTGGATATGCAACACTTTCAAGCTGTGCACCAAGTGCTGGCTTGCCTTTGCGCTCCATTATCCGTCAACCAGAAACCTCTGAACATTTGTCTCCATCAGGTTCTTGCCATCCACTAATTTTGTGTATTCTTCCAAGTATTCAATCGAATCTTTTGTATTGTATTTCTTTGCTGCAGGTGAGAAAGCCATGCTAAATAATGTAGAAGCGAGAGTGTTCAAGCAAGAGCCTGTTGCTAATGTGGTTACTGATACTTCCGCTGGTGCTGGTAACCGTTCTAGTGAGCGGACTTATAAAGATCTTGGTGAGGCTTTGATTCATATTATGAATGTTTCCGTGACTTATTTTTTAAGGTTCTCTGTTGATGTAGCTCTCTGCTGCAGGCGAGAAAGCCACGATAATTAATGAAGAAGCGAGAGTGTTCAAGCTAGAGCCTGTTGCTAATGGGGTTACAGATATCCCTACTGGTGAGCAGATTTATGGAGATCTTGGTGAGACTTTGATTCATGTTATGAATGTCTTTGTGAAACTTAGTTTAGGAAGTTCTATGTTGATATAGCTGTTTGCTGCAGGTGAGATCACGAAACCAATCAATCAGGAGGCAATGGTCTTCAAACAAGAGTTGTGTGGTAATGCAGAGGCTGATAGTTCTCTTAGTGCTAGTTTCTCTACCAGTGGACAGACTTCTGGAATTTCACTTCCTGAGATGGATGTTGAAGGTAGTTAATGTTTTCCATTGCATGACACATATTTGGTTTTTTACGTGTTTCCATTATAAATAGTATGCGCTAATGGTGGACAGCGTACTAGTGAGCAAATGTATATGATGGAAAGGTCTAAAATTTGTGGTATCAATTGCTATGTGCTGATTCAGTTCTACGGTGATCAGGTGGAAATAAGAATCCCGTCAAGCAAGAAGCAAGGGAGTTTATGCCGGATAGTTGTCTTGGTGGTAACTTTACTATCGATGAACAGACCAGGAATTACTGTGTGCAAGATTTTTCTGAGAATTTCAACACCCCTATGGAAATTGAACCTAACGTGAACATAGTCATAAAGCCAGAACCAGTGGACTATGATGCTCGATCTACAATTGCAGTCCAAGTTAGAGATAGCGAAAATTTCTTGGTATGCTCTTTTCTGACTATTTCAATGACACCCTTGTCATGTGCTTGTCTTTAGAGAGAGGGCATGTTGTAGAGCTCGTTCTATGTCCTTCTTGCTTCCTACAAGCCCTAGCCCTTCGGTTCAATTCCTTTCTTTTCCCGTTGGGCAAAACAGACTTGAAGTAGCTGTTCATTAAGAGATGAATGCAAAGGAATTTCCTTTTTGTAGACGTCTGTTTGTCTCCCACACGTCCTATACGGATTTTGATTCATCGTTGTAATCTTGATATGCTAATGTAGGAGCTGCCTGAGCCTTTACCAGTGAAGCCACTAGGGGGCAAAAGAACCCGTAATAAACTTGGTCAACAGCTGGTATTGGTTCGAGATCCTGCTGGAAGACTTTGGCCTGTTATTTACCATCAAAAGAACGGCTTCAAGGTCTTGACTAGGGGGTGGAAGGAATTTATGCAGGCCAACAGCATTCAACCTGGCGATAAATGTCTTTTCATGGTCGAAAACTTGGAGGAAAGCCTGCTCACTGTCAACGTTGTTCATAACTAAGATGCCTTCTTATGCCCCGAATAACAATATATGTAGGAAGTAGGAACTAATGTCATCATAGCCTAGTACTGTCTGAAACAAACGCCCTGCTGGCTGCTGCTACGCATATTGTAAGAGCGGATGAGCTCCCCTGCCCATAGCAACTATTTAGATGAAACTTCTGAACTAAGTTTTGTTATACTATCGTGCTGTTGACATGAAATCGTCTGAGTATTCAAGACATCATCTTCTTTGTTGTGAATGACTCGAAAAGGATTCCAAAACTAGGAACTGTGTCTTGAAATTTGTCATATGAGACTTATCAGATTTTGCGACATTTTATTAGTCCAACCAAAAAAATGAGAGTGATATCACAATGACACTGGAAATTCAACCAAAAGTTTCTTTTCATATATTGAAACAATATGCACAAAAGGCCTTGAAAGATTGCTACAAATGTGTTTCTAAACAATCTCTCATGGCACTTTGTGCATACTTATGCTCACTAATTACCTAACTAATGCATTAATCTCGCATTAAAAGCACACCTAAATCACAACATTTAAAGAAACAGTCAAGTCATCTCAATGGGATCAGGTGCAGTAGATGCAGCCGATACTTGATTTTGTTCCTTAACAACTGCTCTTCTCAGCTTAATCAACCACTTAACCATGATTACGCCGTAATCATACAAACTAAGCGCGATGTAAAACCCGATTCCGCCAATAATCCCATTTGAAATAGAGTAAGTCAAGGGCATAAGTATCATGGTAATAAAGGCTGGCATAGCTTCCTTCATGTTACTCCAATCAATATCTTTTACCACTTTCATCATCAAAACCCCAACTACTACTAGAGCTGGCCCAATAGCCCATGGTGGTACACTAGTCATTAGAGGGGTCAAAAATAGTGACAAGAGAAAGTAAATCCCAATAATAACTGCGGTTAATCCCGTCCGACCGCCTTCTAGAATCCCGGCCGAGGATTCAATATACGTGGCAATGGGTGATACGCCAAGGGCGGACCCCACAATGGTGGAACTTGCATCCACCATGTAGGCCACATATTCTCCTTCAAAACTGCCCTTATCATCTATAAATCCTCCAACTTCGGCCATAGTGTATAATGTACCAGTTGTAGCTAACACATCTACGTATAACAATGTGACTAGAGCCACCCAAACTTGACTGTTGTTAAAATGTGCAAAGCTAATTGCACCAGCTGTGGATTTAATCATATGAAAATCAACAACTTTTTTAAAGTAGTTGTAAGTTGCTTCACCATTTGGAGTGTAAGGGAAAACCGTGACACTAGTACCCCTAAACCATGAAATAAATGTGACAAAGAGTATACCATATATCATGCTACCTTTGATATTCTTCATCATGCCAAATGACATTATCAACAGGCCCACCAGGCCCAACCACAATGTTGGGCTTTGCATCTTGCTATCAACACACAGGCCGGTAGTCGGGTCGACAGTCCGACACCCGGTTAGTGTGAGCAATGTGGATGGATCAGGACCCACCAAGCCCAACCCAAGATGAGCCTGAAGCCCAGTGAACGCAATAAAAAGCCCAATACCCGCAGCGCAAGCGAGCCGGACCGGTGTCGGTATCAAACGGGCCAACTTAGCCCGAAGCCCAAACATCGCTATGAGAAGAAAAGCCACACCTTCAAGTAGAACAACAGCCATGGCCGTCTTGTACGACATGGGCCCACTTCCATGAAAGCCCACCATGTTATAGGCCAAGTAAGCGTTGGCCCCCATCCCTGGGGCCAAGCCCAATGGAAGGTTAGCAAAAAGGCCCATAGCAACTGACCCAATAAAAGATGCCAACGCGGTCCCCACTATGAGGTCACTTTTAAGCTCAGCTAAGCATTTCTCGTACCCTGGGTTGGGCTTCAGTACGCACTCAGGTCCACCCGGGGGCGAGCAATCCTTAGCCGAACAACGACCACCAGAATCAGCGATTATTGTGGCGTTGACGGTTAGAATGTAAATCATAGCTAAAAACGTAGCTGTTGCGGCCCTCAACTCTTTCGTAAAGCAACTATTTCGTGCCTCGAATTTGAAATACTTACCGACTACGCTACTTGCAACCATTGCATTAAGGCGATTTTGAAAGGTTTCCCACTTTGCACACAAGGTATTACCTCCTACACACAAATCTCCTCCCATTTTGTGCGTGTGTTTTTTGCTCACTTTTTGTTGTTGTGTGTCGCTCAAGCTTTGAGTTACATGAAATGGAATGATTGGAAGGGAGGAGGGGAGGAGGGGAAAGTAGGGAGAGTTGGACGTACTTTATATAAGGAGCGTTGAAGGTTGAGGATTAAAAAATAACAGTGGGAAGCAACTTTGCCCGGAGTTTTTGGGAAGTGGGATTAAATTAGTGTAATTAGTTTCATAATTATATATCTTCCTATAATTGACTATATTATCGAGGAGGAGTGTACGCCTATTTGTATTTTTATTAGTACGTCTTTGGTCTTTCTATAAAAGACAAGTTTAAAAATATGAATTCATGCTTTTCTTCATCCTAGCTAGCTCGTTGCCTATCTTTCTTATTCCGTTACAACTAATGCTACAATTTTGGTCTATCTACGTATCACTAAATCGTCCATAATTTAACCTCGTATAATTTACCTAATAATATTTGATTTACTCGTTACCTATCTTTCTTATTCCGTTACATCTAATAATGCTAAAATTTTGGTCTATTTTGGTCTATTTACGTATCACTAAATCGTCCATGGTTTGACTTCTGATAATTTAATCTTTATCTGAATAAAAGATGTATTTATACCAACATTAAGGGTATATTCATAATATTAAATCTGTTTTATCATCAATATATGAGTTACAAATTTTAAAGGGTCTGGATGCAATGACTTCTTAGATGTAAATATTTTTGTGATTATTTTCTTAATGTATCGACTTCCTAGTTTCTAGTTGTATAGTTAGCTAATATCTTGGGGTACGTCTCTTTTCTACACCTAGATTAACTTTGTACGAAATTGTACCTTGATGACTACGGAATACTCCTTATACTATTAAAATAATGATGCCACGGAGTATATAGTATATTAGTATGCTCAATTTTTTTTTTTTTTTTGAAATGAAGACGACCTTTATAGCTCAAATAATTTCGGCAATAAAATTCGAAGCAGCAATATCAATACATCAGATGGACTAATATCCACTCAAACCCAAGTGGAATATTCCACCGGCCTAATATGAGCAGCCACATAAGCCGCTCGATTACTTAGCTTACGAAAATGTGATTAAATGAACAAGAAGAGAACGAAGCTACTGGAAAAATCAAAACATCCAGACATGAGACCAAAGTATGCTCAAATTTTACTGAAGGTAATCCTTGTTGACTGTTAATGTATGTTAGTTGTATGGTCAATGCTTACTAGTAGAGTACTAGAGTAGTATCATTATTATATTTTTTGAGGGCAGAGTAGTATCATTATTACTATACGAGGTTGATTAAGTTCTAGTTTATCTATGTCAATTATTAGTACTGAATAATGTACGATATATTATCATCATCAATACAGAATTTTCAATTAACTAGTTGGCTAATTTAATTAGAGGTTGACCAATTGATGTGATCGATCGATTTGTGATCATATTGATCAGTTCTTAAGACTAGGTTGATTACAGATCAAATGACACACCAATATAAAACTATACGAGTATATATTTTTCTGTTCTTTCCCGCATCCTACATACTTTGTGTAGGAGTAAATAGCTTTGAATGGCTTATTGATGAAATTCTCACAAGTCATGACAATCTATTTTTCCGGCCTTTATTATACCTTACACTTTTATACCTCAACTCCGTAAAAATAAGCAAATGATCGATCGATTCTATGAATTCCTTAAGGGCAACCCCGACAAAGATGTCTTTCATTCTAATTTAAGACGCACTTCAATCATCATATATAAGAACAACAATACATGCAACAACTATACTACAACTTTATTACTATGTTATATATTGTGATAACAACTAATGAACTAATACTGCTATGTAGTATGTACAAATATAGTACGGAGTACAACTCACGAGTTTTTGTTTCCTAATAATATCAAAGCCAAATTTATATAGTCATAGTGATTTGTTGGGAGTACAAATGTACGCGTACTCAAAATAAACAATTGGCAATTGTGTCGTACATTTGAGTTTGTTGAGCAAATTTCGAAAAATAATAATACTTGGTATAATCTTGTCTCACGGCCAAATTAGTTGAGCATGACCTTGTTCCACGATATGTCTTTATGTGTATCTCTTTCATAAAAGAATGCCAACTCATCAATTCCATCAATGTAAACTAAGTAAATTAAAAGAATAACTATGGTAAATTCTAATCTTCCACGAGAATTTACTGATGGCGGGTTACCAAAATAGGTTTATCAGGCCAGCAGTAGCAACCAAGCTTTTACTAGACTTATACGCGTAAAAAGATATGTGTAATGAGACTGGAGAATTACACTGATATCGAAAACATATACTCCCTCTTATCTAAAGAGACTTTCATGTTTCTGTTTGCAGTTTTGAGTTGTCATGTTGGAAACTATATGTAGACCAAATGAATCGTTCACTTGCTTTAAAAATTAGTAAGTATTTCATTCTGCATTGTAGTCAACCAACTCTACTGGATTTCAAGGTAAACGGGTATTTCATTTAGTCTACAAATAGTCCCAAACATGGCAACTCAAAACTGCAAAATGAAACAGGAAAATCTCTTAGCTTTGGGTAGGAGTAGTATACAGTCAAATAGCATTTCATTGGCCAAGACGTGTTCAGTAGTACACTACAACCTTATACATATGATTTTGTATGATCCATCTAATATTCTTAGTGTGATTTGGGGCATCTTTTTAATTAAATTTTTATTAAATCAAACAATTTAGTGCATTGGATAGTATGAGTTGGATAAAGATGTGGTAACACAGCTTACGGAGACATTAGATCGTAGTTTATGATTTGATGAGGTCAATTATGGACGTACGGCGTAGCTTCTTAATCTTAATATAATGGGTTAATGACATGGTGGCAGGTATATTTTAATTAGTTAACACCAAAAAAAGGCTTAATTAGTGCCAAAATGTAGGCATCACTAATTAGATTTTCCAATTTCAATGACGTTACCCTAGTTCTAAAGGACGATTCGAATTTGTGGAATTACATGAATTTGATTTTATTTGCATGAACTCACTAACTTTACGATCTCAAATCTTTAATATCTATACTTAAAATATCAACTATGTTTTTCGAGTAATTCTCTACGTACTGTTTGATAACTTGATAAGTAGTGCTAATAATTAATAAACATTATTTTTCCGTGCAACGGAACCACAAATGCAATAATCTCGATGCCGGTGAATTTGAGCCTTTAGTTAAAAATATCACCTTACTTAGATGTTAATAACTTTACAAGTTAAAGTTAGCTGATATCTGCATTAAACTAGCGTTGTTAAATGTATAATGATGTGTTTCTATTTGCTCCCTCCGTCATTTTTTGTTTTTGTCTTTTTACTTTTCGTTTACATTCTTCTTAAATATAGGAGTATATATATATTTGAATCAAATGGCAACAAAGTAATGAAAAAAACTTGAAGGAGTAGTAAGGTTCTTTACTTATTATTTTCACCTTAATTAATCAATTAGCTTTCACTAATTATTATTAATAAAAATAATAATAATAACTAATTTCTACCGAGTAAGGATCCTCTAGAGTTTTTCTTTGGTGGAGTTTACGAAAACTAATAATAAGTCAAAATGAAGAATTTTGAAAGACAAAAATAAAAATTTTAAATTATTTATTCTTACCTTTTTAAAGTAAACTCTATCAAATAAAGTTTATTTTTAACTCTAGAGGATCTCTAGTCGTTTCTACCTCCTAGATTGTGAGGGTATCTCTACCATCTATAACCATATAGGTGGTTTATATTGAAATTTGCGAGATTTTTACATGGAGGATCTAATGTTCCTTAATTTTGACATGGTGCCGAATTCTCTTATACTGGCTAGCGGATCTGCTCATCCAACTACAAGCTAAGAAATCAATTAATAGCCCCCTCTTGTCAAGCTATAGTGTATCATGAAGCAGCATTATTATATAATACTATAACACCGGTTTTTTTTTTTTTTCATATATAGAGGTTTTTCGGATCACGAGTCATCTTACATAACGATCGTAGTTTTTTTTGGTGGTTTGAGTTTAACTATTTGACGTTAGCGTTGTATTTTGATAATTTCAGTTTCCGTTTCGTATGGCTTATAATTATGAATGTCCTTTACTATGGAATGTATGTGTTGTCAGGATATCTATACCATTTCATATTTGAATTTTAAAAAAGAACACTTTCACTTCTCTTTCAGAAATTAGAAATAAACAAAATGGAAGTACTTAAATAAAGATTTGGCTGGTGGAACATTCTTCCAGAACTTACACGGAGTACTTCATTTCAAAGTGAGTAAGTATTGTGTAAGACGGTCTCATACACTAATTTATTGTGAGACCACATTTGTTTGTACAAACAGTGACCACTTTTCAAAAAAAAAAAAAATTAGTGACCACTTTTACATTTTTAGTAACCATTATACTTCTTTAAGTGACTATTTTAATTTAGTGTAAGATTAAGATGGCTCGTATAAAATGAGTAAATGGGTTGTTCTATAAATTATGCATTTTATATTTTGTGACCAATTTAAATTACAACTTATGTGGTTAAATCTTAAACTAACAAGATCACTAAAATCAATATAATAATGGTCACAATGAATGTGAAATGATTCACTTTTTAGATAACTAAGTTCGTCTCACACTAAACTATCGTGAGACCGTCTCATATGAAACAAGATCACTACAATTAATTTTACTATTCCGATCTCAATTTACTACTAATAGCTCAATTTTACATTTTAGACAAATTAATTGTGTCTAAACTATAGACCTCTATCATTTGCAAACAATAAAATTAGTAATATTAAGTTAGAAAAGCTATCCCAATTTTACGAAACCTCGTCAACATGAACATATCCGTATGAAACTGTTAATTTTCTTTACTCCATTTTTAACCTTTTTAACTTACAGTATTATTCTTATTTAACTCGAGAACTTTTTTTGACCTCTCGTTCGTATAATCGTATGTCACAAGATTCTCAACCTTTATATGTTTCACCGAGCCATTAACTTTTTAAAAGTCTTCTCAATTTCCAAGTTACGCATGCCTTTAATTTGCACCCAAATCTTACAGCTTCAAATTTGATGCTCCTTTTTACTTCTTTCAGCCTATACAACTACAATAATAAACTTTGATGCAACCTTTTTTTACGTAGTTCACTTTTAACTCAACAATGTTAAAACTCATGTGATCACTAGGGCAAATCGAGACTCATTCTGAGGGACGAAATGAATCAGGTTTATACAATAAAGTACCATATAGGGAAAATACCATGTTATTCCGTCTCGGTTTTGAAATATTAAATAAGATGTGCATCCAAGTGCCGGATTCAACTATTTTAACAAAGAAAGGATCCAAACATCTAACATGAATACGCGAGTGATATGAAGAGTTCGAGATTTATTTGAGTAATAAGGAGTTGAATGTATATGCTTAGGTCAGGAAATGTATGTGCTATGGCTCGAGGTAGTTAAGCAAGTAGCCATACTAATCATTTACACTAATGTGACAAAAGGAATATACTTTATCAATATTTAGTACTCATAAAGTATAAAGAGTTGAATGTGGAGAATGCTTTTGAGAAATTTTATAAGAACTGTAAAAAGAACAAAAAAAAAAAAAAGTGGGAAAATATGAAATATACAAATGAAAAAGATGATTTGGGGAAATGAGTTTGGTTATGGAGCAATAAGTTGAAGGGGATATGCAGGTCCATCTTTTGAGTGATTTAGGATTTCATTTTTGTGTTTTGGCATCATTGCACCATTACTTTGTTACTACTATAGCCTATACTGAGTATATTGTATAGCATATGCTTTATTTACAATATAATGAATGTGGGATGACTCAGGTTTAAGGGTATATTTTTGTCTGTACATTCTTTTGGCTCCAAGTTGCAATTTTTCGAACTGAATGTTTCTGTCAAGTGCCAGAATCACATGAGCTTCCAGCTCTTGCAGGGTGTAATGAGTTTAGGCTCAATGTGTAAATAGGTGCAAGTGTTTCGACTCGAATGATGAGTTTAGATTTTCAAGTGTTACGAGTTTGATTCTTGTAGGATGTAGCCATGTAGTGGTGGCTACGGCCTACGCTAGTAAGCCTAGATTCATCCAAAAAGGTTGTGTGTTAAGTGTATGGAGCTAAAAATGAAATCGAGAATCTAAAGTTATTTTCTGAAACGAGCCATGCAACGTTTTCTCGGTTCGACCAATCCATCTTGGATTTTAACACCGTTACATTTAGGAATGTAGGCGAAAGTTACTGGAGTAAAACCTTTACCAATATTTGATTTCAATACATACAACTGATACAAGTATACAACTTACTCAAGAGTCAAAGAGAACAACTTTACTTTTGGCTAGTGGTCCGTTTAAAAGTGACATAAAAAAAAAAGTTTCAGACTCTCTAAAAAGTCCTTCCATCATCTATTTCTTAGTCTTAAACAACATCATAATGCAGGCAAAAGCCCGAAACCCATTAAGTATTGTAGAGCAAGTATTGTTCATATTTGAGGTCCAAAACTCTGAACCAGAATAAGTGCTCTTTTAACCAACATTCTGGTACATTCACCCACAGAAGTGGTAGAAATAGCTACCAGGAAAAAAAAAGATGGGGGCAAATAAACATTGTTTTGTCAACGAACGACACGAACAATCTGACATAAATCTTCACTTGCGGCGTATAATGCTTCACTTTTACACTATGATCAGTCACCATTCACCATCATATAGACTTCAGAACCAAATACAGTGTTTCTCATAAAATTTACCCATTAACTAAACATGTGGTAACAGAGGTTCTGTGGCATCAAACTTGCGTCTAAACCTCACTGCAACTAAATTACCAATTCAGTGAGTGGTCGAAGTTTGATGTGATGATGGATCAATAGTTTGGGTTGAAAGTAACACTCAAATCAAATCGGCATTTCAGTGAATGAAAGTTGAGAGCACTAAGCTGTAAACGAGTTTTAAATGTAAACAAGGAACGCAAAATTTTGGTCTATGAACTAACTCACAGATTAATATTTTGAAACACTTATCGGTCTGTTGATATAGAGAGGTAAGGTAAGAAGACACTATCTTTGTGAGGATGAGTGCCTGTTCTTCTTGTTGCCGACTTTTTTAGTACTTGATTCGGCCGCTTGCTGCTCTTCTGCCTTTTGTTCCTCTTCTAATTTTGCGAGCTGCAAGAAAGAATGAACCAAAAAAGAAGACGATGAGAATTTGGAAATTTGAGTTCAGATATATACATTAGTATAGCACGATTTAGTGAGAACTGAATTTGGACATTACCTCATCAAGAAGCGGTTTGAGTTCCCTGTATCTAACATCAGCAAGATCAAACCCATCTTTCCTTAGTTCCTGCAACATTATAGGGGTTCGTCACAACTTAATTTTCAGTTATCAAAGGTCTTTACTTGCAAGTGTCAGCATCTTATGTGTGAGTATCTTGCAACACCCCCCCCCCCCCCCCCCCCCCGGCCCATCTTCCAATTTTCCTCAAGAAAAGCAAAAGAGAGGGTCAATGACAATATGTGCATACAAATGATACAACTTCTCATAGTTGGCTTCTACAAAAACAGTTAAGACAGGTGAGCGATGGGTTGAGCGAACAGCTACACCTAGACATTGTGCAGATGCACTCCCCACAGTTTTTAAGTGAAAGGAAGTACCTCTCTTACAACTGCATCTAGATTAACCCAATACCTCTATAGAGGGCTCTACCGGAGGGATACGGACCGCAGGTTGTCAGATGTACACAACCTTAACACTGAATTCCAGTAGGACCCAGACTTCTTTCATAATCATGAGCTACAGTACTAATTTTCACCCAGACTTCTTTCATAATCATTTCTACAATCTTATCTGGAGGGTATACACAGACATTCTTAGGAAAAGGCCTAGTCTTGAAGTAATAATCTATGTCCTGTGAGGGAGAGTCTACAACCATCAGTGAACTTAAAACGTGATCAGGGTAAAATGTTCACCCACTGTTCAACAACTAACGCATGTGGAAAGTACCGCATCAGATTCTTCCTTATAAGACACATTGACCCACAAAATTGCACAACCAGCTTGAAAAGTGAAATATAAAGGCAACTGACCTTGCCGGTGTGTTGGGTATGCTCATATGCTGCCATCTGCCAGTATGTATTGGTGCGTTTGTAGAAGTCCTTCAATGACTCCCCAGGCTTCACAATAGACATAGAGGACAATGAGTGATGTATCAACATGAGGAAAAACAATTGGCTATCAAGCAAATAGGCTCTGTAGGCTAGAACTCAAAACACCAACATTCTGTTGGTTGGTACATAAAGATTACATGATTAGGTAACTATAAAGAATGTCGAACATCACGTACCACCGGGGTCCTCATTGAATCTGAAAGGCCAAGACTAGCCCTAATTTGCTCTATTCTTGCTCGTTTTTCCTTCCTGCGGAGACTCTTTCCTTCTCCTTTTATCAAAGCAACAGCATCTCCCACCTGAAGCGATTTTCCATCAACCTTCACAAAATTTAGGGAGTACAATCAGTAAGAATTACAAGAACAAAACCTCGCCTTGAATCAATACGGTGGTAAGTAGTAAATGGATGGGTAAACGAACTTCCAAAAGAAGGAAAGCGACAACCACGAAGTAGAAGAGAAATTTATTTCCAGGACCAAGAAGCAAAGGTAGACTTCTCCAGAACACTGGTGCATTAGGATTCAGTACTTCACTGTCATATACAGTAAAGGTTTTGCAAACGAAGGATCCAAATTGAGTTAAGGCTAACTAGGTCAGTGACACGATAACATGCACTGTACCAAAAGATTGTTAAAAAAGGAAATCCAGAAGCATAAATTTTTAAAATGTAATAATAAGGTTTACAAAAATACCAACGCACCTCCATCTCGTGATCACCATCATCGTCATCGTCGTCTGTTTCATGACCACTGCTTTCATCACTATCTTCACTGTCATCATCATCTTCCTCATCTTCATCTTCATCTTCTGACGCTTCAACCCATTCAGATTCAGAAGCCTGTCATTAAGTAGCTTAAAAGGTTCAGACTAATCTTGTACGTAGATAAAGTACAAACATGAACAAGGATCAAAACACTTGATTAGCAGAAGATAAAACAGATGCAATAAGAGCTGAAACTCACTGGTATTATGCACTTCCACTCATCCAGCTTGCTAAGATTAAGTGTGTATAAATCATCAAGGGTGATTTCTTGGTCTTTAACCTCCATCATGCCTCCATACAAGTACAATGTATCTCTTCCAACAGCCATGCATGCATTGATTCGCCCACAAGGTTTCACTACCTGAACAAACTTCAGAGATCAAATGACAAAAGAGGACGAACACAAATAATATCAGATAATTAATGGAGTGTTCTATGCTTCAAACCTCTGGCAAAGTAATATCTTTTGATTCCCTACTACTGCTAGTCTCACAAGACTTGCCATCATCTATTGGGCCACATCTACTACTATTGTCAGCATTCTCTGTTTCCAAAGACATATCACAAATGCTCTCCCTCAGATCATTTGCTACATCCCCATCATTTATTCTCCTCTCCACAGTATTTACTTCACTCGAGTCCATATCCATTGAAGCAACCTTCTCTCCGCGAGGGTCCCCACTATTCTTTTCTTCTGACAACTTTTTCAGCTGAAAAATCGAATAAAACACATCAATTAGGTTTAACATCACAGACTTTGACTTTCATACAATTACGCAAAGACAATAGCCATTTCGGTTCAGCAAATAGAGCAAAATAATGAAGAAAAAAACACAGACGTAGATAGGTTGAAATTTCAGAAGCAATTCATTGCAGCATGTGTCTATGGTATGATCTATTACATCTGGTGGGAGAGAAACAAATGTAGGCTGGGAAATTGCTTTCAATGCTTATGAAGGATTAATGAATTTATCTTTGCTGTCAAAACTAGAGCTCATATCAATGTAATAGATAGGTTATGGATGGAGAATGTGAACTAGAGACTTTTTCAAGTCTTTTCTCAGAGTTGTAAAACTGTAAAGGCTTTTCGTCTTGGTTTTGAGCATTTATACTAACATTTTATCAAAAAAATAAAATAAAATACCAGACATGGCGACAAATTACGTAATCAAATGGAAGGTGTGACTCTATGTCACTTATCAGTGGACAGTGGTATCTACCTATTACAAGGCCAGAAAGAGAAACTAAAGATAATTGAAGATGCTGTTATGATGTACCATATTAAAATTTATTTCTGAAGAAAGAATTGGACATTTTACTGAGGACGACATTTTTCATGATACCACCCCAGGAAATCGAACGTCAATGAAACATTTTCACTGTTCTCGACCTTTGAACTACTAGGTTAATCAATGATTTTCTAGTCCAGGTCTAGGTCTAGTGAATGTGTACTTCAAGTCCTATAACTGCCATACTTAAAGATTACGTCAAAAGTAAAACTTTGAAAGGAAAAACACAAAACAATTGGAGAATGGTTTCCCTTTGATATTAGAACTACTTTTAGAACCTTTTAATTATGTAAATGACAACATTATGAAATGAAGAAAGTTTCTACCTTATCTTTGCCGGACTTTTCCTTTCTGAGCTCCAGTGGATACCTATGAAAAGAGCGACTAGTTATAGTTTCAACATTAAAAGTCACAGATCACTTTAAGCCACCAAAGCAAGAAAAGTTACCAGTCTCATAGGCCCTACGATATTCGTATCAAACAATTTGACAGACAGGGCAAAGAAGCACACTGAGCTAACTTTTATCAGATAGATTTCTTGACTCGACAAATTGACATTACAAGCATGACCAGTGAAGATTGTGAGAATAGTTCTAAACCATGCCTTAGTTAGGCGACTTGGCAGATGCAGACATAAGACTTACAATTATATACAGAGTAGGAGTACTTCTAAAACTGAGTTTACCATCCAAGAAATTAATTTTATATAATCGTTCATGAGAACAAAAATGCAAAGCAAGCTCTCTGGTCTTCGGGTACCTCCACAGCAAAAGTTTATTACTCTCCAATAATAAAAGAATTAAGGAATTTACCATCGGCGATTATCCATCTGAAACCCATATAGCTCATTAAGAAATAAACTCATCATGACATCACCTGTTGAGACGAATAAAACAGGTAAACAATTTCATCACCAAAAAGGAATAGACATAAACCACAACAGTATCAGACCAAAATTTTGAAAGAGGGCTACAACTATTATGTTCCACATTGTGACTTGTGAGTGCAGGCCAATATATGAAATATCATATGCATCAGAGGCTATGGGTACGGCCAGGGTTTATATTTTAAAATGGGCCACTAGCAGATGTTGATAGAGTGTGTATGTATTCAATCCCACTTTGCCTTCTAAGGCCCAATATGCTTTCCAAGGAACCTCAGATATGAAGTAAGAGAGGGGTGTTGAAAGAAGGCTCCAACCCATATTATTTTCCATATGTGAATGCCCCACATCGGAAAAAGGGAGAGAGTTGATCACTTCAAGAAGTTACTCCTATAGCCAATTGTTTAAGGGTGAAACCTCCTTAGGTATGAAGTTAACTCCCTTGGATATGAGGTGAAAACACTCTCCTCCTTTAGGTGCGGCCCAGACCCGTCAATGGAATTTCAGACAAAATATATTAAAGGGTTAATTCACGTGGTACCCTCGTGTTTTGCCGATTTGCACGTGGTACCCAATGTTTTGCAAATTTGTACAAAATACCCTTGAGATTTGACTGTTTGCACACGGTACCCAAAACTTAACTCTATAATTAACACCGTCAACTTTTGTTTTTTAAAAAAAGGGTTAATTCACGTGGTTACCGAAAATCCACGGATTTACTTTTGGTACTTTGTCTAAAATTTAATATAGGGTTAATTCACGTGGTACCCCCGTGTTTTGCCGATTTGCACGTGGTACCCAATGTTTTGCAAATTTGTACCAAATACCGTCAAAATTTGATTAATTTTACATGGTACCTTTACCTTTAAAATTCCGTTAAAGCCATCAATTGGGAAAAAAAAACCTTTGATTTTCTCCTTCGTCACCATCTTTATCTTTCCCCCAATACTTTCATCATCACCATATTCATTCTTCTCCACCACCGTCATCGTCATCTTCATCATTTTCCACCGCCACCGTCATTTCCACCCATAATAAACACCATAATCACCATTTTTTCATTCTCCATTGGAATCAACTTTTAAACGGCGTTAACAGAATTTTGAAGGTAACGGTACCATGTAAAAAGAATCAAATCTTGGTGATATTTGATACAAATTTGTAACACTACTGGGTACCACGTGCAAATCGGCAAAACACGAGGGTACCACGTGAAATAACCCTCTTTTAAAAATAAAAAGTTAACGGTGTTAATAGGAGGGTTAAGTTTAGGGTACCATGTGCAAACAGTCAAATCTCAAGGGTAGTTTGTACAAATTTGCAAAACACTGGGTACCACGTGCAAATCGGCAAAACAAGGGGGTACCACGTGAATTAACCCTATATTAAATTTCAGACAAAGTACCAAAAGTAAATCCGTGGATTTTCAGTAACCATTTAAGAATAATTTATGAAACTGATATTCCTAGCATATACAAAATTCACTACATCAACAAGCAAAGTAATGTCTCAAAAAAAGTTGTTTAGCAGCATTCAGTTCGAATGGAATTGCAAAATTCTTAGTTAGAACCATCCAGCTCACTCTAAAGCCCTATATAGCGAAATCCTGCCAATGGGTGGCACAGGATGTTAAAATTCATAAATACACCCAGCATTGATGAACATCTACTAGAGCCAACAAACACAAGAAGGTGTGCAAGTCCAAATACACCAAATAGAATGCAAACTCATGAGAAAGAGGAAAAGAGCAGAAGAATGTCATAGAAGAATGTCATAGAAGAATGTGATCTTCGACAATGATCAATATTGTTTGCCTCTTCAAAGCAGATAATGCATAGAAGCAGAAAACAACTCCGGTTTCTACTTAGCCCATATGCAGTATCAGCTTGAATCCTTTTTTTTTTTCTTTTTCCAAGTGGTACTACAAGTTACTGAGTTAGGGTACAACTGACCTTCAACTTCCATATCCACCACTCCTCCAAAAAGAACAGCTCTTTTTTTGTGCACACACAGAGAAAATCCAGCACGAGCTCCTGGAGGCATCCCACTTTTTTTTACCTGATCAACAGGAAACAAAGATTCACCAAAAAAAAAAGGAAAAAAATGCAGGTGAATTTACAATTTATAGCTTTCTTTTTCACCAGTGGCCTCACACTGGACTGGTCAGTGCAAGTCGATTATCAAGAAAAAACCACAAACAAGGATATGTTTCATAAGAAACAGACATGCTACAACTAAAAAATCGATCAAGACGTATATAGAAGGGATGAAATCGACATAAGACTCATTAAGATTGCTATTATGTCACAAGAGAAACGCACAAGTTACAGAAAATGGTCCATTATAATCAAAGAAGACAGAAGTTGGCATCACTCCAATTATGTTTCACCAGGACATCCAATAGATCTACAACAGACAGTGTGACTTTGACGAAGACAAATATCCAACTTTCACTTTCCCTTGTTGATACCAAGTTATTCACTTTTTTTTTCCCCTAGTATATTCTCTCGTTTTTCATAAGAAAAACAAGGGCAACATCCAAATCTTATTCTCAATATGATTTGGTAGATACAGACTTTTATTTAGCTCTATTTAGTTTTTGCAGAAAGTCTGCTGGCCTTTTACTTAAAAGATTTCAACCTAATGCCTTGGTTGCTACTTGCTTGTTAGTTACTGAGATGGACAAATCTCATACAGAAAGGTAGCAAAGGTAAGTACTGTACATTGAAGATCCTATTACTGAACCCCTGATAGGTCAAACAACATAGAATAACAAATAGATCCAGTTACAGCACCAATAGCAAGTACAACAATGAAGGCCAAAAGCATCAGACAACAACAACAACAACTAGTCCCAAAGTGATTTGGGGTCAGCTAACATGAATCGTCATTTGACACCAGCATCCGTAAGCAACAGAAAGTTAAAAGTAGGGAGCAAACGAATATATAAAAGTAGTGAAAGAGTTAATTTAAAACGAAACAAAGGAAAACGAACACACAAAAGCAGAAGAAGTAACCAATAACCAAGCGAAAATAAGGTGATATAAACCATCATCGCATATGTTGTCTGATGTCCATACCTTGTTCCATTCCCATGTCCTAGGATCTAAAGACCACATGTCTGAGTGGACTACTCCCTTCTCAGAGTTGTTGTTTTTATCTGACGAAACTTCTTTGAAGTATCCTCCATACAAAAATATCTGCAAAGCCAAAACAACTAAGCCTTACAAAATGACCATGCAGGAGTAGAGTAATAACAGCCATTAATATCATGCAGATTCAAGTCAAGAAAAATAGCAGGCGGTTCAACAACCAACATTCATATTCATATCATTTATAAATTCAGATCATAAAAGATCTTTAAAGTAGGATAATTTCGTCTAAACATAAATGGCACAAAGATGGCAAAAGTTTTCACTCACCAACAAATTTATAAGTTCCTTAGGAGTCACGACAAAGTAAAACTTTTACAACAAGCTGAGTAATCAAAACACATCTGACCAACTATAAATCATCTCAGCGAAATGTAAGTTTCTTTGACAAAAAAGCTCACCAAGCCCTACAGTTTCTTAATGAACTATAATTAATCTAGTTATTTGTTCTTTCACAAACTGACCTTGATTTCTATGATATTAGAACTCTGCAACTCCATTACTGTTCAACTTGTCTTTTCTAGTTCACATGTTAGTCTAGGTAACTTACACGGGACTTTCAATCAGAAAACCAAAAATACTAGCACTGAACACAATCAACATCATAATACAGTAACCAAATGCATTTGGTAGCCAGAAATATAAATACATATTAAACAAAAGCCAATATACAAACCTCATCTTGATAAACAGCCAACTGAAATGCACTCCTTGCACTGGGCCACAAGGATGCAGGACTTGGCTTTATTTCTTGCCACTGCAGCCCAAAACAACCCACTGCTAAGCTACACTTACGCAACAGAACATAAAAAAAAAAAACATAATGATAATAGTATGACGGACTACACTTCACCTTGAATTGGTCCAAGTCAAAGACATGCAAATCGTTGAGGTACCTGTAATACAAAAATCATGAAGCATCTATCAAAATAATGTTTGGTGAAGTCAAACACCTGAATAGATATATCTATCGGAAAGACACAATCTCAGCACGTCAAGCAGGACAGATAGGGTAACACTCCACGCTCTTTCACTTACAAATATGTTTAATAGTCTGGACCATTATTCCTTAACAACAGATAACAGGCTACCACTTCAGCCTTCTGACTGAAACAGCCTACTTGAACTGGGTTTCAGTTTCAGCATCTAGCACAAACTTGAGCCACTTTTTTTTTTCTAGCAATACTCAGGAGGGCTAAAACCATAACACACGAGAAATGACTTCAGAATACAGCAAACCAATTTCACTGTTCAATGTGTTCTGTTACTTAAAGAACCGTACATGAGATTTTCACCTTATACTGCTATTCGTTCAGTTCTTTCGAAGCAATTGGATCCCTTCCATAATTCTTTTAGTCCCATAGGTTTGATCCTATAGAATATGACCCATTTTCTCATTGAGCGAGGGGTACAAAATAAATCAGTTTTTTTTTTTTTTTCCGATCAAAAGTAGTATGTAAAATCTTCGGTTTTCTTCTTCCTCTATCCCATAGCTTGTCCCAACTGGAGTGTTTAAGGTTGAGTTCATTACTATACGAAAATAAAAAGAACAACTGTAACTCACTATATGTGTGGCCTCTGATTATAAATTTGTATCAAGTTATTGAAGTATGCTAGCAATTATTTTGCTGTAATTTTTTTGGAGAGTAGATGAAATGAAATTGACCCTGTGTCAAGCATGAACCATCCATAGTAATGTTTGTGTACCATAAATATTCTTACTGTTAGGAAGATGACTACTGAAAGCTAGAACTTGTTTATCATACTTAAAAATAATGCTATGTAAGTTTAACTTTGCAAACACATTTAACAGTATCTGTACTTCACAAAAGAAAATCAGAAAGTAAGAAAGACTACCTTACTTCTCTAAGAGTGTCATAAAATCCTCCAAAAACTATAATCTTATGCTTGTATAGAACCTGCAGGAACCATACGAATGAAGAACATCAGTTCTCTAAAGTAAAATGAAATACCAGGTAACCTTAGCTACAAACTTACAGTATTACTTTTTAATAGAATGCAAAGGAAAGACAAAATGAGAGAAGTTTATCAACCTTATAACATGTGACCAGAGCAATTTGTCATTTTTTTGGTATCTACTATGCCAATCTAATACTACACTCCGAATTAAGTTCATGAACTCTCAAAAAGCTTCAGAACAAGTCTCATTAACTTAATGTCACAAACTTTTTGGCATCATTCACTGAGCCTATGACCCAACCCATATGTCTGTATCTTGATCAATAAGCATGTGCCTAGCTTGGACCATTTGATTTGTAACAATGAACAGAAAAGATCAATCACCTTTGGATTGGATACAAGAAAATAACAGAAATTACGGTATCAATTTAAGAAAAAGGTATTTTGCTGCACTCTGAATCCTAGATATACATCACATCCCGGAAATTTGAAATAAACCTGGCACTAAATACTACCAAACTAAATCAACGATGAGCTTACCATCCGATGACCAGACCTCGGACTTGGACCTCCTTTATAATTTAATTGTTCCCATTGGTTTGTCTTCAAGTCCAATACCCAAAAATCCTGTCATATAATATATATAAAAAACAAAGTGATACTCCACAATAGGTATAATCTCAACAAAATCTATAACGAGCAAGTGAGAAGGATCAACATTACATGATCTCATTCAGCAAGACAATGTGAAGAGAACAAGGAATATGCATGTCTCACCTTGTAGTGATGAAATCTTTCCTGATTTGGAGATGTAAATTCACCGCCTACAATAATCGATTACAAGTGAGTTGAGAAAAGGCCCTTCCACGGAAGGTTGAATGATATGCAAATGATTTAACCAACTGATCAAGAATCATCTTTACCAAAAATATAAAGGTAATTTTTCCATGCAACTGCTTGATGTGCACTACGAGGTGGCGGACTGTTAGGACTAGATACCGTTTTCCACTCTTGTTTTTCAACATCATACCGATAAAGATCACCATATACAAATGTCTGCATGTTCCACAAATACAAGTCTTCACAAAAAGAAAGAAAAGCCAAAATAAAAAATGACGTTATTCCTCACATGATTCACCACAGTCCACAGCCTAACCTTATTGCCATTGTAGAACTCGCCACCATAAAGGATCAATTCAGTCTCTTTCAGCGGGTTAATGGTCAACTACAAGATCATAAAAACACAACAGCTTACTACCATTGCAACACACAAATATCTCAGAAAGAAAACCTAAGATGCGAGAGTAAATACCGAACAGTTGGAACGAGGAGATGGAGCAGGCACATTATCCTCAACAATGACCTCTTTCTTCTTAGCTTCTTCTTTCTGTATACTCAACTGCACATCAAACACACAAACTTTTATACATACCCTACCCAACCATCTCAAAATTTCAGTTCCACATAGGCCGATGACGCAACATATCATCAATCGTAAAACTACCCTTACTTCCACAAACCCCAATCATTACCCATCCCAACATAAACCCTAAACCCCCTTCCAAAAAAAAAAAAAACCAAAAACCCTACACAATCAGCTAGAATTTCCGCCCCAAACAAGCAGTATATCCACCTTATTCACAATTATACAATTGCCCACCAAAAAATTTCCCAAATTTCACAGCAAAACAATCAGTTTCCCACTCAAAAGGATGACAATTAAGAATGTCCCATCAAATTAAAGAACCAAACTTTATGATATAAACAACATAAATCACAAGTGATTGATAAAAATACAAAGTGCCCATCTGTTGAAATCGAAAGAAACTGACCAAAATGGCATCAATGTCATCTTCAGGAGAAAGCTTCTTTGTCTCACGACGAGCTTTCTTCACTTCAGCCTTTGCTGTCTTCTTCTCTGTTTTCTCCTTCCCTTTACCCGGCTTCTTCTGCTTCTTCCCCATTCTTCTTTGCTTCTTCTTTCTACTGTGTGTGCAGACAGAGAGAGAGAGAGACAGAGCAATTGAAACTCGGGAAACAGGAAAGAACACCAAATATGGGTTACCCACTCACTTGTGACAGAGCATCAACTAGAATGTGACCGTCAAGTTTCATGTGTAGTGTGTCATATGTGTGGAGGGTCACCCACTCACTTCACCTGGCTTGAAAACCCGACCCGTATTTTCACAATTTAGGGCTCGTTTATAATCGTTTGAGACGTTTATAATCGTCGGAGCTATTTATTGGCGAGTGTCGAGTTTGTCAAAGTAATGTGAGTGTCTGTCAAACGGTTAAACATACTAACCAACTTGTTCACCACAACATCGATGTTTAAGACGCGTAAAACCAAATTCGGTTACGTCAATTAACCGTTAGTCATTTATATTCGGTTTTTACGATAATCAATCCTAGTTCTGCGGTTTTAATTTATTTGCGCACCCTAATCCAGTTGACGCTCGGCAGTCGGCACCCATCTGTTTCCTGGAGTCTTGACCACAATGACTAGTAACAGAAGCTTTCTCAACACACCTGACCCGGCCCAAATTGTCAGTTCATTCAAATTTCCGTTGGAAGCAACTTCTGTTGTTCAACTATGAATTGAGAGGAAAGAGAAAGCTGGACGAGACAGAAGCGTCATGGTGAAGACATCAAATACTGGGTTTTGCTGGTTTTCCCTTCTGCTCTTACTTACAATTCAACCAATACTCTGTCTAACTGTAGCTGCTGAAATTCACCATCACAAAGACCAGGTTTTATTTTTTTGCTGACATTTTGATTCCCAACTTTATAATCTTATTCTTCAAGCTTCATTGTTAGTTCATCTTCCATTTTCATTAGCCTTGATTCTTTGATTCTGTGCATTTTATAAAGGTTTGGATTGTAAAAGAAGTAATTTTGGTGGGTGATTTTGCTGAAGTCTGAAATTTGGAGAATTGGGTTTTGATAAAGTTGTGATCTTTGATATGATTGAATACTAAATATGTTTGAATTTAATCAAATTATGTGAGTGGAATTATTATTATACTGAGATATAACTCTTTGCCCATTAGCTAATGATGATAATGATGTTAAATTGGAGTGGAAATTGATTTGGATGAATGTTGATTGATCTGAAGTATTGTTACTTTACCTTTACGTTTCTTGTTTATGATTTTGACGGCGTACCTGTTTGATGAATACTCCGTATGTGTTAATGGGACAACTGATTCTGACTTTGTATTATTTTTCTTATCAGGGTTTGGATGAAAATACTGCATCTAGGTAAATATTACTCCATATGTTAATTTTATTTTTGAAAAGTTCGTTTTTGAAGTTGTAGGTTATATATTTGATAGTGCAAATTACGCGTTCATGGTTTATGGTAGTGTTATCGATTTAAGATTTTCTTCTGGTAATGCTTTGATGTTTAGAGTTTCGGGAACGGGTCATGATCACACACATGAGGTACACTGCTCAAGAGAAAGAAGTAGGGCGGCATGGGGTATCATAGACAAGGTATAAGTTAATTTATGTCGATTGAGTGAGCTCTACTCGTGGAAATGGAATTTCTGGCTACTGGCTTGTGTGGTACGGATTTTGAAATCTGGATAGTATCTAATGCCTTTTGTAGAGCGCGAAAGATATGTGATTCCACAAAGTTGTAGACTCCATCCAGGCAATGATATCTTTAGAGATCAAGAGGAGCACAAGATTAAGTTGGATGTGAATGAATGGCAATGTGGATATTGTAAGAAAGGCTTCTTGTCAGAAGAATTTATTGATCAGCATTTGGACAGCAGACATTTCGACCTTCTCAATCATGTGAGATGAATTCCTCTAAACCTATATGTTTTTCTTGTTCTGGTTCTTTTTCTTTTTTAATGCACGACAAGTAAATCTACTTTCTTATTGAGCACATTATTTTGATGGTTCTAAAGATTGATGTTGCATTACTCATCTAATTGAAAGTCTTTTTTCGGCATTATGGCTTTGGGATGCTTTGGAACTGAATATTTTCTCTCATGAGTTTTTTAGGCAGTGTTAACATGATCAAAACTTGCTCCAGATGAAAAAAATAATAGGTTTATAAAAATTTGGCAATAGCTACTTGCTAGATTATTTGGTGAGGCCATTGAGGAGAACACATTTTTTTCAAGAACGTAAAATGAATATACCAAACTCCTTTCGCAGTGTACTATATTCGTGCTTCACTCAACCCTTTTATGAGATGTATCTCTTCCATTTCTGACATTGTGTTCTCTTCTGTCCTTTTCATTGAATATCTTGTTATTCACACTGGTCTTTTATGTACTTTGGATGGTATGAGCATTTTGATATTTTTCACTCGAAAGAGAGCCTCACTGCATTACATCCTGAACAGAGTAGCGGCAAGTGCTTGGCAGATTTTTGTGGTGCGTTGCATTGTGATCATTTTCTGAATTCAAGAACATCTAGATCTAAGTGCAACCCAGCAGCAGCTGTGAGAAATCACCACTTGTGTGAGGTTAAGGTTTTAGCTTTAGAAATTTAAATTCAAGTTTATTGCTATAGTCTTAACATGCAACCTTTTGCGCAGAGTCTAGCTGACGCCTGCTTCCCTGTTAGTCATGGACCATCAGCGAGCCGTCTTCATGGTACTATCTTGTACTTATGCTAGACATATATCTACACACTAAGACTACACATTGTTTCCTAATCATTCTCCACCTCCCCTTTGGCCACCTCTCTCCTTTTGAGCTCCCAAGACTGAAGTTTAACTCCACTGTGAACTAATCATTTGCTAAAATTTGTTATGTTGTGATTTCCTTGAAGAGTTATTTCTACAACAATTTTGTGATGCTCACACATGCTCAAGAGGAAAACATCCTTTTCCAAGAGGAGGAAGGGTGAGGTTTTTTTTTTTTACTCTCTTGATTTGGTTGGATAAACTGGGCTTGGGAAGGTGCTTGTCTTCTAGAGGAAATTTGAAGCACCCCCTTTTGTTGTTTGGTACAATTGAGTGAAAACTAAAGCATACCTGAAAAGACGTGCTCTGACACCTTAACTGACTTTGGGTCACAAAATACTCTCCAATCTTCTGTGTATTCCGTACTGCTAGTATCTTTCATATTACGTGTTGTGAATACACTAGTATCAAATCATACCCTGATAGATCGTATTGCGTTTACGTATTAGTATCGAGTGTACCGCGTGTTTGGTAACAATGTCTGAATACGTTCTCTTCATGAGTACGCCAATGATCATTTTATCTCTATGATTTGTCGAATTCACAGTAATATTGACTTGTACAAATTTTCACATTTCACATTACTAATGGTCTATGTTGTCAGAAAAAGTAGTCATGATTACTTAAACTGAAAAAGAAAGTATCAGAAATAAGATTGAAATGTGCTGCTGTTGTAGATAACCGAAGTTATGTTGGTGTAAGAGTTTTACTTGATACGTCCATTTTTCTATTTTATATTAAAAATAGTTTGGTGTTTCATCTGTGCAGAAGGAGAGAAGTTTGCTTTATATGGCAGCCTCCATACTGACATTGATGCTCCTTCCTCTTTTCTACGTTGTTGTGTTTTTACATCAGAGGTTTGCAAGTACTTGATCTTAAGTTCATGATGAATTGTTTAAAAGCACACCATTGTTCACTTTTCCCTATATTTCAGTGAGATGCGAAAGGATTCCCAGGAACTCAAGCGAATCTCTAGACTAGGAAGGAAAGCAAAGGCATCATAACAGGTGATTCCTATTTCAATTGACCAAAGCTCTCTAATATACGAATCTCTTAGCATAGTGATATTCCCAAAGATAGTCTGACCGTCATATGTACTAATGCTAAATAATACATGAGTGCCCGATCCTATTTTCAGAGTTCTGTGACTTTGCTGGTGATACACTAACTTGGTTTGAGATTGATTACCCGACAAAAGTAAGTTGCAAATACATACTCTATGAAGTGGAACACAACAAGGCTGCAACAAAGTTTAGGATGAATATCTTAATGGTTATCCATATGGAAATTAGAAACAGTAGATGTCGTCAACATGACTGTATTTTTTTTTTCTTTGACAAAGTATGCATCATCATACTTGACAGAAGAATCAAGCATATTACACTCTAGGAAAAAATTCCAGCAAAACCTAGGAATGATTGTATAGTAACTTATAATATAGAAACTGACAGATTCATCATTTGGAGGTCCGTACTAGTCCTTTTCGCCTAGTGGTTAGCCGCCATACATATTGCAGCTGGCAAAATTGTCCACCACAATCGTTGATATGGCCATTGCACTGACAGTCTGTCAAAAGACTCAAAACATATTAAGCTAATTACATTCGTACTCCTTAATCACAGACTTGGGTTTGTTCCTCACCCTTGAATATGTGACAGGAAACATTAGTTTGGGAGAAGAATCTGCTTAGGGGTTTCATCTGAGCTTGGTCCATACATAGTTTGTTCCATGCATACCTTAGAATCAAGAATTATGTCAACACAAAACTTAGACTTCATGTATGAACTTCTTATGACGAATGTGAATGTTGATGTGATAGTGATCTTACAACATCTTTAACCCCAGTGCCTTAAAGGCTCCCGCCATAAGGCGGGGTAAAGGGGGGGGGGTCAGATGCACGCAAGCCTTACACCCTTATTGAAACATAGAGAGGTTGTGCATGGATGACCCAAAATGAAAATTGCTTCGAGAATCGCACCGACTGACTATTACTTCACAAAATTAGAAGCACAAATAGTTTTATGAGCCATTTTGCTTTATTCCATTATATCCCAAAAACCAAAGAATAAGTAGTCTTTGGCTCCATTGGAAATGGAAACGTGATAGTAATCTTAGCTAATAAAAAATATAATCAGCCCTCCAATGTCAAAACGTAACACATATATAAGTATCAGTATAGGATAGCATATTAGTATGGACGTGGTTTGCAATCTCGTCTGTCAAAATGTGTTTAAGCGTTCATAATCAAACGTTCCTGATTGGTGGTGATAACTTTGTTCATGTTGTCAGTTTCAACATAAAGAAGAGCAGATGGAAAGCGTCTCACTGTGCACAATTTATAATGAAGGATTGCAGTCCAGGCTATGATTGCGTTTATTTTGTCTCTGACAACAGCGGTGTCATCTTCCAGGGATGTGTGCGCGCGCACATCTGAGTGACAAAATTCCAGATGAGTAATGTCACACCTGCATCGTGATCAACTTCTTCACCAACCAATGTGTTTCATAGTAAAGCTGATGCCCTAGGTCGCGATTGCATACATCATCCTTTCTCTCCCCTGTTCAGCAATCAGTGGTTTGACTGGTTTGCTTTTGTTGGCTGCTGGATTCTGGAAATTTAAGTTTTATACTTCTGTTATTACTTATTAGCTGCTTGCACCTTCATTAATCAAACCAATATTTTTCTAACATGTATAAACGCTGCCCTAAAGCATCAAAATGAACTAAACTTCTAAAATCGTGCTGAGGATTAACAAGGTTTATTTAAAAAGGTATGCAATAGAAAACAGAAGGGCCCATCCACAAATTGCATGAGAAAATTAAAGCATGTTCTGTCAAATAGCTCAAATATAAATGAGGTAGTTTAGGGCACAGGGTACTCGTACAACATCTATTGAAAGGGAGATCCGAAAGCAATGGCATCTGATGGAGAGAACAATTCAGCCTGCAAGCCTCCCCCACCTCTTTCACCTTCGAGAAATTCCAAAGTTTGTCAGGTATGTTGCAAACAAGTTTCAATATTTTTTTTTATGCTTTTTGAAATCATTAGCCGACCCCAAATCATTTTGGGAATAAGGCTTGATTGTTGGTTGTTGTATGCTTTTTGTGATCGATAAAGCTAGATTGGTCTGAAATTTTTGTTTTGAGGGACATGATGTGGATCTGTTAGTGACCTGATCTTGAATTTATGATGTAGGTGGGTAGTATTGGACAATGTGGACCATAAAGGCGGAAATTTCTAGTTGTGCAATGTTGATCATGTGTCCATTACATAGTTGGGTGTTTAATGGAGTTAATTTTACCGTTTTTCTCGGTAATGTTGTGGGAATTGGGCTGAATGAGAATATTCCGCTTGTGTTTATTGTTTGGCTCTGAGGATGATATCATGGTCTAATAGTAACGTAGCTTCCTCGTTCGGCCCTAGGAGGTGGCTGTATCTTAGGTTTTTCCTTTGGTACTATGCTGAATTGCTGATTATGAAGCAATGTTGTGGTTGAATTTCATGCTTGTAAGGGGGTTTATGGTGCCATGGTGGTAGGATTGTGGTGTAATGGAGAGATTTTGGTAGTATCGCATTTTGACCATACTGTTTTGTCTGTGGGTTATAGTCAAACATGAGAATTTCAATCGTTGGAGGAGCAGGATTCCTGGGCTCCCACCTGGTGGATGGACTAGTGGAAAATGAGAATGATGAGGTCATTGTGTTTTTTCAGAGAATTGTTCTATGAACTAGTGATCAAGCGAGGAAGTGTTTCTTTTTACAATAGATATTGAGATCATGTTATCAATTGCTTGTTGTGTTTTGCAGGTGATTGTTGCCGATAAGGCGATAACTACTTTGCTGGTTCAAAGGACAACCTTAGGAAATGGATTGGCCATCCAAAATTTGAGCTTATTCATCATGGTATACTCTCACAACAATCTCTTGTTGTCTCTTATGTCATGACGCTTACTTAGTTATGTGATGAACTTCAGCTTTTTAGACTTGAAATTTGATACTTGGTAGTTGAAAATTAAGCTTAAACAGACATGAACGTATACCAATTTTATGCTGGATTATGAAACTAGAACTGTCATTAGAGTACTGAGTACATCTGTCAGAGAACTTTGTTCTAGTCATCTAGGTCAGTCAGTTGTATTTCGGAACTATACTTTTTATGTGTCCTTTTATTGTCCCCGGATGTCACTACTCAACTTGGAGACTTGGACTTGGAAACTCTGGCTGTCATTTTTATGAATTCACTTCCTTTGCTAATTGTCTCGTGCACATGTAGGTAAATATATGATGCTCAAACTTACAAAGACCATGAAACAGGCAAGTTCTTGCCTATTTTTCTAACGTTCCTGATTCCTCTCTCTACTCGGTGTTGTATACTCATTTGATGACAAAACTGTGACTTTTAATGTGAATGTGTGTGGAATCTGCGAAACAATTGTTGTAGACATGGTGAGTCAAATAGGCACACTGGTTTAGCTGTTGTGTCCATGGAGAATCAAACGGGTGGTGGGATGGTCTAAAGGTGTTTTGTGGCCACTCATATATACCTCGGGTTTTCACCACAAAATAGTTTGTCCATCCTATGTCTTATCGTAGAGAGTAAAGTTTGTATCAGAACTTGTGAAATGAGTTCAGTTTCATTGTATGACTGGGCAAAGGATCTTGACACAGTTCTGTCTGTTGACGTAGTTTTATGCTCAAAATCATATCAGTGGACAACACTCCTGATGGCCTAAGACAAAGGAAGCCTGATATCACCAGGTGAAGGATCTCCTCCGATGGGAGCCAGAGGTCGTCCCCGCCTGAGGATTTACAAGCAAGACGTGTTTAGGATCAATAAAGTCTTTTCATGGAGAAGACGGGGATGAGATGAAAAGAGTCGAGATGGGACTTTGCTGTGTGTGGCGTTTTGAAATTCAAAGTAGACCTTGTTTGATGGCAACAGTTGCTTCATATGAATAAACACATATAAGTACGCCTTTACAAGACCACAACTCACAACCTAATATATCACTAGTGGTGCTATCTCATTTTCCGAAACTTACAAATACGAAACCAATGTCATTGGTTACGTCCATTTTTGTTGTCTTATCCTTGATCTTCCTCATCACGGAACACCACCTTGTTACTTGCGAGACAAGAAAACCACGTTCAAGCAAAACAGTAGCTAGGTTGGTCAAAAAGTGTGTGACACCCCTAGTAAACAACACAGTCCTTAGACTGACCTCAACTTGTTGTTCCGAGTTGAACCTCATTGGGTTTACAAGCACGATTAATCCTAGCTTGGCTCTGCCGACTACCTGCCTCTGCGACAGTTTACGAAAGCCGACGGCCGGTAAGGAAGATCAAGCGTTAACTGATGGCGACGTTAGGGACCTTTTGAACAAGGTTGGGGAAACGGTTAACCCCAACTTTAATTAATTTGACGGGGCTTTCTTGTAGAGTTAGGCCCTGTTTGATAAGACTTATTCTCAGATGAATTCAGATCAGATCAGATCAGAATCATTCAAATCAGATCAATTCAGTTCAGAATCATTCAAATCAGATCAATTCAGTTCAGAATCATTCAGATCAGTTCAGTTCAGAAATGTTCAAATAACTATCTATGTATTTGGTCCATAATTGATACTAATTCGTTGAAATTCAGTCAAATTTTCAACCAATTCAGATCAGATCAGAATCATTCATATCAGATCAGATCAGATCAGAATCATTCAGATCAGATCAGTTCAGTTCAGAAAGATGCAGTCCTATCAAACAGAGCCTAAGGCTAAATGTATACACTTGTAAATGTATATGAGGGTTAAGATGATATATTTCACCACTTTTAATGACTCACATACCTCATTCTTACTCTCAAATGCACACTTACAGATAACAAATTACTACCAACATGTCGATTCATATTACACAGAAAAGGAAGATCGGTGGCCTACCGATAGCAGATTACTACTCATGAATTAATATGTCGATTCATATTACATCAAAACAAAATTACTCACAAATGAAAATGTCATCTCAAAATATGGAATACAAACTCAAAATATGGCGAGAAAAAGAAGATTATTGGGGTTAAGGAGAGAGAAATGGGTGGATATATGTTTTATAATTATATCCACATACATTAAGCCTTTCTCTTTCTTGTAGTGCGTGGTAGTCCCTTTTGGCAGTCGTAGACTTCTCTTAATCGAAATCCTCTCGCCTTTTATGGGCATGGTCGACCAAACCCTTCCTCATACAAACCCAGTAATAATCTCTATATACAAAAAGTTAAAACGACCTCATTATGACTTGGCTTGATTTAGTTCAGTCAACTCAGCCATTTTCCTTTAATTGGTAGCTAAATTAAAAACAAAAAATGTATATATATATATATATATATATATATATATATATATATATATATATATATATATATATATATATATATATATATATATAGGGGGCCTATCCAGTAGGAAGTGGTAATTTGGTGAGAAGTGAGAAGTAATCTCAGGCATTGATTTTGCGTAACTGCAGTAACTAAACTGTATAACTCCAGTCGTAACTCCACTAACTAAAATTCTTAACTCCAGTCACTTAACTCTTCTAACTAAATTGCGTAACTGCAGTAAACTAACTTAATAAAGTAAATATTCTAATTTGAGTATCAGTATTAACTCTACCAAATCCAACGAAAATTCATTAACTCTAACGTAACTCCACTAACTAAAACACGTAACTCCAACACAATTTCCTTTAATAATAAAACACGTAACACTAATAACTCCACTATCTAAATCACGTAACTCCGACTTAACTCCATCCACTAAAACACATAACTCCAACTTAATTTCAGCAAATAAAACACGTAACTCCGACTTAACTCCATCCACTAAAACACATAACTCCAACTTAATTTCAGCAAATAAAACACGTAACTCTAATAACTCCACTACCTAAAACGCGTAACTCTAATAACTCCACTACCTAAATCACGTAACTCCGACTTAACTCCATCAACTAAAACACATAACTCTAACTTAATTTCATCAAATAAAACATGTAACTATAATAACTCTACTACTTAAAACACGTAACTCTAATAACTCCACTACCTAAATCAAGTAACTCCGACTTAACTCCATCAACTAAAATACATAACTCCAACTTAATTTTATCAAATAAAACACGTAACTCTAATAACTCTACAACCTAAATCACGTAACTCCAACTTATCTCCACAACCTAAATCACGTAACTCCAACTTAACTCCACAACCTAAATCACGTAACTCAAACTTAACTCTACTAACTAAAACACATAACTCCAACTTAACTCAACTTAAACACATAAGTTCAACTTAACTCTACTAACTAAAACACGTAACTCCAAATAACTCCAATGATTGAAACACGTAACTCTAACTCCACAAATAAAAATTCATTACTCCAAAAATGAAAAAAAAAAAAACAGAAAATACATCACCTTCCCCATTTTCTCTCTCCTCCCGTACCACCCAAACCCGCCCACCCTCCACCACCCTGCCACTGCTCCGTCTCAACCCCGCCCATACCTCATTCGCTGGAAAACTGACCGTGGACAGTCGGCGAACTCTCCCTGTCCTCCAACCTCCGAATCCACCATCCCAGCCGCCTTATTTCTCCTCTCTGCACACCTCTCACTCGGTTTCAGTTTCGTCTACGGCGGCGATAATGAGTGACGGCGGCGGGAATAGGTGCTGGAACATAGGACGAGGCCGACCACGGGGAAGATCGACACCGGCAAACACCCGAGGCGGCCAGATCTGGAAAATTTGAGCGAAAAAGAAGGAGAGAGCAGACGTTTTTCGCGGTGAAATGGTGTTCGACGGCGATGGCGAGCCCTGGCGGCGGGTATTACTGCGAAAGCGTGATCGGAAAGACGAAAGGCATTGAGGCCGACGAAGATTCGCCGGAGACGGAGCTCGCGGTGGTGGACGTCGACGTACACCGGCGGTTGTTTCCCGGCGGAAATGAGAAGAGGAGAGCGAAGAAGAAATGAGAGGAGAGAGAAATTGGGGGATTGGGTTTTATTTTTCTGGGATTGGGGTTGTTTTTTAATTTTATTTCCTTTCTTTTTATTTTAATCTGCACCATTAATCTAGGTTAGATGGAGGGATGAGATTACTTCTCACTTCTCACGAAATTGATACTTCTCATTTGAAAGAATCTTCAGCAATCAGCATCACATTGTGATTAAACGCAAGTCAATAGCATTTGTATATATAATGACACAATTAATTTGTCTACAATGTAAAATTGAGCTAGTAGTAGTAAAATTGAAATCGTAATAGTAAAATTAATTGTAGTAAAAAATTCAGGTAGTAAAATTAATTGTGTGAGTAGTAAAATTTTGATAGTGTAGTAAAATTATTATGGATTGTAGACACTTTTGGGTGTTTATACTTTATACCTCTACCATTGTCCATATAATAAATTACAGATGACGAGTAGTAATAATGTATGTACAATAATTCAATAATAACGAGCACTGAAAAATAATGTTACGTATATACAAAGCGAGCATTTCACGCTTCATATAGCGTAGCAGATGTCATCTAGCTCAATCGATAATTAAGGTCTAGCTAGGAAGGTAGGTGATGATGATCAACATGATTAGCCATGAAATCACAGCGAACCCCAGTAGGGGTACCAAGCGTACACTTTTTGAAAATTATGTCATACGTGTTGGAAAAATGGCTGCCAAAGCCATAGTGGGAATGATATCCCACATCGGCCAAGCAAACTCTTTTTGCTTGGTTTATATACCTCACTCTTCTTTTAGTTGTTGAGCTGCCAAGCTGTGGGCTTACTATGGACTATGTATGTGTTGGTTTCGGCCCACACGCGCGCGCCCGCGCCGCCCGGTCCGGGTCGGGGCGTGGGTGTGGGCTGGGTTGGGCATGTACTTTTCAATTTGGTTGGATCTAAAAATTTTGGCCCGGTTTTATTTTTTTGTCGTTTGAACGTTTGATTTTCAAACGTTTATTTGACCGTTTCGATTCCGATTTTATTTCCCTTAATACTGCGATAATGACGCCTTAATTCCCATTATCTCCGTGATTATGTCTGTCATAATTCACGTAATTATGGTCATAATTTCGCCCTGATTTTCTTCCCAAAACCGCTCGGTTCTCCTCTTTATATACGAGCCGTTTCTGCTCATTGTTGATCATCGAAAATCTCACAGAAATTACAAACACATAAACACGTTCAAAGACGATTGTTCCTAGGTAATTGTAGTAGTGCAATCTCCAACCCTTAGCTGTTAGTGGTAGCGGTCGAGGGTGACTGTGTTAACCTTACGGAGCTTTTCGGCCAGTGACGATTACCACCGGAGTCGGGCCGTAAACGCTTTCAAGTCAGTGGTCTCCTACCGCGGCACAATCTTGAATTCTGATAAGTATCCGTCTCTTACCTTAGCCATTTTTCGTATTTTACTTACAATTTGAAAGCGTTTATTTGCGATTATGGCGAACCTTCGTATCAATGTCCCTGATTTGTCCAAACTTGAACCTCTTGACGGAGATAACTACAAAAGATGGTCCCAAAAATTACTGATGTTTTTTGAGCAATTAGAAATAGATTATGTCTTGCTAAATGAATGTCCTAAACCTATTACCGCCGCTGCTGGTGATATTACCGCCACTCCCCCTGCTGCTGCTGTTATTAGGGTGAATGAAGCTGAGATTAGGAAATACGAAAAAGATAACAAAACCGTTAGGTGTCACATTCTTAATCATATGGTCGATTCTCTTTTTGATCTATTCATGAAACATGATTATGCCAAAGACATTTGGGATTCCCTAGCCAAGAAATATGGAGCTGATGATGCAGGGAAGAAGAAATATGTTGTAGGGAAGTGGCTGGCGTTTCAGATGGTCGATGACAAGCCGATTATGGTTCAGGTTCATGAGTACGAGAATCTGTGTGCTGATGTGATGAACGAGAAGATGATGATGTGCAAGATTTTTCAGGCTAACGTCTTGCTTGAGAAATTTCCACCATCTTGGGCTGATTTCCGTAACCAACTCAAACACAAGAAGAAGAACTTATCCCTCCAGGATCTGATCAGCTACATGAAGACTGAAGAGGCTAATCGCCTCAAGGATAAGTTTGACTCTCTTTCCCTTAATTCCTCGAATGCTAACCTTGTGGAAACTGGTGCTGTTCAGATTCGAGACAGGTTCAAGGGCAAAGGCAAGAGAGGCCAGAATAATAAGAAGAACAAGAAGCAAGGAGCCAAGTTCGTGAATCTGACGAGCAAGATTCAGAAGAAGAAGGTCCTCTGCTATGTATGTGGAAAGGCTGGTCACAAGGCTTATCAATGTCCCCAACGCCAAGGTCCGAAGCAGAACCAAGCCAACCTTGCTGAGGCAGATGAAGTCATTGCTGCAGTGGTGGTTGAAGCAAATCTGGTGGAAAACTCAACCGACTGGATTTTGGACACGGGGGCTTCAAGGCATTTCTGCGCCAACAAGGAGCTGTTCCATGAGTTTGAGGACGTTGCTGAAGGAGAATGCGTCTACATGGGCAATGCTGCTACTGCTGGAGTGCTTGGAAAAGGAAAGGTCGCCCTCAAACTCACTTCTGGAAAATCCCTATCCCTTTCCAATGTGTTGTATGTCCCCTCGATGCGTCGCAACCTAGTGTCTGGTGCCTTGCTAAACAAAGCTGGTTTGAAAATTGTTTTTGAGGCTGACAAGGTTGTAATGACTAGGGGTGGGGAATTTGTGGGGAAGGCATATCTTAGTGGGGGTTTGTTTGTTTTGAATGTTGTTCCAAAGTTGATTAATGAGAATGTTTCTTCTTCTGCTTATATTGCTGAGTCTTTGGATTTATGGCATGGTAGATTACGTTATGTGAATGTTGCATCTATCAAACGTCTCAAACACTTAGCCTTGATTCCGAACCTTAGCCTTGATTCTGAACCGTCTAAGTGCCCAGTTTGTGTAGAAGCCAAATTCACGAGAAAACCTTGTAAACCTGTTGCTCATCGAGACACTCAACTTCTAGAATTGATTCATACTGACTTAGCCGATTTTCAAAGTACTAGAAGTAGAGGTGGGAAATTGTGGTATATTACCTTTGTTGATGACTTTTCGAGGTTTACTAGAGTCTACCTTCTCAAATCCAAAAGTGAGGCAGGAGAAGCTTTCCTTAGGTATAAAACTGAGGTAGAGAACCAACTTGATAAGAGGATTAAACGGGTTAGGTCTGACAGAGGCAGAGAGTACAAGAATTCTTCCTTAGAAGAGCAATGTGCTAAATTTGGGATTATCCATGACCTTAGTGCTCCCTACGTTCCCCAACAGAATGGTGTAGCTGAGAGGAAAAATAGATCCTTGAAAAATATGATGAATGCTATGCTTTTGAGTTCGGGGTTGGCCACAGACATGTGGGGGGAAGCCGTGCTTTCAGCCTGTTACATCCTTAACCGAGTACCTCATAAAAAACTAGATAAGACACCCTATGAGATGTGGAAGGGTTATCCTCCAAACTTGAGATTTTTAAGAGTGTGGGGGTGTCTAGCAAAAGTGGGGTTGCCACAACATAAGAGGACAAACATCGGACCCAAGACGTTTGATGCTGTGTTTATTGGTTATGCTCATGCTGCATATAGATTTTTAACTTTAAGTGATAGAACTATATGTGAATATAGAGATGCTGAATTCTTTGAGCATGTGTTTCCCTTGAAAAAGGGCAGTGATGTTGCATCTTCGTCTTGTAATGAGCATGTTATTACTCCTGTTGTTGATGAGCATGTTATTACTCCTGTTGTTGATGAGCATGTTATTACTTCTGTTGTTGATGAGCATGTTATTACTCCTGTTGTTGATGAGCATGTCATTACTCCTGTTATTAATGTGCCTGTTTCTTCTATTAACCATGCTAGTAGTTCTTCTACTATAGATGAACCTAGGAGGACTAAGAGACCTAGAATAGCTAAAGTTATGGGTTCTGATTGGGTTACTAATTTTCTGTCTGAGAGTGCATGTATTGATATGCTTAGTGATGAGCTAGTTTGTGCCTTTATGATATAAGAAGACCCGAAAATCTTTGAGGATGCTATGAGGTCTGTTGATGCTGTGTTTTGGAAAGAGGCCATTAAGAGTGAGCTAGATTCCATTGTTTCTAATTCCACTTGGGAGCTGACGGACTTGCCTAAGGGGTCTAAGACCATAGATAGTAAATGGATCTTTAAGAAGAAGTTGAGACCTGATGGGACTATAGAGAGATTTAAGGTCAGACTTGTTATTAGAGGTTTTACCCAAAAACAAGGCCTAGATTATTTTGACACCTATTCCCCTGTGACCAAGATTGCCACGATTAGGACCTTACTCGCTCTAGCTGCTATTCATGACTTAGTTATACATCAGATGGATGTTAAGACTGCCTTTTTGAATGGTGATTTAGAGGAGGAGATTTATATGTCTCAACCTGAGGGTTTTGTGGTTCCTGGCCAGGAGGATAAGGTGTGTAAGTTAAGGAAGTCCTTGTATGGTCTAAAGCAAGCACCTAAACAGTGGTATGAGAAATTTGATAGCACTATTATTTCGATGGCTTTAGAACCAACAACTCTGATTCTTGTGTCTATTCTAAGGTGACAGGATCAGATTGTGTTATCATATGTCTTTATGTGGATGACATGTTGATATTTGGGAATAGTTTGAAAGTTGTGAATGATACCAAACTATTTTTATCGTCCAAATTTGAGATGAAGGACTTAGGAGAAGCCGATGTGATCTTGGGAGTTCGAGTTAAGAGAAGCTCTGGTTGCATAGCTCTGAGTCAGTCTCATTATGTTGAGAAGGTGCTTAGGAAATTTAACTCTTATGATGTTTCGCCCGTGAGTACCCCCTATGATCCCATTACTCACCTAACTAAGAATTTAGGAGAGAGTGTCTCCCAGAGTGAATATGCTAAGATCATTGGTAGTCTGATGTTCCTGATGAACTGTACTCGGCCTGACATAGCCTATGCGGTGAGTAGGCTTAGTCGTTATACTCATAACCCTAGTAGTGAGCATTGGGATGCGCTTCATCGCTTACTTTGATACCTTAGAGGAACCGTTGACCTTTGTTTGCATTACAGTAAATTTCCTGCTGTGCTTGAGGGTTTTTGTGATGCAAATTGGGTATCCGGTAATGATGAGATGAGTTCTAATAGCGGATATGTGTTTACTCTAGGAGGAGGTGCTATTTCGTGGAAGTCTTCTAAACAGACTTGTATAGCTACGTCCACCATGGAGTCTGAGTTTATTGCCCTCGAGTTGGCAGGGCAGGAAGCCGGGTGGCTGAGGAACTTATTAGCAGATGTGCCTTTGTGGGGGAGACAGGTTGCGCCTGTTTCTTTGCATTGTGACTCTCAAGCGGCCATTGGTGTAGCTAAGAATGACTACTACAATGGTAAGAAGGGACACATACGGATTAGGCACGAGGTTGTTAAACAATTCCTGAAAAATAGGGTGATCTCTTTGGATTATGTGAAATCTGAGAGAAATCTCGCTGATCCCCTTACCAAGGGATTGACAAGGAGAGTTGTCCTTGAGTCGTCGAGGAGGATGGGGCTTAAGCCCATGAGTTGAGGTTATGTGGTGGATACCCATCTGTGGTCAAACGAAGCCGTATGATTCTTGACTTTGCACTACATTTTCCCATCCCTATGGCGCGTAGTAGTGCTTGATATGATCCATAGCCCTTGATGGATATGTCATACGAGGTTGAGCGTTCGGTCTTAATGGTTCCATATCCCTTAGTGGTGGTGTTTTGTGAAAACACTTGATGGACCACCTATGTGAGTGTGGAGGTTTGGCCGCCTTCTATGAAAGACCGGGACGTCTTTCTAGAGCACTCACGAGACCCGAGGTGTGCGCATGGCCGTTATTTGCGCTTGGATCGCGGAGGTTGCACTATTTAAAGGTAAAAATGTGTTGTGGGGGTCTCAACCGAACTCTAGTGAGTTCAAGAAGCAATTCACTCACTAGATAGTAAGTTGTTGCCTCACCTCACTATGTATCAATTCAAATCGCAAGATATTGGTGCTTAAGTATTTCCTTTCCTTTACCCAGGATTTCCTTTGTCTTCTGTCAGCCCTTTGTGGGGGATTGTTGGAAAAATGGCTGCCAAAGCCATAGTGGGAATGATATCCCACATCGGCCAAGCAAACTCTTTTTGCTTGGTTTATATACCTCACTCTTCTTTTAGCTGTTGAGCTGCCAAGCTGTGGGCTTACTATGGACTATGTGTGTGTTGGTTTTGGCCCACACGCGCGCGCGCGCGCCGCCCGCCCGGTCCGGGTCGGGGCGTGGGTGTGGGCTGGGCTGGGCATGTACTTTTCAATTTGGTTGGATCTAAAAATTTTGGCCCGGTTTTATTTTTTTGTCGTTTGAACGTTTGATTTTCAAACGTTTATTTGACCGTTTCGATTCCGATTTTATTTCCCTTAATACTGCGATAATGACGCCTTAATTCCAATTATCTCCATGATTATGTCTGTCATAATTCACGTAATTATGGTCATAATTCCGCCCTGATTTTCTTCCCAAAACGGCTTTGTTCTCCTCTTTATATACGAGCCGTTTCTGCTCATTGTTGATCATCGAAAATCTCACAGAAATTACAAACACATAAACACGTTCAAAGACGATTGTTCCTGGGTAATTGTAGTAGTGCAATCTCTAACCCTTAGCCGTTAGTGGTAGCGGTCGAGGGTGACTGTGTTAACCTTGCGGAGCTTTTCGGCCAGTGACGATTACCACCGGAGTCGGGCCGTAAACGCTTTCAAGTCAGTGGTCTCCTACCGCGGCACAGTCTTGAATTCTGATAAGTATCCGTCTCTTACCTTAGCCCTTTTTCGTATTTTATTCTTACAATACGCAGCCAAGGAGATGTTACGAATGCCAGCGTCCTCCGCAGCAACACCAGAGAGTCTTCCAGTAGAAGGCGAAAGCGCGCTGCAAAGACAGACGGCGACCGTGTTGAAGCCAAGACTTCTTATTTGCGTGCAGCAAGATAAGTAGTTTTGATTTTTCGACGTCGAAACTTGTTCATCAATGTATGGTGAAACACACTCATTTTCCAACGTATCAAGGGTCGCCTTAATAGAGCACGTTTGATGCGGCTGAGGTTGGTAGTAGGCGGCGGACGCGGTATGCCGGAAATCGTGACGACGACTTGTTGTTTTAACTAGCAAGACGATGAAGATGAAGGTGAAGGTGAAGATTTGGAAAGCTAGAGGTATTTTTTGAGACATTTCTAGACGTTTCCGGTCGTTCTTATTATTATTATTATTATTATTATTATTATTATTATTATTGTTGTTGTTGTTGTTGTTGCTGTTTCATAAAAATGGTTGGTTCATATGCTAGCTGTATGCATTAATAATCACCAATTAATAATACTCCTAGAGATAAACCACACCTGAATAGATGTACTAACCGTTCCTGTACTGTAGACGAACCAATGTACTGCCCGTACGCTGCTACCCAAATCAATCACCAGATTTGTTAATCCCGCGAACGTTCCACGATACAATATCCGATCGTCTATTCGCACCAGCGCGTACACCACGTATAAGAATCGAGCCCTTAATATTTTCGCTCAACTCTTACGTACGTGCAACCGGAAGATCAATTAGAGACTTAATTGTCCGCTCGTAATTTCTTCACATAGAAAACCAAGGAATAGAGATTCCTTTTTATACCAATGTTGGCCGACACTTTGTTTGCCAAAACAAAGTCCACCACTTTCCAAAACCAAGAATTAACCAATTTGGCAATTCTTTTGGGTTGGACCGTGGGTATGAACCCAACAATTCTCCCCCTCCAACCCAAGGGGTAACACCGAGGAATCAACCATTGGCCTACCGTATTCCAGCTGCACACCCGAGTCCGGTCCTCACCCTGACTCACTACCACAGCCAATGCACCGTGTACAGCCGAACCAGTCAAAGGCGTCATTTGACTTCGGAGAGGGACCTCCTCCCCTCCACTCTACCACCAGCAAGAATTTTTCTACCCTTGCCTCCGTCTGCAACCTAGAAACAATTAACTTTCGTCGCCTCTACCGTGAACGAAACACGTCGACGTCTTTTCCGTTCCCAGTCCTGTGAGGTCTTGATGGTAGAACCATCCAGACGGTACAAACCACGATGCAACTCCCCCTTCAAGCGCACTTTTGAACCCTTAGTCACCTCTAACACCCCCCCATGAGATTTGTACCCATAACCTTGGGAGTCCAACTGACTAAGTGAGATTAGATTCTTCCGCAACTTTGGAACATATACTACATTGTCCAAAGTATGCACCACTCCACTACCGGTTCTGATTTTCACCACTCCAACACCCATGACATCAACCGTCGAGTTATTCGCCAAACTCAACTTCCTAGTACCTTCTTGGAGCTCATCAAAACATTCTTTGCGGGAGCAAACGTGACTAACACTAGCAGAATCTAACACCCAATCTTCCCTGAAAAAAGCATCGCACTCATCCGTGACTGCAAGTAAATCATTAGGCGTGAAAGAGGAGTCATATGTCTCTTCACTCCTAACCAAGTTGGTGTCGCCCTTGCCGTTACACTTATTAGGACAATACCGCCTAATATGTCCAAGGTCACCACAGTTGTAACACTGCACCTCATTACCAGAGGTGTTCCTAGACCGAGACCTGCCATGATTCGACCTAGCATCCCTGTTAGACGATCGACCTCTCCCACCACGAGCAACTGCTACCGTATCCGAGCTGTTACTACGTATCCCAGCCTTGTCCTTCTTCCTCACATCAAAGGACAGTAAAGCTGTATGCGCCTGACCCATCGTAATGGTATCCTTCCCGCACAAAATAGTATCGACATAATTATCATATGCATCCGGGAGAGAGTTGAGAAGTAACAACGCCTTATCTTCCTCCTCAAGCTTAACCTCGATCTTTTTCAACTCATCTAACAGTCCATTGAACATGTTCATGTGTCCAACCAGATTTTCATCCTCATCCATCCGTAACCGATATAACCGTCGCTTCAACAGCAACTTGTTGGTCAAACTCTTCGACCTGTAGAGTTTCTCCAACTTATCCCATATCTCCGATGGAGAGTCCTCATCAACTACACAATTGATGACTGAATCCGAGATGCACAACCTAATGGTGCTTGCACATTTGTCGCACACATCTTGCCAGTCGACATCACTCATCGCTGTCGGCTTGCCCGTAGCTCCTTTCAAGGCTTTCGATAAGCCAAGGTGTACTAGGAGATCCTTCATCCTTCTTTGCCAAAGGGTGAAACTACTTTTACCGTCAAACTTTGTCACAGCAAACTGAGACCCCATGTTTGACATCCTTGCCGATTGAAAAAAAAAACCACGCCACCAGGTTGAGCCACCAAGTAGCTCTGATACCACTTGTTGGGAAATAAGACCAATCTCCCACACGCAACGGAAGTAAACCAAACGACAATAACAAACAAAAGTAGAAAATACGCAAGCTAATAAGATGAGACACAGATTTTAGGGACTTAACCCAGGGCAAAACCCTCCACCTCCGGAGGTAAAACCCACCAGCAAAACCGCTGAATTCCACTATATAAAATAGCACCAGTACAATCACCGTCTCGAATTACAACACCGAATTCGATACACGCTACAAATCAGGAACAAAGATAAACTACCTCTAGCTTCCGAGTATAATTAATAATCACCAATTAATAATACTCCTAGAGATAAACCACACCTGAATAGATGTACTAACCGTTCCTGTACTGTAGACGAACCATTGTACTGCCCGTACGCTGCTACCCAAATCAATCACCAGATTTGTTAATCCCGCGAACGTTCCACGATACAATATCCGATCGTCTATTCGCACCAGCGCGTACACCACGTATAAGAATCGAGCCCTTAATATTTTCGCTCAACTCTTACGTACGTGCAACCGGAGATCAATTACAGACTTAATTGTCCGCTCGTAATTTCTTCACATAGAAAACCAAGGAATAGAGATTCCTTTTTATACCAATGTTGGCCGACACTTTGTTTGCCAAAACAAAGTCCACCACTTTCCAAAACCAAGAATTAACCAATTTGGCAATTCTTTTGGGTTGGACCGTGGGTATGAACCCAACAGATAGCACGTCTGACAGATAATCTCCATGTTGATCTTTATACTACTTAATTAATTGTTCGGATATCTCAAGTTATAAGGAGATCCTCAGCAGGTCAACTCGAAAGTTTAAATTTCGGATTAACCCAACAGAGTGTTCCACAAGGGTGCATGCTTAGCTTCTTATCCACGCAACAAATCTGAGTTTAATTAGGTTAACTTTTGAGAATATATGGTAGAATTTACAAATTCAGCTACTATTGTCTGTGTAGAGTCATCAATAGTTTATGTAATTAAAATCAACAGGAAGCATGATAAGTAAAATAAATAATATAGAGCTCAGTTGAGGGGTTCTCGATCACTAGGTTTACCGCATAATGCAAGCTACATACCACGTTGCCTTTGCAACGATTTTTCTAGTGGATAATTGATACGGAGTATGATCTAATATTACATTTCAACGGTTTAACCTACTTGATTCTTCTTGTCCAAAAAAAAAATACTCGATCAATATGTAATAACTATGTAAGTGCGCAATCTAGTTAAAGAGAACTAATCGGTCTATTATAACACGAACAATAGTCAATCATATGTCAAATTTACTGTGTGTCATGTGAAATTGTTTTCTACAAAATCACATAATTTTCTAGATCGATCTTTATCACACTTAATTGTCCAGTTAAAGTGTGTGCCTAAAAGTGGAGATTAATCCTAAATGGCAGTAGTACACTAGTACATTTTTTGAACTTTTTTTTTTTTACGTATATGATCATATTTTTACTATAGTTGAGTACTCATCTTACAATGGAGCTACCACATTTCAAAATAATTGTTGACAAATTTAATCAAACTGTAAGCTAGAACAATTAGAAATTCATAACCTTGTGATTTTGTGAATTCGAATATGAATGAATGTAAAGGAATATCACTCCATCATACATCGGTTTTTTTTCCTGACCTGGAGAAGATTAGGGGAAAGAAGGTGTATACAGGAAGATGCATATATCAGTTCATGAGTCAATCAAGAACACTAAACGCAATCGATATTAATTCATTCGATAGAAGAAACCCCTCTGGATCACTTAGCCGCATGAATGCCAACCCTTCTTTTAACCTGTCTTCATTTGTGAGCAATGAGTTTACTTCATGAGCCGGAATAAGGTTACGTTCTCCATCTAGGCAGAGGATATGCCCGCTTTCAACATGAGGTTTATACGCCTGGCAAAGAGTGACTGCAAGTGAGGAACCGAAATCTTGTATGAAAGACATCATATCTAAGCCCCTGGCTGTTCTGAAGGACAGCATGACAATATCCATTGCCCTGTCTGTTGAATTAGCAGTGCTATTCTCGGACTGGTTTGCTGATCCACTTTCTAAGGTGTCCACATAAGCCCTGTACTCACGCAGTTTCCTTGGTCTCGAAAATCTCAGACCGTTTAGGTAACTTGCAGAGCCAAGACCAAAGGCATAGAATGGTGTGTTCTTCCAGTAAGTAAGGTTGTGTTTGCACTGGTATCCGCTCTTTGAATAGCTACTGATTTCATAGTGATCATACCCCGCGTTTGTGAGTGTTTCTGAAGCCATTTTGTAGAAATCTGCAGCTAGGGTTTCAGATGGCAGAGGAAACTCACCTGGCGAATACCTGTAAATGACCAAAACACAACATTAAATCCCACATATATAGAATCAAACGATCCATTCACAATAGCGCGACAAAATGACAGCAATCAGATGAATGCATACAGATAAAAGTCACTTACAATACTCCAAATTTAGTGTCTTTTTCAACTTGTAGATCATACACAGACACATGGGTAGGTTCTGAATCAATTGTCAGCTGCAATGTTTCCTCCCACATTTTTGCCGTCTGATGAGGCAGTGAAGAAATCAAGTCCATACTCCAATTCTCAACCCTACTTGACTTAACAATCTCGATTGCCTCGTAAACTTCACTAAGACCATGAGCTCTCCCACAAGCCTTAAGTAACTCCTCCTGAAACGCCTGCACACCCAAAGACACCCTATTCACACCTAACCCTGTCAACTCTTTCAGCTTATCAGCATCAAAAGTGCCAGGATCCATTTCTATACTTATCTCAGCACCCGAAAACACCCCGAATTTCGCTCTCAGCGTATCAAGAACCATGGACACAAGCCTCGGTGGGACTAAAGAAGGGGTTCCCCCACCAAAAAACACAGTTTCAAGTGGTGGGTATTCGTCAAAATCCAATCTTGTAGCCTTAATTTCCCTGCATATCAACTCAACGTAATCGACAATTCGAGGATCGTCTTCGTGGGACTGGTTTGCGGATGAGCCTAGAGCGACGATAGGGAAGTCACAGTAATGGCAGCGTTTCCTGCAGAAGGGAAGGTGGACGTAGGCAGAAGTTGGAGGGAGTTGATACAAATTTAACGGTGCTGAGTTCTTTGCGGCATTTCGTCGAACATTTGGTGTGCATTGTGTATGACAATTTCTTGGGGACAATGGGAAGTTGGAGACTTTGAATTTCAAGTGAAACGAAGAGATAAGTGGCGTAAGTGAAAATTTAAGCATGGTTTAAAGTTGTTGAGTGACAGTTGATTTTTGGCGGGAAGACGCCAACCTCAGCATAACAACTCCATCGTTTTAGATAGAAGAAAGTGTGAATGTGAAGTTACGGAGTATTACTTTCTTACAAGTAGAGGTCGGGTAGGGGCTAAGGCCTTGTACGATTCAACTCATTCAACAGTGTTTTCAAATCAGATCAGATTTATTCAAATCAAATCAATTCAAATCAAATCAGATCAGATTTATTCAAATCAAATCAATTCAAATAAAATCAGATCAGATTTATTCAAATCAAATCAAATCAGATCAGAAATTTCCAAATAACAATCAATGAATTTAGTCTATTTCTAGTTCTTAATTCGTCTAATTGCAGTTAATTTATCAATTAATTCAGTTCAGATCAAATCAAATCAAGTTTATTCAAATCAAATCAAATCAGATCAGTTCAATTCAAATCAAATCAAATCAGATCAGAAAAATGCAGTCCAATCGCACAGGTCCTAAATCAATGTGAGACTAATGTTTTTTTTAATACAAAAGTAAGAACGTGTACGCAAAAAACGTACCAGATCAGGTAACCCTTCTCGCCAGGGTATCACATAATCTGTCAGACGACAAAATACAAGAGAGAGAATAAGGTGGTGGTAGGGGTATATCCCGAGTCTGTAGGATGTTGAGAAACATTGTGTAAGCCTCACATTTTAACCCATTTGGCAAGGGAGTTCACGTTATACATTTAACGAGTTAACCAGTTAATGGTATATGACATTAGGCAATATGTCTTCTCCAACTATTATAAATGTAATTTTGAAAACTCTTTACCAAAGTAACCAACGTTTACATTTCTTTTATTCTTTATTAAGTCCATCTCCGTATACTTTGGATTTGTTTAGTTTGCAAATGAATAAAAAAGGATTTAACTTGTATTTCACCACAAAAAGGGAAACTAGGAGAAACATAAAGGTAACTTGCATGGATGTACAAATATACATGTGTTACTTTGGTTTACAAAAAGAGCACTGGAAATTACAAAATTTATTCACTCTTTAAGTTATTTGATATATAACAAAAAAAAAAAAAAAAACGAGTTCTTGAAATGATTGGTCCACGCTAAGTGCAGTCAGGAGCATGTAACACGCTCAGCGGGGAGTTGTGGGCTAATCGGACAATACTCGTCGTACATTCGTACACCAGTTATTTTAGATCTTTAAGTTTTATGGTGAAAACGACAAAGAGTGAGTGATACGACCCACTTAGTTGTGGTTAATGTTGGGTTTTAATGCTAGAAAATGATACCTTTTGGATCGGTTTATTGGCTAATTCGATTATTTGATTATTTGTGCTTTAATCTAAGAATTAGTGGTTTTTGAATGTATTTATGGCCTCAAGATTGACGTGCAAGTGTGTGGAAAGACAATGAGGCGATAAAAGAGGATCCAAGCAGCGAGATGCCAAGTTTTGGACAAGTTTTGGAGGAATTTCAGTCCAATTATGGAAGGTCGACTTTGAAACTTCATAACTTTCAAATGGCTTTGAATTTTGCAGTGAAACCAACGGCATGTTAAATTTTATGATCTTAGCTTTCCAGGAAGTGGTCACATGTTCTCATAGGCCGAGTAACGAAGAAGTTATAACCGTTTGAAAAACATCGCCAGAGCCACTCCGTGGCAGACGACTCGTCCAGAATCAGACGAGTCTGTGTCGGCGTATTGACGGGTTTCCTAATCCCGTTTTGTAATTTTTTAGTATTTATACTTTAAACTTTCGGTACTTTTAATCATTCAGTATTCAGAACTTTTAGAGATTATTTTCAAGACTATGCAAGGCTAAAGACCTTTATTCTCGGATCGATTAATCGAAACTATTATTCACCGACAATTGTGAGTTTGATTCTAATTCCTTTATTCGTTTGAGTATTGTTTATTCTCTCATGCTTATTGTTATTGATTGATTTATTGCTCAATTAGGTTGCAAACTAATTAGACATAAATCTATCATATTGCTAGATTAACAATTTAAGGAATAATTGTTAGATTGTTGATCCACTAGTAGCAACTAGCCTAGTATTTCTATGCTGAACATCGGTATTAGGTTAGAGAGAATAAACATATTAATTGAAGATCGAAACCGCGTGTGTCTATATCTTGTTAATCTTAGTTGATATCGTTTAATTGCTTTATGCTTTCGCTGGATTGAATTTAGGCGCGCGTCTTTGTTATCCACCGATTAGGGCTATTAGGTAGGGCTGATCTCTCCTCTTAGCTACAATTAAGAAACGATGGGAAATTATATTTCTACAATTAAGTACTCAACGAATTAGGATTAGTTGATAATTAGGACCGATTAGGTGAATGATAGTGGACATTAATTGACCGAGATTCTTTTCCCCAATTGTTTACGAATTACTCTCTTGCATTTTGAATAATTGATCATATACACTCACAAAACCCCCCAATTGGTTACTTTACATACTTAGACGATTACCGTTCTCTGTGGATACGAACATTGCTTCCCTTTTACTACGTTTTAGGTTAGCATTGATAATTTATATTTGTAGGCATACAACTTTAGCCTGTCAGTGAGATTTAAAGTTGCAATAAATAACATCATCTAAAAACCAAATTAAAGAGTTCAATCCATTCTTTATTATTCTACATAAATACGGAGTATTACTAGTAAGATTTGTAAACAATGAGGATGAGGTAGCATATAAAAAACTCTGTCGTCAGTTTTTTCCATGCTAACGTCATAATTGCAACTCGATGAAGAATTCTTTGTATCAACTCTTCTTCAAACTGTCGCTCATCAAGCTCCTGGTGGGTCTTGCAAAATTGTGGTTTTCACTATCCCTTCAATATAAAGCACAATTAAAATCAGCACATGTGAATACATAGCAATATAATTAAATTAATAAATAAGAAGCAAAATGATCAAACAAATTTAAGGGTGGAAATGAAGAACCTTTAGACTTTCTGGGTCTAACACTACCCGCCAAAAAGTTCCTTGAAACATCGCTGATTAAGATTTAATTTGAAATATGGGTTAGTGATCAGCAAGAAAATGAAAACAAAAAAAAATGAAAATATGTGTAAGCTAAAATTGTTAGCGCATTTTAAATCTCTCACGTGTCACATACATTCAAACCACATGTTAACAATTATTAAATAAAAAAAATGAGCAAGTGCGATACTCACATGATTTTGAGATTGCGGAATCGAACAAGTTCAAAAATTTCAGTTGGTACGCAACCGGTAAGTGCATTATTGTTTACTCTTCTGCAAAACATAGCCAAGAACATCCAATTACCAAGGGTACGGTTAGCATACTTGCTTAGCACTACTACGCAAAAACTTGTACAAGACGTTGTGAAAACGCAAACGGGCTTGGCTACACCCAAAGGAGAAGAGTGAAAGCTCACTTTATAAACCAAAAATGTTTCATCTTAAAACCAATTGGCTATAGCAAGGCAAAATTGTACTATGCATGCATGCATGGTGTATGATTTCTAGTGTTTAGAGGTTAGAAATGATTGTAAGTTGTGGTAATGAGGCAAATATAGGTGACACTTACAGGAACATCAAGGACTTGAGGTTGCCTAGACTTGCAGGAATCGATCCCGAAAGCCGGTTTTTGTAAAGATCCAAGCTTCTTAAGTGCTTCAGTTTACCAAATTCTGGGGGGATTCGTCCTGTGAAGTTGTTGCTATACAGTTCCCTGCGAATAATATCATGGTGATCTGATGTGATCACCCCAAATGTGCTCATCTTTCACCAACAATGCACAAAAACTTGGATAAGACAATCCTAAGTAAATTCAAGTACTTTGTAGGTATGTAGAGATTGTGAAGGTATAAAGAGTTGCTTACAAATACTGAAGTTGAGTCAATTTTGCGAGATCCGGTGAAATATGTCCTGCTAGTGCACCTTCGCCAAGGTCCCTACACGAATTTTATATATCAAATGTGAAATTAGTTCTAGCTTAGTCAATAATGTACTAGTCCCTCTGTTACTTTGGATTGTTAACGTTTTGTTTGAATTTTTCACATATATTCAAACCAAATCAAGTGCTGACAATCGAAAAGAATGCAGGGAGTAAATTCTAAGATGATATATGGCACCACGGGTTACGGGTATCTATTATATACCAAGCATCAGCAATTAAATTATGCTGAAACAGATTATTAGTGTTATTTGTATAGGTGTATGTACTATCTAAAAAGTAGCTCGATCAATCTTGAGAGCCCTCATAAGTCATAAAACAGGCACAACGATACAATTATAAGGGGTGCGCTCTACCACTGAGCTAATAGCCCCCCGGAAGAAGGCCCTCAATGCCCTAATTTTATAATGTAAGAGCTAATTAACAAAGTGTGGAAGTACGTACACCCTGACGACGTTGTTCCTGCTGTTACATGTGACACGAGACCAAAAGCAAGGATTAGCCAATGTGGGATCCCAACTCTGCAGGACATTTTTTGGGTCATGAAGTGTTTTCTTCCAGGCAAACAGCACATCCCCTGTCAAATCAAATGAAACAACACAATCTCGAAAATCAGCGTTTTTAGCTGTAGACTCGTTTCCAATGGAGCCAAAGACTCGCTATATATATATATACTTTCTGGCTTATTAAACAGTCTGTGACGACATTTCTTATTATGTGGAGTAAAGAGTTGATTGAAACAAATCTTGTCGCAAGTTTCACTAGTATCGTGTTGAAAAAGTTACACTAGAGTCTAAATAAAGGTATGTACCTTCAATGTTTCCTTTCACAGTTGCTGCTGCTGCAGTCAGCAAGAGGATTAACAGCAATGGTAGTGTGTAGAAACCCATATGTATCTCAACGACTTCAATTTGACAACACTTTTGCTTGTAAAAAAAACCCTGTAAAATGAGAAGCATCTATAAGAAAAAATCGGTATTATTACAGTGCGGATCCTATGTCTCACTGATTTACATCTCGAGTAAGATTGTCGTGTGATAAGTAAGCTTCAAGATGACATCGTAACTTTGTATGACAGTAACGACATTTGTTAACAAGAAACTTGAAAGCAAATTTAATTAAACTGAAAGTATTAATACACATAACAAAAAAAAAAAAAAAAAAGATATCTAAGACACGGCATTCACAGTATGTAGTTTTGCAGGAACAACCAATTACCTGAGCCTGGCTGATGAACAGGCGGCCGCTTGGATGTCTCTGATGCCAAGCCAGTAGTGTCTGACTAGTGAGATTAACTACTCGTACTCCACCCGTCAAATGATTAAATATGTACAAAGAATGGAGTTATCGAGGTTTAAATGTCAAAGGTTGATCTAATGCTGAAAAATGCGCGGGCCTATTAATTATTATTATTATTACGTATTTTATTCATAGATGAACCAACGAGGAAATTTGATTATAAAATTATAGATAAGTACGTGCATGTGTCTCGTCGTAATATTCATATCAACTTAAGCTGAATAATGTAGCTGATCATAGTTGACCAAGATCTAGTTCAGACCCGGATAGGAAGGATCTTGCTGGGAGCATACTTAAAAATCCAGCTCGGATTTCGACTGCGAATTACGATGACGATTATAATCCCAGAGTTTAGTCGATCGGAGAAGAAATCCATGGTATAAGTGAGGATTTAAGCGTGATTTTTAAGTTGTTGAGGGAAGGTTGTTTTTGGCGGGAACAGCTATTGAATTATTTCGGTTCAGTTGAACTACACTTGTGAAAACAAATATTGTGGAAATGTGAATATGCGACTTTTTTTTTCTAACTTTTACGCTCCTAAGTTTCATTCGTACACCCTTTCATTTGATACGAGCATTGAGAAATGTGATTTGCAATTTGCATAGAGGAGTGTAAAAATCAATATCTCGTAGAGATGAATTGTTTCATTTGAGATCACTATCAAGTTTGTGTAGTGCGCTCTTGACAATCACGTCGTCTTTGGCGAATAGATTGAGTGACATTGATGTCAGGAAGATTTTTTTCTCCAAAAATGGATGGACAAGTACTGAAGTCTGTTGAAGTATAATACCATTGTGTGTGCTCTAACCATCAGTCTAAACTTTTGGCTCAGTTGGTCATCTAATATGGTATCAAAACCTCAGCGATCCTGAGGTCTCGAGTTCGAATCATGCTAGCCCTCTCCTTTGTTGTGTTGTAGGCTTGTAGTCTTAATAAAAAGAGTTCAGATTAAGTGTTTTATTTGTGGGCTAGTGAATTACTCACGCTTCATGCCCAAGTGGGCCTTTGCGTGAGGGGGCGTGTTGAAGTATAATACCATTGTGAGTGCTCTAACCATCAGGTTTATAGCATTACACATTAAAAAGATTACCGCATTAATTATTGTATCTTGCCTTTGAAAGGGGGAATTAGGAGAATATTGATTTAACTTGGGTGAATGTAAACATGTGCCACTAAAAACATATTAACATCTTATTGGTCCCCTCGGATTTTTATTTTTACAATTCATAAAAAATAGTTGACGTATTAATTAATAATTTTATTTTCGGCTCTTCCATTGCTAATACTGCAAACCTCGAAGGGCAACTAGACGAAGAATTTTGTGTCAAACTCTTCTCGAAACCTTCACATATCATCAAACACTTGGATCTTGAGCGATTGTAGTTATCACCATTCCTTCAATTTAAAGCCCCAAAACAAAACAAAAAATGTCATATGTGACTACATAATAATTTAATTTAATCAATAAATAAGAAGAAAATTTAACAAATAAATTTAAGGATGGAAATGAAGAACCTTTAGACTTAGTAGGTCTAACACTGCCCGCCAAATAGTTCCTCGAAACATCGCTATTCATCAAATAATATCAATTTATGGTTTAGTAATAAGCATAACATAAACGATTGAGCAAACGTAATGGATAAAAGATTATTAACTCACAAAATTATCAGATTCCTCCACTGAATAAGTTCAAATATTTCAGTTGGTATGTGACCCGTAAGTGCATTTTTGTTTAGTCTCCTGAAAAACGATAGTCACCAACATCAACATCTACATACGTAACACTAGCAAAACTATGCAAAAACTTGAATAAGACAGTGTGACAATCAACTTATACGCATGTGACATATGATCGCTACGGCTAATTTTTAAAGGCCAACGGAATGTTATACATAGCCTAAGGCATAATGGTACTATTTCAAGTGTTTAGTGTTTACCAAGATTAAAAAAAAACAAATTGATAGAGGTATATAGTTTAAACACAATTAATTTGTCTAAAATGTAAAATTGAGGTATTAGTAGTAAAATTGAGATCGAAATAGTAAAATTAATTGTAGTAAAAAAATCAGGTAGTAAAATTAATTGTGTGAGTAGTAAAATTTTGATAGTGTAGTAAAATTATTACGAATTGTAGACACTTTTGCGTGTCTACACTTTAGACCTCTAACATTGTCCTAAAAAAAATAACAGTAATTAATTAAGTTGAGGTTCTAAGGGAAATAGCTGACACTTACAGGAACCTCGGGGACTTGAGGTTGCCAAGACTTGTAGGAATCGATCCCGAAAGCTTGTTATCGTGAAGATCCAAGCTTTGTAATTGTTTCAGTGTACCAAATGTTGCAGGAATGGCTCCTGTGAAGTTGTTGCTAAACAGTTCCCTGTCAATAAATCCAGGGTGATCAGTGAAATCATATATATGTTCATCTGATCTTTTGTCGACATTTTACAAAAACTGGGATAAGACCGTCTTATGAAAATTTTAACCGCTCCTTGGTAGAAATTGCGAAGAGAAGGAAGTGCTTACATATACTGAAGACTTGTCAATTTTGCAAGATCAGGTGAAAGTGTTCCTGATAGTCCAGCATTGCCAAGGTCCCTTCAAGAATTTTGTCAAAATAAGGGGTCAGTTGAATATCTAAAGGAATGAGCTATATGGTTAATACTTTCTCCGCGTTTTAGGTTGTTTACGTCTAATATAGATTGCCCTTACATATATATTTATAATTGAAATCAAACGTAAACAACCTAAAATAACGAAGGGAGTAGTTTATTTTAAAGTGCAAAAATACATACAATACATACAGCCTAGTAACACTGTTTGTGCCGTCACATGTGACGTGAAACCAAGTGCAAGGATTGATCAAGGTAGGATCCCAACTCTGCAGGACATTGTTTGGGTCATCAAGTGTTTTCTTCCAGCCAGAGAGCACATCCCCTGTCAAATAATACAGGATTGAATATCACCTTCTTGTTGGACGTAAAGCCCAAGTCCAACCCAAACAATAATCAAATACGTGCATAAATTGGTTATTGGTTTCTATTTCCAATAACACCATAATGTGTTATGGAAAGGCTTATGTCGGCTAGCAATTGGTATAAAAAAGAATTGTGTAATTCCTTGTTAGCTTACGGAGACTTTCAAAGAGCGGACAATTAAGACTCTAAAAAAGGTATATCGGGTTGCACGTATGTAATAGTTAGCGAAAATATTAAGGGCTCATTTTTGTACGTGGTGGACGCGCTGATGCGAATAGACGATCGGATATTGTATCGTGGAACGTTCGCGGGGTTAACAAATCTGGTAATTGATTTGGGCAGCAGCGTACGGGCAGTACAACGGTTTCGTCTACAATCTCAGGATTGTTAGTACATCTATTTAGGTGTGGTTTATCTCTAGGAGTATTATTAATTGGTGATTATTAATTATACTCGGAAGCTAGGGGTAGTTTATCGTTGTTCCTGATTTGTAGCGTGTTTCGAATTCGGTGTTGTAATTCGAGACGGTGATTGTATTGGTGTTATTTTATATAGTGGAATTCAGCGGTTCTGCTGGTGGGTTTTACCTCCGGAGTTGGAGGGTTTTGCCCTGGGTTTAGTCCCTAAAATCTGTGTCTCATCTTATTAGCTTGCGTATTTTCTACTTTTGTTTGTTGTTGTCGATTGGTTTACTTCCGTTGCGTGTGGGAGATTGGTCTTATTTCCCAACAAGTGGTATCAGAGCTACTTGGTGGCTCAACCTGGTGGCATGGTTTTTTTTTTCAATTGACAAGGATGTCAAACATGGGGTCTCAGTTTGCTGTGACAAAGTTTGACGGTAAAAGTAGTTTCACCCTTTGGCAAAGAACGATGAAAGATCTCCTGGTACATCTTGGTTTATCGAAAGCCTTGAAAGGAGTTACGGGCAAGCCGACAGCGATGAGTGATGCCGACTGGCAAGATGTGTACAACAAATGTGCAAGCACCATTAGGTTGTGCATCTCGGATTCAGTCATCAATTGTGTAGTTGATGAGGACTCTCCATCGGAGATATGGGATAAGTTGGAGAAACTTTACAGGTCGAAGAGTTTGACCAACAAGTTGTTGTTGAAGCGACGGTTATATCGGTTGCGGATGGATGAGGATGAGAATCTGGTTGGACACATGAATGTGTTCAATGGACTGTTAGATGAGTTGAAAAGGATTGAGGTGAAGCTTGAGGAGGATGATAAGGCGTTGTTACTTCTCAACTCTCTCCCGGATGCATATGATAATTATGTGGATACTATTCTGTGCGGGAAGGATACTATTACGATGGATCAGGCGCAGACAGCTTTATTGTCCTTTGATGCGAGGAAGAAGGATAAGGCTGGGATACGTAGTAACAGCTCGGATACGGTAGCAATTGCTCGTGGTGGGAGAGGTCGATCGTCTAACAGGGATGCTAAGTCGAATCATGGCAGGTCTCGGTCTAGGAACACCTCTGGTAATGAGGTGCAGTGTTACAAGTGTGGTGACCTTGGACATATTAGGCGGTATTGTCCTAATAAGTGTAACGGCAAGGGCGACACCAACTTGGTTAGGAGTGAAGAGACAGGTGACTCCTCTTTCACGACTAGTGACTTACTTGCGGTCACGGATGAGTGCGATGCTTTTTCCAGGGAAGATTGGGTGTTAGATTCTGCTAGTGTTAGTCACGTTTGCTCCCGCAAAGAATGTTTTGATGAGTTCCAAGAAGGTATGACTAGGAAGTTGAGTTTGGCGAATAACTCGACGGTTGATGTTATGGGTGTTGGGGTGGTGAAAATCAGAACTGGTAGTGGAGTGGTGCATACTTTGGACAAGGTTGCATATGTTCCAAAGTTGCGGAAAAATCTAATCTCACTTAGTCAGTTGGACTCCCAAGGTTATGAGTACAAAGCTCATGGGGAGTGTTAGAGGTGACTAAGAGTTCAAAGGTCCTCTGGAAGGGGGAGTTGCATCGTGGTTTGTACCATCTGGATGGTTCTACCATCAAAACCTCACAGGAATAGGAACAGAAAAGACGTCGACGTGTTTCGTTAGCGGTAAAGGCGACGAAAGTTAATTGTTTCCAGGTTGCAGACGGGGGCAAGGGCAGAAAAATTCCTACTGGTGGTAGAGTAGAGGGGATGAGGTCCCTCTCCGGAGTCAAATAACGCCTTTGACTGGTTCAGCTGTACATGGTGCATTGGCCGTGGTAGTGAGTCAGGGTGAGGACCGGACTCGGGTGTACAGCTGATATACGAGTGGCCAATGGTTGATTCCTCGGTGTTACCCCTTGGGTTGGAGGAGGAGAATTGTTGGGCGTAAAGCCCAAGTTCAACCCAAACAATAATCAAATACGTGCATAAATTGGTTATTGGTTTCTATTTCCAATAACACCATGATGTGTTATGGAAAGGCTTATGTCGGCTAGCAATCGGTATAAAAAGGAATTGTGTAATTCCTTGTTAGCTTACAGAGACTTTCAAAGAGCGGACAATTAAGACTCTAAAAAAGGTCTATCGGGTTGCACGTACGTAATAGTTAGCGAAAATTTTAAGGGCTCGGTTTTATACGTGGTGTACGCGCTGATGCGAATAGACGATCGGATATTGTATCGTGGAACGTTCGCGGGATTAACAAATCTGGTAATTGATTTGGGCAGCAGCGTACGGGCAGTACAACGGTTTCGTCTACAATCTCAGGACTGTTAGTACATCTATTTAGGTGTGGTTTATCTCTAGGAGTATTATTAATTGGTGATTATAAATTATACTCGGAAGCTAGGGGTAGTTTATCATTGTTCCTGATTTGTAGCGTGTTTCGAATTCGGTGTTGTAATTCGAGACGGTGATTGTACTGATGCTACTTTATATAGTGGAATTCAGCGGTTCTGCTGGTGGGTTTTTACCTCCGGAGTTGGAGGGTTTTGCCCTGGGTTTAGTCCCTAAAATCTGTGTCTCATCTTATTAGCTTGCGTATTTTCTACTTTTGTTTGTTGTTGTCGATTGGTTTACTTCCGTTGCGTGTGGGAGATTGGTCTTATTTCCCAACATTTCTACAAGTCTATAGCTATTTGATAATATTTCGTGTAGACTCATTTCAATTTTCGATGGAGCTCGAGACTCATTATTCTTTTAAGTTTGAAATAAAAATAAAATAAAGCAAATGACCGAGTCACTAAACTATTTAAAATTTCGTCTCTTTTTATTGTAAAGAAACAGTTGGTTGATACAATTCTCAACACAATTATTATTGTGGGTCCATCTTCAAACAATTTGTGTTTTTCTTTAAAAAAAAATTGAAATGGAAACTAGTTTTATTAGAATCCTCGACATTGATAGACTAAGACACTAGGTTAATGCCGTTGAACATCTAAAAGAAAAACAGTTACATTGGAGGGGTACCTTCAGTGTTTCCATTCACAGCTGCTACTGCTGCGGTCAGCGAGAAGATGAACAGCAAAGTTGTGTAGGAACTCATCTCCAGCAAATCCAATTTTCAGAAGACTCTACTTTAATTAAAACCTGTAATAAAAGAGGCATAAATTAGAAAGGAACAGACAGTGTACGCATCTGTTTTTGTCCTGGTGCGGATCCTATGTCCCATATGATGTCGCATCCTGTGTGTCTTATTTCACAAAGACTCTCATTCGCTATATATATTACCAATTTAAAATTGAGTTGATCTCAAATAAGATAATCTTACAATAAGTTAACACGAGTAACCTTAACAAAAAGTCGAGAACCATGCTAAGACATGGGACGTAATGGTTTGAAACTCGAAAGCACAACTAAATACACTATCACTTAACGAAAATATCTATGACATGTATGCGTACACTAGTTCATTTTAAGCTTACCTTGAGCTTGGAGATTGCGAATGAACAGGCGACGGTGTCTGCTTCAAAGTCGTCTGATCGATCTCAAACTAGTAGGACTCTACCTTGGCTCTTAATACTACTAGAGAAATTATAGTGTTGATGATATTGAATTGTCAAGAAAGGAGGCACGAGGGAAGTTTGAATATTACTTGACTCATCAAACTTAAAAATGAATAAAATAGTCGTGTAGTCGTAAGTCAAATGTTAAAGATCTAATATTTGGAACACACTCGATATGTGTGCCACCCCTAAACGGGGAAAATTAGTTCTAGAATCATCAGGTAGTTAAGCTGAATAGCTGATCATAGCTGACCACTACTTGTTTCAGACGCAGATAACAAGGATCGTAGTGGAGCACTGGTTTGCAAAAATCTTGCTTGGATTCCAGTTGCAATACGATAACAAACGAATAACCCCAAATTTTGGCTGTAGCATACCCCAAGTTGTATGGCCTGTGAAATGTCAACACTGGAGACCTACTCTGCTGCTCATCCAATAATCTGGATTTTCCTGCAGTGTGCATTGTGAGTTGACCACGCCGAAACACCACAAGCCAAGTGCAGGCCATTTTGGGGCGTTTTCGGGTCAATCCGTAAAAGAAGATTCAAAACTTTGGGATTAGTCAGTTGATAATAAGACATACTAAAGTTCGAGATGAATAGAAACGTTGAATCAAAACTCCGAAAGTAGGTATAGACTATAGTCTATGCAAGTAGTAGTAGTAGTAGAGAGTAGAGACAAAAATCTGGCTTCTATTTCACTAATCTGGAAAAATAAATTACAAATATGAAAGATATGGCCTAGTTCATGACCAACAAGCGCGGCAAGCAACAATCAAAATCTATAAATGTACAAACGCGGCGATTAATCAAAGTTTACAGCAACAGACCTAACACGCTCACCAAACGGAAAAACTTACATACCTTCGGGGGGGTGCAAGACAAAGCTCACCCCATACAGACATCCTTTTTATTTCTAAAATACAATTCCCCCCCTCCTAATCTTCTGGCGAGTCTTGAGATGGTCACTTCTCGTGAGGGGGAATGCAGTGGTACCCCTGAGAGACAGTACCGGAATTGCCCTAATCAGATGAGATGTTTAACCATATAAGGTCCCTCCAGTTCATATCCCAGTTTCCTATAGTAATGGCGAGTGCCTACACCCGAGATGACAGCTATCTTTTTCGATCTATGCTCTGACCGGGCAATATGCTCTGCCTCTTCCATCAGTAGGGTACCATAACCCTGGTGATTCAGTCAAAGAGAGCATTAATGAATCAAGACAGACAAGTTTATGCTGGCATAGCTTCCCTAAGCATCCACTAAACTTATATACATCAATATATAGACCATTCTTACCTGGTGTTGCAACTTTTCTGAATCCCGCCCGTGGACAGGCACTGCGGTTCCATACACGTGTAGTTCACGAACAATGGAACACTTGCCCATGAGCTCCGGACAAGTAACATTTTTTCCACATTTCCTTAGACGCAAAAGGCCAACGAGAATGTCCTGAGCATCAGAAAGATACTTGCCTTTAGACAACAAGATAGATTACAAGCTGAAAGTATGTAACGTCTCCATAAACGTGACACGGTAAAAGAGATCATTTCATCAGATAGCAATCAGTGCAAAAAGAATAGCGACAGCCAAACCAAATGCAAGCATCTGTATATTGGCTTATCGGCAATATTCATACGAGTAACAACTTCTACTATCCATCAAAACATTGACTAATAGTTATTCCCTAGATTTTCAAAATAAACATCAGAATTGAACATTTCAGTCAGCTTCACCATACATAGCAGCAGTTTCTTTCAAATATTGACATTATTAAATACCTGTCGTGTGTCTTCATAAGAAAGGAAAGTTTCCCAGCCTTCATTAGCTGTATAATCACGACGAACCAGCTCTACTTCTTCTGGTCTAATCTTGTGGTGAATATCCTGTACAGAAAGAAGATGATGTAGACATTCTGAATTCCAAAACTACTACGTAAAACCTTTTGACAGCAAGTCAGACCGACTCACCTGAATCCCAGCTTCACGTGTACGCACGTCACGACATTTCAATCCAAGGTCATCCATCCGAGCCAAAGCAAGCTCACGAAGATTACCTTTCTCAACACCAGAAGTAACCAGAGGCATTGGTATATCACGCTGAACTCGGTAAACACGGGTCCAAGGAGGCACCATAGATAAAATCCTAGCGATGATGTCCACAAGTTGTTCAGGTGGATAATTTCTATACCTGCATATATAAAAAGTAAATTAGGACCACACATGAATCACGATCTCCCGAAAAGCTACATTGTCAGAGAAGACGTAAAACATTTCAAGTTGCTAAAAAATTTGGACACTCAACCAAAGAAATAAAGGACTAGCAAATACCTGCCAGTTTTCCACAACTCGTAAAGTCCAGTTCCACGAATAACAAGTGTAGGATATATTTTAAGCCCGTCGGCTCTAAATGCGGGACTTTCAAAGAATTCCTTAAAACTCTCCATGTCTCTCTCTAACCCCACATTAGGAAGATCAGGCATCATATGTGCAACAACCTGGCATCATATACCAGACAATCAGCACGCAAATAAACGAAACACCAAAATATACTGATGAAACATAATAATAACCAGACGATCTTTCGCACAGATTCCACGAACAAAACATATACTTATAACATTAGCCAGAACTTAGACAAGAACTTTCCATATATAAGGAGTTAGAAACTTTGCAGGGGTACACTACTCCAGCACACCCTTCATCCGAAAGGAAATGGTAACATTTACTGATTAGGGATGTCTAGAACTATACTCTCTCGTAGAAAATCACCACTATGATTACATAGACCGGAAATCAACCCTCAAAAAGTAGTTTTGGTGTATAAAGTTGTTTATAGACAATGAAGTTGAACTTTGAGATGTGAACAACTCTGTGCAGAGTGCAGACAGAGAGGATCACGATAAGGGAGCATACTGCTACATAGATTTTGATGTAATCTGTATTTATACTGAAGCAAAAGAATTTATCTAAAAAAAATCACAGCATGAATAGTTAAAAAAAATAAACCGACAACTTGCATACAAAGGACCAAACAGATAATACCTTGAAACCGGCATCCTTTGCCAAGGAGAAGCAGTCGGCAACTGCAGCAACAGTGTGGCCCCTATTTGTGTCTCGTGCAACATCCTCATATGTGCTTTGAACTCCTATCTCTAATCGTGTGCACCCATATGTCAGCATCTGCCGCAGATGAGGACCAAGACAATAATCTGGTCTCCTGAAAAAAGAAATTCAAAGGCAGAAGTTCAGCGTAAGGGATAGGTTTTACAAGTCAAGTATTCCTTTCACATATCAAAACCTTATTCAAAAGGTTACCCTTCACAACCAAAATCACAAGAATGAGGTAGAACCACAGAAGCAGAAGAGGTAAAGAACAAATTGAACGTGTCAAAACCGAAAACAAAGCCATCAGCTAAGTCGACATTAACAGCGGGGAAAACAAATACTCACGTCTCGATAGTCATTCCGATACACTTCACTGCACTGTGCTCAGAGTAGGCAACAGCTTCTTCAACATTCGCAGATGTGTGTCCAGATAAAGCATCGTGCAGGTTCCTTATGAAGTAGTCCCGGTAGTCTGCTGGCAGTGACATAAAGGTACCACCCATCAGAATAAACTCGACCTTATCAACACTGTGGCCCAACCTTTTAAGCTGATCAATCCTGCTTCTTGCCTGAACATAGGGATTATACCTGAAATCATGTAAATTGAATCAATAGGAATGCTGAAGCTAGCCAAATTGCCAGCTCAGTAGCCGTTTAAGTATCATCTACCTAGATACTTGACTCCAAAGGTTTAGGGCCATTGAGTGACCTCGGACTCCCAATTGTAATTTAAAAGTACACAACTGATGAATATTCACATCTGATTATTACCCCCAAGCTTCTAACTGGAGTATTTGACAAGCAAGCCCAAGCCTAACCGAGTTATGAGTAATCTGCTCCTTAGCCCTCCATTCCATCTAGGAAAAGAGAATGTGGGTTGTTCTCTTACATAATTCAGCACATCCAACTCTCAAACCTCCCAAACATATAGAAAAAAAAAAAAAACAAATTGTCAGCACCTTATACTTTTCAAATAAACAACTGCCAAAAGGTAAATTTATGCCAACAAAGGACTTCTACATTCAGCACCGCCACATATACTCAGAGCCCAAGCTCAATAAAGAAGACAAAAAAATTGACCCCTCGATCTTCCAAAAAAAAACAATCCAAGTTCCAGAACTCACCACATCGAGCATATTACCAAATCCGAATAACATAGTTTACCCCACTCAAAATCCTAAAACGGTGAATTGAATTGATCCAAGATTAGAAAGAACTATCAAGTTCACCTTATCGTCTGCTTTGTAACCGGGTTCATACGCCAAACAATAAAGCGAATCTGTTGACAATACACGTGCCTGCCAGAGAACTACTCCATATAATCAAATTCTCAAAGTTCACCACTAAGATTTCCCATCGAAAGATCCAACTGTACAGTACCTGACCTCAAACTCCACATAATGGCAAGCTCAGAAACCAATTTGGTGGCTCATTTACAACTCCAAAGTTCACCCAAAATTTCATGGTATTCTCTCTGTCTCACAAACTTCTACATAATCCCTGTAAATGCTGCTTTTAGATGTCACCTGCTGATAGGTTCACACTAATCACAACCCAGTTTCCCAACATCTCCTAATCATTAGAAAATTACCAAAATTCATAACTTTAACATTATTTCATACTTGGGATTCATAGCTATTTCATACCTACCACACTAATAAGTTCTAAATCATTGAAAGTCTTAAGTACAACAATACAAAATCCCAAAAAACAGAAACATGTGGTGCGCCATAAACCTTCAAAACCATCAAACAAACAATTGAAATAAGAAGATTAATTGCCCCACTATAATGAAAATATCCACCCAACCCAGAATAAAACAATGAACTATAGTCGTCTCATCTCCAAAAGAACGTCCTAATAATAGAACAGTAATACGGCAACAATATAAGTGCCTCAAAGGCTCCCACCTAATGGTGAGATGAAGGGGGGTCGGATGCACGCAGCTTTGCCTTTATGTGATAGGAAAAAAGTTTCAAGATAACACACACTGAAGATCCTTGAACAACTCCAACTTTAAAGAAGTGCAGATAGTTTAGATAGTTTAGGGAGTCGATACAGCTCTTATTAGACCACAGTTTAATTGAAAGGCTGCCCAAAAGAATAGAAAATATTATCACTTCATACTAGTCAGGATCTCATAATCCAAATACCGTTCCAAATTCCTACTTCACATCCCATCAGAACCCAATTAGCACTCCCTAATAATCAATAATCAACTTCATAGAGTCCTAGACTCCAAGCTCTTAAGTTCATTCTAATACTGATAGGTTAATCATTCATGCACAATCTCTACAAAGTTAACTGGATCTAACAGCTCTTGTACACTTATACCCAAGACAAGTAGACAACCTAAGGTCAAAACGTTATATAACCCTACCTTTTACGGTTTTTCCAAGAACTCCATAAACTAAACAAGAAACCCAACCCCACATTATACATGAAAATATGTTCAAAAGCAGAGAACACACACTTGACACTACACCTCTGCATACTATGGCCCTACAAAAAAAAACACGAACAGCCCATTTCCAAAACCTCTCAACCCTCCCATGCCAAACAACCAAAGAGCAAACTTTATGCTCTTCTCACCCCAAATAATAGACCTCTTCGGATGTGGTTCATTATTAACAAATAAGGAAGATACTTAAACTGCCCATTTGTTACCCTCTCATTTGTCATATCTAATGTGTTAATGGACTAATTTGCGAAAGCTGACCTATCATCTACTAAACACAAAACTAGATCAATTAATGTGACTTATCTTTTATGGGACTAAAAAAGTATGATCCTAGGCCCAAGATCTTAAGAGTCACCAAACAGATAACTTGATACACATTCACAAGTTCACAACAAATTTCTGAAAATCTCCAAAGCAACAAAACAACCCCAAGATCAAAACTTTAACAAGTTCCTGGCATTGATACTACCATTTCATTAAAAGATATCACAGAAGTATAAACAGCTAATTCAAAAACCATCATGTTATACTGCCCCTACCCGTCAAAAGCTACAATACACTTTCATACTCTCTACGTCCCAAAGAGAATGATCAATATCAATTACTCCATCTTGATTCTTGAGAAACTGAGGGTAAATACAAAACATTGTGCCTTGACCTTTCCAGTTTGTTTGTTTAGTAAAGAAAAGATTGGGAATGCTACTCTTTAAGTTCTTCGTACATATAAGGTGATAAAGATAAAGCCTTGGAGACAAACTGAGAAGGAGAAACGATCATTCTCTATACGCAGGAGAAATGACCGAAACTTTAATATCATACCCGGGTGATAATATGTGCACTAGTATACTTAACACCACTTTCGGCTACCCATACAGCTAAACTCACCCTATTCTAAAGAGTACTCGTTCCCCAAACTCCTCCGAAACAACCAAAGATCAAAACTTTAATATGAACCATTTTGCGCGCAACCCATGAAGGTGTCTACAATCGCATAAAGCTACCTCCAATACTCGCAAATATCATACCTGACCTGACCCAGTAGTCGAGTGCCACACAAGGTTCAACAGCATTTCCAAAAAGTCCTCTAAAAACAATCAATCAACAAAGCTCGAAACTTTAACAACTCATATTGCATCAAAGTGTCTCATTCTCCAAAAGGACTCGAAAACGATCATGTCAAGCTTCAAAGTAAAGTCATTCAATCTCGAAAACTACTACACAAACAAAGAATAGCTCAAATATTTTCATACCTGGCTCGAATAGCGCGCATACTGGTAGGTTCATAACCAGTATAACTCTGAGTACTATACTCAAAATCAGAATCCGGACCACCCGGACAATAAACACAAATATTCCCCGTCGTGGCGATATGAGGGCACCTATGTGGCTTCGACATTACGGCAACAACCGCAATCCCGGACGCGGTCCGGACAGGCTTAGCCCTAAGCTTGGGGAGTAGAGCCTGCCGGTCAGCGTCCGGGACGGCGGCGATCATCTCAACAAGCTTTGGAGCGCGGGAAAGTCCGTATTTCCTGCACGCGGCTGACTTGAGGGCGTTTAAGTCGACTGTTTCGCCGTTTCGTGAACCTTCCACCATCTGCGACACGATTTCCGATATCGCTATAACGCGCGCCTCTTCGTCGGAGAGGTTGTGTTGGAGAACACCGCCGCGGCCAGGGCGGGGAAGTTTCCGGTGCTCCACTGGTGTCGCAACCGCAGCAGACGCCATGATACGGTGGGGCGATATACAACTAATTGAAACTAAATTAAACTGAATTGAACTGAAGTAAAACCCTAGAAATTGAAATTATTGGGAAATTTTTTGTTTTATTCGAGGAATCTTCTTCCACTTCCGATTCCGAAATTGAATCTTTGTCCTCCTCTTCTTCCTCCTCCTCCTCCTCTTCCTCCTTCAGATTCTTTGGTGGCGGAAACGAGCATAAGAGGTGTATGCATGGGAGAAACTGCGGTGGAGAGAGAAATAAACATCGGCGGCGCAGGGTGAGGAGAGAGAAATTTGCCGGTGGAAGGAGATTCACAGCATAATACCAACAACAATTGTGGGATTGAAAGAAGTAGAAGTAGCGTGTAGCAGAAGAGGAGTGGGAGATGCGGAGAGATGGAAGGTTGACTGACGAGGAATTAGGGCAACTGGAGACGGGGGGGTACGGTCCTGATTTATTCAACAGCACCACTACTCTTGATATACTCCGTAGCTTCTTTAGTAAGTAAACTTGAATGGGTCGAGTGGCCTGGAAACGTTACGAGTTTGGGTAACTTCGATCTCGGGTTAGGGAGTTTGTCGTGTTATACGAGTAGGTTCGAATAACTTTAATTTCGGGGGAAAAATTGTTTGCGTTTTTGAGTTACTAGTTTACTACCTAGGTTACGCCCGAAATAAATTTTAGGGATATTGGTGTTTATATGAAGGGTTTCAGACTTTAAGTATGGTTAAATTTGCGTTGATTAATAGACCGAAAATAACATTATAGTACTCGGGAACGTGAACAAGTATTAACAAAAGATTTTTTACCAAGTTTCAACGAGTCAAGTAAGGTCAAGTATTACAATGCTTATCCCATGCTCCCAAGAGCATAAGGAGCATGGTGGTCCTTCTCACAGTAAGTAAATGAGTAGGGATCACACTTAAAATAATTTAAATTCTATTTAAGTGTGATCCCTGCTCCTCTAATGCGAGAAGGATCACCATGCTCTTTGTGCTCCATGGAACATAGTATAATTTACCCAAGTATTATCTTGGCATAAACAAGTTTAAGAGTTTTTTTCATGTTAGTTCTTTAACCGTTCATAGATGAACATATAACCTTCGGTCGGGTTTGATCTATATCTTCGACAATATGGCCATTGTCCTACTTCTCAACGTTTTTTTTGCGTACACGTTCTTACCTTAGAAAAAAAAAAAAAAAAAACTAGCCAACTAAAATATTGTATCCCCTTTTACTTATCCTTCGCTCCTCGCTCACCATGGAGAGCGGTTCCTTTGTACCCCACGTTCTATCCAAAGTCAATGAAATACTTGCAAATTCACTGATTTTAACGCAGAATGAATTTTTTAAACTTATAATACAGATTTAGAAGTACCTCATTGCTTTGGTATATCCTTGTTTTCTAGTTAGGACGTGAGACACAAAATAAGACGAAAACCCATTGCCCTCACCATGACATGCTAAGATAACAATACCTAGACGGCTAGACCCTCGTCTCTTAGAAAGAACGAGCGAACCTCGGAATTCAGAAGTAGCCGCACACCTTTCCTCGGACCACCTACAGTCTAAAGACCAAACACTTCAACCCAACAAAACCCCCATGAGATCCAAAGACCCCCCTAGAAGTCTCTTTCTTAGTATACTCCGATCAAGTTGAAAAAAAAAAAAAAAGTTGAACGGAGGGGAGAAAACATTTTCAATTCTTTCAGAAATCAAACTTCAAGTTCAAGCCTTCAACAGTTCAACCATGGCTATTGTACCTTCATCATCATCAACATTAACGTCAAAGTTGCAATCTTTCATCTCACCAACCAAAAACAACCAAACCCTACAATCTTCCTTCAAAACCCACCTGAAATTTCCAAGCTTTTCACCTTCAATCTCACTCAAATCCCAGAAAAACCCAGCAAATCGAAATGGGTTATTAGTGACAAAGATGGGTACTTATAATGTGCAGGTGTTTGTTGAAGAAAATGAGCCAGAAGAGAGGTTGCTGAGCAGGTTTAGGAGGGAAGTTATGAGAGCTGGTGTTATTCAAGAGTGTAAAAGAAGGAAGTTCTTTGAGAATTCTCAGGATTATACGAAAAGGAAAACTCGTGAAGCTGCTAAGAAAAAACGCATTTGGTATGGCTTTTGATGTTTTATTACTTTGCTTTCTTAAACCCCCTTATGTTTATGTAAAGATGGATTTTTTTTTAGTTGAATTCGTTTGATTGAAGTAAACGTTGCGTATCGGCCGGAACCTTTGAATTGGTAGAATTGTTTGGAATTAAAACAATTGTGTTGCGAAATTACACACATATGAGCTGTGGGAGTGCCCCTCAAGGACATTAAATGGAAGGAAACTAGGTGATTGATTTTAGCATGAGGTCGAATAGGTCAGTGAAGAATGGAGTGAAATTTCGGTGAAAAGGGTGGTTGATTGTGTTTAAGGCTTAGGTCCAAAATCTGGAGCAAATTTGTTATTAATGATGAGAGATGAATTCAGATGAATATTTTGATTGGAGTTTTGATTGCCTGTTTATTGAGGTGTTTTCGTTGTCAGTTTACTGCGTAATTTAGCTTTGATGAGTACAGAAATGTCACATTGGAAGGCTTGAGCAATAATATGGTGGTTTGGAACTACTTATAGAGTGCTCTTTCTCTTCTCCTTTGAACTGATAATTAGGGGAAGGTGATTGTATATTGGAAAGGGTTATGTTGGTTCAGTGGACTTCTCTTGCTTTGGTTGAGAAGTAATGGAACTTGGCTTAAGCAACATAATACGGCTAGAAGTTTGTTTCTTCTATGAGGTTCAACCCGTATTTGATTGCCTTTGATCTTTTGGAGTTGGAAAATCCTTGAGGGAGTGATGGTGGAGGGAGGAGCACAGGGGTGGAGGGGGAACTATCACCCCTCCACCGCTTTGCCCCTCCCTCCACCTCCACCAGATTTGTCATTTTATTTTAGATCCTATTCCATCAGTAATGATTAGCCCCAATAGGCAAGCCCTGAAATTTAATTTAGTGACCATTCAAAGATAAGAGCCTATCAGTAAATGGCTTCCTATGATTTCTCTCCCTACTAAATTGACTATCTAGATGGGCTAGTGATCTTGGAGGCCTAAAGGTTCGACTTTTAATGGGCTATCCAAAGTGCTGGGTTTATAGTTGGTCCTCGTAGTGATAGTTATAGTTAGTCTTCATAGTGATAGATGAGAACTTTCCTCTGGTAATGCTGATTTTTATTATTTTGAAAGATATTTCCAGCTTTATACCTTTTGGAAGGGCATGATCCTGCAAATTATTATTATTTTTTTTTTGTTATTGTTGCTGTTGTGGTGGTGGTAAGTGATAGAGGATGAATATAGTCTACAAGGTACATAATAAATTACTTACTCCGTATTCACCCTGTAGACTATATTCATCCTCTATCAGTAAGATCGTGGGGTTTCTAGTATCCTATGAAATAGCAAGTCCAGAATCCAGGCCCTTGGATACTTTATGGTACTCATTGACAAGCTTTTTTCATGAGTATGTGTAGCACAAGTCTTCTAAAAACTGCAGTTTAAGTGCTGAAAAGTTCTTGGGGTTTCTTTGCTAAACTGGAGAGCTGTTCAATGTTGCTAGGCTTTATGCTGAGATCAATTATTGTTATGGAATTGCAAGTTTACCATTATGCCTGTGATCTAGTTAGGAACTGTTTTTAGATTTAAAGATGTTAAGTCACCCCACATTTACAGAACTTGGTTGGTAATCAAGGAACTTATCAAGTTGGTCCTGCTTTAGTATCATCATATGAATTGTGTGGACTATAGTGCACCATATTCATATTCTAACACTTACATCAAGAAATGAAATGGGATGGCATAAAGGAATGCTCACTGACATATTGGATGTTCTTTGTCGAAGTTACTTATCCCCCTCATTTTTCCTGTGACAAATCTGGTCACCGATTTTCCAATGTGCTTTCTTCTTAAAACCACTTCTACTAAGCTTTAGGGAACAACAAGCCACTTTACATGTCATTTGCGTGCTGCACTTCAGAGGCAGGAGTGTGAAGAATAAAACTTAGTACTGAAACTTGCATCCAATTGAACCCTTTATGTATGTGGACTTTTAGAATCTCTGAGAGTGAATATAGAGTCCTGATCCATCTGCTACTCAAGAATCTCTGGTCAAGTTTCACGCCAGGTACGAATTCACAGTTGTCTGATGCAGAACTGCTCATAGTTCAATCGATCTCATGTCGCATTTTGTGGCAGCTTACTGAAAACTGAAGTGTGCAACGTGTCGTTCGTTTTAAGGGCCTGCCTTGTGTTTTGGTACTGTTGTGTGTTTAACCTTGAATTCATATATGTCTACCTGGAACCTGATTTGACCTCTCTCTTATCAAGATTCATTTTATATCTTAGTTGTTTCAATGGGTGTCAAATCCTTACCGTATTTCTGTTGATCTCCCTCGTAAATCAGCAGTCAAATTCCGTCTCTTTAACTCTGGTGTATACTTGCAGGCGCCCTCGGCCTAAAGTTGTGAAGCAAGATAGCATAGAGATCCCCAAGAAGAAGTCGTATGACTCTGACGAAGATGATTGGGACCTCCCAGAAGGTGACCTACCATATTGATTGAGCTTTATCTAGGAAGAGAGCAAAACTGACAATTGACACAGCTAGATATCTTTTGGACATCTTGATATTAGAGAATCAGATTATGATGCTGTAAGTGAAGTATATCAATGTAGTTAGAGCTGTAGAATGATGAGCATAGATGTTTGGACTCTCCAATCACATAGTTGGTATTGCTCTCTGTCAATGCCAAATTTCGGCGAAGCTGTATTTTGCTGTGTATTCCAGTCTTTAGACTAGGCTGGTAACTAATTGTGTATGTACACTGAACTCTCAAGAAGAGTTTCTAAGTAGATGAAACATCGCTGTTTCCAGAAAATATCCCCCCAATTATCTATGTTCAATCATGACTGTATGTTAGCGTCTTATCCGTCCTTTTCGCTTCTTTTGAACCACTTGAACATGATGTTGAAGACATCAATTTGCAAGATGTCATTGCAGGGAAAAGATAACAGCAAATGAGTTGCAGACAACAGTAAAATGAGGCGAAGATCTTTGTTCATGCATTAGAATTTCTTGGTACAGGTGCTTTATATCAGTGTTAGTGTCATCACTGATAACAACATCAAAGCCAGGAAAATAGACTCCTATTATTCTCTTCAGATAACATACTACAGGCATCATTACAATGTACAAAACTGTCCTGCAACTGCACCACTGAAACGCAGTTGCAACTGCTGCAGTGTCGGTCAGTCCGAGCTGCATCACCTGAACAGGCTCAACTCTTTTACATGGCCATTGGTTGCATCGGGAGGGGGTCTGCTGGAGGTGTGCACGAAACCGAGTTGAATTCCAAAGCATAAGCATCAAATTTCTCCTGGTTCTTCGCCACAACCTCGTTCACTGTCGAATTGACAAGCAGGTTTTCAGGTGCAGACTGTGAAATCGCAATCAGCATTTCCCGGGCCAAATCCGAGGTGACAGCAGAGTTGTTATCCATGTAATGTCTGTGATGAATTCTCCTGAGAATGATAAACAGTTCTTGTTAATACTGATACAAATATACAATCATACAAATACAGGATAAAGCTATATGAAAAGTGGTGTGCCACTGTGACAGGGCGAATCTAGACCCGTTAAATCGGAATAGTCTCGTTCACTTTTATCTAATCCACTAAAACCATTAAGCCGTATTTTACGTGTCCTTGCAGAAATCGGGAGTAAACTATGCACCCAAAACACCCCTTAATTCGCCCCTACACCGCGATAACAAGAATATCTATCAGAAAAAACACACACTATATATCATTCACATCACCCCTTTGATTAATCATTAATGAAGCTTTAAACATGTACAAATAACACACTTATAACTTCTTATTCACACAGATTTTAAACAGTTAAAAAGAGGTGTTAAAGGAGAGTCTGATGTACCTGAAAAACTTAAGGATGATATACAAGTGATATATCAAGAGAAATAGATAAACTTGGTAGTATGTATGAAAGAAAAGTGTTATCTTGGTAAGTTTTGTAAGGCTGATTTCAAAGGGAATTATATAGAGGGAAAATGCATAGCATAGCAACTTGCTATCCTAGTTGACATAATATCGCATCACAGCTGAGTCAGTGCTGCGTTGGACACAGCTTGCCACTTTTGGCCTCTTTTAGACGTATTCGGTACGGAGACCGACTACCCTGCCACTTTTACGCTATTAGGACTAGCGATATTTTGACGGAACTATACGCTGTTTGTTGTTTTCCGGTTATTTGTCGAGAGCCGTCCTTCATAATTGATGTGGATTTTCGGCATCGTTTTCTGTTTTCGGTTTTCTGTTTTTTTGAAAACCAAAGTCCCGTTTTTGAAAACCAGAAAAAATGGTTTTCAATTTTCAGTTGTCAGTTTTCATCTTCTATATGATACCGAACGGGGCCTTGGTTATTCGATTTAAAGATAAATCTTTGGTGTTCAAATAGACGTGGGTCACTCCACTTTGCCTTTCGAGCACATAAGACTATCGCGTGTACGTATGTCTTTGTATATATCATTTTCAACATTCTTTTCATCTTTTATCTGAGAACTTTTTATTTTGAGTAATTCCTCCCTTCTTTTCATCTATTAACGCTTTTGTTTCAATACATGTCAGAAAAATTCAAACGAAACGTCATCAAAGAAAGAGAATGGAGTGAGTACGTTATCATTCGAAATTTCGAATATACTTTATGATTGGTAAAAGATTACATTTGTCCGCCTAATTTAGATTGAGACTATGACATAGTCCTTACTCCATGTTAATATGTTATACAGGGTACATATACGGAGTATGGTTTATTTGTTTCTTTAATTTGCATGCAAATATGATATAGAAATTCGTGTAGGTCAATTATTATACCCATGGAGTCAGAGTGAGAGAGGCATGAAACTTCCATAGGGGTTACCTTTGAAACAGATTCAGATTAAAAAGAGGTAGATTGTGGAATAGCTTATAATAATGCTGATTAAGTTGAATAAAATTATTAAATTTGGTGTTGATTGCAAGAGGATGAATCAAGTGGACATGGTTAGTTGCAAGGTGCGTGCAAGCTGCTTCTACGACATCAAACCCACTTTCGACTTGTATCATCATTGTGAATGCAAATTTCTACCATCATATGATTCATATATCTATCATTCTATCTAAACAAGTAAACATGACAAACTTCAACCTAACATGAATAAAATAACTAGCAAAATAATTATTACACAAAAACATAAAATCTGATCAAAATGTATGCAATCCAGAGGAATGGTTTCCCATTAACGGATTCTTTTTACAAACCTCATATTTGCGCAAATTATAGTATTTTTTTTTTCTGGTACAAAGAAGAGAATACTAAGATTAACTACTGTCTATTACATCCTCCACAGAGGAGGCAAGATAACAAGTTTGTCCTCAGAGAAATTTCTTATACCCGAAATTCCTGAGATGTCGACTTCCACTTGCTCAAATTCTTCAATAGTTTGCAAAGATGTCTGAGGAAGAATCGCTCTCGCTTCCTTCGTCATGAGATACGCCACCATGTCGTGATTCATGTTGACAACCTCTACATTCGCACAAAGTTCCATCCGGAGCTCTCCGCATTTCAAATATATATCAGCTAACCTATCCATGGGTTGGTCATAGTTCCCAACCCCGTAGACTACCAACTCACAATCACAAAGAAGAGTAAAATCAAAGCTATTCTGGCACTTCATCAAATCAATCCCATAAGAACCGCTAGCCCCTCTGCCAAAGTAGCATCCGTCGCATAAGTATGGGCCACAAATACCCTTAATCCATCGACCATTACAATCCAGGACACAAACTACTAACCCCGTATATTCCTTTCCACAAAAGACGCATCAGTGAAGATCATAGGTTTGGACCAAGGAGGCGAAAGTAGGCTATTTTTAAGATGAGTTATAGGAAGCTGTTGAAGAACATGGAGGGTGAGAGTATTTGTGAACCTTGTAGAATTTTCTTCACCCAACTCGTTTTTCAATCCAACATTAAGTGTAGATGTAATCATCAATATAATGTTAGTTTTAGTGGGTTAACTTGGACTTGTAAGAGCATTGTTAATGGACACCGTGTTCAAACGTGGTAGTTTTGTGAACGTCTATTCGTCGCCCTTAAAAATGCTATTTATCGCCCTTACTTTTGAAAATGTCCATGATTAGTTCTTCCTCTCCTAATTAACTGTCCTCTAATTAAGAGACTAATCCTTCTCACTCCATTCCTATCTTTCTCCATTACTCCATAACTTCATCATTTACTCCATTACTCCAAATCGTATCAACATTTCATATCCCCAAAATTTTCCAATTTCATACTCCATTACTCCTAAATTTCCCAATTTTTGATACGATTTGTCCCCCAAATACTACCCCAAATTTTGATACGATTTGTCTTTTGATACAATTTCTCTGCATTACTTCCCCAAATTTTTGCATCTAATTTTGCCCAGATATTTCCCCAATAATTTCCGAAAATTTCCCTCTAATTTTACCCAGAAAATTCCCCCAATACACTGTCCAATTTGTCGTCGAAAATTTGTCAATTCATTCCCCAATGATTCGATAATAATTGGGGCCAGGAAAAAACCCCCGATTTGAAGTCAGCCAACAACGATCTGAATATTAATTAACGATTAAGAGCTGAATTGAGTGGTTGAGTCGCTGTGAAGTTGAAATGGAGCAAATAATTGAAGATTGATTGAGGGGTAGATCGTTGTGAATAATTGAACGACATTGAAGGTATGTTTAGATTTGTTTAGTTGTTTATTTGAAATGTTTTGTTTTGGAATTAATTATATTTGGGTATGGATGGTGTAAATAGATTAGGTAGAAATGGTGTTTTTAGAATTGAATTGAGATTGGGAGATTGATGTTGGAGGTCGACCTTTGGTGAAGTTTTAGGTGGTGTGTAGCCTAGTATTCAACCCGTCTGCACCATGGTGTAGCCCAGTTTTCAACACGGCTGTACCATGGTGTAGCCCAATTTTCAACACGGTTGGACCTTGGTGTAGCCCAGTTTTCAACACGGCTGCACCATGGTGTAGCCCAGTTTTCAACACGGCTTCACCATGGTGTAGCCTAGTTTTCAACACGGTTTTACGATAGTTTAGTGATTTAATTTGTTTTAATTGAATTTGTGTTTGAAAAATCAAAAATTTGTTCCATCATACTCGGTAAAAATCTGTTTTTTAGTACTTTGATTTCCTATTTTACATTAACAAAGTTTTAATGTTTGTTTGGTTATTTAAGATGGTTATTGTTGTTGCAGCAAGCGAAGGAAATTGTTCGGAGACTTGCTCCGATATTTGAGTCGTTACCATCTCTTGCGTGTGCCCAATGTGAAGCGTATTCTCGGGTGATTAATGAAGTTCGTCCACTGTATGATGAATACAAACGAGATGGACCTAGGAGGCGTGCTCCAAAGTGAATTTGTATTCCATATTGATTGTAAACAAATAAGTTGTATTCAGAATGTTTTTAATTTTGTAACTTGTTACTTAACTTTTATATGAAAGTTTGATTTCACTGTAAGAGAGTTTGATTACTTAACTTTTATTAAGTATTCCAACAAGAAGATTTTGATTCCAATACGAAGATTTTGATTCCAACAACAAGATTTTAATTCACATAACATTTACTTCGACTAAGTATTCACATGTATAGTTTTATTGTTCACATATCTTAGTCAAGGGTAGTACTCGGTGTAATTGAGAACGTTAATTGATCATTATATCGAACTCGGGATTACTCGGCTTAGTTGATATAAGGTTAATTGATCACATTATCCTACCTAGAGGTGCTGGACTTAATTGAGGAACGTTAATTGATCATTATATCGAACTCGGGATTACTCGGCTTAGTTGATATAAGGTTAATTGATCACATTATACTACCTAGAGGTGCTCGGCTTAATTGAGGATCGTTAATTGATCATTATATCGAACTCGAGATTACTCGGCTAGTTGATATAAGGTTAATTGATCACATTATCCTACCTAGAGGTGCTGGACTTAATTGAGGAACGTTAATTGATCATTATATCGAACTCGGGATTACTCGGCTTAGTTGATATAAGGTTAATTGATCACATATCCTACCTAGAGGTGCTCGACTTAATTGAGGAACGTTAATTGATCATTATATCGAACTCGGGATTACTCGGCTTAGTTGATATAAGGTTAATTGATCACATTATCCTACTTAGGGCTTAGTTGATATAAGTTTGATTTCACGGTAAGAAAGTTTGATAACTTAACTTTTAACGTTTATTAATTATTCGAACAAGAATATTTTGATTCCAATAAGTAGATTTTGATTCTACCAACAAGAATTTGATTCACATAACATTTGACCATGAAACAAAAACATTTACCTCGGCTAAGTATTGATCATTGATAAGGTTAATTGATCATATTATAGTAATTGATATGGTTAATTGATCATTTTCTTAGTCAAGGTACTCGGATAAATTGAGAAAGTTAATTGTTTTATTTTGTTAGTCAAGGGTACTCGGGTTAATTGAGAAAATTAATTGTTTTATTTTCTTAGTCAAGGGTACTCGGGTTAAGTACTAGTCTTAGTCCATATAAGGTTAATTGATGACATTATACTAGGTAGAGGTACTCGGCTTAATTGAGAAACGTGAATTGATCATTATATCGTACTCAGGAGTACTCCGCTAGTACTTAGTCCATATAAGGTTAATTGATCATTTTATACTATGTAGAGGTATTCAGATTAATTGAGAAACGTGAATTGATAATTATATCGTACTTAGGAGTACACGTCTTAGTCCATATAACGTTAATTGATCATTTTTATCGTACTCCATTTGATTATTGCAAATGACTATGGTTCAAATACATATATGTGTAATACACAATAAATTACGGATGTGAATAACTATAAGTATTTGGGAATCGTTATTGCATCGCTATTCACCCTACAAATCTCCACCGTAACTGGGAACATTCACCTATATCAACAAATTGTGATTCATGTCAAAAAATTGTGATTCAGACAAACAAATTTCGATTCATATCAACAAATTATGATTCAGTGAAACAAATTGTGATTCAGACAAACGAATTTCGATTCATATCAACAAATTATGATTTAGAGAAACGATTTTCGATTCATATCAACAAAGTGTCATTCAGATCAATGAATTCCGGTTCATATCAACAAGTTCTGTTTCATATCAACAAATTGTGATTCATATCAACGAATTTCAATTTATATCAACTAAGTGTCATTCAAATTAAGGAAATACGATTCATATCAACAATATGTGATTCAGACAAATGAACTCCGATTCATATCAATAAAATGTGTTTCACTATACATTGTAATTGTTCAGATGAATTCTAAACAACAATTCATCATTATCAAATGTTTTGGATTCATATAGCTTAAAAAACATTCAGATGTATTATTCACGTCATAAAATGTTCACGTACAAAATTCTAAGATTATATCATACTTTTACTAATAATAATGCTTATGAATTCATCTTATTACGATTCATATAAACGCATTCCCATTCAAAGAGAAAATTAACCATCCAAAACGTTGGCCCAGTATGCAACACGGCCAGACCATGGTCGAGTCCAGTTTTCAACACGGGCAGACCATGGTCGAGCCCAGTTTTCAACACGGGCAGACCATGGTCGAGCCCAGTTTTCAACACGGCCAGACCATGGTCGAGCCCAGTTTTCAACACGGGCAGACCATGGTCGAGCCCAGTTTTCAACACGGCCAGACCATGGTGTAGCTCAGATTTCAACACGGCTACCATGGTCGAGCACACATTCCCCACGAAATTTGTTCAATCTAATCATTAATTTGTTCAATCTAATCATTCACATATTCAACAAACCATATATACGTACTACATATCATATCTAGCAAACCAATTACAAAATTTCGAAATCTAACAAATTCACATTACAAAATTTAACAAATGATACCAATACTAAACTAATTTAGCTAATGATTACTACAACTTACTTGTATATTGACAATTTCTCTTCTTTAAATAAGTGAGATCTTCAAAGCATGATTGAGGTGGGAGGGAACCAAGATTCGAGTCAGGTGGTTGATGATGAAGATTCCGGTGAAGATTCGCGAAGTGTGATGATTCGGGTGAAGATTTAGAAGGTCGGGTTGATGATTGATGAAGCTCGAGTTGATGATGATGAAGTTTGATGAGGTTGAACTTGATGGTGATGAAGTTTGATGAAGATGAACATTAGTTAGGGTTTGATGAAGTTGAACATTAGTTTGATGAAGTTTGAGGAAGTTGATGAAGTGATGAAGTTGATGAAGTGATGAAGATGAACGACAGTGGGAGGAGGGGAATTTAGAATTACAGAATGTTATAAATAGAAACAATTAATATTAGGGGAATTAATGACAATGATTAGCATTAATGACGATGATTAGTATTAAATGTTAGGGCGACGAGTAGTATATTTTAGGGTGGCGAATAGCAACTCTCTTAGTTTTCTCTTTCCTATTTTTTATTCACATTTAACATTTTCTCTCTCTCCAACCCCACTATCTACCCTTTGGCCTCACACACCCCCCTCACAATTTCCTTCACCTGGGTAGAGAACTTGGTAGAAACTTCTACCTGGCAAGTCCTCCTTTTTTTTTTTTAATTGTTTAAGTTTGACCCTATTTCTTACTAGGTGGGAAGTTGCCCACTAACAATGCTCTAACACAATCACAAGTCCAACCTCGTTAATTTTTATGAAATGAAATTGATCCAAAGTTCTTAGTGGCAAATTTGGGCAAGTTCACTCAAAATGAGTCTAATTACCTAAACTCGGCATTTACAATGACTAAGCAACATACTCAATTCATCCTAAAATTTCCCATCATGTTCGACCACTACTAATTATATCGGTCATAAATCATAATTAACATAGTAAAATTTTATGGTACTTTGTCCTCTTTACATGCCTCATTAATTTCTCTAGTTTAACTAACGACTAGCTAGAGCTAACCACGTGCCTCGAGCCTCGTTGGAATTCCAAAGATCACCCACGCATGGCACGAAGTGTGGTAACACGTCGTGGCGGCAAGGCCGTGCCTGTGCATGCACTCAATACTCATGCCCTAAGACACGACAATTTTTGCCCAAACGTTGTCTGCGGATCGACCGTTGTCACCCGTGCCTCTTAACGAGTCGACCCGAGCAAACCTCGGGCCGAGCTTATAGTCATCCTAAAACCGATCCGTCACCCGTGGCCCAAACTGCCAACTCTATTCCGATCACGATTAATCGGCGACGGGCCGACGACCTAATCATAAAAATTCCACAGGCCGGACTCACTCCACAGCCTAACTTTAAGTTGCAAAGTCCACAAACTTATCGGATCATACCCAAACTCTAATTTCCAATTTTCCACACACTCCTCAAATGTTTACCCACAAAAATTCGGGTCGGGTAAAAATACCGACTCTCTCTCACAACTCTGAGCTATCCTCCTCTTCAAGCAAACGTCACATACACACCAAGAACAGAACCCCAGTTATTATTAAAAAAAAAAAGCGAGAAAAAAAAATAAGAGAGAAAATTACACCACAGAGAAAAAAAAAAAATCGCCATGGAAGGTCAAGTAGCTCAGAATGCTCACCTCGTACTCTCTCACAATCTCTTCCTTCTCACGCATCTCGATGTACAAGACATCGAGAAAGTCCGGCTTACTGAGGAAGTTCTTTCCTCGATTAAGTCCGATTGTAAGTTTCAAAATCGATAAAAACCCTAATTAAATCCCCTAATTTCGTTTACTATTGTAGTTAAAGTTGCTATCTTTTGATTGATTTTATAGTTTTGGGTATGTTTGTTGTTTTTTTTTTTGCAGTAAACCCTAATTTTTGTTTGCCCAATTTTGTGTTTTTTTTGAGTTTTGTGTTCGATTTAGTAATGTTGTTGTGTTATTGGTTGATTTGTTTGTAGTTATGGTGTCTTTATATGAAGGATTGGCTGGCAAGGGTGTTGTAAAGTTGGATCAGTCTGTACTCGATTCGATGCGGCTGAGCATTGATGAGGAGCTTAAGAAGCTCGATGAAAAGTAAGCGACTTTTTCCCAAATTTGTCGAATTTCGGGTTTTTTTTAAGTGTATGGATGTTTGTGATATGTTTATGATTTCAGTTGGAGGATTGCGTTGTTGGTATGTTGTGTATTAGGGTTTGTACTAGCGAAACCCTAACATGTTTCGATGATTCGTATGTAAAGGTGTATGTAGGTATCATTATGTTGCCGTAGCGTGTGTCAATCTAGTGTCAGAAATCTTCTAGTGATGGGAAAGCTGAAGACTTTGAACTTGTGGTGATAACAAGTTTCTTTTTTTTATTTAGAGGGGGAAGGGGGGGGGGGGGGGGTGTAGAGTTTTGTGGAGTCAAGGCGTTTTTGGAGCTCTTAGTATTTGTGAGGCGCTTGTGATGGTTTAGGGTTCAAGTTTCTAAGGTTTCCGAGTATAATCTTGCCAGGACATCTTTGGTACTTGGCTGTAAATTGAGACTGTCTCTCACCTGTATTTGTGGTTTAACTGCCACAGCAAATACTGAATGATTGAGATTTGACTGAAGTTTGATATTTCACTGGTATCTTTTGCTACATTGCATCCTAAAGTAAGGTTTTAGGCAGATGCATGGGGATTGGAGATGTAGCAGTCTTTTCTGGTCGTTGGGACCTTAGTGCTGTTTTTGACTGGTGAACATTGTCATTTGTTCTGGGTTCATAGAGGAATCAAAAGATTGTTGGAAGCCGTCTTGAGATGGAGTGATTGTTTCATAAGTTCTATTGTAATCGGGCCTTTCTGAGGTGTCATGTCTGGTAGTAGCTCGAAGCCAAGGCGGTTGTTTACTTTATCTTATTGGTGGACTTCGTAATGGAGTTTAACATAGGTCAGTTATTCCGAGCTCAATTCGAGGATCTTTTTTCATTCACTTCTCTCTCTTAAGCAATTAACTAACTGAATGTCCAAATGTTAAGCACATAATATCTACTTACACCATTTATCTATTCTTATGGTGCGGCTTCTGATTGTCTCTCTGATCGTCAACTTCTTTTGTCACCAATTCTGTATATTTCACCCTTAGATGTCTTTCGTTTGACTTTTATTTTGCTTCTGCATGTAGTTTGCACATTGTATTCATCTACTTTATGTTCATTGTAGTACTTCTTTTGTTATTTTACTTATGGGAAGAATTATGGACAATCTCCAACTTTGACTTACGCTAATATCATGCCAACAGTAGGGTAGATCTCATCTTTGTTGTTGCTTATTTCGTGCTGATTTGTTGCTGAAACTACTTTTAGTTATAATTGTCCTAAGGTCATTTTTAACAGTCTTGAAAGTTTTGACTTTGAAACATTTTAAATCACCGAATAAGTATCCAATGATGCATCCTTTTGTTTTGATGTCGTTCCAATTTTGCTGAAATCGGGCTATATCTGGTAGGTAAAGCTTTACAGGTTGAAATGAATAGACATCTGGGGATCCATGTCATTTATCTTTCGTTAGTTGGAGAATTGTTGCGGGACTGTATGAAAGAGGACTTTTGGTGATTTTGCAATGAATTTTGTTTCGCTCGGTGCCTTACAAAAAATTACTTCTCTATTGAAAGACTACAAACTCTTCACTTGTGGTGTGTTACTAAAAAATCCCAAGAATTTTGAAGTGTTGTACCGTGATATAAGGATCCAATGACGCATCTTTTTGTTTTTGATGTCGTTCCAATTTTGCTGAAATCGGGCTTTATCTGGTAGGTAAAGCTTTTTGGGTTGAAATGAATAGACATCTGAGGATCCATGTCATTTATCTTTCCTTAGTTGGACATCTATTGCGGGACTGTATGAAATAGGGCTTTTTGGTGATTTTGCGATGAATTGTTTTTCACTCGGAGTCTTACTAAAAATTACTTCTCTATTGAAAGACTTCAAACTTTTCACTTGTGGTGTGTTACTAAAAATCACAAGAATTTTTAAGTGTTGTACCGTGATATAGAGCGTGGTACAGTTCTCGCGGACTTGATCTTAGTTCCTGTAATTCCTTGTTTGTCATGTTTGGTGAGGTTTCGAGGATACTGAAAAGACAATCGAGCCTCCAGACCTAGGTTTTTTTTTTCCGTGTTTTACTAACTTGCAATGTCCGTCTGTTTTTTTGGTGAAATAACACAAGTTCTTTTGATTTTGAAGAGTGCACAGCAATGTGCATGTAGGATTACTGAATGACCTTGTTTTTTGTCATTGTGTATATTGCTCTTTTCTTTAACTAAAGGAACCTGGCAGTTTATTGAAATAAGACTGAGTTTTTGTCGTCTCTTCTATAATCATCAATGCTTTCTGTAATATCATGTGTTGGAGAATCTTTATGCAATTATCCCGCAATCTTAGTGAGGTCTAATAACTAATTTTCCTTTCCTTGACCTCCCATCCTTTTTTTTTTGGTGATATAAATGCATGGCCCTATCCCTTTAGTTAAAGGTTAGGGTTGAATCAGCCATAACCATTTTGTTTGATCAATCTGGATATTGCACTTTGGTAGTTGACAGTGAAAGCTATCTTTGGTGGCGGGTTTCGCTTATTATATATTCATACGGCCTGGCCCTCTATTTGTGCAGGATTGCTGATGCCGAAGAGAACTTAGGTGAGAGTGAAGTGCGGGAAGCACACTTAGCAAAATCACTGTTCTACATAAGAATTGGCGACAAAGTGAGAATCTCTTTACAAATGGTTCATATGGCAGTTTGCTATTATTTTGCGATTTCACAATCTTATTGTGCTAATCTTACTCTCTGAATTCAGGATAAAGCTTTGGAACAGCTGAAGGTAACAGAAACCAAAACTGTTGCTGTTGGACAGAAGATGGATCTGGTCTTTTACACTCTTCAAGTGGGCTTGTTTGACATGGACTTCGATCTTATCTCCAAAAGCATTGACAAAGCTAAAAAGTAAGTAATTGCATGGAAACAAGGTGTAACAAGCATCTTTGTATGGAGTTTTAACTTGTGACCAAAAAAATGTATGAAGTTTTAACCCTGGATCAGAGTTTTGCTAACTCGATTGTTGATCATCAATTTATTACAACCAGCTTGTTTGAGGAAGGTGGTGATTGGGAAAGGAAGAACCGTTTGAAGGTGTATGAAGGCTTGTATTGCTTGTCTACCCGGGACTTCAAGAAAGCTGCTAGCCTATTCCTTGACTCAATTTCAACTTTTACAACCTATGAGCTGTTTCCTTATGACACCTTCATATTCTACACGGTTCTCACTAGCATTATAACCCTGGATAGAGTGTCCTTGAAACAAAAGGTAATTGGGCTGTCTGCTTCTGGTTGTATCTTTGAGCTTTTTCTTCTGCCTTTCCCAATCGACAGTAACTTAGGCATTATTTGTTCGTGGTCATGTGGCAGGTAGTGGATGCTCCTGAAATTTTGACAGTGATTGAAAAAATTCCATTCTTGGCTGAGTTCATGAATTCCCTCTACAACTGTCAATACAAGTCGTTCTTCTCAGCATTTGGTGAGTTTTTTCACATAACAAACCTCGCTCTCGTCTTCTTTTTATCAACTTGTGTCTGTTATTCCATTTCCCTCTAATGTTGCCTCCTAGTATCGTCTTTGTGATATTCTGTTTTTTTCATCCTCGGCTCTTGTAAGGTTTCATGTCAGCTAGTCAACCCCATTTTAGTATTTGGAATCAAGCAAGGCTATATCGTTTTGACAACTCTTCTGGTCGTGAATCTTTTTAGCGGTGTCCTTGATCAATGTTCTCTCTTTATCATTACTGATTCAATGTCCTGTTTTTTACTTGCTTGTTCTTGTCTTTATCTGCTATTTTCATTATCCGGTTCAAATGTTCCATCGGCAAACTCAGAGATATCCGTATTGTTTCGTTGTTAGTATCCTGTATCTACCCTTGTCTGGTTTTGCTTCTCATGCCAAGTACCGACTTCCAAGAAGCCCGTCTTGGTTGTGCGACTTTCATTTAGGCTTGCCTATTAATTAGTTTTTGATCTTTACTGAATGGGTGAGAAATTGCCGTTCTTTTGAAGAACTCTGATGGAGTAGCATTCACGTTGCATGATAATATCTTTAGTGTAGTTGAGTGTACTTTGAAGATAACCTGTATGTGTGGCTTCCCTGGTGGTGCATACAGGGAGCTGCAAAAGTGGTTTGAAAGCTGTTTACCTGGAGAGAGTTGGTTCTAGTATTCTATCAGCAGCTTTATGCGAGAATTATCTTTTTGGTACATTTGCTGCATCAAATGTATTGACGACATTGTTATTTGAATGTTTTTCAGCTGGCCTGGCAGAACAGATAAAGTTTGACCGTTATTTGCATCGACACTTCCGCTATTACATGAGGGAGGTCAGGACTGTGGTGTATTCTCAGTTCCTTGAATCTTATAAGAGTGTCACCAATGAGGCGATGGCCAATGCATTTGGTGTTAGCGTTGAATTCATTGACCTGTGAGTATCCTTGTTCTTATGATGCAAGTTAATTTTTTATTTTGAGGGTCATTTATTCACTTCAGGCCGTTTGTTGATGTAGAACTTTTCTTTGAACTCCGTTTAGTTTATGTCCCATTGCTTGGGAGTTCTTGGTAGTGTTAACCTCTAAAATATACTCCTAAAAGATTTCGAAATGTCCATATAGTAATCACACACTCTTTCTAGGTTTGGTCAGATAGGTCTCCCTCTGTGATTTTATGTTTGATCCTTCATTAATACTGAGGGTGTTCTTAGATGGTTCTGTGTCCCATTTCTCTAACTGAATTTTCCCCTCCTGTTTTGCGCCAGTGAGTTGTCTCGTTTTATTGCGGCTGGGAAGCTCCACTGCAAGATTGACAAGGTTGCTGGGGTTCTAGAAACAAACCGCCCTGATGCAAAGAATGCTCTGTACCAGGCTACTATTAAACAAGGTGACTTCCTTCTGAACAGAATCCAGAAGCTGTCTCGCGTAATAGATCTGTAGAGAGCAAATACTGTGACGGAGGGGCTCTTGCTCACCCGACACGATCGTACGAGGTAAGGTGCTAGCGGTATAACTTGGTTAAAAAGAGGTGCCGGTTATAGTATGCTAGACCGTCTTTAGCAGCAAGGCTTCTCAGCAGCAAAAACCTGGCTTTGCTTCCAGTCAAGGGAGAACCTATCAACTCCTCTTAAAATAGCAGGCATTACCTGTTGAGAAAAGTTGTAGTTTTTGGATTTCTGCTTTCAGGAAAGTGAACCAAAATCAGTATTACCATTTGTAAAAAACGAATTTGCTTTACCATTATCAAAACTGTAACTCAAAATCGGAAGCCACTCTTCCAGGTTTCAATCCGTATATCAGGGATTTATCGAAATCAATTTTTTTCCTGTTTGCTTTCATATCTGCATTCCCTCGCATATATCATCTTTGTTCCATGATCACATATGATCTTGCACTTGAAAGACCACTCTCTAGTCTCACCGGTGAGTCCAGGATACTGTATGTCAGTAGTACTTCCTGAGTATGATATAAAGACTTGGCGTAAATGGTGGAAGGGGCATCAGGAGCAGTTCGTGCAAGTTTGTCTGTACTGTAAAATATATGACATAACCACGAAATAACCGATAGTACTAGGAAAGTGTAATGAACAATAACGAATGACATGACCAGCAAACCACGGCCAATGATGAAATTCTTATGCATTACTCGTCTTTATGAGTTTCTCTCAACCGAGAAAAAGAACAATAAAAACGAGAGAAAAAACATTCCGATTACCCATTGGTAAAATGACAGTCTAAAAGAACGGAAACAAGCATTGAACTAGCTATTATACCACGTATACCTAAGCGATTATCAAAGTAAAGATCATACAAGGACATAACACAATGACAATAACATAGTAGTAAACGAAATCAACTTTGTGAGTGATGAAGAAGAATTAGAAGAAGATGAGCTAGGTGGAGGACTTGAGTCTTTACTATCTCCATGATCATCATCATCATCATCATCATCACCTTTCTTTTTCTTCTTTTTCTCCTTTTCTTTTTCTTCCTTTTCTTTTTCCTTCTCTTCCTCCTCTTTCTCCTTCTCCTTTTCCTTCTCTTCTTCTTCCTTCTCCTTCTCCTTCTCTTTCTTATTCTCTTCGTCACTGTCCTTGCTACTCACCCGAATGCCTCGGCCGTCGCCTCGAATATTGTAGTGTTGTTCATTAGGGCTCTTCTTGGCAATGTTGGTGGTGTTGTTGTTGGTATGAACCATATCACTATTTTTTACGGATTCGGCTAGAACAACGTTTGTAGCCACCAAGGCCATGGCTATTGACAAAACAATGATCATTAACGTCATGTTTTTACCAAGTTTCACCATTCTTCATGTTATGTAGTAGGTTGTAGCCTTGTAGGTAAATGTAAAATTAGGGTGTTAAAAGTTTTCGTGTATATTTCAACTCTAGCGGATCTCAATCCAATTCACGGAGACTTAAATTTCAGATTGTATTTTTATACATCGTGAAGCTAGAATTAAAGAGGTAAGAAATCTTATTTTTTTAACCAAAAAGATCCGATCAAATTATATGCAGGGTTTATTTTAGGCAATGATTACATATTTAGCATGCATATCTTCTAGCTTAATTGTAAGAAGATAACGGAAGATTGTGACAAGGAACTTTTCTTGGAATACAAGATACGGGGAGAAACCAAGCTGGCCTTTATATTCCAGGTATTCTTACATCATATCATGCCAAATCATATAGGAGTAATTAGGTTTACGTCAAAAAGGGTTTTGTTGAGCCATAATGAGGCGTAAAGACTAATACAATGTATAAAATAGAGAAGGTGATTCGATCCAAAAATGTACAACTTCACCACTGGACTAAAAGCATTCGCGGTACCTGCATCAGAAATTGCGGTATGGAAGTCTCGAAAATTACCAAGTACAAAAATAAATCATATCCTAGAAGTAGATGTAAAACAATTAATCGGAATGTTAATCCATTATGGATTATACAAAGCGTAACTGCGTAAGGCTATGTGCAAATTCTTAGGAGATCTGCATGCATATAAGCATTACATGGAAGATATTGTCATATGGATGAATTATCAGTGCATTACCAGAGTCCCTCCACTTTTGTCCCTCCACTTATTAAGAGATGCTATGAAAGCATGCAAGTCGAATGAACATACATTACATCAGACTGATGGACCGATCATGTAATTAAATCTCTAGTAGTGAAAATGGTGATTACCCGGCCTCTTTCAGTCACTAGGATGAAGTTGATGGCGGGTGAGCCAGCAGACAGTATTGCTTGCTGGGATTATCATCTTGTGTCGTGAATAGCATCATCGTCATGAAAATGCAGTTTAGCTCTCTTGATAAGACAGGATTTCAGAAAGAGTCAGCCATCCTGGTGCAATGTCACCTTTAATTCTCAGGAGCCGAGTTCTGAAGCTATTTAATAAGTTGCATCTCATTTTGCGTGAATTACTTGAATCCAACAGGTCCAACGCCTGAATCCAGTAATGGGCAGTTAAATTTGTTATTAGATTGTTTTCATCACACTGTAAAGAAATCAGCATCTGCTTATACATGTGGAATTAGTGAATTACCTGACATTGGCATTTTGGGCGGCATAGGTGGTCTGCGTTGGAACTGGTATTGTTCCTTAATGTCAACAGCAACAGCATCAGAAGTTAGAAATGTCTTGGCGACAGATGCTGCATGTTCCAAGCAACATCTAACCACCTGATCAAGTTTGCAATGGAAATACAGAAACCAAATTACTACCTCTGTGGCTCTGTCTACCTTATTCCGTATCAGGAAGGAAAAATAATATGATGGCTTGCTATCTGATGTACAGATACATTCAATAACACCGCTGAGAGCCTGAGATACAAACACTGGAAAACCAGTAGCTTGGAATGTGAATCTCAGGGCCACAATCAAGATTCACAGTACACTACACGCTTATATAGCCAAATCTTAAGATAATGATGATTTCACATTAAGGACTACTATTCAAGATGAATAAAAAGATTTTGCAACTTTTATCCCTCAGAGCAATGGCATAGGCTTCAGGTTAACTGATGCCTAGTAAGTACTTATATACGGAAGTTACATTATTATGGCACAGGCTTTTTCTGATTCAGGTAAAATGTGGACAAATTCTGATCCAAGCCTATATGGTTTCCTGATGACAAAAGAGACTGACAAGATATTACCCTCATTTTCCCAATTCTGTCCTAACGAACCATTTTTTCAGAAAATTCAGGAACTAACAAAGTAGAACCCTACACTCTTACCGACATTTTGGTTCTCCATCAAATGATTAATTAGAGTGGATCCTCAGCCTCTTGTCTTAATCATACACCAGCAGAAGATGACATATTGCTAAGTGAATGATAACAAAAACATCATCTTTCTAATACCTTTGTTGGGTCCATAATCCCCGATTCCATAAGGTCCTCATAAGTATCTCGTGCAGCATTGTACCCATATCTCAAATCATCGTTACTAAGGACCTGCAGAAGGAAGATCTTAAACATTCAAGAAGGTGTTTCTAGTAGCTAACACAAATATGTTGCATCTAGATTCACAATTCTTGGCACCTTCTCTACAACCACACTGCCGTTGACCCCTGCATTTTCGGCTATTTTCTTTACAGGGTAAGCCAGAGCACGTCTGAAGATCTCAGCTCCGATCTGTGCAAGAAAATACAAGCTCAGTAAGAAACATAGTGTCCTCAAGCAAGAAACAGAATCAACTTAGGAGATAAAAAACATAACAACAATCTTTAGTTATGTTAAAAGGCCACAACAATCAGTTTATATGATATCGAATGCTGTTGTATTCATAACTTGATATGCCTATAAACAGCGTCATAGATGAATCGTAGGCTGTTGAAAGCTGCTATCACAGATTTATATTATATTCTCGGCCTTACACAAAGTCACTACAGAGAACCTTCAACCAGATCCTTCAAGTCAGAAGTTCAAGTATCAGTTTTCAGTTACAAAATTCTTATGTGTGTCATTTCACAGCTTTCATGATTGTACTCTATACCCCGGAAATTTACTACCGCTTCACCAGAAGTGAAATCACTACCTTTTGTTCCTCATTGTCTAGCTCATCTTTGATGGCATCAATCTTCAATGATAGTCTTAAAAGGCAACATCCGCCACCAACTACAACCCCTTCTTCAATAGCAGACTGCAACAAATAATTTCTAGAGATCAGACACAGCACACAACTTTAGGCCTTTAGCATCATATAATGGATATAGCACGTGTTACGTATCATAGCACGAAGGCCATTGCTATAGTCTTTTTCTCACAAAGAAGGGTTGGCGAATGGAGGAATAAATAGTCAAAAAATATTGTTTCATCCAAAGCATCTACGTATGAAACATCAAGAGGGATACCTTTGTTGCGTTCAAAGCATCTTGAATTCTTAGCTGTTTATCTTTCAACTCAACTTGTGTGTGTGCTCCCACCTACAAAATACATATTGGAACAATATTATTAGTTGTAACACCCAAAAAGAGTCAAAATTTTCGCACAAGCGAGCTATTACAATGATCTAATAAGGTTACCTCAATAATGGCAATACCACCAGATAGTCTTGCTATTCTGTCAAACAGAATTCCCTTTTGAAAATTTTCCTCAACATTCTGAAGCATGAGCAAGAGCTTTGTAAGAAAATTTCAACAGCAGGGATACGAACCATATGGGACTTTTGGTGTGTGTTTGACCTCCAACCTCTATAGTTATGCATCCGTTACTCTCTTTTAACAGAAATTTCTTACACCAAACATAGGTTTCACCAGGTAATCTAAGCAAATAGACTAAAATACTATGATACAATAGTGTTGCATGCAATAAGAACGATCCTACCATAGCATAACTCATCCATCCTTCCACAGACATTTACTACATTACCTCGGCATATGCTTTGAGTTCTGAAACTCTCTGCTCAACAGCTGGCCTTGTGCTTCCATCGGTAACTATCAAAGTAGACGCCTTTGTTATAACAACTTTAGTAGCATTCCCGAGCACATTTATGCCAACCTTCTCTAGGTTCAGGCCTATCTCATCTCTAATCACAGTCCCTGCAGGTGGAAGAGAGCTTAGAGTGCAGAGGATTTAGAGGCCATACTATAACAAATAACAAAGTATTCTTCTCCCCTTCTTCAAGCTAAACTTAAGTTTGTGGGTCTACAATAATCAAACTCAAGCAATGTACTACTTTAGGTGAGGGTGACGTATAGCATAAAAGACGTTTACTTGACTACCTTTAGTTAAGATAGCAATGTCATCCAAGCAATGGCTTTTACGTTCACCAAAAGCCGGAGCCTTAACAGCAACAGCCTTCAGAGAACCCTTGAGCTTGTTCCTAGTTATTGGAGTCAGAGCCTCCTTCTCTATTCCTTCAGCTATAATCAAAATCGGAAAACCTTCTTTAACGGCATTTTCTAATATCTTGAAAAGCTCTTTTGGATGTGTAATCTTTTTGTCAACCAACAGCAACTGCAAGACAGATAGGTTCATATTTCAAATCCTTAGGTTGCTTGTCGGAAAAGTTTGAACCGAGTTTGTGTTATACCTTGCAGTTCTCATACTCGACTACCATCCTCCTTCTGTCAGTCACAAAGTAAGGGGACAAGTACCCTCGATCAAACTGCATTCCTTCTACAATCTGAAGTTTGTTTTCTGTACTTGCTCCCTTCTCGATTCTGACGACACCCCTCCTCCCCACCTTATTCAATGCATCAGCAATCATATTTCCAACTGCATAATCATTTCCTGCACTCACTGCAGCTACATCTGCGATTTCATGATCTTCAATCTGCGGTTTTAGCAAATTCATTTTAGCAAGTATGAGAACCTAGATACATTACTTTTTCCCATAATCTTTCAAGTAATCCGAAAGGAAAGTCACATTCACCTCTCTTGACATTAATTTTAGCTGAGAAACAAGGGCCTTAGCAGTCTTTTCGATTCCACGAGAAATTTGAATAGGATTCCTGCCCGCTGCAATGACCTTAAGCAATTGCATCTTCAGTACAGAATATTGAGGTGCTAGACAACAATAGAAAACAAATCATTCAGCACAGTGTCTTCTTCATCTAGAGCTAAGTTCAATGCATGATTCTCTACAACAGAGCTGTGATTACCTTCACACCCTCATCAATAAGACCTCGGGCTAAAACTATGGATGTCGTTGAACCATCACCAGCGAGATCATTAGTTTTGGCACCCGCTTGCCTCACAAGCTTCACTCCAACATTTTCCAAAGGATCCTCCAACTCAATCTGAACCATTATAAGTTTACATTAGACTTCATGAAATCAACTAACACATCAAATAGCTAAAAGTTCGCCACTGCATATCCTAAGTTAGTAGCAAGCTTGCATTTTTCACATTGCAATACCGCAGTATGATACAGGACTACAGGAGACATACATGCAGTTGATTCGAGAATCAGCAAATTTGATAGTGGTGGAGAAAAGTTAACATTGGTCTATCTATGAATCAAAATGCCGAAATTATCCAAAAAACTTTCTTTGACATTATGACAATCAGTAGATTGATAGCCTAATAAGTAATAACCTCTAATTTAAACAATTCTATGCGAAAAAAGTACTAGTAAATCAAAAAGTTTGCATCTTTGAAGTGAAGATAACACAAACAAAATATCATTCCAACTATTCAATGTATTCAATCATCACTAAGTGCCGATATCAACTGAACTTTATTAATCTATAGGGGCATCAGGCATGGGCTAAAATTCATTCAGTAGTAACAAAGTTACCAACTTTCTGAAAAAGCTTTATCATAGAGATCACCCTAACATCCACAAGATTAACACAAATGAGGAACAAGTAATTGGCAGGACAATCCTAACCCATCACTTCATCACCCTGCGCGCGCCTTTCAAGACTAACTAATACATATAATTTGTTGTGTAGGAAATGTGGTCTTGCCCAACATTGTGATAAAAAAGATATACGTCTAGGAATTCAAACCAAACGTTAACAATCTCAAAGAACGGAAGGAGTATTAATGAAGATAAACGAGAAGGAATATACCTGTTGGAGAACAGTCTCACCATCATTGACAATTTTGGGAGGTCCATACTTGTTTTGCAACACCACATTCCTTCCTTTTGGACCCAATGTCACCCCTATCAAATCCCCCACCAAATTTACCCCTGCCTACAAATAACCCACCAAAACTACATAAATTTTATATCAAAAAGATATTTGCTATTGAAAGAAAAACATATGATAAAAGTTGAGAGAACTTGAACCTGAAGTTTTCTAGTGACAGACCCATCATGGTTGAAGTAGAGTTCTTTGGCCATGGCTTTGGTAGTGCTTTTCATTTTGTATGATGATGACAATGAAACATGTTTAAATGTAGAAAATTTGGGTAAATTTATAAGGGAATTTGAAGATAAAGGGTTTGGTAAAGAACCCATTGAAATGGTGTACTTTGCTGTGTAAATGTTCTATTGGGAGGTAGAGTGATGCATAAGGATAAGAGTTTAACAAAGGGAAGGCGCGCCACTGGTCTATCACTCTTAGTGACAGATTTTTCTCTTTTGGTAATGGCAAATTGGTAAGGATGGGTAAGAGTCGAATCCGAGACCTCTCGTATGGCTAATAAGATTTCGTGTTACCCTCGAGGCCTTAATTATTGGCAATAACGAATAGTTAAAAGAAAAAAGGGTTTTGATTTGACGGTTGGAGTATTGTTCCACCAAATAAAAAGTCATGAGTTCGAATGACGTGGACTAGTTTAAAATTCTAAACTAAGAATTGACTAACGGTGCTCGAATCCTTCACTTTTCCTCGAGAACCCGTGTGATGCAAGGTCATGATTTCTTCATTATTAACTGCTTTCGCCCAAATCATCATATACTTTGTAGATACTAAAATAAGTTGGCGATTTAGCCGATTTTCATCGTTTCGTACCTTTCCCTATCACGAATCCCGATGAATCCCAATATCAAATCCTAACTTCGCATGCAATACCCGTCAAAAAAAAAACAACATGAAATAGGCATGGGGAAGCAGAGCATCCGTAGCCGCAAAATCAATAGGGGATAACACAAAGAGTAATCTTCAAGCGTACTACTCCTGTCCCATGGTCCATGTCACACTCACACCCCCTAAACGGCTAAACTTATGACGAAATGCTTACTCAAAATTGGCAGAAAAACCTCAACACTTTCCTTATACGCTTTGTGAACCACAGTTTCTGACAAAATACTCTAATTTAATTTAATTTAATTTTAAGCATCCAAATCTCCAGGTACAAAATATTTGACATTTTCAAGGCGAAGTATCAAATGAGTACTTCACTATTTAGTTAAGATTGCTGGTGTTCAACCTCAAATACTCTACATTTACAAAATAAAATGAAAAAGGAGATGCCAATTCTTCCTCCTCCTCTTCCATTTGATGATCTTAGAGAGAAGTTTTCAGCTCATTTCAGACCATTGCAGCGCTCTTTTCACTTTTGGGCTCGTACTGCTGAAATTTATTCTGGATATAAGGTTTTATTATTTTATTTTTTTATTTCTTCCTGATTTTAATATGAATTGTTTTGGATGATTTTACTGGGTTTTCTGTAAGATTATTGGTTTTTGTTTGTGGGTTTTTTAGGAGTTATATTGGTTTTTTTTTCTTTATGAATTGTATTGGTGTGTTTTTTGCATGATTATCTTGAAATGAGTTTAATCCTAATTATTGATTTTATTGTTAATTTTGTGTGATTGAATGGGAATTTGTAGGTGTTTCAAGTAAGAGTGAGTTTAGTGAAGGATGCAAAGAAGCAAGAGGAAATGTGGGAAAGGCAGCATGAGGTTGCTGCTGACAAGATTTATAACATGTTTTCTGAACTTGGTGGCTTCTTCCTGAAGGTACTTCCTTTTAATTGTTTTTCTCACATCTTGTTTAAAGTTTTGATTTTTTTTTTATACAAATTAATTGGTTGGGATTAGCTAAATTAAATGGCATTCATTTGGTGTTGTAAAGTTATTGATTTGATTAGAGATTGCTTTGAAATTACCATTACCTTGTAGTGGATGACTAGAAATTTAGAACCATGCATGTATATCAGTATATGTGTAGTGTGATCAATACTACTGGTTCAATGGTGTCTTCCTGTTGCTTGGTCTGAGAGTTCATGCAAAGATACTGAGTCCCAAAGTGGGGACTGTGCCCGTAATGAGAAATTAGTTATCGAGCTGGATTAGATGACTGTGGGTTGTGGACTTGTGGATAAAAGAGTGATTGGTTGGACATAAATATGGTTTGTGACCAGTAGAGTGTATAGACTTTCTGGGCATCTTTAATTTTGAAATTGCTAAAGTTTTGTTCTGAGTGTGTTTGGTAATGCGGCTGTTAATCAGGTTGCACAAATTATTGGGAAACCTGATCTGGCCCCTGCTGCGTGGGTACGGCGACTTGTAACTCTCTGTGATCAAGCTCCTGCCACCCCATATGATGTTGTTCAACTAGTATTGGAGAAAGAGTTGGGTCAAAATGCAGACGAAGTGTTTGACTATATTGATACATTTCCTCTAGGATCTGCTTCCATTGCGCAGGTACATCATCTTTCTCATTATTTTCTGAATTCCAATAATTCCTTCTTTTCTCCAGTTTGTTTCTTTAAGATATGCTTGTAACTCTTGTCTGTTATGTTACGAGCTGAAAATTGTTGATTATTTAAGATGATTGTCAGCCTTCTTTTTCCCTGTGTAATTGGGTTTTCTATAATTTTCCAAGTCAGTGTAATTGAGTCTCCTGGTAGTCAGATAATTTGTGATGGTTAAGTTGTTGCCCCATGTAAGATTTAACTATTACAACAAGTTGGATTCAGGAAGTCACCCAATCAAATTAGAGATGTAACTTTATCTTGAGTATCAACTAGCTTGGGGGTAAGTGCTTGATTTTAGTAAGGATGTCACTTTTTCAAAATTCACAGTATCTGGGATTATAACTCTTCACTCCGAATAAGCAACATTATGCATCCTTCATACCTGATAACTGGAACAGAAGTGAGTGTATTACAAGAAAGATCGCCAATCACTTGAAGCTTTTTCGCCTCTTCGACTCTGTCTATGGCGAATCTCTTCCAGTCCAGCAATGTCTCTAATCTGCAGCCCATTAAGAACAAGCTTCATTCAATTCTAACTGTAAGTACACTAAAAGAAAAGACGGGAATGGTCTCATGCGGCCACAGAAACTGCAGCTGTCAGTCTGTCATCATGAGAAACCCGATAAAGGACAACGTGGCTTTTGTTTACAGTACGTTGAGTGTTCGAAGTCAACATAATTTTGTGCTTGGCGACTGATTGACTGAATCTATCCCACAACCAAGTACTCCACTGACGTGTAGAAGGAAAGGCCAGCAAAGAATACCCTCCAGTAATAGAATAGATAGAATTGAGATAGATTAAGCTGCCAAATGTTACCTGTATGATTGATTCGCTAACTCTGCATCCTAACTGTATGAGTATTGACTAGGATTTCAGAAGTAGATTTTCGTTAGGCTTTGTTTCGGATTGAAAATGGAATTGCACACTATCATACCACTGGAAGCCATTATCTGGAAATTTGTATTTGCGACAAGTTCTGTGCTTGATATTTTTTTTTTTTTTGGTTTTCTTTTTCCCTCTCTTTGTTGAAGCATGCGTGATGTGGGTTCTGCAGTATGTCTAGCTCTCATGCAGTAATAATCTGATGTCATCCATTTCTGATTTGACGTTACATTTGTTTCTCGTGGGTCTGGAGATTTAGGTTCACCGAGCAAGGTTGAAAGGCAACAAGCATGACATTGTTATCAAGGTAGAGTGAAGATGATTATTGGCTTAATATCTGTAATATTTTTTCTTCCTTTTAATTACTTTTAACCTTGAATATAGGTGCAACACCCTGGAGTCCAGGAACTGATGATGACTGATATACGCAATTTGCAAGCTTTTGCTTTATACATGCAGAAGACGGATATCAAGTTTGATCTCTACTCCATAACAAAGGAAATGGAAAAACAGGTGAATATGAAAAAAATTATGCTACTGAACGAAGTTTTAGTTATCATACCTTGAGTTTGGGGTTTGAGGGAATAAGCTAAGTTGTTTTTATCGAGTTGTCACTTTAATTTACTTTGCCAAATCCAATCCATTGGATAGGGAACTTAATATATTCTATATGATATCTTCTAAGATGCCTATACTTTAGATTTTTGCATGTAAATTACGTGATTACTTCTCGGTTATGCTAGCCCCAGCATTATGCCGGGGCACAACATTAGAGAACAAAGTTTGAGAGTGCACTGGGGGCCCACATTTCCCACTCTTTTCTTCTCTATGCTGTGCCCCAGCACAGTGCTGGGGCTAGCAAAGCTGATTACTTCTAGATCTCTTCTAACTTTGCTTCGACTCTAACCACTCCCCCCCCCCCAAATTTTGTGGCAATACTGACCCTGATTGGTTAATGAAAAAACGGTTTTTCCCATTTATTAGATTGCATTTGAATTCGATTTTACAAGAGAGGCTGCGGCGATGGATAAGATCCGGCGTTTTCTGTATGAGAATAACAAGAAAAGTCCTGTCCTAGTGCCACGAGTTATGAAGGACTTGGTCAGTAGGTAAGCTGTACAGCATGACATTGTGTGTGCAAAAGATTCCAAGTAACCCTTTGAGTCAAGTGTTTCAACTGCCTTGGATCTGTCGATTTACAGAGTTTTTGAATTGTCCAAAAAAATTCAGGTGTCCAAATTGGATATATTGTAAGCAAAACTGGGACTTGCTAGGGGTTTAAAATGTCTTGGTCAGGGATAAGCGTTGTGCAGCCTTAATCCTGCATGGCAGGGGAGCTAGTAGTTATTGGAAACACAATGGGCGTTACTTTACAGTTAATGTATCATATTCACCATAATTTCGCTTACCCATCTTCAGATTGCTTTTTTTTTCATCCTTTGATTGATGTTAGTAAATGTGAGTTATGTGGTAGCTTCTAATATCTAACACAATTTTTGGATCAATATGGGAGAGTGATTGCTGATGTGTCATTGTGTCTAAGGTTTATCTTTTTGATTTAGAAATCCTCTTCACCAACACATTTCCCTTTTGTAGGAGGGTTATGGTGATGGATTACATTGATGGGATCCCAATCTTGAAACTTGGTGACGAAATGGCAAAGAGAGGTTACAACCCTCGTGGTAAGATTGCGGCTGCAGCTAAGCAGTAAGCTCACTTCTTTACCTAGAAATATCCAATTTCGAGTATTTTCATGCTGATCAGTGGCTTCCTGTTGCTTTTTTTATTTGCTTTCTTTACAATTTGTCTTTATTTGCCCTTTTTACCTGATATGACCGCTTGCACATTTCTGAGATTGCTGAAAAATATTTATGTCCATATGTAGATCACTTAATCTAGAGTGAAATTGTGCAAACATCTGTGATGCAGGAACATTCTGATGAGCTTGACTTCAGCATATGGTCAGATGATATTAAAAAGTGGCTTCTTTCATGCAGATCCTCATCCAGGCAATATATTAATATGTCGAGGCTCTGAGGTGAGTGCATTATATATTTCTTTATCTATAAACCAGTATTGGCATCTGATCTTTGCAATTTCAAGCAAATTATCTAGTATGCCACGCATGTACACATTAGGTGGTCAGAATTGAATCTTTTGACAGCTTGACAATTTGCTATATTATGGAGTTCAAAATTTTGAGCAGCATAAGGAGTTGATATCATTGTCAAAAATATATCTCACTTTTTATGTAGGTCGCATTGCTGGACTATGGGCAAGTGAAAGACCTTCCAGAAACGTTAAAGCTCGGATTTGCAAATTTAGTGGTTGCTATGGCTGATAATGATCCTCTACGAGCAATTGAGAGCTTTAGGTAGGTAGGTAATTGTGTGGATGTAGTTCTTAATTCATTGTTTCAAATTTTCAGTCTTGCAAGGAAAGGGTATGATATTAGTCAAGACTTTACAAATTTTTAATATAACTCAAGGCAGCCCTGTATACTCTCTTTTTTTCTCTATTGACGGGACAGCCATATATGTTTGAATCTTTTCATTGTGAAATGGTTCGTTATATTGGGCCAAAAATAGAGGGTGACTTGCTGAACATAGCCCGTTCCAATTGAGAATCCTCATCTTTATCTTATCTACATTCTCTAATAGAGTATCACATTCTTCAGATTGCACGGATTTGCTTAGAATCCTCTTTTCTGTAAAATGTGATATGTATGAAGTTTCAACTTTGAGTTACTAAAAATGAGATATTGTATTTGACTATTTGTTGAGGGCACTTTGTTTATGAGGATAGTTAAAAGACTTGAAAAAATCCTTGTTAACATTATGCCACTTAACACTGTGACCAATATGTTTGACAGTCGTCTTTGTTGTCATTATGCATAGGGATCTCGGTATTAGCACCTTGACTAAATGCAAGGATGAACAGGAGGAAATGCTGAAGTTAGCACAAAATATGTTTGATACGAAATTACCTCCTGGAGTAACTATGATGCAACCTTTCTCTGAGGAGTCTTCTATTAAAAAGATTTCTGTTGAGGTAATAAATTTCGCTATTTCACCGACATCTAAGATGTTATAGACTTCAAATTATAATAAAGCTGTATCTACCGTCAACTGGTTGATTAGTTATCAATTTGTTGATCATTGAATATGTTTGTGAGCATATTGAGAGACATCTACGAGGAGTATGCATGTGCCTATAAATTATTCCAGAGTATTTCAATATATGAAACAGACTTTGAGTTCTGTTGTAGTTGAGAGGTTTAGCCACAGACAATACTTTATGCTGTGGAAGGTTTGTCCACCTGAGACCCCTTGATTGAGAGAGTGTACTCGAGTTTTTGGGTTGGTGCTCCTAGGTGAGTGGGGATACTCAAAATTAAGGTTCTCCTTAGTCTTCTGCTTGTGAGACAATATTTCTGGTGGACTTTTTGCGTGGTATAGGCTTAAACCAAACTGTATTAAAACTTTATCCTCTTTTCTTTTTTGTGTGTGCTAATTTTTCTGGTTATAAATAAATCTTGTACATGCAATGACTGTTCTTGATCCTCCATGGAGTACTTGCATTGTCTTGGAAAGATCTTTTTAAGTTCTTACATTCTTTGCTTGGTGATTTCTGTAGGCGTTTCCTGAAGAACTGTTTTCTGTTCTTCGGACTGTGCACCTTTTAAGAGGATTAAGTGTTGGCTTGGGCGTAAACTATTCATGCGCTGAGCAATGGCGACCAATTGCAGAAGAAGTTCTATGTCGTGCTGGTAGACTCCAAGGTAGTCCTCAGACTTTGTCGCCTTAGACTAATAGAACCTGAAAGTTTTGCTTTATCTGCCTTCATTTTTTGAGGCCTCTAGACTTGAGATTACAGTGGATGTGGTTCTGTTTAAATCAAATTCTGAACTTCTGATCCTGAATTTTCTAACAGTTAAGGATGCGAAAGGGTATACAGGGAAACAAAACTTCTTCAGAAGAACGTTCCGCAGGCGGTAGTGTACAATGACTGGTGGGCAAGACATCAAATTTTTTCCTATTTTTGAAGGCCTCCCATTCGCCTTTCAAGGCGTCTTCTTGGTGGTTGTGTTAGGATTGAGTCGTTGATTAGAAGTACCATCGACACTGACCTGTTCGGTCTTGTTTGTTCAATTCGATTCATTCCCTTGTCCGAAGGTCTTGGAGTTAACATTCTTCATTGACGAGTTCTTCTCTAGATAGAGAGGACAAGAGATAACTGGAAACTATAAATCGGCTCAATTTGGAGTCCTATTTTTGTTGTGTTGATGAAGAAAGTAAAAAATGAATATGAAGGCAATTCACAAATGTTCATCTTTCACCTGGCTAGGACATCAATAGTATGGTTTAAAAGGGTGAAGGTACTGGACTTTTACCAATTCAAACCGATTATGACTAATTAAAGAAACGGAGAGAGTATTGAAGGTTCTACGAACAAGCCACCCAATATAAGGTACTGGAGTTTTACCAATTCAAACCGATTATGACAAATTAAAGAAACGGAGAGAGTATCGAAGGTTCTACTAACAAGCCACCCAATATAGAGCGACACCTTTTTTTATTTTCTATCAATGTTTAGAGTTGGTAAACACGCGAGTCAGTTTGTGTTTGTGTTCGTTAGGTTTGTGTAGGTTACGGGGTTGAATTTAATCCATTTCCATTTAACTTTCATAACGTAATTCTCGGATAAATAATACCTTTTTTATCATGAAAGAGAAATTTATGTCCTTGGCTTAAAAGGTAGAACTATTTAGCGAAAACGATTCGACGAAGTATATAGTATTGCAAATACGTTTCTAAAAGTAGGGGTCACATATTCGATGCCAGCCGGGTTATCATGTCGGGTTTTTGTTTGAAAGGTTGACAAGAACCGAATCACTAATGATTAGTGTCAGCTCATTTATTTACACATGCTCTAAAATTCTACTTAACCCCGGTAATATCATATCGATTCGATGACAATACAATGGCTGAATAAGACTCAACATATTGGCGTGTACTCATAATTTAAAACCATAAGTTATTCTCGTGTCAACTTTACGAGCTCTGTGAGACTAACGATATCCGAATAGTCCAAATTTCCAATATCCGGACGCCACCCACCAAGGGCACCAAGCCACCAGCTATCGTTTTAGAGAGATTTCTGCCTGAACAATCTTCTAGTTCAAGCAAGTGAAATAACAAGGTAGAAACTTGGAGAGAGAGAGAGAGGAAAATGGAAGCAATGAGAGTGAGTGGATTGAACAGCTGCTGCCCTAGCTACATCTCAACCCCACCACGGTGTTCCGCCGCCCCAACCCACCGGAATCTCTCCCTTCGCCGCAGCAACCACCACCAGAAACTAGCAGCATTCAACTCTCACTCCCATCTTTTCTCTTATTCCCCAAATTGCCCTCGTTTGTCAACTAAACCATTCAAAACCCATATCTTCCTCCCCCATTTGGTTGCTTCCATGGTAAGTTTCTGCTCTTCTCATCAAAGTTCTCTTCTTTTTTTTTGTTATTTTGGCTGGAAATTGAATCTTGCAATTGAAGCTTTATCTGGGGTTGTGCAGGAGAATGTTGAAGAGACCTACATTATGGTTAAACCTGATGGAGTTCAGCGTGGCCTTGTATGTACCAAATTTTGTTGGATTTAGTGGAATTATTGTTTCAAAAATGAAAGGAAACAAAATTTAATTCTGGGTTTTGATAATTAGGAAATTTGATTAAGTGGGTAGTTGATGAATTTGAATTGCGTAATTTGTTCAGGTAGGAGAGATTATTTCCAGGTTTGAGAAGAAGGGGTTCAAATTGATTGGGTTGAAGATGTACAATTGCCCTTCAGAATTGGCTGAGGTTGGGGTTTTTCTCTGTTTCTTATAGTTTGATTCTTTTTTAATTTTGATATTAGTTTTTTTTTGTGTGTTATTGGTGGATCTTTATTTGTGAAATCATCGATTCGACTTTGTATGAATAGAATTGCATAGTTGAGGTTGTATGGCTGTTCTAATGTGTCTGCCTGTCTGGTAGTTATTTTGTGGGAATTAAAGGTTGCTGTAGACATATTAGATTAGCTGGGATGATTACTGAGTAGGTAGGTTTCGTTTGATTAAAGATATTGCGTCTTTTTGTTGCTTGAGATAGATTAATGAAGAGTGTTCCTTAAAGTTTCTGGTATCTTAATTAGTATAGTCACTCACTTGATTTGATGTAGTATGAATAGAATTGTAGAATTGGGGTTGTTTGACTGTTTTGGAGTATCTGTTACTTGTACTGTGAGAATTATAGATTGCTTGTAATTTAAGCTGTAGTTATATTATATTAGCTGCGGTGATTACTTACTAGGTAGGCGTCATTTGATTAGATATTCCACGTCTTCTTTATGCTTAGAGTAGTTTAATAAGACTTGAAGAGGATTCATTCTAATCTATAACTGCTTCGAAGTTTGAAAATTTTGGCTCTGTGAGTATGAACTTGGGCTTGGAAAGCAATGAAGAACATCATATCTGCTGTTCAAGCTAAAAGGTTTCTCCATTGCTTCAAGTAGAATGCAATGTAGGCATATGCTAGTGTTTATGAAAGATGAGTATTGCGGTTATAGGGTAAATGAGTTCTTATAGGTGACAATTTTTACAGGAGCATTACAAAGATCTCAAGGCAAAGTCATTTTATCAGACGCTGATTGACTATATAACTTCTGGCCCTGTTGTGTGTATGGTAAGATTTGCCAGCGTAATTGATGTTCTCGACAAAAATTTTGAGCCAATAAGTGCATATTTGAGGTGGATTTCGTTTTTGCTAGGCTTGGGAAGGCATCGGAGTTGTTGCATCAGCGCGCAAGCTAATAGGAGCTACTAATCCTCTTGCAGCTGAACCTGGAACTATCAGAGGAGATCTTGCTGTCCAAACTGGAAGGTTGGCCTCTTGTTGTATTAAGATATAGCTTCCTTAGAGTCATGACATTATAATCAGACTTATGAAGTTATGAGCTTCTATTGAAGATACACCCTCTATTGACGACGCATGAGCTGTCTGCTATGCACTAGTCTTAACTTGAACTTGTATTTGCAGGAATGTGATTCATGGAAGTGATAGCCCTGACAATGGCAAGCGTGAAATAGGTAATTTCTTATGTGCATTTTCCCCACTAATATTCATATCTTGAATGAATTAGCTATTTTACTCTCAAGTTAAGTAGTATACACTTCCACTCTCAACTCTCGAGCACCCATCTTTTTTTTTTTTTTTTTTTTGGTGGTGAAATCATCTTGAGAACTCTCAATGACTGAGTTAGAAAGATGTTACTGTTATGGTAGTGAATGAATCCTAGTGCTAATGCGAAAATTCTAATCCACGTCATATGTTGTCTTCTATAGTGCATGAAAACTTGAGCTTACGGCTGATATCACGCTAACCACACTGGTTTAAATTACTTGGGAGTCCTGTTGGAAGAAATGTCAATAGATTCTTAGAGTTCGGGGCTGTTTGGTTAGGGGGTAATCTGGAGAACGATAGGGTATTCTGGGACTGGACTCCCTTTCCATATGTTGTGTTCAGGTGCTTTTTCTGTCTTAGACTCCATACCCCTCCCCCCCTTCCTGCACCTTTATATACCTACCCCACTTCCTGGGATTTGACAATTTCCCATTGGTTTGAGTGAAACTTATGCATGACCTCCCTCAACAAAAAGTACTAGTGATGTGCACCATCCTAGTCTCCTAGATGCAGCCACTCTCTTCCCCAGCATTTGTCCCTTCACCCACATGGCCAATAGAACTACTACTGCGCAACTATATTGTCCCAATTGCCTGTATCTTCCTTAAGCTGAACCAAAGGCCCTTTATGTTATTCCAAAACTGATCTGGTGTTTGTTACTACTATATACCAAATCTAATTCCTCTACAGGCTCTCCAAGTGGGAGGGCACTAGTTGACGCTTGACATTGGGTGCTATTTAATGAACTTGCTGCGATAGCAAATGACTGAAACTCTCTGTAGCAAGAGAGTTGATCAAATATCAAGCAACGTTGTGCTGCGAATTTATGTTAATTGACAGCTCTTCGAGTATTATGTCTGATTCTAGTAATCTACTATGATTGTTTCAAGATGAACTCTAGTGCGTTATAGGGTACCATTACTAGCTACTCCGTATTCATCTTGGTGAAGAGTACTGGTGGTTGTTCCCGAAGCTCTCACCGACTAAGAAAATTGAATTGACTGCCTGCCAATTGCCAAATGTGCGAATTCACCATTGACAACTCCCCCATGTGCGTTTTTGTTTTCAGGTCTCTGGTTTAAAGAAGATGAAATATGCCAGTGGACTCCTGCACAAGCACCATGGCTGAGGGAGTGACTCTAGAACCTTTTTTTCTCCTTTTCGGGAAATTGTAATGAGATCAAGCAGTTTTGACCTTCTTAGCATAGAGGGGTACCTTTTACAAACTGGCATGACTTTGTACCTGTTGTGAATTGTAAAATTGCATTTCATAAATTTTTGAAATAAGCCTCGAAATGGCTATATAGTGGATAAGTGGATGCTGTAATCTGATTACTGATGACTCTATGAGAACCGAAATCATTTTTCATCATTGTTTGCTTCAGCTAGAAGCCCGCAACTTTATTAGAGTTCGGTTTTCATTCATCTGAAGTTGTACTCTCAGGTTGTACGAATACAGGCCAAACAAAGTTTGAAATGTAAATCTGAACAACTTCATATAAAAATGAATGATATACATCTGAATGCCAGGCAACAACGTACAGATTCCTCAAGCATTTCAGACTTCACGAAACAATCCTAATGTTACAAGCATCTAACTTCATACTGCAGAAACAAGCAGGTCCTGTTCTTGCCACAGAACTCAGACCAACATCAGCATTAATACAAACAGGCACACACATCACAGTATCACACCATTCACTCTCTACTGCAGAACTTTCGAGCATCCTGTCGATTCAGAATCACTCGAACAACCAAGAACACTTGTTGGAGAACCATTACTGCAAGACCCTGAACCTTGTTTCTGATGCGTACTGGTGTACCTCGAAAACAGAAGCTGTATCGATACACCTTTCCCTCTCTTCTGTTCCTGACCACAACTCGACGAAACACTTCCACAGGGACTGTCACTGCTGCAGACAGCCGCCGCCACCACATTTCGCTCCCTGGACACTCCCAAATTCGAGTGCAAATCTTCTGTCACACTCACACTCGACTCAAAATCCATTGAATTTTGAGATACCGGACTCAAATTGAACTCAGAACTCGAACATCGACGAGAACCTTGTTTAAGCTTCATTAGTGTAGCCTCTGCATATAATCACAATAACTTTTAATTCACGCTACAATAATTTAAAATTATTAGGGTTTACAACAGAAGAGATAGTGCAAATTAGCCTAAGAAAATCAATTAAATTCGTCAATTAATTTAACCCAAACCCCTAATTTCATCAACTTAAACAACCCAGATCCCCAATTTCAACAACTTAATTTTGACATAAAATCCCCAATTTGATCAACTTAATCAGGGATAAAGGGGAGTTACCGTAGATAGAGAGAGAATCGTCCTTAAGAAGCTTTGGAGACGGCCTTTCTTGATCCAGCCACTCAACCGTTGGAGACGACGAAGACGGCGACGATCTTACTATTCCGAACATTTCTGTAACTTCAAGCTCACACCTCAAATGTTGTCTCTTTGTATTTGGGTGGAAATGTTTTGAAAAAGGGGTGAAAGGGGAAGAATTGGCGGGGACAAAAGTTGAAAAATCGCGGGAAATTATGAATTTTTGTGGGAGTTCGAGCGGGAAAAATGTAAAAGTTACGCTAACAATCGGTTTTCATCGTTTGAGAATTGAGACAGTCACGTATAAGAACACGAATTTTCGTGACATTTGGGGTTAATACGAATTTGTAGTTAGGACTGTTGAGTAGAAACAAAAACATTTTCGAACGATAAATTGGCGAAGGTAATTCACTCTAATGTGAAATTTCGATGTGATGTGATTGTTTAATTTGCATATACTCCAAAAATCATTTTTGAAGAGGAATTGGAGTAGTAAAACTGCTAGTAGCGTTCTAATAGATTCAAAATTGTTGCAGTGGTTTGAAAGTAACGATGAGCAACGAGATTCAGTTGGTGAGCATCAAGAAGAGGTATTTAGTGCCTATAAAATGAATACACGGATGCAAAGTGATTGGTGCGGTTCAGTGTAGGCTTTTAGCCTACTAATAGTATTAGAACTTACTTTTGACTGTTCGAGTATCAAATAGCTAGTGAGATATGAGAATTGCTAGCAATTGCACGGTACATTTAGTCATGCTTATTAAAAGACATGTGAAAGTAGTTGATGGTAATGAACCAACCAAAATAACTTGTCTTTTTGTGTGATAATCATTACACCTTGTAGTGGCTAGCATCACTCATAATATCATTTGTCGAAATGTTAACTCATCTGTTTTTAATAATTCAGTTTACAAAGAAGAAATTTGTAGAAAACAAATATTCAATAATTATAACGTTATAACATAATTTATCTCGAAATTAGAAGGTCATTGAGTTAATCAATGGAGTTACCACATGATCGAATAATGCAATCCATAACTAAAACTAAAACTCATGAATATATGTATACGTAAGTCAATGGAAGAATATAACTAAAACAGAAACTATATACTAGTAGATCGTTCTGAATATAGTCAGTAATCACATGTAATGTAACGCAATAAATGTAGATGTGTGATATGTGATCTGTTGATGGAGCATGTCATGCAATAACATGGCATATGTTCTTAACTCTCTAACTGTGGTTCCAGTCCCAACAAAGCCTATATATAAGGGGTGGGATATTTGTGCTTAATTACATCACAACAAGAAAAACTAAACCAACAATATGGAAACCTTAGTCACGCTACTATTACTAGTTGTAGTGGTCTCCTTGAGCCTCCTTGGCTTATCCAAGGCTGAACCCATGACTCTACAATATTACCACGGAGGCCGCGCCCGATACCACCAACCTATTAGCTACAAATACACTCCTCCACGGCGTGATTCTTCCCCGGTACACAACTATCCCCCTCCGCCGGTTCATAAGTACCTTCCACCACCTCCACCAAGCCATGGGGCACACAAACCTCCAAAAACGTCATATCACATGCGTCCACCGCCACCACCCCATATGGTACACAAACATCCTACACCATCATACCATAAGCATCCACCACCACCACCACCCCATATAGTACACAAACATCCTACACCGTCATACCATAAGCATCCACCACCACCGCCCCATATAGTACACAAACATCCTACACCGTCGTACCATAAGCATCCGCCACCACCGCCCCATATGGTACACAAACATCCTACACCGTCATACCATAAGCATCCACCACCACCACCACATCAGAGGATACAAAAACATCCTACACCATCATATAATGCGCATCCACCACCACCACCTATCTCAATATCAACTCCTCCACCACCATCTTCGCCACGTATTCCAATTCCAAACGTCCCCAGATCACGATTTTTGCCTAGACCACCCCAACTCTATAAACCTCGTCCTCCTCGTTTTCGTAAGCATAAACCTATACCACTTCCTCCCCATTTCCTCTTTTATGCACCACCTCCCCCTAAACAATTCTAGGGACAAATCAAATGTGGCTTCCTAGCTACATTATCATCAAGGTAAATTTTTCTAAAACTTTAGTTCTATCGCATCATTGTTGATTATAGTATTTCTTTTAGTATTCTCTGACAGAAGCTTTAATTAACTAATTGTCATCTAAATCTTACAAACAAATAATATTCTCAATGATGGCTGAAATCGAAGACTAGATCCATCTGCATGTTACAAAATTTTCTAATTATGGAACTCCTCAACTGTCTAAACGGGATAGACTCACGATCCAAATGGCTGATCCACACACATTCGTCTCAGAGAACGCGCCCAAGAAAGATTTGCGTGGATCAGTCTACTTGGACCATGGACACAGTGTACATGTCACAACTTAGCTTAGTGAATAATGATACTACTATGTCAATATGCAGGAAACGAGACGTACTGGAAGATATACAGCAATGATTCAACTTAAAGCCAGAAAATGAAGGTGATTTGGCAGACAATGTAACCAAGACGGCCATTCTAATTTTGAAACAGTGTCACTTCTTTTAGTGTTATGCGTTGTATGTGACTAACTATTCAATTGATTGCTGATCAAATATAATCAGAAAAACAGTGCTAAAAAAGATGTTAAATCCAACTATTTACCAACTTCTGACCAACACGTTTAGCAAACGTTCATATTGCTTATCACAAACTTAATGAACAAAACTGACTTGGGCACGCGGCCAGCCACCTTTGGCCTACAGAGCAGTCATGCTGCAGAAACAACTACTAAGGCAAAAGCTGAGATTGATTTTTGCAGTATAATGCTGGTAACCATAGTTCCAGACGATGTCTGATAGTCACAAAAAGATTAGACAAAAAAGCACTTGATCAGGAATGAAAACAGAAACATCGACCATCACATAAACGGGACGACGATATTTATTTCCACACTTAAAAGACCGTAAACGGAAGAAACCACGGACATGACACAATTGCAACCATGATCGAAACTGGTTTCAAATCAACCCACTATTCATGTTTTAAAAATAGTACTAGAAAGAAACAGCATGTTCATGGGAGCATAAAATTTGGGGTATGTTTGCGTCAAATTTGGTGGGCATATTTCATTCATGATAAAAAGATTGTGACAAAAACTACGGCATACCTCTTCCATTTGACGACAATCCAGTCGAAACAAGACAACTTTATTGATAAAAATCCCACCTTTTTTAGCGACTTACTTCACAAGATTGCTGCCCAAAAAATTGGCCGCAATAATTTGCCTCATTATGATTAAAATCTTGCCCATAACACTACCTGGATGCATATCCACACTTGTTCCTGACACAAGCAGGAATTTTCAGCCTCTCTGAGCTTCCAACATTCATCAGCTCTTAAGATTTTACATTACCTCATCTATGGAATGTCTTCTAGCAACGGTTTTCGTGGCACTGTTTGTCATTCTCAGCTTCCCATCTGTGTCCACAGCCAATGAGAGCTCCTCATCTCCACCCCCATTGCCCTCGCCCTCGCCATCGCCACAACCATCACCTTCTCTACCTCCGCATCCAGCACCTCGGCCATTACCTTCACCACACATATCGTCACCTTATCTGCCTCCACGCCCGCCACCTGGAATATCGCCTTCTTTACCTCCACGGCCTCCACCGCTGCCCCAACCATCACCTTCACCACATATACCACCTTCCCTACCTCAACATCAGCAATCTATGCCTTCACCACGGCCATTCTCTGAACCAGTGGTACCGCCTTCCCAATCTCCACCTCGACCATTCTCTGAACCGGTGATGCCACCTTCCCTACCTTCCATACCTCCACCTCGGCCATTCTCTGAACCCGTGATGCCACCTTCCCTACATTCCATACCTCCACCTAGGCCATTCTCTCAACCAATGAAGCCGCCTTCCCTACATTCCGTACCTCCACCTCAGCCATTCTCTGAACCCGTCATGCCACCTTCCCAACATTCCATACCTCCACCTAGGCCATTCTCCCAACCAGTGACGCCGCCTTCCCTACATTCCGTACCTCCACCTCTGCCATTCTCTGAACCCGTCATGCCACCTTCCCAACATTACATACCTCCACCTAGGCCATTCTCCCAACCAGTGACGCCGCCTTCCCTACCTTCCATACCTCCACCGCGACCATCATTTGACCCTGTTGTACCGCCTACACCCGCGATACCTCCTTCTCTACCTCCACATCAACCATCGTCAACACCACAACCTTCTCTATCTCCACACCAACCATTGTCAACACCACCGCCTTCTCTACCTCCACACCAACCACGTCGGACATCAACTCCACCTCAATCATTATCAACTCCACCACTGTCACCACCACCATTGCCCCCCCTTTCACCGCCTCAATCACCACATGACTCTATGGTGCCAGTGCGAGCACGAGCACCTATTCAAGTGGCATCGCCACCCCCACCAGAATATCACCACCTTATCCTCACACCACCACCACCACATGAGCTTTTCCTACACCCACATTATATGCCACACCATAGACTCGTTTTGCCGCCATATCACTTACCACCAAGGATCATTCTACCACCATGTAGTGCATGTCATCACCCTCATAAGCTGCCGCCACACAAGTTCAGGCCACAACATCCTCATAAGCTTCCCCACATAAAACCACCAAAACGTCCTCACAAGATGCCACACAAGTTTAAACCACCACATCACCACCATGCCCCACACTTTATTATACCACCCAAACGCCACCACCACCAGCATCGTCATCATCATGAGTTACCACCCCAAATCATTCTACCACCAAGACAACATCATCATCGTGGCCGCCATCATCACGAGAGAGAAGTACATCACAGAGGGCACAGCCATACACATCGAACCCCTCACTGGAGAATCCCTTTCCTACATCCTCTTCCAAAGAAACCACCAAGTCACCACCACCACCATCACCACCCACACCGGCATCACAAACATGTCAAGCCAGTGATCCCTCGTCATAGAGGACGTCGTCACAACCGTTCCCGTCCATTGCTTCGCCATCATGGGAGACCACTTCGTCGACACCACCAGCTACCAGCTCACCACCACGTCAGACCTAGACACACCTATCGTAGCCCACCTATAACTCATCATCACCGAATTCCAATTCATAGAGAGCGTCCTCACCAACATAACAACCACATCCATCAAACTCATGGTCATGGAACTCATCAATACCATGGCAAGCAGAAACACAGACATTACTCACCTCCACCTCATCATCATGGGAAACAAACACATGAGAAACATGGGCGAGCAAAGCCTCAACATCACAAGAAGAAACCACAAAAGCATCATGCAAAGCCCGCAAAGAAGCACCACCCGTGGCACTGGCAGCATCATCACAAGAAGCCACCAGGGCCCACTATGACTATCTCCAGAGATCTCTTCCAGAAACAATCACAACAAAACTAAAGAAAAGAAGAAGAAAAAACATTGTTGTTGTGATAACAAGTTAGATGGTTTGTGGAAAGAGCATTGTCCACTTCAGGGCCTCTGCAAGTTTGTAACCATTGTGAATGGAACTTTAACCTCTCTTTGTTTTCATGCAATTCCTGACTGACTGAACTCAAGAATAGCTGGAAAAAGGGAACTAGAAGCTACTAGAGTAGTCACCATATCCTATCTAGAAAGAAGAAAATCCGAAACTTGTGTGTCGAATTTTTTTTATGAGATAATCAATCAAAAGTTCATTTTTAATTTGGCAAGCGCTGATTATGCTGACTGTGCTAATCTTTTATATGAAGGAAGTTTTCATCACTCGCTTCATGTATTACAGGATTCATATGACCATGCAGCCTTTTTCCTTAAAATTAAGGAAATGAGAAACGACAAGAACACACACCGGTCCAAAAAAAAAAAAACTGCTATAATACTATTGCTGTGAAATTCACTGACATTCTATTTAAACTTTTAAATAGGCCAGGACAGTTCAGGACTTCAGGCTACATAACCTAAGGTTAAGTCCCCGAACATCAAAAACACTGCGCACATAACCCATTATTTTCCTACCACCCAGCTCCAGTTAAAGAACAATCACTCGCAAATTTGATTACCCCAACCAATTAGGCCAAAATGGATCTATCCCGGATAAACAAACTTATATAAACCAAAACACAAACACACACACCAAATGTGAGTAAATCATACGCTACCGAATGTACCAAAACTCAAAATCTGCAGCAAAAATATCATCGATTATCCAAACTACCCCCTAAAAAGGAAATTCCTTTTCTCCAAATATACACCAAAAACTCATCAACTGATTCATGTTTTGCCCTAAGAAACCCAAATCAAACAGACTCAATGTCGAACAACCTAACAATTACATAATGGATGAGAATTACTACCCCAGGTAGTTGTACAGATTCCGAAACCTCCAAAAATGCTATGATCCCAAATCAGACACACATAAAAACACAAACAAAACCATATTCCTACCATACAAACTCAAATCCCCTCGAAAACACATGACAACCAACAATGAAAGCAACAGCACCAATATCCCAAGTTCCGGAACACGATAAAATCATCACCAATCAAATCTAGGACAATCAAAATTCAAACACATACGAACCCAAATCTTCTACAGGAAAATGAAACCAACTAACAAACCAATAACCCAAGTTCCAAACACAACAAAACCATCATAAAATCAAAACCAGAACAAACAAAATTCGCATATAAACTCAATTCATTCCTCTCAAACATACTCCATAGAAACTCAAATCTTCTTATACAAGCAACAACAACATACCAACAACAAAAACGAAAAACAGCAATAACCCAAGATCCAAACTTTATAAAAATTTTATCCTCATAACATTAAATCAAAATCCAAAATAAAACCTCAAAAATCCATAATACAGACCCAAAATCTCCTCAAACAAAACAAAACAAACCCATCATTAAAAACTGAAAAAAAAATTACAACAACAATAATAAGACTAGAAGAGGGAAGTTCCCTTGCCCTTCTTATCACCACCAATCTCAAAATGTTTGCAACGCTTGATAGGGTGTTGGGAAACATGCTTGCAAGCTTGACACTGAAGCCTCAAAACAATCTTCTTGGTAGTCTTAGCCTTCTTGTGGAAGACAGGCTTAGTCTGACCACCATACCCAGATTGTTTCCTGTCATAACGACGCTTTCCTTGCGCTGCTAAACTGTCTTTCCCCTTTTTGTATTGCGTTACTTTGTGCATCGTATGCTTCTTGCACGCCTTGTTCTTGCAGTATGTTTTCTTCGTCTTTGGTACGTTCACCATTTTTTTCTTTTGATTTTTTTGATTTGGGATTTTGAGATTGTTGTTTGTTGATATAAACCCTAGAAATTGGGGTTTATTGAGTTTTTTGGGTGGGATTTTTTGTTGATGGGCTTTTTTTTGTGCGTATGAGGCCCTAACCATCTACACATTTTTTTTTTTTTTGGTTTGGACTCTTTCGAGTTCGGGGATACTACGTCTGTTCGACCACATTTAAATTTTATTTTACGTGTTTTTGAGGACGATAACTTTGAGAAATGAATACGCGACAATAACAAAAAAACGAGGAAAGGTTTTGATTAGATAGTGTAAATAAAAATATGAAGTTTAAGAGTTATCGGTGAAATTATGGATCGATGATTATAGGGTGATTATTAGTTATTACATGTATAAAGAATGTACTTTAAAAATGAAACTTCTATTCGTATATGCTAACTTGATTAACTAAAACAATTCAAGCGTAAATTTATTCAATTGCAGGGAGTAAAATGTGGGGGTTAAATTGTGAGTTGTCCATGCATATAACGATGCATACTTTAGTAGAATTACGTGAAATGAAGGGGATCTATACATTTCGACATTGACATTATTACGGCTTAAAATCGACCCTGGAATTGATCATTCATTCTCCCAAATGAAAATTCATAGACATACCTTAACTTAGATAAAGCAGGTAATCGAATTCATAAAGAGAAGTACGTAGCTTAAATATAGAGAAAAGGATGATTGTTTTACTTATCAAAGTGCTAGATATATGCTCATAAATAACAAGACGAAAATAATAGGGACATTACTCTGGTATCTTGGCCCAATCTTTTGCCTCATCTTTTGATATGCATAATCCAACACTGTATTCCCGTATATTATTGTATACTCTTCCGTAGTAAAGTCAACCGGTCTCTTATATCAACACTCTTCGGCGTACATGAAAAAAAGAAAAAAAAAAGAATTTAATTTACCATTAGAGATTTAGAGGTTATTTGTACATTAGTTAACTTAGTTGTAGTACTATTCTTAATGACTTTGTTAATTAGAATTCTTAAGACTCTCTCTCAGAGTAGGTTAAAGTAATTGACACTTTTTTTTTTACCAAAATTTGCTTATTAATTAAGAAAGAAATAAGAGCTAGCATAATGTCATCAAGAAGATAATAATGCTGATGACGGTGTGTATGTGAAATTGTGAATTGTCATCAAATATGAGTATATGACATACTAGATTACTAGTAAATGTAATTTAACAATATAAATGTGGCTTGTTGGACCAACTAGTAATGCTTAGTGACGTCGATGTATAGCCGGCCACAGCTCCCCTACCACTTTGTATATGCAAAATATACTAGAGTGATAGTGATATGAAATATCTAGTTCACATTTGAGGAACTGTTGCTACAATAGTACAATACCCTTTGTGGCGCATCCACGCTTTTAATCCACATTTTCATGAATATAAAGACTAAACCTATACGAAATTTCATAAATAACGTAGATTCGGTATAGCACACAACTCACGTGGTATTAATTTCGGAAGATGTTTAAGACTATCGGTATCCTTGATGATATATATAGGTTGCTTCATGTTTGTGATTTGTGGCATGTACCGCTCCGCTTTTGTAAAATAACACGCCTATACGATGCGAGACACTCACATGAGTCAAACCTACAATCCTTAATACTCCTGCGAAAAAATCAAGTCTTTTTGAGATGTAGAGTAGTCCATGAATTATGCTTAGTATCATGATTAAGTTCTAGAAATGCTTTATTACATGCATGTGTAGCAACTAGCAATTAGCCAATTTGTTAATCAAACCTCAGAAACATTGTCTTTTAGCTCTTGATACACATTATACAAACACTAAACAAATCACAAAATGACTAAAACAAAACACAAAGGTTCTTACTTGTCCTAGTAGTCCAAAACCCACGAGGCTTTTATAACCTTTATTGGCAAAAATCAAAGTTTATAGTGCAATTATTTAAATTATTATTGCAGACATAAGTACTTGACCCATCTCTCTCTTTTTTTTGCTCTTTACAAAAATACCCTCCAATCTTCATGTTTATTGTCCTGCACAAAACTTCTTGACCACACCAAACTTTCATCATCATTTCCTTCTCACTTGACTAGATCTCCCTACTTTGAACTTATCTGATTCATCACCAAATGTCTTTAGAAACCCACAAAAAAAGCTGTGATCTTGGTGTTACTACTGTTGATCAGTTGATGCTGAAGCTGTCTGAACTGAACTGAACAGAACAGAACTCATGAGGTTTCATAGCTCTAAAAGGGTAAGAAAAATTATGAATTCCCCTCTTTTTTTAGTCGTTTACGTCTCTATGTCATACATACTTGTTAGTTGGTATATAAGTTTCGTCTCATCGTAGGACCGTCTTACCAAAGTTTTGATGTATAGTGTTTGCGTACATCAAACCCTCGTTAGACGGGAGGTGTTGAGACACTGACATAATATTATTTGGTCGTGTTATTGACGTTTGGGTGTTTAATGGAACAGAGAAAAAAGGGATCATCATCACTTGGGAATAGTAAGATGGAAAATGGAGTGCATCAATTGGCTAATTCCATAAGAAGAAGGTTTGAAGAACTACCTTCTCTTTCTTCCAAGTGTTGCATCTATAGGGTTCCTAGAACTTTGAGAAGTGTGAATATATGTGCATATGAACCTTGTATTATGTCAATTGGACCCCTTCATTACGCTTCTAATAGGTTACAAGCTATGCAAGAGCAAAAATTGAGATACGTCCAAAATTTTCTTAGAAGAAATGAGGATAGGACACTTAGAGATTACCTTAGCGCAATTAAGAGGTGGGAAAAAGAAGCAAGGGAGTACTACATTGAAAGTGTTAACCTTAGTAGTGACGAATTTGTAGAAATGGTGTTTGTCGACGGGTGTTTTGTGATCGAGTTCTTTGTGAATTGGCATTGGGAGATTTCGGATGATGATGATCGTATTTTTGGAAAACCGTCCTTAGAACATGTAATTAGACGTGACTTGTTGTTGATCGAGAACCAACTCCCGTTTTTCGTGCTAGAGGGTTTGTACAACCTTGCTTTCGAAAATGAGGCACCCGAGTGTTTTATCCCATTCGTTGATCTTACGTCCGAGGTTCTAATTTGCGAATTAGAGCTCCCGGAAAAGTTCACTAAGGGTGACATCTTGCATTTTGTTGATTTTATGAGAACTTATCTCCTCCCATCGCGGTTAAGGGACTTAAAACACGTTCCACCCCGCGATGTGGAGTGGGATTTTCCTCCGGGGGTTGGGGATCTCCACAATGCCGGTGTCCAATTCGCGACCAAAAAACACGGGTCATTGCTCGACATTGAGTTTAAAGACGGGGTCTTGTACATTCCGAAATTAGATGTTGAAGATCATACAGAGGCACTACTCTTAAACTTGTCAGCGTTCGAGCAATGTCACTACCATTTTGATTCCTACATTGTTGATTACATACTTTTAATAGATGTCCTGATTACCACACTCAAGGATGTGGATCTCCTTGTAAGTAGCGGGATTGTGTCGAACTCGTTAGGCAACAGCGACGATGTGGCTCGTCTTTTCAACACCATATGCAGAGAAACAAGCTATGAAGCTCACAAATTCTATTACTCTGATCTCTGTAGACAACTTGTTGTTCACTCGAAAGCGCCCTGGAATCGATGGAAGGCGACATTGAGCCATGACTACTTCAACAACCCATGGACGATTATTTCAGTTGTTGCAGCTATTGTGCTTCTCATTCTTACTGTTATACAGACAGTTTGTACTGTTATTTCGTTCAATCGTTAGTATATTTTCTGTCTCATTTTAAGTGTATTTTCATATAACAACCATTACATTATAGGGAGTAATATACACTCATATTACAAGGTTAATGTAATTCCTTGTTGAGGAATTTACTTCGTTCATTCTCACCTCACCTGCTGATTGGGGTTAGACTGTTAGCCGACCCTAAATCATTTTGGCTGTTTTGGGAGTAAGGCTTGGTTATTGTTGTATTCTCACCTCACCAGCTAATTGGTTCCTATCCCTTTTATATGTATGATGTTCAATGAATTTACTCTTACATGTCTATTTCTAATTTGCTATTGCACCTTATTTATGCAAGCTATGTATGAGTGAATTAGTCCATCCGTTTGTTTGGATGGAGACGCTATTGTGTCTACTTGATCAAACTAAACGTTAATAATACAAAGGAACTGGGGATGCATGTATACGCTAAGAATTGTCGTTGGGACTCTTGAGAGCAAATGTATAACTTGCCGTTAGAACTCATTACACGAAAGAAAAACACAATGTTGGGTAAATACGGGCAAAATTGGTTCTTTTATTCGGTGACGATAGTGTACAATGCAAGTATTTGTACAAAAACTACAAGAGAAGCTAAGAATTGTATCATTTCAATTCCTAGAAACACAGCATGAAAGGGGCAAGAGGTTCCAAACGTGATGTAGAGTAGTTCTTTCTATTAAAGTTTTACTCTACAGCTTTACATGGTGTGATGGTGACATGGAGAAGTCCAAAATCTTTGGAAATATCACACCAGATTCGAAGCCTTTAGTAAACTACTGAGTATGATTCATATTTAAAGATGATGCTCCCCTGTTCTATCATTTATCCGTCGATATTATATTTTACTAAATGTTTTTTTTCTTAGTGTGTTGAAGCCGTGCAGAAATTAATTACTCCTTTTTTTGTTTTTTTTTCGAGATCAGAGCAAATATTTACTTAGCTCGAACAAGTTTTGTTCAACATCATTACACAATACTTACAAGTGATGCTTTACAAAAAAAATTTCAATGTATGTATTTAAGAACAACTACATTATTTCAGAGTAGAAATACAGACATATTTTACACATAGGTGCAACTAATGTTTTGAGGTGGAGATATATGAACTCGAACATGGTACAAATCCACGAGAAATTGTTTTTATACCACCAAGCCAACTTTAATGATGCTTTTGAAACTAACATCACGTATCTCCTAATTATCAAATATACCCTTTTAACCTAAAAAAAAAAAATCAAATATACCCTTTTAAGTACGCCCAAACGTGGAAAAGCACCCTCTCCCACACACATAAGGTCGCTTATACTCTTTATGAATAGTAGAGTACTAAGGTAGAAATCACTTTAGGAGGAGTCAGGATCCTCTCCAGTTGGTGAAAAGAACTGGAGGATCCAGTTCTCATCAACGGTCCACATTAACTGGCCCCACAAACCAATGGACCAACATGAATCATGAAAAAATCATTTCTCCTCTTAACCTTGTGTAAAAAGGAAGAAAAAAAGGTACTCTGAGTCTGTACCATCATTAAAACCCTTCTAACATTCCGACTTAAAATCTTGCGGTATTGAAATTAATTTAATACATAATACCTATTTTTAACATTGATTGCTCTATTTATAAAAGTCGTAAATGAATTTCATAACCACTTGAATATGAGTTCATATTAGAGTATTTGTCATTCACACCAACCTATACAAGCTACTTTTCGTATGGTACTAGGTGCACCGTACACCTTAAAACCAATTTTTAAATGAGAATAAAACAATTTGAACAAACATATAATGGCAGACTAAATACGAGTACAAAAGCTAAGCTACAAATGTACAACTCTGCAGAAAACTTCGTCGAAAATAAGGTTTGCTTCTTTTTTTTTTTTTTCTTTTCTTTTGTTTTCTCATATGATCAAATTTCTTCATTGACTTCTCCATGGATTATTACCCAGTTCGATTTTCTTGCTTCTCATTCACTACTAATTGTTTTTTATTTGTTTAATTGTTGTTATTTATATTTTATAAGCTAATAAGTGTTGATTCTCAGGTGAAGATATATCAATCATGAGCACTTCTGAGCTTTACTTTTGGAACCAAGTCTCGTGGGATGAGGTACGTATGTACCAACTTTGATTTTCTGATATCTCGCTCTTTAATTTCTTTCGATATCTGTTGTCGTTGCTGGGTTTGAATATGCGAGAAAAATTCAAATTGAACGTTAAAAATCCAAGTGAACAAAGGGAAGGATTTACTTCAAATTCGAATCGTTATTATAGACTGTAGGCTGTAGGCTTGTAGCTCATGTTTCTTTGGTTGGGAAATTTGATTGACTGTAGACGGTAAATTGGTAATATGGTATGCCCCTCGTACAAGTGTGTAACTCAAACAATTTTTCCTAAAATGAAAAGTCAACTTGTCGGGAAAATGTTTCATTTGGTGTTTAAGTTTTCGACAACTTTTGGATAAACCCGTTTCACAATTTTTCGTTTTATAAACAAAAAGAAAACGAAATGGGTCGCTTATGAAGTATGAACCAAGTTTTTGCACTGAGTTGTCATTGAATAGCTGTTGTTGTCACCGACTTGTGAGTTGTGAACATAGTATATGCAACCTAGAAAGTACAGACACTTCTATTACATTGCGTGTCCTGGCTCATGGTAATTCGTGACTGATCTGTATTAGGATACTTAAGAAATACAAACACAAGTTACACAACATATAATACTTGTAAAACTTTAATGGAGTGTTATTTGAAGAATAGTCGCGGTGAGAAAATTGATCAGTGTCCCGTGTCCTATAATCAGTGTCCCGTGTCCTATAATCAGTGTCCCGTGTCCTATGATCAGTGTCCCCGTGTCCTATGATCACAAAATGTACATTGCTCCATGTGACTATGTGAGTGTATGTAGGAAGGAGAAAAGCTTGTACAAAAACGAGATGAAGTTCGTGAATTGGCAGCGTCAATTAGGAATAGGTTTGATACATTGCCTCCATTATCCTCTCGATGTTGCATCTATCGAATTCCACAAACCCTTCGAGAGGCAAATAAATGGGCTTATTCGCCTTGCCTAGTCTCAATCGGCCCTTTTCACCGTGGAAAGAAAAAGTTACAACCTATGCAAGACAAAAAGTTAAGGTACTTGGAAAACTTTCTTAGAAGGGGTGACAATAGAAGCTTGTCGGAGTATTTGAGGTTTATTAGGCAATGGGAAAAGGAAACACGCGAATTCTATGTTGAGACCGTGGACCTGAGTTTCGAGGAATTTGTTGAGATGGTTTTTTTGGATGGGATTTTCCTGATTGAGTTCTTGTTAGTGTGGCATTTTGATGACGCGGATGAGACAGACCGTATATTTGAAAAACCGTCTTTGGAGTGTGTTATTAAGCGTGACATACTGTTGTTGGAAAATCAGCTTCCATTTTTCATCTTGGATGGTTTATATGACATTGCATTTGGTAATGATGAGAGCTTGCCAAGTTTAAGGGAACTCTGTTCTCATGTGTTGACCATGGGACCTGGCCGCAATGAGCTTCCAGAAAACTTCCCTGATTGCGAAATTTTGCATCTTGTTGATTTTCTAAGAACATATTACCTTCCTTCAGTACTTAGGAATCCGAACAATGACAATGTCGACCACCACCATAGTGATGATTACGATTTTCCTCCTGGCCTTGAGATGCTCTATGATGCAGGAGTAAGATTTGAGGTGGCTAAGGACACACCATTACTCGACATAACTTTCAGCAACGGTGTTTTAAGAATTCCAAAACTTGAGGTGGAAGATAACACAGAAAGTTTGCTTCTAAATCTATCAGCATTTGAGCAATGCCACTACTTTTATGACTCTTACATTCTTGACTATGTTGTATTGATGGATGTTCTGATTACAACTCTTAGGGATGTTGGTATCCTTATCAACAATGGGATCGTAGCGAATTCCCTAGGAAGCTCAGATGATTTGGCAGAAATCTTCAACACAATTTGCAGTGGAACAACTTATCAAGCAAGAGGGTTCTATTATCATCGTCTGTGTAAGAAGTTGAAGGCACACGCTAAGGCGCCATGGAATAGGTGGAGAGCAACCTTAAAGCATGATTATTTCAGCAATCCATGGACAATTATTTCTGTCATTGTAGCAGTTGTGCTACTCATTCTCACTGTAATTCAGACTGTATGCACTGTAATTTCAATGGAATGATGTCACTGAATGTTGTTTGATTGTCTGTGTGCAAAAGTTGTTTTACTATGTATGTAGCATTTGGCTACTCAATAGTCAATAACACAAAGGGCTTATCTATTCTGTTTGGATCTACATTTTATGTATTGATTTCATACTTAGCTAGTAATTAGTTAAGGCACATTAGCAAACCCTACAATAAATTCCTCTGTTTTAAGTGAAGTACCTAATACTTTCTTTTTTATGAGAAATGCCTAATATAATATTTTGTTTCGGTTTTTCTATTGTGTGCCAAGTGCCAACTAGGCACATGCTTAATTGTGTGAACAATTCCCATTTAATCAACGAGATCTCATAATTTTTTTTTTCAAGTGAAAATCTCACCTAAATAAAGCAATAAATCAACTCCTAACATGTGCTCAATGGACACACAATAGAAAAACTGATCATATATCCGCTCTGCCTCTAACCAAGCCCTTTTTTTATTGTAAGGCGAAAGTGGTTTATCACTCCCATACGTTTGTTTTTTTGTGAAATGTACCCCCATGAGTTTTGATTGGAGCAATTGACCACCACATGTTTCTTAATTGGTGAATCCGAACCCTTGCTTAATTTATCATGAGATATTCAATATCTCCCCAAAATCTCATATACAAAACTAATACTATGAAAAATATTATCTTAACTTGAAAAAACAAATTTAAAAAACCTTATTTTTTTTCCTGTTAATCTCACTTCTCTTATTACCCCGAGCAAAAAAAAAAACAATTGAATTTTTTTATCACTGATTTTCGATAGGCACGCACAAATTCTCTCTCTTACCTGCTTTTGTAGTCACTGCTATTACCTATCCAACAACTCCACCTCGATATCGATGCCTTCCCGCCACAAGCAACACCATCTTATGAATGTGACTTCAATTCATAAATGAGGATGAACGCATTCTTATACTCTCCGTACTTGTTTTTTTTTTTCTTGGATTTTTATTTCTTTCTCCACAAATGTAATTTCTCTTACCAAATTCCCCTTATGAAATTGTATTTTGATAATATTTTTTATATTATTAATATTTTTTTTTATAATATTAGTTTCATAGGTGAGATTTGGGGAGATATTGAATATCTCATGATATTATGAGAGGATGTTTGATTTCACCAATTAAGAAACTTGTGGAGATTAATTGCTCTAATCAAAACATATAAAGGCTACATTTCACATGCAAGTAAACGTGTGGGGGTGATAATCCACTTTCACCCTTATTGTAAGAATTGACTCCCCATATTGGTTACCCTATTTCTAAGATTTATTCTATTTGGGTTTGATGGGGGAGCGGGAGCGGGAGGAGTGGGGATTCTTTGTTCCATTCTTTTGTCCCACTCCCTATACGACTATACCCCTCAAATCAAAATCTTGGAGATCAATTAACTATAAAGTTATAAATGAACGTTTTAAGGTTGTAAAATGGGTTTGCAACCCTGTGATTGTAGGGGTAAAGAAGTAAGACACAAAATGGGATAGAAAATATTCATTCGAGGGGGGTGGGGGAAAGGAAGGGGCTAGTGGTTGAATTACTATGAGTTCATTTGGGAACATGGATTTCATTATCAAATCCAAATTTGATACATATCCTATGTTTTGGGGATTCTACAATTTGTGAATTTGGATTTGTGTCAAATTTGTGATTGAAATTTTAACTTAGTATAAAATAAATGACACCCCAAAATCCCTTATATTGAAAACACACCTCTTGTTTCCTCTCAAACCTCAAATTCTAGAATTCAAAATGTGAGTTTTAACGAATATTGGATTTATATTTGAATTAGACATTTTCAAATGATTGAATTGAAATGATTACAAATTTCCAAATTCTAAACAACGAATATCACGTAAATTATTAAATAAGATCACCACTATCAAAGTGACAACACATCTCGATCACACCCAACCACATCCATGTCCTAGACTTTTCAATCCAAAGGAATATATGGTACGATATCACTTTATATAATGTCAGAGTCGTCATGAGTCAATCGCCCCCTTGCAAAAGACTAGCTCGCAAGCTGGTGGAATGTCATCCTAAAACCAATTGGCAATAGTTTACTATAGAAGCTCTGGTGCACTGCCCAAAGTTTACTATGGAGGCCGTGAATGGTGATTACTTGGGGTTTGTTTGGCCCCAGTTCCAACTTTTGCAGAACAATTTCCCATACCAATTTTATGAGGTTGAGCTCCAAATTCGAGCTTTACTTCTGATGAACAAATTTACACTAGAAGAATTGCTGAGAAACTAGAAACCGTTTCTCAGCTTTGACTATTTGGCCATTTTTTAGTTTATAAAACCCATAAATAATCTAAAAACATTTTAAAGGTATAACCAAACACAACTTTGATACAATACTTCCTCCGTTCGCATATAAAATGTGTAGGGCCGACGGACACGCTTCTTAAAGTGGATGTACCCATTAATCGACTAATTAAAATTTCAAAAATATTGCATAACATGGTAGATAAAATATTGATCCAACCCGCCATACAGTTATTTTGAAACTTTGATTAAACAATTAGCTCACCTTAAAAAACGCGTTCATTAACCTTACGCAGTTAAAGCCGTATCGGAGGGAGGAATACCATTAGAACTTGTATCGTGTATACCGCGGAGATACGGTACGTATAAGAATTGCTATGACATGAGACATCATTTCATTAAATTTCCCACCCATTTATCTATTTCAGCTTTTCTCTCACGTTTTTCATCTTTGTTGACCATGGTCGGTCTCATCATCCTCACTTGACCCCATAATCTCTGCTGATCAGAAGGTTAATCTCTCTCTTTCCATTTCAATTTTCATGCTTCTTTGTTTCTTCTTTTACTTTTATATCACTTTTTTTATTGCTGAATTAATCAAAATTGTAATCATCATATTTCTAGAAATGTTAACAAATGCCCATATGAAAGTTACTATCTTTACTAAATTTCGCGAAATACCCAGCTCTAATTGCTTTACTACTATGGAATACGTGTATCTGAAAGAATCGTCTCAACTAAAAGTTTAAGCGGATGGTTGAGGCCGAGACAATGGTTTTATATGTTAAAACATTATAATTAAACTGAATTACTGTCCGCTTTAGTATGTTTTCTGAAATAGTCAAGTTTGATTATCGTATTTGATAAGCTTCTCTGAAGTTGGGGTTTCAAATTTTACCCGAAATTCGGGTGGAATTAATGTGTAGGGTAAGGGTGTATAATTTGAACGAGTGGTTGACCTTTGTTGTAAATTTGGGAAATTCATGGTTTATTTCGGTATGATGATGTTTCTTTGGGGGTAATTTAGAGTGGAAATGGAGTAATAAAGATCAATGTCCCTGCTTAGAGTTGGTTGGGTTAAGCCTGTGTACATCAAACGTCTTATGTGAATCCCCAACCCCGGGAAAAATCCGTAATGATGATTATAGTGGTAGTACATTGCTCTTATACTATGACGGATTTGTATGATGGTACATGTTAGCCGATACAAAATCATTTTAGGACTAAGACTTTGTTGTTGTTGTTGTTGTATACTTGTATAGTAATTGGTGGTAGGTGGGGTGGGGTGGAGGACTCCGAGGTTCTCTTGACTAGTGTTTGATTGTACTATGAGCAGTGGCAAATGGTGGGTTTTGGTAGATTAGAGGAGAAGATAGACCAATAAATTGGAATTTGAATTGGAATTGGAATCCGGGGACTGTGTATTTAGATTGACAGAATTGGTGATTTTCACTATGGTATGTGGAGTCGTAAGTAGAGATGTTCCATTGTTTCTTATCGGTATTCTCATCCTGGTTCTGATATGTTCATTCCGATCAGTAGGCTGTATGCTAGCACTTCTTTTCATTCTCGCTAATAGGCGAGTAGTCTAATACCATTTTGTGTTTTCTATAAGCAATTTGATATGGTAACTTACTAGTCAAAGGTAAGAAGCAGATAACTGTGGTCTGTGGAAGAACCCTCTAAGATGCCCTGTAAGGCATAATTACCTTTGCGAGTAGATTTAGCTTGCCGGGTTTGTTGTGTTTGCGCTTTGTTTTGGCTTCTTTTTGGTGAAACCTGTTAATTCTTGTTCTGTCTGCTCCAACTTAACATTTTTATTGTTCTCACAAAAAACAAAACCACATTTTTATTGTGGGAATTAGGCTCATAATGGGGAATTCAGTTGATGACTTGGCAACAATCATCAAGCAGAAGTATGAAACACTGCCTCCTTTGTCTGCAAAATGTTGCATCTACAGAGTCCCCAGGAACCTCCGGAAGATCAGTGAAAAATCGTACACGCCTTCTCTCATCTCCATCGGCCCATTTCATCGTGGCAATCCAAGTCTGCAACTGATGGAGGAGCAGAAACTGAGATATCTTCAAAGGTTTCTTAAGCGAAATGAGAACAGGAACTTGGAGGACTACTTAAGCGCTTCAATGAAATGGGAGAAGGAAGCTCGGGATTGTTACATGGAAACAATCAATCTAACAAGCATGGAGTTCACAGAAATGTTAGTTCTTGATGGATGCTTCATTATTGAGTACTTCTTAACCTTGAAGGAAGGGAATTTTGATCCTCACGATCGTATATTCTACAGGCCATCTCTGAGCCAAGCTATTATGCGCGATCTGAGGTTGCTGGAGAACCAAGTTCCTTATATCATTCTTGAAGTTTTATATCACATTACTTTCGAAGACACTGAAAAGGCCCCAAGTTTCATGAACATCACTTGCGAGTGCATGATTGGGTTGGGGAAGGTCCCTGAGCATTTTCAGAAGACAAAGGTCTTGCATTTGCTTGATTTCCTAAGAACTTACTACCTACCCCCGGATATTAAAGAAATTGATCGGGAGAATTTGGAATGGGATTTCCCCGATGGAATTTCTGAGCTGTACGAGTCTGGTGTGACATTAAAGGTTGACAAGAATGAAAAATTCCTCAACATCAGATTTGAGAATGGTGTCCTGTACATACCAGAACTTATGCTGGAAAACCACACAGAATCTCAGCTCAGAAACTTGGTTGCATTTGACCAATGTCACTACCCTCGAGAATCCTTTGTTATCGATTATGTTCTTTTCTTGGACAGTCTGATTTATGACCGGAAGGATGTGGAAGTGCTGATCAACAATGGTATTATACTCAACTCCCCTGGTAGTAGCGAAGATGTTTACAGACTGTTCAGCAATATCTCCAAAGGAACGACTTATTCACGAGGAAGCTTCTATTACGCTGATGTCTGTAGTCGCCTCAATATATACTGCGGGACTCCTTGGAACAGGTGGAAGGCAATTCTGCGCCAAGATTACTTCAGCAATCCGTGGTCAATGATATCAACAGTAGCAGCTGTAGTACTTCTTATTCTGACTGTCATCCAGACTTACTGTGACATTGTGCAACTTCAGTACTGATCATCCTGATCTGCAGAACCTCCGTCCAAGTGACTACGACTGATGTATTCTCGACAAGCTGGCTGGTACTGCAGATGAATTGGCGAAGAGCACCGGAAATAATTCGAGATCATTGTGATCAGAGTTGCTCCATGGAGTCGTTGGCCCTCGTCACTACATTGAAGTTTAAACATTGCAGTTTTTCCTGCTTTTGATTCTCAGAAGTGCATCTGTGCATGAATGTAGGCCCATTGTAACGAAAAACATATTGTTGATTTGCTGTCCTTGAATGCTTTTTGTGCTTTCTCCATTATATCTTGTACGGAGTATTGTGAAGTTGCAGATAATTGGTGCAATCCTTGACGCAATTTTAATCGCATGTTGATACACACTCAACCTCACATAGTCGCAACTCACAAGTAATCCGAAAACAGTTCGTCTATGCTTCAAAAATATAGTCACGTTGCAAATATCCAACATTCTACCTAACTATATAATGGCTTCTTTCATCTATTTCACACAATCACTACGGATTCGGAATCTGATTTGATAGGGGATCCGGTAATATTATTCTTTTGGATGCTATGATACATAGACTCGGACCAAGGATACATAACATTATCACGATGTTCCATAAGCCTTTCGCCTATAATGACCAAAACGAGGTAAAGAGAGCAAAACACTCGAAAAATATAGAGATATTACCTACTTTCATTTCTTTCCACTTCCTATGTATGAAATAAACCAAACGTAAAAAAGTTGTAAAAACTATTTCCTTTCTTTACATTTCCGTCCATTTTCTCTCTACCGAACAGGCCGCTAATCGGAGTACACGAGCTAAACTAGAGTACAAATGTATAAGAAGAGAAACTTAGACTCTCCATTGACTTGAGCTGCCTCTTCCCAAAACCTCCATCCTTAAAAGTCTCCAAACAAAGTTGATGAGATTGTAACACTCTTGTGATTCAAGCTATCATGGGCACTTCTGAGCTTTATTTCTGGAATCAAGTTTCTTGGGATGAGGTACTTTCATTTTAATCTTTATTTCAAGTCATTTTCTTCATGTAATTTCAAATCCCAGTAATTTTTATTATAAAGTTCATGTATGTTGTTCTTGTCTTGGAATTTGATTGATTTTGAATAGTACTATCCTCGTACAATCAGCTCAATTTAATCGTTTTTTCATGTTAGACCCTCTTTTGGGATAAACCCTTTTCACCGTTTCCCGGAATTGTTTTTGTGGAATGAGTAAATGGAAAGCTTCTTTTGAGCTTTACTCCGCATTCTCTCCGTTTCTTTGAATTCTTTGTGTTTGGTTTGTATATGTGAGAGGATTTCGGAACCAAACGTAAAGAATTGAAAAACACAGGGAATTGATGTGTAGTCATGTAAAACCTTAAATTAAGATATGTAGGTGCAATTTTGCGAAACTCAAGCTGTCTAGGTATATTGGCCCGAGATCTTATGAGTTGTGATTGATTATGTCAATGTAGGAAGGCGAAAAGCTTGTAGATAAGCGAGATGGTGTTCGTAATTTGGCAACTTCAATTAGGGATAGATTTGAGACATTGCCTCCATTGTCTTCTAGATGTTGCATATATCGAATCCCACCTACCCTTCGAGAGGCAAATAAGTCGGCCTACTCACCTTGTCTAATCTCAATCGGTCCCTTCCACAGAGGGAAGAAAAAGTTACAACCTATGCAAGCTCAAAAGTTGAGGTACTTGCAAAACTTCCTTAGAAGGGGTGTGAATAGAAGCTTGTCGGAACACCTGAAGTTTATTAGGCAATCGGAAAAGGAAGCACGGGAATTCTATGTTGAGACATTGGATTTGGGTTTTGAGGAATTTGTTGAAATGGTTTTGGTGGATGGTATTTTTGTGATCGAGTTTTTGTTGATGTGGCATTTTGATGACGCGGATGAGACTGACCGCATATTTGAAAAACCGTCTTTAGAGTGTGTGGTTAAGCGTGACATATTGTTGTTGGAAAACCAGCTTCCATTTTTCATTTTGGAAGGTTTATACGACATCGCTTTTGGTGATGGTAATGAGAATTTGCCAAGCTTTAGGGAACTCTGTTATCAAGTGTTGATGGGACATGGCAAAGAGCTCCCGGAGGACTTCTCTAATTGCCAAGTTTTGCATCTTGTTGATTTTGTAAGAACACATTACCTTCCTTCATCCCGTAGGAACTCAGATCACAAAAATGTCGACCTCCACAATGGTGACCATTTCAACTTTCCTCCTGGCCTTGAGATGCTCTATGATGCAGGAGTCAGATTCGAGGTGGTTAGGAATACACCATTACTGGACATCACATTCAGAAATGGTGTCTTAAGAATCCCAAAACTAGAGGTGGAAGATCACACAGAATGCTTGCTTCTGAATCTATCAGCATTTGAGCAATGCCACTACTTTTTCGATTCTTACATTGTCGATTATGTTGTTTTGATAGATGTTCTAATAGCAACAGTTAAGGATGTTAATATTCTTGTGAGCAATGGGATTATAACAAACTCCCTGGGAAGCTCAGATGATTTGGCAGATATTTTCAACACAATCTGCAGGGGAACAATTTACCAAACAAGAGGGTTCTATTACTCTGGTCTCTGTGAGCAGCTGAATGCCCACGCTAAGACGCCATGGCATAGGTGGAGAGCGACATTAGCTCACGATTATTTCAGCAATCCATGGACTATTATTTCCGTCATTGTAGCAGTTGTGCTACTCATTCTCACTGTAATTCAAACTATATGTACCGTGAAATCTATGAATTAATACATCATTTGTTGCTTCTTAGTTAGCCTTTTCACCTTGAAGTCTTGAACCCCAAAAACACAAAGAAGTGTTTACTTTTGCCTGCTTGCTCTTCTTTTTTCACTTGTTTATTTGTCTTCTAAAAACATGTGCGAATGCAGTCATATTACATTTTATATGTAGGTTAACTTTTTACTTTCGTATTTTAATGATCATGGTACCATTTTGACCCGGGGGAGGATATTGACCCAGGGAATGGCAGTAGGTCTTGACATTGGATGTGCGATATTGGTTGTGTAACCTATGAACGATTGTACCTGTTTGTTATGCCTATCTATATATATGCTACTTAATTTAAAAAGAAAAAAACTTATTACATTGGTTGATTTGAATGTAAACCTTTTTTTTTTTTTTTTGTTTGAGGTCAGGAATCTATAGTTTTTGGAAGGGTATAGTATGATAAACCGAATATTCTAGGTTTGCGCTTTAGTGAGTTTTTAATTGTGCCAACTGGAATTTAGGAACACATAAGGACTGCTCCATATTAAACATGTACTTGACCAAAGTTACAACTCCAAAACACTACACTTATCCGAAAAAAAAACCTTCAAACACTATAACAAAGACCACCTCGGCATTAAATTCATGTTATTGTCTACGTATTATCTAATCAAGATCAAATTTACGTATTTAAAAAGAATGACAACCTCGTGTATTGAAATATTTTTCCACTTTTATACCATCTACCTTGCCAACCTTGGTTCAGAACTCCAAACTAATATCGGAAATGATTAAAAAAATCCAACATACCTCTTAAAATAAGTTTTTTTTTTTTTAAAAGCCTCTTAAAATAAGTTTTAACTATATTGTGTTTATAATACTCAAACTCGAAACTTCCACTTGAATCGATCCATGTTGTGGACAAAGGCAATCAACCATTCAACTTTGTGAATGGAACGTGGTACTCAATATTTGAGGATTTGTATGGGACAAAGTCGACACAAACTGTGGCATCACGTTAAGGAATATTTTGTTTGCTTTGTATTATAACGTTGATAGTAGAACCTGTACTAGTAAAATCTTTTGCTAACTACTGTCATACTGTGTCTTATTATGAAGACCCTTTGTTTTTTTTTTTTTTGATGTAATAGTTGGTCATTTAAAATTCGAGTTTACACATAGATCATTGGAGTGACAAAATTGTCTTTGTTTTTTTTCTTCATTATTTTTTTCGGAAAACGTTGTACGTAGTTCTTCTCGCCTAAGCAATTAAGCATGCGCACGTTTCAAAAGTAGTTGCCAATTGCGATATTTTAACATCCATCCCTTGCGAGTTGGGATACTTCCAAAATAACAATCGTCTTCAAGTTGACGTGCATATTGCTAGATAATGTGAATTGGAACAATAGGTCTCGTTAGAAACCGTCTCCTAATAATTTATTGAAAGACCGAACATCATGTTACTTACACCGTGACTTCATTTAGTGACTATTATATTACTTTACAAAGGGGTTACTTTACTACGAGTGAAAAATGACATGCATTTAGCGAGTTTACTACGAGTATAAATAATGATTCATTATTTGGTAAAACAACAGCACCTTAATCGCTAAACGGATCCCTTACGTATAAGTTGAGTATTTCGTAAGTTTGTAAATTCCCTCCATATGAATGCAATGCCACATCAATCCCACATAAACAACACACTACTGTAGTTTCTGCTTTCTCACTCACTTGCATCTTCGTTGACTATGGTCGGTCTCATCATCCCCATTTGACCCCATTATTATCCCACAGATCAACCCTTCTTCAGGTTCATCCTCTCTCTCTCTCCTCCCCATTTCTCTAATTTCTATGTTGTTATTTACTTGTTTTATGGCACCACTGTTTAATGCTGATTGAGTATTATTCTCATCATTTTCTTAAATTTCAAAAAATGTTTACTAGTACCTTTGTTCATTTTGCAAAAGACCCTGTTGTTGTGTATTTACTACGGTCTCGAGACCGTAGTATATATGTGAAAGAATCGTCTCAACTAAAAGTCTAAGCTGATGGTTGAGGCCGAGACAATTGTTTTATATCGTAACCTTGAGTACACTAGTATGTATGTATGTATGTATGTGTGATCTCATTTTATATTAGGTTGATCACTAGATTTGATGTGCTTCTGTGAGATTAATGATTGAATTTCCTCTGAAAACTTGGATTATATTGATAGAGAGTGAAGTTGTGAGCAAGAAAGGTGTAATCTTTGAGCTGGTGGTGATGGGTTATGTAATTTGGATGTTAGCCTCGATTAGGTAGGGGTAAGGTTGCGTACATCTGACTCCGTAAGTTTGATGGGGGCTTATTTAGCCTTACGGAGAAAATTGATTTAGAATATATTGAGATGCTCTGGATTTGAAAAATAATTCTTATTATTTCGGGTTTACTCATAGTCGAATGAACTAATCTTACCTTATTTTATATTTATAATCGCTTACATATTTTTATTAAGCTACCCCATATAGTAAACACTGACAACTTTAAGTAAAATTAAGTCTAGAGTATCCAAACCAATTAATTCTATCGACTGTATTCTGTAAGACTGTAATTTAAAGAATGGGTATTGCCATGAAGTTGTAAGCACTTGAAACCCTAGTTCCTTTTTTGTGTACTTAGCTTTGACAGAATTGGTAAATTTCTGTTTGGTGTTTGGATTTGGAAGTAGAGATCTTCTGTTTATTTGAATGGTTAATCACACATGAGTTCTGACATTTTCATTCGACTCAGTAGATCCTATACTCGTTTAGTTGTGTTATAGCTCATCCGCAACCCTGAGAACTTAAACAGAAAACTATTTCCTTGCTTCTTTTTCGATGTTTTAGGTAAAGCCTTGACTTGTTATCTTAATTGTTTTGTACAAGAAGTTTGAGAAGGTATCTTACTAGGCAAGAGTAAAATGGAGATAGCTGTGGTTGAAGTAGAACCTATTAAGATGGTGCTTCTGTTGGCGTTTGCTTAATCAAAATGCAACAGGGTAGCCGGTAATTGTGATCTCATAATTACTTGTGGAAGATGATTTAGCTTGTTTGGCCTGTTGTGTGTGTTTGAGCTTGTTCTGGTATGTTGTATGAGGTTGAGCTTTGGCATGTTGTGTGCGTATTTTTGTAACTTTTTAATGAACTCATATGTCACCAAGAAGTTACCGTTTTGACTGATTGAATTTGTTAAAGATACTGTAGTTGTTATGGTCTCTTATACAAAGGTTCCAACAGTCTCATATTTGTTTGTGTATTCTTCAAGAATGCTGTTAATAAGAGCTAATAGATATAGAGTTGACCATTCTTTTTGACAAGATCTGTTAATATGGTTTCTATCTACTTCATTTTCATGTAAATTGTAGGAGCTGGGCTTAAAATGGGGGACTCAATTGATGATTTGGCGACGATCATCAAGCAGAAGTGTGATACACTGCCTCCTTTGTCTTCAAAATGTTGCATCTACAGAGTCCCCAGAAACCTCCGGAAGATCAGTGAAAAATCGTACACTCCTTCTCTGATCTCCATCGGCCCCTTTCATCGTGGCAATCCAAGGCTGAAACTGATGGAAGAGCAGAAATTAAGATACCTACAAAAATTTATTAAGCGAAATGAGAACAGGAACTTGGAGGACTACTTAAGCGCATCAATGAAATGGGAGAAGGAAGCACGAGATTGTTACATGGAAACAATCAATATGTCAAGCATTGAGTTCACAGAAATGTTAGTTCTTGATGGATGCTTCATTATTGAGTACTTCTTAACTTGGCAGGAAGGGACTTTTGATCCCCACGACCGTGTATTCTACAGGCCTGCTCTGAGCCAAGCTGTTTTGCGCGATCTGAAGTTGCTGGAGAACCAAGTTCCTTTTATCATTCTTGAAATTTTATATAACATTGCTTTTGAAGACACTGAAAACGCTCCAAGTTTCATGAATATCACTTGTGAATGCATGATTGGGTTGGGCAAGGTCCCTGAGCATTTTCAGAAGACAAAGGTCTTGCATTTGGTTGATTTCCTAAGAACTTACTATCTGCCCCCAGACTGTAAAGAAATTGATCGAGACCATTTGGAATGGGATTTTCCTGATGGAATTTCTGAGCTGTACGAGTCTGGTGTGACATTAAAGGTTGACAAGAATGAAAAATTCCTGAACATCAGATTTGAGAATGGAGTTCTGTATATACCCGAACTAATGCTGGAGAATTACACAGAATCTCAACTCAGAAACTTGGTTGCATTCGACCAATGTCACTACCCTCGGGAATCCTTTGTTATTGATTATGTTCTTTTCTTGGACAGTCTGATTTATGACCGTAAGGATGTGGAAGTTCTGATCAACAATGGTATTATACTCAACTCCCCTGGTAGTAGCGAAGATGTGTACAGACTGTTCAGCAATATCTCCAAGGGGACGACATACTCACGAGGAAGCTTCTATTACGCTGATGTCTGTAGTCGTCTCAATGAATACTGCGGGACTCCTTGGAACAGGTGGAAGGCCATTCTGCGCCAAGATTACTTCAGCAATCCTTGGTCAATGATATCCACAATAGCAGCTGTCGTACTTCTCATCCTGACTGTCATACAGACATACTGTGATATTTTGCAGCTCCAGTACTGATCATCCTGATTTGCAGAACGTCTGTTTAAGACTGCTGTACTGTTACACGCGTCAGGTTGGCTGGTAATGCAGATGAATTGTTGTGGAGTGTCAAAAAAATTTCAAGATCACTGTAATTGAATTTACCTCATGGAGTAAGCCGCCTGTTTACACCGCAGTTAAACATTACAGGTTTCGTTGTCAAATAAACAAAAAACATTACAGGTTTAATGTGGTTTTAATCCCAGAAGAGCATGATTTTGAAGGAAAAAAGACCTACACTTTCATAAAGAAACTGTTGCTTTTCGTTTCCCAAATTTTCTTTGCACTACCATCACTGAAAGTTTGAAACCAAACATGGGGAAAATCGATTTTTTTTTGTACAAGTCGATTATTTTACTTTCACACTTTCACTTCCTTTTTTTCTTTAATTTTCTTCCGTTTCCTTTGTACCAAACAAGTTATTAGTCTCGTACCATAAAATTTAGGAGGGGAGAAAATATAGCTCATGAATGATAAATCAATCTTGGAAAATACCGATTATTTTCTTGTGATCGAACTTTGGTTTACCTTAAAACAATGGTAATTCCAAATTCACAAAGCTTAATTTACTATACTGCATTGTGTACTCGTATATATAAATTGAACATGAATCGCTACTTACTTTACCGTTCTATCAAACCAAGTGTTAAACACAAACAACAGCACCACATATCAAGCGACGTACTCCGTAGATATCAATGGCGACTAGTCACTCTACATGCAACATTCTGCTTTTGTTGATCGTTCTTTCCTTCGTATTCGTCGCAAATTGTGAGTTATGTCCCTCAACTTTGAATAATTATAATTTGTATTATTATCTCTAAAAATCAATTATAATTTACAAGAAATTGGTGGGGAGCCGAGAGACGATCTGAGCCCTCACACCCTTTGCTATGGAAAAACCAATCCTAGTAAATATATGAGCTGCAGCCTGCCCACCGATATCCTCCGTCCTGGCGAACTGCTGGATCCGCTTAAGCAGAACAACAACTTTGGGCTCCAACTCCCCCAAAGAGGAGAAAAAGAAGGGAAGGAAGCCATAACCCAAAGCAGCGCACCTAGCCTCATACTTAGCACGCTTACGATGGGCCGCTTCCCGCACCACCTTACTTGGTTCAAAATCGGTCAATCCGGTCTGAGTCAAAGGCGATGACCCAGTCAAATCGACGCAAACGTCACGCCCCCTATCCTAAGAATAAAGTAGCATGTCTGCTGGGCGAAGAGGTCGGCCATCAGCACCAATCATACCAATGTCAACCTCCTTTCCAGCTGAGATCCCTGACCGAACCGCATTATGCCGATGCTTGACGCCAACCACCCTGCACACGAAACAACATGATCGCCAAATATATCACCCACAAAGACCGTCGATCAAGTAGAGCACGGGTAATCCATGGTGAATAAAGGCACCCCCAAACGGTAGCAAAGCACGCAACGATAAGTACGCCCATTCATAGTCTGACCGAATTCTGAAATAGGGACAACCCGAAGCCAATCCGAACTGTGCGCAGTCTGCTGAGAACTCCACAAAGCCAACTGACGAGGTGTCAATGAATAAACAGAAGCGGCATCCCGAGCGACCCGAGCGAAATACATATCTGCCAATCTTTTCATAAGTATGGGGGCAGTGATCTCACCAAGGTTACCCAAGATATCAACCTCTAAAGTCTGATTAAAAACACCAACAGCAGCGGCAAACGCAGACCCCAAAGAGACGACACCAGCATGACGAAGAAGCTTAGACTGCAGGTCAACAGACTGAAGTCGCGACGCTAAAAAAGCTCCAGTAAAGCTCCAAACTCCTATGCTGATTACCTAGCTTCGGGCATTTCTGATCACTCTCCAGTAATAGTAAGAGTGATTGAGGGAATTCAAGTCAGGAAACCCTTTAGATATCTCAACTGTTGGACTGCTCACAAAGATTATCAGAAAATAGTGGATGAAGCCTGGTACAATCAAGAAACTGGCACAGTATGCATAGATTACTCAGGAAACTGAAAAATGTGAAATACAAGCTCATTGAGTTGAATAAAAGTCACTTATCTCACCTCTCCAAAAGAGTGCAGGACTGCAAGGAAGCTTTACTGGAAAAGCAACAACAACTTCAGCAAAGTTTTGATCAAAAAGCATATGAAGAGGTAGAGAAAATGAGACAAGAGTATTTGAAGTTTAAGCAAGCTGAACTGAGTATGTGACAAAGAGCAAAGCTGCAACACTTGAAAGAATCAGACTGCAGCACAAGTACTTTTACACAAAAATTGCTGAAAGAAGGAACCATAGTATGATTGGGAAAATCTCAGATCAAAATGGGAATACCCATACAACTCAGCAGGGGATCAACAATGCTTTTGTAGACTACTATACTCAGTTGATAGGCACTGAGCACACTGTAACACCAATTGGGGATAATGTCATGGATAATGGCCCAAAAGATGATCTTTCATTCATATTACAACTGAATGCAGAAGTAACAAAGGAAGAGATCAGGGAAGCACTGTATGGGATTGACTCAAACAAGAGCCCTGGGCAAGATGGGTCTTCAGCGGGTTTTTTCAAAACTAGTTGGAATACTATTGAGAAGGACTTTACTCAGGCCATCCTGGATTTCTTCAAGTTTGGGAAAATGTCAAAGCAAGTCAATAGCACGATGATTACCCTCATTCCAAAGAAAGAAAATGCAAGTAATGTTGCAGATTTCAGACCCATCTCATGCTGCTCAACAATATACAAAACTATAAGCAAAATTCTGGCAAATAGGATCCAAAATGTGCTTCCAAACCTGGTGGGAGAGGAACAAGCTGCTTTTGTGAAAGGGAGGTGCATTTTCGATAATGTAATGGTTTCCCAAGGCTTAGTCAAATGCTATAACCAAAAGAATGTCTCTCCTAGATGTCTCATCAAGGTAGATATTAAAAAAGCCTTTGATTCCCTTAGCTGGTCTTTTGTCAAGGATATGCTGGTGAAATTGGACTTTCCTGAGATCTTCATTAATTGGATTCTGAGCTGCATTACAACTCCTTGGTATTCTTTGAAGATCAATGGATCATATGAGGGCTTTTTTCCAGGAAAATGTGGATTGAGGCAGGGAGATCCTCTCTCCCCTTATATCTTTGTGCTGAGTATGGAGGTGCTCTCCAGATTATTGAGGAACCTGCACAAACAAAGATTTTTCTCCTGCCACCCTAAGTGTGCCAAGATTCAGCTCACTCACTTAACCTTTGCAGATGATCTCATGATATTTACAAGAGGAGATATTGGGTCAGTGAACGCTGTTATGCAATGCTTAGATAAGTTTGCTGAATGGTCGGGTCTAATTGCAAACAAAGCTAAAACTGACATCTACTTTGGAGGGGTATCTGAAAAGGTGAAGCAACAAATAATGCAGATTACAGGCTTCACTGAGGGGGATTTTCCCTTCAGGTATCTGGGAATTCCTCTTCACTCAAAGAAACTGAAGTTTGAGATGTACTATATGCTGATGAATAAGCTGCAGGGAGCTATTAGACACTGGACTACTCAATTTCTATCTTATGCAGGCAAAATCCAGTTAATTGACTCTGTCATCTTTGGTCTAGAGAATTACTGGTGCGCCAGCATTCTGATTCCGAAGGGCATCCTTAAGAAAATTAATCGAGCTTGCAAGGATTTTTTATGGGGCATCAGTCCAGGAGGTAGGAGAATGACTTACAAGAGCTGGGATAGCATCTGTGCACCTAGAGATGAAGCAGGTTTCGGGATCAAAGAAGCTTTATCTTGGAACAAAGCTATGCTAGCTAAATGGCTCTGTAAATTCAGCAATGATAAGACATGGATTCGGTTTAATTGGATAATGAAATACACCCTGAAAGGAAAAAGCTGCTGGGATGTTCCAAGCAAAGTAGTTGATGCAGAATGTTGGAGGGGCATTCTCTCAGTTAGGGATGATATCTTAGAGAAAGCTGGTAATAGTATTGCAGCTACTCAGGAAATGTCAAGTTGGACTAAAGGAGGGAAATTCAGGGTGTCAGATGCCTATGAATTTTTCAGAAGGAAGTTCAGCACAGTGTATTGGAAGAGAATAGTCTGGGATATGGCAGTAATGCCTAAGCATAGTGTGATCACTGTCTTGGCAAGTCAGGGGAAGTTGGCTACCATAGACAACATGAGGTAGAGAGGAATGCCAATGATTAACAGGTGCAGCCTTTGTAAGAAAGCAAATGAGTCCCACGCTCATATTTTCTTCAAATGCAAGCTAGCCAAGGAGGTATGGTCAGGCATACTCAAATGGTTGGGAATTCAAAATAGGGAATGGGGTTTGCAGAGAGAGTTGAGATGGTTTGCGAACAAGAGAAGAGGAAAACATTGGAAAGCTCGATGGGCTAAATGTAGCATCACAGCCACCATATATACTCTTTGGGAAGAGAGAAATTATAGAATTTTTGAGGAAAATGAGCATCGCATAGATTGGATTGTTAATAGAATCAAATTTATGGTATGCACTAGAATGTATGGTAGTATGGGGGAGAATATCTCCATGTTTGGAGTAGATTGAGTTTCTTGTGTAAGCATCATCTAGTTTTTGTAAGATATTTTTATTCCCTATTTGGATGAATAAATACCTTTCTTACAAAAAAAAAAAAAAAACTATGGGTCAAACACGGGTTGGGAGAAAAGGGTGGTAATTTCAGGAGTCGTCGGTTTAGACATCGGGAAACATTTTTTTAACTATATTTGTCTTTCTTATATTTTTTTTTAAGAGATGACACCTGAATTTGTTCATTTTAATTTTGTAATGACTTTTTTTGTATTGGGGTTACGACATCGTCTTTTCAAACAATCTCTGTCATAATCACTAAACTAACATTTTCAATAATCAATTTAAATAGGGAAAAAAATTAGTATTATAGCTGCGATATCTTTTTATACTAATAAAATTATTAATTTCGGGTACATAATCACTTTATTAAACAGCCCGTGCAATTTTGCACGGGTCATTAAACTAGTATATATATTAAAACTTGAAACCAGCTCTTTCTTAGAAGGACACTTGGCATACATTACTTGGATTAAACATAAAAATAGTATTAAATACAATTATTGATTAACTTATGGTAATAAATTACCATGTAGTATATAATCAGCTAATTTATGGGAAAATAATAAATATGCTAATTTAGTTTATAGTATGAGATCTAAAAGATAATATTAGGGTGATTAGCTAATTTATGGTAATAAATTTAAATATAATATGATATAACAGCTGACAGGATAGTAGAATAAAATAATGTAACATGTGACGTGATAGTGGGATTGAAAGTGTATAATGGGTGACGTGAAAGTGGAAATACGATAATACGATAAGTGAGTAGAAATAGATAACAATTAAATATGAAGGGTGACAAAAGTTGATTATAGTACCCTTCATAATAATATTAGAACAAAGATAAAACATACCATACATTTTTATAAAACGAGTATAAATATTATAAATAGACAAGCTCGGGCGTGGCACGAGCATGCAAACTAGTTATATAGATGGAATGTTCATCTACTATTTATCATAGAAGACGTTTTAAATGATTTTTTTAAGTGAAAATTAAAGAGACCTGTCATGTGACATGAGAGATGGCCTAACTGAAGCCGATTAAGGTGGTCGTTGCCTCTAACACAGCTTTTTAAAATATTATATAAGATTAGATAAACACTAACGGAGTTAGTTCTAGTTCTTAACAGAAAAATAAAAGTCCAGGGGTCTTTAGTTGTTAACTCAATGCTTATACCATGCTTTCGAGAGTACAAGCAGCATGATGGTCTTTCTCACAATAGAAGAGATGGGAGCGCAATTAAAATAAATTATCGTTTTCTATTTCATGCGGAGGACCTAATTTGACTCTTTTATTTCTTTGTTTGGTTTTTCTAACTCTTTTTTTTTTTAATCTTCTCCCAAAACTTTTTCCCACCTATATTCTCAAAATACATATTGTTTTTTACTATTTTTTTTTTTTGCTTTCTAAAACTCCTTTTGTAAGGTGTTTCAATATTTCTAAATGTCCACAATGATTTTTTTTTAATTTTATGGCATACACAAGATGATTACTAGATGACCATTCATTATAGCAAACCCCAAATCATTTGGGCCTAATGTCTGGTTGTTGTTTTTGTTGTTGTTGTTGGGTCTCACCCCTTTCTTGAACTATAAAGGCTCTTTGTTTGATAGGGTCGCATCTTTTTGATTTCATCTTATTTCAATGCAACCGTACTGATCTGATCTGTTTTGAATGACTCTGAATTAATCTGTTCTCATCTAAATTTGTTGTAAATTAAAGTTAGTTGAATTTCAAAAAGTGGTCTACATTCATTGATCGTTATTTCAATAATTGTGAACTGATATGATCTAATCTGAATTTGTTGTAAAGTTAGTTGAATTTTAACTAATTTATATAGAAGAAATGGACTAAATTCATTGATCGTTTTTTCAACAATTCTGAATTGATCTGATCTGATTTGATTATATCTGAGCTGATCTGATCTAATTTGAATACATTTGAATTGATCTGAGCTAATTTGAATACATATGATATGTTCTAAATACACTGCTTTTTAAGTCTAATTAAACAGAGCCAAAATGTATCTTCAAATTAAGAAACATAATATTTAAGTAATCAATTTTTAATTTGGTGTATTTCAAATTGTGTTTTTTACGGTGAGGGTTCATTAAATGTCAATGTTCCACATCCTGCTAAATCCAAACATTCCAAATTTGCAAAACCTCAAATCGTCAATTCTAAGCTACGAGCTACTAGTATAAATTGAACATGATTATATGAACTCACTAACTAGTTACTTGAGTTTTTCTTTAAACCTTAAATTAATTTATACCCACGCAAAAACACCACATATCACAAGCTACATACGTACGTATCAATGGTGACCAATAACTCTGCATACAACACTCTCTTTGTATCTATTGTTCTTTTATTGGTTGTCCTCCCAAATTGTGAGTTACCTCATTCGTATTATAATGACTGTTCTTGATTTAATATATACTCCATATATACGGATTCACATATTTGTTATATTTATTGGAGTTTACGTTTTTGTTTAACGGCAGGTGAGAATTTTGACTATGTCGATAATGTAAGATCGGACAATACTGATCAAATTGAGTTGATCCCAAATCAAAGAATGAGGAAATTGATAGATATACCCATTTGCCAGGGGTCGAAATGCACAGTTTGTAATGGCAAAGAATGCCATGATTACCAATGTTGGTGCTGCTTGGGAACTAAACCCCCTGTATGTGAAAATACTGAAGCACTTTGCAAAGCTAATTGCAAGATGTGATCTGAGTACAACATACTGTTTAGCGTAATCGTCACACCATATATTAGGTATAACATAATATGATGTGCAAGTTGCAACGACATGCATGTCGCTTATACATACGGCGATGCATTATGGGTTGGAATTTGGTCATTAGCATGACAAACTCCGTCATTATTATTTAAACTTGCAATGTATTGACATTCAGAATTCCCTATAAGAAGTTAGGAACAAGAACCGTATCGGTTCATCCCACCCATTGACCACCTCTATCCTCATGTCTCATGTTACAAGATTCACACCATAAACTATGGGAGAGGATCATCCATTAATATAGTACATCGTACCTCTATTATTATTTGTCCAAGTGATGAACATGCTTTTGTTACCTATTTGACTATTTATAGTAATCATTGATCATTATTCGACGATTTATATACACACATTATTTCCAGCCTCTATAAAGAACCGAGAAAGACTTTTTGTATATACATATACACTACCAAATGTATATCCCCCATTTCTCTATCACTTATCCCCACATTTTTGTTTCTCTCTCCTCAATCTCACCACACAATTATAAAAAAGATACCCAAATTGCCCTTCATATATGTTTTGTAGTGTATATGGGATATACATTTAGCCTTACTCTAAAGAACCACACTAACTTGTTACTTTATCACTACCTCGCTGATCGATATACAAAACTAATTAACCCCCCAAAATGACTAGTAGCACTCTTAGAGCAAGTGCAATGGTAGATGGATGCCTCGAGTTATTGACAATATTACGAGATATTATGTTGTAATATGGTCAGAAATATTACCATACGCAAGTGTGGTGATATATCGTGAATATGTCAATATAGTTAACCTAGATTGTATTTAGGTAAATTGTATACCTTGGAGGTTAAGCTTGTACCTAGTATATACTCCGTATAGGTTTATGTATTATTGAATTCAATGAGAAACGAGAAACACGAAACATGAATCGTGTCTGATAAATTCTGTTGCGTTATGTTTCTCCCCATGAACTAGTTACATTGTACCGACTCGAACCGAATCCCTAACAATATCTCTTGTAAATGAAGATTCATTGTAATTCTTCATCTCTTACACAAATTAGATTTATAATAATCTCACTATACTACATTTATAAAATCATTAAAAGAATAGTCCTTGAAAAGCAAATTTTGTGATAGTACCTGACATAGGAGTATATAATGTCCCTCTTACTCTTAGTACGTACCAAGTCTAATAACAAATGAAAAATATTTTTAAACAATGATAAATGATTATGTTTGTACATTTGTTTGGATGTTATATGTGAAATTGTGAATGTCCTTTAGTTTAAAAGTACCGTAGATTATTTAAAAAAAAAACAAAAGTACCTTAGATAAACTATTTAAGTATTAGTATAATTTTGTTATTAATTATTATTGACGAGAACTTACAAAGAATAATGCATGTGTTTGTGTTGTAACTAGCTAATACAATGATACACCGAGAAGTGACTTACGTACCGTCCGATAGCATAGGTAGCTATCAAATATTACTACGAGCAGTAGCTAGGAATGTAATAAAGTGATTAAACACGAACATTCCAAACTCGGCTCAACTTGACTCGTTTAGAATCCTAATTATCATCGATAAACTAAAAGGATGCAGGGGTGCAAGCAATGCAAGCAAGGAGGAGGATTGCGGAAGAAACGCCATCCTCCTCTAGGTTGGAGAAGCTTCTCTTGAACTTCTTAACGTTTCCTTTGTTGCAATGCATTATTTGCTTTTGTTGTTGTCGAATTAATCCCTCTTGTTGCCTGCTTTTCATGGCTTCTTCCACCCTTGACACCATTTTTTTTTACTTAATATTTCTCTAGAAATGATAATTGTTTTTTTTTTTTAGGTGTTTGAACTCTTGTTTTATGTGCTCACGACCTAGAATAGGATGAGGTTGCTACTTGAGAGTATACCCCTTTATATATAGCCCAACCAAGGGACCCCCAAACTATTCTTCAATTAAATTATTCTAGTTGGTGGCAATTGAATTTGAATCAAGTCAAGTTTATCGGTATGGTATTGATTTGGGTTGAAAATAATTGATTTGAATGGAAAGGTATTTGAGACGAGTTAATATTAATGTAAATCAGCTATTTTGTAGTCGAGACAACATCGAGATTATGTTAAAAATGGTCTATTTATACGCGTTTGCTATTCGCTCATTAGGATTGTAAACCGTTAACCTAAGTTATTAGTTTTTTCGTTGATAACTAGTTAGTTTTGTCTCATTTCGTAATTAAATAAACATGCATTAGTAAACTAAGCATCATAAATTATCCTAAGAGCCTGCTTTTTATGAGGCTATCTTTTATGGCACGCACCATCCAGTTTAGTACAATGTACGAGTAAGATAACTATGTAAGATTATATAAAACAACAAACTTTAAATAGTCGTTGAGTCTCCTATCAATTTTTAATAGAAAAATCCGCGCTTACTATGAGAGATTTATACAAGTATATATCTCTACCAATGAATCAATGATAGAGTTGAACAAATAATGGAGCCGAAGTATCTCATCAATTATAGATTTTGCAAGGAAGAACAGTCGAATAGATGCATGAATCTTTCCACTGGATTTGACTAGAGTAAAGAACTAGTTCAATGGCCTTTCTTTTATGCACAAGACAACAAAAACACACATGATCCATCTCACGACTTGGTACTAAGAATTTACGACACTACAAGCCCACGCAAAGCTGTCTTATCTCTATGTTCGGCTACGCACATCCATGAATAATATACTTTGTGATAAACACTACTTCTGGCGCTTATTAGGGTCAAGGTCAATGTGTCATGCATGGCTATTTACGCACGAAGATTGTCGTATCTATGCTCGATTAAGGTTACCACCCTAGCTACGCCACCCCCCCGAAGGTCGACCTATTTGCGACACCTTACTAACGATCACAATCACCCCCGAAATAGAATAGTCCAAGTATCTATTGGAACAGAGGGAGTACTATTCTCCAACAAAATGTGAAATATCGATCATATTATTCCTAACTAATACCTTCACAAGCACAATTTAAGTTGAATCGTATAATGTTGAGTGTATTTTAAAGTATGTTAGCATATGATTAGTAGCCGTTAGACAATAATTATGGTACTCTTTGTTTTACATAGCATTAGAAGCTAGTATGTAGTTTAGTAAGATGCTTTGTCATGTGGAAACCCATGTGAGCACGTGTTAACTGGTCATGTCTTATTGCGGCAGCCGGCTCTGTTCCTGGGACCGAAACATTTCTTCCCCTTGCTTCATTCTCTCCAATAATCCAAGTTTCCTAAGGTATAGATTGCTCGAGGTTGGAAAACTATAATCGTTTCGTGACAGTATATGATAATATGAGCATCTATAGGTCAGGATAGTGAGACCTGTCAAAGCATGACTCGAACACGACATTTCGCATAAAATTCATGCTTTGTGTCGAATTCATGCGTAAGCCGGTTTATTTAGCAATAATATGGTGAGACAGTCTTAGATTGGCTACTCCGTCAATTAGTCTTAGAGATTGCTCGTTGTTGGATTTGATTCAAAAATAGTTTCATGACTAGGTTATTATGTCGATAAGTTACACAATAATTAGATACGTAAAATGCTAACTCAACTCTAGAGGTGAACTAGAATTCTAGATCAACCTACATCGGAACATGCTTCAAATCGCGTCAATGACATACGTTTATTCAAAGTTACGAGCCTCTATTCATGTTCTACGATTCAATAAATTCTAGTCTAAATAGTGGGTAATAACTAATAAGCAATTCATTAAGATTGAGACTTGGGAGGACAATAAGCAATGAGCCAATGAATTAAATTTCGACAAGTCCTTGTCTAATCTATATTATGGGTCTTCATACCGAAAATACATCATTCACTATGTTTCTATGTACTGTGGACGCAACAACACACATGAAAGGAAGTCGCAATCTCTAGTCTCTACCATACTTGGTATTGAAATTTCAAGTTTCACACCGAAAAATCGAAAAAGACTTTGCGTCTCGTCACATACCTTGAAACGTCAAGGGACGAGGTTATATAGTAATGCTCCAATCTGTCTTTATGAATAGAAGCTGACAAAAAGAAAAAGTGAGGGCGAAGGATATGAACCCATACTTCTCATTCAAGCTAAGATGATGCTGCCATCTCAAAGAAAATGGGTTGTTGGCTTCTCTAGCGACATTGTCATCAATACTGCTTTGACGGGTCCTAATATTTCCTATTCAGAGGTCTATATCATAATCTCGAACCATCAGATCGGATTCGTGTTATTTATGTCAGGCAATTGTGGGTATAGAAGTTTAGAACTATTACAGGGCATTTCAAATCTGGTACTGAGATGATGAGCTTTAACCGAAATTCGACACCAGCATATGAATAATTGGGCAATGAAACCTCAGGAGGACATCTCGTAAGACAGGCTACACAACACAACAATCCCGTCGAGGAAGACAAGTTTCTAGCCCCTAACCTTTATAGCAACTAATCCTATAGAAAATTTCAAATGCAAAGGTGCCAAATAATTTGTATAACTTATACTTTCTCCCAAAACCAACTGTTTCTGTTAACTCGCCGCCTCCTTTGGAAGGGCTCTTCCAATCACTACAGCTACCCAGCTGGCTTTCTAGTATACTTTTCCTAAAACCAATTCATTGGGTCATTGCGTCTAGATGCTTTTCAGATATGTTCTACGCACAATTTAAAGAGATTGGACGTAAAGATGACGCTAGAACCCCCAATGGCTACAGCGTGGAACATCGCCAAGGCAAGGGCCTAAAAGAAGACACATTCAGTAACACAAGGTAGAATGTAGTCTCAACAGTTACACTATGTTAAATGCCTGGAAATGTGAACCTGCAAAACTGTAAGGTTGAATTGCAGATTCAGACTTCTGCAGCTCTTGTTGGCAATGTAAATGAGCAAGAGCGCACCGGGCTAAACCAAAAGTCAGAGAACCAAAAGAGCTAGATGCACCCATTGCAGAAGCCTTGTTCTCGATTCATACTTCCAAGTCTTGGACCATTGCAGCTCCGAGTGAAAAGAGGGAGAAATCCTGTAGTGCAGCATTGCAAGAGACAGTCATGTTGGGAAGACGCATAGAAAAGGTGAACTATTGTCGTAGTTTGTTGGTTTCCTGAATGTACAGATGCAAAAATGAGGGGAAAAAATAGAAAAAATATACTCTCAAAAGTTATGCAAAAAATGCAAACATTGATGACACATGGCCCTTAAAATGCCACGCTTTCTTTTAATCCTTCTACAGATCTTGAAAGCAGTACACTGCAAAAGCATCATCCATAACACCAAACATTGACACAGAAGACTACTTAATTTTATGTTTATAATCACGAGCACAAGCCGCCTCTTCACAAAAGCCTGCTAATCAATCTACAACATAAATGTCTTCAGCTAATAACGTCCATTTAACCAATAAAAAAAGGAATTGAAAACACAAAACACAAGCAGAGGACCTCAACATGAGGTGACGCTCATCTTTGAATTTTCATTCAAGCAACTAGTTGATACCATACGTCTATATGAAAAACAGATGCAGGCCTCCAGCATTAAGTTCAACTAAATTCTGAATGACCATTTTCCTTGCAACAGGCGAAGGGCCTAGCAAATTAGGTTACCAGGGGATTAAAAGCACCGGGGAAAAGAAAACAAACCCACCAGGGAGGGGGAAGCAGAAGACCTAACAAATCAGAAAAAGAAACAGCCGGCAGCCGCAGAATTACATACAACTATGTACACATATGTATATTTTACCTTAACCCTACTACAAGAAAGCTGGACAGCTATACAAATGACACCCCCCAAAGCAAATCATACGTCTGATTTGCAAACCGGACATGACCTTTTCCTTCTAAGCCATGGATCAATACACTGCCAATGAGAAGCAAATCAATTAGAAATTTCAAAACGAAACTCATTTAGATCAGACACTTATGCAAATCCCATGTGGCAGACTAGCAGAGCTCACATCTTTGTGAAATTTGTGCAAGCAAGGCAGGTGTCGCATGGTGTCCCCAATGGCGGGGATTTCAAGGCAGACGGAACAGACTTCAGTACACTCACTCTGTAGACAAAAACATGCAACAATTAGTGCTAAAGAAACTAGTGACACCCATAATATTCATGGCGACATCAAGCACAATACTTACAAGTACTGTAGACTCGGGCAGGTTGGCTATCTGAGCATCTGAAGCACCAAGATGTTCGTGGTTGTTCTCATCGAGAGCTAATAACATTTCGTAATCATCTCTGGAAAGATAAATGGTGACCAAACTCAAAACACTGGCTGACAACCAGGCTCCAGGCCAAAGGGGAAGGAAAAAGCATTATGCATTTAACAACCAACAAAAGCATAGCAAGAGCCTTCTCACTTGGTTCATCCCAAGATGATTGGTCACTTCCTAAACACATCAGGTAGTTTTTCGTATCTCTTGGAAATAAGATTGAAGGTTTCAATTTTCTAGGGATGAAGTATATACATCTTGTCCACGAAAGATGCACGACTAACATACTAGACCTCTCCTATTACTTGAACATTAGAAGAGCATAAAACGAGCACTTACTGCCCAAATTCACGATGTGGGTTAAGAAGTTGATTAACCATCCCAATATCATCAGCAGCCACAGCTTCCAATGCTTCTAACATTTCCATCCTCTATAAAAAAATATAAGGGTGTTGTCAAAGAATGGAAAGATGGCCTCAAAGAAACCGCAGGTTATAACACACAAAGACCGGTAACCATATACACGTCCCTCATGATGAGAAAGGTTTGAAGTAGCACACACTATATCAAGTTCTCCACAAATCTAAATCAAAATTACTAGAGGACTTCAGAAGTTCTAGGATAAAAGGGCAATCAAGTAACAAAGCCCGACATTGACAAAGCTTTTTAAAGAACTAGCATTTAAGCAGGTATTGCCCAGTCACTCATAATTACATGGGTGAGACAACAGGAGTATATGACTGCTACGAGAGATCATACAATGATTCAGTTCAAGCTCAAAAGTTCAAAGTTTCACAGCCGACACAAATGCAAAACACGGGATGACAGGACAGTAAGATCTGGTGACACTAACTAAAGATTAGCACCTGAAAGCCCAAAAAGAAAAAGAAAATAAATCACATAAATCATTAATGTCATGAGTCATAAGAAACAGCTTGCAAAATGTTTTCAACCATAAAACAGGAAGCAGACATGCTGTTCATCAACGATTAGACAAAGCAGGTAGATAATTTTAAAATCTAAGCTCATTATAAACCAGTAATACCATGTCTATATCCATGAACGATGGGAGAAATCTACGACCAGCCATAATAGGATCGTGGTTGAACCGTGCCCTTAACCCCGCCACACCTGCGGTGGGACCCCGTTGTTGAGCTCTATGACGAAACAAACGATTGTGCAGAGACGTAGACTGAGATACTCTTTGCGTATTTGATGAACGGCCACCTCTCTAAAAAATATTAAAGGAAAAAATCTTAGCATACCAAATCCACAGCTTGTTCATAACCATCACAAAAGATCTGTTTAGAGAAAGCCAGAAAAGAGGTAAAATTAGTTGTGAAGGAGCATAAGGTTTATACATTACACCTCCTTTAAGCATACAATACTTCGGCCCAAAACACATTCCCAAGTCCCAACTCTGAGTGACTCACTAGTGTCTCAAAACTAAAAGATCTCTCGTGTTCTCGCCTTACTACTAAACATACATTGAGCCACAGTGAGGCCAGAAATAGCTCATCATAAGAAACAGCAACTTTGACTGGCATAGCATGAAGAGCTAGCCAGAAGTTCTCATAAACAGCAATGAATAGGTCCAAGACTTAGAGAGGGGTAGCATCCGATATTCAAATAGCTATAGTGCACGAATTTCATAGCATGGCTGCATGGATCATTATACAGGAATCACAAAACTTACATTAACATGTGTACGTCGCCTGCCCCTAGAAGGAGGAGGATTCATGCTGCCTTCCCATGCTGGATGTGAAACTCCCTGCGGCAAGTATTCCCAAGACAATAGAAATGAGCACATGCAACTATCAAGGAACAGAAAATCATGAGCCGTCATAATCATGAAAGTCAACAGATTTGGGGAGCAGAAGAAATGAAACCACTCCACTTACAGCGTCTGGTATCTCATTATATAATTGTTCCTGCAGGTTTCGGGCCATCATCTCATCTACTTCGAGTTGTATTGCTCTTGTTTCAGTCTCATTATCAGTTTCAGGACCACAAGCTCTCACTTCTGGAGAAAAGTCAGTAATAGCTATAGGAGAACCAAAAGCCCTTGGAGGACAACCAACATGGTCCGTTCTCAAATTTGAAGCCGACGATTCCCCTCCCGAACTCAAACATATGATATCTCCTATCTTTCCAGAAGTACGTGAATTAGATCTGAGCTCTTTCTGTCTTTTAGCAGATGAACTAGGTGTAGAAACTTCGCTATCATCCAACACAGGAACAGGTTGCGGAGCTGAAGGAGCTACTGTCGATGAGCTTCTACCACGAACAATCTTACTTGGGTCATAACACCTTGCATCAGTAAAGCACCCAGAATCAAATATCATGTAAACAAACTCCTGATATACTACACCTAGAATAATCCTGGTGATAAAGAATACTAAACAACAACTTATCAGGGAGGCATAGGGATTGAAGATGTACTACTACAAAATCCCTGAAGAGTAAGGATTTTAGGGAAAAGAGGAAGTCACTTGATATACTTACCTATCCAATATAGAGAAAGTTAAATGAAACGTAAACATGAAACTAATTATTCTTAAAACAAATTCTTGAACTTCTAACAAGATTTCTCAGTTAATTAAATATTTGTTTTGAAGAAATATTTACATAAGAGATATATAAAGGGATAATAAGGGGGTGATGGACATATATAGGAGAAGAAGGCTGAGCAAAGTTGAAGCCCCTATGATATCTTAAAATAAGTGCTCGTTGGTTGCCACCTAATTCTAAGGAGATGAAGGAGCCTGAATAGTGGAGGATAATTCCTTCCCAAAATTGTAGGGTATGTTGTTTCGATACTGCAAATACCCATGTCGCATGTCTGCCAAGACATTTGTCCGATACAACACGACACTGGGAAACTCCATGTTAGGGGAAAAAAAAGTGATTTAACAGCCGTGTTGGACACACTCCGGTATCAGACACTTATAACTGAGTATTAGTAACATAGGTTGTCGGAAGTAGATTTGCCCGGGACTTTGACTTCCTACACTTAGTAGAATGTTGCTTACATAGGGAGAAGGAGAGGCTAATTTAGTGAGAACCCTATAGGAAGTTCTTTGATCATCCAACCAACTTATACTAATTCACTGTTCACATATATATAGTATATTCTAAGATCCTAAAAAGAAATATGTTGTGGGAATGTTGACTTCCTATGTGCAAACATCAAGCATTAAGAATGGCTTTCCCAGATTCCCATACTAATAATAACTTCAAATGTACCTGTCCTCATGGCCCTTTGATGAAGAGGGATGAATAAGCAGCCCTTTTCCTTTGGATCGATTTGCAACATTTTCTTTGGCAATGACTTGGTCAACATCAATTACACTATGAGGAGCATTAGACTCGGCATGTACAGAGCTAATAGAAGCACTCTCAGCAGGTATTTTGGCCTTTGCTATATTATGAGGAGAAATGAACCCATTACGCACCAACCTTTTCCTTGATATAGTATTAGGTCCTCTGCCCGGATACGGAGGGACAGAAGGGCCCTCCCCAACACTATGCTCTGTAGCAACATGGAGAACTTCGTCAATATCTTTCACTGGATAAGCATCAAAAGGACCAAGAGTATCGTTGCCAATCTTTACTTTCCCCTTATCGCCATTTCTGACTGACTTAAAAGACGCAGCAGGAGAATGTAGAAGAGTGACATCTTTTGAATCAAAATAACTCTTGTTACTCTTTTGTGCAAAATCTTCATCCAAACACTCAACGGCAGCCTTTGCAGTATCACCATGATCAAACATTGGAGCACTATGTCTATTGTTCGGGTCATAGGATCCTTCAGGAAGCTTAGAATGTGCAATGTTGTCATCCTCTACATGATTATGGTTACGATGATGTTTTCCTTTGGAAGTTAAGTTCCTGTCAACAGTTGTTCTGGAAGTAGGAGCCTTCCTCAACAAAGATGGAGCAGCTGAACCATCGATACTGTGATCTCTGTCTAAATCACCAGAACGGTCTCTAGGATGAGATTCAACTCTAGCTTTATTTGCCAGCAGGGAATTACTTGAGTTAGAATGTGCAGAGGTTGATTTGCCTTGAAGAATATTCTTCTGCTTTTTGCTTACCCTATCAGGAGTGTCTGGAATAACCGTGATCACGTCAACATCTATGGAATTCGTATCTGCAATAGCACACAATTGAAGAGAACTTGCATCAGAAGGTCAAACACTCACCACCAGAACAGCAACAAATAATCCACACCTGTGAGACAACAAATCCACTCTGAAACGGAAATTAAATGAATCCCAACAACCAACCAAATGCTGGCGAGCCTACTGCTAAACACCCATAAAACGAGAGTCAAGACAAAAGAGCACCAGACAGCCCTCGGGAACAAGGTAACTAACAAAATTTCAAGCTCTCTATATTTCAGAGACAGAGAAAAGAGGTTAGCACTTCCCAGTAAATTAGCAGATAATACCATGTCCCACGTACCATGTCTCTATGATCACAAATGCCGGACAAGCTAGGCATCTCAAGATTACTCATCACATTATCTTTCGCTGTCAAAAAGTAACATCGGACAAGAGATATAGTCACGGATAAAGTGACTAGAACAGAACCCAAAAAGGAGCTACTATGTTGTCTAACAGAAGTCAAAGTTGGGTAAACAATTCTTCAATGGACAGTTAGATGCCATGCTATTGGCATCGTATAACATTAGGGGCCGTTTGGTTAGTGAAGAGGCAAAGGAAAGGCATAAAGAAAGGGAAAACAGGGGAAATGATTCAAAAACCCCTAATTACCCGTGTTTGGTTGGTAACAAGGGAAAAGCTCTATTATCCTGTCTCTTCCCGTGTCTTCACCTTCTTCCGTACCATGCATATGTCCTCCATGGGGTACATGTTCCATCACTTCCATTATTGTCGCCCCTCTGTCCCGACTTCGCCACCCATGTGATGAGCGTTGCGGCTCTTTGACCCACCATCGCAGCCCCTTCATACTGTAATCCTCCATCGTTTTCATCACCATCACCCCTCCAACTGTGAAAAAAAAAAATGGTAGTAGATCTGGGTGCAAAATGGTGAAGGAGATTGGGGTGAGGTGGTGGTAATGGCCGTGTGAAGGCGGTGGCGTCCATGATGGTTGCAATGGGGCGAGGCGGTGACAATGTGGTTGTGACGGTGTGTTAGTAGGGTGATAGGCGACCATGGTAGTTAATTATGGGTGGTGGTTCTGGTGAACGTTTTTATCGCGATAAGGGGGGGGTCCACTAGCTGAAACCCCAAAACGGGTAATCACTGATTCCCTGGGGGAGGGAATGACATAGAGGATTTTGAAGTTTGGGAACGAGAATGAAAAAAATGTGAACCAAACATCACTAAAGGAAATGAGAGTCCTTCACTCCCTTTCACTTTTTTTATTCCTTCTAAACAAACAGCCTCTTAGTTTCTTAGTGAACACTAACAAAAACTATGTATAGTTTTCTTTCTGCTTAGGTACTGTGTAAGCAGGTCCCTAAGCTGCTAGCTTGAGAAAAAGAAATGAAGTTTTGTGCCCTGACCTGTATCACACGCATCAAATTCAGACTCTAAAATCAAGGGAGTACAACTTTGAACAGTAAATTACCCATGAAACACAAATTATGATTTCTGTTTATTCCTTGCATCTATTAAGTGGTCGTTTGGTTGCATAGGGGAATTTGCAATTCCCATGCAATTTCACTTCCTATGATTTTCTAATTCATGGGAAATTTCTCAAAATGGTTTGGTTAGATGTAGGAAGTAAATTCATGTAGGAATTGCCAATTACCAAGGGGGGGGGGGGCTAGGTAAGCTAATTCCTCCATTTTGTAGGAATTGGAAATTCCCATGAATTCTCAATTCCTATGAAATTGCCTAACCAAACAACTCAAATTTTTTCAATTCATGGGAAGTTTGAATTCCCATGATTTAACATGGCAACCAAACGACCACTTAATTTTAGTTTTACTTTATGATTTATGCCAACAAGCTGGCCTATAACCAAGTAGGCTGTTATCTACCTTCACAGTAAAGCGTACTTAGCTTGAAGATTCCTTAGTTGATTAAGGCTTGACCAAGTATTCAAAATACTTAAAGAGTTTGGTTTTTAAAAAGTCACATTGATTACAACTTACATAAAGCATTCAACTTCACTTGAATTACAAAGGGAATTTGAAACTTTCAAATGCTCTAACTCAAGGAGCAACAGGGCTTACCAAAGTGCAGCCTGTGAGGGCCTCCTTAGACAGCTCAGTGAATATCGACCGTACTTGCATCCGCGTCCAATTGCTTGGGCGAAATGCACACACGATCCTAATAAAGATTAGAGAAGTAATAACAAAGCAAAACAATTTGTCTATAGAGCAACCTATAGCTGGTATCAAAGATTAGATTTTGAAAAAAAAAAAAAAAAAAAAAAAAAAAAAAAAAAAAACAGCACAGACCCACCAAGCTCAGCATAATCGGATGTGAATGATACCATCAAGTCCGAGAGATACTAACCAAACTATTCCAAACCATCACCACCACAACAAAAAAGCCTTAAACCCAAAAAGAATTGAATGAACTCCGATACTAATATGCTGCATTTTCAACCACGAAACAAATCGACACTAGCTCATAGTCTCACTATTTCCATAAGATAGCTAAACTTTGCACAATTCAAGCTCCCGACGAAATAATGAATGCTCTACCACTCTAATTTCCTAGAACCGACATATTCATACATTAACCACTTAATTCTCCGAACCTATCCCGAATTCCCGAGACCAATCAAAGGTAACAAAACAAGTCTGATCAAGCAAAATTAACACACAAATACTAATTCCTATCAATACAATCACACCATAAGTCCATAATCCTCATCAAACCATGTATTGAGCTAAAATCGAGCACGGCCACAGGAAAACAATCCCCGTTTCAGCAGCGCACATTCTACTTCAAACTCACGCAACTACACCAAATACAATCAACCAAATTTCGAATAATTGAGCATCAAATTTAAGCACGTCAGTCTCAATCACAATTCACAGCAGTGATGAATGATGATCAACCAAAACAATAAATCCGAAGATATGAATAAAATTAATAACAAAATTAACGGGAAAAAAATTCATAAGTATATAATTGGAATTCAAATTTGGTGGAAAAAATAACAATCGCGCATTATACAACAGTGATAAGAAAATCGCAAACGAATCGAAAAGGGGGGAAAATTAGGGTTCTTACCGAATTTGGAGGGTCCGGGTTTCCGACGACGTTGATGTTGTTCATCCATGGCGTCGAGATGTGCGGCAGAGGGAGGAAACGGTGGATGAAAAAACTGGGTTTATTTTTGTATTGGTGGACACGGAAACTACAACGTCTTTGCTCTTTTATTTTTGGGTTTGCTTTGTTAATTGTGATATTTAGTGACGAGTTTTGAACTTTGAAATTAGGTTACGACCTGTGATGGTATCGTGTTTTAGAAGATTTGATTCAACGCACCAGCGGATTTTATAACCGCAACAATGTAATTGATAGGATTATTGGTAGGTGGACTTTGATGATTAATGAGGATCATACAAACCAGTAGTGTTGAGGTGTTGGTTTTTAGTTTTTATTTACATGTACATTAGAATTTCACTTCCGTAAAAAGCACGATACGGTTTTCGAGTTCTAATAATTTTTAGGCAAACACCTGAATTAGAGATGATGCCGGTGAGGGTAGACAAGGATTCAATTCGAGGCTGAATAACCTCGATTTCCTAACCTAGTTATTTACTACTCCATTTGGTGTAGTCAGCCATAAGCGGGGGAACAAGTGGGTCAAGTTTGGTTTAGGGGTATGTCCAGTTGGTTATACGACAAGCCACATTTGATCTTGCCGCGCCGACTACAAATTGAACTTCAACTTGTATCAAATGAGGTTGAGTCGGTTATTATCAACCTTAATTTTGAGTTCTTTTTTTTAGGGAAAAATGTAAGAAGTCACTATAGATCAAAAATTGGTGTTACAAAATTGAACATTTTTCATTTCCAAATGAAATGAAAACTGCTCACGTAGCCAAAAGACTACTCCCAAAGCTACAAACCCTGTTTTACAAGATATTTTTCTCTCCACAAGCCACAATCTATCCTTATCACAGATATTCTGAATCTTCTTTTTGATCCTTGCTTTCGATTCTTTCATCACCTGATCAACCACAGCTTCAGGTCTGATCAGACACCATTCAATTCTGCAATTGTTTCTTGCCCTCCATATGTTGTACATTAGACTACACACAATCGAGCCTGCAACCTGATTCCTGATGCGTGATCCTAATTTCTTCTTACAACACCACGCAATGAGCTCATCATCTTGGAATTTGAACTGCATTTCTGTCTCAGAATTTCCAGACATTTTCGACTGTAATCACACCCAAAGAACAAATGTTCATGGGTTTCAGATGCTGTCTGGCAAAGGAAGCATGCGTCTTCCATACAGACTCCAATTTTCAGGAGTTTGTCCTTCAACTGCAGCCTGTTGTGAAGAGCCAACCAGCTTATAAAAGTTGTCTTAGGGATAGTATATCTAGACCATATAAACTTCCCCCATGCCACCTTTTAGGATAATCAGGGCTCAACCATTTGAACCCCTCTGCTACCCTGTACACTTTACTTGTACCAATCCTTGCTCCATTGCTGTAAGCACCCTGCATTTTATCTTTTATAGAGCAAATCTTCTTCCAGCTCCAACTAGCATCAGATTGAGGAGAGTAATTCCCCCAATCCATCCCTCTAATGTAATATTCATTCACCCATTTCACCCAAAGAGAGTCAGTTTTAGAGTAAATCCAGTGCACATATTTGCCTATACAGGCCACATTCCAAGTAAAGATATCTCTACAGGCTTGCAGATCTGCTGCCAAGAAATTAGGGGGGTCTAAGCATGATGTCCACCCCGTCCCACAGAAAATTCCTGCATATGGCAGCAATTTTGTTTAGGACCATCTTTGGAAGCAAGAAATTTCTTGCCCAATAGTCATGTAAATGGATCAAAACTGTTTTAACCAAAGTGACCCGCCCAACATATGAGAGTTTTTTTGTTCCTATAGCTGTGATTCTCTTCACTATCTTCTCAGTCAAGGAATTACAGTCCATAATGGACAATCTGCTTGCAGTGATGGGAATTCCCAAATATTTGAAGGGTAATTCACCTCTAGCAAACCCAGAAAAATCCAAGATCTCCTTCATCACATTACCTCCCACACCAGCAAAGTAAATCTCAGACTTTGCTGGACTTCAGCACAACCTGAAGCTTTTAAGAAGGTTATAATCCTCTGAGCATAAGTGATATAGACCCAAAATCTCCTTTACAAAAGAGCAGCAGGTCATCAGCAAAGCATAGATGGTTCAGCTTCATTTTGTGACACATAGGGTGAAATCTGAAGTCTTGTTTCTTAGCAACCACCCCTAAAATACGACTTAAATACTCCATACAAAGAGTAAACAGCAGGGGAGAAAGAGGATCCCCCTGTCTAAGACCCCTTTTACCCTGGAAAAACCAAAACAACCACCATTCAGATTGATTGAATAGGTAGGAGTCTCAACACAAATCATCACCAGATTTATGAACTACTGTGGAAATTGGAAAGCCTCCAACATTTCCCTAATAAAACTCCACTCCACAGAGTCATAAGCTTTCCTAAGACTTATTTTGATCATACACCTCAGAGATACCCCGTTCCTTTTATACTTTCTCACCAATTCTTGACAGATCATGATATTATCAACAATATCACTGTTGGGGTTCATTTTATTAATGAGGCCACAGCCCTTGGAAATAGAGGCTCAATGCCCTTGATAAAGCCCAAATGATGTCCATAAATCCAGCAAATCTCATCCGTTGGATGTCAAGGGAATGAAGGGTCAAGATGAAGGGGGGGACCTCTGGGGTTATTCCTTGGGGGTGCCTCCTCCACTATAAAAACCCCCTCATTTCCTCCACCTTGAGGTTCATATATTCTGGACTACCTTAACAACTTTCGAGCTCACTTATTACTTTTCTTGTGATAAGACTTTCCGACCGCACCCGAACTGACATGAGTGTCGGAGGGGCGTCGCCTGGGTAAAACCGGGCCCCCTTGACTGTTTGTTCATTGATCGCAGGGCAGAAGTTTAGACCCCATCTATCCCAAGTCGAACTCACACCAACATTTGGCGCCGTCTGTGGGGATAGATTGGAGTAGTCTGAATTTTTGACTGCGTGCGAAGTCAAGTCGAGTGCGAAAATGGTAGCCGGGACGCGAAAGAAGGCTGATAAGAACATGATCACTGCGCACTCGGGTGCACCCCTCCCCCTTACGACAACAACCCGCTTATAGGTCCTTGCGATCCCATAACGGGTGAGTTGCTTGGGCAGGCAACCGCCGCCGTTGCCGGGTCATCCCGGGTCCAAGATCCCTCGAGACCCATGGCCGCAACCGGTCCCGACCACGTGGTCGCGGGGCCAGAACGCGCCACGATGAAGAAGCTGAGGATGAGTACGCGGATGAGTACGCGGATGTGTACGAGGATGAGGAAGAGACTGAAACTGATAGTCAGGCTAAGTTGGCTCTCGACGCTAAAGTATCCGAGATCAGGGCGGAGTTGCGCAGATAAATGTTGGAACAACTGGACGATCAGTTGGAGGCGTTGCGCAAGGAGGTGAACGAGCGCATTCCAATGATCTCACAGTTGACGCAGCCGGAGTCGTCTGGGTCTAAGAAGGGAAAGAAGAGACCTCCGCCGTCAATGCGCATTCGCAGGGCGGTAGAGTGCGCAGAAGAGGCGCAGAAGTTAGCCAATGCCAAGTTCCTGGATGCGTGTCTGAACATTGACGCAGGAAAGGCACGTAAGGAAAGGGAAAGGAAGAAGAGGGAGGAAGAGAAGTCGAAAGAGGAGAAAGAAAGAGAAAGAAGAAAGGAGAAGGAGAAAGAAAGAACGCAAATGTCATACAAGAAGTTCTCGGCGAAGGAGAAGGGAAAAAGTGTGGTGGCGAAGGATCGCGTGTCGGTGTACGACAGGTTGGGACCGCACCCAGTCAGAAACAATGGCCCTATTCGGATTGGGTCTCGGTCGCCCCCACGAACGCGAGGCGCAGAACCCACCCACCACTCGCGACCGAGAGCAGGAACCCCGCCGCGCCGAGTGAAGCCGCGACGGGATCATGAAGGATCCAGAACAAGAGGCCGGTCTGACTCCAAGGACAAGACCGAGGGAGAGGCAAGCTCGAGATACTACAGCCGCGGGCATCCTGGTAGATCTACGCTGCTGTGCGATTCTCCTTTCACAAGCTGGATCCTTACCGCGGACAAGCTGCCGGGGGTCAAAAAAGCAAAGATGACAGAGTATGATGGGGTTGGAGACCCACACGACCACATATCATCATACTTACACAATATAAGTTACCTCACTATGGATGAACCAACAATTTGTAAGCTGTTCCCATCTACGCTGTGCGGGATTGCGCAGAGATGGTTTGATCAATTACCACCAAATAGCATCGACTCATGGAGCGAGCTGAAGAAGAAGTTTGCTGGTCACTTCGTCACCAGTAAGACAAGAAAGAAGACATCCATCCATCTGGCCACGGTGAAGCAAAGAGACAATGAGTCTTTGGATGAGTACATCCAGACATTCCGCATGAATAACCTCACTGACGAGGCTGGGGTTGCGACGTTGATCATGGGAATGGCAGAGGGTAGATGCAAGTACGACCTGGTCGCAAAAGAGCCAAGAACAATGGTGAGCGCTTACCAGAGGGTGGTCGCGCATGTTAATGCTTCCCTGGTAAACAGCTCCGGACGCAAGGAGAAGACGGCGGCGGTGGTGCAGAACAGGAACCAAGAGTTCTTGTCTGCGCACCGACCGAACAATGGCTTGCGCAACCCAGGTCGGTTCAACACCTCAATCAGAAATATCTTCTTGGCGATCAAAGAAAATGAAATGTTGCCCGCACCCAAGCCAATGACCGATGCGGACAGGACACACATGCACCAGTACTGCGAATATCACCTGCAAAATGGGCATAATACACGAAATTGTCCTAACTTGGAAGATGTGTGTCATAATTTGGCTGATCATGGCAGGTTGAAGGCATACTTGGCTCAACTGCGAGGGCAGCGAGACAGATACCGGCAACATTTCCAGGGGCGCGGCAACAACAACAACTACAACAACAACAACGGGTGGCCTGGGAACAGGCCGCGGCCACCCAAAGAAGGAGGAAATAGGGAACATAGTCCAGGTGTGATAAACACCATTTCAGGTGGTTTTGCGAGTGGAGGCCCGAGTCACCGCGGCCGAAAGGAAAATTTGAAAAATTTCGTCAATTCCATTGCGACACCACTGACAAGGACGATAAGAATCCCTGATATTACACTGAAGCAAGCTGATATCACTGAGGTGCGCACACCGCTTGATGACCCGGTGGTGGTCACTATGAAGGTGGCGAACAAAGACATAAGAAGATGCCTGGTGGACACAGGATCCTCAGTGGATATCATGACTTTGGAATGTTTGTTGAAATTGAAATACACGAGGAAGGACATCAAGTCACTCCATGAACCAATTGTTGCATTTGGCGGGCTAACAATCTACCCGCTGGGTTCGATCCGACTCCCTAGTTCTATTGGTACTGGGAGTGCGATCAGAACCGCGGTGGTAGAGTTTATTATCATTGACATTGCGCATACAATGTGGTTATTGGAAGGCCAATGTTAAATGAGGTGGTTGGTCTAGTGTTTACTTTGGGCTTGCTCATGCTATATGTCACTGATGAAGAGAAGCCGACAATCATTAGAGCTGATCAGAGGACAGCGAGAGAATGCTATCATGCGGGGCTGTGCCCACCAATGATCAATCCCGAAGATGCCGCACCCAAAGACCAACCTTCAAAGAAGAGGAAGGAGAGAGAGGGTGAGACTGTTCGGGTTGCGACGACGTTTTCCATTGAAACTTTGGATGCGCGTCACGGCCTTGAGGGGCCCACCCAACCTCATGAAGAGACAGAAGAAGTGGTCCTTGAAGAGGGCAACGATGAAAGAACGGTGCGCATCGGTAGGAATCTCACCGCGGCAGAGCGAGATCCACTAGTCGCACTACTGAGAGAATACAAGGATGTGTTCACGGTTGAGAAGATGCCGGGACTTGATCCCGCAACCATTACACACAAGCTGAATGCGGACCCCAGAGTCAAACCCATCCATCAGAAGAGAAAACATTTTGAGACGGAGAGGTCCGAGGCTATCAAGGAGGAAGTTGGTAAACTCCTTAAAGCCGGTTATATAGAAGAGTGTATGTACCCGACGTGACTGTCAAACGTTGTGCTCGTGAAAAAGCCCAACGGGTCGTGGCGCATGTGCGTCGACTTCACCGATCTAAACAAGGCATGTCCAAAGGATGGCTAACCTTTGCCGCGCATGGACAGATTAGTGGACTCGACATCGGGTCATGCATTGCTGAGCTTCATGGACGCGTACGCAGGGTATCATCAAGTGCCCCTAGAGGAAGAAGACCAATCAAAAACCGCATTCGTCACTCCACTGGGAGTGTACATGTACTGCGTCATGCCATTCGGATTGAAGAATGCGGGTGCGACAAGGTTGGTCAACAGAGTATTTGAGGGGCAGATTGGGCGCAACATGGAGGCCTATGTTGATGATTTGATTGTAAAAAGTGTGTTGGCCGCGGACCACACTAAGGATTTGAGAGAGACATTTGCTACCTTGCGCAAGTACAACATGAAGCTGAATTCCAAGAAGTGCGTATACGGAGTGCAGTCGGGGAAATTCCTGGGTTTTTTGGTCGATGAGCGCGGCATTGACGCAAACCCAGAGAAGATAAAAGGCTATCTTGGATATGCATGTGCGTCAAGGACGTGCAGAGGTTGACTGGTTGCGTGGCGGCACTCAGCCGATTCATCGCTAAATCAGCAGACCGCTGCCTACCATTTTTTGATACTCTCCGAAAGCGCAAAACATTTGGATGGAATGAGGAGGCCGAGAAATCCTTTATGGAGCTGAAAGAATATCTGACCATAGTACCAAAGATTGTCGTGCCCAAAGAGGGAGAGGAGATAATGATGTATCTGTTCGCGGGGGAGCGAGGAGTGGGAGCTGCGCTGGTAGTCGAGCGCGATGGCTCAGAATGCCCTGTTTATTATGTGAGCCACGCACTCGCCGAGGTCGAGTTGCGATACCCACCGCTCGAGAAGCTAGCACTGAGCCTGTTGATTGCGAGTAGGCGGCTGAGGCCTTACTTCCAGAGCCACAAATTGTCGTGATGACTAACTACCCACTCCAAAATATATTGGGAAGCCTCGACGGGAATGGTCGGTTGCCGCGTTGGGGCTACGAACTGAAAGGGTTTAGGGTGGAGTACAAGTCCAGGAAAGCCTACAAGGGAAGGGACAGGTGCTAGCTGACTTCGTCACAGAATGCATGTTCAGTGAAGAGTTTGTATTACCCAATACGCAATGGATGTTGTATGTTGACGGATCTTCGAATTCTGGCGGCAGCAGAGCAGGCATAGTAGTTGTTCTCCCAAGTGGTGATAAGACTGAGTATGCTTTGCGCTTCGGGTTCGAAGCCACCAACAATGAGGCAGCGTATGAAGCTCTGATTGCGGGTTTACAAATATGTACGGCTGCGGGGGCGAAGAATGTAAAGGCGTTCTCGGATTCGGCTGTTGTGGTAAATCAAATAACTGGCAAATTTGAGGCAAAAGACCACATGGCCAAATACCGGGACGCAGTCAAGGAGATGCTCAAGAGTTTTGAGACGTTCGAGGTCGAGCAGATTCCGAGGTCGGAGAATCAGCAGGCAGACTCGCTGGCGCGCTTGGCTAGTTCGTCAGTTAATGACAAACCGAGGATGGTACTGTGGAAAGTTCTGCCGCTGCGCAGCATTGATGCGACTCTGAACATCACAACTCTTGACCGCGGCCCTGAGTGGATGATCCCGATATTTGCATATTTGAAAGATGGTAAGTTGCCTGAGGACAAAAAAGAGGCAGAGAAGGTGAAGAAGCGCGCCGAATGGTTTACCCTTCTGGGTGGTGAGTTGTATAAGAAAGGATATACTCATCCATTCCTAAAGTGCATAGACCCAATTGAGGGTGATTATATCTTAAGGGAAATTCACCATGGTGAGTGCGGCGGCCACATCGGGGCTAGAGCGATGGCTGGGAAAGCTCTGCGACTTGGGTTTTACTGGCCTACGGTGCAGAATGACGCAGCCGAGATCATGAAGAAATGTGACAGTTGTCAGCGGTTTGGTCCGACCTCACACCGACCCGCAACCCCACTTATGCCCATCACTGAACCACTGTCGTTTGCGAGATGGGGACAGGACATCGTGGGTCCTTTTTCCTCGCAGTCAATGCCAAAAGCAAATTCTTAATTGTACCAGTAGATTATTTTACTAAGTGGGTGGAGGCGGAACCAGTCGCTCGCATCCGGGATGTCGAGACCATGGGCTTCATGTGGAAGCATATTTTCACCAAGTTCGGAGTACCTCGTCGCTTCACTCTTGACAATGGGTCGCAATTTGACAGCGATCCATTTCACGAGTATTGCGCGGAATATGGTGTGAAAACATGTTATGCTTCGGTTGCGTATCCGCAAGCAAATGGTCAAGTGGAATCTTCCAATAAGTTGATTGTGGGCGCATTGCGCAAAATAATCGATGAAGCCAAGGGAAAATGGGTCCAGCAACTGCCAGGGATCCTGTGGGCGCTGCGCACCACCACTAAGCGTGCCACAGGAGAAACTCCTTTCCAGCTCGTCTATGGCTCAGACGCGGTGCTACCAGTGGAGTGGGGAGCTAAGTATTTGCGGATTAGCACCTACGAACCCGAGCAAAACAAGTTGGAGTTGCGCATTGCACTTGACCTGTACCAGAGTTGAGGGGCAATGCTCTGTTGCGAGTGGAGAGGCAGAAGCAAGACATGGCTCGCGCCTACAACAAGAAGGTGAGCCCAAGAAGCATAGAGGTTGGAGATTATGTGCTAAGGAACCTCGCAGCCACTGGAAAGGAAGTTCCAGGTGGAAAGTTGAAGGCGAAGTGGGAAGGTCCCTTCCTCGTTGCTGAGAAAATAAGGGACGGAACTTTTCGCCTGGAAGAGCTCAATGGCGCACCTGTCAAGAGGCCATGGAACATCATCCACCTCAAAAAATACTATGCTTAGTTTATCAATCGAGTATAATATATTCAGTTTGTAGTTCGTTTTTCCTCATTAAGAACATAGCGCGAGGCGCACACAAAAATATGTACTTTAAAATTTCAATCAATGAAATGGCCTGCGGCCAAGTAGTTTCCAGTTATTCAAAGTGTCTACTTTATTTTAGAGCGTCATGAAGCCAGTTCTGACCGAATCCGGAACCTCACCGGCCATTGCGAATAATTTTCCATCAAGTCCGAAACTTTACCGGTCTCGATGAGTAACCCTGTTCCGAGCCGCACTTCGCCGGTCTCGAAGAGTAATCCTGTTCCGAGCCGCACCTCGCCGGTCTCGATGAGTAATTCTTTTCCGAGCCCGCACTTCGTCGGTCTCGATGAGATCAATTGTAGTGAGCTAAAGCCAAGCCGAGATGGACTATCACCACTCGGACGGTGAATAACCACTGCGGGGGAGGGATAACACCGCCTCCGATGGTCAGCTGCGGATCACCCATACTTCAATGGGCACTCGAGTATCAGTAATACTCGGGCGCGACTGACGACAATTCAAATTTCAAAATATACCTGGTGCGGGTTAAGACATTATATTCATCCCAATGAAGTTGGGTGCGTGTTGAATAGGAATTCTTGGATCGCCCGGCCCGCAACCAGAGGCAGGGTCGCAGTCGTGGCCCTCGGCGAACATGTCTCCAGCTCGGATTCGTTCGCCTACGTACTCGTGCTCAATAATCGGGGGACATTCTATTTTAAGACAGTCGCACTGCGATGCTGAGTATATATGAGGCGTAGACCCCCCGGATCCACGGGCCCGGATAGTCGAGTCGAAATTTCATCGGCTCAAAATGACATCTCGGGCTCGACCCTTGTTAACATCCAAGTTCACTTCGAACGAAGGATGGGTTATAATGTTGGAGTATTTTGCAAAATGATGTTTGTAAGTTTATTTGTCCCACATTGGAAGATTACACAAGTTCTTATATGTATATAAGGGTGGGTTTGCTATTTATTATTAAATATGGTTTAGAGCAAGGGTTGGGCCTAGTGTGATTTGGGCTTAATTAGTGCATATGGCTAATATGATTATGAATATAATTATATTTATTAATCATAGACTTAGCACTTAGCACTTAGCACGAGGCACGTGTGCGTCTTTGATTAAGACGATTAATAGGGATTAACTTTTTGTTAATCTTGGATAATGATGGACAGTTATCGGCGGTTATTAAGGAAATAACCGTCGGCAGTTATTCCTGTGTAAAGGTCATTGCTCTATATATGCCCTGTTTCTTCCTGTTTTGGGATGTATGAAAAACGAATTTTCAAAACACAAAATGGTTTATTCTTGTGATCACGGTTAAAGTCAGTGAATATCGAGGGTTAGATTATTAGTGCAAGTAATCTGATGTTTAGGGCTTCATTGTATCCTACGGCAATCCGCTGGACCTATGCACGGAATCGGGTGCGAATTTCGCCTAAAGGAAAGTGTTGCGTGCGCGCCTTGAAATCGGTTTGTAATTTGTCATTCGTAGTGGTTTGTAATTTCAATTAGGACTTGTAGTTTGTGTGTAATTTAATTAGGGTTATTCTAATTTGTACTTAATTTCTAACATATAATGGCCCGCAAAAAACGAGTTGAGCCATAATATTCCACCCTTGGGTTAATACCTCGAGGGGCGCACATAAATAACAGGTTGTTGTTTGTTTTTTCTTTGCAGGTACGATGTCAAAATTTATACAAGTTGTAAAACTTGTTAAGTCAAACTCGCACCCAATTCCAGGGGCGAAGTTTGGTTCCGACGTTCACCTCCATTTTAGGGGCGAGCGCCTTTGCAGGATCAGGTCGCACCCAGTTTCAGGGGCGATGTCTGACTGCGACATTCGTTTCCATTTCAGGAGCGAGGTTTTTTATGTCAAGCTTGCGCCCAACTCTAGGGGCGAATTTCGAGTGCGACTTTGGCCTCCATTCCGGGGGCGAAGTTGTAGTCGACACGAGATCGCACCCAACTTCAGGGGCGAGTTTCGAGTGCGACGTTGGTCTCCATTCAAGAACAAAAAATACGACCAAGTACAAGTATGGAAGAAAAGTGTGCACACAAATACAATCCAAAAGAAACAAGTACTTAGCCGTTCAACAAACAAAAAGAGGAAAGTGAGATTGTTCCAGAAAAGTACAAGTACAATAAATTTGAAAATCATGGGGCTACACCCTCATTAAGGTTGGTTGCGCCAACTGTGGTGGTGGCGGCGCCCTTAGGCTGGGCGACGTCATTTTCCTGTTCCTCATTCCCCTCGTCGTCGTCTTCATCATCATCATCATCGTCATTGTCATCCTCGTCGCAGTCGATGATCAAGGGAGGTGTCCACTGGGGTTGCACCCTTGACTCTGTCCAGGCGCGGCCTCGTCAAAGCTGATATCTTCGGGCAGTTGCCACATGTCCTGCCGCGCTTGAGCAATGATACTACTCCGCTTCGCAACCAGAAAATCTAACTCTTTGTGTAGATCTTCTGGATTCTCGAAGTGAGAGAGGTACTGGTCGCCAAGGCGGTTAAGAGCAGCCTTGAACGCGGACAGGTCAGCCGGAGCCATCGTATTCGGATGCTTCTCGGATACCGCATTCACCTCTCTCATCGCAGCCATGGCACAGTCCTTCATGCTCTCCACAGCCTTGACGCGAACCTTACCCATTTTATCATTCAGCAGCACTTCGAAATCGGGAGAGGCTAGAAACTTGGCTTTGGCGTTACAAGCGCGGTGCGCCCAGAACCTAAGGTAGCCCTTAGCGTTCTCTACCTGACGCACTAGGGCCACCTCGGTCTCCTTCAGCAAGCTCTCCCTCTTAAGTGAAGCAGCCATGTCCTCCTTCAGTTGCGCCATAGCCTCGCCCAGAGCCTTGTTAATGCCCTTGATCTTATCGTGCTCCGCGGTGGTGGTGGCGGCGTAACTGATAGAAGCACGAGCATCTTCAGCGATCTTCTTTGCTTTCTCCTCGGCTGTAGCCGCTCTAGCTTCGGAGGCTTTGACGCGGTCAGCCGCCTTCGCATTTTCAGCGTCGAGCTCTTCAACGCGCACAGTCAGAGCCCGGATATCCTCCTCACGTTGCGCCGCAATTGCAGACAGTTCGTCGAACTTGTCTGCTTGCATTGCAATGTGCAGAGAAGGGTCCCCCATTCTGTCAAACATGTTGGAGACGAGGCCAGCAAGCTGCAAAGAAGCCAAATAAGAGGATATACACAGAACGCACCAGATGACAAGGAAAATGCAAAAGATAAGAAGCTTACTGTAACACTACGGAATATGGAAAGTGGTTTATGAAGTTGGTTTGTCCCACATTGGGAAAATAAGGCTCATATGATCAGTTTATAATAGATTCCTACCATCATACTACCAACAAGGCCTTCACCTTTTAGAGCCCAAGTGAGGATTTACGGGCCTAAGAGGTGACTTCCCATCTTATTGGGTTGTGTTGCGACGGACGATGGATCGGGCTATTACACTCACACTGAAGATGTGACCAGCGAAGTGCTCCAACCATTTGTTGGGTGTATGCTGGTTGCGCGCCCAGTGACGGAAGGGGAGAAGGGCATTGTTGAGAGGGTCGGTCAGCCCCTTAATTGGCCAGAGTCCTTCCATGTCAGGCAGGGGTTGCCCCATGATGTCGGATAGTCGCAACACCCGCGCAGGAAGACCACCCAAGCCTGAGCGCGAAGGAAGGTCAGAGCGGCGGTATGCAAAAGGACGATTAACGCGGGTGAAAAAGGATTTACTTGGGCCAAACACAGTGTCCCCCTCATTAGAAGGGGTAGCGCCAATGCTCTGCTCGCTTCCGTCTAAACTTGAGCCTCCTAAGCTCATCCGCGGTTGATAGAAGCGAGGCGGCTTACCTGGGCGCTGATGTTCGGGAATCTGCAAAAGGGGATAAGTTAACAAGGGACAAGTGATGGAATCAACTTGAAAACGAAAGCAAATAAAAACACTTACCGGTGACAAGGTTTCCGCAGTGGTTGGCGACGTCTCCGCGACCGGCTCCTTACCGGAGCGACGACTAGCGGAAGAGGAGGCCGGGTGCGCGGAGGTAGGTGTCTGCGCAGACACCGGCGGCTCCGCAGCCGCCTCGTTTCGAACAGGTGACCGAGGCGCGGACACCTCTCGACGCAGAGGAATCTCGCGTATCGGGCTCACAGCCATAGGGGTCGCGGTGACGGCTTTCTTTTTCGGATTTGACGCAGCCGGCTGAGAAGACGAGGATTCACCTCGCTTGCGCTTGCCGCCTGCGCCCTTCTTTTTCTTCGCGTCGGCCTCGTTCATAGCAGTCGTTTCATCGCGAGCCGCCTGAATATTTTCGGCAGCGTTCGCGGCCTTGGCGCGTTGTTGAAGAGCTCGATACATGTCTGCGTCCGGTAAAAATCTGGCGATTTCCGCTTCAACCGCGTTGATAGCAGCAGCTGCAAAAGAAAGGAAGTTAAGAACCATTAATGAAAGAAAAGAAAGCAACAAAGCAAACGCAGACAAAGGCAAGTATCCTACTGCGCTCATCCTCGTTTGCGGCTTTCATGAGGTCCGCACCCATCAACCACACGTTGTTCAACGATTGGTCGTAAGTCAGAGTCCAAACAGATTGGCCCGGCGCCGGATTCTTAGCCTGGACGAAGTCATCGCGCACCTCGCACACATCTCGCTTATCTACAAGCTTTTCTCCTTTCTACATTCACATAATCAATGACAACTGATAAGATCTCGTACCAATATACATCTAGACAGCTTAAGGTTTCACAACATTACATCTACATTTCAATTGAAGGTTTTACATGACTCCACTAGTACCACTACACATCAAATCCTCTCAGCAGAAGCTTTTCATTCAGTCAATCCACAAAAACAATTCCGGGAAATGGTGAAAAGAGTTTATCCCAAAAGAGGGTCTAACATGAAAAATTGATTAAATTGAGCTTATTGTATGAGGATTGTACTATTCAAAATCAATCACATATAAGACACAATAACAACATACATGAACTACATAAACATAAAAAAATAAAAAAAAATTACTGGGATTTAGAATACATGAAGATAGTGATTAAATGCTAATGAAAGTACCTCATCCCAAGAAACTTGATTCCAGAAATTACAGAAGTGCCAATGAATCAATGATGGCTTGATTTCATGGAGTGTTATAATATTGATATTGGAGATTTGGGGAAGAGGCAGCCCAAGTCAATGGAAAGTCGAGTAAATTTCTCCTCTAATACATTGTGTACTAAAACAATATATCCTGGTCATGTTTGACATAGTCGGGATGTCGACAAGGCACCGGCGTCTCGTTGCAGGCGTCCGACGCTTCATAGTGGAGAAACACCTGGTACAAGAAAACATGTCCGAATACATTTCAAATTGCAGGTCAAATACGAATTTCACTTATTTTAGGTCCAAATTGAATAGCCAAGTTTAGTTTTGCCGGGTCTAGTGAAGATTCATCCGAAAACAATATCTTATATAATATATTTTTCTAACGGAAGGGTTATTTATCAACTTAAGTCCCAAATAAAAAACAGACATTAGAATAACCCAATAATTTACAATCATATCAAGAATCAGACAAAAAAAAATTTGAAAAAAAAGGGTCACCAAACATTTCCATTACAATAATCACACCACCTTCCAAAACTATGATAAAGAGTTATACAAAATATATTCATACTTTATGTATGTGCTTTGAATCACAAAGAAATAGAAAAGTATGTCTTACCCAAAAAGTGAACAGAATTTGCGTTCTAAAGGTCAAAGTTGCCACAGCATGAGTGGTATGACCTAGCCACAAAAGGGTATTTACTTTCTTGTTTCTTCTCTCAAAACGTGTGCTTGCATAACAGGCTAACAGCTATGTCTGGTGTCTCCTATCACTCTAGTTGCTTTTCTCGGATTTCCAAGTTGGATGTGTACTTGCATCACAGCTACGGGTAGTGGTATGATAGTATGTCCTTATTGTTCTACCACTAGTTACTTTTCTTGAAGTTCCTGTCCTTGCACCACAGCAATGGTAGTGTGTCCTACCACTCTAGTTACTTTTCTAGAAGTTCCAAGTTGCACGTGTGCTTGCACAACTATGGGTAGGATATCTACCCGTAAAAGGAGAAGGAAGATTTTGGCTTCTTGAACTCTTGACTCTTGTATAGTCTACCACAAAAGGAAAAAAATGAACCCCCCAAACACACCAGGTTTAAGGGATTTCCTCCTTACGGGGTTCCACGAAGAAACTTCACAACAACCTTTGGATAGAGATATAAAGGGATATGAGTATATATGCAAAAACTAGCTAGTCATTCTGTAGGAAATCTGCAAAAGTTTAACAAGAGGATATAATATACTTACCTCAGTGCCTTTTACCCAATCAGCTTGTAACTTCGGAGCATTTCGAGCATGTGGGAGGTGCCAGTACCCATGAATTACGAAGTTTTCCCAACTCCCTGGGAAAGTCCAAGATTGTGGCTTCTCTAAAAAGTAGACAGCTTTTACAAACTACATAAAAAACACGGCAATTAGTAAGCCCATATCATATTCTTCAAAAAAAAAAAAAAAGTCGATACCATAGTAATATATAAAAAGAAAAAAATTTGGTATTTTAAGTAGAATTTAGAAGCAACCTTCCAAGACATCTTAAACTCGTATACGAGAGTACGGCCTGTGAAAAAGCTGCGAAACTGGCAAAACAATTTTTCAGGGATTAGATTAATCCTTTAATATATTGCCACTGATAATACAATAGTATCAGTAACAACTAACAACCGTAAGTCCTAGAGTGAGACACAAAGGTGGTACAAGTACAATCATCCATTCGTTTAAAACATAAGCATACAGTATGTATCAAATGAACTCACCATGGAAAGACTTCTAATGACCTTGGCATTGATATCCCTCAACCTTGGAACAACAATCACACTCTTAGCTTTCAGATTGTTACCAACAAATAAACTTCCGCCATCATCACGAGCTTTATTCAATACCTGAGGATCAGTCCTGCTTAGTAACTTCAGAAGCATAAAAGAATTGAACACAAATAAACCTCCATGGAGTGTGTATCATGTCACATTAAAAATTGGTGGCCCTGACAGGCTGATACCAGTCAATCGTTACTTTTATATAAAATGAATCATTCACGTATTGAAAAAATTAGTACATATTTTATTTTACAATGTAGTCTACCAACTCCATTTGATTCCACGACAAATGGATATTCCATTTAGTCTACATGTTGTCCATAAAATGACAACCTACAACTATAAAAAGAAAGAGAAAAATATCTTTGAATCGGAGGGAGTATTATGCAGTGATCATACTCAATATTACAATAGACATATTTTACACTCGTAATTGGAATCATTTACCGATACGCTACATACAAACGCGCGCTCCAGCTCAAGTTGCAAATATTGAAATTCACAAACATACCAATTCAACTGACCTATTACAAGTGTTGATACTTTTCCGCTGCAAATATTGGGTACCACGTGCAAATCGTCAAAACACGGAGGTACCACGTGAATTAACCCTAGAAATTATTACCTAATTTATGGAAAATAATATAATTTACGGGGATTATGGTGGTAAGCTAATTTAATATTATTATAACAAATATAAACTCACAATTTCATGAAATGAGTATAACAATATATATATCAAGCTCGGGCGCTGCTCGGGCATGCAAGCTAATTTAATATTATGCAAACAAAGATAAACTCACAATTTCATGAAATGAGTATAACAATATATATATCAAGCTCGGGCGCTGCTCGGACATGCAAACTAGTCTTAAATAGAAGGTTACAATCATAAATTAAAATCATTACGATAAAGAGTCCATTGGTCACTAATAATACGAACGAGGTCACTATATAAACAAATAGAATGTTATTGTGAGACCATCTCACTCGAAACTTACTCAATGCATCTTAGTCAGTTCTCGTGATTTGTAAAGTCTTGCACAAATTCTAATCCTAAAATCTAAATACAACATTAAAAAAGCGCACATTTCCCGTCAACCGCTTGACCACCACTGACCCCCAACCACCTCGTCGCGCTTCCTGTTTGACCCCCCTATTGATCGTCCCCTCCTCTCATCCCCGTTACATCGCACATGCAACAACCAGTCTTTTTTTAAGAGTAAAAAATAAAAACTATAGTAATCGAAAAAAATTATAGTTCATGAAGGCATCATATTGCTAACCATGAGTTTGATTGAAAAAGCATACTCAATTCTCAAAAATTAGTCAGTTTCAAATAACTCTTTTCTGATGAGGGGTGGCAAAAGGGTCGTGGTAAGTTCTATCGGGTAGATTTTGTCGTATTGGGTCACAATCGAGTTTAGTTACTGATGGCTATATATGGGCCTCGGTTCAATTTTTGACATTATTAGTTGGGTCATTGTAGGGTAATGGGTACTACGGGTCAAGTCTGATCAAGTCATCAATCCATCCTTAGGTACGGTTATGGTCGGCAGAGCCGTTTCTGACATTTTGAAGGCCCTAGGGCGAATACAAAATTTTGGGTCCCTTAGAAAAATACAAAAAATGTTCATAAATAATACTATTAGAGTATTGATTTAGTCCTAAAACACGCGATAATCAATTAGAAACTAGCTACAATATTGGTAATTACTTATTAACAGTATGCAACGAAATTGAGGAAACTTACGCAAATTGCATGAAGATTTAATTGTAATTGAGATTAGCATATGCAATCGGAATAGAGAGTTTAAATTCTAACCTTTAGAAATTGATAGTTGTTCACGAATTAGAGACTAGAAAACTGAATTCAACCCAATTTCTTGATGAAGCTTGCCTACTGGCATGAATCGAAATTGCACTTGTTTTAAGTTAGAAATGAAATTTGTGATTTCACTGATTTAGTGAATATAAATAAAAGAAAACTCCCTTATTTGACTAAAAGAAATTAGGGACTCCATCCAAGTCAATCCAACATAAATATGCCTTGAATAGTTGCTCGTTTGTTGTTAAAATAGAAAGTTTAGGAAGGGGAAGGAAAAAGAAGATACTCAAATTATTTTGTGCATGTTTCATGGTGATTAATATTCAAGGTGAATTGAGGAAAAATATCATTGTCGTGATTTTTTTTTAACAAACTCATAGTTAATTAGTTAGACATTCACCACGTTGGGCCCTTTCTTACCATGGGCCCAGGGCACCCGCCCCTGCTCGCCCTACCTCAGGCACGGCCCTGATGGTCGGCTCACAATTTTGGGTCAACGAATCGGATCGAACCGGATCGGATTTGCCAACCCTAATTGTTACACTTACGTAATCTGAGTGTTGTGCTTGGTGAACTAAAATGACATAATGCTTAGCACTTTGATTTTACCTCGTCTCGACATGACTTGGGGGAATTGAGGAGACCTAAACCTTATATCATGGTATAAGGGTGACAAATTTCAATTGCAATACTCCCGTAAACAAATTAAAGACCAAGTATCATCATAGAATGAAACATACTCCGTAAGTTGCCTCAACTTATCTCAAACTCACCGAGTTACGACCACGATCATTAAAACATTACCCATCACCTTCCACTCTTCTTTCCCCTTCCCCTTACCCCACCTGCCGACCACCAGCCTACCTGCCCCACCAACACTGACCGCCAACACTGAAGCGATGGCGACACCAAACTGTCCACGTCCGCAAACCACCACTCCCTGTTACTCCTCCGTTTACTCTTTCTCCCTCTTTTCTCTCTCAACGCATTTGTTCACTTTGTTACTCCTCCGTTTACATTTTCCCCCTCTTTTCTCTCTCATCGCATTTGTTCACTTTGTTACTCCTCCGTTCTCTTACCCCCTCTTTTCTCTCTCATCGCATTTGTTCACTTTGTTACTCCTCCGTTCTCTTTCTCCCTCTTTTCTCTCTCATTGCATTTGTCGCTTTGCGACAACATTAGGACATGTGTGCATCCAAGTGGACTCAACTTTCCCCACAAAAGATTACAAAATCATCCGTCTTATCTTTTACAGTATCTGACAGATGAATAAGTGTCGCAAACTCGTAAGTCGTCACACAACTCATACAACAAGCTGAACATCAACGCAAAGTTAGTGACTCATACGTAGCACTGGCGACGACAACCCTTGCTGCCATTGTTCTTACCCATCACTGACAACAAAGGCGATACACCTAAACCACCAATTGTACCAAGACAAACAGTGTAGAAAACGAACTAGCTGCTTATTTTATTTGAACATAAAAAGGTACAATGTTCTTTGGTGACCGATAGATTAAGCTGGCACCAAGCAGTCTCACAGACGGTCTAATAATAGTATAGTACTAGAGCAAATTCTATCAGTGACAACAATAGCTTATCCCTCAAGTTTACAACTTCAGACCAGCTGATTCCTGGGCGTAATACCGTTTCACCCAACTGTACGGGCATTGCATAACTCATCAACAGCATCTCCCCTCTCGAAAACAGCTGCTGCTCCCATCCCGGTGCCTACAGTTGCAAGCCACATTTAGGTGATGTTTTCACACTAAATGATAGATACTTAAGAGAAAGATGCACAAGAGAGATGGTTGAGAAAGCAGAAAATACGTACCTATACACATTGATACAACCCCAAACCGGCAATCTTTGCCACGACGCTTCATCTCGTGCAGCAGTGTGGCAACACAACGTGCACCTAAAACAGAGACCAATGGAGAGCCAATTATAAAGTGCCGCTACTATTATAGAGCGCTGTTACTGCACCTCCTGACTAAAAAGAATCACTTTCAAGGAACTAGCATGTTAGACAACTCAGCAGATATTCCTTTCGACTTAGACGTTTGATCACTTTAGTTTGGACTCATGTTTAAGCCGAAAGGGCAGTGCAGTAAATTCCCCTATATAATAGGATCATTCCACTCGACTCCTTTCAATTTGCTTTTTTGATAGAACGTAGAAAGGTCAAAATAAATTAACAAAGTATACATACTGATGAAATATCTTGGGACAGACCAAAATAGAAATGTAATCAACTTTTTAACGCAGGGAGATACTATCTTTTTACCTATGGCCATATTTTTTCCAAGAACCTCTTAGTATTTTGTAAATTCCAGACAGAACGCTTATTCCTCCGGTTCTCAATATGAAACTAAGTTCGTCATTTGACAAGCTAAAAGAGCTCCCCCACATAGGAAAAGCAAAAGCCAGGCTGAAATGATCACGCAGTAAATTGTCCATACCTGTTGCACCTAAAGGATGCCCAATTGCCATTGCCCCTCCGTTCACGTTGATCTTTGCAGGATCAAGATCCAACTTCTTACGACAATACACAAACTGAGAGGCAAATGCCTGAACAACAGAGATACAGTATGCGGCTATGAGCAGACGTCATTGAGATTCAACTAACACTGAGATATAATTATAATAAATTGGAAAACATTCAACTCAATAATCACCTCATTTATTTCAAAGAGATCAATGTCATCAAGTTCTAAGCCAGCAGCCTTGACAGCAGCTGGAATTGCAACAGCTGGTCCAATTCCCATGACAGCAGGGTCAACTCCAACTGCAGCAAAAGTCCTGGACAAGATGAAGAGATTTACACCAGTGAATTCAGAATATATCTAACTGTTGCGAACTTGCGATAAGACAAAATTAGAAATTTAAGAATACATAGTTGGTTTTTATTTGTGTTATTTGAACTGCTTATCCGGTAGTAGCACGTCATGGACTCATGGTGCAGTAGCAAGTAGCAAATACTTTCACGAAGGTGAGCTTACTTGCAAGTTGCATCGTATTGGTGCTTGTAGAAAGTTCATGAGGTTCATAAAATTCATTCAGGGCTTGCTTAGATTGGGAGGAATTATTAGGGGAGTAATAGGGGCTAAAACAAGGGGAAAATATGAGATCATGTGATGGTGGAGGGAAGACATGAGGGGAGGAGGAGGAGGAATCATTACTCCCATATGGGGGTATTGCATTACCCTAGGGGTGAGGGGAGTAATGCAATTTCCCCCATATTGGGGTAATAATTCCTCCTCTACCCCTTATTTTCTCACTCTATCACTACCATTTCTACCATTTTTGCCTTGTTTTAACCTTCATTACACCCCTAATAATTACTCCCAATCCAAGCAAGCCCTCAATAAGAATAATCAAGGGACTGGTGGCGGGGGGGGGGGGGGGGGGCGCTCATATTATGTGCAATCTGAATTTCAGTACGATAGTAGGCTGACAACAGAGCAACCATTAACGTAAAGTAAGTTCAATCAGTATACAAAAATCCTATAAGTTGGCTATGACTGGATTAATTCTTAGGACACATGATCCATTTACTATCTTGACAATAAAAAAGCACTCACTGATTTTACGGAGACTAGATATCATATTGATTCTCTTGCTAATAAAAAATACATAACGCCGACAACATCCAGCCATCAGACTACAGCGAATGGGATTTAGATAGAACGGTGGGTGAACCCGAATCATTAGCATAGTGGATTAAAATGCTGACTCCAAAACAAGATATATTATCAAGCTAAATTCTGCAGCCTGATGCAGTCCCGCTTTCCGCTGGTAAAGCTTCCAGCCTTCCAGTAATCAATTTAGCAATCCCCAGAAAACCGAGGGAATAGAATTACAAGTTAGGAGAGCATCATATATCAAAAATCTATTCTGTACCTAAAAACACCGAGAATTGGTAGGCCTCTAAGCATAGCCAGACTCCTCTTCATAAGCAGCACAGCTCCAGCACCATCAGTCACCTGACTTGAGTTCCCTACAAGAGAGGTGAAGAAACAATTAATCAAACATACACATAAGCTGATCGATGACAGATGTTCCAAAGTTTATATAGAACAGTCAATACCAGCAGTTGTCGTCCCATCTTTCTTAAAAACGGGCCTCAATTTTGCCAGGTCAGATACAGTTGTGCTTGCCCGGATACCATCATCCACGGAAACAGTAATTGGCTTCTCATCTCCAGTTTTAGGGTCAACGAGCTAAAAGAGAAAGAACGTCAGAGACATACACTTGAAAATAAAAACCTTAACTGCGTTTAGGATGGAAATTACCTTGGTTTGTACAGGTATAATTTCATCTTTGAATTTGCCAGCAGCAGTCGCAGCAGCAGCCTTCCTGTGAGAGTCCACCTAATGTCTCAAGTATAAGAAAACCGCTTGTCAAACCCATTACAGCACATTACAGATACAGCAGAACAAAAGTATCAGATAACTCACCGCTGCCTGGTCCTGCTCTTGCCTTGTAACGCCAAAACGATGTGCAACGTTTTCCGAAGTCACGCCCATGGGGAGAAGACAATCTTGAGCTTGAGCAAACTCCTTAACCTACCAGGGAAAGAAACATTTTCAGAAGTGAGCAACACAACACAGAATTTATGTCTACTAGGGTGCAGAACAAGGAAACAAGGTAACCCGAAGCCAATGTATAAAGATGAGAGGATAGAAGTCTTACTTTAGGATTCACCGAACCTTCCCATGCCATGGGATTTGTTGTCATGGACTCCAATCCTGCACCAATACCTGCAAGCCAAACATTCGATAAAATTATTCTATGTACAAATTTGGGGAATCTTCACACATCTTAACGCTTAATCATCCCCTCCCTAGGCTACAATGGTCAATGGCTATTTTCCCCCTTCTTCCCTTCAGACTGAAGACCACAGGACGTAGAGATAGACTTTCAGTTTTAGTACTATAGTTAGTGCTCACCAATGTCATAAAATCCAGCTTTAATGGCAGCAGCTACATCGGCAACTGCCTGGAGGCCTGAAGAGCATTGCCTATTAACAGTTCTTACAGGAACAGTCTCTGTAAACAACAGACAAGAAAATTGTTAAGGATGTTATAAACAGGTCCTAATCGTACCAGAGTGTGAGAACAATCACTCTGCACAAAGTTCCAATACACCTTAAAATGCCTAGGTTTTTTTATCATAATTTGACAGATTGAAATCAGGTTTCACCCGACATTGCATAAGCTACAAATTACAGCACAAAACAATTTCTATTAAAAACCCATTCAACTAAAACAGATGCATGCCAAAAATGAGCACAAAATGGAAAGCAATTGATAAGTTCAATAGAAAGTTTCTATTCACGGCCCAACACCCAAAGTTCAAGCAAAGGATAGGAACAGACCTGGGAAACCGGCATAAAATGCTGCCATCCTACACTCGCTGGCTCTCTGAGACCCTGGAGCAAGAACAGTTCCCACAACAATGTCCCCAACTTCAGCTGGATTCACATTTGTTTTCTCTATCAACGCCTATATTGAATGTACCCAAAGAATGGATATGGTTCATATTTCACATTATTCCATTATAACGAGAAAAATTCTAATTCAATGACAAAATGTGCAAAAATACCTTCAACACTGGTGCAAGAAGATCATCAGGATAAGTATCTTTAAAAGCACCTCGTTTTGCCTTGCAAAGTGGGCTGCGGTACGCTCTGCACGACACCAACATAAAGGTCAATTCCTTCAAATCAACGATTCAAAAAAAGTCAAAAAGTATTCATAAAACTTACGCTACAATGACAACATCATCCCCAAAAGCACTTGTCCTGTGATAAGAAGCAGAATCCCCAGCTGCGCAATTAGATGCCTGCAACAGCCACCAAAACCCAAAGAGATGAGAAAATAGTCAAATACATACTAAGCACAGACAATACAAACTTACAGAGATCGACTCAGAAAAGACACTCTTTACAGGCTTTGACTAGTATCTCAATACCATAGATTATCATTTCAAGGAGTAAAAAATCGCTTCCTAAAGCAAAACAGTTAGATACTTCATTTATGTAAACTGTGCGCTCTAGATCTGCTCTGAATAATTTAAGACAGTTCAGACATACAAATGAGTTATAACTCGAATTCCGTCTTTCTCCAAGTTAGAACACATTCTGCTGCAGTATATGCACCTCCCAAAATTCCTGAGGAAGTGCACCATAACCCAATTTTGTATTATAATATCACTAAGTAGGTCTTGGACCGAGGACAACGAGATGTACGCAATTTTAGCCATATCCTACTAACAAAAAGTCCTTTTCTGAAAGATCCACCCTTTAAAAGAGACAGATCACAAAAGTTCCTTCACATCTACCCACTCCAAAATTCCTTGAATCACCCCAAATTAAACCCAACAAAACCTCAAAAGCATAATTCAGCTCCAACTAACCCCAATTCCCAAGTAACAAATACTCTCTTTCCTCACTTGAATTGGTTCGAATTCCTCTCACATATTCAGACGAAAGCGTTAACAATCCAAAATAACGGAGGGAGTTTGATTACCATCTATCTTCCCCAAATCATCACATCCCAATTCTTCAACATAATATTACCACAAAAAACAAATCAAATCCAATCTTTCAATCAAAATACATCAAATTAACACAAATCAAAGCAAACCCATGTAACAAAGTCCACATAATCATCAACCAAACAAGTAAAGTTAGCAACTTTATATAAATAATTGATAAAAAAAGATGAAGAATAATAAAAACAAAGACATACAGATAAGAAGGCCTCATAGTTGTGATCAGATGAAGATGGAGGACGAAGATGATCCAGAAGAACTTTTTGCCTGTTCATTGCCTTCTCCATATTTGTAGCTTCTTATTGAAGATTTCTTTCTTCCTAGATTGAAACAATATTATCAAAAAAAAGTTTGTTGAAATAAGAATTGGGTCAATTATAGATTAGTCTGTATTTAAACAAGGGAAGAAGATTATTAGTGTATGACGTAAGTAGATGAGGATGACGATGTGGACCGTCGTTACTCTGTATTTTTAGCACTTCGATACGGAAGTATGGAAACGTGATTTATAAGCCAACTTTTACGACTACGTCTGTCTTTTTTTCTGATTTTTTTCATTGGAAATATCTTTATTTATTTATGAGAATTCTATTATTTTCTGGTTTCCTTCATTATTGGGAATGCAAGATGTACAATTTGTCACTTGACCAATAATTTATGACTTCGGATCTTAATAAGAAGACTATGTATTGGTACAGTCGCTCACTTTGTAGCTAGACTCGGTATTCTCGGGTCTCAACGGGCAAGACTTGTTATTTGCAAGCGACTTTCCGAAGGGTGTTCAAACCCTTGCAGTGTTTGATACGAATGAATAGTCTCTAACCTGTTTTTGATCCAAAAAAAAAAAAAAAAAAACGGAGCTGGTAAATGGATTTGCTCATTTGCACCAGGTTTTTCTGACTCGTCTAGGTTCAGACCGACGAGCAACAACTAATCCAGTGCAGAGCAACAGATTATATGATCGAGGGTATACGAATGGAGATGAATACAATGACAAGTTGGTAAAATAGTTTCATCATCATAAAAGAATTGAATTTTCACTCTAAAGTTCTGACCACAATCAAGTTGTATATTTGATGGAACACAACCTGAACCTTCAATGTTCACCTCCGTCAATTGTATGTACCCGCATGGTTGGCCAAGCAGTAAGTCTGTCCTCCTATCTACATGGAATGTGAATGTTTCGCTCTGCAACTCGAATGCTGTCTATCCTGAATCATCAGAGGAGTGTTCTGGTAACATTCAGTTTGTTCACTGGCTAAATCATGTTTCCTCAAGCTGAGATCTCACTCGCTTGGTTGAGTTGCTTGGTCCTTACTTTTCCCCTTCTTTGATTTGTTTTTCTCTTGCAACTTCTTTTTCTTTGCTTCAGCTGTAATCCATGCATAATCTGAAGGGATCGCAAACGGGTCTGGAGTACTGTCTATCCTGCTGCTAGAACTCTCACTTGAAGAGCTTGTACGGTGATAAGAACCTTTCATCCACCGAAACCAGGATGAACTCGAAGGCTGTGTAGTTCCCGCACTCTCGCTATAAGAAGCTCCGGGGCTAGAAGGAGGTGTCGAAAATTCCTCCAAGGGTTGAAGTTCCTCAAACTTAGTAAATGTGACCAATACTCTGATTGTAGGAACTACAGGAATAGCAACCTGGCCATTTTACAATACATACTATTAGACTTAGCAACAGAATAATAAAAGCATGAATCCGCAGCCATTTGAATAAAAAAAAAAAGAAGAAGAGGGGAAATACAACAATAATCTTAATACTGAAAACATAGTACAGCATGCGGAGGCACAAGCTTCTAAAGTCTAAATTAACCGGTAGTGTGAGAAAAGAAAGCCAAAAAATGCAGCAACAATGCAATGGAACAACAAGGCGTCTTAGTAAAGGTCCCAGAAGAGACTCTTAAATCCATAATGGAACAACAAGGCGTCTTAAACCCATTCCCCTAGGTCTGCTGTACTCGAAGATCTTGCTCGTCAAACCAAGTACAGAAAAGACAAAAGAAGTTTTGCTAATCAGCAAAAAAGATTGGACTGGGTGGGAGGGGTTGGAGGAAAACCAAAACACAAAGATAATACCTAGTAAATGTTACGCTAATACGCTCTTCTTCAGTGCTCAGAGGTTTCAAAACTTCAGTGAATTTATGAATCATATGTTAGCGCCAAATCTGGTCACCTAAAGTTATCTCATCCTAGATATTTTGTAAGTTGGTTTTCTGGAACTATATTGTTTCCTACATTACTTGTTTCAAAACTGCAAACATATCTTGAAAGGAATAACCTGGCAAAAGGATGCAGTATTTAAAACTCGATAGCTTCCCTCACAGTGGTACATATTTTTCTTCTCCATTATAGACAACTTAGTCATTTTTTGGGAAACGTAGAAGTAACAGTAGCCATTGAGTCCTAACCGAGTAGGTGAGTATACTAGTTGGCGAGATAGAAATATCTTCATTGGCCACACAAGATAGACAAAAATTACAGCAAAGTAAGGCATTGCAGTAGAAGTCACCATAACATGCGCTTGTGCAAATAGGGTGCCAAGAAATTAACTAGTACTTTTGAAAGATATTAGTTAGAATTTATATATACACTGTTGAACAGTGTGCCAAGTAAGAAGTAACAAGAGTTTATGCAAGCATGCATTGACCAGACAAGATACGATAAAGAACCGATCACTTAAGCCACCACAAAGACAAAGGAGTAAAGAGTGCAGTTACTCAGTAAGCATATAGCTCCTTTTGCACTGCAGTCACTAAGCCATATCAAACTAACCAAAGTACCATGAGACTAAGTAAACTCTTGAGAACCTTTTGTTCTAGATAAATGAACTATAGTCTGTGGCACTTACAAGGATAGCCCAGGTAAAGACCAGAAAGGGATTAATGCACATAGATATGAAAGCACATATTCATTCTCAAAACATGATCCCCTCCCCACCCCCCATCTCCATTCCTCTGAGATAGCAAGTAGCAACCTAGCTTCTCCATGACCAACCAATGATACCAGTAACCATAAGGAGCAGCAGCTCTATCCATAAAAAAGAAAAGGATGCGAGACCTCCAAAAAAAAAAAAAAACTGATAATGTCATCATGGATAGCACTCATAGCCGAAACATAAACAGGTGCAGAGGATCAGTTTGGCCTATTAATTAGGATATCAATCTGCCGGGGGGTTTTCGCGGGTTCAAATCCTCATGTTCCCGCCCCCGCAGCATTAGCTGCTCCAATGTACCCACAAAAAAAAAAAATATAAACAGGTAAAGGTCCAGCACAGCCAAAAAATTGACTCAGACCATCTAAACTGTCCCTTTCTTCACTTTCCTGGATCATCCTTCCATGCGCTCAGTAATCAAGGATATCTCACGCTGACATCCTCCAATGTCAGGCACAAACCACAATGCCAACACCACAGCCCACAACAAGCTAAAATTTTTCAATGATAAACAAGCTCCACATTATTTTTTATTATAAATTTACTTCATAAGACTTCATTATCAGCCGACACGACATTAGAAATAAGAGAAAAAGAGCTTGAGTATAAAGATCTTCATTAGTACGTAAAGGTCGGACATGTAAAGGGTCCTGTACCCATGACTCAAAATTTCCTTGCCAAGCTACATGAAACAGATTCCCGGAAGTCCACAGAAAAATTATTGCTAATTGGCCAAAGTGAGAAGCAGAAATATTCTGATAAAGACGTTCTTCGGTAATATCATCATGACTCTAGAAATCATGTGCGGTAGCAATACCAAACCAAATACGACGCGTAGTGGGGTCCTGAGCTAAACCTTGGAAATCTTAATGCCATAATGACTTTCAAATCCTCCTAGCCATTATCCTACTGCAATAATTCTTGCTAAGAAGAATGCCCATGTTGTGGCACTTCCACCCAGAAGCTAAGATTTTTCAATGATAAACAAGCTCCACATTATTTTTATTATAAATTTACTTCATAAGACTTCATTATCAGCCGACACGACATTTTTTCTATAGTTGGTGCAAAATTGCAAATCTCGAAAAGCATTGTGAAGCATATAGATAAAGTTTTAAACTAAGTCTGCAAGGACAGCAAAGGGCAGCACTGCTATAACGAGACTACGAGGTAAACTCTCGAGAACCTTTTGTTCTAGGTAAATGAACTATAGTCAGTGGCACAAAAAACAAAGCCCAAATAAAGAACAGAAAGGAATTAATGCATATAGCTAAGAAAGCACATATTCCTTCTCAGAACATAATCCCCACCCACCCCCCACCCAGCCACCCCCAATCTGCATTCCTCTGCAATAGCAATCTAGTTTTCCATTAACAACCAATGATACCAGCAAACCATAAGGATGAGCAGCTCTATCAAAAAGTAAAGGGAAATAAAATGGATCAGAAGCACCCTCATCCTAAACATCATGCATTTATGCCACAAGACCCAATAACGTCATCATGGACAACTTAAAATGGTGGAGGTTCAGCACAACCAAAAATACCACGAAGACCATCTACACTATCCCTTCCTCCCTTTCCTGGATCATCCTTTCCAAATCTCAGTCATCAAGGAAATCTCACGCTGAAATCCTCCAATGTCAGGCACAAGCTGCAATGTCATCACCCACATAATACCCACAAAAATTCCACATAAAACCGCACAAGAAAACATACCAGATATGGTACAACGACAAACAAGTTCCACACTACTAAAACTATTTAATCAATCTGAGACAACATCTTTATGTCATTATGAGTGCAAAATCATAAATCTGGTAATAAAATCGTAAGTCAGGACAACATTAAAGTAAGCCTGGGACCAAAGATAATGAAAGGATAGAACAGCTAGAACAATAAAGAATCTATAAAATCAGAGTACAAACCTTTACAGGGAATGTCCCCATAGGAAGCTTTGTTGTAAGCAGCTCTCTTAAACGCCGTATTGCCTTAACCTTATTGGCCAGGATGTCAAGCAACGGTAAAAGCTCCTCCGTACGCAACGGGAAATTAGGAGAGAGCCAAAGAATAGGCCTCAATCCTTTCTTATATTCATTCTCATGACTCCCATCCTTGTGCCGCATTCCACCCTCGGTAGCAGATGTTTTCTTATCTCTCCCTCTGCGTTGCTCATCTCCTCGTACAACATCCACAGAATGTCTTGCTGGTTTAAATGGACTTCTAGAAGGTGAATCGTCGACAATATTACCCACTTTCCCATCAACAGAAATGGAATTTCTAGAAGGGGCAAGTTTCTTTTGATCTTCATGCTTCTGGTCCCGCTTCCTCCAACCGCTAAACCATCCTTTCTTTTCATATTTGCTTTCATGGTTGCACCCATTCACCCCCTCAATAGGAACCTCCCTGGCCTCATAACAACTGTACCGATGCCCAATGAGCCCGTCCGCACCACCCTCATTCACCTCTTCAGATGAATCCAACTTAAGTGCCACTTCAAGTTGCTTTCTTTCCTCTTCAGTCAAAATCTCGTTTAGTTCTTCGCTGTCCGTCTCATTTCCATTGCAAGAATTCAAGAACTCATCGTCAGTCATTGCCCCAGGTACCTTCCTTGATTTAATGCTGACAACCACATTGTGCATCTCATACACCTTAGCTTTCCACTGACCAATCATCTCTGTTTTCTCATGGCGTCTCCATGTGAGCTGGGGCAGAAGAACAGCCTCAGTCACGTCAATCCCAGGCCTGAATATATTAGTCTGTGACATAGCAGCAACTTCTTGCTGTACCTCTGCTTCAGAAGCTTGAGTACCAGCACCGTCAAGTGCATTGGTAATCTCCTTGTCCTTGTGCGAGATTATACATAGTGATCCAGGGGGCAGCTTTCCATCCTCCGATCCATCACCAAGGAAAAGAATACTCTGATCAGAACGCTGAATACGAAAACCATCAAACCCAGCCAAAGTCATGTCCGCCCTCAAATTTGCACCCCTCTTCCATATCTTGTAGGTATCAGAAGGGGCTATCCGAGAAATAAAAGGAATCACGGAACTCTCAAAGTGAAACGTAATCTCCATATAAAAGTCCCTCATTCTACCCATAGTAGCAACTAAGCGAGGCAACCTCCTACACCATTTAGCCCAAGCCAACGGCTGGTAATGCCGAACAATAATCTTTGCAACCTTTTCCTGCTTACTGCAAATTGCCTCCTGCAACGCACTCCATCCCTGCTCATTCTGCAGACTCCAATCCGCACCAGCAATCATAAGCATCTCCGAAGCAGTCTCATCCCCGAGTTTCACAGCAAGGTGAAGTGGTGTATCCCTATTAGGCACACTATCACGCCTATCTATCACCGCAGATATGGCCTCAGCCTTCTGTTCCTCAGCAACCGATGCTGCCTCAGTCCGAATCTCTGAGGGGTCAGCAAGGCGGGGTAGAGCAGCCAGCATTTTTCGAAGAGCACCATAGTCTTTTGTGGCAACTGCCTTGTGAACCGGGCTGTGCGAATACTTGGAGACATCTATTGCCCCCGCCATATATACGCCCGTAAATCAAACCTCAAATCCAACCCGAACTCGAACCCGACCTTAAATCCTTAGTTACCTCACCAAACCCCTAATTACCAGTTCTACAACCTTCCTATATCACCCACAAAATCCCACAAAAAAATCAGTATCAAATTATCAATCCAACAACACAATGCCACTAAATCAAAACTCCATAAAAACAAATCATTCAATGAGCAAATAACCAAAACACCATCAAATTCACTCAAAATTCATCAAACCTCATATTAACAACTGCAAATTAAACCTCTTTTCCCCCAAAATTTACATGGGTTTTTACTCTTTAGTCCAAACTATGCAAAAACCCAAGATTATTTCTTTATATAAGGGGTCATCTTTTTATATTCTAAGGACAAAACCCATAAACACAAACATCCCAAATATTAAAGCAAACCTAAACAATCACAACCAAGAAAAGAATTCCCTAAAAAAAAGAGCATATAAAGCAATAAAATAAAGATTGTAGAACAAGAAAAGTGAGGGATTTTGAGCAAAAAGATCTCACCTTTGTCATGATTTGAGCAAAAAGATTGAAACTTTATGGAAACCCCACTTCTCTTTTTTGCATCAAAATTTCATTGTACAAGTGAAAGAAAAGACAGCAGGAAAAAAAAAAAGGGCAGTTTTGTGGAACAACAAATCACTCAGATCAGACAGAAAAACCCACAAAACAAATGCATGTGGAGATGGGGAGAGAAAAAGTTTGAAGACAAATCAAAAAGAAGGTATATGGAGTATATATATATATAAAGAGAGAGACAGGGTTAAATTGATTATGATGTGCTTAGAAACAAGTAGCTTGTGGGAGAATCTGAAATGGGGATATCGTGAAATTGGGAATTTGGGGGAAAAAGTTCGTCTTTGCGCGTTGAGAGAGTTGCCGGCAGTAAATTTTGTTCCAAGAGTAAAAATTTGGTGACAATGTGCTGTAATAAGAGTAACAATTAACGAAGCCTTCTTGTAGCCTTGTAGGGTAAAAGGAAGAATGGTGTAGTAGTTTCATCCACTCCGAAAAAGTGTAAACGGATACTTCGTAACCATTTTTATTAGTAAAGCATTCTGTTTGGTTAAATTAAGCCGTGGTTGAGCAGTCAGTTATTTCTTCACAAATTATACTAATAGACTTGACAACATCATCGACATATCTCGTTATGAGATTCGAATGCTCAGTTAAACATTTTTCGGCATAATTGGTGTGGATTCAAATCAGTCTTCCACTTCTAGAACTAGATCAATAGACGGCTTTGAAACTCGATTTTTGCATTGCAAACTAATTACCATTCTTGAGCTGAGAGTATGATTCACTTTTGTTTTCATCTCATTTCCACATAAAATAACTAAATGAACCGTCTACTTTACTCCACCACCACTATGAATCGCTTACACCATGATACTCTCTCCGTACCATTCAATTCTTTACATTTTCCATTTGTGTGTGTTTTATCTTGTGAATTAGTATTGTCCCACTCACATTCCCCACTTATTCGTGTGTTATTTGACATTTAGTCACAAACTCACAAGGTTATGTAATAATTATTTGCTGTGAATTATTCTCATCAAGTTGCATCTTCCTTCTTTCCACTATAAACTTTATATTTCATGTGAAAGTCTTTCACGTATTCAGATAAATTAGAAAGTTCATAGTGGAATAAAGTAGTAATTTTGAAATAAGAATATCAAAAGGTACTTATTGCCCTTTTTCTCTCTTTACCTCCTTCTTTAGTCCATTTACTATCACGTTTCGACATCTTACTCTTAATCAGTGAGTTTGTATTTATATTAACCAATGTCCTAACACATTTCTCATTCCTAAAAAAAATCATGTGTTTGGTACCAATCTTAGTTGGGATTTATTTTTGTTTGGTACCAATACAGGCCCTAATACATTTCAATTTTAGTTGGCATTGAAATATTGAATGCTTGGTCAATGGTATATGTCAACTTATCTAAATTATTACTTTAAAGAAAAGAGTGATCATAGTATATTTTTGTTTGGACCAACAAGACTTTTGCAACACCATGGACACTAAAGAGAAGTCAAACAACACACAAGATTGACGATAATATTCAACCTCAAGCCTTAGGTATCAATAAGACAATAATTGGTACGAATATCAAACAACCTCTAAATCATATCAACGATTTATTACCTATTTTTCAGACCAATTTCTCTAACCCTAGTACATTTCAAACAACCATATACCCTTCAAAGTATAGACCTAACCCAATACTATCGATTCACTTACTTATAGATCCAATTTCGATTTTGGTTGCAAGTTTTCATACACGACTATGAAAAATGAAGTGGTAATATAATATCGATTCGCAAAGGTCGAACTTGACATTGTCGTCTTATGTGATCCTACAGTCCTCCACGACGACACTAATGCAAGTACTATGCATTATGCAAACTATAAACCGAATGGTGAAAAAGACAATACAAACATTCTTTAAGAAGTAACAAATCCCGCAAATTTTCCGTACTCCACTACCCAAAATCAGCACTTTGATCTTTCCGCCACCGCCATCTTTCCCCGCCGCCGGCAAGACGGCAACTCAATCTCAGCTCATCACTTCTCCGGTGAGTAATAACTTCTTCAATTTTCATGTTCTTTTAATCTTTTTTTTTTTACTCTATTTTGGGAATTTTTAGCATATTTCGTCGAATATACTTGGTGGGTTTTTTTTAGTGTTCTTCATATTTTTGAACTTTGGTTAAGTTGTTTGATTATCAAAGAAATAATTTTTGTGGGTTCAACTTATTTTTTTCAGTTTGGCAAAATGTTGAGAGTAATTGGAGGAAAACTCCATGGAAGTGGTCATGGATTGCAGGGTTTAAGGAGGTTGTTTTGCAGTGGTGGTACTCCTCATCTTTCGGTCTCGAATCGCATCCATGATGTGAGTCTACTAACATAATGTGGGTGTTTGGTTGCATTGAATTTTATGAATGTGCAGGTCTCTTTAGGTTGTGTTAATTTACTTGAGTATTGTTGAAGTTTATAGAACAATTTGTTTTTGAAGTTATAACTCTGCCAGTGAGAATATCACGAGGTGATTTCGAGTTTTCGTGGCCTTAGAATTGGGGTTATGAAGCAAAATGGTTGTAGTTCTTGCTTTAGTAGATGGGATTTTATATAGCACTTTAGGAAGATGGCTACAATGTAAATGTTAGGGAAAAGGTACTTTCATTGTAGAATTGGAGTTTAAAAACAAGTACAATAGCTACTCTTTGAATGAGTTAAGCAGAAATTAGAAGTAAGTAATTACCTTTCTAGTAGACTATAGCTATTAGCAGCAACATGTAGATTGAATATCCAAATGTATATAAACAAAGGAATGCAGCCTCTAAGTGATGTTGCATGATAGAGTTTCATCGTATGAGGATCCTAAGGAGGATCGGCGTGAGTAACTTTCTTAAATGGGAATTGTTGTCTCTATACAATATAGTGTGGAGTAGTAGTTCTTGTTGTTGATATACTTGGATGATAATATGGCGATGGAGTGATGTTATATAAGAAATTTCAGTGTTTAAATGCTAAAAGTCTCCACTGCACATATGAACGTATCACTTATTGACTGATTTGTCGACAATTTAGGGTACACGCTGAAACTTTTGTTTGTTATCTGAGGAAACAATACACTCATCTCGCATTTTTGGGGGATGGCAAGGGGTGTGGAATCTATGTTCATTAAAAGAACAGTGAAAGTACTCAAAGCGAGGAAAGGGGGTTAATCTCACCCTTTTGATGACTTATCTGTCTAATATAATCTTAAAACTGAACTTTCTTTTAGTGATTTATTTAATATGTCGCGAAATGTGTTGTCATGTCTACTTTTCCCTTCCCCTATCCAGTCCTCTCTTATTGGTTGTGACTTTGTGAGACCTTCAAACATGGTGTAGGCATTGTCATCTTTGTCTACGTTATTCTTCTTTTCTCTTAATCGTCCGGCAAATGAATTGATTGTCTTGAATGCAACAGGATTACAAGGAAGAGCATCAAGCAGCAAATGGTGTTCAACAATATGACGTTGCCATTGTTGGAGGCGGCATGGTTGGCATGTCTCTTGCTTGTTCTTTGGGTTAGTTCTAAACTACATTTTCAGTAGGTATTAAGTTTTGTTCCTAAATTTCAGTCACCTCTTATATCTCATGCCTATATTTTGGATTGAAGCTAGTGACAAAAAATTAGTATAAAAAAGACTAGGAGAGGGAGCTTTATATGTCTATATCATCCGTGTCTTAACAAAACTATTGTTCGGTATTTTTCACTGATATTATGATTGTGATTACTTAGAATACCATATTAATATTGTACAAATGTCCAATTACTTGCAGCTAGCTCCCCTTTAACCCGAAAGTTGAGAGTTGCCATCATTGACGATAATCCTGCGTTGACATCTGGAATTTTGATTAGTAAAGACGAAGCCCCTGATCCTAGAGTCAGCACAATTACACCAGCCAGTATCTCTTTCCTTCAAGGTATGCTTTTGCCTGTCGACCAATATCTATTGGAGACCTTTCTGACCATCAATGTGCTATACACCTTTATTCTTCTACAGAGTGGAGGGAAATATTTTTCTCTTGAAAGCTCATGATAACTTCCTTCAAGTAGGAACTTTTGTTGGATTCTGAGTCCTTGCACTATTTTAATTTTCAAGGCTATATTCAATTATGAACTGTGGCCTTTATGATTTCCTTTCTGGGCTGTCTTAAATCCTAACTAATCATTGACTTCTTCAGATATTGGAGCTTGGAAGTATGTTGAACAGCAGCGTCATGCATTTTTTGGTAAGATGCAGGTAAAAGTTGTTTTCTTTCTGCCTTGCTTCAAGTTCTTCTTTATTAGTTTACTACTTGCGTGCGTCTAGTCAATATTAAACTTGGAACAGAATATGTCACATGGGTAGGTCATAGAATTGCGAACCTTGAAACATGGGAAGTTTTATGATGGAAATAGGATTCATGCTAGTTCAGGTTAGCAGCACCGGCATGATTATCTGAGTGTTCACAGCAATGTCTGGAAGTACAATTAATACAGACATGAATTATAGTTGTAAGGTAGTAGGGTGCTCTCTGTTCTGCAGGTTGCTGAATTTGTGGTGGGGTTCATTGATTATATTCTACAATTTACATACATTATTATTATAAAGACGCAATGCTTGCAGTGGGTGCAGCTGGAAGGGGGGGCTATCAACTTGACTTTTACTTATCATCAATGTAGATTAGAAACATACAAAAACTATTGCTTTGATGACTATGTGTGTATTACAACTATCGTGCTTGGTTCAAGTCTTCCTCAACATTCCCGTCTCATTTCTTTGAGATTTGCTTTGGAAAACTTTTTTTTCTTATCATGGATATAGCCATATTCTGGATCATCTGAATATGAAAATAGTTGATGTCAGTCTTATCTTCAGCTAGTCTTTAGTTGTTGATATCTGCCATTATCTTTACCTTATTTTCTTGTCACTGCTCCATCTTTGCTCTAATCTGTGTAATATGTATGAGTTGGCTTCCACTGCAGGTATGGGATTACACTGGTTTAGGCTATACCAGGTACAGCGCAAGAGATGTTAACAAGGAGGTACTCGGGTGAGCCTGCATTACGAAACAAATCATTTCAAACTCCAAACTGAGTCTGCTTTTACATCCCTAACGTGGTTGCTTGACATATTAGGTGTGTTGTTGAGAACAAGGTACTCCAGAGATCCCTATCATTGTGTCTACAGGTAAATTTTTATCTTTATGTTGATGATTTCTTCTTTGTAGAAAGCTAGGTAAAAGCTAATTTTCTTACTTCTGTTGTTTGACTTTGTAAGGTAAGACTTGTTGATGTTACCAGTTTAATATGTCTTGGAAAAGGCTTTAGGGGCTGTTTGGTACATCACTAGGGAAAGGAAAGGAATCAAGAAAGGGTAAGGAAAGGAAATGAATCAAATATGGGTAACTGATAAAATTGTTTGGTTAAACATTGGGGATTGAAACCCTTACTACTTCATCCCCATTAAAAGCCCTTTTCTCTTTAATCCACCCCTCTCTCCCTTTCTCTCTCCTTTCAACAAACTTCAATGGATCTTGCTGTCAGTTAAGGGCCACGTTTTCCTCCGCAACGGGTTTCAAAGGTGGTGATTTTGACTTTGTTAGGGGTCCATCGAGTGGTGGGTTGGTGATTTGATTTTCGAAATGGTGGTTCGATGGTGGTGCGAAGCTCGAATGGTGGGTGTGACTGTCGAGGTGGCGGTCAATGGTGGCGTTAAGGCCGATATGTGGTGGTGATATGGTCGTTTGGGTGGTGGAGCTGTGCAGTTGGGGTGGTTGTGGGTGTTTGAGGGTGGTTGCTGTGAAACCCCAATAATGGGTAATCCTCAAAACCTATGGGGGAGGGGGGTAGGGAATGAGGATAGAGAATTTTGGGGTAATTGATAAAGGGATAAAGGGGAAAGGGAATGACAAAAATGCACAACCAAACATCAAGAAAGGGTAGACTGTCTCATTCCCTTTCCCTTTCTTTAAGCTCTCTAACCAAACGGCCCCTTAATTTATTGCTCACTTGATGCTTTTGTATTCAACTAGTAATTATCGGACTTGAAATTTGTACAGGATAAGGAATTTCAGAATACACTACTTCCTACAAGATTGGCATCCATCAATTTGCAATCAAGTATGACATCTTCAAAGATGGATAGTCATTTAGCACCGTTGGAGCTGACTGACGGCAGCAGCTTAGTTACAAAATTGGTGGTAGTTACCCTGAACTTCCATAAAAGTATATTTTAGATGGACATATTTAGCATGCAAGTTGTTGAATTTCTTGCGCATATGGCATGGATGTCTGAGGTTTGTAAGTTATTTAAATGGAGTGCTTCTACTGAATATACACACAAGTAAAGTGGCAACATAGTTATAAAATATGTAAATCTGAAGATTATGCATGAGTTTTGCTGATTGAAAGTCATAGTGCTGTTGTTAGATTAAGTCAGAGTGGTTATGGGCTCTACTGCTTAAGAAAAAGACACCAAACTTTATTCAAGTTTTATGCTATAACTTAAAGACTAAGACTGAGCTACTTCCGAACTTGATGGCTTCGAAACTAGTTTGAACTCTCAAGTGTAATATTTACAAAGCTTCATGTTAATGCGTCCTCCCAACTGTAGGTACTGGTGGTCCAGCGAAATAACCTTCACGATTACGTGCTTTCACCTATCCTTTGAAATTTAACTATATGTGTTCGGTTCTAAAAGTATACTGTGAATCAATCGCGAAGTGACATTTCGATATGACATCTTTCTAATAGCTAGATTTCTTCTATTGTTGGCTGTAAAGATGTTTGATGCATCATTTATATTGACTAATCTTGATATACTTTGTCACATAATGATTGCAAACCTTTTGTCACAGGTTGGAGCTGATGGCGGCAGGTCACGTGTTAGAGAGTTGGGACGCTTCAGCACCACCACCCAGAAGTATCCTCAGAATGCAATCATCTGCACAGTTGAACATATTATACAGAATCATTGTGCATGGCAGAGATTCCTTCCTGCTGGACCGATTGCACTTTTGCCAGTTGGAGATAATTATAGCAATATTGTCTGGACAATGAGCCCTAAAGAGTCTTCGGACTTTAAAGTGATGACTGAGGATGACTTTGTTAAAGCAGTAAATCATGCGTTGGATTCTGGATATGGTCCTCATCCACAGTCGAACTCGAGTATAGATAAGCTTTTTTCAAGTCTTACAGCAGATGTAGCCTCATCCAAAGAACCCTTTGAAATTCCACCGAAAGTCATCAAGTTGGTATCAGATAGAATGGTGTTTCCCCTATCTCTAGTGCATACTAATGCTTATGCTAAAAGACGTGTTGCTCTCATTGGGGATGCTGCCCACACTGTCCATCCTCTGGCTGGTCAAGGAGTTAATCTTGGATTTGGAGATGCATCGGCTCTTTCAAAAGTTCTCTCTCAGGGTACTGCTGTTGGCATTGACATTGGACAGGTACTGTCTCCTGAGGTTTGTCTATATTGTGTACAAGATGGCATTCATGTTTAAAAATCAACTTGAAGTGAGTGTCACTCTTCTTAGTAGCCGGGGAGTTTTGTAAGCTTTAAAAAGATAACTTCCATTACTTGCCTTTTATTTCAGGTTTTTAGGTAGATTTAAAGAATCGGAGACTATTGATTCTGAATCACTACTTCACCTAGTCCCCTGCAGCCTTCAAGTAAACAGAGCTTAGTGAAAGCATAGATAGACATTTTATTATCAGGCGCTCTCAAATACAACAACATCTTTAACCCCAGTGCCTTAAAGGCTCCCGCCATAAGGCGGGGTAGGGGGGGGTCGGATGCACGCAAGCCTTACCCCTATTGAAACATAGAGAGGCTGCGCACGGATGACCCAAAATGAAAATTGCTTCGAGAATCAGGCGCTCTCATATCAAAACACATTTTTATCATCAGGCACCTCTCACTGAAATTTATCTATGCCCAGACTTTCCTGTGGATGTTTTCTTTTATGGGTAGGACTCATTTTTATCATTGTATGCTTGATAAGCATTGTCTGACATTCCTGTATTCTCAATTATACACGCACTAGGTAACCACTCTTGCTGTGCTTTTTTTTTTTCTTTTCCAAAACACTCTTATCCCTCTTCCTGGGTAAAACCTTCTACTCCTCCCTCAGAGGCTATCGTGTAAAGACCATAGCTAAGAAGTTAGCATTTGAAAAGTATGATGAAATTGTGTTCTAGACATTAGTCAACTCAAAGTATGTGTCCTTTTTTATGGTTTGAGTCGGGCTTACTCTAGCAAGTCTATAGACGTTATTCCAGCTTGGAAGAGGAGGGTAAAAAATGGTTGGATTAGTGCAGTTTGGAAGATGGTTCCTTTGGCCATTTGTCGGTATACTTGGATTGAAAGGAATCATCGAATTTAAGATGATATTGCATGTTGTGTCAAGACTTCAAATTTGCTTCTGAAATTGTTTTGTAGTTCGATTCATGTGCTTCACTGTTGACGGTACCTGACTCTTTTTCTCATTGTAGATAAGATTACCCATCTTAGCTTTTAGAGTTTAACCATCCTACTTCCCTACTGTATACGTATATCAACCATCCCCCAGTGTCTTTTTTGTATTTGGGAGTGACGCCCTTGGTTATGTTTAGTTGGTTTCCTCTATATTATTGTATGAGGGTGAATACATTATATAAGAATCACAACAGAATGCAGAAAGCAACACACATAAAGTGAGGTGGGATATGATTTAATAAGCTTTGTGGCCTGAAGCGATACTTCACTTGTGTTAATGAATTTTGTTTTCTGCCGTTTATTCTTGGATCATAGTAAAACTTATCCATGTGGTTGTTTTGTGCAGCTATCTTTACTACAGAAGTATGAAGCAGAAAGGAAGTCTGCGAATTATATGATGGCAACAATTTTGGATAGTATTCAGAAAGGATACAGCTTTGACCTTGGACCGTTTAATGCATTAAGAGCTGCTGCATTCCATGGAGCACAGTACATTTCACCTTTAAAGAAGAACATCATCTTATATGCTTCTGGAGAACAAAAGTTTCCGTTTTTCTCTTGGAATTGAAGTATGCCGGACATGGTACCTGGTTAGCTGGATTCTAGACTTGCTTCTTCCTGCAATTTTGTGCACCACCTTGCCTTCAGACTGTATACTCTCAACACTCTGGATTTCTCTTGTAGGGAGCTCTGAGAGCCTCTCGATCAGCAAAAGAACACACTTTGCAGTTTGTAGACAGTATCTACTCTCTCTGTTCTTTTCAATTCATTACCTTTGGTTTGAAACTTTCTCGCAGTTTCAAACCAAAAGTAAAGAGTTCAATGAACACGAGGGAGCCTTTTATCCTCTTTGGCTTTTGTGACTCTATATCAGTTACGACTGTTCAAATAACTAGCTTTAGCTAATTGTAAATATTTCACAGAATAATCTGATTTTTTTTAATTTCATCCCGACTCCTGATGTCTGTCTTGGTTAAGTTATGGTTCAAAGACGTCGAGTTCAATTGTTTCAGTTCAAGCCATATACGGGCTAGCTAGTCTGTTCGACTCAAACTAAGATTATGGCACCAAGTTCTGTCATCTGTGTTCGACCACATAATAATAATGTAAAGGAAACTGGAATTTCAGGGAGTTCAGAGCACTCTAAGATCGACAAATTGCCTAAAATAAGGAGACAAGACTTGTTTTAGTATGCACTTGGTTCACTTGTGCGAGTTTCACTTAAAGCGCATCTTAAACTACACTACACCAATAATGGAATCAATGATCCATGATATGCTGATGTTGCGTAAAGTCCAAATATTGATTCTCCAATGCCTTGTTATATGCGGAGTATATGGAGTTCCCAACACATGAGCCTAAATTGTTACTTGTGAAAGTTTGGAATTTTCGTTTTTGATAGAGCCTCGTATATAGTACTCCATATTGTGTAGTTATTTAACGGAAGATTTATTTAAAAATTTACATCTAAAAGTATACATGAACATGTTGCAGGGTCGGGTATGAAGTTCCAAGCATCCTCTCACACTATGGCAATACTATACTACCAGAAAACTGGGGTATATCTAACTTTCCAGAATTATTAGTTTTACAAAACGTCTTTGTCATTGTAATTTCTATTTATTTTTTTTGCTACAACACAATAAATACTTTAAACAATGAATCATTGTGGTATGTAATAAGAGACACTTATTAAAGAGATTAGTTCTTTGTGAACCGATTACAATTAATTCAAAATCATCTCTATAGTTACATTATGTCAAGGATCAATATAAGTAGTAAGCATTCAATAAGTAAAACATCATAACATATCTCTATAATAAGAAAAACACATCGAAAGGGATTAACAAGTACATGAAAAAACATTGAAAATCACTTTCTCACCTGCTTATAATTTTAATCCAAATAACTGACTCAAAAAGTCATTTAAAAGTCTTTTAAGAAAACAAATAAACTCATTTAAAAGAGTGCAACTTTTTCTCAAGAAACCAAACAACTACTAATGTTAGAGAACAAGCAAGTAATGCTACAATTGGGATCTAGTAAGTTGGTCGATGTTCCTTCAAAAAATAAAAGTTAGTTGATGTCAGTTTTAACTTTTAAGTGGAGTCGTATAGAATAATCAAGCTGCTAAAACATAACTTAAAAGTCACAACAGACACTCCAAAAGGTTAGACTTCAACTCATATTCCTCAGACAAAATAAGATCATATGCCTTATGAAACTCACTCTAAAAGGTTTCTAAATGCTCATTTAAAAAAGACAATAAGCACAATACCTTTATTTCAGACATTGGAAATATGATGAGCAATTGTGATAAACCTATTTCTAAACAGTAAACATTGTACTTGTACCCCATAATCCCATATACACGATAACCAACATCTAACATTCACGAATGTTTCATCTCCATCTTTACTAATCCAATACTTAACAAGCAATAAGCTTTTCAATGTTGATATCACACACTGTCATGAATATTATCGATTATACAAAAATGGAATACTGGTACGCCTCTGTTTTTCCGATTTCACATTTACCTCAAACTTCCATGATAAATATTCAAATCAAACATACAAAAACTCGATAAAGCGGCCGAATTAGGTATCACCATTCACCATTTACTCATCAAAATCAAGCAAGTGATCGTAAAATAGTGAATTCCTAATAAGGTAGGTAAAAGGTAAAAGAGTAAACTCAAATATTAACCTGGGGTACGATTCCGAAACTAAAAAGAGTAAAGAAATTGTCGAGAGACAAAAGCTAGACAGAGAGAGGAGAGATTTAACGACATAAAAACACAAAAGAGGAGAGAGAAAGCTGATTACACACAAAACACACAAACGTCGGATTACTCGAATTGGAAGCACAATCTTCATCAACACACTTCGAATTCAATCCCACCTTGTCTATTTCCGACCATTTTATTCGCCCAATTTTAACCTCGCATCGTCCCAAAATTTAGGGTTTTTTTTTTTCGAAGAACCCTAATTGGTGCAATTGAATTTCAATTTGGGGGAATTGGGTCAGTTTAATTTAGGGGTTTTGGTTTAATCGCTAATTCGACGACTCGAATTGGGGATCTGATTAATTAATTGCACGATCAACGTGTTTTTAGGGTTCGTCAATTTTTGTGGAGCATCAAAATTTGGGGGTAATTTAATTAAGTTATCGGGGTGTGCGATTGGTTCGGTAATTTATAAGGTACGTGATTTGGGGGTACTTTTTTGAATTTTGATTGCTCAATGTGTGAACTTTATTAGGCAAAGGTTTATGCTTTTGTAATTTTGAGTGTTTTTTCTCTAAGTTGGTATGATTTTTTAGTGTTTAGCTTGAATTTGATTGGAAAGTATTGAAATTTATGCGAAAGATATCGACTTTTGGGGATGATTAGTTGTTTATGCTGTGTGGAATGTTATCCTGTGTTTGTAGAGTGATTTAATTTACCTGTCAAGTTTTATCGACGTCGAATAATGTGAGCTGTTAGGATTGGTTGTTTGTTGTTTATGAGCTTGGGGAAGGATGGTATTTTACGAGGAAGGTCGAGGAGAGCGCGATACGTGGTAAAGATTTTGAGTGTACTGAATTGTTAAAAGCTGTTAGTTTGGAGTGTTGTTGGATTCGTAGTGGTCTTTGTATTTGAGAGAATTATCCGTTGACCTATCGTTGTGAAGAGATTTGTTTACCTCGCTATATGGCTGATTTCACTTGGGCACCACATTGCATGGTCTTTCAACTTGGAGTGAACAAGGGGTTCTTTAAAAGCTCACACCTTTTGCCCATGATGTTGCACATTACAACATTATAGCGAATATTGTATTTACCAGTTTGCATTGACATCATAAGCGATGTCTTCTCGTACCCTATGATCGTAGTTATGGCAGTGAATATGTTCGATGTATCTGCAGGTTTGATTCAGTGAGCGAATAGTTGGCGATTTATTTTCTCTCTTTAGACTACTTGGTTAAGGAAATATTTCAGTTTTAATCAATGTGGCGAGTGTTGCATTTGCCGGAAGCTTCTCTTTTGGTCTTTGTTAAATTATTAGCTGAAAAGCCCCTAGCTTTGTAATCAATATTGGGCGTCGACTTGTTATCTGTTAGATATGGGTTTCTTAAATCTAATATTCGGGCATGCTGTTAAATAGCAACTGATCGTTTCAATAAAGAGGTTATGTGCCACAGCTTGCTATGTATATTTAAGATATACATGGATTTTCATGATAATACATATTTTGGAAATTGGCGCTGCCTTATGAATGGAAATCTCTTGATGTATGATCTTTTATGTTTGTAATCAGAAATGAGAGTGAAGAGAAGTGTCGGAAGGATGCGCTTTGTCATCTGATACTGTTGCATTATTCTTATTATTATTTTTTTTGATAGAACTGTTGGATTATTTCTAGCGTATGATCTTATCTGCAGAAGCATTTTTAATGTTTAACCCGCCTTTTCTATTACAACGGTCATTTTCTCTATAAGCCTGAAGCGATATGCAAATTGCTTTATGTAAGTTTTTTTTCCCTGAAGAAATAAGGTTGCACAAAATGATTACTGATCTCTTTTCTTCTCTTTTTGCAGCGTCTTTGGTTTGTGGCACAGTTGTTTCCCTTGTCATTGGGGTTTGAAGGGGAAGCTTATTTGTGAGAAGTAGGGTGTACTGGAATGAACTCTGAATTGAAGTTTATATGTTGAAACTGGTTCACTTAATAGTTCGGAAAAGTTGAAAATGAATGTTCAGGCACATATGTCCGGGCAGTTCCCCGGGCAGGTCAACCAGGGTAACAATCAGTTACCTGGACTGCCTTCGCAGAATGGGAATTCTTTTCATACACAAGTGCAAAATATGAGTGGTCAGAGTAATCCAGCCATGGTGGATTCAGAAGTGTCTAGGATAAGGCAATACATGAGAGATAAAATGTAAGTCTATCTTGGCTAGTTTATCCGTGTGTGAATGATCATTGATGTTTTCTATCTATATGTTGGCGGTATATGGAGAGAAGTTAAGCAATGTGTCCAGATGGTAATTGTTTTATGTTGGTGCCTATGTTTTCTGTTGCCTCTGTTTACTTTATTTTTTCACCCCTTGGGTGGGGAGTTGCTGATCTGGAGTGGTTTTGCTGTTCGGGTGGGAAATTTAAATCCTCACACATATAAGTGCTCATTCCTGATTTACCTAGAAATGAGAAGTACTGATATCTGGCCTTAGATGAGTGCGCATATATTTTTTTTTTGGGTAGTGTGTGCTTAGTTTTTAAGGCCCTAGCTGCTTGGATCTGATTATGATCACATGTTATATATCACTCAGTTTGTCCTGTACGACTCCTTCACTGCCTGGCTTGTCCAATGTTTACTGCTTGGCCTGCTCTACTTCGATGGGTTCGTATTTGATTAATGAATCGTCTATTTGGCTCCCGTTGTGTTTGAAGTGGGGGATTTGGGTGGAAAGGAGGGGTCTTTTTTCCCTCCCTCTTTAATGAACGAAATCTCTCCCATGTTGGAAAGATTTGGAGAATCCTACCTTTACTCTCATCCTTCCCTCTCTGTTTTTCATTTCCCCTCCCCTCCTTTTTCTAAGATATTAGACCCTTTCCCGGACCCTCGTCTTGCGGGAACGGCTATTTTGCAACCGGCTACCCTTTATTGCATTTTATTTTATTATGGTTATCCAAACAATATGCATGTCTATGTCTCAAAAATTGCTGTGTTTGTCGGTACTCTTCAGTCCTACTGCAGCTTTCCGTGATATACTCTGGTACCTTGTGACATAACCATGAGCTGTGTTTAAAATATAACTTGTGTGTTGTCAAATTGGTTACATTTAGTGCCATGATCCTGTATTTCTATGCTAGTGGGCGTCATAATTTTTTGAGCGTTGGCTTCGTTGTTATCATTGGTGTTAACTTTAAGTTCAAAGCTTTGGTTTGAATGGACAATTTTTGCTGTAACTTTTACATATGAAAGCCCTTGTGCGATGGAAAATCTAAAGGTGTAGAATTTAAAATCTGTAGCTGTGCATGATTTGTTGTGCCTTCAAGGCAGTTTTCTATGATAATTGTTGGAGAGAGGAGCTATAATTTGTTGCCTTAATTCATCGTTTCTAAATATAAGTGATGGGATGATGCTGAGGTGTATCTTTTTTTTTGATTAATTTCTTCTTGCATTCAGATCAACATGTATCTTCTTCTTGCTCTATCAAGCGGATAGAATTCAATGCTTGCTTTATGTTTCTTTCTTTGAATGCATGGTTAGAGGGTGTTTACATGGCAATGTATATGGAATGATTGTACACTTGTTTATAAAAAAAGGAAAAATGATGGTACACTCGTACCATGTAAGTGGCTGCGTGCTAATAGTTTTCTTCAAGGAACTGCTTTATGGCTATATCTACATATTGTTGCTGCAGAACGCGGTATTCTAAATGATCAGCATTCAATATTAATGGAGTAAACCCTTTGATTAGTTCGTTGCGTTGTTTGTTATTCTATTTTTTTTTGTTTAGTGATCTTGAAATTTTTTCTGTGCTGTTTCAGTTTTGAGATTCTGATGCAAAAACAGTCCCAACCGAATGAGGCTGTTTTAAAGAAATGTCAAGATGTAACTAGACGCTTGGAAGAGGGACTTTTTAAGTCAGCTACAACAAAGGTCTGTTACTCTGGTCCTGGGATTTCTACTGGTGTCTCCTCAGTGTTCTGGAGTTTGATTTAGGCTGGGCTGGCTCAGAGTCTCGTAATTTTAAGTGTTTTGTATTTTTTTTATCTCTTTGTGGAACGAGTCTTTAATTGAAACACCTTTTTCATATATTGGTTGACAGGAGGAATATATGAACATGAATACCCTTGAGATGCGTTTGCAAGTCTTGGTTAAAAGGCCTCCACCTACTAATCATGTGCCCCAGCATCCGCGGTTTGTAAATGCTCCCACCACTGCTAGTACTATGATACCAACACCTGGTATGCAGCATAATGGAAATTCTAGTGTTCTCGTCTCATCGACAGTTGATCCAACATTGATGGCAGCTAGCACAGGTGGTGTGCCAAGCACTGGTGGCTTGATGCCATCTATGAATGGGTCTTTTTCGGGCATGCGTGGTGGTTCGTTCCACTCAGCTGAAGGTAATTTAACTGATTGCTTAATCTTATCTTTGTGATGCTGGATTAATTCCATCAGCGCTTTATTTATTTTGATCGAGATAATGTTTTACAGGATCATTATCTAATGGCTATCAGCAATCAGCATCCACTTTTTCCATGAATGCTGGTGGGAATAACATGATGGCTGCACAACGACCTATGAGCCAAATGATTCCAACTCCTGGATTCAGTGGGAGCAATAATCAAATGTTAGTTAATGTGGATGGTTCTAACAACAATGTTATGTTATCGGGTGTTGATTCTTCGGTGGTATCACAACAGGTGCCCCAAAGACCACCTGGTGGTCAGAATAGTCGTATGTTACAGAACCTTGGCAACGGAATGAGATCTTTGTTGCAGCAAAGGTTTCAGAATGGCAATTTGAACAGTGGATTTGGAAATATGGTGAATGGTTCAGGCTCATCCGATGGCTATTTGACGACATCCTCGTTTGGTGCCTCATCTAGATCTCTGTTGCAGCCCAATGATCCACTTCAACGGCCTGTTATGCAAGGTCCTTCTTCCTCTTCCTTTTTGGTGTTCTTGAGGTCTGGTGCTTTTGTCAGTCTCCATCTGCTCATTTTTCGTAACTTGTTTTCTTCACAGGTGATTCTTCTGGAGCTGGGAATTTCCACAATGCCGGGGCTTCAGTTGGGTCAGTGATGAATAATAGTCAGAACGTAAATCAAGCAAGAATGTCATCAACATCTAGACCCAGCTCCATAATGAACAGCCAATTGAACAATCAATCTTCTCAATTAGGTTCATATATGAGGCCTCACATGGCAGAACAGATAGAGAAGTCGAATTTTCAGTCACCTAGAGAAAATCATGCGCAGGTTTCTATGAGACAGTACCAACAACAGCCTAATCAGATGCCCCAGCAACAGCAACAACAGTTTACTGCTTATCGTCAACAAAGGCAACCCACTGAGCTGTCTCAAACTTCTTTAAGAAATGAGGCATTTCAGTCGCAAGTAGCACCTGATATTGGTGGTAGTGTTGTGAAGTCTGAAAATGGGATGGAGCACCAGAACGAGGTTTTTCAGCCACAAGGTTCTTCCGCACAGATGCAGGTTTCTGAATTGCAGTGCCAACTCCAGTATAATTCAAATGGAAACCTTCCTAGGAATTCTCAGTTTTCTTCTCTTCCTTCTGGCCCCCAGGATATGCACCAAACACACTTGCAAACTTCTCAGCCAATGCTGGCTGACGAAAATACAAATGAGTTCAATGGCCAACCTTTTGGAGCACAATCAGAAGCATTACATAGTAGTAATTGGAATTCTGATGGGGACAGACCTCCTTTGACTGCAAATATATCCCATGGTCAGCATGTTCAAGAGGAGTTTCGGCAGAGAATTGTTGGGCTTGATGAAGCTCAGCGCATTAATTTGACTTCTGAAATCTCTAATGGCCAGGCTGTTCCCGGAGGCATTGTGGATCAACCCAGATTGGGTGGCGATTTAAGTTCTTCCAATGCCCATCGTGATCGACAATATAGGAACCAAATAAGGTGGCTTTTGTTCCTACGTCATGCACGTTGGTGTAGAGCTCCAGCAGGAAAATGTCCTGAATCCCATTGTATTATAGCACGAAAGCTACTAGAACATATGGATGATTGTAAGGCGATTCCTTGCTTGTATCCGCGGTGTGCTCACACAAACAGACTGTTCACTCATCAAAGGAATTGCAGGGATCTCAACTGTCCTGTTTGTGTACCTGTCAAAAACTTTATACGTGCACAGAAAAAGGTATGTACTCGTCAGGATAAGGATGGGCTGCAGTGTTCAGTTAATGGGTCTTTAAGATCATCTGAAGCTGGAGAAGGCAACCTTAAAGATACTACAAAGCCTTCTGAAGCAGTGATTGAATCTCCTGAGATTCAACCTTCTGTTAAACGACTAAAGGCAGATACACCTTCTCAGTCCCTTCCTTCCGAGAATCGAAGCATGTTTGTACCAAAAGTTACTACTGCGTCTCAGAGTGTACATAATAACGAGTATGAGAAATATGATAATTATATGCAAATTAAGTCTGAGTATCCAGATGTGAAAGCAGAAAATCCTAGTAGCTCAAACCACAATGGTACCGAAATTAATAGGGCAACTGTTGAGAATGTTTCTGGTCAGCGGGTGAATGGTGGATCTGCCGTGAACGACATCCGTTCCCTGCCTAAGGAAGAATCCGTCAAACTTGAAAAGGATAATGGCAATGTGAAGGCAGAAGATGTGGTTCAGCCTTCTGAACAAGGACCTGGAACAAAGTCTGGAAAGCCAAAGATTAAGGGAGTTTCTTTAACTGAACTGTTTACTCCAGAGCAAGTGCGGGAGCACATCAGTGGTCTCAGACAGTGGGTTGGGCAGGTCAGTCACTGTCTATGTGTCTATTCAGCTTAGCCATGTCTGGATCTTACTGCTGATATAGAAAACCTTGTAGTTTGATAGTATTGTTGACATTTCCTTCCCATGATTTGATTGTTACCTATCCTTGTTCTCTTGTTTGTATTGTTATTGCAGAGCAAGGCAAAGGCAGAGAAAAATCAAGCAATGGAACAAACAATGAGTGAGAACTCCTGTCAGTTATGTGCGGTGGAGAAGCTCACATTTGAACCACCACCTATCTATTGTACTCCCTGTGGAGCTCGTATTAAGCGAAATGCTATGTATTATACCGTGGGTGCTGGTGATACCAGGCACTGTTTCTGTATTCCTTGCTATAATGAAGCTCGTGGGGATACAATAGCAGTTGATGGAACTTCAGTTCCCAAGATTAGGATGGAGAAGAAGAAAAATGATGAAGAGACGGAAGAATGGGTACATTTTTTGTTTTTGTTTAGCTGCATTTCAGTGAATCCATGAGTGAAAAGTACATGTGAAATATTTTTATTCTATTTTGTGCAGTGGGTACAGTGCGATAAATGTGAAGCCTGGCAACATCAGATATGTACCTTGTTTAATGGAAGGCGAAATGACGGTGGGCAAGCTGAATACACGTGTCCTAATTGTTATATAAAAGAGGTTGAACAGGGCGAGCGTCAGCCATTACCACAAAGTGCTGTTCTTGGGGCAAGAGATTTGCCAAGAACGCATCTCAGTGACCAAATAGAGGAACGACTATTTAAGCGGTTGAAACAGGAGAGACAGGAAAGAGCAAGAAGCCAAGGGAAAAGTTATGATGAGGTACTTTTCTGTTTGTATAATGCCAACGAATGGTCATTATTATTAACTTGGTTTCTATATTTTATGAGAAGTGATATACGGAGTGTGTGATTTGTTGAGATTTTTTTTGATGGGTGAAGCTTGGAAATATAATCTTTTTTTCTTTGTTAGTATTATTCCCTTCTTCCATTTATGTCCTTTCCTGAAGGTGAGGGTCTTTGTGTGGGACACATTTTCTATTCGGGTATGAGGTATATGATAGTAAATACTTCATGGCTTTGAATTAGGTTTAGGAACTACAATGACCTTAAGATGAGTGTCTTGTTTCGTAGGCACTTTGTTCTGCAAATACCATGCAGAACTTTAAACTTATAGCAGATAATTGAATTCTGGTTTAGTTGCAACAAGTGTAGGAAGTACTATAGATACTGGACTATCATCAATAGCTGTGTTCGATTTTAGATTCATCTTATGTTTTGACGTATCATTTCATCTTATGTGTCTATTGTCAGGTTCCTGGAGTAGATGGTATAGTTGTTAGGGTTGTGTCCTCCGTTGACAAGAAGTTGGAAGTGAAGCCACGTTTTCTTGAGATTTTCCGTGAAGAGAATTATCCTCTGGAATTTCCTTACAAATCTAAGGTCTGATCTTAAGCTCTTTTCTCCCTACCTGTGTTTAGCAGACTAAGTGAGGTGGTGCTGTGCTGTCTATCCGAGTCTGATTAAGAGATTACTTTTTCAGGTGGTTTTGCTATTTCAGAAGATTGAAGGAGTTGAAGTGTGTTTATATGGCATGTATGTTCAAGAGTTCGGCTCTGAATGTCTGCCTCCAAATCAACGGCGTGTTTATTTGTCATACCTTGATTCTGTGAAGTACTTTAGGCCTGAAGTAAAAGCTGTGACTGGAGAGGCTCTTCGTACATTTGTTTATCATGAAATTCTGGTAAGTCTTGCGGCTTTGATGCTCTTGTGAATTCTGCTTTCTTAGGTCTAAATTTTATCCATAAAGTAGGTAATTAACCTCATATGTTTTTCGATATCTTTATTTGTTATTGCAGATTGGGTATCTTGAGTATTGCAAACAGCGAGGTTTTGCGAGTTGCTACATATGGGCTTGTCCACCTTTAAAGGGTGAAGATTATATTCTCTACTGTCATCCTGAGATCCAAAAGACTCCAAAATCTGATAAATTGAGGGAGTGGTATGATAATTTCTCAATCATGTATATATTATTTTCTTATTTATGTTCTGCGAATTTTTTCGGTTGAAGGTTATATGGATAAATATGGTTCAGGTACCTGGCTATGCTAAGAAAAGCTTCAAGGGAAAACATCGTGGTTGAGCTTACTAATTTATATGATCATTTCTTCATACAAACTGGTGAATGCAAGGCGAAGGTTACTGCAGCTAGGCTGCCATATTTCGATGGTGATTATTGGCCTGGTGCTGCTGAGGATATGATCAATCAAATTAATCAGGAAGAGGAGAGTAGGAAGGCTAACAAGAAAGGACCAACAAAAAAGACAATTACAAAGAGGGCTCTTAAAGCATCTGGCCAGTTGGATCTCTCCACTAATGCTTCTAAGGATGTTCTTCTAATGCACAAAGTAATTATTTTCACAGTAACCTAGTTAAGCCCTTTCTTTTCAAAGCACTGTTGCAACTTTCTCGGTTCTACTCTAAGGCATTAGCATCTTAGTGACTGTACATGGCATTTCTATGTGTTTTGATTTTGAACGTACTCAAAGAATCATAGATTAATACATGCATTGATGCATTTTGTTTGGGGGTGATAACTTTTGAATTGATCTATCATTTTAGGAATATCTTATGTTTGCAGTCACCCTTCCTGTGGATTTTTCGTGATATTGAGTATTTGCCGTTTTGTGTTTTGTTTGTCCTACAGCTTGGTGAAACGATTGCCCCAATGAAGGAGGACTTCATTATGGTTCATCTGCAGCATGCATGCACACATTGTTGCACGCTAATGGTATCTGGAAATCGCTGGGTCTGTGAGCTATGTAAAAAATTTCAGCTTTGTGACAGGTAAAACATTGTCCCTCTAATTTGAATTTTGGGTTTTCTTGTCTATCTGTTCCTGTATTAGTTGGCTGAGAAGATGGTCATTAATTCCAGCTGAGGGTTAGGGCTTTGAGGGGCTGTTTGCTACCGATAATTATGTTTTAGCCATGTGATTTGATATGCTGACAATTAAGAAACTGTAGATATCCTTTCGAGAGTTGCATTCACTGTTAACACTCGATTGTTGATGACTTCTTGCCCTTGGTTAACTGTGTTTTTAGCATTTTTCTGGTTGTGTTGTGCACTTCATAGAGTTTGATGACATTTAATCCCTTGTTTATTTTTTTGCAATTCCTTATGTTTGGTTTGTATTCTTCTCACATATTCATAATAAACGTTAAAATTTCAGTGAAGCAGAGGGAGTATCTGCCAAATACCTGTTCAGCTTTACATTTGAGAATTCAAGTATCTTGTGGCCTGTAGGCGCTGTAGCTACTTTTGTTATGGCCAGTTTTAGATTTACAAACTCTTAACAGCAGTACTGCTTTACTATACACGCTCTAGGTGGCCATGATACTATGTTTCAAACATGGCATATTTGCCTCTGTTGAGTTCTTTAGTAAACTGTTATGTTCTACTGCAGGTGCTATGATGAAGAATTGAAGCGTGATGACCAAGAAAGACATCCCGTCAATCAGAAAAACAAACATGGACTTAAGAAAGTAAGTTAATTATTAATATACTTGCGTGGCAATGACAAGGCAGGCATGTGCTGACATATCTTACTTTCCGAAACTTCCATACTTGCTGTCTTGCTGACTGTTCAAGTGGTTATATTCTCAGATTGAAATCACTGATGTGCCAGTAAACATCAAGGATCCAGATGATATTCTTGAGAGTGAATTTTTTGATACCCGACAAGCATTCTTGAGTCTTTGCCAGGGAAATCATTATCAATATGATACTTTACGCCGTGCTAAGCATTCCTCTATGATGGTTCTTTACCATCTTCATAATCCAACTGCCCCTGCATTTGTAACCACATGTAACATGTGTCACAATGATATTGAGACCGGCCAAGGTTGGCGATGTGAAACATGTCCAGACTATGACGTGTGCAATGGTTGTTACCAGAAAGGTGTTGATCATCCTCACAAGTTGACGCATCATCCTTCCATTGCTGATCGCGATGCTCAAAATAAAGAAGCTCGGGAACAACGTGTGGTACAGGTATAAACATTTCCACCGAGTTAAACCTACTTTTTGGGCTTCCCATCAGTTACCACTTCATTTTTCGAACATTATTTGCTAATTTATATTTTTGTGGTTACAGCTGCGGAAAATGCTTGATTTACTAGTGCATGCATCACAATGCCGATCTCCGACTTGCCAATATCCAAATTGTCGCAAGGTTAAGGCACTTTTTCGTCATGGGATACAGTGCAAAACTCGTGCTTCTGGAGGGTGCGGTCTCTGTAAAAGGATGTGGTATCTTCTTCAACTTCATTCCCGAGCATGCAAAGAATCGGGATGCCATGTACCTCGTTGCAAGTTAGTACTGCAGACTCTTAGTTCCATGAGAAACTCCTTTCTTAGCTATCTGTGTATCTTTTCTTTTCTTTTTGCTCCCCCCATATGGTAATGGAATGTTTTGCTTCTCCAGAGATTTGAAAGAACATCTAAGGCGCGCGCAGCAACAGTCTGATTCTCGCCGACGAGCAGCTGTTAAGGAGATGATGAGACAGAGAGCTGAAGAAGTTGCTTCCAATGCTTAGTTGATCCATGTACATAGTTAGCGGACAGTTGGAGATTTAACAGAGTTGATGTTGGTAAAGGTTTCTCAGAGTCGGACTCAAATCGCGGCTGTTAGTAACGGTGGCATCCCCGGAATGGTGGGGAGAACGAACGGTGGTTTACACCTCTGTACAAAGTCAACTTACCAAAGAAATACATATGGTAAAAAAATCTTGTTTCCCCTCTCATCCGCAAGACACTGGTGTATATGTGTATTATGCTTTTTTACTTACAAAGTAAAGGAAGTTCAAAGAAGATTCGGATTTCTGGACCAGAGGTCCCTGTCCTGAAGCAGGCGTCCTCGAGCCAGCTAACGTCTCATGAGATGGAGCAGGGCACTAGTCTCCATCTTTGTGGTTACAATAACCGGCCATTCTTTCATTCTATCTCCAGTCGATTCCCGGTGACGCCATCGGCCGTCTAACGTTGGCAAGTGTACTATAGCGTGTCTTCATAAGCTTTTCAATCCTGTTCATGTAATGAAGAGATGGGGGAGGTGTTAGAGCTTATCTCTTATAGCTGTTCTTTTTGTAGAATACTTTCCATTTTTGGAAGGGAAAGGATCTGAAATCTCAATGTTCCCTTTCCTTCCATGTACTATACTCATAACAATTCAGGTATAAAATAACATGTGACATATTTATATCTTCTGTAAACTTCTTGCTTAGTTGCTTCGGTTAAATTTTTTTTTTTTTTTTTTTTTTTTTGCAAATTACTGTAGGTTTATAGTGTAGACACTAATAAAATTAAGGGTTAATTCATGTGGTACCCTCGTGTTTTGCCGATTTGCACGTGGTACCCAATGTTTTACAAATTTGTACAAAATACCATTGAGATTTGACTGTTTGCACACGGTATCTAAAACTTAACTCTTTAATTAACACTGTCAACTTTTGTTTTTAAAAAAAATGGTTAATTCACGTGGTATCCTCGTGTTTTGCCGATTTGCATGTGGTACCCAATGTTTTGCAAATTTGTACCAAATACCGTCAAAACTGATTAATTTTACATGATACCTTTACCTTTAAAATTCCGTTAACGCCATCAATTGGGAAAAAAAAACTCGTTGATTTTCTCCTTTGTCACCATCTTTATCTTTCCCCCAATACTTTCATCATCACCATATTCATTCTTCTCCACCACCGTCATCTTCATCATTTTCCACCGCCACCGTCATTTCCACCCATAATAAACACCATAATCACCATTTTTTCATTCTCCATTGAAATCAACTTTTAAACGGCGTTGGCAGAATTTTGAAGGTAACGGTACCATGTAAAAAGAATCAAATCTTGGTGATATTTGATTCAAATTTGTAACACTACTGGGTACCACGTGCAAATTGGCAAAACACGAGGGTACCACGTGAAATAACCCTCTTTTAAAAATAAAAAGTTAACGGTGTTAATAGGAGGGTTAAGTTTAGGGTACCATGTGCAAACAGTCAAATCTCGAGGGTATTTTGTACAAATTTGCAAAACACTGGGTACCACGTGCAAATCGGCAAAACACGGGGGTACCACGTGAATTAAGCCTAAAATTAATTGTGTTCGTAGTAAAATTATTGCTGAACTGAAAGTACTTATTTCGGTTATTACATGAACCCCAGTCTTTTACCATTAGCTGTAGGATTCCAGTTTTGTTCTAGTACTGGTACTCCCTCCTATCATATCTAGATAACCCATATTCGTTTATTCTTACTGGAAAAGTTTGGCTCGTCTCGCTTGGATATGAAAGGAGGGAGTAATTGTTTTATGATGTAACTTAATGACTCAAAATTACTGTTTTTTGCTTTGCAAATTGGTTAACAATTACTCGTACAAAAGGATTGCGTAAAACCCATGAAAATATTAGTCTTTTTTATTTTATTTTAAGGGATGAGGCTCTCTAGAATACTACAAGATAGCGTATGGATAATGCAAAAACATGGACCAGAAACAATGGGTGACCAATGAAAGATACTAATTGAGCTGAAAATGGACCTGATTTTGCCGCGTCAGCGTATAATTGACTGCCTTATACACAAAAGTTGTCAACTTTGGGTGGACCCTACGTCAGTTTATGTGGTGGGCAACTGCTCAATTTTGCATCTCCACCATTTTGGTATAATTTGTACAGATGACATGTATATATAGTTGATATACTTTAGAAAAACTGTAAAATTTGTCATATGAAATTATTTGGATTCTCATAATTCACTGTGTTTTTGTGTATTATGGAGAGTTGATTTGTTGGGGGTGTACAGCCGACCCCGAATTCGCCATACGCGAGAGCTTTTGAGGCACTGGGGTGATTTTGTTGTAGAGTTGATTTGTTGTAGTGTACAGGACATTAGAAATGGCGGCAGCGGCAGCAGCAGGAATGAATTTACTTGCTGCAGGTTCTAGTAGCAGTAACAGCAGCAACAGGAACAGGAAAGTGATGCTGCAGTATGATGACAGGTTCAGAACTGCCCACATTCTGCATGTTCCAAGAGCATCAGTCAGTTCTGACAACAGCAGCACTGATGGATTAACAACATCAGGCAAAAAGAAGAAAGGAAAGAGCATGAAAAAGGGTGTAACTACTAAGAACAAGAAGGATGATGATGAGGAAAATGAGCAGAAGGAGACGGTTCGCAATGTCGAAAACAATGCTGAATTGGAGAAGAAAGGGGGAGGTGAAAGTGGGGTTATTAAGAGGATTGATGAGGCAGTGAATCCTGTAGGGTTAGGGAGGAAATCTAGGCAGATATTTGATGAAGTATGGAAGAAGTTTTCTGGGTTAGGTCAGATTTCAAGGACTGAGTATGATGCTGAGAGTGAGAAGAATTTGGTGTATGGAGATGGGGCACCACTCTGTGAATTTACTGTCCCTGGTGCTCAGAAAACCACTGTTCTTGTGGTTGGTGCCACCAGTCGAATTGGCCGCCTTGTTGTCCGTAAGCTCATGCTCCGTGGTTATACTGTCAAGGTAAATTTCACATTATTCTTGTCCTTTTGGCATTTGCGCATGTTTTTGATTCATAATGATGCGCAAATGTGAGTGCAACTGTTTCAAACCCTGGCCAAGCTCGCCCACCATAAAAGACGCCCTGGTAAAATTAATTTAGTTTTGGACTTCTCCTCTATATTGGTAATAAACAAAGTGATTTGTCAGGGATTTGTGAGGAGAATTGATCCAGGAGTGACGGATATGCTCCCAAGATCAGTGGAATTGGTGGTGGGTGATGTGGGTGATCCTGCATCCATAATGTCCGCTGTGGATGGTTGCAGCAAAATCATATATTGCGCCACTGCCCGTTCAGCCATTACAGGGGATCTGAATAGGGTTGATAATCGCGGTGTCTACAATGTTGCTAAAGCATTTCAGGTATGTCTTGCCTAGCCTAGGATTTGTATGCTGAACTGAACCTGTTGTTATGAGTGGATGTCAAAGGGCTGCATTTTGATATGGAAATTAGATGTAATTATTTTCTGAGGTTTACAGTAGAGGCATGTATGGCCGTTGTTAAAAAAAAAAAAACCCGAACATTTTTACCATATATGGTTAGTTTTACAAATACATAGATTCAGTTATGGCCTTATTGGAGTTAAGTTAGAGTTACTGACTTCCAAGGAAATTGCAGGACTACAACAATAAGCTGGCACAGATACGAGCAGGAAAAAGCAGCAAAAGCAAGCTACTCATTGCGAAATTTAAGTCAGAAGATTCACTGGACGGATGGGATATACGCCAAGGAACTTATTTTCAAGATGTAATTGCATCCAAATATGATGGAGGAATGGATGCAAAATTCTTATTCAACGAGAACGGACTTGCTATTTTCTCAGGTATAAATTCGACTTTTGGATTGATAATGATGCCTATCTACCACTGTAATTAAGCACAATAGAACCAGTACCATGCTTCTGCATTGTTTTTTTTGGCAGAGTTAATGCTACTTCGAAGAGAGATACTTTCTCACAGTTGTCTGACAAACAGTTTATAAACTTTTCATGCCGCAGTTATTTAATTACAGGAATGAGGTTTTAGCATGTAAGTAGTAATTTCTTACTACCATGTTCATTACAGGATATGTTTTCACCAGAGGAGGATATGTTGACCTATCGCGAAAAATTTCACTTCCCATGGGTTTTACTCTGGACCGGTATGTTTGTCAAAGTTCACTCAGTTCTTGGTCTGAACTGTATGCTGTTGAAGATGATTCATACTTGTCAGTTTTGTGTTGTACATGATAACAAGACTTATTTCTTTTGGAATACATGATTAGGTACGAAGGTCTTGTTCTTTCTGTCGGTGGTAATGGCCGAGCTTATGTTGTACTCCTTGAAGCTGGCCCTCTTGGTGATCCATCTCAAAGCAAAATGTACTTTTCTAGAATTACTACAAAAGCAGGATTTTGCAGGGTGCGGAATCTTCCACCAGGAACTGTGTACTGAAACTTTAACTTGCTCCAAATGTTTGTAGGCTTTGACATCCAAAATTTTTACTTCTGTATGGCAGGTCAGAGTTCCCTTTTCATCCTTCCGTCCTGTAAGCCCAACAGATCCACCACTTGACCCATTTCTTGTGCACACTCTTACAATACGTTTTGAACCTAGAAAACAGGTATGTGCCTAATACTCTCTGGTCACAAATTGATTTGTGGTCGGCTGACTTAATTGTTATATGGAACTGTCATACTGTCAAAGAAAAAGTGGGAAGTCTAGAATAAAGGATGTGTGAGCAAGAGTTTGAGAAAAATGAAGAGACATAGAAGGATGTTCCTGCACGCTTTTTCATTTCTAGTTTGAAAGTCGTGGAAACAACTGATGATGAATTTAATTTGAGCTACATTACAATTTTATCAAACCCTGCTGATCAGTCCATGGTAAATTTTGGTGCAGAGACCTGTTGATGGCGCTAAAGGGATGAAGGAAGACCCTAGAAGTTTCGAGCTAATCCTGGAGTATATAAAAGCCTTGCCTGTATGTACCAATTTCTAGTTATGATCAAGTGTTTTTTACATGACATTCCAAGTTCATCCTCGGTGTTTTGATATCTGAAAAGCGTTTAGGCATCCTGCTCAGAAATTATGGAAGTGAAACAGAAGTAAATAGTTTTTGATTCTGAATACTTGAGGTAATGTATTATGTATCTTTTGCAGAGCGGTCAGGAAACCGACTTCATCTTGGTGTCATGTACCGGATTAGGAATAGAGGCTTCAAGAAGGGAACAAGTTTTAAAAGCTAAAAAGGTACGCCACTGCCTTTAGTGTCGACCTATATCAGAAGGCTACAACCTGAGTCGTATTTTTCATATATCTTTGACAGGCTGGGGAAGATTCATTGAGAAAATCAGGACTTGGATACACCATAGTTCGCCCTGGTCCATTGATGGTAAGAACTCATGATGTTCACATATATCTGTTCTATTTTCACCTGACTTTGATTGATCAACAAACTACTGTTACGAGATCAGTTCATGACAAATATTTGCTGAAAGTGTTTTTGGTGAACTTTTCAGGAAGAACCTGGGGGACAGCGTGCTCTCATATTTGATCAGGGAAACCGGATATCTCAGGTGAAAGTTGATCATAGTTTGGTTAATGGCATAGGAATGCAACAAGTATTGATGTTTTTCACTTGACACTGATCTTATAATCTGACGTTGGTTGTAGGGCATTAGCTGTGCTGATGTAGCAGACATCTGTGTGAAGGCATTGCATGACTCCACGGCCAGAAATAAGAGCTTTGATGTAGGCTTACTTCTCCGTTACACAAATATTTCGATCACTATAAACATAAAACTTGAACTTAGCTTAGCTGATGATTCACTACAAATTTCAGGTCTGCTATGAGTATGTGGCTGAACAGGGCCAGGAGCTTTATGAGCTGGTAAGATATCGATCAACTTATAGATAGCTATAGACCGTTATCAGTTGTTACAGTCGCTTAACTAGCACTAGCTCTTTGGAATTGTTGAAAAGAGGATGAGATAGTATCTTGATCCCTCATTCCCGATATCCTGATCTCCTATTCTGAATACTTTGTACAAAAACCTGATGTTTTTGTTACTCTGCAGGTGGCTCATTTACCTGATAAGGCAAATAATTATCTTACTCCGGCGCTATCAGTCCTTGAGAAGAATACATGATCATCTTTGTAGAGATTGCGGTTCTGCCATTCCTTTTTGCTCAATCTTATGATATTTCATTTGTATAGGCTATAAAGTTCATTTCACATACATTTTACAAAATCAGATATTGTTGTTCTATCAAATTGTATATGTCAAAGAATTCATACACGCATGATACAGTACATTACATAAAAAACGAAACCAGTCATTTTGTATTATCCTATGGAACTTGATATAAAAACGATATAGATACGTTTCCTTATGTTTGTAGTGTCGTTATAGTAAGGAGTTTTCGGGAAGTAGGGTTTTGTGTAAAGCCTTCGGACTATAAATATCGTAATATACAGGAAGTCCTTTCATGGAATAAGGCACTCATTGCCAAATGGTTAAGGAGGCTGCAAAATGATCATTGGTGGTATATGGGAGGAATTGATTAGAACTGACAAACTCAGAGGTAAGACTTTCCAAGAAGCTGATACTGATAGTAAGGTTAATGTTGCAGAAAACTGGAAAAGCATCATCAGAGTTAAAAATGAAATTATCCAAACTGCTACTGATGCTGAAAATCTGAGTACAGTTGTCGCAAAATGGACAGTCGAAGGTAAATCTCACACACAGGAAGCATGTGACTTCTTCAGGAACACGTATCCTGGACCTATTTGGAGCAAGATAGTCTGGAAAAGTGTAAATCTTCCTAGACATAACTTCATTGCAGCCTTAGCCATGCAAATAAAGGAAACTAGCCACAGTGGCCGATTTGTGGCTCAGGGGACTGTGATGCATCTGTTTTTCAGATGCTCGTTTGCTAAGGCTATTTGGAGAAAAATCGGGTAGTGGGTTGGCATGAAAAGTGAGCTGAATGATCTGCATAATGTAGTTATTTGGCTGAATTACAGAAGAACAAGGAAAAATAGGAGGCATGCATGCTGGACTGTTTGCAGCCTTGTAGCTGTGATTTATCTTACTATATGTCTATATGGCAGGAGAGAAACACAAGATACTTTAGAAATGGGGAAAGATTAGTTGAAGGCATTGTGAAGCAAATCAAATTTTTTGTTAGCAAGGGCCAATCTAGCCCTAATAACTTGGGGTAGCCCTCTTCGTATAAATTAATTTATTCAAATTTTTTTTTCTATTTTTTATGGAATTTTTTGGGCAATATTTTGACGTTTTCGGAGAATTTGGGGTAGCCAATGCACCTAGGCTACCCCCTAAATTCGCCCCTAATTAGAATTTACTTTAGAATGAGAAATTGTAATATGCTTGAATTCTTAGTAGTCTAGTGGTGTTTTTTTGTACAACGTTCTTTTCTTCCCTTTATGGATGAATAGAGTTAATAGGTTTTTTAGGACCCGAACTTTACTAAAATTTTGATTTTAGGACCCCAAACTTTTTATAGCTGAAATCAGGACCTATATCTAATTTTCCATCCAATTTCACTAACATCGTTACCAGGTCCCACCTCCACTCATCCTTCTCTCTCCTCTGTATTTTTATCCCCCAAATCAATTTAATTCCAGCCAAATTCATCAAATTGATGATCGAGTTAATAGGTTTTTTAGGACCCGAACTTTGCTATTTTATTTCAGGACCTCGAACTTTTTACAGCTGAAATCAGGACCTCATTCAAGACTGCCGTTAACAATAGCAAACTCCGTTTCTCTCTCTCCTCATCTCCTCATATTCCAAGTCTTCATCCTCTCTTCTTCCCGTTTTACCCAAAAAAAAAAAAACATTTCCAATTCATCATTGATCACTAATATATTTTACCTCATCCTTCCACTTTTAATTTGCTTCAGTATACGTTGTATATGTTTGGCAAATGTCAATCTAGCTAGGCTTTTGAATCCTTCTCCTCAACTTTCTTTTACCCACCAAAAATTATTCAAAAACTATCAAATTTTTGGAGGAAATACCCAGAAAAATTCATAATTTAATTGGATATGGCCCATATGGGTATCAAATAGAAAAAGGTTAAGGGTTTAAATTATTGAGAAAAAAGTTTTAATAAATTTCATGATGGTTTTTTTTTCTTCCTATAATCATTAATTTCATAGGTGTGAAATTTTTTTGCGAAATATATTGGTTTAATTGCTCCGATGATCTTGAGCATCTCTATATTAATTAATTGGTATGATTTTCTGAAAATACATATTCCTCCCCTTTTCTTTTCCTTGAAACAAATTTGATGAGAAAACATGACGATTTAGATGGCGGCATGTTGGTGTTTGACTTGGCTGGGGTGGTGCACTGATGGGTTGACGGAGATGAGGTCCTGCATGTCGTCCTTTCGTCTGAGATATTCACACTATGCGATGAATTATCATTTACATTATGATGCCATTTGATCATCAATTTGATGAATTTGGCTGGAATTAAATTGATTTGGGGGATAAAAAAACAGAGGAGAGAGAAGGATGAGTGGAGGTGGGACCTGGTAACGGTGTTAGTGAAATTGGATGGAAAATTAGATATAGGTCCTGATTTCAGCTATAAAAAGTTTGGGGGTCCTGAAATCAAAATTTTAGTAAAGTTCGGGTCCTAAAAAACCTATTAACTCGGATGAATAAAAGTCACAGAAAAAATAGAGTATTATTTTGTTTTTCTAAAAGGCACATAAAGAGAAGTTTATCATTTTTTTTTCTTGAAACACTCTAAACCTATACCTAGTACGGAGTATATAGTATAAGTGGCCAAATAGGTATAAAAAGTACAAGTTTTTACCACATTGGTAAAGTGGATATATTGTTATTAAAAACAGCAACGAAGGTCATATAAGCCTACAATTTGTTTATGTTGGAAAAATCTACAAAAAAAAAAAGTGTTTATTGAGTTAAAACCAAAAATACTAAAATAATCGAAATTAATGTGGTATGGTTTAGTACTCCGTCCTATGATTTTATTTGCCCAAATAAAATTTTCATTCTTAAAGTTTTTTTTTTTTTTGAGGGTACATTCTTAAAGTTGAAGAGAACAAAACTTAAAAACGAAAAAATAAAAAATGAGAAAAAGAGTTGGGGGGGGGGGGAGATTGTAATCTAATCCAAAGAAACACCATCCCTCCATTTTTTTTTCCCACTGAAATGATGCTCTTACATTCTGAAACTTGTAAGACACACACATTTCCTGACCAAACTCCATGGTCCTCAAACTTCAAAAAACACTGTCAAAATTGCATCATTTCCCAACTCAAACTCAGCAAATCCCACCATTCCCATTCCCTTTCCCTTTCCCTTTCCCATTCCCTTTCCCTTTCCTCTCCCACTTCACTATGGAAGGTGACGATCACAAGAGGCAATGGGAATGGGTGGAGTTGTCCAGCATTCAGCGGAATAGGAATGCTGGCAGCTGCAGTAGTGCTGTCTACGCCTGCGCCTTCCGAAGAGACATTGTCTAACATTCCCCAAACTCTTTCAGGAAAGACCTGTGATAATTCCACCTCTGCTGATTCCCAGGAATGTAAGGAAATGAAAGTGAAGAGAATCCAAAAGCCTAAGTCTAGGAAAGCTGAGACTTGTACCAGTAAGTGTGCCACTACTTGTACGCGTGGAGGCGAAGGCTCCCCTGGTGAAGGTCCACTCAATGTTCGAGGGTATGTTATTATTACTAGCGTGGTCTTAGCTACCACGATCCACTGAAATGCATATATACTAACACGACTTTAATGCATATATACTAACACGACTTTTTGTGTTACCTTTTCCTTTTTTTTTTTATTGCAGTCCTATTGTAGTTTTTAAGCAAGGATTCCGCAGTCGCCAATATTGGTAAGGTTCATTTTTTTTATTAAGGGTCACTCGGAAATAACCTCTCTTTTATTTATTGACAGGGTAAGGTTCTGATTAATTTCTCGTAAATGTGCAGTTTGGTGGAATGCTCGGATATATGCAACTTACTCGACGATGCAGACAAGGGTCGTTAGAGAGGATCGTGATCACAGTATTCCCGTCCAATATATACATCTTGTTTCGACCAGGATTCAGATCAGTTCCAGGTAGCAAGAGCATTATGGTAATCTGTCCTGTGACATTTATTTGACAGTTGTACATGAAACTTTTTAATCAAACGTTGTTCTTCTGAGGAAGATTTTTGTAAAATGCACAAGTTTATGATCAGAGATGCTACAGTTTGTAGTTGAAGATGAGTGATGTACATAATCTCAACATTCTTATTGTTCTTATTACACAGAAATGACATACGGAGTATCAGATTTCTTTTATCTTTGCTCGACTTTTGCTCGAGTGTCTGTCTTGCACTGAAATGCATGATTTTGCTTCTCTGCAAGTTACTGTCAAATTTAGTTTCTCTGATATATATGGTCTTTGAATGTACATTAAGTCGTGCCATATGAAATCTGTCAGTTCTCCTTGCTGTATATCCCTGTCAGCTCACATTCCGGCCTAGGATCAAGCCTGCTCCTGCAGATTTTCTGACCGTCCAGCCTTGCATTGAGATCCATATGTGCAAATAAGTCGTAACACTTTAAGCACACGGCATACCCTCTTGAACTAAGAGAGGTTCATAAGCAGCATTCAGAATATGAATATCTGCCAATTTCCCTCCTCTTCTTGAATGTACCGGTTTTCAACAAAGCGTAATTTAATGCTGATTTTCATAAAGAACAGGTCTTGAAAAACTTTCATATCAGCAAACGGTTGATTCTGAATTTATTTTGCAACCATGAATTGCAATTATAGTGTACAGGACTACAGGTATATACATTATATTTACCAGATAGAGTAGACATCTCCTAATGGTCAAAAACCACCCACTTTATACCTCTAGATCATGATTTACACCGTAAATTTGGGTAGCGATTAGGCTAAACACATCACAGTTAATGTGGAACTATATCAATCGGGCATATCATTGCTGGTGGACCGTATCAGGCAAAAAAAGGTAGCGAAAGCGAGAATCATATGATAGAACACCACAGTTCCGAGAACTAAAAAGCTTCTGCCGCTTTTGAGTTATGTTCTGCTCGATGAAAGCAGCCTGTTCTGGAGGGAGGTACCTAGATATCCACTGAGCCAATTTTGAATCATCAACATAAGTTCTGGCAAAGCAGTGCAGCATCTTCGGAACCAGCAGCTTCCCTTTGTTGCTCACACCAACTGAAGCACGGATAAAATCACGCTGTGCTGCTTCAAGTTCATCCCTGACACTCTTTGCTGTTAATACTTGAACCTGCATCCTCACCAAATACCAACAAATGAGATTTAACAGCAAAAATAAATTAGATCAGATAAATATCAGGAGGAATATATATAACTAGCTTCAATATCAGGTAGGAAGTTGACAACTTTACCGCAGGAGATGAGTACATTCCACAGCTAAGAGCAAATGCAACATTCGGTTCATGGGAATCAATTGCAAATTTCTTTTGCTCCTCCGATACTTTTACCTTGTGAAGAGGAAGAAGCAAAGCCTAATAACAGTCACAGATACATCAGATCCTACAAGCTATATCTATGCAAATTGCTGATCAGAAGAAACTTATAGAAAATCCACGAAAATAAGAGACCCGTCTCATCATATGAGGTGGTCTCATACTAGATTGTGTCAAATATGAAGGGGGTCCATACAATTTGTGGACGATGAATAGGTGGCCTCATCTTCAGAATAACATATTCAATTGCAGCAGCGCTAAATAGATGCCCTCCAACTGTATAAGCTGCCTGAGAAATACGACCATACATGAAACGGCAGTCAGAAATCTAAGGATCTTAAAACTCTCAAAGATCAGACTGATGTCACTATAAAAAGTTGCTTGATATATTTTCATCCTAAAAAGTAAAGAAACTGTCCTAGTTTTTTTTGTTTTTTTTTAATATGTTGCACATTTCTGGTGTCATATAGCTCGATGAAGTTTGAACAAATTTGTCCAGATTGGTAAAAGGAAAGAAGTCTCTTCATTAATGAAAATCCAAACCTTCTGGAGCAATGAAAAGAACTTTGACTCGCTTCGAGGGACTCCGTATGCTAGATAAGCCTGCATTGCATGCAAAATCACAATGCATCAAGTTCATGTCTAGACAACTTAATTAATCAAATGAACTTACGAAATGTAGAAAACTGACATGCATCATCAAGGCGTTATACAAGTTGATCCAGAAGGCCAGCTTTTCATCACTACTCAAGAGGATAGGGTTGACTTTGGCTAGTTGCTCAACAAGTATTCTGTTCTCCAAACAAGAAATACAAAATGAACCAATCAGCACCTGGTTCATAACCATAAAAACATTGGCATACATATCATTTGTCAAAATTTGTGACATAACATGGATACAAGACAAGGATAACCCAAAAAATAAAATAAAAAAAGGTTCTTGTTTCATTGAATGGCGCGAGGAATTGAAATTAGATAACATAAGCAAGAACGGCATCTGATATAGCTCACTGAACTGTACAAGATATTAAAATCACCCACTCCAAAAGCAAAGGATGCTTACGCTACTGATACTTAAGAAAATAAATGATACGTCCTTTTATGTCAGAGGCACAGCTGAAAAATGCAAGGGGTTTGGATGTCTGAACTTTTCCAACAACCTAAACCAACGGAAGCATACTCAACAGCTACTAGATATTACCACAAGAAACATTATTCAAGTAATAAGAAAAGCTCAAACAGTAAAGAGTAGTCCCTACTTGAGGTTCCCTTGAAGTGTTCGTTTCACATCAGAGTTAATTTGAAAGGCTGAATTCTTTACCTGAACCTCCGTAATGAACCTGCGGCATATTCTAGCTGTCTTTTCCCAACTGACATCCAATAAACTTCTGTTGCAAATCCATATCTCCCAATGTCCAACCAACTCAATTTTCCAGTCACTTTATAAGGATCAAAGGCATTTTCTGTACCCAATACCTCCGAATCAATGGGCACTTCAATCTGTGGGCTCTTTGCCCACATGGGAACCATCAAATGTTCAGATAGCGACCATGAGGGTGTGTTAGATGGTTGACCATGGGGTGAGCAAGAATTATCCGTAGGAGTAAACTGAAAACTGTCCGCAGTATTCAAATTTGATGGAGATGGGCATTCCGATAAAGAGATGAAAATACTTCTCATGCATCGCACCATCTCCTCTGACAATAGATTAGGGTGATTCCAGAGACGGTTAGTCGAAGGCTCTTTTGTAAGCTTACCCAAATTTACAGGTGCAAGAATCTCAGGGTGCATCTTTTTAGATAATTGATTCACCTGAAATGCACAGCTCGGATTTGATGTCAGAAGTTTAAATGAAAAGTCTTAAAATTTGTGTAGCATGCAACAACAAATATCAACAAGGTAGCACAAGACAAAATACCACAAGACCAGAGGGCGAAGTGAGCATAGATTACGACACACTTTTGTAGGTTATGCCTTTGTAAATTAGCTTCAGGAATTTGGGGCAGCACATTACAAAAACGACAACACCAAATGAAGGGTCCACATCTACTATCTCATAAAAGCAATTATAATAGATTTCTGTTCAATTTTAGATGACTCAATAACAGACATAGCGAACAACTAATTATTGTCGTTCATGCACCCATACTAGTAGTAACACTATGCACTACTAATTCATGTAACACTATGAACTATGATTTCACGTAGTAGTATGAGCTGTAATTTCATGCAACATCATGAACTACTAATTCCCAGAACAGTGAACTATTATTTCAAGTATCTAAACAACTAGAAATGTTGACAACACACTTTCCAGTTATCCTCCTCGGGTGCAAACACTCCAAAATCTATCACGTGAATGTCTGCTCAGAAAAATGCATACTAGGCCTTTAACATTTTCACCTTAAAACAAGAGTCCCCATGAAATGGCAAAAATATAATAGCCATGTAAAGTTGGTATAATTTGGGTGGTAGATACCTTCCACGAAGGCGAAAATGTCTTCTTGGAGTATGTATTCTGCAAACGGTATTCTGCAAGTCTTCTTTCATTTCTTTCTTGGCTAAGTTGAAACTGGAGAGAAACCATCTCTTCTTCTAGCTTCGAAACTGTCGCCTCCAATGCTACAATGCTTGTCACTAATTCCATTGTCTACATAGAGCAATTGCAATTAGCATCTCGGAAGAATAGAGAATCACAACTCATAGCTGTAAGCGTGTCACAGACAAATTCTTGACATCAAATGCTGACAACTCATAACTGTTTAAAATCATTTCAAACTTTACCATCTACAACAGTGTGGAAAGTGGAAAGTGATCAGGAGGTCCATCTAATCTAAAATTTTAGTCTAAAGCCCCAAAGGTAGACAATAAAGGGTTAGGCACGTTTACAATGACTATACAGGAGCAATCTAACCCAGCCTAATCAACTGAGGTACCTATATCCTATACTAGCTTAGCTTTAGCATCAATAAAAAGCAAAGATAATTTAATTTAAGGAGTATTCGAAGAAAAGGCAAAGATTTCACACCTCAATTTCAAATCCATTTTATTATCCCAAAGGCCAGCACATTTAAGATGTTGACTACCAATTCATATGATTAGGAGATAAGAAAACACCAAAATAAATCTCAAGAATGCAAAACTTTTAATCTTATCATACATGTTCAGGGAAGTGTGATGGAGTAGCGAAATCAACAAACTTCTTCTCCATAGCATGTTCCAAAGTAGCATGCAGCTCCTTCTCTTCCTGCAACTCTTGTTGTAAACTATCGACCTAAAGAAATAATTCACATCAACACAGTGACATAGCTCACAAGAAGCAGCAGCCAGGATCCTTCAATTGAAGTTAGAAAAAAAAAATCAATAGAATTGACGAAACAAGTAAGGTGTCCTCATTGCCTACGCAAAATAGCAACATAAATGTCCGACTCCTTTGCAAATGAAAACAAAGGGGTCACTCGAAAGACATCTACTACCCTCACCCAAAAAGAAGCAAGAAAAATAGAATCCAGCAAACATAGTCAATGCAATGAATTTGCCTTAACAAACGCAAATTACTTACAAATGCACTTGAAAATAGATTATCTTGAGAACTTAGAATAGCTATAAGAACTTAAAAGTCCCTCAACTAAGGCACTTAGTGATGAGGAAACAGTATGACACAGCACATTCCTTGGAAGTTCAGCAAGAACCTTTGCCACCACTTTATACATGTTGAAATTATTCACCTTGGTTGATCTATCCTTTATATGTACTAGAGCAACAAAGTTAGCAATCATGCTTCTACTTGTCCCATGCTAATAAAAAAACCATGGAATACAGCACCTAATTCACCCTTAATGACCTCCTAACACCCCTGAAAAGACCATAGTTTCAAACTTCATTCGTTGATGTTGATGTTGATTTTGATGTTGCCGCTGCCTATCCTTCAAAACTATATTATAGTGATGGCTACAATGAGATAGCCTTCGTAAACAGAAAGATCAACTGACCAACTGCCTGCCTCCAAAATGGAACTCTATTCCACAAATCATATGAGCTTTATTCAGATGATGCTTCATGAATACTCAATGGGTCAGAATGAAGGGGTCCGACCAAACAGAGATTTTAAGAGCCCCATCTCAACTTTTGACCAGGGTTACCAATACACTCCAACCCCTTCCACATTTCATACTGATACTCAGGCCTACCATAAACACTTACGTAGGATAAGCTAGTACAAAGTCCATTTTGTTTTGTACATCAGAAAGACGATGCTGGTTTTTGGGAAGAAGAGCAAGGGTTTGTTCAGACCCAAAACGTTGAAAAACTGCCAACATTTTCTAGCAATGCAATCTCATCAAATAACTGCCAGTCTAACACACTTGCCAATGACATAAACGGAGCTGAGCCCATACGACGATTCAAAGAAGGAAAAGGACTTGTCAAACATGCATAACAGACACAATATTTATCCCCACATAAGTTTGTGAATAAAATTGACTTGACACAGGTGCTTACATCTCTTTCAAGCTGAAATTTGTATGCGCAAACATTATCGCGTCTCTCATAGTATTTGGACTTCCGAGCTTTAGAAAGACCGCCTGCCTGTAAGACACGAACCATTGTCCATAATCACAGAGTATACCACAAGTCCAATATTGAGATGAGCAATAGCAATCATTACGTATGTTAAAAATTTTACAACAAAAAACCCTTAGTCCCAAAAAAGAAAATTTACAAATCCCACGACCAGAATTTCGCATTTGCTATTTTAACACATGATTATTCTCAGCTATTATAAAGAGTCGTAAATCATTCACAGAGATGACAGCTCTCCTACATTTTAAGTTTCTTTTACGCCACTACCATCCCTAGCGTCTACCATATCTCAACTTTTACACGGCACACAATTTACCCAGAGTTGTGCAAAGGAAAGGGCAACATAACATCATACAATCAAATACAACCAACCAAGAAAGTACCCTTTAACAACCACATTTCCCCTAAAAACACCATTTCCCTACCACATTTTCACATGCCACCAAAAACAGTTGCCAATTCCGTGAATAAAAATTCGAATTCGAGATGTGTCGAAAACTCACCTTGAAAGAGAACCACTGACTGAGACCCTCACTAAACCTGGTGTCTGAACTACCATCAGCAGTCCCAAGAGATGCACACTCATGTGCACTACTATCATTTCTACACACACACAAAAAAAAAAAAAAACCAACAGATTAATAATATTGCAAAATTTTGATTAACGCAATTTAAACAATAAACAACAATACATTTCCAGCACAAATTACACCAAGCATTGAACAAGTCAAACACAATGATAAATTGAAAATGGAGGGAAAATTAAGCATTTCAAACATACCTATAAACCCAAGAACTATATAAACAAAAATAGAATGGTAAAAACAAGAAAACCTATATATAGAAATATACCCAAAAATTCAATCATTTAAAAAAGAGAGAGAGAAAAAAATAAGGGGCACTTACATATTCATAGTTGAAGCAGACAACAAAGCTAATGGTTCAGCCATTGTCTTCTTAATCATAAGATTGAATCTTTTCAACGATGGCGCTATTCCGCCATTAAAACAAGCTTCAAACACAAGCTAAATTTTCAGGGTTTTATCAGAGAATGATTCATATGCCCAGAAAACCCAAAAAAGACTGAAACTTTGACAGTAAAAATCACTTGAATACAAACCCCACCAAAAAGACTGAATCTTTTCACCAATGGCGCAATTCCGCCATTATAAGAAGCTTCAAAAACAAGCCAGATTTTCAGTGTTTTATCAGAGAATAATGAAAATGCCCAGAAAACCCAAAAAAGACTGAAACTTTGACAGTAAAAATCCCTTCAAAAACAAAACCCACCAAAAATGAAAGTGAAGTAAATGGAATAATCAATCACTAAAAAAAAGGAAGTTGTTTGGTTGCTGAAAATGGGGGGGAAATCTTAGTGAGGAAGATGTAAAGAGAAAGTGCAGCAAAATGACAGAAATGAGAGAAATGGGGAGGGTCAGTGGTGAAAAAAAAGCTGTGTTCATGTGACTCAAAAAAAAAAAAAAAAAAATTTGTAACATTTTTATTAACATTTAATGTAAAATGAGTGTAACAGTTGGAGGTCATTTTCATTTTCAAAGTTCAAACCAAACCAAACAGTCCCTTAGCTTAATAATAATAATAATAATAAATATAGTTTGATCAATCCATTACACTTTTCTTGTTTATCAACCTGCAATCATGCTTACCAGATTTTAAGTTCCATGGGAATTTTTTTTATTTATGGTGTATTTAAGAGCAAGGGCTAATTAATGTCATATCTTATGAATTATTATGAGTGACTTGTGACATTCCCTTCTTTGTCATCAAATGGTCATTGATTCATAGTTAGGTCCTTGGATGAGATGTTAATTGTAGGACCACGGGTTTTTACGGTATCAAATTTGATCGTTGGATTGTACTTGGTTTTTAGACAGTTAGGTGTGTTGAGTCAAATCGATTGTTTACGATGTACTGAAGAAAATAGAGTTTAAATTGCGTGTATTGTTGATGGAAATATTGAATTACAAATTTTCAAAGAAAATAGCGTATCTCGAAATATTAAATAACGACTAATGTGAATGATGACTATTTGGAGTTTTCCTTTTTTTCTAGAGGAGTTATGAGTTATAATTTCTTGAGACATAATTATTGTGTTTCAATAGAATTACTCATCTTTCAAGATTTTATGGGAAGATAGGGACTATACTTAGTTTTTTAATTTATATAATAATTAGTTATTAAATTACACAAAACTAAAAACGAAAGCAACAATAACGTCGAGTCATGATCGAAATCGCTCCACTTTATGCAAAATTTGTCACATGCACAAGAGTGTACAAGTGCCAAGTCGACATGATCATACAACTCTTAATTGTATTGGATCATATATACATGCATCATTAAGCCAAAATCCATAACATGAAGACCAAGATTTTTGCATACACTTTCAATACTTATTGAATATACACTGTTGACTAGAAGACTCACAATTTCCAATGACTAACTTGTCAAATGTCAATCAACATTTAATAGCACTGGCTAAATCTCAGGAATATTAATCATGCTACTACTATACTTTATGTGACTAGTAGGGTTACAACTTACAAGGGTCTGTCTCCACTAAGAAATAGATGAACTCCAATTCTCCAAAGATAAAGAAACATTGTGGTTGTTAGTACAAGTTTTCAGGTTTCATCAGTTGCGTAATCTATAACACTAAATTAATATTATTAAATAGGATTGTCTTGCGCAAATTAACTGTAAAATCTATATTAAGGATCGTATAAAATCGTGCATGGAGTGAACCCGTTAGCCATCTATTGATGTGTTATGTGTACCAGCACTTCATTGTGAAGGTGGTTTACGAACTCATATTTTGTGACAGTATATGGTACTCAAGTTGTTATCCTGAAAAAAAAGTTTGCAAAGGGTCTAAGGTCTGCACAATAACCTTACACAGGGTGTTCTACTGCCAGTTGCTGCAATATGTACATAGATGGAACTCAAACTGTCATTTCTCATATAAATGAAACATGAAATGATTATTTTTCCTACCTATAAGGCTTTAACTAACTAATCACATGCTTAGAGAGACTTAATTTACAAGAGAGAGAGAGAGGGGAGAGGAGATCTCTAGATGAGGAGAAAACGAAAGTAATACAGATGAAAGAAGCAATCGGTGACATCATGAGGAGTTCTCGACAATTGAGATATCCGTTGTAGAATTCAGCTTTGCTTCGTGGCAGGGCTTTTTGTGGCACGGCTGCTGCTCTAAATCCTTGCATGCATCAGCTCCGCGCTTTACTGGCAACGTGGATGAGGAACCAGTTTTGGACTCAGAAGGCTTAGCAGGTGATTCCGGAGAAGGAGGAGATGTGGGATTATGCAGCTCTTGTTCTGGCTCGTCACTGGTAACTGATGATATGGATTGTGTTGAGATTAAGGCAGAACGAGCTTTTTGCTGATCTTCTAAGATCTTTTGTAGGTACCGTGCATGTTCCTCTATGCGTACCTGAAGTTGCCTTTGCACCTGAATGGAGAACAGAATCAGAACATTCGTTAAACCTAACAAACAAGGATACTATCAGTAACTCCCAGCTGTGTACAGATAAAGACCAGCAGAAGGCAGGTCGAAAAATCAAACTGGTGTCTGCAGTGTGTCTCTTCTGCTAGTAACTTCAACAAAAAAAAAAAAAAAAAAAAAAAAAAAAGAGAACAGTAGAGCAAATTAGAAATTACCTCAAGTTGTTCATGCAGCTGTTTCTGCACTTCCATTTGCATCCTAAGAGCCTCAGTTATACTCCTACAACAATTTACAATGAAGAAAACATGAACAATTGTCGAGGAAACAAAAAACAAAGACCAAGAGAGGATATAATTGCTAGATATGGTAAACATGACTCACCCTTTACTTAAAGCATCACTTTGTTTGCTGCCTGACTGGGACTTTTTGTCTTCTGAACTAGAAGTCTTCCGCTCTGCAGTAGACATCGAACAAAAAATATCTAATTTCTGGAAACGCAGTGTTATGAAGCTGTGACATACTTAGTGAAGGCCGAAAGGCTTAACTAACTTCATGCTGCTTGATGTAGGCATCTCCAACTGAGTACTAATTACTAACGAATGATAAGCAATGGGTTTGGATGACAACTGATGTAGATGTGTAGAGGAGAGCACTTATTCTCAGGCAACATGATCAGGCCTAGTCAAGTTCCTAGCATGAATTGTATTCTAGTAAAGCTATGAACTAGATTCAAGATGTTACGATACCAAGATGTACTGAAGAGTGAGAAGCGACCCGCAGCAGGGAAGGAGATTTAAGACAACAGTGAAAAGCAGATTCAAAATTCTCTCTTTCAAGGACTCCTTAAAGAAACTCTAGCTTAATTGACATGAGAGCTACACTGCAGGGGAGGAGGAGCCTTAGATAAATCAGCAAATAGGACATCAAAACAATATCATAAACATCCTCATTCTCCTAATCAATCAGTCTAGAAGTTTTTACAAATTCTTAAGCACATCATAAACTTTTGCTCATGCCACCCAATCACAGGCTCACATCTTAAGAAAATAGTTGCAAGACATTAGCTCAACATATGCTTACAGAGCATAGACTGAGAGGGGGCATCTGTCTCCCTGACTTTGTGAAGTGATAGTAAATCATAATCAATTAACAGGATTCAGTTACAAAAGCATTGAATAACTTAAGATTTACGCAAAGAGTAAGTGTAACCAGAGTGTCTAAGCATAGTTTACCATGTGTCTCATACAAAAGTTATAGAGATAGACGGTATTTTTCTTTTATCAAGAAACCAGCAATTTTGGGCAACTAGAAATTCTTGAAGAGTCTTAAAGTCAGTTGCATATCTCATAGTCCAAGAGTTTTTTACAGCAATTGTAAAAATCTTTTATAAAGTTTGCTAACCTTCTTTTTTCTCTGGTATGTACTTTGCCACTCTGTACTTCTGCGGTAGAGGAAAAATGGAACATTCTGAGCCAAAACCAACAGCATAGACTTTACTGGAGATTTGTGTAGCAAAATTCTCTTCTTACCTGCAAGTGGCTTTTCACATGATAGATAGTGATCCCTTCAACATTCATGAGCTTTAAGACACCTTTTGGAGTTGCCTCTGCAATTAAAGGTACAATAAGCAATGCCCACAGAAGTCAACGGAACTACTGACTCTCAAATTCAAGAGCTATCTCTACACAAGTATTTTATTCGAATTTCGAGAAACAGCCATGACCTCAGAAGCCACAGAAGACAAAACTTAATCTTACTCTCAGCCCCATCTAGTTTGTTGACAGCAGCCACAAAACGTTCGTGGAGTTCAGGTGTCCATCTCATTCTTGGCTTATGACTTGTGGCAGTCTCGGGTGCTTTCTGACTAGAAATTACATCTACAGATGATGGAACTGATTGCAGATCGTTATGCGCAGCTGACTCAGCTGGCCTAGATGCCATTGGAGATACCTCATATATTTCCTAATATTACAAAAGGAATTGAAAGTAACAAAATGATCAGCTTTTTACGAGAAATGCAAGAGAGTTACCAAATAAGAATTGGTAGAAGCAGTCATGGTAGTGAGGCAGGATCCAGATCTTAATGCATGTGACGAATCAGCTCAAGTGTATGCATGCACAGAGCAAAATATATACCTCAGATGAGGTTTTCTAAGCATGTAACTCAGACTAGTATGCAATTTACATATCAAGAAAAGGTAGCTCAAGTTAGGATACTAACTAAAAGAAAGCGCCACGCAAAGTTCAGTGCCTAATACGAAGTTCACCCATTGTTCAGAATACGTTCTGCAATGCCAGAAATAGAGAGAAATGACAGGTCTCCTTGGAAGATAACACACACAGGAATGACAATTTTGCGAAGATGTTAATGTTATCAACCTTGACATCGACATAGTTGTGACTACTTAATAAGTGTACAGTGTACCTATAACTTACATCAATTCCAGGCATTTCTCCGCTGTCAGTCATCGCGAAGTGAAGCTCATCAGACAGTAGCTGTAGCTCCAACTGCTCATTCAGAGCGAAAGAATCGCTACCACAAGTCACATCATCAAAGTCATCATCAGTTACGTTTCCAGGATAATTAAGAAAATCCCTAAATGAATTCTCCGAGTGCCTTTGTTCATATAGACTCTCTGAATCATCTTGCACGTGTAAATGAGTCTTGGTTGAATGAACAGAAGATGTGGACGAAGGAGTAGATGGAGTTGGGAGGAACGGAAGATTCCCAAGCTGCCTCTGGGCCTCTGAACTAGATGAAGATGATAGATATAAGTTGGTGCAGAACGTCGAAGCACGAGATGGTGCAGATTCAAGATGACCATCGGAACTAGATGGGCAAACGTTAGTTAGTCCGGGTTTTCCAAATGCTGGTGCAGAAAAGCGATTTGGAGGTCTTGACTTGTCTGTTTTATCAAAAATAGAAGGATGTGAAGAATCACTAGACACTGAACCTTGGCATGTTTTGGCACATGACAAGCCAACAGGAGGGAACGGTGAATGATAAGCAGTAGCTCCTTTGCCAGAGTTGCGTATAGTAATGGGCGCTCTACCAGGGTGATTCATTGCAATTTTATCTACAGAACTGGTTGATGCAGAATCCTGAACCTACACCCTCAAAATTTTCAAATCAGAACCTGAACCTACAGCCTCAACCTTATAGTGGGAAATAGGACAGCGAGCAGATATAATGGGCAACTGACCACAATGAAAGTGAAACCTAAATGTAACCGGTTAAATGCAAGATGAAGAAATGTTTTTGAAAAATCAAACATCAGATGAGTAAGAATTCAAGTACACAACCAGCAATTAACCAAATGACGAACAGGAATCTAAGAGTTAGCACAAAATCGCACCTAGTGTCTGATAATGTGGTGCCAAAAAGGTTACTATACGATTCGAAATGAGATCAAGAAACTCATGCTTTCAATAAGTGATTTATCCTGGACCAGATTCAACCCATCCAATCTATTCCACAACTGGTTTCTTAGGGCCTGTTTGGTATTGTTTTCTGTTTTCTGTTTTTTTGAAAACCAAAGACCCGTTTTTTGAAAACCAGAAAAAGTGGTTTTCAGTTGTCAGTTTTCATTTTCTATATGACTATTATAGAACCAAATGATTTAATGTTAATTTTGTAACTTATCTAACTAAACTTTTTACGCAAAAAAAACAAAAAATGAAAACGGCAGTGATACGTAGCAATCTTTCTCAAGCTTCTTAATAGAGTCAGGGTTCATCATTAAAGGAGCAACAGAACCTCAATGCTGCAATACGACGAGCATTTGGCTTGCGTTCCAATCAACTATTATACTATTTAGCATTCCCAGGAAACCCAAAGCATGTATACTTTCTGCACATAGACAAACAAAAATCAGAGAAATATATAACCACTCCGAACAAGCAACTGTATGAACCTATGGTTACGTTGTCAAGAAGTAAAACAACCTAATCTAGTAAACTGTTCAGTAACCACTGAGAACCTCTCACATTATTAGATAGAACATTTGTTAGCATGCCAAGAAACAAGTGAATCTAACCTAGCCATTCAATTCTATGAGCTCAAGCTAAAGCATAATCATTACAAGGCTATTATAATCATTCATAGTTTCATATCAGATTTTTTAAAGAGCTAGATGCAAGCAACCTTAACAGGACTTTAAAATAGCCTTCCATACGAGTTTCTCCAACAGACTGGTGCTTTTCGAATACTAAATCAGACTAAAAAAGGCTCTTTATTCTCCAATCACATCATCTTATGACACATTGACATGTAACCAAGAAAACCACAGGCCTAAAAACAGCACCAGAAATGCCCATCTAGCACGAGGAGCATTCCCAAGTTGCCCTCTCACAAAGACGAGTGTAAAAATCAATTTCGGGAGTTCAAAGAATCTATATCACCTACCCCCAAAATAGCCCATCCTATGTAATACCTACCTTTTCGTCTACTTTATACCTAAGCTAGTTTCATAGCTTTCCTGGCATTTCTGGGCTAAACATTCCAGAGTTACTAATTATAGAAAATACATAATATTTCATGCTAAACCCCCAATTACTTCAAAAACATAACACCACCAGAAAAGTTCACTTTTTACCTAATTTAGCATACAATAATCATGTAAAGTCATAAACCTCCATCAGCAACAGAAATTACTACAGTAAACTAACAGTAAAAAATTACCCAGAAGAAAATAGCAGCAACTCAAGCATTTGCATTTGTAGAATGTAAAAGTTATTGACAGAGAAAGTTCAAAACTTTTACCTGAAAAGTGAAAACCCAGAAACATAAACTGTCTGAAAGCAGTAAAAAATGGGCTTCTCAGGTGGTAAAAACAGCAGATCAGGAAGAGGGTACTTTGCTATAGATGAGGTAAAATAATCAGACACAGGAAAAAAGAAAAAAAAAATCAGCAGTGAGAGAAAACAGACACAGAAGACAGAACACAAGCCACAGAAGAGAACACCAAGATGTGGGAAATGATTTGAGGGTGATGAGTGATGATTATTGTTGTGAATAAGGACAAATTGGGCAGTCCTAGTCACCCATATGCACTATAGTCATTATTTAACTTATGTCATCATCATCATCAACTTGCTTACTTGCCTTTAGCCTGGTGATTAACACACTTTGCAGTTTGCACTAATATTCAAATCATCAATTACTTACCTACTACAGTATCTTACCAAGTACTCTACCAAGTTTTATTTTCTTGGACTTTTTATCCACTTCTCCGTTCACACTTGCAATTGCAATTTGAACAATTTGCAGCCAGTGCAGTTTACGTAATTATTATCGCGACTTGATTACGTGTTGGTACATTTTTATGTACTGCGTCTGAATTTCATAAGAAGTGACGTATACTAAATAATACCGATATATTTCGTGTAAAGTCATTTCACATCAACATTTATGAGAAACAACCCACTAAGGCACTAACAGACCAAAACTTAGATTGATTATAGAGTAAGTCTAAAACAATCAATAATGGAATTTTTTGTCGATCAATCTACATCAAAGATAACATTACGATTTGTCACCTACAAAAAAAACTTTGTATAATCAATGGACCAATTCTTGTTAAGACAAAATCGTACCAAAGTGATTAGGATACTTAATTACTAGCTAGTAAGTAGTAACCATCAATTGCTACTATTTGCTAAATCAACAACTATTGTAAATATTTAAATAGCATGGATTATTGTGTCGTAGAATTCAAAGTCCTCTTCTTTTCAAACAAATTTCCTAACCACACTAACCATCATCATCTACTTTAAACCATATCACTATTTTCTCTTGGATCTAATTCTTTAGGCCCTAAGTCCTTGGTATAATCATGTGAAGATAACATAAGATATTAGGAGATCATCGTAGAATGAATATTCATGGTCTTGGTTTGTTGGCTCTAAGTACCCTCCATACGTTAACATTGTTTTTTAATGTTAGTTTCCGGAAGGAATATCTCGTTATGGTATTACTTTAATATAATTAATATTATTGTGCACCAATAATTAGCATTTTAGCACTGAGTGTGTGGCCTTTTGTGGTTTTGTCTCCGTCATGGAATTAGAATCACGCCCCCACCAAAACTTGTCAAAAATGGACTCATCCACAATGCAACTCATAGTTTCAGTTTTGGTATACGTATGGCAACGGTGAAGATCATCTGTCCCATTTTCCTATCTCACTCTGTGTACCCCTCCAATCACGTGCTACTATTTCTGATATAGCAGGATCATAAATTTATAAGGATGGTTACTGCATGATTTTTATAGATATATAGGACCTCAAGGATGAACAATTTTCAGTTTGGACCAAAAATAGACCAAATTGGAGAGTTCGATCTAGACTGAAAATTGATCAACTATATTTTGGACCGGTCTAATATACGTTATAAACTTGTAATTGTTGGAACTAATTTGCTTAAAAGTGTATCCTTTGTAAACATTATATATGAAATCTTTTATGAGTGTCAATTGACTATATATCGATGACTCTTTTGATGTACAAATGGGCACCATCGTCATTTTAGCTTAAATCTCTGTTATTTTGGATTTTTTTTCCTTTTTATCATTAAAGTGGATTGGTCCCGAACAAAATTTACACTATATAGAGAGTTGTGTATTGTAAAGGCCCCTTATAAAAATGAAAATGATACAAATCTCATCTTTGAAAGTTTCTCTTGCAAAATCCATTTTTCTTTCTATTAGTAAATCTTATGCAACTTTCTAACGCTTACGACAAATTAATGATCATTGAGCCTGTTATTTGTTGATTAAATAGCTCAAAGCCTCAAACATTAGTACATTACCTTTGTTATCATTTTAGTAAGTCGTACCATCTTCCACAATCTCATATTCCTATAATAATTTTTGATACATCAAATATGAGGTTTCAGTTATCAATACTACCCGTTCTAACGTAATAGTTAGAGCTCTCGACCAGGATAAAGGATGTGATGCAAGTACGCCTGATCAGGTTGTTGAAACTCGCACAGAACATATGGCTAGTCTGTATCACGCTGACACAGAACAGATGTCTAGTCTGTACGCAGATACTCGATTCGGTCTAGGCGTTGGAGTATTTCCCATATTCGAATCTGGGTGATGCGAGATCACTTTCCATATTATTAGATAATATTATTTACCTTATTGTTGTTGGAATAAAATTAAGGGATAAGTAGAGTTCTTATTTCCTTAAGGGGGCGTTTGTTTGGGGGTGTTCAAGAAAGAGAAAGGGAACCTTACCCTTTGTGAGTGTTTGGTTGATATTTTTTGTGATTTTCATTACCCATTTTCCTTGTACGGATTACCCCAAACCCCTCAATCTCCATTCCCTCATCCCTCCAGGGTTTTGATAATTACCCACTTTGGGGGTTTCACATCTCACCCACAAAACAATCCTTGACCACCACAACCACTGCATGTCCCACCACCAAAATCAATCATACTACCACACAACCACCCATCCACCACCGACAACCCAAAGGCACCACCGCACGTCCGCACATCTTCCATTTGCAACCTACCCAGTAACACCATACATCAAATACCACCACCATAAACCCATTTAAACCGCCGACAACCAAGCCCATCTCATTTCAATCGCTACCGTGGCGGTCGCCGATCGAAGAGGACGATGGTAGCCGTGAATATATAGCTTGGATGCGGTGGACGAAGGGCGTATTGATGAGGTGGGGCTCCGGTGTAGATGGTGTTGGTAGGCACGACAATGGAGATGGAGGAGAAGAGAGAGAGAGAGAAAGGGATAAGGTCAGATGGTATGAGGAGCAGGGGGGCCATGGATGTGAAAATAGCAGGTGGACAGCCGGGAAAGAAAGAAAAGAGGAGGGTGAAGTTCCAGGAATCAGATTTGATTATCTTAACCAACCAAACACATGGGGGTATTTGGGGGGTTTTCTTTCCTTTCCTTTCCTCTCCCTTTCTAATTCCCTTTCCCTTTCCCTTTCTAATTCCCTTTCCCTTTCCCTTTCCCTTGTCCAAACCAAACGGCCCCTAAAAGTCTTAGTTACCATATTGTATTAGGATTAGTTTAAGATAGATTCTAGAGCTTATGTTTACTATTTAAACAAAGTATAGGACGTTTCTTTTAGGTATCAAGTGTATCGTTGAATTAAAGAAAAGCAACAAAAGAGTCTGAGAAAGGTTTTCTCACCCCTTTGCATTCGTTTTAAGTTCTAAAGGTAATTGAACTCAAGACAGGGAACGGAAGACACTCGTTCTATCGTTGATCGGCTAGAGGTACTAGAGGTCAAAGGCTAAAACTAAACGACCGTACTGTTTAGGGATTGGCTTAGTTCGATTGGGTCTCTAAGGGCTGAGATTCATTCGTCCATATCTTTATTTTTCGTTCTCTAAACTCGAAACAGCACAGACCAGCAGTCAGTCCTGTACCCACGAGTTTTCAGAGAGCAGATTTCTATCCTGTTCTAACGTACAGACCAGAATTCAGTCATGTTCGCCCTGACCAGAGTACAGATTCCTGTTCTGTACTGCAGTAAGTTCTGCACGCATTCGTACTCGTATCAGGATGTCCCCATTCAATTCTATTATTTCACATATTCTATCCCTGTAGCCTTTGGTCAAGTCTAATTGATTGAACCTAAGAAATTCTGATCATAAACCGATGTTCAAACCTATTTCTAGTTCAACTATTCCAATTTGGCTCTATGAGTTGATTTATAAACATAGCAAAGTCATCCTTTTCTCCGATGTGAACAAAATGCCCACACGCTTGGAACTCCCCGTCATTTTAGGTAGTCCTCTATCTTCCTTACACTTTCTACGTAACAAATTTGTACTAATTCACTCATACACGCTCTTTACCATCAACAATATATCTCGATAGCTACTATTCATGAATTATATTGTTAATCCATATTATATTATCGTCAAATAGATTGCCTTCGTAGTAGATCTTTCGAACGTAATCAAATATAAATACAGAGTAGCTAATTGATATAAAGAAAAAAAAAACAAAAATGTAGAAATTTTAATTTGTAAAAAAGAAAGCTTTGAATGTGTTATGGATCCGCCATGTGCGAAGCGTGAAGCCTACAACACAAAGAAGAATATAATAACAAAAAAGTCAAAGTGTGTCTTATTTACGTCAAAAATTCCATTCTTTTTTCCTTCATTCTTCAACTTTAACCCAAATTTACAGGAACCCAACAAATATATTGAAAAAAAATGGAATACATTACAATAAATCCCGTTATTAATGCTTCAAGAAGGAAGCTTTAAGACCAAGCTTTGACTTTTTTTGAACACCCTCAATCTCCCTTTGATCTAACTTTTGTTGCAATTCAATATAAGATCAAGGTTTGTTATATACTCAATTAATCTTATTATTATTGTTGTTGATCATATTGATTATGTTTATGTAGCTTTTGTTAATTATTATTGTACTTAAATTGATGCTGTTAATTTTGGGTTTTTATATTATATGATATGGTTATATGAATATTTGATGTTGGAATATATGTACCCTTTGATTGAATAATATTGGTGGGTTCACAAAGTAGTTATGTAGTACAATTCCAATTTCCAAAGATGCAATAAGACACAAAAAATGGAATAAAGTTTTAAGATATGATGAAAATGTCATGAATGAGATGGTTCCAATAAAGTGGGAGTGTGATATAACAATGGAAAGGTCAAAACTTTGAAGGGATTGGTTTTTTGGTTTTGATTTGTTGGTAGGAAATGTTTTTGATTGAGCTAAGAATTACCAACTCATCTAGTATAGTAGTGCGTCCGAGGCCGGATAATCACAGTTTGAGGGTTACCGTGGCATTGTCTAGTCGGTGGGGGCGATTGTTGGCAGCTTGACGCTTTGCTTAGAGCTTACGAGTTAGGATTGAGCTAAGAATTACCAACTCATCTAGTTGGGATTGAATCTAATGTGATGCTTTTTTGTTGGAAACCGATAGTTGTGATTGATCCAAAGGATTACAAACTCTGCTTGAGATAGGAAGAGAGAAGGGAAGTCTAGTATTACAATGTGTCTAAGCTTACTGATGACAGTTTGAGGGTTGCTGATCTTGAGGGCTTGCTTGTAATAGGTTAAAACAAAGAGAATAGGGGAAAATGGTGTTGGCCGAGGAAGGAACAAAGGGGTGAAAGGGACTATCACTCCTATTGGGGGTAATTTTTAAGCTTTATTAACCTTTCTCCCTCACCCTCCTCTATCCACCGCTCCTTTTTTCCATTTGAGTTTTGGCTATTACCCTAGCAACAATTACCGCCATTGCAAGCGACCACTAAGGGTCATTCTATCAAATTTTAGTCAGCTATTGTGGTTGGAGAAGGGTTCTTTTTCCCCCCTCAGAAAACTGATTGGTGAAAGGTTGGCTTGTCACTAAATGTGCTTTTGAACACTTGTAATGTTGCTTTTTAGAATTTGAATCCATTGTGGTTGTAATAGGTTCTTTGTCTTCTGAATTCTGTTATCCAATTTGGTTAGAATCAAACTTGGCGCGGGTGATGTATGCGTAGTTGTTGATGAATTAGTTTTAAATTAAATTTGGCGTAATGCAATGTATGTGTAGCGACTTATGAAAGGGTTAAGCACTCAGAAAAGGGCTAGATTGGATATATAGATGTGAATTTTAGATTATAGAGAAGTCTTGCCATATAATCTGGTAAGAACTTTCACAGTTTCGCCTGATAATGGTTTGACCAAGCTAAGGTGTGACGATAAATTTTCGCTTTGAATAGTTATTTGACCCCCCTACCATGTCATAGGCCGGGAGTCTATGGGGGTTCTTTATTTTTCTTTAGGATTATTATTTTTTTTTTTTTTTTGGCATTCTACAGCACAACAAAAACTGTGTACCTAAAATAAGTAGTGCTCATCAACTTTGATGGTATGGCTTTTAAGGTATTTAGCCAAACACAGATGTCCAGTGTAAGGAATGATCGCTATAGACTCACAGCTGCCAGTAGTCTGAGCCTTTGAGGTTTGAGTTGGCGGTTTTGGAAATTTCCTATCATTTACTTGGCCTCTTCATCGACAAAAGCAGTGGATGTGTTTTGGAAATTTCCTATCACATTCTGCAGCAAAATTGGAGTAGTTTGGTATTAGCTCACTTATGATTGTTATGAGGATGCTTATCCTCCTAGGTTGTTTTGTCCTTCATTCACTAATAAATTGTTTTTTTTTTCTATCAAAGAAAGGGCAAAAGTAAAGCAACGTGTTTATATTTGTTTTGTAGATGGGAGATGATACTCAAAAGTACACGGTTGATGATGCCCTTGTTGCCATGGGGTTTGGGAAATTTCAACTTCTTCTCCTTGCTTATGCTGGAATGGGCTGGATTTCAGAAGCAATGGAGATGATGCTTTTATCGTTTGTCGGACCAGCTGTTCAGGCTGAATGGGGGCTCTCTGCCAATAAAGAAAGTATGATAACAAGCATTGTGTTTGCTGGCATGCTTATCGGAGCATATTCATGGGGCATTGTTTCGGATAGATTTGGGCGAAAGTAAGCTCTTTACACGAACTTATACGTTAGTTGGTTTCTTGTTTGCTGATGTCAATACCTTGGCTTGTTTGTTCTTTGTCATCCTTCATTGCCTTGCTTTTGGTGCATATGTTTACTTTGCATTTGTGTTTCATGCAGTGTAGGCTAGTTCTTTTTTTCTTATATTGTCGCACCGCCTCATATATATATTGCATTTATCTTACCCCGCAGGCGAGGATTCTTAGTAACTGCAGCCGTTACCTCAGGAGCTGGTTTTTGTAGCGCTCTTGCTCCAAACTTTGCAACATTGATTTTGTTTCGTTTCTTTGTTGGTGTTGGTTTAGGAGGAGGCCCTGTACTATCATCTTGGTTCTTAGAATTCATTCCAGCTCCTAGAAGAGGTACTTGGATGTCGGTTTTTTCAGCATTTTGGACTGTTGGAACGATTTTGGAAGCTTCACTAGCTTGGGTATATTCTATAAACAATAATATTCTGGCCAATACTATATAGATAATATCTTGATGTGTGTCAGCTGGTTCTTGTCATCAATGTGAAAATGTATTCCCCATATCAATTTTTTTTTTTTTTTTTTTTTTTTTTCCCCTGGTGTCTATGGCAATAATATTGAACATAGGAATCGAGGGACAGGAAAACATGTACATTACTACATTCATGAACTGTATTGGAGATTTTCATTATCAAGATAATGCTTTATTGATCATTATACATCTTTGGCTATATAAAGCTTAATACTATCAAAGCCTGGGAAGTGGTGAATTTGTTCGCTTTGAGGCATTACTTGGTGGTTTAGTGATTTATGCCTTTCTGATTTTGTACAAATGTGTTGTCTTTCTATCCTGCAGTCGAATAAATGGTAACTACCCAGATAGCATTACCTTTCAGTTGAAATAGAATAGGCTTAGTTTTGGCTTGATAAACAGATAAACATCATGCAGACTGATTCACTGGCATTGTTGAACTGTTTATAATACTGCCTAGAGTATGCTGAATCTGTACTAGTCAAGTGTATTCAGGATTTGTAAAGCTGACACTTCTATACCTTTGATCACTCTAATGATAAAAGTTTCTGCTCACTCACTGAAATATTGATGGACTTGTATAAAAAGTAAACATCATTCTGGAGATGACCCTCAGGCTTGGAAACTGGAATGAAAGTGTTATTAAGTGAATGCTGCGCTTTAGATAGTTTCTAAAAAAGCTCTCTCCAAAAATTACCACTCAAAGCTTGTATCGATACTACATGTAAATCTATTACTTGCTGTGTGTTTTTTGGGACACATTTTACGGGAAACATGACTTTAACTGTAATTTTGTTAGTGAGTGACATTTGCTTACCTATTGCAGATTGTTATGCCTACATTGGGCTGGAGGTGGTTACTTGCTTTCTCCGCTGTCCCCTCAGCATTTCTTCTCATATTTTATAGCAAGGCACCAGAATCACCAAGATATTTGTGCATGCGAGGTAAAGAAGACGAGGCTCTTCAAATTTTGGAGTGGATAGCTAAAATGAACCAAGCAAAACTCCCATCTGGTGTGTTTGTTTCTGATCACCAGGGTACTGAAGTAACTAATCCTCCATCAGAAGATGCACATTTGCTTTCACCTACTAAAGATGACAATGAAAGTCGTGATGACATGGATTCCAATGTAAAAAAAAGCGCCTCAGTCTTTACGCTTCTGTCACCAAAACTACTGAAGTCGACCCTGCTCTTATGGGTTGTGTTCATTGGAAATGCGTTTTCGTATTATGGCCTAGTTTTATTGACGACTGAACTGAGCAATCGAGAGAACAAGTGTACCCCAGGCCATGCTCTGTTGGAGTTCAAAAAAACAGCAGATGTAAGCTACAGAGATGTTTTCATAGCTAGTTTTGCAGGTATGGTTTTTGTACTTTGGCTCCACACTAGTTTTGGCAACGAACCTGTCACCGTTTGATGAAAATTAAATACAAGTAAATTTCCTTTTCCCCAGAGTTTCCCGGGCTGCTTATATCTGCAGCTATGGTAGATAAAGTTGGTCGCAAGGCTTCAATGGCATCTATGTTCTTCATCTGCTGCGTTATCCTACTGCCATTGGCCTTCACTCGTTCTCATGGCTTGGTAACACCTATTTTGTTTGGGGCTCGCATATGCATCACAGCAACATTCACAATTGTGTATATATATGCACCAGAGGTATGTTTCAGAACTCAACATCTGACCAATATGGTTTCTGCCTATCTGCTTCGCATTCTTGAACATCTCTATACCCTGGGAAACATGTATATGTGGTGCCTTTCAATGCTCATTCCATCTTAGGCTTTTAGCAATACTCATTTTGCTCACAGTAATCTTAAAGTTTCTTGGAAGGTTGGTGAAAATTGAGAAAGTGAACTTTTGTTATGATTTTCTGATTTGAAAGTTGGAACTAGGTTTTTTTTTTTCCTTTCCCTGGTGGAAGAAGGGTTTGAAATTTGAAAGTAGTTGCCAAATGGTAATAGCGACCGATAGTACAGTTGAAGGAATCTCTTTTCCATTTTATGATTTTGTAAGCAATATTTATAAGCAATTCTGTTAATACAATTATTTTCTATTGAGGCGAACAAAGTATAGAGTGGAGACCCAAAAGTCGATAACAGATTCCCAGGAATTTACCGTGCAATTTGAGTATAATGAACAAATAGGCAAGGAATCAATTAAGATGGCTATTCAATGCATGTTTCTTACGTCTCAAAGCTGAGTTCAACGAATAACTCACTGCCTTTAAACAAGTAGGAGAGTTACGTATTGGTCACATGGTACTAGTTTTCATTTATATTGAGACTTTCAGTCGAACATCCTCTAAACTTTGGACGTGCTATAATTGAGTAGTCTGTCGATTCTGGGCTTCCCTAGCTTTGATCATCTAAGAAGAGTCCTGGTCGGCTAGATAAGACGGATACTCCTCATATCTACGTGATTCTGTTTTAAATTGTAATTGCTTCACCGCTGCCGATGTGCCATGGATGGGACAGTGTATGGGATATTTAGATGTGGTGCTATCTGTTTACTTTAATTGATCCATGTTTAATTCTTTTGAGCCTTTTTCATATTTCATGCTGCACTGTTAGATACAATAGTGTGAAACTGAGCTACACACACACCCTCGGCCCTGCTTGGGAGGAAATGTGAAGTCCATGGAACTTACTGCTGATCTCTTTGTTTGTATTTCACTAGATATACCCAACATCTATCCGTGCAACTGGAGTAGGAGTTGCAAGCTCTATGGGAAGAATTGGCGGAATGGTATGCCCTCTTGTAGCAGTGAGTTTGGTTCATGGCTGTCACATTACTGCAGCCATTCTTCTCTTTGAAGCAATTATCTTTGTTTCTGGAGTATGTGTTGTGCTTTTCCCATTCGAAACCTCAGGTCGTGAGTTGACAAATGACGTGTCTGACCTTGATCGGAGTGTGGAATTGACTTGAACTTCAGCAGCAAATGATCAGGCTCTTTATGTTAAAGTCACCCATTTTCACTGTGCTCAGACGACATGGCCTGGAGCACATCTACTGATAACGATTCTATGAGAAGATTATTTCAGACATTCCTGAGGAAACTTCAGAAAAAATCGTGATGAGAGAGCTGCAGTTAGTTTCTTCAAAAGGCGGGAGTTAGATCATCAGCTAGGACATTGCTGTCAATAGATTGGGGACACTATCAGAGGATTCCATCTGTATAGTATAGAGGATACTGGACAGCTGCATGAGATGTACAGCTTTTTTTGTACATTCATCTACATTTTCAGTTACACAGACACATTCTGGTTGTCTTACTCTTTTTTTTTTGAGGTAATGGTTGTCTTACTCTTTAGGAATGTAGATCAGTTTTGGTATGTCATTTCATAGTGGTGAAAGTGGTAGTGTGTAACTAGACTGATAAAGTTGTGTGTTAATTTCACCAATTCGAACTCAACCCGTTTCGATGAGTCCTCAGTTGTGCATTAGTTCCACACAGACCTATCAATTTATCTTCTGCTTTTCCCATTTGGAATTTTGTTTTCTTCAAAAGAGTTAAGACCGTAGTATCGTGGCTGAAATTTCTCCTTAATCTTTGTCACCTTACCCTCTTTTAAGTCTAATGTGGTGCATATTATGCTAACATAACATAATACCATGAATTGAGAAAGACAAGAAGATCGATGTTTATCGTAATATTAACTCTTCTTTTAAGTGCCGTTTGGGCTTTATCAATAAATTGAGTTACTTTCCCGTCAACAAAGAAAAGAAAAGAAAAAAGAAAGACAAGAATGTTAATCTCATGATTTAAAAATCAAAGGTTCAAACCTGCTCCACCAACTCAAAGACACTCCTAATATTCGTGATTTGTACGCTAAAAAAAACTACTTCTAGACTCTTAGTACACGTAAATCAAGATATACATGATCAAGGGTCAAGATCTAATATTTCAGGATAACCTCTGATAACGATTATTCTAGATTTTTTGCACCCGATAGTGGTGGTTTAAAAAACAGGAACACGATGTGCAAAACGTCAAAATTCATGGACACCACGTGGAGTATTTGTGAAAATATTTTTTCACAAAACTAGAATCCGAAAACAATACCACATGGGCCAAGTTACTCCGTAATAGTAAAAAGGAAAGGTAAAGTTTTTGTTGAAAGAAAAAGGAAAGGTAAAGCTCTTTCATATATATTTTCCGAGAGACGAAAAAGAAAGGACTCCAATTTGATCGCTGCACTCTACCACTTTTTTGAGGTAGTTTTATTCTCAGATCGATCTGTGTCATCTTCTTATTTCTTTTCCTCGGATAGTTTTCGGGAGAATGGATATGAGCGTAAAGCCGAGGTCAGTTATATTTTTAAGGGTTTTTTTTTGTGAAATCCTACCTTTAAAAGTCATGTTTTTGCGAAACCCTACCTTTTATAATATTTTGCGAGAAACTACCTTAAATTAAAAACAGTTTGCAAAACACTACCTTATTGACCTTTTCCGTTAAATTTAACATCAACTTCCCTTTCACCGTTAGTTGACTTGGTGTACAAGTTTCTAAGATGCCGTGGCTGATATTGCCATTTTTCTCTCCTAGTTTGAGGGAACAACTTCAAGTGGGTGGTTCTCCGTGTTGTGTTGCATTTGGGAAAGATGGTCGGGTTCGTTCGAGGGAGGCGCATAATCACCTTGACAATGTCGGATGTCTATTCGACGATCATCTCCGCCAAGAGATTGTTGAAGAGTTGTATCAGTTGAACCAGGATGAATGATCGACTATCTCTAGTGTATTGTGGTCTGTAACTTTATTTATTAGATGAGTATGTGCTAGTATGGCCACACTTTTTGTTCCTTCGTGTGAGTGCACCTCAGCATGTATTTCCAAAATCAAACTGCTACTCGTATTTATTTATGTCCATGTCCTTTTGTGTCTTAATAATTGTTCATTTGTTCGGAGCCTTTAATGATATGTGGAATAATTTTGGTATTTTTCATGTATGCTAAGGTCTAAGGATGATGAGGATGTAGCCTGACAGGGAGGTCTTTCTCAGAAATAGGCAAAGGATTAACAATGATGCTCTTGTTAGGAACAAGCTTGTCCCATTTACATCTTGCATGAACACTAAGAGCAAAGGCAATAGATATCCATTAGTCTTGGGTTTTTCTTCTTTGGTTCATCTTTTGTAAAAGTGTTGTTCGTTTGTCAAAATAGCTCCCACGTTCTATGGGATGAACTTGAGTTTGTCCAAAAAAAAAGAGGAGAAAAAAGTTGAAAAAGAGGAGAAAAAAGTTGACTAAGAGAAGAAAAGATGATGTTTGAATAATTAAAAAGTGGTAGTAATTAAATGTGGATCACAACAAAAAATTTCATCTATTGCACAATGCATGTTCTTCTTTCTTTGAGATCTTAAAAAAATGATGTGGCACTGTCTGTTGCTTTTGCTCTAATATTTCCAATCTTGCACTCTATTCCTGGACACATTCTTGGTCCTCCTCCAAGTGGTACATCCGTATACAGTGTTGGACCGCTCCCGTCAAATCTTGTCGGGTCGAATTTCTCGCGTTTCGGGAAGCATTCCAGGTCCTATGTGTTGAATTTGCACTCCAATACATCTGCAAAATATATAATTGCCAAGATAAGTGGCTACTCGATAGATTCGAACATGACACTCAATTTCACTGGTCTGTTGGTATGAGGTCGAACTTCTCAGACGGGTCCTAAATTCTTATTTTTGAACATGATTTTTAAGTTAAAGTTCTTTAAGAAAGTGTTTTGGGAATGTTATTCTCAAATTTGTAAGCATTCTCCGAGACCGAGAAGAGGTAATCAAAAATTTACCCAAATTATATGATTGGTAATCCTAGAAATTATTCGAGAATTTGGATTTTTTAATTTGAACCAAAATTTCCATGTGTACATCAAATACAACCCCCGAACTGCATTTTATTTTACCAAACGCTAAAAATGGCTACCAAAAATTTCAAGTTACAGTTTCCAAACACTATATAAAATGATTTTGTTTTAAATATTTTCGTAACAATTTTATATTACATGACATTGATCATTATATTTAGAAAAACATTTGTAATTCTCGTGCATTTGCACGAGTCAAAAAACCTAGTACCTCTTTTTAAAGTAGTACGACATTAGAATCACCAATCTGGTAAGGATATATATAATGATCTCCTAATATTTTTCATATTCCATATCCGGAATGTATTCAGTTGAACAACAGTTTATTTATCTTTTAAGCCCAATACTCAAATTGAGGATTTTAGGGCCAAGAGTCCAATATCAACTGTGATAATAAAACAAAAACAAAAATAAACCCAACTCTGATCCTCTTTCCTCCACTTCCCTCTCCCCGACCAACCACAGCCCCGCCACCGGTCACCTGCACCAACCGCCACCCCAATCCAGTCAGCCACCACCAGCGTGATCGCCATCCTTCCACCAGAGTACCGGTGGTGTTTACTCCCTCCGTCGACCACTCCACAACCCTAATCGACCCATTTTCTCTTCTCAAGCTCCTCTCTAACCACCATGAATTTCGCCCTCCCTTGAATTCACGCCACCCCTCCCCGACGTTCGCCGCCCCTCCTGGCCTTGTTGCCACCTCTCCCCCACTTTTCGAAGTGGAAAAAGGAGGAAATGAGGGAGAAGGAAGGGGCGGCAGCGTGTGGGAGTGGCGGAGGTAAGCTCGCCGTAGACCGGTGCCTATGGTGATTGGGTCGGGTCTGTCGTCGGTGGTGGTCGGCGTCGTCCTCCGGCGGGGCTGAGGTGGTGTTGAGTGGGGTAGGGGGTTGGGGAGGAGAGAGAAAAAGGGAAGGGGTGGGTCTTTTTTTACCTTGTTTTTGTTTATTTGGTTTAATCTCAGCCATTGATCTAGGTTGGATGTGTGGCTCAGATTGTTTCTTATTGAAAATGATTAAAAACTTGAGATAAAATGAGTGAAAATTGAGATATAATGAGTGAAAATTGAAAAATAATGAGGAAAGATTGAAAAATAATGAGCAGAAATTGTGAAATAACGAGTGAAATTGGGAAATAATGAGTGCAAACTGAGAAATAATGAGTGAAATTTAGGAAATAATGACTGAAATTTTGGTAAATAATGAGTGAAAATATATAATGACTATAAAGTGGTATAGAATGATTGAAAAATAGAAAATATTGAGTGCAAATTGAGAAATAATGAGTGAAATTTAGGAAAATAATGAATTTGGTAAATAATGAGTGAAAATATATAATGACTATAAAGTGGTATAGAATGAGTGAAAATTAGAAAATAATGAGTGAAAATTGAGAAATAATGAGCGAAAATTGGTTAAGAATGACTGAAAATAAATAATGACTCTAAAGTGGTATATAATAATGAGTGAAAATTGAGATATAATGAGTGAAAACTAAACAATTATAATGATTGGAAATAAATAATGATTATAAAGTGATACATAATGAGTGAAAATTGAAAATTAATGAGTGAAAATTTGGAAATAATAAGTGATATATAATGACTACAGAATGGTATATAATGAGTGAAAATTGAATCGGGGGTACATACGTACCCACGGGGTACCATATACCGGGGTAGTGAAATTAATCTCCCCCTTATTTTGAAGCTAAATTCTACCCTATATTAGGCAATAACCGATCAAGTCAATTATTTCTTTCCTAAAATTTCGCCAAAATCTAAGTATTCGGGCGGATTATTTGCTCTATTGTGAGCTGTTTTTTTAATTATATTGATTAATTAAATAGATGATACGACTAATGATATCAGCAATGACAATTTTGTTGATATCGCCACAAAATTTGGCCTGAAGGCTGAATCTTCTTCCGAAAGATGGCGTAACAGAGACACAACAGATGTCCATGAGGATCTATTAAAGTTTGTCGAGTAAAAAATGCTAAAATGTAGCACAATAGACATTTAAAAGTTTACATATGGCAATCTGGTTTGCTTTCTGAAGAGTTGCGTCGCGAGATATACTTAAGAGGGGGGGTGAATTGAGTATGAACTTTGATTGGAACTTTTTCATTTTTACTCGAGTTCTTCTGTGTAATGCAGCGAAAGAGACAAACTAGTGTACTGTACCTTGTAGTTTGTGATGGCACATCGCACAAATCTGTACTATACAGTAAAGCAAGAAACAATGAATAGACTACATACAAGATTTACGTGGTTCGACCTCAACCCAACGCCTACGTCCACAAAATTCACTAGAATCTTCTTCTCTACTAGCTCAACCCAAGACAAGTAGAGGAGCCCCACAATCAACCCAATTGTGATTCCTACTCTCTCAACCCAAGACAATAGGAAAGTCGAGACAATGAATAGAGTACACACAAGATTGACGTGGTTCGACAATTTCCCCCTTTTTGACGATGACAACTAGATGACAAACAAACACAATTCCCCCCTTAACCAATGCATGCTTTCGACACCATAATTAACATACAAATGCAACACGAAAGCATATACGAACAGGAGAGTAAACTATAGAACACAAAATCACTTGTCAACATCAAAAACATACATGCTCAACATTATTCCCCCTTTTTGATGGTGACAAGCAACCAAAGTTCCCCCATAACACAAGCATACCAAACCAAACATTAGAGCAAATTCACTTATCAAGAGAACAAGTATGAGTAGAGCATATCATGTCAAAAACAACATCTCATCATAAAACCAAATCTACGCAATCTACCAAAGACGTAAAAGAGAAGTAAGGTTCTTGACAAGGTTTAATATCAAGCAAGTAGGTGCATCTAAGTTATGTTTCCCCCTCTTGGCATCATCGAAAAGGGATAAAGTGAGAGTGAACCAAACTCGTGAAAGTCACGCATGTTGTCCAAGAGAGAGCTCAAGTATCTCAAACGTAATATCAATCTAGCTACATCAAGAAAAGACCGGGTCACACTCCTAGCTAGAGAGAAACAGCAATAGTGTCATCGTCTATAGTCCATTAGAGAAAGAACGGAATCAGCGCGAACTATATCACCTTGCTATGAAGTGATCAAAATCAATAGTACAGATTGTGAATCAGTACTAGGCATTCTCTCCATGATCCGTTGTACCAGCTTGACCCTTATCATCAAAAACCAACTTTGTTGTGACGTGACTTGCTCATCTCCTTGTTTAACGAATCAAGCAACAATCCATACCAAACAATCCTCAAAACGTCGTACTTTCTGCCTTCAAAAATACTTTGAGCATGGGAAGCACTTTTTATTAATTATCTAAACCACATGCTTCTGATATGGCAGCCATGTAAGATTGAATTTTACTGCATTTAACCCAGCACAGTAGGATATTCGGAGGAGTGACTTCCAGCAATGTATGAATAGAACAACCCGCAATCTTGAACTTGAAATTCACACTTACCCTCAATCTTCCAGCAAATGCGATTAATTGACCAATTATATACGTGTTCCACAGATGGGCGAACCCAGGAATTTGAGCTGGGGGTTGCGAATTTTAACCACATAAGATAAACTCCAAAGATTAATTAAAAAAGGTGAAAGTTTCATAAATATATTACAAACAATCAAATCAAGAATTACAAAAATGTATATTACAAATTATAAAAGTCGTTCAAAGTGCACGACGAGTTCTCATATTTTGAAAATGAGTTGAAAGTTCGTCAATACTAATTGTTCCAAAAATATCGCGCTCTATAAAAGTAACTAAATCATTATTTAACAACTCATCACTCATACTATTACGGACTTTACTCTTGATCTTCGTCATTGCCGAAAACGCTCTTTCAACGTTCGCGGTGGCCACGGGAAGAAGCAACACAAGTTTCAAGGGAAAGTAAACCTTTGAATGCGTTATATGCTTTTTTGTTTCAACAAGCAATACGGAAAGCTTATTGAGGTTCTTTAATCCGAAAAATCTCTCGCCGGCTCGAACATCATACACAAAAGTTTCAAGTTGATACTCAAAGTACATCAAATCAACCTCTGAGAATTCTTTAGGATAGAATTCGGCAAGACGAAGCAACTTCTTTGTATCAAAAGAAGCAAATCTATCTTGTGGACAAAAGGCAGACATAGAAATAAGTAGCTCCTTACTTTTCTCACCAAATCGATCATCAAGCTCTAACAAAATTTGATCAATTAAGCGGAAAAAGACTTCCACTCGAAAATGATGTAGATTTGTCACATTCCTATGGCCACGCCTAACTCTTCCTGAAAGAGCATACGAATCATCCATACAACAAACGCTATTGTTGTTCTTGCCACAAAAAGAAACCACCTTTTCCAAATGAGAATCTTATCCATCATCTGTTAGAGCTTGTAATCGCTCTTTGGTGACATTAACAAGACCCATTGCATTCACAATATCCTGCTCTCTTTTTTGTAAAGCCATATTTAATTGATTTTTAATGCCAAAAACACTCACCATCAAATGTGCAGCAAAAACAAAATCAAATAATTGCATATTAAATGCAAGGGACTCCACATTTGCCTTAAACATACCCTCGGAAGATTCGACAATAGTATGAATCACATCAAGAATAGACCAATACAATGCCAACATATGCAATATAGTCTTAAAATGAGAACTCCATCTAGTATCACACGACCTACCCAAACCAAGCTCTTGATTTAAACCAGCTCCCGTTTCAATTTCCCCTAATTCGATTCCCTCCATAAGACATTCAACTTGTTTTTCCCTAAGGATCTCTCTACGTTTACACGAACCTCCTACCACATTCACCATAGTTGTAAGAACACCAAATAACCAACCACAATCATCATTTTTGTTAGCCACCGCAACAAGAGTTAATTGCAATTGATGAGCAAAACAATGAACATAATAAGCACTTTCACACTCTTGTAAAATTAATGTTTTAAGCCCACTTATTTCACCACGCATATTGCTAGCACCATCCTACCCTTGGCCACGAACTCTACAAAAAGTTAAACCAAATTTCTCAAATAATGAATCAATTGCCATTTTAAGTGTTAATGATGTAGTGTTACCTACATGCACAACACCAAGAAGGCGCTCTTGCACTTTTCCTAACTTATCCACATATATATCTCAAACAAAGAGCCATTTGCTTCTTATCTGATATATTTGTAGACTCATCAGCAAGAATAGCAAACAACCCACCATCAAGTTCATTAATAATCCTCATAGTTGTCACTCTTGCACAAGCACTGATAATGTCATTTTGGATTTTAGAGGATGTCAATGTGCAATTTCCAGTAGCATTCTCTAACATAACTTTAGTGGCCTCCTTATCACAACTCGCTATCAATTTTAAAACCTCAATATAGTTACCCCTATTTGAATAAGTCCATTTTTCATGATGACCACGAAAAGGCAAACCTTGTAGCAAAAGAAATCTTGCGGCTTTTATATGAGCTTCCAATCGAATAAGATAACTATTTCTCATTTCCGCAGTCATAGTCTCAAAACTAGAAGAAATAGACCCCTTTTGATTTATGAAATTTGCAAGTGCCCTCACAGAATTGTTATGCGTACTATTATGATTACCAACATGCTTAACAAACGAATCAGTCTTACTCCAAGTGCTAAAGCCATCAATAATGAAAGCATCCCCACCAACAACGACTTCACCTTTAAACAAATAACAAGGAAAACAAAAGGCCTCATCCTTCTCTATACTATATTCAAGCCAAGACTTATAATCACTATCAAGACACTTAGGATTAAACATTCTCCGTTGTTTCAATCTAATTTGCTTATAAGGAAAATCATACTCCTTAGGTTGATAAGGACCTAACCGGATATACTCTCTAGTCTCTAGTGACAATATCTCTATCATTAGGATGATAATCACACATTTGTTTTCTCAAAGCAGGATCTCGAGGAAGTGATAACAAATCAAACTCATTCACTCGTTCGACATTTGGTGTAAAGTTATAAGGAGTTGAATTAGTTCTACCTTGAGTTTCATCATTAGTAGTGTTTATCGAAGGAGATGAGTGATGCTCACTTGAGGGAGGATTAGAACTAGAACTTCCTTCCGTCTCTTGTCGCGCTCTTTTCCGATAGAAGCTTTCAATTGTTGCATTATTTGGCATTTTAGTTCTGAAATTCAATAATATGTCTAAATTTTGATGTAATAAAATGCACTAATTTTAATCAAAACCTTGTAAACTCCCAAGACTCCCAACACTCCCAACAAATTAAATTGAAAGATTGAATCTAAAAACAACAAATTCATCATCTCAATCCAACAAACGAATGAATAACAATGAATTAAATTCATACATTCATACCGAATTGAAACAATCAATCAAGTAAACCCTAATTAACAAATTAAAATTGAATTGGGGAAAAATTACTTAGGTTGATTAGGAATGGTGGCTGAGGATTCCATCGGAAAATGGGACGGTCGCCGTCGCCGGAACTGGAAGGACGGGCGGCAGGCGGCACTCGGCACTCGACAGAAGAGTCGTGGTTTTTTTTTCTTGATGAGAGGAGTAGTAATGAATGAAAGAAAAAAAAAGGGAGAGATAATGTCGTTGGTTTGGTGGGGAAAAGAAATCAGGAGAAAGAAATGGTGGGGGACAACAATGATAAAGATGAGAGAGTGTGTGAATTCTGATTTAATTTCTTTGTCTTTGGTGCACTTATTTTCTCTACTTTACCCCTATTCTATACCTATAATCTAAGGGCAAAATTGTCAAAAATTCAAAAATTCAGTTTTTTTTTGGGAGGGGTTGCACGTGCAACCCGTTGCCAGTGGCGGACCCAGGATTTGGGAAGAGGGGGTGCACAAAATCGATACTCAACGTGTGTTTTTGGAGTTTTAAAATTATGTTCGTAAAAAATAACAAGAATTTTTTTTTGGTAGAAAATGGGATATTCGCAAAATTTTAGCTACGAATTTACAAAAACACTCATAAACATTCAACATCTTATTTGGCGGATTATTATTTACATTGGTGTAAAACTTCGTTTGATTTCATATAATTTTAAACCAAACATTACATATTAAACTTGGATCCAATAATTCTTTAGAAAAACATTTCCGAAGTAATAACATTTCAGATTACAAAATAAAAGACAAATATCAAATTAACAATCGTCTCAAATAGAAAAGAAGAAAAAACAATACTAAAAGATTAAGCCACAACTAAAATAGATTATAAATATATTAGGCACATATTAGAGCATCAAAAATATCTAGCTCGGTTGGGTTTTGATATGATTCGCTTACAGAGAGTCTGGAGTTCGAATCCTAGCGAGACCTACAATCTAACATTTTGGTTATTTCATTGAATAAATGGGAAAGAAAACCAATAAATTGTTGTTAGTAGGATTCGAACCCAATCCAATCCCACGAAAACATATCCAGCTCACCACTACTCCAACCTCTAATAGAAGACAAATACTGGACAATTTAAATATATAAAACAGTTTCCCAGTTTAATGGGGGTGCACGTGTCCCCCTGTGCACCCCCCTGGGTCCGCCACTGCCCGTTGCAACTAAATGGGTTCGCCCTGGTTCCACAGTTTCCATTACATTAGATATCTAATGCTCAAAACTTGTTCCACAGTTTCCATTACACGACCAAAGATCAAGAAGTGATCCCCAAAGATTAAGAGTCAACAGTATTATTTTTAGGGTAGAAGAGCAAACCTGAAAGATGGATATATGAGATGGGTCAAGTCTAGTGTTATAAGGCTGTAGAACCACATCAACGGGAGCAACAAGATCAACACGAGCTGGAGTAGATTCCTAAATTCAAGCACACGCTATTTTGATGATCAGATACATATATAAACATGCTGTATAAACAAGCTGTAATCAGCTATTAGTGACATGCTAGGAAGCACTGACACGAGATACCGATACGACACGAACACGAAGATACGTGATTTTCCACAAAAATTAAGATACGACACGCTTCTAGATACGTTAATTAAATTTTTTTATATATGTTTTTATACAATTCTTAAGCAACTAGTAAGCTAATTAATTCATTAGGTAATTAATAGTAAACTAGTTTTTGCCCCCGTGAATTCACGGGACTGCTAAAATTTATGAGTGATTGATTAACGTCTTATTAAAAAAAATTATATATAATACATATCCCCCGAATTACGATTTTTTTTTACTCCAAAACTAAAGGAAAAATGAATGGGAATTTTCGGACATGGCGATGATAGTCAATGTCGATTATAATACAATTTGTGCGAAACTATCGTGTTCATTATCAATATATTTGGGTGATTATCCATGACAAACTTTCTTTAAAACAGTAGAATAACAACAACCATCTCTCTTTCGATATAAATATTTTCAACCAATTTCCGATAATATAAAATCTAATGGTCCAAATTGAGCAGTGAATATCCTTTGTCCATGATTCATGTGTCTCATTCCATACACCTCTCTCTTCGTATTTGTAAAATATCATTTATCTTAAAAAGAAAAATGAATTTATTGAACTTTTAATATGAATTTTCAAACTTCTTATTGCAAAGATATATGGAGTAGAGCACAAAATAAGACTGAGGATCCTCATTCCAAAATCTAAGTGTATTTTGCGTGTGTTATCATTCTAGCTAGATGACCAAATATGGAATACTCTTTTTTCATTGGGAAATAAGTGTTAATTAACTTAGTCGTATTAATAATAAAAAAATAATATCAGATCATACAATGATGAACGACTCACCATATATGAAATCATTTTAGTTCAACTATCTCTGTATTAGGTAATGGGGGAATAATTATAAAATTCATAAACGATTTGTATTTGCCCCATAAAATTATGTTTATGGGCATGCGTTCTTTTGTAGGGCACAAAGTCTCTATCATACTCTATTTGTTTGGAAGTCTGGTTTTCATTCTTTAGTGTCCAATATCTACTTCCCCCAAATGAAACACTTGTCCTCTTACTATATAGAAATCACATATATTCTCATTGCCTTCATTTCCCTCTCTCTCCTCAAACAGCACAGTCACCGATGTATTCTTTGCTACTCGACGCGTCGGACAAAGCCACCAATTATCTCTTTTTGAATGCAGTTCAATTTCTTTACCAATGAGTTTTTTTTCTCCTCCCTACTTATTTTTTTTGTGTCTGCACTCTATTTTCCCTTATAACAACCAATCTCCCGCAAAACCTCCACCAACTCATGCAACTCCCACAACTCATCATCTTCCTCAAAAAACCGTCATCTGAGCACGTGATCTCAGATTGTAGTTTTTTTAAATTTTATTAAGATATGTTAACTAAAACATTTGTCGCTAGTTATTGCATGATTTGATTTTGAAAGAAAATCAAACAATATTGAGAAGTAACAACAACAATAAATAAATCAAACAATATTGAGAAGTAACAACAACAATATTGAGAAGGAAAATGCACGCGGTACCCTTGTACTTTGGGGGTTTGTACACGGTACCCCTGTACTTCAACTTAGTGCACACGGTACCCCTGTACTTTTAGGAACTGCACCCCTTTTTTTTAACTTCGATCATGTTAGTTCATGCTTAATAATATTAACATGACTACAATTGACTTAAGTTAATTACCAAATAATTTAAAATAAAATGATGATAATAATTAGAAAAATTTAACCTTCACCCCTTCAATTTTCTCTCTCCTCTCCCATTTCCCCATCCCCTTCCTTGCCCACCACCACCACGTACTAACTTACAAAATAGGTTAATGTGTATTAAGAAGGATAAATTAATGTTTAATGTGTAGTTAATATGTTAATGATGTAGAATAGTTGCTTAAATAATGCACTAAAAAGATATTCTAATGATGTTATAAGTGAAGAAGCAAAAAAAAAACTATGGTGTGCACTTTTCAAAAGTACGGGGGTACCGTGTGCACTAAGTTGAAGTACAGGGGTACCGTGTGCAAACCCCCAAAGTACACGGGTACCACGTGCATTTTCAGTAAAATTAATATACTAACATCCATTGATGTTGTTAAGGAAAGCATTTGCGAATTTCCATTTGAATTTGTCATGGTTCTTTATAATCAACAGTGAGTGATTGCATTATTGTAAATTGCAAACCCAAAAAATTAAAATCACACGTAGCTAATCAATTACAAATAAAATATGAAGCGACCAACACGATCAAACTCCAATATAATAGATACTTAGATAGTAGTACAAATACAAACTCTATAGGAACACTATTTCTACAACTTTATAAATATCTTTCTTCCCCTACCTATGTTTCTTGCTCTCAAAAACGTATTTCGCAATGCATGTGTTTGTCATCAAAATTAAGCAAACAACCAAGATATATATAGTAATTCAAATTAATATGTAACCGACAAATTTGGCAAACCAATATTCAAGAGTCACAATGTTTAATATTAAATTAAATAAAAAACCTTCAATTTATTCTTAATTTAAAGTAAACATAAATAAATAAAACTCATATTAAAAGTAAGATGAAATGTCACTTTGAAATTCAACCACTCATATAATACAATGTCATATTAATAATATATTAATTATTTCATAAAATTAAGACCTTTTCATGTACTTATAATGCTTATATGACTTTTTTAGAATTAAAAAATTGACCTAAAATTCTCCTCATGCGACACGTAGGATTATTGAACTTTTTATGTTAGCTTATTAATATTATTATATAGATAGATAAAACAAACCAAACAAAAGATAAATTGACACATAACCACAAGTATATAGCAAAAGTTTTCTCCTTTCATATCATAGTTTCATCCATGTACTCATCTAGTTTATAAACAAGAGAGTTGCTAAACAAGAACATCTTTGGGTACTAATGGTACTAGTGAGTTACTGTAAAATGACATAATGGTACTAGTGAGTTACTGTATATCATTTGCGTGTCTTTTGCGTGTCCTTCGGTGAGATTCGCGTGTCGGGACCGTGTCTTTAGCATGTCCAATATTTTTTAATTCTTTTTAAATTTGTGGACACGTTTTTGCGTATCAGACACATGTCCGAGCGTGTCGTGTATCGGACACCGACACGCTACCCAAAAATGCGTGTGCGTGCTTCCTAGGTGACATGCATTAAACTTCAGAGCACAAAGCAAAAGTATGGCCAGACACAGAGACCTTTTTATTTATTATGACAACTTTCTAAACTTCCTTTGAAAATGTTTAAAAACTTCTAAAAGGTTTACAACGTTTACGAAATTTCATGGCGTACACTAGTATGACTGATTCTCTTCGGAGCAGAAAGCAAAAGTATGGCCACACACCTTAAATTTTGCAATCGTCTCACTGATTCTCTTCAGGTCTCCGTGTGTGAAGATCAGTCCCATATTTCCCTCACAAACAAAAAAAAACCCACAAAAAGTATAAACATAAAGTTTCAATCTTTTCATAAAAAACCGAGTAACACGTAATTTGTACCCCCGATTATCATTTCCCGGTCAATAAATCAACCAAACACACAGAAAATATACCTTAAATTAACAAGATAACAACAACCCACAATCTATCTAATATATATTATAAAAGCCGAGTACAACCCTTCATTGATGGACACTTGGCACAATCCTATTGGATGGAATAAAAAAAATTATTGATTATAAGGATATGGAAATACATGAAAAAGTATTAAAATAGTAATAATGATAATTATAAACAATTAAGATTATAATTAATTGAATATTCATATAATTTTGAATTAAATAGAAAAAGGAAAGTTTTAGAATCTTTAAGTGTAGAAATATTAAATGGTCGAAAAAGTTTAATAAACATGATTTTCAATCTATACAAAGTATATGAATCTCTTCCAATTTGTTAATCATGATCATAATATTTGTGACACATTTTCATTTTTGCAACACATCTCTTACAAAAAAAAAAGAGGTCCAAAAAGAAAATGCAAACCATAAAAAATTGGAGAAAAGTATAAGTCTTGAGGTGAATTATTAGTTTGGAAAATGATTATAAAGATTTTTCGTTTACTAATTTTCCCAATTTGAATATTTCGTACAAGTGTCGAAAGAGTTTTATATAAAAAATATTCAACAAAATTAAGGCCCTGTTTGATAGGACTTATTCTCAGATGAATTCAGATCAGATCAGAATCATTCAGATCAGATCAGATCAGAATCATTCAGATCAGATCTGAATAGAATCATTCAGATCAGATTAGAATCATTCAGATCAAATCATATCAGATCAGATCAGAATCATTCAGATAAGACAGAATCAGAATCAGAATCATTCAGATCAGTTTAGTTCAGAAATGTTCAAATAACTATCTATGTATTTGGTCCATAATTGATACTAATTCGTTGAAATTCAATCAAATTTTCAACCAATTCAGATCAGATCAGACCAGATCAGATTAGATCAGATCAGAAAGATGCAGTCCTATCAAACAGGGCCTAAGCAATGTGTTCAGAATATACGTCTCAGTAGTATTGAAGGAAAAATGTCCATACAAAGAGTAAATAATTGGTTCATGAATAGGGTTGGACATGATGCATTTTATTAAGTAGCATTGGTTCATGAATTTGTCTATGCAATTTGTTCTTTTTTGTGGCTTATTGAGTACCATTGTTTCATATTATTATCATAATCAGTTTTGGGTTGGACTTTATTGTGATATGTAGCAATAGTTCATGGATAGGATTTTTTGTTGAGTCAGATTCTGCCACGTCAAGTTATTGGATTTCTTGGGTTGTGGCACCTTTGATGCAACCAAATGTGTCTTATTATTATAATATGTGACTACATAATGTTATCCATTAACAACTTATATGTTATTATAATTTACCATTCGACTCTTCTGTATGTTAATTTTGAGTTGAAAGAGTTATATTTCAAAAGGTTCAACTACATTAAGATATGCTTATATGTAGAAAATCATCAAACACATTATATAGAAATTAATGAAATTCAAGCAGTATAATTTTTTCTTCAATGTTAAGAGTATAGTGAAGAAAGTATGTCTATACAAAGAGTAATAATTTTGTAGAGAAAAATAATTAATAAATGAATATGATATAAAAGTTTGACCAGAATTTATTTTCTCATTTTTTTCCGGATTCTCTTGAGTCTTGACTACTATTGTTTCTAATTTCTCAAATGTTTCGTTTTCTGATATGATTGTAGTTTTTCCCTTAATTTTCTAGGTATGGTCAGAGCGGGTTAGGTCGTATTAATTATTTTTTTAGATCCTCACTGGGACTGCTAACTAAAAAACGTGACATTTACAATGCAACATCATCATCAAAATTAGAAGGAGTTTAATTCTTTAAGTCAGTTATTATTCTTAAAATTGATTATATAGGTCTTCCTTTACTATTTGATAAGTGTGGTAATTTATTATTGAAAGACTTATATTTCGAAATCTTGGATTAATAGTTAGAATCGGGAACATGCCACTTATTAACACAATTATGTATATTGTTAATGACTTTATTAATTTTTATTCATAGACGATCAATGAATTATATAAAGATAATGTAAATTACTAAGCGGAATATGTTTCTCTTGGTAAGATGATTACGTATGTGTATGTAGAATCATAGATTTCTTTGTAATCTCAATAAAGATAATAATAAATGAATAATGTAAATAGAGTTGGAATTAGTAGGGTCGGATCAATCTCACGTATGGTCAGAGTATGTTGGATTATATTGAATACATGTTATGTCAGGTTTGCATGAAATTGTACTTTTCATAATTTATCATATGTGAAGTACTTTTCGATACGAATCCCACAAGGAACATTTCATTATTTACTTTTATGAATATTTATTCTTATATTTGTAAGTAAAACCTTCATTAGGTCGTAGTAATCAACATTTTTATAAGTGATAATATTCAATACTTTTAACTGATAAAGCTAAACTATATTTTTTTCATAACGTTAAATAATGTTCAAATGTGACATTTATGTGTACAATGTGATTATCTAACAAAGTTTTTTTTCTTGTGTGAAACAAGTATGATTGATACAAATAGAGAGTACGGGCGAGACACGGCTACGCAAACTAGTAAATTACATAATTTAAATAAAAAGAAAACTAAAAAGGGAAGGTTTTTTTTTTTACCTGAATTTCAAGGTTCAGCATACTAGTATTACTAGTTTTCTCAGCATGCTCATTCATAGAGCGCTTAATGAGATCGTTATCACCGCAAGAAAGACGGCGTCGTCCTTTAACACGGACCGGATTTGTTCGAGCAGCTTCCCCCCGACATTGTCGAATTTAACAACAATAATCTTTGAGTAATCTTTTAGCAAGCTGCGAACTTTTTCACAAAACAATTCGTTTCTCGCTCCGGACCGTACTGCCTCGACCCCCACTTTTGGTGGAATTAGGGTAAAAAAACAGCGCTTAGGACTAAGTTGGCTGTGTGTGGCGTGAGTAAGCTAAATGTATACTTCCTCCTATTCAAAGAGATTTTCCTCTTTCTACTTACAATTTTGAGGTGTCATATTGCGATCTACTTTTATATCAAATGAATAATTCACTTATTGAAAAAATTAATACATATTTTATTCTTCAATGCAGTCTACAAATTCCATTTGATTTTACGATAAATGGATTTTCCATTTAGTCTACATGTAGTCCCTAACATGACACCTTAAAACTGTAAAAAGAAAGAGAAAAATCTCTTTGAATCGGAGGGAGTATGATATACACACTTAGATGTATATGGTGGTAAGATGGTATTTTCGCTACTTTTAATGACTCACATCTATCTTCTCACTTTCAAATGCACACTCACGGAGTCACGGGTAACATATTTCTACTCGATAATTAACATGTCAATTCATTAGAGCTGGCCACGGGCCGGGCGGGCCAGTGCTAGTGCCGGGCTTTCCTAGGCTAGTGCTCCAAAAGTCGAGCACTGGCACTAGCCCACAGTGCTTTGACCCGGGCTTGTGCCGGGCGAGCCAGTGCTTGGGCACTGCCTCGGCAAAAAAAAAGAAAAAAAAAGGGCTTGCTCATAATTACCACAATTTTATCATTATTTGATAAACTTATAATAATTAGGATGCCTACGTATCTCGAAAAAATAAAAGCCCACATAGTTCTTCACTTACCTTACTTACCTTTGTTTGATTATTGATCGGTTTATTCTTGGACGTTCTCAATTCTCGTCGGCGGTTGATGCTCCCGATTCCGATGTAGTATCCATTGTCATGAATGGATCTTCTTCGTCGTCATCATCGTCATCTTTCATTCCTTGTGTTCTTGTTACTGCTTGATCCCAATCTTTTTTGCATACACATACTTTCACGGATTCGGGAGCCAAGCTTGATCATTTTTCATCTAATACTCTTCTACCTGCACTAAAAGCGGACTCCGAAGCAAATGTCAAAGTTGGAACTACAAGAACATCCTTTGCAATTTGGGTTAAAAACGGATATTGGTGGCTATGTTCACGCCACCAATTAAGAATGCTAAAATCACTATCATCGTTAATATCATGGGTTACTGATAAATAAGTATCGACAAAAGATGAAGTATCGTTTGAAATCGTTTTTTGTTTTTTTAAAATAATGTTGCTCAAACCACCAAATCTACTTTTTTTAGATTTTAAAGGCATAGAAGAAGAAGAACTAGCTTATGCATTATTACCACTGTACAAATCATGCAATTTACTAAGAATGGATTGACATTTGTTCACATAACTTTGTACATCATACTCTTGTTCTAATTGCGTATAATAATAATCTAACATGTTTGTCAATCCATCGAATTTAACACCGGGATCAAGAAGACATGCAATGCCATATATAATAGGAAAATCAGAAAAATAAGTCAACCATTTCACATGCATCAAAGAAACAACATGCTTTAAACTATCGAAATTAGAATCTTGAACACTAGACATAGCCATAACTATTTGAACACATTGCATGATCACCAAATGAACATTTGGTTCATATACTTGCGAAAAAACCTTTGTAGCATCATGATAAGATTTTAAAAGATCATAAAGAGGTTTGGCAAGTTCCCAAATGGAATCATCAAGAAGTTGTACATTTGAATCATTACGAAAATGTTCATTATACAAACAAGTAATAACTTGTTTATACCTGATTGCAGCACCTAGCATGAAATAGGTAGAATTCCACCTTGTTGGTGTATCGAGACCAAACCTCTTCGGTTTCAATTGATGTTCCGTACACAATTGTTTGTATCTTCGCTTTGTTGTGCCCGTAGTTCTAAGCCACTTAATAACTTTTCAAATAGGCGTTAGAATAGGAGCAATATAAGCAATACCTTCTTGTGCGGACAAATTAATAATATGTGCACAACACCTAACATGTAAAAACATACCATCTAATAATAAACTTGAAATATTACTCTTAATATGACGAATACAATTAGGCACTTTGACCAGTGCTTTGACCAGTGCTTGACCAGTGCTTTGACCGGGCTAGTGCCTGAAAAGTCGAGCACTAGCACTAGCCCGGGTTCACACGGGCTTTCCAGTGCTTGTGCCGGGCCATGCCTTGACCAGTGCCGGGCCAGGACGGGCCCGGGCTTCTAGTGCCAAATGGCCAGCTCTACAATTCATACATAAAGATGTCAATTCAGAATAAGTTTAAACAAAACCACTCACAAATGATAATGTCAACTCAAAATATGAGAATGCCAACTCAAGATTTACAATGTCAATTTAAAAATCGTATTTTTGTATTAAAAACATTTAAGTATAAAAATCGTAAATTTTACATAAAATAATACACTAAAGTATATAAATCGTATTTTTTTATTTTTACTATATAAGCTGCTGTATACGAGAGACTCTATCCATGTGGAGGACTTAATCTGACTCCTTTTGTTTTCTTTGTCTTGTTTTCCCAATTCTTTTCCCAAAACTTTTTTTACCCTGTGTTCAAAGTTCATAATTTTTTCAATGTTTTTTAAACCTTTTTACTTATTATGACAACTCTCTAAACTTCCTTTGAAAATGTTTAAAAACTTATAAAATGTTTACAACGTTTACGAAATATTATGGCGTACACAAGACGGTTACTAGATGACGATTCATGTTAGCCGATCCTAAATCATTTTGGTAATAAGAATTGGTTGTTGTTGTATATAAGCTGCTGTATAATATACTTAAATGATTTTTTTTTTATATATTTTGTGAATTTAGGAAAAATATTTATATTGCAAAATTAGTTGAAAAATAGAAATAGGTGTGAAATTGCAAGAATTGATTTTTTTTTTGAAATAAACGAATTGAAAAATTATGGTGGTAAATTGCTCAATTAGAAGTTAGGGTGTTCAATTGCACAATTGGTGAAAGTGTAGTGGACAAATTGCCACTTTCGTAAATCAAAGGTTCAAAACCTCCTCCACCAACTCATGACATTGTGTTACAGATCAACATATACAGATCCCTTGAACCTACTCGTATGGGTTACACCTAAACTCGCAAGACATGAAACTACACCAACACCATCATCGTCACTTTTGATAACTAATCTAACAGATCGTAACTCGTAAGATACAAAGTCGTAGATTGATCGAGACGGACCAAACCATCAAAACCCACATACCCAAAGAACAGACCTACAAGCACAATCGAACATTATCCATTACTTGAAAAAGAAGGCTCCTCCTCCGCGTCAACAAATACAATGGGTGCGCACTTCCATCATCACTCATCTGGTCTTCCAATTTAGGACCACGAATAAACATCGCATTTTTCAAAAAATTAATGAATTTTTTCATGTCATATACATTTATTTACTATAAAGTTCATCATTTTTTCAGAGGCTGAATTTTCCCACATCATCATTCACCTCATAAAAATGGTGGTGGGAATTGTAGCGTCACCAACAAGAAGCTCATGGGAGTTATGGGGGGAGAATAAAGGAGGAAGAGGAGGAGGGTGGTTTACAATTGCAGCAATTTCTCTCATCTTTCTATATCACCTTCTCTTCAACTTTCTCTTACCCAGATTCAAGCCTCTCTCTCCTCCTCTTCTTCCTTCTTCTCCACCTGCTGCTGCTGCTCCTCTTTCTCTCTCCTCTTCTGATGATGGGTCTCTCTCCTCTTCTAGGTAAATCTTTCTCCTCTTTCTTATGCTGGTTTTTGTGATTAATTTGGTGGGTATTTGAAATTATGATCAAATTGTTGGTAAATTGAAGTTTTTTGATTGATTTTGTTTGGTGTGTAGTTGGTAATTTTTGTGATTTCTGATTGATTTTAGGAGGCGGGTAATATGTATTTTGTGGAGATGATTAGGGTAAATAGGAGATTGGGAGTTATTTGGGGTTGAAGCTATTAGGATTTCGATTGGTCGTGGGCGTGTCGATGGAGAGATGATGTTAGCTCTCATAAAGTGTGATTCTATGCTGTCAGTAGCAAGATAAGCAAGGAGCAAGTGTTGTTTCATAGAGTGTATTGCTTCCTGCATCAATGGTGTTATTATGCTGTTGGTTTTACTTTACCAATCAGTAGATACAAAGACAATTCCGTGTCTTATGCGTATCCTGCTTTGGTTGGGATTGAGGAGGCCAGTGTGAACGAGTTAGACTCTTTTATCCAACAGGTGGAATTGATAGTTTTGTCGAACTTGCACCTAGGCTATGGAAGGAAGACCCTTGTATGGTTTTGTTTGGAGGAATTAGGTTATGTAGATGTTAGTGAATCAAACCATTAAATTTTTCCTAATTGAGCCATAGACTTCCGAAGTCACTAATCTTTAGTTTTGGAATGTAATAGAACAAAGCAAAATGGGTTACAATATATTCCCGACACAATTTTCATTATGGGTCATCAGAAAACAGCCTCTCTATGTCTCAACATCGTATTAAGCATGCATACATCTAATCTGCCTTTACCTTGCCATTGCTGTGGAGTTGTGTCGTACATCTTTTATTCAGATTTGCTATCCTTGTCATTGTCTGGTTGTGTATTTACATTGTTTACCCCCGCTTTGTTTCAAGATCGACTATTCTTTATAACTCTTTAAAGCAAACCACTTACCAAATGGTTTTTGTCTCTTATATTGTGAAATAGCCGTCGGTCGATGCTATTCTTGACATAATAATCATTAAGGGTCATCCAGAAACAGTCTCTCTATGTTTTTAGTAGGGGTATGACTGCATGCAACCAACCTCACAACTCACCATAAGCAAGAAGCTTTTATTAACTGAAGTATTATTTTGTTGTCGTTGTGGATTTGTAGCTCTTATGCTGTATATCTTGTGCAGGACGTCAGAACTTGTATCAGAAGGAGATTTGAAATATTTAATAGACAATGTGGACGAGAAAGTGTCTGAGTCTGAGACTTGGGAAAATCTTATTGAGAAAAGCAAGAGTTCTGTATTCTACAAGGCTAAATGCTGCAAACCTAAGGTGAATCTTTCATTTAACTCAACGAGATGTATGGGAAGATACTTCATGTTTTGGGCTTTGCTTTGACTAATATCTAGAGACTTTGCCTTTTCATTTTTTTCTGGACATGCAGTTTTCAAATGCTTTTATTGGATTTGCCTTCAGTCAACAAAGTGGTTGACTTGCCTAGCTACATTTTGCTTTTAACTTTTGGGGTGGTGGGTACTTCACATTCCTCAGTTCTGAGGAAAAAACTCCCTTTTATCTTGGTTCCACTGACGTTATGTCTTGATGGGACTGGACTCCATGAGATATTCATTTTGTGTGTGTTGACTTATCTACTTAGGACACTCGGGTACCTTCCAAGCACTGGCTTCATTGGTTTCAAGTTTTGGATATGTCAGCCTAACAGACAGCCTTGTAATTTTTTGTGGCATAATGAATTTCAAGTAAACAGGCGCTATTGCCAGTCCTCAAAGAGATTCAGTGTAGACTAAAAACTCTGTTGCTGTTTATTGGAGGCTGTGTCATTTCTCATCCCAACCTTTTGGAACTGTTTATCCTGTTTACGGTTGACCTGTTTGGCTTGCATATACCTGATCTAATATGAACTGTCTCTTTGTTATTTTGTGTAGGATGGTCCACAGAAATACTTGAGTGTGACAGTGTTTGAGAATTGCTCACCTGAAATCTTGCGAGACTTCTACATGGACACTGTGTTTAGAAAGCAGTGGGACAAGACGGTGGTTGCGCATGAGCAATTGCAGATTGATAGAAGAACCGGTATTGAGATTGGTCGGACGATAAAAAAGTTTCCCCTTCTAACACCTAGAGAATATGTTATGGCATGGAAGGTCTGGGAAGGCAGTAATAGGACATTCTACTGCTTTACAAAGGTGAGTATTAGTGTTCATATTAAATGTGACAATTCACTAGCAATGTTAAATGAGTCTGAGGAGATTGCCACACTTTTCCGCACACTTCTTGGTATTTCCTGTCATGTTGCTGTTCACTTGTCCTCAAGCTATTGTTCTCCTGAGGTCCCCATACAAATTGTAGTGAATATTGTGTTCTGTTATATTGATTGATCTCTTTGCATGTGCTCACCTTGATCTGTTATTGTTATTAGAAGATTTATCAAATAAATTTGTTTTCTGTAGACCTTCCCTTCCCCCAAACTTTATAGCAAGGGGCTGTGGGAAAGAATTTAATGTTGCAATTAGTTTTCCCATACAGAGTTTTGTTTGCACTGGATCGTTTGTTATGAGCATTTCAGATTCGTACTACGATTCTATGTCTACAATTATGCAGTTAGTCTCTGCCTGAGATATGTTACCTAATGCCTATGCCCTTTTTTTAGGAATGTGAACACCTTTTAGCTCCAAGGCAAAGGAAGTATGTACGCGTTTCAATATTCAGATCAGGATGGAGAATAAGGCAAGGCAAGTGCACTCCCCGGTGGTTTTTGGTTATCTTTTTCCGCCAACAAAAGTGATTTAAACTACCAACATATTAATGAAAGAATATGTTTTTGCTATTTGAAGATGATTGATGAGTTGTCCTATCATTTACAAATCTTTGCATTCATAGAATATCCAATGCTCTTTTCCGCTGAGTACCAAAGGAATGACTGAAGTCACTGAACCACATTTGGCCTGAACATGCGCTAGGAGGGGAAAGGGGTAGAGAGATGTCTATCCTTGTACTGGGTATCCCAAAGATCAAAAGAAGATAACTGTCCATTCACTTCACTGTGCGTTGGCTGTAAAATGTTGTGATAACTGTGGATGCATCTTTTGCTTTCTCCAAGTGATAAACTGTAGCCTTTCGATAAGGGAAATGTGTTTTGACACAACTATTTGCTCTCTCCAAAAAAATCATGTGTTTCTAACTTTTTATGAATAATAGTTTTCTTATTTTGCAAAATTTGTGGATGCCAGATCGACTGTGGGCATTGGTCAGTGGTCCCAGAGAAACTAGCTAGATGTAGTTCTATTTTACTAATATAATATTTGGGTGTTTGTATGAATTCAGTACCTGGAAGAAATGCGTGTGAGATTAAACTGGTGCACCAGGAAGATGCTGGTTTGAATGTGGAAATGGCAAAACTGGGGTTTTCAAAAGGCATATGGAGCTATGTGTGTAAGATGGATGAAGCTGTGCGCAAGTATGCCTCATCCCATCACCGGGTGTCAAGTTCATCGATCTCTGCTGTCTCTCTTATGCAGAAGGTTAGAATCTCTATTCTGTTTATCTTTAAGACCTAATCTGAACCTATTGTCAGTCTACTAAAAACTGAAACTTTCTATCACTGTAATTGATGAGATTTGGTTGTTTTCTGTATTTAAAGATGCAAATATTTTGGAAGAAGTTCATATTTTTATTTTGCCTTCGAGATAACTATCTGCTGTTGCCAATGCTTGGTGTCTGGCAATCCTTTTTTCTTAAACTTGAGCATCAGTATGGACTGTCATTATCTCATGGAGTCCGTGTTTTATGGCTTTCTTTGTACTAAGCGTAGGACTCTGTGTTCCACCTTTCTGCACACCTGGGCCTTTTTAGGTGTCAGAGAGTGCAAACCATCAATCTCATTGGCATCTGTGAGCAGCAGTTTGCTACCTGAGGAACTCAAATGAATCCTTTAACGAGATGTGTGATTGTGTGCTTAGTTTAATGTTGCTGATGATCCATAAAATCATGGAAGCGATATATATTTCGTTCAGATTAAGCTTGATTCTTATTAGTCGTTCTTTTGAATGTAGGTCCCGCTAGAGTTAGAAGCCATAAGCAGATCAGGATCATTGGATGTGGCTACTGCTTCCAGCAATACCATCTATGTACCAGAAGGCGGTGGTTCCAAAGCGCCGAAAGTCATTAGGAAGCCTACCAAGAAAATGGTTGCCAATGGTTTACTTCTCCTTGGAAGCCTGATCTGTCTGTCTCACGGTAACTCTAGTCTGGGTGCACAAGTGGCCACTGCATTTGTCTTAAAGAAATTCTGTAAACGTGGCTCATTATCTGGTCAGAACCAGCAAAGGTAACATGCAAGTTTACGCTATACAATTCGTTTGTTGGTTGCTCGGGGCCATTTCTAAACAAGCCACCTGAACTGGTCGGTACATATTCTGGGAGAAATCGAAAGAAGAATCAGAGAGCCTCTTGTGGTCATGACCTGTTGGTAATCTATTAGCAGGGGTTTCATTGGTGGGCTCTGTAACCTGGAAAACCATATTTGATTATTACCGTGAAGTTCCCATTTGACGTCATTTGACCATGAAGATAGGAACAAACCCTGAAAAGTTCACGAATGTTAGATCACAATATTTTAGCTCTAGGAATGTATCTCAGGGATTGAGGAACAGGGTAGAAATGGAACTGGTAGGAACCGGGGGTATTAATATATGTGTCCTTTGTGAAATTAAGTTATGTCCACTTTGCTATAGAAAACATGGTGCTTGATGTTAATTCCGTCATGGTTGACGAGGTCTTACTCGCCTGCTTTTTGTGCCCAGCTGGTCGCGGCTGAAAGAAGAGTCCTTTTGAAGTGATTGAGAAATGGACCAAACCAGTTTGTAACCTCTCAGAAAGCAGAAAAGTGTTTTGCCCTCCAGATAGCTCCTGTCTTTTCTTTTTTTTTCGCCTCTGTTCCATACATAATGGATATACATATGTAAAACATCAGTGAAATTTTTGTTCTGTGTAACATGTTACAGATAAATGTATAGTGAAATGAAAAATGTTCTTTTGCTTGTCAACCCATCTTCAAGTATGTTCAGACATTTTTTTTTTTCCGTTGTGACTTTGTGTGTCAATGATCTTGCTAAGGCAATATGAGGTGCGTACTCTTTGAATAAGTAGAGTCTCGTACCCACAGAGTTGTACGAAATTTGCACAGCAGCGATTTCTATTAGTTTCTTACTTACATCGGTCGTTACTCGATGTAACAGCAAATAAATCGTGTTAGAAGCTTGTTAGATGTGTCAAAGTTAGTACTCCGTAAATAGTAAGCATCTACTAATGCACATTGCAAAAAGATGAAAAAAGAAAAAAAGAAAAAGAGAGCGGGAAACATAAATGGTGAAAGGCAGATAGAGAGAGAGAGGGAGAGAGAGAGGTGGCGAACTCAACGGTCTTTCTTATAATTCTCCAAAATCTTTTTTCTCTCTTCAGAAACAAGCCACCTGTGAATCAAGTTTCCCTTCAATTTTCTAAATTTAGAAGGAACTTTGCTCTGAGGAGAGAGTGGGGAAAGAAAACAGTAGAAATGATGCATCTACAACCCAAAAATAGAAACATTGAAACATCAGGAAAATTTCTGGGGAAAAAAAAGGAATACTGTCATTCTCTTTATTGCTTTTCTGGTTTTGGCAATGGTGGTTTTGCTGCATGTTTCTATTAAGCTGTAAATCTTTTCTTCTTGTTTGTGAATTTTGCATGTTGGGGGTCGGAATTTGATCCCATGACATGATCAGTCCTTTTTGGAAATTGGGTTTTCAGAAATGTCCCCGACTTTCATAGGGTTATGCTCTTGCTTTCTTTGGCTTCTAATCCTTGTGCACTGCAAGACTGATCAAAAGGATGGTATACTTTTCTGGGTTTTTCTTCTTTTTTCATTTTGTTATGTGGGATTTTCAGTTTTCGCTGTTTTGCTTTTTATATGTAATGGTATTCTCTCTGTCTGTTGGCAGTCGAGGCTCTCAATGTGATGTTCACAAGCTTGAATTCGCCGAAAAAGTTGAAAGATTGGGAATCAGATGGAGGTGATCCTTGTGGGGATGGATGGAAAGGCATTGAATGTGATGGATCATCTGTCACTGAAATGTAATGTCTCCTGTCTTACACATAGTTTGCGGCGATTTTCTCTGTAAAGTTTGTGAATTTTGTCTTTGTTTCTGGTGTACACTGCAGAAAAATTTCTGGTCTTGGGCTGTCAGGATCACTGGGTTACCAATTATCCAGTCTTCAGTCTGTCACATACTTGTGAGCTCAAATACTTAGTTCTTTAGTTTGCATTATTTCCTTTTATGTGTTAGTCCTATGTGATTGAGGAAACCATATGTTAAGTTTATGTATGTAACAATGTGTCTGGTTTGTGCTGCACAGTGATGTGAGCCGCAACAAAATCTCGGGTGACATACCATATCAACTTCCTCCCAATGTGCAACACATGTGAGTATCTTAAACGTCTGAATGAATGGCCGTGGTTTAGTTATCAATCTTATCATATGTTAATGTTATCCATGCCTTCTATCATAAGGGAATAAGTTAATTTGTTCACATTATCTTATTTTAGTCTGAAGAACATTATTTTTCATCTTAATGCCATCGCAGTATCAAGTGACTTTGAATCCATACTGTCTTTTCAGGGATTTTTCTAAGAATAGCTTTACTGGTGGTGTTCCCTATTCTATGTCTCAAATGAGTAGCCTGAAAGATCTGTAAGAATGTTTTGCATATCCTGTCCTTAATTATAATCCTCTTTTAAGCCCATTGATCCGGAGAGCTAAGTGCTTGACATTAATGTCTTGTAATTGCAGTGATCTTAGTAATAACAAACTGAGTGGGCAGCTAAGTGACATGTTTAGTCAACTTCAGAAACTTGATTTTCTGTAAGTTAATCCTACTGCAGTCTTCTGCTATTGGTTCTTTCCATGCCATATTAGTTTACTGATGCCTTCAACAACGCTCTAGCCCGTCAGGGTCGTTACAGATGGGTCCAATGGTCGTTACTTTGTATGTACAAGCTGCAAAGAGCTCTTAGTGTGTTACCCTTGTAATTGGAAAGAGACTTCTCTTAGAGCCTTGATTAGGAAAAGAAAAATACCAAAAAGGCAACTGACCGATCTACTACGCATAAATAAGAATAAAATCTTCCTAAGTTTGACTTTGTACTGGTCCACTTTCATTCCTTGTTAAAAGAATGGAAGTTATAATGTCATGGATGAATGGTTTTTATCCACAAAACTTCAAAATGCTCTTGACAATTTAGAAGAAAAAACATACAGTTCTGGAGGATATTTTGGTCATACACCAATTAGTACCATCTAAGAGTGTACAACAGCTGTGGTATTATGGATTCCTTATAAGATTCCTTTTTTGATTAGTACATTGCGCGAACAAGACCAATAACTTGAAGTTGGATTACCATATATGCTTCGGCATAATTGTGTACCAGATGTTCTGATCTTTTCTCTTACTTGAATTAAGAAGGGTCGTTCATAGGAATGTAACTAAGTCAGATTGTAACTTGTAACTGCACGATGTTGGGGACTTCCAAATGGAACAGAAGCATGACTCATGAGTTTACTCATTGCCCTAGTGTAATATTTTCCTCCAAATTTAAATCTAGTGATCCAAAATACCAACTTATAGAAATGTATATACGCATGAGACAGGGTGAACAAATCTGAAATCTGAAGGTTGGAGAAAACCAAGGGCTTTATTGTAACTATTTTTCTGCAAATGAAGTGTATCCCGCACCACTATCAGATGGATGCTGTGCACCTTCTTCATAAGTAAGTGTGACCATTTTGACCATTGTCAATTGAACTACCTTTGTTGAAATTTGTTTTCTTGTGTAGGGATCTCTCTGAAAACAAATTGTCTGGCAGTTTGCCTCAGAGTTTTGGCTCTCTTTCAAGCCTCTCCACACTGTAAGAAGTAGATGTGTGCACATACTTGTTAAATATCTGCATGGAAACTATTTGTTCTCAGGAATTCTTGTTGTTGACTCTACCTCTTATTACAGGTATCTACAGAACAATCAGTTTTCTGGCCAAATAAATGTTCTTTCCTCTCTAAAACTTGATGATCTGTAAGTTAATCTCATATCTTATATCCTATCAATGCCGACTAACTGATGTTCTTGTCAGATATAATTTGCCTTAATTTTCAATGTTTACTCTGTAATACCGCTACAAAGTTTTATGGCAGTCACTGCAAGATGTTCATTGTCTTATACTCGGAAAATCCTTCTTAGCGCGATAGCATTTGGTTTTCTTGTTTGTTTGGTTGAATGCGTTCTCTTTTCATGCACAAGGATATGTGTGCAAGAAAATGAAAATTAATTTACTGCATGTTTCCATTTTCGATTTGATTTTTGGACTTGTTGATTTTCGGGTAACTTGGATGAAATCGGTGGGTTTCTATGCATGTTTATTTGTCTTGAGATTATGAATGTTGTTTTTACCCAATGACCTCCACTCAGCTGGGCTAAGAAGTATAAATCCCTGAGCACGTGGGCATATGCTACATCGTCTTATGAACTTGCCGTTAGTTTCGGGTAGACAACTGTCCTCACATGAAGAGTAACCTGAAAAGTTGAAATGCATGGACATGAAAACCTATTGTCTTGATAAGATACCCAGATGATACAGAAAAGAAACCTTTGTACACCGAGGCATGATCAGCCTGGTATAACTAAACTTTGTATGCCCCCAGTTGGTAGTTCTGTGTCCCCCTCCCCTCTTTCTATAAGGTACAAGATGTTACATCTGTTTTTTCGTTCTACAGATTAGTATTTTCTATCTATTTGTCTATCTCTTAAGCTTTTCTTATCTTATCCTTTTGAGAGAAAAGATGTTGGATATGGTTGATGTTGAAGAAAGAAATTTTAATCATGGATTCTGGTATACTGGTATAGATTGATTCCCTTATTATAGAAGGTTAAAGTCCGAGATCTGTCTCCGGGCCTAGGATCATGTACTTTTTCTTCTTTCCATTTTTGCTCTCGGGTGTTACTGAGGGCTTAGAATATGTTCTCTGTACAAGTGTATTCTTTGGTTATCTTATTGTTTACTATATGTGAATGCATTTTCGTTCTTTGTAGTGTTATTCTGTACTGCTTTTCTCTAGCTTGCAAGTCATTCCACATCCTCTGTAGATGCCGGATTTGTGTCATTGCTGTTTCTGGTGGTTTCTGATATGAAGAGTTATTAATGCTTGCAGGAATTTGGCAAATAATCAATTTACTGGGTGGATTCCAAATGAGTTGACAAAAGTGAAAAGCATAGAGTAAGTTTATAAAATAATAGTGATTTATTCACTGTTTTTCCTTTGACTTGAATCAATAGGCATGGTAGAGATGCGATTAGACTTTGAGCTTGATCGGCTGTCATAATAACATACATTAACCATTCTGAAGCATTGAAGGAAATTCTTGGTCTACTGGGGTAGCTCCCCCTGGAATGACTTCAAGTGATAAGGTTAATTCTACCCATGAGAGAAAAAGTAAGCTGAGTGGAGCCATGATCGCTGTGATTGTTATGGGGATTTTGTTGGTACTTGCAACTGTCGTTGCTATTATTTCAAAAAGGCGATCTTCTTTCTCGTCAAGTTTGATTGATGAACAAGAAAATCTTAGTCACCACAAATCGTTTAATTCCTATGGGTCAAATAGATATCCAAATGGCTTGGGTATTGATTCAGACAAAGGCTTCAAAGGTATTTTTTTCGTTCTTCAAAGAGCTTTAATGGATTATTGCAACTTTTTTCTGGTCTTTGAATTATTCTTAATGACTTGCATGAGAGCCAATTGAGTAAAAAGCTGTTCAAACTTGTATGGGGGTTGGATATAAATTTCGTGTATTTGTAGACCATGACTAAGTTCAAACTGATATGAGGGTTTGGATACAAATTTCGTGTATTTGTAGACCATGATTGAGTTGCAATAATATTCCAGCCATTTCATGTTAACTAGAGTAAAAGGCTTTTCCTATTTCCATGGGGTTACAAGCTGATGTGTAGGTTCTTGAAGGTTTCCTTTGCTGTTTTTTTTTTTTTCTGTATGTAAGTGCATATAGGCACCTCCTTCGTCAATATGAATTCTTCTGGTTCCCAGTAAACTGATTTTTGATGCCTCGAACAGTCGAACCTGATTTCTCTAATAAAAAAAGGTTACTTGGTTTTTGTGAAGTGATGCATTTGTCTTTGGTCAGGTTGGAGTGATGTCTTTCTCTGCTTAAAGAAGTAATTTGCCCTGTGTTAACTATTGGATGTAGTTCAATCTAAAAGTTACGCTTCTGTGAAGAGACCCTTTTTTAAATTACCAGGAATTCCAATTATGATGAAACTGGATATGTGCTTTCCTTTTGTTCATCTTCATGTATTTACTGTAGCGGTGTTCAACTGGAACTTTTTCTCAATTGCCAATCTTTAGCTGAAACATTGACTTCTACTTATACTATCACTTCCACTCCTAATAAAGTCAATGACTTCTCTGCGCTATTATAGAGGTCTAATGTTTTACCTTACCACTCATTTAGTTATCATGGCAAATCTAACTGTTGGGTTTTACTTTTCATGTGTCTTTATGATTGAATGATAACCTGGCTTGAGATATGGCCGTTGTCTTTCTGAAAGTTTACTCTGTCCATACTCTTGCCACCTTCTATAAACTCTAATGGCTTAGCTTAATTTTTGACAGAATTACAAGATTCATCATGCTCAGTTGATGTGAAGGCTCTACAATTTTCTGGTCCAATCGGTCTAAAGCCTTCTCTATCATCCCGTATCAAGTCTTTCAAGAATGGTGATCCTGCTAATAATGCAAATTCTCGAAGAAGAGTGTCGTTTGTCATCACTCCTTATGTGCTAGCTGATCTGCAGACTGCTACCAGCAACTTCGCGACTGGCCGGTTGCTTGGGGAAGGATCTATTGGACGTGTTTACAAGGCAAAATTTGATGATGGCAAGGTACTTGTATGTTGTTATTTTCATTAGTTGAAAATTGATTGCTAGATTTTGACTTTTAAAGTTTTATGCAGAATGCAACAAACATCTTAAATTGTTTGAATCTGACTAATGAGACTGAAGATAACTGTCTATAAGTTGGATAGAAAATGTTGAAGGTTGTCTCGTTGTGTTATGCTCAGCTCCCTATCCTGTTACATGGTTCTAACGAGTCATTTTCCCTTCAAAATGGGATACAATATAAGATTTCGACTGTAATTTATGATAGCTTAAATTACAGCATGTTCTGGCTGCCAAAAAGGTATTTTGAATGCAAGGACGGATATCTCTCAATTCTGAAATTTTGTGGATTAGATAAGCAAATTTACATATTGTTTTGTTTACCAGGTATTAACTGTGAAGAAGATCAATTCCTCGTTTTTCCAAGATGGTCGTTCAGAGAAGTTTTCAGAGGTTGTTTCAAGCATCTCCAAGGTCTACCATCCAAATATTTCTGTGCTTTCGGGATATTGTTCAGAGCAGGGACATAACATGCTAGTGTATGAGTATTTTCGAAATGGCTCACTTCATGAGTTCCTGCACTTGTCTGATGAGTTTAGCAAGCCGCTCACATGGAATACTAGGGTGCGAATTGCACTAGGGACTGCACGAGCTGTTGAGTGAGTTACTTTCTCGACAGTCTGCTGAGAGTGATACAAATGTTTTATTAGATTTCATACTTGCCTATGAATTTCACCTTATAATATTCCTTCTCAAACACTAATATTTCTGCCAGTCATGCTTGCTTGAAAACTTTCTTGTTTGTGGCTGTACGTTGTGTTATGTTATTCAACCTTGAGCATATATATGTATTGCCGTTTGAAGTACTGAGGCCTTTCGGTTTTTCTTGTTCAAATCCTGATGCTGGTGACGTTGTTTTCTTCGAGGTTATCTTCGTTTTAGAATCAAAAGAAGATTGATGAAGTTATTGCAGACGCTTTCATTTTTTTTTTTCCAACTCTGATTCTCCCGTCATGTCAAAGCCCCCCTTTCTCTCCCACCCATAGGAAGTGATTGTTGAACGCCTTGAGATGATTGCTTGGCATTTATGTTCATCTTACTCCTGGTGTGTATACAACTGTTTCTTATTCCTACAGGCAGGTGTACTTGGCAATTGGGATCAATATTCACGTCTTCAACATCTCTTTCGCTGCAGGTACCTGCACGAGACCTGTTCTCCTCCACTGGTTCACAGGAGTATTAAGTCATCCAACATTTTGCTAGATAATGATTTGAACCCTCGTCTGTCCGACTGTGGTTTGGCCACTTTTTATGAGGTTAGGAGACAGCCTACTACAAATATGCCTTCTTCTGATTTTCAATAGGTTTTTGGTTTGGGTTATAATCTTTGAGGCTGAATATACTTCTGACACTAAAACTTTTCTCTGTTTCCGTATTCACAGTTCTTTCATTTCAGCCTTTACGCTAAAATTAGGCCACTGTTACTTTACATCTGAAATCAAAGACAGCTATTTTTTTTTTTTTCTAGTATTGTGGCATTTCTACTGCTGTTAAAGATTCATTACTGCCTCCAGGATGCAACCGAAAACCTTGGAGTTGGCTCTAGCGCCCCAGAATGCACAAAAGGGTCAGCTGCCACATTTAAGAGCGATGTTTATAGTTTTGGAGTGGTCATGCTGGAGTTACTGACTGGTCGGATGCCTTTCGACAGGTTTGTTGTTTGCGAATAGGATGCCTTTATCTTAAGTTGTATTCCGTCCTCAGGTGGTTAAAGTTCTTCTTTCTTGTTCAGTGAAAAGCCAAGAACAGAACAGTATCTTGTCAAATGGGCAACACCACAGCTGCATGACATTGATGCTCTTGAAAAAATGGTTGATCCTGCACTGCGCGGACTCTATCCTCCCAAGTCCATATCTCGGTTTGCTGACATTGTTGCTCTATGCCTTCAGGTGAAGTATATTAGCACCTTCTGCTGACCGTTTTACGTACCATTTATCATTCTAAAGTTTGAAAGATACAAGAAACTAAAATTCTTAAGCAGTAGTTTTCATCTTTGACATGAGTGCTAACATATAGCATTAACTTTGTAGTCGGAGCCAGAGTTCCGGCCACCAATATCAGAGGTAGGGGAATCATTACACAGGTTGATCCAACGCGCCTAGGTGGTGCAATCAGTAGCCCTACGACCTCAACGCTCGAGCTTGAACCAACGAGGATATAGCTGTTTTGACCTTCTAGATGGTCAAATGATTTATGCAGATGAATTTTTTTCAGCAACAATACAAATATTTCTGTGTACAAAGAATCCATTTTTAGGCAGTCTGTTACTTTTTTTTTTTTTTTTTTTTTTTTTGAGGTCAACGCTGCTACTTTCTTTTGTCTTCCATCAATTTAAGGTACTGGTAGATTGGAGAGGTAAAATACTAAACTATCAATGAGTAATTTTTACTTTCATTTATTTCCTTTTCGTGAAATTTGGCGCCTTTTCACCATACGTAACTTATATGTCTGTCAAGCGTAGTTTGATCTAGTGGTTCTGAATATTTCAAGTTCAAACCAAGACAATGGCACCTAAGAAAGTCAACACCTTAATCGGAGCTCTACAATCCCAAGGGTATGACTTATAACTTATGAGCATGGATTGTTGATTAACAAAGGAAAAAAGTGTAACTAAAATCAATTGTGACCCTACTCGAAACCGATCCGATGGGACACAAAATTTTCTCGATAGAATCAACCCAAAATCCACCCGGAGGAACATTTGACCGATATATATGACCCAACATGATACGAATCGACCCGACATAACCCGACCCGAAACCATCCGACGATCCATTTTGCAACCCCTATGTGCAATGTGACAAACCAAAGAAGTCTCGTTCTTCATTAGGAATTTTGTTTGAGACTATTAATTGAGGAATAGATCTCGAAAGTATATTAACCTTTTGGAATACATGCTACTACATACCTAGGTAGCACCCATACGGACTCGGACACCAATACGGATACGTGATACGACACTTTTAAATTTAGCGGATACGGACACTGCAGAAAACCACAAATAACAAGTATTTTGAATGCATATTTTTTCAATTACGCGAAATGTGCGCGGATAGGTAGACGTGAGGTTGGTGCGGCCGAGTGCAGGTGGGCCGGTAGCGGTGGGGCCGCTATTGGACGTCGGTCAGAGGAGTCTGCTAAGGCGGCGACAGTCGAAGGTGGAAGAGTCGTTCGCAGCAGGAAGATGGGAAACCAAAGAAGAGAGAAGCTAAGCACGACATGTACTGTAGTTGATATACCGGTTAGTGTATTTAAAATAGAAGAGAGAAAAAATAGTTTTTTTTTTTTTTAAAAAAACTTGATAAAACGACGTAGTTTTGTGTCGTGTCAGGTGTCTTGTCCGTGTCCGATCGGTGTCCGGTTCGTATCCAATTAAAAAAAACCGTGTCTGTTTCCTAAAATTAAATAAAAAACCGGACACAATTTTTGGACGTGTCGTACCGTGTCAGACACATACACTTGACGGGCGTATCCGTGCTTACTTCATTTTTGTTCAATTATGTAGAATCACAATGATACACTAGAAAAATTAGGTGACATGTTAAATAAAATAAAGAATAGTACTCCATATGGTTTATTTATCCCCAAGTCTTATATGAGACCGTCTCACGTGAGACCAATACACTGAAATAATAAATAATTATATTTACATTTCAATTTTGTGTGTTGGTCTTACAATGACTTACAGTGAGACTGTCTCATCACACAAGAGACCTACTGTTTATTTATTTGGTAAGTTGGTATACTAGTCAACTGACCAGTGTGAATTGTATACTCTACATTGGTAGAACTTTGGTCTCTAGTGTAGTAGTGTGTGCTGCAATTGCACCCACGTTCTCCTCGGGCTCTAATTTTTCCAACGACGACTACAATCAATTTGACCCCTCTTTAAGTCCTATCGTCTCATCATTTAGTTCATTTCTCGCTCATTCTTTCATTCTCCCGCATTCTTAACTACTCAAGATCCTGTGGAGGATTCGATGGGCTCTTTACTGGCGAGCTGAAGTTTACTCGCGGCCTACCCATGGAATAGTGTCGGGATCGGATTCAACTCGATCTTACAACTACGACGACACCGATTAAGTCTTAGTTTCAAAATGATTTAGGGCTAGGTAACACAAATGATTTATATTCGATCGTAATGATGAGCCAAGGAGGGACACACTGGATTACAACTTACAGCAAGATAGAGTTCAACTTTTATGTTCTTTTTCCTTAATTCTTTTAAAAGTTTCTTACGAAGTAGTGTAGTTAGCCTTAATTGGTTATAATTGTAAAAATATTAGTAAATAGGCATGGTTCATTTGTTAAGCATAAATTTTTTGTTTCATTATAAACTGAATTCAAGTCATCATTAATTAGTCTATGAACTTAAATAATTTATGCTTAATTGAACCACTACTTAAGTTAACATTTAACACCACTATTTGACTTAACTTTATTTAGAGATGACGAAAGACAACCATACAATTGCACAATTTTTTTATACAACTATTGTACTTAAATAAAGTGGATTGCTAATACGAAATGTAAATTAAAATGTAGCTCAATTTAAAGTATTGCATGTTACATCTAATCAGAAGCTCGGGTCCGGTAATACAATTTTCTATTTTAATTGAACTTGGAACCTTCGTATTTACTTTGTAATAACGAATTCCATACGTTTAATTTGAATGCGTATGTGAGGTTTATTCGAACCAAGCATAAATATTCGAAAAGATATAGTTTGTAATCTAATAATGATTGAAACTATCTAATCCAATAACCCTAATAAACTAAAAAGATATGAAAAATAGGGCCAAGACTTGTTGCCATGTTGGACATATAAGCGAGGTCCGCGAGGCTAAAAATGCAGTAAATAAGACACCACATGGGCACACTTTAGCTATACTACGTACCAACTTCTCTTGCACCTCGCATTTTCCTCCCCTACATAATTATAATAATACTATACTATATAATTTATATCATCATATACTATATATACATGATGCATGTAATGTACATAATGCTCATCTCTCAAGAAGCTTGTTGCCTCAGATAATAGTCCAATTTTTTTTTGTCAACTTTCGTACACATAGTTGTTTGAGCTTATCATTTTGCTCAGGAAGTTTGTTCCACGTAATAATAATTCAAAGTTTATAGGTTTAATTTGTACGTGAGATTATTATTATTTACTATAGTAATAAAATGTGGAGGTTAAAGGTAGGGGAGGGCGCAAATGACCCCTATTTATATAGCACCAACAATTTTGTTGGGCGTCAAACTTGGGAGTTTGATCCTGATTATGGTACTCCTGAAGCTATACAAGAAGTTGAAGAAGCTCGTCAAAACTTCTACAAAAATCGGTTCGAAACCAAGCCCTGTGGTGATCTTCTATGGCGTTTTCAGGTTTGTGTACACGGTTGTTTCTATTAAAGAATAATTACATTGCATTCGGAATATCGAATAATTTACCTATATTTACCTTAAAGATTAATGTATATAGTATATATAGTATACTATTACAATTAATTAATTAGTTTCAGAATGAAATATCGCGGGGTAAGGTGTTGTCTTGATCGATACTGTATGTACCAAAATGATACATGTCCTTTTGAAGTAAAGATGACAAGTGCACACTTTGTCATTAATACCGCATTCAGCAATCAATATTCGTTAGGGTTTGGGGTTGATGAAATTGAAATAGCAAAGTTGGGTACGTTAGTACGTACGGAGTATGTAGATTAAGAAAAGCTTCAACTTTTTTTCATGTGCTTTTTACAACAAAATTTAATTTGTAATAGTAATATTGCCATAATAATAATAATAATAATAATAATAATAATAATAATAATAATAATAATAAAGCAATTGCAATGGTTGTTCTTGTGTCTTGAGTTCTTAAATAAGAACCCAAAAATGCAAGTTCTTCCATTGTATGATGCCAAAAATAAGAACTGGGTTCTTATTTAAGAACCTAGTTCTTGCGGAAACCAAGGAGAGAGAAAGACATGGAAAATTAAAGTGACATGATTTAAGAAAAAAAAATATGTAGTTCTTCCATTGTGGTTTAAGTTCTTATATATTGAGATTATCAGAAAATGATGTGGTATGAGAAGAACTCAATTGTGAGTTCTTCCATTGCTATTGCTCTTATATTAAATTTCTTATTTATACTTGATAATAGTATCATCGGATTAGATCTTTTGTCACACACTTTGTACCATCAAGCCAAAGTAGAGTTCAGTAAAATGGAAATATTACCAAAATAAAATAAATATTAATCACTTATATAGTGAATTATTAAACTTTGATTGCCCTGTTACACAGAGTGAGACAAATAATGAGACAGATGATCTTTATTGATAATATTACTCACTTACATACAGTGATTAGTAGAGTCGTATTTGATTTTATTTTTGCGAACATTAATCATAGTAAAGAGATCAGAGCAACTCGTATTGCATTTCAAGTCAATGTGATTCTTGACCTAATTGACAACTCTTCAAACCATGGTATTTTTGAAGAGTTAACCTGGTAGATAGAATATTCACCCGAAATAGCAATTGCGCATCCGAGTAGAGTGATTCTCGAACCAGGTTTCCACATATAGGTTGTTTAATGATTTGATCTCAGTTAAAAAATTCAACTCAAACATAGGTCAGTCCAAAAATTTATTTATCCAGAATGCTTATTTTATTCAAGCACCTCTCTTATTTTATTGTTTTCTATTGAACTAGTTGTGCTCACAATATAAGGAAAGGGACCAGGAATCATTGAATTGGGTGTTTGTGGGGCCAAGGCGAGCCCCTCGCGTACCTCGTGCTATACTCGATCAAAAATGACAATCTTACAAAGTAGGGTTAGTACTTACTAATAACGAGGTTTGTTAGTCCCATTACTGTCTTGACTCCTAAGTGATTTTTGCTAGTATAAGGATTAGACCGGGTCGAGTACTCATGAAAGAAATGCGAAAATAGTGGGCCACTGAACGAAAACCGAGTCATTTTCTCTTCGTATTATGCGTGTTTAGACCCACCATAACACCAGGGCTAACAAGCTTTCTATTGAGGCTACCACGTAAAAATCTGACCCTGGCACTAATAACTTGGCCGGGTAAAGTTAGAGTAGGGCTATGATCGAACTTGTCGATCAAATCTTAGCCCGACATGGTCATTAACTCGACTCTAACCCTGACTCACCCGCCACATTGGTTATTCCTAAAAGTTACTAAGTGAAATTAAGCACTTATGATTATTTCTCGAAATGATTAGGTATCATTTGATTAGTTATTAGCAAAGTTTAAGTTCGAATTTACAAGTATTGTGATTTGGGCCATATGATTAGGAGGCGATTAAGTAATCAATAAAATGAGTAACATGCGTACATGTTCTTACACTTGTAAAAGAAAAAGGTAACATCACTAACATGAAGTATGAATTATGAAATTTAATTTCTTTGCTTAAATTAATAATTATCCTAACATAATCAATCAATTGAATTTGCAGTTCTTAAGAGAGAAAAACTTCAAGCAAACAATACCACAAGTGAAGGTAGGTGATGGAGATCAGGTCACCTATGAAACTGCCACGACAACGTTGAAGAGAGCCGTGAACTTATTCACTGCCCTGCAGTCGGAACACGGTCACTGGCCGGCTGAAATCGCCGGCCCTCAATTCTTCCTTCCCCCCTTGGTTAGTTCTATTTTAATTTAATGTTCAATCTTGCAAATGCACGTAATTATATACCAAATTTACAAGTGTTACAACTTAGTAACTTACAATATAAGATACTTATGCACGAACGTACGTGTATGTGCCATGCAGGTTTTTTGCCTATACATCACAGGACATCTCAACTCTGTTTTTTCTGCACACCACCGCGAAGAAATTCTTCGGAGCATTTACTATCATCAGGTTTAGTTTACTTTCACTATTTCAAACATGTATTATTCTAGAGGTCACAAGTGAAGACGCTTAGACATTATCTAATCCTTATTAAATGGATTAGACTACTACAATTTGCCCTTCAAAATATGTGCAATGATTAGCTTATAAGTCACATTTCATTAACAGTTTAACCTGTAATAACAGAATGAAGATGGAGGATGGGGTTTGCATATTGAAGGGCACAGTACCATGTTCTGTACCGCGCTCAACTACATATGCTTGCGTATGCTCGGAGTAGGAGCTGATGAAGGAGACGACAATGCCTGCCCTAGGGCTCGTAAATGGATACTCGACCATGGTAGCGTTACTCATATTCCTTCTTGGGGAAAGACTTGGCTCTCTGTAAGTCATACATTAGTAATTTCATACTTCAACATTTATGTTTATACATATGTTTGTGTTTACTGATCATATGATATAATTATATCAGATACTTGGTCTGTTCGATTGGTCTGGCAGCAACCCTATGCCCCCTGAGTTTTGGCTACTTCCATCTTTCATGCCTATGTATCCAGGTTTAAATTTCACCCCTATTGTAAAAGAAAACACGTAATTGTACTGTAGGTCCGATTTCAATTAAGGATCAATCGTATATTTCAAGTGTAAGTAGTGTCAAATGTTGAAGGTCTGATGTGTAATTTCTGCAGCGAAAATGTGGTGTTATTGTCGAATGGTGTACATGCCAATGTCATACTTGTACGGGAAGAGGTTCATTGGTCCTATTACACCTCTCATTCTACAGCTTAGAGAAGAACTTTTCAATGAACCCTTTGAGGACATCAAGTGGAAATCAGTTCGTCATTTTTGTGCACCGGTAAAAATAGATTAAAAGCGTTTTGATTTGAATACTCCCTCGATTTTATTCATTTCTTAACGTTTTCAAATCACGTACATATGATGAATGATCATTAATAATAATCATTTGTAACAGGAGGATCTCTACTACCCTCATCCTTTGATACAAGACTTAATGTGGGATAGTCTTTACTTATTTACAGAACCTCTACTTACGCGTTGGCCCTTCAACCAATTGATACGACAAAAGGCGTTACAGGTGACCATGGATCACATACATTATGAAGATGAAAACAGCAGATACATAACCATAGGATGTGTTGAGAAGGTAATCTATCTTAGGCTTGTTTGAACTAATTATAAGTGATTGGACTTAATTGACCGACTTATAAATCGACATTAATCCAATGTTTATAGGTTTTATGTATGTTGGCTTGTTGGGTTGAAGACCCAAATGGAGTTTGCTTTAAAAAACATCTTGCTAGAGTTCCTGACTATATATGGATAGCGGAAGATGGACTTAAGATGCAGAGTTTCGGAAGTCAGCAATGGGACTGTGGTTTCGCTGTCCAAGCTTTGCTAGCTTCAAATATAAGTCTTGATGAGATTGGACCTGCCCTTAAGAAAGGTCATTTCTTCATTAAGGAGTCACAGGTAAAATTGACATGCGCCTAAGATCAGGTCTTCAAGCTTTAATCAATGAACAAAAGAGTTAATTTTTACAAAGGAATGAATGAAGTGTATAAATTACGTGTTTTATCTTATGCAGGTGAAAGACAATCCATCTGGTGATTATAAGAGTATGCACAGGCACATTTCGAAGGGATCGTGGACATTCTCTGATCAAGATCATGGTTGGCAAGTCTCTGATTGTACTGCAGAAGGACTTAAGGTAAATCAAGAGCACTAGTACAAAAAAACTATTGCAAGTTACGGAATTGTTTTCATGAAACGAGTTCATCAAGAAGTTTCTGAATCTAACAACTATACTGTAATACTGTTAGTGCAATGGCTTGATATCTGTTGTTTATTTGTGAAGTGTTGCTTGATCTTATCAACCATGCCGCCGGAAATTGTTGGAGAAAAGATGGACCCTGAGCGGTTGTACGACTCTGTTAATGTCCTGCTTTCACTACAGGTACGTACTGATTAGTTACCAATTAGCCGTTTTCGTTAGGTTTCGTACGTTAATCATCTATATTAACATCTTAAACAAAACAAACACAACATTGCAGAGTGAAAATGGAGGGCTATCTGCCTGGGAGCCTGCAGGGGCACAAGCTTGGCTAGAGGTTGGTGAATTTATATAACATTACGAAATTTACCATCATTGGTAGTGTAACTAGCAATAATCATAGTAAAAATAAAGCAGCAGGTAATTTTCATCTGTTCATTCTATTGAACTCATATTATAAATAAACGAAATTGACATATTTCGCTTGTTCTGATCTTCTCCTGCGCGATTTCAACGTACAGCTTCTGAATCCAACAGAGTTTTTCGCGGACATTGTCATTGAGCATGAGTAAGTGTACATGATCAGTTAGTTCGAATTTACTATACATGCTTATGTGTGTGTAATCATGCATGGTGTCATGGTCAAATGTTTACGTAATTAGTTCGAATTTACAGCCCAACTGATGGACAATTCTAAATATGTAGGTATGTGGAGTGTACAGGATCAGCAATTCAGGCCTTGGTATTGTTCAAAAAAATGTACCCGGGGCACAGGAAGAAAGAGATCGAAAACTTCATTGTAAAGGCATCGAATTTCCTCGAGGACACCCAATATCCTAATGGTTCATGGTATGTCATACTAGTATATATGTCGTGTTTTGTCTATACGTTAGATTTTTAACATTATGCTTCGATTTTACGATTAAGCACGTCAAATGATGAATGCAGGTACGGAAATTGGGGTGTTTGCTTCACATACGGGACATGGTTTGCTCTCGGAGGGCTAACAGCATCCGGCAAATCCTACTCGAATTGTGCTGCTATTCGTAAAGGTGTCGAATTTCTTCTCACGTCACAGAAGGAAGATGGTGGTTGGGGCGAAAGCTATGTTTCATGCCCGAAAAAGGTACCAACATAACACGTTTCACATACACAAATTTTGTATAAGATTGTCTTACGCGGCATTTAGTTTATTCCTTGTAATGACAATCGTGAATCATAAATCACAGGACTTTGTATCACTAGAGGGACGATCCAATTTAACTCAGACTTCATGGGCGTTGATGGGTCTCATTTATGCAAGACAGGTACGCATACACATTACTTGTCACATCACATATTTACGACACTTGGTTGAGCTTGTATGAGATCGACTCATCGACTTAACATATTTTAATCAGATGATGCATAAAGTAGAATGATCATGTCATTTTGAGCGATCTAAATTGTAATTTTAGCATACGACTACTCTACATAATTCAATTTTCTTTTTATTAGATGGATAGAGATGCGACTCCACTACATCGTGCAGCAAAACTTTTGATCAATTCACAACTTGAAAATGGCGATTTTCCTCAACAGGTGAACTTCATACTATAGTCGTAGTTAATATTCAACATATTTGTTCATTTATATTCCTTAATAATCACTTTGATTAACATCGTTTAAATTAATGACGAAAACAGGAGATTACAGGAGTTTTTATGAAGAACTGCATGTTACACTATCCGATGTACAGAAACATTTATCCAATGTGGGCGATCGCTGAATACAGGAAGCACGTTCCATTGCAACTCTAGAATTTTGTATCTTCTTTTACAAATTAAAGGTCATAAGGGGGAAATCCTGACACCTATACATACAAGCCAATCCCGTACGTGCCACTTGAGTCACGATAATTTACCCACTTAATTATATATAGTTAGTTAAAGTAAACTTAGCGATTATTGGTAAACTCATGATAAATATACCACTCATTTTCCATTTGTGGGGCTGATGTGATTATGTAAAGTAGAGGTACGTACTTTGTAATAATTTGGTTGAATTATCGTGAATTGACAAATTAAAATGAGAAAGGGATGAAGGACTTGTTTGGGCCTAAATTTCGGGTCTAATCCGACAAGGACAAATTGACAGATACATAGTCACATCGGCTAACGATCAAGTCAAACCCTGAAACAAAGAGACCTTATTCGGAAGGGGATTCGAGGGAAGGTAGGTAATGATAAATCAATTTGGACAACTGGTGCGGCGTAAAGAGTGTGTTGGAACTACTCAATTTGTCGTTAAATGACGTTGAGAATGTGGAACTTAGAGCCAGCGATTGTATCGTGGACAATGAGTGGGATACTGAACTCCTGCGCGCCCTAGTTGGAAGATGATACACATACAACCTTTGTATGTGAATTTTTTATACAACACCAATATATAGATGACACCTCACCTAACTAAAAAGAATTCATTGAATTTTAAAGGGAAAAAACTTTTTAGAAGAAAAGAATTGGGTTTTGGGTTTTGGGTTCTTCTTAATCTTTGTGAAACCCAAAACCTTCACTTTCTTCCTCTTGTCAGCCCTTGAAGAGAGGAGTTTTGTTCCTCCTTTTTGTGGAAAAGATAAGATAAAATGTTATCAAAGTTTTGACATTTCTTATGTTTGGATCATCCAATTAACAAAAAGGGGGGGGGGTGGGGGAACGAACCTTGTTAATAATAATTTTAATTGGCTCGAAATATGCTACTGATAAATTGTTTTGAGAGGTGATGTGGGTTGAATTGGGGAAAAAATGGGGGTGATGTGGGTTGAATTGTGGAAGAAAATAGAGTACCTGGGTTGCTGAGATTGGGAGAGGAGAGAGAAAGAAAGGAAAGGGGGGAGGTGTGAAATCTAACGGATAACTTAACTGGAGGGCCTTAACTAAACATAAAAAACGTTGGGTCCTTAACTGAACAAAAATAAAAACGTTAGTCCCCAAACTCACACTTAACTCGTAATACTTTTATCATTGCTAAGTTTCCTCCTAATTCATTATGCTTCTAAATATAACATGGATCACTCCTTAATCATTGGGGTTCTTTGGTTGTGTTTGATTAGGTTTTAAACATCCCCACTAAGATCATCAAAGGAATCGTTGAAATCACCACTCCAATGGACTGGATTAAGAAAGGCCATTAGAGTTGGCTCCTCAGAGGCCGCTCTGCTTTCTAAGCTTAGCATCAAGCCGTTCTCGTATGGTCTAATCATTTAAAAGGTTTTTATGAATGGATCAGCCTACGACCCTGATGTACTAGAGGTGACAGATGTTGACATTGCTGCAAAATTTTCTAAGGGTCTGACTAATGTTGCTTCTGTTGATGGAGAGTGTTGCAAATGGAGAGTGATGCGTGGTGGTTAGAGGTGTTGAGTGGGTCGTTTTGGTAAGGAGGTGGATTCTACCCCTTGGTTTTGTTTATATTTGGTGGTTCCCCACAAAAAAAAATTTAATAAGGTGGTTCCCTAAAAACTGTATCATTGAATAAGGAATAACTGACTGGTCCCGACACATATTTAGCTCATATTCTTATTAGATGTCAACCAAAATTACTTAATAATAAACCAGATCACTTTAATGGGTTGACCTTAAAATGGCCTACACACACATATTAAGAAACATGTAGGCCCACACAATTGTAATTCCAAAAGTAATTGTATTGGGCTGCAACTAGGATGGGCATTTTTGTTAAGTTGGACCTTTGTATAGAAGGTACATCCCCAATTGGAAGCGGATGTACCATGCGCATGGTACCCCGTGGGTAGCATACACGGATTGCCTCAATACTCTGTCCTTTACCAATATACTCTTCAATCTTCACCCTCCCAAGCTCACCACCCTCTGTTCTTCCTCCATTTCCGCTCCAATTGACGACGAGGAAAAAGTTCTTTTTTTAGGATAAAAAATTGAAGAAGAGTGTTGCTGAGATTTTGAAAGCCAGAGTACTAAATAATGGCCCATCTCATCGGAAGTAACATAATTGAAGAAACATCATGCAAGTGATACAAGAATAGAGAGACTGATCTAACTCTTAAGTTTCGATATCATGTTATAAGCCCATACCTCTTTCCTCTACCTTTATTATCACCATTATCTTCGATTTGAGTTATTGGTTATATCGGAATTAATCAAAGTTGCTCTTAAATTTATTAAGAAATGAATGATCAAAGACATTCAATGAACTTTTTGGAAAAGGATTATTTGCCTTAGAGAATACACATTCTTTTGAGTGTTGTACTCTGTTTTGATATATTAAGATGTCACAAATTATACCATGCTCCTGAGAGTATAAGGAGCATGGTGATCCTCCTCATAATAGAGGAGGCGAGACCACACTTAAATAAATTTAAATCTATTTAAGTGTGGTCCCTACTTCTTTGTTGTGAGGAGAACCACTATGCTCCTTGTGCTCTCGTGAACATGGTATAATTATGTTTCTCTGATCTTGAGAAAACTGGGTCCTGCTCTGTTGATGTTTTGAAGGATTAGAATTGATGTTGTAATATCCCGAAATTTCGTAATAGTTTGGAATTATTACTTAGATTATTCTAGGAAAAAAAGTATTAGTTGTATGAGTCGTTTTCGAAAATGGGTTTGGGTTTTATAGTCGGATTTTCTATTTGGGTTTGTATTCTCTAATTGGGTCACCCTTACTATAACAACCATACACAACCCAATACATTTTAGCCCAAACACAAAATCAATACCCAACCCAAAATAAAAAGAAAATCAGAAATTGGAAAAGAAAAAGAAAAAATAATAATAAAACAAAACACTCTTCTCTCTCTCCTCTTCCACGACAAACCCCTCCCCTTCTTCTATAAAACATTATACTCTGCTTTTCCCTGTTTTCTTTTCTTCCTACGCACGCCTCACCTCGCCGCACGCCACCCACTGTCGCCGATTATCTGATGCTGCTGCCACTTATTTTCCTCCGTCCTACCACATCACTCACCGTCTCCTCTTCCTCTCCTCGCCGCGGGTAACGCCCATCTCAGTCCCCTTTGTTTCCCCTGTTTTCGTTATTCTTCAAAAACGTGTTCAATAAGTCGATTTTAATTTTTGAAATTGTGTTTAATTGATACTAATAGATGTTTTAGTTATTGGGTAATCAATTTGGGTTAGTTTTATGCATAACTAATTGATCTTATGATTGTTTTGGGTTGATTTTCACTAATTACGAATTTGGTATTAATTAGCTTAATTATTCGAATTGGTTTAATTAATTTGGGAAAGTTACGATTTTGATATGCTTATAACTTGTTACTTGGTTCTTGAATATAATTTGAGATTTAAATTGGGGTTTTGTTCAAGTTTGGAGAAATTGTAAAATTGGGGGAATTTTGAGTAATTGTTTCTTAATTAGGTTAATTAGCCCAAATTAATTTCAAATGAATTTTTTGAAAGAAAGTTGAAGAGACATGTCACGTGGCATTCCTAACTGAAGCAGGTGAACATGGTCGTAACCAAATAGCAGTAACCATACATGTCTCAATCTCCCTCCTCGAACACGGTCACGACCAAAGAGAAACTTCTTGCTCACACTACGCGCTCATGTCCCTGTCCGTGTCGAGAGTCTTAGGGGAAACTACGTGCTCATCTGCTGTTTCCTTTGGCCTATTCTTAATTACTCCCCCCAAGCCGTCATTTGTCGGGCTGTGTCGTCCTTAGTTTCCGAGCTTCTGGATAAAGAGAAACAGAATTTTCAGGTCGTCACCGTTCCCAAGTTCAGAACCAACTTAAAGTTAAACCCAACCTACAAGCGTGTGTTTTACGATTCGTTCCTTTCCGCCTTCCCTGATACTTGCCTGACCATCCCCCACGAGGACTCTTATTCTTATGACTATGTTTGTAAGTCTCTCGGCTTATCTACTAAAGATGGCGAGGCGTGTCTTTTTATAGATCCTCAACAGATTGTTTTGCAGCATTGTAATATGTCGTATTTTATAAGTAAATTTGGAGCTGCTGGCTTCCCCTTCACGGAGAGCCGTATCAATCAACTCTACGATGAAGGCGAAATAATCAAGCTCAGGTTAGACATTATGTATAAGGAACACAAGAGGCCTCATTTGCAGTCGCGTCTTCAATGCGATAATCTCGACAAATTGAGCAGCATTCCCGTGTCACTAGAAGAACTCTTGGAATGCCGTATCCTTTCCAATGTCGAGGACCAACAGCGAGTAGTATCAATGTCGTATTTCCGTGATAAACTTGTTGGGTTATATATTTACTATGACGGCGGATTTATGAAGGAGCTTGGTGAGGTGATGCGTGAATGTCAAGCCAAAGGGCGATGTTTTGAGATAGTGCTCATTTGCCTTGACAGTCTAGACCACCCATACTATATCCTTCGACAGGCCTTAGACGGTTTCCGGGAGCACCAGATATGCCCTTCAAGTTGGTGGACCTTTCCATTCAACCATAAAGTGAGCCAGAAGCTTTGGCGATATTGCGACTTTGATTTCATGAATAAATTGATCATTGTTCCACCACCTGGTGACGAGTACAGGTCTGGTGATCTGCAGGGAAAAGCAGTCATTCGCCGATTTGGTGGTATCAGTGCATATCCTTTCACCAGACAGACTATCTTAGAGAGGAAGCTTGCTGCATTGAGTTTGATCACCTTAGAGTCGTTGTTGAAGGAATACGAACATGTTTATCGTTGGGGAGAGAAACAAGGCCAAGGGTTTATGCGACCTGTAGCTCGTCTTCAAGGCAAACACATCCTCCTTTACTTTGACGATTTTTGAGAATACACCCGTGGATTATATATGTACAACAAGATCTGTTGTCGGTATAACCAAATTCGGGCCGTGTATCCGGGTTCTCAAGTGGTATTTGCTAACATAAATGAAGAGACATTTGATCTCAAAGGTGAACAAGTTTCTAAGATGTCGTGGCTGATATTGCCATTTTTCTCTCCTAGTTTGAGGGAACAACTTCAAGTGGGTGGTTCTCCGTGTTGTGTTGCATTTGGGAAAGATGGCCGGGTTCGTTCGAGGGAGGCGTATAATCACCTTGACAATGTCGGATGTCTATTCGACGATCATCTCCGCCAAGAGATTGTTGAGGAGTTGTATCAGTTGAACCAGGACGAACCTTAACACCATCTCTGGTGTATTGTGGTTTGTAAAACTATATTTTTATCAGTGACACTTAATAACGACTTGAGTCTCAAATACAAAATATTTTCAATAACATGTTGTCTTGATTTTTTGGACTTATGTTAAGACCCCTACACTTCATCCCTAACTAAGACTTGAGTCTCTATTATAAAACTTACAAAATTTTAAAAAATTCATAAATTCATTTTTTGGCAAAATTAAGGTCTCACTGGCAATGAAACGGTCTCTAAAAACAGAGACCCGTCAAAATTTTCTCCATTGGGAAAAAACTGTACTTTGAGACCCCCGATGGAAATGGCTTAGTGTTCCTTCGCGTGAGTGCACCTTAGCAAGAATTCCCAAAATAAAACTGCTACTCGTATTTATTTATGCATGTACATGTCCTTATAGTTAAGGCTTAAAAGGATTCGAACCCAGGTCTCGAGGATAAATGTGAAAATGGAGTGACATTTAGGCACCCAAACTAGTACATGAATGAATAAGCTAGCGAATCAAAGTACAAAAGCGTAATTAAGTTTATTATTACTTAACTACACACTTACACTGCTACAGATTTAGGATGATGAGGATGTAGGCTGACAGGGAGCCCTTTCTCAGGAATAGGCAAAGGATTAACAATGATGGTCTCGTTAGGAACAAGCTTCTCCCATTTAAATCTCTTGACAACATTGTGCATAAACACCAATATTTCCAATCTTGCATACTCTTTTCCTGGACACATTCTTGGTCCTCCTCCAAACGGTACGTACGTATACGGTGCCGGACCGCTCCCGTCAAATCTTGTCGGGTCGAATTTCTCGGGTTCCGGGAAGCATTCCGGGTTCCTATGTGTTGAATTTGCACTCCAATACATCTGCAAAAATATATAATTGCCGAGATAAGTGGCTACTCGATAGATTCGAACATGACACTCAATTTCAGTGTCACCTCCTTAATACGATTATATATTAAAGGATGATCACATTTTCCGAACCCCAAGTCTCGTATGAGACCGTCTCATATGAGACCAACACACTGAAATAATAAATAATTATTTCTATATTTCAGTTTTATATGTGTTGGTCTCACAATAACTTATGGTGAGACCGTTTCACACAAGACTTACTGTTTTCCGAAAAGACATGGTATAATTACCTTCCAGCCCTCGGGGATTTGGAAACCACCATACATTAAATCAGACAGAGCCTCCCTGAAAGCTCCTTGAAGAGGGGGTGCTAAACGCATCACTTCACACGCCACGTTCCACGAGTATTTCATCTTTTTTATGTCCTCCCAATTTAGAAGCTCTCCTGGTGCTTTTGAATTTGCAATTTCCATTTGCTCTGCATTCATCAAATCCCAATTTAAAAAGATTAATCAACCATAGGTTATGAAAACGTACGTAATACATTTCCAAATACTAGCGTGAAATATACCACATTTTCTTAAGACAAGTTTACACATAATTTTGTATGAACCAGTTTTACGAAAAAAAATAAAAAGTAGGGCATGCAGTGACTTATTAATACCTTTGTAGACACCATCATAAACGTGGGGGAGCTCGGCAAGAAACTTCACAACGAAGGTACAAGCAGCACTAGCAGTATCATGTCCACCAATGAGCAAACCCAAGATTTTATCAGCAATATCCAACTCACTCATAAACCGTCCATCTTCATCAGACGTATGCATCATATGAGACAATATATCTTGCGTAGGAGTAGCTCTGCTCTCGGCCAAGTCAAGCTTCCTCTGCTTAATAATAGCCCTTAGCTCTTTTCGTACGATGTTCGACGCCTTGATCCCGCGGTTGAACGCCGTTCCGGGGAGGTCGATCGGGATCGAGATGATGCCCGACGCAATGTCGTTGAACGGGTCCGCGAATTTGGCTACGTGAACAGGATCTTCTATGCTTAGGAAAATGCGACATGCTAGCCAAAATGTGTAACGTTTTGCTAATGGGAATACTTCTATCTTGTCCTTGCCCTCCCACTCGTCTTTCATGTGACGCTTTGCGATCGTGTCCATGATTGGTATGTACCTATTCGTGTGACAGTTACGGATTTAGAAATATATTCGCTTAATTATAAATAAACGAAATTAACAATAATGTTGGTTAATTAGTTGTAATTAGAATAATGTAATGTATGAGTTCATTGCGATTGTAGTAAAAAAAAATTGGTATGGAATTTGGATTAGTAGAGATTTATATAAACTTGTCGAGATGTATAATCTTTGGAAAACTAAAAAACTTCAAGATCTAAATCGTTGTGATTATAAAAGCGAAAGGGATGCAATAATGTAGATTTCAGATGAAATAGTGTAGACACCCAAAAATGTCTACAATCAGAAATAATTTTACTACACTATCAAAATTTTACTACTCACACAATTAATTTTAATACCTGGATTTTTCATTACAATTAATTTTACTGCTCTAATCTCAATTTTACTACTATTAAGCCAATTTTACATTATAGACAAATTAATTAATTATATATATATATATATATTACACCTCTACTATTAATTATATATTACACCTCTAGCAATAGCAAATTAGTTATTATTTCTGCTAATTTACGAGCGTCTATGACTGAGGATTAATAGTGGCTCGTTAGCAAGTTGGCCCTTTCCGCAACATTAGCTGGTTCTATATACCAAAACAATGGGGTAATAATATCAATGTAGGCCCTAATCAAAAAGGTCAAAATAAATTCTAAAAGTCAAAATAAGAGTTTTCTTTGATTCAAAATCTAACTTAAGCTTGAGTCTAATTAATACTAGACTATTTAAAAACAGTACATACTGTTATCTTCAATGAACACTTCAACAACTAGTTAAAATAGTTGATGCTTACCGACAAAATTAGGACTAATAACAATGCAACATTATCACCTCAATCAACTACAAATTAATTAAAGAGTCACCTCAATCGACTACAAATTAAAGAGCTGATCTCCATAATTTCAAAACCATATATTATACATGATAATATGATATAAGTAGCTAGTCAATCTTAGCTTATAATAAGATTAGTGCAACATACACATTTATATATATTTGCGTATAATGTATGTCATGTATACCTCTGTAGTGCCTCAGGCTTGAAGAAGATAGGCATGAGCTTCCTCATCTTTATAGCTTCATCCTTAGACGACGTCTGAGTCGAAGAGGGGAAGATCTTGTTAACCGAATTCGGCCACCACGATTGCACCAATTTGCCCTCGTTCGAGTACAAGAACTTGTTACACGCCGCACCACACATTACCACCACTTTTTCACCTACGATGGACGTCTTGAATATTTTGTTTGGTGAATACTTAGACAACCTACTAAAAATGAACTTCTCGGGCGAACCTTTCCACCCGGTGGCTAAAAACTCGTATGTCTCCCCAATGACGGGCCAACCCATCCTGCCCGGGGGTAGCACGTATCCCCGGGCAGTGTTGTGGTTGTAGAAGAGGATAAAGAAAGGAAGAGATAGTGCAAAGAAGAGCACCAACCCACATATGAAGAAGAGTTCCATAGATAGTTTTTAGTGTTTTTTTGATATTTGGTGCTTGGTTCGTAATTTATTGTCTTTTAAGTGTGAATCTATCTATATTTAATTTCTCACATATATAGTCTCACCTAACACAAGATTTGAAGAAAATATTAGCGTAATGTTGTGACCACATGGGAACGTATGTGTATACGAGCGAGTATATAGTTTGTAAATAATCTTGTTGTGGTAATAAAGTTAGACAAATTGTTGATTATTCAAGTGTTGATTTTATTTTCTTTAGGAGTTAAATATTATTAGTACAAGTCAACTTGATCGACTACTCTCTACTCTCTTCAAAATTTTGTTAGACCTACTTTTTTGTTAGTATCGTTGACGAGTACTTTTTATTACAGAATAATAACAACTAAAATACATTTTCCGTAAAATGTCGAAATTTTAACTTAATTAAGATGAAATTCATCCACTCTAAAATTCTAGTATTTATTTCCAAGTAGGATAGAACATACAACTCCACAATACAAGAACCATTTCTTCCTAATTGGATCGTACAAGAAACACAAATGTCCATGTTTGATTCGTTCATGTATCATGATCATAGTTATTATTGTCTTACATAAGAGGACGACTACTGCCACTTCATCCGTGTCTTCCAACACACGCATTAATAATATTATATTTCAAAAGAAATTCATATATAGAGAGTGCTAAAAACTACTAGGAGTGCCTATAATGGTTCCCTTTACATAATCTTGGAGGTATAAGATGACTTGTATATCATTTTTCATCTTTTTTTTTTCTTTTTTTAACGTTTGATCGAAATTTACATATACAGAGACAAAATATGAACAAAAAAAAAACAGAGCGCTAGTAATACACTCCCTCCATTTCATTCAATTGTTTACGTTGGGCTTGAATTTCCCTCACAAAACCCGACTCAACGTAAACAATTAAATGAAATGGAGAAAGTAGGATAGATGGAATAATATATGATTAGTGCATGGATAGTCCCCACGATCGACTCCACGAGGAACGCGCGGGAGGCAAGGCTGCCATGCACATAGAAATTATATAGTGTGCGTTTTATATACTCAACGTGCCTCCCCTCCCTTACTTCTTGGCCACTTGCCTGTATACTACCCGTATGACTGTATGTGTATCCAAATATGCGATGCAGGATTGGTATTTTGCTAAAGATGTACATTTACATGTATAAAGTACACGTATGCGGATTGCACCACGAGAGCCTCGCGCACACTGTTAGTGGTTATATCAGCGCAGCTCTTTAGTAATGCAATTTAAAACTGATTTTCAGGCTCACATAGTGACTTTCCCGATTGATTACAGTATTTTGCATAAAAAAGTACGCATTGTAAAACTATCTCAGATATCATGTTGCAGTATTGCACGGGCCGTAATAAGATACACATTTGAATTTTGACCCTTGTCGATTGAATGCTCTCCAAGATGGCTCTCTGGGTTTATTCAATTTCATTGTTTGCTTAGCGCTTACTAGAATCTTTAACGGTGGTTTGGGAATACTTCAATTCGTAGTTTCCCTCTGTTTATCTCTTGACATTGTGGCTAAAAGGATCTCAAAACAAGGTGATTAGAAGGGAAAAAAGTTACACCTTGTTGAAGTATAAGATCATTATGGGTGCTCTAATCAGTCTAAACTTTTGGTTGAGTTGGCTCTCTAACATGGTATTAGAGTCTCAGCGATCCTGAGGTCTCAAGTTTGAATCCTGGTAACCCTCTCCTTTGTTGTGTTGGAACCTTAATAAAAAGAGCTCAATTTAAGTGTTATGTTTGTGGGCTAGTATATTGCCCACGCTTCAAGCCCAAGTGGGCCTTTGCGTGAGGGGGCGTGTTGAAGTATAAGACCATTGTGGGTGTTCTAACCATCAGTCTAGACTTTTGGCTCAGTATTGATGAAGAATTGTCTCCTTCCAAGTCGGTTTTTTTAGGTATATAAGAGCAGCTAATGTTGTTGGGAGTGAGACAATGAATATTCAAATCCGAATCAGAACAATCCCCTATTCCAAGACACATTGATTTTCTAACCATTAGATTAGCCTTCATCCTCTACAAATCTGTTACGCCAAATACTATATAATTAGCATAAGAAATTCGAGTATGGATCCACCAAAAATCAACTTATTTTCTCCCAATCCGAGAATCGTATAATGAAACTATGACCTCCCTTATTTTTATGTGTTAGCATTTGGTTTATATCAGCGAAACGAACGGCCAGCCTGACTTTTGAGGCTAGGAGTTGTTGAATATATTGTGCAAATAATTTTATTCAACCATCACTAATAGATCAAATTCATACAGGTGACCAATTTACCGAAATCTGGCACCCGCCAATACGCCAAAATTTGTTAGTGAAAAGGGTCAATCTGTCTATACGACTTGGTCCCTTGACCTGAAATTGGGAGGGACGGTAGCTGAACTATTGAGTCACTACACTCACTAGTCACTCAAGGGTAACAGTTGTATATAAAAGTTTGGGTTTCAAATGTTAGAAGACATCTATATTCATAGAAAACATAATCTGCTTTCTCTTGATTCACCAATACGTTACCATTTCCGACAAATAAGCATCGCTATAATTAGGATATGAAAAAACAAAGGGGCAACTCAGATTGTATGATTCAAAGGTATACCTTGGTTATCGGCCTCAAAACAACTCATAATCAAGATAATCCAGAACCCAAAATGGACTGGCGATTTTCACCATTTGCAAAGCCAACAGCCTTTGCCACCCGATTTCGCAACCGAAAACACCTAAACCCTCCAAACCCTCTTCTATTTACCCTTAATTCCTTTGCATTGTATGATCTTTTACCTTCTTTTGGCTTCCCAACATTTATGCCCTATTGTTGGTATTGTAACATTGCATGCATGCCCTACAATCTGAAATCAAACTCCATCAGGAAAAGGGAAGAACAAAAGAAAATAATACATGCATTTTAATAAACAAGAAAACACGGCTGAAATTAGCCAAACCTGTTCCTGCTTGATACCTTCAGATTCCTGCACATTCACAAACCTCAAAGGCTTTTCGAAACCCAGCATCACCATCGACCTCCATACGAACTCATAAAATATAATTCTGTGGAACTGCTGATGGGCGCGCATGCATTTGCTTCGCTTGTGCGCCCGCCACCTTCATTTTCCGTTGTCATAGCCATCTTTTCAATTTTGGCATTATCATATGCAGGGACGCCAGCAACTGGTCTAACGGAGGCCGAGTCCCTGCTCAAATTTAAGTCATCCCTTACCCATAACGAGGCAATTCCCAACTGGAATCCTGGTACAATTCCGTGTGCTGGTGGCAACACCTCCAAATGGCTAGGGGTCATCTGCCAAGGTGGCAGGGTATGGGGATTGCAGCTAGAGAACATGGGTTTGGGTGGCAACATCGACATTGATGCACTCTCGCAATTGCCAGAGCTCAGGACCATCAGCCTCAAGAACAACAAGTTTGAAGGTCCCATCCCCAATTTCCGTCGTATAACAAAATTGAGGTCAATCTATCTGTCCAATAATCATTTCTCCGGGGACCTTCCAGATGACGCCTTTGCTGGAATGGATGCTTTACGGAGGGTGATCCTGGCAAACAATGCCATAACCGGCAAGATACCATCGTCCCTTACCACATTGCCTATCCTTGTGGAGCTTAAGTTAGACGGTAACCAATTCCAAGGGAGTATCCCAAACTTTCAGCAAAAGGGATTGTCATCCATTAACTTGGCTAACAATCAATTGGAAGGTCCCCTACCCTCAGGTCTCCAGAACTTGGACCCGAAATTTGTTTCAGGTAATATGCTGTCCCCATCTAAATCCCTTTATCACAAGATATGCTGTTGCTAAAGTTCTGGGACATTTTTAAACGACAAACTAATGCAGGCAACAAGGGAGTATGTGGCCCTCCATTAGAGCCATGCTCTAGCGACAAGGCGGCATCAAGCAGTCCAACAGCTAAACGGAAGCAACACAAATCATCAAGTAATTCGGTCATAATAGTGCTGGCTGTGCTACTTGCACTAGTGAGCTTAGCCCTGATAATAGTCTTCCTATTAGTGTGTCAAAGGAGACGGAAGGCCACACTGACAAAACAGGATACCTTGGCATCTCAAGACGGGAACCAGATTGAAGATATGTACGTACCCCCAAGTGACGAGCCAACAAACACAAAGAAGCGGTCAGCAGATCCAGGCAAACTGGAATTTGTGAGGGATGACAGAAAACCTTTTGATCTGTCAGACCTACTGACAGCATCAGCAGAGGTGTTGGAAAGTGGAAACTTTGTATCCGCCTATAAAGTGGAGATAGTTCCAGGGGAACTTTTGGTAGTGAAGAGGTTTAGGCAGATGGGTAAACTAGGAAGAGAGGACTTCCATGAGCATATCAGAAGGATGGGCAAGTTGCGACACCCTAATGTGCTATCTCTGGTTGCGTATTACTACAGGAAAGAAGAAAAGCTTCTTATCTTTGACTTTGTTGACAACGGGAGCCTGGCCAGTCACCTTCATGGTAAAGTCTTTCTTTCTTTTGAATGCTCACTTTTAACACAACAAAAATGATGATCCCCACTCAATGATCTTCAATATCACTCAACTGTCAGAACTCACCGATTACTTAACAATCCCTGAATATTAATGTAATTTGTTGTGGCCTTGTTTTTTTTTTTTTAGGCAATCGTACCAAGAAGGATATGGGGCTTGATTGGCCAACACGACTGAAAATCATAAAAGGAGTGGCTAGAGGTTTGGCTTACATTTACAGTGCGCTGCCGAGCTTAATTGTGCCATATGGTTATCTAAAATCATCGAATGTGCTTCTTGACGACTCATATGAACCCCTTCTCATGGATTATGCCCTCCTACCGTTGATAAACCAAGAGCAAGCTATGAATCTAATGGTTGCCTACAAATGCCCCGAGTATGCTCAACATGGTCGCATTACTAAAAAGACTGATGTTTGGAGCTTAGGGATTCTCATACTGGAAGTGCTAACAGGAAAGTTTCCTACCAACTTCCTAGCTGTGGGAAATGTCAAAGGTGAAAATCTGGTAGCCTGGGTTAATGAAATAGCTAGCGAAGAGGAGAAAGGAGAAGACGTGTTTGATAAGGAAATGGGAGGTACTCAAGGTGGACAAGATGAAATGAAAAAACTTTTGAAGATTGGTTATAGCTGTTGTCACGAGGACGTAGATGTAAGATGGAGCATCAAAGATGCTGTTGAGAAAATTGAAGAAATACAAGAGAGATTAACTTAGATGATGAATCAACTTTCATATATACTGTAGGCTTCTTGGTCAACCCAAAATTGTAAAAAGTGCATGTCTTTTATTTTTCTTGCAATTATTTCCTCCTTTTATTTTTGCTCTCACTATTTTTTCTTTTTTTTTTTTTTTTAAAAAAAAAATTTCTCCTCTATAATTCTTATCTATATGGAAAGGAGTAATGGGGAAGGAGCTGATTTGACGATCAGGTGGTAACCTATGGTAGAGCTACCATCCTCCCAATCAAGAGGTTGGGGATTCGAATCCTCATGTCCTCAAGTAGTAAAATTTGGGGGGGGGGGGGGGGGGGGGGGTGTTGATGATAGGCCCACGAGTATGGTTTTCCTACCGGGTTCCAACTATTCAGCCTGGGGTCACTCTGTGTGAGCTATATCCCCGAATAATTTCCTCCCCTAGCTAGCTTCAATGAGACTTGAGCCTTTCGGGGTCAGCATTAACTATACAACAACAACCAAGCCTTATTCCCATATGTAACCATCTCGCATAGGCCATATAAGTTAAAGATCATTGCGAAAAAGTTCTAAAGTATTGAAACACGTTTAACAAGAGTTTAAGAAACCATAAAAGAAAAGGAAAACAATAAAAAAAAAAAAAAAGAGTTGTAAAAGAGGTGAAACGGGGGTCAATATTAACTATAAAAATGGGGAAGGAGATGACATGGGTACCTCCAACACTCTATAAGTAAGATGAAAACGCAGATATACAGAAAGAGACTTGATCAAATAGCAGAAAAACAACCCTTTTATCAAAATATAAATTTCTAGGCCTGGTGTGTAAGAGCATTTAGAAATTAACTTGTTCTACATGATAACAAAAAGAACATATCAATTGTGTGGGACATGTTACAGTTTCACAGCAACTCACAAAAAAAATTTGAAATCATATGTTTACACTATTTGTGAATTTTTTTGATATAGATTTAGCGATACAATAATACTCCTAATAAGTATCATTCAAATAATCACCATAAAACATTAGGATACTGAACACGAATTCTATCAAATAGCATTCGTAATCCTATCAAATATCAAAATCAGAAGTTTAAGTTCGGGAGTAAAAACATTTAGACATTACACTTACACAGTATACATCATAATATATTTTGAATCTTCATATTTACTACGAGCCCAGATTCAGTGAGAATTGTGTGTACAGTATGCATATGCCATGCCCATGTTTCTAACATGCTAGCAGAGCTTGGGTAGGAGTGTAGGACAGTTCCCCTCACCAGCTAAATTTTAAATATCATACTAGTATAGACAGCTTTAAATCATATTTATGTAGCAAAACTACATTTAGAATTGAAATGAAGGGAGTATGTTCAAGCAAGGAAGGACCGAGCCTTCTGAAAATAGATACGAGGGATCTCCGGAAAAAAACAAAAAAAAAAAAAAACAAAGAAAAATCTTGTGAGAATTAAAGGTGGTTCCTCCAAAAAAATCCAATAGTATGTATTTTAGCATAAGTCAAGGATATAGGCAACCAAACTCAAGTTCATAAATTTATTATGTCAGTAGTAGTTCTGTGACAGAACAAAACAGTTTGGTTACCAACAGCATGTTCAACCTCACAAATGTCTAATCTGATTCAGAAAAGAGTTCCAATGAATGTATCATTCTTCTACAATTTCAATGGATCAGGTTAGCAATAAAATGTCAAATAGTGTAAGCGGGTTTTTATTTTACTGTCTTGAGCTTACTTTGGACATTAGAATCGTTGTGTGAAAATGATTCCGGTATCAGATACTATGTTTATGATGAGGATAATTTGAGATTTTGACTCCTTTTATCCATTAAATATATGAGGATGTGCAACAACTTATTTTACTAAAACTAAATTTCAGGTATTGGCTAAAAATAGAATAACAGAAATGAGTGGGAGAGCAGGATGCAAAAAGATCTCAGGAAGTTTTCAATCATCAAAAATATTAACAAAGAGAGGAAGGAGGGACAAAAATTTGAGGTTGGACAATTATACTGCTGCAAGGAAAACAAGGTTGTTAATGTGACAAATCCGGTTTCTACTAAGATTTCCATTTCCCTACAGAATATGTTGAGAGACACAGAAAACAAGTGGGAGTAACAATGGATCATGTGATGCATACATGTCCTTGAAATTATTCATCTCGGCAGAGTAACAAAGAATTTGATAAAAGAATTCTACGAAAAGAGAGTGAGAAAAGAGATCATCAGGGATGTGGTCAGGAAAAGCGAATGCAGGAAAAAAGCCAGGTACCAATGGGGTAGTGGCCGTGGCAATAGACAAGGATAAAGGTAGCCAGTATGCCCTCAGATGGGCCATTGAAAACCTTGTTGGTCGAGGCCGCCCTATCGTCTTAATTCATGTCATTGTCGACTCCTCTTTCGCAGGTTTATCTTCTTGGCCTCAAGTCTCATTATTCATGTAATGTTTCCTCTTTTATTATAGAGTGTATTATCAGATAAAATTAAAGATGACAATTTCAGATAGGACTTGATAATGCACCCTTTCCCAACAAATTTTTGTTCGAATGGTTTCACAAATTGTCTACATTTGTCCCATTTACAATCAAATGCGTCAAAAAGACAACAATATTACCCTATTGCTTAACAAGGTAGGAGCCTAGGAGGGTCGGATGTTCAAGCTTTACCCCCATGCTGAAAGCATAAAGAGGTTGTTTCCAAATTACTCATGATGATAATTGAGCTGAAATTCGCATAGGGACCGACTCTTATTCATAATACAATCAAATATGTGATTTTAATGAATATAGTTAGACCTTTGATTTTCATAATCAAGCCTGACATATTTTTTTCATTTTGAAACTCAAGTTTGTCATTACAATAGTTACGTTTGTCAGATTAATCCGTACCAGAACAATTTTGGGTGGGTGAGGGTTCACATTTGGACACGTGAAAGTACAATAAAAATGTCAGGGATAGATTAGTACATCGTATGGACATTTTTTCGTTAAAAGAAGCAAGAACAACATTGTTATAACAGTACTCAAGAACAAGCCACATAAGCCTACTGGCTTTTACCAGCCAGGATATATTCTTTAATGATGATAAGACATACTTTGTACATAGAATATGCAGACACAACAATTGATGACCAGAAGCATGGTAGAATGGGTTACCTTCAAGATGTACTGTTGGTTTCATGCCCCTCAAACCTTCATTGAACTCGGCTGTTAAATACAAGTCTCTGACAGATTTTGTTCAACAAAAGGAAACAAATTAGAAATGAAACAGAAGAATTGACTCAACATCTGACCAAATTCTAGCGCAAAGGAACTGAGCACATAAAATAATACATACGGCGAGCTATATTTTTCATAAACACGTGCTTCTCACTAATACGCCTTCACTCTCTACATTTTTTTTGTTCTTGCAGTGGGGAATAATGCCATTATATCCACAGCAAGTCCAGGTACATCACCAAACTACAACCATCTTGACAAGTATACAAGGGAACTGTTCCTCACATTTCGCTGCTTTTGCACACGCAAGGATGTGAGTATTCTAAAGCTTTAACACTGAATATCTCCTCTGGCCCTTAATTCTACTAGCTAGGACAAATAAAGCAATTATCAAAAATGTGAAACAACAAATTCTGGAGCAAGCAGATGATACAATGTGCACGCACATAGAATAGCTGCCACAATTTTTTTAATGCTCAGACTGTGTAATGAGTTCTATTAAGTGTGCTTAATTTACATTTTGTCAGATACGCTGCTTAGATGTAACACTTAAAGATACGGATGTAGCCAAAGCTTTATCGGAATATGCCAGCTATGCTGCAATTGAGAATTTAGTTCTTGGTGCCTCAAGAGGTGGATTTATCAGGTAATAACTCCTCTAATTTCTTATTTGAATATTCACTGCAGAATTGGTTCTCTACATTGAACAGAAGCTACACATAAGTGTATACACATAACTAGAGTTAACAGTTTACCAGCAATTAAAAAAAAAATCAGTAAGAAAATGTGCAGAAAAGGGATATATTTTCCTTAATAGTTTCATTATATGTAACCACTGGAGTATGCTTTATATTTCTCAAGACTATGCAGAACTCAGATTAACCAGGTCAAAGAGTAAAATTTGACTGCAAGACTGTCTCCAACACGATCCTCAAATGACGAGCAAATAGGAGAAATGGCATGAATGAGAATTCTTTCGGGGATTCCAGGAGACCTACCTGTAACAAATTATGGCATATACTAGTATATGAGATCACATAAAAAGCATGTACTCAGATACCAAAGCGGACTAGCTGAGACCTGATTATTATAGCGGAATTTATTTTAATAGAAAATGTATTTCTATGGTGATGCAGAAAATTTAAACAATCTGACATACCAACAATTGTGTCAAGAGGAGCACCTGATTTCTGCAATGTATATGTCATCTCCAAGACAAAGCTCTCATCGATGCGCAATGCTTCCCGAGCAGTTCCCTACCCGTCTCCTCTGTGTAGCCACTTAGACAATCTTTCCAAAGATAAGCCTACTGTTGTTCCGATTGTTGATTCACCTCCAAGAACTAGTCTGAGCCTTATAGGTTTGTCTCCTGCTTCAGTTCTCCACTTTACTACTACTTGAGCAGCTTCTTAGAAAAATGACCACCTATCTGGATTGCATGCAAGCAGGGGAAAAGCCATTTCAGAAATCACTTAGAGATGACCGCGAGATACTCAGGTAAGTCTGATGAGACTGGACAAGCTCTTAAATATCTCAAGAAAACAAAACAGCCAATCATTTCACCTTCAATCATATGAAAATGAATGAAGTTGGAGGTTTAAAATGCAGCTTTAAACATAGGCATGCACATATATCGACTTTAAGTTTTGCACAGCAAAGAAACTGAAATACATAAAGTTATAACTCACACCAGTAGCGGTTTTCAGTTTTTTCTTATAATTAAATAAAAAGAGCAACTTTTGGGACTATGTTTGACATGAGCTAAATACTTAACTACTGCTGAATCAGGTCAGGTAGAATAAATGAAAAGCTATTATTCAGTGACATTCCAGAGGGTGATACAGACATCTCTTTTGTGAGCTCTGATAGAACAAGTATCGACCACCTTTCTCCTATGCACTACGACTACATGGATTCATCTCGCACGCCAAGGCTATCAACCAGTTCAGATCAAAGTTTTGGATCACTCCGCTTCGCACAAAGGACTAGTGACGCTGGCTCCTTCCGTGACTTCTCATTTTTATCACAAGAAAGTGGAAGAACCTCAAATGCTTCATCACAGCTTGGAGTAAGCACATCTCAGCTTTAATTAGCATAAGATTATGCACCAACAGCATAAAAAAATATCGTAATGCTAAGTTACACTCAAATCAAGCAGGGAATATAATCTTATTTGCAAGTTTAGGCACAACTAGCCAAAAGTCTAAAAGTGCACAGACACGGTTTTTTTGAATTGTTTCATTAAACTACCTCATTAGCACCTCCCTCCAGAAGATCACAAACTCCTCTCCCAGTGAATAGAAATCTTGAGTTTCGGCCACATAATCTAGTTCCTATGGACTACCAATAAATCCAACTTCAGCCCCTCCATGTTTTCAGCACTGAGCAACTATGCACAGGAAACAAAACTAGCGTCTCTTACCAGACAAGATGTAACAATTAACTCAAACGATAGAGGTCCTCTAAGCTTGGTTTGTCAAATTTAAATATAGGAATGAGGCCCATAATTAGATTTGAGACCATGTAAACTGGGAACATGTGAACAGCTTTTATCTTATAGTCACTGCATCCCATATTGTGGAGTTGTACGTGCAAGTTGTTTCCCATACATGTAATCACAAATAGGCAACTAAATGTTTCAAATCGAATACAGGAAGAAGTGGAATCTGAGATGAGAAGGCTGAAACTTGAGCTCAAGCAAACCATGCAGATGTACAGCGAAGCATGTAAAGAAGCAGTCATTGCTAAAGAGAGAGAAAGACAAAAAGTAAGTCTCACCTCCACAATCAGACTTATCATGACAATATTACCCGAATGCCCCCATAAGGCGGGGAGGGGGGGAGGGGTCGGATGTAAGCAAGTCTTACCCCAACATTGAAAATATGAGACTGCTTATGCTTACGGATGACCCATCATGAAAATTGCTTCGAGAATCACACCTATTGACTGCTACTTCACAATACAATCAAAAATCATCCCCTGCCTCAAAATGGCCAAAAGAAACCCACTAAAAGAAACAAAAAGAGAATTGCACACCTACTAATATTAAGACCTTTAATTAAGACTATCAATGAATAATTATTTGAAAGTCACACAAGTGCAGGCAATGGAGCTCCACCGATGGAGGCTTGAGGAAGAAAAAAAATTGGTGGAGGCAGGAACACCTGAGGAAGCAGCAAGGGTGCTTGCTGAAAGGATGACAGCTAGCAAGACTTCACACTCGGGAAAAGAAGGAAGAGTTCATGAAGAAATTACAGAGGACACATCAACCTGTGGTGGAATAAGATACAGAAAGTACAGCATCGAAGAGATTGAAACGGCTACAGATAATTTTTCTGAAGCTCTCAAGATTGGAGAAGGAGGCTATGGCCCCGTCTTCAAGTGTTATCTAGATCACACAAAAGTTGCAGTAAAAGTGTTACGACCAGATGCGGCTCAAGGAAGAACGCAGTTCCAGCAAGAGGTAAATAACTACCCTCGGTTACTTAAAGCAAAAAAAAAATAGTTTTTATCTAAATACTCAAAGTTTATATTCTAAATATCTGTAGCCACTTCACTGATCCCTTGCCTTCATTATGTCAAAATAGAAATCAACTAAAATTTTGACTTAAAGGTCATATTAACTCTTAACAAACATAACCAATTTTGAAGGCACAGACATCCTATATTCCTCTACTTTTCTGCTAAATCACATCTTTTGAAAATTCATACCTTGGAATTACAATGCAGGTTGAAGTATTAAGCTGCATAAGGCATCCGCACATGGTTCTTCTCTTAGGAGCATGCCCAGAATACGGCTGCCTTGTTTATGAATATATGGCCAACGGAAGTTTGGATGATCGCCTGTTTTGTCGAGGGAAAGCCCCTGCTCTTTGTTGGCAAGTCAGGTTTCGCATAGCAGCAGAGGTTGCAACAGGACTGCATTTCCTCCATCAGACAAAGCCAGAGCCACTAGTTCATCGTGATCTTAAACCCGCCAATATACTGCTCGACCGCTACTTTGTCAGTAAGATTGGTGATGTGGGGTTGGCAAGGCTGGTGCCCCCTTCAGTAGCTGATCATATTACACAATATTGCTTGACATCAGCTGCTGGGACATTCTGCTACATAGACCCAGAGTATCAACAGACGGGTATGCTTGGAACCAAATCCGATGTCTATTCTTTGGGTGTTGTGCTACTCCAGCTTCTAACTGCCAAACCACCCATGGGTTTGGCTTTCCAAGTGGATCGTTCCATCGAGATGGGTACATTCCAAGACATGCTGGATCCTTTGGTACCAGATTGGCCAATGGAAGAAACCTTATGCTTGGCAAAGATTGGTATTCAATGTGCAGAGATGAGGCGGAAAGACCGACCTGAACTTGGAAAAGAAGTCTTGCCAGAGCTTAACAGATTAAGGGACTTTGCTGATGACAGAACACCGCCTTTCATGTTTTATGTCACTACAGACCCCTCCCCTATCCACAGCCAGACATCCGTATCACAGGTCAGTAGAAGGAAATTAAACATGTTTAGGTGACATACAATAAAACATAACATAGGCATGATGTATAATGCTAATGAGCGAAGATCTTTGCCATCAGCTGTAAACTGATGCTCTATCCAAAGTTCTGAACTGTTCTAACAACTAAGGCATGACGAAAATCAAGCTAAAAGAATCAGAATCTAATAGACTGGAATACTTAGTTTTGTGTTGAATATGTCGAAATCTGCAATTGTTAGAGAAAAAACTGGTTTATTCTCTGCTTTAGTGGCCCTAGCATATGTATCACATAACCCAATAAGCCAACATTCATCAATATGAATGTAAAGAAATATTAATTTCTTGGCATCTTCTCTGATAAGTTCTATACGAGGAAAGTGTACGATTTCAGCCCCCCTGATTTTCTGACTGTTTTTAAATTTTCTAACATAAAACTAATATTTATTGTAGGAAATTGTAAGTGATCCAGCAATTGGGCATTCGGCTGCAAGCAGCACAAAGGCTCCCTCATCTACATCATCACCAAAAGGTATGAAGCAAAAGAACGCCATATTATCATAGCTTTCCAGAAAAATGGAATAATTTTTTACTAGCACCTGATTTTCTTCTCGAACCTCACACGTTTTTTCTTTATTTGTCACAGCACCCACAGATGAGACAGCAACATCACCAACTGACGAAGCAAGCTGATGAGCAAAAACTACAGTATGTGTACAAATCGATATATGTGAACAGGTCGATATATGTGCACATGCGTGTAGATAGCAAGTTAGCAACACATATTTCTCTTCCTTTTTCCCCAAAGAAAGAAAGGAAACCCGTAAAGGCGCAAGAGCATCTGAGACTTGTAATTTTTGGTACATAACATAAGTCTCGGTAAAATGACACTTGCTTCAACTCTTCAAGTAGTAGCAAACCAATGTAGATCAGACTAGTTAGTCCTTCAATGTAAGACAGGTGTACTATACAAGCATCCAACAGTCATGATGTAACACAAAATTTTGGTGGAAGAAGAGGCGTCTACCCCTTCCAAAGCAAGTAGCTAGTCTTGTATTTTAAAGACACCAAATTGTCTCATTCTTCATATACTCATCCACATTTCAACCCCCCTTCATTTTTCTCCGGCAATTTTGACAGTATAACTGCTCAATGAGAGATTTTTCGGGTTCTACTACAACAGATAGTCTCCTCTCAAAGTGATATATTACAGGGAAACAAACCAAAATACAGGCAAGATGCTTATTGTTCAAGTCATCTTTCATTACCACATCTAGAAACACTCAATGTGGGTATCGCCACTAGTGAAGTTTTGAGACAGTGAATTGCGCGCAACAACAACAACAACCAAGCCTTAGTCCCGAAATGTGCACAATGAGACATTATTCCAAAACACATTCAAGCAAGGATGCAAGTATCAAGTAATTACCACATACTACTCGCTAAACCTGACAGTGAGACCGTCTTACACAAGATTTAGCTCGATTATAAGAATCAAAGATACCCTCTTTGCTAAATAAAACAAACAGCAAATTATAGAAGCAACAATCACAGAAATTCAGTAACATAAAATGGAGCAAATGCATCACAAAGCGTATAAAATAAGCAAGGGTTGAAATGTGAAGTAGGTACCTCCATAATCAGACGATTTGGGCATCAGGGAAACACTAGAATTGCCCAAATGCACAGAAAAAGGTGAATATTTCTTCATTTTCTGAGAAGTAAAGCGATCGACTTTTCGGGTCAAAACGTAAAGTTGAAATTGGGAGTTTTCTGGGTCTTTGCAAGTCAACACAAGATGACTTTTTTTTACCTTAAATATAATTGGATATTATTTATTTTTCTTAGTTGAGTTAAAATATACGGGAGTACTAGTATTGCACAAAAAAAATTAGTAAAAGAAAAATCTAAATTTGTTATACTAATTAAAAAAAAAAAAACACCTTGCCTCCTCCTACAATCTACACCAAAATAATCTCAAAGGGGTGCTATTAGAGAACGAGAAGAGGTATAGGATGGGAATTGGGAAAGACACGTTATTTCATTTAACATTTATTTACGACAAAGTTGTGTTGTACTGGGTATGGTATTTCATAGTTCAATCTACGTTTTCAAACGTTCTTGCAAAATGATTAAATGTGTTGAAGATTCAAAGATTAGGATGAATTTTGAAATTACACGGTTTCTACTCACCTTGTTGAACAGTAATTCAAAACGAAAGAAGAAAATTTCTAGTGAGTTGACACAAAGCCAGGGGAAAACCTAGACTTGAGCATCATCAGAGATCTCAGAAAGCCGGAGCAAACCCTTGCTTTTACGCACACGCTATCCCGACTGCTCACTTCATTATCTCTGCCCTGCCCTGCACTGCTCAAGAAGCCAGAAGCCATGGCTAATTCAAACAACAGCAACATCTCGACTTATCTGGTCCCACGACTAGCTGACGTAAAGACCCTACACGCCTTATCATCATCCCGCCTCTTGAGAGGCTTTTCTCCAGTTCAGAATTATAGAGATACAAAGCCTTCCACTTTCGGTTTCTCAAGAAGGACGCAAATGCTATACAGACACCACCAGCCACAATCATATATTGCCCGTTATAGAAGCATCCAGGTTCTTCTTCAGGAACAAAGCATAACAAAACTTCCAACTGAATTCCCAAAATTACATAACAAGCAAAGTGAATCACTCACCTGCAGCACCTTCGAGATCCTTATCCCAGTCGGAGGGATCCTTAGCCAACAGGTTCTCCACAGCAGCGAAAGCAGGATGGAATGAAGAAACCTTGTACACAGCCTGCAGTGTCTCATCTATCTAATTATTCTACAAGCTACCTTATTCCAAGTCCCACAATCAATTCAGAGAGCTAACCTCACCTTAGGTCTAGGTTTCTATACATGGACGTCCTTGCGAGGATCATTGCAGCTCTGGGTCAAGAATCCATCAACAACTGCCATACAAACCTCTTACGCATCTTTGTAACAGCTTCAGTACTCCAAGAGTCTCAACTCTCCATTATTTGTACTTCCTCACTTTCTTGGTACCATGAACTGGAAATTACGTCAGTCATGATAATAACGCAGTATTCTTATCCTTTAGCGTATGCAACAAGAGTCAAGTAAATAAGCAGACTATATACCGCCAGTAATATCCCCTTTAAAAACTGTTGCAGCCTTGACTTGCCGCTTCTCAACTATGATACTACATCAATCATACAACAAGAGAGAAAGAGAGAAGACTGGTTCAATTACAAATTTGAAGAACTAATGCACATCTAAAGAATCATCATCTGTTTAATAATCATCAGAAACCTCATCGAGATAGAGTGCTACACCATTATCGTCATCTGCTAATTTACTTTTGGGCTTCAATGCTTTCCCAGAAGACTTTGCCTTCTTTACAGGTTTCTTTATTATCTCTGCCTGCATATCCAAGACCTTCTCTGAGGGTTTCCGCCGTCTTTTCAAACGCCCCCCATTTCCGTCCTCTGCAGCAGAGTTATCAATACCTACAGTTAGGAAGAGAGTCTGATCAGATAGGTTGACATCGCTGATATTTACTATATGATGTAATCAAAAGGGCAGTTAACTGTTGTGAAAGTCAGAAATAGTGTCAAGGTCAGGTATCCAGCTAACCTTAAAAATTGAAACCCATAACTGTATAGGTGGCTCTAATTGTGAAAGACCTATTACTGGCTAGCTCATGAGTAGAGCAAAAGTTCGTTGGACCCGGAAAAAAAAAAAAAAAAAAGAAAAAAAAAACAGGGAGGGGGGGAGGATCTTCAATCTCGCAGCAATATTCGTATTAAGTAGCATCCATTGAGTTCCTATTTCAGATACTAGTACAAAACAGATAGTTAAATTCAAAAACTAGTTCCTCTATATGAAATTGGTCTGTGCAAAGTGTGTTGGCATGCAAAAGGGTGATAGTTAATTACTTATATCCAAAAACACAATGCATCATGCAATCAGATATTCAACACCAATCAAGTCCTCTGACCAACAGACAATGACGACAATGTAGGGCTATGAAGAGACTGACACTAATCGTGCCTATTCAACTCAAAGTTTCATTCGTCTTAAATGGCAGAATAGTGCTTCCGCCAACATAAATACACAATATAATTGAGAAAAATGCACAATACATCAAGTGTGGCACTATTGGCACTATAGATTCTTTCAACACTCACATTGACAATATTTAATCTCAGAGGAAATTGAGTTAGTGAGACTGCTGGAAGAACCATGTAGAGTGCCAATAGTCCCACTCTACACCAAAAGAAAAGCATTACCTTCAATGGGGGACTCATGGTTCAAAGCTTGCCCATTCTGCACTGCCTCTCCTGAAAGAGGAGAGGCGGAATTATTACTGTCCAACAACTTCACTGAATTGCTGAGACATTTATCTTGCTGCTCAGGAGCATCGGGACAAGGATTGGCAGGCAAGAAGGAAAGCTCTTCGTGTGACAAATCAGAGTCACTAAAGGATGAATCATCTTCGACTGTAAGAATATCAACCTCTTCATCCTGGTTAACATCTGACACTTTCACCTGGCAAGCAGTACAAATTTATCAGTAAGCAATCACAAAATGCAGCAACAAAAGATGAAGTACGTTAAATCAACTGACCTTTTCTGTTTCTGGCACGATATCAAATTCATCTTCTCGTTCCACATACTCTTCATTTTCTTCCAGTTCTTTGAAATCTGGGGCAAATGCACTCCAATTCTCGGTGTAGTCTTTAGCCCATATGTAGACCAAGCCAGTCAACGATACTGAGATAACAATAGGGCGAACAGGATGCCAAGCTAAATCAATCAAGGCTTCTTTTGGGCCTTCGAGAATTTTCACAAGGTGTCCTGCACGGTCCCACGTGTATATCTTGTGCTCTCCTTTGCTAGCAGAACCACTAATAACCCACTCACCATCACCGCCAAAACCAGGAGCCTTCCAATGGATTCTAGTAACAGAGTCTTGAAATTCACGAAATAGCACCAAGCTCTTAGAGCCAATAGCCTTCAACTTCTCGACCCCAGTAACATCATTGAATGATTCACCAATCTCATCGAGCGCTTTTAAGCCTCCTTTTTTAGGTAGCAAATTCTCATAAACTCTAATAGTACGATCACTTGAATTTGTGAGAAGATACTGACCACTCCTACTAAATACAATGTTCTTAATAACAGCACCCCCGGTAATGGGGACAACACCACGAACCTGGACATTATTGTGGTCAATTATAAGGATCTCTCCCTTCGAATTTCCCAAATAAACCAGATCCCCATGAGTGTTAAAACAAGCAGGAGTTTGAGGAGCAGAATCATCAGGGACTTTGTTTCGTGAAGGAGCAGAGAGCATATCTCCCTCAACTGAAACTGAAGCAGGCAACACTGTAGTTTTTCCAGTATCCAAATCCACAATCAAGGGAGCAGAATAAACAGGACATGCTAGGCACAGAGATGGAGTAGGGGAGCCTGGATGTAGGCGAGCATGCAAAGGAGTTTTCTCCAACATTGTTTGAGCAATTTTTTTCCCACTAGCAACATCCCAAAGGATTAATGCCTTGTCAGCAGATGAAACTAGGATGCGATGACCATACTTTGACCAACAAACACTAGTTATAGCATTGGAGCAATCTTTATCCTGGAGCTCCTTTGCAATACCCCTAGTTTCAAAGTCCCATATGACACAAGTTCCGTTGGAGCATCCAGCTGCAGGGGCGACGTTATAAGAGTGTCAGCAGTAACACAGGGACACAAAGAGATAAAGATCAGAAAGACGCGGAATCATGAAGTAGAACAGAAAATCTATCTACAATTTTGACAGAATGCTTTGGACACCATAAAGCGACAGTGAAAGTCGATGGTCAACAAAACAGTATGATTAATTTGATAATGGGAGATAAAATGGATTGTAGCAGCAAAGCAAACCTATTAGAGGACAATTTCTTACATGCAGAACTTCTAAATTTCATTGTAATTTAGTAATGAAGGTCTGATTTCCTACATAACTGGAAAGTTACAATGTCTCAGTAGCAACTAGGCATCGAACTTCATCCACTGTAGACTTCCCAGTTCCACATTGTATGAAAAGTGGCTAACTTTAGATTGGTGGGGTTGGTCAATCGACTTCCACCAGCATATTCCTTGCTTAATTCAGGATTCCCAATATGAACCAGCAACAAAAATGAACTGAAAAATTGTATTGCAGTTGATGGAAAAGGACAAGTACCAACTGTTAAAACTTATTTTCCTCTCACCTCGCCAACCTCGGTGTATACACAACACCCAAGAATCAAAATTTGAGTAAGCATTCTTATTGGAATAAGATCGACTGCCTTAAAAGAAATTACCAACAAAATCGGTCAACGTAGATAGGTGGCTGGAATAATCACTCAGCCTTGCTTTTATAACAACATTCTCCCTTTTCTCCATTGGCCTAGATTATTGAGTGGGTCAATTACCCATGGTCTTGTTACACAAAAGAGGATAAATTGTGGAAAAAAGAAGACGATGATCCAGGTGGAGTACATGAGAGCCACCAGATGAAGATGATAGAACAAGGGTGAAAAGTAACATTGTGTAGCTCCTTAATATGGATGGAAGTTCACTCAATCCTACAAAAATGAATCTTGGAATTCACTTTTATATTATTTCAACTTCCAGGAAGTTCATATATAGCCAAGTCCGGAAATTCTCAATACATGTATCAATTCCTTACCAGTCCATCTAGAATCCTGGTTCAAAACCCTTGCTGGTAGTAGGACATGCCACTTTCCCACATTAATTACAATACTCTAACTATGACAACTCTAATAGGTAGTCGTTTTACTCGAAAGAATTAATTTCATTTGAAGCAGTTGATAAATGCCCTATTGGTGTCAAAGCTACTGTCCCACTATCTTACTGTCCAGTAAACAAACTCAGGAATTTAATCAATATACATCCTAAAAGACTGACATATCGGCCTCAAGAATCCCCGAAACAAAAACCACATAGCAATCTTCACTTTTTCCAAAGTAAAAGCTTCAACTTAGAGAAATGTGAATAACTGTACTCGTCAAGAAATCGTTATTCTGCCTAAGCAACATACTGAAGATTCTACCTTTACAATATTCAAGTGAATACCAATGTTGCACTCCCCAAAATTTCAGCGAACCCTTCTCCAATTCCGAAAGCTATGACAGGGATTCTACCAAAACGAGAAAGCTGACGACATTGTTCTTGCCGACTTTTTTTCCACTCAAAACAAGTAAATGCCATCTTATACCAATAATGCAGTTAAAGTTTCGTCGACATTGAACTATTTACTTTATGGTGAGCATATAATGTGTTCCAAGCTCACACTGAACCTAAAAACTCAATACAAGAACATGAAACTTACACTACAAGCAACAATAAACAATCATATTACCAGCAAGAAGGGTGCCGCGACGATTAAAAGCAACGCACTTCATAACACCATGCTGCAAATACTCTTCTATCACCTCCGGAAAATCTCCTTGCAACGGATCTTCATACCAACAAAATTAAAAAAAGTTCAATTACATTATACAAAAAAAAGGGGGGCAAATCAATTCAAATTAAAACAAAATTGGATACAAAAAAAAGGGTAAAAACTTACCTATAATTGTGGAATTCATGGTGCATTTACTCAGCAAGAACAACCTAATTCACCAACACAATCGAAAATTAAAGACTTACCCCTTTCAATTCTTCCAAAAGGGTACCCAAATATCAAATCAATTGGAAAAATAACTGGGAAACAAAATCAAATTGAGAAATTGGTTCGTCTGTCAATTGGGAAAATTGAAATAAATTAGGGTTTATGTGAGAGAAAGGGACGAACTTACCCAGCAAAAAGAAGAGTTTTTTTTTCCCTACTTTATTATTTTACAATGGGGAAGAATTGGAGAAAAGACGAAAGAAGGAAAAATTTGCAATCTTTGCATAAACTTACCAAAAATAATTGTGTGGATTTTATATATGTTGAACCAACTTTCCGAAAATAGGAAGAGATTAGAGAGAGAGCGGGACTGCGGGAGACAGGAAGAGAGAGTTGAAGAAGAAGGCACAGTGAAGACTGAAAACTGGACAAGTTTGAAGTGTGTATGTACTGCTGATTTTTGCCTCTTTGGTTTTTCTTGTATCAGAAGATTCTGGCCCGTAATTATAGTGGGCTATTTGACTTGGGGAATGGATTTGGTAAGTTTGTCTGGTTTGCTGTTTGCATCCACGATTCGGTGTAGTTTAGCAAGGGTTTGAGTTGAGTATGGTAGGAAAGTCGGTTTCGAGTTAGAGTTGATCGATTAAGTGAGTGACTTTGGAACAATACCCGCGTTAGTACGGATTTGTTTCATGGAGAGTAGTATTATTTACTTGTATACAATTATCCACACACTACTATAAGAGTCAAGTGAATAGTTATGGTTTTTCGGACAACTTTTTCACAATTTCTCTACAAAGCACATAAATATTGGTTTTATCTGAAATAAAAACATATTTATTAAGGAAAAAAAATCACTACTAACATTTATAGTTAGTCAGCAAAAAGTTCTATGATGGCGAAAATTCTATCATACACCCGGGGTACTACCCCCAGGCTGACGTCATCATTTTATTTTATTTTTTTTTTTTTTTTTTTTTTTTGGTTTGGGGTTTGCTGTTTCATTTTTTGGTTTGGCGGTAGAATGGGTCAACATATGATAACTTCTCCCTATTCTTTAGCTATCTCATGTTTTTCTTGTATTTTATTTTAACAATTTTTTTTTTGTTTCTCATCATTTTCTTCATACAGTATATTATCTTTATTGTTCTACATTTATATACAACTCTAAATTTAACTAGTATTATTTAGTTATATAATCGATTAAGATTAATTTAGATATTATTTTTAATCTAATAATAAAACTCTACGGTATTATTTTGTTGAGCAATTTGATAATCGATTAAGATTAATTTAGATTTTATTTTTAAGAATATATTTTTTAGGGATTATATTGAGCTTTGTTGGAATATTGTTGAATATTGGTGGCACAAGTATGCGTGTGATGTGAGTACAAGTAATTTTAAATCGTGGAGCATGTGGTTAAATATAATGAGCATTGTTCCATTATTAATAAGCATTCGTAGGCCACAACTTGTAAACAATGTAAAATCTTGGTAATAAATGATTTAAGTTTTGATTAAACAAGGTGAAATGGTAGTGTTACTAAATACATATTGATGAAACAACGTGAAATAGTAGTGTAACTAAATACATATGAAAGTTTTATTTTTCAATGAAATCAGATCGATGCTCCATTCTTTTGTTGTTCGGTCTTGGATAGTATGAACTGTTCAACATTCATATGTATCTTTTTGACCTCCTTGGATGTTGTTGCAATCTTTTTTGTGGCCTATCGTTGTTACTTTTTGACCTCCTTTCTCTTTCAAGATCGTGCGTCATTGTAGTACTGGATTTTTTTTTGCTGCACGCGGGAAAAAATAATTGTTGATCATTATTAAAAAAACTAGTAAGCATCCACATTAAACTAACAAGCATTCAAATTAAATAAATTAGCATTAACATCAATAATCAAACTAGCTAGCGTATATTTAAAATTCCGTAAGCAGTAGTGTCAAATTAATGATCATTAACATCAAAATTATTAGTTATAGCAAAATGTAACGAGCATTAGAAATTATTAGACGTTAAGGAAAGCATTATTACAAATATAATGAGCATAAAATCAAAACTATCGAACATCATATTAAAGAAATAATCATAGTAGTAAAACTATCGAGCATTGTACTAAAACTATCGAGCATTTCCTCAAAAAAAAATAAAAATAAACGAGCATTAAAACTAACGGATATATTTAAATTCAATGAACATTCATATTAAACAAACGAGCATAGTACTAAAATTATCGAGCATAGTGCTACTACTGTCGAGCATAGTACTAAAACTATCAAGCATAGTTCATAAAACTATCGAGCATTGATTTTAAACAGACAAGCATTCAAACTAAGGAATATATTTAAATTCAATGACCATGCATATTAACCAAACGATCATAGTAGTAAAACTATCGAGCATTGTATTAAAACTATCGAGCATTTATACTAAACAAACGAGTCTTAAAACTAACGAATATATTTAAATTCAATGAGCATTCATGTAAAACTTAAGAGTATAGTAGTAAAACTATCGAGCATATTACTAAAATTATCGAGCATTCATATTAAACTGACGAGCATTCATATTAAACTGACGAGCATTCAAACTAACAAATATATTTAAATTTAATGAGCATTCATGTAAACCTTTCGAGTATAGATGATAAACTAATGAGTATTGTTATCAAACTATGGAGTTTGAGTATTAAACTAACGAGCATCTAGAATTAATTACCAATTTAACACTAGATTATGAAAAACGAGAATTAGATGTTCAAAGATGAGGTCTATTGCTTAATAACAACTAAAATTAACAACTAAAATCGGACTAAAATATAATTTCAATTCATATTAACAAACTAACCTTTGAGAGGTTCAAAATTTGAGGTATTGATGAACTCTTTTCTTGCTTGATCTTGATTATTTGTTACTAAAACTGCAAAACCCAACTAAAAATTGGAATATTGCTATAAATATTGATGAAGTTTGGTGCCATAAAAAATTAAAATCAACATACCTTTGATCAATGATGGTTAATTAGAAGAATCCTGATAAGTTTTTGAATTGATTTGTTACGTACAAGTAGGAGAAAGCTAAATATTAGGGTTAAATAAATAAAAAAAAATACAGGTCCTGTGAAACGTGAAATCAGTTTTCCTTTTTTTTTTTTGATAATTTCCAAAACATTTTTTTTTATTAATTTTTTTTTAAAAGTGCTGATGTCATCATCCGGGGGTACTACCCCGGGTATACAGTATACCAACTGCTATGATGGTAGCAAATCTAGGAATACACAATTGACAAGAGGTGATCACGGGCTGGGTTGGGTCGGGCTTGGGGTTTAAAATAAGCCCAATATCAGATCAGGCTTTCTTGCGGGCTTAGCTATTTGGCCCAAAACGAGCTTTCGGGCTCGTTCATGCTAGTAGCTAATTATTACTTCTTCTTTTTTGAGCAAAGTACGAACCCATATATTACGTCATATCGGCTACGAAATCCGCAGCCGCAATATCAAGTACATCGCTAGGATCACTATCGACCCACACCTGGGTCGAATATTCCACAAGACCAAAATGGGCAGCCGAATGAGCTGCCTTATTACCTAATCTACGAATATGATTAAACAAACAAGAGTCAAACCTATGGGCAAAAATAAGAATATCTGACACTACGAAGCCAAAGTAAGTACGAACGAGACCCCCCAATTCAGGGAATTAGTTAAATTTAACAAATCGGACTCTAGAATAACATGTTGCAACCCCTGTTGCTAGACCTGGCAAAACTGACCCAGACCCGAACATCCGACCCGAAATATTTGACCCGAACATCCGAATTTGACCCGAATTTGTAATCTAAATTCAACCCGAAACCCGAAATTACCCGACCCGAACCCGAAAATGACCCGAATACTGTTTGACCCGATATTGACGAGACCCAAACTGAAATGACTCGGACCCGAATAATCAAACATTTAAGTGAAGAAATTGAACAAAAGGGACTTGGATAGCTATATCATATATTCAAACACTCCAATTAGCAATAAAATTTCAAGTTAAGATAATATGAGACAAATTTTGATGTTAATATGTTTAAATTTGAACATTTTAGAATGATTTGACCTGAATCCGACCCGACCCAAATACGACCCGACCCGAAATTGACCCGTAGTTGATACACCCGAACTAGACCCGACCCAAACCGAACCCGACCCGAACCGAAGTAGACCCGAATTATATGACCCGAAAAGTGACCCGACCCGAATAGACCCGACCCGATTGACCTGTTTGCCAGGTCTTGGCTGTTGCCATGCCATTTGAAGCCCCAGTAACGCCGCCTTAGCCTCCACGATCTCCGCAGACCACTTCTCTTCCACTGCCTTTACTAGGATTTCTCTACCTGCAAAGGATACAAGGTAGTTATTACTTTTTTGATAACCTTACGCACTAATATTGTGATAAACTATTGTACCTTTTATAAGAGGTTTTTGGTGTTATCATAATTTACAATATTTTTTAGCATTTTATATTGTAATTTTAATATACTTTGTTTACTATATTTAGCTTATTTACGATATTGAGGTTTTTATTTACCAAATTCGTCATAATCTCACATTATTTTACACCAGTTTACACACACATCTATGATTAATAATCGTAAAAAAAATATTGCGTTTTATTTTTAAAAGAGGGCTGGGCCAAATTTCGGGCCACGAGCTCGGCCCATTTTGTTGCGGGTTTGTTTCAGGCCTAACGTAAAGCCCAAACGCGGAAAAAGTCGGATTTGGGCCATTTGATAAGTTCTAAATGACAACATGCATGGAGTGCAACAACAACATGATAACACGAGAGAGAGTTGGCAACGGGCGTGTCAATGAAGCTTTCACACCGTGGCAACAGCCAACAAGTGTCCTGCTCTGAAAATCTCTTGGTTAATTGCTGATTTTTTTTTATTAGGGGTAGTTGAAACTTGTTACTACTCCACTTCCCAATTTCCCATGGCTTGATGTCTAACTTACGGAGTATTTCCATTTCCGGAAAAAATCTTGAAAATTACCGCAACCAAAAATAGAAAATAAATGGGACAAGGACAGGAAGTGAAGACTAGAAGTGAACCCCAAGTCGAAATCCAGGTTCTTGTTTTCTTGTCTCTTTTTTTTTTTTCATGAGTAGAGAACTAGAGATAGAGATGTTAAGTCACATGGAACCATAGTGACATTATTATTGATGCTCTGAAGGTCGTAGGAGTTCGTGTTAGCCGATCCCAAATCATCTGTGATGCTTTGTGTTGTAGTTTATCGATCAGTTAACCATGTCAGTTACTCACTTGTCGAGTTGTCGTAATAGGTGTTTGTACAAGATTGATACGAGTACAATAATTTCGTGTCCACATGTTATGTGATTTAGGTACTTCTTTACTAAATGACGAGCGGTTGTGTTCATTTAACCACTTCTTCTCAATTTTTGTACATATTGACCGTGCCAGGGCTAGCAAAACCGATTATTGAAATGTCAAAATTAAAGAAAGAGGTACATAGTGATGTGTCAAAAGAAAGAGGTTCACTGTCCATGTGTCCCAAAGAAATGCGAATTGTATCATTGAAGCTTACTGTAGAGAAAAATTGCATCAAATACGTTCAACCATGATGTTAAGGTGAAAATATCGTTGTCGGGGCCTCAACCATCAACTTAGGCACTTAGCTTAGGCTTTGATTCATTTACATGCATATGGTATCACAGCTTAGTTTCAAGTTCAAATTCAGGTGGCCCCCTCCTATGTTCATCATGATTGGCTTGAACTAGGGGGGGGGGGGGTTTAATAAGATGAAGTAAGCAAACAAGCATTAATGTAGATTTGTATATTCAAGCACAAGCTTTAGTTATTTAGTGAGTACTTGGCTTATTGTTAGCATTACCGAATGTAAAGTGATCATCACATGAATGTTTTTTGTTCCACAGGAAAGAGGGGAGATTTTTTTCTTTTACAGGCCGAAAGTTAACAGAGAAGAAGCTCACAGTGCAGACGATGTTCAAAGACTGTACATTGTCCTACGCCCTGAATCTGGCGAAAAGCCAGTGGAACAGAAACAATCTCCTGACTCTGGCAAGGAAGGAGCTAAGTCTGGACTTGATCCTGCAGCTGGTTCGAGTCATGGACATGATGACGATGAAGATAGGCGTCTCAAAGAACATCCTGAAGGTGGTCATGGAGTGAAGGTGACGCAACCAGTTGCATGCTCATGACCTTGATCCTAACGCAAACTTGCTGCGGTTGTTCATAGTTTCCTTGGACTAATTTGCAGTTGGGATCATGTTTGCAGGAAGTGAATATAGAAAAGGAACCTTTACTGAGATTTATGGTCATGGGAAAGAAGGCACTCCCTGATCCAGCCAAAAAGAGTCGGCCGTTCTTCGGTTTTGTTGAGATGGTGACTACAAAGACGGACGACATACGAGATGCGCTTCAAGAAGGTACTTAACTGTCACATGCTAATATGAATTGTGCAGTCACTTTGTGATGTGTTATTGACATTTTTGTTTGTGGTCTGTGAACAATGTTGCGAAACTATATTTCTGATGTGATTAGTCATTTGATTTGCAGAGGAGTATGATACAAAAACGAGGGGACGTCGACATAAGCCAAAGGCGAGGGCATTGGGGGAAGGTGTGTACCGCATCTTAAGGCACAAATACTCGGAGAGTAAAATGCACACTCATCTGGTGTACAAGCTAGAACTCCCCACCAAAGACAGCAAGAATGAGCCGCAGGAAGAACTGAATGTTGAGTGCGAGGGTTCTTTCATCATACAGATAAAGAATCCTGAGCAAGGTCGTGGAGGAAGGTCTGATTCTAATTTCAGAGGCGTGCAGAGTAAACGGAAAGCTGTCTTCCCAGCCCATCTGCAAGGTCAATTTGGAAGCAAACGCTTTTCCGGAGCTGATCCTCCCGACTTCCTGAACTATGAAGGGTGCGAGTTCCTGCTGATATCGGCTTCAGATGATATAGAAGAGGAATTAGGCATGGATCTCAAGCCAGAAAGTGAGGAGCGCGATCCTGAGTGCTCGGATTTGGTTAAAACACTTGGATCAGATGCAGTGAACACTACTCCCCTTTTCGAAGGATCTTGGTACTGATTGTGCATACTACTACTAGCATGTACAAAATGTTTCGTAAGAACTTCCCTCTCGACCCTGTCTTATTGTACATTCTTCTTTACGTTATAAACAAGTAGAAAGAACAACATCAGCAGTTAGACGGAAATAAAATCCACTAGGAGAACAAGATCAACTGCCCTCGTAATTTGGTTCAGGGGTAAGGCCGTCTTATATGAGATTTTGTGTTGGTTCAAAATACTTACCATCCAAAATCTAGCGCCATTTAACTCGACGATTATCTAGATCACCTGGATCCGGTGAACTTCCGAGCAGTTCAGCAAAAAAACAACTTTCTCTCAGAATCACCCAATTTTTTAGCCCAAAATTAAAATTGGTATGGGTGACTCGACATCCCGCGTGCAAAATCAACTCAAGATTAGTGACAAAGGCGCATTACTGTTGCGTATTAAGTAAGCTAAGATTGAAACCAATGTGTTCAAAGAAACCCTTTTCTCGCGTTTCACGAAATCTTTCAAATGATCCTTGTCCATCTTACTGGAATTCCCCGATCAAAGCCAAAGTTATCACAAATTCACAATCACAATCCAAACAAGATATGCAGAGTCAGAATATTTCGCCACAAATGCACAGAATTCGCGTAAAATCCTCTCAAAGACGACGTACTATTATTGCTAGGATGATCATCCCTCATGATTGATCAGACCCGAATTCTGAAATCTTTGCTAGTTTATTAATTATACATACGGTGACAATGTTCCCAACAAAGTATATGTTGGGGTGCAAACCCAAGTCCCACATCGGAGAATAAGAAGTTAAAGACTTCCTTATAAGGGATTACCAAACGAATTAGTATGAAGTCTTTTGGGAAGGAGCCCAAAAACAAATCCGTGAGGGCTAGGCCCAAAGCGGACAATATCATACTAATTGAACCGGTGGTCTGCAGACGCAGGGGCCCAACAAGTGGTATCAGAGCCCAAGGTTCGACTTGGGTCAGGCGCACAACGTGTGGATAATGGATTTGCGGAAGGTCCACGTATGACACGTTGGAAAAGCACTGGTCGAAACTTGGCGTACATGCACCTAGGAAATCCCGAAACCTAGAAGGAAGAGTGATGAGCCGGAGCCAGCCCCGTGGGATGGGTACGAAAATTTTTCGGATGCAATGTAGCCAAGTGTCCCCGAGAGTGACATGGGCTTGCAAGACCTGGAGTGGGAACATGTGGTGCGACATAGCTCAGGAGCGCATGGGCTCATGGCTCAGTAGTATGTGGTGCAGACGTGGCGACTCAGGTAGCATGGTGTGTCGACTAAGGGGAGGTGATCAAGACTCGAGAATGCTCTTGGCGGCCTGGTTAGGGACGGCGTGCCCTAGTTTGTGGGAATTGCGCATGATGTGGGTGTGTCCTCTAGCAGGAATCTTAGACCTCGCGAAATCTGTGCGCTGCTAGCAGATTGTCGCTTGAGGGGAGGTTATAAAATCGAGGTTCAAAGATGGGTCTTGGTTTGAGGGGAGGATTGTTGGGGTGCAAACCCAAGTCCCACATCGGAGAATAAGAAGTTAAATACTTTCTTATAAGGGATTACCAAACTAATTAGTATGAGGCCTTTTGGGAATGAGCCCAAAAACAAATCCGTGAGGGTTAGGCCCAAAGCGGACAATATCACACGCAGGGGCCCAACAGTATAGTTAAACACACAATGACATAAGTGTTCATCCATAAGACTTTAGATCCTCCTTTATATTACACACAATAACTAAAAATAACGAAACATTTGTTTTGGTGGCCAAGTGAACATACACCAGCCTTTTACAATAGACACGAGCCTCGTACAATAATATCAGTGCTCTTTCAGCCACGAGAAATTTTTGAATCCTTCTGGATGCACAAACCCTATTTCAGCCTCCTTGCAAATCTTACAGCCACGAACCATCCGAGATTCTTGACATACGAAAAAAGCAACAATTAGATACCGCAATCCACTTGGAAAACACGACATCTACAACTACAAAAACAGTGGCAACTGATCGAGAATTATTAAGGTTGGCCTAGTGGTTAGAAAATGAATGAAATGACGCAAGGTTGAGAGACTGATGAGAGATAGTTACCATCAACAATCTGACACCAGGTGACTCGACGTTCATCTGGTTTGCCATCGTCATCTGGTGTACGCCCCAGCAATTCAGCAAAAAACAAGGTTTTATCGACATCCCCGGGTTGTTTAGCCTAGAAATTGGTATGAGTGTGCCTCCCTTTACCACCATAGAGTTTAGTGACACTTCCCAAGCATTCAACAACTTGAAACTTAAGCTTCTGCGTGCAAACTAGGCCAGGATTAATAATAAATGATCACATACAATTCATAACAATTATCAGAGTAAAATTAATCAAAAGAAAGGGGTTTAATTACATACATGCTCAGCATTGAAGTATTGGAGAGCGAGTACAACACTACTGTAGTCATATACTTTATGGATATCGACTGCATTTGGAATATATTCTTCTAGGGTCTTTACTTCTCTCTCACGCTGCTCCACAAACTGCTTCTCTAACTCACTGCATTTGCAAATAATATAAGACAATGCAAGGTATGATTCAAGGTCTACTATATCTAGTGGATACATACTATCCCACCAATTTGTAAAATATAATTTGTTATTCCCCTAAACAATTATATTTGAATAAACTTGATTTGATTTGAACTGAACTGAATTAATTGATAAATTAACTGCAATTAGACGAATTTATAACTATAAATAGACTAGATTCATTCATTGTTATTTGGATAATTGTGATCTGATTTGATTTAGTTTGAATAAAACTGATCTGAATGGATTTGATTTGAATAAATCTGATCTGATTTGAAAACACCGTTGAATAAGTTGAATCGCACAGGGCCTAAGTAAGGGCAAAATTATTATTCCACGTCAGGGATCATAAATTACTACTAAAAAAAACCTAGCCTCTCTCTCAAAAATTCCACCTCTCGGCCTTTCTCCTCTTGATTAGTTTGGGGCTGCCATCGGATCCTTTACCCGTTGGTAAGCCCCTACTTATCGTATCATTGTTTTATAGGTTTTATTTTGGTTTTGCAGAATAAAATTTTCACCATAGATTGATTTCATTCAGTTTTTTTTTTTTTTTTTTTTCCATTGTGAGGCACTTTGTGAGGTTTTTTTGCCTCCATTGTGAGATTCTTGCGACTCTTTTGTAAGGTAATTTGACTCCATTGTGAAACCCTTTTGGGTTCCTTTGTGAGGTTTTGTTGACTCCGTTGTGAGGTCTTATTAGCTCCTTCGTGAGGTTTGATCTCTTGATCAGTGGTGTTTTTCCCTATTTGTCCAAGACGGAAGTTGTTCGCAGATCGGTAATCCTCAATGAATCCAGCATCAAATATCGTTAACTACGTCAATTGCCTTTTATTTGTCGAATTACATAGATCTCTACTGCTGATGAAAGACACAAAGATGTCGACGTGCGAAGGATCATTTTTGTTAATTAGCGAAGGATTGTGTCAATTAGATCTTTTTGATGATATTTGTATGGTTACGATTCTTGATGTAAGTGCCATTTGACAACTATATTAATGAAATTTCGTTTTATTTAAAAAGAAATTAGTATTCCACCGTCTACAGTATACTTTTTGTTTCCTCTTCTTTTTTCTCCGATCTATACTAGCACTCCAAAGATATATATAAGGACGGACAAAAGGACACAATCTTATTGGGTTACCTATCTAATAAAGAGGGCATTTGGTTCAAAAAAGTGGAATGAAAACGGGATGCATTCAAAAAGGGAGTGGAATAGATACAAGATTTGTTCATTGTTAAGGTTGTTTGGTTCCACAAAAAAATTGAATCGATCCATAGTAAGCGTAAAACTATAATTTACGAGTTAAAATTTTATAACCCACCTTAATCCCCATCTCTTCTCTCTCCTCTCTTACTACCACCTTTGATCACCCATCGCCGCCGACCACCTCCAACCGTCACCATTGGTGGAGTGTGATGTCCCCAGTGGGTCCGTGATGGTCTGATGAGCTGTGCGGAAGCGGAAGTTACCCTAGATTTTTTTTGTTTCCTCTCTATCAAACAAGCAGTTCTAAACAAGTGAGATAGCTGGCAACGTATTAGTCGTTCCCATAAATAAATTATTTCATAAACACTCCGACCTCCAAGCTTAGCAAGTGGCAATAGTAATAAGGGTAAATTTCTAACTCCTACCTTTTATATATCAAAATTTCCAAAATCCTACCTTAATTTTAAAAAGTTTCCAACTCCTACCTTATAAAACATTTTTTTTATCAAACTCCTACCAAAACTTCTACTCCGGCGGGTTTGACTCTATTTTCCGGCATTAACCTTTGAATTGACGCGATTTCCTTCGATTTGTTTCACTTTTCCTCCAATTTCTCCCTCCAATTTGCAAGATGTGAGAAAAGAGAGTGCAAGATGTGAGGATATAGAGTGCAAGATGTGAAAAATAGGAAAAAGAAGATGAAATTGGAGTGTAATGTGATATAGTGTGGGAAATTGGGGAGAGAAGGTGAAATTGGAGCGAGAAATTGAAGGGAAAACGAAACAAATCGCGCCAATTCGAAGATCAATGCCAGAAAATAGAGTCAAACCCGACGGAGTAAAAGTTTTGGTAAGAGTTTCATACACCAATGTTTTATAAGGTAGGATTTGAAAATTTTTCAAAATAAGGTAGGATTTTGGAAATTTTAGTATATAAAAGTAGGAGTTTTAGCAAGTGTAAAATGGGGGAGGTTTATCTAGGGTTTTAGGAAACCTGCAACCATGGGAGTTCAAGCTTCTCTATTCTCCCACTTTATAATTTACCCATCAAAAATCTAGAACATAAACCCACAAATATGTTGTTATCTTCAACAACACGTTCTACAACAGCAATTTCAATCTCACCACCTTCATTCCCTCCAATTTCTTCTTCTTCTTCAATTCCCACCAAAATTTCCCAATTTCCCAACTCAAATTCCCTCTCTTTTCACCATATTCAACAACCCCACCATGTAAAGACTCTGTCTTTTACCAATATACCCTTCAATCTTCACCCTCCCAAGCTTACCACCCTCTGTTCTTCCCCCAATTCTGCCCCAATTGACGAAGAGGATAAAGAATTGCACGAGGGTATTGTGGAGATTTTGATTGAAGCCGGGGTTTCGAGGGCGGAATCGGTAGAAATCGTTTCTAATTCGCCCAAATATGCAAAGATGTTGAGGGATAGTGTTAGGGATTTGGATGAGCTTTCTCTGTGGGGTTCATGGATGAAGGAGGGGAAGAATGGTGGTGTAGGTGAAATGACTGATTTGCCCCCCTTGTCATTGAAGGAGAAGGTTAAGTCTATTGCTAAAGAGAAGGGTGATAATGGGAAAATTCCTTACTTGGAGAGTGCTGGGTTGACGCTTCCTTCTGCTGTACACCTTGCTAGAATTCTTTCCTCTCACTCTCTCTCCTCACTTATTTACAAGGTATTGCGTTTCTTCTTTCCTATTTTGGCATAATTTTGGTGGGTTTTGCTTAGTTAGGAGTAAATGTGTAGCATAATTGTATTTTGGTTGTTGAAGTTGGTATGGTATGGACTTACATTGATGTGATTCTTTTTTGTTCGATTGGTTTAAATCATTTCGCGACTAAGGCTTTGTTACGGAATTTAATGGTGATGGTGATAGTGTTGATCTAGATGTTGGACAAAGTGTTGTTGGATTATTAGTTAGATTAGTGAAGTTTGTTTGCCATTGAGCTTATGGATTCGATATTCAGGATTTGGGAGACGCTTTAGCTCATCAAGGAACTAAACCATGCTAATCTACATATGGTTAGTTTGGTTTTCCGTTCCTGCCACGCTTCATGCCATTAGAGATATTGGGGTTAGGTTATGTTATAGTTGATGGCAAAATGGTATCGAGAGCTTAGTCATGTTATAGTTTGCTTGCTATAGCAGTGTCTAAGAAATGTGGCTGTAGGCCTGCAGCTGCCTGGTAATGTTGGGTCACTTGGGTGATTGATCATGTTTGCGTATGAATGTTGGCAATTTGCATCTCAAACATGTACACTTTGCGTTTGGAGTTTACTTAGTAAATTGTTCCAAGGATGAAGTTGATGGGATTATGGGAGTCCAATTGAAGGGGGCCATTGATGAGGATGAGAAGTAGATTAACTGGTAGTTGACATTTAGCTTGCATCTCTCTAGTTAGATTAAGCAAACTTCTCACAATGGTCTGGCTCTCGGCCTTCCTACTTTTAGAGAAAACCATTTCTTAGACATTGCTGCCTCTCCCCATTGCGCTTCATATTTTATTTTATTTTATTTTAATTTTTTTGGTGTGGGTGTATGTGAGTGTGTGTGAAATCCCTGTCTCTAAAAGAGGTGAAACTGGAAAACGGATCTCATTGATGATTTAGCGCTCTGTCATCTGAAGTGGCTGATTATGTATATATCCACCATAACATCCCTCAGTTTCTGGACACGGTGGGTTATATCTGTGATATTTCTATAGCACTAATTAAAATATCTTCCAAAGCTTAAGCTTTTGCGTGTTTCTGATACCATATGAGACCTCAGTTCCTAAGCTTCGCAGAGATGAATGGATGTTCTGAGTTAATTAATGTGTAACTTCTCAATAAGTTTACTCTTTGAATTGACTTCCTGGGTAGCTTATTTTGCATCTGTTTATAGGTTAAGTATGTGAAGGAAATCTTATTTTCTGGCAGTGATGAAAAGCTAGCTGGTAAGCTTGCTCGCCGTATGATGCTCCACCTATCAATCTCGGTGGACGAGGATGTGCAGCAAACTTTATCCTTTTTTGAAAAGGTCAGTCTTCATCACTTATTGGCTTAGGCAGTGTTGTTTGAAATTTGGTTATGATTTATGAACTAGACATTACTTGTAACTAAGTTACTGGTTGCCAAAAATAAAATAATAGAGGTTTGATACCTAGCCGGATAAGAAGAAAGAAAAGAAAAGAGCTAGTATGCAAGTCCCATTTTCAAAAGAGCAAGGTCTAAAGTTACTTGTTTGTTGTTACAGATTGATGCAAGACGTGGTGGCTTGGATATGTTAGGATGTTGTGATGCTTCTTTTAGGTATCTCATTGAGTCTTTTCCCCGTCTACTTCTGTTATCAGTTGAATCTCACATGAAGCCAATGGTCGAATATCTGGAGAATGCTGGACTTCCTAAAGAACGCAGGGGGATTGTCTTCCTGCTATATCCGCCACTCATGTTCCTCAACGTTAGAGATATCAAAGCCAGATCATGGATCCTTGAGAAGGTACTGCAAGTTTTCCCCCCCTCAGTTATTGCATCAGTTTGGATAAGAGGAAAGGAAGGATCATAATGGAATCAAAATTTATTGCTGTGTAACAAATGGAAATAGTAAATAAAGAGAGCAAACATGTTCTACGAATTCCATATGATACATTGAGTGAGTCTGAACCCATGCATCATGGATTAAGAAACCTGAAGAGCGAGGAGCACGAACTGCAGTACTCTTACCCATATGTCATAATATATGCGTACCTTCACCATAGCTGTTGGAAACCAGATAGCTGTTATGGAATTTCATTAAGTCCTGTAAGCTCTTCTAACGTTTAAAAAGCAATGAAGTTTGGGATTGTTTTTCTTCCCTTCCCATAACTTTCCCCTGTTATGTGAGTAATTTCTCCTGTTTCCCTCCAATACCCTCCTTTTCTCTTTTTTCTATTTTGCTGTCAAACACAAAGTGTTGAATATTTGCACTTGTAGGCTTGTAGCTCATTTTGTGTTTATGTGTGTTGTTTGGATCATTATGCAAAGTACACTTCGACACTTCGTGTTGCTAAAAGTAGCATCTTTGTACCACCCTTGATACATGAGGCTAAAACCTCTCAATACGAGGAGACTCAAGTATTCAACTACTAGATATATGCCTTTCTGCCCGTGTGTAAATCGTTGCCTTACTGGCATATAGATTATTGTTATAGCTGTTTACTCTGGAATTCTGATATTAAACTGCCACCTGTGTTTCTGCCTTATAGACAGGAGCTCTGGACAAAGATTTTGGTAAGATGCTCATGAAATATCCGTGGATGCTTTCGAGCAGCATCCAGAAAAATTATGAAGAAATCGTCACTCTGATGGAAACGAAGAAGGTATAGTATTCAATGCGGTGCCAGTTTTACATGAGTACTTGTGAGTTCTCGTGCTTTCTTTTGGAGTTGTCTTTTCCAACATTCTTAAGACGGAAGTTTTTTTTTCCTTCTTTCTTTCTTTCTTTTCTAATTTTTTAATTTTTAAATTTTTTTATTTATAAATACGTCCTCAGTTCCCCTGACTCTTAGGCTCTTAGCTCATGTCCTAACTTCAAGGCTTCTACATATGTTTAAGATTCTTTTGATGGATGATGAATGTTCTATACTGGCAAACATAGAAATTATATGCTCTACATTTCTAGTACTGGACTTGTTTGGTGGTTAGAGTGTCTAAACCAACACATATTTGAGAATTTTATTTTTTTAATTAACTGAAATACTTGATATAAACCCAAGGATTAACTTTGGAAGGGTCGTGTAAGAATAATATTACATCATCTGCTATTACCTAAATTTTCTGACTTGGCTGGACTCTAACTTTCATGTGTGTTGGAGTTTATGGCCACGAAATTCCATGAATTATTTGGCCCTGTTCTCTTGTGCTCTTTTCTTGTGTATCTGAATCGATGTTGTTGTCACAGGTACCAAAAGACAGCATAGATCGGGCTATTAAGGACTGGCCACTCTTACTGGGCTGTTCAGCTGACAAGCTGAAGCCAATGTTGGAGGAGTTTGATGAACTGGGTGTAAGAACCACAAAGTTGGGTAAGGTAATAGCGACAAGCCCTCAGCTTCTACTCCGCAGAAATGAGGAATTCTGGAAGGTATCGTTGCTTCTCTCTCCGGTAATTACGACATAGTTGTTGCTAAATTTCACTAGTAGCGAGACAAATGGTCTATCTAATCTAATTTATCTCCAAGACTTACACTATTGACACAAAATAAATGCTTGAATATTTGCAAATCTTTGTTTTGTTAACTGTAAACTGCTGTTATTAAACAAAAAGCTTCTTATTAAAAGAGCCTAGAGATGAGTTTCTTAATGTTATGTACCTATCATTGTTAATGGTTTGTTATTATCTGCCATTCAGGTGGTTTCTTTCTTGCAAGACATGGGATTTGACAAGGGAAGTATAGGTAAGATCCTAGCACGCTGCCCGGAAATTTTTGCTGCAAGGACAGATATAAACTTTCGGAATAAACTGGAGTTTCTAACTGGCTTGGGCATATTGAAACCACAACATTGCCGGGTCATAAAGAAGTACCCTGAGTTCCTCGTGTCAGATTTCGACAACTCTGTAATGCCAAGGTGAGTGCTGCGGATATTGTTATCTCAACTTGTTCTGTTGTACTTTGATTTGCATAAAACAGGGACCATGTCACCGTGGTTTTACCTAAATTTAGATCTAGCTTGACTTGAAAAGAGTTCGGATCTTTATATTTAGTTTCAGCAAGGTTGTTTCGGGAAATGACATCTGATTAGTGACAAGTTGATCACTGTTTAACTAACTCCGTTCTGGTCTGTGTTTTAATAGAATAAGGTACTTGATGAAATGGGGGCTACCGAAGAGAGCTGTTGCATCGATGATTGTACGTTTTCCCCCTCTACTTGGATACAGCATCGAAGAAGTCCTAAGACCGAAGTTGGAATTCCTAGTGAACACGATGGGAAAGTCAGTCAAGGAAGTAGTGGACTATCCAAGGTACTTCAGCTACTCTTTGGAGGAGAAAATAAAACCAAGATTTCTTGTACTAAGTGGTAGGAATATAGACTGTAGTCTTGAAGAAATGTTGTCCAAAAACAACGATAAATTTGCCAGTGACTATTTAGGTATCGATAACACGTTTGTATCTATCAGATGACACAGAAGTTTGGAAAATCATCTGTACATGAATTCTGAGCCTGTTAGTGTAAATATCAGTAAATCTACAGAGTTCAGACTGTCAGAAACCGAGTTTGTCATGTGGTGGTCAGTGGTCACCCATGGAGCAACACACTTTTCTGCTGTCTACAATCTCCCAAATTCTGAAAAATTCATCATCAACTAAACAGATTACTCGAATAGCTTCCACGAGAAACCACACCCAAGACGTGAATAACATCAGGCCTGATTGCGCAAAACTAACCACCTAAACCGATACAGGAATATCATAAACTCATGAAAGATCAAGCCAAATATTACAGGCAAGCAGGCCAACTTCTCCTGCTAAATAGTCATCTAAAATCGTTGTAAAAACTCCAAATTGGAGTCGGCAATCCCTAACTAACGATGATACAACAACGAATTCCGAAAATCTAAATAAAAACTCGCAATCAAAATGCCAAAAGATCATCAAACAACAAACACAAGCAACCAAAAAAATCGAAACACGAACAAATTCAACAAACTCAATAATTCTCATAAAAAAAAAAAGTCAACAGACGCACAAACGAAATTACATGTCGACAAGTAGGAGTAGTACTAGTACGGAGTAACAATAATGATGATAATGATGAAAAAGCTTCAACCAGAAGCCACAAATTTTAAAAAGGAGAGAGAAGCTGGTAAAGAGAAGGGCGAGGCTCAGATCGCATGCCGACGACAATAATAAGAGGAATATAACCATAGTGAACAATAACTTTAGCCTTCTTCAAGCTCCAATTTGTCCATTCTTTCACACTCTTCATCTTCGATCCTTCTTCTTCCTTCTTTCCTCCTCTCCCCTTTATGCGTGGTGCTGCCATCGTTTGATTTCTTGCGTCTTCTTCACGTTTCTCTCTCTCTTCCGATCTGATCACGCCGATTGGATTTGATTTGATTGTTTTTGTTTCGTGTGGCTTAAACCCTAACCCCTGATTTCGCCCCTAATTTTTATAAGCGATGTGGGAGAATAAATCGAGAGGTGTATGGGTCGGGTTTTATCTTCTTTTGGTTTGGGCTTTTCGGCCCGGTTTATTTTGGGCGGTACAAATCTACTTGTGGGTCCACGGCCCGGATGAGAACTATGTGGGAGTTTTTTTTTTGGCGGTTATTATTTTTCACTGTCTAATTTGATTTGTGTCTTGTTCTTCACATTTTGGTTTACTTGAAAACATACTACCACAGTATATACAAGAGTTTTCGAACATCAAATGGGGACTTCTACGAGCAAATTCCTTAGTGATGTTGGGTCCGTGATCGGAGGCGTGGTCGCTGCCCCGTTCAAGTCCGTCTTTGGCCGATCTTGCGGGTAGGTTAATTCTTACGTGTTTTGTTTTGTATATGCGTATTTATTATGAATCTAGTATTACTGAAATTGTGTGTAATGTATGTTTGATTGTTCATACATATGACTCATACGAGTAAATTAATTAATTGATGTAACAGGGATATCTGTGGAGGAATATGGGATGTTGTTTGTTTTATCGAGCACATTTGCGTACTTGATTTAATCAGATTCTTGTTGGCATGCTGCCTTTGTTACGTTTGTAAGTTTTTCTTTTCCGAATCACCCTAGCAAAAAAAATCGAAATTATATTAGCATTTTACGTGTTTGTATCGTGCGTGATTCATTTCGTTTTATAGCAAAAGGTGAAAAAAGTAACACTTTAGTATTTCATTTTCGTTTAATTTGACGTTTTAATGATGAATATGCAGGTCTAGTGTTTTTGTACTTGGTATATAAGTTGGGATTATGTCAATGCATAGCAAGAAGCCTATGCAAGATGTGTTGGGCTGCTTGTGAAACTTATTGGTTTACATTGGACTATGTATGTTGTTATTGTTGGTATAAAATTTGTTACACTAGACGTGTATACCGTGGGCGCCAACGTCTCCGTAGACGAATTAATAGGGATGTTGAGTTGGGCTACGTGAGCTCGTCTACTTCGGGAGATGGAGATTTTTATGACGAATGTGGTTCAAATCTTTCTCGAAAAAGAAAGTCATGTAGAGAAAGAAGGAGGAGAAGACGACGAAGAAGAAGAATGAATCCTGGTAATAGTGTAAGGTTGAGAAGAGGACAAGTATCTCTGCAATTCAAGGGTAGATCAAGAAGAGGGAGGAGAAGGGTGCAATCTAAGCATTTTCAATCTTCTAGATCAAGTTTGGGTAGGAAGAGCAGAAGAGGGAGAAGGATGGGGCAATCGAAGTGTTATGAATCGTCATCGGGAAGCTTGGATATATAGGAGCAAAAGAGTTGAGTCTAGCAACTTTAAGAGGCCGAGACTAAGCCACTCATATGACCACGAGTCATGAAGCATGAGCATATAATTAAGTCTTTTGGAGTGGAAGTTGTTGTGGCAAATCATATTTTTGTGCATATATGTCAGATTCCTTCTCGGTGGCTTTTCATTTACTCTTTGGCTTTGAGTATGAACATGGTTAGATGATCAAATTAAAAAAGGGTTTATAATTTTCGGAAATGCCAAGTTGACGTGTTTTCGAACAAATGATACTTTAACTAGTTTGTATGTTTACTAAATCTTTTTAATACCGTCATCTACAAACTAATTAAAATCATTGAACAAACCAATTCATATGAGCTACTACAACAAATAGACCACTAACTTGTTGATACAATTAACACTACAAAGGTTTCCAATCGACCATAAACATCAAAATCCAATCCATTGGTGTGGGCTTGTGGAGTTGTGGTTGGAGATTACTCATGGCTTCATGATGTCATGCCAGAAGAAGTGATTCCAATCTTCTTCATCTATACGTATCTGATCTATTTAACCTGAACTCTACTTCAATCTTCTTCATCTATACGTATCTGATCTATTTAACCTGAACTCTACTTGTTAAAAGTTCTAAAATAAGTCATGTTTAAACATTAGGATACCAGTACGAATATTCTACCCTACTTTGTAGCTCATTCGATATACCATGCACAGTCAGGTACCTATCTTACGATAAAAATCTGTTAGTAATATTTTTTATCGGAAAAGAACTCTGAAATCATAACAGTCGATTGTTAATCAAATAATACACTAGTGTCATAGCGAGACAAAAGACTTGCATTATATGGCGACACAACTACACAAGGGAATATTGCCAATATAGTACTCCACGATGAAATCGTTTTGGACTGGCACCGTGGCAGATTTTGAGTGGAAGGCTACACTTGGATTAATTACGTGGCATATTCCTATAGGATGAATTACACATGCATTACAAATCCACGTCCCTTTTCCTTCATCCGATTACACATTTCGCGCTTTCCACCCTTTACAGCCCAATTCCAAATCCTTTGGTCTTTTCCTAAAAGTTTTTTTTTAAAAACAAAATTAAGAATTAAGTTTTAAGCCGATGGACTAACATATAAAATGATCGTGATACACTAACAAATAAGATGGATACGTAAAATGCGTTTAGTTACATCTCCTGATCAACCGTTGTCAATCCAAAATTAGTTAATTTGAACTTCACGTCTTAGTGTGCACAATAACTCGATATAAAACAATATTTTAATTTTAACTCGAAAATTAATTTGCACGAGCAGTCTTACCACTCGAAGGATTGCCCATACTCGTTTTCTATTCGGAAAAGAAGTAAAGTGGTAATGTGGTGTCGTATTTTTGAAGTAATTGGAATAGTACACTGAATAATAATAAAACGTCATTATTATTATTATCAAAATCGTACAATTAACAAAAAGAAAAAAACCAAATTCTGCTCTCACTCAGTCAGACACCAAAAATTCTCTTTTTTTTTTTTTTCTTTCCCATCACTTTCTCTCTCCTCCATCACCCTCTCTCTCTCTGCGCGAGGAGTTGCAGAAGAAGAAGAAGAAGTGACAGACGAACCGTTAATTAGCTACCAATAGCTTCATCAACAATCAACAGTACAAGATCTCGTCCCAATTTCGTTTAATTTTTCTGTAAGTTTCTCGTTTAATTAATTCGACATTTAATTTATTTATCTTTGGATCGATTTTTTTTATCGTACGGTAGTTGACTAATCTGATCGTTATTCTATCCAATTTGCATTTTCCAATTCATGATTTTTCGATTAATTATCCCTTAATTAATTAATTGATTGATATTGATTTGATTAAATTGATTAATTATTTGATAGTGAGGGTTTTTATTTCGCCTGTTAATTCGATATATATTTTTTTTATATAATAATGTGTGCATTTTTTTTGTGAATGTAGCAGTTGTAGTTACATGCTAAAAATTAATATGAACTTTGCCTTTTCAGAATTTTTTTTAACAAATTATTTTCGGGAGAATTTGTTTTTATTTTTTTTTCCAATAAAACAATTTATACAAGTGTAGTGATAGTCGATAGTCGATAGACCGATAACGATGACGAAGCCGTATTCGGGAAATGATTTGGGGTCGGCTAACGTGAAATCATTAAAAATACGATTTGTTATTATAATGTTCGATTTCTTTATTGGTTTTTTTTTTTTTTTTTTTTTTTTTTTTTTTTTTTTGTAAAAAAGAAAAGAAAAGAGCAATGTTCATGTAATTTTGAGTGTAATGGTCTTATGGAATGTATTGGGGTGTGAATTTTTTACAGAGGAGGAAAAAAAAGTGAAGTGGTTAGATCAGACCTACCTTCGCGTAGGTGAGAAGTGAAGTGGAGGAGGAGGAGTTGCTAGGGTTCGTAAAGCGGGTAATGTAAAAGGAGCTTTAGGGGTTTGAAGAACAGCATTTCAAAATACAGCGACCGAGTTCAGGGGGTGAGTTCCCCCAAAGTGGCGATTTCAGCCCATTCCCTGTGGCCAGGAGGGTGAATTCCACCCATTCTATCATGATGGATGATATGGAGAATGGTTCTCTGGGGTCTTACCAAGATAGGCCCCGAATTTTTCCCGACATGCGCACAAAACCTTACACCCCTTTGGTAAGACTTCTTTCCACGTAGTAGTTTGCCCCCGTTTGTTGGGCAAAGATGTTGTGATGTTTGTTTATCTGGCATTGTGAGTTGGGTTAACATTCGTTTTGAGGTTGATTAACCTCATGCCTTTTGGACATGGTTGTGGTTATATTGCGCACATTTAATGGCTACAAGAATTCAGGTTGCAACGTGAAACAAAATACATAAATCAATGACCCCTTTTTTTTTCTTTTTTTTTTTCTTCTTGTGTTGGTTTGATATCTCGGTGTGGTAGCCTGCTTGGCCAGCCATTAACTGGCTAAGGCCGAATAGTTTGTGCTGATCTGGTCGAGTAATACTGTAACAACGACTTTATATGTCCTCTTGGAGTGTGGATCCTTGACGGAGATGGTAACGATAGCAATTTGAAAGGGAAGCATAGGACAGGTGAAATAGGGAATGCGAGAATAACTGCTTTTGTGAGGATTAAGTACACTTGGAGCACCATCATATGCTTTGATAGATTGGGATGGCTAGTTTTGTGGAGTCACGAGACAAAAAGTGAACGTCAAATAATTGTCACTAAAGCCTGGCAATATATTTTGCCTTGAGCCTTATTGAATGCATGCATGGAACTTAGTGACAAAGCTAGGGCGTCCCTGGTTTCATAATCTTTTGTGAAGTTACAAGTTGTTTATTGCAGCTTTCTCATTTCTCAAATACATGCTTTAAGCAAAAAGGTTAACGTTGTTAGGTGCTGTAGTGTTTGGTATCATTATAGAATAATGTGACATGTGGTTGTGTACTTTTGAGGTTTGGACGTCTACTTCTCTAAACAGGATTAGTAATGCTATAATAAAATGAAATGACAACAAATATTCAAATTGTGTTCCCAAGTAGAGGATAGACGTGAAGGTGGCTAATGGTCTTCTTCAGCATTAACCTTGAACGTCCCGACTCCCGATAAACAGCTTGGTTGGGTCAATTCTAGCACAACCCTGGCAATGACTCTGGCCCTGAACGGACATAGTTTGGCTACCAGCCCCTGAATATCGGAAAATCTCCACAATAAAAATAAATAAACGGAAACGATTATCTACCCCTGGTGTGACCTTAACCCTATCCTGACATGTGCTTGAGGTTTGGGTGGTAGTGGTGCCTGAGATGGGGGTGGTTGCTAGGGATGGGTGGGGGTGGTGGGCTGGGTTGGGTTGATGGAGATTTTTTTTTTGGTAAGTTTGTGATCTCAGCTCTTGCATGATAGTGAATGAAGGGCTGAGACTCTCTCATTCTTCCTACCGAAACAAACTTGTACATATATGTAAATATGACTGCTGCACTCATTTTAAATTCTTGTGCAACACATGTCAAAGAAAAAAAAAGGTGAAATTTATTCTTAACTTAAAACAAAACCTTCATGGCTTCATAGTTCTTAGTGAATCGGTGAAGACATGAGTGTCACTTGATTGTAATTCTGGGAACACGTAGCGTGTGTAAAGGCTATACAACGAACTTGGGATGGGCATATCCATAATACTATGACATATTTGAGTTAACGAATTCCATTCTTAGGCATCCACCTATGCTTTTGCCACTCTCGTCTTCTCTCTCTCCCCCTCTTTGACTCTTACTAGTTCTTCTCGACTATTATCCTCTCTCTTTCTCGTTAACTTCTTCATCTCAACTACTATGCTCTAATTGGCTAATGAGGGGGATGTGCTCCGATTCTTTGTTTTTAGTTCCAAACACCACTACTCTAGGTTCAGGTTGTATCAGGTATGTACATCAGTTTGTTGGCAGTACTAACCAGCTGCTTTTGTGCAGGTTTTTCGCATTATGATGGGGCTAAACACTCGTGTTCTTTTTGTACTTATGCTTCTGGCCTTTGGAGTTATCTTCTATATTGGAGCTCGCACTTCCCCAATTATTGTATTTGTATTCTCCATCTGCATCCTCAGCTTTCTTGTGTCAATTTATCTTACAAAGTGGGTTCTTGCGAAGGATGAGGGTCCTCCAGAGATGGTCCAGGTAATGTTGATGGTTTTTTTTTTAAATCTATCAAGTTCTACATTGTTGGTTGGTACGTGATGTATAGCTTGTTTAGCCATCGGAGTAGCTCTTAGCTTTAGTTTATCTTTGTTTAAGTTTTGTTGAGATTTTCTGTTCAAGGGAAAACTCGATGTGTTCTGATTCCATTCTCTATATGATTGTTGCTGAACTAAACTTTTGTGGAGCATGGACACTACTCTGAAGATTTTATTGACTTATCTTTATTTTCTACTCCCTCCATTCAATTCCAAGCTTCCTTGTTGCCTTTTAGGGGAATTTATTACCAAGCTTTCTATTTCTTGTTTTGTTAACTTTTGAGCAAATAAGATGACTCAAGTGCTAAAGGTCCCTTCCTCTAAAAAAAATAAAGGTCCCTTTCCCATTTGCTTTTAATAATTTTTTATCCATTCCCTTAACTTTGTGTAACAAGAAGCTTGGAAATGAATGGAGGGAATATTTCTGAGGCAGGACTACTATGAGTCTATGACAGTATAATGTGACTAGGGAAGAAATGTTGATTTTTTGTTTCATGTACAATATACAAATTGGTCTCATAGAGATATACTTACCTTCTGGGTATCGCAAGCAAGCCCATGGTTGATGCTGATCGGGATTCTCTGGATTGTAGGTCATCATTCAACTCATAATTTGTTGCTAGTAAACAAAGTTGATTGCCTTAGCATATTTTTGTGAACCTCTTAAAAAAGACCAACCATTTGTTCGGACAATTTTTGAGGGAGGATGGATCCCACAATACTTATATTTCTTTTTGAAAGATCTTTTTCTGGTGAAGTGTCAATTCTGCTATGTTTTCTTTGAAGATATGGCTCTTATTTTCATCTGTAAGTTGAGCCACCTTTGATGAGCTTTTGTCTTATTCTGCTAGATATCATATGCTATACGCGACGGAGCAGAAGGCTTCTTCAGGACTCAGTATGGAACTATCTCCAAAATGGCTGTTCTACTGGCACTGGGTATTCTCTGTATATATTTGTTCCGAGAGACTACTCCCCAACAAGAAGCAGCTGGCATAGGAAGGTAAGCCATTCTCATGTGTTTTAGTGGTAGACCTGAAATACCTTAATCTTTGCAGATTGAGCTAACTAATTCATGCTGTTCTTTTTCGTGTGTGTTGATGTAGGATTTCATCTGCATTTATTACCGTCATTGCTTTTCTGCTCGGAGCATTGTGCTCTGGTGTAGCCGGATATGTTGGGATGTGGGTGTCAGTTCGTGCGAATGTTAGGGTTTCAAGTGCAGCAAGGCGGTCAGCTCGAGAAGCCTTACAGGTTAGTGATGTCTGTATATTTTGTGGCCTCAAGTATGTCAACTGTGTATCTTATACAGCGAAATGAATCAAAACTTGCAGATAGCTGTTCGAGCTGGTGGTTTCTCGGCCTTGATTGTTGTGGGATTGGCTGTACTTGGTGTTGCGATTCTTTATGCTGCCTTCTATGTTTGGCTGGAGGTGGATTCACCTGGTTCAATGAAAGTCACTGACTGTATGTTTCCCTTTCATTCTTGCCGGACTTTTTATTCTTCTTTGGTGCAATACCAACATTTCAATATTTCAATGTACGACCATGTTGTAAATAATTTTTTTATTTACAAGATAAGCATTGATCAAAAGTATGTTTCATGAAATGGTGATGACATGTTTATCGGATATGGTTTTGTTGAATCTTTGCAACTCTGTGATTTATTCTTTATGTGAACTTCATAGAATTCTTTTGCCTGGAAGGGATACTCAGTTTTTATTTTAGTTGATACTATAGTTGCGCCGGTCATACGACTGTCAAACTCTGTGTGTATACATGGGGAAGACATGTTGTATCTCCGCATTCATCAAATAATCCTGGATTTGGAATGACATGTATCCTCTGGGTATTGGGGCGGTGCTTTCTTATCTACTGCATGTCTGCTAGCATAATGCCTATTCAAAGTTGGTTATATAATACTTTATCTCAATATAGGATCTTGATTTGTTGTTGTATTTGGCTTTCATTTATAACGTTTTCTTATGCCAATAAATTCCATCATGTCAAAATCAGTATTTATTTGAATTATATCACTTGCTAATTTTCTATTGTCTCTCTTAGTTCACAAATGACACCTAATTTGTAAGACTTGTAACTAATGGTAAACTTGACTCTTGGACTGACATTTTGATTTATTCCAGTACCTCTTCTACTTGTTGGTTATGGTTTTGGAGCTTCATTTGTTGCCCTCTTTGCTCAATTGGGTGGTGGTATCTACACAAAAGCAGCTGATGTTGGAGCCGACCTTGTTGGAAAAGTTGAGCAGGGCATACCTGAAGACGATCCTCGTAATCCGGCTGTGATTGCTGATTTGGTAATTCATTCTCTGCTGTTTTTGCGGCTACCATCTACTGTTTCTAGATTTGTTTTAGGTGTCTATTGGTGAGTGCAATCCAGCTCTTTTGAATTATAGGTCTGAGTGGAAATGAGGGCTGATGTTATCATCCATTCATGTGTTTGTCTGTTCTTTCGATGCTATGGTTTTCTGACTTGAAAGATTTAGGGGAATTTAATTTAATTTTTTTTCCCTCAATAGTGTTTGTACTCTGTAGTCTTGACACAGGGATTTGTAAAAGAGTGTGCCCGGGTGATAGTTGTATTGCTGGGCATGGGGTGATGCTCATATCTCTATGCTGAATTTGTCATTGTTGTCGCTGAAGCACAACTGCACTTCCCTTTGTGATTGTATATGATTATCTTTTTAATTTGTGGCGTAATAAGATTTGGAAATTGAAAGTTTGAAACATATGTTGTGTGATTTTGCAGGTTGGAGACAATGTTGGCGATTGTGCAGCTCGTGGTGCAGATCTGTTTGAAAGTATTGCAGCTGAAATTATTAGTGCTATGATTTTAGGGGGGACAATGGCACAACGTTGTAAAATTGAAGGTAAGTGTCATCCCTGTAGATTTCTATTTCCGTTAAGGTCAAAAGAGTACTGTGCTTGGACTGCTATATGTAGTGTTTTAATTATCGTGTCCAGTTATATGGTTAAACCTGATGGTCCTGTTCTGATGTTCTAAAGACTCTCTATCTCACCACAATGTATTGTTGATTCTTCTCATTACTTTTGCTTCTTGATTCTTATCCACTTGCCACTTTTTGTTTTACGCAGATCCTTCAGGCTTTATCTTGTTCCCATTGGTGGTTCACTCCTTTGATCTTGTTGTCTCATCTGTGGGTATTTTTTCAATAAGAAACACCCGTGAAACTGGTATAGGCATAGAAGATCCAATGAAAATTCTCGAGAGAGGATACTCTGTCACCATAGTGTTAGCAGTGTTGGCCTTTGGCGCGGTAAGTTAAAATACTTCAAACTTTCCGAGATCTGCTCTATATGCTGATCATTGTATCCGAATTTTTCCTTAGTACTTGTGACTTGCACTTTTTGTTAATCTCACTAAGCTTATGTAGTTGAACCCTAACATGTGGGTTTGATATTGAAATATTCATATGCACTCTATTTTTTGGTTACTTTGCAGTCCACTCGTTGGCTGCTTTACACAGAGCAGGCACCTTCAGCTTGGTTCAATTTTGCCTTATGTGGGCTGGTTGGAATAATAACGGCATACATCTTTGTGTGGATCACCAAATACTACACTGATTACAAATACGAGCCAGTACGTACATTGGCTCTTGCAAGCTCCACTGGCCATGGGACTAATATAATTGCTGGTGTGAGCTTGGGGCTGGAGTCAACAGCACTTCCTGTTCTTGTTATCAGCGTGTCAATCATTTCTGCTTTCTGGTTGGGTCGCACTTCTGGATTGGTGGATGAAACTGGAAATCCTACTGGTGGGCTGTTTGGAACAGCAGTAGCTACCATGGGCATGCTCAGCACAGCTGCCTATGTCTTGACTATGGATATGTTTGGCCCAATAGCTGATAATGCTGGTGGCATTGTTGAGATGAGCCAGCAGGTTATTATTCGAATATCACAAGCATAGTATATGTATATATATATATCTATCGCAATATTTTTATTAGCCTAAACTGGGTTTTAAATGCTTCTCTACAGCCTGAAAGTGTTCGTGAAATTACTGATGTTCTTGACGCTGTTGGAAACACAACAAAAGCTACCACGAAAGGATTTGCTATAGGGTCAGCAGCACTTGCATCCTTTCTTCTTTTCAGTGCATACATGGATGAGGTGGCTTCATTTGCCCGTGTAACTTTCAAAGAGGTAGGAATAAGCTTGATCTTGATGATTTGGCCATTTTCTCTTATGTGCTACTTTTAACCTTAATTGAATAATGTTTTCTCTCTTCCAGGTTGACATTGCAATTCCTGAAGTCTTTGTTGGTGGCTTGCTAGGCTCTATGCTTATTTTCCTCTTCAGTGCATGGGCCTGTGCAGCTGTTGGCCGTACAGCTCAGGAGGTGGTTACTGAAGTGAGAAGGCAATTTATCGAGAGGCCTGGTATCATGGTAACTATTCATCAGCACAGATTTGTTTGCATATATTTTTGGTGCTGGTTGTTGATTCTTGCCTCTACAGGATTACAGGGAGAAACCTGATTATGGTCGTTGTGTAGCTATTGTAGCATCTGCCTCGTTGAGGGAAATGATTAAACCCGGGGCTTTGGCCATTATATCTCCAATAGCGATTGGTAGGTGGTATTAGTTTGTCTGTGGTATGCTGATACCTATTATAAAAGGCTCTTATGTTCTAAATTGAACTTTCAAAGCATCAGGATGCTAGGTTTGCTATTTTACCTGGCTTTTACGAACCATTGTCTAACTTGAGATTTTTTTGCAGGTATTGTCTTTCGAATTCTAGGGCATTATGTTGGACATCCGTTACTTGGTGCTAAGGTTGTAGCTGCATTACTGATGTTTGCAACTGTCACTGGCATTCTCATGGCGCTTTTCCTAAACACTGCTGGTGGAGCTTGGGACAATGCAAAGAAGTATATAGAGACTGGGGCTCTTGGAGGCAAGGGGAGTGAGTGTCACAAAGCCGCTATTACAGGAGACACGTAAGTCTCTAAGATAAATTTTTTTATACTTTTTGATGATACCTGTTATTTTGAGTTGACTTGAAGTCTTTAACCCATCTTTGGTTAAATTTAAGGCTTAGTTCTTTCCCTTTAATTGCAGATATTCTCGTATACAAAATTGTTTTTGAGGCAAACAATAAAACATGCATATATACTCTGTTAATTATCTGTTTATGAGGATCTGGTTGTTGGAATCTTGTTGTTTATTCTTACTTCCTGCCATTTCATTTACCATGCATTTCATGCTTTAGCCTGCATGCAATTTCTGGGTCTAATGCTTTTCTGTTTAATCTTTTGTCTAACTCCGATGCTAGTCATAGAGTCACAATATGCTCTTTGGATTCATTATTCGGAAGCTTCATCAGTGATCAACTTTGTGTTTTGGAACTTTCCACTCGGAATTTGGATACTGAAACTGCATTATCTGTCAGATTTCGTTTTGTCAATGTTGTCGTCCTCTAGTTTTCTGAGAAGTTCCATCTCTGAGATCATGCATGGTGTTGTGTAATCATCATCATGCTATGACAGGAAATCTGTTGAGCACTGCTTTGTTGTAAACTTGTAGATATACTACTAATCTGTAACAGTGGTGAATATCAATCTGCTACTAGACTCAAGACACACTTTTCTTTTCTTGCAGGGTGGGAGACCCTTTCAAAGATACAGCTGGACCTTCCATCCACGTCCTGATAAAGATGCTCGCAACGATTACTCTGGTTATGGCGCCTGTATTCCTGTAGAGATGTCAATACCAATCTTGCAGATTTAACTAGACGAGCACCCTATTCTGTCATTGTCCTACACTGACGTATTTGATGTAGATAGAGGGTGTCGAACTTGTTGAGTAGTAACATACATAGTCACAGAGGAATTCTTGTTTTTTTTTTTTTTTCTCGATGAATAAGAAATCTCTTTTGCGGCCAATCGTTGCTTATTCTTTGTTCCACCCTTTAGTTTTTAGGTACGTATCAAGCCAAATGCAAAAGGATGCCCCATCCTCCGTCTTAAAGGCTGAAACTACAATCAATTTTTTGTCTTCAAAATTACACTTCAAAGAAGTAACAGAGGATCAACAGGTGGTGATCAGTTTGGTATAGCCACCCCTATCATATTACGGTTTCTCATCTATATTTTCCACTCAGTGACAACAACACGAAAATTCTACGATCTGAGACGACAAATACGATAATTCTACTATTGTCGTCTCGGTCACTCAACATCGTCACGGACACGGACATATCTTCACGTTAGAAACTTAGCATCCACACTACTCCACTAAGCTCACTGCAAAGGCCCAAAACGGCCTTCCAACCCAAAACTTGTTGAGTACTTTTTTTTTTTCCTCAAGTCTACCATCTTATCTACTCTTCTCTTCATTTCAATTTCAACCAAATTCATTTCATCCCATTTTTCCCCAATTAAATTAAATTAGGGTTTCACACAAAATTCAAAAATATGGAGCAACCCAAATTCCCCAATTCCTCATCCTCCCCTGAACAAGAACAAGCTCTACCATCAAAACCCAGCAATAATAATTCCAAAACAAAGCAAAAAATAAAGTTACCAACCCCACAAGAGCTAATAACCCACTATGAATCACAAGGAATGAGTACTCAAGAAGCTTCAATTAAAGTCATTGATGACCTCCAACACATGCTCTTCCGTGTGGTCACCTCAGAGAAGGGTAAAAAGGACAAATTCATGGGGGAAGCGTCTCGAAAACTCGACACTGCCAATGCTCGCCTCGGCATTGTTCAGGCTAAGCTTGATTCTAAGCCTGGGTACCCTGAGAGTTTCGCTGTCGGTGTCGCCTCCGCTGCCGCCTTTCGTGGGATTTCATCAGTGTGGCCTCAGGTGGCTGGTGCTGCTGTGGGTATTTGGAATTCTGTCAGGGGGGTTACTGAGACTTGAAAGTTCGGGTTTTTAGGTGCACGCAAATTGGGGTAAAAATTGCGCACTGTTGCCATAGAGTGTTTAGTGTTTAGTGTTGAGGTTGTACTTTTTAGCAATATGTTGATGATGTGTTAGAAAAGTATTTTTATGAGAGAGAAATGAGGATTGGTAATTTAAGATGTTTGATTGTTTATCATTGTTACTATCTTATGTTAAAACTTTAGAATTCCACTATTTGCAATCCCATTTACTATAATCAAGACGACATCGTAATTGTAACGGTTAGACTCATCGAACATGTAGTAATCTTAGAATTCCACTGCTTAGACGCATCGAACATGTAGTAACCTTAGAATTCCACTGCTTAGACTCATCGAACGTAGTAACCTTAGAATTCCACTGCTTAGACGCATCGAACATGTAGTAACCTTAGAATTCCACTATTTGATCCGCTCATGTTATATTGAGATGGAAATTGTGTATCGAAATGATGGAACAACGAAGATACTTATACTACGGAATATGTCTTTACATCCCAAGCACTCTAATTCTCGAGATATATCCATTTACGAGAGACACGTTAATTAAAAAATAACAACAACGATCATGAAACAACTCTCATTGCTTTGTTTACACCGAAACGTTTCGTAGTCAATGGAATAATCGGATTAAAATGTGAGTTAATCACTTAACTCAAAAACCCGTAAAAATTAAGAAGGAAAAAAAGTTGACCCATTTTCTAAAGTCGAGAGCATAGACGACGCATGGCGCTGACGAACTTCATACTGACGGTTGCCGGAGTAAGCGCCGCCGTAGTTCTCCTCCGAAGCGACGTCAGGCAATCCGCCGCCATATTCCGCCGGAACGTCCGACAAATTCGGAACTGGATTGAACAAGAGTCTCTCTCCTCTTCTTCTAAGTAACTATTCTCTCTCCTCTTTTTCAGAGATTATTTACCCTAATTATCATTTCATTATGTATATCTATTATCTATATTGTGATATGATATGACGATTCTGTATATTTTCTGTTGGATTATACATCATTTACATTAACATATTCGAATTCGGTCAAATAATTTCCCCAAACTTCAGCTTGAAGTTTTAATTGATTGATTCGATTGCCTTGTTTTATTTATTTATTTACTTAAGAACATAGAGATACTTTATTTACGAAAAATTCGATGTCCGAAACTAGCAGAAAACAGTAATGTAGAGAAACTATGGAAGTATAATAATGTCTTGTTTTTTAGTTGTTGTGTCAATTTCTGAGCGTTTTCGATTCCGTCTCGTGGAATGCGGGGGGCTAGCGGCCTCAATTAGAGCCGTAGGCGGTGTCTCGTATGCTCTTTCGTGGATTGCGCGGGCTAGCGGCCTCAATTGAAGGGTGGAGTGATGTTTGAGCAGCTTTGGAATAATAGTATAGTGTTGGTCTTTATTTTCAAACTTAGTGGGGTTTCTGATTTCTGAAATTACGATCAAACATAGGCTGTGGTAACACGACATCGTCTGTGATGCATAAGAATTCATGGCATGTCACAATAGTTCGACATTTTAGTATTATGGCCTCATATTGGTGCTGCAAATAAGTACACGTAAATCAATCTATTTTACACCAGTGGACTTTTTGTCGAAAAGATCCTGCAAAGGTTGAACTTTTCAGAAGTAGAATTGTCGGGTGTTTTTTTTAAGTTTTGTTTTGAAGATGGTCGTTCTTACTTTTGAGTTTTGATCGGCTGAAGTTCCTGTTGTTTAGCATTAGAGGGTTGTGGTAGGTATGGATAGGTGTTGGTCAGTAGCAATTAAATGGTGGGTCGAGGGTTTGATCTCTCTGTCACTCAGTGAACTGATATGAAAAAGTTTCCTCATTTGGTGATAGTTGCTCTCACCTCAGAAAGGTCTTGTCCCATGGGATGAAGTATGTAAGTTTGAGCGGATGTTGTCATCTTCATGTTAGAGTTATAGGGTGGAAGCTTAATCCCAATAGTTTAGAATTTTTCTTCTATGATCGATCAATAGTCCAAGTTCATTTGCTTGCCCTAAAGGAGTTAAAAAGACAAAAAAAAAAAAAAGTTACTTGCTTCTACTAGTCTTAAGACTGGCTTAAAGAGTATCCATTACCATTCAGTATCTTCATGTGACGATTCAGTACCCTTGACTTGATTATTGACTCTCAAGTAACAAGGAGTCATGCCAGCAGCCTGCTCACCATGACATTGTGTTTTATACTTTTAAGTTTTAGCTGCTACTTTACTGCTGTTCCATATCGCCTTATTACATATAAAGGGACGCTCTGATTTACTGGCACTCCTTTGATTTAAAATAGGCTATATAAGTAGAAATCTGGCCTTCACAACATAGCTTTATTTGTTGTTTTTGCCTCTTTCTTTTTTTTTTCTTTTTTTTTTTTCTTTCTTTCTTTTTTTGGTGTGCAAGTCATATGTTCTAGATTTTGATTAGTTGCTTGACCCGTGACCCCGTGTTACTTGTTTCCAGGGGGGGAGAGAAAGTTAAGGAAGTGGAAGGTAAGATTCATCAGAAGGAACTTCCCAAAGATAAAGAGCACTAAGAGTGTAAGCCGCAAAACCTTCCTGTTTCTTTGTTCGTTGTCTATATTCGCATGTATAGAATATAGTTTTACTGAATGTTTGCATTTAAAGCATACCCTGGATCGGAGTTTCAAGGAGTACTGCTTGAAACTGCAATGTCTATCCCTTCATAGCTTGTAGGGATTGTAGGGATTTTCTAGGTTTTCAACTCAATAGTCACGTTTGTGCTATGGTTAAATTTCCTCCCACCCTGTATTCTTTTGTTACGTTGTGATCTTTGAAAGGCCAACCCCAAATCATTTTGGGAATAGGCTTGGAAGAACCCCACCAAAATTATATGGTTTTGGCCAAAAGTATAAACTTGAGGACAATAATGTCACTAACTATCTGGCAAATTGATATGTAAGCCACTTCTGGTGCACATTGGCGCATACCCCAGTCAAAGAATAAGATAAGGACCCCTAGCCAGTAGCAAGCTGAGAGGGCGGTGAAACAGTTTGAAGGGAAGTTGCTTAGGAGATGTGCAGTCTCAGCTGCATTTTGGTGTATATGGTTTGAATTAAATTTTTAAATATCTTCGGATTCTAGCCACTCTTGGGATTATGTTGGCGTTGACTTATTAGCTTCACTTTGTGCTAAGGCAATGGACAGTTATGAGGAGATCCCTATTGTAGGCATGTGAACAGGTGGTCCAAGCTGGTCTTTGTAGGAGAATCAACCGGTCTTATGTTAGCATGCTATTGGAGTACAAGGCTTGATCATATTCCTGCAATGTTACCTCAACTTTGAATGTTGCCATTTTACAGTTACTTTGTGTGTGAGGGTTGGAGGTGGGGGGTGGGAGTGGGGGAGGATAGCTAATTTTGAGGTTTGCACTTGGCTGCTCTAATCTTTTTACAGCCTGCAGCTCAGTTTATGATTTATATCCAAGCTTTGCTTCTGGGATACGTTAACTTTTTTCTTTTAACATATACTATACGATACCAGAATAATTATGATGAGTGTTGATACAACCATACTTACATTGACCCTTTAGTAGACCCACCAGCACCACACTTTCAAACATCGTTTAGATGACCCTGTAAATGTCTTTCTGATACCTTCAAAGACCAATTTAAATATTTCTGGTTTCAGTGCCCCTCTTCTATTTTTTAATTTTCTTCTGAGAGGCTTCAATTTCAGTATTCAGAGTGCAAAGATTACCCGTTTAGAATTCATAGTTCAAAATGGATGAATTATTAAAACTGAAATCAGAGGTTTCTTTCCCCCTCTACTTGTCGTGGCCATCTTCCACTACACACTATTTCTTGTTTAAATGTCATATTTGGATGTGGAAGGTCAAGGTAAGTAACATAAGTGATAAAATGCGAACTTGGATGATTTATGTAAATTTTGCAAAATATTATTAGTTAAGAAATTAACTGTGAATGTGACTAACATTCATCATATCTGCAGAATGCTGTCAAGTAGATATTGAGTTCCACCCAGGTCATCTGATAGATAAAACAACCTACAAAGATTGGTACACGATTCAGGTCTTGACCTGAAAAGCTAAATTGTCGATCATCAGATGAAGGCTTTAAAGGATCATCACTACGCCACTGCAATTAGCCTACATTATTATAGCATGGAGAAAATAAGGGAAGCTTGGGATCTATAAGTGTGACTGTGAGCATTTACTGATTGTAGATCTCTTTTGAATTCTTAGATCAGGTATAGATTTTGCATATACTAGTTTCAGAATATTATGTTTGCGGGAGATTTTGCAACAGATGACATTTTTTTGTTCTGTCCAAACCCAACCATAGAACATGACATGTCTGTGCAGTTAAAAACGCACTCTTATCAAACTTTCCAAGTAAGCTTTCTCTTGTCATTACTTCTCGTGACTGAAAGCGCTGGACGCAGCTTTTCTTTGTTTGCTGCTTAGACAGAGGTAAATTACTTCTGCACCCTGTCCTGAAATCTTTATTCCGTGTATAGAAAGGAATGGGAATGCTTGACTCGCATGGCTTCCAGTTTACCCTGCCAGAATTGGCCTTATTTGGTGATTATCTAGTGCAATTGCTGACTCAACTTGCAGGTAAGAGATCACATAGAATCGGAGAGCTCACCGGAAGCGCAAGCATCCTGCCTTTGTTTACACATAATTAACTAAGCAACGATTATATTAAAGATAACGAAACATTTGTTTTCCCGGCAAAATGAACACACAGTGTCTGATATTATCAGCATTCTTAGACTACCCACGAAAGATCTTTAAATCTTTCTGGATGCGCAAACCCTAAATCATCCTATTTGCATATCCCACAGCCACGAACAATCTGAGATTCATCCAAAATCTGACACCAACTGACTTGACGTGAATCTTGTTCGTCTCTCTGAGGAGCGTTGCCAAGCAATTCCGCAATAAACAGCCTTGTTTCGGAATCGTAACCAGGTTGTTTAGCCCGGAAGTTGGTATGAGCGCATCTCCCATGACCAGCAGTGAGTTTAGAGTTACATCCCAAGCCAAGTTCAAACTGACATTTTTTTTTTGTGAGAGAAAGTGTTTCTACTTAAATTTCTACGAGGGTGTAAAACTATATTAAGATAAAGGGTAAGTTTTATCGAACGGCAATTAAGCCGACACTGTTATATGGCACGGAATGTTGGGTCGTGAAACAGTGTCACGTTCATAAGATGAGTGTGACGGAGATGCGCATGATACGGTGGATGTGTGGGCATACAAGACGTGATAGGTTAAGAAATGAAGTTATTAGGGAGAAAGTAGGGGTTGCACCCATCGGGGATAAGATGATGGAGAACCGACTGAGATGGTATGGTCACGTGAGGAGGAGGCCTAGTGACACGCCGGTTAGAAGAGTAGAAGGGTGTGGAAGTGGTAATATTAGTAGGGGTCGGGGAAGACCTAAGATGACTTGGATGAGGGTGATTAGAAGTGATATGAGCTTCCTAGGGCTTGAAGAGAGTATGGTGTTGGATAGGGTGAGGTGGAGAGACTCTATACATGCGACGGACTTAATCTGACTCCTTTGATTTATTTGTTTGGTGTCCCTAACTCTTTTCCCAAAACTTTTTTTTTCTTTTTGTAAATCTTTTGAATTTATTTTGACGACTTTATAAAACTCCTTTAAAAATATTTAATTACTCCAAAAAGGTTTACAACGTTTTGGAATTTCATGGCGTACACAGGACGGTTACTAGATGACGATTCATGTTAGCCGACCCCAAATCATTTTGGGAATAAGGCTTTGTTGTTGTTGTTGTTGTTGGTGTAAAACTATGTATAGTAGTTTACTACTCGAGCGAACTAGGAGCGAAGTAACTTTTACCATATTGAGTTTGTGTTAGACAAATATTGGATTGGGAAACAATAGAATATTTTATTTTTTTTTAAAACTATGATGCCACATAGTATGAGATATGAGTTCTAATTAAAACGGTGAACGTGTTCATGGCTTGAAAGTTGAAACACAAGAATTCCCTTGGTACTTTGGTAGCCTAGTGGGAGAGGATTTGCCCTTCCACACTAGGTACCCCACTTCGATTCTCATCTCCTTGGAAGGAGGATCCCCCTTAGGCCCTTACCTCCCCATCTTTTTCAAGGGTTGGGCTTGATCCTCAGTTGGGTTGTATCCTATCAGTAGGAAGCATAAGTTAAGGGGCCTGCTTACTGTTTAAAATAGGGTATTGCTAAATGTAACCTTAAAAATATTAGCTTAACTTAATTTTTTCATTTTTCTTCCAATATTACCCTTAATGATATCCCCCTGCAACTTTTCAAAGTAAACGTATAGCAGAGTTCTTCAAGCAAGCAACCATAAGCAATCATAATACCAAACACTAGATTGCATTGCAAGTAAAAAAAGGTTTCAATAATATCATGTGATGTTCGAACTCGACGGAATCAATCCAAAGTAACAATGAAATTGAGGTGCGTAATAGATTATAGGTTATTATATGTCAGTGGATTGGACATAGTCACATAACCCACCATATTTATTTCGTAGAGAGAGTGCTCGTTAAAAGAACCTGTAAGCGTCTCGGCTTCTCGCGTATTCTTTTTAGTTTTCACTCAACCCGGGTGCAGGAAGTATAGCGCGGTCGATTAGAAAACTTTGAACTACCGCTATATTGTACTGTAGTACATTTGTACTAGATAGTAACAGTGTAACAGAAAGACAACGTTATCCTGTTGGAGAGTGGCAAGGAAATCCCAGGCCAAATTCAAAGCAGTTTGCTTTGTGGGTTTCTTGTATTCTGATGATATATATTTCTACTACCTCAAATATATCAAGCAGGTAATAATACCCAGAAAAGCTTGACGGAGACGTTTGATTGTTTTGAGTTCCGTAACCAAGAATTACTATGTGGGTTGCAACTATCCCACTGAATTGCTCTAGCAACTTCATCGTTAAGCTTTGCCACCACCACCACCATCATACTTCTCGGTTCCAGTTTCGGGTTCTATGTTCGGATTCTCAGTCACCTGATCCTCGGGGTTTTGGCCCTTTAGATGATGCTAATGTAAGAAAGATTGAATTTTTCAATTGATTGCATGATGAATTTAATTTTATGATGTTTAGTGAATTTTGTTAAGAAATTTTTACAACTCTTTTGACATTTTATAAGTTTACTGGTGTTGAAAGATGAAGAAAGTGAAAGTTAATGAAATTAGGATTGAAGGAGAAAATATGTTTAAATTAATTGGATTTTGAAATTTTGATTCTTCAGGTGAAGAAACGGAAGGATCAGAAGGGCATGGTTTTACAGCAAAGGTATGACCTTTTTCCCTATATGTGCTGTGTGCTGAGTGAAGTTTAAAGGAGTGGCCTAGCTTTGCTTATGCGTGATGAACAAGCTACTTTTTGTGCTTAATTGCTTATGGGTTATGATATGATGTATAGAATTGTGCTTTTTATTGGCTAGGTAACTGACTAACTGGGTTGAGCATAAGTCGTAGTGAGCTGACTTCATGAACTTAGTATCCTGCCAGCAGCAAAAATGTTGGGGAAAAAGTCTGAAACTTTGGTGAAACCAACTTCCTTTATGGGCTGGAATGCTGGATTCGGGCCTTTTGATTTCTAGTGTTATGGTAGTAATTAGATTCATATGGTAAATACATTAAGACTCTAGGAGGGAACATGATGGAAGTGCTTTTCGCTTGGCATTAGTGTAAGTGTAGTCTGTAGATGTTCAATTTCTTGATTATGATGTAATACCGGTTGGTCTACGGGACCCTAGATAGTTGTGAACTACAGGTGTTCCTATCCGAAGTGTTCCTCATATGAGTTTATCGGACTCCACCATAAGAGGCAGGGGCATTTGGTCTTTTAAGCACAAAAGTCTGCCTCATGTACTGGGAATAGTGTGACATTATATTAATGGTACTATTCGGGGATGTTTTCGCCCTAGATGGGGGACCAGGGGGGTTGATAGCATCAGCTTTTCAATATCATTAGTAGTAGATTTGATTACTGTAATTTTTTATTTTTTTATTTATTTTTTATTTTTATTTTTGCACTTTGTAACCTCATTTATATTTCTCGATGCAGCACTTCAGCAGACAGGCAGTCTAGCTCTATGCCTGGTCGTAAGTGGGTTCTTTATCCTCTTCTTTAGATAGGTGCTACTAACTTCCAAACTAGAATGAGTACTGTGGTCATTTATACATGCATCAGTCACAAAATATGAATACAATATAATCTCAACGTTATGTTAAACCATGTTTGCTATATCATGAAAAAATGAATTGTTTGCAATTGCATATTAATCAATCATGGCTGTGTCTATTCCTTGTTTGAAAACTGTGTAGTCTGAATAATCATTGTCTTGGGGTTAGTTAGTGTCTGCGTTTGGACATTATACAACAGTGTATGCACAATAATGTGAGCCCTATACATACATTTCAATTGAATACTATCCGTAATTTACGCGCAATGATGTTCTAAATTATCTATCTTTTTAAGAAATCTAGTGGAAGCATTATTTTTGTGAAAACTTGCATTTCTCGTTGCTGGTTTCTTTTTGTCTTCTCACATCAAAACTAATGGCTGACAATCTTGTAGAAGCACCTGGGGTGAGTTCAAGGGCCGAAAAAATTTATAAGCCGAACCCTTCAGATCTCCAGTTTGAGAAAAAGCTTCAGGCTGTGAAAAGGTATAATCGTATGACACCTTCATTTATAATATTCAGTTTGCTCCTAAACTTGTATCTTTGAAGCCAGATTCTTGTGGTTTGTGCCATATAATAATGGTCTGAGGATATCAGTTGTCAATTTAACATCCATAAGTTTCTTGTAAATTGACTCTTCTATAGATTCATTAATTTGTGGTCGATTAAATTCGGTGAGTTATGCATTGTTTTGTCTTTACACTCAGCTAATGGGCTATTCTATGTTCGACTGTGGTCAGCAGAACTTACCCATATGCACGATCCAATTGCTGGAAGCTACTGTTACTGAACTTACTCAATTAAGATAATGTATTTTAAATCATGAGTTACGACCTAAAAAGTGACGTTGCTTTTACTAAGTCTGTAGTGTTCCTTGGGCTGCATGACTGAAGTTAGACCCTTTTGAACGGATGTGGTTGAGGACATATTGTGATCCAACATCTTGATTTTTTTTATGGATGCTAATGGAGAGTTCCCTTTAAAACATTGGAATATTGCCTCAGGATTAGTTAAATTTCATGAGAGAAACTCTTACGTTTATTGTGTGCCTTTATCTGTGACTTGTGTAATTGTGAAGCTGCAGTCAAGCCTTTTGTTGTATAAGAGGAACTGCTTGTTTGTTTGCTATTTTTGAGATTTCAAGACGACAAACAAGTATGCAACTCTGAAATAGGATTCCATTTTTTAGGATTACAGTATTTCAACTTGAACCATCCTGCGGTGACATACTTTTGTCGTTTTGTTATTTTGAATGCCTTAAATTTCCGTCATTGAAGATGCTTTTAAATGTTCTTCTTTTGGTTTCCTCCCCTTCCTAATGCAATCTCTTAGGATCGTAATTTCATCCAGTGACCTTTGATGTCTGGAATTCAGGTCAGCTCTTGAAAAGAAAAGGTCAGAAGAAGAGAAACAGGTTGGGGCAATCGATTATGATGCACCAGTAGAGTCAAAAGAGAGCACAATTGGGCTTGGGACGAAGGTTTGAGCTTCTTTTAAGACCATGGTTGGTTCTTTGAGAAGTCACATGATGTCTATTGAATGGAATTTGAAATTGTGATAGATCGGAGTTGGGATTGCTGTTGTGGTATTTGGACTAGTTTTTGCGTTGGGCGATTTTCTACCTTCTGGAAGGTACTGTGGTATTATCAAAATCTATTACTCCCGACCAAAATCATGTTTATCATCTTTAATATGTATGCTTGTAAATCATCTCTGCACAGTCAAAGGCCTTCTCTTGTTTGAAGCTCCCCATCGTGTTATGTATGTCTTATTGAATACAAAATACCCTTCATCAAACAACTTTAATGTCTTAGTAAAGAAAGTATTGCCACCGTATTGGGTAGGCTATTTGTCACTCCTGCATTCACATTGACTTTATCAGCATGAGTTTTTGGGGATATCTTTCGGTTAAAATGTTGTTCAATCTTCCCCATAAAAGATATCGTGCCTTGTCTTTCTCTTTATTGATTTCTGAATCCACATGCTCTTGATGTTTAGTCGGGCTGCTGATAATATTTACGCCTTTATGGTAGGTTCTATAAACAAAATTCCATGGCATTGTGATTCATTTTGGAGCATTTATGTTATCATGAAATATGTTCTATACGCTGATTGTCCTTTCCTCTCCCCTCTCCTTCCTCATCTGCCTTGTTTTCAGCATAAGTCCAAGTGAAGACCAAGGAACAGTGAGTAGAAAGCTGTCCAAAGAAGAGACGGCTGTACTTCAGGTGAATTGCTCAGCATCTTTTTTACTATGCTTTCCTTGGATGAAATGGTACTCTTAGGCTCTGTGTCATTTAGGGAATGGTGACCGCGAGAAGTGGGAGCTCTGTGTAAACTTTGCCCCTGGGGTTTGGGTTTAGGTTTAGTGGACTTTGGGTTTCGATAATATCGTGGTTCCTGGCTTATAACTTTGGTTAAACCTACATTCTCAGGTTATTGTCAACCCAACAAGTCAAAGGTGAAATCATATACATTTGTTTTAATGTTAAACATTTTCATCTATGGGTAATTTTCATAAAAAAAAAAATGATGTGTTACAAAGCAAATGTTATTGTAGGTTTGAATAAAAAACTATACAACAACATATCAATTAGAAAAGTTATTACAGTTTTATGCAGTTAACTTTGGTGTCCAGAATTTAGCTGGAGTGTGTTTTATCAATCGCCAATTTTCTGAGAAGCCCTTGTATCATTTCACATTTTGACTGCACCTTTAAGTGACTTCAAATCTTTAGCCATGTAGCATTTTGCTTTAGCTGAAGTGCAGTGCTGGGTCATGAGTCATGAGATTTAAGGAGAGAGACAGAGATGGGAAGACAGGCTGGGTCATGAGTCATGACTGACAAACTAAGATGTGTGATAAATGAGACACCATGTCATATAGGTTTGGGTCAAATCTGTTTGGGTTAAACAAAGTCCGGGGTCATAATTGTGTGCATATTTTCTGATCATTAAGGGTAATATTTTGAATCAGGTCAATCTCTGAGAGGTTTAGTTAGCTTTTTATTATTGACATACTTTTTTTCCTTTATTAAAGTACTTCTTACTGGTGGAACTTAATAACTTTATGCACATAGAATCCCTAGAGAATCCCTGGACAGCATATCTGCAAATGAACTCTTTGGGCGTTCTTGTGTAAGTGTTATGGGAATATGACTTCATTTTTACCTCAACATTTTTGGGCTTCAACTTGTACCCCATTTTCTTCGCATGTAGAAGTAGAATTAGAACAATATAAATCTGTAAGGCGTCAGAAAACTATACAAGAAACGAGGGTGTGATGAACTTACATTTGAAATAAAGATGCAGTCATTAAATTGCCTTTGCAAGGATGAACATATTTTAGGGCTATAGTATGTGTGGAAGTCAGTGATCTTCAGTGGTGCTGGCTCATAATGTTCTATCTTGCTCAAATTTCTACCCATAGATGTTATAGGATCTGAAGGATTGGCGAAGTTTTTATTTTTGCTAGGCACTAACATAAAATTGCTTTGCGACTTACCAGAGTAGGCTTCAGCAATATCAGGCGACCCTGAGTTCCTCACCTAAAGATCCAGTTGCCCTTGAAGTAAGTGATGCATTTATTAAGAAAATGTTACTGCTTATTTTCTCAGAGATTTCTATATGTGATTAAAATGATTTTTCTCCCTTTAATTCTATTACTTGGGTGTTCATGTTTCTTAGCTCACTACTTGTAGGCCAATTTTGGTGGATAGTAAGGAAATAAGAAATCTGCTTGATATGTGTGCATCTATAGTTTAACAGACAAACCACAAAATAATTTTAGTGGAATCTGCTTTTTCGTTGGAGACGAATCGGCCTATTAGTCCAGACATGGTTGTTTTAATCACTACTGCAATGCACATATGGTGATCTGACAGGGGGCTGCAGTGACGGTAGCAGAACTTGGGGATTATGCTCAGGCGGCTACTTATCTTGAGGACTTGACAAAGGTTTCTAATTTAAATAAGATTTTAAAGTAATTTGGATAAGATATTGGGATAACTTATAGAAACTTTAGTCTATTTCACTGATTTCCCAGGAGAAACCAAGTGACCCGGATGTCTTTCGCCTGCTTGGAGAGGTTAAGTATGAACTTAAAGATTATGATGCAAGCATTTCAGCCTACAAGAGTTCGGAAAAGGTCTGTATGTACAATGAGATTTTTGCATTGTTTCACTAGCTTTCAAAGCAGTTGTGAGTTTGGGCCTTTTTTTTTTTCTCCTCAAGTATTTTTAATCTAGTTCAGAACTGTTTTCCAGAGCTCTGGGCTAGAACATGATAATTATCTGGCCTCTTGCATTATAATTTTGTTAGGCTGTTTGTAAGTCTTTTTCTGTATATATATTTGAGATGCATGCGTGTCAATGGTCCCTAAACCATGATCTTTTCTTGTTTGGACCGGGGAATAAAGGGGAAACGGTATTCTCTGTCTTCTTTCTCTCGTGAAGAGGCTAATCTACTTTGACAGACGCCCTCCGGCTCACTTCCTCAGGGACAGGGCATAGAGGCTGGATAGAAGAGTTTGTGATTGTGCACTTTGTCACTGTAGTTTCTTGTGTTGTTCTTCATGTTCTGGCAGTAATATGCTCTTTGTGGATTACCAGTTTATGCTTTACGGACTTTGATTTTATGAAATGAAACCAATTTTACCAAAGATCAATATTAAGTTATCTATTTTCTGTGATGACTTTCCTCCCCCCCCCCCCCCCCCCCCCGTCTATTTTAGTGCTTTTAAATTAAAAAACGACGAAGACTTGTTAGTGAGGAATTTCTTCCCCCTTTTATCTGCAACTAAAAGCTCTTCCGCCATGCTACTAACCTTCTTTTGGTTTCTAAAGTTGTCAAAAGCTGTAGATTTTGAAGTTCTGCGGGGCCTTACCAATACATTGCTTGCTGCTAAGAAGCCAGACGAGGTTTGTATCTATTTCATTCTCCGACTTTCTACATTTGAAGTTCTGCAAGTAAAGTCAGGTACTTAGTTCTGTCCATTTACTTGGTCGAACAGTTGTATGTGTGTGGTGCAGCTGGTGCTTTCATGTTTGTTAGATGTGTTGGATTTTGTCCCCATACTCTGTTTCACTTTTTTTGCAAATTTGCATGTTGCCTGAACACTTTTATATGTTTCCGAGTTCTAAAAGTTTAACTTGCCTGTCTCCCTGTGGATAAAAGCATCCTCCTAGAATGAAATCACTACTCTAGATAGAGGTCACTGCCTAGATGCTGCATTGGACTTTGTTCTATTTGAGTTTCTTTCCCGGAATGTTGTGAGAGAGGAACAATATTTGATAATTTTAGTGGGTGACATGTAGCTAACATTGGTGACTAATTATGCGTCAGAGATATTTATCCTTGTTTCATTGCTCTTGTCCATGTTTATGTATCTGTAGGATGCGCTTTTAACCATTTTCTTTTCTTGGTATAGGCTGTTCAGGTCCTTCTGGAGTCCCGTGAGCGTCTCAACAAGGAAAAGCTAAGTGATACACAAATCAGCTCCACAAATGGGGCCGAGGCAGTGGATCCAGTTCAAGTGAGTATACTATAATTTTGGGTATTCATCAATTTCACTTCTCATTCTGAGTTATATATATGTGCTGGTTTTTGGGCCAAAGAACAAGGCATGTGTATGCTCAAGTTGTGAGACTTCATGGTGACACTTGCTCTGTATGCGAGGGTAGAATTTCTGTTCAAAGATAGTATTGTCTTTGCTTGTTCCAATTCTCATACTTACGTTTAACGGATTTTTTTTTATCTTTTACTTTTTTAGTGTTTGTTGATGGATTTGTAATTAACACTTTATACAACCCTGGCACTGTACTAAATTTTTTGAGTCAAGCTGTTACATAATCACGCAACTTTAAAGGGACCGATGAGGTTTTAGCCTGGTATTGAAGGCCGAAATTCCTATGTACTTTACTGGTTCCGAGGTTCACCTCCTTTCTAGTTGATGTGTCTATCCAATTGGTCTCCTGTGTAACCACCCCTACTCTTCAAAACATTCACGAGAAAAGGTTAAATCCAAATTATTGCATGCAATAGCTGTTTTAATAAAGCCTTTTTTCAAAATCAAGTTCCACGAATCATTCATAGAATTATAGCACGAAAACTTGGAAATGTGAATTGACATGTTGAACTATCCCCAGGTTGAGCTGCTTCTTGGAAAGGCCTATTCAGATTGGGGTCATGTCAGTGATGCAATCTCTGTTTACGATAAATTGATATCCAGTAATCCAAATGACTTCCGCCCTTATTTAGCTAAGGTGATCTTCTTAACACTTTGAGGTAGCCTGAATATATGTTTGAAGAGAGAAAGATATGATACAATGCTTCCAACCCTCGCAAATTTTCTCATTCTTAGTTTTATTCTTTTCTTTGTAATGTTCCAAATCATCATATTATTAAGACATTGTCTGTGATCTTTCATCTATTCTGTTCTTTATATAAATTCGCATGCTGGTTACAGGGGATAATATTGAAGCTTAATGGCAGTGTTGGAGATGCGGAGAGGATGTTTATACAAGTGAGTCCGTTTTGAGTATTGTGCTTCGACTTTTCTTTTTGCAGTTCTGTATTGCCTTTAGCAGATAGAATTGCAGTAATTTAGATGATTTCGATTTTGTTGACGGCAAGAGCCACTGGGCCAGAGATAGCAGAGACCTGCAGACACCAGACAGAAACACATCCAAAGGCTATAACAAACCGAAAGCTATATGATATTGCCATGCTTCAGTATCTAAAATTATCTTTTAGTGTCTGCATGCAAGTGTTATGCTGTTGCTAATTGTATGTTCTGCACAGGCTCGTTTCTTTGCTCCTGAGAAGGCAAAACTACTTGTGGATCGTTACTCAAGATCCTGAGGCGAGATGCAACTGTGTAAGCGCATCTATTGTGTACGCAGTACACTAAACGTTCTCTTTTGTGATCAGCATAGCAGGAACATCCTGGATTGTCTATTCTTAACTTTTGCTTTATTTTCAGGTATTTTTTTGGACGAGTTGTGGAAGTTAAAGGAAGTAATGTTGAAACCAAACATGTTTCTCTATGCATTCTTCAGATCAAACAAGATGGCAGAGAAGTAGCTGCAACATGCTCTTACACTTGTTGGCTTCCACAATTGTGGTAATATGAACACATTACATATTATCGTTACACATTACGCTGTCACTCATTGTATACCGATTCCTTTTAAGATTAGTGACACTGCAATGGATAGTTTACTCGTATGTGAAATGAAGCATGAAAATTTTAGGTGGACTAGGTATTTAGGCTGACTATTCTTGGTACAATATGGAAGGTATGATTCTAATTGATGACCCAAATGTTCAGTAAAGTAGCTGTAGTTCCTGACCTCATTTTCTCCTGGTTTTGGTTTTGGCTTTGTGATCTGCCACACAATTGATTAAGATCTCCTCGAAGGCATCTTCTTCACAGGCTATCTTCAACCCACCTTCTTGTTCAAACCCAAATTCCTCGGCCGTGCTCTCCATCAACCCTCGAAAATATGGCATCGACAAATAAACCATAGGGATGACGAACCTCCTCTCCTGCGAGCCCACATAAAGAGGTACGAACCCTCTTGGAACCTTCTCTGTATATGGCTTGTAAAACCCGCTATCAGATAGGTCAGGGGAAAGCAGGGACTCAGTGAAGCTTGAGTTGTCGTCCTTTATTCTTGCGTATGCCTCTAGTTGTAAGGATCTGTGGAGATGACGAGCTCTCCACAGGATCAGCCTGCGGAAGCTCTTTCGCTCATTTAAATTCGACATTCAAGGATACGAAGACCGAAAAATCCGTGGAATGACAGGATAATCAGAGAATCATGATTGTTAAACCCTTAGGGGTGAATTGTGAGGAAGCCTTTTGGGCAGAAAAGCTTCTCTTCTGCTGATCATGAAAGAAGTTCATGTCTTGTTTACGTAATTTCTAAGCTCGAAAATGCAACGAAAACTGTGAGTTATTTCAGTTTTGAGATCGAGGGACATACTGTGAATCCGGGTAAATTGTTCATTCATGTCTAAGATCTGGGAAATGTCCAATGCAAAGGTTGAACCTCAGCCATGCAAATCCCGTGTAACTTGGGATACATTGTTTCTCCCAAAATGCCTTGTTTTAGCTGCTTTTTTTCTCCTTATTTTGGGCTCTTTTCTCACTCAAAAATAGTAACAATGCTATAATGTTATACATCCCCGACGAATTTAATTTTCACCCCTTACCCTCAAATCTCAATGCATAATTGGAGTCGTCAACATGGCAACTCCAAACAAAGTAGAATTTCGCGCTCATTGGAGTTGTGCTAATGTTTATCACATGAAATATTATTTCTTATTCGTATATCATGAAACTTTTCCAAACCATGGCTTAAACAACATCTTGTTTGACACCCACTCTGACTTGTTCGTTTTATGGCTTACATCTGTTCCATTTGTGCCACATACATAGACGAGCAATTATTGTTATCAATGAAAAGAAATTCGAGGATGGACTAGTATCCAAGACAACCTTAAAGCGACATTAATCTTTTACAATGGGACTTTGCAAACCGACGTATTATCAGTCTATCTTTTAGTAAGATTTAAGCTACCACAGAATATGTAGGTATCTAGAATGTTATAAAAATTGGTACGTAAAAGTTACCAATACATCTGAAATTTAATATGTCCGCTCAAAGTCGGCAGCCCTGTATCACTGGAATCCTTGTCTGCTGCATCATCGACCTTTAGGTCATTGTTGCTTAGCTTAACCAATTGCATCGAACTGGCTCCATTTTTACTGAATTCAAGGTTTTCTGCTGGTAGATTGATATACTCATATACTACATACTCTGCTTCAATATGAATATATACGCACATTATAAAAATAAAGCTAGCTCAAAAATATCATCCTCTATGCAAGGTGAATCTCGATTCATCATAACGTTTGTAATTAGGGTCGTCTTTCTAATACATAAATACTATTTTTTTTTTCTTTTTTTTTTTTTAACTTTGCATCCCACTTTAATTTCTACAGCTTCTTAGGTAAATTTTAACATTTCTCCCGTAAAATCGGGGCAGTCCATGTACCTCAGGCTAATAACCGTAAATCTGCAATTGTACACATGGCTAAAGCATAAGCAATGCATGTAGTACATAATATAGTATGAAGAAGTATTTGTGTTCACTGATAATGTTTCTCAAATAGAAAATCTTTGCAAGGTGTTACGTAAGATACATGCATGCATTCAGATCAGCAGCTAACATTGGAAATGAGCTAAAATCGCATAAAAGTTGCAGGACATGCAGTAATAATAACCAACCCCAAACCTCCTTAACAGTAGGACGTTATCCACTGATAATGTTTCTCAAATAGAAAATCTTTGTGTTCTGCTGATTCCTTGGTGTTTTTCTTACAAACCCAATTTCCCAAGTCTTCAATCTTTGAATGATCGAGAATTTCATGTGACAGTTAAATGACTGAATTTCATGTCACCTCATCGTTCAAGGTTTTCCCCATGTCAATGTGTTTTTTCTTTTATTTATTTATCGTTTTTTATGATTTCGGAAAGCTTGAAAATGTAGCTTTTTTTTTTTTTTTTTAATGCGCACAGAGTGTTTGGGGCGGAGAAATAAGATAAGGAGATCCTATTTCCAGCACGTAGGCTGAAACGAGATTTCATCCTAAAGTCAATGACAAGTTTAGGATAACACACAAATTTAAGCCAAATTAATTGCCCAAGTGCCTAAGTTGGTCAAAAAAAAAAAAATATTACATATTGTGCCAAATTGGTACATAAATATACTTTCAACATGTTATTATATTGATATTTGATAGTATACATTATACAAGAACACTATATTGATAATTTGGTGTATAGAAATGATTCAAAAATTCAACTAGATCAAAATAGGTGGAAGAAAATTAGGTGGACTTGTAGTATGCAGGTGCCCCTAATCTGTGGGCCAAAAAAAATCAGTTGAAAAGAGGGAAGTTAACGTAGGGAGGTGCATGTGAGGTGATGAAGGCATAAAAGTCCGTAATTACAAAAACAGTCAATTTTTTTTTTTTTTTCTAAATCATTTGATTATTTTGCAATTGCATCTCTGCCTCTCTCTGCATTGTTGCATGCCCTAATAACTGTAAACTCTATGCGATTGGGAACACAAGATCTCATCGTCTGCAAACTTCACATAGGAGTATCTTACACCCAACTAAAAAACGTACCATAACGTACCATTTCTAACACATTGATTGTACAGTTCTAGTACCCCAAAGAAATAAAAGAATTATATTTTAATTGCCAAGGTATTGGGTGAATTTCTGCATGAATGTAATAATGTATGTGTTAGTTATTACGTTTCTAAAACAGTTATGAAATCACGATTCTTTGTTTATAAGGCGGTAAGCTTAAGTTTAAACGAAAACCTTTAATTTGTTTGAAACGTGTCTCCAAAATTCACAAAGGCCACGAGGTTATGCATATATATATATATATATATATATATATATATATATATATCATTGTACTTGCTACTAAGATGACTAAGACCGAAAAGTATCTATGTACTGCAACTATTGTTGATTAGCTAATAACCTTTTACATGTTTGTAATCAGTAACTCTTCTGTGAGACCCTTCTTGAAATAAAATTGTAGAACAAGATTAATACAAGTATCTATCTACTGCAACTATTGTTGATTAGCTAATAACCTTTTACATGTTTGTAAATCAGTAACTTTTTAGTGAGACCCTTCTTGCGATAAAATTGTAGAACAAGATTAATATAAGCTCATCTTCAAGTGGAGAGTATACCTAGTTTCTAATGCTTTCGATTGGTCATTACGAAGTCTTATTCAATCCAACCATTATTCTACGATAACATATTGCGTTTTATTCAGGGGTGTAGCCACGGGAGTGCACGGGGGCACGTGCGTGACCCCCAATTCTCTATGAAATATATCAGTGTATATGGTATTTATGTCCCCAACATGCATATAAATTGTGATAGACTAGTGGAATTTGATCCATTTTTTTATTGCAAAACTACCTGACTTCGAGCTTGGTGACTGTCACTTTGGCTCTATTATCACAATCCTGGCTTCGCCACTGATTTTATTCTTTCTTAATTTCCATCATGCTATCAACACGGTCTAATTTTGATCTCCTAAATTTCTTACATGGAAAGAATAAGGTTCATTTGCTCCTCTGACCGATCATCTTAAAGGATTAATCATACTCATTCTATATAGTATGTCGAATTGACATATAACATTAAGTGATTTAAGATTAAGATCACGCATGTGTACAAGGTCCTTTGTTAGTTACTACTCCCTTCGTCTTTCTTTAAACACTCCGTCGACATATCGCACCCTTATTGAGCCAGATGTGTTCACTAATTGGTTATTCAAAGTTTGCATGGAAATTTTGTCAAGATTTTTATCTAACTCGCTACAGAGTACGTAATTATTTTTGGAACTTTAATTAACCGATCGATTAGCGTCTACACCCTCACCAACACGAAAGTATTTTGAAAATTTTTAATCAAAAGACAGGGGTGTATGCCATAAAGTGAGAGATGTATACAATTTCGATTTGTTTTAAAAAAAAAAAACACATTTATGATTAGTTGATTACCATAATATACCTTACAAGAAACACTATGGTAAAATGAATACTCCCTCCATTTCTTTTGATTCTTTACGTTTGGTTTGAATTTGTGAGAGAAGTTCAAACCAAACGTAGAGAATCAAAAGAAATGGAGGGAGTATTATTAAGACGGTACCAAAGCAACGAAAACAAAACTCTTCCTTGCTACTCATCAGGAGGTACATTATGCATACAACTTGTACGTTTCCCTCGTACATCCAAAAATGCACCATACATACACGTTTGACTTATTGATCAAGTAGTAACAATAATAATGCCATGAAACTCTCATCACTAACTCGTCAACATGACATATTTTGATCGTGATTATATTCCTCGGATTGATTCTTCAGATGATCATTTTGATTTTTGAACATTACGACATCGATGCAAATTGCAAAATGAAATGCACAAAAATCATAGGTTATAACATAACAAATTTGATACATGATGAATGACTGATCTCTTTAAAATTCATCAACCATTACAAACTCAATACAAATATCTCTTCTACTAAGAAATAATCATAATCTACCTCACTCCCCATTTCAACCCTTCCAATTACACTTCTCTCCAAACATTACATTTCTTTCGTCATATACAGATGTCAGCTAGCTCAACTGACCAAATAGTTGCTGCCCGTAATCATGGTTCAAGATTCATAAGATATATACATGATCAGGGTTCGGAACGAGTCTGCTCCTTACGAAGTCGAAAAAAAGAAGGGAGAGGGGATGGGTAGACAAAAAGAGACAATGGTGATCATCATCCAAACAAATCATCTGCACAATTGAGGGTAAGGCTGAAGAAGTTGGTCAGAAACATCAGGAGAACAACAGCCACTTAAGTTAGAAGAACTCAAAACATCAATGTCATTTGCATGGAAATGTTGGTAAGAGTTGTAGTGATGATCATGAAACATGGTGTACTCATCATCATCATTCTTCTTCTTGTCCATGACCATCTTCAAGATCCTGTCGAAAACGACGACGTCACAAGGGATCTTAAGGACACCTTCTTGTTGGAAACCAAACTCTTCTTCAGCTTCTCTGAGAAGTATCCCAAATGCCTGATGTCCCAAGTACTCTGTTGGGATCACATATCTCTTTAGTTCTTTCCCTACACACACTGCTAAGTACCCTTTTGGTACATAATCTGTTGCTGAAACAGAGGAAACAGAGTTGTCTGAAAAAGATAGTGTCTTTTTCAAGAATTTTATGCCCTTGTTTCCTCCAACACTACCACAATTGTTGTTGTTGTTGTTGTTGTTGTTGTTGGAACTTGTTGTTGAAGTTTTTGAACTTGCATTAGCATTTTTTCTCCATTTCTTGAGGATTTGTTGAAGCCTAACTATTTCTCTAATCTTGTTAGACTTTTTGGCATCCATTGTGTTTTGGCAATATGTTTATTTTTGTGAATTTTTATGAAATGAGAAACTTTGGGTTAAAACACACAAAATGTTGGTGTAATAAGAAAAGTATGTTAGGGGATGATTGGTGGAGGACCATGTTAGGGGGGGCATTTTAAAGGGGATGGGATATGAAAGAGTAATATTTTTTTATTTCTTTTTAAGGTACCAACTAAAGTATTTTTTTTATTTTCTCACATTAAAAAAAAAAAAGGGTTTTTAATAGTTATTTAATTTATTTTTTAAATGGTGGAAGAGTGGAAGTTTAAATTAGTTTTATCAGTTGGTGTTGCAACTGCCTAAAGAGTTGCAAAAAAATGATTCAGGGGTGATTAATTTAGTATTTCAATGTATTTGAGTTTTCCAGATTTTGTAACAACTTGTTTGGGGCAGTTGGCATTGCAGTACCACTAGGTTTGGTATAGATTACCTTCTCTTCCTTTCATTTTGGGTCAATTTTACTCCTTTTTGGATAATAATTTTCAGTAGATAAGGTGTGGCTTCAAGTGCAACATTTTTCACATCATCACTTGTCCTGCTTCTAAGATTATTTTCATGGATAAGAGTATTTTCATGGATAAGAGTATTTTCATTCATGTGATTCGAACATCATCGATCATTCTTCTTAATGACGATATCAAACTCTTTCTTGCTCCATCTTTCGTTTTTTTTTGTGATTGGACTTCCTAAAATGACTAGTATACGTCAAAAATAGCTAGGAATAAGCCATTAAGCCCCCATTTTGATCAAATGTATGTCTTCATTGTAAGCCTTCCTACTCAACCAAGAGAATTATGCCAAAATGTTAATAGTTTTTTTTTTAAATTTTGTTATAACATTTTTAACAACAATAACAAAATGTTAATAGCTTAGGGGAATGGAGATTTTAAGATCCATGTACTTCTTTTAGAAATATTACAACGAATACACACTCGTGTCAAAACTAGCTAGGAGGCCCTTGTTTTGATGTTGTCTTGTGTGTCTGTTTTAGCCTTCCGTGACCATGAAGTTTTGCCAAAACGTTATGGTTAAGGGAGGGATAGTAAATCTTTCATCTTTTGATTCATGTACTTTCTTTTAAAGTATGATTATGAGTACATGCAGTGCGTGTAGGCACTGTCATATATATGAGCTTCACTCTTCAACTATTTAGCTCTTGTTGAAACCTTCAGATAGATTCCACTTTGGTTTCCATGTAAAGGCTGAATTAAGGTTGTGCTACAAGCAACGAGCTGAGGTATCCCGATTGTCCATCTCACCCTCGTTAAATTCTGATCTTGACAAACACGAATTCAACACAAAACACTTTAAAACGATATATTCTACATGATGTAAATTAATAAATTATTCATGTGATCCTACCTATATTACATGTTTCAAAGATGTGTAGCACATCAATTTTTCTGGTTCACTCATATATGAACGGATCGAGATAACGCTCGAATAAAACACGTAATAAATAATTTATAATTTTCTATTTCGAATAAGATTTACTTTTTACCTACCTGTTAGATGCATTACCGAGATACTAGTGTCTCAAAATACTTGGACAATATATTCTAACTTGAACTGACTTCTAGATAGAGTGTCTTCACCATGAATTTTCACGAAGGATCACACAGCAGTTTGTTTTTAGATTTACTTTGGAGGGTATTAAAACTTTTGCAGTAAAGGTCACCATGTGTAACAATTGTAGGCTTATTTCCCCGCATTCTAAGGTAATATGCCTCCCTCTTATTATTTGGTAGTTTAATCATGCAATAAGCTCAAAATTCAGCCATAACTGCCCTCCAACAGTCAATCCGCCGGCTATTTATCTCATATTCTTTCATGATCTTTCATTTCTCTTTTATTTGCCTTCGTACAATGTAATCTCATTTTCGCACTTGTATGTATATATATCCTCGGGACTGTTCAAAATTACATTAGTAGGTAGAGAATACGTTTTTAACTAGGTCAAATTGTTAGTGTACATGTTGACCGTTTAGGTTTTGACTAGTAAGCCTTTGGTGAAATGTTGTTTAATTAGCCTTTCATAGTTAGAACTTAGAAGTAGACTTTTATTAGTTGCAAGTACGTGTAAGTGTATTTTTCGTAAATTTGATATTTCTACACCTAAATATGCCAAACGTGTTATATATTTTAAACAATAAATTTATTATTTATAAGTTTAAAATATCGAATTATAAATTTAATTTAATAAACCGCTATCAGCAGCTACTCAAAATACTGAACACTTTTCATGTGTTTCAATAATGGTACATACTGAGTAACCAATCGCACTTTCACTATACTATTTGTCTCCATAGTTTTCTTATAATGTGTGTAAGTAAGAAAATATATAGCCGATATGGCTAGCTTAGGGTAATAAGGTTCGTATATGCTTAGAAGTTGGAACAACTGAATTATCAAAATTGATCACTAGATATTTAGATTCTCTCAAAATCCTTTGTTCCTACAATGTGAACCTAAAACTTATGATTCTTAATTCCACATAAAAAATAGTATACCGAAAAATTATATATATTCAACCGAAATTTTATAGGTACACACCCTTAAATAGATTTTTGAGAATTGTGAAGATTGTATGTAGAGAAAAATGGTAGTAGAGGGAACTCCATGTGAGAGCACCTTACTCTTCTGCCTAAAGATAATAATTAAAAAAAAACCAAATAATAAAAAAATGAAAAATAAATATAAAACCCATGTAAAGTAGTGGGCTTATGGCAAATTGTGAAGGTGGGTTTACTAAGGAATCATAATTGTTGCATGTGATTTTGGTAGTATTAAGGAGCTCTATTATGAACCAACAAGTACTCTCTTATCATTTAGCTTTGTATTTTCTTGTGGTACGATTCCGTCCTGTTAAAGCTAATCAATCATTGATTAATGGTTAATTGCATCATTTTTTTAAAGATAATATTATTGTACAAAACAAGGCAAGGAGATCAAAAGTTAGGAAGCAAAAACAGACTCTGAACATTTGTCACTTGATCAATTGATGCGTGATTTTGCCATTAACTAGAGACATCTACTCTAAAACTCCGTTAGCAACGAGAGTAATTCTAAGATCGTTGATAAGTACCGCAAAACACTATAATAGTGTTCATCTCAACGGTGCATAATGTTAGAAGTCAATCTACACCATCCATTATTTTAATTAGATATAGTTTATAAATTATTATTTATAGTTTTATGCTTACGTATACATGGTACTAGACAAACTATATTTTGGTGTTTTGCGGTACTTATCGAGAACTCTAGAACTCCCCAACAGGAATTGTCTGCTCATGTACAAGTATTAATCTTTATGATTATGAACTCGAATATATATGGATAAATGATATCATAACATGCGTAAGTATTAGAATGCTCATTAGAAATAATCAAGCTAGTCAAATACTTAAAGTAGTTCAAAGTAGAAGAAAGGGAGTTATCTCCTGTATAACTACATCTGAAAGTATAAAAATGATTAATGGAGAGTTACTCACGCATGATGTCATGTATTGTAGACTGTAGTCCACTTCCAAAGAGATTTGGTTTACCATTGGTCAAACTAGTGAAGAACTACACAAATTCAACAATAATTAACATAATTTCTATACCACGAAAGAAAAGGAACAAGAGATCGAGAGTTGAACTTACCTCAATAATCTGAAGTTTTTACTATTTGAAACCCCCCTCCCCCTAACTAATAACAAATTATAAAATTTCTGACAATCTCCATGTTTAAGGGTATTATCAAATCAAAACGATCCTAAAACTAAGGACGTTAATTTTCCGTCAACGTTTTTCGTTCGTTGTAATAAAACTTGTTCTTATTGAGTGTCTTTTCCATCATTTATAGTATGTTACATATCTAACTTTGTAAATGTCTCTATTTTACATTCTATTTGTCGACTTATTAGTTATCTTTGTTCCTACTTGATCATATACATGACTTGTTTAGACTCATTTTTACAAAGTTTAACACCATTACACTAATAAGCTACAATGTACCATGCCACTTAGCTTAGATTGTGGATATAACTCAGACATTGCTTGTTTTCTTTTGAGTCTTACTAATTAACCTAATTGTTTCATTAAATAGAGTACTCCATATATTATTATAAGTCAATGGTCAAATCTTCAACATTGACCATTGATTGATTCATAAATTGTCTTAAAGCTGTAATTACAACTTCTTAAAATTAGAGACTGGGAATTAATTCATTAATAGTAGCTTAATTGAGTAGCAAATTGTTGCAAAAAGTGAATATTTGGTGCTCAAATTGATGGGAAAAATAAAAAATGGTCCCGTGGATTCACATTGTAGATCATCGCGCAAATGAAGGACGTTAAGATGTGCAACACAATCAGACAAAAACATGTGCTCAAACTTGGATCAACATTCTACTTTCTGCATTTTCTCTATGACACAAAATCTTCTACTCACAATATTTAACCAGTGATTACTAGGGGTAGCCACTAATTAGTCCACGACAGTATATACAAAAATTGATTTGATGGTTAATTAAAGTTGAAGTGTTGCAAACTTACTCCTAATTTGTTATTTGTCAACATTTGTGTAATCTGGCACATAGAAAGAAACTGCACTACAGAGGATTAAGGTTGGATTAGTGGTTAGGAACTCAACCTACCTGGGGATTGTCTCGGGTACAAATCATTGTACCCCCACCCCTGCAGCATTACTTGCTCCTTTGTACAAAAAAAAAAAAAACTGCACACCGTATAGAACATTGCAAACATAATGAGGGTGAGAAATAGTTACCGATTGAGGGGAGAAACACAAAGGTAAGTTGAAAATGGTTTTCTAATAGTAATCGCCTACTCGCTTGTACCCAAAAACAAACCTTCTATATCTACACAAGACGACAACGTCTTTCAAGAAAAGTTATTTCAAGATTGATTATAATGGTCAGACATTCCCGATGAGCACACTTCATATGAGACAAATTACTACGAAAACGAGTCTCATCCATCTAACAAAGTTTACTATTGTGGTGACTTCAGAAGCACAACAAACAAGATCCATTTGAGAAGATTGTTATCAAAGAGTGATTATCAGATACTGATCAAGAACTATCAAGATAATGAGTTTATTTAATAAGAGGTTTGTTATGTTAAAACTGGTAAATGAACCATACATACTGTAGAGTGTGAAAGTTAGTTATGTTGGTGGACAAATAAGTCATAACGGTATTAACTAACTGTCCTAGGGGAAAACAAAAATGAGCCTGAAAAAAAGAACAAATGTCTAGGAAATGACGAAGTCCACGAGTAGATCAAAATCATTGCTTTTAATGAGAAGTTGCACAAATGCAATGAACCAAAGACAATGAACTACTTCATCTGCTGCTACATTTGCAAATGTAGACCTCTCTTGGTCCCTCCCATTTATTTGACCACTACACCAATTGACGGCTGAAATTTCGTTGATTTAGCGGCGCCCTATATTACACTTCTCTGTTTATTCTCGACCAAAGTTTAGTTGGTTACATGCCTTCCATTCCTCTTTAAAAAAAGTTTAATTGTTTAGTAAGTAATCTCATCGATATAGTTCCATAAAGTGATCTACACCTTCCAATAGAGCATCCCTTACCATGAATGAATTTCTCATTCATGAGGAATTTCATGGGATGAATGATATTTGCTTTGTTGTTACAATGAATAGATTCATTCATTGATGAATGAAATGAAACCGATGAAACTCATTCATCTGATGAATGGTTTCTACACCAAAATCTCTACCACATGTGGGCTCCACAGCCTCCACTCCCCAAATATCTCCACTTTATTTAATTCTTTTTTGCCAGATTTTGCCAAATGTATTGCTAAACGACGTTGTCTTGCCTCTTATTTGGGCAAAACGACTTTGTTTCACAGTGACTGAACCCAAAAAATAAATAGCTAAATGGCCAAAACTTAAATTAAAGAAACGACGCCATTTGCCCCTTGTCCTTTTGTTTTTCCGCATAAATTATGTTTTATTTAATTTCAATTATTTATTAGTAATCCACATCAAAAAAATATTCATTAATAATCAAAATTTTGGTGTTTAACCTATAGATAATCATGATTAAATAGTCGTTAATGCCATTATATTAATACTCATTGTAATGAATATTCGTTAATTAAAATTTTAATAGGAGAGAGAAAGTGTGGTGGGGTATTGGATGAATGAAATTTTCATTCATGGTTATAGGAGATGAATGAAAAGCTGAGTAAAAACATGGGGATGGGAGAGAAAGTAGGTAGAGAGCTGTGAATGAATGAAAAATCTCAGCATGGTAACAGATGCTCTTACATCCATTTCTTTACATTTGGCTTAACTTCTTATCATATATTTGGTTAGTGCCTACATGTAGATTACCACCGAGTGCAGCATCTAGTGTTGCTTGATTAAACTGTGTCCTTTGAGGTTTTATAAAACAAAAAAAAACCCCGAAGAAACTCATCCTTGAAGCAATGATGTTTCTTCCAAGTAGCTCTATTCCAAGGTCCATTTGAGTATCGGCAATTGCAATACTCTAATTGTATAAATATTCCGACAACACAATACTTTCAATGTTCATCAATGCATAAAGAATTCTCATTAGGTCCGTAAACGGGGAGTCTCGTACATTTTCTGGGGGGACAATTTCCCTAAAATATAGTGCAATTGACACAATTCAATACTCACATATGATTGCTCTAAGTATGAACTATCCCAAATTATTCTACACATATATGGACGAAGTAATCTAGAAGGTGCCCTAAACAAACCTTGACCTAGAGATACAGTGAGCCTAATCCAAAATCGGGAGGGTAGGGTGTTAGGTGGGTTGGTAATAGATTCCTCGTAGCAACCCTTTCCTTCCACAAAAGATAAAAATAAGAAAAAAAAAAGAGTTCACATTCGTTTCGGGTGAAGAAGCAAGTACAAGCTTAAGCGACAAGTCGAAGTCGAAACCAACCAAGACAGCCAGCTATTTGCAAACTTTATTTAGATGTTAATTGGATACATTTTGACTTTTGCCTTTCCATTAAAAGGTACGTGTCATATCAAGGATTTTCAGATAGTCTTATTAATCATACAAATGTAAATAACTAAATATATAAGTCTTATTGGAATATATACTGAATACTTTATCAAGTGAGAAAGTGATTAGCAAAGATTAACAGTACACTAATGTACACTGTTTTATTTATTTATAGTACCCTAAAAACCAAGTAAATAATTTATCGTGAGAAATTATCATGAGACTTACCACAATTAATACAATGATCGACCCCCATTCTATAATCCGCTTAAGACACTGCACTCAATTTTGTCAAAACTATCTTATGGTGAGAGTATTAGATAGTACAAACACCTTAATATCTAAACATTACACTTCAGCCGGCCACACCAAAAGCACCAAAAGAAGACAGAAATGCCAAAAAAAAAAAGTTGGTTGTGACTAGCAACACACGACACATTTGGACTTATTAGTGACAAATTTCGATCTATTGGTTATCATTACATCTTCGCAATGTAAAGTGCATATAATTCGATAATTAGAAAGTTTAAGTACCTTTAAGAATCTAAAGCATTAGCCTATTAGCCGGCCAAAACCAAAAGCATTAAAAAAAGGACAGAACTGCCAGACAGAAGTACACTACTAAAAATCAGGAAATCCTATGAAGAAATCAGTAAATAACTTAAACTAAAAGCGGGAGTATGCAAAATATTAATCAGACAACCCAGAAAGAGAAAAAAAAAAAAAAAAAAAAAAGAATCTACATTGTGCCCCCATCACCATCACGACCATGCACGAAATAATTCCCACTCCCTCAATCATCACCCTTGAAATTAATCATAAGTTTTGCTGCGCGTCAGAAAGCAACCCTTTACTTTCTCATACAAGTTACAACCATCACAATCATTAGGGATCAATCAGTGATCATATATTTTAGAGATATAATATATGATCCACATCAACAAGTCTTCTAATCAGAAATTATAATTCACACTAATGTTTGGTGTACAAAATCTCAAGGCATAAGAAACCAAATTTACAGATTAGCTTCTGCAAGGAATTTCATTTTCGTCACAACTGGCTAATAAGAGGTTATTTAAGCTAGTACGTGTAAGATCACCTAAAACTATAGAGAATGACATCAAACCGGCCTGATTCTCCAACTGTATCTAGGAAAGCTCAATGCAGCTTCTCTGATCTCTATGATGAGTGTCACATAGGATAGAAAACTCGAAAAAAGAAGGCAACATGTATCTAGCTTCTAAGTCATGGAAGACCGATGACAATTACGCAACATTTCAGCCTACTTGGGAATAAATAGACAATGCTGCGATGAAACCTCCTCTAGCATGAAAAAGTTGTTGCTAAGCTCACACAGATCACCAAAAAATGTACAGTACGCAGCACTCACGGAATGAGAAGCCAACAGACATTCAAATGTGCTTTACACATATGTTTCAAGCATTCAATTAGGAGAGGCTACTATACATTTTTCGAATTTATACAATCCTAACTCTATGAAACACCAAAGCTGGTCATTTAAATGTGTACAGGTAAATCATCATCGCCATCAATATGATGGAATGGTGATTACTTATAAAGTTCCTTACTGGAGTAGAGAATATATTTTACCTAGCAACAGGCTTTTTAAGGGTAAAAGTTCTATCAGTAAAGTTATCTACAAGGGTTAGTATTACGTCAAAACCTATGAGACGGCAATACTCTTGAGTTGATCAAAGATTCAAGGCTATACAACAAAATTTGTACACTTGTTTGAAGGCACAAAACAAAGCATCCTGTACATCCTTCTTGATAGCAAGTTGACCCGTCACCCGAGTACAAGTAAGAGGTAAAAAGTCTTTTCACGTGATGCTAAACACGGAATGCAGAGAAAGAACAATTGACTTAAATGAGACAAGTACCTGGACTAAATCCTTCTCTGATTTGCTAAAACGGGATCCGAATCAACATGATTAAAGACCCAGATTTGTCTTCTACGAAGAATTACGAATCCATATAATCCACCATCTGAATCTGAACTTGAAATTTTGGCCCAGATGAACCCATCTCGGAATCAGACCAGCTATATTTAAGAAAGCATACAATTCATTAGCCACTTGATGCCATACGACATGTCTAGCAATGGCACTAATGTTACTGAAAACAGCAAGGGTAGGATAGCACTAGTTAATAGTAGCAGGCTAGCAGCAGATGTATATTTCGGATCAAGAGCAACAAAACCTATAAGATAAATTGTTGCTTTGGATACACGAAAAATATCAAGAAAAAGAGAGATACTGAGAAGGGAACTAGCCCACCAGGAGTCCTCCAAGAGCAAATAGAAACCGAAAGGAGCCAAAAAATAACACACTGCCAAAAGGAAAGAAAAACAAAACATATGATATGTGCCCAGCATAAATTGTTCAAACTCAGTGAAAGGTTTCCTTTGTGGAACTAAATAATAAAGTCTGAAAAATCAAGGTTTAAGCAAATCGCATATGAATAATATAAACATATGATGAAACCCTGACAATAGTTCTTAAAAGCACATTTCGGTACATGCTTAGTTATTTACCAACATAATCTATCCCAGAAGCCTTATTAACGAAAACTTAGCAGCGGAATAATTGTACCTTAATGAACATCATACATCCTGCAGACTGATTTCACCATGAAGTAGTCAAAGCAAGAATGCAAGATGAACAGCTGGTAGAATCTGGACAGCTACTCGACAAGTAATAGCAGAACTGTTCCTATTTTGAAGCACAGTCTACCTCCCTAAAAAATATAGCACAAACCATCTTAAGCAGACTCCTCAAGCAGGAAACGACAAGATAAGTGACGAATGATTTTTTAAAAATTAAAATTTTTCAAGGTTTGAAGTCTGCAGGCATTAACAAACGTTAGAAACCACACAAGGAGACATGTGATGTCAACTGACGGCTTCTTTCAAAAGATGGTGATACTCCCTGGAAGGAAGCCTAGTTACTAACCTCATGCGCAAACACAGTCGCCGCTGTAGTTGGAGATCAACAAACTGGAGCTTATACTACTGCCATTCGTTCAATTGGAGCCACGGGAAAAGCATCAGTCTCAGTAATTGGTGATCGAGAAATTAAACATGTATCCGGCTATCTTCTCTTTCCTAAGCCAAAGGAGTCTGAGGACTTGTGGTTCACCGAACTTTGCTTATCTGACTTTTTATCTAGCAAAGAAACAATCAAATCAAACACTTCGGAAAAACAACACACCGTGGGGTTAGGGGGGGGGGGGCAGCACTAGGAAGGTACACATCAAACCCGATTTGAGAAGCCAGCCAAGTGAAAATCAAAGTGCCACACATCAGCACAAAGAGGAGTCAGTCAGTCAGCATGAAGGAAGAAATTCTACCAGCTTCACCAAACCCTTTATAAGTTTATATACCACATGTATGTGATGTATCTAAGGAGGGTACAGGAAAAGAATGAATACAGCTAACAGAAATACACCCTACACTAGTTTTAAAAGATAAGGGCCATAGTACTTAACTTCAATTACTGGAGCAATACGTTGTGAGAAGCTGTAGGCAAGGAATATCTCACAGAGAAGGGACTAAATAACAGAAGACCACAAACACAATACCAAAGATTCATGCCAAAAGTATATAAAAGATATGCTGCATTCAGGCAAGTCATTCAAATTGCATACATTAATCGAGATCAGATGGCACAGTTATCACCTTTCTCAGCTATCTCATTTACCAAAATGTCTAAGGATTCACCTCAAGTACATCTAATGTGATGTGAAATGCATCAAGTGAATGACATAAAAAGAAAAAAATTCTCCACATATAGTCAAAGGTCAGTTATTTTCGAGTCAAGATCTAACAATTACGTACACACAAATTTACTGCAGAGTGGAAATTAAATAACACCAAATGTGACATCTAGTAGTTGAAAGAAAGTGTACCCTTTTGCTGTTTGGTGGGTTTTGAATCAGTATCTTTTGATGATGGTGAAAGGGGCCTTTTCTGGGGTATGGCTTTGGACGAATTTTCGGACTTCTTTGAAGATATCAGGGATGAAGAAAGAAGGGCCTCAACAGCCTCTCGTTGTTGTTTCCTTTTAGTTATTAGGTCCTTGGGTTTCTCGATTTCATTAGAAGCTTGTCCAGTGTCATCAACTCCTTTACCAAGTAACTCGTGGCTCACACGGGATGCCAAACCATCCTTGTTCTCCTGGTTCTTTGGGTGCTGCATTCGATTTCCTCGTCCATCTGACCCAGATAAATCAGAGGAAGTACGATGGCCATTTTTGCGTGAGACGGACTGTTCTATTCCCCTTGATCTTCTAAGTTCTTTCTTACTTCTGTGAGAGCCCTCCAAATTTTGTTGCTTTTGAGGTGGCTTTCTATGATTATACGTAACATCCGACCTTTTCTTAGTATATGGTAAGCCTTCACCCGTTGTACTTCCGTCATGCTCATATCTCAGATCCTTGTGCTTATTTTTCGTTCTATACGTCTCAGAATTACTCTCAGTTTGCATAACCTGCTGGGTTTTGTTAATCTTTTCACCGACTGTCTCATCACAATAAGAGTCTGACCTTTTTGAACTGGAGCTTTTACCCAGTCTCTCAAAGACAGATTTATAAGGCTTCTTTAGAGAAATTACCAAATTGCGCTCCTTTGCATCTTCCATAAGAGCAGCCCAATCAACGTTTTTCTGCAATGTCCTTGAATTTCCCAAAACCCACAGAGAGAGCCTTGCTCTTGTAAGAGCAACATTCATTCGCCTTACATCAGCAACAAACCCAATGGTACTAGAATTTGCTGAGCGTGCTGCTGGACATGTTTCTGCTGATCTAACAGTCGATAAGATCAGTATGTCGACCTCCCGACCCTGAAAACCATCTACTGTGTTGAATTCCATCTCGGAAGAAATAGAAGATCCAAACGCGTTGGTAAATCTTGACCTTAAGAGGAAAAGTTGGCTCTTGTATGGTGTAATAATCCCAATTCTTTCACCCACAAACTCAGATGGATAGCTGTACAGAACGATTAGCCGATTATAAATTAAAAATCAATTTCGTATAAGATCAAAAACAATTGCAGATAAAGGGACCACTGGTACCTTCTCTGAAGGAATCTCACTATTTCAATAGCAGCATCAGCCTCGCCCTCATTACAAAGTGACGATGACCCTGAATTTTTGCCATAAAGCTCCTGACCATCGGTGACATCAAAGAAGACATAAGGTCCAAGGGTCATAGTCTTATGAAAAGATGCCGATTTACTCGATGCTCGAACACCATTCAGCAACTTGCCATCATAGAAGTGCAAGGAAGGAAAGTGGCTTATCTCGGGATGCATTCGATACTGCAAGGGAAGTAAGATTAATTTTGGTAAGCAATTTCGTCAATAGCATGGAATTTGAAAGGACAGTAAGGGCATTGGAATCAAAATTAAGATTAAGTTACTTGTTCCGTGAGCATGATGACTGGATAACTAGCTCTCTGTAGACGCTCAAACATGCTGCATTCATACAGATACCTGCTGGCAACACTAGAAAGAACTGTAGCAGGAAGTTGTTTTGGGTCCCCAACCTTCAAAAAGATTCACAATCCTGACATTAAGATCCAATTCAACAATCAATCAAGTATAACCAGGAGTCCTTATAACTTACCATGATGCACTTTGTATCACTTGATTTTAGGAGCTGAAGAGGTATTAGAGTTGCAGGTTCCAAAGCCTATAGTAAGAGAACAAGTTCATATTGCCCGAAAAAAGAAAAAAAAATCAACAACGGGGTGGGAAAATTAGAATAACAAAGTATAGATTAACAACATCACAAGCACCAGCAAGAAATAAACCTGTGCAGCTTCATCAATGACTACAGCATCAAACAGGTTATGTTCAGATAGGTTGCCTTTGTAATTAGAGGTAGATTCAAAGCATGCTGTGTAGAGATCTCCACCACACCCACTAAGTGTTGTTACCACTATTTCAGCCTCCCTCAAAATTGATCTCCGTAGTTTACCCCTCAGCGCCCTAGTTTCTTCGTTAATCTTCTTTTCCCGTGACTGTATTGCTGCAAGCCTCATGTACATTTCCTTCTTTTTCTGATATAGGTTTCTCAATCTAGCCTCCAGCTGTGAACTAGATAACTTCTTGCCAGTGTCAATTTCATGATTTTCATCCTCATAGGCACCCTTGTTATCTGAGAGTCCATCTGTCAGATTGGCACGTTTAGATTCATAGATTTTGATACTATCAACTATCTTCTCCAAACTCTCGCGGAGCATTGAAGAAGATTCTTCATTCAACTCATTCTTCCCATCTGCGGCTGCCATCTTCTCTTCCTCAAGACGTTGTTCCACTAACGTGTCAATGAAGAAGGGCAGTGAATTTGGGTGAACTGTTTTTGCATTGCCAACACGTACAAGGTACGGTTTGTACATGTTTCCATCAACGCCATAAAGTCCTTCACCAGCTAATCTTGAAACTAGTTCATCAACTGCAGCATTCGATTGTGCACAAACAAGCACCCTCTTTCTTGTTGAGGACTTTGGGAATTTGGACTCCTTGTCCTTGTCATTATTCAGATGTCTAGCTACAGCAGCATCCTGCCAAGCCCTCGCAATTGCAGCTGACTCGCTGATGGATTTCCTAAAATTGGCAAATGGGGTTGACATTGCTTTCATACAGCAACTAGATTGTTTCTGCGCAGCGCTTGATCTTGATGATAGTGCTAGCAACGCGCTGATAAGAGCAACAATAGTTCGAGTCTTTCCAGTACCTGCAGACAACTACCATCAAAAAGGGAATAGAATGGAAGTTATCATCCTCATAAAAAGATAGGAAAAACATTGACCTGGAGGACCCTGAACAAGAGACAGCTCAAAGTCATTACGAGAACCCGGGGATTCTACAACAGAGCTGATAGCTTGAATCTGACTTCCATTAAAGGTTGACCTAAGCACTTTCTGCAAAGGCTGAGACAGCTTGCTCAAATCCACATTTACATGCGTCTTGCAAGAATGGGAATGATCATCAGGTCTCAGGATAACTGGCATGGCAGGAATAACTTCAACTGAAGAAAGTGCTTGGAATTCACGTAGTTGAGGCGTAATACTCATAATACGACCAATAAACCATTTACTCCTTTCAAGCAGCAGCTTTCTAGCTCGATTTAGACGTGAGTTTCCTCCTTGAAGATAGCATCTGATTACTAGCATGTTTAGCCTCTTTTTGTTGTCTTTTTCACGTCTCTCCACCTGGAATGCACACCAAAATAAATGGGCTTAAGGTATAGAAGATAACAATCAACCAGAAAACTCGGACTTTCTTAAGATGAAATTCCAAGACATTCGCTATAGCAATCACTCAAAAACTACTGTCTGACCAGAACCAGATGACCTGTAGAATACCTACTGTGAAACATTTTATATTAATAATTCAAGTGATATATATGCTTTAGTAGCCCATACCTTCCCTATCATATGAACGTTCTGAGGAAAAGTCTTGAAAGATTGCTTACTGAGCAAAACTAGGTCATTTTCCACACAGCCGCCAGAAACTGCAAGATCAGACTGGTCGTGGACACATCGAACAAGATGAAAGTCATCAATTCTTTCAATCGACACCACAGATATACTACCACAAGACATGTCTGCAAGTGAAGACACCTCTTGGAAAGAACTACGTAATTGTGCTTTGAACTCTTCTAATACCAAGGGCCGGAAAATGTCTACATACTGTTTGGCTGACTCAAAACTTACAGGAACCTCTTTTAGATCACAAGGAGTCATATTATCATCTTCATGAGCAATCTCCAACCCCACAGAAACTAAATAGTTCATCTCTAAAATGGGCCTGAACCAGTTGTCCAAGTTTGGAGGCTTAGCTCGTCTGGCTGCAACGTCTAGCTTACGTAAGTAAGCAGATCTGCTATCTACAGGGTCTGCAAGTTGGATTACTCGGCGTTTAGGAATAGAGGATACCATTTTTGTCAAAGAGGAATGATTACGTCCAGCAGATTTTAAAGCCATCTCTAATGGGTCTTCTGTATCACGCACTATCTCTTTCAAGATTGTGTCAGTCGAATCAGAGACTAACTTTTTGCGTGCATCTACAGAATTATTGGTTTTCACAGGTTCTGCAGAAGATTTTCTTGTAATTTCTTCAGCACGAGATGACACACGCTCACTTGTAACACCCTTTGACTTGATCTCCTGCTGACTAATTTCCTTGTCTTTTAATTTTGCAGTACTCGTAGATTTTATCACCTTTTCTGCAATGTCCTTGTCTTTCACTTTCAGATGGGAACTTGGCGTCAAGGCATGTCCCACTACACCAGACTTACGAGGCAAGGATTTGAAACCACCAGCTTTTGGAGCAGCTCTTTTCTCAAGCGTTTCTACCACACTTTTTGCAGCACCGGATACTAAAGTATCGTTTTCCACGTCATGTGTCAATGGCTTAACAGAAGTGGAAGGCAAAACATCAGCCTTAAAAGCCTTTGTATCATTTTGAACAGTGTTTGCAGGGGACTCCAAAGCTTCTGTCTCCTCATCAGAAAGAAAAATTACAGCATCATTCTTCTTCTTGCCTGCAATTGGGAAAGTGTCTAAAATTTGTACATCATTATCATCATGCACATCCAGCCTCAAACTCTTTCTTCCAGCTGCCAGACCATCAGGCAGCAATTGAGGCTTCTGTTTGGATCTATCACTGTGACTGCTTTTAGTAGACAATGAAACTGAAAGACATGAGACTTGCTCTGTCAGCAAATCCAATGGGACTGAATCTGCAATAGAGTTTCACATACGGCAGCACAGCGAGAGAAATCAGTACCAGGAAAACACAGTTATCAACTAGATGAATTATAATGGAGTAAGAGCAAATTCGTTTTTTACCAGACGAGATAACTTTTTCAACAGATGCTATAATCATCCCTGATTGTTTGTTGCAAGAACTCTTCCATAACGCAAGCAAAGAATTCAGTGATTGCTTCCAATATCGAACCACTGCTTCCAGCGACGACTTTCCCCAATCCACCAAATCATGGAGCCAACTAAATTCTGACAAATCATTCATATTTGACAGCTCCTCAAACTGACTGACTGATAGTAGACCAACTTTTCCATAGACAATAGGCAGGATTTCAAGCAAACGGACGCAAGTCATCTGCACAAACAATAGGAGCTTGACGCATTTCTTAAATCAATGCTAAATAAGCAGAATTTTGCACAACTAGGGCAACTCGCATCCCCACCCCCAATTCCATGCCTTCTCTCCAAAGCATATACGAAAAAGGATTAGTTGTGACAGGTTCGATGCTATATCCCAAAGGTCTTGGGTGGACTGTCGACATACGCCCCCTTCCCCAGATAAAATAACAAAAATAAGAAAATGGTTATTTTTTTCCCAGTGGCCCACTTTTGCAAACGGGATGCGATGGCAACACAAAGAATGACAAGGACAGGGGTAAATACAGGTTAAACCATCAAGTCAGAGATGTGGAAAGTAGAAAATGAAGACCAAATCAAGTGAAGGTCTCCGGAGTAGTGGTAAAATTAAATTGGCAAAGCTAGAAGCACCTGAGAAATTCTGTAATCAGCAAAAGCCTTTCCTTTGTGCAGGCATTTCTTCAAAGGAGGCCATGCAACTCTGGCAAGCTCACAACAAAAGCTCTCCCACGACTTACTGTCAGCACTTAAGACTTTTTTAGCATCATTAGCATCCAATGAATCACAAGTTGTTTGTCGCAAAAAACCACCTTGGGATGTGAACTTAAGATTCAGCTCCTTAGAAGATTCTGCTTGACGATGATTTGGAAGCGAAAACCCTTCTTTGAAAATTTTGCACAGAACAAAAAAGAAATGATGTAGACCCTGAAAATTGACTAGAACCGCATCCATCAGTACCTGAAGAATTATTAAAGAGTTGTCAGCACAAGGTTGATATAGTCGTCAACTCATAATAAAAATAAGCATTAGGCCTCAACTGCTGGGGTTTGAGGACAGTTGGGGGTTTACATAACAAAGACAAAAGAATTAATAAAACAAGAAGGATGGAGTTGCATATTATCTTCCATGAATTTCCTTAAATACTGAGCAGGATTGCCAGCTGAATCAATCAGTCAGAACTAATTCATATATGTAATGACATGATCTTGGAGACTAAGAACCTAAATGCATGTGAAGGAACTTTCATAATCAAAGAAGTGGAGAAGACGTCACCAGCTTCAATGCAAGCTTTAAGCCTGAAAGAACTGCAGCCAATGAAGATATTGAGCAGCAGAGAAACTGCAAGCCAGAAGCAAGACCCCGAGTACCTGAAACATGCTCCAATATACGCCGCCCAACTTGTCTAATGTTCTGTAAAAGGGCAACAATTGCTATTAAGGAACCATACATACACATAATCATATACGTGTACCATACAAAAGAAATCATGTGGCTGTGTTTACCACAGGCATAATTAATGTCAGGGATCATAAATGCGAATTACAAGAATGCAAGTTCTGGAAAGTACATCATTGGGATCTGACAGCAAAAGAATCAAGGATTCGCCCATCTGTGCCTCCCAAGTCCACTGCCTCCGATGCTCGCCTTGCTCTATTTGAATTATAAAGTGTGCAGCTAACCTAGAGTGAAACAAGTTAAATATCAGTTTATGAATACCAGATACATAGTTTAACTCCCATTCAGATTAACTTTAATTCAATAATTTCAAAAAAGAACACACAGGCAGAAAATAAATAAATAAACTAAAAATATTTAAACCAATAAATTAAATATACATAGCTTTGTTTGCTCCAACCTCCTAAATGTCTTAATTAGAGGGATGCACATTGTTGACATCCTCACTGAATTCTGTGACACCTTCCCATCTCCACCATCATCTGAACCAGTAGGAGATTTCCAACCAAAATAAGCTGAAACTTCAGCAGCGCTGGAAGAAAGCCACGATTTAACTGGAAGTGCTAACTCGGATGTATTTTCAGGCTCTACCATCGAAAAGCGAGATAGGGCCCACAGGACAGCCTTGAGAATCGATATTGGCAGAACAGAAGGATCAACTTCAACCAAAAGATCCAACCATAGCATAGGAACACACAGCCATTCAGTGTACTCAGGACAAACAATACTGCTTTGAGAGGTAAATTCATTCCAACAAGAAACATCTTCCTCTACAGCAGCCATAGCATCTAAGCTAACATCGTCAATATCATCACTCGAGTCAAATAAAAAGCTCGAGCCACCCTTTGAAGATGCCTGATCGTGCAAAAAGGAAAACAACAGCGCAGTAGCATCAGATACAAGAATTGTTTGAATGAGATCTATTGCAGGTTGCCGCAGAGAAGTATGGAGTGATGAATCTTTGAGTGAAGACACCAGAGAAGGCCCCCTGAAGAAAAAGGAAAAAAACTATGAAGTTTTATGAACCTCTATCAAGTTTACACCTAAGCGAAAGAACATACATGATCAACTTAGGTAAGCTGCTTAGATCCATAATTGTACTAGGTTGTTAAGAAAACAGATGGATCTCATGAAAGAAAAGACAAACACAAACAATGACATTTTTACAAGCCTGAAACGCATCAATAAGCAAACGATGCATAAAGAAACTACAAAGTCAACTAAAAAAACACGCAATTTGAACAGCTTAGACAATATAGCATGCACAAGAAAGGTCGCCTACCACATGTGTGCACACTCCGTAGGTGGGCTAGGTGGGTTCATCTTGTAACCACGATGAACAATAACAAGTGCTATCTGCAGATGAAATTAAACAAAGAGACATAACTTAGAGTTAGCACATAAAAATCAGATGGAAAAAAAAATCCTATTTAAATCTAAATGAAATACAAAAAACAAAGTCTTACACAGGGTAAGAAAAGAAACCTGGCAAGCTTTTTTCCTCATCAACGTACTGAAGTTACTACTCGTTGTCACTTGATGCAAGAGAAAGAATAACAGATGTCTGCGTTGCTGTTCAAATTCTCCGTCATGTAAAGCTTCCAGAGACTACATAGAGAAGACATGAATGATTATAAGTTAAGATCATAGATAATGCTCGTGAAATCTTCAAATTACGAGATATCTACAGTAACATGCCTGTAAAAGTGGTTGAAAAAGATCAAATATTTCTTTATGAGTTTTTTCATTTCTTGTATGAAAGCACTGGCTCAACAAAGAATCGCGCATCACACTGGGAGGCAACGAAGTTCTCAACCACAGCTTACAGCCTTAAAACAAAGAAACAAAAGAACCCCTCAGTGGCAAGTCAAAAAAAAATGATTCGCTCATCTAAATCACTGATGGACAAAATGCTGTTCAAACACACCCAAAATTTCAAAGAGCAACTTCATGCAATTCACTGCATGAGAAAACTCAGGAGAATCATCACTGATGTGGTCCAGTACAAAATTAAGGAAAACGGGGTATGGCTCTAAAATTCCTTCTTCCAGTGCTGGAGGCTCCAGGAAAGAAAGCCTAAATAAAGCAAGGGGAAGACATAAGTCACCGAATAACACTGGGAAACACATAACGGAATATCAGTAGAGAAGTATGGCAAATTGGTATACAGTGCGTTAAGGCCCAGCCATATTGTCATGCGCTCCATTTGCACTCTTGGCCTTGAAAATTCAGAATTTGACTGCATCACTTCACCGGACAGAAAGCCAATGCATCTCTTAAGCAAAGGCTGAAGAGGTTCCAAGTCAGTCATACACCTGAGAGCAGAAGATCCTTTAGAGATACTTAATCCCAGAGAAGATACACGAATTATGATGCAAATCGTCACTTAGATAAACTGGTATTACAAAAGAAGATCTACCACTAATCATCATCCACTGGCACATCCTGTCATATCAGTGCAAGTATCAATGTGCTAAAGTAGGAGCTAACAGATATTTAACCATAAGAGCATGCCAGAGTAGGAGCTAAAAGATATTTTACCTGACCATTGTGCAACTAAATCGAATCATATTATATGTACAATAGCAGCATGACCACCATCAACATTTCAAGTAGACAAGGGAAAAAAACATGTTTTTCAATCCTATACTACGCAGCTAATAATCACCCCTAATATCATTTCTCAAACTTCTAACGAGCACATTTACTTCTAGTGTTAGAACCATGCAGCTATGATCACAATCAATGGTTCCTTCAGGATCCTCAGATAATTGGTTTTACATGCAATCATGCTTACATCAGAAATAGGCAACCAAAATATATAATGAGAACAGGCAACAGTACAGATCAAACTACATGGACTGCCAATCGAGTTGAGAGTTACTATCATCGTCATACCAATTAGTGGAATATTAGATATAAACCACCAATATCTAGCTGAGAACGAGCTTTAAGAAATCACATAAGGAAAGTACTCATAATTACCAACAAATTTTCATAAGCTTATGAAACGAAATTGGCACAATACCTCAGCTTTCTCATATTTCCAGCTAATCGATGCCCAATAGATCGTGATTTTCTACTTTTGAAAAAAAGTAACACGTAGACGCCCTAACGACAGCATGATGCTAAGTTAGGAACATTGCAATATGTCGCCAATGCAGAATACACAATATAAAGTTATAAGGCCAAGCCTTCAGAATACCGGAAAGTGTTGCTGCTTAGCCAATGCCAATTCATGGGCATCATCAACTGCCTCAATTAACTTTTCAAATTGGTCGACAATGAATTCATCATCCAACAACACGGGGAATGTTAAAACCTGCAAAGGAAAAAAAAATAAGGAATGAGTGTCACCCAAGATCCACCAGCTATGCATGCAGTGATACAAATTACAGAATAGCATCCACAAACACCACATTAAATGAATATTTAAGCAGCCCAAATTATACTTATCCGAAAACAATCTATGCATACCATCAACTCATACAGAAAAGCATAGGGGAGGGAATGAAAAACATTACAAAGCAGTACAAGAATTTCTCACTGACTTATGCATGCATGTAGCTAGGACTAGGACCAAAAAAGAAAAGGAATTTCAACAGATTAAATAATGAACGCAGAGCAAAGAATATAAAACTTGGGACAAGACAAAGCACTGATGGGAAATGGAATTAAACAACAAACACACCAAAAAATCTTCACAAAACAATATAGCATACAATCCACATACAAATGCATGCTCCATATGTATAAGGAAAAACACACAAGCTTGACCCTGTAATAGGCTAGAACCAGGAAACGCGCATATTACACAAGGAAACATGAGCACTAAATTGCAAGATAAAAAGAGGTGCATATGTGCTGAAAAGAGCAAAAAAAAGAACATTAGTAGGCTCTGTTTGGTTTGAACAAAATATATATCGAGCAGAAAAGTGATCCTCATATTTCCCAATAAAAAAATATGTAAGTTTCCTTTGTTTGGTACTTTGGTAGTACAAACTAAGTCAAAAACCAAACAAAGAGGGGAGAAGGAATAAAGACTAGTATAAGAGAAGATGAAGATGGGGGAATATTTTTTTTCTTAAAGGTAGCGTTTGGAAACAAGGATTTGGAATTTAAGCAATAATTTCCAATCCAACATTTGAGATTGTGAAATTCAATTACAAATCATTTTGTTGGGAAATATATAGAATTTGGAATACAAATTTGTTTAAAAAACTCAATCTCCATCAAATCTTATCGAATGGCTTACATTAAACAATAAAAAAATTAAAATAAAATAACCCAATCAGCCCCTGAATTTCACTCTCCTCACCCCTCCTCCCACTCCCACTCCCACCTCAACCCCAACGCCGGGCCTCCACCCCTGCCACAAACAACACCACCCCTCAATGCACCAACCAGACCTTCGTCGGGTGGCCGTTCCATCCACGACTAACGCCTCCTTCGCCTCTCACTCCAATTCATTCTCCCTCTTTTGCCCCTCGCTTCTCCCTTGTTTCTCTCTCCCCATATTAGGTGGCCAGTTTGTTGAAGAGGGAGGGTCAAACGATGGGCGGCAGAAACTAAGAAAGTGGGAGGAAGGGGCGAGAAAGGAGCAGACGAAGGAGGGGAAAAGGTACAAGGGCTAAGAGATGGAAGGGAAAACGGCCGTGGGTGGGGACGGTAATGCGGTATGATCACTGGCACCGTACGCATCTGTTGGTGGCATCAGCGAGATGAACGGTGGAAGTTGGTGCATGGGCAGCAGCCGCAGCTCGGGAGTCGGGAGGTGGAGGGGAGGGAAGGTGAGCTGAAGAGAGAGAAAAGGGGTGAGGGTTTTGAAAGATCTGAGAATTTCAAAATGACAAGGTTTTAGGTGTCGTTTGTTTCATGAATAAAATGATTTCAGCCAAATTCAAAGAATTTGATCCAATTCAAAAGTTTGGAATTTCCAAACATGAGATTTGACTTAAATTTGGATTTGAGAATTAAATCCTCAGATCCAAACACACTCTTAAAGCATTGATTCTCTTCCTTTCTTTTTTGGCTATTGACCATTAACCACAACATGAACAAATGTTTTCCTCCCAACTAAAAGGAGACAAGGCAGTAGAGAAATTCATTGTACAAATGCCAAATAGTGATGCAGATTAAAAGGCAAAGTTACTAAATTGATAGTTTAAGCAGCATAAAAGAACGTAAATTTAGTGTTGCCAATCATGATGCTTCAATGTATTCTGACAAAATCTGAAATAGGAGAACAAAGAAGTATACCTCAAACATGAGGCTAACAATTTCTGCATTATCATAAGCAAGATGATCCCCTCCATAAGAAAGTCTTGCATTAGCCTCTTTTAAATGCATAGAAACTCTTTCTTCGTCAAGAGACTGTAATATGCCCAGTAGTGGTGATATGAAACTCAACTCATATTCAGCTTTGTACGTCTCTTGGGCTTGGTGATGCCGAGATACACACTCAGGGCACCTCCTCATCTCTCGGGTAACCCTTTCCCATAGAATCTTTAGAGGAGAATCATCACCATCCACTTTATAGTAATTATAGAACGTCTCTAAAAAAGGGCTCATTATGTCCCAGAACCCACACCAGACATGTTCAGCTCTGGGCAAACACATCAAGAAATTGTAAGCCGCTGAAAACCTGAATCAAAACGAGACCTGTGAGAAAATATCTCACGACCAAAATTTACTCCGTTGAGCAGGAAAAGAAACAAAATGCATAATAACTGGATTACAGTACTGACTAAACAAGCAGTGCAGTAACAAATATGGAGTAACTGAATACCCAAGATTTTGGTTTATAAAAAAAGACATCCATACAAAAACTTATATCTTCTGTTTCAACAATTTGTTCCAGAATGGCATATGTACCCATAAAAAACTATCCGGTCCGTAACGTGCAACTTCATATTAAGTTGCTTGGCAATCAAATTTATACCAGACTTAGGGTTGGCTGCACATGCCTTCAGGAAAGTTGCCAACCTCAAAGGCCTATTCCTAATAAAATCAACAGCATTTCAGGACAGCAAACACAAAAGTACGTAGCTACTTCACTGATACACTAAGGATGCCCCTAAGGCGAAACATGGAAAATGCTTATTCTGCACATTTATCTCCCTCCTTTCCGTAACATGATGCCTCCAAGTCTCCAACCAACCAAGTAGAAACAATCGGCTGAATTATTCGAAAAACATGGACAGACTAACTTCCTTCGTCAACTAGCTAACTAAGACACTCCCTCCTTCAATCTTACTCATTGCCAAAATCCTTTCTCCACCCCCGCTCTTTTTCTCTACCCTATGTACTTCATTAGGATACACTCAACACTCACATATCGTAATCTAACCACAACTTCCGGTGACTCCACTCGTAGTACTCGTTCCAACATCTGTTCTTCTCTACAAACTACACTCCTACAATTCTAGTTCCGAAATCTTAAACCAAATGATCCATATCCTATAACCTAAACTTATAATGCAAATGATCAAAATAGCACATTGAACTATCGGCGCTTCTATCCACTGTAAAGCGTGAAATAGACGATACCGGAACGATTTTTATCAAATTATGCACACTAAATTCAAGCAAAAAAAAAAATAACAAGCATAAAAATTCAAATTAACTGCAGAAAATAATTGATTGACAAGTTAATAATCAGTAAAAAAAATCATATTAACAAATAATAGTTAAAAAAAACCTAAAATGAAGAACTGAAATAAGAAATTAAAAGGAGGAGAAGGAGAGTGAGAGAAAATAGACCAGTGTTCTTTATCTTGCTGATTACGCTGACGCCGAGAATCAAGTCGTTCGTCGTCGTCATCGTATTCCTTTTCATCATCGTCAAGTTCACGCTCGTCTTCGATTGCTCGCCACCGCTCGAGCAATACGCTTCTGGTTGCGCCTCTTCTTACCATCGTCGTCGCCGCCGACATTTCTGGTAATTACTATTGAAGATTCCGACGCCAGAGACGAGCGGATGAGCGAAAAAAGAGTGTGTCAGAAGATTTCCGGCGCCGGAGAAGAGTGAAGGAGTGTGCGTTTCCCGAGGACGGCGGTTCGAGGAGAGGGGGGGGGGAGGTGAAAGCGCGGGGCGTAATGCGGAAGATATTGGGGGCACAATTCCGATGTTTCCGCCTTTTTATTCCTTTTTTTTTTTGTGTTCCTTTTTATTTTGTTTCCTCAAAATGCATTTTTTTGGAGGGAAATTGGGGAGATGGAACGATGTAGGAGTACATTCTAGGGCCTAAAAGTTTGAACTTCGAAGTCTCACTAGCGGCACTTGAGAAATCTCGTTAGCCCGTTACCTCTACGTATGGAATCATTTGTCGGTAATTATGCTCCTATATTGAAAGACAAAAGACATTAGAGATTGATTTTGTAGTATGGATTAAGTTGTCGGTAATTATGCTTCTATATTGAAGAACAAAAGACAGTACAGATTGATTTTGTGGACCCAAACATTCACTCAGAATTGCAATATTGAAAATGCAAAGCGTTGCACAAATGGTGCCATTTTCGGTTTTTGATGGAATATTGCCAGTTTTTAGAGGAGATTCTGCCTCTAAAGTAAGAATAAAAAAGAGACAAAAAGGATGGCAAATTCAACTACCACATTTTTACAAGAGTGACCGAGATCTATTGACAAAGTGCCCGGGTTTATGTCCAACATAAAAAATAAAAAATAAAAAGTGCATGATTTGTGGAGACTGAAGAGCGCTTTGCTAACATTGATCTGTAGACTTACAAGTAGAGTAAGTAACTCCCTCTAGACTATACTCCGTCCGTACATGTTAGAATCGAAAATTAAACTGGAAAGACTAGACCAAATAGGAGGACATAAGATTCCAGTTCATGTGAGAAGGCATAGACGCAACAAAGCGGAGGACATCCGGTTTCCGCTAACCTTAAGGCGAGTATCTGTGGACTTTTGTCCCAATACTCCACGGAACTTGGCAATGTTAGGTAGGACTAGCTCTCTACAGTGGAGGTGTAACAGTGGTACTTTAGAAAGCACGCTCCCTTTCTGAATATCTAGATTGTCAGGTCGTCGCAACTTGTATGGCTCTCCACTTGTTGGCTCGTTGGTTACTTGAGGAATCTGCTTCCACTTTCGGTGTACAAACCATCCATACTTGTAGTCACCCACGATGGGTGTGCCAAGGGCCTCAGCACAGTGGACTCGAAGCTGCAATGTGTACAAACATGAGTGAATATAATTAAAAAAAATCATGTGTTTTGAAATTTTCGCACTAAATAGAGATAACCAAGCCTCATATTGAACTGAACAGACTAGATCTCCAAATACCAGATCATAAGACATAGGGCATAGAATAATACTTGAGTTTTTCAAGCATTTGACATCAAATGGAACGAGGCTGCGCATTCTTCAATATAATTTGTAAGTGTTGTTGTCTATCATTTGGGCAAGGTTCACGCTTAGTGAGACTGACTGAATCTTGGTCTAATTTAGCATATATATAGGCAAGTCAAATGAGAGGAAGGGAGATATATCAAAGGTAAACCCTCCAAAATCCCCAAGTGGAACTTGAACTTGTAACTCTAATTAGATCTCTAAGCACTCTAACTAGACTTAATTGCTCAAGCATAAGAATAAGGGCGCATTATAGGCTACCTCATTAATTCAAATATATCTAGATTTTCTTAAACGAAGCGTGAGGACTGTTACACCAGATGAATGAGCCAGCATAACTCTCTCGATCCGTCTTTCCATCATCAAGCAGAACCTGAATGACAAATTTATCCAATTGAGAATATATGAGAAAAGTGTGTGTGTTAATAGTAAACGGAGACACATAGAAGGAGATCGAGGAAAAAACCTTTGTAAGAGAAGCACGGATAAAACCTTCCTTTTCATTGGGAGACCCAATCACCAACGCCCAATATTTCATGAATGTTGCTTCACATGCACCATTCAAGTCCTAATTTGCCACAAACAGACTAGTAAACATACTGTGAACTACTACTTCTCTCGCATAGTCTGTTAGGGAAAAAACACAATATTATATCAGATGGATGAGGGACAATACCACACATGATGTTCTTGCTACATTAGCATTGCTGTTACATTTTTTTTTTAATAATTAATCCTTAATTAAGTTTCCCGCCAACTGCTAATCACTGCAGCAGTTAACAGCCGGGTGACTGACGGCGTTAACGGAAAAGGGTGGGAAGGGCACCAAGTGCCCGTTGGTGTAAAGTTCGGGGGCACCGCGATGTATAAGTTTCAAACATAGGGGCACCACGGACATTCTGACATAGTTCGGGGGCACCACGTGAATTTGTCGATATTTTTTTATGAAATTGGAAGTCAAAATTTGTCTCGTAACTTTTAAACGTCCTAGTCCTATACATTAAAATAGAGAGAGTATATTATATATATAAAAGCTCTATCTACACTCCCGTAGTCCCGTGGAAAGTACGTAGAAACTCAAAAAACATGATTAGGGCGAGGACGGAGAAGAGTATCAAGGAAAAATACGAAAAACTTGGTATCAGATTTGGTTTTGGTGTACCAGGAGATGATGTGAAGTTTCAGGATAATTGTATCGGAAAAGCTGAATGGGGTCTCTATGACTCCAAATCTATATTGTACGTAAATTTTCCCCTTCAATTTCATCACTTATGAAATATTATTATTATTATTATTTTTAAAAAATTTCATAATCTGCAGGGAGGAGCTCCTGAAGAGAATTGGCGACAAGGACATGACGTAAGTAACTATTTATCCCTTTATTCTATCTTTGCTGCTATTTAATTTTGAGGGTTCGCAAATTATCGTATCATACCTTATGAATTGGGATTAATTAGAGACCCGTTTGCGTGATGGGTTTGATTATATATAGTTAATTAGGGTTGGTGGGATATATAGTATCCACTAGATATAGTAGACCTTGAATCATACCTTGCATTGTCTTATATTATTTGCAAATGCAGTGAGTTAGAGAAGCAGTTTGTGGAGCAGCGTGAGAGAGAAGTAAAGAACCTAGAAGAATATATTGCAAATGCAGTCGATATCCATAAAGTATATGATTACCGTAGTGCTGTACTCGCTCTTGAACACTTCAATGCTGAGCATGTATGTAATTAAACCCCTTTCTTTTGATTGGTTTTACTCTGATAATTGTTATGAATTGTATGTGATCACTATTTATTATTAATCCTGACCTGGTTTGCACGCAGAAGCGTAAGTTTCAAGTTGTTGAATGCTTGGGAAGTGTCACTAAACTCTATGGTGGTAAAGGGAGGCACACTCATACCAATTTCTTGGCTAAACAACCTGGGGATGTCGATAAAACCTTGTTTTTTGCTGAATTGCTGGGGCGTACGCCAGATGACGATGGCAAACTAGATGAACGTCGAGTCACCTGGTGTCAGATTGTAGATGGTAACTATCTCTCAGTCTCTCAACCTTGCGTCATTTCATTCATTTTCTAACCACTAGGCCAACCTTAATAATTCTCGATCAGTTGCCACTGTTTTTGTAGTTGTAGATAATTTCGTGTTTTCCATGTGGATTGCGGTATCTAATTGTTGCTTTTTTTCGTATGTCAAGAATCTTGGATGGTTCGTGGCTGTAAGATTTGCAAGGAGTCTGAATTAGGGTTTGTGCATCCAGAAGGATTCAAAAATTTCTCGTGGCTGAAAGAGCACTGATATTATTGTACGAGGCTCGTGTTCATTGTAAAAGGCTGGTGTATGTTCACTTGGCCACGAAAACAAATGTTTCATTATTTTTAGTCGTTGCTTAGTTATTATATGTATGAACATATGTCATCTTCGTCAACATATGCATCTTTGCTGGTTAGATCAGCCTGGTGGTAGCGTAATTAAGTACTTTGTTGGAAACATTTTCACTGTTTGTATAATTAATCAAAGGTTTCAGAATTCGGGTCTGATCGATCATGGCTCCCATCTATTTTTCTGATTTAGGTAATTTAAGCATTACATTCTCTTTAGTGATATGCTTTAGAAACCCAGGCCGGCCAAATGCTGAAGTCGGAAAAATACTTGGTGCATTTGTTTTTGCATCTTTATCGTAGGGTTTAGCTCACGATCCTTCAGAATTCCATTGCCCTAGAAAATCAAGGGCAAGGGCAAGGGCAATCGGAAGAGATATTATTATTGTTAAGTAACCTAATTATCTCAATTAATCCTTCAGAATTCCATTGAGATTCTTTCTAATGTAAATGACAGTACTTAATTTAGATTTACTCGATTAGCCCTCATCTTGAAATTACCAATATCTACCAAATATGGATTTATATTTGGATTTTTACATTTTCGAATGATACTAAATTTTCAAATTTTTGTTTCGGAACACTACTTTAGAAACTTAAAATTTTAGAGGTCGATAGACTCTTATTACTGATAGATGTCATTTCCCGAACACATCCCTGAGGAAACCAAATTCAAAGATCCGAACTCTGTTCAAGTCACGCTAGTCCTAAATTTCAATGCACAGGAAGGCATGACGATAAAAACTTTGAGAAACTTATGTACAAGCTCTTTCAATAAGACACTTTATATATTTTTTTACGACAGAGGTTCTTATACCCACTTCCTCATTTCTGCGGAGACATGTTTACCTTCCAGAATTCAAAAATTTGCTGGTTAGCTTTGTACGTATCGTATTTAAGAAGATTTCAGAATTCGGGTCTGATCTATCATGGATCCCATATATTTTCGGATTTAGGTGATGGAGATAGATCCGAGTTATTTGTCTGTGTTCAACATGAGTGGATTCTAAACAATGATATGAGTCGTAAAGCGCAGTTGCACAGTTAAATTTTACACACAGTGCCATTTCCGGTTTTTGATGGAATATTGTCAGTTTTTACAGAATGGAAATCTGGCTTTGAAGTAAAAATCAAATTGGACAAATGATGATGCCAAATTCAACAAAGCACATTTTTACAAGAGTAACCGGAAAAGCGAACCAGATATTTTTGTCATCTCCGCTACATGAAAGTGTCTGGGTTTACCTCAAAAAAAAAAAAAAAAAAAAAAAAGAAGTGAGTTTTGTGGAGAACGACGAACACTTTGCTAACATTGATCTCTCAACTTACAAGTAGAGTAAGTAACACCCTCTAGACTATACATGTTAGGACAAAAAATCAACCGAAAAAAGCTAGACCAAATAGGAGGACATAAGATTCCAGCTGATTTTCATGTGGGAAGGCATAGACGCAACAAAGCGGAGGACATCTGGCTTCTCGCTAACTTTGCGTCGAGTATCTGTGGACTTCTGTCCCAATACTACTCCACGGAACTTGACAATGTTAGGTAGGACTAGCTCTCTACAGTGGAGGTGTAACAGTGGTACTTTAGAAAGCACACTCCCTTTCTGAATATCTAGACTGTCAGGTCGTCGCAACTTGTATGGCTCTCCACTTGTTGGCTCAATGGTTACTTGAGGCGTCTGCTTCCACTTTCGATGTACAGACCATCCATACTTGTAGTCACCTACAATGGGTGTGCCAAGGGCCTCAGCACAGTGGACTCGAAGCTGCAATGTGTACAAACATAAGTGGATATGATTAAAACATAGTCATGTGTTTTGAAATTTCTACACTAGAGATAACCAAGCCTCATATTGAATTGAACAGACTAGACCTCCAAATACTAGATCATAAGACATGGGCATAGAATACTTGAGTTTCTCACGCATATGACACCAAATGGAAAGAGACTGCGCCTTCTTCAATGTTGGGTTTTGCCTGATGGTTTTCTTCTAACCAGCGGCACCCAAACAGTCAGATTTCATACCACATTTAAGTCCATTAATTTTCTTTGTAAGTTATGTGTCTACTTGGGATTGAGGAAATTCTTGCATTGGTCGTTGGATATATACCAAAGTGGAGGGAGATCATTTTTGTAAATGATGTAGCTTGACCTTGCATTTTATCCCATTCGATTTCCTTGTACGTCTCTTAATTTTCAATTGATCTCGCAAAATAATAGAGCATAAGAAAAGAAAGGTTTTCTCAAACATTTCATTTGTTTTTCTAAACATTCAAGCCCTTTGCATACCCTCATCACCTCATGGCCTTTTGCAGAAAAGTTTTCTTTTACTATCACTTTTCTTTGTTCACCTTCTGTAACTCAAAAATGTTCTTATCTCACAATTCACGGTGACGGCTCCATATAACCAATGTAAGGCTGCTAGCCGACCCCAAATTGTTAGTGGTGTTGTTAATCATTTGGGCAAGGATAATGCTCAGTGAACCTGACTAAATCTTGGTCTATTTCAGCATATATAGGTCAGGCAAATGGGAGGATGTGCATTGACATAATCCTAGAGTAGGCCGGCCAAGTCAATTCTATCAAATTTGAGTATAGATACACTACCGTCACGGTTTTACATTGCCATCAGACATAACAGCTAGGATTTGAATCACAGAAGGAGAAGGAAAGCAAATCACCTGATGTTTCCTGCTTGTATGTGGACGCAGTTCAATCCAAGAACACCCATTGATCATAGGACCAAGTACCCGATACTCAGTAATAGCTTCTTGAGAAGCTTCTACACCAGATGAATGAGCCAGCATAACCCTCTCAGTCTTTCCATCATCAAGCAGAACCTGAATGACAATTTTTTCCAATTGAGAATATATGAGAAGTGTGTGTGTTAACAGTAAACGGAGACACGTAGAAGGAGATCGAGGAAAAAACCTTTGTAAGAGGAGCACGGATAAAACCTTCCTTTTCATTGGGAGACCCAATCACCAACGCCCAATATTTCATGAATGTTGCTTCACATGCACCATTCAAGTCCTAATTTGCCACAAACAGACTAGTAAACATACTGTGAACTACTACTTCCCTCGCATAGTCCCATGTTAGGGAAAAAACCACAATATTATATCAGATGGATGAGGGACAATACCACACATGATGTTCTTGCTACATTAGCATTGCTGAATAGTTGTTGGAGATACGAAGCGCTGTCTTTAGTCCTCCCCATCAAGAGGATGCCACTACTTTCTCTGTCAAGGCGATGTACCTAGAAGATACACATAATATAAGTGATATAAGATGAGATGTACAGAAACACGAAAGCATACACTGTTAGAGACAGTAACGAGAACAAAGGGAAAGGGGTACCAAAAGTGGCAATCATAAAATGTCTCTTCAAAATTTAAAAATAGAAATCGACTGCAGCCGTCAGCCAATAAGCATACTGATCATAGTAATCAATACTTGAAGAAATATGCGGCTGTTATGGTTACAAGATGTGGAATTGTAAAAAGGGGAAGAGAAAAATAAAACCTACCAATCTTGGGCCTTCCTCAGAACCATAAGACAGCGCAGCTGCAGCTAAAGCATCCATGCTATTATGAACTGGCAGGTTCCCCTGAAAGATAAAGGACAAAATGTGAGCACCAACTGCATGTTTCATAATCCACCATGAACTAACATATGTCAACTCGTAATATCATATTAATAAGCCACGTATAACCTTGCTAACACTCACACCTTTAATGGTAGTTTTGGTGGCTTGTTCAGCACAATGATAGCAGAATCCTGCAATATCCAACGGATGGTTAGGAAAATAACATTAAACAAAGGAGTAGAACCACATTGAAAACTATCAAACAAAGTTATCTATAAATCAGAACAAAAAGATGCAGACTTGAAACTTGCCTTGTACATAACAAGCCTTTGCAAGTATTCTATTTCATCAGCATTCGGATATAAAGTCCCGCTTGGTATGTGATCAAATCTTTTGGATATCCTACTTTCAGCTATCGACACAGGCACATAAACTCTTTCGCCTGCCTTCATGACTTCGTTGTGCTTAATCTGTAATTTAACTGTACAATTGTAGGAAATTAAACCCACATGGAAGCAAATACAAGCAGAAAACAAGCGATCAACATATAGTAGCACAAAGAAGACAGTAAGAACACAAACTAACCTTCTTCATTGGCTTCTTTTCTTGGTCCTTAAAGCTTGATGAGTCCTGCACACCCGAACACTCCACCTGAACCTATAAACCAACACTTACATCATCAACTACCACATCTCCACCTTATCATTTCGACTCACCAAAACATCGACCACTTTTCCATTCAAGTCTAACTCGTAACTGTTCGGGAAGGAGAGACCAAACGGGGGAGTCAAACTCTGGCCCATACGCCCAAGCGGGGTTCCATCCTAAAACCAATTGGCAATAGGAGGAGTAACCCTCTTCTTTCCAAGAGTAACTACTACAATCATCGCTCATTTCATAGTATATATGTCACTACCAAATATCATGTTCATTTGATATGCAAAAGACTCGACTTTAGCATAAATTCAAACATAATCAATTCAACTTTGCTAAATTCAATTCATTTCATTCTACATGGGTTTCCATTCAGTTTAGCTCAGCTTGATTAGGGTTTAAAAAAATTCAATTAGTGAGAATTCGCCGAGAAGACAATGGGAGCAAAGTCTTAGAACTAACATCTCACTTCTTTCATCCCAAGATTCAAACATGTTTACAAGTACCCTTCTTTAGGTTTTCCGCATTTGATTTGAAATTCTCTCACATATTCAAACCAACCGTAAAGAACCTACAAAATAAAGCGAGTATAACAATACTTGTAGAAGTCGGAAAAAAAAAAAAAAACTCACAAGCCCTTTGGTGAAATGGGATTGAATAACGTGATCGAGAAGTTCATCGAAATAATACTTGACCCAACTGATGGCGGTAACGCGGGTAGACTGTCTTTCATTGGGGCATTTCGTCAAACACCTTGCGGGCAATGGGCGGGAAGGGAAAGGCGGGAGTGAGAGAAGCTGCCGGGGCTTCGGGCCCTCTTTCGGGCTGCCCAAATGGGCCACGTTGTTGACCACTCGGATCACGGGTCAGGCCCGGCGGGTCGCGGCGGCGATAAGCGGGAATAGTGTCTTAGCCTGTGTAGGAGAAGGTGGTGAGGAGAACGGTTGTGGCGGTGCAGTGCAACGGCCATCTTTTTTTTTTGTAATTTTCAGTTGGATGAAATTTCGCGCGAAATGCCGAATTATGGAGAGTTTCACGATTACTAGTGAGGCTTGTTCTTCACACCTCAAGAGTCAATATTACACTGATGATCACATTGAGGGTAGTATCCTTTAAAGAAAAATCAAGGGAAGTATGGTTTGATCATATACTATTAGACCGTGATCGTATATACAGAATTCGTTTTTATACAATGTGTTAATGATAATGCAATTAGTTACTTATGAAATTTGGTGATTACATTTTGCGAAAATTCGTACTAATTTTATTTTAAAGTTTTGCATAATGAATTATGTCACATCATAATCTTGTAGTTAGAGATTCTTTTGCACACAAAAAATAAATAAAAAGAACATCCCGTAGAATTTTTTAAACGATAAATACGATTTTGGATATGATATCAACACGGCCATTTTTTGAATGAAACCTTCAGTTATATAGTGGATCTTATAGCATAATATCGACCAAAAGTTATGGAGTAAAATAACCTAACTTCTAGTGGATATTGTAAACTGTTACGAAATCTACTCAACGCCCCCGTTGTCGGGTACTACATCAATTATGTATCAGAGCTCTACTGATCTTTTGACTAAACATGTTCACTATAAGGAGCATGATATACTTGTAGTTTGTCTTGTATGATAAGACGGTATCAGAGAAATTTAATCATATTTAATAAGTCATTTATCTTCATTTTACTTTGGCTATGGCCAAATTAAGCATAAAGCAACTAATATTGAGCCAATACGCTCCCAAGAATCCTTTCACCAACTCGGTGTATTTCCAACATAAGTTAAGACTGCACAAATCAAACTCTCTTTATCTCGTCATAGGCAGAAACCTTTAAGACACTGGGGTAATGTTGTTGTTGTACAGATATTTCACCTTTTTATAGGTTTCAATATTTTCCGAACTTTGTGACCGTGATGCACACTCACACAATTGTCAAATACTAGATTCCTAACTTATAAACCTCAAACAAGTAAGCAAATATCATACAAAAGACTCATAACTTTATTAAAACATTCCTTTCCATTCCAATCTACTACCTCAAAAGCAATTCCTCTTCCATCAAAACTCTACCAATTGAATTGAATACCAAAAAAAGTGAAAAATGAAATCAAACCACATAAAAAAAGAGCCTAAAATACCCAAAATTCTAGCCAAAACATAAGAAAAAGAAAGCAAGAAAAAGAGACAAAAAGAAGGAGATGCCCTTTTTTTTTTTTTGCATATTTTTCACATTTCGTGGCGCTTCTCGTTGCCAAGTTGCAGAGTATCAAAAAGCGCCGTTTCTTGCTGTCGGATACTTGAAGCATACAACTCCCCCCAAAAACCCTCAAAAACAATGCCCACATTTTCAGTGTTCCAACATCTTTAGCATTATTAATCCCCAAAAACCCTAATAATAAAATCATCCATTTTTTCCGCTAATTTTTCTCAAGGCTCCCCACACTTTAATCCAACCAAAGTGAGGGGGAGCAATAAACAAAATATCTAGCCTGAAAATATCCCTAATTTTTCACCAATGGTTCAAAAATCTTCTTCTCAGGTATACCCATGTCATAATTTTTGTTATTTTTAGCAAAGTTTCTATCTTTTGATTGCTTTTTTTGGGGGGGGGGGGGTTATGTTGTATTATTGTGTTTTTCTTTTAAGTGGGTATTTGGTAAATTTTGTGGATAATAAGTATTTTGAGGGTCATTTTTGTGGGAAATGTGCAGAACAAGCAGTTGGTGTTTGGGGATGTTCTTGGACTTGTTATGGTTCCCAAAGAGTTGGAGGATGATAAAGCTCAAAACTTGGAGGTGAAGTTTCAAGTTCCTGACATTGGGAAAGCTTTTAAGGTTTGTCTCACATTGTATAATTTTAATTGTTTTTGCAATGTATTTAATTTAGGATTAGTTTTTTTGTTAGAATAATCCTTCAAATGTATTGGAAATGGCTGTAATTTATCAGCTGAATCAACTACTTTTCTCCGTCAGCTGTTTAATCATTTGATTGTGTAGGCTTGGATTTCGCGGCTGCTCGATCAATTTAGTTGCTAGGGTTTAGAGAGTTGTGTTTTCATCATCCGGTAGTATAGGTTTGGATTTCGCAGTTGCTTGGGTCGAGAGAGTTGTGTGTTAGTTCAACTAGTTGATGGTGTTTATACTTTAGTGTTTAGAGTGACAGTTGCCATTTGGCAAATTTCAAGTTACTCTGATTGTAGTGAGTAGTGACGCGGTGTCTCACCGATGTAGTCGTGGATTTGAGGATGAGTGTTCATTGAAGATCCAGTGTATCTTGTGTGGATATGACTGAAGGAATTGCATTTGTAGAAATGTACATATTTTGAAGGGGAATTGATACATTTGTTTCCAGGATATTCCAAAGTATGAAATTCTAAGTATAGATAGGGGGTTTGTCTACTTCGGAAAAAAAAAATATTGTACCTGTCACTGTGTGTCCCCTTCTTCCCCCTGCCTACTCTGTTTTTAGAAAAATGTGGCCCTTACAGTCAAGAGGGAATTGTGGCTGCATTACATTTATTCTCATACAGAATATGTAGTTCGTTAATCACTATTTTTATCAGGTCGGTAGTATGGACTCGTTTCAGCTCTGGTCTATTGCATGGAAGTTGCAGGAAGCAATAAAATTCACTTCTTTTAATAGTTGGACACCACATGAACCTTTTATGTGATCAACACTTACACAGTTATGGATATCTCATTTGGATATTCGATGTCCATACTAATGACTTAATTAGCAATCGTTGCTGTGAAATTTAAAAGTTTACTCTAGTCTTCCCCTTGAAGTATGATGCTTTTTTGGTTTTCCGATCTCTTCCGAAAGCGAGAGGGGGGCAGGGGTGAGGGGTATGCTATAATTTATGATCCATTAGACATCTGCCAGAAGGTTACTTACTCGAGAAGATATTATTTGGTCTTGTGTTACGTAATGAGTAATGCGGTGACTACTCCATCCAAATTCTCAAACAAAGTTAAGCTGAAAGTTTGTAATTGTTTTTCTTAAAATGGTGCAAACTAGCTTTCTTTATAATCCTACTTCCTGTTTTCTCTTAGTGTTTACAGTAAAGTTCTCAGTTTTTGAGTCAAGTCGAATAATTTATATTGAATATCACTTCTTTCCTATGCTTCAGGGTTTTCTTAAAAGTCGAGAAGCAGGTGAGTTTCTTAGTGGTGCTCTTGCTGGAGCAATGGCCAAAGCTGTTCTTGCACCTCTTGAAACAATCAGGTGAATTTGCCTTCTCATGGATCGCTTTGGACCTTGACGATCTGCTCAACTATTTTAATTACTTTGTTTTTCTTTTCGTGTTCACCTCCTATTAGAATTCGTTGGGACATTTCATGTTGGCCGACATGACTTGTTCTTGTCATCTTGACTTGATTTGATCAAACTTCCAATATGAGACCTAGTATAATCTATGTTTTAGTTCAGTTTTTATAATATATCTATCTTGGGCAAATTAGGTACTTTTCATGTGATTCAAAAATTGAGTTAATTTTTGTCTATATACACCAAACTTTTTCGGCGCTCTCGCTGGATTTTGTGTTGAGGAGTCTCTTCTATTTTGTGTGCATCAAGTTATTCTACTGAATAACTGACAATATGGGGTTGATGCGAATTTAGAGAGTCTGTGAATAAGCTCTACATTTTAAGCGAGTTTAAGTGACCACTATGTAAGAACTAAGAAGTGTATTTTGCCTTGGCCCTTACCAGAACCTTGTTAGAGGCACTGCAACGAGGATGTGATTCAGTGTGTGAGTGGTGGTGGCAACACTTAGAACATTAGGTATTGATGGACAACAGTAGTGGTATTGACCTTCATCGTGTAGGTGTTGCTGGCACGCTCCTTAGAATATTGTAGATAAAGATGCAAGGCTGTCAGCTAAAGTACAGAATTGTTTACCAAACATGGATATGGAGGTGAGAGCTTGAACCAGTGTTTTGAAAACCAGACCGGACCGGCCGGTTCAATTGGGAACCGGCTGCTTGTCCGAACCGATTAGGCGTCCAAAACCGCTTGGTCAGACTCGGTTAAAACCGGACAGAACCCGGTTAACCGGATAAATAACCGGGAACCGGAACCGGATTCTATTTTAAAAATACTAAAAAAGTGAAGAAAAAACAGTTTTAAGGGGTGATTTACCCGGTTTTCCACTTCTTCCATAGTCCCACACTCATGCAGCCTCACTCTCTCTCTTACCTCTTCTCTCTCTCCGTAGAATTGGTTTTGTGAAGTATGAAAGCATTCCAAACACTTTCATTTGATCTAATATGATTGGTAATATATTTTAGATTGAGTGGAGTGGATTGGTAAAAAAATAAAAGGCGAGCATTGAAGATAATGAAGAAACGTTCAATTACCAAGTGTCAGCCTTTCCCCATTATTTTTTAAAGGAATGTCTTTTTTTTTGTTTTTTTTTTTTTTGAGATCAATATTTATCATTTCTTAATTTCAATCTTATATTATGACGCTATCCTGTTTTTGAGTTCGGTTGAACCCCTTGACCCATCGAACCCTTTGGACGGCCGGTTTGATGTCCGGGTTGGTTTTCAAAACGTTGGCTTTAACCACTTGAGTTTTCTTGTTATACAAATTAATTGCTAAATATTCAGCTGAAGGATGATCCAACATCCAGTGGCTGATTGAGTTGCATACTTGCAGTAAATGATAGACATTCTAACCTTTTGTATCCTCTAATGTGGCTATGTTCTGTTCCATTCAGACATCGTGTTTGATTCATTGATTGATATATCAGGACAAGAATGGTGGTTGGTGTTGGACCTAGAGATATTCCCGGGAGCTTCATGGATGTCATTGAGAATCAGGGCTGGCAAGGGTTGTGGTCAGGAAACGCAATAAATATGCTTCGCATAGTCCCTACCCAAGCAATTGAGCTTGGAACATTTGAGTGGGTCAAGCGAGCAATGACATCAGCCCAAGAGAAGTGGAAAGAGGATGGAGAACCTAAGCTTCAATTTGGTGATGTCAGTTTAAGTTTTCCTCTCTCATGGTTGTCTCCTGTTGCGGTCGCTGGTGCTGCTGCTGGAATTGCTGGTACACTTGTGTGTCATCCTCTTGAAGTTGTAAAGGTAGTCTAACCACTTACTTTTAGCTATATAATTTTATGAAGAATAGAATGTCTATGAGGATCCAAGTCGCATTTCAGAGGACAAGGAGTGCTTCTAGCTAACAGTCTAACACATTTCAAGATGTGAACTCCAAAACAAGCATATTTTCACACCCTCAAAAGCATCTTTATCTGCCCCAAAAACCTATGCTAATGAATGATATTGGCCTGAAGACATACCCAAAAAAATTTAAACTTCCTTCAGGTGAACCAAGTTTTAGGCTTATAAATATATTTTGTGTCTGTGTTTGTTCTTAACCTCATATTTTCTTTAATATTAGCAAGAGCATTGCAGGATTACCTTTTGCAACCTCATATCTCACCAGTATGCTCTTAGTTGCTTTGCCTAACGGCCCTAACCTACAAATTTACTCCTTTGCCTCAAAGACTTGCGCCTATGATGGTCTACGATTTTCCTTTCATATAAAAATTTCAGACAAGTCATTTTGCTTTATTCCGATTAGTGAATATTTGGCTATAAAATGAAAATTAATTTGTTTTAGGTTTTTTTCCCCTTTTCTTTGAGTAAGAGGTGGTAGACTTTGTTTGAGCATGATTTAAATTCCTGTTCCTCTTGGATGTTTTATGCTTTGTCCAGTCCTCAGTTTTATCATCTCTTCTCTTTAGTTTGATTTTTCTTCTTCTTCAACAGGATCGATTAACCGTTAGACCCGAGGAATACACTAATTTAACAGTTGCACTCAGTAAAATTTACAAAGAAGGTGGTGTTGGAAGCTTATACTCTGGTCTTGCTCCCACTCTTGTTGGCATGCTTCCTTATAGCACATGTTACTATTTCATGTATGACAAATTGAAGAGGTCTTACTGTGTCATGAAGAAGAAAAGTTCTCTGAGCCGCGGAGAGATGCTTCTAATTGGAGCTGTTTCAGGTTAATTTTCGAATTTTTAAGTTTCTATGTTATAAACATGATTAGTTTGGCTCACGTCTTTGTTTGTATGGTTGGTTGAGGCTTATTAGATAGTAGCTTTTCTTTGCCAATACTAAGCATCTTTGCAGAGAGGTTTTAGTCTAGCTGATTGAAATGACGTGTTGCTATGTGCTGATCAGTCTTCCCTCTTGGCAGGTCTGACAGCTAGCACTATTAGCTTCCCGCTTGAAGTAGCCAGGAAAAGGTTGATGGTTGGTGCACTGCGAGGTAAGTGCCCGCCAAATATGGCTGCAGCTCTTGTCGAAGTTGTGCAGCAGGAAGGTATAATGGGACTTTACAGAGGTTGGGGTGCAAGCTGTTTGAAAGTTATGCCAAACTCAGGAATTACCTGGATGTTTTATGAAGCCTGGAAGGACATATTACTTGCTGACAAACGCTTTATATGAATGGTGTACCCGAAGAGTAGTTTATCTGTTGTCTCCGTTTTTACAGTAGGGCGAGCTTTATTTTGTTTACAGAAGATGGAAGTTTTGCTATCAGCTGGCTCGTTTGATGTCTTTTTGCTTTTGCCAGATTTGGTGTTCCCTCTTCTGATACAGCTGTGAGGCTTAGTCTAGAGCATTGTTAAGAGAGCTTAAAATTGTTGCCAAAGGCAGATGTTCATATTCCAACACTGTTATGTAGTCACGACGACAGATAATATTATGCATCATTCATTTCTAATCTTAAGTTCACAGGAGTCTACCTTGTGATAAAGGGCAAAACGCCTTGTGCAAGTATTATCGATGGTTGTCATGTTGTGTCTAAGCAATGCACATTGTTACGAAATCAGAAACATTGCAAGTCCAAGCAAAGTTACGGAATCAGAAATATGTATAAGCATCGTTGCAAGGAGGTTACACCTAAGCTTTTGACATTAAAGGATACAAACTTGTGTATCTACGGTTGATAAACCTAATTGGGGTTTCCCAAATGTACATATGTAGAAAACTAGTGTCCCATTGCCTAACTGCTGTCCTGCAACTCTGCGGCACTCTCCCTCCTTGCTAAAAACCGAGATAGTCGGTTGTTGGGCAATGAACTCTCCACAAACATGTAGAGGCAGAATAAACACAAACCTGCAGTTAAACAACAGCAGAAGTTAGATACACCCCATCTACACTATGGTAATGGGACTATGTTTCCATATTGTTTTTCAGGTGCTAAAATTTACAGATAGTGGTGAAGCACAGAACTTTAGAGACCGAAACTTAATACAAACCGGGACGTTTTTCTTGCAAGACTGTGGACCACTGTACGAGCAGAAAACAGATATATTGTCGACAATTTTTTTATTTTTGGCACGGATGGGAAAAAGCTACAGTACTAGTTAATATTCTTTTTTACAGATCGGTTGATGTTATGCACCAAACGTGTGAATATGAACCAAGAATCCAAGATAACAGCACCAGGTTCTTTCTGGAAAGGCAAATTCACTAAACTTGGAACTGCAAAACGAAATTTAGACATGCACTGCAACCAAGAACATATAGAGTTCGATATTCAAACACAAATACACACACATAGTGAAAGACGCCAAAGAACGGAGATAGGGCAAAGTGGCAAACACATTAGGGACTAGTAAATAAACAGCTTCAAGTTGCTCAGAGTCAGATTTGAACTGTAAAACAACACAGTCTCATGGTATTTACAAGTACATAGAGGAAAAGGAGCATATCATGAACATCACTTTGTTAAATCTTCTACAAGGAAACAGGTATTTACCAGCATAAGCAACAGTAACTCCAGAGATCAACCTTCCAATAACTGACAGGATATAAAGACTGATTACTACCTGAAATATATACAGCAACATCTCGTTATATTAGTATGACAGAAGATCAGTCGTAATAAAACCGCAAATTGCAATAGCCTAATTTCTTAACCATCACAGCAAGGTTATTTCAGTTATCTGTAGTAGGCTAGATAGCGAAAGCACAATAATCCTTAACACCATTCAAAACATAATATGAACTTTCGGTCCCCAAATTGGCAAAATGGATGTAAAAGTCATAAGGTTAAGACTCAAGATCATTGGCCAAACAAAACACAAAAACATTCGGATCCGAATGCTAATGGTACAACAAGAGTTCAATATGCTACACAAACCGATGGCTGATTACTAACAAAATGCAGTCAGTTCTCCCACCTACAAACTTTTCATATCCTGCCAATCAAATATGTTCCCTAAGCCTGATACTCTGATAAATCCAGAAGCAAAACAACTAGTGCGAATAAACCTCAAGAGATGAGCTCAAAATAAGAATGCAAAAGCTAGTAACAAACAATAACCGCGAAAGGCCAAGAATAATTATTACCCTAACAAAAAGTTTCTTGTCATGGCCAGTAGCAGCAACTCTAAGAACAGACTCGGCAGCTCCAACTGTATTAGCCAAACATGCGAAAAGGCTGTTTGCTGCTTCTTGTGAAATCTGCCATTCTAATGGATCGACTGGCACCCTACATTGACATACATACACCAATCGAAAAAAATCAAAACTAACCAAGTTTCAAACTATATAATCAAGATATACCATTTCATTTGGCCCTAAAATGAGTCAAATTCACTACCTATATCACTGACACACAAATCTTTGTCTTTCAAGATGCTTTTCATAGCATGGTAAATAGTGTATAGAAAGACATTCGTGAGATCACCCCATTCATTCTTGGGTGAAGAACGAAGCCATTCAAGTTCAACAACATGTGGACTGAACATCCCGGGTTCCTAGAGGTTGTTAACGAGGCCTGGACAGCATAGAGTCATAGGCCCCTTGTAGAACAAACTTCCACCTCAGTTCACAATCGTTACCAAAATTCCTGGTCCAAGATTGTATCTTTAACTCGTACACATAAAACTCGACCCCCTCTATCGGCCTACAACCCTACCTCGCCCCAACCGGAACAAGTAAACTACTCCATTCTAGTTCATTATTACTCATGTAAGTACATGTACATCTTCTTACATGACAACCTTCATACCGAAATCAATGTCAATAACAACTTAATCAAATTCCATGAAACATCACACAAAATACACCAGTCCCACCCCATCAAATCACCCCTAATTAACCATTTCACCATCAAATAATCCCATTCATACAATTCTTTACCACTCCACTTCACATAACAATCACAGTAATTCCATTCTTCACCCAAAATCATCCACAAATTCCACCATTTCCCCCTTTCCATCCACATTTCATACAAAACCCAACATCAATTACCGCAAAACTTGAACAACACGAAAACGATCAAATCATAATCAAATAAAACAAAAAACACACAAAAATGCAGAAATCAAAATCAAGTAAAAAGAAGAGGGAAAAAGGGGACAAACGAGATATTGAGGTGGCGGAAGAGAAGGCCGAGGATAGCGAGAGAGGAGAGAATGACAAGGAAAACGTCAGAAAGAAGCGACAGAAAAGAGGAGTTCCGGAAAGAGCAGTGGTAGTAAACAAGTGTCCCGCTTATCAACATCACCGCCGCCTTTCCTCCCTTCCCTTCTCCTCCTCCTCCTCCCCGCCGCCGCTGCTGCCGCCGCACGTCGTCGTCTTCTTCTTCCATCATGTTTTATCTGATTCTCTCTCTCCTCCCCTTTTTTCCGGTTTGTTTGGTTGGTTGATCGTTTTCGGTTTTCAGTTTTCGGTTTTTTTTTTATTGTTGTTGTTGTTGTCAAAGTTCGGTAGTTCTAGAAACATGAGATGTACTTGTCGTCGTCAAACTGACCAAACTTTGAGGAATAGTCGAATGCCATCCGACAGAGTTCGCTGACGTTGATCCGATCCGAGAAACCCGTCTCGACTTTCCGACTTAAAACTTTTATTATTCGATACAAGTAAATTAAGTTTCGGAAAGTGTGTTAAAGAATTAGATGAAATAATTATTTCTGATCGAGTTAAATTATCATGTTTCTTGTTTGGTACTAAGTTTGATAGTAGTTGATCCGATTTGAGACACCGCCTTGGCTTGTATAGTAAATTCATTTTTAGACGGTGTGCATTAAACAAATCTGTGAGGGTGGAGACGATGTTTTTTGAGTTATTTTTGCATCCTACTATACTTCAATCAGTAAGTCTTATGTGAGACGGTCTCATCATAAGTTATTGTGAGACCAACACACAAAAAAACTGAAATGTAAATATAATTATTTATTATTTCAGTGTATTGGTCTCACGTGAAACGGTCTCATATGAGACTTTGGGTACTTTAATATGTCTCATTACGTGTCACACTCTGTTAAGATCTTGACAACTCACCTAATTTAGGACAGGAAACGGGACAAAAAGTATTTATCAAATGAGAAATTGAGTACATGTATATCATCAACTTAAATCAGTCCTTCTCACTAGAAGAAAACCAAACAAGGTCATATATATAGCTGAAGTATTACAACATTTATTCCAAAGTTTTTTTGCTGTTCAATCTAATCTATGTGCGTAAGAATCAATGGAGTGGTAGGATGTTCAAGAAAATCAGGGAATTAAGGATGTACAAGATATTTACACAATGAACGAACAGTAATCGACTGTCGTCGTTTTACTCGATTGAGATAATTGTCAGACTAAGCTGTCATGGAAATCAGAATAGCGGAATCTCGATGTATTGGAGGTGCCCTCGACACTCCTAGTCGTGTCCATACTACGATTGATCCTGTGACGAGTCATCTGCATGGCAAACATGACAATGCTAAGCATATACAGGGATTCACATACGGGTTACTAAACAGAACGCAGAGTTCTGTATAGAATCTTTCTAATCTCAGGATTCTTTGCTTTAAGCTAAGAGGGAGTCACTCAAGCATCAGTAAACAACAACAGCAACAGCATTGCCCCAGTTTGCAGTGCCCCAAAGAATCCTTCCTACGCAAGGTTCGCTAAAGAGTACCAATACTTGCCAGTAAGAAGCTTTTTTGAATTGCATCACAGTAGCATATCAGTAAGTCATAAGTTAAATGAGAGGAGCCTAGATATTGGTCACAGTTTTCGATTGACAGGAAAATGTGAGGCATGGAAAACTTTAGACTTAAGTGGGAAGGGATATTCACCTGTTAGTTGCTCGTAGCGAGAGATAATCTGCTTTGCGTAGGTGAATCTTTTCAGTTCCAGGAGATGAGATTCTACGCAGCTGAGTAATACAGCCTTTTGCTTTTCGGTGCCCATATCAAAAATCTTCTGTACTACATAATTTCCAAATTGGTCCTTTATCATCGTCTGAAATCACAAAGCAAAGAAAGGTGAGAGGTAAGGAGACACGAGGAAACGGGTGGCAAGCTGGCAACTACGCCATCAAACTCATACATGGTCTTTTCCAACTTACCAATAAACCATCATTGTTATCTGTCTCTGCAATGAATTCCTTGATTATAAGATCACGCTCCGCGGCATCACCATATTTCAGGCATTTCTCAACAACATTAGATGCATACTTGAGCTGACTCATCTGTATGAATTTACCAGTCAACTTTTGGATAATTTGGCTTCTTTCACGGGGCTTCCCCATCTCGAGAATGTGCTGAAAAGAGATTAAGGTGAAAAACATCATCAGATGAACGTGTGAAAGCACGAAGAACAACTGTAGATTTACCAACTAGAAGAAACGAGTTAAAAAACACAGGGGAAATGAATCATCTATTAGCATCTTTAATGATGATTATTGAATAGTTGAACTAGTTATAATTGTCAACGGCCCATTACCATTGCAAAAAGACATGATCAAAGGGGAAATAGCGAAATCATGATGGCGGTCTCATAACTGCTTAACTCGTGAACAGATAGATTCTATAATGACACTGACATAAACGAGATACAGAAAATACGACTCATCACAATTTAAAGAGGCAGTAGGAATATCAGCAGGGTACGTTTGAGAAATCTAGGTTGTAATTTGAATGCATAAAACAGGTGAAGGTCCATATATCAGGGGAAAAAATTCTTAGCATTGGCAAGTAACAAACCTGAGTAACATAGTTGCCATAAGGGTCTTGAGCAAGAGTACATGCAGATTCCAGGATCTCATCAACTATGGACCGGCTTATCTTCTCATCTGAACAATGCTCGAGAACTCGCTGTGTACAAAGATTATTAAATTAATGACAAGAATTGAGATAGTGGATCAAGTAAACAGCCATATAGCCGAAAGTTCGAAGATACCTGAATAACACGGCAGCCATAAGGGTGAGAAGAAAGTGCTGCAACTTGACCACGAAATGAAGAAATTATAAAACCAATTTTTTCGGCAGGGACAGATTCAATACATTTCTGTATCACATGATTTCCATTCTGGTCATGAACGCATCTCATAACATGGCCTTCAAGCTCTTGTACAAGCTTCACCTTCTGATCAAGCTCAATAACCTCCAGCGCCTACAACCAAAAAAGTTTCTACATGCTCCATAAATATTTTCTCGGTAATATCCAATTAACGAAATTGGCGAAGAGCCTAGAATACCAATGCCAACTATCTAAAATAAGAAGCAAAATACCTTCTGGATTACACGACAGCCATACATTTGCAGGCTTAAGCTCAAAACCTGTCCAGTAAGTTGTTCACCGAGCTGTCTCCTATGTTCGAAAGTCCCATGTTCAAAAAACTGTTATGACAGAGCCAACACAGCTTAGATAATTAATGTTTATCTGTGGATGGAAATCAAACTCGCTAATCAAAATGAGAGAGTCAAATGTGCACCTTTTGAATAACATAATTTCCAAATACATCGATCATTAACTTTGAAGCATGTGGAAGAACCTCTTTGAACACAGAATCCTTTTCATCATCAGTGCTGCAATGCTCTAACTTTTGCTGAATGAAGCGACTGCCATGCTGATCAGTGCTGCAGGTGAACATTGACTAGCATGCTTTAATTACAGAAACAGATTATGCACCAAATGCTAGACAGAATAAAGAAAAGATGAACCACCTAAACTCAACAATCTGGCTGGAAATATCTGATAATTCAAGCTTCTTCGAACTGCTGGATTTGAGTAACTCAAGAAACGAGTTCCTTTTGCAGTCATCAGAATTCTCAGTTCCTCTCTGTCCTTTCAAATGGGATGATTCAGCTGGACTTTTAGGAGAAAACTGTGAAGCTTCCGGATCATTGCCGAGACCTGGATGATTGAACCCAGATATTGGACATCCAGGTCCTGCAGGAGATGGAACAGCAAAGGGTGGCAAACCTAGACTTGGAGGATATCCATAGTAGCTATTTGGAGGGTATCCATAGTACCGTACACCAACGCGACCCTCGTTCAAATTCCCAGTAGCCGGATGACTGACTTCTTTATAATTTGTCACAGAAGCTGGATCAGCAACTTTATCTGATACTAGATTCTGCTGTAGAGCCCGCTGTGCTTCCTGGATGCTCCGCTGAACGTATCGTCCTTGATGAGGACCAGTGAAAGGATGTACAACCACTTCATGTTGCATATAATGTTTGTTTGGATACAGCATTTGACTTCTATATGCATTGATTTCCCCTGTTAATGGCTCCATAGGTGCCTTAAAGAAGCCCATTGTAGGATATGCATTAATCGGCAAAGGGTAAGCATTGTTCTGTAAAACTCCACTTAAAGGAAGAGGATAATGGCCAGAACTCATACTGAATCCACCCGGGGCATATTGCGAGCTTGGAAAACCAGATGGCTGTAGAGTTGGATGTATAAGGTTTGCAGAATTCATGTAGGCAGTTGTTGTTGCGTATAGTGGTGGTACAAGTCCTTGATTATGCATGAAAGGCTGCATTGTCGGTAACTTTGGATGATCAGTGGCCAACTTCTCTATTCCACTTTGTAAAGCATACATTCCTTGGGAAAAGACATGGCTTTGGGATCCGCTAGCTAGAAAGCGAGTGTTTTGATCATGCAAGAGCATATTGTCAAGTCTCCTTGTGCTATCCTCTGTCACTGAACCAGTCGGAACATTCAATGACTTCATTCTTGACTCCACTATAGACATATCTGATCCGATGTTAATCTTGGCAGACACATAATCCTCTGATATTGAATTTTCAGGGCAAGGCGAAGTAGTTGAGCAAGAATCACTGTGGGACATCGAAGCAACAGTATGGCAATTTCTATCGTGTACATCCCCATGCACATGACTAGAGCATGAAGATTGCTCAAGCATTTTCAGAATACGATCAGTAGTCGAAACTGTGTCAATGACATGGTCATCCTCCCCCTAAATGGACCAAACAGGGGCAAACCATGAGGCATGAGACCTAGCACATAAATGCAGCAAAGCCATAAACTAAGAAGGGGGGGGGGGGGCAGAAAAAGAGAAAACTATTATTTTAAAATGCGTTAGAAGTTGACAGTGACATGTCTGTTACTATTGTCTCATGTTGTACATCAAGAAACTCAATCAGAAATGTGATGACATAATAGACAAGAACAGGTCAAATCAATTAGAACATTGTGTAAGACATGAAACCATAAATTCCTCTGCAAGCACCAAAATATTTGAACGTAAAATGAAACTCTCCATATGTAGACAAGTATGGACAAGTTACACACCTTAACTGAACCAGGTTCAGCTCTATCTTCGCCAGCTGCAGAGACCATATCTGTTCCAGCCATGAAACTTTGGTTCGGTTCACTGAAAGTCTGCGTTGACACGTCTTCTTCAGGTTCTTCCCTGTGTGTAGCCAGCACTCCGTCAGCTACTGCTACCTTTTTAATGCCACCACCTCTAATCAGTCGCACAAGATGACTATTCTCTTTTGAGATTAGAGGAGGCGGAAGTCTTGGGTTTAAGTTAACATTGGCATAATAGTATGCAATGTATGCTGGATCACTCCGCATACGTTCCTCAGAATCACATTCCAAAAATTCACTCCTAGAATTTGTTAAAGTTGAGTTCTTCTGATCCATGAAAGTTCGAAGTGCAGCAATGGAACCCTCCACAGTTGGGGGAGCACTACCGCTTCTGCTAGGACCCATGCGAGTTTGTTCTCCAACTACACTGCTCTCTTTCAGAAGTTTGGTAAAGTTATCCTGACCAGAAACAGTACTAAAAGGCGATGAAAACATAACCGGGTCCACAGAGGTTAGCCACTTTTTAGACTCGTCACTCTCAAACATTCTAATGGGACTCTCAGTTGCCATCCGTTATTCCTTCCCACTCTTTACACTGCAAATTCTTCAGTCATCAGAAACTCCAATTCCAACAGTGAGCCCATTGTTGATAGCCTTCGTTCTGTTATTCACCCATATGTTGCATGCATTCAGTTAAATAATACCCGAGCAACAGATAAAATGTGAACAAAAAAAACACCTTCATAAGCATTGTAAGCACCTTCTACTGATTAAAAACTACACAAATAATGGAAGGCCTAAACAAAAAGGGACAAAACAAGATGACTGTAAGTTCAGCTTATATTAGTTACAGAATCATTACGAACTCAAAGATTACAGCTATGGCATAGCAGTAAAAGTCTCATTACCCACAACTATTAATGATTCAACCCAAGGATTAGAAACTACGAATGACCATTAGCACGTATCTGTGGTAACTGCAGTAAAAAGAACAGATAATAATGAAAGCTTTGCACTTCAAAATCACAACTCAGGCAATGTAGTGTATAAAACCGCATTACACATGACAAACGGATATTTAAGCGTGACACCTAAAAGTTTCAGGCAAGCATCATGTATTACTATATGCCTGCACTTTTATTCCAATTGAAGAAAGAGGATCAATTACCACTAATTTGAACATATGAAGGCGATTTTATCCCCAAACCACCCAAAACAATGAATTTTGAGCTAAATGTTACTCCTTCCAATCCGAAAATGTAACCCCCCTTATAAATTCTCCTTCCCCATTATATGAAGTAGATACTAAAATCCGTACAAATACCACATTTTTCAACTGTATCACAACAGAATCCCACCCACTCAGACACCTTAAACAACAGACTCACACCATTGGGTTCTAATTAGAAAAAGGGCTTCGTACAAAAGCCGATAAATGTAAAGACTTTACCAACTAAGCTAGCTAACATCCACGATTCCACATCACATATTCACATGTACGTGTGGGTCGTGGCCGGCTACAGACTACAGGGTTCACAGCATTACAGCCACAATTTTGACCCAACAATCAAAATTGATACATTACTGAGCCCAAAATCAACAAGACAATTCCTTTACACAACACACATGCATCAATAATCAATTACTCCCTATCATCCAAAAAACCAAGAACAATTGAGCAAGTAAAATCAGCAAGACTTCACATTTCAGAACAAATTAAACTTACAGCAGAAGATTTCTTTCAACAACACAAAATTCTCTTCAATTTTTTTTTTTTTTTGTCAACGGTCTACTGTAAGTTATTTTTAAAGCTCAGTTGACAAAAGAGACAAAAAAAGCTTTACCTGCCCACCAAAAAAGACAAGATAAATCCCAAGTTTCTGGGAATTTCACCCTGAATTCTAATAAGAACAGTGGATAATCTCTCTTCTGTATCTTCTTCAGCAAGGAAGAAATGAGAAAATTTCCTGATCAAATAAAAGCCAATTGTTGTTTGTAGGAAAACTTGTACTCCATTATTTTGAAGGTTTCTTTATATTTGGTGGTTTTACTAAAATATTCAGAAAAAAATTCAACAGTAATGAGAAGAACAGTAGTTTTTATTATTATTAACTAAAGTCTTACACGTCACGAAATGACAGCATTGCCATGAACATTATCCATGAATCTCTCTTTGAGCTTAAAAGTCAATATTCTCGAATCTATATGTTGCTTCAAGAATAAAGAACTAAAACAATTGTGATTATAAATGATGTCAGATATAAGTTTCTGGAGTTAATGTGCGTTTTACGGACATGCGATGATATGGCGTGGACCAGTTCATAATTATATAACGCTCGAATAAGACAAGCTCATGCAAATAAAGGTAGTACCTGTCACATTTAGGAGGTTCGGTTTTTCCGATTTAAGAAGGCGGATGGACAGAACTCGTAAGAAATGAGAATCGAACCCTGAGGTTATAGTTTGACGGATAACTATCTAAACCCTACAGAAATACCATGAAGGTTGAGTGTAAGAGACGACTACTTGTTAGAAAGTTCTCTTTCTTACAATATACTACATATTGCTTTCAATGAGAAGAAATCAAAGCTTTGATCGATGGTGTTTCGGTCAATATGAGAGAGATTTGTGCCGGCAAATGTAACGAGTCAAGTCTCTAACATGGCTTTTCAAGTATATGAGAAGCTTCATACACAAAAGATCATGGTTCACATACACCCTTAAACGGCTGATAGTAAGGCTAAATCACTAACAAGGAAGGTAGAGAATAATACTACTCAGTACTCACTAGTTGCACAAGAATCGCTTACATGCTCGAGCTTTGAAGAGAGAAGCTATTTACCGCGAGTTTGATGTTGGAAACTACAGTCTTGAACATGATAGGGACGACTACACTAGAGGTGTTAGTGTGATCTAGTCACTAACAGGGGAAAAGAATGGGAGAGTGGTTTCGTTGGAGCCTCCTGTCTGTCAAATTTAGTTTTCTCATCTTGTCTTCACACCAAAGCAACTGATCTTTAGTGATCCTAGCCATTCTTAACACCCTGGATACAACTTTGGCATCGATGAGGCTGAACAGCAAGTCGACTTCTTCTTGGGTTCCAGGCCATGACTTCTTCTTTAAGCCTTTCTTCTTGCGCAGCTCCTTCAGTTTTAGCAATTTCTGCAGTATGGAAGCGAGATGTTCGATATAGCGATTAGTTTTCACATGCATACAGACAGAACAGGAATTCCCTACCTAAAATGCACCCTGCAAATCGAGAGGATCGCCATGACTGGACAACTAATATAAGGGTTGAGAAACCAAAAGCTGTTTAGATATATACGAAAATGAAAATCTGAAAACTTGGCAACTACTCAAGTACTCCAAATTAGTGTGTCATCATACTTGACTTGAATACCGTCTGTAGGAACAAATTATGGTGAGCCATTGATGTTTACTACAGAAACGACAGCTTGAATACCCATCCTCTACAAGTACAAAACCTTCATGATCTCAAGATCAATTCTCTTTCTCCTTTTGCTTTGTCTCCACTCATTTTCACATGTACGATGACCCAGTCTAGCACATCAGCTTAGGAATCAAAGGATAGTAGCATGGGTGACAATAAACTTTCCAAAAGGTCAAGCAAGCCAATACATCGAACTCATTGGAAGATCCATGACAAGGCAGAACCTTTCATCTCACATTGGAAGGTTTAAACAACAGCATTCAGGCTACTAGGCTATAAAGGTTCTTCCTATTTTCCAAAGGAAGTGTTCTAGGTTGCAAAATGGAAGGACTCGGTCAAGCAATATAAATTTGAAACAAGTGTCAATACCTTTTCTGCAACTGATTGAACCTGCTGAAGAGGAGTAGCCATTTGATTTTGGCTTCCGAACAGATTACGCACACCACCTGATTTTTTCTTATCCAGCCTCAAGAATGCATAGAAAGTCAAGATTGATGACTGGATTAATGTTAGGAGATCAGGGGCAAGAACCCTGTAATCCAACTCCTCACCTTCCATCTCATTATCGCACGTACCTATACCGTTAATTAGGATTATGATCAGCAATCACAACAATATAGGGCAGCAGATGTCGAGTCAGAAAGTCAAAATCTACAGAAACCAATCTCTAAAGAGATCTTAAAGCAGGAACCTTACCTCGAACATTTGGAACTTGTAGCAGCTTCGAAAAAGTAAGTCTACTTCGAGCATATTTTTCGATTCTTAAACCTTGATCAAAAGGCTCATTCTCAATAAATCTTTGTAACAACACCTGGAATTGCTGATACTGCTGAGCACAGTGGTTGTAACATGTAGGATTCTCAGGCTGGCATGAGATTTTCTGGCTTAGCTGGGTGTATTGACTGTGAAGTGCTTCCCATGTCAAGCAAATATGAGCTACATAAGCTGTTTCAAGATCTTGGTACGGAGTATCATCTGGTTGCTGCAGCTGCTCAGTTTCACTGTCAGGTTCTTCAATCTTTTTCAGAGAGAGGCAACGAAAAGGTGATGCAAGCTTTCTAGAGGCAGATCTTGGAGATGGAGATAAAGGACTTCTAGGGCCTGCATCAGAAGCGGAGCATGAGTGCAGAGAAACACCAAGGTTTATACAACAATCAATAGGAGCAACAAAATATCAGTCTAGGCGAAATTTACAGAGGTGTCTTATAGCCTTTATGATGATTTTGAAGTGGCAATTAGGAATTCAAAAAGAGAAGCACAATTTCTGCTAAAACCAGCAATAAAGTATCTTTAGCATACTCTGTGACTACATTTCTTCAAATATGTAAGCAAAACCAAATCACATTTCCCTTTAAACTCGGGGTTAGGAAAAATCAACCAACACAACTCTTGAGAGTTTCATCCTGCATCATGTTCTCTCCTCCACCCAACACAAAGCTCTAGCAGTAAACAGATCACATCAAAAGCAACAGATAGTTCAGATAAGAACCGAACACAATTAACACTAGAAGGACAGGAGCCAGCATGCACTAAGTTGGGATGGTAACACTATCTCTGACATGAGCAATGAAAATCCGTAAATAGAAACAGCTTATGTAGAGGATAACATAGCTTCAAAACATGTTTTTATTAATTTTGATTCTTTCATGAACTTTTAAGGTACAAGTAAAAAGCATATTTTCCTACACTACAACTTAGATGTTTACGCAATAAATGAAGGTGAGCTCGAAAGTCTTTTCCATCAACAAAACCTCAACTTCAAGCGCGCTGAACGCTCAAAAAAAAGTTTACAGTGAAACTACTTTAGACAGTTTTAAGTTTCAAGTTTCAACCAAAAATGGTCCAAAAAGATTGGTCCCCAAGGCCTTGACATCCAAGTCTACTTAAAGTCACTATCTTTTAAGTCTTTATCTTTAATAAAACAAGTAAATGCAACCATCACTCTATGGCTCTATGCAAATACTTATGTCTATCATGACGGTTTTTAAAGGATTATACACTTATATGTACCAGACAAGTGACACTATGCAGACAAACTAGAATGCTAATGGAACAGATGCTGAGATGATCATAATATTTGGCGCACTAAAACATGAGAAAATTTACGAGAAAATACAATCAGGTAACCACATACTAGATTCATTGACCTGCTGCGCACTGATTCGGTCAAAGAACAGCATCCGCTCGCAGTACTTCTCATAGATGGACTCAAAATCACAATACAAATGTTCAACATGAGATCCCATGTATCGCCCGTCACTAGAGCTTGTCTCACCTTCCTCCTCTTCCTCTTCTTCCACACCTGATTCTTCTGGTATCAACACCATAAAACTATTTCTCCTCAACTCTTTCAACCTCCTCTTCACCTCATTTGTAATGAAATCATCATCGTCATCATCCACATCTGCAGGAGCATCAGCAGCAACAGTTTTACCATCCACATTGCCATTCTCATTGTTTGGTTCCTCGGGTTGTGGGACTGGCTTCTCCTCCAAATCCGCCCCTGGCTTCGGTTTACGAGCCTTCCTAAACTTTCTAATTTTGAGGAAATCCATCTCCAAAGCTTCAATTACAATCTCAATTGATCTCAAAACACTACTTCAACTCACCCCTTCACAAACACATTATCTAAACAACCCAAATTGAATATCCCACCAAAACAAGCCTTGTTTCCTCAACAGACAGCTGAAATAGTAGCCTGTATATTCCAATGAACGATCTCCAAGCTAAATCAACACCATTCCGTAAATGATACGCACAATGTAACCCTGATTTCTCCAGTGTACTTATTCCCACAGCTCATTTTACACAAAGGTAGGCTTGAAAACCAACAGATACTTTCTGCATAAGATTTCCAGTTTCAACATTCATCAGACTAACAAGCTAATACTCCATTAATCATGCACAGCAAGCAGATTATACCATAATAAACAACAAACACCAACTCTTTGTTTCAGAAAGGATTAATACAAGGAACAATATGATATCAACAAACATATTACAATTAACAGATCAAAATAACTTCAAAGATCCCATCTTTAACCACCACAATCAATTAAACCCCCCCAAAAAAAAAACAGCACCCATTTCTACAAAACTCATTAACTTCCTCTATACTGAACCAGAACGTCCCAGAAAAAAATGGCATTTTGACAATGGCACAAAAATACAACAAAAACCCACTTCAAACTAACCAAAACTTACATGTAAATGTGAAGATCAACCCTGAATACGCAACCCTATACCCTCCATTGTTGTACCTTGAAAGTTGAAACCTAAAAATAAAATCTCTTAAACACCCAGAAAGCTCAAACCAAAGCAAAACCCTAGAGAGAGAGAGGAGAGAGGGTAAAAAAAAGTTGGGATGAAACCAAAATGTGTGAATTTTGGTGGGGTTAAAAACTTAGTAACAACTCAAACAAGCATTTAAAGTTTAAAACCCCATTTACACAATATTTTCACCTGGACTTTATTAAAAAAACTTTTTTTTTCTTCCTTGTGTTTTTTCTCGTGAAATGTAGTTAATGTTGAAGTAAGTACTAAACTCTCCCAGAAAACAAAAACATTAAAGAACTTCTCTTTTACTCTTCTTTTTTTTTTGAATAACCCAAGAAGAGTTAAACAATCAATGTCATTTGTTTGTTCCCGTTCACTCTCTCTCTCTCTCTCCTCTCTCTCATTCAGTTTTTTTGCATGTTTTCTCTCTCCAACATGATAATAAGTGCTGCTACTGTTTCGCAGTGCAGAGAATATTGTCAGAGAGAGATTAGCAACCAAGGACCAACTGAAAGGTCGCGAAAGTAGTGCTTTTCTTTTGAGTTTGTAGTTGGGAACACCATCTGAATTTACACTTATGTCCCTAACATACAAAGTTCCAACTCTCTCGTTTTACGACTTCATAGCACAACACAAACTCAAATCGAATTTTCACGAACAAGTTAGAAAAGTACATAAATGACATAAATTGTACCAATTATGTTTTGAGTTTGATAGTTGATACTTTGTTTTTCGTGTTTAGGGTGCAACTTAAAAAGTCGAAACTAACACGATCCGTTAATTTGAATGTCGAGATTTCCAATAGTACGAGTAATATAACTTAGGGACAAGGTTGTCCAATAGAGTTTAAGGGGTACAAAGGACATTTTAATGGGGTTTGGATACTTTGGATCCCATATGATATTCTGATCTAAGGGGATGTGGGGTTGGGGTATGCATGGGCCCACATGTGATCCTAGATCTCCTAAACTTTGTTAATCTAGTATGGTCAAAGTAGTCAAATCCTTCTCTTTTAGCACGATTTGTGATGGTTTTACTGAGCTTTAAGATCACACTTCTTTCATAACACATGGATGATCTCCTTTACTTGTGTACTCCTAAAGCATGATTTGTGAAGTTTGGATCTTCAAGTAACAAAAACACACAGAAACGTGATGGCTAGATTCTTAATTTCGTAGCACTTTCTCTTGAAAAAAATACTCCCATCATTGATGAATTCGATATCTATGGTATTTTTCCGTAATAGTTTAGAATGCGTTTTAACGTTCCAATTTCCGAACTACTCAAAAATAGCCATAATAACTACATGCAATGGCAGATTAGTTTAATTTGGATTTGATACATGAATTGGAAGGATGTGTACAATTTTCGACTCGTTTATTAACTTAACTTTGTGCCTAGGCTCGATTAGATTGTGTGCTAGTATCATCTTAAATGCCTGATACATGAATGTACAGTTGTTTTTTATGAAGCAAGACAGAGCCCCAGGGTAATATATGGTATGAAAATCACATCTGCATGTACAATTCTGAATTATAACCAAGTTGAAAGAGGGACTAGTAACCCAACCAAGTCGGCGGGATCGGCTGGAATCTGGATTTGGCACAGGACAACAGGTCATAGTAGTCGGAACAGTCGAGACAGTCACGAAAGTCTGTGAAGATCTTGTCGAAAATTCTCCAAGTTACCTTTTTGGATCTTGAGTAAGGGAAGGGGAGAAATACCTGACAAAATGATAGGAATGAGAAAGCTCCTGTCAATACAATGACAATATACAGCCAGGTCATGAAATGGTGGTAATTGCTTACATTTCCCTCCAGTGCCAAACGTTTAAGTAAACGGAACGATTTCTCGTCTTCCTCTGAATTGTCAATCACAGCTAGCCAAATCAGGGAAGTGAGTTCATACGCCTTATCTTTTGAAATACCGCATGCTATGAACTGATCTGCAATGAACAACAGCTGCTGTTCAGATATGCAGAAATTGACAGACAAAGGTCAATACATGAGGAACTAAGAAACACAGGGCCGAATTCTTTGATTGGATTTTCTTCACATGTCGAATTAAAGAAGTGTATGACAGTCTGAAACTACCATCAGAAAGTCCCAACAGTCAGGAATGAGCTTAACAAACATAGGCTGCCCTAACATCAACAGGATTAAGCGAGTATCGACAAAGTACTGACCATGCCCCTTTTTAGTTTATACTGCGAACAAACTCAACTGATCAGGAGAAAGTTAGAGCTTTGTTTAGTACCTATAATCAATCCATGAAGTATTGTGGAAGGTGGAGGCAATGCAGAAATTTCGAGTTGTTCCTTTAGGAAAAGATAAGCATGACCAACGATCTCTTTCATCTCGTCATCTAAGGCATTGATGTATCTACTGACATACAAAGCTGTAAATCTCCTGCAAATTCGGGTAACATGATAAGCTAAGTGACAAACAGCACATTTCAGGTATAGATTAATAATCGATATCAGACTGAGCCGCAAATATCTTACCTTTTACTCCCACCTTGAGGAATTGGCCCTGGCCATCGTTTTGCCAGACTAGCAGAAGGATATGTTTTCACAAGAGCAGCTTGCCATAGATACTCTCCTTTGAACAAATTTGCCCAGTGTTTTTGAACGCAAGATAATATAGTCCAGTCGGATACATGTAGTCGGATAAAAATTTCAACTAACAAATGATCAGGCAGCTTCCCAAGTGAATTCTCATATGAGGTACCATCATCACTCATCTGATGCTGCAACAGACCTAATTTAATGCCTCAAAAGGTTAAAAGTCTGCTAAGTAGGAAGTTTTGATACTTGATAAAGAAATCAGAGATAGAAAAGCAATGAAGGGGAAATCTAAGCAGCTCTGGAATAAAGATCATTTTAACTAGAACAAATACTGAAGCCATCACTTAAAACAAGTCAAATGAATGTCTCACAGCACCGAGGATCGACTGAAGCATGCGATGACATTCCTTACATGATACTCGTATAGAACTAAGACATCCAAAGAAACCTTCAATGCAGATTATGAAACAGAAATCCTAATTACTTTCCATATCAATAAATTTTCGAAAATTTCCAGTGAAATCTAATGAGTATCCATATCCATATCCAGGGCAAATTGGATGGTCAAATGTCGATAAAAGTTAAAAACAGCTCTTCAGACGTCAGAAAGGCAGAATACAATAGTCATATCCATTATTACTAAATCTAAAAAGCCCAAGCCTTTCTTTCAGAATAGATTAGTCCAAACAAACAAGCTACGGCCGGCCTGAGTAGATGCTGGACAATAGCTCATTTCAACCTCATCTCAGCCAAAAAGGTATAATTATGTCAATAGAGAGATTAGTCCCAGCAGCCAAAAGGGTACGGTTATGCTGAGTTCAAAACATCACACTGTTCTGTAGAACTTCCTGCCCCAGACCCTGACTTCATACGTAGAAAATTCCCTACTTTGGAGCATGAACTTGTGAAAGCAACAAAATTGCTCATTATCACATGAAAGTTTTTCACAAAGATTGACCTCATTAATAACTCTGAAGGAAGGGTAGCACCGTAGCATGTATTCTCATTACGATGCAATAAACCTCATTACAATGTAATCATCATCCCTCCTAGCAAACATCTATACGAGGACTTCAAAGGGAACCGTGATAGGATCAGCTAACCAACATTTGGCTTCAAAGATGTAAATTCCTAAGACAACGGAGGGAGTATCTTTCTCTCACTAACAAAAGGGCAAGTATTGGGAAGACAATCCTACACTAAGACATGGCGGGGCCTTGAAAAAAAATCATGGAATCCCAACTAGTAACCTTAACAACACCACCAACCTTAAATTCTCACTACGCCCTAGGAGTATGAGATTCATCTTACCCTAGCATTTCATAAGTAAACAATTAGAACCCACGAAACTCTAATAATGTTTAATTTACCAACCACGTTACCCCAATGCCTCAAGGGGTCCCACTTATGTCGAAGTAAGGAGGGGTCTGATGCATGCAAGTCTCACCCGATGTTGGAAACATAGAGAGGTAATCAATGAGAATGGCTTTTTCTCATAATCAATCGCATTAAAAAGGAAAGAAATGGCAGATACAAGTGGTAAAAACTGCAAAATCTTACTACCATCAAAATTATGATTGGTAAGAGCGTAATTTACACACAAAATTCAGTTCAACTTCAAGCAATAAAATTCTAGCAATTATCAACTAACCCATCAAATTCACTGCATAATTAGTTAGCTCTTAAAGGTCAAAAAAGCGAGCCGGGATCATTCATTCATATCAAGTTCCGCAAGGATTAAAAACCCCATCAACAGTGGGAGCCAACTCAACATAGTGAGCGTTACGCAAATTACAGCATAATTCACACACATACTTCAATTCAAGCAAATAATCAACTAACCCATCAAAATTCACCGTGCAAATTAGCTCAAAGATCAAATAATTGCAACAACAATCAAATTACAAAGAAACCCCACAAAATTATAAGCAATTTAGGATCAAATTATGAGAAAGGTGGAAACTTTACCAAGATAGGAAAGCGACAAATTCGGTAGGCAAGAATAGGTTGAAATTGGAACGTATGAGGTCACCGCTTAAATGACTTGGTGCATTTGTTGCATAACGACGTGGATATATAATGACTTTTGAATAAATAATTGTGGCAACGGAAAGACACAAATGCCTACTTTTGTACTCCATTACTCCATCTGTCGCAACAAATTGTGTACCTTTTTCGGGATCCTTTTTGTGTATTTTGTTACTAAGTAGAGCATGATATAATTTAAACTTGGTGTAGGCGAGCAAAAACCCCCTTCAAACGCGTGAGTATATTTTAGGGCTTGTTTGATATCGTTTTCTGTTTTTTGTGTTCAGTTTTCTGTTTTTTTGAAAACCAAAGTACCGTTTTTTAAAACCAGAAAAAGTGATTTTCAGTTTTCAGTTTTCATTTTCCGTAGACTATTATGGAAACATACGGTTTAAATTAATTTTTACAACTTATTTAAATATATTTTTTATGCAAAAGAAAAAAAAACCAAAAAACTGAAAACGGCAGTGATACCAAACAGGGTCTTAGTTAGTTGATTTGACCTCATGAAATAAAAAGAAGCGGCATTATTCCCGATGCTTTTAGAATCGAAATAAGTTAAAGCTAGTTGACTAGTTGAGTCTCATACAACTCAATCAAATGACTATGCGTGACTAGAAAGTGGTTGCGTAACTTCTTGAAGAAGGTACAATCATCAACAAAAAGTGTAACAAAAGAATTTCCCCTTCATTCCTCCTTTCTCCCTCTCTTACAAAGTCCTCTGCCTCCTGCTACCTGCTCTTCAATTTCATTGCACCAGGTATGTTTCTTCTTTCTCTCTCCAAACCTTCAAATTGAATTGGGTTTTATTTGTTATGCTTTTCTCCATTTGATTCCTATTGATTTTACCAGCAGTAATACAGTAATTTCTTGAGAAAATGCTTTGCTGATTTTGTTTGTGAAGCTTCTACAGTAATTTTGTATTTACTTGCAGAAATGATAAAGTTGTTGTCTTTATCATATGATTTTGTGTGGGAAAGTCTTAATTCTGGATTAGTAAGACTTCATTTTTGTGCCGAAATTTGTGGGTTGATTGAACATTTTTTAGAATATTACTGGTGGTGAGTTACCCTAGCTAGTAGGGTTTTGTCGACAACTGCGACAAAACCTTAGTCGTGAAATGATTTGGGGTCGGGTAACGTGAATTCTTGTACGAAACTGTCAATGTGGGAATACCCTAGTAGGATTATTGAATTTGGAAAATAGTGAAATTGGCAGCAATGGAAAATGAAGTGCAGTTTGATGTTTGCCATGATGGTCTCGCTTTGTGAGATTTCGGCCTAGTTGTATTGATTTCGGTGTTTGATCAAACCTTGAATTATGTTGTGCCGTGAATTAGATGATATTCCAATTAGGGAATGTGGTGGATTTCATGGAGGAAATGTGGGGGATTGGGAATGGAAGATCAATTGCAGTCTGATTTTTGCTATGAACGTCTTGTTTGTGAGATTTTGACCTAGTTATATTGATTTCGATGTTTGACCATACCTTGAATTATGTGATTCCGTGAATTAGGTGAATTCCAATGAGACAAATGTGGTGGAAATGTGGTGAATTTAGATTTAGATAAAGAACTCATTGATAGCAGATCGAGTGATTTCTTCTATCACTTGTGAATTTACCAAGAATTTCTTGTTGATTGTTTGTTCTATCAGTTGTGAATATATCGAGAATTTCTTATTGATTGTCATCATTTTGTTCTACATAGTTTAAACTTTAATGCTGTTTAGCTTACAAATCCTATAACTTGCACATGCTAGGTAAATTTATCACCATAAGAACCATGTATAAGGACCTGAGTGATCTTAACAAGGTATGGGAGATTAAGCCTCTCAAAATGGCCGGAGCAAATGAGGCTCGAAAATTTTTGGAGAATGTGGCGAAACAGGTGCAGCCTATTATGTACAAGCACAAATGGAAAGTCCAGCTTCTTTCTGAATTTAGGTAATAATAAGAGTCAAGTTAGGTCAAATTTGCTTTTCTGGTTTACCCTTTTCGAAACTTGTACTGATCAGACTTCCAATGTGCCAATCACAGTCCTTCAGAACCATCCCTCATGGGACTGAACATAGATGGAGGTGCTGAGGTTAAGCTAAGATTGCGAAGGCAAGAAAGGCAGTGGGATTTCTTTTCGTATGAGCAAATTCTTGATACTATGCTGCATGAACTTTGTCACAATGAAATTGGTCCACATAACGCTGATTTCTACAAGCTCTTAGATGAGCTTAGGCTGGTTAGTGACTTGATGTTTACCTTGTTCTATTTTGCCGTCGTCTAAATAATTTGTTCCCTGGAGTCTGGACTGTTTATGGAGAGCTGATACCGTCTGAAACTGTGTTAGCTGAAACCGTATGAAACTGGGTTACCAGAAACCATATGAAACTGTGTTTTTTACCATCTTTGAAAAAAATTATGCTTTTTTGTTTGTCTATGACTGGGACTCTATGGTTGTATCGATTAAATTAATTGGCCGAACTTGAGTAATGAAATGGTTGTTCTTACTAGTTACTTGAGGTCTCTTACAAGTGGCTATTGCTGCTCCTTAGCTAGTTACTGCATCCTAGGTCTGGAGATTAGACAAGCCTAGAAAGTTTCTGTTTCTTACATTAGGCACACAGCTTTACTGAATCTGCTACATCTTTTGACTTTCAATGCCATTCTTTGTAATGTCAAGTAATCACTGGACCGTTTCTCATTCATTCAGATAGTGGGCTGTCTTTCTGGGAAAGACTTTTGAGTTACTCTGACTGGGAAACGATGCTCTTTGTAACTAATTAAACCATTAATTCTCATGTGTATCTGTAGGAATGTGAAGAACTAATGGCAAAGGGAGTTACTGGCACTGGTAAAGGATTTGATCTACCTGGAAAACGCTTAGCTGGGTTCTCACAGCCACCACCTTTGCCACTACTCCGCCAACATGCATTAGCAGCTGCTGAAAAAAGAGCACAACGTGAGAGTTTGATGCCATCAGGGCCTAGGCGCCTTGGTGGTGACAGTGGTATAAAGGCTGCTTTGAGTCCCAATCAAGCTGCTGCTATGGCTGCAGAAAGGAGACTGCATGATGACATATGGTGTGGGTCTACATCCCTTGAGGGTCCACGAGAACAAGAAAATAATGCATCATCTTCAAGTAATCATCAAAGACCCGATGATCTTTTTTGGCCTGACAACCCACCTTCTCCTGTTTCGAATTTGACATCTTGGCAAAGCCATGAAGATACAGGAACTCAGAACACTTGGCAATGTGACGCGTGTACTTTGATTAATAAGGTAATCCTTTGAAACTATTACTTCCCAAAATACTTTTGTGATCCGTGGTTATTGGGTTTATAAGCTTAGCCACATTCAAGTTTGACTCATGGTGGTCTCTTAGGAAGCTAGTTTGAGTTAGCATAGCAGTTTGTGAAGTTTGAGTGTTTGACCTATCAAAGCTTTTTTTTTTTTTTTTTTTTTTTAAAGCTATTCGGAGTACATCCTTAGCTTCTCTTCAAAGGCTCATCCATGTACTCTTTTAAATGATTTACAGCCACTAGCTTTAGCATGTGAAGCATGCCAAACACCAAGAAGAGAGGAAGTCAAGCCGCAAATCAATAGTAGCTGGTCGTGTAAATTCTGCACCCTGATCAATAGCAAAGAATCAGAAAAGTGTTCGGCTTGTGAAGAATGGAGATATTCATATGGCCCTCCTACTGGTGGCTATACGCCTCACATTGGGACCTGATAAGAGGGCTTTGCTGTCTATGGAAAGTTTATGTTGTGAAAATATACATCTGCATAGAATGGATTATAGTTAATTGAACGTAGGAAAAATGTTTGTGTCCGAGAATGTAAATTTTGTAACCTGTCATAACTCATATTAATCAACAATGACAAGTTCTGAATGCTGTCATCTTTCTTTTTCTAAAACAATTTCTTACTCATTTTTAAGCATATCAATTACATCTGAGTATCGGCATTTGACAACAGATTCAGAAATGATGACTGAAGTATTTTCAGGGTACACAGATCTTCTGAATACAGGTAACAGATCAGTTATCATTCCAAATATCTGAGTAGTTCCTCTGACCCTGTAGCCACTCCTCTAAAAGAACAAAAATTTGGATCACTCCGCATACTTTTGTGCAATCTTTCTCCAGCTGAGATTCTGAGAACTCTTTTCAAGAGAACTCGGGTTTGGATAAGACCGTCCTACATACTGTAAGTTTATCATAAGAAATGGGGAAGTTTCAACAAAACCCTGAACCTTTGAAACTGTCACCATGTCTCACCGTATCCTACAATAGGACACTTGTGATTTTATCCAATGTTTCTCCGACTGAGAACCTTTTTCAACAGCGTCTCTCTTCCAGGAAATGGATTGTACACCTCTGTCTGTCGGCCTTCAGAACTACCTGAAGGAGTATTTTTCCCATCATCCTCACCTACATTGTAAAACCTGTTATTCTTCTTCACATTCGGCACGCTTCTCTTCATCCTCAGTCTCTCTAATCTCTCACTCCTCGTCTCACTGACGCTACCTTTCTTAGCATTCCTGCCCTCCAACCTGTCACAGTCCTCAGCACTCAGGTTCACTGATCTGCCCTCATTCTTTTCTGTCACCCTGGGAATTCTCCCCCCTTTCGACGTCCCAAGAAGCTGAAAATCAATCTTGCTCCAAGCAGACCTATCCTCATTGTCCCATCCAAACCTCCGGCTTATATCAAGCAACTCAGCAACAGCACCTACAGACTTAGAATTCGCGGTTAAAGCATTGCCATTCAGTAGCTTGTCAGCGTATTCCCACTCTACGCGGTCATTGTAAACCGGGTCTACGAGGACTTGATCAGCCAGGTTAGCCCACTCTTCAAAGTCCCTAGCTCTCAGGTTGCTGGACACCCATTTCAGGTAAGTTGAGGGCAGTGTTCCTAGCATTCTGCCCTTGTATTTGCCGAAGTCTATCACTCTGTCCCTTGCTGGGACTGCTGCACAGGTGACTCTGATTCTGCAGGGTTTTGGTTTTGGAGAGCATTGCAGGTTGGTGAGTCTGAGATTGGGGTATGGTGGGTGATTGCTGAGGAAGAAAGTCATGGTTAGTGATAAGCAAAGGAGGAAAGAGATAGGTGTGGATAATGGGTATGATACAATCTTATCCTAGAAAAATAGAAAGAACAACATTAGTTTTCCGCGCAAATGGTCCTATGAGGAAATAGTAAGAATAATGATAAGGCGTCACCAGATGGTATTGAGTTGAGATCATCCCATCACTTGTCATATATGTCATCAAGCACTCGCAAATAGGGTGGTAATCAAATTCTTAACTTATGATGGCGCATAAATTTGCTACTGTGCATATCATTTTACGGATAAATTGTCTAATGTGGTCCGCAATAAATCTTTAGTTAGAAGGTACCGCTAGGCTTCAGTGTCGTGTGTATAAAACTCGTGCATCAGGCGCATCCTACTCATGGGACCGTGACATGAAGCCAATTGCTTCTTGTTCAGCTTAACAGTCCATGTGGTCTTAGCTCAACTTAGCTAGTAAATTGAACTAAGACCATATGCTTTTAATTCACAAGAAAGACAGACATGCGAAAATCAGTATACCAGGGCTGGCATAAATCCAACTTGTTTCAAATTGTTGAAAGCTTTAGTAGTAGAAAGTTAGTCGCTACATTATGAAAATTTTGAAAGTCAGACACCACAACAGTTGAATGAAACTTAGTGCAAAGAAGAAAGAGGTAAAAAATTCTAAATGAAACTATCACTACCAAGAACACATAGCCTAATGTGCAAGGACTTTACAATCACGATGGCGCCATGAGAGACCTCTGAAATAACTACTTAGCCAGGACCAACTTTAGGGATGTCATAATGCTCACTCAGATTGGCCAGATACTGGTTGAAGTCATTTAGACGGTCACGGTGGGACTTCTTAGATGTCTTTACATGCTTCTGGGAATCGAGCTTCTCTCTTTGCTCAATGTAACGTTTTTCAGCAGGAGTAAGATGGTCAGCAAAACTACCAGCCTTCCCGTCACCATCTAACTTGTCCAATTCATCATTGTCTTCATCATTCGCAAAAGATGCTTCTGCATCGCCACCTACACTCGGAGCAAAGCTAAGGAGATAAGTAATCATATAACCAACTAAAAAGTCATACAACCAACACAAAAACACTGGCATCTTGATGCATAAGGGTGCCAGAAAGTAAACACAAAATTAAAACTTCAAGAGGTTGTTCACAAAAACTTAAAAAACTTTGTCCAAGGGCCACGTCTCCTATAGAAGGCAAGCGAAATACCACCTGTATTAGCAAGGTTGCCTGAGGGTCATAGCAATGTATGTAGAGCATCTGGAGAGTGCATAACCAACACAGCCATTCCACTCTGGTGATCACCATAAAGAATAGCGGACAAGTTCAAGCAAGATACATGATGAATGAGGTGGTCAAGACTAACAACAACTGCTCACAATTTCTCTCATGAGACAAACTAGACAAACGTTTTTAGACTTTGGGATGGAATTGACAGAGTGTAATATTTTCACAAAACTAATGTCCTGACCAACATATAATAGCAGAGGTCATAAACTAACCTTCTAATTTCTCTTGTTCTTGTCTTTGCGAGACTTCTTCATAGAGCTTCCTTTGTTTCTTCTTCTTCTTCATACCTCTACTCTTCACGTCCAGTGCTTTACCCTTAAGCTTCAGCTTACCACCCACAACATTTTCATATGCTGACATCTGTCTGGAAGCATGTGAACCAAATATCAAAACAGGTGTTCCCGGTTCAATTATATGAAATTGATAAATTTTAGGCTATTTAGCAGCTGGGCTTGTAATTCAAATATTAAACTTGGAGACAGACGTTGTGGGACTGCTGAACCATAACATCTGTTTCAGTGGGACAAAGTTTATAAAGCATTCCCACTCAGCACACATTTACACTTATATGATGTTTCAAGCATTCTTTGTATAGCACAACTGATTTTACCGACAAAGTGATAAACAGCATGAACCTGATTAAAAACTAGAACACAGAAAAGTTGTTCTGCACTTCTGCTTCTGCATATAAGTCACCGTAATATCATCAGAAATATATGCCATCTTCGAAAAGACAATTTTAAGGCACAGAGTTCCTTATAAATCATGTCGATTCATGTCTTGAATAGGTCGATTATATATAGCTCTATAGTATAAGAGTAAATTGAAGGCATAAAGTTCAGTGCACCTTTACATGGAGGTATTCATTTATTCAATGCAATATAAAGAGAGTGGGAAAAGAAACACGAACAAATTTCGAAATATTCATATTTGTGGGAAGATACAATCGTCCTAGAGATGGGACCCATTTGGCATAAATATTGCACGCGCGTCATAGCTTAATCTCATGCCTTTCTATGCAAAGGAAGGGAACGGCATAATTACAACATAAAACTTCTTCGTCTAAGATCTTGTGATCATTTCATCACTGCCAATAATGTTGGACATTTTCCTCTTCAGGAATTTAACACAAACTATCCTCTCCCACCAAATCAACCTCCCCTTATCGACTACATCACCAAGCCTAACTAACATCACTAAAACCTCGAAAACTGAGACCGAAATTATAGTCTCTCCAGCTTTATTCACAAGTAATCTAATTCTTCTAGTGACTAACTCACTTCCCCTTTGCTTCTCCTTAAGACCACCACTAAAGCTAGCACCTTCCCCAAATTTGTCTCGCACGCAGCTCGGCCTATGCCTATATAACCAAGAGATTTTTATCCTAACAATTGGTAGTAAAGAGGAACTAGGGTTTACATTCATATGCCAAAAATTAATACAATTTCAGCATTTTTGAGAAACTAAATTCTGGGATATACAATTGGAGTGCTCCACAAACAACTTGAGTAACAAGATACTGAAATCATTCAAGTTTGAATACATAATACCCCCATTTAAATTAAACAATAATATACCAAATTAATTCGTTTGTCCCAAATTAGGGTCTATTCACATGAACCCTAATTGCCAAACTTCCCCAAATTCAAATCAAACTCATCAAAAAATCAACTGGGTATTGCTAAAAACACGATTCCAAATCATGAATTCATGGTTATGATGTAAACATTGAAAATTACAAAGAAAAGAGGAGGAGAGAGAGAGAGACGAAGAGTACCTTGCCCAAGAAGTTAACCGACGTGAGGAGATGAACCAACGTGCCAGACGGCGGCGAGAGGCGTGGCAGTCGGCGACACCGCCGGAGGAGAGATAGAGAGAGGGAGGGGGAGGGGGAGGAGTGAGAGCAGAAAGCTTGGTTGAGAAGCTTGATTGTGTCGATGGAAATTACAAAACCGAAGTTCTGTTTTTAGTAAAGAAGCCGACAATTTCTTTTTTTAGGCGTACTTCGGATTATTTATTTTATATGCATTTAAGGCGTACTTCGGATTATTTATTTTATATGCATTTAAAACGATAAAATTTACCAACACGCCTCGCTTAAGAACACTAGAATTTTCGTGTTTGTAACGATTCTTGATCCCCGATTTTGCCATGCTCAGACGAAATATAGGGTTACGACCACAAGTCGTTTTGTAAGGGGCATCCTATCGCATTTGTTCAGAGCGAGTCGTGGGATACATGTTCCTTCGATAAGTAACAGTCTCGTAGTATCGGTAACTGGTAAGGAAAGGGGCGTGGGAGTGACGAATGATACATCATAATCGGTACAATCCAAAATAAGCCAAAGAAGACATCTGGTTCGACCAGGCATGGTGCATTACCCCGAACATGGAAATACTGTTGCTAATTACAAGTCGGATAACACATTGTTCAACACTAAGGTCTGCCGGATACAACATTTTTCGATGTATGAAGAAGTGTTGATAGCTAAAAGATGATGATTCAATGACCCAAAAATTACATAGCTTGGACGAGAAGAGGTCTTAGTAGACTCCTGGTATGATCCTATAAGGAACTTTGTGGCAATACAGTTTCCAATACTTCTTGTACCTGCAAAAGTGTCATATGCTTCAGATTAGGTCGAAACACACAGATAACAGATCTACAAATTCTGCATGATAACAATCACCCGATGTTGAAAGTCGAGGAAAAGATCATTTTTATGAGTAAGTGTTCCGTGTAATGATATAATTGACGGAGGGGTAAGGGTTACGAACTTTGTTATTGGTTTTACACACGTCCTAATTCAACTTTCCTCAGTATGAGCAGCTCAGTTTGTAGTGTTACCATGCTCGCCAATCAATTAGAATCTAAACATATTACTTCCATATTGTGGCATGAATCAAGTAACTGTGCCACTTAGACATACTTGCATCAGAGTAAAAGTGTAAAACGCTACCCGTTTCTGCTGTGTGGACATGTAAAGTTCTTGACTATTATACGACCATGAAATTTTCTGTTATAAGAAAGCAAACTGTGAATCTATCGCAGGCATAATAATAACGTATCATTTGTCTTACTTGGATTGGCATCGGTCATCATCCCTTTTAGCACGGTCGAGAAGGAGGATAGTAAGGAAAATCACATAGAAGTAAGGAAGAAACTGCACAATGGAAGAGGAACACAAACACAGGAAATGATTTACAGAAAATAAGAGACAAATAGGATTACAGTGAATAGAATGAAACGAACGACCATAAGAATTTCCATTCTATCCGTCTTACATGATTAAAAAGAGCAGGGACCGTCCAGAAGAAAGCAGCCATAATTTCAGGGACATAATGAAAATGCCGAGACAAGCCCCACCTGAGAAACGTAGGTAAAACCATACAGTTAATAATCTAAAAGACGTGGTAAACGGCATCCTTCGTGACTGTTATAGGGATTAATTAGCAAATTGAGAGTTTATTGTAGGTTGTTAGGCTATGACAATGACAGCTAACAAACTCATAGTTGTATAAATAAGGTTGTAAGATTCAATTCTGAGTTTTATGCAAAAATTGAATGAAAATTCCCTTCTTTTCTCTGATTTTCTGTTTCTCCCGATTTCCTCTTATTTCCTAATCTTCCTCTTGAAGTTTCTGGGTTGAGCTTGCTCCCCTAATTATCTTCATTCCATCTTCTTTGTATCTTCTTGTGCAATCTTCTCGGTTTAGCTAAGCTCCCGACCACCTATCCTACTGTTTCTGTGCTAATTACAGTGGCAAATTCCTGCTACTGTATCAGTGACTGCTACAAATACATAATTGTATAAATATGAAAGTAAAAGCTCAGGTTTCCGTAAAGGTACTTCACAAATAGGAAATACGCCACTTAATTGACCAAGATCTTATACAAGTAGACGACTAGAAATAAAACACCCGAGACTTTATCAAATATGATGGGGAATGTGTATAGAACTACTACTTAACCCCAATGAACAGCTAGACAAGTGATTTCCAGGTATAGATTCCAGAGGAGAGCGAAAAATCCAAACAATCAAACTTTGCAGTTATTAAGAAATGCAATATGAGACTCACCATCCTGACGTCAAGAGAAGGCTACTTTTGGTTTCTCCAGACGTTGTAGTATATGAGGCTACAATCTGTAAGAGTTTTTCAATATAAAGCACCGAGTACATGAGAATAGTATAACCAGACATGTGGAGCAGAAGTAGATAAGGGAAAGCAGGCAAAAGTCAAGATATTTGGTGAACCTTAGATGGAGCTTTTCCCCAAACCAAGCCTTTGCCATTGGTTCTACGGAATTCCTGCCTCTGTCTGTCACAGTCGTAATTGATATAAATGCATAAAATTCCAGCCAGTAGAATGTAAGCTGAAAGCTGCGTTAGAAGGCAAAATATAAGGGCTCCGGGCTGTTAATCTGTCTGCTTCTTTACATGATAGAGAGATAAATCTTTATAATGAGGTGACTTATTTTGCCCATAGTTACACTAACAATCTAGGCCAAACGCCTGCATATTCGCAATAACCTACGGGGCTTCCATATTTTAAACTATCAAATGTCAGATTACAGCGACAGACCATTAAATCTTCAGCAATAAGCTACAGTCAGAGCAACAATCATCCCTTATCACAACCATTTGAACTTTTGGCCCAGGTATTAGGCTATTAGCAAAATGATCCTTTATATTTCTGATTCACTTTTATTAACGATGAAGTTTTTGTATATTTTTAGCTTCAGGAGGATAAGTCACACTGAGATATATTACAGCACTTTCCTACATTTTTGTATGAGAATGCTTACGCCTCAGCCAAAGAATTACTAATGCAATGAGCGAACTGAAGGGAGATGTCATTTACCAGCTTTGCACAGATAAATCTACTGAATTTCAAAATACTTAATGAGGCACTTACTTGAATTCCAAGATGCACAGGGTGGTTGACCAGATACATGCCTGGAGAAGTATATATAGATGGCACCCACACCAAGCATCCCCAGCAAATGTAGAAACCAGCTGCAAGGATCATTTTCGGAGTCATATGCGTTCAGCTTAAGCATCAGATATACACAGTTCCACATTCCATCACAAATAAATCAACATTATAACTGTACAAGTGTAGAAGTACACAGATAACACAAGTCACCAGATCATTTGGTGGTCAAAATGTGAGAGGAGTAATAACCGACAGGGAAGACATCCTTGCTCCAGAAATTTTCATAAATATCATCAACTGTAATCCGCTTTCGTGTAACAGTGCAACGGGGCAGATAGCTCATACGGTTTCCCTAAATAAACAACTTATTGCCGCACCTTATTCCTATTGTATCTTTCAGATTGGACCAGTGTGTGCTACACCCTTGGACTAGTCAATCCAACTGGTTGCCACAACCCTAGACTTATGTAGTTTACATGGATCCCCGTCACATTTCTGAAACCCTAGAAACAATCGCCTTCGGCATTTTTTACCAATCTTTTATTCTCCCATTCTTGACATTCTTACACATGAATGTGTGAAGAAATTCAAACGGAGGGCCATGAGAAACCCACTTTTTACCTTCATATCTATACTATAAACACTTCATCGACATGAACTTGCAAAATTACACTTCATCACCTTGCTTGATTATGGAGACTAACATTGATTGCACCGGTTTCACCATATATAAAGCCAACAGTGATTTCTAGATTCGATATATTCTTCAGGATATGGGAGGAAAAATTGAGAGTGTCTACTAGAAGAATAACCTAATAGTCTACGAAGTCAGCGTCAATGATAACCTACACACATACAACTAAATTTGTGTAATTTAAGACTCATTCATAAATTATATAACACAAACTGAGCACACAAGGTAAGCTAATAATCATCCCGAGAAACATGAAAGGAGAAGAGACTGCAAACCTCGGTCATGAGCAATGTCCATAGTATTCCAATACCCATCCTCCCACCAAAAGAACTTCGTGACATATGCAACCATTAAGATGGTATTTACCACCATGGAGTCAGCAACTTCACCATACAGCTCATACTGGTAAAATTAATACCCAAGAAAGAGGGATTATTCAGTATCAAGAAAATAGTCTATCATTCAAATAGAAGCATTTCATATTATAACCTAATGTTCAAGATCATGCAGTGAAACATTCCATACACAAAATGGAAATAGTCTCTTATTGACTAGAACCTGATGAAACATGAACACAGATACACAATACAGAGCACTAATCTGCCATGACAGCCACAAGAAATTAGACTACAACTTTAGTCTAATTACAACAAGGCTCATCCATTTCGACTTCTGAGATCTCAAAGTGATGAACCATACTGTTGGACCTCAAGCCTATAGGGACCGTGAGGTCTTCACCTAATTTGGGGCCTCTCTTCACCATCCCAATGGAGATGGTTACTAACCTCTATTTTTATATAGTCCATGATAATTGAAGATAACCTTCCGAACCTTCAAAAGCTCACTACAAACATCAGTGATTTTTCACTGCATTCTTTGTTTTATTTTTTGGTACATAAGAGTAGTTAAAGCTACCGGGAGGGGGGGAGTTGAAGACTTCCTAACCACTAGGCCAACCTTCATAATATTCACTGCATTCTCAAATAGCATGAAGTTCCATACTTGCATTTAACAAAAAAAAAAAAAAAATGGGATGGAAGAATGATCAAGGTACTTCTCTAGTTCTCTTAAATTGTTTGTGAACTGGACCATGCTTTCTTTTCAGTCACTCCAATTCCAGTCATACTACAATCATCAACTAACAAATTTTTATAGTCAACATACCAAATAACTATTACTCTTGAAAACCTTACATTTCAAGTATGCACATAATTCACGATCAGGATTGGGGAAGGTTACCTGCTTTATGCAGTAGGTCAAAGCAAGAACGGCCCAGGACATCATCCCGAATCTGCAGTTTGTGAAAACTTTAATATCGAAGTTCTTTCCGATTCGCGGATAGAGCTCCATACCCTGCCCAAAAGCGCATGTACTATGAAGAGGCCAACTAGACAAACAAACTGAACCTTATGGATTATCCACACCCTTCTTATTGTCCAGAAATCATTGTGTGAATACTCATAAATAAGTCTGAGTTATAGTGATCCACCAATTTTTACACGAATAAATGATGAAACCAGAAGTTTGTTCATCTACTTATTAGCAAGAAGAAGAACGTCTACCCTGGGAGCTCCCAACCATTTTTTATCTTTTTTACTCCTCAGGATGAATGAGCAAGAGGTGGAAAAAAGGTACAGTGGCCTGGAAATATTTATAGATAACTAGGCAAATCATTGGAACTTATACCAAATAGTTACGTCACAGCGCCAGCCCCTCTCATCAGTTTTTTTTGTTGAAACAAGGTAATTGGAAGTGCTAAGATCCCTCGAAAGACTCTACAATATTCGTTTAAAACATACGGAGTACAACTCTTGGTCCAGTGTACTAACACACTTTAGTGATCCACAATTATTTTTCTAGCACCATCTATGATCCATGTCTCTGAGATTGGTCGAATGGATTACGAGAAGCTAGAACTACAACACATGAGAGGGAAGACTATAAAATAAGTAATATACCCTTATGGTGCAACGAAACTCACCCAGTAAAAATCAATGATGAAGTTTCCACAAGAACCAGAATCGGTGGATGAAGGAGCAATGTGTCCCTACAAGTGGACCACAAATAAGTTAATGTTATTAGAACCATGAACAGGTATTGAATAAAAAGGAAGAACTCAACAGTTGATTAAATCCTGTCTCTAGCTCGCACTTTCAAGTACAAGAAAATGCAGAAGATGAAGCTTCCAAATATAAGTGTTGAATATATCTCTCCCAAACGATCATACACAATGGCTGGATTGAAAATACCAAACCTGAAACCAGATCAAGAAAATGAAATGAATATGTCGCATTTGGTTCAAAGCAAAATTGTTCACGCATATAAATATTACGGGGAATCAACCAAGACAAACTGCATACATGGATTGATAAATAAGAAGCTTTGTTTCAAAACTCTCCGGTGTAGCATTTTGGCAGAAGGAATTAGGGAAACAGAGTTGTCTATCAAGTACGACTTTGTATCTTGCAACAAGTCGTTGTAAATCTTTATCAATTGAAAGCTACACATGGAGCCATGGTTAAAGAGTGAAATCATGAACTTTGCACATAAATGTCCACAAAGCTGCAGAAGACATAGTAACCATTTATCCTAAACCAAATCAATCAAAAGTATTTTGTGATTTCTGATTGCCGTGTGAGTTTGGCAAGCCCATTTGTCAGATCACTCAAATTATGTTTGCGTCTTGTAGCTTATCCTCACGATAGCCAATACATAACAACTAGTATATATGAACAATAGGATAAGGATACTTTAAGAAGCTGAAAAAAGTTAGTCATGTCCATGTACTCACCACCAAAGCCCAACGTAAGTGACCAAGGTGACAATAAAAGCTGCCACACCATTTGCCTGCAATAGGCACAAGAAGACAGAAATTAATTTCCATCTAAACAAACACCTACCAACAGGTTACACCAGAAATATATTAGCGGTGCTGTTATAAGGACACTGAACCCAGTGCTAGTAACAACAGTTCATTTGGCAGACCTTGTAGACAGGACGATGTCCTGTGGGAGAGATAGGGCCTTCCACACTCTTTCCTGGTAAAAATTGCTGAAGTGCAGCCTCAAAAGCTCCATACAAAAAGATTATTTTGCATGCGGCAACTGTGGGTTTAGGCCATATGTCAATGAAACCTTGTGGCCCATGCTCCATCAAGTATTGCCAAGTTTTTGAGATGGAACCGTCAGCCTGTACCATCGTGTACCATCTGCATTGAAGCAAAGTTATACCTTGTTACTAGTACAATATCGGCTCTATCACAGTAAGACATATTGACCAAAGTAAGCACCTTAACTTCAAATCAGCGATGTGAAACTTTAACGCACTTCGGATTTATCGTCATACTGCAATACTAAATGCATTTAGTTTCTCCTCCTAGTTCTATTGCACCTATGTACTTGTTGCTCTTACCCCTCTCCCTCAAAAAAAAAAAATAGTTCCATGTCTATCAGGCGAAAATATGAAGGGGTCAGCTTCAGCCAAGCCGCCATATTGATCTTCATCAAATGGGACAAAACAATTAACTCAGAAAGATCAGACATATTTCTTGCTCCTGCGAAAAAAATGCAATTCCAAAAATCTGAATCATGTTCCGCATGTCTGTGTTGCTAATTGTACTAGGAACAGTTTATCACAAGAAAATGGAACACCGAACAATTACCTACAAAATACGGAGTAATTGATTACCCGTCCTTACACCTATGATAAACTCCCACTAAACAAATAACTGCCTCGCAGTTGGTTCCACTGTCCCTACCCCTATTAGTGCAGTCTCAACAATTTCTATCGAAGCTTAGCAACTATTACGTCCAGAGTACCAGTAATTCAAAGGCCTGAATGCCTAGACAGGTAGATTGCCAGCTAAATTGTCGCAAATGGCAGCTCCTTGCCAAAACTATTATATATCTAACACTTTCTAGTCACTTAGGCATACATTCTACAACTACTTCCAAATCTTTCGCCCGTCAAAATTACTGTTGTGCATGCTGATATAGTCAACCGGCAGCTCAACAAAAAGGGAGATGTGGGTGCAGAAGGGTTCAACTAAAAAGGAGATGCTTGTGCAAAGGCTGTTGGTTTAACTAAAGCAAGACGTGCACACAAATGGTATAAGCAGGTTTGGATCAAAGGCCAAAGAATGTTAAATTGACATCATACCGTACTTATCAAAATTCAAGATAAGTAAACAACACATCTTCTTTAGACATGATACTTGCTATGTCAATGCTTATACCATTGTGTTCCCCCATCCCCCTCCCAATAGAATTGTGGGGACCATGACCAAATAACAACACTTTTTACAATTATAGTCCCCGGCCCTCTATTGAGAGAGTAGAGAACCATGATCGCCATCCTTTCGAGCATTCCTACTAAATTTCATATGAATTCGACAAAACTCAGTCGTGTTTTAAGCGTGTTTACATATCGAATGATTATGATTTCGACAAAACCCATTCATGTGTGGCCAAGTAATGTGATCATCACGCTTCACAGCAACATAACACATAGCATTGCATTGACAAATTCTACAACCTAATAAATCAAGTACAAACCCCCCCAAGTTTTCGATATCTATGTAAAATCCCCACTTTGGAAGTTCACCAAACCCTTGAAATATCTCCCAAAATATTATCTTTCTCACTAGTCCAAACAACCCCACCCCCACCCCAAAGAAACCTATAAAATTACCCTTAAAAAAACAGATCTAAACCCTTAAAAAAACAGCAAAGTTGCATGTCACCAAAATCACACAAATTCTCAATAGAAAAAAAAAAGGACACAGAATTTTGACAATTAGTAATAATAAAGAGGAAATTAATTACAGTGGTAAAAGTTGAAACTTACAGGAGAATAACAAAGGGAGGACAAAGAGTGAGAAGTGATAACATTGAGACATAAGTCACCATTTTAGAGTGCACTGTTTCTGCTTCCCCCATTCTTCTTCTCTCCCAAACTCTCTCAAATCTATGTTTTTTTTGTTTCTTTGCCACTTTTCTGGGTACTTCGCAAACAAAAAAGATTGTTACTTTCTTAAGATTCTTTGCTCATTTCTTGATGAAGTAATTAATTAATTACCCTTGTTCTACCTTTACCAGAGAATGTCGATTTGTTGCTTCTTGGTGAAGTTTTTTAAGTGTCAGTGTTACACTGCTAGTCCACTAGTCAACTGTCAACTGCACACTTCATAGTTCATACCTTCACTTTGTGAGTTTAGTCCACATGTTTCGTTACAAATAATGAGCGACCAAATTGTCTTCTGGTCCTGAGATGGGAGATAGGTGAAACATTTTGATCAGTCGATTGAGAAACTTTTCCGAATACCATTTTATTGGGTCATATAATTGTAAAAAGTGTTGTACTTTTCAAAAAGACGGGGGTACCCTGTGCACTAAGTTGAAGTACATGGGTACCGTGTGCAAACCCCCAAATTACAGGGGTACCACGTGGATTTTCTGTAAAATTTATCTCGGACATAGCCCGGTCGCGGGCCGGGCATGCAAACTAGTTCGACTTAAAAAGATCGATCTTTTTCTATATGAAAATATTTCAAATTAAATTAACATTGAAACAAGTCCAGGTGAACAAAAAAAATGATTAAACATTGTTTTCAAATCAGATCATATTCATTCAAACCAACTCAAATCAGACCAGTTTCATTCAAATCAAATCAGATCAGAATTATCCAAATAACAATCAATGAATAATTGAATATAGTCTAATTCTAGTTATTAGTTTGTCTAAATGCATTTAATTTATCAATAAATCCAATTCAAATCAAATCAACTTAATTTCAAATAAAAAAATGCAGTTCAATTTGCACATATCCTAAATTACAAACCAAAATTAGAACTCATCAAATGGCCCAGTCCCGAAAGCCCGCAATAAAATGGGCCGGGCTTGGGCCGACCTCGTGGCCCGAAAATTGGCCTGTCCCGACCCGCTTTTAAAAATAAACGCAAATTTTTTATAATTTTATAAACCTAAGTTGTGTAAAATAGTGTAAATGATGTCGGATTATGACGAAATTGGTAATTAAATTACTCAACGTAGCAAAATTAGGCTAAATGTAGTGAATAAAGCATATTAAAATAATAAAAATATCACTATTGATAAAATAAAATATTGTAAATTATGAAAATTACATCAAAAACCTCTTTAAAAATGTATAAAAATCTATTGTTAAACTAAATATGCAAGGTAGATAATATTAATGAGTGAAGTGATAATATTAGATAATACGAGATCTTTTTAAAAAAATAGCCAAACGAGCCCGAAATGGCCCAAATAGGCCGTGCTTGGGCCGACCAATTAGGGCCGAAAAGCCCAGCCCGACCCAATCCACACACCGAATCTACGTTTTTACCCTAAACCTGGCCCGGCCATGATCACGTCTAACCAAAATATTAGGTCACCTTCCATAAAAAACAAAAAGAAAAATTAGGTCACCTTTTTGCCTTGGAAGATGAAAAAAATGGTCTCTAGATATAACAGTCCAAACAAATTGTGCCCTAAAACCCCTATTAAGTTGAGACTTGAGACTTGAGACTTAAGACACACATTTAGGGTTTTAGCCGCCATTAAACCCAGACAATCACCGAAAGAGAGGAGACAGAGAGAGAAAGAAAGAGAGGCGCAAAAATGGCGGCAACCACCATAGCAGCGCAGCTCAAAGCTCTAAAATCATATGTAAAACTTGATAATGAAGCTCCCAGAAAACCTATTACTAAACCCTCCCTTTTATTCGACCCAAAAGAGGCTGCTGACCTTGATATTGACCAAATATTTGACATATCTTTCTCTGGTTAGTGTCCCTTCTCTTTTGGGTATCCCTTTTTTTTATCCAAAGTTTCAATCTTTATGTTTGTTACTGTGATTTTTCATTTGGGTATTTTTCATTTTTTTTTCATTTGTTATAGTATTGTATTGTATTATAATATTATTGTTGTTGTTTGAATTGAGTTAGAAATATTGAGGTTTTAATTTTTGAATGATATGAGTTTTGATTGTTTTAGGAATAATTTTTCTCTAATTTAGTTAAAATTTGTTGTTGTACTGGGATATTTGAGTATCAGGGTTTGTAGGAGTAGTTGAATTTATAAGCAATTTGGGGGTATTATAATGTTTTTGCTGTGTTTCGAGATTATGCGAAAAGGCAGTCGCGTTAGTAGGAATTTTGATGTAAGCTGACACTGGTTAGTGTTGGTTTTGTATTGAGCATTTTGTTTAGTAGTTTTGTTTTTAGTTTCGATAGGTTTCTTTATACATTTGTTCGTAATTTTTGTTGTTATGTATGTTTACTAGATTGATTGATATGGCTAGGAACTTAACCTTTAATGCGATTTTCGTGTGGTTGGCTATTTGATGTCACTCTTGTGCTGCTGTTTAAAAGCTTGAATTTTGACTTTTTGTGTAAAGGGAGAGCTTAGCGGTTAGTTGAATTTGGCGTTAATTTTTCTGGGGATACGAGTTACATAGAATATGAAGGCAGGTAAAAATTAACTAAAAAGGGGTGTCATTACAGTGATTTAGCTGTTACTGGCATCATGGGCGAGAATGTCATGATTTTTGCCAGAATACGGCTTAATCTCTCTTCTTTGACATGTTATACACTTAGTAGCTCAGCCCCTTACGATAAGCGTTGTCATGGTGTCTGCCTTTTAGCTCGCAAGTTCATGTTGCAGATTACAATGAACATGTACGATTTTTTGTAGAAAGCAAAAAGAGACTGGTTTTCTGTTAAAGTCAGATTAAGATGGGGCTATTGAATTTTTATAGCCTTCACTATATTCTCTGGATCGAATTTAGTGAGCTACACTGTTGTGAATGCCATTGTCTGCTTGTTGCGAAATTGTTATTTCCTCTAGTGTGCTGACTATGGTACCATCTGCTTGTGATTATAGGCTTTGAAGTTCTAGTAAATCTTGATGAGCGGTTCCGAAAGTACAAAAACGATCTCTTTGATCCCAAAAGCAGAGAAGTGGACAGAGAATTGTTGTCTGGTGAAGAAAATAAGCGTATCGATGAAACTATTAGCTCATACTTGCGGTTGCTCTCTGGTTATCTTCAATCGCCTTCCGCATTCAAGTCTCTTGAATATTTGGTTCGTCGATACAAAATTCATTCGCTTAATTCTGAGGAGCTAATCCTATGTACACTCCCGTATCATGATACACATGCTTTTGTTCGAATAATGCAATTAATCACTTTTGCTGGTAGTCGTTGGAAATTTCTTGATGGTGTCAAAACATCTGGTGCACCACCTCCAAGGGAGGTTTTTGTCCAGCAATGCGGACGTGACTTGGGTGTTCTGGAAATTATATGCAATTATGCAACTCCTACTAAAAAGCATCAGCCTTCATCGGCAGTGATCAGTTTTAGCACAGCAGTTGTGGTGGAGGTTTTGGGCTCGCTTGCAACTGTTAATAGTGAAATTGTCCAGAGAATTCTTCCTTTCCTGAACTCTGGTCTTCAAGCTGGTGGTAAAGGGTCTTCAGACTACAAGGCTGGCACACTAATGATTGCTGGTCTGTTGGCAAAGAGAGCTGCATTGTCTCCCAAGCTGGTCGGTGGCTTGGTTCGATCAGTAGCTGAGTTGGCTCGTGCAGATGCTCAAGTCTCAGCAGATTCGAAGTGGGTTGAGTTGTCAATTATGGCGTTAGTCAACATAGTGCAGTTGCAATGTGTAGAAACATTTCCTAAAAAGGCCGTCAATATTCTCAAAGAAATTGGAGAGCTCCCTGGAATTCTCTTACAATTGACAACAAGGTTCGATATTGACAAATTTCTGATGTTGCTCTTGGAGTCTCTTATCGATTACAGTAGCTCTGACAATAGCTGTAAACTGGCTGTGGTATCTATTGTTGATACTGTTACTATCAGTGGCCTTGTTCGAGGTGTAGTCTTTCGATTTTTCTCTTCATGTTTACGCTTGTCACAAAATGCTGATGCCTCAGAATTGTCAGAGCTAGGGAGCTGGGCTAAGCAATTTTTGCATCTTCTAGATAAGAAGTATCCTGATGAGTTCCGCGCTGCTGTTCGTGAATTCTTGGACAATAAAAAATTGCAGCCAAAGGGTGAAAACTTTGTCATTGAGGGCTTGTGCAATATTCTTGATGGAAACTTGAGGTCAAATAATGCCTTTTCAGATACCAGGATTTGGTTTACACTTGAACATCCAAAGGCTGAAATCAGACGGGCCGCACTATCTAGCCTCGACTTGTCCATGATTTTGAATGATGATGTAACATCACAGAGGTTGGTTAATGTACAATTGGCTGTTGGTCGCTGTCTCACTGATGATGATTTGAGTGTTGTTCAAGCAGCTCTGTCTCTTGATAAATTGTCTGATCTGTTAGAGTCATCTTGTCTCCTTGAGACATTCAAGACTTTGCTTCCGAGGTGCACAGGGATTTTGTGGTCAAGTGAATCAAAGGATCATCGGTTAGCTGGTGAGGTCGCTATTTCATGCTTGAAGCATTTGGCTTCCTTGTCAAGTGACCGAAGTGATCTGCTGGAGGGAATAGCTATGTTAATACTCCCACTCCTCATTGTTTTCCCCAAAACACAGATGGTAAACCTGCAGGCCCATGAATTGGCTAAAAATATGAAGTTCCCTTTCTTCAGGGATCTGGTATCTGCTTCAGACCTAAAAAGGGACCTAAAAAAGAAAGCAGTGAAGGAGTGGGTTCCTGTGGTTAATATGTCTACTGTTGGCAGCTTGGCAAAAGTTTTCTCAACTGATAGCGAGCAATTTATGCCTTGGCTTATCAGATGTTGCATTGATTCAGAATTGTCAAAGACTTTATTCTTCTTGGTCCTAAAGCAGTCATTTATGATGCAGAAGATTGCTTCTCATCAGTTTTCTAATTTGTATGAAGCTTGCTTTGCATTTCTTAAGACGGAGTGGAGATCTCTTGAGGATATTGGAGACTTTTCTTGTGGCCAGGATTTCAATAGTAAAATTCTGGATTCAGATGACTTGTACCTTCTAGACAAGTTTGGTGAAACCAGTATCAAGAACTTGAATGCAAAGATTCTAGTATTTGTGTTTTGGAGAATAATGAAGGCATTTATCTCTATGATGCCAGCTGATGTTAATGTGGATGATGATGGAGAATGGATTTCCACTCTGCGGGATCTGTATGTCTTCTTTGCCGAATCTAGTTTGAAGCATGTTTTTAAGGAACACCGGCATTACCTTGTTCAGAACACAAAGTTTTCTCCGATACGTTTTCTCTCAACCTTCATCAGTGCTCAAGGAGTCTCTTCGCATGTACAAATTGAGAGTCTCCATTTACTTACCATGCTATGCTCCCAGGCGGATGAAGGTTCTGCCTTGCAGCTTTTAGCTGGTTTCCCACAGATTCTTGTCCCATTATCTAGTGATATACAGGATGTCAGATCAGCAACCATGATATATGTCGAAGAACTTAGCTCCTTGAGTTCCCGAGTTAAACATGTGGGCAACAAAAAGGGGAACAGTGATTCTTGGGGTTTCTTTCTGGATGAACTTCTAAGTCTGCTGGTGCAGCAGAGGAAGTTAATTCTGTCAGACAGAGAATTTCTGCCTTCACTCTTGGCATCAGTACTTTCCTCGAGCTTCCATAGCCTTTTGGTTCCAAAAGATATTGGTCAGAAGTTTGAAAAATCTAAAGTTGATGGAATACTTGCTTTCATATTAGGCTCTGCAATGAAACTTCCTGGATATGCAAAGCTGAAGGTGCTGTCGCTTTTGAAAGCGGTGGGTGGTGCCATTATGCGTGTGACAGACGTCAAATCTTTATTGTGTGAACTTCTGCAGAGGCGTAGTGGTTATCACCTTAGGGGTGATGGAACGTACCAGGAGTTGTCAAGCATTGATGTAGATATTCTCTGCCTTCTGATTGTAATATGTTCCATGCCCACATCACTTGACATACGTATTTTAGAAGAGCATCTGTTGCCCGCACTGTGGATTGATGATATGGGGTCAGGTGATACTGCTTTGATACGTCCGTGTGTTACCTTTCTGGAGAAGCTCAACGGAAATCTGTATAAAAGCTTGAGTGCTGAGATGCAGCTAAAGCTTTTCCAGCGACTAGTGCTTCTGTACCATGATGATAACAATGATATTCAAAATGCCACTAAAGAAGCATTACTGTGTTTGGATATATCTTGTTCAACTGTATCTCAAATCTTGGACTCTATCGCTGTACCTGAAATTGATACCACTGAGTTTTCAGACCGTAAAAGGAAGAAGTCTAGGAAGGATGAGCCTGCTGTGTCCTTAGGGGACAAAAATGCTCCACAGTTTCTGAGTTCCCTGCTTGATGTGCTCCTGTTAAAGAAAGACATGGAAAATCGAGCCCTTCTTCTACAGCCTCTTTTCCAGCTTCTTGAGAGGGTCTTTACTAATAAGTGGGTTGCTTCTGTGTCTGGTGCTTCTCAAACGACATTATGTTACATTCAACAGACTCTGCTGCTTATCCTTGAGGATATAATTGCTTCACTTCCAAGAGATGGGCCACAGAGTGTTGAGATTTTTGATAAATTTGATGCTGCGCTGCTTGTTCACTGTGCTCGATCTGCAACAGATTTTACTACTTGCAATCATGTGTATTCACTTTTCGCTGCAATTTCAAAGGTTGAACCTTTCAAGGTCTTGCAGCATGTTCCTGAAATTCTTGTTGTTCTTGGTAAATCCACTGTTGGCCATGATGATAGCCATTCGAAGCGGGTATTTGAAGAGTTTATCTCAACTGTTGTTCCATGCTGGTTATCGAAGATGGATGGTGCCGAGAAGTTGCTCCAGATCTTTGTAGATGTGATGCCTGACGTTGCTCAGCATCGGAGGCTGTCAATTGTTCTACACCTCTTGAAAACTCTTGGAGAAAGCAGTAGTCTGGGTCCTTTGCTAGTCCTCCTCTTCCGTTCATTTGTTTCGAAAGAGAGGATTTCTTCTCTTGACTATGAGACAGCAAATTCCGACATCGTAAACTCTCTAGTCCGAACAGAATGGGAATTTGATTTTGCTGAACAGATCTGTGAACAATATGCTAGCATGATTTGGCTCCCATCCCTTGTTTCTATGCTAAAGCAACTGCAGGGAACCTCCCAGGAGGATCTTAAACATTTTTTGGTGTTGCTATGTGCGTTGAAGTTTAGTATGGGGAAGCTGCAAGATCCTGAGTTTGTCTTCAAGCTACAGTCTCTGGAAGATATGGACACAATTCAGGGAACTCTTTGTGAGCTCATGGTGCAGGCTGTTTCGTGCTGGCAACTCGTAGACTTGAGTAGAAAGAAAGTATCACTTCCAGTGACTTTAAAAAAGGACCTAAAAGAGCTTGTTCATGCTGTTGTTATGAAGATCACTAAGGGAATGCTCCCTTCAACCTTTTTCCAAGGTATCAAGAATTTGATTGTCCTGTCAGACAAAGATGCAAAGAAGAAGGCCCTGCAGGTTCTTTGTGAAACACTGAGAGATTCTGGCGCTGTGAAATCTAAAAGAACTAGGGAGCCTAATATGCGTCTAATAGGCTCTCGGAACCATCTTGATAGAAGTGATTTGGAATCATTTAGTGCACTGTGCTCGGAAATTTTGCATTTACTTGATGATTCGCGTAATGATCTTACTGTTCCTGTGAGACTGGCTGCAATCTCAGCGTTGGAAGTTTTAGCCAATAGGTTTCCTTCCAATCATACAGTTTTCAGCAAATGTCTACCCTATGTTGTCAGAAATATCTCGTCAGATGATGATGCTGTTGTTGCTTGTTGCCTTCGGACGTCTGGTACACTAATCAGTGTCCTGGGGCCAAGAGTACTGCCTCAGCTTCCTCAAATCATGAAAAATGTCTTGCAGATGACTCAAGAGGTCTCTCCATCATTGGTCGCCGACAATGGGAATCGTGCAACTTCAAATGATTTGGTTATGCTATCTATAGCTGTCACCTTGGAGGCACTTGTCGACAATCTCGGTGCATTTTTGAGCCCCTACCTTGGTGATATTATAGAGATTCTGGTGCTGAATCCATACTGTCTATCTGAGTCCAATGCAAAATTAAAATCCAAGATCGATAGTGTAAGGAAGCTACTGAGTGAGAAAGTTCCTGTAAGGCTTGCTTTACCTGCCATGCAGAATGTTTATGTGAAAGCTGTTGAGTCGGGGGATCTCAGCTTGTCTGCTGTTTTTGAGCTGCTTAAGAATTTTGTTAGTAATATGGACAAACCATCAGTCAATGGTTTCCATACAAACATCTTCCAATTCTGTTTGCTGGCTCTTGATCTTCGCAGTCAATGGCTTGCTTCACTTGAGAATATAAATGCAGTGGAGAACCATGTCATTAGTGCCATGATTTTGTTGTCAATGAAGATGACTGAGAGTATGTTCAAGCCTCTTTTCATCAGCAGCATTGAATGGACAGAATCAAAGTTGGAAGATGATGATAAGGCTGCAGGAAAAACTATCAGTAGAGCCGTTTCATTTTATGGATTGGTTAATAAGCTTGCTGAGAACCACAGGTCAGTATTTTTTTCCCTCATTGAATTGCTTCCCCACGCTGTGGTCATGTTAGTTCGGCTTCTGCGTGTTAATTACTATAATTGTGAATGAACTGGTAAATTTAGTTTGAATTAACTCTGGCTGCTACATTTCCATTTTCCATTCTATTTTGCCAGTTTATAAAAAGTGGGTATTGTAGCATACAAGATAGCAATGAATTAAGAACTTTAAAAGCACTGTGGAAAATGAGAACCTCTTTACGTAAAGCTACGACAGTACTGCATTTACATATTGGTATGTGTCATAGTTTGACATTTCATAATGCGCCTAAAGTCAAGGTAAGACGGGCTACATGTGTGCCACTGGCATATCATTGTTTGTATTTGATTGACGTCTTTAATCAGTTGGCAACTGCAAGACATGATTTATCCACCAGTTTATATCATATTTATGTTATTCGTTGGATTTATTTTTCACATATATTCCAAATTGAAGGGGCCTCATTGCTTTTGCAAGACATGTACTGCTTGTGCTTCTCTTACGCAGATTGTGACCTTGGACTGTGACATTCACGCAGGTCGCTTTTTGTACCCTATTTCAAATATTTGATTGATGGCTGTATCAAGTATCTGACTGATGATGATGGCAAGACTGGTCAATTGAGGAAAAAGAAGAAGGCGAAGCTTCAGAAATCTGAGAATGGAGAAATTGTTGCAAATGATGTTTCATCACTTGACAAGTGGCATTTGAGGGCGTTGGTCTTGTCATCTCTTCATAAATGTTTCCTATATGATGCTCGATTTGATACTGGGAGTCTGAAGTTCCTGGATTCGACAAGGTTTCAACTTCTATTGAAGCCCATTATCTCGCAGCTTGCTGTTGAACCACCAGCTTCTCTTAAAAATAACCCATATTTACCATCTGTGGAGGAAGTAGATGATATACTGGTTTCATGTGCTGGCCAAATGGCTATAACAGCAGGTTCTGATCTTCTGTGGAAGTCCGTGAATTATGAGGTAAATGCGATGACTTTTATCACACCCACTACCCAATTCATCTTGAACAGCGTTTTAAAATCCTGTACTTCAATTTGCTATCTTTGCAGGCATTAATGCAAACCAGAAGTGAAATGGTGCGGTCCCGTCTTTTGGGCCTAAGAATTGTTAAGCACCTCGTTGATAGTTTCAAGGAGGAGTTCCTGGTGTTATTGGCTGAAACAATCCCTTTCCTGGCTGAGCTATTGGAGGATGTGGAGCTGCCTGTTAAAACACTTGCTCAAGAAATACTCAAGGAGCTGGAGTCTATGAGTGGCGAGAATCTTCAGGAATACTTTTGATGATTTGTCAGGTAAACTAGTTTTCCGTGCTTGATTATTGTAGGAACTTGTTTCATTGGATGGTTCTAGTCTTGTTCTGTATATATGCTTCTGCACTACAGAGCACGAGTGTCACAAACGGTGATGCGTGGCGAGATAAGGCCCATAAGGGTTAGTGCAGTGGTAAGTGGGACTGTATTGGGTTCTTTTGAGTGTTGGAATAAAGCGACATTAGGCGTTGAACAACACCAACAAGTTGTGTGTAAACTTAAATTCTCAATGAGTTAATTATCAAGTTAGAGCTATATATCATCAAGTGCCTCAATTCTTTCATTCTGAAAGAACGCTCAATTTCAAAGCTAATTGAATTTCTAGCTTAATGTAGTCTTGTTCTGATTTGCAGGTCTCAACTGGCAATACTGCAAAACTGCGTCTGAGCTACAGCAGGCGCTGAAAGGTGATCATCTACTCGCACGTCCTGAAGGTTATGTGTTTGACGACTAGGGAGATAAACTGGTGTCTAGAGATGATGCTTGAAACGGAGAAGGGGAAGGAGAATCAATTGGAAGTTCGCAGCATCAACTTTCTGGACTGGAACTTCTCCGAGAGGCAATGCTGCACGAGTTAGTCACTTGAATTTGAAGTTCGCGCTATCGTTACTATCTGTCTCAGTTTAGTTCTATCTTGTCAGCTTTCTGTTTTTCAGTAGTAGCTAATGATGCCATCAATTTTGGGTATGTCTTTCCAACATTTTTGGTCATGTTTCTTCCAAGTTTTGACTAGTTTCTTGTATTCACTACACATTCGCATATCAGAATTACTTCGAGCTTTGTGTGAGAGTTGTATAATGGTGTCGTCACCAAATTCAATTTTCGAAGACAAAGCAGTTGCGATCTTCGATTCTGATGGAGAAGAACTAGTGTTATATCGTACTGTTTTAACATATTTTGCCTTGCAATATGGTTCTACTTGTACTTGACTCAAATCCGAACTAGAGAAAACTACCTGTTTTTTTAAAAAAAAAAGTAAAAAATAAAAAAACTTCTGTCAAGATGTTCTGATGCGACTGTCAAAAGTAACGTATCTCATGAGGATCAAGGTTGGCCTAGTGGTTAGGAACTCAACCTGCATGGGGGATGTCTCGGGTTCAAATCCTCGTACCCCCATCCCCGCAACATTAGTTGCTCCTTTGTACCAAAAAAAGTGACGTATCTCGTTTGTTTCGTTTTCTCAACACCAAACATGAGATGCAGGCTGGAGCAGCTTCATGGGAAAAAAATGACATTCTTAGTTCAAGTAACATATGTTTCATAGATTATTCTGCTTCCTCATTCTCTGGTTATCATTACTGTGACACTCTTAATGTTGTACTGAGATCAGATTACCCGGAGATGGTATAGTGCCAGTTGGGAAACGATTATTTCCGTGGCTTTCTGATTTTTGCAGTATCTGAGACTGACGCTGTTCGTCTTCTCCATTCATGATTCATAGGATTTTTTTTTGGACCGAGGTCATGATGATCATACATATGAAGCTTAGCATTTGCGTCAGTGTTATACCTTAGCCGATACAGAATTCTAGCTTCTATCTGTATATTTAGTAGCTGCATGCTGTTCCTGTTACACCTACATGTTTTTCAGTAAACTGTCAAAAGTTCTGAAATTTCACCAACCAGTCATGTCTATGTTGAAAAGCAAAGCAGAAACCCACAAATCGGCGGCCATTGTTTCAAGTCATTGGACTTTACAGCACCTCACAGAGACTGTTAGGTCCATAGCTACTATTCAAAACTGCCCAATTCTGTGTGTCAGCATCTGACCAAGTACATAAGATTTGATCCTTTCAATAAGAAAACCTTTCCCACATTTGAAAGCTTCAAAACCAAGACAAGGGCAGGGGAGGTGACCCCCAGAGACAGTGAAGTTATGAAGGATGTGGAAGCAGATGATTATTTATCATCATCTTCATCGCCAAAAAGGCGGTCTCTAACCCCGCTTCCTGTCAGCACAGGGCCAGACAATGAGAAGTACTCTTTCTCTCCCTCATCATCACTGTCGCCACCAGTTTCACCACCTAGCTCCTCCTGTACATCAGCTGAGAGCCTCTACCTGATGCATCCTTACAGGCTCTCTACCTCAAAAAGTGTACCTGCCCCTTCAAGCTTTTCTGTGGATCAGATTCAGTCTATGGGTGATTCATATCCTCAAAGCACTTCCTGTCTTAAAGAACTGTAAGTTCATTGTTTTTGATACAGAAATAGAGTTTTCGTACATTCAACCTTCTTTTACCTTGCCATAGGCGTGAGCCTTTGAGGCACTGTGTCACAGTCCGCAATATAAAAGGGCGGATTATCACACACTGTTGTTGTCGTTGCAGCTGCTGTTAAATTTAGCAAAAACTGATGTAGATGACATTAGGAGATATAAACAGAAATAGAATGCAATAGCTAAGCTCAATTTGTTAAAATAGAAAAGTCTGCCCTTAAGTTTGACTTGTAGTTGGTTACTATAACTTAAAAACTTATAAGTGGAGTGGCAGACCAGTTAGACAACCAATGGTCAATTCACTTTCCATTTCCACCCCTTAAAAGCAATTTTAAGATTGAAGTATCGGGTAAATTAAATCGCAAGCTGAATTACGTGACTTTTTCAAAAGCTAGTAGATTTTCCGATTAATCGATGTTTGTTACGAGATTGCAGGCTGGAGTGGTTTTTACTGAGATGCTGTGTTTTTTGCTCATGGAACCTAAACTCCCCCTCAAAACCCCATCAGAGATAGACCCGGTTTAAGACCTCAAGTCATTGTTATGTGAGTGGTTCATTTCTACAGCTCACCATGCCAAGAGTCGTAGTAAATTTGGTACAATGAGGCGCAAATGTCAATAACACGAAGGCCAATGTTCGGAAATATATAAGAATGCATTCGAGTTTATACTAGACGGAGTATTGGGGATGCCTGTATTGTGGCTTGAAAGATGAAAGATGGATGTACATCAGTACATGAATGATCTGGGTGTATAGTATGAGAAGTTAGTTATCAGGCTGTATATGTTCTTTTTGTTTCTTGTAACTGTCATCTATTTTGTTTGTCAAGCCTCAACTCTCATATGTATACTGTATACAGTTTTCACATTCAAGTTGAGGTAAGGCATAATGGTGATTTGGAGGTCTGAGATGAACTGTTATCGTACCAATCTGAAAGCTTCTCCATGGGTGGTTTTCGTACATAACTTGCTCATTCACCCGAGAAAGAAACAGTATCATAGATCGGAATTCCAGGCCTTTGTACAGATTCATAAGAGCTCATATTTGCAACTTTTAGAATCCAATAAAATTAAATCTTCTGTATCTGCAACAAGTTTCTAAACCTACACAGATCTTAAATATTTCTCATTACAAAATGTCAACAGTATCACTGTTGGTTCTGCTGTCTTTGTTGAAAGTTCTGGAGATTTTGGTTTGTATTTTGAAGAGGTAACATATTAGACTGCATATTTTGAGAATTCTGGGGCATACTCCCGAAATTGCCCTGCGGAATTTGCTGCTGCTGCTGCTGCTGCGATAAAGACATCATGCTGGAAGAATTTGCTCCCATGTTGAAAACTGCAAGGAGTTAAGGCCATGAATTCACACAAACATACACACCATATGCAGACAGATCCAACCAATGATATTAAGGCGAGCTGAACAAAAAAGATGAGAACGACATACTCTGATCACTTAGCATCTGGGATGGATGAGTCCTCTGAGGATTTCCACCAGCTAAGGGAAACTGAGAGTAAAACGAACAATCAAAATGCAGTCCCGTATAGAAAGTAGAAACAAGTTTATAAAATGTGAAAACGGAAAAAAATTCCAAGAGAAAATTTATCACATATTGCACGTGTCCTATAAAAAGCTGACTAAAACTGCTCCAAATTACTACACAATCACCCTTTCACTGTTCCACGCAGCCCAAATCTAAACTGGATTCCCAGTGGAAGGTAAGTCCCGTGCGACCATGATTTGCATTGGCAACTTGATTAGAAAACGTAACAGAAAAAATTGCATTTCTGACACTAAAAAGCTTACAAATTGAGAAACGGGGAAATTCATTAAAAAGGACAAAAGGGAAATAGGGAGGAAGTATCACACTTACAATTTACAAGCCCTTGCCCCTTAGGTTGAGAGTAACTAAAAAGAATAAATGTTCTGAGCTATAATTTGTCAAGCAAAGCCTTTTGACTGAGAGTATTGGCATACAATCATTTAATTCCATAATACCCCACTATAGTTATGAACAACTCACATGAAATTAACTAAAGGTGATGCCATAGAGTATTGACAGCAGATGATCACCTAATTCAATAATATCCCACTATAGTCATAAACAAATCCCTTTGTATCAACTAAAGGTGATGCAATAATCATACCATAAAACTACCAAAAGCAAACTGCTGCCTGATACGAAGTACTACTTATGACTGAACAAAATGTTTCCATTCACAGTTCATTTGTGATTATTTACCAAGTTATAAACTTCTTTCATAAAAGAGAAAGATTGAAGAAGCCTCGATAAACAAGGCCCATTTAAGAGGGTTGGTCCAGTAACGGTTGGCTTAATCTCATACATGAATCTTGAGTTTGCTGCTGCACTAATAGCATGAGCCCACTCATACTGATGAGATATGAACAAACAGACTTCACAGCCTCAAAGTTAATCTAATACAAATTGTAGCATATTACTTATTGACCATTGTCATAATTGAATTTAAGCAAGTCCGAATTCCTTACAAACTTTAAAAACATGCCTCAGTTAAGAGTTTCTACAACCAGTTTGCCAAATTTTGTTTTTTTTTTTCCGACGTCACCAGTGTGCCAAATTTGAAAGTATCATTAGATAAAGAAATGAGTTACCACCTACTAGGTCAATAACAAAATTTCCCCGGTGCCTCAAAGATTTCCGCTATATGCAAGGTGGGGGGGGGGGGGGGGGGTGTCAATTGTATGCAACCTTACCCCTAAGTTGAAAACACAAAGAGGTTGTTTTCAGATGACCCATAATGAAAATTGCGTCAAGAATTGGACCGACCAACTACTACTTCACAATACAAGAATCACGTAACAATTATGTGAGCCACTTTGCTTTATTCCATCTATATTTATATTCCTAAACCAAAGGATAGGGAGTCTTTGGCTCCACCAAGTATGGAAATACCTCCTACTATATCAGTCATCATAAATCAGAGCAAGAGTAATTTGATTTAAGAATGTCAAAAAGAATAACCTGCATTCTTGGAAGTAATGACTGTGATGCCATCGCGGCTGACATGTTTGAAATCTGAAAGAGAAGAGAATCAATATGAGTAATTCTTTAAAGGGTGAAGCATGTAATCCAATTTCCTTAAAATGTAAAGGGCAGGACCAACCCATTTTATAAAAAGCAACCAAGCACAAAAAAATAGACGATCCAGATGCCACACACATTGGCAGATAGCAGACAGGTTAGATATAAATCATAATACATGTTCAACAAAATAGAACACCAATAATATATAAAGATCAATCTTGTCGTGGTCACAAGAATCTTTGCCGCAGAACCATTGAGATGTATACACACATATATAGTATACTATCTACTATTGCAGCTGAAAATTCTGCTGATAATAACGTCAAAAGTGATATTTAAGACTTGTACTATCCATCAAAAAGCACATTGTTATGTTAATCAGGAGAGCATGTTGATATCTTGGTGCACTTGCGGCAGTTGTCCTCTAAAAGAAAATTTTCAATTTCCTCCTAAGAGAACCAGAACAGTTTGGCAATCAAAAGCCGTCAGGCAAACAGTGAAAGGCCTAGACATGCTTCCTAAACTGTCATCATCTACAGATTGGGTGAATGGAGGTCTACAGCTATCTTCCCAGAGTCAAGTCTCTATTGCTAAAGACATCTGTTGTCATAGCTTCCTGACTTCCAATGCCAAATTCAACGTTGGCCAAAATCAGGTTTGCCATTTGACAGAAAGAGCAATGTTGAGAAATTTCTGGCTGATACCATCCACATGTAGCTTAAGAGAAGAAAAGAGGTCAGTGGATGTAGTCACAGATTAAAAAAGATTTCCAACTTGGTATCTCTTTTTCAGTAGACTAGAGAAGAGGCAACAATATCAGCCTCTGGAGTTCAGGTATCATTGGCAATCGTGCAACAAAAAATCTAACTCAAAGGATCACTAATAAAGGTTCTACAAATCTCTAATTGGTAGTCTTCTGTACAGTGGGTAAAGTCTTCCTCTAACATAAGATCTATCTATCTTTCTTTCTTTCTTTTCTTTTTGGTTGTAAACCACCATTACGGCGTTCTTGACTAAGTGTATATGTTTCTCTTCCATCAAAGAAAATGGTCTTTATGTTTCTCATTAATTCTATCGGTCAAGAGCATATTTAGAGTTTATATCTTCCCTTATGCAGGAAAGATTATTAGCCCATTTTCAACATCAGAAACAGATACTATTACTCAAATCATAGTTGATAATCATTTTGGCTTTCAATGGTGAAATGAAAATGACCAAGATTCTGTGCATAGGTTGACAAAAAAGGAAGAGGTCAATTAAGTTTAGAAGATCTCAAGTCATCATGTTAAATTCATATCACAAATTGAGGTTACCCGAGCTGCATTTCTCTATCCAACGATCTCCTGATAGTTCCATATCGCTTGTCAAGTGAAACATAAGGATGACTGTTTTTTATTTGTTGGGTGCAGCGGGAGTCAACAATGGTAGTTTTGATGCAAACATGTTCCAAACCCAACATTAGTACCATCCCTCAAACAAGCTTACTGGCTAAGCTAGTTGACATCCGCAAAGTTATTAAATCATAAGTAGGTTTGGAACTTTATATGAAGTATTTGGGACTTGGGATATTTGGTTGAGTTACTAATTCATCAAGTTAATAAGACTATGATGTTGTAGCAATAGGCTTTCTCCGACCAACTTGGGAGATTGGCTTGGATTTTCAGAGAGGGATGGTTGAATTTTCCGCGAGTGCCTGCCTAGTCAGCACTCAGGATAATGCTTTCAGCCTCTCTATAGGCCCATGTCAAAGGTATGTTCCGGACAGAGGTAACATGTAGTTAAGGTTCTTTGTTTCTGGTTTCGAAACTCCAGTGGACCTATGGTCATGCTATGTGCTTTCGACTATGGTATTGGGTGTTCGTTAATAAAACATTTCTCTTTTGAAGGTCTATTCGGCAGTACACTAGTAGGCCGTAGAATGTATGGTTCAACTACGTCAAAAAGCTAACGTGCACATTTGGCAGTGAAGCTTCAGAATAGCTATTGGAGTAGAAGGTAGAATTATAGGAGCATTTTATGAAATGCTACTTGGCATTTCATGGTTACAACCTACGAGTAGCATTTCATATATTTTACACCAAAATTACCCTTAAACTTTATTGTGACAAATATGATTTGACTTCTCTTTTGTAATTTTGTTACTTCAAGAGCTATGTTTGCCAACAGGATATTCGGAACAACTTGTTTATCAACAAACTACTAAAAGCTAACAGCTGCTGAAAACGCTACATGCTACTTAAACAGCCACCTGCTACTAAAATAGCTACAATTACCCAGCAAAACCTAAGAAGATATAGGAGCCAGGGAGAGGGTGGTTTAAAAAGTTGAAACCAGGAGACTCAAACTGAAACATTAGTATACTCTCAACTGGAAGCAGTATCCCCTCCAAGAAATAACGAAAATGCAGAACACAATTATTTCGTTCATATATGAGTTAAGGCTATAAAACACACTTAAATGGTATCTTACATTGTGATGCGTCAGGCACTTTGCATAAAGGCATGGAAAACTACACAGCACATATGTATAATGCATTTCATATGAAGCAGATTATAGCATGATCGTTCAGTACTCAAAAAGAATAACATATCAGAAGATGATTTCAAAATCTGAGTCATAATCTGAAATTGAGAGTTCATGTTCTACCATAGAAGCATTGGGCGAGTTCTGAGCAGCATTGAATAAAGCTGTATTGGCTTGTCCAGAATATTGCCCCATATGGCGATTCAGCTGGCTTCCTTGGTTAAGTTGACTTTGCCCAATTCCATGCTGCATGTGTCCAGTGCCTAGCTGCCTACCTTGAAATTGTTGACTCGCTATTGGTTGAGAAAACTGCATCTGGTTCTGGCCTTGCATCTGATAGCATAAACAGACAAGTTAAAAGAATCTCAAGTAAAGGCAGGGCTACTTCCATCTGCAGCTGATAACATACATAAACAAGTTAAAAAAACAGAAAATTAACTAAATAAGTAAAAAGCATAAAATACTCAAAGACAAAACGACTCATATCTGCAGATTGGTTAAAAAATAAATAATACAAGGGAGAGGTTGAGGGAACATGTCCAAGGTGCAGAATGTGGGCCACTAACAAGTTCTAGAAGAGAAAAGAGAGCTACTCGCAATTAAGGAGACATGAAAGACTTTGTATCAGACAAAGCAACTATGCTCCGAATTCTCACATGCTACCTATAATGTATTATCTGTGAGATAATTTGTATTTCCAGCACTAAATATGCATCTAGCATATTTTGGAAATTACTTGAAGTTCTGGAGTTCTCTAGTTTTCTAATAATCTGTCAATCTCTCATTTAATGTGTCCTAGGAAATATAAGATAATAGTTGTACTCCTAGTTCCTAGGGTAGCTCTAGAATTATCTGTAGAGCCTATATAAGGCAGCCTAATCAAATGTCTAATAAAGTAATCTGATTCATGATAAAATAACTAAGAGCAGCAGCTCAACTTAAACAAAACCCTTTTCAAAATACTTTATCTTCTACCCTTATCACCAACAAATTTGGTATCAGAGCCAGCAATGGCATCCACAACCCCTACTACAATATTTGCTTATTCCCCTAGCCAAATACCCATCTTCGAAGGATTACATTATGACTACTGGCATAGCCAAATGAAGTTTTTCTTCATATCCGAAGGCTTGTGGCAATTAGTTGAGGATGGCTATGAAGACCCGCCTGCTGATCGGACAAATTGGACAAATGCGCAACAAGCAAGGTATAAAGAAAATGTGAAAAATGATGCTAAGGCACTTCACTTTATTCATCAAGGAGTGAGCAAGACCATATATCCTAGAATATATGGCATTTCAAAGGCTAAAGAGGCATGGGAGATTCTTCAACAAGAGTTTCAAGGCAATGAGAAGGTGATTTCCATCAAACGTCAAACTGCTTGGAAGAAGTTTGACAATTTGTCTATGGAGGAGAATGAATCAGTTCGAGATTTTTGCTCACGGGCAACAGAGATAGTTAATCAAATCAAAAGTTGCGGAGATACCATTCCGGAGCAAAGAGTTGTTGAGAAAATTCTTAGAAGTTTAACCTCTACATTTGACCATGTTGTGGCAGCGGTTGAAGAATCAAAGGATTTATCAAAGCTATCCATGTTTCAGCTAATGGGTTCACTAGAAGCTCATGAAGAAAGGATACAAAAGTCAGCAAAACAGCCACTCGAGCAAGCATTTCAATCTCAAGTGAATCTGTCCAGAAGCACGCAATGGAAGAAAGGGGGACAATTTCAAAAGAAGGGGCAACAAGGACAAGGCGTTCGTGAGAATAATTCTTTTGCTCATGGCAAAGGCAGAGGAAGGAGAGGAAACCAGCAGCAAAGGACCAGAAATTCCAGCCCATATTGCATTATTTGCAAGAAATCAGGTCATGAGTCCCGTGATTGTCGCTATAGATGCAAAAGGTGTCGAATTCCAAATCACTCTCAACGGGATTGTTGGCATCAAAACAAGGAGGAGAAAAATGAAGCAAATTTCCTCCATGAAGAGGAAGGCGACCAAGTGTTCTACACTTGTTTGAACGTGGAAGAGAAGTCTGACAAGGTTTGGTTTCTAGACAGTGGTTGTAGTAACCACATGACAGGAGATAAAGATATATTCACACAGCTTGACACAACCCACAAGAGTCAAGTCACTCTTGGAGATGGAAAATCAGAAAGTGTTGGAAGGCAAAGGAACCATTTCTGTGGCATCTAAGTCTGGCAACCAGAAGTACATAAATGACGTTCTCTATGTACCACGTCTTGCCCATAATCTTCTAAGTGTTGGGCAGTTGGTACAGAAGGGCTACAAAGTGGTTTTTGATGGCGGTGCTTGTGAAATCATTGACAAGAAGACAAAGGCTGCAATTGCAAAAGTTAGAATGAGTCGAAATAAAGTCTTTCCTCTGGTTATGCCAAGTTGTACCAAGGTTGCGTTGAGTAGTGAAGTTCTTGATGAATCACACCTATGGCATCTGCGATATGGTCATTTGCATCAGAAAGGGCTCCAATTACTCAAGCAAAAAGAAATGGTGATGGGACTTCCAGAAATCAAGGGCCAAAAAGGCGTATGTGAAGGCTGCATATATGGCAAGATGCATCGCTTCCCATTTCCGAAAACATCTTGGAGGGCAAAAGCACCACTGGAGCTCGTCCATGCTGACATTTTCGGTCCTTCAAGAACTCCCTCTTTAGGTAACAAAAGATACTTTCTTTTGTTTGTGGATGATTATACTCGGATGATGTGGATTTATTTTCTTGATAAGAAGTCAGAGGCCTTTAGTGTTTTCTTGCAATTTAAGTCTCTTGTTGAAAGGCAAAGTGGCTTTCTAATGAAGACACTTAGAACTGATCGTGGTGGAGAGTTTATCTACAAGCCATTCATGGAGTATTGTAAAAAGGAGGGCATTCAAAGGCAACTCTCTGTTCGGTACAGCCCCCAACAAAATGGTGTCGCCGAGAGGAGGAACCGAACAATTGTTGAGATGGCTCGAAGCATGCTAAAGGGAAAAAGGCTACCAAATAGCCTATGGGCAGAAGCTGTTCACACAGCGGTGTATATCCTAAATCGATCACCAACAAAGTCAGTTCGCAACAAAAACTCCATTTGAAGCTTGGAGTGGGAGAAAACCAACTGTTGGACATCTTAAGGTGTTTGGCAGCATTGCATATGCTCTAGGTCAGTCTCCAAATAAGGATAAATTTGATGAGAAAGGTGAGAAGATGTTGTTTGTTGGCTATAGTGAGGAATCTAAAGGATACAGGTTGCTAAATCCGGAGAGCAAGAAGGTTGTTGTTTCTAGAGATGTTATTTTCGATGAAACAACAACTTGGATATGGACAACAAATGAAAATTCACTTCCACCAGCAGCGCCAGATGCATTTCACATGGATAATGGCAGCAATGACCAACATAACAGCAGCCCTACTGCCACAAACACCACAGAAGAGGATGCTAACACTTCCTCGATGGATTCAGGCTCTTCAAGTTCTGTTTCGAGTCCTTCCAGCACTAGATCAGTAAGCAATTCAAGTGCCAGGTCAGATTCTCCTTCACCACCTCCGTTACGACGCACCGAAAGAGTTAGCAAGCCACCCAAACGATTTGGGAAGTGGACGTCACATGTAGCTCTAACTGATGAAGCATGTGACTTTGCCTTATTTACATGTGAGCCACACACGTTTGATGAAGCTGCAAAAGAAGATGCTTGGAGGAAAGCAATGGATGATGAAATTGCCATGATTGAGAAAAACAAGACTTGGCAGCTTGTGGATCTTCCTAAAGGCAAAGAGGTGATCGGTTTGAAGTGGGTCTACAAGTGTAAGTATAATGAAGATGGGAGTATTCAAAAGTTCAAGGCAAGACTAGTTGTCAAAGGCTATGCGCAACAGCCTGGAGTTGATTTTAATGAAACATTCGCTCCAGTCGCTCGAATAGAAACAATCAGACTTGTCTTGGCTTTGGCAGCTCAATTGGAGTTGAAGGTGTACCAGCTTGATGTAAAATCGGCTTTCCTTAATGGTGAGCTAGAAGAAGAAGTGTACGTGGAGCAGCCACAAGGATATGAGGTGACTGGAAAGGAGGAGAAAGTATACAGATTGAAGAAAGCTCTTTATGGGCTTAAACAAGCTCCAAGAGCATGGAACAGCAAGATTGATAGCTATTTTATGCATCATGCCTTCACTAAAAGCCCAAATGAGCCCTCACTTTATGTAAAGAAAAATGGGCAGAAGTTTCTCATTGTCTGCCTCTACGTAGATGATTTGATATACACCGGGAACGATCCCTCAATGATGGCTGATTTCAAGAGGAGCATGATGGAGGAATTTGAGATGACAGATTTGGGGCTTATGAAGTACTTTCTCGGTATTCAAGTGAAGCAGACCAAGGGAGAAATATTCATCTCTCAAGAAAAATATGCTCAAGACTTGTTGAAAAAGTTCTGCATGAAGGACTGCAAACCCGTTGTCACACCTATGGCAACAAACGAAAAGCTGGTGCAAGATGATGGTGTAGCTAAGGATGATGCCAGCATGTATCGAAGCCTTGTTGGATCACTGTTGTACCTCACACATACAAGGCCAGACCTAACACAAGCTGTAAGTATGGTGTCCAGGTTCTTAAGTAATCCTAGCAAGATTCATTTTGCAGCAGCAAAACGAATATTGAGATACCTCAAGGGCACCATCTCTTATGGGATCAGATACACTAAGGAGGAGAATAATCAGCTAGTTGGGTATACCGGCAGCGATTGGGCTGGCTCATTGGATGACAGAAAAAGCACCTCGACATATGTTATGTGCTTAGGTTCGAAGGTGATTTCATGGAGTTCAAGGAAGCAACATACTGTGGCATTGTCATCCACGGAAGCTGAATATATAGCAGCAACAGAGGCCGCTTGTGAAGCAGTTTGGTTGCGGCGAATGTTGGCAGATTTGGGTCATGAACAAAAAGGTCCTACAACTATCTACTGCGATAATATGTCGACTATTGCCCTTGTTAAGAATCCTGTATTCCATGCAAGGACAAAGCACATCGAAATTCGCCATCATTTTATCCGTGACTTGGTCAACAAAGGCTCAATTCAGTTGGAGTTCATCAACACCAATGAGCAGCCAGCAGATATGCTTACTAAGCCAGTTACAGAAGAAAAATTTGAGAAGTTCAAAGGGCTGCTGAAAATTACAAATGAAAGGGGGGAATTTGTGAGATAATTTGTATTTCCAGCACTAAATATGCATCTAGCATATTCTGGAAATTACTTGAAGTTCTGGAGTTCTCTAGTTTTCTAATAATCTGTCAATCTCTCATTTAATGTGTCCTAGGAAATATAAGATAATAGTTGTACTCCTAGTTCCTAGGGTAGCTCTAGAATTATCTGTAGAGCCTATATAAGGCAGCCTAATCAAATGTCTAATAAAGTAATCTGATTCATGATAAAATAACTAAGAGCAGCAGCTCAACTTAAACAAAACCCTTTTCAGAATACTTTATCTTCTACCCTTATCACCAACATTATCGTGATTCTCAAATGCCACCTATGATTTATTAACTTGCTCTGAACCATATGAAAGGAACACTGTTGTACTTCTTTAGGTCAACCTTAAAACGTAACAGCAAAAATGTCCCAAGGGACCCCGCATTGTATAGATTCAACAGAGCAAGACAGTTTCCATCTCCAGCTGTTTGTTCATTGTTACATTCTAGTCTATATTTTTCTTTTTGTTTTCCTCTTTACTTTTCATAGTCTTTCCTTTGATGAACATGTGCCGTATTCATTCATCATTATCCCACATAGTTCCACAGATAGCTAATCAAATGGTTTAATCATGAAATAACATTTCCGATCTCATAATCATATCCTCCACTAATACACTCTTCGATGCATGCTTGAAGGAACCCCTGACCCAGCGTCCAGCAGAGAAAGCCCTTATAAGGAGGAGATTACATACCGATTGGAACTTCTGCTGAGCCTGAGTCTGCATATCATGCAACGGCGATGCGTTCTGCGAAAATAAATGTACAAACTGATTAAGAAGCAACTAATGGATCAAGTTTACATATCTCGAACTGCATCCACTTGAGAACCAGTTCAAGTGACTGATTTCTGATGTTGAACTAGTTTCTCTTTCTCATCAGTCTTCTGCTATACGCCTATAGCCCTATCTCATGATTCTCATCGATAAGAGAGCAACCTAACTAATCAGCCATGTACTCCTGCTTACGCCTTACAACAACAACAACCAAGCCTTATTCCCAAAATGATTTGGGGTCGGCTAACATCAATCGTCATCTGTAACCATTTTCATGTACAGGCCATAAAAGTAGTGGAAACACGTTTACCCAAGAGTTTTTAAAAAACCATAAAAAAAAGGAATGCAAATAAATTATAAAATATAATTAACAAGCGAAAAATATTTGACCGTCTTTACAAATGTTAAGAAGAGAAGGTTTGAGAAAATAAGAAAATAGGAAAATCATTAGAAAATCATTTGCAAAACAAACAATCAAAGAAAATGATAATTACAATAATAATAAAAAGAAAGTCCTCTGCTCTATAAGAATCCAGATGTGAAGGCCGCCTCCATTGAAAAACAAGAAATATAAAAGAAACAAAAGATAATGAAAATAATGTGTAAAGTATAAAAACCAGACCAGAAGATCTCAAGGATTACACAACTACCATTTTGAGAAGAGTGAGGAAATCTAATGGTGCAAGCAGGGCCAGTGAATAGAATAAAACAAGTAAGCATAACATTCATGTCATGCCTCAAGAACCTAATAGATAAGGACACCATGTTAAACCTGTTAACCCCCATGTCTATCAAGCATACCTCTTTACTAATCTCTCTTCAAAACTCCCGTAAGCGTGGGAATTTTTTATGCTCTGGTGTAGGGGAAGAGAAATGTGTTCAGCTACTCAGCTGGGATCGTGTGTGTAGGCCGCTTACTGAAGGGGGCTTGTGTTTGGGACTTGGGTCAACTAGTCTCAAAAAAGTATTTCTCTGGTAGGTAAGTCAGTGGTTATGGAGATTTTCAAAGGAACTTGATGCATTATGGACAGGAACCCGGTTACTAAGAGTAAATATGGTCTACAAGAGAATGGTTGGGATACTCAACTTGCATCGTAACCCACCAATGTCCGTGGAAGTTTGTGTCTCAAGTGTCTTCCACCTTCCTGACTCTTCTCAATTACAAACTTGGTAATGGGGGACAAATCAGATTTTGGGAGGACAGTTGGATTGGGACTGATCACTGGTTCACTTGCAAGTTCATTTCCACAAATCTACCAATTGTCGGATATACATAATGTAACAATTTCATCGTTTTACCATAGTTCGGGGAACTCATGGGATCTTCATTTGCGTAGAGTTCCTCATAAATCTGAGATAGAGGTGCTTTCTGGCCTTTTGTTTTTATCGGACTCGATTCATGTCTCTAATGGGGAGGATTCTAACTTCTAATGTGTGGACAGTGGAGTATCTGTGGGACCGGGACTTTTTCTTGTGAGTCATTCCTTGCTCACATCAACCGGCCCCCACGTTATCCCGTAATCCCTATTGCTAAGAGCCTACGACTATTTGGAAATGTAAGGCTCCGATGAAAGTTCGTGCTTTTCGTGTGGATCATGGCGCTTCGTAGGATATATACCAATGACATGATTCACCGGAGATGACGTACTACGTATCTCTCTCCGGACATGTGCATTTTATGCCGGCATTCCAATGAGGCGTTTGGGCATCTATTTCTACATTATGAGCTTGCACAACATTTATGGAATTGTCTCTATGGTGTGAGAGACGAGCAGTGGATATCTCCTATAGGAGTTGTGGAGCACTTGCGAATCCACTATGTGGTGGATTTGGGAGTCAAAAGGATCTTAAGATTCTAAGGAGGTGTGCTTTTATGGCAATCCTTTGGTGCCTTTGGTTGGAGAGGAATTCCCGCATTTCCTAAGGACTTTCTCGCCCTCTTTGTTATGTTTGGGATCACATTATTTAATTACGTCCTTACGGGCTAAGTCAGCAGGCTCTTTTAAGGATTATCCTATCACAATTCTGCAACATAATTGGGGGAACCTATAGTTTACTCTTAAAATTTCAGCATTCCTCGCCTCCACTCTTGGTATCCTTCTTTTGATTTTTAATACAAATTTTCTTATCTAAAAAAAAGAACTGTTAACCCTTATCCCCAGCTATGATGGAACTCTTGCAACAATGCTCTTGAAGTTGTTTTCCAGATGAAGAGTTATGATTGAGAAGACAAAGATGTGGGCAGGTGCGACCAAACTATGCCGTAAAAGGCTCTCTTTCCAGATGAAGTTCCCGTGCGTAGATGACTACAAGTAGATTAGAATATCAACTACTGTAAATCATAAAATACGTAAATGCAATTGTCATAAAAAATTAGAAGAGCCGAGGCTTGAAATCTCCAACCTTCCTTTCAGCCCAAACACGGAAACCAAACCTTACAAAACATCCACCATTCAAAGAAAATTGATGATGGGTAAACAGCCTACAGTAGATTAGGAAATCCTGGCAGCCATAAATTGATGTTCAGGAAGATCAATAACAAGATACATCGCAAATGAAGGTACGCATAAGACAATTTATCCAGGTCCATAACATCACCAGCCAATCCAGGGAGAACACTTAATCCTAAGGCAACCATAAGGCATAGGTATCCTGATATCCTACTTTCACATCATGCGCTACCTCACATGTGCCGTAGAGAAGTAAGCCTACACTCGAGGAAGACTCTATGAAATGGAAATGAACACGAGTTGTCATCTCCACCTTTGGTGGAAGCTGTATTTAGGAGTCTCAATTCACATTTGATGGAAGCTGTATGTAAGAGTCTCAATTCACAGTGAACCTGCTAATGCCTAAAAGTAGTAAATGCATCTAATATTGGCTCAAAAAGAGTAAGATGTTTCCAAATCTAATGTATATCGCGAAGCTGCACAGTATGGAGCTGTGCACTGAGGGCAGATGACAGATTAACATAAAACTCATCCAGGCTTACCATAAGTTCTATGCATGAGGAGAAAGCAAAATAAACATGTACATATCCAAGAGAACAGATCACTAATAAACTATCATCATTAACTCCATTGACGAGATATAAAAGACATACGCTGCACAAAGCAAATAGCACATCTGCAGCACAATCACAAGTAATACCTGGAGTTGTCTAAATTGTTGCTGAGCAAGAAGTTGCTGCTGGGGAGGAAGTTGCATGAGCTTCTGTCTCTGTTGTTGAAGCTGCTGTTGTTGCAGAGCCTGCTGCTGAGGGGAGGGTGCATTCATCATATTTGTGCCAGATCTTGGCGAGTTGGCATATGTTAGAGGGGATGCTGTATTATCAAAGGAAGTAGCTGCTGTGGCTGTTGAAGGTGAAGACACTGATCTTCCAAGAAGCTGTCCTCCAGAAGCCTGCATCAGGTACTTTAGTTAAATTCAAAAGAATGGTTGGTACAGTTTGATGATACTTTCAAGAAATATCATTAGAACTCTTCATCAAAACACAACTGGTTTTCATTGCAGCTGATATGCATTACATTATTCAGGCCGTCATTCAGAGTTACTAAGAAAAATAATGATCACTTAGAATTTGAAGGTTTCTGGTTGAAGCAGAAAGAAAATTGACATGAAGCAAGAATAGACTATTATCATTAGACATGAAGTAAAATTAGTTGGTGAAAAACCTTCAACATAAGCTAAAGAAAAATTAGATTAAGGAAACACCTGCATTGGAATACCCTGATTACTGAGGCTGGCAGATGACATGGAAGGAGTATTCTTTGAGTAGATGCCTGAAAGCAACACCCACATGATGCATCAAGGAAAAATATTTATGTACAATGTTGGCAGTGATTAAAAATACGAGGAAAGCAACTCCTTATACCTGATCCCTCGCCGTAAGTTTGGACCCCATCACCAACTGGGAGCACATCAGCAAGGTGGGATGGCAGTGGAGTTGTTACCTGCCTCTGGTCTACGGGCAGCCTCAACCCTACACAATATACAGATCAAGCACCTCAACAACCAAATAGAAACTGTATATACTACAGCAAGAACCCTGAGTCTAGGCAGATAAACGTTACTAGTTGACAGAACCAAAAGATAGATAAATTGTTCATAAGCTGCCACAAATATTCAGCATTCTCTTTTCAAAAAGACTTTTTAAGGGTTCATAATCTCACCTTCACCGTTATTGACAGCAGCCCTAAGCAAACTCTCCTGCTCTTGAATTTTAGCAGAGAACGCTTTGTCTACAGTTGGAACTGTGCTTAGCCTTTGACGAGTATCAAGACCATAGGCTTTGCGAGTATCAGCTAGAACTTTTTCCGCACTTTCACAGGCCGCAGCAATCATGTCAATTCTAGCCTGCCAAAGTCAACAGTTCAATCAACAGAAAGCTAACTTAAGATTCTAGTATCTTAAACCAAACGTCAAATCAAATCACCTTCAGCTTGTCAATTTGGGCTTGCACAGGCAGGTTTTGCATTCCTTGAAGCAACTGCTCTTTCTTAGAATTCTCATCCGTTTCTATCTCAGGCAAGAGCTTTGACGACAACATGACAGGGAGTACTGTAAACCATAAGGCATATAAGTAACAAGAAGTAATTACTAAACACCTTTCAGATTCTACAATCTCAAACAAATGGGAACGGTTTTTCACAAATTCGACTATTTCAACTTTCAAGATCAAATCTTTTTGCAAAATTACAGGAAAAGGCGGAACCACCCTGACTTACTAGTAGCATTCTCGGCATTGACATTCCTCGGATACACCACAAACGCCTTAGAAACCTTCTTAATGTCTTCCACAATGTTAAACAACTCGAGATTAACCATCGAAAATTGACCAACAGCATCTTGCCTGATTCATAACACCAAAAATTAACACACTTTACGCTACAATTTGCGCTAAAGCTAATCACTACCCGTGAATACTCGCCAATCGAAAATTCTTAACTAATCCACCATCCGCATAACATTTAGACTCGATTTCGATACGAAATCCTATACACTTCAATGATCAATTAAATTACATTCTCATCGTATTTTATGCAGAATTTCAGTTGAGAACAATTAAAAGTTGAGTAATTAGCAAGCAAACAAATGAAGGATGAATTAACCTAAATTGGGGGAAATGTAATAAGCAATCAAGTGCAGAAATAAAAAGTGAGAGATTGAAGAGAGAGAGAGAGAGAGACCACTTAGGGAGGGCGTTGTTGCGAGAGAGGACGTCGATATCTTCAAGAATACGAGAGATAGCTTTGTAAAGACTGATGGCGCGCGTTTTCACTGATTCTAAATTCAGCTGTTGTTGTACGGCGGGGTTGAGACGCTCCGCCACTTTGGGTGGTTGTTGCGGCGGTGGTTGTTGTTGCGGTTGGTCTTGGAGACCTCCTCCCATCATCGCATCCATCCTTTTTGGTGCTACTGATTTTTTTTTTTTTTTTTTTTTTTTTTTTACCGTTGGAGTTCACGTTTTACTGCATATTTTGTAGAGGAAGATTCAGGAAAATGAAGAGGAGATTATGATTTGTGTGATTCTTTTCTATTTTTTTATGTTTAATTATAGAATTGTTATTAGTTACGGAGTATATATGGAAAGAGATTAGACAATGTGATTGTTGGGTTTTGATAATGTTCCTCGATGATTTTGGTCATGTTTTGGGTTTGTTTAGTGAGAAGGGTTGGAGTTCCATGAGTGCTTTTTTTCGTTGCCAAATTTTTTAATTTTGGATGGAAAAATGAAAAGAAATGATTACAACATTTATCCGTTACTATTTGTGAACTCAATACCTTATGTGCTATACACGTGTTGATGGAGAGTAGGTTATAAAAGAAGCATGTTCTTCTCTACAATGGAGTATGGACACTGTTTTTTTTTTTTTTGTTAATAAGGTAAGAGAAGAAAGGTACTAGAGTCCCCTACTACTAAGGGGAACGTGCTAACCCTAAGAGCATTGTTAACAGCTACCAGGTTGAAACCTGGCATAAATTTTCTCTTTCTTATTACTCAATTTAATATATTATTTTTTATTTTCCATTCCCACTTCCCACTTCTTGACCCCACCATTTCCTCTCACAAAAACTCTACCCGGGTTGAATAACCTGGTACAACTTGTACCATGGTACCAGTCTCTCTCTCCAACTTTTTCTTTCTTTTGATTTTTTTTTTATGTTTGGCCCTACTTTTAAGGTGTAAAAAACACCACTAAAAATGCTCTAAGTGTCACTACTATGGACACTGTTTGTTTAAGGGTTATATAAACACTAACGATGTACTAGTGTTCGTGTGTTACTCACACCAACTATTTTCAATGGAAAGAAGCTAATGTTAACTCCAATTTAATTTAGTTTTATCCAGCGTTGGATATCTCTAGAGCTGGCAATCGGACGGTCCGATCAAATTTGGGTCGGGTTGAGGCAGGTCTTGCGGGGTCAACAACATTTCGATCAAGTCTATTTTGTGTCAGATTGTTTTGGATTAGGTCATAATCGGTTCTTGTTATTGATGGTTATTAATCCGCATCATTTCACTTTTTTATTACAGTACATATTTTGGCATTTTGCATCATTGTTAAGCTTAATTATTGTCGGATCATCAAACTAGTCAGGTTATTTTTGGGTAACGGATCACTACAAGTTTGGCCGGGTTGTGACAAGTCACATATCATTAACGGGTTGGGTAGAGTCAGATCTAGTTGATCACATTTTCGCGTTCTACTCAATCCGGTTGGATCAATCAGATCGGGTCAAGCTGGCCAGCTCTATATCGACTAGATGTCTCATGTGATGAACTTTCGTCAATACGCGCCTGAATCCAAAAGGTCAATGTTCCCGCCTCCATCACCCGACCCGACAGTCAAACTAACCCGACCCGTTTCTTATCAAATACTCCACCAGATTCTATCAGATTCTAGTACACGGACTTTTGGGGCGGATATTCAACGGTTCCTCTCTCCTCTTTTTGCTCAGCTAATAATCTTCATTTTCTCACTAAATCACTTCTCAATTTTCCGCCATCTTAATCGTAATCTTCACGCTTCTATCTCCATTCTTGTTCATCCTTGAAGGTCCAACAATGGCGGTATCTCTCAGGTAACTCATCCTAATACCATTTCCTTCTTAATTTTTCATGTAATTTTTGCTAGTATTTGAAATTTCAGGATGCAGGTGCAAAATTCGCTCTCCAATTTTTTTTGGTATCGGTAATTGTAATTAGGAGATCGTCAATCTGTAATTATATTGATATTAATCATAATATGTTAGAATTGTTGAATGTTTTAATCGAATTATGCGTTGATTGAGACGAAAGATGAAATCTTGATCGACAATTTGAATTATCTTCTGCGAATACTATTGAAGATTTTAGCTTTTTGTTCAAGTTAACTTGATTTTGACGTTTTCGGGTTCGGATAGTGACAAGCAAGGTTTCCTGAATGATAGAAAGTACTTGCTTTACCTTTATTTGGCTAATAATCTGAAATTGAAAAGGAGACATTTGTTGTTGGAAGCGTAATAGTGGCGATTTTATGAGCCGGGTTTTAGAATTTCATGAGTTGGCTCCCCTTGACAATGTGAAATTGTAGGACTTTGTTCTAATCTAAGCTTGAAAATGAGTGATTTTCGGAATAAAGCACATGTCGAATTTGCAAGCTGATTTCGATACCTCAATGACTGATGACTCCTTTTGGAAAAGAGATAAAGTAGAACAACTTTATTTGTTTGGCATTATATGAATCTTAACTAGGAGTTTGAGGTAAGCGGAATTTAAGTTTTTTTTAACCAGAATACCAGATGTAATTTAATGATGTAAAGCTATAATGCTACCACTAATGCGTAGTTTCGAGAGAAGATGATGAACTTTGCTTAGGTTTTAGGTACCAGAAGACAGGAATGAACCTCAGGAATTTAGGACCACTGTTCTTTTAGTGTCAGGGAGCAATTGTGTTAATCATGTGAGAATAGGATATTTGAAAAGTTGGATAGTAGGATGATCGGCCATCTATAACTGTTATTATGGTGTTAAAGTAATGAAAAAATCTTCATTTTTCTCTGTCTCTTATTTGGGTTTGCGTGGAAAAGGGGCTGGGCGCTTAGTAGAGGCGTAAAATGCAGAGAATTTAGGATTGGTGTAAGATGTTCTTCTTTGGTGTTGTTACGAGGTTTGACTTTGTGTTAAATTGTCATTTGATACTTCTAATCTCCTCATGAATCTTGGTTATATCTGTTGAAAGCTTGTACGGAGGGTTCCATTAATCGATGAACCTTGTCCCCTTTTTCTTTCAGGTTCTTCGTTCGCTGAAACTGAAATGGTTAGCAACCTTAGTACAGTAAGAGATGGTTTGTGCTCTTTAATTTTTTTCACCCCCCGCAATGCAATTAGCATCAAATGGGAGTCGTGGAGAAGACAGTTCAGAAACACAACCCATTTTATCAGAGTCCCAGATTGCTGAAGAGTCCCAGGAAGATACTCACCTCTGTGAAATTAGAACTATAGATGATGATGATCTGGTTTTAAATGAGCTGACAAATGCTGATGAGAATTGCAGTCTAGTAAATATAGAACAGCCTCAATGCAGGATATGTCTAGACAATGAAGGTGCTTGGACTTCTCCATTAGTTTTTTATTTTAATAATTGTCTACCTGTCCCTAGTCATTCACTGTCAAAACTATTCATCATATGTTTGTAACTAGTTTGAATGCCCTTGTGGGGCAAATGGGATAACTAATGTCTTGAGCCTGGTTTATTGAGACCACCCTAGAATGTGCTTGGGAACTGATAAATTGTTAGTTGTTGTCAGGAAAAGATTTGATTGCTCCTTGCCATTGCAAAGGCACCCAAAAGTACGTGCACAGATCATGTCTTGACAATTGGAGGTCTACGAAGGTACATTTTCTATATTTCATTAATAGAATCTGTTCTCCAGCTACTTTATATAGATACAAGAATTGCTTTTAAGATATAATTTCATATCTATCGTACTCAAGTTAAACAAAGCCGTGGATGCCATAAAATATTTCATTATAGTAATTTCAGTAGTCCGCTTTTGCATAGGAACTATGGTTGATCTTGCTTCAAAGAAAAGCAAAATATGGTTGATCTTCTGAGGAATTAAAAAAAAAATCAAATAATTATACCCCTCTATTTGATCCCATTCTAATCTTCATTGTCATTGTTATCTGTGGCTCTTTTCATTGGGATCTTAAAAAGTGTATTTGTTTGGTAATGGAGCCAAAACTTAGTGACCAAGCACATCTCTGGCGCTCCTCTAGTTAATCCTGAAATGAAACTACTGATTAGTGCAAGATTTAGTTTTCTGATATTTAAAGTGAATTTTTGAAGACTGTGGCTCACCTTAATGGCTACAATTTTGGTGAAGTTATGTTTGAGGGCGAACATAATTGTGTTTATTTTTGTGTCATTTTCTCAGGAGGGATTTGCTTTTGCTCATTGTACAGAATGCCGGGCAAGGTTCTTATTGCGGGCAAATGTTCCACCTGATCGCTGGTGGTTGAGATTGAAGTTTCAGCTTCTTGTAGCAAGGGATCATGCTTTTATTTTCATTGTTGTACAGCTGGTATAGTTCGCCTCTGTTATCCCATTATTAGATATGTCATTTAGCTCGCATCTAACCTCATGATGGTCAAATCATGTTTCTATTGTTTTTTATGCTTCTGTATGTACATGATAAATCCTACTTTGTTTGTGCTGTGTATAATATATGAGTTGATTCTACAGATTGTGGCTATGTTAGGCGTGCTAATTTACAAGTTTTATGGTGATGAACTGCGAGAAATGTTTGGTTATGAAGAACACCCATATGGGTTTTATACAATGGCTGGTATGCGATTCTTTCAATTCCGGCTTTTTTGCCTTTTTTTGGTATCTCCATGAACACCACTTCTCTTATCATGGTTGTGTTTCAGATTAGAGTATACTTTTTTAATCTAATAAATGTTTTTCTGGGAAGGTATTGGAGTTCTAGGTTGTATCTTAACCAGGATATAAAAGTCCTAAAAAACAAAGGTAATCTAGGTTATGAAGATTAAGATGAAAAGCTGTTGGTCTTAGTGCTAAATGCTATTGTGCTGCAGTATTTTCCGAAAACTTTATATGGTATGGCTATATGGGTATTGGAGAATATTGGAGATGAATCTAACTGACAACTATCATAAATTCATAAGTACTCTCAGAAGATTTTTATGACTTATTCCTCCAAATGGTTAGATTCACGAAAAGAATGGTTTGAGAAACCTTACATTCACTGCTAATGGACATTGTTAGGGAAGAAGGAAAGGAGTGAGATTACTTATAGGCTGTAGTAGTGCGGTAATATCGATATGGATTTTGGTGTTAGCTGTGTAACGCTTGAGCTAATAAAAAAAATCAATAAAAAGTTAAAACAGTGGTGCACTAAACTAGTGATTCTTGGTCTTATTGTGCAGTTCTGGCCATTGTACTGGTGGGCGTGCTCTATGGTTTTTTCATAGCCATAATATGTGGACAGAGGATCAATGAACGGCACTACCACGTGCTTGCTAAGCAAGAGTTGACGAAGGTATACGTTGATTCTCTTTTCTTTTTAATCTTTGAACTATGTGTAGTTTCTATTGAGATGACATGTTTGCTGTAAGGCTGCCAAGTTTAGATACCAGTTGTTTTTATTTCTGAAGAATAGTTGTATCATGTATGCCATTTGAGACCTTTGGAAAGCTATCTTGTCTTGTCAAACTGCTGGGGTACCGTTCTCACAATGTGGTACTTGCATGTCACCTAACGGCTAGAGTAAAAATATTGCTTCCCTCTGCTTTTGTCTATATCATCTCTCCTCATCATCGACTAAAATTGTGATTCTCAGCCATTAGTTTCTTCTGAACTTATTTGTGTTACTTGTTCAGGAGTACGTCGTGGAAGACCGTGCATGTGAAGATGTTCCTGAACTTGACACAAACCACATATCCGAGCTGAGAATGTTGGGGCTTTACTGAAGAGTGAAGACCACTACAAGACATTCTTGTACGTGTTTTAAGACTATTATTTACCTCTCAGCATCCTTTTTTTTCTTGGAGTAATTGAGCTTCTTGGTTTGATGCTGCCCTCTTTCTGTATTTGTTAAAGTTGAAATTTGAATTCCCTGTACATTACTTCCTTGAATAATCAAGGTAATTTTAAATGTGTAGATACATCTTGATCCTTGCTGTAGTCTCGCTCGTCTCAACTAAGAACTTCACCCAGATCTGGGATTGAAGCTGGCGGGATAAGAATTTTTGGGCGGCATTCACCCAGCATATAGAGGGTGCATACTTACTCGAGAAGTTCAATATGTGCTTTTTTCGTTACAAAGGTTGTGAAACTCATGTAAAGTTTACATTCATATAGTTCACCCCTTGATTATTGGGGACATTGTATACTTTCATCACTGTTTTCATCACCTTGTTCAACTCAATGAAGTATCTTTGAAAATATTGCACAGGAACTGTCTTATACTTCCTGCCCTCCCAAGATCCAAACTATGTTGACGCGCAACTAGCTTCCGCAAGCCAATGGGCAAATCATCTCGATCAAGGGAAAGAAATGGAGTATAAGATAACTTGTCCAGCTAATAAGCATGGTTAGCAATCTGTAGTCTGCTATTCAAATTGGCTTGATATCGTTCCAAGAACATGCTCATCGCTCAATCTGGAATCATGCATTCACAAATAGCATTTCCTTCTACACGATGTTACACGTTCATAAGAGGGACATAGATGATTGCAGTGCAAATATAACTGCATGATTGGTATTCATTCAACAGAACAAAGTGGATCAAGTACCAGTATCTGTCTATAAAAATACACTTCACTGAATTACAGCACGAAGGAGTTTGACACCTATTCGTGTTACAGGGGTCAAGAACATTCATAGAGCTGAATTTACATGAGAATTATTCACAATTGCTTTAATCAATGTGACAAATAATACAAATCTGTTTTCAGTCAGTGTACATTCTTGTTTGTGATTCGTCTTGAACAAGATGCTGCGTCTTTGCCGCTTCTGTCTCCTGAATAATCAATCAGTTCCAGCATCACCTTCACCTTCTTTCTGCTGGCCAATGTGCGTAAACCTTCTCAATCATCAGTACATCTCTATCAAGTTCCCACCTGGACCAATTATTTACAGATGGTGGAAGCCTGCACGCCCAGCACAAATACACAAATTCAATCAGTGCCCAGGTTCAACTGGTAACATAGCTACGGCTTACAACAACCAACCAAAACATGACACAGTAAAAATGGGTGAAAGTGACCAGATCAAACTAGTATTGCTACTGCTAGGCAAACAATAGAGCACCATTGCCAGCCATACATCTGCTGAATGCTCGGATATACCAAAATCAAACAACAACATACGCTCTTCATTCCTGTGTGCTATAGTCAAGAATCAAAGCAGCCAAATTTTCATTGGGGAAATCTTCAAATGTTATGCATGTCGATATAACTTTTCTATTAGAAGTAATTATTATTGAAATACAGAGAACAAGAAGTTTGAGCATTAAAACATCCATAGTCCAGACTCCAGACCTTTGCAATCTATCTCCCTACGCATTCTCTAGGGTGGTCACAAGCATCTCATGCAATGATTATAAATGTGTGGCTTATTTCCACGAACCCATGATATTTCCACGAACCCATGATGGTGAACATTACTAGAAGCTCCAATGACATCCAAGAAACTGTGAAAACTAAGCACTTAAATTGATTGAAAATGGCAATCTAAGAACTAACTAAAACTGGCACCTGATGCAAGGGCATAAATGACTAATCCACAGCCACAAAAACTCGTCATAACGTTTAATAGTGAAATAAGAAAGATGGCAAGGAGTCTCACAAAAGGGGCTTATAATCATCAACATTCCAAGGTCTTGCTAACAGTGTACATTACAAACAAGCAATTGAAATGCCTTGTGAAATTACAGTTCAAGCAAATAAAAACATTGCCTCAACTAACCTTGTTACAATATCTGTCATGAAGCAAATCTACCCTTCCTCCTCCTCAGATTTATTCGAGTGCTTCGCAACTATCTCTCCTTCCAATGGAGAATGTGACCCCCCTGCAGTAAAGTTTGCTTTATTAGATTTGACTCAGAGCCAAGAAATTAGCAAAAGCGACAAATAACTAAAGGAACATATAGCCCCCATGGCCAAAATTTAACTCATCAACGAAAGAAACCTCTTATACAGAGGAGCAGCTACCCTTGTAAACTAGGTCATGGCTGGCGCCAGAACATCAGATATTCCAGAGACCAAACACTCAGTCTTTTTGCTTTGATAGATTGGTCTTGCTACTAACAAACTTTGGTAATTGCAGGTTCAACTACTTGCAAGCATTCTGTTTACACTTTCATTTCATATGCGTTTTCAACGATTGAAGCTTCACATATTTTGTGCCTCTAAAGGCTCCAACTTTTCTACTTTGCCAGTAAGATTTTTCGACTACAAATGGACATTAACAAATGTCCTTCCAATTTTGTTTGAATATATCTATACCGGGTCAGATAAGTTACTCCAAAATTTTGCAGTGAAATCAAAACTATCCATGACATTTGCACACAAACTTCAATTCTTTCCTTGATATCATAATCATATCAGATGAAGATGTAAACAACTAAACAATGACATGTTGCATTTCTTATAACTAATCAATCCCGACACCGCCTTTGCTCCTATACATCACACTCTCTATCACATATTACTCCACAAGACTCCCATGTGACAGACACACCCTGGAATAGAGTAGCATCAAAATTTCCTCCTTTCATATATCCAAGCAATCGTACCCCTTACGCAACCTAATGTGAAATACCTACGTTTACTTTACTACATGATGCAATCCTATCCTATTTTCCAAATCCTAGCAGTTACTAATATTGTACCAACAAACTTGTGAATCTACCTTCCCAATCTTAACATTCTATCTAAGGAAACTACCTCATATTCAAACAAGAGGATTCAGGATTCGAGGTGAGCTTTAAAGGTTCGGAATCCAAACCCGAGTCTAGAGACCTTAAAAGCTCACCCCCCGATCATATATCGTAAAACCGTCTTACCCAAGTCTCAACCCCGACTTTAAAAAATGGACCCACATTTTAAAAATCCAACACCAACCCATTATAACAAATCATCAAAACATTAACATTTCATAATTAAAATATAAAAAAAAAAAAAAAAAGATTGGACCTTTAAAGAAATGGGCAGACGAAGGCCAGCCACGATTAGAATTACAACCCAAGGACTTATCATCCTTCATAACTTCTCTGACACTAGTCGTATCATTAACCAACCGCGAAACAACCCGTGCAAATCCACGGGATTTAGTCTTAGGTGGGACATAGTAGGACCCACCAGGGACCAAAGGTAACCAATCTGGCTGCGCCCTTTTCACGATCATTCTATGTATAGCCTCCTCCAGCTTCCTCAGCGCCGCCCTCTCCACCTCCTCCTTCGTCTTCGCTTTCGGGATTTCCGGCTGCGTTGACTGGTGTCGGACGGTGGCGAGGCGGGTGGTTACGGCGGTGGAGGCGGTGGATGAGAGGTGGGCCAGGCGGGTTATGGTGTGAGAAGAGAGGGATCTAGCCATTGGGGTTGGGGTTGGGGGGAGAGAAGAAGGTGATGATCTCAACCAATCCAACCACCGGGGCCCACGGAGGAGGAGGAGAGAGGAGAGAGGAGAGAGAAAGGTTCGAGAGAGGATAACGAAAAAAAAGAGGAGAGCGAGAATAGGAGAGTGGGTGGTGGAATATATATACAATATAAAGGGATGGGTATAGCGTATAGAGCAAGTTGTAGCGTGTGGGTGAAGCTCGTCGAGGGGGGAGATTATTGCGGGAGAATTATTACGACTTTTTTATTACTTTGCGCTTTTGGGTTGGGGGTTGACGGGGGTTGACCAGCGAGGCCGGTTTATGATTTAGACGGTTTAAAAGAGTACGGTTGGTTTAATCAATGGGTAGGAAATTAATCTGTTTTGGAAGTGGTGTATCGATGTACTGAGGAATGAAAAAACGTAACTGAGATGGTTTATGTGTAAATTGAAAATGCAAGATTGATTAGAACAACAAATGAAGTAGTATAGCGAATATAGTTGATAGAAATGATTGAGGGTGGGAGGTGGATTTGAGGAAATTCGTTTGAGGAGAGGGGATGGGAGGTGGTTGACATACGACGCGAGAGGAAAGAAAGAAAAAAAAAACAAGGGAGGGAGTGGGGACGGAAAAGAGGAAGGGAAGAGGTGTGTCGGGGTTAGATTGGACGACAGCATCACTTTCACTCTGGTGAGGGTTGGACCAGAGGGGGTTAAGGTACGATGCAGGTAGGGGTGGGCAGTGTCGGAAGGTGGTCCAATATAGAAGTTGTTGATTACTTGATTTGAGATATTCTGAATTTCGTGTAAAGTCAACTTGAGCTTTATGAAAAAAAAATTTGGAGAAGTAGTTTTATAGTAGGATTGGTAGTCGCGATTTTGGTTGATATACTTTTTTTATTATTCGATAATTGATTGGTCCTAGAGGGTCCAGTCCTTGTGGAGATAGGGAGTCATCTAAGGGATCTAACTCAAAAGAATACTCTAGCTGAACAGTTGAAAAATAGGCATGAACCTAGCATGGAGCCTTACAAGAGGGGCTACATCATAAAGAAACCCCTCAAATTTACAAGTTGGTGTTGATAAGTATCGAACCCCCAACCTCCATGTTGGGCGAGTAGTAGCTCTCGTTTTCATGGTTTCACTTGATATATTGTATTACTATATATAGATAGTGAGTCACGAAAGAATGTTATGGAACTCCTATATCTAGTTTAGGTCACAGGGATGTTCATGAGTGGGGTCCATTAGAATTCAAACTCATGACTTCTTTTGTCAACCCGAAACCATCCACATTTTTATACCCAAGCGCAGACTCGTCACATTACATGCGTTTTGGGTAGAGTCATTTTTAATGATGTATAAAATTATATACTTGATAACCGCACACTCGCATAAGTTTAGATGAAAATACAATCTCATACTTCAACAAATGACGAAGTCCGGAAAACAATGTTTTCAATCAAAGTTTCAATTATAAAGGAATAAAGTACAAATTAGCAATACAATCTAGATACATAAGGACAAAGGGGTTGGCAACGACGGCAATGTCACGGGGTAAGGGAGGATAAAGTTCTGTTGAGGGTGGGAAATTTCAGTGTTATTAGAAGTTTAGTTATGTAGAATCGAAACTATCTATGGGGTAGAGTTTTTTTTTTTTTTTAATATTGGGTCAACTAGCTAGACAACTAGTTTTCCCTGCCCAAGCACTCAGGCGGCACGTGGTCGCAAGGTCGACCTAGTAATATGTAATAGTCTGATCAACCACACGTCTTAACGCAATCCGATAAAATGAAAAGTTAACTTCGGTTCGTATACTCTGTTTTAGGCTTTAAAGATGAAGGCCTTTGGTGATTATATGGCAGGTTGAATCTATTATAAAGAGCTCGTAGACTCCTAATTTAAATATAAACTCGGGGTGTTACAGTTATACCATTACACCTAAAATCTAAAATAGGCAATGTTAGAAGTGTATTGTTTAGACAAAATTTATTTGTCTAGTGCACATGAGATAGTTTTTTTTTTTTTGTTACAAACGGGGAATCCCAGGAAAAAATGTTAAGGAGTCCTATTCTTTAAATTAACGAGGTCTTGAGACCCCTAATACATCATCACTCAGATTGAATCTAAGTTTCGTTGGGTGATACCAAAGAATGACGAGCTTCTAAGTTTGATACGTTAGTCACTCCCTCATCTAGGCATGTAACACTACATGATTATGGAAAATGATTAATAAAATTGGTTTGTCCCACATTGAAAAACTAAGTCTTCTATAACAAGTTTATAATAGTTTTCTAACGTCATACTAACAATAAGGCCTTGAGCTTTTAAGCCTTATAGAGGATATATGGGCTTAATGGGTTACTTTTCATCTAATTGGGTTGTGTTACAACGTATGGTGGATCGGGTTGTTAAAAGGTAACAAGTCAATAGCATAATTTGGTGTTCGGTACGTAACCCAAGAGATACGCATGATTGATGTGCTCATGATGTGCATATTGCATTACTCGAAAGATACGCATGATTGATGTGCTCATGATGTGCATATTGCATTACTCGAAAGATACGCATGAATGAAATTGACATAATCATCTTGAATAATGCCTCCACCACCTACTACCCTTGGATTACCTCGCCTAGCTCAATCGGTGTTGAAGATCACCTACCACGAGGTGAGTCTTCCTCCAAATATGGACTTCCTCGACATATCCAGGAGTTATAATGATTATCTGAAAAAAAAGGATGAATCATTTTGTTTCATCAATGCAAACTTTTTGGAAAAGGATATGGATCGACGGGAATCTCCAAAGATCGACTCAAATAAAAAATATGTCAAATTGGCACTGAATTATCAATATATTTTGAAATCAGGACTCCTGAACTTTACTTCTAAAATCATGACCTCTTTTAGGTTTTCTATACAATTTAGCTAGTGTTATTGGTAAAGTTTGACAATCACGACAAAGTGGTTCAATCTGGGCCAATATCAGACTTTGATCAACCCTGGGACCAGATATCATTTTTCTCTCTCTTTGTCTCTCTCCACCATCACACCACCGTCCATCGTTGTAGTTCATGAACCACCACCAAATCCATTAACATCACCGCCAAAATACGTACGCTAAAATCACAAAGATGAAAACTAATGAAACTTTTAAATGAAAGTTTAGTTTATTGGGCAATATCAACCTTTCTTTTCAAAACCCAACCTAAAAATCAGGACATGTTAAATGATAGAAAGGGGGAAAACGGGATGAGTATGAACAATGAAACTGGCAAATTTGTACCCCTAACAAAATTAATACACCTTCACCATTTTTTTGTACTTCTGGCTTTTTCTCTCTCCTAGGAATTAAAAGGACGATGACATTAAATGATGAAATCGCTCATGACATTAAAAGAAGTGAATAACCACCTTAATAGCGTCATCAACAATTCAACTTATTTCGAAGCGTTCATAGCTTCCTCTTTGCATAATGATCCTGGTAAGATCCTTGCCCCCAAACTTATGAAAGTGTGACAGATTTGTATTTCGCTCGGGTCGCTAGGGATGTCGCTTCTATTTATACTTTGACACCGCGTCAGTTAGCTTTGTGGGGTTCTCAGGAGGGTACACACAGTCCTGATTGGCTTAGGGTGGTCCTGATTTCGGGGTTGGGTCAGAGTATGAATGATAACACTTATCGTTGCGTCCTTTGCTACCGTCTAGGTGTAACACTATAGAATAAGAAAAGTGGTTTATGGAGTTGGTTTGTCCCGCATTGGGAAACTAAGGCTCATATGATCAGTTTATAATAGATTCCTACCACTATACTACAACAAGGTCTTCAAGTTTTAGAGCTCACGAGAGGATATTCGGGCCTAAGGGTTGACTTCCCATCTTATTGGGTTGTGTTGCGACGGACGGTGGTTCGGGCTGTTACAGATGGTATCAGAGCAACCCTGCGACCGCGTGCTGGGTGCTGGGGCGAGCCCCAGACCAGCCGTCTAGCGGGGGAGATCTTGGACCTGTGTTGATGTTGGTATGGTTTAGCCGAGGCGCACACAACGCGGACGTTGTGTTTTCTAAGTGGGGGAGTTTGTAAAACTACGGAATATGGAAAGTTGTTTATGGAGTTGGTTTGTCCCACATTGGAAACTAAGGCTCATATGATCAGTTTATAATAGATTTTTACCATCATATTAACAACACATCCTTCACTTTTTAGAGCTCACGAGAAGATATTCGGGCCTAAGAGGTGAATTCTTATCTTATTGGGTTGTGTTGCGACGTGGTTCGGGCTGTTACACTGGGGGGTGCCTTTATTCACCATGGATCACGCATGATCTGTTTGCTTGTGGGTCTTTGTGGGTGATATATTCAGGGATCATCATGTATCATGTACATAATTGTTTGGCGTCAAACATCGACATAATGTTGTTCGTGACACGCTGGTTGACGTACATCTGTTATCGTTCAAGGATCTTAACTGGAAAGGAGGTTGACATTTGATATGATTGGTGTTGATGGTCGACCTCTTTGCCCAGTAGACATGCTGCTTCATTCTTAGGATAGAGGGCGCGATGTTTGCGTCGATTTGACTGGGTCGTCTCCTTTTGACTCAGACGAGACTGATTGATTTTGAAGTAGGTAAGGTGGTGCGGGAAGTATGAGGCTAAGTGCGGTACTTTGAGTTATGACTTCCTTCCTTTCTCTCTCTCTTCTTTGGAGGAGTTGGAGCCCACAATTGTTGCGATGCTTAAGCAGATCCAGCAATTATTCAGGGCGCATGATATCGGTGCGCAGGCTGCAGCTCCTATTTTTACTATGATTGGTTTTTCCATAGCAAAGGGTGTGGGGGCTTAGATCACGGCTCGCCACCTACTTCTTGTAATTTATTATTGTTTTTTTTTAGTAATACACTAATTATAGTGAATACCGACCTTCATATTTCCTACCATACCATCATCATTCATCATGTTAGAAAAATCCTTAATATTATTACTATCATTATTTATATTACTACTATTATTATATATAGTGATTGGATCGAACTTGATGTGATGTTTTGCTGTGTTAGTTGAAGGTGGATGAGAAGAGAGAGATAGAGAAAAATGTATGTCTGTCAATCCCACCATAGCTAATAGATTTTTTGAATTGGATGGAAAAATGGTAAGAGGTCCTAATTCCAAAGGAATAAAATTCAGGTGTCCCAATATCAAAACAAATTGAAATAAAGTCCAACGCCCAATTTGACAAATAACTTCTAAGATTATCACATAATAACCATGCTTCCAAAGGAGGGGGACTAGAAGAAACTCACACCATCAATTTCCCCAAGTTGATGCCAAGCTAACATAACGAGCTTTTAGACAATCTCGTAGGAGGTGGAGGATGTCCTTGGGTGAATATTTTCAACGATAACATGTTGGATCATCCATACAATTTGTGTTTAGCATGTTGGCGTTGCACATAAGTCATTCATGTGTGGCTAGCTAGAGGAACATGTGAATTCTTTCTTGGACATGGAGCTTCCGAATATAACTTCCGGACAAATCTCAGAAGAGGGTGCTTTGACCGTTACCAATTGCCACCGACAATCCATCTTAAATAATCTGTGAATTGTCCACTACCCCAGCCCACTACGAAAACATGATGTGATGAAGGTTAAACATATCATTGTCGCATGCACCTTCCTTTGCAATATGTTGCTCTTAATAGAGGACCATAGGCTTTGTGATTTGGATACAGTGCGGTAACTGAGCTTGGTTTAAAATGCAGCATTAGATATATGAGTAGTAAAATCAAGTTAAGGTGCGATAATATGTTTGATTTATTAGTAGTAAAATTTGAGTTAACAATAGTAAAATTAATTTGAAACAAAACATCTATTAGTAGTATTTTTATTATATCTTTATTTCCTATATCAATAACAAAAAAAAACATGCCTCTATACATGAAGAATCACATTTGTCAACAACAAAATCGAAATGCTGATTTTCACCTTATAATTTCGTGGTTGCCTTCCATAACAGGCTTATTTCATACTATAAAGACTTACACATTCATGGAGTAATGAGCCTTAAAATAATAAACTACAACTGAATACATTCTTAATTTGGTGTGAATTTTTCTCAATTACATTGCTACAATGGTAAGAGTTCTCTTTAATTTATTAGTAACGAAATTAGTACGAAAGATCTTTTGAGCATTTTCTTTAAGAATTGTCTTTATATGTTTACTTACATATAGGGGTTAGCTTTGGAGCTATCGGAGACAATTCTGAATTTTAGGGGCCCTAAACATGGTGCCCCTAAACATATAAAGACAATTCTGAGTTCAATGTGGTTAGCTTTGGAGCTATCGGAGATGGAAAGCAAGATGATACTCAAGTATAGTTTCCTTAAATAAAGCTCTTTTAATTATTGCATGAAACTTTGACGTTTATTCATTTCATATGAAAATTTTAGGTAACATATATGTCATGCTTGATGGTAAAGTCATAGAATTTAAGAGGGAAGATAATAACGTAATATATTCTCTAATATAGAAGTGTCGAATTTTAGTTCGAGGATTAGTATGTATCATGTCAATTATTTAATGAATTATTAGCGTCTCTTTAAATATAATTGTTTGCTAATAGAAATATATGTATGGTGAACGCTTTTATCAAGGCATTTTCAAAAGCTTGGAGTGTTGTGTGTGGAGCAACAGATGAGATTCCTACCCTCATAGTACCCCCAGGAAAGACATTCTTACTCTCTCCAACCTCATTCTCTGGTCCGTGCAAGTCATCTAGCATTCATATAGAGGTGATCTTTCTTTTCGATTTCCCATTCTTAATTTAGTTATTGTTCTTATATACTCATCCGAACCTATTTGTGCACAATTCTTGAAGAAAAATAATAAATAATTTTGAATGACTCGTAATCATATATATAAAGTTACTCGGATGGAGAACGTATGTGAGTCACACATCGTCCTCCACGTCACCCGCAACATAAGTGACATGAAGTCATGCATGCCACATTGGAATTGTCACCTTCATTGCCACAAAAATGTAAATATCAAGTAACTTGAAAGTTCAAGGCTAAATTTCAATGCATCAACCACCAAGCTAATTGCTTTTGTGGATAAAATAGTATTAAGTGATAAGTGTCTCACTGTGCATGACTAAGTCATGTATAAGTTTTATGGCACCTGGTAACCACAAAAGGTATTCTATAAGACAATTTTGATTTTCAGGTTCAAGAAACAATTGTGGCGCCTAGCACACGAGATGCTTGGAGAAGTTGTGTTGAAAATTGTTGGCTAGTTTTTTCCCACATAAACAACCTTGTTGTCGATGGCTCAGGAGTCATAGATGGCCAAGGTTCATGTTGGTGGAATAATGACCTTGCCAAAAATGATGAACATATAGTAAGTTTACATATCATTTTTTTTTATCATGGATTTAAAAGTATAACTCAACGTTTGACATTATCATATGAATAATTATTGTATGATTAATTTGATATTATTTCACAGAATGATGCGTCATGCGACCGTTCTAAGGTAAGAAGCATTATTAACTAGCTCAATAACTTGTAACTATTTCTTCTTGCAAATAGGCAATAATCATGCTTATCATGTATAATTGACAACACAGGCTATAGCATTTAGGGATTGCAATGGCCTGCAATTACAAGGACTAACACATGTGAACAGTCCAAGAGCCCATCTATCAATCCAAGATTGTAACAATTCTACCATATCCAATATTCACATTGAAGCTCCAGCAAACAGCCCCAACACCGACGGAATTGATATTAGTCAATCAACCCAAGTTCAAATCCAAGACTCTATCATTGCTACAGGTATGCGTTTCAAATTGAAGTTGAAAATTTCCATAATCGGTATTCTATTATCTTATTGATATTCTCGATCTAGTGACAATTTATACGCGAGTTTTTGTTTGTGAAAAAGGTGACGATTGCATAGCAATAGGAACGGGAGTGTCTTCGATAAATATAACTGGTGTAACTTGCGGTCCTGGCCATGGTATAAGGTTAGTACAACACAATAATTTTCCACCATATTAAATTTTATTGATTTCACAAGGGTTTTAACCGCTCTTTGGAATGTATACTATCTTTGTTGCCAGTGTTGAAAGCTTAGGAAAAGATGGTGAACGTGCAGAAGTGGAACACGTATATGTTAAGAATTGCACCTTTAATGGGAGCACAAATGGCGCTAGAATAAAAACATGGCAGGTTAAAAATTTAACACAACATTATGCAACAATATGCAACAATATGGCTTCCTCTGACCAATTGTAACACTAATATGGGGCACCCACTCAAATACTTATACAAATTTGAAAAGATGGATTATTGAAGATAAAATCTAGTTCAAAGCAAATCATGCACTCATGTTAAGTACATATTATTATTGATGTTTGTCTTAAATCATTCAGGGTGGAGCGGGTTACGCAAGGAGTATCACCTTTGAAGATATCCCTCTCATAAATGTCAAGAACCCAATTATCATCGACCAATATTATTGTAATGGCAATCATGACTGTGGAATTCAGGTAAAAACTAATGAACCAATTTCAAGTCTCACACGTTATGCTTGTGACAGTAATTAAGTAATTTTCCCATTTGCCCATAAGACTATAAGAGGAAACAATTTAAGTTTTATGTATTGTGGTTTCTATCATGAATGATTCATATAAATTATGCAATTATGTGACATTCCACAGACATCAGCTGTGGCGATTAGTAGCGTGACCTACAAAGGTTTTCAAGGAACCTCAGCTTTTCCGACATCGATCACCCTAAACTGCAGTGACACTGTTGCTTGCACCGGCATCGTAATGGAGAGAATTGACATTACTTTGGCAAACTCTCAACAGCAAACAATTGCCATTTGCCATAATGCTCAAGGAACACAGAATTCAGCCACACCCCAAGTTCCATGCCTACACTAGCTAGCCTCAATAAATAAGGAAATCACTATAATATCTTATGTTTCGGTAACTATTGGTTACAAGCATCATGCAAGTTCAGTGCTTATGACTTGCGATCATGCAACGACACTGCGGGGTGTAATTTGTATTGCAACTAGTTTTTTTTTAAGAATAAGACCATATTTGACATATATTTTCACAACTTTTTTAGATTGAAAGAATGGGATATAAAATATGATGTTTTATTTTCGGCAAACTCCCGTGGTGCCCCCGAACTATGTCAAAATGCCCGTGGTGCCCCTATGTTTGAAACTTATACATCGCGGTGCCCCGGAACTTTATCCCAACGGGCACATGGTGCCCTTCCCACCCTTCTCCGTTAATGCCGTCAGTCACCCGGCTGTTAACTGCTGACGTGGCAGTGATTAGCAGTTGGCGGGAAACTTAATTAAGGATTAATTATTATTTTATTATTAAAAAAAATTTAAATTTTTTTTTTCCTCAGAAACTCGAAAAAATTTCACAAAAAAATTCAAATTTGAAAAAATTAGTGCACATGGTGCCCCTAAACTTTACCACCCAGTGCCCATGGTGGCCCCTAACTTTACCCCCCACTGCACATGGTGCCCCTCTGATTCTAAGTTTAGGGGCACCATGTGCACTAATTTTTTCAAATTTGAATTTTTTTGTGAAATTTTTTCGAGTTTCTGAGGAATTTTTTTTTAATTTAAAAAAAAATTTAATTTTTTTTAATAATCAAATAATAATTAATCCTTAATTAAGTTTCCCGCCAACTGCTAATCACTGCCACGTCAGCAGTTAACAGCCGGGTGACTGACGGCGTTAACGGAGAAGGGTGGGAAGGACACCATGTGCCCGTTGTGGTAAAGTTTAGGGGCACCGCGATGTATAAGTTTCAAACATAGGGGCACCACAGGCATTCTGACATAGTTCAGGGGCACCACAAGAATTTGCCGTTTTATTTTAGATGTACATTAAGCAATACATAAATAGTATTACTTTTGAAAATAATGCTAAAAATTACAATTATTACTAAAATATTATAGGTTGAACACAATGCAATAGTTATCGCTTATCCTATATTATTGACAATTGTTACCAAATTTATCACTTATACTTCCTAAACTACATGACATTCTAAATTTATCACTTATACTTCCTAAACTACATGACATTCTATTTAGCAAATCATACATTGATTTGTAACAGAGTGTTCTTTCTTTGTTTGACATGAGACTTATCCTATATAATTTTTGTAATGTGCCCCGTAGGCATGTAGAAGATAAATAGATGGTGAATAGAAAAAGGGCACAAAATAGTGTTTTGGACCCCTATCTTGAACACTTATGGTTTATAGTAGAGTTACTATTTGTGTTCAAATCGTTTAAAAAATTAAATACTTTTATACTATAGTTTTTAGTCTAATAACTTTTAGCGAGTGAATATTATTACAACTTTCAAAGTGAGTTGTTATTCATCGCCCATCATATTACTACTATAGCCCACTATATTTCTAAAATACCCCTATTTCTCACATTCCGCCTCTTTTCCAAAGAGGAAAAAAAAATCCGCCTTCAATTCCCGAAGTAGCCATTGTCATCAATCATCATCATCTATCTTTAATATCTTCCTGATTATCAACATTCATAAATTATCATCGTTATCATCCCTTACCACTCCACCATCGTCCAATAATCATCATCATCAATCTAATTTTATTCCCATGATGCGCATCCCCATTTTTTTCTTTGAATCCAACATTTCATCCTCTTAGAATTCACTCGACATTTCCTAGATGTCATAGCCACATCGCCAACCATCGCCAACTTCAAATCTAGTCGACAAGCACGACAACCATAGGGAATACCTAGAGCTCGCAATGATTTTGACTATTATAATTGTTGGATTATATATTTGTTGAGAATGTGAAGGATTTCTTCCGTCCATAACAACGGTCGCCCATGTAACAACTATGAATTTTTATAGGCGAACTTCATGGATTTTATGATTATCATCCATGGATGTCAACCATAACATTCATGGATCTTACCATATGAAGGTATGGATATGAAATTTTTACGAGATTTTTTAAAAACTTTGTGAACTCAAAATTAAAAAATTAATCGAGATCCATCGTTTTTTTCTTCTGAAATTCATTAAATTTAAAAAAGGAAAAACCTTCTAGTGTTCTTTTCAAAAATAAAAATAAAAGATTTTACCATCAGAACCCATGGATATGAAGTTTAAATTTAAAATTCATGGTACAACTAGTAAAATCCACACCTTATCCATATAATATCCATATTAAATGACATGTCGGAGATGTGGGTAGGTCGCCGGCGACGATTGTAGGGTAGCCGGAGATGAAGGTGGGTCGGAGGAGGTAAAGCATGGGTTGGGGGAATGAGAACAGAGGAAAGAGAGAGAGGGTGGACAGAGATGGAATCACGGGGTGAAAGGAGGATTGTAAGTTTGTAACACCCCCGAATTTCAGCCAATTTTAAAATATTATTTTTTTACAAAAATGCGCCAAAATCCGATAATATTACAATCGATATACAAAGCTGACAAAAATTTACAACCATTGATTACAAATTTCTAAGGCGACAAGGCCCACACAGTAATTCTACAATTTCGCACAACGGAAGTTTTACGGTTCCTCAAGTAGAAGCCACACGAAAAGACGTATCCTTCACAATTATCTGTGGTAGATTTAAAGAACAAAAACCACAGTTGATAAAGTCAGAAAATTGAGTAAGCTAACACCTCAACTTGTAAAACCAAAAACACTTACCTTGATTTTCGAAAACATTTGATTTTTCATTTAAAAACAACACTTAGCACATAACCAACTCACAATCTAAATCACAACATTCATAACCATAGCCATTACAATATATATAACACAATCCATTTCAAACAATCTTGCTAACTTAACTTTAAGGAGTAGGAAACCATAATAATCCGTAAGGCGATGTAACCAGCCTGCCATACAATCATAACTATTAAGGCGGTAAAACCAGCCTGCCATACATTCATAACTTTAAGGTGGTAGAACCAGCCTGCCAAGGTGGAGTAAGTCCGACCTACAATCACCAAGACAATCTAGACCTTAAGTGTGCACACCCCCCCACTGAATGTTTCTAACCCAATAGAGTAGTCCTAGACGCCTACTAGCCCACTTGAAAACCTATGCGGTGGGGCGAACATATACTTAGAGTATAACAGAATTTGATAACCAAAGCTATTAGAGCTTACCAACAGTCCCAACCTTATCATTGTAAATACATTCAAACATAATACATTAGCCAAACCATAGATATTTCGCATAATCATAACAATACATATAACAATCTTATCATGTCAACCAAGTAATATTCAAACTTGAGATAACAAGTTATCCACCTAACAAGATACTATGTTTTCATCCAACATCCAATTCACACTTAGCACATACTTTTAAAAGGTTTCTACAATTTAGAGAAGGGTTGAGCATACTAGCTTACCTTCACAAGCACAAGCGAAACCAGCACTAGTCACAGTAATACTCCTTGTTCATAAATTCGACATCTACAATAACATAACAACCAATCTCACATCAATCTCTAATCTTACTAACCATCCAACTTACTTCTATAACCTAAATTCCATACCCTCAATCTGTTTATCAATTATAACTACGATAATTAAAGTTCTACCACAATCACTAATTTATAATTAAAAATTAAAATACCTTTATATGGTAATAGCAACAACTCTATAACACAACAGTTATAAGACGTCATGAACAAGGTGAGCTTCACCTAGCTTCACCTTTACGCAAGCTTTCATGGCTGGAGGAGGACGAGGCAGGGGACGACCACCAAAACCAAAGGCACCATAGCGATCAAAGTGCAGCAAATGCGGGAATTTGTGAGCAAAAATTGGGATGCTGGTAAATTGACTGTGCAATACTATAAGAGGGATGGTTTGCTTTTCGCTTTGGATCACAGGAGGATGTTGATGAGGTTTTGAATAAGGGACCATGGATGGTAGGAGGAAAATCATTGATTCTAAAGCAGTGGGATCCGACAATTTCTCAAAACCTTGATAGGATTACCACCATTCCAATTTGGGTTTTGTTTCCTGATCTTGACCCTTTTTTTGGGTCTGCTTCAGCCCTAAGCAAGATTGCCAGTAAGATTAGGAAACCCCTCTATGTTGACCAAACTACTACCCACAAAACCAAGCTCTCTTTTGCTCAAGTTTTGATTGAAAGTGACATTTCAGATGATCTTCCACACTATGTAGCTCTGAACACACCCTATGGAATGATTGATCAGAGGATTGAGTACGAGTGGGTCCCCTATTATTGCAAGGGCTGCCATAAGATGGGGCATGAGGTGTCAAAATGCAGGCATAATAAACCAAAAACAACTGTACCAAAGAAAACTTACAGGCCTGTTGAGAAAGTGGTGCAGGCTGAACCAGAAAAGCAGCAACTGCAACAAGTAATTGAAACAGGCTTTGAAGAGAAAGTTGTTGAAACCCCTTCTCCGAAATCAAAAGATGATGATCTAGGTTTCAAAACTGTTGTAAGGAAGAGTAGGCAGAAGAAAAGTGAGGGCAGTCCTGCTACTGTTGTTCGCAATAAGTTTGCAAACCTGAACCAGGGGATACCAAATGTCAATCTAGAAAGAGGTTTTGTTGCTCTGCAAAAGGATGCTAATGATGAAATAATCGTGAATGCAGTGGGGGATAAGGTGCCTCCTGACATTCTATCCCAATGAAAATCTCTACTGAGAACATTAGAGGGCTTAATCTAGCCCTCAAGCAGCAGGAAGTTAAACATTTCCTGTGGAGTAATAAGGTAGACATTATTGGTATATTAGAAACAAAAATTAGAGAAAGCAAGATGGAAAAAATAACAAAGGGAATCTTCAAATACCTATCAGTTGAGAGCAATTACAATTCCAATCAAAGTGGCAGAATATGGGTGATGTGGAATTCACAAACTGTCAGCTTTGTGAAATTAAAAGAGTCTGATAAGCACATTTATGGGAAGCTAGTTGACAAACTAACCCATCAGGAGGTTTTCATCACTTTTGTTTATGCTAAAAATGATGTTGTCGGTAAGAGAAATTTATGGAATGATCTTGTTAATCTTAAAACTAGTCTTCCTTGGCTAGTATTAGGAGACTTTAATATAGTCAGATCAGACTTGGAAAGGAATGGCAGAAATCCTCCTAATAGTATGGATATGGCTGATTTCAACATCTACCTAATGGATAGTGGACTTGATGATTTGAAATTATATGGTTGTGAGTATACTTGGACCAACAAGCAAGGAGGAGATGATAGATTATGGGAGAAACTGGACAGAGCTCTTACAAATCAAACTTGGGTGAATCTTTTCCCAACTTCCTATGCAGACTTCCTAGTACCAGGCATATCTGATCACTCACCAATTGTTGTTAGTTTTGGTACACAGATGAAAGTTAGCAGAGGTTTTAAATTCTTAAACTGCTGGTTAGAGCACCCTCAATACAATGATATAGTTGATGAAGCTTGGAATACCTATGTCAATGGTTCACCAGTGCATAGAGTCTTCTTGAAGCTCAAAAGGGTTCAGAAAGCACTGTCAGGGCTAAATAAAGATCATTTCTCTAATCTGCCTGATAGAGTCAAGCAGTGCAAAGATGACTTGACTAGATGTCAGATGAAAATTCAATCTAATCCTAGAAATGCAGATTTACTAGAGGAAAAGAAGCTGCTGGAGAATTATTGCTGTACAAAAAGGGCAGAATTGAGCATGCTCTACCAGAGAGCAAAAATTCATGATCTGAAACTTTCTGATTGCAGCACAAGCTATTTTTATGCAAAGATAGCTGATAGAAATCATCATAACCTTATTAATAAGGTGATGGGTTTGGATGGAATAACATACATTGATCAAGTTGGCATTGCACAAGCTTTCATTGTATACTATGAGGGTTTGCCGGGGACAGAGAAAAGTGTGGAATCGTTGGATAAGGAGTTTATTAGCTCAGGAGCATGTGTCTCAGCAGCATGGCAAAAGGATCTGACTGCACCAGTATCAAAACAGGACATTCAAGAAGCTCTAAAGTCTATTAATGCCAATAAAAGTCCTGGTCATGATGGATTCTCATCTGGATTTTTCAAGCATTCCTGGAATTTAATAGAGAAGGATATAATCAAAGTAGTGGAGCATTTTTTTTTCATACTGGCAAGATGGAGAAGCAGACAAACACTACTGTCATTGCTCTCATACCAAAGAAAATTAATGCAGCCAATGTCACAGAATATAGACCAATTGTCTGCTGCACAACCATATACAAGATCATTAGCAAGATTCTTGCTAACAGGCTGCAGAAGGTGCTCCCTGAGCTAGTGGGTAATGAACAAACAGCCTCTGTCAAGAACAGATGTATCTTTGACAATATTCTGGTCTCTCAAGCCCTCATTAAAGGCTACAACAGAAAACAAATCTCTCCTAGATGCTTAATGAAAGTTGATATAAGGAAGACCTTTGATTATGTGAATTGAAAGTTTGTGGAGGATATGATGCTGGCTCTGAAATTCCCAATCAGATTTGTCAAGTGGATAATGGGGTGTATTACTAGCACCTGGTACTCTGAAAATAAATGGCTCAAATCAGGGATTTTTTTAAAGGAAAATGTGGAATCAGACAGGGTGATCCACTTTCACCCTATCTCTTTGTCCTATGTATGGAGATTTTCTCCAGATACATGAGACTTATTCCTTCACATGCTCATTTCTCCTATCACCCAAAATGCTCCAGAATCAAACTCACACACATGAGTTTTGTTGATGACCTTATGCTCTTCACAAGAGGTGATTCTCCATCCGTGGCGGCTGCAACAAATTTTCTGGATCTTTTTGCCAGAATCTCAGGGCTGGAGGCAAATCCACCAAAGACAGAAATTTATTTTGGAGGTGTCAATCATATAACTAAACCTCAGATTATTACAGACACTGGTTTCTCTAAAGGGACCATGTTCCATAATGTGACTATGACCAATTGTAACATGTTTGGATACCCCATTCAAATCTTATACTATACTATATATTAAAGGGTTAATTCACGTGGTACCCCCGTGTTTTGCCGATTTGCACATGGTACCCAGTGTTTTGCAAATTTGTACAAAATACCCTCGAGATTTGACTGTTTGCACATGGTACCCTAAACTTAACCCTCCTATTAACACCATTAACTTTTTATTTTTAAAAGAGCGTTATTTCACGCGGTACCTTCGTGTTTTGCCGATTTGCACGTGGTACCCAGTATTACAGATTTGTATTAAATATCCCCAAGATTTGATTCTTTTTACATGGTACCGTTACCTTCAAAATTCTGTTAACGCCGTTTAAAAGTTGATTTAATGGAGAATGAAAAAATGGTGATTATGGTGTTTATTATGGGTGGAAATGATGGTGGCGGTGGAAAATGATGAAGATGTTGATGACGGTGGTGGAGAAGAATAGATATGGTGATGATGAAAGTATTGGGGGAAAGATAAAGATGGTGACGAAGGAGAAAATCAAAAGGGTTTTTTTCCCAATTGATGGCGTTAACGGAATTTCAAAGGTAAATGTACCATGTAAAATTAGTCAAATTTTGACAGTATTTGGTACAAGTTTGCAAAACACTGGGTAAGACGTGCAAATCGGCAAAACACGAGTGTACCACGTGAATTAACCTTTTTTAAAAAAAATTGACGGTGTTAATGAGAGGGTTAAGTTTAGGGTATCGTGTGCAAATAGTCAAATCTCGAGGGTATTTTGTACAAATTTACAAAACATTGGGTACCACGTGCAAATCGGCAAAACACGAGGGTACCACGTGAATTAAACCTATATTAATAGTTGTGTTAGAGGCAACGACCACGTTCACCGGCTTCAGTTAGGCTATTTGCAACGGCACGTGACATGTCTCTTTAATTTTCTACTTAAAAAATCATTTAATTTATGGTAATAGTGAAGATGTGCATTCCATCTACGATGATATATAAGTGATTTTAATATCTAAAAATTGTCAAAATAAAAAAAAAACAGAAAAAAACAATACTTACTTTCAAACGATTTTCTATTTCCCTTTCCTTATAATATACTTACCTTATTATATTTATTTGTTCTCTTTTCACATTTTACATCTATTTCATTATTTATTTGTTTATACAAAAAATAAATGATGAAATTTCTTTTGGGCGTAGCCCGAGTAGTAAACTAGTACTTTTACGAATGACTAGGTGAAACGCTCGTGGGTTGCACGGGACACTTTATCATAATCGCTTATTCTTATTTATTAAGTTAATCTAAAAAATAAGTAAACCATGATAACTAATTAAATGTTTGTTAGTTAAAATGTCTTCCAATCACACTCAATCGTCATTGTACATGTGTTTGGAGTATTACTTGATCTTTAAATAATATTCATTTTTTGTTTATTTTAAAATCATTTTCACAAAAATTTTAAACTTGTCAACATATCTCTATCAAAATCATACTTAGTTGCACGGTACAATTCACCATAATCGACTATTCTTATATTTTAATTAGGTAATATGAAAATAATAAATAAATCATGATTAAATTAACACGGACAATTTTCATATTTTTTTTATTAATTACTTAATCTCAAAAAAAATGATAATTGATTAAATATTGGTTAGTTAAGATGTCTTCTAATATCACTAAATCACTTACAAATACTTTTTTTTTTGTTATTTTTTAAGTCATTTTTTCACAATAGTCAGCTTGTCGACATATCTCTACCAAAATCATACTTAACTTTTCAAAAGTATGTGTAAATGAATCTTATATTGATATACATTTTGACACGAACTCAATGATACATGTATCGTAATATTCTGATATACATAACCCGAGTTATAACAGTTTATATTATGTTTATGTTAATAACTTTATTACGTAAGAGTTTTACAAATATTGAACTCTCTTCGCATGCATTTCTTAATATTTAATGTGGATTATTTTAATATTTTATGTGAGAGTTTAGCATATCTTGGACTCTCTTTGTGCATTTTTTTGACCTCCTGGTGCTCTCAATGCGCTCTAAATTATTAGCTTCTTAACTTTTCAAAAGTATGTGTAAATGGATCTTATATTGACATACATTTCGACAACAACTTAATGACACATGTATCGTGATATTCTGATATGCGTAGCCCGAGTTATATCTGTTTATATCATGTTGATAACTTTATTACATAAGAGTTTGATGCAAGAACGCTTGTTCAGGTTGTTGAAACTCGCACTGAACAGATGGCTAGTCTCTATCGCGACGACACAGAACAGATGTCTAGTCTGTACACAGATACTCGTTTCAATCTAGGCGTTGGAGTATTTCCCATATTCGGATCTGGGTGATGCGAGATCACTTTCCATATTATTAGATAATATTATTTACCTTATTGTTGTTAGAATAAAAGTAAGGGATAAGTAGAGTTCTTATTTCCTTAGGAGTCTTATTTTCCATATTGTATTAGGTTAGTTTAAGGAATATTCTAGATTTTAGGTTTACTATATAAACAAGTCTAGGACGTCTATTGTATCAAGTGTATCGTTGAATTAAGAAAAGCAATAAAAAGAGTCTGAGAAAGGTTTTCTCACCCCTTTGCATTCGTTTTAAGTTCTAAAGGTAATTGAACTCAAGACAGGGAACAGAAGGCACTCGTTCTATCGTTGATCGGCTAGAGGTACTAGAGGTCAAAGGCTAAAACTAGACGACCGTACTGTTTAGGGATTGACTTAGTTCGATTGGGTCTCTAAGGGCTGAGATTCATTCGTCCATATCTTTATTCTTCGTTCTCTAAACTCGAAACAGCACAGACCAGCAGTCAGTCCTGTATCCACGAGTTTTTAGAGCAGATTTCTGTTCCGTTCTAACGTACAGACCAGAATTCAGTCCTGTTCGTTCTGATCAGAGTACAGATTCATGTTCTGTACTGCAACTAGCTTCCGCAAGCATTCGTACTCGTATCAGAGTTTTACAAATATTGGACTCTGTGTGTACATTTTTTAATGTTTTATGTGGCTTACTTTAATATTTTAGGTGAGAGTTTAGTAAATTTTGGACTCTCTCTCTGCATTTCTTGACCTCCCGACATCAATGTTTTTAACAAACATGGACTAATAGAGCTATAGATCCACGCATGGAGTTGGTAAAGTATGTATAACATAGATATCGTCCATAAAAGGAATAATAGGCAGTGGTAGTAATAATTAAGGGGGAATGGAGGATAAAATTAGGGGAAAATGGTAGAATGGTGGTGGTAGAGGGAGGAAATAAGGGGTAGAGGGGGAACTATTACCCCCATATGGGGGTAATGCATTACTCCTCTCTTCCCTAGGGTAATGCATTACTCCCATATGGAGGTAATGATTTCTCCTCCACCCATTATTTCCTCTCTCCACCACCACATTTTCTCTAATTTTCCCCTTGATAATTACTCCAAATCCAAACATGTTCTTAAAAGTAATCATTTACTCATAGTCATAGCGTCTTCTCTTAGTTAGCGACTTGTCCCCCTCCCCTCCCCCCTCCCCCCGCCTCTTACCTGCAGTGAAATTTTGTTTGATCTGGGTTGACATATTGCATGTGATTGCATCTCGATAATGAGACATAAACAGAAAGCTCAAAAGGGCAATAACTTTACCCATTCAACTTTATGTTTACTCAAAAGCCAATAGACCACTGCCTGATCACCTCATGAACTCTCCCATTGGTAACCAATAAGGGGGCGTTTGGTTCACATTTTGCAATGGAAACGGATTGGAAACAAGAATGGAAAGGGAGTGAAATCAAGTTTCATTCTTTTTAAAGGTTGTTTGGTTAAATATATGAATGGAATGATACTTAATGTTACATGTATCGTAATATTCTGATACGCGTAGCCCGAGTTATATCTGTTTATATCATGTTTCATGTTGATAACTTTATTACATAAAAGTTTTACAAATATTGGACTCTGTGTGTGCATTTTTTAATGTTTTATGTGGATTACTTTAATAGTTTAGGTGAGAGTTTAGTAAATTTTGGACTCTCTCTCTGCATTTCTTGACCTCCCGACACCCTCAATGCGCTCAAAATTATTCGCTTTTATATATATAATATATATATATTAGGGGCTGCATCCGGTCAGAAGTAAGTTTATGTCAGAAGGTCAGAAATAATCTGAGCCACACATTTAATCCTAAATCATGGTCAAGATTAAATCATATAAACAAAAACAAAAACCCACTCCCCCTTCCTTTTTCTCTCTCCTCCCCCAACCCCCAAACAACCCGAGACCACCACAGCCCCGTCGGTGGTCATCGTCGATCACCACCAACACCGGCCCCGACCCCGCCAGCATGGTCGGACGGCCACCCCGACCTAACCTCCACCGTTCCCACAAGCCCCCGCCTCTTCCTTCTCCCCCATTTCCTCCTTTTTCCACTTCGAAACTTGGGGGAGGGGCGAAAAAACGTCGAGTGAGGGGCGGCGAACGTCGGGAAGGGGCGGCTAGTGTCAGGGAGGCGCGGGGGATCATCGGGGAGGGGCGGCGAATCATCAGAGAGGGCGGAATTCGGGTGGTTAGAGAAGAGTTTGAGGAGAGAATGGTCGATTGGGGGCGGTGGCGTGGTGGACCGGGGGCGTGAGAACCGCCGTAGGCTCGCCTGAGCAGCGCCTATCGAATGGTGGTGGTTGCGTCAAGTTGGGTGGTGGTCGGCGCATGGAGGCGGCGGTGATCAGGTGGTGCGTGGGGTGGCTGTGGGTGGGGGAGGAAGAGAGAGAAAAAAAAGGGTTTATTTTTCTGAGTTTTTTTTTTTTTTAAAGTTACGTGTTTTAGTGTGTGAAGTTATTAGAGTTATTGGAGTTATTGAAGTTATCGGAGTTAAGTTATTGGAGTTATCAAAGTTATTGGAGTTAAGTCGGGGTTACGTAGTTTTAAAGTTATTGGAGTTATTAAAGTTATCGGAGTTAAGTCGGGGTTACGTGTTTCCGTTATCGGAGTTAAAGTCGTAGTTACGTATTTTAGTTAATTTTGTTAAGTTAGAGATGTAAAGTTATTGGAGTTATGTGCTATACTTATTGGAGTTACGGAGCAACTAAAGTTATGAGAGTTAGTTGATTATCAAGATGTGTGGCTAAGATTACTTCTAAACTTCTGACATAACTTTACTTCTGACCTGATACAATTCCTATATATATATATATATTAGATTTTATATTAATTAATATATAAATTCACCATGACTGTAAGTTTGATTTTCACCCATTATTAAGTTATTATTTTACACTATATATTAAAAGCTGTGTTAGAGGCAACGACCACGTTCACCGAATTCAGTTAAGTCATCTGTCATGCCACGTAAAGAGCGTAAATGAACATTCCATCCATGATGATATGGATAAGTGACCATTTTCCAATTAAAAAAATTCATAATATTTTTTTATTACTAAAAATCAATACTATTTACTAATCAATTGATTTTTATTTTACCTTATTATTTTGTACTTTTCTCATTACTTAATTTTAAAATTCATCGATAAAATTATTTGTTCACAAAAAAAAAAAAAAAATGTTTCGGGCCGAAAAGAACCCAATCTTAATTATTCGTAAGAAGAACAAATACGACGTCGTAAAAGTAACAAAAGCCCAGCCCACAACAATAACATGTAAACAACACTACACCTTTCCGATCATTTCTCTCCTCCTCATCATCTCACCTCCCGGAGACCCAGAATATCAAATCAAAATTTCTAGGGTTTACATATTTTTTGTGCCCAGATCCCCAAATTAATTAATTTCAAGAAATGGCGATGAGGAGTTTCTTGAACGAGCTGAAAGGCGTGAAGGTGAAGGATGTACCAGAGAAGGTGAAGCCATATCTGAGATTGAGTTTTATCAAGGAATCTGTAGCAAAAGGTCTTGATAATTATCATGCTAAGTACATCGTCACCAACTCTCCTCAACCACTCTTCCATGTCTGCTTTGGTGGTATGATCTTCTCTTACCTTGTCGCTCTTCCCGAGGAGCGCCGCCATCTCGCCCACCAGGAGCACGCCAAGCAACACGCTGCCGCCGCCGCCCATTAATTTTCCAAGGTCTCATTACTTACTTTATGGATTTGTTTTTTTTTTTTTTGTTTATCGTGTGTGTTACGATTCGTGAAATTCGTCGAAATGTGCGTAATGCATAAGTTTCTTTTCGATTTTGTTTTGGAGTCTTTGCCTTCGTTTTTGTGGATTGACATGTTATTGTGAAAAATGTGGGGTTTTTTTTTTTATATTCGTAAATTGTTTGATTTTTGTGCTGGATTTATATTTGTTGCCAATTGAGGATTTGCTGTAGTCGGATTTTCATATTTCGATTCGTTTGTTCGATGAAATTGGTAATTTGATACTGATTGGTTTGTTTTTGATGGAATATAAGGTGACCGTAATTTGTAGGAAAGGTGTGGACTTTGTTGGGGAAATGATGTTTGTTTGCGTGCTTATGACTGAGTCGATTATCAGATAGAGGATGCATGGGAGCACACTTGGGTTTTGAGTGAAACATTTGTTTTCATGGTCTGATTAGTTGCGGCTGATGTAGGTGTAGATAGACAATTGATGTGATGGTTGGTACTGTGAACGCTCTGGAAGATGGTAAGCTGATGCTGATTGGTTTCTTTTTTATGGAATATAAGGTGACCGTGAATTGTAGAAAAGGTCTGGACTTTGTTGGGGAAATGATGTTTGTGATCGTGCTTCTGATTATGTCGATTTTCAGTTGGTTTTTGAGTGAAACATTGTGTTTTTATGGTCTCATTAGTTGCTGATGGAGGTGTAGATAGACATTCATATGATGGTTGGTACTGTGAATGCGTTGGATGATGGTAATCTAATGCTGATTGGTTTCTTTTTGATGGAATATAAGATGACCGCAATTTGTAGGAAAGGTCTTGACTTTCTTGGGAAAATTAAAATGATGGTTGTGATCGTGCTTCCGAGTTCTGAGTGGGTTGATTATCAGATAGAAGTTGCATGGGAGCACACTTGGGTTTTGAGTGAAACATGTGTTTTTTTTTATGCTTTGATTAGTTGCGGCTGATGTAGGTGTAGATAGACATTGATGTGATGTTGTAGTGATCGGTGCCTGTTGAGATATTTAGGCGGGGGTGTTAGAGTGATAGTAATCTGATTTTGAATGGTTTCTTTTGATGAAAGTACAAGGTGACTGGAATTTGTAGGAAAGGTATGGACTTTCTTGGGGAAATGATGTTTGTGATCGTGTTTCTGACTGGGTCAGAGGCTGCATGGGAGCACACTTGAGTTTTGAGTGTAACATTTGTTTTTATGCTCTGATTGGTTGCGGCTGATGTAGGTTTGGATAGACATTGATGCGATGGTATAGTGAACACACTGGAAGATGGCAACTTTTTATAGGATAAGAAGAAGATGTTTAGGTTGTATCTGTTTCTATGTGTTGGTTGATGGGGTATAGGTATGAATGTGTGATGTTACATGTAAGTTGTGCCAATTTGGGTTGCTTATCCTGCGAGAGACTACTAATACTTTTTCCTCATTTCATTTATCGATTTTAATAAAAGATTGCATGATTGTATTGTACTAGTTTTTAAAGCATGGAACTTCATCACGTACTCATCAGACGTTTTACAAGAGGTTTGGCTAGGATTGGGATGGAAGTTCTTGCATCTCTGTATTGGCTCATTTGGGATCACTTCAGACTGGATGTAATTGGAGATAACACTATAGCTACTATTTCATAGCAGTGTTGTCGATGTGGGTAAATACATTACTGACAATTGCGTTCATTCAAGTTTGCATGAAAGATTTTAACAGCAGGACTAAATGATTGTCTGAATGGAGCGGATATGCATTTGCAGTTTGTTCTGTATGAATGAGATATTGGCCTTTTCACTCTCTAGGGGTTTACGTGTTACTTCTTTCTGAAGCGCCAACGCATTTCTAGCATGTAATTCAAGGACTATCTTCCTGCTTGCAATCCTAATTATATGATATGTATTTTTACAACTTGGAAGCTGTCATGGTTTAAAACAGTAAACCCATGTAGGTGGCCTTGCTGTAGATATCATAATGTTGTTATTCCTGAAGAGTCTTGCTCCCTTTAGGAACTACAGGCTGAATTCTGAAGGGTACTCTTGCTGGTGGTCAGTCAATGCATGCATTTGAGAATGAGAAGTGTTGACTCTGTAGGCATTTGAGAATTGAGGGGGGGGGGGTCAAAGTCGTGATTTTTGCTCGATGCCTTGTGAGAATAGTTTTAAATCTACCAATTTGTGGTATTAGGAAGTGGTCTTGTATGTTCTTGCGCTGGTTTTATGGTTAGGTAAATTTGACTCGCCAAATAGAGCTCTGTTGCATTGTTTTAGGAGCATGAATCTCGATTACATTGATATATAAGGTTTTTGTTTGAATAGGTGCATTGCCCGGAAAAGAAAACGAGTTATGATTCTGATTCATGATGAGAACTCTTGAAAGAGTTTGTTTGGATAGAAGTAAATAGAGAGAGAATTGGTAGGGAGAGGAAAGAGTCTTAATTCACTTTCTTGGATAGTAGAGGATTTGGAAGAAATTTTTATGGATAGTATAGGAGGGGAAGGTAATTTGGGAGGATTGGGTTGTAGGCTTATTCCTATATTTGATGAAATGTAGTCATCGTCAGTGTTACTGATTTTGTTTGGTTCTTTTGATGGAGTTTAAGGTTATTGTAATATGTAGTAAAGGTCCCGACTTTATGGAAAAATCATGCTCGTGTGCTTGTGACTGGTCGGATTATCAGATAGAGGTTGCCGGGGAACAACAAAGCTTTCAGTGGACATTTGTTTCTATGCTCTGAAATGGTGAGGCTGATCTAGGTAGCATAGAGATAGACAATGGTGTGATACTGTGAACACGCTGGAAGTTGGCAAATTTGTATAGGATTAAAGAGAGTTTCAGGTTTTCATGTTCATCCGTAATGGAGGATGGGGTGTAGGTATGATGTTATATGTGTCCATATATTTTGGCTTATGCAATTATGCCAATTTTGTTTTGGATGTGTACTTTTGTTTGATTGCGGATTGGTTAATTGTATATGGTATCTGCGGATTGCTGTCTTTCTCATTTCATATTATCATAAGTTTCATGAAAACCTTGATTGCATCGATACCATTTTTGGCACCTGGGAAATGGTGTTCGTAAAGAATGTGTGCATATCTGTATATTTTTAACTTCTTTATTGCTGATTGAGGATTTGCTGTAGTCGGAGTTAATATTTGGATTGGTTTATTCAATGATATAATCAGCTATTTTGTGTAAATCTGTGATATTTAGTGCCCAATGCCTACTGTGAAATTTAGACGTGGTGCTACTGTGATAGAATTTTGATTTTGATTGGTTCTTTTAATGGAGTTTAAGGTGATTGTAGGAAAGGTCCGGTCCTTTTCCTTTTCCTTTTTTTTTGTTTAAATGATAGAGCTCTGTGCCTTCGGAGATATTTAGGTGTAGTGCGTGTATGCTTATGGCGGTGCGGATTATCGGATAGAGTTTGCTTGGTAACAAACATAGCTTTCAGTGGAACATTTGTTTTTATTCTCTGGTGAATTGAGGTTGATCTTGGTGGCACAGAGGTAGGCATTCATATGATGGTTAATACTTTGCGAGATGACAAGTTTATTAGGATAAGAAGAGAGCGTTTAGGATGTGTTTAATTATCCATGTTGGAGGATGGGGTATAGGCGTATAGCTTATAGGTATGATGTTTTTTATAATTGTTGTGTTAAGTAGCGGCTGATTCCAATTTTTGTTAAATTTGCTGCCAATTGAGGGATTGCTGAGGTTTTTTTTCTTATTTCATTCACTGTCTTTGAGATATGATTGCTTGATTGTTCATTCTACCTTTCTACTATTGTCGGAAGCATAAATTTATCATGTACCCATCAGAGATCAGACGGTTAATAGAGGTTTGGTCTGAATTGGGATGGAAGTTCTCTCTCATCTCCGTATTGGCTTATTTGGATCACTTAAAACTGATGGTCTTGGAGCTTCAGATAGTAAATAGTATTGATAATCAATATCAAGTTGTTTGCAAACTGTTTTCTGACATTTGCATTTACTCAAGTTCGCTTGAAAAGTTGAGCAGAAGAACTAAATGATTGTTTGAATAGAGTGGAGATGTATTTGGAGTTTGTTCTTTATAAAATGCTCCACCGGGGAAGTTGGTCTTTTCACCCCCCAGGGTTTGTGTTGCTCCTTTTTAGTACACAATCATGGTTTTTTATTATTTTTTTTATTTTTTAAATTGAAGTAGTCTTGGTTTAAAACTTTAAAGCCGCTTAGGCTGCCTTGCTGTAAATGTGATAGTGTCGTTATTCCTCAAGAGCCATGTTCCCTCTAGAGTCACTGGTAGGTCTTTAGTAATGTCGGAAGAGGCTGAAAGATACTCTTGGTGGTGACTCGGCAGGCATTTGAGAATGAGGTTGGGGGGGGGGGGGAGGTGAAAGTGATGATGTTCTCCCGATGCCTTCTGAGAATGAAGTTTTCTAAATGTGTGCCTCTCTACGCATTCATAACTTGTTCATGCTCGTATAGCCGTGCATGATTTTGTTTTGGATTGTTATCGTTACCAATGGAGGATTTGCTGTAGTCAGGTTTTATATCTCAATTTTTTTTTTTGGTTGGAAAATGATGTGTATATGCTTTTGTTTAACGAATGCAGATCCGAGGTTTGCATTTCTGGGGATGCCGACGCGGGATTTTTTGGTGTTGGATTTGTATCTGCGGAGTTGCATTTATGGATCTACGGCTTCATACATTAGCAATGAAATAATTTCTAAGATCACTATTGATGGTGACGATGATGTAAAAACTTTGGAAATCTTTTCAACTTTTTTTTTCCTCAGATCTTTGTCAAATTATTAAATGAAGTTCATGTTGTAATTTGTACGGCTTTGTGAGTCAAGTCAAGTTCAATTTGGTACCTTTTGCGTTTTCATTAGTAAAGCAGTTGTTGTGATTATGTTTTACGCTAATGTAATGACAAGCTAATCTGAGCCTGAGCTTGAGCAATGTCGTAAATTGTCTGGGAAACATGAGATTGGGCTCGGTTTTGAACTCGTAGAGCCTGAAAGATCTGCGCTCGGCTAGTCTTATGATTCGGACGTAGTCAGACATCTTAATCATCGATTTCTCTCGCACATTTGAACCAAAACGTAACTTCAAATTCCGGCCTAACCAAAAAACACACAACATGCGGACACGATACTCAGACTGAAGAAGCCACGTTTTCGCAAGTGCCACTCCACGTGTGCCTAAATCCGATGGCAATGCCTATGTATACAACAAAGATCAAAAGAATCCACAGTAATACACAGTAGTAAAATTACACAAGTATATGTTGAGCATAATACAGTGAAATTGTGATCATGGGTAAAGTAATTTGGATGAGTATCATTGCAATTGCGCTGTATCTGATGTTTTTCTCTATCTCAGATCCTCCATTACAAGAAAAGGTAGCAGACACAGACTATGTGACTAACAGAGGAAGACATTACTGGAACAAATTCAAGCAACCAGCTTTTCTTTTACGCTCTTATTTCTTCCCTCACTCTGATCTTCCTCAGTAAGTGTCTTTCATCATCTATTCTCTGTAATTTATATTTTCTTCGTTTTAGTGAATTGTTTACCTTTCTCGAATAACTTAAGGACGGTCTTATATATCTTTGTTTCTGGCACGTAATTCACTGAGCGGATTACGTGTTGCATGTGGATATATATAACATTGTTTCTCGGCACGTAATTTATAATTTCTTGAGCGGATCTTCTGCCCCATTATGTGTAAGTTGACATGAAAAGTAGTGTTTTAACTAGGGCAAGCTGACACATGCATGTCACACGCACTGTTAATTTGGGCATTTGGCTTTTTTATTTTGTCACGGTTGATTAATTTGTTACCTTTGAACTATGTATCGAAAAGACGAAAAGTGGTGCTACATGAACACATTTTCTCTACTGTTTTCTGTGGTGATGTTAATTGGTGGTAGGGAAAGGAATTTCGTGGTGCATCGGAATCGAGGATACGAAGGGGGAGATGAAGAAGCTAAGAGAACAACCGCGGAGGCAGTTGACAAGAGCTTAGAGAAGACGAAAACAACGCTAGAGGATTCAGCGAAATCGGCGGCATATAAGACTGCCGGAGTCGTCAAGGATACCCTTTCGAAGAGCAGTCTATTGTCTTCCGACGTCCAGGATGAGCTTTGATTAGGGCATGTATGATGTATATAAAATGTAAGCATACGATGGAAAGCACATGTTGCATAATTGCCATATTTAGTGTGGGCTTTCGTTTTTTTTCCTATCTTCATCCTCTTTGATCCTTCCTTATGTCTACAAGGAAAAAGTAGACTAATAGTAAAAGTTCTAATATGACGTAAAGTGACAAAACAAACTAATCAAATGGTAATGTTTAGGAACTCATTCTATATTTTTAAAGCAAATCTTATATTCTAAAGCAATCTCCATAGACCATAGGTATAGAACGTCTTCTACTGGTGTATGGTAAAAAAGTAAGCAAAGAGTTTAATGCATGGTGAAAGAGTGAACTAAAAAGTTTAGTGTATGGTGAAAGAGTCCAGCTTTATCATTTGACCTCAGATATAGTCTTCTCATTTTCGCAAAACTCTTACATAAACCTAGATTATAAAAACACGGTACAATTTATACACATTCTGTAATTATTTGATAATTATTAATAACTAGTTTTAAACCCGTGCGTTGCACGGTATAATTAATGAATTTTGCTCGATTAAAATAAGTAGTTATAGAATTAATTAATCTTTTTTTATTACATTAAACTTTTTTTGTTTTAAATCTGTTTTATATTGTACCCATTAAAAAACTCTTCAAAAATGAACCCTCTTTAAGAAAGGCTCCCATACGCTATGTTTTATTATCTTTGAACTTTAATTGAATGATTGTTGAAATAATGCTTACAACATGTTTCCGATAACACAAAGTCAAATCTATTTCTTGGTATGATGTGATCATCTCGGTTGATAGTTCTACACAACATATAAAATTGAAATTTATCATTATTTTACTATCACTAACAACATAATATTTCGATTTATTTTGGAACAACTTCAAAACCGGCAGAGTAGCATGAATGTATTCCCCCTATAACAACAATTAGATTGTTAGTGTAACATTAGAGTGTTGAGTATATAATGAATCATAAATGACAACCACTTGATTAGAAAAAAAATAATCATAAAATATACCTCTTCACCAATAAGAACCATGCATATTAATTAGATCAACTTTTTTTTATGTTTATGCACCATCTTTTTCCAAAATGTATAGTATCAATATATTATTTTTTAAAACGTATAGTATTACCTTATTATTTCCCAAAACGTAAAGTGTCATCTTATTATTTATAATTAGTTATATATCCTTTACCTAAGTTTGTAAAAATAAAAGATTAAAAAGCTCTAAAAAAATTCGAAAGTAGTTGCATTATGTTGGGGACCCAACTGCTATTTGTAATCTTTAATGTAAACTTGTGTGTCTATAGTAATTGAAATGTTAAGATCATACTTACATATAAGAAACTTTAGATCAAATTTACATAAAGATTAAAGTAGAAAACTATAAAGATTATTGACACATTCAATGCGCTCAAAAAAGCTTGTGCGGATGACAATCGGATGTGTTAAGATCAATTTTACATACTCTCTTCGTATCACTTTAAACATATTGATTTTTCTTATCTTCTCTAACCTACATTTTACTAATCTTCATATTCTCTCTCAAATCTATCTCCTACTTTTTACTAATCTTTACATTCTTTTCATTTTTTTCCCGCCTAGCTTTTGTGAAGTATCACCAATTAATTCGATTCACAGTAAATCGTAGTTTAAAGTCGAATGAAAGTGGGGTGCTTTCTTAGCCACTTAGGTCAAAACCTAAACTTTTGGTGACTGTGACGTAATGATAGATCACACAAATTAAGTCATAGGGATATCGTGTATAATTTTCGTTCGAAAGGAAACTGAAAATAAAATCGTGATTTCACGGGGGCAAAAACTAGGTATTATTTTACTGTTTACTTTTTCTTCCTTCTCTGCTCCCACCTCTCTTTACTTCCTCTCTCCTCCAACCTGACACTACCACCGCCGCCATGGTGCCACCTGCTTATATTAAGACTCCAACCACCTCCTCTTTGCCCGCAGGTAGTGGCGCGACCCATTCTGCACAACCCAAAGCAACCCCGACACCTCATCACCTCCTTTGTACAGCCATTTAAGTATTTAACAACCACCAACAACCATATGCATTATCGATATACCGCTTATACCCACACCAAACCACGCTCTTACTCTCACTAAATATGCTCCGTCGTCCTTTATTGTCGTCGTCGAAGACCAATATGTATTGTAGATTCGCGGAGTTTTTTTTTTGTTTTTTTTTTTTTATTTATTGATTTCATATCGAATGGTTTACTGCATAATCATGAAATTGATAGTTGGATTTTTTTTTTTTTTTTGGTGGAAAAACCATTTTTAGAGAGTAATAATAATAACCAAAACTAAATAAATATATATTTAGGCTCTAAAATGCATAAAGGTGAGTTAAAACTTAGGGATTATATAAAGGTGAGATTATTTTTGTGACACATGCCAAAACTTAGGGATTATTATTGTTAAAGTTAAGAGGTTGACGACATGTGGTGGGGTCCCCGATGACTGGGGTGGCCATGATTGACGGCACGCGGTGGTGGTTTGGGTGTCAGCGTGGCGGGTTGCGGTTGAAGGAATGGAGGAGAGTAAAGGTGAGAATATTGGGGATTGTTTTTTTATTTTGGGAGGGGGATGGCTATTTTGCTGACATGACACCCTTATATGGGGTGATTGAGCTCGACAGAGGGAGTTATTATTAAAAATGATAAGATGAAAAGAGTTGAACAAAACCGGTCCAAATAGTTTTGTAGACCCAAAATAACAAAATCACCCCATCGCCTTAAAAGATCGCACCATAAGGCAAGGTAAGAGAGTTGGGATGTATCTAAGTCGTACTCCTATCGAAGCAAAGAGAAAATGCAACCCAAAAATGAATATTACTCCGAGAATTGTCCTGACTGACTATTACTTCAAAATAATAGAAGTACAAACAATTTTTTGAGCCATTTGGCCAACTTTTAAATCATCACTATACTTCCTCCACGCACACTCCTATTTGATCATATTCTTCGTTGATCTCTACACACCGGTGGACCCCACGAGAGTTGCCCCACCGACGACCCACACGATTTGGAGTGATTCTACAATGGCTACCTAACCTAGGTAACCATCGTAAGTTTGACCTTGAAATATTTTTAGATTAATTATAAATAAATAAAGCCACACAATTATTCATGTATAAAACCCATTGACAGCCCCCCCGCCCCCTTATATTATATCTCTCCTCTCCCCCCACACCTTCCTCAGCCTGCCACCGCCTTAGCGCCACCTCCGGTCACACCCAACACCACCAATACATTACAAAACACCACCTCCGAACAGCGAACGTCGTCTTTCCCATACTTCTCCCCCTCTAATTCCCGGGTTCCCAGCCCACGAAAACCCCGTTCCCGCCCTTCCCACTTCCCTGTAGTAGCCGTCCAAGTCGCCGACTCCTCTTAATTGTCGCCGCCGCCCAAAGATATGGAGAAGAGAAAGAGAAAATAGAGGTGGAGCAGACGGCGTCGGTGAAGTAAAAGTTGGTGAGGCACGTGATTGCAGGCGGCTATAGGTGTTAATGGTGGTGCGGGGCGACGGTTTGGTGGTGGCAGAATTGGGCTAGCGGTAAATGTTAGGGGGGTTGAGGGGAGGAGTGAGAAAATGAGATTTAATTACATTAATTTATTAATCATTATCTGATTCATTTATTAGTCATAATTATTTTGGTCAAATTAATCAAGTAATTAGAGACGGATGTTACGATTCCGTCTCAAATTATTAGAAATTGAGACGGATTTTATATTCCGTCTCTAATAAATTTGAGACGAGCTGTTTAGAGACGAATCATATTCCGTCTCTAATAGTAGTTTGAGACGGATTTCCTTCACAAATTTCCGTCTCTATTTAGCTTATTTCTTGTAGTGGGTGTAGATCAGATTTATTGAAGGTAATCAAAGGACTATCGTTATTCCCTTTGCAATGACTACCAAACTTCGGTAGCTTTGTAGAATTGGTAGACAATTTAGGGAAGGACTATATTATCCTCTTTAGTCTTCACCAAACCAGTCAAGTCCAGAATCAACTTCGTGATGTAGTAGAAAGTAAATCCAAATAATGAGCTCAGGCACTTAGATTTTCTGGACCATCACAAGAACTTGATGTTCCGGTTTCCCATGCTTTTCTTACCCTTGCAGATGAAAGTTACGACTTCCGAGTAGCAACTTACCCTTAATACTAAATAAGTTGGAGAACATCTTGCTTAGCTTTCACGGTTGAATCATGAGAAGCGAATTCAACTTAATTGTGAAGGAGTTAATATACAATCTTCCTATAGTGGATTATAATTGTGTGTTGAGACTTGAGTTCATTTCAAACAGTTACTGATTTTTCCGTGAACTCGATAATTTATCTTGACAATTCGCAAAGGTCCAGTATTATAATTATAAATTTTCTAGGAGAGTTTCTCATTTTGAGTTTAATCCCACTGTACCTGCGAATCTGCATACAATTAAACTCTGCAATAACATTTTTGCCTGATCACTAATTTATACCTACTCCATAATCAAAAGTATATCATTTTCGAGAGAAAATTAGATTTAAGAACTAAACCCTATGATCTTCTCAATTAATTAAGGGCTTGTTTTCAATTAATAGGGCCTGTTTGGTATCGTTTTCAATTTTCAGTTTTCTACTTTTTTGAAAACCAAAGTTCCCCCGTTCGGTATCATTGCCGTTTTCAGTTTTTGGTTTTTTTTTTTTTTTTTTTGCGTAAAATATTTAGTAATTAAGTTGCAAAATTAACTTTAGATTGTTTGGTTCTACAATAGTCATATAGAAAACGAAAACTGACAACTGAAAACCATTTTTTCTGGTTTTCAAAAACGGGACTTTGGTTTTAAAAAAACAGAAAACTGAAAACAGAAAACGATACCAAACAGGCCTGGTTTTCAGTTTTCATATTCTATATGACTATTATAGAACAAAACAATTTAAGGTTAATTTTGTAACTTATTTAACTAAATTTTTTACGCAAAAAAAAAAACCAAAAACTGAAAATGGCAGTGATACCGAACAAGCCCTAATTTCTAGTTTGTTAAATGATCCCCAGTAACAAACATACCAATGGGGAGGAGTATGCACCACACTTATATTGATTTAAAAAAAAAACTAAAAATCATTTTAAGCCCTGTTTGATAGGAATTAATAAAAATAGTATTCAGATCAGTTCAGAATCATTCAAATCAGATCAAAATCATTCAGTTCAGATCAGATCGGTTCATAAATGTTCAAATGACTATCAATGAATTTGGTCCATAATTGATACTAATTCAATTAAATTTTCAACAAATTCAGATCAGTTCAGAGTCATTCAAATCAGATTAGATCAGTTCAAAATTATTCAGCTCAGATCATTTCAGAAAGCAGTCCTATCGAATGTGGCCTAAGTGTGATATTCTAGAGGTTAATGAAGATTGTGTTCACATATATGTTGGAAATGCTTGGATGTAAATTGGCTGGCTAATTATCTAAGTACAAAAATCCATATTATGATAGTTTGCCTTAAATGGAAGTGAAGATTATATTCCTTATTAATTGTTTCGGAATATATGGAAGAGTACTAGCATGTTTTTACTACCTTATTTTCCATAATTTTCTTCTTAAATTATTTAATTTTGTCTAGCTCGCAGGATCAGAGAAAATATTTAGGATCAATATTTCCTTAGAAAATGTTTAAAAAGATATATTAGTTCAATGTACTATCAAATGGGAAAACATTACCTAGAAATATTGAAAAGGAAAACATAACATAAATAAAGCAATCGAATTTGGTCATTTTGACCAACTTATATTATGTTATATAAACCCATAATCAACTAGTTAATTCTCACAAAAAATTTCTCACATATATATCTTGATTAAGAGGTATAAAATTGCAGTGGATATGGCTAAGCTATCATTATCAACAACCTATGGTTTCTTAATTACCGTAGTAATTCTTTCGGTTTCTTGTCAAGCTTCTAATGATGGGTGGGTTACTGATGCTCATGCTACGTTCTATGGTGACATGCATGGGAACGAAACTATGTGTAAGTCCTTCGCTTTGTGCACGTTAAGATACCGATTTCTTTTTCTTTTTTTTTTTTGTTTCGAGAACGGCAAAATAAGTTGAAAAGAACAAAATCCAATCATTTTAATAACTCTGTGACACTAAAACTTCACTTTTCTTTTTTTGACATTAACTCTATACCAAATTTACCATGTAATATCATGGGTTAGTATCACGATTTATTTTTCTATTATTTTTTTTTCTGAAGTCAAGTATCACGATTTAATTAGTTAGTAGTCATGGCTTGTTTTAATTTAATTACGTCCGCTACTACTTAAGTTTTTTATCCCTTAGTGAAAAATGGTTGTACTCGTACAGTAAGTTATTAGACCGTCTTACAATAAGTTTTTAATTCTCGTGTGCAGATGGCGCTTGTGGATACCAAAACCTATTCAGGCAAGGATACGGGCTAGAAACAGCAGCACTAAGCACAGCATTATTCAACAATGGGCAAACTTGTGGAGCATGCTTTGAATTACAATGCATAAACTCCCCTAATTGCAAACCTAATGTAGGAACAATTAAAATCACAGCCACATACTTTTGTCCACCAAATTACACAAAAGAAGTAGACATATGGTGTAACCCTCCTCAAAAACACTTTGATTTATCGGAACCATTGTTTTTAAAAATTGCCGAGTACAAGGCCGGGGTCGTCCCCGTCCAGTTTCGCCGGGTTCCGTGTGTCAAGACCGGTGGCCTCAAGTTCCTGCTCCAAGGGAACAGATACTGGACGCTTGTGTTGGTGTTTAATGTAGGAGGGGCAGGTGATGTTGTTAATATGAAGGTTAAGGGTTCTGGTACCAAGACTTGGTTGCAAATGTCACGTAATTGGGGGCAAAATTGGCAATCTCCTGCTGATTTAGTAGGGCAAGGTTTGTCATTTGAAGTTACTACTAGTGATGGTAAAACTATGCAGGCTGATAATGTTGTTGCTCATAATTGGCAATTTGGTCAAACTTTTGAAGCTAAAGTTAACTTTAACTAGATCGTATAGATTGTGATAATTTGGATTGTATTCTTGAAGATTGAATATTAAATTTGGTGATCTTTATTACTCCTTCCACTTTTTTTTGTTCTTTACGTTTGGATTGAGTGTGTGAGAAGATTTCAAACCAAAGGTAACAAAAAAAATGGAGGTAGTATTATGAGATGATTCAATAATATAAAGTCTTGTTACTATTATTATTATCACTAAAAATAATTTGCATATTTTTTTCCATTGCATCTCCGCGAGTAATGTGTTATGTAGTGCTAGTAACATGTTAGGTTCTAACTTCTATTGTGAGGTCATTTTCGACTCCTTTGAAGTCTTATTGGTTCCTTACTCGTGAGACTTAATCACTTGATCACTAGTTAATTTCTCCATAGTATTTGATTTGTCCAAGACGGATATTGTCCATTTTTCAAGTGAATTCGGTTAAGTATCGTTAATTTCGTCGAATTTGTTAATTAGTAAAATGTTGTGTCAATTAGATATTTTCGATGATATCTAATTTTTACACGACGAAAACTTGAGTCGTTCCTTTCAACCAGTTATTGATTTTTCCGTAAATCCGATAATTTATATTGAAATTCAATTAGCAAAGGTCCGTATTGATTATAATTATAAATTTTCTAAGAGAGTTTCTCATTTTGAGTTGTTTAATCACCCTCTGTTAATGTATGGCGTCTTCTACCTACTATTAAACTCCGCAATAACATTTTTGCCTTAATCACTAATCCTAATTTATCCCTACTCCATAATCTTCATCACGATGAGCAGTTCTAATAAAGCCACATTTCTACCTACTAATACGTACTCTTAAGAACTAAGAATTTCTCAATTAATTTAATTTCTAGTTTTAATTTTTTTGTTAAATTATATTATAATATATATAATAATATTTTCTTAAACATTATTCCTTATTGTAACTTGATATATAGTAAATACCCTAAAAAAGTGCATTTTCTATACCCATCAAAACAATTTTAATTTGCCTTATCACTTATTATTTGATAAAGTTTTACTAATTGAAGGGTTAGTTTTACTCCAATTCAAACACGCATCATTCCTTATTATTATGGTTTGTACAATTGTACGTATGTAGTTAATTAAATACACTAAACAATGAATCAATTCTATAATATATATCAAAACAATATAATCTTGCCTTATCACTTATCATTTGATAAAAAGTTTTACTCCATAAATCATCTACGATTCTTCCATAAAAAAAATTAAGTGTTTTACTTCAATTCAATCACAAATTCACAATCACTATATATATAAACCCTTCATTTTTCCATACCTAAATTCACATTCACAACCATTTTCCCGTCAAACACAAAGAACCCTAGCTAGAAAAAAAAAGAAAAAAAAAAAAACAATGGGCAAGTACAAGTACAAGTTTATATCAGTGGCTTCCCTAGCACTCTGGTTAAGCTTATCAGTCGCTTTTGCTCAAGAATCACCTCAACCAAAAGCCGAACCATCTGTTAACCCTGAATGGTTCTTTCCGCTCCCACACTTCCGCCCTCCATTCTTTTACCCACACCTACCTCCATTCCGATTCCCTTTCCCATTCCCATTCCCATCCCCACATGTTCCATCCCACCCTAGCCACCCTCCGAAGCCAGCCCCACCCCCCTCGGCCGCGCTAGACGACGATACGTTGATGAATAATCTCCAACTGGACAGCTTGGCAGCCCAAGGCGTGAGCGACGAGCACATTGAGTGTGTGGTGGTCCACCACCAAGCCGTGGTAGCTTGTTACAACGACTTTCACTCGTATTTGATGACACATGAGATTAGTGTTAGTCCGAAGTGTTGTTCTGCCATTGAGAGGGTTGAAGATGTTTGCCAACCACTTTATAATCATCCTATTCCTTTGTTGGAGGGTATTATTACCCGTTACTGTTCTGTTCCACCACCTACTTCTGCCCCAGTACCTTCACCTTCAAGTTATTTTTGAAGACGCAAAATGTGCGATTTTTTTTTTTGTTAGAGACCTCTAGAATAATAAGATTAGGGTTTGATTGTTTTCGTTTATTTTGGTGACCTCCATGCATGGAGAATTGCCATAAGTTGTTATTCGTTTTTACATATCTAGCTAGTAGGAGTATTATTAATTACCACATTCAATCGAAAACTATTTAGTTGTTTTTTTCAAATTTCATCAATAATTTTTTATCATCGGTCATTTGCAAGTATTTTGATTGCACATATACACATATCTCGACTTAAAAAGCCGTATTTTACGGATACTACTAATCAAACTTGTCATATTTTAAAATTACATAAAATGTTATCTTTTAATGAAAAACGCAAAGACGCCAACTTATCAATTTACGGACGAGCTCCACCACCTAAAGAAGCGGAAAACCAAAGCAAGGTAGCCGGGTTAAAACCGACAAATCAAACATTAATTTACCCCCGGAATTTCCAATTTAATAATATAATAATAAACCTTTGTTTAATAATCCTGTGTGCCGCGCATTCTATTTCATTCCCTCCTTCCTCCTCCGATCTGTCCAACCCATCAGTGTCTTCTTTCACACTCTACTTCCCTCTCTCTCTCTCTCTCCCCTCCACATTGCAATCCAAATTAATTAAATTAAATTAAATTAACCGGCGATGAGAATAGGGCGGCAGAACCACCAGAAGAACCACCATACGCCGCCGTCAATAAAGCTAATAATCACATTCTCTATACTAGGTTTGGTCGGCGCCGGCGTTATCGCCGATCTCCTTTGGGCTTCTTCCTCCTCCGCTTTTCGCTACGTCACCGCCAATTTCCCGCCTCTTCAACAATCTACTTTCCCTAACCAAACCTCCCATCATCAGGTCTCAATTTTTATTTTTATTTATTTTTATTGTTTTTCAATGATTCCGTGAGAATTGCGGTGTTATTTGATGATTATTAGCTGATTTTACTGAAAATTCGGTGTGTTGATTGGTATATACATGTAATTTTAGTTAGACATTAGTTTTAAATAACTGTTTGCGCAAAGTAGCAGTCTGTCGGTGTGATTCTCGATGCAAATTGCATTATTGGTGATAGGGGTAAAGCTTGCGTACATCTGACTCCCCCTTTACCTTTCCGTAGTAGGCGGGGGAGCCTTTGAGGCAGTGTAGTTGTTGTCGTCGTATATACGAGGTATTTGACAAATAAGATGGGGAGGTAATCATGGGTTATATACTTATAAATGTAGGCTTGTTGTTGAAGTAGCTGTATACGAGATTTGATTTTTCGGTGGGGACTATTGTAATGTATACACATTGTTGGAAAATGTAGAATTACTGGTAGGGGCGGGGGGGAGGAGTGGTGGTTCGGGTTAAGGGTGGTGTGGAGGAGTGTGAAGATGATTTTGTGGTTATAAATATGAGTGTGATGCTTGTTGGTCGTCATTTTTTGAGGTTTAACAAGGTTTCGATGCTTCAATTAAAAGCGCGAACCTTATTGAAAGGTCCTCTTACTACTCTTGTCTTGGCTAAGAATGTGTAAGGTTCCATGGGGGTGGGGGGGGGGGGTGGGTTTGTTGGAGGACGAGAAGAATTAAAGTTTGTTACTTTAATATCCCTGGATGATTGTGAACCTATTGAGGTCATTTTAAGAAAGTTTGAGGTGTAGTACCTTAATCGAGTATCTCCTTCTATGTCTTAGGTCAATGCTACCATCAACCCATTGTCCCAATTTTGTCGCTATGTGAAAGGTGTTATAGGAAATCTGTTTTCTTGGAGGAATCCAGAGAATCATTTTGAGACAAACCAAAATGTTGAGTAGACGGCTAAACACTATCAACAACAACAACTTACCCCAGTGCCTTAAAGGCTCCCGCCACAAGTATATTTAATATGTGTGAGCATCGAATGTAATCATGGCTGTCAAGGACCCTCGTGGGAACTTTTAACATCCTTCTGAGGTTAATTTCTCATTTCCTCTTATTCTCTATGTGTTTCCTTTTTTATTCTCTGTTCTCGTTGGTGGAGTGGGGTGAGGGGTAGGGGGTACGAGGAGTTTTTAGTGAGGGAAGGTCACCAAGGCGTGGAAAAGCTTCCTACTTTTACAATTTCATTTCAAATTTCAATCATTTTTTTTAAGGTGAGGGCAGGTCACCAGGGGGAATTGAGGCACAGAATATTTATCATAGGTTGTGAGGGGATGTGCTTTAAGATCCAATTGCAACTGAAAACACTTTGGCTGGGATCTCTGTTTTAATATCAGGTTGTAGGAATTGTTATCTATAATACTAGTGTTCTCTTTCCTGATGGGTGACTCTCTTGCATTAGGGTTAAAGTGAGGAACGAAAAAGATACATAGATATTTGAGATACTCACAAAAGATACACAAAAGATGCTGGATGGTTTCATTTCTAACCATTTTCCTTCTACTATATGCCTTTTTACAAGCCATGGAAGGCGTTCTTCACAAACCTTGTCGTGACCTAATCATCACCCATATTTCATTATCACTCTGATCTCTGAGAATATGAATGGGTATACAATGGATCAGAAAGGATAAACCACTGTGCACTCAATTACAATTTCGGGGAAAATCTAATCTTGTTATGTAATAACTGCAGGTAAAGGATAAAGATGCAAAAAAATATGATTCTCAAGGGAGACTTCTGACTGCAACATTTGCTGACTTGCCTGCACCAGAACTACAATGGGAAAAGATGGCAACAGCTCCCGTGCCACGTTTAGATGGAGCTGCTATTCAAATTAAAGATCGTCTTTTTGTCTTCGCTGGATATGGTACCATCAATTCTGTAAGTATTCTCTGCTGTATGGTGTAATGGAAGCATCAAAAATGTGAAGTCATGTTATAATTTGATTACCCAATGATTTGGACTTTGAGAGAATATGTCTGACTTCGCTAGTCATTAAGTCTGTTGGTCTAATAAAATTTTCAGCTGCTACCTTAGCTTTGCAAGGACAGTATTGTGCATCAACTACAGTTGAACTCTCCTTATCTTTACAGCTCTATGAACCTCTCATATAGACTTATAGTACTGCTTTATCCGTCATGAAAATAATTGTGATGTAAATAGTACCCAATGAAGTTAAAAGTTATTGAGACCTACATTGCCCATCAACTTTCCAAGTGCCATATGTGTGTTACCATGGAATTATAACAGCCCCTCAGTGTCCGAGGGTCTTCCAAATTGGAGAGAAGGGTCAAAGATGCATACTAGAGAACGAGAGCGTCGATTACACTATTTGTATCCCTTTTCCTAAACTCTCTGTTTAAGATTGCTGCCCGTCCTTACGTGTTCATGCATTTCTACAGGTTCATTCTCATGTTGATATGTACAATTTTACGGATAACACTTGGGGAGGAAAGTTTGATATGCCAAAGGAGATGGCACATTCTCATTTAGGAATGGTAACAGATGGGAGATATATATATGTGGTCACTGGTCAATATGGTCCGCAGTGTAGAGGACCTACTGCTCATACGTTCGTGCTGGACACTGAAACCAAGCAGTGGAATGACCTGCCTCCGTTACCACTCCCTAGGTAAGTTTGTATCTAAATTTTAGTTGTAAGTTTGCAATGGTGTATGCGATTGAATGCCTTTGGACACAAACTAAGTTAGCATAGTTTGGAAATTGGAATTACTGTGCATAACTGCATACCCCCGGCCTTTGTGTTTCTTTAGTTTTTAAAAATGCTACATTGAACCGCATCTTTATCCTGAGATTGTTGTAATTATAGTTACGAAACAACTAGTGATGCCATATATCAACTTCTAATACCAAAATAAAATTGCATTTTGTATTCTGATTTAGTTAAATGAGTTACGCCTGTCTTCCACTCCTTCTATTACATGTTGCAAAAATTTCATAAAACTGTGACCATGATGCAATGCAGATATGCACCGCCTACCCAGCTTTGGAGAGGGAGGCTCCATGTAATGGGGGGTAGTGGTATCAATCGATATACACCCGAACTAGATCACTGGAGTTTGGCAGTGAAGGATGGGAAACCACTGGAAAAGGAGTGGCGATCTGAAATTCCCATTCCTCGTGGTGGACCTCACAGGTATCGTGCTCTTTTCTTTGTCAAGTCTGTCTTGTATTAGCAAACAGTCTTACTTGGACCAATAATGGACAATTACGGATTACCCAAAATATTTATTTAATTGTAATGAAAACTAAGAATTTTTTAACCAATATGGCATTATGTCTGTCAAATGATAATCAAATTGGTGATTCCTCTATCTTTTATTTGTCAGGGCATGCGTGGTGGCTGATGATAGGCTAATGGTTATTGGCGGTCAAGAGGGTGACTTCATGGCCAAGCCTGGGTCACCAATATTTAAGTGCTCTCGAAGGCATGAGGTATGTTATAATTACCTTAATAATAAGTTGGAAAATAGTGAAGTAATTGGTTGCATTCCTACCTTTTGAGCTGAGTCACTGGGGGTGTTTGTCAAATAGTTAAGATGCTTTCTATGCTTCACAAATTATGGCCCTCAGAAATTTTTGATGGTGAAGTGGTGACTTCTTTCTCATGGTATATCGAATAATATTTTCACTGGTACCAATTTCATTTTAAGATATACTCGTTATACTTGTATATTGCACAGCACTCGCACTGCCTGGTGCGGGAATTCTGATAATTTTAGAGGGGATTTGTTTCACTGTTCATTGGTTGATTGGTTACTTGATGCATTGGGAGTTCACTTTCTGAGGCATTCACATTCGGTCTTCAAACTTAAAGTATGTGTATCTCAGTGTTTTGTCTCAAAAAATCATCAAAAAGCATGTGTGTTCTTAACTTCTGATGTAATTTTCTTACCAAGCAATATGAATAGAGCTGCAACATTGATTTTCATGTGCAAACTGAGTCTATTATTTGGTAGGTGTATCATCTTTCAAAGCTAATTCATCTTTTGAATGGAGTCCTGGGAATGTCTGGATTATCGTTGCTATAAGTGTTTCACCTCAGCCAATTTCAGTGAAATGCTCATAATTGGAAAACGTAGTGGTCAAGATCTAATCAGGTTTAACCAATCACGACTTGTTGCAATGTGTTTTTCACAAGGGATGGTATCTACAAATGTTACTTGATCGATTCTCTTAAGAGGGAGAGGGGGTGCCACCAATGACATATTGACTGTTACTCTTGAAGTCTGGACTATTTGTGGCTTATGTAGATCCTCTAACTGTGTAAGTCCCAGGATATTCACAACTGATTCTCTCATGAGGGATGATATCCACAAATGTTACTTGATCGATTCTCTTAAGAGGGGGGGGGGGGGTGTCATCAATGACATATTGACTGTTACCCTTGAGGTCTGGACTATTTGTGGCTTATGGTAGATCCTCTAACTCTGTAAGTCCCCAGATAGTCACAACTGATTTGTTGTTTATTTGAAAGAGACGGTTTTACTTATTGGTCAATTGCTTTTGTTTTTTTAAGTGGACTGCGCAAGTTAGTACTATGCATCTTTTAGCAAAGGCGTGTTTATTTTTTATCTGTCTCATGTAGTTTTCCTGAGATGTTATTGTTGGTCAGTACTGACTTATTCTTAGAGAGGATTTCTAATAAGGTATTTCTTTTGTTTTATAGGTAGTATATGCAGATGTGTATATGCTGGATGATGATATGAAGTGGAAGAACCTGCCCCCCATGCCAAAGCCTGATTCTCATATAGAGTTTGCTTGGGCTATTGTGAATCATTCTATCATTATCGTCGGAGGCACAACTGACAAACATCCTGTTACCAAAAAGATGATCCTGAATGGAGAGATCTTTCGTTTTGATTTAGACGCACTGGTAACTCCTACAGCTACTTATTGCTTTTCTTTGCTAAAGTTTTCTACTCATTCTATACTCTATAGCATTGCTAGAATAGATGTCTAGATGCCGACTTCAAATCTTGATTGCTCCACATTATTACTAGATCTTTCATAGGACTTGCAATCACTCACGTCTTTTTTTTATTTCTCGGTCTGTTACAGAAATGGTCGGTGATAGGTAAACTTCCCTACCGTGTCAAAACAACGCTAGTTGGATATTGGAATGGTTGGTTGTATTTCACATCTGGTCAGCGAGACAGAGGGCCTGATGATCCGGCCCCAAGGAAGGTTATTGGGGAAATGTGGAGAACAAAACTTAGCTTCTAGGCGTATTTCATTCTCTTTGAAATCTTTTAGTTAGGGCGTATTCTTAATGTATTAGTCACTCTTGGACTTTCTACTCGAAAGCTGTGAAGCAGCACTTCAACAGGACGTCCAAGGCGGAAAATCTCTACAAACAGAAGCAAGAAAATCAATTTGTTGGTCATTAATCATGTAAATTTTGTAAACATTGCTGGATAGAAACAATAGTTTAGCGCCTTTTGTATTCTTTGATTGTAGTAACTTCGATCCAGCAGTTGTCTGAGTATCTTCTTGTAATACTTAACATAGTGAAAGGTATACCACTTCTCTTCTCTTTTACAGTTTACACAGATGGAGCTATATTAATCTACTTTTTCATGTTTTTACTTTCCCTGGTTTACCATTTGATGAGCTCAGTAATCAAAATGAACCCTGGCTAACCCTCCCTGGGCAGTCGAGGTGTACGAATACTGGAAAAAAAGGACATGATTTTAACTGCATATTGATCGTTTATGTGGTCTCTCTCTGCTAACACTGCCCTCCTTTCTTCCGCAATCTGAGGGTGATAACTGGTAGTGTCTGACTGTCTGAAATCTAGAGCCTGTAGTTTCCGAATGTGGGAAGAGAGCAAATAAGCTGATCTTTGTGTCCCAAAAATCAAATGGTGAGGTCTGGACCAAAAAATGCACACAGGTCGTATATGTGGACTGTGCTACATGAAGCAATCCTCGTAAAGTAGAATACAGTAACAGAAGATTGGAGACTATGAATTTTCCTGAAAACCCCATAACACGCAGCGAAGAACGCAACCGGGTAATGGCAGAGGTTCATGTCAAATAATTCACATTCTATTTTACTTACAAGAGCTAACAAGTAATGACTGTACAAGAGTTCATCTGTTGTTTTGGCTCTTTAACACAAGCAGCATTCTTATCGTATTTTACAGATTCAGCAGCAACCAATACCGTTTCCTTCCTGCAGCAGACCAGACAAATCTTGCATCTATCAATTTCACACGACAGGTACATCATCCGCCGAAGATGAAACAAGTGAACACTGAAGTACTGAACAACCCCTTCCCCCTCTCTCCGTTTCTCACTTCTCGAGGATGGATGTTGTACACCATTTGCTTCACAGCTTCTCAAATATTGCAATGCACACCATATACTCAGCAATTGGCCACAATGTACATTATTTACTATGACATCTCATATATTGCATGATGTAATGTACAAGTATCTCACAGAATGTGTAATGTGGGGTGAATGTCTAGTATGCATGCCAGAATCAGCTGTTCCTGAAGCGAACTTCCACTAGAAAGAGCTCACCGTCAAACCTCAGACCGGATGATTCTGCTGGCAGAAGTACTCCATCAACCATTCCACCAAAAACATACACATAACGACCTGAATGATCAGCACATGCAGCATGAAAGGAGCGGGAGTTTGTATTAGATCCATGGGATCTGAGCCTTCTCCACATTCTTGTAAGCGCTGGTTTTGAGCTTGTGGATAAAGAGAACATTTTAATGCCAGGTACTGAGTTCAAATCCAACAACCAGAAGTCATGTTTCCTGCGTCTAAGGGAATCCTCGCCTCCATAAATCAGCAGTCCCCCTCCTACGAGAAGTGTGGCTGAGTGACCGACTCTAGCAAGGGAAGGTCCCCTAGGAACATTTTGCAAGTCAACTAGAACCTTAACCCATTTCTCATAGCCTTCAGAGGTGTCAAAAAGCCAAATATCATCAAGAACATCGTACCCCAATCCCCTGCCGCCAAAAAGCATTGCTCTTGAGCCATCAATACTGGTCAAAGTATGCCCTGAAAACGCTGGTGGTGATGAATGTGCTATAACTTCATGCCAAACTCCATGGCAGTAATTATCTGAAATTTCTAACATCCACATGTCTCCTAATCTAACACCAGCTAGGCCGATCCCTCCATGAATCAGCATTCTTCGGTTATCTAAGCAGCATCCGGCATGAGCACCGCGGGGTGGAGGTGATACTGACCCCACAGCCAGTTGCTTCCAAGACAATGTAACACCGGCTGCCTCATCTCGTGCAATTTTTCCAACCCATGTGTCATTTTGACGGATACCATGATCATTGATTCCTCCAAATAAAATGAGAAAGTCACCTGTCACAACGCATGTATGCCCAAAACGCCCTGTTGGAACGCCTGAAGCCACTTTCTGCCATTTCAATATAGTTCTGAAGTCATGACCAAGATATGCAACCCATGTATCATCACGATGGCGTCCTGAATGCCAAAGACAACTTTTAGAGCAAGTAAGCTAGATTAAGCACAGCATACGATGTCATGCTCTGCTACACACGGAGCAGAAAGACTATTATGCTAATTTGCTAAAGGAAATGCAAGAGCCAAAGAGGATGAAACTGATAATTCAAAAGTTGGGAAACAGCTTACAGAACATTTGGAAAATACTACAATGCAGAACATTTACAGCTCAAGCACAGACCAAGAAGAACAAATTCCATTTAAAAATTACGAGCAGTGTCATACACATTTCTCATCAGCCTTATGCATTAGACAAGGGCTTTCAATAAGGCTTTAGCGAGGTAGGGGGGAGGAGACTCCCAAGTGAGACAACCATCAACTTAAATAAATCAAATGTCCTGCATAGTATCTACGAAATTTCATGTGAAACAACCATCAACTCTAAGTATGCCTAAAGGCTAAAGCAACTAGAACGATAGTGTACCCATTTAGAGCACAAGGTCCATGTGCACAACTAGAACGATATCAAAGACGGTCATTCCCTAACACGATAGAGCACAAGGTCCACAGTCACAACTTTTCTGTGAAGTTTAAGGATTTATGTTTCTGGTCTTCTTCTAGACACTAATCTAAGGAAACTCCATGTGAGACGAGCACCAGCCATATAGTCCTGACACGCTCGAAGTATCGACAATAACACGAAGAGCATAAACAACAGCTGCACCTTTAGCTACCTCACTATCCGTTTCAAAACTACGATCACCAATCCGATACCTACAGTCCATATGTCTAAGTAAGGAACAATCTAAACCATCTATCCCAATCTCACTCTTGTGACACCAGCCCAACTTAAATCATCTATCCCAAACTCTCCTCTCACCCCTATGAGAGAAACAGATCCCAATAATGTTGCATAAATACACTTCCTAAACTTGACTACCTACCCAAATTCCAATTTTCCCAACTAAGAGTAATGTCAAATAACCAAACTAAAATCCCATCACAGAAATCTCTTTATGAAGTAAGATCACATATAAATCATCATGCTCCTAAAACAAACTCAGCATCAAAAATTAATACAAAACCAAGCAAAATAGGCATAATTTTCAACCACAAAATACAGCACCAACAATAACAACCAAGCCTTGGTCCCAAAATAATTCGGGGTCGGCTAACATGAATCGTCATTTAAAATAACCATAACTAAAGCAATAAAAGGTTAAAAATGTAAAATTAGGGGAAACTGACCTCCTTCACAGCCCCCACCAAACAAAACCAAGCAATTAGACACAAAATTGAGAGAGAAGGAAGCTCTAGGACCAGGAACCAAGTTCTGATTAGCAACCAACTTTTGACAAGAAACAGATTTGAGCTGAGCCACCTGCTTATAAAACTTCATCCATGTCAAATAACTTGTTGCACCACCATCACTACTAACAACAACAACATTATTACCAGAAAAAGATGAAGATTTTATTGCATCAACACAGGTGGGTCCCCAATCCCTCCTACAAATGGACTCCCAGAAAGTGTCAGCTGATGCTAAAGATTGAAACTTTTTGCAAGTTTGAGTAAATGACAAGATTGAGTTTATGGGTAACAACAGAAGGATTGAAAACAGGTGGTCTTGTGCTAAATTATATATTGGAGATTCATAATCATGGCTCAAAGATTGTTCCATCAAATTTGTGTTGAATTTTTTCTGGGATTTGTTTGGTATGATTGAATGATTGAGCAGGTGGGGGATTTTAGAGCAAAAGAGCAGGAAGAGCAATCAATATCATCATCAGATATTCAGAGTCATAAGTGCTTTGTTTTGCTGGGAGTGTGTAGGGAGTGAGAGACTCAGTTCTTTGGCATTTTGCATGCCCAATACCCACGAGTCTTCCTATGAAACTTTTGGCTTCTTCTTTACTCTTATCAACCAAATCTTAATGCTCCACTCTTGTCACTTGACATTACCCATTTTGCCATTTTTAAACTCTTAATTGGCCGATCTATGACTATTTCTAAGGCCAAGTCAAGATTTGATAATCGGGACTGCGAAATTATGATATTACGATGAATCATGCATTTTACCGAATTTTGCTTATTATTTTGGGTTAGCATTAGGTTTGAGAAATTTGAAAATTAATACACAAATTCTCTACTAACGGCGCCCCTACATATATTGGTATTGTACTATAAAAGAGTAGTGTTTCTCTAGTAATTTATATATGGACGCCTAATCGGTAAACTAATTCTCAAACTCAAATCTTTCTTCTCTTATTAATGTTTTTCTCATCCCATGTAGTATTACATCTTACCGTTAAGTTGATTCGATAAATATTTTTTTTCTTAAAAAGGTCTTGTGGGAGACCGTCTTTCAATAGTTTATTGAGAAACTAATTATGTTATTTACATCGTGACCCTGTTTATATAATTAGTGATCGTTATACTACTTTTGGTAATCGTTTTAGCCCCGAAATCAAAAAGAAATATGAGAAATTGGGCCCTTTCAATAGACTTTTCCCTTTCAATCGAGGTTGAGCACCTTTTTGAAGAAAATCGGGAATAGCATGAACATTTAGTTTGGGTTAAAAACTTAAGACACTTAATCCAAGATTTGCAAACGGGTTATTTTATAAATTCTAGCTAGTTTTGTATGATTTGATCTTCCAAGATCATAGATAATGTGATTTATTATAGTAAATTAATACGATCACTAAAAGTGTCATCATGATTACAATTAATGTAAAAACAGACAATTTGTAACACATTATAATGGTTTCTCAATAAAATGAGACTTTGTAAAGATAAAGTTATACTCAATCATTAACATACAGTATCATTTTTTCTTTTCACATATAAACATCTTTTATACAAGGGTCTTACTCAACATAAAGCCATAAAGGTTGCAAATTTATTTGATCTTTCAATGTCACCTCTGCAAATTGGGTCTCCACCATTTCCATAAGAAGGGTGACCACACTATGTCACGAGGTTGTCTAAGTCAATCACCGTGATTAGATGAATAGTGCCTAATCACCGATTCGTTTTTTGCATTTTAGTCCCTGGTGTTTTTATTACTTGCTTTTGTTTGTTAAACACTTGTAGAATATGATTAAGGTTATAATACAGCTGTTTAAACACTCAATAATAGATTAACACAATATTTTTACAAATAAATTACCAAACTTAAATGCAAATTAGTTTAATAAACGTAATTAAGGAGTGATTAGTGAAATAACGATTTGTCTTTATATAACTTTTTATGGTACTCACTATCATACATCTACTACTTATGATAAACTTATAAGCCCACCATGCTCCGTGATTTAAGATAGATTAATTGGAGAGTTTCGACTAATACCTGAACTTAGTTAACTGGATCCTCCGATAGCTTTCGGCTTTCGGCTTTCCTCTGAGTTTCGACCAATACCTTTCGGCTTTGCAGGGGTGGCTAATCCCAACCACGACTAACCTTAGATCAGGCACAGCACAGATTCGTCTCGTTTCCTACCTTGAATCGTAGTCTTCTTTTAAGATATCAGTTTTCGGAGTTGGATAATCTATATTTGATTAAATATCATAAGGTTCGAAGAGATAGTTTTCCCTTGGAAAAGAAACTTTTATTGATTACTGAAAGATTACACACTGAAAATTGAAATACATTTGATGCTCTCTCAAACTATGAAATTCTCAACAGAGTATTCTTGATCTAAGAGATATGGGAGTTCCCTATTGATCTCTCAGTTCTTGGATACTCTAACTGAAAGTTTCATCTAAGATTTTATCTCTCTAAATTCTTAGTTTCTTGCTTGAGACTTTGTTTGCTCTGATTTGCTGTGTCCTTCATCTGAAGCCAAGCTCTGCTTTTATAGAGGGGCTTTTTTTCTCTTGCTGTTGGGAGAGCACTCATCATAAAGACGTGAATAGTAAAAGCACAAACTTACACCACACAAAATAAAGCTTACAACTGTAAAAATGAACTATTTTACATGTGATGGTAGGTATTTTATTCCATTAGCAGATTTTGCATGGCCTTCATCTCCGATATTATTTTCCCATCCTTCAGCTTCTTCGTATTCTTGATAGATCGCATTATCGTCTTGGTCAGCACAAAGCTCTTGGACTGTTTTAGCAGCATATTCTTGATCCCATGTCATTAGGATATCAAATAGAAAGTCCTTTCCCTCATCAGACAAAAATGTTCCAGATTTCAATTTAAACATGTAATCATGGATCGATCCAGACTTGCCAATTGATTCTGAAAAGAGACGTGCGCGTGCCATATCTTTCGGGAATATCAAAGTTGTATTACCGCAATGTATTATACGGTTTGGATATTTATCCCTCATCTTTACCAAAAAGTAGTCAATCTTCTGGATTATGTAGAAAAATCGCATAGCCCTTGCTTCTGTTGGATTTCTTATTCTTCTTCTGGGCTTGATACAAATGGGATCTTTCATCAGATCTCCATATCCTAGTATGATTAGATAATGCGCTGGGTACACTTTTCCGTTTACCATTTCGATATTTGCGCATGTGATGCGTTCAAAAATCAAATTCCTCATTTTATGAAGTCTACGGAATATTTACTTTTGAAAATTTGTCATTTCCTGAAATATTGATCCTTTAGGATCTACCGGTTCTCTGAAATAGGTTATCATACCATACTTCCATGCCTTGAAGACATCATCACCTTCTCTAATGAAGTTTGGTGGTATGGACAAAGTTCTTACTCCTGAGTTGTTAGCACCATAGTAAAGCCAACTGCACCATCCTTCCCAAATGTCATAGTATGGAGTGTTTCCTCCTACCAGTTCCGAGTACCAAGCTCGAAAATTATTATCTTTTATTTTGTTTATTATCATTTGTTGAAGCTCGTGAGGTAGCATCAACATATTTATTATTATTTCCAAGATTAAGAACCTGTGGACAACTCTATGTGCATTTTTAATTAAACCATCTCTCAATCTAGTTTTTGAGGATAGGATCAGGGCTTCTGTGAGAGCCCAACTGGAGGTGGAAACCCTCTTCATAGCTATATTGGTTTCATCCACTAGTTGCTTCCTTTCTGCAGATATTCGAATATTTTGTTCTGCAGAAGGTAGTTGACAGTTCTTCGATCTCTTTGTCATCTGCTAACTCTCTTGTGAGACTGTCAGCTAAGGAATTTTTCGACCCTTGTATATGTTCAACAGAAAACGAGAATTGGTTAAGCCATAATTGCCAACGCAGGAGCCTCCCTTGCGCTTACATATTAGATAAATTCTTCTTAATAAATCCAAGAATGCCCTTGCAATCAGTTCTGACTAAAAATGGTTTTGGAGCTAAAAAGATTAGTAATTTTTCAATTCCTCTTATGACTGCAAGGATTTCTTTCTCCATAGTGGGATAATTGCATTCAGCTTTTTTTAAAGTTTCCACTACAATATCTACACACTTTTTCTCCTTCCTTTATTTTTAATACTGCACCCCAATGTTCATCACTTGCATCTGTTTCAAGCACTAGATCATTTTGGTCAGTATGTAAATTTAAAACTGGAAGATTTTGACATAGTTTCTTGAATTTTATAACTGATTCTGTATCCGAATGATTCCAATTCCATAGAGCTTCTTTTTTAAGTTTTTGTTGTAGAGGTTTTCGGAACTTAGCTAAATCCTGTATAAAATCAGAGGCATAGGTAAGACATCCTAGAAACCTTTCTAGTTGTTTTCTATTTTCGATTTTATCAGGAAAATTGTCGATCTTCTCAAGGATGTGTTTCTGTAAGATTACTTGGCCTGCCTTGATTTCTAACCCAAGAAATTCAATTTCTTGTTCGGCATAACTGCATTTACTTTCACCAAGAATAATACCATGATCTAAACATCTTTGAGTGACTGCTTTAACATCGCTCATGTGTTGCTCAAGAGTTTTTGAAAATATAAGAATATCATCTATGTAAACCAAGCAACAATGGTTAAGGTCTTTGAAAATGTTATCCATCCTCTTTTGAAATATTTGAGGGGCATTCTTTAAACCGAACGGCATAACAATCCATTCATAATGACCTTGAGGAGCACTAAAAGCAGTTAAAGGAATGCTCTCTTCCTCCATTTTAATCTGCCAGTAGCCACTCTTACAATCCATTTTTGAGAACCAAGTGGCTCCTTGTATTCTATTAAATAAGACTGTTTTATTAGGAATGTAATAACCATCAAAGATGGTATTATCATTTAGTTTTTTATAATTAATAACCATTCTAGCTTTTCCTCGTTTTTCTTCAGAATGATTTCTTACCATGAAAGCAGAACTAGTGTGAGAACTGTTGCTATTACGGATTAATTTTTTATCCAATAAATCCTGGATCTGAATTTTGAATTCTTTAATATCCTGATAGGTGTAAACCATTTGTTTTACCCTAATAATAGTAGTAGGATTTGATAAAGTTATTTTAGCAACCGATTTATCTTTATCCCAATATTTAAGTGGGTTATCTGAATATAACTCTTTGCACAAATCTTCTTGTTGCTTTATAATTTTATCTTTTAATGATAATTCATGAACAGTGATTCGTAAAGCAACCTCTCTTTGTGTTGGAACAACCTTATCACCACGCTGGTTGCGCGTAAACTCAATTTTATTATGAGTATAGGCTTTACTCATCTTTTTTATTGGTACAGAATGACCATTTACCGTAAATATTAGATGATCAATTGTTTGAGTACATGGTGAATATAATTTTTGAAAATTATTCCCTATAAGCATATCATGAGAAGGTTGGTCTGTTGCCCATAATTTGGGTATTATGCATTGGACCCCGCCAATTTCTATAGGTAAATTTTCAATGATCTCGGTATGAGTCATTAGACTATTGTTAGCGATCTTAATATGCATAGGTTTAATTGCCTTTTTCCGGAGAAATTCTGGGAAAAGATCTTTCTTTCCGAAACAGCACGAACATCCACTATCTATGTAAGCACACAACTCAAATTTATTGTATCCTTCTAGGCATATATTTATCGGAATGTATATACTATTAGGATTTGTTCCGACAACTTCCTGAGGTGTTTCTATTGTCATATTGACTTCATCAACCTCATCTTCATAAACAGGTTCACTTTTTTGTGATAGTTCTATGGCCAATGATCTTTCTTTGATCAAAACTTGACCTTGGTGGTTCCTTAAGATCAAAACTTGATCTCGGTGGCTCCTGGAGATCAAAGCTTGCTCTAGGTGGTTCAATTGATTCTTTGCTACTTGATCCAATCTCATAGCGTTTCGAAGCTTGTATCATATGAGTTAAATCATATTTTTGACCTAGATTTGCTAGTAACTTAATTATTTCTTCCTCTTCTTTAGGAATTTCGCTTTTAAAAGGGCTAAATCTAGAACTCCGACTTATTGTAATAATTGGATCTCTCGGAATACAATCATTAGTAAATATTTTGCCAGTTTCGTCAATTGTTAATATATTTTTACTAACAGTAGCTGTATTCATAAATGATTCTACCCAAGTTTTCTTTAACCTAATGTCTTCAGGTCTTATTTTCTCAGGGCTAATTTTTTGTCTTGGGCCTCCTGATTCATATTTTTCTCCATCTACAATCTCTTTTTTCATTTTTGGATCTATTGTATTTTCCAGCTTATATATTACCTTCCACTTAATACGCAAAGGACACGTTCCCTTATGCATATTTATTCCATCAGTTAATAATTTAATTGCCAGAAATTTTGGAGCGTAAGCATCGTAAAGACTTACATAGTATTTTGGTTCGCTTATCCAAATTATCGTTCCTTGGCTTAAATTGCAATTTGCTCCGCTTACTATCTGATCATAAAGTTCTTTGTGTCTAATGTCACAAATAAAACTTATGCATTGAACGTTTTTACCAAAATCTTGTAAAGGAGTTATGTATACTTGAATTGCTCCAATATAAATATATTTATATTTATTATCTTTATTATGATTCTGGATATTTTTCCAATTTATAATATTTATTTTAGAAGCTTTTTTATCGCAATTCTTTACTTCAATATCTCCTTCCATTTCTTCACAAACATATTTGGTGGATAATTTTATAAAAGATGTCTTAAATATTTTATTTTTAGTAATACTAGGGAAATCTAACCCTCTATCGACCATTTCATTTAGTTGGTCATCATCAATGGACATATGTGCGCTTTGTAATTGGGCTAAGCTTGACATTTCTTCTTCTTGATCGTCAAACTCTTCATTCATTTCGTTTAATTATTCATATTCTATTTCTTCTAATTCTTCTTCATCCTCGATGACTTCAATTATTCCCTTATTATTTCCTAAAGCCAAGTTAACAGCTTCTTCTTCAAAAATTTCGAAATAATCAAGGCTTCCTATAGCCTCTATTAATTTGTTATTATTCTTTTTCGTGCAGTCGTTAGCATAGTGACCAATTTCACCACATGCCCAACATTTGCAATTATTTTTCTTCTCGGGACAATACGAAGCTTTTCTGAAAAATCTTCTATTTTTGAAACCAGGTTTTTTGAAATATTTTTTCTTATATTTTTCACCTCGTTGTTTATTAAAACTTTTCTTTCTGTAATACTTTTTCTTTCATATCATAATTTTTTGTTCCATAATTATTGGGCATGTCCCAACAAGTAAGGAATTGTTTTTTCATGTGTTGAGTTCCTACAACTTCTCGACATTTTTTCTCAACCCATCTTCTTAGGAAAGACACTTTACTTCCTAATGTTTCTTTGGCGTTGTATTTTGATTTCCATTCTTCAAATTGTTCGCTAATTTCTTCATTTATAGCTCCTGGAATTTTATCATAAAACATTCATAAATTTGTAATGTTCTCGCCAATCTTGTAATAATAATGTTCGAATTCGGCTATATAACTGTCCAAATATTTCATGTTATCCATTGTGAGGTTATTGATTTTTCTTTGCCACTCATTAATTTTACCTCTAGGTTCAGTTATTATACCAATAAATTCATCTTCTATGTAACCACATAATTGTCTGAACATTATATCTGGAGAAGCTAATTCTCGCAGTTCAGCTTTCTTTGTAGCTAATAGACCATCGTACCAGTCAGCAATGGAACCATAAAGACCGTGTTCGACGTAATTTAGAAATTGATCGGCTTCCCAAGTTGAATTTAAGTTTAGAACAGTAGTCATGCTTTTCTTCCATTGGGTTAAGACGTCCTCTCTATTTCTTACTCCATCTAGATTCAGTTTATAACCTGTATGACTAATACTCTCGAGTTCGACTTCTTCGGGTTTAGGCATTGGATTAGGCATAATCCTAGCATTAAAACGTGTCGATTTACCAAAAATCTCTCGAGGTCTCATACAACTTGTAGAACCTCTTTGATGGGTGATATTATTGTTGAAGAAATTATTTTCAGTAGGTAGTTCATCTTGAATGATTTCTTCTCCTACTTCATTATTGTTAATTATTGGTTTTCCAAATTTCTTATCTAGACGCCTCTTAATTTCTTCAATAGGAATAGTTTCTAGATCATCCATTTTGAGTAATCCCAGTTGATGATATAGATCTTCTTCTATTTGTGCATAATTATAATCTTCGTGATTACTATCGTTTACAATGTTTTGTTTTTCTGATATCATGCTCATGATTTCATTAAGTTTTTCTGGGTCTTTTTCCTTTTCAAAAAGTTCTTGTAAGTTTGCCATAGTGCAATCTTTAAGAATTGTTGTCATTATGCTCTTCTATTTTAATAGGATTTTTAGGATTATTAGCGGGTGTAGTAACTGTAAAGATTTTATTTTCATTTTGATTTTGAAACGGGTATTTATACTTAAAAGATTCGTTCTTCTTAGAAGATCCTCCTTTGCCTTCTAAGTTAGTCTATGTCTAATTTTGTTTATCAAAACGAGATGGTTTGCTCTTATGAGATGTTGTATTTCAAGTATATGTTCTCCAAGAGCTGCTTGAAGTTTAGCAGTTTCCGCTAGAGTATTTTTTATTGAAATTATTTCGTCAACTAAATCATTTAAAATGGGTCCTAAGGTTTTACTTTCGTCAAGACTATGTTGAATATGGGTATATTCAGGATTAGGACAAGAATCTGGCGAATTAGCCAGTTTAATTCTTAATTTTGAGCCAAATGGCTCTGATACCAATTTGATTACTTACTAAAAAAGATTAAGTAGATAAGAAGTTTAGACTAATAAAGGAAAGGGGAAGAGAAAATAAGTAAATTAGACTAAGTAAGGAAGAAGGAAAGCAGAAGGACCAAAGTGCAAGAAAAGAAGTAAGGAAGGACTTAAAAGCAAATACTATTTGCAGAGATTAGAATGGCCGTGATTGTTTTGGCAATACTCCTATGTCACCCATATAGTAGTATTTCTTGTTAATATCACTTGGTAAATTTGTGAGGAAGATTTTATATGTGTTAGTACATAAAAAATACGAAGTAGAGTGGTAAAGATGATCGAACCAAAATGGCAAAGTAGGTTGGAGAGATTGAAAATTTATCTAGAATTGAATTGATCGAATGTATATTAAGGAATTTAGAACTCGGAAGATTTTGGATTAGAGGACCGCCTCCGGCGATACCATAATGTATTCCACTACTAATATAGTTGCACCAATATTGATATAGTCGAAACTCCATAGATTTACTGGCCGTTAGAATTAAATTTACTTTACATACATAGATGCATGTTTTATTTTTTTTACCGTTCTCCCATAAGGCCATAATACATTTACATTTCTATATTAACCTCACTCAATTTCCTTAATTACTTAAACTCACAAATTCAAACCTACTAGCCGTTAATCATATTTCCAATATTAGCATTATTACATACAAAATTAGCTCTTCGAAAAAAAATTGACATACAATATAAGATCAAAATAAATCTTCAAAGATATGAATTTTATTACAAGATTTTATTACACAAATATTTACTGCAATCGGAAAAGATGTCAGATTCTTCAACAAGATGCGCAGCTTGCAAATCTATGAGAAGAAAATGTCCCAAAGATTGCATTTTTGCACCTTATTTTCCACCGAATGATCTTGAGAGATTCAATTGTGTTCATAAAATCTTCGGAGCCAGCAAAGCTTCCAAGATGTTAAAGGTACGTATACTTTTTTATTTTTAAATTTCCGGATAATAATATACGATAATCTTCCACACTATCTAATAATAAATTGTAAGGTTGTATAATGATGAACAATATATATTTTTTTGTTGCATAAATTTAATTTAATTTCCCACATGAACCATGCATAACATACGTTTGATATATAGAACTCGTATGATCTAAGAACCATGCAGGTCATGTATAGTAATAATGTTTACATGATGCAATTGTTCTTGATTGAGTATTTGAAAACAAATTAAAAGAAAAACTTGCGAAAGAAAGATCTTTACTAGTAGAATATTAGAGTACGTGAGCCGTGACGAAAATTGAAATATGTATGAAACATGATGAGACGAGTTTTATCATGAACGACGTAACATGCAACAACATAAAAACGTTAGAACTAACTTAGGAGTTTTCGTGCTTCATGATTAAAAGTGTCGATATATTGTTAGTTACATCAAAAATTTAAATTACGTATAACTAGCTAGTATTCAATTCGATATTTAGCACTCGTCTTACACAAAAATAATGGCAACAATGCAGCAACTTCCAGAGGGACGACGAGAAGATGCAGCAGAGAGCATGGTATTAGAAGCGAGGTCGCGAGTTCGAGACCCAGTATACGGGAGTGTGGGAATTTTGACTCAGATAAAAGAACAAATTAGGGAAGCTGAATATGAGTTGGCAAGGACACGTGGACTAATTGCATTGTGTGAAGCACAAGGTACTCACCAAAGTGAAGTAACACAAGATAGTAGCACCTTGACTACTGATGATACTCAGTATCACAATTGTTTTGAATTTGACCCTTTGTCATATGGCTCGTAATCTTAGCTCCAAATTAAAATCATGGTGTTGGTGTCCACGGCTACCTGGTTGACCATCGGAACCGATGGCCAAGTGGGTGTCGTGGACGGTGGTAGGTGGTCAGTAACTAGGTCACGGTTGACCATAGTATTGATGCGCATGCAAATACGCCTAATGAACACGCTTTCATGATAAGAAAGATCACATGCTACTATGCTAGTTGTAGTTATTCTTGTCTCCATCTTTTTGAATATTGAGTTGTAATAACACTTGATGATCACACTTAATGCCATTTTGTACTCAATCTAGTAGCCTAATCATGTTTCCATGTTTATCAAATTTTGAGACCGTTACAACATTAAAAAGATATAGGCGCAACATGTATATCGATCAATTTCAAAAATCCTTTTAGATAGACCTAGGTTCGAGGACTAGTTTTGTCATCATGCTCATCCGTCATCACCACTAGTCCCCTCTAATGAAAAAAAATATCTTACTCATCAAGATCCGACTATCATCATATGAGATTAAAAACCGATGTCGTTTGATATTGAATAAGATAGATGGTACCATTTACCATAATTAATTTCAAGAATTTACTTCATTAAACCACCATCGTTACAATGAAATTGGGGACCAACCGGACCATTCATAGTGTGGTACAAATTGATGTCAAATTAAACAAATTCTGAGAAATCAAAATGCCTTGTCTTTGTTTTTCCTGGCACAGTACACAATGATGTTTTACGCTTTGTTTGTTTCTTGCATATTGTCCAACAAAGACATATCTTGTGAATAACTACGATTGAGACAATTTTAATGCACACCAATAAATAACCCTTGACGGTATTCTCCCGTCAAATTATACAGTAGATCCAAGCATATTCACTATTTACATAAAATCCGATTGTCATGGATAAAAGCCGACGAAAAAGACCCCTTACAAGTCCGGTGAAATGTCATTATAAACCTAAACACGTAAATATGAAAGATGACTAATCCAGTAACTTATAAATTAGTTTTTTTTCAAAACTACAACCAATACGGATCAATATTTTTACACTCTTAGAAAATCGTCAACAAAACATCTATTTCAAAATTGAAGATGCGCATATAGGTCAAATTAGCCCATAATCTACCAGTGTATTACTAGTGACATTGTGCTTATCCTGATTAAAATTATAAGGTTAACAAATCAAGATTATTCCAGACGCAACCAAGATTATGGCCATTTCTAGAAAGTGGTATTTGAATATTTCACTGCTACTGTAGAGCCAAGCCCTTCTATCCGATGAATTAAAGCTTCCTGCTTTACGGAATCCCTTTAAATGGAAGAACCTCTTCCTACGTCTTACAGTAGTCGGTAGTGGTAAATCGACGGAGCTCTAACGGAAAAGACGTAAGAACTAAAGAACATCGACGATTCATGGCCAATAATACGAAAGCAAGTTACTAGTAAAGTAGATACTCCTCCCTGTTCTATTTGTTGTTCCAAAATGAAATACCACGGAATTTTTTTGTAGTGAGTAAGATGTGGTGGAAAATGAAAGTTGGTGGGTCACAAACCATTAGGACCACAAAAAACATTACAAATAAGGAAAATAGAAAATCATTTAAAACTAACCCAAAAAAAGAAACAGGAAGATCATTTAGAATTGGATGGAATAGTTTTCTTTATACATTATGCTACTGTTTACTTGTAGCACGATCATTATTTGCTCGGTTTGTGGAATTTTCGAGTAACTAATCAGCTAGATCAACCTGTAAAATCGTTGAGTTTATAGTCATGGCTCATGACGTGAATTAAGAATCATGGACTATCCTACGCTAAGCTAACAAAATAGTAATACCATCAGATTTTCAAGCATGAAATATATGACCAAGACTTTTTTTCCTCGGTCATTGCATTAAAAAACAAAAAAAAAAAAAGACTATTCCTCGGTCATCATTATTTTTCGTTTCTGGGTCGAGTCTAGAAGTAGTATCTAGCGTTCAATGCCTCATTTTAGTGGCTTATGTTACACCAACATGACTGATAACACAACAGCAGGTTAAACGGGCATAACTGAGAAACCGCGGCACCATGCTGATATGATGCATGGGTCGTGGCTCAGTACTATCGTAACTAAAAGCCAAAAAAAATATAAGATCGATAAGTGTACACAACAAAAATGTGGGCATCCTCACTCAGTCACTTGTAACAAACAAGAGCAAAGTTCGCGGAATTCCTTACAAAGCGCCATCACCTGTCAACGTTAGTGACATTTAAGCATGGGATGGTAGACACGAAAGTTCGACTAATTCTAACTTATTCTATCCTACCCTGTGGCCTGTGCTATACACAGCAGTTACAGAACCATGTATAGCAAAATTCCCTAGAGCATTAGCTATATGAAGAGCTACTGAATTCGGCCTACATATAATAGTCGGATGCCACAACAGAAACTCACCCTGAATACATTTTTATTAGAGACACTAATAAGTTGCAGCTGCTGTATGTCCAACGCTCATTTATGCAAATTGTACAAGCAACCTTTGCTTATTACTTGCTGTAGAGCAGCTTTGGCTTCTTCCAGAGTCTCAACAACATGCCCTTCGTCAAAAGATATCCTTTGTACGTTGAACTGTAAGAAAAGAGAAGAGCACGATAACGTTGCCAGGGTACATACACAGCAAAGGCAAACAGCATATTGAGTGTGAAGTTCCAGAAAATACCTGTACCCCCTGACGAACTCGTACATCAGTTCCCCTGCTATCTATCGAAATGAGAGCAGCATCGTCCACCTCAATCTCGGCGGACAAAAGCTCTCTCAAGGGCTTTGAGAAGATTGCGTTGAGTTCCTGAATGAAAATCCCAGTATAGTGTGTTTCATTAGTTACAGAATGATCATCAATCAATTACATTATAACAAAGTTGAAAATTGCATTTGTTATCATATGCAACTTTTACCTTCAGATATTGCTCGCCTCCCTCAAAAGCAATCCTATCTGGGTTTATGCTTTCATATTCCTTGACGTCAACCCAAGCAACAGTACCAAAGCCCCCGATGAAATATATATCACTGTGGTTACATAATCCAAAAGATAAGGCATCAAAATCCAAAAATATACTGCACAAAGCTCATGTAAGCTGGAAAATATTTGTTTTCAGGGAACAAGAGAGAAGCCAAAGTATTAGCGCATGAAGTTGATGCATATAGTTTCAAGTTCGCCGATGTTATTCTACATTATTGTTTTTGTATGATTGATGCAAACAAGGCACACCCTTCGTCCAAAAACATGAAACACACTTTTCCCTCAAGTTCAAGGATATGGGGAGGTAGCAGACAGTCGGTAAGAAACTCGATACAATTTTCATTATGGGACATCCGACCCCCCCCCCCCCACCTCACCATGAGGTGGTAGCCTATGAGGCACTGGGTAAGTTGTTGTATACTTGAGTTGTTATACCCCAATGCCTCAAAAGTTCCTGCCGATTAAGGGGTAAAAGGGATTGCACATAATTGAATGTGTGCAACCATACCTTGCGTATAAATAAAACTGGGCTGTTACAGGATGATCTAAGATATAAATTAAGGTGAGAAACGTCCCACTGAACATATTACCATTGAGGCTACTAATGTTTAACAAATGATTAATAACTTTCAGACAACCCAAAAATCATTATAAAATAAAAATAAAATAAATACACGTCAGAACCAAGGTATAAGAGAGTAAAATCAAATAATAACCTCGCAGGATATCAATAACATAAATACACGTCACACACAAGTTTTTATACTACAACAACGGCAAGAAAAAAGCCTTAATCAGCACATCATTTGGATCAACTAACATGAACCGTCAAAGAACAATAACATAAGACAGTATGAAAGCATTTGATATTAATTGTAGTAGATGCCCAATAAAGATGAATGGAGGAAATGGTTATGGCTAGTATTTAACATTACTTCAATTAAATCAAAAGCAACAAGTGGTTATAGTTCGTATCGAAAGGAGCACAATGTGAAACTTTGAAGTTAACAAAACAGGAGATGCCTTGTGGAATATGTATTGAAAAGTGGTAGATGCCAACTAAACAAAAGCAGGAAAACAAAGAAAGTGATAGTAAACCTTATGTTCTGCATCCTGAAGTAGTAGAAGTTCCCCCACTGTTGAGAAGGCCCTTGATGATGTTTTCTCATGTACTGCTTATGAGCCCATTCCTGGAAACCAGAGGATATTCAAAAAGTTTAGTCTATGTTCTAGGCTACTTCTAGCATTGAAATGTAAAGTGACTAAATATGGACAAGAACATTTGTATTAAACGGCAACTAAAGATGATCAGAGGAAGTAGAAGCACCACAGGCCCGCAACAACCTGCTATGCTGCACCTGTTTCTGTTAGGGTCTGCGAAATTTAAATAATCTTTTTTTCTTAATTAAAGAATCAGTCATTCTTCTAGCTTTACCTGTTGGTCTTCTGGAAGCGGGTAGACGTCCCCAAAAATCGTAACCCTTGCATTCGACAGGCCACTCCATCCAGGTATCTATCAATCCTAACGGTCAATAAAACAAATAAATGGAAAACTTATACTATCTGGCGTTGAGTAAGGTGACAAGGAGGAAAGGACAAACCTGCACAACAAGTGTACACCGTGGATCAGCCAACAAATTTCTTGTATGAATAGCCAATGGTGAGAATGAGAAAATGGGATCTGCAATCACAAACAAGAAATTTTATATAAAACTGTAATTAACACGCACGATGTTGTTTGACTACTATATTTCCTTCTGTTGATTCTGGATGAACCCTCCACAATTTTATGCTTGTATCCTATTTGGTCTTTCTAGACTTCAGGGGTCTCACCATCTCAGGATAGCCCCTTAAAAGAAAAGGATGACAAATTTACAGTGACTACCAACTCAAATATTTACAAATTCTTAAAAAAATCAACAAGAAACGCATGAAAGTGAAACAGGAAGGTCACCAATCCAGCATTTACAGCCACTTTATATTAAATTCACATGGATGGTTCACAATTCATCTGAAAAAATTTACTAAGTTCGGCAAGTAGTTACTTGCAATTAACATGTACGATGAATGTATGAACCATATTGTAGTTCAGACTTTCTTTGGAGAAAAGCAGAAAACACTAGAGAGGATAAAGAGATCTTCAAAAAAGCAGTGACTTACGTCCAGTGGAATCAGGGGCAAAATCCACCAGTGAGCCAAAAGGATAGCCTTGCCTCCGGTGGTGCATACGGGACATGACAGTGCACAGATGGGCAAACCGTGCCTAAAATGATCACCCAACAAGAAAGAGTAAGAATTAGTTCACATCCTACTATTAGCCTGCTATTTCATATCACATACAGAATGGCTGTAATTCACCTGTTCCATCAAATTGCGAACAGCTAACGCCGGTCTTGGCAAACCATGGACAGAAGTGGCACTCTGAACTCCACCAGATATTGGTGTCCTGAATAGTCCAGCCCTAGTTCCTCCACATGCAGTTCCGGTTTCTGTTACTGGAGAAACCACCTTTGATGTATCCCCGAAAGTCCTCACAGGTATTTGATTTTGATTGGAATTAGCCTTCATCATGTGAAAGAAGCCATCACAACAAAGCTGAAGCAGCCATTTGATATATCCGTTCACAGACTAAATAAGAAGAGCAAATGTTCTACTTAACATCAGGACCCAGGTACACTCATAGCCAGACATTTAATATACCTCGGAAAATACGTCTAAGATAAACTACATAGACTGGTCCGCACACTAGCAGATGGCTACACTCAGACAAGTAGCACAGACTAAGAATTATTTACCATGTTACTTTTGTAGAGCGTGAAGATGTCTTCACTACTTCAAATTCAGTAGGTAAAGCATAAAGCACAAATCTTTTGCTTCAATGGTACAATTTGGCAGCTCATGGATAATTGGCAGCGTAATTGACAAATTTCGATAGATAGCTAAATCACAATCAAGCCCGTACCTAATCCAATTTTCTAACCACGTAGACATGTGATGCAAAAGAAAGAAGTGTAGAGTTTATCAAAGATATCATTTGGTTCAACCACACTCTACCTTATTGGCAAGCTAAACCCGACTACCATACACAGCTAGTGAAGCCATAAGTATAACCACACTCACACTCCCAAGTCTCTATCTAAAACAAAAGACAGTCCAGGCCAGACTGATAAGTAACCGAGTAGGTATGCGTTCAAATTACTTGTAGACCACTTAACTATCAAATTCACACAAAGAAAGGCGCAATCTTGCCATTGTTGTTACTTTCACCACTCTTCAAATATGGGAAGTTCCTGCATCAACCTATGTGCACACTTAGTAAGCATAACCCCACTTACCCTCTCACTCTTAATACTCATATCGAAACTCGAAACAGCCAGCCTTGAACCTCAATAACAGCTCCCAAAGTACAAACTTTTATCAAAGAACACAACACACACACACACACACACACACACAAATATAAACTAAACTTTACTCAGAAACAACATAAAAGAGATATAGTTTACCTCAGCAACAGAAGCAAAATCATCAGAGAATAAACCGCGCCCATTATCAGACCCTAAAACCTCATTCTCCTCATTTTCCCCAGGAACATCCTTAGAAACAGCAAAAATCCTCGATGACCCAGAAACTCCAGCTCTCTCATAACTCCATACCAATGAAGAAAGATTCAAACTTTCATTGATTTTCAATGACCCAACTCGATTATTAGACGATTTACCGAAAAATTGGGGGATTTTAGCAGTTGGGTATGTGATTTTATCTGGGATTTTTGAGATAAATACAGAACTTGACAGGGTTTCCATGCCAAAAACTTACAAAATCTACCAAAAAAATCAATCAGGATAAAAAAAGGAACAAAGTTGGGAAAAAAAGAAGTCTTTTATACACTTTTGAAAGATGAAAAGGGAATAAAAGTTGTGCTCTACTATCAAAAATCAAAAAAATTGGGATGATAATTTGGGATTGAAACACATCATTGTATTCTTATAATATACTTTTGGAATTTTTTCAAAAAAAATAAAGTGGCGAAGAGGTTGTTCATATTTGGCTCAAATTAGACAAGATTGAAGAGAGAATGAGTGAGACATAGATTCTGTTTGAAGGTCCATGAAAACAAACGGGTAGGGCTGTCGAATAGTGTTCTGTTTTCGGTCGTCTTTGTACTTGTTGGGCTTTGTGATTCAGTTTCTTTAGTGTTCGACTCAAACGTAAACAACTTATCGAAAAACTATGCGATAAAAGTTCCGTGGTTGATGACGGATTGACGGGAGTATGAGTAATTAGTTAGGTCGTAAAGTGATCTTCGGTGTCGGAACGCGTCATTATAACATTGGTGAAATTTATTTTTAACGCAATATTATGTAGGTGTTCGAATGAATGGGGTTATAGAGTGATCTTTGACAACAACAACAAAAAAAAAAAAACATACAATTACTTTTATCTGTTTTGACAAGCTCAAGTCTCATACAGTCATACCAACAAAATCAGAACGTACACATGCTAGAGTACTACACACTAGGAGACAAGAACTAGACGAGCTCAAATAGTTTGTGTGGCTCATTATAGTAGGTAGAATTAAGCTAGTACGACTTGAACGTATGCGACCATCTTTCCCAAATACAAATATGGTTCTCATTTCGAACACAAATCCACCACACCCAAATACACTAGTTTTCGAGTCAAAATTATAGGGAAACAACCACCAAGATGACGTGCCTTCAAACATACGACACCGATCTTGAATGCCTTGATTACTTTCCGTGGAGGGTGTGTCCGGGAACCATAGGCATGAGTACACGATCATCTCAAACTCGAGATTATTGGCCTTACATTCGCGATGGACCATCGAAGTTAGCGATGGACTGTTATTGGTTTATTTTGGGCCATAGTGCCATAAATGAAATCAGAGGCCCAGTGGAACATAGTTCTTAATTGGGCTTTGAGCGGAGTCCAGAAGGATACTTTGAGACGGAGATTGTGCTTACCGAATCAAATAGATCAATTCAAATCAAATTAAATCAAATTATAAAAATGCAGTCTGATCGCACATACGGGGCCATACCGTTCATATGCTAGAGTAGTAGAGTTAGAACTGATTTGATTTGATTTGAAACTGATTCTGATTTGATTTGATTTGAATAAAACTGATCTGAAATGATTTGATTTGAATAAATCTGATCTGATTTGAAAACACAATTAAATAAGTTGAATTGCACAGGGTTTTAGGGGGTAAAATCCGTCTTGTGCAATTAGATTATTCGAGTACAAAATTGGATACACAGGCTAGGTCATTCGGGTTGGATATTGTTGAACAACAAGTTGGTTTTGTCGAGTCTAATGCTAACTCAACACCCCTTCAGCCATTCTCACATCTCAGGCATTTTTACATAGATTCTTTTTACCAAGGTTTCACCCAAATCGGTTTTATCCTTAATTTCGAATTCATCCCCAAATCAATTTTACATTTTTACCTCAATTCCTCCCCCTCTTTTCTTTTTTTTTGACGGGAATGATAATTTCTCATTAAAAGAAAGTCAAACGGCACTTACAACAAAGTAAATCTAAGATACTACCATAAATTTTACAATCAACAACATCTTTAGCACCAGTGCCTTAAAAGCTCCTGCCATAAGGCGGGATAAGGGGGTTGGATGCACGCAAGCCTTACACCTATTGAAATATAGAGAGGGTGCAGACGGATGACCCAAAATGAAAATTGTTTCAAAATTGCACATGAAGCAACGGGCCAAATCGTACATGATTTTGAATCCAACGTAACTTTTAGATGTTGTCACATCTTTTGGGGCAGAGAAAAGAACTTCGCGATGTGTTATAACTTCTATACTATCGCGGGATAAGTATAGAAGACCATGGAAGCTCCAATGCGTCATTCCCAAGGATAGATCTGAAAAACCTATGTCAAATCGGAAGTTCGGATCTAACAACCAAAAGAAGAACCAACTCACAAAGTTAGAAACAAGAACGACTCTTATACAAGAAGAAGAAACACCACTCTCATACCAAAAACGAAAATTATTTATGTTACAAGATTTAAACTTAAAAGCACAAAAAGATGGAAAAATCAGGCCGTCTCTCCCTTTTTAATATTCGTGATATGAGGTCAATTTTCTAATACTTGTTGGTTTGGGAATTGAGACGTTTGCTACACGACATGGTGAATATTAAATCTAAAAAGACACAAACCTTAAACAGCCAATGAAGTAGACAAAAATGTTGCATCATTCATGCATGCATGTTTTCATGAGCAAGACCTATGTTTTAGGTGCGTGCAAGAAATCCGTGCTCAATATTCTAGTTCATGTATTGATACGTTCTCAAGTGATCATTCATTTGGATACCTTATGTAGATTGAGTTTTGCAATTCATGAGATTCAAGTGGGCATTATACATAAATGGCTTGTCGTCATTTGTTGTATATAGCATTTCCGATAAACAAACCTAAAAACCCAAATCATGGTTTGAACTATACGAATACATACTGATACCGACATCTAATTCATAATAACTAATGAGCGATAATAATATAAGGACATTAATACTGAATAGTACTATTTTGTTAAAAAAAAAAACATAAAATTCCTAATAATGATACATACATTTCCACACTCTTGTAAAAATTAGAAAAAATGTAGAGAGGTCGGAAGTGTCCTCTAATGATCTAATCTAATCATGTGTTTTTACACAAATCCATGATTAACTCGTACATAAGAAAATTTCACATGATTTCTATTGAACTTCTCACAAATTCACAATACACTTCTCATGGAAAAATTCTAGGACTCAGCCCATCCTTCCTCGTGATCCTCACGCAACTGCCGGCGTTTAATTACACGCGCCAGTCGAGACTCCGTTGCCACGATAAGCTTAGCTGGCACTCCCGAGATCTGCTCCAACCTCCTCAGCTCATGACACGTGTTATTTCTGGATAGGTTACTACCACCGTCGCAACACAACCTAATCGCAACCCAAAATGCGGCTGCCAACGAAACCCGAAAGGGTAAACTAGTCATTTTACCCAAACACCCACCTAACAACTCAACCGCCATTTTAACCACCCTACCATCCTCAACACCCATTCTCCTACACCAATTTACCAAAACACCCTCCACCTTCATATCCACCGCCACCACCGCCACCGCAGCCGCCGGCGTTGACCTTTTACATCCACCGTAACTTCCCCCGTCTCTCCTCTTCCTCCTCGACGACGATGAGAAGGATGAGGTCCCCGCCCCAACCTCGTTCTCTTCCCCCGTACTCGACACGCAAGATGAGGAAGATGAGAGACAATCCTCCTCGACCTCCTCCGCCTGAGGGGAGCATGATATGCACGCCACCTTCATGCTCCCCGCCGGCGGAGTTCTCACGCCGGAAAACCCTTTTCCGGCGTGATTCCGGCAGTGAGGGCATACTCGTACCCTCACGTGCCGGGCGACGAGAAAGTTCGCGCAATGAACTTTCTCGTCGCACCCGGCGCACAAATACGCCGAGTCCGACGGACAGTACACCGATGCTTCCAACTCACACAGCTCGCACCCTCGCCTTATTAATAATTCCGCCATCCTTATGTAATTCTTGTTGAAAGTATATATATATTATTGTTGCTTCAGCTAGAAGGAAATGGAAATGGTGATGGTAGATATAGTGGAAATGGTAGCGAGTTGGCACAAGCAAAGTATTTGATATGGAGAGAGAAAATGTAGAGTATGTGGTAAGTTTTGGGTTAAGGAGAAAGAAACAAATCCTAATATAGTGGTATTCGTTTATATAAGGTGGACCGACCCCGTCGTTGATTGTCAATAAAGAAAAAAGCAGTTGTTAGCTCTTGTCCACAAAAACCTCGTTGCACTCGAAACCTTACGAATTTTACGATATTATTTATTATTTATTGTTATTATATGGGAGGACTATAGTAAAGAGAGACTTGTCACCCATCTTATGGTTTTAATTTAATGTTGCATTGTTTTATCGTTGGAATGTTTAAACCACAATATTTATTCGGAGCTAGTATGATGAGTATAATATTTTAATTTAATTTTTTTTACTGGTGTGGGACCGATGTAAAAGGAATGGTTGGTTGATTTGTTTGTTTGGTGTCTGAAATTTTCAAATGTTTGTTTATGTGGTTTTGGTTTAGGTGAATAAGGGTTTGAGGTTGTGTACAACTTTATAATCATGTATTGTGAAAACAATGTGTTTCAAAAGATGTGATGCTAACCACACGCTATATACATTTGTATCTTTTGCATCATTTGCTTTTGAAATGGGGTTTGTAGATCTATGTGTAAGTTCTCTCGCTCCTTCGTTCCACTCATCTTGCAATATAACTTTGTGATATTTTTTGTTTATTTTGTAAATTTGAATTATTATCTCTTTGCTATCTATACAATAAGTATTAATTGTATCAAGTATTAAGGCTCGGCCCTGCTGGTTGACAAACTTGCATCCCCGTTCATTCATGATACACAATCAAGTTAGGGCTTGCTTTAATTTAGGGCTAACATGGATTTAATCTGATATTCTCAAGACTACTATAAATTTATTAAAAATTAACCAAACTTAAATAAAATATATATTACAAAAACAGAGTCGATTATGTAAATTATAAGACGTAGTTCTAATTTACAAAGTTTAAACTGTAAACGTATAGAATCTCGTTTTTAAGCTAAATTACTCGTGGCTATAATCATTAGTTATGAAGAATTAAAAGCCCAATGTAACTTTTTCTCTATTAATACAATACTCATCATCAATCATCAAGCTTATAATATTACAAGAAATGTGTGATTTTAGTGGGTTTTGGCCAATGTATTGACCAAGCGAGCTGAGCATATATGTGAAGGATAATGTTACATCTGGTATGTTAAAGATTCATATTTTTTTATGGACGGATGAGACGTGATGTGGTCAATACATTAGAAATATGCTTGGAGTATTCATTAAGCAAGCAAATGACCCTCAAAATATCTGCCTAATGAATTCTTATTTTATGTTTTTTAATAAGCTAGTTTCCTGTCCTTTTTAGATATTTTATTGCTCGGGTTTAGATTGGCCGGAATTATCGCATTGAGAGTGTATTTGTTTAAGTTCGTAAATGATAATTGTAAAAAGTTTGTATTGTTATAAAGTTTTTAATCATAAGAATCGGATTCTTATTTAACAACTCGGTGCTCATGTTTAAGATAGGCCTTATGTATATACTGAATTACTGATGAGTTCTTTGCATTGCATGGTGAATTGTCATGTTAAGAACTTTGATAATTTTGTTCTCTTCAATTGTTATTGCTCTAATGCCCACCCCAAAACGATGAAACTAAACTGTTTTAACTTTATATTTGGTTCATTCACGAGTTTTTGTATTGTTCAATTAATTAGAACGAAATAAAAATAAAAGATCGCAAATCCTCACGGTTCTTCTTCTCCTGAAGAATTTTCGATTCATCAATTTGTTGGGAAATTAACGCCAATCTCCCTGCGCAACGGAAGCACCAATCGACGAGTAACCGTAGAAGTAAAAACAACTACAAGCAATAATACAATGAGACAAGATATTTAGGGACTTAACCCAGGGAAAACCCTCCAAATCCAGAGGTAAACCCACCAGCCAAACGACTGATATTCCACTATAAAATAGCACCAGTACAAAGACTGCCGTCCTAAGTTACACACCAACTTAGAACCCTCACAAGATAAATACTAACCAATTTTAGAGTCAATTATTAAGCCCTCTAAGATTGTCCCAATTTCGGAGTCAATTGTTTAACCCTCCAAAATTGTCCAACACTAAATATGTTTAACACTCCTAGTATTTTCCCCCTCTTGTGATGCCACCCCCACAATTGTCCTTGTGTCGTGTGTGTGAGTGTGAGTGTGTCTTTTGCCAAAGGAACACCATTCCTTTATAAAACAAACCAACTTTGAAGATGCATTGAACCTTGGAATTAATACAACTTAATCACCCATTAAGTTTTCATGCACCTCAAAGAAACAGTCATTCTTAAATCACCATTAACAATGTCCATTGAATTCACATTATGTTCCAATGTGAAACAATGCACTTGAGATGGACTTTAATCCCAACACAATTTGACCAAATTGCAATTTGCACTTCAGACTATTAGGCGTCAACTCTTTTGGACACAACATATTGATAAAAAAAAATTAGTGTTTTGTTTCTGTATCTAAGAATATGCCACCAGCCACCAGGCCAACTCTTTTATAAACTATGCTCACTTAAGTCACTTAGCTTGGTCGATGGCGACATTCCTTCTTTACAATGCAGTGCTCCCCCCCCCCCCCCCCCACCCTGTCTCTCTCCATCGTCAATTTTAATTTGTCACACGATATAATTTCCCATTGGCGCTTTGTGAAATGTGATATAACTTTGTTTGAATCACAAAATTGGACTATCAATTGTATGTTCATGTATAACCATGCATGGATAATATATCGTCCCGATTAATTGTACTCCCTCCGGTCGTATTTAAACTTATTTCTCCCTTTTGCCAAACCAAAAGAAAAAAATAATTAATAATATTTTATAATTTATTAGCAAATAAATTTAAAAGTTAATATTAACCGACATCTTTATGTTGCCTCCCTAATTTTTCTCTCGACAAAAACCGTAATATTTTGGGAAAGGAAAGAACAAAGTCGAAACCCTTAAAAAGGGAGAAGGAAGTTTAAATAGGACCAGCCATTGTTTTTTGTTTTTGTTTTTCTTCATTTTTTTAAATTTTTTCATTTAGAATCAAAAATAAAAATAATCTAGATCTTATTTGAAACTACACTAGTTTTAGTTTAGCCTTTGCACAAGAATTTGGGTAGTTTGGTTAGGTTGCTTAATTATCATCCCTCTCCTACATGGATTCTATTTGACAATTCCAAACTAAACTACAATGCTAAACTACAAGTATTTTAGATGGTAATTGATAAGAATAAGGGTATGTTTGGCCAAACTCCAACTTTTCCAGAAGTGCGCCTCAGAAACAGAGGAGGAGCTCCAAATTGGAGCTTCTACTTCTGATGAAGAAATTTACACTAGAAGTGCTTCTCAGAAACCAGAAACAGTTTATCAGTCTTGTGTATGTGTTTGGCCAGTTTCCAGTTTCTAGGACCCAAAAACTGTCCAGAAACACTTCAAGAGTTTGACCAAATACACCCTAGACTTACAACCGAATCATGCATGAAATAAGTAGTGTTATATTAAATTTGCATGCAAGCTACAAAGTATATGTACAATGATGATCAGATTTAACCGTATGATATATATTACGATACTTTACAACCTTTTAATTTTAAAATTAAGCCAATATCTAAATTCCACTTTTAATTTATATACACTCAACTGCTGAAAATACATGAAATTCGAATAAGTATAACCTTATACAAAGTATAAAAATAGCACACTATACTTGCTCACTTAAGGGCTTAAGGCTCTCATGATCTCTATCTTGTCCACCACATTTGGTACATTTCCATGGTAAGTAGGACATCACAAAACTCACCACAACAATGAAACAACAACCCCTTTTTTTAATTTCCGTTCCATTTCCACCTCACATTGAATTCTTAGCCCTAATTAGTGTAGACCAAGATAGTGACTAACCCACAACATAATTTCCATTTAGTTGCTCATTAGTGGGACCTACATCACAAAGCATCACATACCATTCCATGACGTGGCAAGATCATAGCGGCTTGTTTGGATGTATACTAATCTCTTTTATTCAGAATCACAAATCACATGGGAAAGCAACCACCAAAACAACCACACAACGTATAAAGATTTTTCCTGGAAAAATATCAGCCAAACACAGCCACCATAAAATTGACACGTGCGCAATTAAAGTAGTTAAAATGGTTATTTTATTTTATGTTGCTTCGTTGCTGACCACGGAAATTGTTTCACTGTGGGCTGTGGCGGTTGATAACGAACTTACTGACCATAGAAAAGTAGCTTGGTCATTTGAAATGAATAAACTTTGTGATGTTTCCATGATTTCTTTCACCTAATGATGCTCGTAAACATTACGTTACACTTTTGTCTCGTCAAAATATGGGAAGAATTCTTGTGTAAAATTACACTGTAAAGCGATTTGTTTGTAGTACGGAGTTTAATTTTTGAAATGAGGCACGTATATATAAATGTTTATCAGTGATATACTGTAGATCACAAGTTTTTATGTTACGATCATTTTCAAATGTATGTTAGTGACAAGTTTTAGCCTAATCTTTTTTATCATTTGACACGTTATTTTGTGCAATAAAATTTTGATATGCAGTAGTTTTATTGAATAACCTCCATTGAATGTATTACATGAGCTAGACATTTATCTTATTTGTGACATTTTACGTTGCAAATGATGTTTAACCATTACTTTTATCGATCATTAGCTAGATCAATCGGTGAAATCTCTAAATCTCTAAGAGACAAAGGCATGATTCTCATCTCATGAGCATGGTTTAATATTTGTGAAATTGGTTTGTCTCATTTTGCACGAAAAACGGGGAATAGAATTGTCAATCAAGAGGTTGATTCTTGTTGATGATAGTACCAAGGCACAAAACCATTGTATGAGGCTCAACTACTGACTTAAACTTTTGGTTGACTTGGTTTTCTCACAAAATATTAGAGTTTGATTAATCATGAGGCCTCTAGTTCAAATCCTGGTAAGACTGGTAGCCTCCTCCTCTATAAGTAGACTCTTAAACCCATGGTATTGGTAGGCTTGAGCATTGTCTCCACGCTTCAAACCCAATGTGTGTTTGCGTGTGGTGGGGGGTGTGTAGGTATAAAACCAAATCCGGCCTGGTAGTCCCCCCCCCCTCTATCAAGTGGACTTCTAAACGTGTATGCGCATGATCTCCATGTTTCAAATTTAATGGGCATTTACATGAGAAGACGGGTTAAGATATAAAACCAAATTTACTACCTTCAACTATTAGTTTAACCTTTCGATTGAGTTGGTTATTTCACAAGTAAGACAAGAAGATGAGAAGGTACAAACATGGCAAAAAATGGAGAATGTGATGGATCTTTATAGCAAGACCCTATACTTTTCCTAATTCTAGAAATGAAAATGAGTGGGTTAACGTGGGTTGTGGAGAATGATATGATCATATGAAAAGGGGGTCCAATAAGTTGCTTTTTCCTTCAATACTTGGTCCTACTTGAACGAGTAAACTTCATGGGAGCCACAAAATCATTCCCAACTTTAAGTGTTGTTTGGTGATTATATAACTAAATTATGTCCAGAAGATTTTATACAGTTATGTTTCCAGGTTTCGCCCACAGATTGAAAAACTTGTACTACACGGTCTACACCTCATACACAATTTGTGCTAATGACATGAATATATTTGGTACGGTGGTGGTGGTAATATGTGGTTAGTCTAATGTAGCGATGTCCTCTTCACATTTTTTTTTCTTATGGCATAGACTTGGGACATGTCAACTATCATGACTCATGAGGTCACGATCATTATTACTCCTCGGCTTCGGCTACTTTCATCTAGTGGTTGTCTGGTAGACGGTCGAATGAAAAAATCTTTGATCTATTCGATATTAGTACCGGGTTGTGAAGGGTAAACGAAAGGAGTCACAGAAGTGGGATATGAGATCCTTACTGATATGATGGTTTCTATGGTTTTGAGAATGATTTTTAGGACATACTTATCGTTACGACTTACAGCTTCAAGAACTCCAAGGTGTCGCAAGTGAATAGCGCAGAGGGGAGTTTAGGAGGAACCCTAGCGTGTATGTAGAGGTCGATTTCCCTAACGCCATACAGGATTAAGGTCAGGATCACATAGTCGCATACTCACATCCTTCCGACCAAGAATGCAAGTCATTCCAAGCAGGCGAGCGTCCCCACTCAAATGAAGCGGAAACTTGTTAAGGCACGAAGACTGAGAAGCACGGAGTACAAAATTCACAAAGATTGTGAAGTTTTTATGGAGTTCCAACTTCAGGCAAAGACTTGAAAAGAAAATAAAAAATCAGGCAAAGACATCAGTCTGTCAAAAATTCAAGTACATTCTCACATCATTCAATGAAAGTATTCTATCAAAAGTTTACAACGGAATGGTAAAACAGTTCCGCTGTGGCTACTAGCGGAGTAGCAACCTCACTCTAGCCAACCTTGAGAGCACAAGGCTGTATTCCGCCTCAGTGCCTACATCGGTTTATGACTGAAACCATACTCTATTGTGAGCACTGGGCAGCATCGTGCTCAATTGGCTACACCAACTGCACTCCATTGCAGTTCTATCGATTTACCTTGACATTGCAGTTTCCGGGTCATATGCTCTCATGGAGAATCACCAACATTCCCAGCGACTCTCACAATTTGGGCAGACTCCAAGTTTCCATTCTGCTGCAAGGTTACAGATTCACCAAGAACTTTATAAGGACATAAAGCTGAAGCAACGTCACTAGAAAAGGTAGATAAAAAAGTTCTTTTCTCATGACTGAGTTACCTCCTCATTCCGTGTCAAAGAAACATGTTGTCCACTCGGCATTGGTGCTTTTGAGAGGTCTCGTAAGGTTCCCTGCAAATTTTCAGAAAAGGATCAACACCTTAAGCGTGCAGCTAGAAGCACTACTGTAAAGAGTAGAACTAGAGAAGTTTTGTGGTTTTTGATCATCATTCGGAAGCATCAATGTGATGGATATGCGATCGTTCAGTCAACAGAGATAAGATACATAACAAGGTTAAATTCGCTGACCTTGTTAGCCCACATAAGTCCACATGCATTACACAGCGTCCTCGGTCCTTCAGGTCCACGACGCATCATTGGGGTAGCTTTCTCATTAATCCCGCAATGTCTGCAGCTGAGATATGTACATGCTGTGTTAAAAAAGAAAAGAAAAGAAAAGAAATAGAATTTACAAAATCTGGTGTAACAAAAGCTAGCTGTGAAACCCACAACGTACTTGCACCTCATCAAGGTACAAGCAGTTTAGTATGAAACAACAATCAACCACGTTTTACATACATTCCAGACCCAAATAATGTTTAGCCTACACAACTAATGAAGAAAATCGTATCAACTAATGATGCAATTTAAGGCGAATATCATTTGACAGGAATGGTTCATGACTATTTCTAACCATCTCCCCCAGATGGGTGCACACTCAATGGAGAATTTCTAACAACAGAATCTTTCTAGATTAGGGATTAAAGCCCCACATTTTAACACATGAGACGAGCAAAGCAAGCAAGAAGAATCAGGCACTTGTGACTTTCAGCAAGTAAATTACATCGCGCCTTGACCTTTTCCGTAAAAAGACTACAATCGTTCGCAGTAATACGATCGCAACTTCAGCCGCCAAGAATGCAGCTGTCACTTGGAAATAAACTGGCAGATCTTCTGTTGGTTATACCACAGCAAACTCATGAAAGAAAATTTACAAAGAAACACAGACAATTAACACAGCCCAGCAGAAAACAGGATACTCACCAAACTTCTTGTGGTACAGATCCATCAGGTCCCCAACTCTGATTAGATTCCCAACTTGTTACTGCCGATGATGAGTCCTCCTGACCAGGCTTAGAAGAAGTAAACTGACCCTTGTTGCGTTGCATCCTGAACAAGGGTTTATGGAAAGTAAGAGATTGAATCCTTAACAAAATCTAAATCCAGAGAATAAAAAGAAGCATTTAACTACCAAGGTGACAGACAATAAGCACATGAGCATAACAATGAGCCCTGCACCAACTCTGTGATGGTTTTAAATAAAATATAAACATATTAAAGCATTTGACAATTATATAATAGACTGCATCAGCTTCAATTCCTTACGAACAACAACAACTTACGTGAATGCATAGCAATAAAAAAGAAAAAGTAGAAAGTATACGGTAGTGAAGCAAATGAGTTCAAAAATAAAAGAAATAAATATATCGTCGATGTTAGTGGGGATAGCCTATGATAGCCTTGTCGGGATAAGTAGTACATGCGACGTAGTAGATGCATGTTAGAGGGAATATCTACACCCAAGAGTTTTAGTTCATTAATTTGCATTCAATTTGTTACTGTTTACTTGTTAAATTTAGTTTTAGTCCACAAAATCACCAACCCTCATGGACCATTAGCATAGCTGGCATACAATCTTATAGATGACCTAGTTATCATTATTAACACTATGAGATCTACCCGTAAGCTTTAGGTTAAATAAACTCGTAACATCCAAGAAACTGTTTGAGTGGTTTATCTTGTTCCTCCCCAGTCATTTCCTTAATTTACGTACAAAACGGTTGACACTAAAACTAATATGAAAGCAGTACAAGTTTTCTTTTTAGGTTTCCATTCATATCTCCTTAAGCTTTTGCCTCTCTAATTTTCTAAACTTTCACTCTCACTTTTCTCCATTTACTCGTAAGACTCTTAACTCCTTAAACTTTTCCTTTTGCACTTTCACAGTGACGGTTCCACATGATGGTCCACTTAGCTGACACCAAATCATTATTGTACTAAAGCAATAATTTGGTTGTTGACGAGTACAAATTATATCTAACCCAATGTGCTTTTGATTGTTATTGTCAATTTGTCACTAAGTTCAAGCCCAAGGATTGATAGCTAAAACAAACAAAGTTCTTTCGAATCAACAGTTAACGCAAAAGTTTAATATCAAGATGAAAAGATGAGGAAGGTAAATATAAGGATAAAAAATAACTGCTCTAAGACTCTAAATGGCACCTCCTAGCGAGATAAAGGTCTTCTACATAATCAGCAACGGAAAAGCAAAAAAAAAGAAAATTACAATGGGAATAAGGTGCACACAAAGACGACTCACCTAAGTGCCACCTCCTTGCGAACTGTGTAACGTATTTTCTTGTCAAAATTCCGTTCTTTTCGCTTTTCACGAAATCTAAGTAGAGAAGCCAATCTTTGGGAGCCATTGAACCTTTGTGGTGTGGGAGCAACCCCCTGATTGAATAATCTATTAATTAAACGATAATAAGGCTAAAACAAAAAATAGAGAGCAATACTTGTATATTCAAATTACCTTATTAGCATGTGAAGAGGTCAATGGTGCAGAAGGAGAATTAGTAGGTACTTCGCGACCACCTAGCAATAGCAGTACAGCTTGAACCTAAACAAAAATTACAGATGAGACAACGCTTCTAGCCACTGGAACAACTCGCAAAGTAATAACACTACGTCAAGCTGTAATTTCTCTATGTTTGGTCCAAAGTAATTCAAAGAGAGAGGTGAGAAATCAATCTTGATGAATTACTTTGATTACGACAGACATACACACACAAGAGAGGGCAAGAAGATAGCTAAAAGTTCTTCAACAAGTATTCAAAAAATACTTCACCGGGGCCTAGCATAACTTTTAGGAAGACACACTTTATCAGTCAAAAGACTTTCAACCAGTCCAAAGCTTGAAAATTTCCCTCGTGTCCAATGCTTTTGTACCCTTGAAATTTTGGCAACTCCAAAGAAGCAGAGCAAATTATATCAGCCATAGGTCAATATCAATCTGCATGTGCTAGAAGCTACTTTGAACATATAACGGCAGGCTACACAGAAAAATAGCATCAATGTAGGGTGAGGGCAGGATAAAACATAGCTACTGTTGAATTTGGTAATTCTTACATGAAGCAAACATGCTCAAATATTAACAAGGCTTTGGGACTAAGGCTTTGTTGCTGTTGCTCATTTCTAAGAAGCATGCCACAAAGTCACAATAGCTAACATGTCAAGAACGCACCACGAACTTCAAACCAGCCTAGGTCATACCACAGAGAAAAGCATGCAAAAGAACTGAAGGAAAAGAAGACTTGCCTTCTCCGGTGAGACAGAATCAAATACATAAACCTGACCCTGAAAAGATAGGGTCAGCTGGTCACTCTCCCCACCAGGAACCAACATACCACCATGGTTCTCACCGACATTGCCATGATTAGTCTGTAGTCTATTAACCATGCCATCACTCCCGCCCGTAACACCACCATCATCATGTTCATCCTGTACACCATCACCATTGCTCATATGGGGCATCCCATTATTCTGATCCTGCTGCATATAATGCACATGCATCTGTTCCTCCGCCTCCCCTATCTCCAACTGTTCGTCTTCTCCATGTAAATCATCCATTTTAACGGGACAACACGATGCCCTTTATTACCACCAACACCAAACAATACTACAAAAATTCCTACACTTTATTCTCCTTACCCTATAAACTCTTTACAACAACACCACCACCTCCAACAAACCTATAAACACAGAAAGAATGATCCTTTTTCGACACGAAAAAATCGATATCATCCACAATCAACCGCCCCAACAATCACTAACACCACATTACACACCCCACAAAAATCAAATCCAAACCAAGATTTATAAGACCTAATTCCTTTACTATACAGTGTTCTGATACTAAAGTTTCGATCTTTCTCGCTCCTACCAAAATCTGTTTACACAAATACAGCATTCATTCTATCAAAATCAATCAAAAACAAGTACAACATGCTATAACAGTCAAAATTATTGATAACCCACTATTTATATTCACAAAATTAACCCAAAAATTAGCAGAAATAGAAATAAAAACGCACCTGTGTAAGAAAATTGTGGATGAGCTGGGGTTCAATTGAAATGATATTGGGGTTTGATTAATGTACAAAATAAAGGGTGTTTTATAAAAATCAAAAAAATTAATTCCCCCCTTTTTATTCTTATTTATTCAATTGGGATTGAGAGGGAAAAAGAAAGATTGAGGTGATAGAAAGAGGGTGGAAGAGAGAGAGAGAGAGAAAAGGGAGGGTGAAAAAAAGTTGGGGAAATTGATTGAATTGGACGGTGGAGAAGGATGGTGCAAAACTCACACACTTCTGGGAGGTGTGTTCGATAAAGTTAGTTTGGTCTTTTCTGTCTTTTCATGTACTTGATTATCACTAATGTTTTGATCTAATCCATACTCTCTCTCCTCTAATCTAATCGAGTATCTCCGTTGATTAGGATCGTTTTACAGTATAACTGGGTGTCGTATCGAAGAAGATCTCGTAGAATACGAATTTCAAGTGAGGTAGGGTCTTTATCGAGTCAAATCTTTATGAACTAATATTACTGATTTACCGGTGGTAAAGGGTCGTGATTCTAAATTACACCAAAGATATTGCAATGACGAATTAAATTATTGTTTCTTTTTTTCTTTTTTTGGGAATTATCGGAGTGGTTTAGAGGTTGGCTATATCGTCACGATCAAGTAATTTTAACTTAGAAATCCGATGGTAAATATTTCAATTGAGCTTGATTGTGATTCAATGTTCAGTTCAGGTATAAGATCATTTGCGTAGTTGCGAAGTGTATAAATTGCATTATAGGTTTGTCCATGCTATTCTACAAGGTCTATAGTTCGTTCACTCTACAGCGTTTCACTTGTATGTCTCGCTTAGTTCTCGGCCAACTGAGCGAATTGCGGCCAGGGGAATCATCTTCCAATCATTTTCGAGAAATTAAACCAAATATATGCGCACAGATTTGCTCCGGTTATGAGTAATAGAATCAGGAGAGTATGATAGCGTAACCAGCCTGAATGATTGTGCTGCGAGATGCAAAACATTTCAATAGTTCATCACTCAATTACTTTCAATTGGCAGATGCAACCATCACAATTTCTCCAGAAGATTGCGTTGCGTGGCCCCGGACACAGCTATATTACACAATCCATTCGTCTCCAAGAAACAATAGATGATCGAGAAAGAATTGTATCGCTCAAATCGATGGATCCATGAAAAAATGTATACATTTTGGACCTTCCCTTTACAATTAGATAATATATGAGAATTAAATTACCAAGGGTATACCTCAATAAAAGTAATGTACATCTTGCCTTAGAAAACTAATCAGCCGAACTGAGAATTTTTGTCAAAATGCCTGACCGCAGAGAATGAAGGCGTGAACAAGGGTTTGAGCAGTGTGCAGTTGACAAGGAGTCCCTGATATTACAACTCGACCCTCGGTGGCCCCAGGCTTTGGATCATAAACTGCAACATCTGCTCCAGAGAACTGGAACCAGTAACCACAAACAAGCACATGTTAAACATAATATCAAGAACAGCAGGTTAATAGACTTGGCCATTAGGGTAAAAATTGGTAACTGTTATAACAAATATCTGCATGAAGCTGAGGGTAAGAACCCACCTGAGTTATATGACTGATGTTTGTTTTGTTTTCGCCATACACATGAGGTAGCAATGTTTGTGGAACTACAACTTCCACCGATGTCGTCGTCTGCATCTGACCACTGCATTGTTGACAGAAATTAAAGGTTACTAATAAGATTAAACAGAGCAGCAGACTAAGTATACAGCAAAGAAAACAGAACCATCATCTTTTACAGTTTCATAGTCAAGGTTTAGCCTCCGTCGTGCATATAATGGAAGTGAATTAACACACAAAAGGAGGAAGAGGTTCATATTGAAATGCTGTGGGAGTCAAGCAGCTGCTTCCTCAGACATTTTACGGCTGTCATATGCCCAGCAACAAACACTGTACTTTTATGTGAACTAACAAAAGAAATCCAAAACATTTTTAATTTTGAGTACTAAGCTTTAAAATTCCCAGGTCTTAATCTTACAATAAGTAGATCGAAGACACATCTCAGATTCTCAATAAACAATGTCAATATCACACAAATATCTCATGTGAGATTCATTTTCGAGATACGAACTATGGGTTTCGCTTGACCAGACAACCAATCTGGTAACGCACAACAGAACCTTAATTATAAAAACCCACCCTAATTCAGTACTCAATACGAGTATGGCCTAAGACAACATCAAATTACAGAGATAGTTCTGCTATTATAAAGTTATTATTCTAATCATAATAAAAAAGCTTAATTGAGCAAGAAACATAACAATACCTTTGGCTATTACTTGTAGCCACCCGAGAAGGCCCCACCCCGCCATCAGAATATATGCCAGGGTGTCCATTGTTGACTGCCTGAAAATGTACATTGGCCACACAATTAAAATTCATATAAACATGAGTAGACTCAACACAAGCTTGAAGCAAAACGTAACAAACCTGGGGATACCAAGAGTTAGGAGAAGGAGGTCGTTCAGGTACAAAAGGGACTCTGTCACTTCCATAATGATGGAGGTCTTGGTCACTATTAGCTCCACCAGTTCTTTCCGTACCATGTGCAAACGCAGAGAGATTGGCCGACCCTTGGCTGACAGAACGCTTGTCATAACTATGAGCCAATCCAATAGGCGAATGATAGTGACCTGGGGAAACCTGATCATGTCTGGGACGAAATGAAGGGGATGGCAACTCCGAAAAGCTATTTGAGTAAGAGGAGCTACTTTCTAGAAAAAGGTGTGGCATTGAAGGAAATATATTCTCACGAATCCTACTCGTAATCTGAAACAAAGCATCCTGTACTGACTGAATGTTGCCAATGACCTGTAAAATGTTTCCAGGAGTAGCATCTAATTAGATCTTATTTACAAAAAACCATATGAGAGGGGGCTCTTCAAAGAGCCATCCTATATCAAGAAGGTATTTGGAGAAAGGAGAAATCCATTAAAACTCTCTAAGATGGGAATTCCCCAGTTCAAAACAAAGCCAAAAAAAAGGAATTTAAAAAAGTTTCTTTGTCCCCTTTATCTAGGCTACTCAAGATTCATCATCACATACCTGCACAACTTCATCATTCGAGGTACTTAGCTTTGGGCCTTGATCCCTGCCAAAAATCCGAATACCAGCACCGGTGGATCTCCTCATTTCATTAATAATGAGACCTCCTTTACCCATTAAGCAACCTATTTGCTGTGAAGGTACAAGGAGACGAGCGACAACTGGAGCACCTGGTTCAAATCCAATTTCTGCTATTCTATTATGCACACGGATGGCAGCATCCTGAGCAGGAGATCTCTTTAGGTCTATACTCTGTCGAAGTCAAGAGATAACATGAAAAACAGTATCAATAAGTGTAGGTTGTCTTAACTTTTAACAGATAAACGAATTACAGATGCCAATAAACATGAAATACATAGACTAGCAGGCCGTAGGCCTACTTTTATTCCTACAATACTACAACATAATGTCCAACTTTTAGCAAAAATATGGTTCTTCCTTAAGGCAAAGCTTCTTGATATGAAAGAAGAAGAAGAAGAAGAGAAATGGAAAAACAAATCAACAGTTACTTCCCAAAAGCTTAAGTCAATCAAACATACATAGATGCCACAATGAGAATTTATTACAGGCAGTTAGCCTACTTTTTTTTTCTCTCTCTCCTGCGATGTTACAAAGGAACATACTATGCATACAAGAGGAGGCAAATATTATATGCAAATGTACTACTAACAGCATATATGTAAAATCTCTTTGAGGAATCACCGAATCAAAATCAAATATAATATATAAGTTACAATAAATTTAACATGCCTCTCTTGCTGATATGACAACAACCCGCTCATCTGAATTTGATGCAACTGCTTCATTGATCTTGATGGACGCACCAGTTTCATTTTGAATCCCTCGTACGAAAAAGCCACCTTTTCCGATCAAATTACCAGTTCTTTCCACTGGGCAGAGCAATTTAAACACAACATCTTCTTCTGGAACCAACCTGTGGTTAGGTCCAAAGTTTTCACAAGCTGAAGATGTCAAGAAACCTCTTGAGTGATGATCAATTGCATGTGAACCTCTGTGCGGAAATGAATCCGTCTGGCTAGTTATGTTCGCTCCCTGAAATGTCTCAGATCTGGGGTGTTCCTGTAGACAACTTGTTACTAACAAGAGTGCTTTCTTAACAGCTTGAAAATTTCCTGCTATCTGCATGTCAGCCAGAAGCATTTACATAAGAAAATGGAACCAGTTATGCAGTGAAGTGGGGGAGGAGCATCTAAACCACAAAGTCAACAACTTGACAGAACAAATACTTTTGGAAGTATAAAGTTCTATATCAAGTTATATCGCTTCCACTTCTTAATCACATCGTATCCAAATGTTTCCAGAGATGGCAAAACAACAGCTTCAAAAATTTATTTGACAATTCAAATTTAGTCACACCAACTATAATCGTGAATTATTAAACGTCAAAGAGTATATCTGATGAGTGATGAGCCATAAAGTTATGTAGTCAATTATGGATAATCTCCCATCACAGTAGACCTGTGAAACGGACGGGGAAGAAAAATTCCAGGCTTTCCACAATTAAGGCCTCTTTAACAGAATTCACAAGTCTAGACTCTACCCCAACTTAGCTCGGCAAAGCATATATGTCAGTGTCGCAAGGTCATGCATTTTAGCATCCTTGTAAAACACCTTTAGGAATCTCCAGATAGTATCTAAAACTTGTTCTCAACACTTTCCTCAATTAGGCCTCTCATATCCCAGATCATGTTGTTTTGAATGTCATAATTCCTAGGATAAAACATTCAACAAGCAGGTGCACCACTGCTGAAAACATTGCCACTTCACATTCGTCTATCTTTATAAATGCCATCTCCTTTCTTCTTTTCCTATACTTCTTTTAAATTATCCTATTATAGTACACCTATGCTGAATAAATTTTGGTTTCACATTCCTATAATTTTATGAGTGGCATCTCTTTTGTTCTTTTCCTATGAAACAGTTTGAAAGCCACAAATAAAATCTTACACAATCAGCAAACAACATTTGATGATTCATGCTTTGAATCAGATAATCTCTAATTTTAACATCAGAAAATCAATCAACTCGGTCAGCCAATAATCTTCAAGAAGCTCATTTCCATATAGACGAAAATAATAATGCATTTGTCCGATAAATTACTAGATGATTTCCACCAAATACCATTCCATGTTGGCACAAACTTTGTTCTCCCTTGTATTCCAAAGTCACATGGAAACTTTTCAGTTGCAAGATGATAACTTTGTCAACGTATCCTTAATTGCTTATAACTTCTGTATACCATTCCCATCTCATACATTCAACAAGCATCCTATATGACCCTCAAAGGAAAAAAAAAAGTACATTGAACCAGTAATAATCATTTTTTATTCCTCTTATTTATTATAAAAAAACAAACAAACAAAAGAGGCACCTCCTTCATTTCCTATGCTTCTCTGAAAAGCAATGGCAGTTGAAAACCCCACCCGAAAAAAAAATTAAATAAATAAATTAACAAAAACCGATGACCCACTTTGATCGGTGTTTTTTCTTCCTTGTCTGTTATACAGTTGTTCCTAGTTCTTGGGTCAGTTTTCTTTTTAGTGTCTTGGGCTACATGGTTTTGGGTCGTGTAGATCCGGTACTTACCCCTAGCTCATATTTTGGGCACCGCCGGAGTTACCTTCTCATCCTTGTAGTCCCATGACATTAGGGCAGTTGTGACTCCACTTTTGGAATCACACTATCTCTAATCTAGTCTAGCATCTGAAATCAATCTACTCGATCAACCAATGCTCTCCCAGAAGCTCATCTCTACGTAGACGGAAATATAATACATTTATACTATAAATGAATAGATCATTTCCACCAAGTACTAATCCATGATGCCAAAAATTATGTTAAACCAAGTGTTCCAAAGTCACATGTGAAATTTCAATCATAAGACAATAAACTAGTTTTGTACTTCTATCCTCAATCATAACTAAATAAGTTTTATAACTCCACCCCCCCCCCCCTTCACGAAGGCAATTGAGATCCCACAAAGCCGGTCGTCTAGGGAGGTCAGATGTACATTGCCTCATCCCTAATATATCCGTATACAAGCAACCTCACCCTACTACAAGTTTACAACTACTATTAGTTGTCGATTACTACTACAACACTACTACCAAGTAGAATGTCTCTGGCAACCTAGTATGTTGATTGGCAATGTTGTTTCCATCAGCAAGTTGTAGTAGTCGTAGTTAGGGCGTTGGGGGGGGGGGGGGGGGGAGGGGGGTAAGACAGACATACACTTGGACCTACCGAGAATGACCTAAATCTTGCTTTTAATTTCCATATACATTCAGATCTTATTAATTCCTACATAATACATTCAACAAGCATCCTATATATTGCACCGATAACAAAAATGGTTATTTTATGATCCTTTTATATATCTTTTTAAAAACAAAGGCACCTCCTTAAGTTCATTTCCTACACTTCCCTGAAAAGCAATGACAGTTAAAACCCAACCCCATCCCCCCCCCCCAAAAAAAAACAACTTTTCTAGTCAGCAAGCAATACTTAATGCTTGGATGCGCATGGTCTCTAATCTTAGCATCTGAAACTGAAATCAATCAGCTCGATCAATGAATAGTCAATACTCTCCTAAAAACTCATCTCTACGTAGACGGAAATATTACAAATTCGTCCTATAAATGAATAGATCATTTCCACCAAGTACTATTCCATGTTGGCACGAATTATGTTCAACCAAAGTCACATGGAAACTTTCAATCATAAGACGATCAACTGGTTTTGTATCTCTATCCTTAATGACAACGAAATAAATCTTACTTATAACTCTCCCCCACCCCTTCTTAAAACAACTAAGAGATCCCAAAAATGCAGAAATATATGGATCTCACACGTAAATAGCCTCAACCTTAACAACTACAATATCTCTAGAATGTCCTCATATAACCAAACCTTGCCCTACTACTAACACAACTACTAAGTTGTCGGTTACTTCTACAACATTACCAACCAAGCCGAATGTCCCACAAATGCAAATCCTTAATAGGTCCAAAAGTACGCGTTCTTTCCCCCTAATACCCTAACTAATACCCGCCTATGTCAACATAAAGAGGTGGCTTCCGGTTTACCATACTAAAAAGTTGCATCAAACCATGATTCAAGCTAAAATGTAAACAGAATACTACTAAACAGATAAAAACCGAAAACAGCGAGGATTAATGAACCTGAATGAGCTCATCGCCAGGCGAAGCACAAGCCGGAACAGTATCCCTAGGCAAAATCCTAACTTGAGCACCACTATCTTGTCGAATACGCTCCACAATCTTCCCTCCTCTTCCCAACACACTCCCAACTTGATTACCTCCTACCAACATCCTACATACCACATTTTCCTCATTCTCATTACTATTACTCTTATCATTATTATTATTATTACTATTACCACTAATCCCATTATTATTATTATTATTATTATTATTATTAGAATTATTAATCTCCCCTCTTTCTTCATCCACCTTCAATATCCTCTGAAACACCTTAATCACCGCCGCTTGCGCCACCGAGCAATTATCATTTTCTCTCTCCTCTTCCCTAGGGCTAGGGTTAGGGTTGGGGGTAGAGGCGGCGGAGATGAGGATGACGCGCTCATCACAGTGAGAAGTGGCGAAATCGTCAATGATACGAATACGCGCGCCGGTGTCTTCCCGGAGTTGTCGGATAACGGCGCCGCCTTTTCCGATAACTCCGCCGGCTTTTAAGGACGGACAGAGGATTCTGAACTGCGCTTCTCCGGCGGACGGCTTAGGTTGAGGTGGCGGTTGTTGTGGTGGTGGTGGTGGTGGCGGGTGAGGGTGAAGGTGGTTGTTGTGGTGGTGGTGGTGGCGTTTGTTAGGGAATTGGGAATCCATTGACGAGGAAGTGGAGTGGACTGAAGGTTGACCGCTTCCTGAGGTTTTGTGGGGTTTGACTTATTTAGTCAAAAAATTTCACACAAAAGTATACCCAACAACAAGTAGAGTAACCAGCTGGAATATCCGAGCCCTTACCTCCATCCTCCCTTCATTTATAGTCCAAGTCATTTCAGGCATTCCGATTCCCTCCTCCCCTGTCCCAGATACATTTTGTTTGGGAGCCTCGTCCACCGGTGATTTCACTGTCAAATCTGCCACATGGATGGCCCATGACTTACCACCCACGGAAATTTGGAAGTTTAAATGGATATGGAATCTTGATGTTACACCTAAAATACTCATTTTCCTATGGTAAATTCCCAGCCAGGGACTTCCTTCCCGACAACAATTAGCATCGCGGGTCTCCTACATTCCCCCGACGTGCCCATTATGTCAGCAATCTGATGAAACCGATGATCACCTTTTCTTGCAATGTCAAGTGGTCAAGTTAATATGGGCTCATCCAACGGTTCGCTCTTGTTTAGAACTTCATCTAACCACCACTACTCTAGCCTCCCTCTTTTCCAACCGTGACAGATGCTCTAACACCCAATTCGAGCGTCTGAGCTTTATCCTCTGGTTCATCTGGAAAGGGCGGAATGCAGTCGTATTCCGCTCTTCCCCGTTTAATATTCTAACGGTTGTCTTTCAAAGCAGGTCGGCATATGAAGAATGGACAACCAGAGTTCAGATCGATCAACAACAACTTTCCCAGCCGCAACCCACGCCTCCTACTTCATCCTCCGGAGCGGGACAACACCAAGACCGCGATCGCCATACTCCATGGCAACAACCGCCCGCACCAACTTTCAAGTTAAATTTCGATGGGTCGTTAGCAAATGGACACGCGGCCGCTGGGTTTATTATTCGCGACAGTACCGGAGAACCCGTACTCATCTCCTCCACGAACCTTGGAGCGTGCTCAATCCTGGTTGCTGAAGCCACGACTTTGCGCAATGGCCTCCTTGCTGCCAAACAACTCAACATTGAAGAACTGCACATTGAAGGCGACAATTTAGCTGTCATCAACTGCCTCCGGGGCACCTTCCGTTGCCCATGGCGCATCGACACTCTTATCCGTGATGCTATGCAACTGCTACACCATTTTCGGCACCACACAATTTCGCATATTTTCTAGTGAAACTAACCAAGCGGCTGATTGGGTGGCTAAATGGGGCCTCAACATCCTACAAACTCAGGATATACCCCTGCCACCTCCTTATCACCTCTCTTGTATTTTGTCTTCTGACAGATTAGGTGATACCCTGGCTAGAAGGGTTACCTAATCTGGTACGCTTTGCGTACACGTTCTTACCTTTGTAAAAAAAAAAAAAAAAAACACAAGTAGAGTAACACACACTAGTTTTTTTTTTTTAAGCGGAGAGAAACGGCTAACAAGGTCCCCTACTGTCAGGGGTGACCCTTAAGCCGATACAAGAGGGAGAGAAGAAAAAAGAAAGAAAAAATTGTACAAAGCCGAGATCAACCCAATTACCAGTGGTTATTCGGATGTGAATAGTGGACTCGGAGATCCCGAGAAGAAAGGGTAGCAAAACCAAAATCCACAAAGACACGACCAAACCTCCCACAGTATTGGGCTTAAAAAATCTCGGCCCACAAAAGCATACAAAAATTACATATAACAAGTACAAGTCGAGACCAAAATCCCGAGAATACCTAGAATGAGAAGGCGGATTCGGCGGCCAAAAAGAGGGCAAGGGGTCAGATGCCGAATCCACTCAACTTATATCTACGTAACCCAAGATTCTGGAACTCGGCCCGACCCAAAATACATAGTGAAAAACTGTAACAAAACCCTAACAAACAACACAGCTGGCCCAAAGAAATCAGGCGCCACACAAAACCTAGGACACGAAGCTACAACCGCCACCCCCGAAGTGAGCACTAGCAGCCGCCGCCAAAGCCAACAGGAACCGCCGCAAAAGCAAGAAACCCAACGGGCGTCCTTACGATCCCGTCAAAACAAAGCAGTGGTTCGACGATTAGCCACCAACGGCCATATGTTGTCGGAGAGTAGCTTGGTCGCCTTCGTAAAAGCCGAACATCGCAAATGACATGCTCCCATTTAAAACAAATCGGATGCAGACAATTTTTCGTATGAATAAAATTTAACTCGGTACCATCTATGCCGTAGCAATAAAATTGTGGAAATCGAAGACGACAACCGCAAACCAAGTATGGAAAACTTAATTGAAAAAGTCGATGGATAAGAAATTTTTAAAGCTATGAACAAAAAGGTACAAGCAAGGTCAAAAAAAATTGGCTCATAAAAGGATTTCTAAGTTTGCCCTATGAAGGGCTGATTTAGAGACTTCAATCGTTCCGATCTAATTGATTTAGACAGGATTGGAAAGGACCAAAACGAGATAAAACCTTCAAACCTTGGGCTTGGAAGGGGAACGAAAAGTTGCAGAAGAATGAATCATGGAGTTCATGAACTCTCAGTACAAATACGATTGAATTTCATGGAGGAAAAACATTTTTCATGGTGTTTCTCTTTGTTTCCCTTGATGGAGGCCATGGGGGGGTTCTAGAGAGAAGAGAGAGAGTTTCTCTCTCTACTTCCCAAACCCAACAGAGTCCATGTAACACACACACTAGTTGGGGACTGGGGAGAGTCGATTGTTGGGTGTGCAAAGTTGGTTTCGGCTTTTTTATTTTTATTTTTATAGCGGTTCTACTTTTAATTAACTTTAGTTTGATTTATTGATTAATATATATATATATATATATATATATATAGGATGTTGTTCCCATAGAAAATATTCTTAGGCAAGAAATAAGAAGTTATCTCATCCATCCAACCAACATAAACCTAATGGTGCATATCAATTATTAAAACAAAAGAAAAAATCTAACCCAAACTCACAGCTTTCTCTCTCCTCTCTTTCCCCCCTTCCTTCTCTCTCCACGGCCTACCCCCTGCCACCACGCAGCCGCCACCGTCACACTCCGACCACCGACATCGTCGGCCCCGATAGCAGCGGTCGACTCCACTCGAGACGGCGAGTCTTCGTCGGCCACCATCACCCTTCGCTCGCCTTTCCTCCGCCGCAAACTACACCTTCTTTCTCCCTCTCTTCCGCGCATTTTTTCCAGATCTGGTCGCGCCGTCGTTTTCGCCGCCACTTTCACGTCCGCCGTTCTCCTCCCACGTTTCCGCACCTACTTCCACTCCGGCGAGTCTTCGTCAATGGTCCTCGACCTCCGTCGAGCATCACAAAGCATTCTGTCTCATTTTTTTTGCTCTTTTTTTCCTGATCTGGATGCGCAGTGGTTCTTAGCTCCGACGACGGCAGTCGAGTGCACCGTCGACGGCGAGTGTGGTGGAAATGGATGGATTGAGCAAAATTAATTGATTGAGTGAGGGACGTGAAAGGTGAGGAGAAGGAGAAAGGGTGTCGCGCGTGGTGTGGTGGCTGTATCTGAGGACGTGAAGGCGATGCTAGGGTGCCAGCAATACAGGAATTCGAGGTAAGAGAAATGCGTGAGAGAGGGGAAACGGTGGATGAAAAGGTGGTGGAAATGGCGCGAGGGAGGGGGCTTACGATCGCTGGACGAGGGAGGAGATTCTGGTGGCCTTGGGGGTTGTTCCGGTGGTGGTCAGAGGCGGTCATGGTGGCGTCAGGGGTTGTTTCGATGGTGATTAGGGTTTGGGGAGTGATTTGAGGAGAGAGAAAACGTATGAGAGAGGGAAAATGGGGGATGAAGAGGCGGTGGATGTGTCGCAGAGGATGGGGCTTCTGCTCGTCGGAGGACGGTGAACACGGTGGTGGAGGTGGAGCGGGATGAGGTGGTGGGTGGTGCGATGGTCAGTGGCGGTTGGGGTTGTTTCTGTGGTGGTAGGGTTTAGGGAGGGGGGATGAGGAGATAGAAAATTAGTGAATTTTATTACTAAATAAATGCATCTTATATTTAATTCAAGTGCATTTTATTTAAAATGCATTTTATCTTAATTCAATTTGCATTTTATTCAAAATGCATTTTATTTCATCTACAAGTGCATTTTATTATTATTGAAAATCGACCAAATGCATTTTGTTATATTGAAAGTGCAATTTGTAAAAATCTAAGTGTATTTTGTCAATAATAAAATGACTAAATGCATTTTGTTAAAATTTGAAGTGCGTCTTTTTTTTTAATTGGAAGTGCATTTTATAAGAATATAACGACAAAGTGCATTTTGTTTGAAGTGCATTTTACAACACTAAGTGCATTTTGTTTCATTAGAAGTGCATTTTGTTTCATTAGAAGTGCATTTTATAAAACTAAAACGACAAAGTGCATTTTGTTTAATTAGAAGTGCATTTTATAAAAATAAGTGCATTTTATAAGACAAAGTGCATTTTGTTTGATTAGAAATGCATTTTATAAAACTATATCGACAAAGTGCATTTTGTTAGATTATAATTGCATGTTATAAAAATAAGTGCATATTGTTATATTAGAAGTTCATTTTATAAAACTAAAAACGACAAAGTGCATTTTGTTAAATTGAAAGTGCGTTTAATAAGAATAAGTGCACTTTGTTAAATTAGAAATGCATTTTATAAAACCAAAGTCGAAAAGTGCATTTTGTTAAATTAAAAGTGCATTTTATAAAGATAAGTGCATTTTGTTAAATTAAAAGTGCATTTTATAAGAAAAGTGTATATTATTAAATTTGAAGGGCATTTGATAAGAAAAGTGCATTTTTTTAAATTAGAAATGCATTTTCAAATAATAAGTGCATTTTGTTAAAAGCAGAAATGCATTTTATAACAAAAAATATTTTGTAATTAAAATTGCCTTTATAATAATACAAGTGACTTTTGTTGAATTAAAAACACATTTAATAAGAATAAATGCCGTTTGTTTAGATATGTTATTGGTTTTGTAAGTGTCGATCTCAGATATTGATAATACTATATAAGTAATTATTACCTTCCTACCAATCTATAACTTCTTTCCGGAACGTGCCACTATATATATATCCCTATCCAGTGAGAAGCGGTAATTTGGTGAGAATTGAGAAGTAATCTCAGCCATTGATTTCGCGTAACTCCAGTAACTAAACTGCATAACTCTAGTCCTATAACTGCAGTAACTAAACTGTTTAACTCCAATGATTTAACTCTATTAATTTAACAAAATTATCTAACTTAAAAAAAAAAATTCCAATAATTTAACGAAATTATCTAACTCTCGTAATTCTAACATAATTCCACCAACTAAATCATGTAACTCCAACTTAACTCCATCAACTAAAACACATAACTCCAACTAAATTTCATCAAATAAAACACGTAACTCTAATAACTTCACTAACTAAAACATGTAACTCCAACTTAACTCCACAGCCATTGAGAAGTAATTTTAGATATTGATTACTTCTCACTTCTCACGAAAATAATACTTCTCATTTGATTTCAAATCTATCAAATGAGAAGTATTATTTTTGTGAGAAGTGAGAAGTAATCTTAGCCATCCATCTCATCTGATCTAATGATCCACATTAAAAACAAAAATAAAAGGAAAACAAAAATAAAAATACAAACAAACCCCAAATCACTCTCATTTTCTCTGTCTTCTCTTATTTCCCTTCTCTCTTCTCGGCTCTAACCCCCGCGCCACCACAACGCCGCTGTGGGTGTCCACCGGCGACCACCATTTCCAGCGCCGACACCACCGCCAGACTCTGCTCACTCCGACGACTTCTCGTCGACCTTTTGTGGAATGCGCCCACCTCTCCCCATCGCGCAACAGCGACTTCTCACTCTCTCATTTCGCGCTCGTTTTCCAGATCTGGCCGCCTCTGGCGTTCGCCGTCGTCGACTTTCAAGCTTTTCCGGCATCGACGTTGTGTTGCAGCACCTATTTCCATTGCCATCGCCTCTCCTTTTCGCAAATAAACCAACAAGGTGAGAAGAGAAGGGGAAATAAGGGTGGTGGGGCGGGGGTGTTGAGCTCAGGGTTCAGGGATGACACGGCGGCAGGTGGCCGGTTACTTTGAGGGTGACTGAGGTGGTGCAGGAGGGAGCGGGGGCGGGGCTGGGGTGGAGCAATGGCGGGGAGGGTGGAGGTTGGTGGTGTGGGAGGAGAGAGAAAATGGTGGAAGATTGGGGTTTTTTTGTTGATTTCGTTTTTAATTTTCTGTTTTTTTAGTTATGTAATTAATTCGTGAAGTTAGCTAAAGTTACGTGTTTTATTTAGTAGAGTTATCGGTGTTATGTCTTTTAGTTATTGGAGTTACGTCTTTTAGTTAGTGATGTTATTGGAGTTACGTATTTTAGTTAGTGGAGTTAAATTGGAGTTACGTGTTTTGGTTAATGGAGTTAAGGTGGAGTTACGTGTTTTGGTTAGTGGAGGTAAATTGGAGTTACGCGTTTGGGTTGGTGGAATTAAGATGAAGTTACGTGATCTAATTAATAGAGTTAAATTGGAGTTACGTGTTTTAGTTAGTGGAGTTATGCTAAATTTAATAAAATTATATATGTTTTGGTTGGTGGAGTTAAGTCGGAGTTACGCGTTTTAGTTAGTGGAGTTACGTCGGAGTTAGGTGATTTAGATAGTGGAGTTATTAGAGTTACGTGTATTATTTAATAAAATTAAATTGGAGTTATGTGTTTTAGTTGATGGAGTTAAGTCGGAGTTACGTGATTTAGGTTGTGAAGTTATTAGAGTTACGTGTTTTATTTAATGAAATTAAAATGGAGTTATGTGTTTTAGTTGATGGAGTTAAGTCGGAGTTACGTGATTTAGGTATTTGAGTTATTAGAGTTACGTGTTTTATTTAATGAAATTAAAATGAAGTTATGTGTTTTAGTTGATGGAGTTAAGTCTGTGTTATGTGATTTAGGTAATAGAGTTATTAGAGTTACGTGTTTTATTAAAGAAATTTTAGTTAGAGTTACGTATTGTAGTTAATGAAGTTACGTTAGAGTTAATGAGTTTTCGTTAAATTTGGTGGAGTTAATAATAATATTCGAGTTAGACAATTTACTTTATGGAGTAGTTTACTAGAGTTACGCAATTTAGTTAGTATAGTTAAGTGATTGGAGTTAAGAGGTTTAGTTAGTGGAGTTACGTCTAGAGTTATGTTGTTTAGTTACTGCAGTTATGTGAAATCAAGGGCTGTGATTACTTCTCACTTCTCACCAAATTACCACTTCTCACTGGATAGGCCCCCTATATATATATATATAGGAGGCATATCCGGTCAGAAATATAATTATGTCAGAAGTCAGAAGCAATCTCAGCCATTGATTTCGCATAACTCCACAACCTGAACTGCATAACTCCAGCCGCCTAACTCCAACAACTAAAACCAGTAACTCCAGCCGCTTAACTCCAACAACTAAAAAACATAACTCAAGACGTCTAACTCCAGTGATTAAATTGTATAACTCCATTACTCCAATAATATCAAAATTCCACCAACTTCAACTTAATTCTCGTAACTGTAACATAACTCCACTAACTAAAAACCGTAACTCCAATAACTCCAACTTAATTTCATCAAGTAAAATATGTAACTCCACCAACTAAAACACGTAACTCTAACATAACTCCACCAACAAAACCTCGTAACTCCAATAACTCTGACCAAAACACGTAACTCCAACTTAACTCCAATAATAAAAACACGTACCTCCAACTTAACTCTAATAATAAAAACACGTAACTCCAACTTAACTCCATCATCTAAAACACTTAACTTCAATAACTCTTTTAACAAAAACATGTAACTCCAACGTAACTCTATTAACTAAAACACGTAACTCCAACTTAACTCAACTAATTAAACACGTAACTCCAATAACTCCTCTAACTAAAACGCATAACTTAACTCCACTAACTAAAACAAGTAAATCTAAATAACTCCAATAATAAAAAGACGTAATTTCAAAACACGTCACTCTCGTACTCCGCAAATTAAAAGTCCTCACACCAAAAAACAACAAAATGAAAAAAAAAAATCTGAAAACTCACCCCCTTTCACTATTTTCTCTCTCCTCCCAAACCACCCCCACCCTCCCGGCCTCCCTCCCCACCACGGCTACTGTGCAGCCTCATCGTAACTCTAACATAACTCCACCAACAAAACCTCGTAACTCCAATAACTCTGACCAAAACACGTAACTCCAACTTAACTCCAATAATAAAAACACGTACCTCCAACTTAACTCTAATAATAAAAACACGTAACTCCAACTTAACTCCATCATCTAAAACACTTAACTCCATATCTAAAACACGTAACTCCATCATCTACAACTCGTAACTTCAATAACTCTTTTAACAAAAACATGTAACTCCAACGTAACTCTATTAACTAAAACACGTAACTCCAACTTAACTCAACTAATTAAACACGTAACTCCAATAACTCCTCTAACTAAAACGCATAACTTAACTCCACTAACTAAAACAAGTAAATCTAAATAACTCCAATAATAAAAAGACGTAATTTCAAAACACGTCACTCTCGTACTCCGCAAATTAAAAGTCCTCACACCAAAAAACAACAAAATGAAAAAAAAAAATCTGAAAACTCACCCCCTTTCACTATTTTCTCTCTCCTCCCAAACCACCCCCACCCTCCCGGCCTCCCTCCCCACCACGGCTACTGTGCAGCCTCATCGCCGCCCCACCTAAGTAGCCGACGAATCAGACGACGTCTTCCACCACCAACTCCACCTTTTCCGCTCTTTCATTTCCTCCTCCTCACCTCTCCCTTCTTTCAACTTTGCACAACAGCCGTGAAATTGAGAGGCTATGCCGGCATGAGAAGCGGGAACGTCGAAGGAGGATAGTGAAGGTGACGATCGACGGCGGCGGCGACATCTGACAAAAACGAAGACGAAATGAGGGGAGGAGAAGTCGTTTTTTCGCGATCGAATGGTGCTCGAATTGGGAGGTTGATGTCCGACGAAGACTCGCCGGAGTATTTGGCGTCGGCTGCTGTTGTCGGCGCCGTCGATGATGACGGTCGGTGAGCGGCGGCTGGCGGCGGTTAGCGGTGGGATGGGGAAAGAGAAGATGGAAGGAGATGAGAGAGAAAATGTGAGTGAGTATGGGTTCGGGAGTGTGTTGATTTTCTTTTTCTTTTATTTTAATATTATATATAGGCCATTAGATCAAGTAAGATGGATGGATCAGATTACTTCTGACTTCTGACAAAATTATCACTTCTAACCTGATATATTTCTCATAGGGGATGCATCCGGTCAGAAATATAATTTTTGTCAGAAGTCAGAAGCAATCTCGGCCATTGATTTCGCATAACTCCATAACTTGAACTGCATAACTCCAGCCGCCTAACTCCAACAACTAAAACCAGTAACTCCAGCCACTTAACTCCACCAACTAAAACGCGTAACTCCGGACGCCTAACTCCAGTTATTCAATTTTATAACTCCAATAATACAGAATTCCACCAACTTGGATCAACTTAACTCTCGTAACTGCAACATAACTCCACTAACTAAAACCCGTAACTCCAATAACTCCAGCTCAACTCCTTAAATTATTGTGTAACTCCAACTTAACTCCATAAATAAACCCGTAACTCCAATAACTCCAACTTAACTCCACTAACTAAAACTTATAACTCCAACTTAACTCCATCGAATAAAATACGGAACTCCAACTTAACTCCAAAAACTAAAACTCGCAACTCCCATAACTTCAATTTAACTCCAATAACTAAACCATATAACTCTAATCATTTCAATTTAACTAGACTCCAATTTAACTTTATCATCTAAAACGCGTAACGTTAACTTAATTCCACTTTCTAAAACACGTAACTTCAACCTTAACTCCACAAATTAAAATCGTAACTTCATTAACTCCTCTAACTAAAATAGATAACTCTGGAAAAAAAAAAAAAAAACTTCCAAACACAGTCACCAATTTCTCTCTCCTCCCCCATCTGACGACCACCGACGCAGCCACCCACAGACGTACCGTCCACCACCACCACGTACTCCGTGATCCGGCGATCAGAAGCCCCTCCCCCGCCGCATCTTCTCCACCTCTCTCACACGTTCTTTCTCCCCAAATTCCTCAATTCCCGAAACACCCCCGCCCTAGCTCCGCCTTCAACTCCTGCGGAACCGCCTCCTCAGTCGCAGCCAATCCGTTGAAAGAGAACCGTGGTCCAATCGCCAACGCCACCATCACCGCCCCTCGCATTTCAACCTCTCCTCACATTTCACTCGTCTCCTATCCGTCAACGACGGTGAAAACACGAAGACATGATGAGAATGGGGTCGGAAATGAGAGTGTACCGGCGAAAGTGTAGATCGACGACGGAGATCAACGGCGGCTGCCGGATCTGACGAAAACGAGTGCGAAATCAAAGAGAATCGCCGCAGAAGATGAGACGCGTGCCTTCGAAGATTGGCGAAGGATCGCCAGCGATGGGTGATTGATACGGTGGGGAGTCGGACGGTGGCTTCTCGATCGTCGGTGGTCGTTGATGGTGCACGTCGGCGGTGGCTGTGGGGGGGGGGGAGGGGAAGAAGGAGGAGGAAACGAGATGAGAGAGAAAATAACGTGAGATTTGGGGGTTGGGTTGTATTTTCAGATTTAATTTTCTTTTATCTCAGTTTTTAATCTGAACCATTGATCCTAAAATAATTGATGGATGTGATTACTTCTGACTTCTGACAAAATCATCACTTCTGAGTGGATAGTTTTCCTATATATAAAGTTGGATGGAAACCGTGTGGGCGACACACGTAATCCTCTACCTCACATGCCATATAGGTGACAGGTAAACGTGGATGCCACACAAGATTTCCACCTCATCACCTAAGCGCACAATCAAATCCGTAAAAATGAGTTTATGAACGCTTGAACTTGTGATCTCAATGTTGCATTTTAACACTTAAACCACTAGGCCAATGTTTGTTGATTATTTTATTAACATAATTATATATAAAAGTCTTTAATGTTGTGATTATGAATATATACATGAAATGAAATATCAAAATAATTTATAGTGGAGAGTAAAACATGAGAATTTGTATTATGCAGACGACAAGGGACAGTGATATTGATCACTAATATATACTACTGTATCTATTTTTGTAATTTAGAGGTGATTGATATAAATCGTGGTATATGATATTGTTAATAATCGTGGTGAGAATAAGTATTGAAATAACAAAAAAAGTGGAGAAAGAAATACAACAATTAGTATTATGCGGTTTGACGAAAATTGAAGATTTCGTTGACTAATATTGTAATATCTCTATTTCACTAATTTACGTATAAGATCAAACACGCTAATCAACGAAGATCGTGCGTAGCACCGGTGTAAAGACTAGTTATTTTATAAATTTGAAAGACTTAATTTTGGAATATGCCGTCTTTTATGCAGACGACTAAATGAGCTTATATTAATTTAACCATTAGCCACCCCATTAGCCATTAATTAGGCTATCCACGTCAGCAATGATGTCATCGATGACACAACACTCATTTAATGTTAGAGTTACAATTTTAACACCCCAACTAGTAGGGCAGCTGATTTTCTTGATACTTTTATTGACAAAGTTATATATAAAGGATTTAAGATTTTAGGAGATAATTTCGCAAACAATTTTGGACGAGATAATCTGAATCATATCAAATCATTTTATTCTTGGGTTGGTTTCGTGTCAACGGGTGGGGTCAGAGTTTAAAAAAAAAGTGTGTTAAATAGTAGTCGGGGTCAACATGAATTACAGTTCACAAAAACGCGACCCGAAAATAGCGGGTCACGGGTCATAAATTGTAGTTCGTATATAAACATAAAGTACTGAAATAAATCCGCTATATTTATTAATTTTTTTTTCATTGAATCAAACATAACTTCTCTAAATTGATACCAAATCAAACACGTTTCTTTTCTTCTTAATTATAGAAAAACGGGCAACGGGCCATCCCAAGTTTAGCCTAAAAGAATATCGGTCAAAACAGGTTCAAGTTATCAGTGGACAAAAATTGATTAGGATAAAAATGAGCTATTAACCTTGAACAACGGGTCACATCTGGTCGTTTAAGTTTTTTACAGTCCTACTATTTTGCATTAACTGTGGTAATAAAATAGAGTTATAACCAAATTCATATAACCGGTGCAATTTTGCACGGACCAATAAACTACTCGTAGTTTATTACTTACCTCCACTTTACATTGTTAACGAGAGATGCCCTCCCTCGTCCTCACCTTTCTCCTCTTCCCCTGACAGAAACCACCAACAAAAAAAACGCCCAGATATGAACGAAACGTAATCGAAACGGGGATCCAAATTACTAACCCTATTCTCATATCCCCCAAAAATTGAGGTGGGGAAACTTCACCAATACGTCAATTCTGCTCAATTGCGCCATTTCACTCCCCTGATCTTCCATTTTCCCCATATTCTGAGCACAATTTAGATCAATTCTAGGGTTTTTTTTTTCTGAATTAGAAAAAAAGAGGTATAAAAATGGCGAGGAGTAGATCATCGTCGGGTTGTTGGAGATATATAAATCCCGCGTATTATTTGAAACGGCCGAAACGTCTGGCAATGTTGTTCATTGTGTTCGTTGTCGCAACTTTGCTCGTTTGGGATCGCCAAACTCTTGTCAGAGATCACGAGGTTATAATTTTTTATTTTTCTGATTTCATTCCAATTTAATTTTATTGGGTATTTGGTATTTTTTGTTATTCTTGCAAATTTTAGCTGATAGATGTGAGAAGTTAGAATCTTTGGAGTGGTTTGATTAGCAGCAATGTATTTTTGGAAGGGATTTTATTTGGTGGGGGGGGGGGTAATTTTATTTCATGTTCTAAGATCAAGCTTGTTGAATAAGCTTGTTGAATGTGGGGACCTTGTTATTATGGTTATAGTGTGATTTTAGTTGAGGATAATGCTGAATTTACAACACTGTAAGATCGGCGATGCGTAGGTAGTGGTGAGAGCATGTTGTTTGTGGATGTCGAAAGTCTGAGGTGATGGAGGAAATTGTGTTGGGGTTTTGTGAAAGAGTGAACTTTTGTGTTGGTGAAGTAATGCATTCGGTAATTGAAGATCAAATCGCTGAAGTTAAGAGTGGTGTTTGGTGAATGTTATTTAGCTGTGCGTCCATTGTGTTCTTGTTTGTCGACTACTATAAAAGGTAGAATCTTTGGAATAGTTTGATTAAAAGTAAAGTATTTTGGAAGGGAGTTTATTTGGGGGAGTCAATTTTGTTTCATGTTATTTTGGTTAAAATGTGATTTAGTTGAGGATAATACGTAATTCAGGAGACTATAAGATCGTCGATGCTTAGGAAGTTGTGAGAGTGGTGAGAGCATATTGTTTGTGGATTCTGATAGTATGGGGTGATGGAGGAAATGTATTATATTTTAGGAAAGAGTGAAACTTTATGTAGATGGAAGTTTGATTTTGATAATTGAAGATCATACAGTTTAAGTTATGTGACTCGTATTTGGTGAATTTTTTTAGCTGTGCCGCTATTGTGTTCTTGATTGTTGACTACTGTGGAAGTTTATCTTGTGTTAGAATTCTTTATCTAGAATCTAGACATGGATCACACTTGAATTTGTTCTAGAACAAAGTTGATTTTATGGAGCTAATTTGGAGATAATATTACATTTGATAAGGTCTGTCTCGACTCTCTTGGCATAATGTGTTGCGAAAAGTGGAATACTTGGAAACTTGGATGATTTCCAAAAAGAAAAGAAAAAGAGGTGTTTCTTGTGGCGGTTCAGGTGTTCAGCGTGGATTAAATGCTGTTATTCTGGTTTATATTAAACACTAATTTTGTCTCAAATGTGAATTTCTGTAAGCCTTTCATCCATTAAGGTATAGTCATCTATTTTTCTACTGAGACAGAGGAGATGTGTTGAGACCATGGGAAGTATTCCTGTAGGGGGGGGGGGGGTAGCTCTGCAGTTGATATTTTCGTCATTATGGACTATGGGCAGAGTATACTCAGTATAGCATGCGCAGTTAGTATTGATCTGGAGAGTACACAAGGAGCATAGTTGAATTTACTAAAGTTGTTGAATTTGAGGAGCTAAATTTTGGAGACTAAGTAAGATCACGATTGAGAAGGTCTTGGCTGCATGGCATGAATGTGTCGTGGGAAACTCAGATAGTATCTGGAGAAAGGGATTTTTGTGTTCTTGTGATTATTCAACAATGAGTCAAATTCTGTGATTTGGTTTACTGTATACTCTTAATCTCTTTCAGGTAGGCTGAAAGAGATTTGTTTCCGTGAGTACCTTCCAAGGGCACCTGATAGCTACAATTAGGTGGGGTGTAGGGACTGTCTTAGACTGGACATAGAGCCAACCAGGGAGGTGCTGACATGCCAACAACCAGGAGGCATTGGCAGCTATAAATTAAGATGCTTGCTGAGGATACTGTTTTTGTCAGACAGAAATTCTGTATCTGTTCGACAAAAGTATCAGATCTAATTGTGAAAGAGTTAGAAGCTCAAGGGTCAATGTCTCCTTGCAAAGGAACATATGTTGACATCAGCAGTTTGTGGCAGGAGTTGGGTTATAGATTGAAAATGTTGTCTTTCTGTTCACTATTGTCCAAAGCAGTCAGCAAGCTTATTAGAATAAGATCACAGCTGCTAGAGTTGCAGCTGTGTTCAACTGTTCATTCAAACTTGTGAATTTGTACTTCTGAGAATTTATTGGACCCTTGAATTTTTTAGTTTTCTTAACTTAAGAAATAAAATATGTACTCCATCCTACTTAGTATTTGTGCTTTGAAGAAATGTACTGCTTCCTTATTCTAATAGAATTTTGCTGATCACAGGAAGAGTTGGAAAAGTTACATACAGACGTTAATAGATTGCTAGAAGAGGTATACAGTTGCTCTACTTTATCTTTGTTCTATATCTTCTTTTCATTGTCTTTATGACTTCATCGTATTCATACCACCCATGAATTTCTTTAGGGTACTGGGGTAATGTTGCTGTTAACTTCTTTGATTTTCAAGTTACTAATATAATAAATCTGGGCATAGTATTTTTCCTTGATGTCTCTTCGAGATTTTAGTTACTCTATTTATCAAATAATGAGCTATGTACTGTTTTTTTTCCTTTAATAATAAAATCAGGCATTTATGTTTTATGTGGTTTGGTTTGTCTTCTCTGTTGAAGCTTGAAGGATTGAAAAATGCTCGAGGCATCAAGACTGATAACTTAAGAAGTAAGGTTGTTTCAGATGATCCTATTGAGGTTGAACGAAGACAGAAAGTTAAGGATGCTATGCTTCATGCTTGGACTTCGTATGAGAAATATGCTTGGGGTCAAGATGAACTTCAGGTAATCCTTGCAATCTGAGTTGTTGGTGTCTGCTTGGGAATCCGAGAGCTACCATATAGAGAATGATAAACCTGAATTCTTAAATCATGTTCAGCCTCAGTGGCTTGATGAATATGTTCCCACGTCCCAAAATTTGATTTAAAAATTCCTGTATAATAACTGCACAGAACTAAAGACATATAATCATTGTCATTTATTTGTATCGACATAGCTTGTGAGCTGATCTTGATCTGATACTGAAAATTAGTTGCGGTGTCTCAATTTTTCAAAGCTATTTCGTTACTATTGTCTTAATCACTCATAGAATGATTTGACTTTTCTGCACAGCCCCAGACAAAGAATGGTGTCAATAGCTTTGGAGGTCTAGGAGCAACGCTTATAGACTCACTGGATACATTGTATATAATGGGTCTGGATGAACAATTTCAGCGAGCTAGAGAGTGAGTTCTCATTTCCTTTTGTTACTGTGCATTCCATTGCTAGTTTGTTTTAGCGAAAGCATACTTCTGATTCATAAAATAGCTGTTCAGGTTTTCTGAAAGGGATTGGTGTTCATTGCCAAAACTTAGAATGATTTGTATGTGTTTGGTGTATATTAGAATATAGTTGAAGCTCAAGTTCGTAGGTCTTTCGGGAACTTCCAAGTTGTTTGGGTGTCAACAAGTTAGTAAAATATTAGATGTCCAAGTGCTCGTAGATTTAAACATCCCCCATAGGCCATAGTAGAGGTCTTTGCTTAATCTTCTCCTCTGTAAGTGAAGATGAAGCTCAAGTTCGTAGATCTTTCTGGAACTTCCAAGTTGTTTGGGTGTCAACAAGTTAGTAAAATATTAGATGTCCAAGTGCTCGTAGATTTAAACATTCCCCATAGGCCATAGTAGAGGTATTTGCTTAATCTTCTCCTCTATTAAGTGGAGATTCTGGAGGGAAGCTACTTCCTATCTACAATCAAACATTGAAAAATTTCCTTAGGGCATTGCACAAGTACTGTATGTAAGCTCTCTGATTCCTGTTCTGGATTTTTATCGAATCATTGTCACCTTTAGGCGTCTGCCATATTTCCTCCACTTCCGATAGCCTTTGGTCGTGAAGATCGTCAGTTTCCTACTTTTATCTCCTCCTGTGTCGCTGTTTTCCTTCCCCGTCGATCCATCTTCTAATTCATATTTTTTTTTTCTTGTGTCTGCTGTTTATTATTTCTATGTTGCTCAACTCATTGATTTGAATCATGTTGCTGCAGTTGGGTTGCAGATACACTGGATTTCAACAAAGACTATGATGCTAGTGTCTTCGAGACAACCATAAGGTTGCTTTATAAGGTTTATTGTCAATTGCAATCGGTGAATTTTGAGCTGTAATGTTCTAAACTTGCTAAAGTTTGAGACCGATTTCTGTACGCATTTGCATTTCAACAGAGTTGTAGGTGGACTGCTAAGCGCATATGATCTCTCCAATGACAAAGTCTTCCTCGAAAAAGCTCGAGATATTGCTGATAGATTGCTGCCTGCATGGGACACGTCTTCTGGTATACCATATAATGTCATCAATCTTGTTAGTGGAAGTCCGCATAATCCTGGATGGACTGGGGTAAGTTGCCAATTGTTGGTCTAGTAAGTTAATTTAGTCAGGATAAAGCTATAGATATTCTAAATGAATTCTTAAGCATCATGTTCATTTTTTGCTGAATGTAGGGTGATAGCATATTGGCAGATTCAGGCACTGAGCAACTTGAATTCATTGCACTCTCGCAGAGGACAGGGGACCCCAAGTATCAACAGAAGGTAAATTTAAGGGTCATACTGTTGAGCATGTGAAAAGTTATGCTGTAGCTGTGCTCCTTTCTTTCCCTTCCTTTCTTTTGGGGTGTGTGTATGTGCGTTTGTGCATAGGTTTCCCTCCCCCCATTACTTTTTTCTAATTGATTTCTTTAATGAATAAATAGGTCGAAAATGTTATATCTGTTCTCAACAAGACATATCCAGCTGATGGTCTACTGCCTATCTATATCAATCCTGATAGTGGGTCAGGATCACGTTCAACCATAACTTTTGGTGCTATGGGTGATAGGTAACAATTTTGACACAATAGACTTTGTAGTACTAGTTGGCAGCTTAGGGTTGGATACACGGCTTAACGAAAGTTTTGTTGCAGCTTTTATGAATATCTACTCAAAGTATGGGTACAGGGGAACAAAACTACAGCTGTGAAGCCTTACAGGTGAGCAAATATCATCTTCATGCAGATTTATGATACCTGTTTGCTTAACAATCATGCTGGATATTGTCTAAGAATGATAGTTTGAGGTCTCTTTATGCTTATATATGTTCCTTATCGCCTTTTTGTTTATACACGTGCTCGTCGAGCAAAGAGAGACCTCCACAAGTTCCTGTGTTCATTGCAGCTCATTAATACGAGGAAATGGATTATCAACTCTTTATTTTCTAAAACAACTCACACCAATTGCCCCCCCTCTCATTAGAGTGCTTTTATGGTATTTCTAACCTGGTACTATGAGGGGATATATAATATAAAAAGAAGAGTGAAGGGGAAAGAAGAGAGCAAGTAATAACATGGTACAAGCTTGTACGGGATTTAATTTTTTTTTTACCTGGTCGCACACTAAAGAAAAGGGAAATAAAGTTGTGGGCTAAAAAAGCACACAGGAGAGAGAAAGCAGAGAGAGAGGGGGGGAGTACCAAGTTGGGACCTTACCGAGTAGAATTTTCCTTGACTCAACCTTCAATTCTCAAGTCTTAACCCTTTTTCTATGGTATTTGCTTCGAAATCGTTGCTTAACCCCTTACCTCAGTCCCGATTGCACAATCAATATTGAATGAAATGGAACTAAATGCATTTCTTGAGCAACATCTTTCTTTGTTCTTTTGCTGATGACTGTATTGGAAACAGGGATATGTGGGAGACATCGATGAAAGGACTCTCATCTCTTGTTCGAAAGACAACTCCTTCGTCTTTCACATATATCTGTGAGAAAAACGGGGAGTCATTAAATCATAAGGTAATTCTTGCTGTGGGAATGGGGCTTTCTTTATCGTAAATTATGATGTGCTCACTGCTTAGGTTTCTCTCAAACTCTGGCTGTGCAGATGGATGAGTTAGCATGCTTTGCACCTGGAATGTTAGCTTTAGGATCATCTGGTTATGGACCTGGGGACTCAGAGAAATATATGTCACTTGCTGAAGAGGTAGCTGGAAAATGTTTGATACATTTGAAAACTTGATAAATCCAATTGATCCTCCCCGTCCCCATCGTAACTCTTCTTTGTGAATGACTTGCCATTTTTTGATGAAGCTGGCCTGGACATGTTACAACTTCTACCAGTCAACACCAACTAAGCTGGCTGGAGAGAATTATTTCTTCCACTCTGGGCAGGTGATCACTTTTCTTAGGTGGAATATCCATTTCTGCCTCTGGTATATCCTGTGGTCTTATGGCCTCTGTTGGATGTGTGTGCAGGACATGTCTGTTGGTACATCTTGGAACATTCTGAGACCAGAGACGGTGGAATCATTGTTTTACCTGTGGCGTCTTACTGGAAATAAGACATACCAAGAATGGGGTTGGAACATATTTCAAGCATTTGAAAAAAATTCACGGACAGATTCTGGCTATGTCGGTCTGAAGGATGTAAGCCTCAAAACTCGAAAGTTTTTCCAGATTCCATATCATTACTTATTTTACCTTAATGCTGGCTTGGTTTATCCTATAGTGAACATCTAGTGAGTAACCTGTTTATGCTGTTGTCAGGTAAATTCTGGTGTCAAGGACAATATGATGCAAAGCTTCTTCCTGGCCGAAACCCTTAAATATTTATATCTTCTCTTTTCACCCCCATCAGTCATTCCCCTAGATGAATGGGTTTTCAACACAGAGGCTCATCCTCTAAGGATTGTTACGCGGTATGGTAGTGGGGATCAAAATTATAGACCAGTCATTAGACAACGTGCTAGAAAAGAAGGGCGGAACTGACACCACACATAGGCAATTTTGGTTACAGAACATTGTGAGAGTAGATGTTGTACCAAGTTCAAATTCCTTTGTCCATTTCTTTTCGAAATCGACAGTGTAGTCGCATAGATTGCTTAAGACACATGGTTCAGGGCTTCGCGTGTGAACTAGGAGGCGCTATGAAGCCTGTGACCATTGTATCACCACATCATGCTTTCGGTGAGCATCATATATCATCATATATAGGTGTGTAAAGTAGAACATGTAGAAATCAGCTTTCTTGTTCATTGTAATAGTACACTTCTTAAAAGTCATGTATACGCACACTGATGGTTGTAATTCAAGTCGGATATTTCTCCATGTCCGCCGACGCTTGGGCGTTTCTACAAGCGTTCGGCCTCCCAAAAGTTCATTTGATCTAATATCTTCCCGTCTAATGTGGTTCACTTTCAGTTTGTATTGTGCACATCAAATTTCGGAGGCGTTGTTAACTTGTTATGAGATCCTTGTTCATACTCGTAGGTTCACAGTTTAGGGTTTACGAGCTCACGGTAGGTGTCATAGCAATCTAACATAACATTTACTCGCGTTTTTCTGCATTCACCATCGAATTACAAAACGTATTCACAACTTTAGTTTCTTCCATCACTTTTGATTACCACAAAGACCTTCGATCAAAGTCACAAACCGAAAATCTCGTATTCCGTCGTCATAACGATCTTTTGTCCATTACAAATAGGTAAAAGAGAAACAAACTCGATTGTGAACCACCATGCTAAATAGATCATACAAGCGAATGAGGTAATACATACACACTTCCATGTGAGTGTGTGTGACAACGTAAAATCCTTCCCTCAAAGTTTAAAACCGAGATATCTTGTATCCGGTCATTACCCAAAATCAAAACTTGTGTTTGGTCTTTACTCTTGACCCAAAAGATCCAAACTTGTGGGTTGTGACTTGTGGGTGGAGTAAGGAAGAGAGAAAGAGTGTACAAAGGAGGGAACAAGAAAAGATACTTTGTGTATCTTCTTCATAACACAACCCAGTAGTTGCAACCCATAAACACAGTAAACACTAAACACCTTCCTAGTTCCTCCTCCATAACACCCCACATAAACTCCAATCTTCAACCTTACGCTTTCCATCTCTCTCTCTCTCCTCTCTCCATTTATATTATGCAAAAATGTATAGGAGGGAGGTGGTGCGAACCTCACAATTAGTCTCTCTCCTCCCACGGCCTCGTCTTCCCATTGTATCTCTCTCTCCAACCCTCTTCAATCGGAATGATTCCGATGATTCCCGCAATTCCAATTCCGTTACACCCGCTAAACCAATTGTAGAACGAGGTTTTTTTACCCCTACTACTACTACTACTACTACTACTACTAGCTCCACATTTTTTGGAGGGATTTTACCCACTAGTAATTTCTCTAAAAGGGCTTCTCTTTTTACTCCTATTCTGCTTGATTTTACCCCTCAACATTACCCTTTTCACCGCAGTAAGTTTTTCTTTCTTTTGATATCTTCAATTAGAAGTTTTCACCATTAGTTTTGAATGTTTTGGGTAATTTGTTGTTTTTTTTGTGTGCAGGTTTTTTCACTAGAGCTAAAGAAGTTAGACCAATTGAAGTAAATGATCAACACAGGTATTTAATTTGCTTGTGTTCTGCTCAATTTTTTCTGTTTTTTATTTATTTTAATAATGTATTTTATTGCATTTTAGCTTGTTTTTGAAGTGTTTATTTTCAAAAGATTGGGACTTTTTGATTGGTGGTTTATGCTGGTAATGTTGGTTGACCCTTAAGTTATTGGAGTTGTCTTTCTCAAGGGTGTGAATTACATTATCAACAAAATTTATCCTTCTGTGAAAATTTTCTAATTTTAAATGGTCTGTATGTTGATGATTTTTTGTAAGTGACTCATTGTTGAATGAATTGTTAAATGGCAAGGACCAATCTTAGTTATGAGGTGGATTATCAAGAATCGTAATTGGTTGATCATGCTTGACAGGGTTTTCGTGGTTTCAGTTCCTGGTTTCTTTTGGAAATTTGACATTATGTTGAAAAAGCTGCTACCCAATCTTGTAACGGATGTGGTGTAACATTAACCTTTATGATTCAGTAATGTACTGCACACCACCCATTATAGGGCATGGTTTTTAGCTGTTATACGTTGCCTTTGTCTATGAGTGCTAACATCGACTTCGTCAACTTACAGTTACAGCTCCTAGTAGAGTCATGCACTCTTAGAATGATCGTACTTTTTCAGCCACGAATTAACATTTGCTTCTGTTGAACTGTGTTTTCTAGCCAACGTGCTGTTACAACTGCGTTATGGTGCAATTTCCTTGTCTTTTCGCTCAAGTTTGGCGTCTGGTTTGCAACCTCTAGCCATGTCATGCTGGCTGAGGCTGTACATTCTATTGCAGATTTTGCCAATCAGGTAATATCCTGATTCTGTGTCTCTACTGCTGCTTCTTTTTCGACTTACAAAAGGATATCTGCTGTGAAATTGACTGTATCCATTGATTATTCAATGCAGAGAGACTAATTCATCTTCACATTGTAGGCGCTTCTTGCTTATGGTTTGAGTAGCTCGAGGCGTGGCCCAGATGCTATTCATCCGTAAGTATTTCTTAGACAGAGACTACATTGCTGCTACTTGTGTGGCTTCTTTGACTTCATCTACCCCCCTCCCCCTTCCGAAAAAAAAGAGTTGCTATAGAGGATGCTGAGCCACCAATAGTGGCGGGATATTACCGAGTTACCCTTATTCTTATTGCTTCTGACACTTATAATGCAAAAATCCCTGGCAGTGGCTTGCGTCTCTAATGCTAGGATCTTTTATGAATGGAGATTCATTATTTTTTAGCTGCAGGTTCCTCTCTGTTAATATATCATTGATCATTGTAGTTCTGGTGAAACAGGAAGAAATAGTAGAGTGTACGGCATCCTTTGTGAAGTGGGGATAGGAATCCAACCATGTGAAGTGTATGATGTTATCAATGAGTTGAGCCAATAGATCCATAGCTCTTGTCATCTCAAACATTTAACTAGCTAGTATCTTTTGGTGATTGGAGTAGGACCCAGAAAACCAAACTGCGGTTGCGGTTTCTGTTGACATATATGTTTTTCCGGTATTTCAGGCAAATTGGGCCATAAAATTTGCAGACGTAGTGAAGTTAAATAACCTTGACATAGTTGACAATGCCGCTGATCATGATGTAATGGCCGTGACTTGGACTGATAGCTCAAATAGGTTTTATACTTGTATTTTTTGGCATGGATCGACTTGTTAAGGAATGCTATGGAGAGCCCTAATTAAGTCTTGAACCACTTCTCTTGTTTGTTCGGAGATTAAACGTACTCCATATTTTTCACTGATATTAGTTGCTTTTCTGCTGCATAGATATGGCTACTCAAAGGAACGATTTGTTTGGTCCTTGATATCCGCTGTTGGTATATTTTGCCTGGGGTCAGGGGCAACTATAGTTCATGGCTTCACACATTTGTGGACAGCACAGGTAATGCAAGTTAACTACTCGTATTGTGTTTCAACAGCAACTATTGTTTCTGTTTTAACTGCAAATGGAGATTCTAACATATGGTCTGTCTTCATCAGCAACCTGAACATATTAAATATGCAGCTCTTGTGATTGGTGGTTCCTTTTTTATTGAAGGTAGAGCCTTTTAAGGGATCTTGTCATTATACTCTCATTGAGGTACTCTCTTGTTTATGAAACTTGCAATTTTTCAGGTGCTTCGCTTATTGTTGCAATAGATGCTGTTAGGAAAGGTGCAGCTGCTGAGGGGATGAAGCTCAGAGACTACATCTGGCGTGGCCACGATCCAACTGCTGTTGCAGTGATGACTGAGGTAATTTGTACTTGTTGCAATTACATTATGGGAGAAGAGATACTTTGCTATGCTATATTGCTGTATTCTGTAAATTGAGATGTACGGTATATAATTTGTAAATGGGTGAGCTCTTAAGATTGATGACTTATTTATATTCAGTAATTGGTTATGAATTATCTATTATGAGCACTGTACTACTGTAGGCATCTGTAAAAAAAAAAAAAAAATTTCATGCTGTAGCAAGCCAGATGTATAAACTTACAAACCATGGACCACTATTACAATTCAGTTGAAAGGTTTGAGCTAACGTGCTTTGTTTTTGGCAATAGCTATATAAATTTTGCGAATTGGAATATATATAAGTGCATGTCTAGACATGCATTGGTAATTAAAATTCCTATGAATTAGTTTAGCAACAACAACAACAACATCCAAGCCTTAATGATTTGGGGTCGGCTAACATGAATCGTCGTCTAAGAACCGTCTTATGCGCGCCATGAAATTTCAAAAACGTTGTGAACCATTTTGAAACGTTGAAACACTTTCGGAAAGAGTTTTAGAAAGTTGTTTGGATGCATGTAGGAAGTAGAAATTCGTCTGGGAACTCTCACTTACTAGACCCCCAATGGTAATCAATCGCTACAAAGTGTAGAAAGTAGAAGTTCCTAGGAAGTAGAACTTGTCAAACAAACAAACTTTGCATTTCCTAGGAACTTCCAATCCCTACAATTTTTAGGGGCATCTGAACAAGCACAAATTGTGAGCTAAAATCCAGAAATGAATTTTACTGTACTAATACATTGTAGTGCGTAAGAAAAGAAAGGTCAATTAAGGTGGCAATCATTGCTCCTGCCAGGCTTCCATAAGTTTCAGGCTGGTGGTTTCGTCAATTTTCCTGTTCCGAAGTTCTATATGGACTATGGAGTACATGTGAAGGTGGTTGACTAAGAGAATTAGCTCACCTAAGAAGGGGAAATACTAGAACCAATATATGGGAAGCCTTCAAAATGGTCTCATATATTGAGACTTGAAGACTTTTCCTTACATCCAAACTCAAAAAAAAAAGGAAAAAAAATAAAAAATTGAAACTTTCATTTTATGCTTTATCTTTTCTTATCTTTCTTGTATTTATTAGCATGTGTTCAAATTGCAGGATGGTGCTGCAGTCACTGGCCTTGCTATTGCTGGTGCATCGCTATTTGCAGTAAATGCCACTGGAAATCCTATTTATGATCCAATCGGCTCTATTGTTGTTGGCAACCTTCTTGGAATGGTAAGCCGAACTTTTGGATGAATCACAAACGCACAAGATTATTAATGCTCGAAGTTATTTCACTTTTAGTGTATCTTTCGTTATGACATTGTTGGTTGTTATTTTATTTTCATCACTCCAACTTGTCAAATACTCCTTTTTCTGTTCTTTGTCACTCTTCTACTGTGTTTTAATACCCTGCATTAGCATTTTAGTTAATTCCTTCGTAAACCTGGAATCTATGATGGCCGTGCTTCTAGGTAATGTTGTTGGCCTGTTTGATTTCGTCAGTCTTTCTAATTTAAATTGGAGTGAGAGCAGCCAAAAGTAGAATGTAAAATGGGTTATTGTGTAGCATATAGGAGTATGTTCGTCATATCTTATTTTGACATCGCAAGTTCCATAAGAAATCTTAGAGCTAACTAGCAGAAGCTAAAACATTGCAGAAAGAGAACATCTCGTCTGCAGCAACTGAAACTTAGCTTTTGGGTTGTTGATAGGAGTGTTTGGCAATTGGTAGCCCGAATTCAGTAGTTGGAGAATTAAACCTTTTGATAATGAAGTTGTTTAATCTGATCATCCGGTATCATCATCAATTTGTTTTGCCATCTGAGAGGTGTAATTCTTTCTTGGTTATTTTTGCTGTTTGAAAGCGCTATTTATCTTCTACAGTTTATGAGCTCATTTAGATAGTTGTTGTAGCATTACAGTTTTGTCCCAACCTACCAGAATGTTGCCTGCTTAATGTTTTTTCCTGTAGGGGAATAATTGTTGCTTTAGCCAAATTGTTTGTGCGGAGTGCTAACTTTTACAACTCTTGACATGGGATAATTTGTTGTCTTTTCTCTCTTGGAATGGGGGTATTTGCAGGTTGCCATATTCCTGATACAAAGGAATAGACACGCTTTGATTGGTAGGGCAATTGATGATCAAGATATGCAAAAGGTCATGGATTTTTTGAAGAATGATCCGGTATGTCTGTGTGGTTTCAGTGTGCTGCTGCATCCAGTTCATTCTTCATTTAACAGCATGATCGTTAGTATTTCTTTTTTAAACATGGCGTATCCTTTAATCTCTACCAGGTTGTAGATTCAGTGTATGACTGCAAAAGTGAGGTGATTGGCCCTGGATTCTTCAGATTTAAGGCGGAAATTGGTAATTCTATCACACAGCACTGATGTTCTGTAATTTTCTTGGAACTCGGTTGTCTTGGTTGCCATGGTGGCGGGAGATACTGTTCTGTGATAATCTGTCTATTCGATAACGTCAAGAGTCTCAAGACTCTGCTTGAAAACAGTAGATATGTATACTCCGTATATAACTTTGTCGATTGCACATATCCTATCTTCAGTTTAGTTGTGCATGGCATACTCTTGTAGTTCAGACACCAGTAAGATCTTGTGCACTTTATGCCGAACATCCATTTAATTAGAAGTAGAGAATGCATCAGTTACAAGGACTGGTGAAGTAGGATATGAAGACAGGCTTTTTCTAACAATTGATTGTATGTTGTCGCAAAACAAAAAGAAATAGGAAAGAAGTGGCGGCTGCTTTTCCATGTATAGTGCCGACCAAGAAGATTGGGAGTTTGTATATCTGTAGTCATTTCTACCTCCATGACAGAGAAAGTTGAGAGAAAGCTACCTTGACTCCTTGAGCACTAAACTCATCTTTAGAGATACTTCCAGGGAGGACTCTCTGTCCTTGAAAGGGAGGACTCTCTGTCCTTGAATTATCTTATTTTGGTGAAATTAGTTTTTTAATTTCTTTTTATTCTTTCTTCTGAAGAACTAAAATAAAGGAAATTGTATAGGACATTGTTCGCTGAAATCAGTTTATGAAGTAGTCAAGGGAATGGAATGTTGTTTTGGAGGTTCTTGAGTTTTTTATTTGACAAATCTAGATTATGTGGAAGTTATGTTATGTCATCAAGGGGTCATTCGTATGTTAGTTGATTCTTTTTAACTATTGCGCTCACTCAGTTGAAATTGGCAGTTTCGTGAACTAAACCTGCAATGCTGTCAATGTAACAGATTTCAACGGTGTAGTACTTGTCCAAAACTATATTAATCGTGCTGGACGTGAAGAGTGGGCTAGACAGGTAACTTTCTCACTTTTTTGGTTCCCTGGTGCTCTTGATCAAGCCTGTTTACTTTGATCTGGACTTTTTCGGCTCCACATAAACCTGTACATTGCAATGGTGTCATTAATCCAGCCATTTGATGCCTGTCAGAAGAAACTATTAAATCTTGTCAGCTAATTCCTTCAAACATGTGCAGTTCCAGGATGCTTCAAAGGGGGGAGATGACACAGAACTGCTGAGGGTTATGTCCAACTACGGTACGCCATTATCTGATCTCCTGTGCAATCTATACTAGCGTACCATGTCAAGATGTCACGTGTCAGTTGTGTAAGCTAAACTTTCTGTAAATGGCAGGTGAGGAAGTCGTGACCGCCTTAGGAAGTGAAGTTGATAGACTAGAGAGGGAAATTCAGACGCTTGTTCCTGGCATTCGACATGTCGACATTGAGGCTCATAACCCTATTCCTCTTCCTTGACACTACAATTTTTCATTGCTTAGGTACATACGCGTGATACTTATTGTTTTGTCTGACCATTCTTGCTCAAAATGTACTTACTGGGTCTCTCTCTATCCTGCTAATGTACCAACCCTAGGGTCCATTTAATGTGTACATAACTTGCTGTCAAAGAGACCACTGACTGATTTTTGTTCCTTGGCTAATACAATTCCTGCACAATTTTATTTTCTTGTTGGCTTAATGCACAATTTGGTTTATTTAGATCGAACATAACCTTTCTTCAAACCTAAGGGTTCTTAAATCGCGCATTTTTGACTGGAGTAGCTGCCTCGCTGATTTGATAGTTTGAGCTTAACAAACCCGGGCTTAGCTCTACGCAATTTGGTTTAAACTCGAAATGCAATACTCCCCAAGATTATTCTTAATGCAGCGTTACATAAAAATCAGTACGGGCTTCAATGTCAATTCAGTCGAACTCAACACGGTTTAGTTGAATAGGACACGACCTTAAACCATTATCGGCATTAGAAATCTGTTTGTAGGATTGATAAGTTTCTTACTACTGTTTGGTTAGTTGTAGAGTGATCTGTACCATAAGTAGGGTGGGTGCTGACAGTTCATTTATTGGTACGACCGTGTTCTTGACTACATGAGGTAACCGTGTTCTTGACTCTTGAGGTAAAAGAAAAGAGAATTGTGCTTTGTGCAAAAAAGTCGATGTGCATCTGCCTTCTGCTATGGGGGCTATACAGTGACGAGTGTTTGCACACAACGAGAGGGAAGTCGTGTGGTCTTGGGTTCCACTTGATTATTTCTGGACTCCTTCCGTTCTTTACATTGGTTTCGAGTAATGTCGTAAAAGAGACACTAGTGCAGTGTAACTTTAATGCCATCAAACAAAAATAGAAAGGCTTTGGGTAGTTATCAGTCTTGATACCGATGTTTTAAAAACCGGACCGGACGTCGAACCGGTAACCTCGGGGGTTCAATGGGTCAAGGGGTTCGACCGGTTCAACCGGGATGAAAAAAACCGAATGACGTCATAACAATTAAAATATAAAATAATTAATTTTTTGCCAAAAATATTAAAAATACATACGAAAAGAACTAAAACCGGTCAAACCCGGTCAAAACCGGGTTGAACCGGCCGGTTCTTGACCGGTTTTGGTTAATTAACCGGAATTTTGGTCCGTCCAATCCGGTTTTGACCGGGTTTGACCACCGCCGCTTTTCTGACCTAATCAGCCCGGACCACTGGCCGGTTCCCGGTTGCACCGGTTGAACCGATCCGGTCCGGTTTTTAAAACATTGCTTGATACTAGACAAAAACAATAGTCTACAGACGACTACAAGTCTTGGTCCGAATACAATTATGAGAATACAAGAAAGCTTCCATGCTTTTGCACTCCACTATCCCAAATTGCCAAAACTTAGCATTAAATTTATCAAGTCTTAGTCTTCAACTCAATCACAAAGTCTTTGATGTTATATAACACTTGTGTGTGCAATATGACAAAGTGACAAGGATATCGGAAGGTGAAGTCATTTTATCTGGTTTTTGTGAAACGATTTCCCGTAGTAGAGAAAGCTGAAAATCTAAGATTATGCAGAACAATTTGTTTTTTTGATCCCCAAATATTCAAGATTTTATGGTAGTTAAGAAATCGAATAAAAAACGATATAAATCAATCAAGTGAACGAAATGTTGAATTGTTGAAACTTAGAGAAATAACTCGATGAGCAACAAAACAGCAAGCATTTGTGTAAATCTTCTTATCTCGATACCTATAACCAAGACTTCAAACCAAATACTCTAAAAATTGCGATAAATTGCAATAAACAATAATAAAAATCAAGAAATTTACGAGACTTTGTTAGGCAACACATTAACAAGTAGAAAGTACCATTTTGACCAGGTCAAACTGGTACTTTACCTGTTTGGCTGACATTTTAATAGTAGCATTTCGGGTAGTAGTTGGCATTTTAGGTAGCATTTGGGAAATGTTTACCAGAGTAACATTTTGAGTAAAAAACTAGCATCTCTATCTTATTTTTCTATATACTATATAATTTTGATAACTCAATGGCTACTTTTACCGAACACGTCTAACATCAATTGCTACTTTTAGAGTTAACAATTACCTGCTACCTACTACCTGCTGCTAGACCTGGCAAAACTGACCCAGACCGAACATCCGACCCGAATTACTTGACCCGAACATCCGAAATTGATCTGAATTTCTAATCTGAATTCAACCCGAAACCCGAATTGACCCGACCCGAGGCCGAAAATGACCCGAATTTTGTTTGACCCGATATTGACCCGACCCGAATTCAAATGACCCAGACCCGAATAATCAGAGGTTTTTTGATTCAGTGACTTAGATTCGATATATCACATCCTTAATCACTCAAATTACCACTTAAACTTCAAATTAAGATAACATTAGACTAAATTTTAAGAAATATGACATTAATATGATCAGATTTGAACAATTTTAAATGACCTGATCCCAATTTCACCCGACCCGACCCGAATTTGACCCGTAGTTGTCACACCCAAAATAGACCCGACCCAAACCAAACCCGACCTGATCCGAAACCCGAGATACATGACCCGATCTGAATAGACCCGACCCAAATGACCCGTTTGCCATGTCTGCCGCTAAAACAAGTACCTCTACTCAAACAGTTAGTGCAGCTGAACAGAGCTTTAAAAACATTGTTCTCTTCTTATTTAAGAAAAAGTCGAGGCAGCTCGTAAACCCCTTAAATCCGCGACTAATTCTTAATTTCCTTACCTAATGCTTCCGTTAACGAAGCTTAAGCATAACTAACTAAGCACGACAAAAGGCGCGGGAATTTCTTCGAAACTTCGCGCAATTTTTTTACTTAACTACTACAACTAGTCCACTCCACTCCCCACTCCCCCTCTTCAGTCTCCTTCATACTCTCAGATCCTCAAACTTCACACTTACGCTTACGCCACTCAACATTCCCCAAAACAGACCCATTCTAATCAATATATATCATAACAAGTTAACAACATCACTGCATTGGATATAATAAACTATTAGAGAAAAGAGATCGAAAATGGTGCCGGTGTACTTTCTATTTTAGGTAAGCAGTAAATTTACCCACAAAAATACAGTTTTTTTACCACTTTTTTTTTGTCAGAAATCACAGACCTTAGATTTACCCCCGTTTAATCAGTTTCTAATTCTGGGTAATTAACCCTCCTTTATTTTCTCCTAATCAAACATTTTTTCACGCGTTTTTTTTTTTACCTTTCATGGTGTTTGTTTCTTCTGTTTTGTCAATAATCCGCTGTAATTTTTTTTTTTTTTTAGTTTCTGAAATTGTTGAGTAATTAATTAATAATAATATTCCCATTTAATTAATTTTTTTGTCCGTTTTTTTTCTTCTTTTTTGTTTTTGTGGGGAGGTTTTAATTTTTTTTTTATAATAATTTCTTTTGGTTTTTCCCCCCCAAAAACAAGAGAGAGATAGAGCGGTGCCAATCTCTCCTTTTGTTTGTAATTTGAAGGTTTAATTATAATAATAATAGTAATAAATTTCTTTCTTTTTATTTTGAAGAAGAAAAGATTTTAATTAATTATTGAAAAAAGTAAAAAGGAAGGAATTTTTGTTAATTGAATTACTAGAATTACAACAATGACGTCGGGTGGCCAGGAGGCCGCAACCCGTCCGTTTAAGGAGGTGTCGCCGTCGTCGTCGCCGCAACCGGAACATTCAGACTTGGAGGCAGGGGCAAATGGGGTTGGTGTAGGTGTTACGCAACAAGAACAAGAACAACAACTATATAGTCATGATCATGAGGGAGATGATGAGGAATTTGAGGATGACCCTTTTGACATTGGGAATACTAAGAATGCTCCTGTTGAATCTCTCAAACGTTGGAGGGTATGATTGTCATATTGTGTCCCCACATTTTTTTTAAAAGATTTTGGGTGTTTGTGCTTTATTTTTGTTTGCATTTTTGTGAGGATAATTATTTTGCGAATATTTAATCGAAGTGTTTTGGATAAAAACTAAAGTGACACCTAAAAGTTGCGTGCATATATATTGTTAAAATAAGAAGCATGTTAAACTTGTGCCGGTTTTTTTTAATGCGATTATGTGACAAGGGTAAGAAATAAGGGTGCATACATTTGACGTATTGCTTGGTCTAGATGTCTAAGCAAGAGTCTTTTTGGAGACATTGCGAATGTTACAACGCGGTTTGGACTTTGGACTTTGGACGTACTTAATAGTGCGTATATGTCAAGAGCATAATATATTCACCTTTGGTAGTGCTACATTTGGAGATAGGCGTACACTTGAAGTTTCATGTGAAAGATTTTAGGGATGAATGCTTATACATGTAACATGTTTTTGGAGTTGTGTCAATTTGAGGTTGCATGGATTAGACACCTGAAGCAATGTTTTTCAAAGAGCTCAGCTTTGCTGTATTGAACTAGGGCATCTTCCTTGTCTTTGTTGCAAGTCCACAAATTTTCTGCAACTTTTAGACCAGGAAAATGTACTGTTTCTGACAAGTTTTGATGGGTGAAAATCTGTATTATCTGTGTATGATAAAGATACGACCTTTCTTACTTTCTACCTGTATACTAAGAGTCTTTGTATGCATTTCTTTGATGGGAGGGGTCTCGGACTCCTTAGTCGTATTGGGATTCGGTTATTCGAGTGACTGAGATAATGTTCCTCCATTGCAGCAAGCAGCTCTTGTGCTCAATGCATCTAGACGTTTTCGGTATACACTGGACTTAAAGAAGGATGAAGAGCGAGAAAAGAGGAGAAGGATGATAAGAGCTCATGCACAAGTTGTGAGAGTAAGTATTGGGAAAGAAATGATAACTTGATGGTTACCTCATGTTTTTTCTGTGTAGAACTTGACTTTTCTTACTGTTCCTTGTTTTTTGTGATATGTCAGGCTGCAATGCTCTTCAAATTGGCTGGGGAACGAGACATTGGTAACTACTTGATCCTGTGTTCTGTGCTTTGCAATATTTCTAGCTTTTAAGTTGAACAAATTAGCCTTTTGGTTGCTAATTATGTCATTCTGTGTTATCTGTAGGAGTCCTGGGTCCTTCAATATCACTTCCAAGGTCGACTGGTGACTTTGGAATCGGAGTTGAACAGCTTACTTCAATGACCAGGGATAATAATGCTACTGCTCTGGAGCAGTATGGGGGTGTAAGTAACTAACTCGTCGCTGTTTTGCCCCATAGCTATAACCAATTCATGATTTTAACTTCGCTACATTGTGAATTTCAGGTTAAAGGGCTAGAAGGTATGCTTAGTACGAATTTAGAGACGGGTGTTCCTGGAGATGAGGAGGATATTGCAAAGAGAAGGGACACTTTCGGATCTAATACATACCCTACGAAAAAGGGCAAGGGTTTCCTGGTACACATCTTACTGATTTCGAGGAAGCAAATTTATATCTTTGCTTCATCAGAAAAGTTTTGTGATAATAATATTTCCTTGTTTTGCAGTCTTTTCTATGGGAATCCTGGCAAGATTTGACCCTTATCATCTTAATCATAGCTGCAATTGTTTCTCTAGTATTAGGGATAAAAACTGAGGTGAGTTCAGCATATGATATTCCTCCTGTAATAAGCATTCTTTTGTTGACATTGGTTGATGTCTTACCCCTTATTTCGGCTTCATTTACCAAATATATGCCTTCTGAAGCAATATGTCCTTTGTTAGGCCTATATTCTTAGCAGAATCCTTAACCAAATCAATATGTTCTGTTCTAACATTCAGTAGATAGGTCTATTTCACACATTGATTATTTTGGCATTAAGTTTCATTTCTGCTCCTCTGAGATTCTGAATCTGGAATTTTGAATGCAGGGAATTAAAGAAGGATGGTATGACGGTGGAAGCATTGTTTTTGCAGTATTACTTGTCATAGTTGTTACAGGTAAGGTTATATCAAGGTCCTAAATTCTCCATTTCAGATACAGTTTAACTGTATTCATCCATGGGTTTAAGAAGCCTGATGTAATCTGAATTGATTCCTTTAATAGCCGTCAGTGATTATCGACAGTCCCTCCAGTTTCAGAATTTGAATGAAGAGAAAAGGAATATACAATTAGAGGTGTGTGATCCTTGGAAAAAAACATAATGTTGGCTTTCCTCAGCTTTACACATTGCGATGTCACAGTATTGATAATTTGATATGGATGATGATCCAGGTGATCAGAGGTGGTAGAAGGGAAAAGATCTCTATTTACGACATTGCTGTTGGGGATGTTGTTCCCCTCAAAATAGGGGATCAGGTACACATATTTACTGCTTCTGTTCACCTTCTGAAAAACTTGATGCAATGTTTTGTATAATGCTCTGACTTTGAGTGTGCTCAGGTCCCAGCTGATGGTCTCTTCATATCTGGTCACGCCCTGGCCATTGATGAATCCAGCATGACTGGAGAAAGCAAGATTGTAAGCCTGATACACCTATATCTAAACTTTTCTTAAAACAATTTATATTGTCAAAGCAACAACTTACAAATAACATTTCTCTTTTTAAGGTTCATAAGGATAAGAAATCACCCTTCCTTTTAGCTGGTTGTAAAGTTGCAGATGGCTTTGGAGTTATGCTGGTAATGTTTCTCATGCTCTTGTGCAATTGTGAGTCTTCTGAAGCTTAATTTTTGCTCAGACCATCTCTTGAATCATTTCTATTTTGATTTCATGTTGAGCGTCAGCTAATAATATTTTTTATAGGTAACTAGTGTTGGAATTAATACTGAGTGGGGATTGCTCATGGCCAGTATCTCTGAGGATACTGGTGAAGAAACCCCATTACAGGTTCCCGTCTCACCTCCCTGCCTCCATTTAACTTCTCAATCGAAAGAACATGCTTTAGTAATACATGAATTGTCATGGCTTGAATTAGGTTCGTTTGAATGGTGTGGCGACTTTTATTGGCATAGTTGGGCTCTCTGTTGCCGTTGCTGTGCTGGCTGTTCTAGTGGTCAGGTAAATGTCGCTAATAGAAGTACGGATACAGGAACATGGTTGTCATATAAGGTACCTTGTGTCATGAAATACTGTTGAATCATGCAGATACTTCACCGGTCACACAAAGAATGCTCAAGGAGTAGTTGAATTTGTCCGAGGGCAAACAAGCATTAGTCAAGCTATAGATGGAGTGATTGAAATTTTCACCATTGCAGTAAGTTTTGATTCTTCTAATGACCTAAGACTATCTGCAGTTTTCGTTAATGTTGATGACCAACTTCTGCATATTTTAGGTCACTATTGTGGTTGTTGCAGTACCTGAAGGGCTTCCGCTGGCAGTTACCCTAACGTAAGTCTGGTTTGTGTTTTCCATTAGAATTTCCCTAACTCCTTCCCATGTGTGAGTTTACTTGCACGCAAACTTGCTCTTTGCTTTTCACTTTCTTTTACTTTGTGTAAATGTATCTACATGCATTTCAGTTTTTATACTGTTGATTTTTTGCAGGCTAGCCTACTCAATGGGTAAAATGATGGCAGATAAAGCTCTGGTATGTAATTTTCTTCTTTTTGCTTTCTCCATGAGTTTTAATATTTTTAGTGTTGAATGGTTTTCATGATTATTTTAACCTAAGTCATTGAGACATCGCGAATTACTGATACTGATATCAGCAAACTTATGAATGCATTATGAAAACATGGCATAGCAATGCAGAGAAAAATTATAGAACAGTAAACTCAGTCCTACTATAAGGAGCTAATTTCTTGTTGCTTAAAGTTCAATTTCCATCACAGGAATAATCTAAGCCCATTTACACTTGCAGGTACGCAGGCTTTCAGCTTGTGAGACAATGGGATCTGCGACTACTATTTGCAGTGACAAAACTGGAACACTGACGCTAAATCAGGTGAAAAGAATGTTCTTGCTCACTAGTGCATCATTTCATGTTTATTTAATAGGCTTCGGCTTTGCCTACATATTTTAGAAGTGGCTTAATCAAGTACTGTTTTGTACTGTAGATGACCGTGGTTGAGGCTTATGCTGGTAAAAAGCAGTTGAGTCCACCAAGTGAAGTCAGTCAGATGACAAGAGAGCACTCAACTCTTGTTATTGAAGGTGTTGCAGTCAATACCACTGGTAGTGTGTTTGTTCCTAAGGTATGCTGTTTTTTCGCCTACTGTTCCAATCTAATTTCTTAGAAATGTTTACATGTTGATAGATCAAGGAGTTCTGTTTCCTTACTATTTGCTCTAACTAGCCTAATGCATTGTTAGATGTGATGCGCATGTAACTCTTCAATCACATAATTATCTCAGTCCAGTCCTATGAAACAAGCTCTAATTGTAGATCATCATGTAATTACGGTGGTTTTGATCTCGTGCCTTGATCGTCTTTGACAGACTGGTGGTGAGACAGAAGTTTCAGGATCTCCAACAGAAAAGGCTATCTTGTCATGGGGAGTTGAGGTATATCCTCTCTTATGATTCTCGGATTGCTAAGTAACGTTCCTGCACCTTTCTCCTCTCTGTTTTTCTAATCTTCGGTAAAATTTGACCTGCAGCTGGGCATGAAGTTTGAAGCTGTGAGATCAGAAACCATTACGCTCCATGTTTGCCCTTTCAATTCAGAGAAAAAGCGAGGTGGAGTTGCACTGCAGCTGGTAAGATGTCCCCCAATCTGTTATGAAACTTGTAGATGGATTTTGTACGTGGATTTACTCTGAAATGAACTTATAATTTTCAAGCAAAATTGTAGTTTGTGGCTATTCCACTATTTCATAGTATACCCCTTGCCCCAAATGTGCTTTTTCTTCAACTATGTAATTTACTTTCAACGTCACTGCAGGCCAACTCAGATGCTCATATTCACTGGAAGGGGGCAGCCGAAATGGTGCTTGCTTCATGTTCACAGTTTCTTGACGTGGACGGTTCTGTAAAATCCATTGAGAGTGAGAAGGTAAAAAATTACATGCTACTATGGAAGATCAAGCTCTCTCATCTCATCTGAAAATAGTTAATTTATCCTGACTGTCTTAGGAGAGAGCCTTTTCTTCTGAGTTTATTTACTGGTTTACGCGTAAAGGGATAATGTGATCTGTGAACGTAAATTTCAGCAGTAAAAACTCACATCTTTTGCCTGCAGGCATATTTCAGAGGCGTCATTGATGACATGGCAGCAAAAAGCTTGCGATGTGTTGCATTTGCCTATAAACCCTTTGACAGAAATGCTGTTCCAAACACCAATGAGGAGGAGCTGTCGCAATGGGATCTACCAGAAGATAACCTGATTTTGCTTGCCATTGTTGGTATCAAGGTACTTAGTTCATGTAGTTCCTTTAAACTGGCACAATTGGTTCTACAGGAACATCATTTTCTGACAAGGTTGTCTTCATCTTTGCCTGAGGCTACTGTTTGGTGCAACATAAGCTAACATATATGTGCTTCGATATGCAGGATCCCTGCCGGCCTGGTGTAGATGAAGCCGTGAGACTTTGTGCAGCTGCTGGTGTGAAGGTATATTGTTTTTCTAGAATCCTGTCATGCATCTGTGTTAGTAGCTTAAACGTATCCAGAGTATTCTGAAATCGAATTTATGATTAGCCTCGAAGTTATGCTTCAAGATAGCAAGATTTTGGTTCAGTAGAGTGTATGTTTCAATATAAGGGTAGCAATTAACGTGACAGTTAATAACAGGTCCGCATGGTCACTGGAGACAATATTCAGACAGCGAAAGCAATTGCTACTGAATGCGGGATTCTTGCTCCAGGTGATGATACCTCAGAACCCACAGTCATTGAAGGGAAAACATTCCGTGCACTATCTGAGCAAGAAAGAGAGGAAGTTGCCAAGAAAATAACGGTATGTCAAGTGATTACGTCAGATACAATAAGATTCAGAAACTTCTACCAAGTAATTTGTCATCAATAATGTACTATAATTAAGCGAATGCATCATCCATGTTCTGTTGGTTGCAGGTGATGGGAAGGTCATCTCCAAATGACAAACTGTTGCTTGTGCAAGCTTTACGCAAGGGAGGTGAAGTTGTGGCTGTCACTGGAGATGGCACTAATGATGCTCCTGCTCTTCACGAGGTCTTTTCTTGGTCCAAAACTCAATTCTCGACATAAAACATCAGGGATTATGATCATATTTCTGCTAACTTAGCATGTTTTTCGTTAATTTCTGTTGTTACCTTGTACTTTAGGCAGACATTGGTCTTTCCATGGGCATTTCTGGGACAGAAGTTGCAAAAGAAAGCTCGGATATCATTATCTTGGACGACAATTTTGCATCTGTTGTAAAGGTAGCTTATGTTTGCTGGTACTTGTCTTTATGATTTGGACTCAGCTTCTTGTATCCCGCTGATGCCAACCTCTTAACATACTACTAATAGAGACTGTTAACATTGAACGTCAATTTGACTCCACGTCCTTCCAGAATTTCCTCAATGTATGCATTTTTTTCAGGTTGTGCGCTGGGGACGTTCTGTGTACGCAAATATTCAGAAGTTCATACAGTTTCAGCTCACAGTTAATGTCGCGGCACTAATTATCAATGTGGTTGCTGCGGTTTCATCAGGCAGTATTCCTCTAAATGCAGTGCAGGTTCGTAAATGGCTACTGCTCGTTATTTTTTCCTCTGATTAATAGGGCCTCTCCCTTACCTAATGTTCTATGCTCTTGCAGCTTTTGTGGGTAAATTTGATCATGGATACGCTTGGAGCACTCGCACTGGCAACTGAACCACCAACAAACCAGCTTATGCGCAGAGCTCCAGTTGGCCGAAGGTTAGTTCACACTTCACAGCAGGCCAAGCATGTTATATTATGTGCATTCGAGTTCTGAGTCAACTCCTATTTACTGACATACTTGAGCGATCATTTTTGTTGGCGTTCACTTCTGTTTTCAGGGAACCTCTGGTCACGAACATCATGTGGAGGAATTTGATTGTACAGGTTAATTTCTACCTATCTCATATTCTAAACACTTTCAAAGAAATGTACAGGATTCAGAAGTCCTAACATTGTTTCTGCTGGTATTGCAGGCTCTATATCAAGTAACTGTCCTCCTCGTCTTCAACTTCGCTGGCAGCAGTTTTTCTCTTCTAAAACAAGGTGATTTGGAACATCAGAACAAGTTGAAGAATACCTTGATATTCAATGCATTTGTCATTTGCCAAGTAAGTTATCCATCTTTGTTGACAGCTCTTCTTCTACAGAGCTACAGGAAGCTGCATTTCTAAGATACAGGGAGCTCTATCAATATCAACGAAAACTCTGACCGTGTTTTACGTTTTATGCTGCAGATATTCAATGAGTTCAATGCTAGAAAGCCCGAAGAAATGAATGTTTTCAAGGGTGTAACACAAAATCGCCTCTTCATGGGAATAATTGCAGTCACAGTAGTGCTTCAGGTTTGTACTTTATTCAGAGCCTTAACATCCCTTCCAATTTCCTTAGTTTTTCGATCCAGTCTAAGAATCGACCTTCCTTCACCAGATCGTCATCATTGAGTTCCTCGGGAAGTTCACATCAACTGTTAAACTGAACTGGCAGCTGTGGCTTCTTTCTGTTGGTATCGGCTTGTTCAGGTTGGTAAACTCTAACATAAGCATTGCGCAGCAAAACATTTCTTCTCAAAAGTTGGGTCATTTGACTGAGGATTCTGCATTTCTGATGTCTTTCCCCCTTTCTGTCTGCAGTTGGCCACTCGCTATCGTTGGGAAGCTCATACCAGTTCCAAAGACACCCTTGTCGAAAATGTTCAAGAAACCATTCCAACGATGTAGAACAGCGCGTAATAATGCATAAAACTTTTTGACATCTTTGGTTGCTTGCAGAAAAATCAAAGGAACCTTCTGTCATCTAAGCTTCCATCCTCTGCTTGCCTGCAGTGAATAAAGATCCATCGCTTCGCAAAATCGAGTGACGTCCCTGTCGCTTCGCAGCATAGAGCCTGACATATTCTTGCAGACGAAACTTCTCTTCAGGAGGAAGACTTGAGAACTAACTCATGCTCCCACTACCAACTATTCTAGCTAAGCAACATTTGTGTACTTAATTATACTAATTTATCTGTAAAGAGGCTGATAAATTAGTAACATTCCTTCAAGTGTAAATGCAAATGTAGCGGTATATAGTAGCGCGATGTGACTAATCTACTGTAACTAATTAATCTATGTCCTTTTGTTATAAGTTTTGACATGGTCATAATTTCACAGATGGCGCCATACTTCCCCGGTTTTTCGTTTCTTATTTCATCAATTCAATAAAAACTGTTCACATCGACGACACAGTCATAAGTAGACTTTCTCAGAAGTCTTACGAAGATGGAAGATGAGATGAGCATCAACAAAGACGACTCAAAACCAGGCATTCACACTCGCAAAAATATGCCATAAATTGTATCAAACTGACATGTCTAATTCACACTGATTACAATGAGAATGATACTAAAACAAGTTAATCAAAAACTATATTAACACCTGTATAGCTAAATAGCTTATCGCCTCAGTGTCTTGTGAGGCAAGTTTTACTGAATTCAAGTATACTTAGTAATCACTCAACTTTTGATTCCTTCTTCAAAATGGTCTGATTTACCTGTTTGTATGTGATTGGTGGATACAACCAACAAAGGCCTCTTCAACACTTGGCTTCTGCACTTTACTTCAGGGTTGCTTCACTAAGAACTATCAACAGAAACATGAATACGCCAAGTGGTTTTGCTTGGTGACGTAATTAGAAATGAATTGGTTTGGAGAAGCAGAAGAACTTGATACGTCAGCTGGGACAAGTATCTGAGTCTTGCCAGAAGAGATGCGCTTCCCAGCAACATTGGCATAGAACAGGCCAGAAATGGCTGGTACGAAAACATCACTTTCAGAACAGATGTAGAAATCAATCACCTCTTCCAACATTGGGGCTTCTAAATCAAGGAATTGATCCTTTTTGTCCGTAGGCATTATTCCCTCCTGCAACAGTTGCCATTAGCATAAACATGTCAGAGTTGCTTCATTTCCTGATAGTCACAGTTGTTCATTTGCATTGTAGACCAGTCACCATTCGGGTTGGTACTACTAGACATTCAATAAAAGAGAGGACACCTCAAAAAGTGAGGTGATCTAAAAGAATATGAAGCGAATAGCAAATGGAAGAAAAAGACTCTTGTACCTTAGTGTAAGTTTTGGGAAAGAGCTCCTTCAATGCACCAAGACTGCTGTCCCATCTGGATTGGGTCAAATAGATTGTGGTATCCTTACCAAAACCAATTTTTCGTAAAAATATAGCAACTTCTCTGGCATCAAAACAACTTTTTGATCCAGAACTACTAGACTCTTTGCAACCCTTCTTTTCTAACAGATCACCCCTCAAATCTACTGCTACGAAGCGGCCATCTGACTTTCGGCTTAAAGTTCTTAGACGCTCCACCATTGAGTCCACAACTCCACGAATTTCAGGCTGCAACTCTAATGATTCAAACATTGCCATGCATCCAGCAGGGTCGATTTTGTCATTAGTCTTCTTCATATTGACCGATGGGAAATATGTGGCTAGCCTGACGTTGCCCTTCTTCTGAAACTGTGGCTCAATGTCTTCTGCAATTTGGTCTTTGGTAACTCGGGTTGGAACTTTCACAACAGCAAGGTTCTTCGCTGATATCTTAGTAGATGGTTCCGTTACTACCTTGACAACCCCATCTAAGCTTTTGATAAACTTTTTAGCATCATAGATGTCTCCAAATTCCCTGCAATTTAAATTGATTATAAGAACCCATTGTCGTAGGAACTGTAAATGAACTACATTCCTTGATTTGAGGTGACACAAATCCTGAATAATCATGGATGCGGATGACAACACAGCTGATCACTGCCGTTGGGCCACTCCCGCATAACATTCTCATTCTTTTTTATCATTTTTTTTTCGAGATGTTCAACATGCAATTATATATAGCCTGTAGCAAAATGGGACAGAGGATCCTCATTGTGTAGAAACAGATATAAAGTAGTGATTTTATTACTGACCTCTTATCCCCAAGTTTGCTTCCGCGGATGTCAGGAAGTACAAGAGTTGCACCAAGTCTTCTTGCGACTACCACAGCATCAGCAATCTGTGTGAAAAAAGAGTAATTACGTAAACATTTAAAGACTTGATCACAAGTTGATAATTACACAGCACAGAAAAGTCCCAAACTTATAATTCGGCACTCGCACTATGACCTATGACCTTGAAAAACCTAATGATTCTTGCAACTCGTTGATTCTCCAAAAACCTAATGAATCCTTGCTACTCACTGATTCTACATATCCACAATGCTATCAATCAGAATCACAAAAGTCTTCCCTGCTTCGACTAAAAGAGTAATGGCGAACCAGGAATTGTATCAGCAGTTGCAATGTGAGAACACTACATCCTCCAGATTGTATTTTCAGGTGGAAGAAGCTAGTCTAAATCAGTTGGAAGCGTAGTCAGTGTGACTACATTGGAGTAAGCTTCCTCCAAAAACCTACACATCCTTGCTAATCTAAGCGATACATACATAAGATTCTGAGTTTCTGACAAAGCTTCAGTTTTTAATAGCAGAAACACCAGACAAATTTCAAAAGCATCTCAGAATCATATTCAGTGACAAACGACTACAAGAACGTAACAATCCACCAGACCCAAACCATATATCCTACTCAGTGGAAATCTGAATGTTAACTCATTCAAATATACAGCTTGAAGGCTGAAGCAATAGTCATAAGTTGTCGAATACAATGAAATCAGATCATATACCCAACCATATAGGCATATAGCAAAGGGTTTGATTTATATACCTGTGAAACATGGTATTCTGGACCATCAGTCAACGAAAACGTAAGATATCCCTCAGATTGGTCTGCTTTTTCTGCATAAGAGAGCATGGACCATGTCAATTGTTAAGAACCATACAACACGAAGAAATTCGATTTCCGAAAAATTCAATAATCCAAACATGAATAAGTACCCAATCTAGGTTTGGTCCAACAAGGTTTAAGTTGACCAGGAGCATCATCTCCCCATAATCCACTGTTATCAACCATATCGTCGATCTGTTCCGCAAAATTGGAACCTTCAAATGGGGTTTTCTGGTTCGTTGACAGCTTCACCTTCAAGTTAAAAATAAACAAAAAAAGTTCAGAAATGTATATGTCAATCAACCTTGTTATTTTAATTATAAGTCAACTAAGATCTTCGCAAATCGGATTCAACCTACCACAAGTCAAAGACATAAAAGGGCCAAGCTGAATTTATACTGAAATTACTAAAACTTGTGCAACAATTTAAGGTGATACACCAAAGATCAATCAATTAATCAATATCACAACAAACCATAATTCAAACCCAAAACAATCAAAAATTTGGAAAACTAGAATTAAATTACAGAATTATGGTGAAAAAACAAAATCAATTGAACATAAAGTAGCAAACTTTATGCAAAGTTCACTAAGTAGAACAGCAACAGCAAAGATCAATCAATCAATCAATCAATCAAAACTTCATGAAAAAGTTACAACAAATTCATATATATATATATATATATATATATATATATATATATATATATATATATATATATATATATATATATATATATATATATATATATATATATATATATATATATATATATATATATATATATATATATATACATATATAAAAAAAACAAGGTTGATCATCAGCAACAAGACAAACAGCAGAATTACCAAACAAAATCTTCAAAAAGAAGTAACCCACCTGAGAATGAGCGACAAAATGTTCTCTTCTAATCATATGAGCAAGCATAACAAACATAGTAACAGTTAAGAAACCAGCAAGAATCTGTCTTGGATCAACCATCACACTTGAGATCCAATTCCCAACAACCAAACCCCAGTTTGATCTATGCTGTTCCTTCTTCTTGTCTATCTCAGATCTCTGCATCATTTTTTTCCCCTTTGAAACTTCAAGGTGAAGATTTTTAGTTTTAAAGAGGGTAGGGATTTAGAGAATACTGTATCTTTATAAGAGAAAAATGATGGGATTTTTTATTAATAATTATTATTAATAATTATAGTAAAAATGTTAATGTTGAGTATAGAAAAATGTTGAATGATATCCAAGCATGGTGAGGTTTTTTGGTGTGTATGTAGGAGAGAGGAGAGAGGGAAATGGTCTAAAGTCAAGAGTAGTCTGCTTTGTTAAGCCATCACCGACACCTTCCCTAAAAATACTGGATTTTTTATTTTGCTACCTTAACTACCACTCCACTAATTTGGTGATTTTTACCTTTTTATTTTGATTTTTTTATTTTAGTTTTATATTTTTTTAGATTTATTTTGATTTGTTTGCTTTTTTATTACAAAATGTGTTTTTTTTTTAATTTTATTTTTGGGTTTGTTGGTATGCCTGGTAGAGAGACCGGAGAGTTGAATTTGAAGTTAAAATTGGAGTACGATTTTTATTTGGTACTTTTAGTTTTCACGGTTTTATAAGACGGGATCTAGGTTGTAAATTTGAAGAATGGTCTTGGTTACTTGTTGGGCCCCTGCATCTGGTGGTTATCGGTTCAATTAGTATGATATTGTCCATTTTGGGGTACGTCCTCACGAGTTTGTTTTTTGGGCTCATTCTCAAAAGGTCTCATACTAATTAGTTTGATGCAGTTTTTAACTCCTTATTTTTCCGATGTAGGACTTGGGTTTACACCTTAACAGTAGTATCATTTTAGCAACAATTGACATTGTTCATCTTGTATGTTGGCTCAAATATGGCTCGTTTGTCATCTGTATATGTGAAAAATGTTCCATCTTTTTTCGGCAATTACCTTCTTACGAGAAATTGAGCGATTCCCGTAATTATAAACCCTAAATCCCAAATTTTGGAGGAAAAGACAAAATAAATTGGGGGAAAAGCGAGTCAACACTGGATAGTTGACAAAAATGGTCGGAAAACACATTAAGGTGTGGATGAAAATATAGCGTTAATTAATTTTGATTTTTTGATGCTAGAAAATAGTGATTTTTGTACTAAAAATAAAGAGTTTTTGGCCAATGATAGAAATTATTGTCCAAGATCGGTTGCTTCTTTAGTTGGACAAACATGAAAACTTCAATTCCACCAAGTCAATAATTGGATAACTTGATTAACATTGAATTCACTATGATCATCTTGTATGACTATGATATATTATATTTAATATAAAATAAAATAAAAATGCAATAAGCCATCCTTAATCTTCGTCTACCAACGACAAAGGTAGTCGTCGTTTGTTATAGGTCTATAATATTGTTCCACTTGATCATTTCACATCTCACATAGTTTTGCACTACGTCAATCGATCCATCATGTCATATGCAATTATGCATGTGAGATCTTCTTACACCAAAAATAAACAAGTCCCATGTACAATTGTACAAGATTCAACGATCTTTTGATTTACTTTGCTTTCAGTGCGTGTGTCAACCACCAAATTTTCGACAATTTCACATATCAAATGCATCAAAATACATCAGATTTAAAAGATACAGTCCTATATTGAGCGAGCCTAGTAGCTAAAAGATGATTTTTACTTGTTTATCTTTTGGGTTAATTCACGTGTTACCCCTGTGTTTTGCCGATTTGCACGTGCTACCCAATGTTTTGCAAATTTGTACAAAATAACCTTGAGATTTGACTGTTTGCACATGGTACCCTAAACTTAACCCTCTTATTAACACCGTTAAATTTTTTTTTAAAAGATGGTTAATTCACGTGGTACCCTCGTGTTTTGTCGATTTGCACGTGGTACCCAGTGTTACAACTTTATATCAAATATCCCCAAGATTTGACTTTTTTTACATGATACCGTTACCTTCAAAATTCCGTTCACGCCGTTTAAAAGTTGATTTCAATGGAAAATGATAAAAATGGTGGTTATGGTATTTATTATGGGTGGAAACGATGGTGGCGGTGGAAAATAATGAAGATGTTGATGTCGGTGGTGAAGAAAAATGAATATGGTGATGATGAAAGTGGTGGGCGGAAGATAGAGATGGTGATGAAGGAGAAAATTAAAGAGTTTTTTTTTCTTAATTAATGGTGTTAACGGAAATTTAAAGGTAAGGGTACCATGTAAAATTAGTCAAATCTTGACGGTATTTTGTACAAATTTGCAAAATACTGAGTACAACGCGCAAATCGCCAAAACACGAGGGTACCACGTGAATTAACCTGTTTTTAAAAGAAAAAAAGTTAACGGTGTTAATGAGAGGGTTAAGTTTAGGGTATCGTGCGCAAATAGTCAAATCTCAAGGGTATTTTGTACAAATTTACAAAACATTGGGTACCACGTGCAAATTAGCAAAACACAAGGGTACCACGTAAATTAACCTTTATCTTTTTATGCCAACTACTAGTCAAGTAAAAAAATAGACAAGAGGGAGATACAATAAAAACAAATATTGATTGATTAGGATAATTATTGACATTGGATTAGCTAGGTAGTTATTACATCACTCTAATGACCAACTCCAATGGCTCTTCTGTGACAGCCAAAATTTCAGTGAGGTTGCTATCGCATATGTACAAGTAAGACTCAATGTGGTTGTTGAGGTTGAGTGTGCTACATGTCAATTACCATTCAATCCTCTTATATCTAAGCAACCTCTCAATTATCTCCCCATTGTCATCATCACAAAACTTCAACCAACAAACTAAAAGTAGTTCGTAAGTTTTTCATGCATTAAAAATATAAACCTTAAAGAATGTCATATATGTCGAACATGATTCAACCATATATAATATTACTATATACTCGTGTTATTTTGTTGATGCATTGCCAAGAAAACACAATCCTTTTTAGTCTATAATTTGTCAATCATTTTAAGCTTTTATTTTAGTTTGTTAAACGCAAATTGATAGAGGTCTATAGTGTAGACACAATTAATTTGTCTACAATGTAAAATTGAGCTAGTAGTAGTAATATTGAGATCGGAATAGTAAAACTAATTGTAGTAAAAAATTCAGTTAGTAAAATTAATTGTGTGAGTAGTAAAATTTTGATAGTGTATTATTACGGATTATAGACACTTTTGTATGTCTAAACTTTAGATCTCTAACATTGTCCTTGTTAAACTTTATATATATTAATTGTATGTAGAATTGTCGTCTATGCCTTACATGAGCTTAAAATCTCTGGACAGAGTATAAAGATAGAGCAATCAATGCAATACTGATCGAGTCTCTGAAAAGCATTCCTAGTGTTTGTGTATATTCACAAGCGCTCCAATATTGTTGGCAATGCCCTTGTACGAGCGACCATTTAACTCCAACCATTGATCGAGTAGCATTCATTCCCAATATTACTATTGGCCACATATATATCTCGTGAAGCAAATTAGCACGTTGGGGGTACGAAATCCTTCGTCTTCGGGAGGTGCCCTCTCCGCCCCCTCTCAACACTATCACTTATGTCATCACATCTTAGATAGTGATAGATTGTTGGAGGAGGTAACACCCTAACTAGAAGGATCGTTTTTTTTCCTTAAAAAAAGTGAGATACATAAAATAATATAGCAAATAGATGCACTTTCCAAGTTACAAGCAACAAATTTTGTTCATAACATTATTATTTGAACAAACTAATTTATCGGCACTACTCCACCAAATTCTTTTATCAGTACAATCTACTTGAAAACTAATGCCTAAACTTAGTTATTTTTTGTAGTCATGGAATAATTTATAGAATGCCAAGAGTCTTTGATATTTGATGCTATATTTTCCTTAGAGCAACAACAATAGAAGAACTTAACAAAGAGTTCTTCACAGTTGAGTTATTTCCTAATGCATAACAACTTATCTCATAATAGAAAAACTATATATTTTTTTTTCTTAAATCATCGAACTTTAATTTTCCATGTCTATGTCTCCTTGCTTTCTCAGTTATTTAAGAACCTAGTTCTGTCATCACACAATGGAAGAACTTGCATTATTTTTGGGTTCTTATTTAAGAATTTAATCAGTTGACGAGAACAGCCATTACTTAAAATGCTTGTATGCCTTTTTTTTTTTGGTACAACGACGAAGATGCTCGTGCGATTACTTTTGCGGTTAACTGTACAAGGAAAAAATAGTTTCTGGCCAATGATATGATACAAATTGTTGCCCAAGATCGGTAACCTCTTTTGATGGACAAAGTCATGCATGGAAAGGCCAATTACCCCAAAGTTTATGATTGGATAACTTGGTTAACACTTAATACAAGATGACCATCTTGTAGGACTATGATATGTTAACTAAAAAAAAGTCCTTCTAAAACTTAGCTCCGGCGTTATGTGTTATAGAAGTAGGTCTACAATATACTCTTGTTCCAATTGGTCATTTTGCATATCACATTATCACGTACTTGGCCCGCCCATATTTTGTAGTACTATGCTGAATGACAAGCCATCAGTAAGTCACTAACATCCATCGATATATCCGTGACATATGCATGTGAGATTGTGAGACACTCTTAATCCCCCTCGTATGTAGCATTAGTCAATTGCTCTTATATATACTGTATGTATCAGAAATTTAAAAAAAAAAACATTTGATAAACGTTTTGGAAAAAAAAGCTTTTGCTTTGTTTTCATTCAATTTAGAAATTAGAATGGTAAGTGCGGACTAACCATCATCGAATTGCAACCATCATATTTCCGTAGAATGTTTGCCAACACGGTCTAATGTAACGTACAAATTGTGAAGGGTAAGGATCCTCTAGAGTTTGTTTTTGGTAGAGTTGGTAGAGTTTACCAAAACAAGTAATAAGACAAAAAATAAAGAATTTTGAGGGTCTCAAATAAATTGTTAAAAAATTTATTCTTGTCTTTTTAGACAAACTCTACCAAGTAGAGTTTATTTTCAACTCTAGAGGATCCCAACACAATTGGGAAACACTCCCAATAAAAAAAATTCTAAACTTATCTAGCACTCTGTTATAACGTATTCTTTGTCTAACACTATCGTTGAATAATAAATCTATTAAAAAAAATCAATTTACCGGCGTTGGCTCGTCTTAGGAATCTTGACCATCCATTAACTAAATGATGTGGGGGTGACAGAGGCTCTATGGTGGCGTTGCGGCTGAGAAAAGAGAAAATGGGAAGCGGAAGGAGACAGAAAGAGATGAGTGTTTTTATTCATAGATCATAAGATCTAGTTAATGAATGGTCAAGATTGCTCTGGCGAGAACTCGAGGATAAGTTGACTTTGTACATACGAAGAACCTAATAATAGAGAAATACTCCATCCGTCCGAGTTTAGTCACGCCATATCGAAAACGCACACTCGCTAAAGAGGGTGTGCACACTAAACGGTTAACCAATGTTCCAATTCTTCAAAAAAAAAAGTTTTTGCATGAAATTTTTGCTAATCCTTTTATCTAACTTGCAATGTAACTTTTTTGGAATTTTGATTAACTGATTAGTGTGTACACTATTTTCATAGTCTTCAATGCATGGACATTCTGGTCAGTGGCGAATCTAGCCCCAGAAACTTGGGGTAGCCCTTTTAGTACACTTAAATTTTTCAATTTTTTTTGGATTTTTTTAGGCAATATTTTGACGTTTTCGGAGAATTTGGGGTAGTCGGTGCACCCCAACCTAAGCTACCCCCTAAATTCGCCTATTTGATATGATGAGGTGTTTAAACTCAAATGGAGAGAGTATTAGCTAAACTCAACTAGTAAAATATACATGACGATCATATGAATCTTAACGTATAGGGGAAGGAAGTAGCAAAATGATTAAACAAATAAAAGCTTACGAACTTCTGTTGGAATTCAAAGTTCAAACTTTACGTTCAAACCTCACCAAACCTTCCTCTTTACGATTGCAACTTTGCAAGTTGTAGGCCTAATGTTATGGATTTTTTGACGTTAAGTTGTGGACCAATTTATATTGGGCTCGAATTTGGGTTGGACAGGGTTTTACTAGCGGACCGATTATTTGCCGTCCAACGCACACAGCCCATCGTCAATTTTTGTGTAACGTATTAGTTACTACTCCATTTCTTTCATTTTTTCGGGATGCTTCCTGATGAAGTTTTGTTCGGATTGAATGAAAAAAGATGGAGATGAAATTGGAAGCGAAAGATGCAGCGGAGTGGGAATACCGAGGTGAAGGAGCCGCGAATCTTGTTCTTGCATATACTGGATCATCTCCTGCTTTTGTATGTTCTTCTTTTCTCATTATTTACCATCTAATTTGATTTCTTTTTTTCTTAACTGCATTTCAATAATTTTACTATTTTTTAACTTGTTGTGCGATTTTATGGTTCTGTTTGTTGATTCTGATATTCGAATTTACGATTCGGTTTTACTGCGTTAGAAAAGTTGGCGTATTGGAGAAGCTTGATTTTTTTTTTTGTTATTTTGCTTTAGTTTAGCGATGTAGTTATCAGAAACTGTTGAATTTTATGAAATGTCTAGTGAAAGTTAGGTAAAGATCATTATAGTTCAGCAGAGTTTTGCAAAATTGATTCGGTTTTACTGCGTCAGAAAAGTTGGCGTATTGGAGAAGCTTGATTTTTGTTATTTTGCTTTAGTTTAGCGATGTAGTCATCAGAAACTGTTAAATTTTCTGAAAATGTCTAGTGAAAGTTAGGTAACCATCATTGTAGTTTAGCAGAGTTTTTCAAAATTCAGTAAAATTAAGTGAAGTCGAGCGAAATTCGTGAGGGGATTGAAGTTTTGTGGAATTAGTAAAATGTAAGTCATAGAGGACAAAAGCGTGCAGTATCCGCGGTTGTTTCTCCCCCCTTGTCGAATTCCGAAAAGTTTTGCTAAAGGTAACCAGTGATGGTATAAAAATATATACGAGTAGATTTTTTATGTTTTGGAAGGATGAGTTATAGAAAGAAAACCCTTAGGTTATGTTTCGGAGCAATGTAATTTCCTATGGCATGGATAGGTGGGAAGCGAAGGAAGTAGGCGAGAGTGGCGTGAAGGGAGAGTGTAAATCTCCAAGTGAATACATCTGATTTTTGTGATGGTACGAATATAAGCTATTGCTATTAAATTTATTCTTTAATTTTCGTTCCCAAAACTCTCCCCTTCATTTCTCACGATGTCCCTATATGGAATCCACTGCAATTTGAGTGCATTCTCGGTCCTTAAATTCTTGTTCTTCTAGTGCCTGTTGACGGGGCTAGTACTACTTGACATCTAAAGAGTGTGTGAGGAAAACTTCCACTCTCACTCTTCCTATTACTAGCACCAGAGAGGTATATCCTAGCTCGAAATCTAATCTCAACTAATATGGAGTTATGCAGTGTCAATAGTCCTCAATACTGTTAAAGCTTTCCTGTTGATGATATTTTGAGGAATGAGGATGAATAATATCAGAAGTACTAGGCATGGATTCTAGTTCTAATTTTTGGCGTTAATGCTATTTTTGGTTGGAAGGGGAGCCTTGGCACACCGGTAAAGGTGTTGCCGTGTGATCGATAGGTCACGGGTTCAAGTCCTGGGAGCAGCCTCTTGTCAAATAAATTGACAAGGGAAGGCTTGCCCTCATTACACCCTTGTGGTGGGACCCTTCCCCGGACCATCGCTTAGCGGGGACGCCAGTGTGCGCCGGGCTGCCCTTTTAATGCTATTTTTGGTTGCTTAGATTCTTTCGAAGAACTTTTTAGTTGGCAGCAGAAGCCTAGAGCCCATACATTGTTGTGATTTGGAATTAAATACTACTTATAGGTGTAGAATGTTGACACCTTTCGTTGCGTTTGAGTTATCTTTAACCTTCAGTCACTTTCTGTGAATAAAACAGATTGGGAAAGTAATACGGGTGCAGAAGGTCCCGAGGAATAAGGCAAAGGATGAGCATGTATGCTCTTTTTTATCCAAGCACGAGCTCTTACTGTGGGAAGGCTGTGGTGATTTTATCAGATTGCCGAACAAGGAAATCGCTGAACAGCAGTTTGTTCAGTGTGTGATGATTCCTCTGTTAGGACCCGAGTTTGTTGATCCTGGGGTATGTTGTTGGCCATGTGTACTTCCTATAATGTCTATTTTATTTGGCTTTCTTTCAGCGATCTTGTAGGCTTAATATTAGTTCTTATTGTGGACTGGAAGTGAACTGCTGTTAAAGACGTTGCTGTCGTCTCATTTGGCGTTACTTCTTCTCTTATCTTTGTTAGTACACGTCATTTTCTTTATTAAGTAAAAAACTGAAGTACTTTAACGGTTGCTGATGTGAAAATTGAATTAGAATTTAACTTATGTCCTTTGGAATACAATGAAGGGTCCAGGATTAGGGGTGGGGGAGTGGATTGTAATTCGTAATAAGCAAAGGATAAAACTGGGGAAGATGATCCGCCAAATACAAAATCAAAGATGGAAACACTGTTTTGACTGTTCCCTATGCCTTCAGCGTTGCTGTATATAAGGGCATTAACTGACAGTAGCAAAGGGGATGGCTTTCTGAGAGTAACGCTTTTGATGATTAGCCGTGGATGGAGGGGCATCAATCCATTACATTCTCCTGACAGCCACCCATGTTATATTTTTTTTTCACCTGGAAACCCCAACCCTGTTTATGAAAGAGCTGAAGTTCTATCCATTGTTCTTATGTTTGACATGTCTTCCCATTGGTTTGTGGATTCAACAATCTAGCTTTTTTTTTTTTTGGGTACATATGAGCAGCTATAGTTTCAGGGGTGGGGAGATGACGATTTTTACCCGGGACAACCCCCGGCAGGTTGATTTTGTAACGCCTCGGCCAACCTTGATCCTCTCAATAATTTATGTGGAGTTGTGTACTCATAATACACTATGGTTACTTTACTACTAGTTTGTAACTTATGTTCTTAGTTAGTTCACTTGTCAAATGTGGAAACAATGGCAATAACCATACGCATCTTGGTAGTGATAGAATATGAACATATTTGTTTGCTTCATTGTACAAAGGTGACTAGATACAATGAATCAAACAAATATGGTCATATTCTATCAGGTAGGACAATTATTATGATCTGGCCTTGCTATAGAAATTTGGGGAAGTTTGGAGTACAGAAGCTTATGGTATGAATCTGCATGATCTGAAATATTGTTTGGACATTATGTATACTACATGTTAGGAGTCCAATATAAGGGAGTATGATGTGCCGAATGTCTGAATGCGCCATTCTATTACTCCTCTTTCTATAATGCGTGAGACATTCGTGAATCTTTCTTTCCCAAATATGCAGTCATGCGTCCTTGTATCGAGGGAGTTTCTGGAGTCGGTTGAAACGAATGTACTCTGCCAGCGCCCTCTTTGGAGAGTCAATGCAGCGAATGTCAACATTTCTGCTGATTCCGTGTTGCTAATGTCAGATCATTCAGTATTCCCATTTAGTGAGTAACTAGGGAAATAATTTTATGTATACATATATGTGTGTAGGTTGTTTGTATAGATATGGATATACATAATTGAGGATCTTCTCTTCCGTAAAGTTTAAACCTTGGAAACCATTTAATATGAAGTGTTGGTGGACATTCTGGCTGTGCTCTCAAACTCTAATCAGACAATGTATAAGTGAACATATGACTAAAGAACTAAAAGGTTACTATATGTCATGAGGATATGTTCTCCTTGATTCAACTAAACTGCTGGCTATCTAACATTGGATATCTTATTGTTTTCCCTTAGGTACAACAAAAGGGGATTCCTGTATATCGGTGGAAATAAAGGTGGTCCATTCTTATATCTATTATTTAGTTTAAAATTCCTTTTCCCCCCTCCTCTCCAAGTAAGCCATGTAAATTCAGTAAAGGTTACTAAATTTATAATAGGTTTATTGGTTCACTTGGGCAGCCCAAATGTGGATTTCTTCCGTCTTCATGCTTCATATGTGATAAAAATGCCTTCAAGAAGAATGTGTCTCGATTTCAAGTGCATCAAGATCTCAAGCTCAAAGAACTCCAGGTGAAGTATTGAATTCTATCATGCAGAGTTCAACAGTTCTGAAACATCTTTTGCTTTAACAAATGGCCATTAATTTGTATATTTAATAGTTATTGTGTCTTTTTGTTTCCTCTGATGAATGATCGTGTCCCCTCAGATACCACAGTTGAGTGATTATGATCCTCTTGATTTATTCTCTGGATCAAAGGAGAGGATCGACAGAGCCATTAAGGCCCTATTTGCGAATCCACAAAACAATCTGCGTGTATTTCTAAATGGTGCTCTCATATTCGGGGAAATGGGAGGTGGCGCCAACGGGATAAGTTATTCCAAAGCCGAAGCGTTTGAAGATTATGTTAGAGCTTTCATATGCAATGAAAGTGGTTCAAGTACGACTAGTTTTATCAATCTCGTTGGGGAGGCAATAGTTGAAATGGGTGTTCTTGATAGACTTCTTGAAGTTCAGAAGCTCGACAAAATTGATATTGAGGGCGCAATTCATTCTTATTATGATGTTGTATCCCAATCCTGCAAGGTCTGTGGAGATGCTGGTGAAGATGGGCAGTCAAGCAAATACAGCTCTCTGCATTCAGCTCCTTTAGAAGAAAGTCTGAAAATTGTGAAGGACTACTTGATAGCTGCAACAGCCAAGGACTGTAGTTTAATGATTAGTTTCCGCCCTAGGCAAGAAGAGGATCCAGAGTCCCATTATAGAACTGTATACCTGGACTCAACCAATCAAAGGTTTGAATGCAAGGTATTTTTTTTCCTTCATAATTTTATTTTTTGAACATAAAAGTTTTGTTGCTAAAGGTGCCAATTGCATTAAGATGTAGACAAAAACTACAGTAAGTCCTTGCGTTACAAATGGTATTGAATGCAATATAACAAGTGCCCTTACTTTGATGGTTTGCTCGTCTTTTCACGCACATCGATGGTACTAACTACTAAAGTACTAATGTTGGGCTAGGATGCAATATAATAAGTGTTCAACTTGCTTCTGAACTTTTGCGTTAATCTTCCTATACTAATGTTGTTATGTACTTTTCATTCTAACAGGCATGTTTTATTGACCTCGATCTGAAGCCTTTGAATAAAATGGAGTTTTACTATGAGTTGGACCAGAAGATTAATAACTGCTACAGGCAGATGGTTGAACCAAGGCTTGGGACGGCAACAGCTGGGACCTATGAGGGGTGTGAAACTGGATATTGAACTCATCGTGGAAAGGTAACTTTGTATGTCACTATGACGGCTTAATTACGGTTACATTTAATTACATATTTTTGGCATCATCTTACTCGGTCGGAATGTGGTCATGCCTCCACCTATCTACTTGGTCTTTCTTATTCCCTTAGTCTTACATTCTCTGACCCTCTAGGTTGTATTTAGCTGTCCATATGTTTTCTATGGGCCTTTGGATGGAAGTGAGTTTGAAGGGAAGCCTTCCAGTAAACTTTTAACAACATTTTTCCAAAGGATGGTTGTGCTCCTTGTGGGTGTGTGTGAGATTCTATATTCTAAATGTTAGTATTCCCCCCCCCCCCAAACTAGCATTGAAAAGGTATTATGTTGCCTCATTAGGTGTGTTTTGAATCTGTCTAGCTCAGTTGGAATTATAGCTAGCTGATTTTGCATGCTTTAATCGATTGATTTTTTGAATTATGTATGTCTATTTGTCTCTGTGTTTTGACTGTGAGATTCTTACACTGTTAAGTTGGTATTGATCTTCGAGTACATGTTTGGTTGACTGTTTCTGCTTTCTCTTATTGATTTAGCCATACTCTACTCTATGTCTGTATGCTTCAGATGGTGTAGTTGTAGCTTGAGGGAGACCTTATTCACTCGCTTAAAACTTGCAATCCTGAGGTTCTTCTGTTTTGCTGCAGAAAAAAGTGGTCTCGGTGGATCTGCATTGCACAACGCACAGACACAAGGTAATGGATGGGTTGCACGCATCTACAAAAGGAATATCTTCCACAGTCCTGACTCCTCAAGATACGCATTCACAGCTGTTGGGCACACTGATGACTGACCTGATGAATATCCGTAGCTCCAGTAGTATAGTCAGTGCAGCCAATAGAGAAAGAGTAGAAGCAAACGCAGATGACTGAAAAAGAACCTATAAGATGTCGCCGGAAATGTCTGTCAGAGGCTCAGATCTGTAGTACCTGGTGTATTTTTGTGTGGAATACAGTATAACCGTTAATTTTTCCGAGGGAAGAATACAGCATTACATATGGTCCAGTTTTAGTGTTCAAAAAAGAATATGTTATCGTATTTGTTCGTTTTCTTTTGTCTCCCCTAAAATGAAGTGGACATATATAGATCTTCTATGGCTTTGATATGTCATGCGCAGAGCCGCAGAGGGAGTTGTTGAAACGATACAAACTGTTTAGGGTGATAGGAAATTGGACTGCATTTCGTTGGAGATTTTGGCTCCATCTTCAACTAGACAAGGAGTAAGGACTTGGAGCATCGCTGAACAAGTAGGTGAAGGAGCCTGGCTCGTGGCCGGAGTCGTTGAGCTCTTGCCAAACTACTAGTGCATCTCTATTCTCTAGCCTGAATTTCCAGTTATCCAGATCATGCGGATTATTTGCACACAAATCTGGACCAGCACCTTTCAGTTGAGCAGTTCGGGAAAGACCAAAAGTAAACCCATGTTCGTCGGTCCGATCTCTAATGAAAAATCGATTTGAATATCCTAGGGGTACAGTGGAAATCAATTTATGAAACATATAGACTAAATGAAACATCAATGTGTTTTATGATAATTCGCTGCATATTAAAATTAAGTAGTTCCTTTCAAGTTCAACATAGGTAAATGACTAAATGAGTATCTGACTAAATGAGTATCGATGATACACTATTATGTACTTTGTGCATGAGTTACAATTGCATTCGACTCACTCGTGGAATGTTATTATCCATGGCTAATGTCCTTCCTTTCACCAAACTAGTAAGTTACACTTTTAAAATCTCCGAACACTATTTACAAATATTTTCAAATCACATACTTGAAAAGCTATTAGCACACATTTCGAAATCTACTAGAATATAATTTTCAAATTCAAATCAATTAAACTCAACACTTATGCACTAAACAACATAAATGATGGATTAAATTACCCAATTCTCTTCTACTATATGACGTCATAACACAATCTCCGCTTCTTTAGTAATGACACATCATTTCTAATACGAATTAAAAACGCGCTCTCTCTCTCTCACTATTACACAATAGAACCGATAAAATGCTAGCTAGAGAGAGCAAAATATACTCTTCTAAAAAAATAGCGATTTGCACCATCGGAAGTCCAGACGCTATAAAACTCCAGTGCCACGATACCTCACGTACATCTCAGTATCTCACAGAGCAAAACCCGATTAACATGTGCGAAACACATGCTTCTTGGATGTCAAATAAACACACCTATATAAACCACTGATCTTAATCTCTCACCTCATTCCTCCCTCACTTAAAAATACAATCACTCGGAAAAAAAAGGGGGAAAAAAAATTATACACAACTCAGATCTGTGATTTCGCAGAAAAATTAGAATCCCTAGAAATCGAATTTTACTATATAGTTTTCATATGATTTAAATTCATATAATTTCGATCATCATTCGGCGATTTCGATCTTCGTTTATTGCCTTCACAGGTTCGATTCTCTCTCCTCTTTGCCGACAATTTTTGATAATTAGATCGTAATTTTCCGATTATTATCGTTGATTTGGATCGGATTTTTTTATAGTTTATTGCGATTTGATTGAAGGTGTTAGATCTAGGTGAAATGTAGCTTCAATTGATCGAATTAGGGTTTCATTTCGTGTTTATTTTGATCATTAGGTTATATAGTTATGTCGAAATTTTAATTTGGTTTGTGATTTGGGGGAAAATGGATGAATTAGGTGTAATGTGGTGCGAATTGATTAGTAGGTAGTGAAATTAGTGATGTTGATTAGTGGTTTTTTGTGATTGATTATGTCAGATCTGAGATAATATAGTTGGAGTGATGGAGAAGACTTGTACATTGTTGGTTCACTTTGATAAGGGAACCCCGGCGTTAGCGAATGAGATCAAAGAGGCGTTGGAGGGTAACGATGTGGTGGCGAAAGTAGAGGCAATGAGGAAAGCGATCATGCTTTTGTTGAATGGTGAGACGATTCCTCAGTTGTTTATTACTATAATTCGGTATGTTTTGCCTTCGGAAGATCATACGATTCAGAAACTGTTGTTGTTTTACTTGGAAATTATCGATAAGACTGATTCTCGTGGGAAAGTGCTCCCTGAAATGATCTTGATTTGTCAAAACCTAAGGAATAATTTGCAGCACGCAAATGAGTATATTCGGGGTGTGACTCTTAGGTTTTTGTGTCGGTTGAATGAGGCTGAGATTGTCGAGCCATTGATCCCTTCTGTGCTGGCTAATTTGGAGCACAGACATCCGTTTGTTAGGAGGAATGCTATACTTGCTGTAATGCAGATTTATAAGCTACCACAAGGGGAACAACTTTTGGGAGATGCGCCTGAAATGATTGAGAAGGTGCTCTCTACCGAGCAAGACGCATCAGCTAAGAGGAACGCTTTCCTCATGCTGTTTACATGTGCCCAAGAGAGGGCGGTAATGTACCTTTTCTCTAACATTGATCGGATCTTGGATTGGGGTGAGCAGCTTCAGATGGTTGTACTGGAGTTGATTAAAAAGGTTTGCAGGACCAATAAACATGAAAAGGGCAAGTATATTAAGATCATTATATCTTTACTCACTGCCCCCTCAACAGCTGTTATATACGAGTGTGCTGGGACTTTGGTTTCTCTGTCATCTGCTCCCACAGCTATTAGGGCAGCTGCTGACACTTACTGTAAGCTGCTGCAGTCACAAAGTGACAACAATGTCAAGCTTATTGTGCTTGATCGGCTCCAAGAGCTGAAATCTTCCCACAAGGAGATCATGGTTGATACGATTATGGATATCCTTCGTGCTCTTGCTAGTCCTAATCTTGATATCAAGAAGAAGACCCTTGATATTGCTCTCGAGCTGATTACCCCCAGGAATGTGGATGAAGTAGTCCTCATGTTGAAGAAGGAAGTTGTGAAGACTCAAAGTGCGGATCTTGAGAAGAATGGGGAGTACAGGCAGATGCTTGTTCAAGCAATTCACACATGTGCCATGAAATTCCCTGAGGTAGCTAGCACAGTTGTGCATGTGCTAATGGATTTCCTTGGGGACACAAACGTCGCCTCTGCCATGGATGTAGTGGTCTTTGTTCGTGAGATCATTGAGACTAATCCAAAATTGCGGGTCTCTATCATAACAAGGCTTCTTGATACCTTCTATCAAATCCGTGCTGCTAGAGTTTGCTCTTGTGCTTTATGGATTATTGGAGAGTACTGTCTTTCACTCTCTGAAGTTGAGAGTGGAATTGCAACTATTAAGCAATGCCTTGGTGACCTTCCGTTTTACACACCCAGTGAGGAAGGAGAGACCCAAGAGGCTCCAAAAGCTAACCAGCCAGCCAATGCAGGCACCGTCTCTTCAAGAAGGCCTGTGGTCCTTGCAGATGGTACCTATGCCACCCAAAGTGCAGCTTTAGAAACTGCCATGTCACCACCTACACTTGTTCAAGGGTCCTTGGCTTCCCAAGGAAATCTGCGATCCCTGCTGCTCTCTGGTGACTTCTTCCTTGGTGCTGTTGTTGCATGCACTTTGACAAAGCTTGTTCTCAGGTTGGAAGAGGTTCAACCATCTAGGGTTGAAGTGAACAAGGCGACAACTCAGGCGTTGTTGTACATGGTTTCCATGATTCAATTGGGGCAGTCACCTGTCCTTCCACACCCTATTGACAATGATGCTTATGATAGAATCATTCTTTGCATCAGACTCCTGTGCAATAGTGGGGATGCCACCAGAAAGATTTGGCTTCACTCGTGCAGGGAAAGCTTTGTTAACATGCTTGCAGACAAACAGTTCCGTGAAACTGAGGAGAGGAAGGCGAAGGCTCAGATCTCCCATGCACAGCCTGATGATCTTATTGATTTCTATCATTTGAAGAGCAGGAAGGTATCAGATTTTCTGCGATTATTTTTATGTATTTTCTCCCTGCTTTTATGGTGCCTGTCTTTTTCCGATGATCCTGTTTGTTCACATTTTCAAAAGGTTCCAGTATGTTCTGAGTAGGGATAGCATGCGCTCCATGTCTACTCTTTCACTTTGATGTTAAGTTATCCTTTTAAGTGTCTAGGTAAGGTTATCAGTTTGATGTTGAGTGAGTCTTTATAAAGTAGGGATAACATGCGCTCCATGGCTTTTTGAACTCTTGGCCTCTATGTTGTTTGAATATTCTTTAGCTGAAGGATTGACTTTCAGTTTGATGTTTAGTGATGCTTTTTAGTGTTTAGGTAAGGTAATTAGTTCGATGTTAAGTGATTCTTTTTAGAGTTTAGGTGAGGTTATCGGCTCTTTGAACTCTTGGCCTGTATGTTGTTCCAATATTCTTTAGCTGAAAGATTGACATAATTTAGCACTCTTAGCTAATAAGAACATAGAACAAATCCTTTCGTGATCTCTGAATTCTCCGTTTATACTAGTCAATATAACAGAAAACAGTTGTTTATCTGACATGTGCTTTTTTAACTCTCTGGTGGCCTGATGATGGGTATTATTCTTTGTTGTCCTATAATTTCCTTTGCATTTAGTAACTTGTCTCCTTTTTCAAGGGCATGAGCCAGCTGGAATTGGAAGATGAGGTCCAGGATGATCTGAAACGTGCTACTGGAGAGTTTACCAAGGACAATGATGATGCTAATAAACTCAATCGCATTCTTCAGCTCACAGGATTTAGTGACCCTGTTTATGCCGAAGCCTATGTTACAGTCCATCATTATGATATTGTACTTGATGTTACTGTCATTAATAGAACAAAGGAGACCCTGCAGAACTTGTGCTTGGAATTGGCAACCATGGGTGACCTGAAACTTGTGGAGCGTCCACAGAACTATACTCTGGCACCAGAGTCTAGCAAACAAATTAGGGCCAACATCAAGGTCTCTTCTACTGAGACGGGAGTTATTTTCGGCAATATTGTCTACGAGACTTCAAATGTGCTTGAACGCAATGTTGTTGTCCTCAACGATATTCACATTGACATTATGGACTACATTTCTCCTGCAACATGTGCTGATGTTGCATTCAGAACTATGTGGGCGGAGTTTGAATGGGAAAATAAGGTATGTGTTACTCTCTTGGACTTAGTCTCAGACATGGATCAGCCTTTAGATATGAAATTTGGTATAGTGTCCATTTTCTGTTAAAAACTGTTGTTATTGCTTCCTGTAATCTCTTGAACTACATTGCTTGTGGTTCTAACCTTAGAATATGAAATTCGCCATAGTGTCCATTTTCTGTTAAAAACTGTTGTTATTGACTATTGCTTCCTGTAATCTCTTGAACTAAATTGCTTGTAGTTCTAGTCTCTACTTGAGATGTGCATCGTCATGCTGTAAAGTCTGCTGTAACAACATATATTCTCAAACCTTTTTTAGTGTTAAAATCAAAGTACTTGATATGGATATCTGCTTTATACTATTTCATAATTGCCTTGTATCTAGATGTTTATCTTATTTTCATCATTTTCATATGTTTTGTGTGTCAATAACTTTAATGCTTACAATCTTGAACTGGATCGATTCCCTTACTTGATTGTTTCTCTCATTTTTCACCTTTTAATTACAATGTGTTACAGTCCATCATTCAAACAAGGGATTTTATACACTTCACTTCTCCTCCTCTCCCCTTTCCTTCCAATTCCCCTTATTTAAACAAGCTCTTGGCGTTACTGGATATCCATTTTCTTAGCCTATCATTTCTGCTGAGTTTGTTTCTTGTCAATCATTCATGCCAAATTTATACTAGTTAGTTAGTCTGTGTTGGGACCACCAATGACACTGTAGACAGCTATATTAGGTATCAGTTTATCACAGTGTTTATCACAGTTATGTTCTATCACCTATGATATGATAGACTTGTGATTTTTTATTTTTTATTTTTTACCCTGGCATCGGGCTGAATCTGTGTAGCCAGTTGTTTTCAGTTTAATGGTTGTGATGTAACAATTTAATCTAGTCTTTGGGACAAATCTTGCATAACTGACATGTATGTGAGTGTGATAGGTCAGATCTCATGATGCAAGCACATGCAAATAGTGACCCTTCGGGTTTGTAGTTGATGATTTATGTTATTGGTGATGCGTTGAGCCTTTGATATTGAATGACTCTGCCTATAAGTTCATTGTGTTTTGAAATATCTCAATTATTCTTTGGGTTGACATGCTGTGCTTAATATGAGAGTCCCTTTCTGTTACCTGAAATATATCCAATTCTTGCTATATCATTCCTATCCCAGGATTTTGACTGTTGATATTTCTTCTAGGTTGCTGTGAATACTGTAATTCAAGACGAGAAGGAATTTTTGGACCACATTATCAAGTCGACAAACATGAAATGTTTGACGCCACTGTAAGTTTTTTGCTGCAACTGTTGTTACTGTTTTGAGACCACATTTGTATCTTGTATCAGGATGTACTCTGCTATCTTTTTGCATGAGCTTAATATTCTGACAGCGTCCTATCCGATTCTTTGTTGTTTTGACAGATCTGCCCTGGAGGGTGAGTGCGGATTCCTTGCAGCTAACCTGTACGCTAAAAGTGTCTTTGGTGAGGACGCTTTGGTGAATGTGAGCATCGAGAAGCAATCAGATGGCAAGCTCAGTGGCTATATCAGAATTAGGAGTAAAACACAAGGCATCGCCCTGAGTCTTGGGGACAAGATCACGCTAAAACAGAAAGGAGCTGCCTAAGTACTTGTATTCTCTTCTTGTGAATCAGAGTTTCCCTGTTCGTGCTTCAGATATATTCATTTTGTCATGTCGCAAGCAGCATGACCATTACCTCCCTATACGTCGTCTGTTAAATTTTTTGACTTTCTTAGTGTTGATTCTGTATTCTCTGTTCAGCTTGAGAAGGTTAGTTTAAGGCGGATATTCATGTCCAAAATTCTTGTGATGTACCCCCTCTCCCCCCTTTTTCCAGCTTTGGCCGCGGAATATTTGTACACTTTAGACCTCTGCCCCTGAGGTTGTATGACTAGCTTTTCAATTTTAATCTCACTATTGGGGTCTTTAGTCTCTGTTTTCTTGCAGAGATCACCATACCTCATACGAGATGGTGATCTTGATTTTCAAGTTTCTTGATTCTTGTTTAGTTTCTCGCCTTGTACTTGCAGAGATTTACGTGTATTGTTAACCATTCTGTTCGGGTTTTATACAACAGCAACTGTTGATCTGGAACATCTTATTCACGGCAAGTTCTGCTGCCCTGTAGTCCGTCATAATGGTAATTTGCTAGGGTGAAGAAGCCGGTGAACAGTTGAACACTAGCACTCGGGTTTTGCAATTGAAGACATTCAGTCTTCTAGCTCAAATACATCTCAAGAGCACGAGTTATAATTCCATTTCCTGCAGTTCCATTTTCTGAGGGCCAACAGGAGACTTTGTTGAATCGAGTTTCTGCTGCATCATTATTGCATTGAGTTCCTGCTGTTCTTTCGCTATATTGTCTGCCTGAACGTGTCTTCCATTGGCTACTCCTTTCTCCCTCCCCCCTATTTTCTGACACTGGTAGGCAGACAATACAGGACCGCAGATCTGCTCACCATTCATGTTCGCTCTGCTTTCCGAAGATGATGCCATGTCCGCCAGGTTTTACTTCCACCTTCTGTTTCGTTGATCAGTTTCAGTTGGTGGGTGTGTATTGTTCAACGATTGGTAGTCCACTTTGCTTCCGTGTTCAAGGCATGCAATATAGAAAGCCCTCGACAGCATATGAAACTTGCCATATAAGCTAAGTCAACTTTCTTATTGGTTTCCAGTTATCCCGGAATTGTTGTTCACTTCTAGTTCAAGTCCTGTGTGTTTAGGTATATCTTAATATCTGCCAAAGCTTTATTATTTATCCGAACCGTTGTCAGAGCGTGCAATTGCAAGTAACTTGGGTAAGATTTTTGTACAAGACTACAAGTAAGATATTATATGAATAGAGTACGGTTTTGGATGAACCCGTTTCCCATAATTCTTTTTTTGTGATACGGGTTGAGCAAATCCAAAGTTGTAATCAGATGTTTGACATTGGACATAGAGACCCAAATTTACAGAAACGGTTTCATCCAAAAGTTTGTAAAATACATTTTATATTCGTGTGTCGTATTTGTACTCTAGTTGTTGTCCCATGTTAATGTATTTTCTTTTTGTTTAATGAAGAATTGTTTCTTAATCCACAAATGAAATTCTTTAAGAAAAAGTTAGTTGAGTTTGATTGTGAACATTGTGCTGAAAGCAAGAGTTGTTTTGAATTGCTGGTAAATTTCCCTTTGGTCTGACTTGCAGTCTGGTAAAGTTTGGTGAAGAAATTAGACACTGATTTCTCAACTCCCTTGTTCAAACAAGACAAAAGCTAATGTTTATTATAGGATTTCGCGCTTCTTCTTCTGCATATGCTTTCAGAGTTCAGAATTACTTCCCAAAATACAAACCTTAACCTTAACCTTTACCTTAAATTTGGCCTTATGATTTCTTCACTGAGTAGAGAGTACCTATGACGTCGGCCGAAACCAACTTTGACAGGCTCTTAGCTGCTAGGGAGTGTCTCAGAGACACCCTTGAGAAATCCAACTCTCTGGCTTCTCAGATTGATGTAACCGGGTCAAGATTACAGAAAACTAATGACAGCATTCCACTGTTATCAGCTGAGGTGCGCTCAGTTCATGCCCGATATTCCACTCTTGCTGCAGTTGGAGAGCATGTAGAACTAGTCTTTGGACCTGTGGCTGCAGTCTTGAGAATCTACGACTCTGTACGAGGGCTGCAGGTGTCGCTTCTGGCGGGTCCCACCAATGGTGATATTTCAGGTTACCTGTCTCTGATGAAGCAGTTTGAAGAGGCGCTGGGGTTTCTGTCTGACAACTGTGGGTTGGCAGTACAATGGATGGAAGATATGGTTAATCTTCTAGATGAAGATGTGATAGCTGATGATAGTTATGTAATGAATGTGAAGAAATTGCTGAGAATTCTTAAGGAGCTTAAGGCCATGGAGGCACATTCTCGACTTAGTGGAGGCGTATTAAGTGATTCGTTTAACAAATTAGAGGTGTTGTTTAGGCGGATAGTGAAAGAAAACCCTGCAAATTCCCTGTACACAAAGGCACAGATTCAGAAACTTCAAGCCATCATTAAGAAGTTGGAAGCCAACAGCAGACTTGGGAACTGTAAGACCATCTATGTTGATGTCAGGGCCTCAAGTGCAGGTGCGGCCTTACACGCCCTTGATTTGACCTACCTCGAAACAGAAATCCGTGAAACAGATTCCATACAAAAGATTGAAGATTATGTAGTTCAGTGGGGTAAGCATATGGAGTTTGCTGTTAAACAGGTACTCCAAACTGAGTATGAGCTCTGCAATAGCGTCTTTGAGAAGCTCGGTTCTGATGTATGTCACAGTTGCTTTGCGAAAATTACAAGAGAATCTGGTTTTCTTGCTCTTCTTGAGTTTGGTTGCCGAGTTACAGAGGCCAAGAAGGACGCTATCAAGCTCTTGAAGCTGCTTGAAATATTCGCAATGCTGGACAAGCTAAGAGTCGATTTCAACATGCTCTTCGGCTCAAAAGCATGTTCCGAAATACAAAATCTTACCAGGGATCTCATCAAGAGGGTGGTTCATGGCGCGTGTGAGATATTTAAGGAGCTCTCACTTCAAGTTGAGCTTCAGAGGAGTAACATGGTCCCTCCTCCTGGGGATGGCAGTGTCCCTCCTATGGTCACTTTTGTCACTAATTACTGTATTATGCTCCTGGATGACGATGATTACAGGCCTATCCTCGCACAGGTTCTGTCAATCAATCAAATATGGACTCAGACCAAATCCCACAAGGGTCTTCTACAGGAAGAACTCCGGAAAATAGTTGAAGCAATGGAGATCAACCTAGAGACATGGGCTAAGACATTCGAGGACACTGCATTATCCCACTTTTTCCTGATGAACAATTACAGTTACCTGCAGGAACTTTTTCAGGAATCGGCTTTTGGTGGCCTCATGGGCGAAAAATGGCTAAATGGGTATGAGCAGAAAATGGAAATGTACACTGAGGCATACCTTAAACAAAGCTGGGGATTACTAGCACCGATTCTAAGTGAGGAAGACTTGCTATTATTCTCCCCCAGGGGAACAACAACCCAAGAACTGGTTAAGAAGAGGCTTCGAGAATTCAATGATGCACTCGAAGACATGTACAGACAGCAGTCCGAATGGGTTGTTTCGGATAATGGGTTGAGAGAGAGGGCATGCCAAGTTATAGTTGATGCAGTGGTTCCTACATACAGGTGGTATCTTCACAATTTCAGATACTTGGCAGAAAATGGGTCAAGCCCTGGTAAATATGTCAAGTACTCTGTAGGAAGCTTGGATGCTATGCTTAGCTCTTTATTCCATCCTAAGATGACTATATTACGCCGCAGTAATAGCAGTTCTAAACCCAAGTTGATTGGTAAACTGCGAAGTGCTGTTGCAAGTCAATTTCGGGTAGCTCCCATCACCACATAATCGACATGTTGTATATACAATGCTTGTTTTCATCTTATTTTTGTACTCAGTTGAACTAGTGAAGTAGTATGCCTTTTCTGACAGACTGACTGTGAATTTATGGCAACATAACAGTGTGTTTTGATACTGTTTTACAGTTTTAGCAGTTCATGAACTGTAGCAATTGACTAGCGTGCCTGCAAGAGTTAGGGGCCGAACCAGGATTTACAGGATCCTTAAATTAAAGGTTTGTTTCAGTTTGACGGTATCCTTTCTGAATTCTGATGGTTTAGGAATGGTGAAAAATGGCAACTTATTAAGCCTTAAAAATGTGATCTTGATAACGATTGCAACTAACTAGCTACATTACAAATACCCTATACTACCTACAAAGAAAAATACAGAAAATGGCCAACGTAGTTGGTGCCCTGGTGGTCAAGGGTTGCCTCTCATAACCTCCAGGTCTGGGGTTCGGTCGATTCGGCACTGCAGCATTTGTTGCTCATGGCCTGCCAATTCCTTTGGGCCTATGTGGGGATGTGGGCTGCCATGGATCTTTCTGGGCCTGCATACAAGTGTTTCCGTAATGGCCCCCCCCCCGGGCCGTCAGGTCAAGCCTATCACACACAAGTGTGACTGACCTGGCATGGCGTGGTTGCAGTGTGAGTTTACCCATTGCCCACCCAAAGGGCATCTTGCCTACTGTACCTCCGATTGTTAATGCTGTTAACTGCTCCAAACTGTATTTGCAACACGGCCAGGAACACAGGATGTCTAATATACATATATTATGTAACAACTCAGATGAACTCAGGATGTCTGATATACATACCAGATAAAATTCCAGTTTTAGGGCACAAATTGGCTCTCCCAGCTGTGTACTAACTAATATGGGGCTTACCAGAATTTCGGGTAGCTCTCCCTGCCATAAATCTGGAAAGATGCCGTGTCCATCAGACGACGATATGTGAGACTGACAAGATCTCGTGAAAGTCATAAACTTCTCCTGTCAAGTCAATCAACAGTATTAATGAATGCAGTTTTCAAATTAGTAGTGTGAAGAACAACTTACTTTCTGGCATTGTGCTGATGATGAATTGAACAAGGATCAACAAAGAACAACTTGCACAGTTATATATTCTTCATAGAAAACTATCAGACAGTTGGACTCATGCTGTCTAGGCATTATTGCAGTTTACATATTTACCTGTAACAACGAATCATTTTAACAGTAACCCTTCACTGAGTAGGAAATTTTAACTTGTAGCACTAAAAAAAAGGCTGACAGTTTCAGGAAGAAAACCTTAGGACTAGTGATTAAGCAGAAGCTGCTAATTGAGCAAAACCGACAATGTACTGATATGTGGTACTAAAACCACCAAAAATAGATAGTGACAACTACCAACTAGTATCAGTATCAATATGCATGGACATTCTTTAAGTTCCAGAATCAGCATTAAAAGTTGATTTAAAGTTCAATCTGCACCGAAGTGTTTAAAGGAAAAACCACATACATCAAATGATTAGTTTGTCGTTAAATCTTGAATCAAGTGAAATTGCAATTGAGAAATGAATGACGTACAGAAAACAGCCTAAACTTTGCTTGAGACATTTAGAAAAATGACTTTGCTGTTTCCTAGGTCAACATATAGGATGAAAGCAGCTGGGCAGGGGAAGATAGAATTCGAGATGCACGATAAAAGCACTATGAAGTTGATTCATTAAATAGATAGACAATAACAACCAGCTCATCAAGGCATCCTTGATTCTATCAGCAAAAATCAGCTGTAGGGAGCAAAAGCTTCAAAACTAAAGTTGGCATAGAGTGAAAGGATAATGCTCCAGCATCAATGGTATAACAAGGGGGCATATATAAGGAAAAGTCACAGCAAAGAAAAGTCACACAGAAGATATCTTACATATAACAGTGGATCACCTCCTCTCTACAAGTCTACAGTAAGTCAGTAACAGAATCATACTGGTGAGTTATAGAAATCTCAGAACTGTAACTTGATACAGAAAATTACATCCATGATAACTTAGATCACGGCAGAAGGAACAATGTATTAGAGAATGATAGTGTTAGGATATTATTCCAGAGAACAATATATACTTTAGGCAGTAGGATGATTAGCTCTAGATAGGTACATAAAAATAAAAAAAATAAAATAAAAAAGGGTTCAAAATGCACTCACTTGATAAAATGTGATATTGAGAATAATTATGAAAAACCTCCAACTAGAGCTTGCAAATAAACAAGCCACTGAAATTTAGAAGACTGAGTAATATTAGTAAGAAGCTTCAGTTATATACTGAGTAATTTGCCAAGAAAACACATAAAACATGGATCAAATAGAAAAATAAGAAACTCTACCTAGAAATAAGTTTACTTAACCCTGTGCTGGTACCTTAAAAGTCAAAACTGATTTCCATGATATATAAAACGTTCTGCTCTACTTTATGTCAGCACCTCACAAGCTCACCATCAGCAATAACCTCCAATGAAGTTCCCTTTTTAATCCCAACATTCAGCTTATGCTTCCATTCGCGAATGTCATGAATGCTGCACATCTGAGTAGCTGTGTCTATAATTGTACGAGGCACTCCACAACACATCTCGGAAAGTAACCGAGGGATGTCATTCAGCTGAGCAACAATGCCTGAGTCTATTCCTGCTTCACTCATAAACAACTGAAGCGCCTCCTTTTCTGGAAGAGGGTTGACTTGAATTACCCTAGCATCATACAACGATTCACAAAGTAACGGGGAGCAGGTATTAATTACCAGCTTGCAGCTAGTCCCTTGAGACGCAACTGGAATCCCAATCTTTTCTGGAGAAAAATCTCCTTCGGGGACAGCATCTAAGAACATCATAATTTTGCCTCGATTTAGGAGAGCCTCAGACAGTTTTCTTGCCCTCAAAGTGGAGTTAAGTATGCCGGAGAGATCACACTTTACTGCCATGGCAACAGCATCTTGAACATCCTTGATGCTGAACTGCACAGGGCAGGTAACCCAGAAGAAAGCATGTTCAAACATTTCCTTTGATTCCAGAGCATCGTTATATATGTGCTTCATCAACATGGTCTTACCAATCCCGTTCCTCCCGTAAATTGCAATCATCTTAATCTTATGATCCAGCAATAGAGTCTGGAGCTCTGTCCTAGTATGAGCAGCCAGTTGGCCAATCAAGTCGTTGACTGGTATATGCCTACCACGGCTTGGAGCATGATTTTCTAGCCTGTGAACCAAGCCAATGCCTGAACACACACAAGCCTTCCTGTCATGGAAATGTGAGGCACCAATACACCCTTGAACATGGGAGCTGCCTCTATCTTCAAGAGCTTGCCTTTTCCGCTGTGGAAACCCTTCCTCATCCTGACTTAAGAAGCTATGTGCTTCCTCCCAAAGCCCTTGGGTTTGAGTGATCGAGGTGATCAAGGTGCACAAGTCGTACCCTCGTTTTCTCTTCTTGCCATCTCCAAACTTGTTTAAATTTAAGTTTTCAAGCACAATTGATTCTTTCACTCGAAAGAAAGGGAAGAGGGTCATTAATCCGCAGAAGGCAACAACGTGCATCATTTTGGGCATGTTTTCTGCAGAATCATTGAACCAGGCATTCAGATTATCATCAAAACCCCATACAACAAATGTATCACATTTTCCACATAAACAATGGCTTACAATGATGGAGACCAACTCTATTACCATGTGAAATGGGAAGGCATGGATGTTTGGGCTATGGAATGCTCTATATGCCCTAAGCACACCAATATATAAAACGGATTCATGAATGCATCTGACCCCGCCTTATGGCAGGAGCCTTTAAGGCACTGGGGTTAAAAATGTTGTTGTATTGGAACCAGCAGCCACTACCCTTTGGGTGCGCTCTTGAACATAGATGGCATAGAGCCATAAGGATTACCGGGTCGACGCAAGAGGCAATATTGTACACTCCTACTAACAAGAACTAAGGGCTTGTTTGGTTACCCTGATAACATTCTAAAACTAGGGTTAGGGTTGGATTCTTATATATTCTTATATTCATCCTCTATCACCACCAATTAGTTTTGCCCAGAGATAGAGGAGAGTGAGGGGTTTGATTGAAATTCTCATTAAAATGTAATCAAATCTTCATTGTGTCAACGGTAATCACTAATCACCATTACTCAACAAAACCCATGTAAATTCCGATTACATCCTTCGATGTAATCAATTACTCCCATACCCCCTCTACTTGTTACTCATTTTTCTCCCTCTTTATTCTTACATCTTTGTACTACAATTAATTGCATCCAACCAAACATAACCTAAGCACAACTGCACAAGCAATAACAAGAAGACCAACAACAGCAATATTACACAAAATGCATGCCTTAAATAAACAGAATACGTAAAAGATAAGGAATCAGACCGAATTGTGTATGACCTGGAGTATCACTCAAAATTCTGCACAATCAAGTCAACCACTGCAATTAGGCAAATATACCCACAAAAAAAAAAAGCAAAAAAAAAAAAATAGAGATACCCAGAATTCCGAGAAATAACAATAAACATTGGAACAAAAGTAGAAAATTCTCGGAATAAAAGGAGAAGAAACAACCAGGAACCATCATCTCCACGCGGGAATCCGACTTTCTCGGAGACTTCCCATTTTTTTGTATCATACGGAGTAAATAGAACTTGTTCATTGCAAGTGGAGTGTGGATCAATGAAATTTTCCAAAATTTTCAAGATGTTAACAAGGGTTAAAATTAGATAATATTCCATTGAATCGGTTTTGGAAGGAATGGTTTCTCCGAGCATTAACATGTAGTCATATCTTGAGCCTAATTGCTCGTACTTGCTATAGTCCAATGTTTCGAATTAAATTGATTTCGAACTTGTTTTGAAGTCTTTTCAAAAACCTCGATTGGATTTTTGGTTGGGTGCTCTTAGCTATATGCTCGCTAAACTATGATTTGATTGTCTAAGTCTTTGGGTTTACTCGAGGATGAGTAAAGGTTTGAGATTGGGGGAACTTGTTAAGTCCAATTATTGCTTGATTTTATATGACTCGATGGTGCTATATTTCGTGTATTTGCCCCCATTAATGCTTGATATTCATTCATTCCTGCAAGATTTTATGCCCTTGGTATAGTTTTGGTTTTGAAGCTTTTCATGGCAATACAAGTCAATTTGGGGAAGTAAGAGTGTGCAACTTTCGTCATTCGACATACAGACAACTTTGGAGCTAGATATCGCCCAAACCACTTTGTATTTTGAACTGAGACCACTTGGAGATGAAAGATTATGATCTTAGCTTTTTAAGAAGTGGTCACACTCGCTCCCTGGATGAACATGTAACAAAGTAGTTAGGGGTGTTTGCAGTTGGGCTGCCAGCCTGAGCACAAGTCGTGCCCGGGAATGATTTACTCTCCGAACTTAGCACAACTCGTGCCATATTCAACATGACTCGTGTCCGGGCACAGATTTGGCAAAAACGCGATTATTATTTCGTGACTTTAATTTCCTTAAACAGTATATATTGGAAATACTCTATCTATCTAGATTATTATCACGTATTACTCTAGACTTTAATTTGGGGAGTACGTTTTATGTCCTATTGCTTGTAGTCAAGATTTATTCGTTAATTAACCGTCAGTTTCCATTCAGCAAGATTCGGTATTTCTTCTTCTCCTTTATTTCATTTCTTTAATTATGCTTTCTTTCAATTATATTGTTGTTATTGTTTTAATTATGAATAGTGAGTAGTCTTTTTATCTAGGGATTGACAAAAGCCCTAACATGAATTTGTCTAGGCGCTTTGATTGCTATGAATTGTTGAATTACTACATGTTTGGAATTATTAGTGATTTGCTTATTGTTGATTATTGTTAATTAGGTTATAAATATTATTTCTATGCTTAGATTATCAACGAGTATTGGATTGATGCCCTTGTGAATTGATTGCTTGAACCTAACTACTTTAATTGATTGAACTCAATAGAGATTACCGCGAGAGTCGAAAATTTTTGTTATAGAACACTAATATGATTAGACACTCTCCATGAGAATAGGTGGAGTTTATAATTGAGACTACTATATGTTGTTCTTAATTCTTCTAATTATGTACTAGATACCTTGAGAGTGAGATATACGGATAGCTCGGCTATGTGTTTACATGTTTACAAGTAAAAACGTTAGTCTCATCCAAGCTACTAATTCATCATTTCTATCTATGTAATATCCTGAAATTTTGGAATATTATATATTAATAGTTTGGAATTATTAATTAGATTAATTTAGCAAAAAATGATTTTAGTTATTGTGTCGTGAATCGTTTTCGAAAATGGGTTCGGGAACGGTTTTTAAATTCGGATTTGCTAATTGGTTTTTTTATCTCTAATTGGGTCATTCCAAGCTACTACAAATATAGTAACTTACCCAATACCATATTGGGCCAAACACAACACTAAATACTCAACCCAAAGCCTAAAGAAATCAATACCATATTGGCCCAATAAGGCGTGTATCTTATTTCTTTTTGTTGTTCTCTTTTCTTACTCAGCCTATGTTGGTGTTCTTTTTGTTTGAGTTTGTTTCTACCCTATTGTGGGCATGTGTCATTATTCGATGACGTAGTTAACAAGTTTGCAGATTGAGATGCATTGTATGGTTGAAGCGTTATTACATGTTGGGTATTTTGACGAGTCATCAGATATTTACATTGGGGATAATTTGTAGTTTATCTTTTGGTTTAATTTTCGGTTTGTAGATTCAGTTATAAGCCTTCCACTGTCATTGTTCTTCTTCTTTATTAAGTTTGTTTTAAATTAGCCTTGTCGTTGACTTGGTAGTCAATGGCGGCATAACAATCCTTTATTTTTGTATTTAAAGATAGCGAAAATTTAGGATTGTTACAATCCAGATCTCTCACCGACGTTAGTTATAGGATCACTTGTCACTTTCTTTCTTTGTCTTTCTCTCTCGTCATTCATTTCCTCTGCAACTCGTTTTCATCACCTTCATCTTCACCATTTTCATCCCTTAATCATCTTCACTTACTCTTCTCAAACCAGTTCGCGTCGAAAATATTCATGCCAATCATTCCTCCATCTTCATCCTTTTCTCTATTCAATGTTTTGTGTCCCAATTTTTCGAGCCACTTTACCCAGAAAAAGCGTTTAAAACAATCACCAATTCCCAGAAAAATCGTCCTATATTATCTCATCTAATACTATATATTAAAACGTGAAACCAAGTCTTTCCTAGAACGACACTTGACATTCATTAATTAGATAGCATTAAGTAATTACATAATATGGAAATTATTAGCTAATTTATGCAAAATAATATAATTTATGGTGATTATGGTGGTAAGCTAATTTATGGAAAATAATAGTGTTGCTACTAATATTATACAAAGGTAAATTGACAATTTCATAAAATGAACATAGCAATATAGATATCCAACAAGTATAGCCCTAAGATAATCCACGATTTTTCGATAATATGACTACGAAGCAAAAATCGCTCAAATTTTGGTGGTTATCTCTAAGTATAATATAATGAGGATTTACAAAATATTAGAGTAAAAAATCTAATAAAAGATGAGGAAAACGACCAAAACTGTTATAAATCCATACAAAGTGACGAGCGTCGAAACGGATGAAATACTTAACAAAATGAGGAATCAACACTAAAATCCAACAAGTATAGTCCTTTAGAATCTACAATAATTTTTGGAGGACATTTGGATTTTTTTCGAAAAATTGATCAAATTTGACCATAATCGCAGTACATAATCCACGATTATTCGATAATATGGCTCCGGAGCGAAATCGGCTCAAATTTTGTGGGTAGTGTCTAAATATGATATAATGAGGATTTGAAACCTAAGTAAAGTTAAGTATAACGGCTAAAATGGTTATAAATCCATACAAAGTGACGAGCGTCGAAACGGATGAAATACTTCACAAAATGAGGAACCAACACTCAAATCCAACAAGCATAGTCATAGGGTATCTATAGTAATGTTTGGAGGACATTTTTTTTTTTTTTTTTTTCAAAAAATTGATCAAATTTGCCCAGAATCGCAATACATAATCCACGGTTTTTCGATAATATGACTCCGGAGCGAAATCGGCTCAAATTTTGGTGGAAGTGTCTAAGTATGATATAATGAGGATTCGGAAAATATTAGAGTAAAAAGCCTAAGAGAAGTTAAGTAAAACGATCAGAACGTCATAGATCCATAAAAAGTGACGAGCGTCGAAATGCATGAAATACTTCATAAAATGAGGAACCAACACTTAAATCCAACAAAGTATAATCCTAATGTATCTACATTATTTTTAGGAGGACATTGATTTTTTTTCGAAAAATTGATCAAATTTGACCGGAATCGTAGTATATAATCCACGGTTTTTCCCCTAATATATATGGCCCCGGAGCGAAATCGGCTCAAATTTTGGTGGTAGTGTCTAAGTATGATATAATGAGGATTTGAAAAATATTAGGGCCAAAAACTTAAGTAGAGTTAAGTAAAAACGGCTAAAATGGTTATAAATCCATACAAAATGACCAGCGTTGAAACGGATGAAATACTTCACAAAATGAGAAACCAACACTCAAATTCAACAAGTATAGTCATAGGGTATTTATAGTAATGTTTAGAGGACATTTGTTTTTTTTTTTTCAAAAACTTGATCAAATTTGACCAGAATCGCTGTACATAATTCACGGTTTTTTCGATAATATGACTCTGGAGCGAAATCGGCTCAAATTTTGGTGGAAGTGTCTAAGTATGATATAATGAATATTTGGAAAATATTAGAGTAAAAAGTCTAAGAGAAATTAAGTAAAACGACCAGAATGGTCATAGATCCATACAAAGTGACGAGCGTTGAAACGCATGAAATACTTCATAAAATGAGGAACCAACACTCAAATCCAACAAGTATAATCCTAATGTATCTACAGTAATGTTAGGAAGACATTTAGATTTTTTTCGAAAAATTGATCAAATTTGACTGGAATTGTAGAACATAAATACATAATCCACGATTTTTCCATAATATGGCGAATAAGCGAAATCGGCTCAATTTTTGGTGGTAGTGTCTAAGTATGATATAATGAGGATTTGAAAAATATTATGGCCAAAAACCTAAGTACAGTTAAGTAAACGGCTAAAATGGTTATAAATCCATACAAAGTGACGAGCATCGAAACGGATGAAATACTTCACAAAATCAGGAACCAACACTCAAATCCAACAAGTATAGTCATATGGTATCTATAGTAATGTTTCGAGGACATTTGATTTTTTTTTTTTCAAAAAATTGATCAAATTTGACTAGAATCATAGTACATAATTCACTGTTTCTCGATAATATGGCTCCGGAGCGAAATCGACTCAAATTTTGGTGGTAGTGTCTAAGTATGATATAATGAGGATTTGAAAAATATTAGGGCCAAAAACCAAAGTGAAGTTATAAAACGGCTAAAATGGTTATAAATCCATACAAAGTGACAAGCGTCTAAACGGATGAAATACTTCACAAAATGAGAAACCAACACTCAAATCCAACTAATATTGTCATAGGGTATCTATAGTAATGTTTGGAGGACATTTTGTTTTTCTCGAAAAATTAATCAAATTTGATCACAATAGCAGTAGATAATCCACAGTTTTCGATAATATGGCTCCGGAGCGAAATCGGCTCAAATTTTGGTGGTAGTGTCTAAGTATGATATAATTAAGATTTGAAAATAATTAGGGCAAAAACCTAAGTGAAGTTAAGTGCCAAAATGGTTATAAATTCATATAAAGTGATGAACGTCGAAACGGATGAAATCTAATCCAATCTAATACTACATATTAAAACTTGAAACCAAGTTTTTGCTAGATTGACATTTGACATTCATTTATTGGATAACACTAAGTAATTACATAATATGGAAATTATTAGCTAATTTATGGAAAATAGTATAATTTATGGTGATTATGCTGGAAAGCTAAGTTATGGAAAATAATAGTGTTGCTAATAATATTATAACAAAGATAAACTGACAATTTAATAAAATGTATATAACAATATAGATATAAAGTTCGGGCGTTGGACGGGCATGCAAACTAGTATAAAATAATTATAGAAACCAAGAAAATTCGTCCTGTATTTTCCCAAATAATCTCGGAAATAAAACTCATCCTATATTTCCCCTATCTCATCTCAGAGTTGTGAAGATTTGACACCTATATATAGGGTTGCAGCGTGTATGTACTACAAATAACCCTAGGGTTTTAATAAATAATATTGTGTATGAAATATATATCATCGCTGATGAAGGTGGCCTGAGAATTGCTCAAAAGTTTGCATATCTTATACTATATGTTAAAAGCTGTGTTAGAGGCAACGACCACGTTCACCGGATTCAGCTAGGCTATTTGCAATGCCACGTGGCATGTCTCTTTAATTTTCTCTTTAAAAAACCATTTAAATTTTGTTTTATGGTAAATAGTGAAGATTGACATTCCAACCATGGTGAATTAGTGAATTACCGAACAAGCCCTAAGTGTACCATGTGAATGTTTATGTTTTATTATTATTTAAAGAGGCTAAGTAATAGTATTTCATTTAGTGTTTTAATCAAAAGAAAAAATTAATTTATTGGATTATATGAAAAAGGTGCTAATTTAAAGTTTTACAATTAAACATGAGGATTTTATTGTAAATTATATGGTATTTGTTTTTTCAATTATGTGTTCGAATGGCAAATTCATGGTACATAATTCATAATATACATAAATATGAAAATATGGAAACCATGTGAAAATTAGAAACACAAGGGAGCCAAAAAAAATGTTTCCTTATAATATTATCTTTTTTTTTTTTTTTTTTCATATAACGTTAAGAGTGCTAATTTGAGAGTAGAATTTCTCAACTTTGTAAAATGAAGTTTATATAATGAAAATAATTGTCTACACATGTTAATTAAAATGAAAGTAATAGTTTCTATATAAAGGGTTAAATATTTATCATCATTATTAAGAAACTCGTGCAACGCACAGACTTTCATGTTAGTATATTAATACGGAGTGTTCTGAAGTTTGGACTTGGGAATTAGATGGTTGTTCATAAACACAGCATGAACAGGATTTAGGATATCTGTAAGGTTAACGAGAAATTCTTTGTCATCAACATTCAACTCTCGAATGTTGTCTGAAAGCACAATGCAGTTCCTTCTTTTACCTTTCACATGAGGAGACTGTCTGATTCCGGTCTGAGACAGATTCAAGTACTGCAATTTCTTCAGCTTGCAACAGAAGCCACCTCGTATGAGACAGATTCAGCACACGGAGAGAAATCATGTGCTCGAAGAAAGAATCGGGGAGCCCATACAGAGAAGAGTATTGCAGAAGCAAGGTGGAGAGACTAGGACACTTTGGCCGGGGAGGCATCAAAAGTTGGCAAAAGTTCTGATTATACAAGGGATATAGAACTTTGAGATTTTCCCAGCATTCCAAATTTGGTGGATTCCTTGTCAAGCTTTGTCTGGTTGTCTCAACGATGCTATTTATCCCATCCTATGGAAAGTGCCATATACTTGGTCAGATCATGGATCTTCACCGTGCTCTCATCACCAGTGGTTTCCAGCAAACTAGAGTTGATGAGCTTATTCAATATCGAATGTCCCATGTCATACTGCACCTGCAAAGATCCCACGTCGTCTATGAGCGTTTCTCCAATCCAGACGCGGATCAACTCGTCTTTCCTGATGGCATCACCCCTGGGGTATAATGCACAGTACAGGAAACATGTCTTCAGCTTGTCATTGCTCAAGCTATCATAAGAGAGCCTCAAGCTATTAAACGTGTCGCTTAAATGGGTCTCTCCCATTGGATTTTGATATATACTGTCAACGGCTTTGCTCCAACCAGAAGCATCAACTACCCCTCTCAACCCGTGGGCCGATTCAAGGATAGCAAGCGGGACGCCTCCACACAAATCACACACTCTCTTTGCTTTCTGAATGATCTCTTTACTCGAATTAAGCATGCTGTCACACGCAGCCCTGTGAAACATCAGCCACGCTTCAACCTGAGAGAGAGGATCGACTTTAATAGCCTTTTGACAGCAAAATGCACGACAGACAGTCAAGGACCGAGAAATCAAAATCAGCTTGCAGTGTTTGGGAATCCCTAAATCTTCTTCCAGATAAAATTCACCCCAAAGATCATCAAGAAACAGTGTGTAACATGATAAGCGACCCAGAAATGCATATAGACTTGCAGCTCTTCTGTTGAGATCCTTCTCGTACTGCAAATCCAGCCCAACTGCCTCAGCAATACGATGCTGCAGATTGTAAAGTGTACAATTCAAGCCTACAGAGATCCAAGCAACACCACATCCATCCTTCTTAGTCTCTGAAAGCTGATTGTAGAGATGCTTCGTAAGAGTGGTCTTTCCGATCCCAGCCATTCCATAAACACCGATTCTAGTGACCTTATCATCCTCCAACAAACCCAATATTTGATTTTCTATCTCACGCTGTGTCTCAATAAGATCAGAGACCAACTCTGGTGACATTTTTTTACGGCGTTTATGATCTCGGTCTGCTTGCTGAATACTCACACTGGCAGCTTCCATATCAGCAATATATCTGGCCACCTCTCTTAGCCTTTTTTTTCCTATCAGATATAGAGCATTCCACATTGTATCCATGTTCAAGGCACTGTATCTGGCAACCAAACAAATTAAATCCAATCATTAATTTTTCACAATATATACTGTCCTATAATTAGAGCATTGTGCATTAGTACCAGTAACCTCATCATTGTGCTCATCCTTGACTCCGAGATTGATACATGGTGATTCTACAACACCTACATAACTATATATGTGGCCACTTAATATACGTAAACCGTACATTTAGAAGCAGCTAATGTTATGATCATAACGGAGCCTTTGTTATGATCTTAGCTATTAGTTGTTTAACTTTGTTCATTCATATGCCATTTTTTTGTTGGTACATAGAAGTAACTAATGTTGTGGGAATACATATTCTTCAATTCTAACATGAATTGGGGAAACGTTACTCTAACCCAACCAATCTAACTCCCTAATACATACTCATATTAATATTGTAATTGTAACGAACGAGTTGAATGACGGATAAATAAAAATGGAAATCACATTTACATTGTAAGGATATAAATAGTAAGTGCTAACCTGAATTTGAGCTGATAGTAAGTACATAGTCTTCTTTTAACTATCGATCGAATGGCATAGAGTATTGGTATATATGTCAATAAGTCTTAAGTTTTATAGTAGTAGTGGGGAAATTGAATATTTAACTGTAATACATAGTATATAGGAAAGTGGTGTGGAAATTGGTAGCATATAATTGAATATTTCTTTAAAGCCCCCTTCGTTGCTCCTACGCCACAACTTTCAAATTTCCAATTCAGAGGCGGAAGGACACTGAAGTTGGCACAACCTTGTTGATTGGAGTAATTGGCTTTATTATACATACTTAGACTTGGTCAAGACCTTATGCTTTGATTGCTTTCTTTCACATTCAACTAGAAAAGTTGACTAGAAGACTTCACACAATTTGTCTATTGTTTAATTTGGTAGTAAATTGCATTAGTTACTCCTAGTGCGAATCACTTGTCCCATTTTCCTACTTCACTTCACGTACCACACTAATCATAGACTATCATTTTATAGATATTTTCAAAAGAATATAATGTTTAAAAGTAAAATAATGGAATACTAGTATGTAATTGGTGGGATACATGAAGTGTGATAAGAAAATGGAATATGTGATCCACACTGAGTTACTCCATACTGTATTTTGCCCATAAAGTTCCAGTTCTCATGTCGTAGAAATTCACATGAATTTAAAAAAACTGTTTGGTTACATGTAGGAATTGAAATCCCACAGTAATCCATTTTGTAGGAATTGAAAATTCTCATGATTTCTCAATTCCCATGATTTTGTGTGGCAATCAATGGACCACTATGAGTATGTTTAGGGCCAACGATCATTTTTGGCAAGGACGATGTCGCCGGCCTTGGGTTTATAATTATAACCCATTGGATCCGTGAATAGTTTTGGATTGCGGAGATAAGTAGATGACCCACGCATGAGTTGTGAGATCTTTCCCACATTGAAGAAATAAAATAGTCGGGATCAATTTATAAGTTGATGGATTACTCGTTCTATTGTTAATTGGTTATAAAATGGGATTCAACTTGCCTTAAAGTCTGAAAGGCGGACCATATAAGTCGTGACTTGCGAATTGTGATTTGTGACCATGATGAAAGTCCCTTAATAACCTACACACTCTATTTCGACATTCAAACTCCACATCAAAGTTAAAAGACTACTATCGAATTAGCTAATAATTTCTTCTTTTGTCTTATGTCTTTCTTTAAACACCGCCTCCTTTTTTGACTTGTCTATTATTTTTAGAGATAATGAATGACTTGTTTATAATTTTTGAAAATAATGAATGACGTGTTTATTATTTTTTGGAGATAGTGGAGCGTTGATAGGTGGTGAAAACTTCCCCCATTTAGAAAGTTTAGAGTTGAAGTGTTTAAAGAAAGCCACTCGAAAAGAAAAGTAGGATGTTTAAAGAAAGACGGAGGTCAGAGAGTAGCCACATTCTATAATTCGCTTGACCATTGGAAGTGCTCTTAACTTAGTGGGCGTTTTATCATTTTTGGAGGGATTGGAAACAAATGCATTCTCGAAATCTTTGACTTGATTGTGTTTGTTTTCAGTAATTTTGTAATTCAATCTCTTTCCAAGTTTTCACTTACATTCTAATCCCCCAAAATGCTACCTCCTAAAAATCAAAGATTTCAAATTTGAATCTCCCCTAATAATTTTCTTTCCCCTCCCTCCTTCTTCTCTCACCTCCCATACACCAACCCCATTTCACCTAACACCTCACCGGATCGAATTACCACTCCACCACCACCGAAGATACCCATGCCGTAAACTATTCCGTCCGGGCCACCACTTTCTACTCGCCCTTTCTCCGGCGACTTTAATAGGGGCGTCAGTAGTCTTCATGGGCACCCGATTGCCCTTGTTTTTACATTATTTTTTCTCATCTCATCTTTCCTCTTCCTCCCAATCACCGCCCCGACGAGCCAACATCTATACCGCCTAGCCTCACCAACCACACCACCTACCCTCACTGGCTATACCACCATACCCCCATCGTACGTGCATGAAAGACAATTTGCACAAATATCTTTAATTCAATTCCGGTTGGGTTGGTGGGAGTTGTTGTTGGAGAAAGTGACGGTTGGTGGTGGTCAACGGCAGGGTTGGGGTAGTCGAAGGTGGTAGTAATAGGGGGAGAAAGAGAAGAGATGATAATTGAGGTAGTTTATAGAATTTATATTGTAAATTACAATTTTGCCTTTACTTTTGGATTCACCCACATTATTTATGAAACCAAACAATCTTAACAAAGAATGATACTCCCTCAGTTTTAATATATAGTAGTATGACGTTTACAAGTTACGAGACAAGTTTTGACTTTCAATTTCACAAAATTTTTTTTTGTCAAAAATTATAATAATTACTCCCTCCATTCAAGTCCACTCTTCCTATCACTTTTCGGCGCGCACTTTAAGGTGCGATTTTACCTATGTTTGAGATTACGTAAAATTCTAAAATTTTGTGAAAATCACTATTGACATTTAATCTTGTTTGTCTAAATTTTTTGGATTTTGACATAATCTCTAACATAGAGAAAATCGGGCCTTAAAGTGCGTGCCGAATAGTGTTAGGAAGAGTGGACTTGAATGTAGGGAGTATATCATTGGATTCGTTGTGAAATACTCCCTCCTACCCAAAGAGAGATTTTCCTCTTTGGGTAGGGCACAACAACCAACAATCCTAATAAACAAATCCTAATAAATTGTTAAGCAGATATCTAATATACTTAACCCCAAATCTAATCCCTTCCCTCACCAGTCACCACCGTGCAACTTCTCTCCACCACCATAACCATCTCTCCACCATCATAAGCACCGGCAGCCCACCACAACTACCACCACCGGCAACACTTTTCCTATCCCGCCGATGTACCTTCCCCATTGATCTTTTAATCCCCAGAAGATTCATCAAATATCCTACCTTTCCTCACCATGGTCCAACAAATCTCCACCACCGACGATCAGCGGCGAGCACCTCTGCCTCCTCTCGATCTCCCTTCCCGTCGATTCGGCCATCACCAATCGGACTTTTTTGTATCCTCTCGATCTCGATCCCTTCCCGTCGTCACCTCTCTTCACCTCTCGATCTCTTCAGCTCTCTGTCCATGGGCCATCTTGGTGGGTAAAGCTTGAGAAGTTGAGATCTGGGTAAAGTTTTTTTTAAGTAATTTTAATGGGGAATTTTTTTTTTTATTGTATAGTGTATGAGCATGTATGGAAGAGTGAATAATCTCATATTGGTCAGGGACAGGTGAGAAGATTAGATTTTGTTATCAAGCATTGTACGTATGAGATGTATGTATGAATTCGTTGTCGATGGTGGGTAAATGTGGTGATGTCGGGGTCGTTGGAGCTCAGTTGAGGGAGGTGGTGAGTTGGTGATTGGTGAGAGAATTTGGGTTGGGAAGATGAGTAATTAGTCCCTAACAGAAAATTAGTAAGGGCATTTTAGTCTTTAAAATTTGCCATATCGAGTAAGTTTTGAAGGAGGAAACTCATAGTGAATCTACCCAAAGAGGAATGCAGGAAGATCTCTTTAGGTAAGAGGGAGTATACTTTAACAAGATTATACTTTTATAATTTTTGCCCTTATATTTTAAGAGATACGGAAGGTCAAAGACGTGTCTCGAAATGTGAGTAAAATATATATTTTGAGAAAGAGAGACTACTTGTATAGTTGAATGACTTGTATCCATTTAACTCTTTTTCCATGTCTATTCCGTTTCCATTTCTTTTTTGTTAACCGAATGTCCCCTTAATCACTTGACATCTTTAAAATAAGATACTCATTTAACCATGGGAGATGGCTCTGTTTGATAAATAATTGGCCACTTTTCCTCGTAAAAATGATAAAATGAGAAAAGAATAGGATGACTCCAAAGACTTTTCAAAGACGACTTCATCATTTGATGCTCAAGTCTTCGTCTTTCGAATTATACACTAGTCTGTGCTTGGTGTTTATAATTTCTACACATTTTCGTTACTCTTTCCCATACACCTTCACTTCTCACTATATATGATCAACTCGTCTTTTGAGCCGTTTCAAAAAAAAAAAAAAAACTCTTCTTAGTACTGATTATTATTACTACTTACTACAGCCACTTTTGCAAACTTAATTAGCTTGTTCGGGACGATTTCCATCATCAGAGATCAAAGTCGATAACTAGCAGGCTGCTTATTAATTACTTACTGAAAGGTACGTACTCTTCTAATTTTCATCAAGTTGTGGTCATTAATAACGTTACTTACCTGAAAGCTATGAGGATCCTCTGTCCCATTTGGTGTGCCACTCCCTGTATGCCTCCAATCACAAGATTGAAATTCATTAAATATATAAAGTAATATGGATTTCTTAATGTTATAATATGAATTTCCAAACTTGTGATTGGATGGATATAGGGAATGACACACTAAATGGGACAAAAGATCCTTATTGACCTGAAAGGGACGTACCGTACGTACCCTTTTATTATTCTTGCGCCGAATTATATCATATTCGGAGTATGCATATATATATATATATCGTGGTTCAAAATCATGGTAATGTACTCCATTGTTTCATCATCACAGTACAAATTCACAATGCATAAGATAAGTCAGAGGACTACTATGATAAAAAAAAATTATTTTTTTTGTTTAATTATGGTCTTCACATTATTGGTACCTGTCTCGTTGACCTGAGTTGACCAATAGTCTATTCGAAATACGGAGTATGTGAGTGAATGCACATGATGTTGAAAAAAAAAGAAAAAGAGTTTAGATTAAGTAGGCACCATATAATTAATTAGTTATGCAAGACTTAGAATTTAGCCGACTCGAGTTCGAATCAGCAGGATTAGATGACGGATCATAATAAATAAATAAATAAAATTCAGAGTAGTGAAGGGCATGCGCAGTGGTGGTTTATCCATCTCGAGTTCTTAAATAATAATCACAAATTACAAGTTTTTCCATTGTGGAAGTGTAAATTAAGAACCGAGTTCTTGCGGAAAACTAAGAGAGAGAAAGCTAGAGTGAGGATTATTAAAATATACTGGTATTAGTTAAAAACTAAGAAAGCAAGTTCTTCCATTGTAAGTGTAAGTTGTTATGCATTGAGTTTGCAAAAATATGAGGTGACATGGGAAAAACTCGTGAGTTATTCCATTGCTAATGCTCTAATAATCACAATCAAACCTCTTAATTAATAATCCATTTTTGGCAATTACTGTATACTCCCTCCGTTCGGCTATAAAACGCGTAGGGTCGGAACACAGTTTTTAAGAAAAAAATAGAATAAAGAATGAGTTTTAGGGTCCACTTGGTGTAAAATTACACATAGGGGTATGCCCCACTTGCACTTTTAATAAAAAAGTAAGGGTGTTTTGGTATTTATATGTACAAATAAGGAAAGATTCCAACTATGAAGTTTAAAGATGAACACCCCTAAATAGAAAGTAGGAAGTTTAAAGCCGAACGGAAAGAGTAACGGCACGCGGGTGAAGTGTGTTGCATTGCTAAATGTTGAAGATGGATTTCCTACGTGTGTGTTCACAAAATGTACAATTTCACGTTGGTCTTTGGTTCCATTTTTGTCTTCTACCGAATTACGGAGTATATTAAATTTTTAATTCACAGAAATTTGCAATCATCTAGGGGGTTTAGTAAAGCAATTTCGTACCTTCATTAGTGCTTTTGTTGGGAAATGTGCCTTGAGCACTCGGGTTTCGCCAACGGAATGATACGTCGGAGATGAGCAAAGCAAGGAGAAGAAACAACCATGGAGGGGTGCCTTTTGGGGTGGTCGAAAGCTACCCATGACCGAAGGTGGAGGAGACGCAATCACACCCGGATCTGGGAACCGACGGCGGTCCGCCGTTAGTTAGGCGCGGGCCGCGGCCAAGCCGCGCGGTCCGCGGTGGTTCTAGGCGCGAGGTGCGGCTCCTTTCGTACAAGTTTAATTGCGGAGGATCCAGTGACTTTGGGCGACCCGCGACAGCCTGAGCGCGGCCCGTGGAGGTGACTCGCGCGGTCCGCCGGAGCTCTGGCGCGGTCCGTGGTGAAGGCTCGTAATGGTCGGTTTCGCGAAGTCTTGAGCGGCTGTTTTCGATGCTTTGTTTATTTGACTTTCCATAATTAATTTACCTTAATTGATTAGTTCTTTGTTAGGAGTGATTGTACAATGGCTAACAAACTTTGGTAGCCATTATAAGTAGAGCAAATCGCACCGTCCATTTGTATAAAACAATCTCAACCGTTGAATATTTGACCTGAAAAAACAATAAAAATTTTTTTTTATTAAACCAATCCCATACACTACTCCTCTACCCCGTTCTTTTCTCTCTCCTCTCTTTTTCCCCCTCCTCAACCTGCCACCATCCTAGCACCACCACCGGCCCACCTCCTAGCAACCACTACACCAGAGACCAAGCACCACCAGTAGACCGGCGACCTACCACCGACACGCCTGACCGTCATCTCCCACCAATATGGCCTCCCTACACACCCACCACAGCTTCTCTTTCCTCTCGGATCTCCCTTTTCCCACCCACTTATTCCCGATGCCCGGCCTGCCCAACGAAAACCATTTATTGCCTTTCCCCGACCCTCGCCACCTTCGCCGCCCTGAATACGGAGAAAAGAAGGATAAATTAAGGGTAGAGGGGAGGACCTCGGTGTCTCAATGGGTGGAAGGGGTGGTGGCCGGAGACCTGCGGTCATAAGGGTGGTGTTGGGAGGTGGTTAGGAGGAGGTTTGGTTGGGTTCGTGGTGGTTTCTGGGGTGGGGAGGGGTGGGGAGGCGGAGAGAGAAAATTGCACTTAATTATTTATATGGTCAAATTATTGGATGGTTATGATTTGCTGGTATAAATCAACGGTAGTTATTTTTCTCGCTTACAGTGGCTACCAAGCTTTGATGATATCATCGATGACATCAACACTCATTTAATGATATCACTGCTGATGTCATCGCTACCTCATTATTGTATGTGTTCATAAAAAAATGAGCTTGTGAAAGTTTGAACCTGTAACCTTAAAGTTACAATTTTAACTCTTCAACCACTAGAGCAACTGATTTTCTTGATACTTTTATTGACAAAGTTATATATAAAGGATTTAAGATTTTAGGAGATAATGCCGCAAACAATTTTGGACGATATAACCTAAATCATATCAAATCATTTTATTTTTTGAGATAATTTAGAAAGTAATATATATAGGCGCAATATATTAGGAAGTAACACATATTGAGTTTGTTTCGTGTCAATGGGTGGGGTCAGAGTTTAAAAAAAAAGTATGTTAAATATATAGTAGTCGGGGTCAATATGAATTACAGTTCACAAAAACGCGACCCGAAAATAGCGGGTCACGGGTCATAAATAGTAATTCGTATATAAACATAAAGTACTGAAATAAATTCGCTATATTTATTAATTTTTTTTCATTGAATCAAACATAACTTCTCTAAGTTGATACCAAATCAAACACGTTTCTTTTCTTCTTAATTATAGAAAAACTGGCAACGGGCCATCTCCAAATTTAGCCTAAAAGAATATCGGTCAAAACGAGTTCGAGTTATCGGTGGCCAGAACTTGATTAGGATAAAAATGGGCTATTAACCTTGAACAACGGGACACATCTGGTCGTTTAAGTCTTTTACAGTCCTACTATTTTGCGTTAATTGTGGGTAATGAAATAGAGTTATAACCAAGTTCATATAACAACCCGTGCAATTTTGCACGGGCCAATAAACTAGTTAGTGACTACCCCGCTTATCGCCAAATGATGTGATTCTAGCTTGAAGGCGGTTGTAAATGTATGTTAACGTATATGGGATGGGAAATAAAATGGGACAAATGACTCAATCTAAATTAATGAATATTGAGTGGATTTCTAATCTTATATACTCTCTCCTACTCAAAGAGATTTTCATGTTTCTCTTTGCAGTTTTGAGTTGGCATGTTGGGAGGTATATTTAGACCAAATGAACCGCTCACTTGCTTTAAAAATTAGTTAGTATTTCATTCTGCATTGCAGTCAACCAACTCTACTTGATATCAATGTAAACGGGTCTTTCATTTAGTTTACAAATAATCCCCAACATGACAACTTAAAAAAAAAAAATCTCTTTGGGTTGGAATAGTACTCCGTATATATGATGATGGAAAAGTGCACTGGGAGAGTTGGAGTTATTTTTTTTCTATTTTTTCTTGTTTGGTAGAGAGGAATTTGACAGAAAGAAAGGAAAAGAAAGGAAAAGAAGGGAATTACGATCCAATTTTTGTTTTGGTAGAATTGGCATATTAGAAATTTGAAAGAATTGGTAGGAAGGCAGGTGAGTGTAATTATACTATAAAGTGTGTTTCGTTCAACTCCGCCCGTTTTGGCAGAAAAATGAAATGATAATCTAATAATGAAGGATAATCTCCCTCCACTTCAATTTCCGTACATTTTCACAAACTGTATGTAACAAACGTTGGAAAGTTGTAAAACCTATTTCTTTTCCTTTCCATTTCATTCAAATCCTTCCTATCAATTAAGTTTTTAAAGAAAAGACCGGGTGGTTCAAATGTTTTCTTTCTTAAGAAGACCTTGGTCTTTAGTGGTCAAGAATAACCTAAGTCGATCGATGACCCTTCCCCCCTTTCAAATGATCAACTCCGCCACTCTAACCACCTCCACAATCGATAGTTAATTTAGAGTGACAATGACAGTTGTTAGACGCTATCTTTGCGAGATTCGCCAACGTTGGACTAACAAAATGATGAGGTCTGATGGCGAGGAGGTGGTGGACAAGGTAAGGACATGATAAGGAAAAGATAGCCTGAATGCTAAATGACGAGGTCTGATGGCGAGGAGGTGGTGGACATGGCAAAGATAAGGAAGGGATAACATGAATGATGTATGTGAGGTGCATATAGAGTTTTGGCAGTGGCGGACCCAGGATTGAAAACTGCACTGGGCCGAAACTTATTTATCGGAGTTGGGGTGAGCCAAATACTACGATATACCAATTTTTAACTAAATTTATAATAAAAATAGACAAACAAATTTGATTTTCCGCAAACCTGGGGCGGGCCGTAGCCGAGGTAGGCCACCTCTTGTCTCCGCCCCTGAGTCTTAGTGCACAGTAGTGATCAATGCATGCATGTACGTATGCACAAATTCATTCGAATTACAAATTTAATAGGAGTGTAAATGTAGACAAATAAAAAAATGTTTATGGTAAGCTTGTAGTAAAATTAATCAAAGGTTCAATAAATTTTGTTGCATAATTTTTTAAATGTTGGATTATAAGGAAAGAAAGAAAATCAAAGGTTTTTAATTTGTCAAATAAATCAATTTAAATTTCTTTCTATTGATAGATTTGCAACAATGTTGATTTTATTCTCAATCAATTTCATAAATTTACTGCAAACATGTTAAATTCACTACACAAACATATTATTTACTACTTACAATCTTTTATTTACCACATTTAATTATGTTATAGACAATTTTTCTATTGTCTACATATAGACTCTTAGGATAATCCAATTACAAAAAATTAACTTAGCACATAATTCTATCCAAATTTTACAGTAATCAACCGAGAAAATAATCCGATTAAGAAATCAATTGGATCTTTAGCTCAATTATTAATATGTACTCCGTATGCGTAAACAATTATCCAAACATATGAGTCAAACAAAGATTTAATAAAAAATCATCCCACTTGATAATGTGTTGGGATCCTCTAGAGTTGAAAATGAACTCTACTTGGTAGAGTTTGTCTAAAAAGGCAAGAATAATTTTTTAACAATTTATTTGTGACCCTCAGCATTCTTTATTTTTTGTCTTATTACTTGTTTTGGTAAACTCTACCAAAAACAAAATCTAGAGGATCCTTACCCATTGATAACCGATGAATAACAACAACAAAGACACGAATCTCGATCGTGTAATAAAACAAGATAAATTCAATAAGTGCCAACTTTGATTCAATTAGGGTCTATTCATCTTGTAGTGTGTGTAATACCTCAGATTTCAGAGGAAATTGATAATAGATTAAGAGTTCATATGAGATGCTTAAAAGGATTGATAATGCTACTCAAACCAACAAAGTCGACTTTCCTTTTAGGAAGCCCATGTGATAAGAACTCCACAGTTAAGCGGCAATTTCAGGATGGGTGACCTCATGGGAAGTTTCCCAGGGTGCGCATGAGGGAGGTCAAAATGCGCCGGAAGGACCCGTTTTGGTCTGTGGGGTCAGCCCACAGCCTAGCGAGCTGCCATAGGTGACTACTCTCGGCTCATGCGATAAGCCGGGGTGTCCTCCCAAAAATTTCCAGTCCCCATCAATCTTACCTCGGCAAGAGTAGTGGTGGTGGCTAGTGGTCGTTAGAGGTGGTGAGATGGTGGTTTGGGTAAGGAGGTGGTTCTACCATTTGATTTTGTTTATTTTTGGTGGTTCTCCACAAATTTATTTTAATAAGGTGGTTTCCAAAAACATGGTGAGAGTTGGAGGTGGTTTCCTACAAATTTTCCATTAAAGTATATGTATAGATAGATAGATAGATAGATGGACGTTGTTATTTTTGCGGTTTAATATTTGAAATATAGTTTGTTAATTAACTTTATTTAAAGAAAAAAAAAGACCATGCCCCATTTGTTGTTTTCAGGTTTTTTTTTTCTTTCATAGATAGATAGATAGATAGAGGAGTCATTTGTGTTCCAAAGCAGATGACGACTTGAACCGAAGTGGTGAACGTACAATGGATCAGGCGGCCGGGGCAATCGAGCTAATTAGGTTCGCTAGGCCACTTTGGCTGATGAACCAAAGACGACCTGCGCTGAGGGGGTTGCTGGAGGACCTGAAAAACTTAAAGACTGAAATTGACGGACAAGCAACATCTCAGGAGAAGAGCTCATGCAGAAGACGCAAGAATATGGTGGTTGCCTACTTCCCAAAAGTCGATGATTTCATTAAGAAAACCACGGATAAATTGGACGAAATTGAAAAAGAGAGTGTACTGAGGTTTCTTAGGCTGATGTCTTGGGTAAGTTGGATCGAGAGATGTATTGAAGAAGCTGAAGTATTGTTGAGAAAAGGCAGGGAGTTGCAGAGGAGTGGCTTAACTATTGGAGAGGTTCGAAAACGAGGTGATAAACTACCCGTGCGGGACTTGAACCGGTTGGGCGTGACAGCCTCCATTAATCTGAATCGTGCACTTGATGCGTTAACGATACGTAAAAACTCGAGAATTGGTATTTATGGGTGTCCAGGAGCTGGCAAAAAGACCCTGATGAAGCACATTTACAACAGGGTGTTGGATGATCGTCGTAATTTTGAAGCAGTATACTGGGCCGAAGCACCAGCAATCCGCGGCAATGACGAGTATGCTGTTCAGGAGAGGGTATCGGAGGGCATGTGGTTAGACATCAAACACGACACCGACTGCGTAAGAAGGGCTAGCATGTTGGAAGAGAGGTTCAAAGAGATGGCATCAGCTGACAGGAGTAAGCGTGTCATTCTCTTCTTGGGAAACTTGAGACAGGAATTTCGTGCTTATGAAGTTGTGGGACTTTCACCCCCTGACTGTGTCTTGGTCTTCACGGCACCGTCGTTGAACGTATGTAACAGGATGAAATGTGACCTGATCATAAAAGTCGACCATCTTCCGGAGGAAGAAGCGAGGGAGCTGTTCATGACTGAAGCAGGGCTGAATAGCAATGATGAGCTCGATATCACGAGTGTCGCAGATCGTGTGGCCAGTGAGTGCGCTCGGATGCCCTTGGCAATCAGAGTCATAGCCAATTCCATGCGTGAGATTAAAGATATCCGCGAGTGGAGGAACCTTCTGACTGAGCTCTTAGGGACGATTAATGCCATCAACAACGAGGAGGACAAGATATTAGAGCAACTCAAATTCGCGTATTTTTGCTTGGAAGATGCTTCTACACGAAGTTTCTTTGAGGTAGCTGCTCGGGTTTTGGCAGACGATGCTCGGGTTTCTAAGGATGAAATCATCCAAGCGTGGCGGGACAGTAATCTCATAGGTACCGGCGGCAACCAGCCTCGCGCTGATGCTGATGACAATCAAGGTCATACTATGCTGAATCAACTTGAACGATTGTGCTTGCTTGAAGTTGAATCATCCACTCAACCAGAACCAGCAGTAGTGTCCATGAACAAGTGGATCAGAAAAATTGCATCTAGCTAGATCATTGATCATTAATTCATGATAATATGAATAGATCTTACGTACATTATTCTTAGTTAAATCCTCGGATCGCTGCCATTTTCAATTTCATTGTCATTTCAATTTGAAGCTAAAATTAGCTGATGATGTTACATATTCATTGTGCGCAAACTTGTGCATATGCATCTTTTATACAGTGTTTGGGAAACTGGAATAGGAATTCAATTCCAGAAATTGGAATGATTCATGTGTTTGTAAACTTGTGGAATTTGGATTTGGAATTGATTCAATTTCCACCCAATACTAAACACGAGTAACCGATTATCTTAACCAATTACCCAAATAATTGTAATATTCTGTTTTTAAAAAATAAAAACTTTTTTACTTTATTATTTTTAAACATTTGTATTCTTGTTTCCTAAAACGTAGGAAACTTCATATGCTTGCATTGACTAGTCATATCTTGTTTTTTTTTTTCTCCATTAAGAAATCCATTTTCCACGTACGGTTGCATCAAAATTTCCTCTCCATCAAATTCTTTTTCTACACTGACAGTTGTGAGGTATGTATTTGTATTTGTCAAGTTCCATTCTTATTTCGGTTTGACGTTGAATGAGATGATTATGATGGATTAGATTGATGTTTTGCACTCTTTTGTGTTTCCATGCAAAAAATGCTCGATAAAGATGGTGATGAAACTGGAGGAGAGGATCGTATTTCACTAGTGCACCGGACTGGTTACATTGTAATTTAAACTATTCACGATTAGCGCTTTAATGGTTGCTTTTAATTTTCAGCAAATGAAATTGCTGATGATACTTTTAGAAAGAGCAATACAATCCGAACGAGTGTCGAAGGTAGAATTTGTGTGATTGCTTAAAAGTTATTTAGTTTACCAACTTATATGGGTCACCATACACGAAGTATTCAACGCTACACTTGTATATTTTATACATGATTAAGGGTTACTATATGTTAAAAAGATGGTAACTAGTTATTGGTTATGTCTAGCAGGACCGATTGAGGTTGATCAAGATGTGCAATGCGACAATTATGCAAATATATTTCCTGGTGCAATTTTGATCCCTTTGTGCGAACCCTCTCCTTGATTAGTTGAACAAAAAGCTACACGTCTACCTCTAATTACCCTCTACTTGCTTGAACTGAAGGATGATGAGTTCATCTACTCCGTACATTAAAAGAAAGTAAACATCAACATATAATATACTACGGTATAGTGATAAGGAAGTGACAAATACTTCTATACTTTTGCTTCGTTTAATTCAAAGTGGATTACGATGAAACAAATGCAGGTTAATTACTCAATGATTAGTAATATGTTGAAATGTGAAAATTTTGAAATGACGACTTGTGACCAAGAATCGGTTTATAGTACAAGATTTATCTAAAAAATGAGTGAATGAGTAATATACCCATCTTGTTTGATCTCAAAAAAAAAAATGGACTACAATATGAATAGAAGGTATTACTTTAAGAAATTGGGTAATGGTACTGCTACAATGATTTGTTTACATTACAACTTTTAGGGGTTACATTAATGTCCCCTACATACGCGTAATTCAAAGTGGAATACAATGAGAGACATACAGGTTACACAACAAAATGTGATGACTTGTGATCATTTTGGTAACGGTACTACTTACTATAACCGACTTATACTACAACGTTTAGGTGTAACGACTTTGATAACCCTTACGCTTTATTCAGAGTGGATTATGATTAAACAAATGTATAATTTGATGACTTGCATAATATGAAATCACGACTTGTGACAATAACTATACATTGTAACAAAAAAAAAACAATAACCTATACGTTTTATCGTAAATGGGATACGATGAAGCAAAAGCAGGTTACTCAATCATTAGTAATATGATGAAATGTTAAAAATATGAAATCGTAACTTGTGACCAAGAACTAGTTTATGGTGAACCCTTTTTCTAAAATATGGTTAAAAGTAAAGTGGCCTACAACATGATCTCTAAGCGTTACTTTAAATACTTAGGTGATAATCTACAATTTATATATAGTATAGAGTACTACTCTTAATATCTAGTCTACATACAATAAAACTTTAGGGGTTACCCAGAGATTGTGTTACACTATCGCTCATTACATGATGTCAATTTGTCACATTCGCTTGCTTTCTCAAACAATATCACTAATTCTACACTTTCTGTTATTTTTGTGCAATCACACTTACGTTTTGACCAAAGTGAACTACGATAAAACACATCTAGATTACTAAGTGTTGATTCATGATTGTAACCAAGTACCGTAGCATTTCATTGTAAAACCTTTAACCAAAAACGTAATCAGATTATGTCGACATACAATATGATCACTGAAAACGTAATCAATCAGATTGTACAGTATTATACATGCAATTCAAAAATAGAAATCAGATGCACTTCAACACAAATCCACATTGATTCAAAAGCACAACCCAGAAAATCAACAATATTTTAATAAAAGTGGTTTTCAATTAGTTGAATTACCCGACAAATTTATCAGATTAGGGAAAAACAATATGAATAGTGTACAAACCTTGGATTTTTGGATCTACATGATCTCTTTCATTTCGATGGAACCTTCACAACGATATTTTTTCTCCCTACACTTTCCAAAGGAAGGGAGGAGAGCGAGAAAGACAGAGTAGTGTTTTTTTTTTTGATATTGTTTCGTCGCTATTTCCTAAGTCACCACTCTGCAAAAATAACCGTTCATTTTCTTTCGTTTCCAAACCTTCAAGCACACACACCGCGTAACCTCACCAAACCCCCCTACAAAACCACGGTCGGATGCCGGAACAGACTTGTGTTGGTCACTCATCACTGATCAGTATTCACTAAACAAAGTTCAGGTAAAGCATATTTCGTAAAAATCCTTACTTCTGAAATTCCTGGTTTTTTTATTTCTTCCTCTGTGCTACTCTCCCACTATCCACTTGATCGATGATCACATGTAATCTCAATCATGTCTATGAATTTGTTTCGTCTGATTTAAGATTACCTTTCAATCATGTCAATCCAAATCGGCAGTGATTCTATTGTTTCCTCGCTATAAATAGCAAGACTTGTCATTTCCCTTTCCAAATTCTTCAACTCTCTCGTCTCTAACACACTTTCTCTCTCTCTCAAAACCCCCCAAAACCCCATATCCTCCTGCAAAACCCGGGTTTGGATCCGGTATTCGGGCGCCGTAAGAGACTTGTTTTGATGATCAGACTGATCAATATTCACTAAACAATCCAAGTATCCACTTGATGATAACATTTTATGACTTTATAGTATACAAATCGACTTATTTAAATGCAAATTAAAATGGTTCCTTTTTTATTGTTATTTGTCCAAACCATAGAATTTGTGAGATTTGTGAAATTTTGTGTTGATCACATATGAGGGAAGAAGATTAATATGACATTTTTTGGGTAATCCCGGGAGCACAAGAACATGGTGGTCCGTCTCACACAATAGAGGAGTAGGGACCACGCTTTACAGAACATCATGCTGCTTGTGCTTCCGGGAGCATGGTATAATATAAGCATTGCATTTTTTTGTGCGCATTTGGCAAAACATAAAATTTGAAATTCCCATCTTGTAGTTTACAATCAAATGCAAGCCACCCCCACCCATCTCATTTGGTAATAGAATTGCGACTTGATTACGCGGTATAAAAAGATACGGAGTAGTAGTATTTTGATATCTTTGTTGTATTTGGGTTTTGATGAGATTCTGAATACCTTGTTCAATGTTTGTGCAGTAAAAATGGCGAATATGTTTGGATTAATGACCCTCTTTCCTTCCTTGCCTGCGAAAGAATCGATTCTGCTTGAGAACTTACATTTGAATAAGTTTGGAGTCGGAGATGGCAAGAAGAGAATGCGAGGGTACGACTTGTGCACCTTCTTAATCACTCAAACTCATGGGGTTTGGGAGGAAGCACATAGCGTATTGAGTCAGGATGAGGAAGGGTTTCCGCAACGTAAAAGGCAATGTATCGGGGCATTGGATGACCGTGAGTTGTATTCAGGCAATGTAGGCTTGGTTCATGGGTTAGCCAATCGTGGTCTAACCCGTGGCAGGCATATACCAGTCAACGACTTGATTGGTCAAGTGGCTGCTCGTACTAGGACTGAGCTCCAGGCTCTATTGCTGGATCGTAAGGTTCAGATGATTGCAATTTACGGGGGAAACGGGATTGGTAAGACCATGTTGATGAAGCACTTGTATAACTATGGTCTGGAATCAAATGAGATGTTTGATCATGCTTTCTTCTGGGTTACCTACCCTGTCCATTTCAGCATCAAGGGTTTTCAAGATGCTGTTGCCATGGCAGTGGAGTGTGATCTCTCCGGCATTCTTAACTCCACGTTAAGGGCGAGGAAACTGTCTCAGGCTCTCCTAAATCGCGGCAAATTTGTCATGTTCTTAGATGCTCTCCCCAGTGGAGATTTCTCTCTAGAACAGATTGGGATTCCGGGTGCTTCTCAAGGGAGTTGCTGCAAGCTGGTAGTTACTAGCTGCTCTCCCTTAGCTTGTGAATCTTTGTATGACTCTAGGGCAGTTCAAGTCAACCCTCTTTCGGAAAAGGAGGCGCTTCAGTTGTTCATGAGTGAAGCAGGAATAGACTCAGGCATTGTTGCTCAGCTGAATGACATCCCTCGATTACTTTCCGAGATGTGTTGTGGAGTGCCTCGTAAGATTGTAGATGTAGCTACTCAGATGTGCGGCATTCACGACATCCGTGAATGGAAGCATAAGCTTAATGTTGGGATTAAAAATGGAACTTCTTTGGAGGTTATTGCTGATGATGAGTTTGGGAGGCACTGACATAAAAAGAGCAGAAAGTTTTACATATCATGGAAATCAATTTTGACTTTTAAGGTACCAGCATAGGGTTAAGTAAACTTATTTCTAGGTAGAGTTTCTTATTTTTCTATTTGATCCGTGTTCATGTTGTATGTGTTTTCCTGGCAATAACTCAGTATATAGCTGAAGTTTCTAACTAATATTACTCAGCACTTTAAATTTCAGTGGCTTGTTTATTTGCAAGCTCTAGTTGGAGGTTTTTCATAATTATTCTCAATATCACATTTTATCAAGTGAGTGCATTTTATGTTTTGGGATATAATGGAATAAAGCAAAATGGCTCATAAAACTGTTTGTGCTTCTTATTCTGTGAAGTAGCAGTCAATCGGTGCGATTCTTAAAACAGTTTCATTTTGGGTCATCCGTTCACAGCCTCTCTATGTTTCAATAGGGGTAAGGCTTGCGTACATCCGACCCCCCCTTACCCCGCCTTATGGTGGGAGCTTTTAAGGCACTGGGGTAAAGATGTTGATGTTGATGTTTTATCAATCTAGAGCTAATGATCCTACTGCCTAAAGTATATATTGTTCTCCGAAATAATATCCTAACACTATCATTCTCTAATACGCAGTTCCTTCTGCCGTGATCTAAGTTCTTATGGATGTAATTATCCGTATCAAGTTACAGTTCTGAGATTTCTATAATTCACCATTATGATTATGTTACTGTAGAGAGGAGGTGATCCACTGTTATATGTAAGATATCTTCTGTGTGACTTTTCTTTGCTGTGACCTTTCCTTATATATGCCCCCTTGTTATATCTTTGATGCTGGAGCATTATCCTTTCACCCTGTAGGTTTGCTCCTTACCGCTGATATTTGCTTATAGAATCAAGGAGGCCTCAAACGGCTAGTTATTGTTCTTTCTATTCAAAAATTTAAGTTCATATGCATTTGTCATGCATCTCGAATGTTATCTTCCGTGTGTAGCTGCTTTCATTCTATACATTGAGCTAGGAAACAGCAATCTCAGCTGTTAACCTTGTTAAACACCTTCCCCTCCTTACTATTCATTTCTGTAGATTTATACAGTAGCTCTCTTACCCTGTTCTCCCCTGATCTGAGCTTGGCCACGTAGCGCCTATTTCTCGTCCATTTATTCGTCTTCACTTGTCCGAAGCTTCCCTCCCTCTATATTCTTTCTCTCTCCCCAAATGCTTCTGAAGTGCAGGATCATGGATCGTCCCTCTTCTTGTCAAATCACTATTATAACTGCAGCAAGGTAATTACTTTTTCCATTTTTCTTCGGATTTTATTTGTAGAAGGGAGAGCTTCCCATGTTGTTAGTTTCCCTGACTGAGTTTTCAGTCTTATGCCCATGTTTCGTCTGGAATTTTCTTTTTGTTCTAACCAAATTTAGTGATCCAGTACGGAATTAATGGTGTTTTCTAGTTTTGTTGGGTTTCTGGGGTTTGTGTCTGACTCTTATTATTATTATTAATCAGTGATCCGTGGTTTCTACTAGTGATCTTATTTTTAGTTTTGTGTAGTTTGTAACTGATTAATTTGTGTTAATTTTCTGATGATCAGGCTTCACAAAGGATGCGGTTTATGAAGCAACTCAGGTTTAGATGGAGAAACTTGCTGTTGATGCTTTTTAGTTCTGAGATTTCTATAATTCAAGATGCTGTTGCCATGGCAGTGGAGTGTGATCTCTCCGGCATTCTTAACTCCACGTTAAGGGCGAGGAAACTGTCCCAGGCTCTCCTAAATTGCGGCAAATTTGTCATGTTCTTAGATGCTGTCCCCAGTGGAGATTTCTCTCTAGAACAGATTGGGATTCCAGGTGCTTCTCATGGGAGTTGCTGCAAGCTGGTAGTTACTACCTGCTCTCCGTTAGCCTGTGAATCGTTGTATGATGCTAGGGCTGTTCAAGTCAACCCTCTTTCAGAAAAGGAGGCGCTTCAGTTGTTCATGAGTGAAGCAGGAATAGACTCGGGTGATGTTGCTCAGCTGAATGACATCCCTCAGTTACTTTCCGAGATGTGTGGTGGAGTGCCTCGTAAGATTGTAGACATAGCTACTCAGATGTACGGCATTCACGACATCCGTGAATGGAAGCATAAGCTTAATGTTGGGATTAAAAATGGAACTTCTTTGGAGGTTATTGCTGATGATGAGCTTGGGAGGTGCTGACATAATATAGAGCAGAAATTTTTTAAAAATCATGGTAATCAGTTTAGAGGTACCGCCATAAAGTTTCATGTTTTTCTTTTTGATCCATGTACATGTATTTTTTTTTTTTTTTTTGGCTAATAACCAGTATAGTATTGAAGTTTCTTACTAATATTACTCGGTCTTCTAAGCTGAATTTGGATTATCAACTTTTTATTTGCACCTTACAACTGATATTTTCTGATGGAAGCAAGAATGTCTCAGTCTGCTAGTTTTTATTGTCTTTCTATTCAAAGAATAAGTTCATTCATACTGCTTTTATCACGCACCTCGAGTGCTATTTTACCCAGTTTAGCTGCTTTCATTTTGTAAGTTGAGCTAGGAAGCTAATCTCATATTTCTAAATGTGTCAAGTTATGCTGGGTTTCTATACGTCCTTCATTTCTCAATTGCAATGTCACTTGCATCAAGTATTAACGTGAAACTAAACACTCTGTGTATGTGGTTGTTTCTTCAAATACTCCAATGCACATTAAACTTTCAATCAACTTTAAATGCTGATGCTGGAGACTCAAGAATGTCCATTGCATATTGATTCTGATAGTAGTTAGTAGTCGGTAAAAAATCGTAACTTATTTATTTTTGGTGGTTTCAGTAGCACATATTTGTAAATTGTGGCTTGCGCAATTTGCAAGGTTTGCTTGGTTTCTAGTCTTAAGGTTTTTCCTGAAACTGTCAGCATCTTTGAAGTGCTAAGAGTTGTAAGTTTCGTATTCCATCTATTATTATTATTACTCAGCGAACATATAAACAGGGTGGAGGGTCACTGCTAGAATGCTTTTCCTTCTGGCTTCTTGCTTGATAAAGCTTTGTTGTTAAAAGTAACTATGTGAACTTCAATGATGCCTAGACAGTATGAGTCCAACTGTCTGATAGTTTTCTTTGTAGAGTATATAACTGTGGAAGTTGTTCTTTGTTGATCCTGGTTCAGTTTGTCATCAGCACAATTCCGGAAACTCAAGTACTTCAGTGCCCTGATCAGTCCATGGAGGCACATACTATTTTAATAGGTTGGTCTTAGGGGATTCTTCTACAGTACCTATTTGAGAACTGTGTTATTGAACTCTGACCGTCTGGTATCTATTTATTGACTTTGCAGAAGAAGTTTCTGATTTTCATTAGTTCTTGTATCAAAGCATCAAAGGTTGTCATCTGATGGACACATCATCTTTCTAGATTCATGAGAGGAGCTATCCGAAATCCTGGTAAGCCCCATTATAGTAGTCCACAGCTGGGCAAGCTAATTTCTACTAACAAAAATGGAATCTAACCTGGTTTTTGGAATAGCTTTTAGCAACTAAATTGCACCATTTCATGATTCATCGTAGTTGTTTCGTAATATTCGTATATGAGACATCTTGAGTTCTTGGCCATATTGCAAAGATATTTGAAACAGTTTATTAATCCGTGGTGATTTAGCTTGCTTGTGGTACCAGTAGGCAAGACCCAAGTTACTTATTTCATCCCTGGATGAGATTATTTATTCTTCAGAGACGAAAACAGTAAGCCATCTTGAACAGTCTAAATGTGCTGAAATGAACCATCTAATTGTCTACTCATAGCTGTCCAATTGAACCCTCCCCCCTCCTCGCTCAATGATGGGAGGTTCATTGAATCAATTGATCCCTGATAATTCACGTGACAAAAAAAAATCAGAGGTAAGCTAGAATGATAGCATCTCATACTCTTTTGGTAATTTCAGGTTTTTCTTTGTAAATAATCAGGTTCAGGCATTTGTAATGTAGGTAGTTAGTTTCACTGTGTTGCAATTGTTATCCTGACCACATCTCCATGACTTTTCCAAATTTTCTAAGATAGTGTTTGGAAACAACAATTTAAAAATTTGTAATCATTTCAATTCTATCATTTGAGAATGTGGAATTTAAATATAAATCAAATGTTTGGGGAGGATGGGATTTCAAAATGACACCTCTTGTGGTGTCATTTGTTTTTGGCCTAATTGGCATTGAAACAAATTCCAAAGGATTTGACACAAATCCAAATTCTCCAATTCTTGAGTTCCCAAACATGGGATTTGTGTCAAATTTGGATTTGAGAATCAAATCCTTGTTTTCAAACGCACTCTAAGTGAGATCTGTAGCAATTCACAAGCGTGCCTGCAAGAGTTAGGGGAGGATTTACAGGGGTTCACACAATTATCACGACTCTTTCGGAAAAAAAAAAAAATTTGTTCTAGTTTGACAATGTCCTTTCTGCTAGTTTAGGATTGAGAAAATTTGGAAAAGTCTTGAAGATGTGGTCAGGATAACAATTGCAACACAGTGCAACTAACTACCTACATTACAAATGCCTTAACCTGATTATTTGTGAAAATTGTGGGTGGGTTTGAGATTGTCGGTTTAAGCTAACTAGTACGACTGTAGAAGTTTAACCATTGAGTGGAGGAGTTTTGCACGGTCACTAGCCGCCGTCCAAGGTCGTCGCCGGAGGAAACCGGTGTCGGTAAATGCCGGTGGATGGTGAAGGTGGGGTGGAAGGGTGGGCTGGAGTAGGGGAGGTGGGAAGAGAGAAATTTTTTTTTTTTTCTTTTTTTTTTCAATTTTTGTTTTCTGTCGTTTTTTATTGTTTAATTTGATCCATTAGATTGTATGAAATTGAAGGCTACGATTGCTTGCTTTATTTTATTATAAAATGCCAATTCGGAATTCCAAATTTTATGTTTTCACAAACATATGATATAGAATATAACAATTTCAAATGATGGATTGATGGGGTTAGATTTTTTTTTTATTCCTTTGAATTCCCGTTTTAAAATTCTTCATCCATTCTTTTTTTTCAACGTTGTTGCCATTTTTAATTGGGGATCCTACTTTCAGTTCTTATAATAGTTGTCGACTACCCTATCCCTTTGTTGGTGGAGGAGATCCCCATTTAAATCCTTAGGTCTAAAGACCTGAGTTACAATATTACCCCAGTGCCTCAAAGGCTCCCGCCATAAGGCGGGGGTAAGGGGGGTCTGGTATATGCAAGCCTTACCCCTACGCTGAAAACATAGAGCTTCTTGGCTAACATTATTTTATTGGCTCTTTAAATCTTACGGAATATTTCGTTTGAGTTGAGTCTCCTTAGTCTCTCTTGAACCTAAGATTGAGACATAGGTAGGTTATAGTTATATGCTCCAAGGTAGGACGCGAATGAGAGTGTTCCGGAGCTGCTTAGCTTCTGTTGGCTTGATCAATATGACCAGCTAGGGAGTCATGGGGCAGGGTTTTACCCACAGTGCCTCCATACGTGAGAAAAAGTATTTTCATATCTTTGTTGCACTGGCTTCTGATGAAAGTCTGAATACCTGGTTCAATGTTTTTGTGCAGTAAAAATGTCAAATATGATGCATGTCTTTTCTATTTGCGCATTAATAACCCTCTTTCCTCTCTTGCCCGTGAAAGAATCACTTGTGTCCGTGAAAACTTATCTTTGAATAAATTGGAGATGATAAGAAGAGAAAGTGAGGGTATGACTTGTACATCTTGATCACTCAAGCTCATGGGCTTTGGGAGGAAGGGTTTCACAGCGGAAAAGGCAAGCTCGTGAAGATAGAGGCAGCTCCCATGTTCAAGGGTGTATTGGTGCATTGCATGCGCATGACAGGAAGGCTTGTTTGTGTTCAGGCAATGGCTTGGTTCCCAGGCTAGACAATCATACTCCAAGCCGTGGTAGGCATATACCAGTCCACGATTTAATTGGCCAACTAGCTGCTCATACTAGGACAGAGTTCCAGGCTCTATTGTTGGATCACAAGGTTAAGATGATTGCAATTCACGGGGGAACGGGGATTGGTTACACCATGTTGATGAAGCACATATATAATGATGCTCTGGAATCAAGTGAGATGTTTGATCATGCTTTCTTCTGGGTTACCTGCCCTGTCCAGTTCAGCATCAAGGATTTTCAAGATGCTGTTGCCATGGCAGTAAAGTGTGATCTCTCCGGCATTCTTGACTCCACATTAAGGGCAAGAAAACTGTCTGAGGCTCTCCTAGATCGAGACAAAGTTATGATGTTCTTAGATGCTGTCCCCAAAGGAATTTTGTCCCCAGAACAGATTGGGATTCCAGGTGCTTCTCAAAGGAGTTGCTGCAAGCTGGTAGTTACTAGCTGCTCTCCCTTAGCTTGTGAACCCGTGTATGATTCTAGGGCAGTTCAACTCAACCCTCTTCCAGAAAAGAAGGCGCTTCAGTACTTCATGAGTGAAGCAGGAATAGACTTGGGCCGTGTTGCTGAGCTGAATGCCCTCAGTTACTTTCCGCCTCGTACAATTGTAGAGATAGCTATTCAGATGTGCGGCATTTGCGACATCCATGAAGGGAAACATAAGCTGAATGTTGGGATTGAAAAAGGAACTTCATTGGAGGTTATTGCTGATGATGAGCTTAGGAGGCTCTGACACGAGCAAAAAGTTCTAAATTTCATGGAGATCAGTTTTGAGGTACTACCATAAAGTTTCATGTTTTTCTTTTGATCCATGTATGTATTCTTTTGGCAAATAACCCAGTATATTACTGAAGTTTCTTGCTAATATTGCTCAAGTATTCTAATTTTCCCCCCCTCCCCCTCAACTGTTTCTTTGAACATTGAGCCTCAACATAAATTTCTACTTGTGCAGCTGCAGCGGGATTTGAAAAAGGAATTGATCGTGATTTTGAACCTGTTCTTTTGTAATTTCGCCATTAAGAAAACTTCGCTTAAAGCTGCTTTATACTGGTATGAGTTGAAGCTGAATTTGGATGATCAACTTTTTATACAAGACCATCCATTTTTTGACAATACGTGGTTGGAGGTTTCTCGTAATCATTCTCATATTACATTCTATCAATTGAGTTTTCTCTTTCTTTTCCGGTTCATAGTAAACTTTTTATGTTTTTTCTGATCTAGACTAGTTATCCTACATTGTTCCTTCTCCTCTGACATAAGTACTGTTTCTCATTGATGCAATTTCCTTTATCAAGTCATAGTACTGACATGGAGTTTGCCATAAAACAGGTACTTCAAACTGAGTATGAACTCTGCAATTGTGTCTTTCATAGTTGTAGAAGCTCGATTCTGATGTCTGTCATAGTTGTTTTCCAAACAATTTGGCTTTGTTGCCCTTCTTAAGTTTGGTTACTGAGTAACAGAGGGCAAGAAGGATGCAATCAAGCTCTTGAAGCTGCTTGAAATATTCGCAATGCTGGACAAGCTAAGAGTCGACTTCAACATGTTCTTCAGCTCGAAAGCATGTTCCGAAATACAAATCTTATCAGGAATTTCATAAAGAGGGTGGTTCATGGCGCATGTGAGATATTCAAGGAATTCTCACTTCGAGTTGAGCTCCAGAGGAGCAACATGGTCCCTCCTCCTGGGGATGGCAGTGTCCCTCCTATGGTCACTTTTGTCACTAATTACTGTATTATGCTCCTGGATGACGATGATTACAGGCCTATCCTCGCGCAGGTTCTGTCAATCAATCAGATTTGGAGTCAGACCAAATCCCACAACGGTCTTCTACAGGAAGAACTCCGAAAAATAGTTGAAGTAATGGAGATCAACCTAGAGACATGGGCTAAGACATTTGAGGACACTGCATTATCACACTTTTTCCTGATGAACAATTACAATTACCTGCAGGAACTTTTTCAGGAATCGGCTTTTGGTGGCCTTATGGGCGACAACTGGCTAAAAGGGTATGAGCAGAAAATGGAAATGTACACAGAAGCATACCTTAAACAAAGCTGGGGAAAACTAGCACCAATTCTAAGTGAGGAAGACTTGCTATTATTCTTCCCTCGGGGAACAACAACCCAAGAACTGGTTAAGAGAAGGCTTCGAGAATTCAATAATGGACTCGAAGACATGTATAGACAGCAGTCCGAATGGGTTGTTTTGGATAACGGGTTGAGAGAGAGAGGGGATGCCAACTTGCCAGAAAATGGGTGGTATCTTCACAACTTTTCAGAAAATGGGTCAAGTGCCGGTAAAATACTCTGTAGGAAGCTTAGATGTTATGCTTAGCTCTTTGTTTCACCCTAAGAATACTAGATTACGCGTAGGAACAGCAGTTCTAAATCCGTGTTGATTGGAAAACTACGAACTGCTGTCTTGAGTCATTTTCGAGTTGCTCCGATCAGTACTTAATCAGCTTTACTGTTGTAATGTATACTCAAACTAGTTTGCATTTTCTAACACTGTACATGAGTTTTAGGAATTCAAACGTCTCCGTTTTCGACACTGTCTGTGATTGCACAATTTTATTAGAAGACATATACTACAGGTTTGTGCAAAGCACCACATATGAGGAGACTTAATTAGAAGATTTTATATTGATTTTCCACTCCTTTAAAGTTTTGATCAATTGATCAACCTTCTTAGAAGACGAACCATTTGGCTCTACCGCCTTTCTAGCCATTTCTCCGATTTCTTTAGCCCTTTGTCTAGCTAGTTTTCCACTCTCTCCGCCCATCAACTCCTTCACTCCACTACTAATGGCTTTGCACCCAAACCTCACATTCTCAATTTTCACCTCGTCGAGATTTGGATCGATGGCTAACCCTACCTTCAAAATGTGAACTAGTAATTTTTCGTTGAGGGGTTGTTCCGCACCCATGGGCCAAGTTAACAATGGTACACCCATAGACAAGCTCTCTAATACCGAGTTCCAACCACAGTGACTTAAAAACCCACTTACAGCAGGGTGGGCTAGTACACTCCTTTGATCTACCCACTCTCTTATAACCAACCCTTTCCCTTTCACACGTTCCTCCCACCCCTCCGGTGGTGTCCAATTACTCGAACGGACGACCCAAATGAACCGGTGACCCGCTATCTCTAATCCCAAGGCAAGCTCATCCAATTGGACGTTTGATACGAAGGATTGAGTCCCAAACGATATGTATATGACACTCTCTTGTTGATCATCTAACCAACTTTGGTAAGAATCACATGGTTTACTAGCGTGATCAACACACTTAACACTTGAACATTTTGATTTGCTACCATGTGTAAGACATGCTTCACTCCTTTCTTGGTCATATAGTAAAAGAGGGCCCACACACCATGCTTTAACATTTCTCCCATATGCATCCTCGATGGCTCTTACAAACTCACCTTCGAGCTCCTCAAAACTATTGAAAAGTATTCCCCAACAATATTTGGAACCCGCATCATTAATGCCAGTTTCTTTAAGGAACTTAATGTTAAAGTCGTTGTCGTGCTCTAACCCGGGAAAATCGTCGAGTACCAAGGTGAAAGGGCACTCCAATTTTGGAAGTGTCTTCAACTTCCCGTCGTTGCACAAACTTATCCGACACTCAACATTTGTGTGCACGATGTAAGAAATGGCCGTCGATAAAACTCCCAATCCATGAAATAGTATACCGGGAATATTTAAGGAGGAGCAAATAGGTATAGCCCACCCTAGGAAAAAATCACATATTACACATAAAGGATACCCTTCTTTTTCCAACACTTTCTTGAGATAACACTCAAAGGGCTCCTTTAACTTAAGAACTGCTCTTAAGAATGAAACATGTTGGTCCCCAGAGGCCAAATCTTTAGTATTCTCGCAACCTGCGTCTAAATCATCAACCACAGGAAATGGTATAACATGAGTTGAAATGCTCGAGAAATTGGTGACTACTAAAGAAACTTGTTTAACATTCGAAGGTGTAGTGATGATGGTCACTTTCACGCCTCTACGCGAAAGAACCTTGGCGAAGTCTAGTAAAGGGAGGGTATGACCTTGAGCCATGAAGGGGAAGATAATAATATGAGGGGGAGGATTAATGCTACCCATTGTTTAAAACAACCTATATTTTTTTGTGGAAGTTCTCTTGCAAAACTTGTATGTTATATAGCACATCAAAACTTTGTCACCTTTCATTAAATGTAACACAAATATGTGAATATATTCAAACCAGATCAAAATTATCAAAATAACAATCAATGAATTTAGTCTATTTATAGTTTTTAATTCGTCTAAGTGCAATTAATATATCAATATATTCAATTCAGATTTAATCAAATCAATTCAGTTCAATTCAAATCAAATCAGATCAGAAAAATACAGTCCAATCACATAGGACCTAAATGGCTTTAACCTTCAAGGATGATAAGGACATACCATGGCGCAATGAATAACGAGTTAACGACAATGGGACAACCTGCATAAGGCCTCGTGGCCGTGGGACTGAAGTCACTGAAGACTGAATGCTTCATGCACAGTTGGTTTTTTCATCAGGTTTATATTCCAGTCTAAATAATGATGTGCATTTAACTGAGCAAAGGGGAACCATACAAATAATGGAGTATTTAATATTACACTTTGTATATGGGCTTAGCCCAATAATACAAGAGCAACAATGCAACATCAATAATAATTGAGAGCTCGGAAAATTGACGTGGTCTCTTCGAGTTATGCACATTTGCATGCATAGTGTCCCTAGTCCCTACCTTTGAAACTACTATCCTGTGTTGTCTCTGATATCTTAGCATGTAACGACACATGGTGTCCCTCATCATTATCCTTTAGAGGAGAAATTAGTATAGAAATTAGTTTTAATTACATTCCCAATTTAAAATAAAACTTAAAAAATCCAAAAAAAAAAAAAAATTTAAACAAAAAATATGAAATATAAAAAAAAAATGATCATTTTTTTTTAAAATTAGTTCACAAAAACTGTCATATTGTACTAACAATGCGTGCGACTAGATACCACAAGTCTAACCTAAATAGCCTTAAGAATGATAAGGACATATAGCTATAAACTGGGAGAATTAAGGAGCAGTAAATAACAATGGGACTCTGTGTTTCTCCAAACCTAACATCTGCGTCCCAACAACCTGCATTTAGACCTCTGATTAAGCTCGATCAATCACAACATCGTTGAGCATGTAGCACGCATGAGGTATACGCAATGGACCCATAAATTAGCACACACATCCGTCATCAATTGCAGTTCAATGTGCATGCGAAGTTTTACTAAGATGGAAATATTTTTTTGGGATAAACTTTTGGTTGAAATGATTTCTACGCTTATCATCCAAAAATCGTGTCTAACAACAAACCCTGAGTAATTTTGGGGACTAAAATGCTCAGTTGGTGACTCCATCAGATTCATATATCAGCCAGAAAACAATGATGTGCATTGAACTGAGCATAGGTGAACTATACAATCAAATAACAAGAGCAGCAAAACTGTAGTTATTGTGTGTAATCTGAGTTTCAAAACCTACCTGATTATGCTATATTTCTCTCCAAAAAGGCGTTGCTAATTTCGACCAAACTAAAATCCCGGCAATGCTGATAGATCTGCAATCCCCTTTGGGAGGTCTGCGATTTTCTGGAGCAGCGCGAGCCTATTATTCCTAATCTGCTCATTTTCCTGCAAAAAATGAGGTATATGCTATCAGCCCTTTGATTATTGCACAAGAAAAATTGTATGAAGTCTGTAGATGTGAATAGGAGCGTACCACCATTACGAATACATTATCGAAGAAATCAGCAAGCGGCTGTACTAGTTCTGAAGACGCTTGAACAAACTCGTCTATTTCAATATCTGTTCAGGGAATGTAGACAAAAAGATATAGAGTAAGCATGTCATTGAAGGGATAGATATTAGCTCATTGTACTAGAACTAGTGTTGCATGCAGCTCAAGCAATACTTTGTGGGGGGATATAGAATTGAGAAGGCATTTTTCGTTGAGCTTTACTGACAGTAGACACTAGACAGTTATTAAACCATCAAAAAGGAATGGCACGAAAAGATGCCTTAAGAAAGTGAGGACGCCGAAAACCACGATTACCAGTACGAACTTTGCTGTTTACTGACAAGAATGCGTTCCATAAAGCTCTCTCCTCTTCGGAGTCAAAAACAGCTTCATGTACCTATGGAGTATAACTTAAAAATCAGTAAACCATTGGTTGTGAGAAGGAAAACATTCAAGAGTATCACCAAGAGAATGTAAAAGATTCAAAGAGGTCCTTAGAATACCTATAAATTAATATGATTCAGATGAGAAACATAGTACATATTACGAAAACTGGAGTCAACAGACTTTCATCTTTTTTGACGGGACTTTCATCTAAGGCTCACATATTACCACTAAATTTTTTTTTTTGGATTTCGCCAGGAAAAGAATTATGCTGAGGTTATGATGGGGTAATGAACTACTGAAATCAAAGGGCTTGCTGTGTCTTTTTTTTTTCTTTCTAGAAAGGCCCTAGATTCGACTCTATAATCATATATGAGATGTCCATGTTCCACCATCGCTTCCATTGAGCCGAAATATCAAAGTAGTTGTTAAGGAATTATTTAGTATTTCATTTTCTCATGCATGCATAAAGCTCCATCATGCAGTAAACATCAAAGCTAAATTTATCATACAGCAATTTTGAGACACTACCTACCCCCCCCCCCCCCCCTCTTCTGGGATAAGGAAAGCAATAGGAAACAAAACATTAAAAGCCAAGAGATTGCATGACTCGGGAGCTGGATTAGTAATTACCTCCGCATTGACATCAGCGTTCTTCCCTCGGACAATCCTAGTTGGCCGGGAGTATGCTTCTATTACCTTTGGTAGAAGCTCACCTTTGATCAGCATTTCCATCTGAGAATGAAAATTTTAACCTCTGAGATGGTAGTAATGTAATCAAAACAAGAAAAAAAGAAAGTTCATCTAACAGAAGTACCACCAGGTCGAGAAGGGTTAAAGATGCAGACAGGATCCTCAAAAGTTTTACAGACAACCAGCAAAAGATTTTACTACTCTTGATTCCAGAACATGTTGGTACATGATCCTTAAACCCGTAATTTTAAGTAGCACAAGGCCTTAAATGTCACAAACCAGGCACATCACGCAAGTTAGTGTGAAAATTAAGGGAGGGCGTGGGAGACAAGTATAGCGATATGGTCTAGGGTTCCTACATGCCAATATATGTCCTAAGTTCCTCTCGTGTCCCAGATGTCAGAAATAAGTCAATGGCTTAGCACAAGATTTCTTAAATCATATTGAACTCAAAGGCAATTGATCTTTCAAAAAGGACATAGATGCAATAAGAATTTCGAGACTATTAACTCTGATAGAACACACCTTCACTGCAGATTTGGCTGCCAAACATGGCCAATTAGCACGTTCCAATAGAACTGATCGGACAACTTCTGGGTTCAAGCCCTTGTCAACCTGCCCACCAGATTTGCACTCAGCATGAGCAACACATAAGTTTCACTCAAATACTACCAAATAAAAGCCATCTCTAAATAAGAAGCTTGAAGTATATGAGCTCGGTACCACTCAATCTAAACAAACTGGAAATAGCTTTCCACAATTAATGTTAACACTGTTATAGTGTTATGTCCTTCCTGTTTATCCTACCAAATTTACTTTTATAACACAGATAAGTTTGCGAATAGCTGATTACTTATCCCGATAAAAACAAAAAGGCTCACTAAACTGTATGAGCTATTGTTTCTTATATTTCAGAGTAGCAATCAAGCAATGCAATTTTCATTTTGGATCATTCGGAAACAATCTCTGTGTTCTCAATCTAAGGGTGCGTACCTCCGATCCCCCTCACAATCGCATGGGCGGGAGCCTTTGAGGCACTAGGGTAAAATTGTTGTCGTAATGCTCAATCTAGCCATGTGCATAAATCCCTTTCATTAACCAAAATAATTGGGAGGATGAACCCACGAGCTCTATGCCAATGGGCTTAACTCTGAAACAAGGTAAAGCTCATTTCTTATACTAAGTTTATGTCAGGCCTCTCTATATTGTCCTGGGTGATGGATCAATGTAATGGTTTTAGTGGAAGAGATAGGCTGTTTAATTTCCAGCATTAAGCTTCATCCTTCAGAAAAGGAAAGATATTGAGCAAACTGAGCACAAAATTTACTTTTGCTGAAGTGTGTTGTCTTACTACTGCTTTCAATTAAGAACAAATTACAATATGACATCCCTAAATATTATATCCATATACTTACTATATAGCAGTGTAGATCTTCTGTTCCGTTATATGTACAAGTACAACTCTATGTACCACACCAATGAGATTTTAGCAACCCATAATCTTATTAGAAATTACATTACTCTAAATATTTGTTGGATTGCTAAAATCTCATTGGTGTGGTACATAGGTTCATCTAATGAGACAGAAGATCTGCTCTGTAGTCTCATTCTCATATCTACAACGTTAACTTTTCTCAGTGCATAAATTTTTTGTAAGGACTAAGTGGAGTAGTGGAAAATTCATTATGCAAGTGGAAAGCGAATATAAAGGGCAAGAAGAATAAAAACTGTGATAACGAGAGGGAATTGTGTTGAATAGGTACAGGCAAGCTCTCACATTGGTGGAAACTCCATCTGCCTTATCTTTCCTGATGTAATAAGATAGCCTTAAGGTGACAATGTGTTTTTAACCCTACGCAAGAATGGACCGTGTCTAGAGTTTAACGAGTGAGCTAACGAAAGTAATAAAAGCAGTCGTTGCGATTGAAATACAAACCAGATACTGCTCCAGCCTCCGAGTAACAAATTGATGCGCCTGCAGAAAGAATTCAGTCAGATTTACAGACAAGTCAGAAAGATTCAAAGGGCTCAACTACTTGATAATGAATGGGAATCAGACATGAAATGGGAAATTAAAGGCACAACTCTGAACCATACTGCAATCAAATATAAACTCCAAATAAAATCTCTAACAAGCTCCTCAGTGTACTAACTACTGTATGCAGTCAAGGTTTACAGCCTCACATACATCTACACTAATCTTTTGGTGGTCGAGAATCGTCATGATAGAATATTGCAAACACTAACCATCATGAGTCAACATTGAAAACTCTTAGCTGACTATTCTTACATCATCTAAAACGTGGCCCTCCACTCTAAGCGGTTGAATTTCAGCAGCGAGCTCGAGAGCCCATCTTAAGTCCAAGTTTTTATCGTTCTCCACCAACAGTTGTACCTGTACCTTACTCGAGTGAGAAAAAGATGATATTGATGCAGCATAACTAAGAAGTGGAGAAAGATTCACGTCCTTACAAGGCCATAAGAGATCCTCCGCAAACCAAATGGGTCATTGGAAGAACTAGGCTGACAACCTGCCGCAAATAATCCAACAAGGCTATCCAATCTACATTACAAAAGCAACAGGGTGATAAAATGCTACCACGGCAATTTAAATCAAGACGCTCATATAACTTAGAAAAGGACCTGTCAGCTACTGCGAGAACATTGCCAGCATCGGTCTCAGGAAGTATGTCTCCAGAATGTCTAGGAAGTGTAATCTCAAATAATGCGTCAGCGATCTGCCAAAATTACCACAAACATGAGAAGTTCCAATTGGAGAGAATTAAATAAAAGGAGCTATGCAAGTCAACTTAATAGAATTAACAAACAGAGGCAAGTAACAACTGGCAAATTTATAGATGCTCGCGTTAAAGTTGATGGAAGAAAAAAATACGAAGAGAATTGGCATATGACAAGTGTACCAAGTAACTGTCCAGATATAAATCAGAAGCACCTCTCTTTCTCAGAGAGTTTATCAATTTGGAATATAATGGAATAATGCGAGTTATCTTACTAACTATTTGAGTTCTTATATTATGAAGTAGCAGTCAGTCAATGCAATTTTCATTATAGGTCATCTAAAGATAGTTTCTCGATGTTTTTGAACATAAAGGTGAGCCTGCATTCATCCACTCCCCACACCATGACTTGCCTTGCATAAGTGGGGCTGTGGGAGTCTTCGCACTGGGGTAGTGTGGTCTTAAGTAAGAGAGTATACCACCAATACCTGTCTTACTCTAAAAATCAGTCAAAATCAAGAGTATTGTCATAAAAAAAAGCAGCCGAAAATGCTATAGCGAAAAAGCAATAGAATACGTCGGGGTATAGATCAAAAGTTGAAACCTGCTGCGAATAGCCATCTCTGAGTGCATAATGGCGGGCCATTATTCCTGACAGGGAAGTGAATTCAGTGACAACGGCAGTGGCAAGGTCTGACATGGCAAGGGATGCAGCATCCTCAACAGTCTGGAGTTGTTCGTGTTTGAGACCCATGGAAGGGGCTAATTTGGGAGCTATAGTCTCAACACGTTTCATTTTGTCCAGAATAGGTCCAAGTTTTTCCTGCTCAGACAAGGAGTAATATATATATAAAAAAAAATCGGGAGAGTGGAAAATATGAAACCAAAACAAAAAACAATGGTAAAAGATGCTTGGTACAAATATGTTGGAGAACCCCATATTTGCACATCTGACAGAATATTTCCATATTAGCAATATGCATTTGGAGTAACTCATACAATGGAATCCAAGAAAACAAACAAAAAATTCTCTAGAACAGTAGAACGAGAAGAGGGGCGGGGGGAGGGGTACTCGTTTCATCGAGTAGATCGGAAACAGATTAAATAAGTAATTTCAATAGAAAAAATGAACAGCATTCATTAAATAATATATACGAATAATCTACTTTCCTTCACGCCCTGGAATCCACCCCAATTGTCCAGAAGTGCAGATTGCTACCAATCCCACAGAGCACTAATACTGGCATACAGCCCTGGAAATGCTCCAAGTCAAACATCACTGAGTATGATCCTCATTATGGCAATTGTCAGTGAGCCCAACTGCCAAGATACAATCCCCACCATCCAGGCTGCCCTTTTTTTTCCACAACCTTTTAGTTAAAAGACAACCCAGATCTCCAGCAACCAGTGTGTTAAAGGAGTGGCTTTCAGCCTTCAAACTATTTTGAACGCTAAGGAAGACTTTCCATGTTTCAGATTACCATTTATGGCAGGACCACCATCCATATTACTGATATAAGCAATTTAAAATGTACTATATATTGGTTTTCCACTAACCCTTGGAATTGAGGTCATTAAAGAGTAGCCTTCTAAAACCATTTTAGGATATGCACCAAGAGAAAAGATCCTAGAAAGACTGCTCAGGGATAATAGAACAACAATATCTTTACCCCAGTGCCTTAAAGGCTCCCGCCATAAGGCAGGGTAAGGAGGGGTCGGATGCACACAAGCCTTACCCCTATTCAAACATAGAGGGTGCACACGGATGACCAAAAATGAAAATTGCTTCGAGAATCGCGCCGACTGACTGCTACTTCCCAAAATAAGAAACACATACAGTTTTCTGAGCCATTTTGTTTTATTCCATTATATCCCAAAGCCAAAAGAATAACTAGTCTTTGGCTCCATTGGAAAAGGAAAAACTCAGGGATAATAGAAAAGAAAAGAAAAAAAGGAAAGAAAGAAAAGAAAAACATTACAGCCAAAGCCAACTGAAAAGCACTCAGATTTGTGAAGCTCAATTAAGTCATATACCATCGGAAACCAATTCAAGAATAGTTATTCAAGGTGCAGATACAAAGTCATTGGCGGGTGGAACTAGGTTCTAAATCCCTCAACACCAAAACAGCTCTTGTGGCTCCCTTCACACCAAAAAGATTAGGTGTTGAAGTTCTCATAAGACATCTCATTAAACTCCCGTCACACCATAAAAACAGATGAATACAGACTGGCCTAGAATCCAGGCTTGAGGTACAAAAATCAATAGACTCCTTATCAGATTAGCTACAAAACACCTCATCAAGCTCCATAATATTAGAAAAGCACAATACATCAACTTACTTGGAAAAGAATGCCACTTAATTGACCTCTAAACTCCGAAAGCTTCTTTCTTGTGTCTGTCTCATAGAAAAATTTTGCATCTTCATACCGTGCTCTGAGTTGAAATGAGGTTGTAACTCATCCATTCTTAGAATATGACAAAGAAAAAAAATTACGTGCAGGATTCAAGTAACAAAGGTGTACCTGAGAACTGCTTCATTCCCATTCCTCACAACATCAACGTTAATGTCCCCATTTGCCACCTAAATTTCAGACCACAAAGTGACTACATATACCACGTGGGAAACACAGCACAAATGCATGTCTAATTATCAGAGCAAGTTAATGTAACATATGCATCTCACCGCAATAAAATATGGCAACAATCCCCCCTCATTATCAGCAATCCCAAAGTACTTTTGATGCTTTTGCATAACCTGTGTAAGCAGAAGAGGAAAGTAGTTATAGTATCGCCCAATCCACTCTATATGAGATTATGATCACAATCCAAGATTATGAGTCCTATACTCGGAATAAGCATTGAGAGTTTTGTAGGCAGTAACAAACATTATATAATTCGTCCTAAAGAAATTCCACATACAATCAGTAAAATTTTGGACCCTCTACAGAGACTCGTTTTCTACAAAAACATGATGATTTTCTCCGGTTTTAAGTTGTTGCCTGGCCTTAACCTAACAAAGCCCAAGGTCTCTAAGATAGATTACTTCTCGAATACTTAAATTATAGCTCGTAATTCATGAAACAACAAGCCAGCTTTTCTCAAGTTTTGACAGGCAAATGTGGGACCACGATCCAATATTATTTAATAATATTTATCAAAAAAAAGTCGTGTACCTTATGACCTAAGGGGATGATATGAAAAGTTGTTGCCCAGAAATAAGGGGAAGTTCAATTGTATCAAACCAGGCACGAGTTTGATAATGTAGTGGATTCAGCGTTCAACCTTTCTGTAGAATGAATTATTAGCACCAGTCCTCTATACTAACCCTCGTTGACAACTTTCAATTGAATATTGTCTTTCAAATTTCTTGAGCTCGCCCATTACTCCATGGCTACATTAACCACACCATTACCACTTAAGTGCAAAAAAGGACCACACTGGCCTGACATCTACGAAATCTCACCCACAAATTAATTCGAACACTGTATCTGGATGACCAGCAAAAATACTTTAAAACATAGATGGCATCACTGCTAATCATGATGCGAACTGCCAATAACCAGCTGAAAAGAGAAGAGAAAGAAGGGACGACAGGAACAGATACCCAAAGTCCCAAACAATATTCTGCCTAAAAAGCAACTAATACTTTGAACATTGAAGAGTTAGTCTTTTAGAGTTGTTTCGAGGTAGCATAATGTGAAAGTCACCGAAATAGGAGAATAAGAGGACACACACACAGACCATAAAAATATTTCTTTTGCAAGCAAATTAGTTGTTTTATCCTTCCATTTTGGGAATAAAAATGAAAAGCTTACTAAAAATTAAGCCCCCTAATCTTATGCATTTAGATAGTCCAAAACCTCCTCACTAACTAATCCCATCATAAAATTAACAACTCTAATGCACACATAAAATTTAATTCTAGATAGTAAATACAATCCAATCTATACTGTGCTCCTCATTTCTGAAAAGACGACTATTTCTCTCATACCATAGCATGCGAATGGTAATCTTAAGCTACATTTGACCCATTTTGACCTCCAATGGGCCTATTCACTAAAGCTCAAAACCCCAACTTCACGAAAACAACTGAAATAATATCGAACACGAGGACGGGCCACCAGAAACTCTTTAGAAAACAGACAACATCATTCACGTACCATTGTCAGCAGATCCTTCGGAAGTATTAAGAAAGACTCGTCAAACTTCCCTAGTATAGGCATTGGTGCTTCAATTAGATTCAAAACCTAGAAACATGATCGGAAAGAAGCAATCTTCTGTTCAGTGATCATACACAAGGAAACCAACATTTCATAGATGAGACAATACATGGCTCATAAAGCACCTCATCCAGTAAACCACTTGGCAGAATAACTTTTCCACCAACGCTTTCCGCTAAGGCATTTGAACGCTCTAATATCATTCTCCTACGCTCCTAAAATTGCAAATAATTTGTTAATAGGGTATAAAAGAAACTGCTTCCCTCAAAGATTGAAACAAATTGACAACCAGGACTCAGATTGGCTGGACATTGCAGTACCTCGATATCTACAGATATTCCAGCACTCTGCAACACGGCAAGGTAGGATTCTGCAGTTTCCACCTAAAATGTAGCACCAGTGAACAAAAGGGACAGAAATAATTCAAAAAATGAAATGGAAGCATGCAAATACAGGGGCATGTATGCACAGAGAAATATCCATGTACACATGCCCCCAGTTGAGTTGACATCTTACCTACATCAGTTTTTGACAAAACAGAAATTTAGCCAACTATATCTGTTTAAAATTCAAAGCTCATTAGGCTCCATAGAACAGAGATGCATACCTTGACAGTTGCAAATGGTGTATTACGAAGTCCATAAGATAAATTTCCACTGCAAAAAAAGAGAATACAAAAATGTTGGCTTTATTAAAACATATTCAGCAGTAAACAACAGTACAATAAACCTGTTTAATAGTTGAAGTTGTTATCTGCTTTTGTGATACTTAAAAAGAGTCAAAGAAAACAAGTTGAAGCTGTTGTGGTGCAATTATTGGTTGACGATACCTATGGAGTAATAGTAATAACCATTTGTTATGAAATTATACAGAGGAATAGAGCATTGAAAATTAAAATTTTAATTAAACTCATACAAAAGAGCAATATGGTTAATTAAAGTCTTTGACAGAAGAAAACAGAACCAATGACAAAATACCATGCCCATTTTCAGACCTCTAAAATATTAAGTATCTTATAACAACTTGGAAGCACAGAGCCTCGCCTTTTTGTTATTGGCTGTAGATATAAAGAAGTCCATCTTGAAATGAAGCTGAAGACATATACAGGATTGAACATAATCACCTTGAAACTCCAGCGAAAGTAAATGGAATAACAGTATCACCATGGAGAGCCATAATCCAACGTATAGGCCTGCTAAAGACAGCCTACATGTTGATAAATATATCAAGTCGTCAAATGAACAATGCTTTTCATTCAAATATTTCAACTGCCAAATAGATGAGTATTAACAATTTCAGCATATAAACTCTAGGAAAAGACAAGTCCAGAAAGTCCAAAAGTAAACTCTAATTTAATAGCTATATTAACAAGTAAAAATAATGATCACAGACCAGCAACTCTAACATGATACTCAACAAATTTAAGTCTGAGAGAAATCATTGATTCAGCACAGATAATGTCACTCATTCCATAAAAATCTAGGAGACTATAAAAGCATCAAGAATGGAAGCTGAAGTGTTAGTATCACACTTTTGCAATTTCCAGCACACCTTTGGCAGACGGAATATGTCCTGTAAAACTCCTAAATGCATAAAGAAACTAAAAAAAACAAAAAATCAGAGAAAAACTATGGAAACATGTTGCGACCAAGCAGACCTATGAGGTGCCTTTCTCCTAATAGGTGTGTGACGTGTCAGCCCAATTGAGAGGATACTTAATAGATACTTTCGCGGTCGATCATTACGGTTAAAACTCTTGAGGTTTGGGAGGGAAGGTTGGGTTTGTCCTTTCGGAATCAGGGGCCCCTTATAAACCTATTACGCCAGGCTCGGAATGAATAAGTAGAAAAGAAATCTTGTGGCGTTGTGCTTCTGTGGCTACCTTATGGTTTCCACTTCTTATTGGAAAGAAACTCTCGAGTCTATCCGCATCTGGATTAACTTGTTATATAGGTTATTCAATGAAAAAGGCTCAATTACTTGGCCTATATATGGAAGAGTAAGTCTTGTGTGAGATAGTCTCGCACTAACTTATCGTGAGACCATCATTTTTATATAAATAGTGACCTCTTTTATGTTTTTAGTGACCATTATACTTCTTTTAGTAATTGTTTTAATATAATGTAAGATTAGAACGCCACGTATAAAATGAGTAAATGGGTTACTTTATAAAATAGCCAAATTTTATATTTCGTGACCCTCTTAAAACGCACCTGATGTGGATAAATCGTAAACTAACACGATCAATAAAAGAAATATAATGATCACAATGAATGTTAAACTGTTCACTTTTAAACCAACTAAAGTGGTCCCACAATAAATTGAAATGAGACCGTCGCATGTGAGACTTTGCCTTTATGGAAATAAACAGCAGCTATGTTTGTTTTTGAGAATTTACTTGTATGTCTTTTGAGGTATTTGGTTTAATCCAGAGATTGATAAAGGAAAGTACAGAAAAATTGGAGCAGTTTGTACTTAGCTCTCCCGTCCATTCAATGTTTTCTTAGTAATTCATTAAAACCCATTTTCCTATATAAAATAATAATAATAAAAAAAAAGCAAGTGCATGGAGAATAACCTGTGAGTTCCAACGCATAGATTTTGGGAATGCCAGCTTAGAAATGGTGCCAGGCAGATCCTCAGCTAAGACCTAGCAGTCACATTGATTTAACAAGTTTCTTAGGTGCACTGAAGAGAGGGCAAAATAATCATGATTGTTATCCCAAATGGTCATAACTAACCTCTATTGAAAATCTAGAGGGCTCCATAACACGGGCGTAGACATATTTGGTCTTGCCTGAATGTCAAACAGCAATTCAATCATTAAAACAACTTGGGAAAGAAAAGAAACGTTCAGTCTACCGATACTAAACATTTCTTCTATTCAATATGCTCCCAAAAACATTATGATCCCACTGAGAACCATGATTCTATAAGCCAATGAGCTCGACATAGATTACATATCTAATCTATGTAACAACTGTCTTAACTGCACCAATGACTATTCATGAGTCGATGCTCAATTTCAAGTAGGGCTTTGTCTTGAGGCTGAGTACATCCAAAACTACCCCCACCCCCTTGACCTGGCCATAAATAGGATCCCTTGAGGCATTAGGGTAATGCTGTTTGGCTTTGTTTTCATTGAGAGTGAGGGGGGCTGGGTCAAAGGGAATCCATAAAACAGTCACGATGCTCTCCCCTCTGCACTTTTATATTGTCCAGCCTCCTCGATGTTATTAATCGGTGGTTATTTTATATCAGTAAGAGCAGGTATCAATTGAAGGACACCAATTGGATGATGTCCGGGTTAAAAGTAACACCAAACAAGGTGATGTCCATATACAAAAGGAGAGCTGATAACTGCGCTCTTAAGCTACTCTTCAAACTAGGTAATCAATTTTTATTGTTCAAAAAGTTCTCGATTTTCTTTTCAGAGTGAGACTATTGGCACTCCCCAGGGCTTCTTCAGCACTCCCACTCCCAATATTTTATCACACACAAAAACAAAAACAAAAAAAAATAGAGAAACCAAGTTAGAGGGTTTCCTAGGAGTAACCTGTGGAGTGCACTCCCACACTTCTTTTATCGCGAGGGGAGATCACCAACACAATTTTACAGACATTTCTTATAGAATTTAGAATAAAATATAACACTGACAAGTGTAACATACCATCTACTTTTTCATATATCATGTCTGGAGAAGCATTATATCTACGGCAATACCCCTCAAGAGCCTGAAAATGATTAAAGGCATCACACGAGTACAAAAGTCTAATAGATAGATACATGTTCAAGAGAATTACACATCATACAAGAGCTTTCAAAAGTTAATATGGATAGAAATTCAAATCTAATCAAACTTTAACTTAATTCGTTTTATTACCATCTTCACACAAATGTTTCCACTTTATACACCCCCCTTATTTGCCTGTTTCCTCAGGTTTCTATCCTTTCCCTCTCATTTTTCTTTTTTCGCTTCTTCAATTCACTTTTCATACTTTTTTCTCGATTGAATTCACATTCACGATCTGTGATGCACTCACATAGGTAGACAGAGGAGACGACACACTAGGATGGTCGATAGGTGGCGGAAAGGCCATATTAACGATAAAACTAACAATAAACCGATACAATGATAGTGTGGATGCTCCTGTTCTCCGAGAGACTCCCTAATTATAACTAGTATTGGAGTGAGCCCCAAGTAACTATATAATGACTCATTTGCCCCTTCCAAGGGTGAGCTATTCTATTACACGGTCCCATCTACATTTTATATTTACCTCACCCCAAATAAATTTAAGACACTAAAAGATCAAGATGCATCATCATTACCCAAGCGCCTTAAAGGCACCTGCCTTAAGGCGGGGTAAGGTCGGATGTACGCAAGCATTGCCCCTCTTGAAACATAAAGACACTGAACATCTGATCAGATTTTGTCTACATGTTTTACCATTGTTTAAATTCTTATCGCATCGCTAGATCTACTGTGAACAATATTCTCTATAAAATAAAAAATAAATAAAAAACACCATTTTATGTTAATGACCAACATACAAGCTACATCTCTTAATTTTTGATGATGAGCAGCCATCAACTCCAAATCACTATCAATAGATACCAGAAAAGTAATACCTTTGTTGAGTTTCCTTGGCTATCGAATGCCTTGGAAACTGGCGGTCCACGAACCTCAATCTCGTTCTCCACCTGCCTGGCACAAAGGCCATTGACGTAAACCTGTAAAAGCAATCCAAGCAGACTTAACTCTCTTTCATGTTTTCTAACCTCCAATTCAAAACAAGCATATTACACTACAAATACAATGGAAGTTGGAAGACGTCAAGAGGTCTGAAAAAATATATTCTTAAACTAAACCCCAAATTAAAAGTATGACTAACAGATATGAACGTTCGCAACTTTTATTATGTCACTTGCCTTCATGAACTACCCTGTATGCAAATATCATACAACTTTTGAACCATTACTTAAATAAACCATCTACGACTTGATACCATACAGAGTTACGGTAATACAGCCACCAATTACTCTCGAATAGCATAAGCAAATGAAAAAAAAAAAAAAAAAAACTGGAAAGGAAAAAAAACACAGACAAACTTGCACAGGCTTCTTTCATATGGCCATTAAGATGAAGATGTCCAAAAACATCAGATTGACCAGATATGAACTCAATATGATGAAGATATTAAATGTGTTGCAACAAGGGATAACAAAAAAAAAGAGGTTTTTCATAGGCATACCACCAATCTTCGAGGTGTGCCAAATGCTTGCACTTCATGATGACCCAATCTTTGTTTCTCCAACAAATGCACAATCAGATCTTTCAGCTGTGGCCAGAGACATTGCATGACAAATATTTAGACCCTACCCATGGAGATAGAGGGTATTAAATACATGTTTACGGTTCGCTTATAAAGTTTCACCTAATCATGACATGCAGAACAATGAACGAGAGCTCAAATTCAAATTCAAAGTAAAGATACTAAATTATGCAAAGAGTCGAGGAGCAGCAATAGCGATAAACAATTGACTCAAGCATTTATCTGGACATAATGCATGTGAAGAGTTGTACGCACGTGAGCATTAGCTTCTCTATTTTGGGGGATTGTGGTAAAAGAGTTTACAAAAATTAGCAAGTTGGCTCATGAGCACATCTTCAAACCCAAAGAACCAACACAAAGGAAAAAAAAATCAGAAATATCTCAAGTTGTGAAAATAATAACATAGAAGTCAGCCAGTGATTATCAGAAGTTTAGAAAACAATGAAATACTGTCATTAAATAGAGGGAGAAGGACCAACATGCTGACTTGCATACGCTACATCTTGTGGTGGTAACTCTTCTGTTCCAATTTCAAGGATAAATACCTGTGGCTCTACAGACACCTGTTAGATGCACAAATTGGGGTAATCAGAGATTCATATAAATTGGTTACGTGATAGCAGTCATCAAGCTGAAAAAATCAAGGATAACAAACAATCAATGCAAACGAGATTGCAGATCAACCTTCTCGATGGCAGACTGCAGGACCTCTCTGGGATAAATGAGAGAACTATGCTCAGAGGCGACGCCCAAAGGATGTCCAAGAGACTCCCTTGTCTTTATCCACAATTGGGCACACTGACGAGCTAAACTGAGGAAAAAAGAAGAAGATTGTAACCACCACGATATGAAATGAGTATTATTGGAAGACTTACACAAATATCACACCCTTCCAGAAAAAAAAAAATATACACAGAACAAATCAAACAGCTGAGAAATGATAAGTTGACAACTATATACTCGCCGTCTAGTAGTCTAAATTTTTTTTTTTTTTTGGCAAAACTTTATTTGAGACCCGAGATATAACTAGGTCATAAACCAAACAATATAAACACTTTTCAAGTGCAGAATGGACAACAGCATGTGCTGTACAATGCCAAGCGGATTACACCGGACTACATGGACATACCTAAATTCAAGTTTGGGGAAGCCGACCCCCCATCCCCAAGATTTAGAGAAAGACAAAAGTTTTGCCCTTTTTTTTTTAAAAGATGGTTTAACCGTCCAAATATATATATATAAAAAAATGATTACTTGCGAGTATAACAATTTGATTCTCAATCATAATTTTCTGGACACACCACTACGTACAGTACAATGAACATAACCACTTGTCCGTTTTCACCCTTTTCATACAAAACCAGGAGGGCATGGTATGATCTAACAGTTAGTTGATCTATCAGATCAATGTTTCATTTGAGGAAGGGAACTACCATCACCTCACGCTTTACACAAGGGACAGAACATGAAAAACATCGTACTGAGAAGCCCACACTTCAACAATGTCTCCAAAACAGTAATGGACAACAAGTTTTGAACAACATCCGGAGACATTTACTCACCTACGCATTCTACTGAAATAACGAGCACGTTCTGTAACGCCGACAAAGCCTCTAGAATCTAAGATATTGAAAGCATGTGATGTCTTCAGAAGCTGATCATACCTAGCACGTTTCATAGAATATGTAAATTTCACTGACTGTAATTAGTGTCAAGAATGATATAAGTCACACTTGCAGTCAGCATAAAGGACATACGCAGGGATTGCCAGGCCTAATTCAAGCAGGCGGCGAGCTTCTTCCTCAAAAAAATCAAAATGTTTTTTGATATGATCAACATCAGCGTGCTCCAGATAGTACGCACTCATTTCCTTCCTGAAAACAGAAACTTAGAACTATTGGACAAAGCAATGAACATAGGTTCAAATAGAGGTAAACAAACAAACTAATTCATGATAAGGTAAACAAATGCAGCAATTAACATTCATATGATTACATACCAAATAAATAAAAAACACATTTAAGTTGGCAGGTTTTGCAGTCAATGAAACAAAAGCATTACTAAAAATCTCACTTTTCTACTAGACCAGATTCAGATACAAAGTTAGACTTGAACTATCATTTGACAAGGTAGAATAGGAAAATGAATTACCCCTACTCTCTAGCAATGAAGCAGAAACAAACATTAATCACAAGAATAAGTTGTAGTCCCAAAAAGACTTTGGATCGGCCAACATGAGGCGCCATCTGGAACCATTACTAGGAGGTATAACCACGAAAAGGGTCAACAGAACAAGAAAGAGGAGGGAAGAGAAGTGCGAATTGGAGCAAACGAGAGTAGACATTATATATGCAGACTTGAGAGAAAAGCAAGAGAAAAAAGGCAGAAAGGCGGAAAACAGAGTGAAGAGAAGGCAAAAGTAAATAAAAAAGATATCCAGCGAGATATGGGAAAACAATACAAGTCTCTTATTTCTTTTTTCTTATGAGATTAAGCTACATAACATCTTAGTCTACACAGAGACAAACGACGTCCACTAAGAGCCGGCGTGGTGTGATAGCAGCACTGATGAAAAATATACTAAATCAAACAAGAAGGAAGAGGGACTACACAGTACCCTGTAGACTATTGAATGCAGATCATCTGACCTTGAAGACAAATATAGCGTACAGACATAGACAGGCTTTAGTTTACAAAAATGCTAAGAGGAAAATTAAAGGAATTGAGTTATTTACTCATTTTCTGAGAACAACTCTCCATAGGTGATACCATCAGCATACTGAATCTTTTTGAAATGATCGACTCCCTGCCAACAGTCCAACTGAAACATATAAGCTTTACAATTCTTCAAAACCAGCAGTGTTGAAGTCTTGAAGAGAAAACACCAACACAGACCTGAAGGACCATGAGAATTCGCTCCAGTCCATAAGTAATTTCAACAGAAACGGGCAACAGTGGAACACCTCCAGCCTATAAGAAACGAACAAAAAAAAGAACGTGAAACATGAGTGTCAGTTGGGGGGTGCTATAATGGATACCACTCGACATCAGCCCCAGTTAGCTGGATAAGGAGAGGCGTGATGTGGAACGCGGGGCATTATGTTGGATGTCATGTCATGTCATTACCACCATGGGTGGTGGGGCAGATGTTTTGTTTAAAAATTATACTCGCCTGACTACGAACTCACCCTCCTCATACACCAGTAGCTCCACCTTTTGCATTCAACGGTAAAAGTGTGAGTATATCTTTCAAACTGTCAGATTTCATGCTACATTCGTGGGCAAGGTGGATAACACCCCGGTTTTGGTTAGTTAATTACATAAATGAGGTGGGACTTGATGTTGAACTTATAACCTCCAATCCTCCATGGATCGTGGGGTAGTGGTTGAGGACAATTTACTATGTCGATAACTAGATATAAGCATCAAAGACCCTAGCCCCACCAACGCACCGCCCCATTCACAACCCTACAAGACAATGCATGACAGCATGAACAAGGATACATTGTATTGAACAGAAGAATAGGATGCCCATTGTAAAACATCTTTTTCAAACTTTGAAAATTAATGGGCAACAGAAGACCAAAAGTCCATCCTACACAGAATTTCCAAACAGTCAATCAAGGTTGCTTTTTTTAAGTCTATGACGATCACAATTCATATCTAAATTTGATTTCCCAAATTAACGTTAAAATTCTCCATTTCCCTATAAAAAGAAATAACAATGGAAAGCAAGCCTTGGTTCCCTACCTGGAGAGAAAAATCAACTATGTTCCAACTTTTATGCGGTCACATAGAGCAAACATATAAATTCAAGTCTCATAAAAGAGAATCCAATTTTCCTTCTTGTTACGGGAAGCCATATAAATTACAAGTCCTACATCATAAAGGAAAGAAAGGAGCATAATGTTTAAGAGGGAACATCATAGATAGGAAGATACTTAAACATCCCTTAATTGAGTTAAACAACAGAGAATCAAAGATAAGCAACCAGTCAACCACAAAAGTGGAAGTGCAAGGCTCCCCACCAACTTCTTGTAAATTATTATTGATTTTGGTAACGGAATAATAACAGAATAACTACCTGCTGAAAGTAAGTAAATTGGGTGATCTCCATCCCATCCATCCAAACTTCCCAACCTAATCCCCAGGCACCAAGAACCTAAAGCACGTAGAGCACCGTCAAATTAGCACAATTTTGCTAGCATCTCAGAGACTCTTACAGTTAAGATGCCTCATCTTAAATCAAGATAGCAGTCAATTTATTAAAGCAAGATAAAGATTACCGGACTTTCCCAGTTATCTTCCACAAACCGTATATCATGGTCGTTGACATTAATACCTGAAATGAATATCAGATTCAGAATTTTTCACCTAAGATGAGAGAGATTAACATACTAACTCAACCAACTTTGGATCTGTCTTAAGTACGCCATCGGCATCATGAAATGACTTCAAGCTACTTATGGTATGGGCAATGGGCACCTAAACTAAACTAACAGCCTGCACCCTTAGACAAAGCAAGAAAATATAATATAAGTAGCTTAAACTCAAATTCGACAGTTCTGATCCACGAACGTTTGAGTGACACAAACTGTTGTGTGAGAGGAACGGATTGAATGAAGGAAAAGTTACCATTCGTTTAGTTAGATCCTGCTACATAACAAAGATGACAAAAGAGTGCATGCAGGTCAAAGTAAGAACTGTACTGCTTAAGTCTTTAAGTCCTGTGTTCTAAGTATACAATATACACTGATTCGCATACAGAAGATTTTTGTGGAGCCAATTAAGTGAGGAGATTTACTTCTGGTGAATTTGTTATTAAGGAGTGTGCTGAGCATCTCATGTTCAAGTATGCCCTCTATTTCCCAGAGAGCTAGGTTATAGGTAAGAGCTGTGAGAAGAAAGCAAGCAAAGTTATCTAATACTAATGTACAGAAATCAAGTCCAGCTTTCTTTAATCTTTCAGTTTAGGAGAAGTAATTGCATGCTTGGATAAATTATATCCTACCAAAATTATGTAATATTCACCATTTGGCAGATCCACACAATGTCAAGAATAGGAGCTATGAGACAGAATTTCATCAATGAACGCCCTCAAGTGCATGCATTGCAATGCCAGCATCAGATATACTGAAAGCATAAGTAAAATAAAAGCAAACACGAAGTTGAGTAAAAAACACCTGAATACAAGAATAACATACACATGCAAAAGGCCAAGTAAATTTAAGATCCAACAGAAAGGACGAATCGCAAAAAAAAAAAAAAAAAAAAAAAAAATCTACCTAAAGCGGATAAGCTCCGGATGAAGAGGTCTTGAGAATTTCCAGGATCTGGCTTCAAAATAACCTGAGATCAAAATTCCAACATAATTTGTGAATTCTTCTAAGTCATTGGAGGTGACCGGAATATTTTCATGACTCCATCTGTCTAGGGGTGAATACGAAGCTGCACCTGAAACTGTGTGTGGCGTTGAAGACGATTGGGATTTTCCCCATACCGACTATCATCAGGCCGGATGCTAGGTTCTACATACCTTTTGCACAAAACCCAAGTGTCAGTGATAAGACAAACCATAGATAACTAGTTGCAACTTGCAAGAAATCACCAGGTAGAAGACTGTGCAACACTGTGTAGCACAAACCTGCTGTACCAACTAAGAACTCATATATAATGAGCATCTGACAGAACTTGAAACGTAAAGAAACAAATTTTAAATTGGTGATTTTTATTCTAGTCGCTTCTTTTTTTTTTTTCTTTTTTGATCTTTGCTTTCCGTCCAACTGCCAGAAAGCCCCTTTGATACTCTTACAAATATACCAACGCTTGACAAGCAAAGTGACCTCAAATCCAAATTAGCCTCTCCAACGAATGGCAGTCTCATGTTGACAACTTGACATGTTAAGTGGCATCTGGCAATATATCATGGTTAGCAGTGTGCACATGTGGTTTATTGTTCTCGCTCTTACTTTTTCTTCTTCCACTAATTTTTCTCTTTCTTTGTCATTTTCTTTTTCTTTCTAATTCACCTCCAGCTCCTGGTTAGCCTTAAAGCCAAGCACTCCCTTCACATACATAAGTTCCAGAATTAGCATACCATTATATCTGCCAAATCCTTCATGGGCATCTTATTCCTTATGTTAATTGTTAACTCTTCAAACTTTCACCATATCTGAAATCGTTGTCATAGCTAGAGAGTATCTAAGCCTCAGTCAATTTAGTAGGGCTCCTAGTGACAGCCGATTATTAGAAATAGACCTTGGACGGAAAAAAATTGACAGGACCATAATACTGCCTTTCACCTTCTGTCAAAAATGATTCCATCTTACGCCAAGTTTCACAATACATTTCCAAGATGGAAACAATTATAAAAGAATGATAACATATGAGTATATGACCAACAAAAGCCCTCTATCGAGAGGACTGGGAAGAACGCAAAGAATGGCAAAGTGACCAAAGCATACTTACGCAACATTCCATGGTTCAGGACCAAGAACCCTAAGATATGTCAGGGGATTCATTGTCCCAGCTCCAACCTGGAAAGGGTAAAGGACCATCTGTTAGATAGAGAGAGCAATATGATAATGAAACTGTATGAGCAGCGTAGAAGCACCACTTGACGCAAACAAACAGCTTACGCATGGATCTAATCATTTCCTCCCCTCCGTCCCAATTTAAACACCAAAACGCACCCTTATTGAGGAGGTACACACTAATCGGTTAATCAAAGTTCCAAAAAAATTGCATGGCTAAAATTCTTATCTAACTTACTATGTAATTTTTTGGAACTTTGATTAACTGATAGCGTGTACACCCTCCTCAACACTAGGATATGTTGGGTATGGGGTGTTTAAAAAGGGACGGATGGTGTATTCTATTATTACGGCTCTCACTTTAGAAAAAATAGAATTGAAGAGGCCACAAGATCTTGGAATATTTTAATTAATTACAGTTACACCTTCATAGCTATAACTCAAGACAGCATCACGCATAATCAGGCAGATGGGCCAAAATATATCATGTACAAACCCACGTCACAGGCATGTAAATCTTACATCCCATTCCTCAATGTTAATCACATGCAGCTACGATCCAACATCAGTGTGTGACTGCATGGTGAGCTCCGTAAGTCACTTCTTGGTTTAAAATGACGTGGCATAACCACATTTTGAGTATCGTGTATCTCAAACATGCACCTAAAAGACATTGAAGAGTCAATAGTGAAGTACTCCTACAGCCCTACTAGCTTGCACTTGACTTTCCTGACAGCAAAGTGATCATTTACACCTTTTTTTTTTTTTGATAAGTATCATTTACACCTATTTCTCCGCAATTACTACAGTCTCTTCAAATCTTCATATCCAAAAAATGACCAATCAAATGTCACATCATATAGACAACAAAGAGCAGAAGGACCACTCAGAACAGCCAAACGAAAAAAAACAACTTAACAAAGATGCGAGGTTGCAAGCAATGGAAAAATTCTGAAACCGCATAGCAACCAACAATCAAATAAGAAAGAACAGAAAAGCACCTCAGTGTTGCTGCATTGCATAATGGCACATCCAACAGAAGCCCAATACTCCTGCAGTTAAGAATTGAAAGGCCTGAGATACAACATAATAGTAAAGTATGAGGAGATGCCAAATAAAAAGTGAGAGAAAGAGAGAGAGTTCATTAAGCCAGTATCAAATGATGTCATTATCATAGAGCTGTTTAAGTATTGCATTGCTGTAAAAGATAAGGCTAACTGGCTAAGGATTCGACATTCCAAATTGAACCATCCGTGTTTTGGCAAAGATAAATACTTAAAACACATTCCAGGTCCAGGCCTACAACTGCCGTATGCCTCAATACTTCCTTCGTGTGCTAGAAAAGTGCTAATCTTTTCATGAGTTTGCAAATTTTTATTGACATGGGTTGACTGCAGCCCGGAAGCAAGTGTGTCCTGCCTCAGTCATCAAAGTTCTTCAAATAAAGTACTCGTATGTGTGTTTGGGTGCTTACAAAAAGATGTTGTTTAGGAACTGTACTGTGTTTAATGTTTACTGTGCATTTCAAACCAACAGAACTCACAAAGTTTACCAGGGAAAGTTCATTCTCTTTATTATATTTGGGGGAGGGTTGTTTTCTTGCTTCTTTTTGGGATCAGACATACTTGCCAATAGAGAGACCCCAACAATTTCATTGCAAAGGAAGTGGGCACTATAACAGTTATGTGTTGAGCAATGAGGACTCCTTATCCTCCCTACTTACTTCTTCAATTGCATTGATGAATATTTTCTAGCAAAAACGTCTAATAGATTTAGCAACGAAATCGAAGTATTTCAAGTACGTTTTAGATGAAAGCATCACTAAAGTACAATATCCAAAGTAATACATCATATAAATGCAAGGCCTATGAAAAAAATTCATAGTAGTATATGGAGATCAAACTGGCTCACTTGAGGCCAAACTGCCATAATTCCAGGGAATCATTCCCTGGATTTGAAGCTGCATACTTCCCCAACCCCCACCCCCACCCCCTAAATCCAAAGCTGATAAAAAACGAAAAATAGTGTCACTGCGCCATAGAAACTAGCATTATCAGTCTACATCTATCACATACTCCCTCGTCCCTGCATTTCTTTCAATTCTATACGCATTCTTATTTAGGCAATTCCTTGCACTTCTTTACGTTTCCATCTTAGTAACTATCTTTGTGGGTCTCGATCTTTTCTCTCTTCTCAAAACAAGCTGCCCTATGTGGCATCATAACACACTCCCTCATCCAACCAATGTATAATCTTTATTTTCTTTTTGAGTTCAACCTATGTATAACCTTATGCCGAAAACCAAATGTAGAGAACTCAACCACATGGAGGGCGCAATTTTCTCCAAAACAACAAAGTTCCTACATTTTGGAGAGACAATTTCAGTGGAGAATGTCCCCAATCATACAGCATCTTCCTCATTAAGCCACATCACTTGCAACATCATCAAACCTCGCGCGTAAACTGTTCAAGATCCAACCTTTACCTAACAGTTAATATAATACACCCTCCACTCAAATTCATCTCACGTATTCAAACCAAACGTTAACAATCCAAAAGAACGACAAAACATATTTCTACCGAAATAAACATAAGGGGTTTAATCAATAATACAATTAAAAAAAAACATGAAATTGGACCGAACCTGAAGCCGCTGAATAGCTTGTTGGAAAGTAGGCACAGAGGAAGTACTAGGAACAGAACTAGGGTCGCCATTGTTGGACAAATTATGCTGCAAACTTGAAGAAGAAGCAGAACCACTTTTTGCTGATGATGAAGATGATGCTAGAAAACGAGGGTAAGAACAAAAATGGCGAGTAGGGGGAAGCGTAAAGGAGAAGCTGAGAGGTTTATGGGGTTTAAGAACAGATATAACAAGTGGAAATGTGAGAGTTCCCATCATCATAAAACAAAATTGAAAGAAACCCAGTTGAGATTAACAGATTTTGTGAAATGGGTTTTGGTTTAATTGCTGGTTTTAGTGGTTAATCATCGTTTTTTTTTTTTTTTTTTTTTTGCTCATCAAATGTTAGAAAGGTTGGTTCTTGCAAGAATGGAGGAGGTGGAGAGAGATAAGGTGTCAGTCTCTGGCAAAGGTTTATGTTGTTGGGGGTCCTGGGTTTTGGGATAACGGGATAAGAGATTTTTTATCGGGGGATGGTAGTGGACCCTGGACACTTGCTTAAATTTGTCGCATTTCATCGAGTTTGAATTGTCGAGAGCTTCTACATAAAAACCTATACGATCCGGCATATTTACGTGAGGCTCGGATTTGGCTTGTATATCCAATTTATTGCTTTCACTTAGACTCGTGCACGGTATGAACTTTAGTCGGAAGTATACTATTATAGTATTATGCATCATGATGATCGGAAGAATGAGTTACTCTTCTACTATTTTTCCCACCGATGACGTGGGTGTTAGATATTCAAGCTGTAGCTCAAAATTCTGGCAGCTTCGCGATGGCTGTCCGCTCCCCCGTCTCAGTGAATTGTAACTATTCAAGATATGTAGAGTACATGATAAGTAATTGACATGGAAGGAGAATAACATTTTCGCCTTTGTGGTCATCACTGTTTTCTGATCTCAGTAAGAGCAATCACGACCAAAGTTGCAGGTGTTAATGCAAATATCCTTCAACATTTCAGGGAAATATTCGCAGTGGTGTCGTTTGAAAAGTTTGCATTTGATTTCTACAAAAAGACTGGAACTCAGGAGAGTTCAGTGTTCAAATTACAGATAAATGATACAATCGCAATTCAAGATCAAAAATGCTCAGCCATCGTCTTTTAACACTTCCAATCAATGACAGTAGAACGTCTTCTTGCTGCAAAAGAAGCTAGGACAGAGAACCCTCTACGTATAAACCAAATGGTTTGTATTCCACCTTGAAAAAACGCCTGTTGAAGATGTCATGTGTCTGGAGAAGATTTAAGGTCACGGCTAACAGGAGAAAATGTGGTCTTTTTTCTACAATCCTGTTGATGATGCAACCTTCTTCACTTGTGTGACTCTCTTAAAATCTGGAGGATAATAATTCTTCTCGACTTCCCAAGCAACTTGGGACATTCCGTTGAATGTTGATTTGACACCCTTCAGGTCTGTCACTTCCCTAGGGAATGGAATGCGGACCTCATAAATGTCGTTTGAAGTTGAGTAGAAACGCATGTCAAAGCCCAACCGATCAACCCAGACGATCTTTGGTCTAGATGCCTGCAGCAGGAAAATAGTAACCCCAGTAAGACAAACAATTCAAATTACTCACCAGTCACCACCAAACATATTGCTTTCACACGGCAATATGTAGGCATGTGTGCATCAATCCAGAAACTATATTAGCAAAAGATGACCAAGCCCACCTCTAAATTGGCATACAGAGGTACTCAGTCAAAAGTACCACATACAGAGGTACTCAGTCGAAAGGACCACAGACATGGGTACAAGCTCAGTCGAAAGTTCCACATGGACATTATTCTGGAGTATCATTGGTACCCATCCAAACAGTTTCATAACAATACTCCAACAATGTACTAGCATCTGACCTCAAAAAAAAAAAAAAAAAAAAGAAGAAGAAGAAGAGAGCACTAGCATGACCCGTACCCAAACCAATACCAACAGAGGGCCTCTGTAACCAAAGTAAGAGCACATCCTCTCTAGCCAAGATGTTAGAGCACATGCTCTCAGACTAATGTAAATGAAGGTCAGACTCACTTCTCAACTTACGCTAGCTAGCTACCATATAGGAATTACGGAGTATAACTTATAAGAATATTAGAAGAGCCCTCAACTGAGGCTCATACGAGGGTTTCATATATATACAGTGTATACAAAGGGTACATCGGTAATATAGAAATTAATTACATTAATAAGTTACACTATTAGGATTTTGTACAAAAGGACATACTTATACCATGTGCGACATTCCCCCCCCCCCCTAGTCTTTCTTTTTGATGCATCTTTCCTTCATTTATGTTGTTATTTTCATCCAAGGAATAATGTATGTCGTCCTCGTCAAATTCTTCCTACTGGTTAATCTTTAAGTCAGGAGCATTGTCTCTATATCATATAAGGAGAGGCGAATGATGTATAACGTCAGCACAATCTTCTTTTAGTCGATCATTTACCTCCACTCTCAAGTAGTTGCTTATGCTAAATATTCGAAGTGTTCATGTAATCATTGATCTTCTAAATAGAATTGCTAAGTTGAGATTTTATTTCCACGAGTTAATCAATTGCCAACCAAGTACATACCATATTACTGTATACTTCTCACTACTAAACCATGACAAACATCATTAGCACAATTGCACAAAGAAGATTCCAGATACTTTTCATATACATGACACAATGTGCTGAAAAGCCATCTCGTGCTTCTTCTGTTTCTATATGTTCTTCCAGTTACTTATTTGGGCAGTTCACAGTGATCTTCCCGTTTCCTTATTTATATGTTGTTTGTAGCAATGATTCTACGGTGGTTACCGCCATGGGCTAACCACCAAAATAAGTCTAAATTACTTACATTATTTGTATATCTTATACTATATATTAAAAGCTGTGTTAGAGGCAACGACCACGTTCACCGGCTTCAGTTAGGCCATCTGCAATGCCACGTGGCATGTCTCTTCAATTTTCTTTTCAAAAATTCATTTGAAATATCTTTTATAGTAAAGAGTATAGCGACATTTTCCATATCAAAAAAATTCACAATATTTTTTTATTATAAAAAATAAATGTTTACTATTAATTGATTTCATCTTTACCTTATTATTTTGTTCCTTCCTTATTATTTATTTGAAGAATCACATCATCTATATTGAAAGTGAAAGTTCTATAAATGGTAAATTTTATTGATAAAATTATTTGTTCACAAAGAAATAAAATGATAAAATCTATTCCGGGCGTAGCCCGGGCAGTAAACTAGTTAAACTGAAAGAGGAGGAACATGTAGAATAAGAGGGGGGATGAAATATGATAACCTATCACAAGATAAATACCTCGAATTGCAGATCAGCATAAATTCTGCAAAAGCGGTCGACATCTTCCATGTTGTTTTTGTTAATCTCCGTCACAACGTTCTCTGCAATATCTCTAAGGGGATCCGGGCATGCACTCTTATAATCCGAAGATGTCACCCAGACACCATCCTACAAATAAGAGAAGCTTTCTATCAACCACAATATCTCAATCTTCAAAGATCAAACTAGCAAGTAGCTGAAAGGAATACGCAGGCCAAAGGAACTAAGATGGCAAGAAAACAAAACATAAACAAACATAAAATGACCCACCACACCTCCTGAAAATCTTCTAGCTGTAGTACACGGTCAACGGACACAACATATAAGAGATCTTCGCTGATCTCCTCGTCAAATCTCTTTTGCCAAACAGAGTGGAGTTTCTGTGGAATTAATCATGATAATTTAGAATTCAAGTTAATGCTAAACATTATAGCTATTTTATCCGAACTATAAAATATTGACTAACCAGAACCTGACCTTCAATATCATTTTATCTTCCGGTCTATCTAGGCTACCTTGGATGGTACACTGTGGAGTTCGCACTCCACATTGCTCTAGCTGCATGTTAACAGAAAACAGTTTAACTTCTAGAAGGAAGTTAGTTAGAAAGTATAATCGTATAAATACAAAAAAAAAATGATCCCCACGGCAAGAAAAATTATGCACTTGTCATTTTCTTTAAGACATAAAAAGATGAATCAACGCAGGATGCATTAAAGTTCTAAAATCAGCCCTGGGCATCACAAGGACAAAGAAAGAGAAGTAGACAGAACATCAAGTTCACTTAAACAAACGGGCTATGAAACCTTTCGGGGCTCTTTGTAGTTTGTACACTGTGTCAAGATATCAACTTTCACCACTACTGATGAAAGATGAGCATAGACCAATATTACAATGAGCAGTGATCTTAGAACAAACACCACAAACTGCCTAATTTCCCTTTCTTTTGTTTGGGTAGTCAATGCATAAAGGTCAACAGAAACACTTTTGGATCAAGTCTAGACTAATACAACCCTTGAAAACTCCACTGGCAGGCCGGCAGCAATGCTTTTACTGCTTTACATAAATGATAAAAAGTCTAAAATCACCCCCCCCCAAGAGGCTTCAGCGGCAACAATACTCACTCCTTCCAGTTCTATTAAACGGCTTAGCGTACATTCAACCCCAAAAGACGTCATTGGTAGCATTGTTCAGTTTTTTCACTCAATCGAAACAACTGCATCTTAAAAAGATTGTTTCTTGTGAGAACCTCTAGCATCACATTTGTTACAATCCATCATGTTCAACTCCTCCAACGCACTCCCAAACACACAATCAGACAACCACCACACACCTCAATTAAGCTGTCTCCACAAACAGTTGTACACACTTGTACTCCTATAAGCACCAACTCAACAAGAAACGAGGCCACAAGAATTCCATTTTCAACAGAATGACAATGCCACTAGCCACTCTCCTACTTACGAGTATAGACGATACGACACCTTACAAGTTACAACAATCCATTAACCTACCACATTTAGTATAACTTCTCCAACACAATACTCAGCCCTAAGCTAAAGCATACAAGTTCAAACTTTTTACTGTGCTAAACAGTTAAACTAAACTACCAACACATAAAAAACTAAAATCTTAACATTACATAGCAAGTTAAAGACAATGCTTAAATCAATAATAAAATAATTTGGGGTCGGCTAACATGAATCGTCATCAGAAACCGTCATAAGTAAGCAATAAAAAGAAGGAAAAAGAATAGACCTGAACATGAAAAGTGGACCTTTTATCAAGGGAAAAGTGCCTATTAGAAGAATTCAAGCATAAGATAGGGGTACCATCTGCAGCAACAGTAAAACGAACACCAATACCAAGAGGCCAACCATCATGGGTCAATGTGGAAAGAGTTCCAATTGAAGATAATTCCATTATTGTCCTTGAAACCTCTGCTGGGTATGGCTTTGTTTGGTTGCTTGTAGTTGAAGTTGTTGGTTCTGAAACTACTGAAAGGGAGCATTTTAGGGAAATTCTGGGAAGTGGGTTTTGCTTAGGAGAAAGAAAGTTTGGAACTTTGAGGGATTTGGGCTTCTGGGTTGGCAGGAATGTGGGCAGAATTTGGGAGGAGAGAGATTGGGTTTGCAAGATCATCTTGATTTTTTTTTTTATTATTATTATTGTAATTGAATGAGAATTGGGGATGAAGAAGAAGATGATGATGATGATGATAAATTTTGAAAGAGAGGTTCAACTCTTGTAAAATGTCAAAGATTTGACCCTCCAAAAAATGAACCTATCACTAACAAAGTACTCACAAGTAACAACTTACATTGAAAATTTTTATTGGTAAATCTAATACTCGTACTTATATTCGTATTTTAGATTTCTAACGATTGGTTTGATTTTAACATGTGAAAGAATTATAAATCAAACGTTAAATATTTATGGAAATGGAAGGGCTACTCACTGGTTTGTGAATCGTGATTTATAACCACTCCGTATATCAAAAATGTGCTCATGATAATTTTGGAACTTTGTTAGGCGTAGTATTATCTTTGTTAGTTTCTGAGGACCTAATTTTTCGTAATTATGAAGTACGAAGTAGTATTTTGGATTCCCACTCGTGAATCCAATGCAAGGATATGCAACTATTTGTCATTTCAACCGAGTCGATTCAAACTGAGTCGTTACTTGATTTTCGGCATAGAGTATGACCTAAACTATCCAATCGTAATCTCTTTTCCGATTGGATTTGATTGTTGGATAACATGTAACGAAAGGATTGACATCCATTTGAGAAAAAAAGGACCTCTGTATAAATCTTGGACTGCCAAAATGGCAAGCAAAGCTACAACACCAAGATCATAATCACAACTTGAGTGGCTACGACATAGTTCCTCACTTCCTCGTTACTCGACGTGGAGCAATTGATTTACGAGGCAAGATCCATTACGATACACATGTGATTCAAGGTCTTCTAATTGCGCGGCTTAACCAGAACTCTGTTCCAGGATGCTTCAATGTACTCGGAGCAGAAGAGGATAGGAAATCGCTGCTGCTACTGCTGAGCTGTGATCTTCTGTATGAACAGCAACATGATCTTTCGCCATTACAGATAAAATAGAGCGCACACTTTCAGTGAACATTAGCTCGAATAGTCTTTCACCATGAGAATTTCACCGCACAATTTTCTGGGAACTTGTTCGAGTGATATCCCTTCTTGCCATGCCTGCCCAACCATCACTCCAGGTCCAACATGACGAACATACATGACAACCTGATCATTAAACGGCCATGGATGCTTGGCTACAAAGTGAAAACAGAGATTCAGTTTCGATCTTCCAACATGACAAAACTCATATGACACCATTAGGCTCCAACAGTTAAGCACTTGATTGTGTTATGTTACTATCCACAACAGGCCTGTAACATATAAAGTCGTGAGCATTTCTGCCATATAAAGTCCATGTTTCCATCTTTTACCAATGACGTCACAACCACACATCATCAAGAAACATTACCCTAGTGCCTCAAAGGCTCACGCCAATGGCAAGGTAAGCCTTATTGTACATGTTCGGGGTGAAGCTACAGTGAAAAATTAAAAAAAAAATTGGCAAATCTATTCCAACAGCACAAGTATACCAACTTATCGTCCAGCTCATTGTAAAGCAAGATATCCTCTAGACATCAACATTTCAACTTAAAAGTTCTTGGAAACAAATCAAAGGATTTAGATTGTCAAAACAAGGAAGATCGTCATATGAGTCCTGCATTCTTGCACCAAAGTTAAATGTACAATTGGACAAGGACAAAAAAAAAACGAGAATGTGCAGCTCCTTCCTCTATTTGGAATTACAGAGAGTGATTCACAGAGGGCACAAATCCTGAAAACTCACCAGGTTTCGGGAAGCCTTCTGGGTAATCCTGAAGATCCAGAAGCCCATCGCCAAATTCATAGGCTAAATCACACGGTTGCTCAGTAGGCATTACTTCATGAACTTCCTTTATGGAGAAATATAGCGGCCTGAAAGACATTGCAAGTCGAGCAAGTGTCGATACACCTGGATTGTACATAATGAATTAGTCAATAATAACAAGAGATGGACTCAAATACCACAACTACGTGCCTACATTCAAATGAGCTGTCAGGCTCAGGACAGCTAAATTACCAATTGACCTTCCATAAACCTTTCCGTTCATTCGAAACAAGGCCTGCGTTATAGAAATTCTGGAATCAGAATATAGCAAAGGTAAAAGTACCAAGTGAGAAAGGAAACTAGGAAGCACAAACTGATCAGTGAAACCACCTTCTGTAAGTAACTGAATAGAGCGATGGGCATCGGTCCTATCACACATAGTTCAATAGTCACCGTCAATCAATTTTCACAACTGAAAGAACAGGAGTCTAAAATCAGCAGTAGAGAGATAAATATCACTAGAAAGCCTACCTCCACTCTTGCGGCAATTCCAAAATTCAAGTGACAAAGCATCATTTTCACTAGACAGCAAATTTGATGAGCTCAATGTGGTTAACTTTGCATCATTATAGCGCGTACCAGCAGCCTCCCAGGCAGCAGAAATGAGACTACATCAGATATCAAGAGTGTAGTGAAATCCATCACTACTGAAAAGATCATAACACGAGATAGAAAACAATTTTACTCAACCATGTTTGTCAAGGTTTGACATAGTGATGGTAGAGGCATAACCGCAAAGCAAAGCTAATGCAAAACACACTCTATTCACCATGTGCACCTCATTTTGAGAATCTCATACGTCTACTTAGAGCTTTGCTACTACATAGTGAATTAACAATGTACCTTGGATTCAGGAGGTAGAGCAACCTATGCCGCCTTTCTTCAGGAATATCAGAAATTTTCTTCCTAGGCAATAGAAGCAGATGCCAACAAACGAAGTTATATAATTATACATGTACACTACTAAGAGTCAATCTTAGAACTGAGACAAACACTTGGGAAAGATAGTCCTACAAAATCTCAGCACAAAATCTTAATAAGCTCACTTGAATTTACCTTATCCTAGTCTTCCTCAAGATTTGAGCATACAATTGGAAAAATTCTAGCAACTCTAACATGACCCACCATTTACTTAAACAATCAATCCTATACTCTTAACCATATCTAACATTACGCTTCAGTGAATCATAGTTTCATGCATTAGGCATCCTAATACAACAACAACATCATTTCCCCAGCGCCTTAAAGGCTCCCGCCAGTCGCCACAAGGGGGTAAGTTGGGGGGTCCGATGTACGCACGTCTTAGCCCTATTAAAACATAGAGAGACTGCGCACGGATGACCTAAAATGCATAAGGCAACCTAATGCTGATCAAAAAGCGATTATGTAGCAAATGAAGCACAGAATCATTAATCATTATACACAACCTAGAACATTAAAGCTGCTGATTAACTAGATGGTCCTCCCTTTGCTTATTCCAATTTCGCACTTGCGTCACATATTCAAACCAAACGTAAAAGAATTCAAAGAAACGGGGTAAATACTTAAATTTAAGGACAAATTGGTTTAGTTTACAACCTTAAACTCCAAATAACATGTTAAAATTACAGATTACACAATTGAAACCATGGATTAGAATGTAAGTTACCAAAGATAAGTAGCAGGATTATAAGAAGAAGGATCCAAAGGGAAAAGCTCTTTAGGAGGGTCAAGATACGTGACCACATCTTGTTCATCAAGATACACTTTCTTCCCATCAGGTAATATCTCAAAGGGCTTCTCATCCCACGACGCCGTTTTGAAGACCCTCTCCCCATTTACTGCCTTCAATTCATATTTATTCAATGATAATCCCACACCTAAATTAATCACAAAATTAACCAAAAAAAAAAACAAATTGAGCATCCAAACAAAAAAAACTAGCTATATACAATAAATTAAAATTCTCGTTTGAATTTTTCGTATATTCGAACAAAACGTAAAGAATTCAACGAAACGGCGGGAGCACCGGAGAATACCAAGTGTAAAGATGATACCTTTATTGGAAAAATGAAGTGGGTACTTGATGAATTGGCGGGAAAATGGAGAACAGACATTGAAATGTGATGGGTTTTGGAGGTGACAGTTGCTTGTAGTTGAAGATGAAGCTGAGAGTGTTGCTGCCATTTTTATTTTTTATTTCATTTTTCTTTTTTGTGGGTTGAGTATACTTGAATTTTTTTGGGTTTTGGGGGGTTTTGTTGGGGTTTTTAGTTAGGGAGAAAAGACCAAAAAAAAACTTGGGGAATGAGATATTGGGCTTGGTATTTCTCCTTTTTATGGTTTTGGAGTGTGATTATTTGGGTTTTTAGTGTAAATGGGTTTTGGATAACAAAACATGCACAAAACAAGAAATCAAGGGGTGCAAATTAGGAATAGTGAGTGGTCTTGTGGGCACAAATGGAGATCCATGTGCTGAGAGTGTAAAGAGAAAAAAAAGAAGAAACCATTTGTGGATGGATGTAGAACTCGAGTAGCGGTAAAATCATATTGTCTCGTTAAAGTTTTTTATACTGGGTTATTTTTATAATTACTTACTAAGAGGGAGTGAAGTTTATTGTAATCTACGATAGGTATAAGAAAACAAGAATATGATAAGGAGTGTCATCTCTCATTAATAAGGTTAGGGGTTCGATTCTTATCAGAGACGTGTCTACTCATATACATTGAAGATAAAAACTACCTAAACTAAACCGACATGTCACAAATCTACACCCAACCAACATGTCACAAATCTACACCCAACCAACATGTCTAGCTCCACCACTCCAGTCGGCATAGCATTGTGTTCCTTCCCTCCCACCTCCGCAACACCCCTCCTCTTATCTCTCCCTCTCCCTCTCTCGTGTTTCGCATCCCCCACCCCCCAAAATTATCGCATCCCAGCTCTAACGATTTTAATCTTATGTCTAACAATTTTGTTCCCCAAGCAGCGTATTATTTTACGAGTCTCAAACCCAAACTAAAACGTACTATACAAACTAAAAAACCAATTGGTCCATGATCAAAAATTCCAAGTGAGTGATTTGGTTTTCTTTCTAAAGTCTAATCTGCACATTACAATCACAACGGTAATCACGGAACGTTCAAATAGAAGCGCCAAAGATTAAGGTGGACACAAAAATTAAGAAATATTCAAAGGACGGTGGTTAGAACTTAGAATGTTTAGTCTAATCCATGAAGTTGACAATTACGTGCGCTAATTGCCTTAAGAACAAAGTATAACTTAATTAACGAAACAAAAATGTCCCCGGATTTTAAGTCCACTTATGTAAACAAAAATGTCATTTTTATAGTCTTATAGATAGATTGAAAGAGACATTTAATCTACTCTTATTTTGTGAAAATATCACAAATTAGCGTTTATTGTTATAATCATGGTCATGGACAGATCCGTGGACATGGGACGGGGTAGGGGAGTAGCTCTGAGAGGCACCGGCTACCCGCACACGTACACACGACAGCAATCAACATTTGCAAACACAAAAACAAAAGTAGGAATAGATGTTAGAGTTTGGAATTTGTACTCGTTTATGCACAAGATATATACCAAATTACCAATCCGTCTCAATTTAAACTTGTCACGAAATTTGAAATTCTCTCCTGAAAAGTTTAATTTGACTATTTGAGACGGAGTGATATATAATTCTCTTAAATTTAGAGATGATAATTCGTCATAGAAGGAGAGACCTGATCATCTAATGAAATCTACATACCTAACGGTGATATACAATAGTATAAGATGGGCTAAGATTATAAGATTGATGAGTTATCTAAAATTGTAAATCTTGCCGTGACAATTAAGCTTGACGTTTATGCCTAGGTGAGTTGGTGCGTATGGCAATTTGAATTGGGATGTTGGCACATAACATGCATTTGACATTTGTACGACACATGATAATAACACGTAAAGTTCAATTTCTATCAATTAATTAGCAATACTCCTTTTCTAGTTTTGGTCAAATAATTATCTAGCAATGCTAGTACTATTAACTCTGATATTATTGGCTATGTTTGGTAAAACTAGCTGGAATAATAACTGAATATTGAAGTTAGCTGAATACAGAAATAGTAGATGAATATTGAAATGCAAGCTAAATGCTGAAATAATAACTACAATGGTAGCTGATAGATTTAGTAATGTTTGGCAAAATCAGCCGATATGGTAACTGATCTATATAAAATTACATAAAAATGTATTATTTATTTTTAATCTTATTTTATTTTATGAAATAATAAGGGTAAAATAAGAATAAAATTATGAAAAATAACTTAAATTTTAGTTGGCTAATTACTTAATTTAGTGGTGTTACCAAATAAACTTATTTCAGTTTTTTTGTCAAAGTTTAAAAATCTAGTTAAATAAGCTACCTTGGCCAAATAAGGTAGTTTATATTATCCATACCAAATATAAGCTATTAATCTAAGACCATTTTACTAAGTCTGATTTCCTTGTGGCTCGCTAGGAAGCACGGACACGCATGTCTAGTGTCGTGTCTGTGTCCGACACGGATCGGACACGGCACGACACACCCAAAACTGTGTCCGATTTTTTATTTTATTTTAGGACACAGACACGTTTTTTTTTTAATTGGACACGAACCGGACACCGACTAGACACCTGACATGACAAAAAACTACGTCGTTTTGACAAGTCTTTTTTAAAAAAACTATTTTTTCTCTCTCCTATTTTAAATACACTAACTGATAGCTCAACTACATGTCTTACTTCTCTATCTCCTTTTGTTCTCCATCTTCCAACTCCGAACGGCTCTTTCACCTTTGGCTGGTGCCGACTTAGCTGACCTCCTCTAACCGATGTCCGATAGAGGCCCCACGTCTACCGCCCCATCTGCACCCGGTCGCACCAACCCCACCTCTACCTATCCTTGCACAGTTCGCATATAATTTAAAAATATGCATTCAAAATACCTATTATTTTTGGTTTTTTGTCGTCTCCGTGTCCGCTAAATTTCAAAGTGCCGTGTCACGTGTCCGTATCGATGTCTGCGTCTGTGTCCGAGTCCGAGTCCGTATTGGTGCTACCTATGACTTGCTAATAGCGCATGATCGTTAAAACTAAGAGTTTATTAGCAGACTTGAACGCCCCATCGCATTGATAACTGTAAAACTACGAGCTAATTTAGTAGCATTAAACCCCTCCCATCATATTAATAAGAGTTTTTAATGTATTAGACCTTTTTAGAAGTAGGGCATTTTCTTTTAACTTATGATTCATCATTAGAATACAAAGATGGGAAAATTTAAAGTGTGATATTCTTCCTCATCATCTTCCTCATCATAGTTTGAAGAAATTATAGCAAGGACGACTTATGAGTTACGAAGACAACTTTAAAAAATGTTCACACTTTTCACTTTAAAGTGTTGAGTTAAACGAATCATGAGTTGCTCGTTTATTTCTTGTAGATTATACTATTTATGTTCATGTGGGTTGTCTTCCCGTCATACAAAGGATCATGCGAAAGATTTGATAAGGGGGAGAAGGCCCTTTTGTGAAATTGGTTATCATCAAGTCTTTGTTTATATATGATCGATTTAGTCCGAATTTGAATCGAATAGATCTACAAATTAAATTCAACATTGTTGATTACTCGTAATTTTTAGAAAGCTTAGGATTCATAATCAAATCAAGTCAAGTGGAGTATTAATTAGTTGAATCATCCAATTGATGCAAATGACCCAAGATTTTGAGCATGAGTTGACACTTGGTTAGCTTTATCATGTAAGTGTGTCGGAGTGTCGGTACTGGATAATGGGGTGTTTTGCGAACACTCAATGCATGAATGCATACACTTCATAGGATCAGTAAAACATGAGAATTCCTGTGCTATAGTAGTAGGAATGTAGGATGCATATATATGTTTGTACTACCATGGATGTAGTAAAAATGAGATTTAATTTCCTACGGTAAGATCGCTACGCAATATAATATTATAGTCGGAAAGTAAAATATGTATGGAGTATTGCAAAAGTAGGTAGTTTAAACAATAACTTTCTCATAGACAGTGTAGTTATTTATCTAAATGATCTCAATATACATATGGAGTACACATTTTACATTTTTTTTTTTGGAAATAAATACATTTTACATTTTTGGTTGACCTAGAGATAGTACTCCGTAGTAAATTATATTTGTCACTAAACTATCAAAAAAGAGCTGACTTCATCATTTAGTGATCTGATGATTAACAATAAGCTACTAGTATATATTTTAATCATAAATTTTTTAACAAATACATACTATACGCATACGCTTTGATCATCTTAGATTCTTTATTTGCTTGGCTTAGCTTATGCATCATTTGAGTTTTTCTTACAACTTTTCTGCTTATCGACATCGTAGTACATACGGACTTACGGAGTATAGTTTCTAACGTCTCCAATATAGCTTAAATATTAATGTATATTCCCTTCTTGCCATTCTAGACATGTAGTTCAATTAAGGTTATATAAATTAACAATAATGTTATGAATTAAACATAAATCAAGCAAAATACTGGTAATACATACAATAATGTTAGTTTCTACTCGATCGATCCAAGCAATAATCGATTTATACCTTAAAAATATAAATCCAAAAAAGCCGTACATACAGTTTGTGACTGTGGGAGTATGTTGTATGTACCACTAGTTACTAATGCACTGAATCTCATGCATGCTTCCTCCAAAGTTATGTATCAAAATAAATTGGAAGTCACATTCGCACAAGATATGATCGTCAATGTGTTACCACTAGACCTGGCAAAACTGACCCTGACCCGAACATCCAACCCGAAATACTTGACCTGAACATCCGAATTTGACCCGAATTTGTAATATAAATTCAACCCGAAACCCGAATTGACCCGACCCGAACCCGAAATTGACCCGAATACTGTTTGACCCGATATTGACCCGACCCGAAACAGACCCGAACTGAAATAACTCAGACCCGAATAATCAAACATTTAAATGAATCGATTGACCAAAGAAGACTTGGATAGCTATATCATATCCTCTAACACTCAAATTAGCAATAAAATTCTAAGTTACGATTATATGAGACAAAATTTTGAAAAATTTGGTATTAATAAGTTTAAATTTGAATATTTTAGAATGATTTGACCCGAGTCTGACTCGACCCGATTACGACCCGACCCGAATTTGACCCGTAATTGATATACCCGAAATAGACCCGACCCAAACCGAACCCGACCCGAATTATGACCCGACCCGAATAGACCCGATCCGAACCCGACCCGATTGACCCGTTTGCCAGGTCTAGTTAACACGTAGGGACGAACTTATAAATGAGCGTGATGAGCACCAAAACACATATCAAGTACGTAGTTGCGCAACTTGCTTTCTACCCCCGGCCCATGACTGATCGGCATGTTCGTGACTCGAATTCTATGATAGCGTAATTACTTTATCCATTCCATCGAATTCTTAATATTTGAATTGAACTTTAATATATAACTGCGAAGAGAATTCAACCTAAACGTATAAAATGAAAGAAATATTATATGAATACAAACTAATTAATGTTATTATGGCCTGTGGGGAATAGGGATACGATGATCCAAGCCCGAGACATATTATGAAGAGGTTCGTTAAAAAAATGGCAGCCCGGCGCACATTGGCGTCCCCGCTAAGCGAGGGTCCGGGGAAGGATCCCACCACAAGGGTGTAATGAGGGCAAGTCTTCCGATCCCTTGTCAATTTATTTGACAAGAGGCTGCTCCCAGGATTTGAACCCGTGACCTATCGATCACACGGCAACACCTTTACCGGTGTGCCAAGGCTCTCCTATTATGAAGAGGTTCGTTATGAACAGTAAAAGGCCAATCTTGCCTTTTATTGTCCAATCCTTTATTCTTATGTGCATTTGTTCGACAATGAGATCACTAAGAAAATACTTCACGACGTATGCATACTCATACAACAATCATAATAACAACGTTATTAGTTAGCTCAATGTCTAAAACACTCTCCCGTGTGTTCGAATGTAAATATGCACACAACTAAATACGATACCTCGCTGAATTAAAGGTGTAGGCTAAATAGTGGAGTAAGCCATAGAGTAATTCATACGCAAGCAACGTTAAGAAGGGCACACTGCACAGATCAATTAAGAATATGCTTGGGATCGAAGACAAGCCAATTAAAGATGTAGAAAAACACTTTGCAAAAATAATAAGTCGTTGCTAGCTGGGATGCGTCATCTGTGTCCCGCACTTGTCCACTCTTTCGAATTCCTACAGATCAACAAAAGTAAAATTCTAAGGATGACTGTCTCTTTAAATTTCCAACAGATCATGCATAAAGTATAACTTCACTAATACGAGTACTAGCTAATTTGCTATCACGTTTTTGCTTAGTTGTTTGTTTTGGTCAATTGTTTCGGGTTCACGTAGACATGTCCTACGTTAATCCTAACTTCAACAAGGTGTGTGGTCTACCGTATTTTTAGGGTGTTATAAAAATATACAGATACCGTTTACATGTTAACATTTGACAAATTTTATAAACTCCGTGGTGAGTGTGTGGGTCTTACTATTGTTCAATAATGAGTTTTTAAGTTTTTATCATTGTTATTTTTTCATCTAAATGTACGACTAGAGGTACATGAGTAAGAGTCAATCATTTACGATCGACATGCAGGCAAGCAGCAAATTGTTTAATTATCAAAGATTAGTACAATAGTACTATTAATAATAGAGGTTGTTATTCTAGAGTTGATGTTTTCTCAATTTTTTGGAAAAAGACCACACTAGTTCACGTTAGATTGTTAGTATTTGTTAGTGACTTGCTAAGCGCTAACTTTTGTCATTTTTGTGATTTCTTTGGCGCATTAGCTTCTGCATTATTAGTATCATTTTTGTTTAGGGTCCATCCTATGAAGAATTCCACACACACGTACACAAATAACGTCTTAATATCATTACACAATCACTTTTTAATAGTCTTTTATTAACCATTTTAGTGATTCTACGTAAATTTGATGTTAATTTAGTATCCGTGTCCAAAATCATACTGAACACAAACACATAACGTAAGAGCGAAGTCCGTAAGTAGTTTACTATAAGTACAGCAAATGGTCCCTAGACATTAATTAGGCCATATATATACTCGTGTTTAACATGTGAAACAAAGTGATCGGAGGGCCTCTTTATTTTATTATATTGAGTGTTCTTGACAAGTCAAACCGTTGACAAGAAAGGCCAAAAAAAAACAGAGTAAGTGAGATTTTAAGCAACTTCTTGTACCAAAGAACACGTAGATTGTGCAAATTTAATTAAAAGCAGACCAAGTCACGATGATATATGCCACAGCTCATATGAGAGAGTATATACTTTTTTTTTCACATTTTGCGGTCCAAATAAATTGAAAACTTTATTACTTATTATTATTATTATGAGATTTATGATTATGACCAAAGATATGAACACCTACTAAAGTAGGACTAGTAACATTTTCTTTAATCCACTCTGCCGACACAGTGTTACTAGTACACTGCTTAGGAAAGTAGTAATCATTGCATTAAGAACCTAATTATTGTTTAAGTTTGGTATCAGTACTTTATTATTATGATAATGAAAAGATATAGATGATTTTTTTGACGAGTGGAGAGCCAATGATCTACCAAATACCAATTTAGACTTCTTAAACACTGTTTTCGGACGTGGTGAAGATTCAAGGTTTTTGATTATATTACTCGCCTCATAGTCGAGAACTTACTCAAAATATTGGTGTCAGTCGTCATAAGAAGTTAAGCCAATACGAGAAGTTAAATAAAACCGAAGAAAATACGAGAAAAATAGAAGTTTTTACCTTATTATACAACTGAGCTTGAGGATTCAATAAGCTGAAGTAAAATCAGCACTTCTCAAAATATATATACTGAGCTTTTTTAAGTACAATTTCATCAATAAATATAACAAACTCCAAATTTTATGAATTATTATGAACCAAAAGCAAAAGAATAATATTGGAACTTTTATGTAACTTTTAACACCTATTCTACCACCAATCAAACCTTCTTACAACAGCAAAATTCACAGCACTATGGGTGACAATTAAATGATATAGAGAGTAATATCTATGTAAAAAGAACTATGGTAAATAATAATTAAAAAAAAAATCTATATGAAGAGATGATTCTCAGAGGAAATTTTATTCATCTGAATCATGTAGCTGTACGCACGCCTGTACCCGTTAGCTCTAGCATTGCTATAGTTCAGCATTCGTGACCATGATTGATCAGCTCATCTGCTCGCCGATCAAATCTAGACCGACGAGGAGGAATGTAATACCTTGGAATAACAGGAAATAGAAATGCACACCTTGTGCAGATAGCAGGCTTCTTAGTGCAGCAGTGAGTAATAAGAAAGCCAATGTGAGTTCCTTCCTGTATATTTTGTTCATTTTCTTCTTAGCTGGCTTCGGAGCAGCTTCTTGTTGTTCCTTAAATTTGGTTAGCTCAGAAAGGCCGCTGTCAGAAGAACCACGGTGTAGCGGTGTCTGGCTCATTGCCTTGGTTTCCCTTTCCTCCAAGGCTAAGAGGTCGGTTTCTGAAGCTCGTCCTGCTTTTTTGGTCACAATCCACTCGTATGAACTGCCTAGTTGGAATAACCCGGAAATCATTGCGTTGAATTTGGTCACTGACATTGTGTTCTCGAAAAGGAGGTAGGGAACTATGAAGGGAAATGATCCTGGTGCAGGAAGTATGTTTAAGAAGGACATGACAATGGGTATGTAACAGATAACCCAAATTGGTAGCTCGGCTTCAGGGACAAACATGGTCAAGGGAAGAATAATGCAGAACAATGTGAAGGAATAGAATGGGAGGATCAGTTTTCTAAGGAGGAAGAATAGTAGGATTAGGTTTGATTTCTTCCAAAATGATATCTGCAAATGTTATGGCCGAAACATATTAACATACATGCATACTAAGGCAAGAAATGAAGATCAGCACGCAGTCGTTGAAGATGACAAGTAAAGTTACCTTGGAGCTTATGATGGCTGGTAGACATAGACGGAATAGCTGCATTGGACCAGAATGCCAGCGGTGTTGCTGTTTTCTGTATGCTTCGTATGATTCAGGAACTTCACAGAGTACCTGAAAGAATATATCAGATGTCAAAATCGCTTCCAAGTTTCCAACTGTGTGTTTGGCAATAACTCACTATTGAAAACCTATCCATATGTTAACACTCCACATTCATATGCCAGTTATTACCGATGAAACTGTCAAGAGATTGCCTGTTTACAAATGATTGCATCATGATCAACCAGAAACATGTAACTTACCCTAACATCATTGAGGTAGATAAACTTCCAGCCATTGAGATGAGCGCGGACAGCAATATCCATATCCTCAACAGTAGTCCTTTCAAGCCAGCCACCAGATTCCTCCAAAGCTTTGATTCTCCAAACTCCTGCAGTCCCATTGAACCCAAAGAAGTTCAGGAACACCCCATTAACCTGCTGCTCCACCTCAAAGTGAAAGCAAAGGTTGACATTCTGAAGTCGAGTCAGCAAGTTCTCGTCTTTGTTCACAAAAGACCACCTAGTCTGAACCAATCCAATATCCGGGTTACCCTGCAAAGTACCAAACAACCAATGTACAAGTTAAAGAGGAATGTTAAGGAAAAAGCATGCCAAAATGGCAAAATCCCAATACAAGAGTCAACAATAGAGGGCATCCTGAGTTGATGACAGACCTTGAAATGTGGAACAGTCAGCTGAAGGAAATCAGGGTTAGGTTGAAAATCGGCGTCAAAGATTGCAACAAATTCATAGTCTTTGACATAATCACAGTTCATTGCAGACTTGAGATTCCCGGCTTTATACCCTGTCCTAACAACGCGATGTCTGTAGATAATGTTGACACCCTTTTGGTACCACCTGGAAACTTCATTCTTAATCAACCACTGGATACTCTCATCATCAGAGTCATCTAAAACTTGTATCAGAATTCTGTCTTTTGGCCAATCTAATTGACAAACAGCTGAAATTGATGTCTCATACACCTATCAGAAAAATCATAGCAAACCCACTTTTATATCAGCAAATTGTTCTAAAATTCTGAACACATTAAAATAGGTCTATACCATCCTCCTAGTACAGTTCAGTCTAATCAAAATTGCCCAACATTAACAAAAATATCGCGAGAAAACCCGAAATGATTTGTGGTCGGCTAACATGAAGAGTCATATGACAACATCACTCAAAATTGGTTAAACATAACACATACAAATGCAAACCAAACAAAAACCATAGTATATAGTATTATAAACATTATTAACAGAAGAATTGTAAGATTGACGAATGATTACCTCTCTTTCATTACACATTGGAATCTGAACCAAAACCATAGGGTAATTGCAACCAGGATTTTCAGCATCATCAGACTTAAAAGGTTCCCCTTCAAACCTAGGCTTAATATTCCTCAACTTGATCCAAAAACACCCCAAACAAAGCACCAACCTATCAACAGACTGAATCATGAACAACACCACACAGAAAGCTGATAAAGACTGAATCCAAGGAGCAATGTAACCGCCTCGAAAAGCGAGCCAACCGACATAAACCTCATGTAACCACCCTTCAATCTCAACAGTTTGAGGGATGTACAAGCTATGTTGTTGGAAATAGTGCCACCCATTGAAGTGAGCAACCACCTCAAAGCTCAGAAATGCAAGTGCAAAGATCAGAAACCCAAGAATTACTCTATATAGTAACTTTCCTTTACTAGATTTATCATTCTCCATTGCAACACCTTGCCTGAAAATTAACCTTTTTTTTATAGTACCAAGTAATGACCAAAGACCATTCCCAAGCCAAGCAAGACAACCAGCTGCTCTATGAGCCCTAAGCATCAAAACCCAGGTAAATTGCTTTGCATTTTTACCCCTATCTTTCTCAACAGCCCTAAAACCAGAATCTGGTGACTCAAGTTCTAAGAGAGAGTAATTAGGATTCTCCATTTTTACTATTACTGGAGTTCCCCCCTTTCTTGTCTCCTTTGCCCACCATTTGCTCATATCAACACCAGGAGCCATGGTAAAAAAAAAAAAAAAAAAAAAAAAAAAGTTACCTTTTTTTTCTTGGTGGGCTACAAAAATTACAGTAAAGAACCAAATTTTCTGCCAAAACAATGAAAACCCAGATCCCAAAATCAAGAATTTTCACAACCCAATAAGTTTATCTGCCATATATGCTAAAAATGGAAGTATATAACTATATATATCTGTAGAAATTTGTGCAAAATCTTCAATGTGAAGATTACCCAGACAAACTACATACATATACAGAGAAAACCCATACACCAAACTCCAAAGTATAATTAAAAGTATAAAACCTCACCTTCAAGTTATACTAGTAACATTCCACACTCTATTGCATCAGAAAAAAAAAATGCCAAATGATAAAAGACAGAGTGGAGAGAGAAAGTAAAGAGAGAGAGAGAGAGAGTTTGTTTTTCTGTGGTTTATTAATACTACTAGTTGGTTTAGCTCTCTCCAAAAGCTTCAAGAAGAAGGCATATAACTATATAAGAGAGGAGAGAAAGGTACCATACCAACATGGGAAATTAATTACCAGAGGATTAGGAGGAAGGTTCTTTTTGAGCATAAATTATTCTCTTTTTTTTTTCACTGTAAATCAGAAAAGATTGAACTGGTCAAAGTGTTTCTGAAAACAAATATAAATATAAATATAAATTAGTCCACACCATGTTTTGCCCATTGATATATTTCTTAATCAGAAGATTGTTTAAGGTTTTAGGAAGATTATGACTTTGATTCTGTGAGCTGTAGCAAAAGATCAAAAAGTTTGAGTGTAAATAAACTAGTTAATTTGAAGTAATTACTGTTCTAATGGTAGATATTGATTTGAAATAAAGAACTCAAGTACAAAAAGTGTCATGTGATTGTAAAAATTGGAACTTTTTCGGGATTCAATGTCATTAGACATAAACACACTGTTAAAATTTTACAAAAAGGAGAAACAAAATGGTAATAAATTGTTTTGTATCATCCTTTTTTGGGAATCAATTACCTTCAAGATTTGCAATACTACTCTCCAATTAATTGATCGAATCGCGTAACTTTGAGTTTTAGGTGTTGCCCTAAATTATTTCGAAAGACCAAAAAAGTCAAAAGACGTACTTTACGATATTAAACGACAATAAGATACAGAATATACGAGTAGTTCATTTCTTTTTCGTTAGATAGTTTAAACCGTAAGTTAATCTCATACGAGAGAGCGAAATCGAGTTCGGAGGAGTAGGAGGACCGACAAAGGGAGTGATGATGAGGTATACATACACATTGATGATTAAATTAAAGGTGTGGTTTGTCATGTCAAGTCATGCAATAGAAATATAGAGAGAGGGGGGGAGATTTGCATAAAACTTGTACAAGTTTAACCAAAGATTAAGACAGTAATAGAAATACTGGTACTTAATACTGTTAATAGTGACAGTAATAGAAACGGGAAAGGGTAGAAAGGACAAAGGGAAGTTTTGATTTAGGGAGGGTTTGGGAGACAGTATTGACAAATGGACAAAAACAGATCCCAACTTGGTCTTTGAGGCCTTTGTCCGATAAATGGGTGCTTTGTCACATCTAGGAAAAGGGTACACAGACGTTGGGTATATGAGAAATTTTCATACAATATGATTTCTTAAGTCATTTTCAGTTAGTGTTATTAGTCTCGAGATTTTAGTATTAAAAATCAATAATTTACAAGAAGTTGGTGGGAATTCGAGATATGATCTAAGTCAACACACCTTTTGCTATGCCATTTCTTTTTAATCGACGACGGCGCGCATGAGCCGCCCGAGTGATCGGGCGTTCAACACAAACTAATAACAGAAGGAATTTCCTACATAAAAAATTAAAGGATAATGCTAAAAGTCTACGGTGTAGACACCCAAAAGTGTCTACAATCATCAATATTTTTACTACATTACCAAAATTTTACTATTCACACAATTAATTTTACTACTCAGATCTTAATTTTACCATTAGTAACTCAATTTTACATTGTTGACAAATTAATTGTGTTTACACTGTAGACCTCTAACAATTTGCAAACTTAAAATATGGGCTTGGAAAATCTGGGACACTGATTTCTATCAATCAAAGAAAGATCATCATCGATCACCCACCAATTCCTTTCCCCGTCATCTCCAGTCACCAGCACCTAGTCCCCCCATTCCTGCCGTCACCCCCAATGAGTCAAGCGCGACTCCATGGCGACGGTCTCTGTAACACTCTGACTCATCACCTGAGGCGAAGTAGTCACCTATGGCAGCTCGCCAGGCTGTGTACTGACCTCGCAGGCCGACACGAGTTCTTTCGACGCACCGTGGAAAATACTTCCCACGAGGTCACCCATTCTGAAATTACCCTCAGTAAGCATGCTTAATTGTGGAGTTCTAATCAGGTGGGATTCCTAAAAGGAACGTCGACTTTGTTGGTAACTTGGTATGAGTAGCACTATTAATCTTGTAAACACCTCATATGAGCTTTTAATCTCTTATAAGACTCCTCTGAAATATGGGGTATTATAGTCTCCCCACGCCGCCGATGCCCATAACCACCACCAACTTCACCTATATCTAGCGACACTACTATTTCTCCCTTCTCCCTCCATCGCCACTCACCTCTTCTCCTATCTCTCTCCACCGTATTCTCCCCGCGCGCCATCACATACACACGCCATTAATATGAATGGGTAGATCGGGACAGGGGACTGTTGCAGCGCCACCTCCGCTGCATTCTCACCTTGGCGTTTATTTTGGAGCTTCAATCTGGTCGGAGATTAATGATGATTTTTGGTTGGACAACCGGCGTCCTCTAGTGATCGTCAAGCGGCTTTGCTAGCGCAACGGCCTTGGTGGTGGTGTTGGAGTACGACTTTGGTGGTGTTTGTAAAGTTTGTGATTGACACAGACTATTAATCAAACCGTTTGGTCTATTCCTAATAATTTCATGAGTGATGATTTGTCACCATATGGTAATGTATAAGATTCTTCATACACCTGGTGTATGTGTAACATCTCCCTCACATATTTCACATTTGCATCCCCGTCTTTCGTTTTCTACTATACTAAAACACACAGCTATGGAATAGTGTATGTAGCATTGAAAATTGATCATCGTGATCGGTGAATAGTGGTAAATCACGTAACATGGAAAAAATAACGAAATCCTTCTATACTATTAAAGGAGGCTTTTTTAGAGCTCTCACATTGACCGGAGATTATTAGAGAGTTTTGACAATTTTATAATATTATTTAGTTATCAAGTTTATGTGAAACTCTTTTAATTAAACAATCTTCTATTAATAATAATGTTTGTATTAAACAATCCTACTAATAATCCTACTAATACGTAGTTTTCCAAGTCCTATGTCATAGAATTGCTATAGTACGATAATACACATTCTACTTAGGAGTTAATGTTAACTATATTCATCTAAAACCAAGTGAAGGTTGCTAAATGTGATTGGTGGGTTTTCATCTGGAAACTTTGTGATGATCTTGAATTCGTCAATTTTCATGTCTCTTGATAATAAATGGTTCCAATATGATTTTTCATCTCGAGTTAGATTGTAATTAGCCTTCTTCATTTGTTAGGATTAGCGTACGTTATGCGTTAGTGTAGAAGGTGTTTCCAATCACAATTACAGTACTAAACACAAGACATACATGACTATGTTCTTATCCTAGCTACGTGCATTAGTGCATATTTAACTCAGCATACTAGAACTAAACGAAATACGTTATAATCCTACGTACTTTGTGCATGAGCTTTTCTTTGTTTGTTTTTTTCAAAAGAATTAGTTGATATATTTATCATTCGAAAGAACATTTCGAAGAGACTTACAAAAGTATAGCTAGCCACTAACAACCTATTGGTTGTAGAAATTTAATCTAATTGTCTACTATAACCTGCAATGCATGTCTAAACTCAAACTATCATTCATATAAAAAAACAAACAAAAAAAGCTTAAACTATCATACTCATAGTTCTTCCTAAACCTTGACAAACCAACAATTATTTTTGAAGAAAGTTGTTCCAAGTCTAAATTTTTGTTACAGTTTATAAATAAGAAACAACAAATGAGAATTATTGCGATATTTGAGATTAATGGACGCAAGGAATGTGGAAAGAAATTTTGAAGGGAATTGAATACAAATTTGAAGAAAATAACGCAAATGAAGAGAAATTATGAGAATAAAAAAGGGGATTTTTTTCCCAGACATCTTAATCATTACTATGAAAACGTAACTTATCAGAACTTACCCGGCTATAATTTATAGCCTTATAGTCACTTTGTATATATTTTTTTTATATCACTCAACTTTCCTGACACCCCTTTAACGTTAATATCTCTCAAAATACATTGGTTGGATTATGATATTGTACACTTTTGGAATTATTTTTGTTTTGAAATATTTTTTCGTCAGATTGACCATCAAACCCCTAACTCGAAAAACAAATACATTATACAATGTATAAAAAACTACACAGATTAATATGAAAGTTTTTTTATTATATAGAGATTTTACCACACAATATCTATATCCAAACATAAATTACAAATTTTATTTTTAACAAGTCTAATAGAAATCATTATTAAGAAACCCGTGCAACGCACGGGCTTTCATCCTAGTTATTGAATATATATACTCCCTCTGAGCTCCGATCCATAAGTCTTTTGTGTTTTTTTTTTGTCGTTTTTTTTTATTGATCATGTTAAGAACCACTTCTAAGTTCTAACCAAACAAGACATTCATTCCTTATGAAAATTACTACACATTATGTTTTGTATTGCATTCCATGAACTAAACTTGATTTTAAGGCAAACAGATCTTTAATTTGAACTAGAATTATAGGTTACTCCATATGACTAGTTTAAACAGCAAAACAAATTAGAAAATCTTTTGGTCGTAGGAATTATTTTACTATACCAGGGGGATAAGACCGCTTTTAAAATAATGTAAGTTTTAGTTTTACATCTCCACATTTTAATTGGATGATTGACGGATAATCCCTTGATAACTTAGCAAAAGACCACCTTTATTGTTTATATATATTGTCACCTTTTTTATATTATTAGTGATCATTAATATTACTTTCAGTAACCATTTTAATTTATTTGGAACACATATTTATAAACTTTTAGGGGGGTGGGTTAACTTTATAAATAATATATAACTAATTATATTATATGATACTTTAAAATCATTAATATATGTTGCGATTCTAACAATAATAAACTGAAAAAAAATCAATATAAGTAATAAATTAGACGCCAATTATGCAAATATTAAAAGGGTCGTTTCGTGACCAAATAATTTGGTCTCGCAATGAATTATTGAGAGATTGTCTCTTATGAGACTTTGTGAATATTTTTATATTTGGCAAACCCGTGCGTAAGTTGAGTACAAACTAATATGGAGTAGAACAATAGAAAAAAAATAAACACCTTAGATTGATAAGTGCTTCAAGAAGATAATTAAAGAGCGATATGATGATTCGAAATCGAGATAATATCTAAAAGGATAACTGAGGTTTTAAAAGTTAAATCAACCTCAAACCCAAACATGACAATAAAAATGGTAAACTTGCTATTAATCGACCGTCTATATATAATGCTTGTTTTGACAGATACGGAGTATTGCTCAAGTTTTTCGAATGTGAACAAGTGAAATGAAGTGTGTGATGCAATAACTACGACAGATAAGTTTACAAGCTCCTTTACCACAACATTACAAGAATTGAAATCAAAGGTCTCGCTCAAATGTTGTACGTGTACCTCTTTAACAAATGTAGACAAGACGTACGTATGAAGAAACAGAAAAGGATGTACCAAAGAAAGAAAAACAGAACACATACCCTTATCCCGGCAACAGGATCACAAGACTAAAGTGGCCGGCCGGACCACAAATATATTTTTTTTACACATTTTCCATTACTATATAAAAAAAATCCAACAACAATTTCATTTACTCCTCTAATTTGTTGTTCTCAAGTTTATGATATTATAACAACTACTAGTGCAATTTGATGTGTGTAAAATAACAAATATTCTGTGAAACCGTCTCACAATAAACTCGTATGTATAAAATAAAAGTCGTCTGAATGAAAAAACAGCATTGTATTTCACATTTTCACACATCTATCGTTATTGAACATCTAGCCAATTCTAAGTAAGTAAGTAACCTCTTAGATTGGCTAGTAAAATCACAACACTTTGCACCAATACTGCACATACTCACCGTAATAGTGGCATTAATTACTTATATCACAATTACGTATTAATGATCATTTCCTCGTATAGTAACCACAAAAGTAAAATGAAACGATATCAACACAAAAGGGTTCATGATAGAGATTGGTAGTTAGTCGATTAGGAAGGATGTGAAGAAGTTAGGTAGTATTGTCACTGATGCGAAGTGGGTTTAGTATAGAGACCAGTCGATGTAATCACGAGGCCATACCGTATTAATACAATGATGATGATATCATGATAGCATTATAATAAGTTATAAAGCTTATAATAATTCATATAACCAACAAAACCATGTTTTGTAATTAAATGCACTAGTCTCCCACCGACACCACACCCTCACGTTCTTCATTTTTTCGCAATCAGGCACACACGCAAGTACAGTGATCGAGCCTGGGGCAAACCCTGCTTTAAGTTGCTTATATGTAGAGGAAGAAAAAACGTCAATCGTTATTTTTTTACAGAGTCGGTAAAATTTCACTAAAGATGAATATAACGAGTAAAATTAGAAATATCTTTTTTTTTAAAACATGTTATGAGAATGTTTGATTTGTTTTTTTTTTTCTTTAAAGTATTTGGAATACTACGTATGGATCGAGTTAGTATTAAAATAGTTTTAAGATATTACCAAAAGGTTATCGCCAATCGTAAATGTCGATTGAATTATATATAAGAACACTTGTATTTTCATAAGAAAAAGCATACTAGTATTAGTTTTAGTTTTCCGCTAAAATTTCCGGAATTATTTCTTGTAAATACTAGTAAGTTTTAGTAGCATTCGACTATTTGTGAAATTATTAATCGTCACTTTATATTTTCGTGGGGGGGTGCCCAATATGCTTTCAACTATTAATGCCATGTGGGTGGATAGAATATATGGACATATGGGTCATTCTTCATTTCTTTGTATGCATGTCTTTCTCTCATGGAACGTCAGTACTCACTAGCCATCAGTAGTAGGGGTGCCCGGGTGAGTTAGTTGATTGAAAGTGTGTAGTGCTAGAATTCTTCCACTTTTGATAAAAATATGAATTTGCATAATATGCAAATATTGTTAAGAAAAATAAAAGTTAAAAGGATTGTAATAGGAAGAATGTCGTGATTTTACGAGATTAGATTTGTGTCATTTGTCCCTTACTAAGAATGACTATGTAGTACATTAGTAAGGTCGACACCATTTAGCGTTTTGATTAAGCCAAAATGCTAATGTACATATGTTTGGTAACCTTTGTTTAGAGTAGCATTTGCACTAAAAAAGTAGCATATTAGGAGCATTCGTCAATTAGCATTTCATAGAGAAAACCGTAGAAATAGCAAATTTTATTACCTCATCAATAGCTAAATCTGGCGAACATTGTTAAAGTATAAAATAATTGTTTGGGCTCAAACTATCAGTCTAGACTTTTGGTTCATCGAGTTTTTAATATGGTATCAGAGTTTCTTTCCTAAGGTCTCAAGTTTAAATCCACGCAACTCCCTCCTTAGTCAATTCAAGTGCAGGTCAAGCACAAGTCGCCGTCTATGGATTGATATATAGTCCACGTTTCATGCCCGAAGAACATTCACGTGAGAGATCCCGTTAAAGTATAAAGTCATTGTTTGGACCCTAACTATCTGTTTAGACTTTTGGTTCAATTGGTTTTTAACAAACATTGTTGTTTGAAACGGCTAGTATATTAACAAACTGCTAACAGTTACCCGCTACTAGCTAGTATATCGAGGTATGATGACATTGGAAGAAGCAAGAGTAATATATGCAAATAAAAGAAGAAGAAGGAGGTTAAAACGAAAAAATCATTAATGGTCCAACAATTACGTTGTTAAACCAATCAAACATTATATTTATTTAAGCTATAACTATCTAACATATGCGACTTAAATTGATAAAATTTGTGGTCAAAGAAAATAACCCGTAATACCAAATTCGTCTTAGATAGATACAATTAGTATGTCATCTTTTATATTTGATAATTGTTTTATATGCGTCATGCATGAGTAAGTGTGTATACATAATACTACTGTTGTTACTGCTACTACTACTGCTAAGAGTCCTATTGTATCTTAGATTGATACTCCAATCATAACAAATAAAGTGTTTATACGAATGTAGGATTATCTTTTAATAATATAATATTAACCAAACTCTCTAAAAACCTCCGGTCATTGTGACCTCTAAAAAGTCTCTTTTAATAATATAGAAGGATTTCGTATATAAAATTGAATTCGTAGTAGTAAAATTGAGATTGAAGTAGTAAAATTAATTTTTAATGAATATATTAGGTAGTAAAAATAATTAAGTTGGTACTAAAATTATTTGTGTGATTAGTAAAATTTTGATAGTCTAACAAAAGTATTGCTGATAGTAGACGCTTTCAAATGTCTACGGTGTGGATCTCTATCATTGTCCATGATGTATATATAAGGAAATAATATATTTCCTACATAGATATTATATGTTTATATTGTATTTAATAACTATAATTTGTTAGTATACTTAGTCAATTGTAATCCTGTATTCTAGGCATAACTCATGTAATCTCACTCATTTAGGATCTAGGATTATCTACTCTATCAAAACCCTAACTCTAATCATGTGTATTTATACTCATCAATTATAATGAGAATGATAGGCTTTTCTCTAATCTCATATTCTCCTCCTCAACCGTATAATGGTAATTCTAATTACCGTAAATAATGAGAATAAGTAATTTAGTATCGATAAGTAAAGAATTACTCCTTATCTTAATATGATATGTCCAAGTTTGTTAAAAATGAGTCTTTTAATCGACAGGTAGGTGACCATTTCTTAGAAAGAAAAAAGGACACTAATGAACAATGTTTTTTTTCTCGTGGACTGATAACATTTACACTACTTTCACTTTCACTAAACACTCTTTTGGGGAATGATGAGACTTGGGAGCGCAAAAGTGTAACTTCATAAAAAAAAAACAGAGCTTACTATACTACTGTAATTTGATGTTTTATGTTTCTAGTTATAGAGAGCATTCAAGTATCATGAGTCTCGTCCATTTTTGGATGAATCAATCTTTCACCCTTAGACTCGAAGAAAGAAAATACATAGGATCAGATGAGGTTTCGATCCTTTTATGTCTTTAATTGTTTGAAGATACAAATATTAACAATTAAGTCGGACATTAGAAAAAAAATAGGTGCACTTTTCGTGAAGCAGCGAAAGCAGGAACCTTATCCATAGAGCGCGGAGAGAATTATGAGAATTCGAACATAAGACAACTGCCCAGTTGTTTATTTCTTTATCACTAAACAACTTTCTCTCCTCAATAATTACTGCTAATGATGATGAGATTAAGCACTACTAACTAATCAGTCAGCAATAACGGTTATGTGGTGGCCATGTAATTGCAATACAACAAAAAACCTACCAGATAGATTTACTGCAAAAGTGGAAGAATAAAGCGTGGCGGCATATCCATCCATGATTGCGGAAGTGGTCTTTTACTCTGTCAAGTAAAATTTAATTTTTATTGATGCCATACAGTTGGATCTACGACATGCTTTTCTAATTATGTAGCGTTAGATATAATATACTAGTATGAGTCTTCAATGTGAGTTATAGATTAGATTTTTGGTCACTATATTTCCTTTATGGACTAGATAAAATTCACTTGAATTTCCGACGATGATTATGTTATCGGTTAGTAACTCTCAAATTATTTTTTGGACTAAGACGTGGTTCTTATGATTGTGTCACTGATTCGACTTCTATGTATGGACTATGGAGGTGTATACATTAATCAATCATTTCTTTTAAATCAACTTTATGTACAAGTTATTTGTATGTGGAGTCATGCATTCTTGCTTAAAGCTGAAATAGGACATTTATGTGCCATTAATAAATTTTAACCATTATTAACTTGAACTTTTCGTTGAGTTGGTTTGTTAACATCGAGTTGAAACGTACGTCTATAATTCTATTCAACAACAATTGAAATTCTCGATTTGATGTATAGAGTTACTAGCTTTTTTTAGGGCAATATAGAGTTACTAGCTTGATCAAACCAAATTACAAGAAATGTAACAACTTTTTTTGGCAAGAAAAGAATGATATATCTGGTTTATCTCATATTGGAACCTTGCAGTGGCAAATCTAGCCACATAAACATGTGGTAGCCTTCTTAGTACAGATTATTTTTTTTTAATTTTTTTCCTATTTTTTAGGCAATATTTTGACGTTCTCGGGAAATTTGGGGTAGCCGGTGCACCCAAGGCTACCCCTAGATTCGCCCATGGAACCTTGTAATTATTTATCAATTTTATTGGTAAAACCTACATATTTTGCTGCTTACTCCTGATAATGATATATTGGACAAATACTGTATCATGTCACCAACACTTATTTACCTTGATGCAATAATTGAATTTCAATTTAAACTATGTCAAAATTAACGTTATATTTGGTCAGGATTAGAGTACACAGTTGACATGAACAGAGTCGGTCTATGTGTCGTGACTCGTGACTGGTGATTCAAGTACAAACATGTGCATTTTGCAGTAAGTAGCGCAGTTGGGCTGTCCTTGTATAGAGCTCAGCATATCCACTGACATTCTAGTCCCAACTTAAATGGTACAGTTCTTTCTTGTTCATTATCTACTCAATTTTGAGCTGTTTTTTCTTGTTGCTTATCTACTACTACTACTCGAGCAACTGACTAGTGAGCCCGCAAATTCACAATCGAAGTTTCACATTAATACTGTGACTTTATGTTTGGGGAAGGTATATCGTCATGCCACTTTACCCCTTTTCAAGTTCCGAGTTCGGGATTTTAAGCAAAAAAAAAAAAACCCAACCTGTACCGTGGTTGAGTACAATAATGGCGTGACTGTATGCCCTTCCTATATTTAGTGTCCCAAAAGTCGGACCTATGCCACCACGTACTTGTGGTATGTACATTTTCGCCCTTGTACATCACGGCATCACGCTAATGATTTTGTTATCAATTGTGACCATAAATTCATAACCTTATAGTGCAAATCGATACGATATCAGTTAAGTGCACATATGAATATATGATCCATCTAAAGTCATCCGAAAACAAATATACTGATAACACGCTAATGCGGCTAATTCGACAAAACATAACTTGAACGCAACCCGACTGGACCGTAAGATTGGACTACATAGAAGTCATGCGATTCATGCATATAAGCCAAGGGGCCGAAGCTATGGAAACAGAAATATGGCCTAAAAGATCATATGGGCATTATTTCGATAGATTGGGCCTTGTGCTTTTAATCTTTTTGGACATTGGGCTTTCCACTTTTGGATTTCATGAGTGACTTGTCCATTATAGGAATCTGAACACAATTAGCCTACCTAGGATAAGTGAGGGAGAACCATGTTTATTTGGTTTTCATGTCAATTACGAAGTACTCGCTCCATTTTCTTTCATCTGCTCCTTACGGAAGATATTCAAATGAGAAGATAGTTTTACGACAATGGAAACTACTATTTTCGGTCGGCGGTTTTCATTTTTTATATGACTATTATAGAACTAAATAATTTAAAATTAATTTTTGTAACTTATTTACCTAAATTTTTTTTTACACAAAAAAAACAAAAAACGGCAGTGATATTGAACGGACCCTTAGATTTTACATTTCATCGTAATTTTTGATTCATGGTTAAAACTCTTAAGACAAAGATACTTTAAAAGTTTATTACTCTTAACGCCTTCCTCGTGAGAAAATGAGTGTGAATACACTACTAACCCGTATGAGCTGACTTTTTTTTCTTTCCCTTTTCAATTTGTAAAGAGAAGCACAATTTAGTTACAACTAGTAGCTGGAGTGGTCAAAGAGTTTACTCAAAATATGCTACAAAAGGAACTAGTTTATGAAAGCACAAGGAAAAGCTTTCCACTTTGTAGTCCACAGTTACACTCTGATCTATGTTATTAGATAATAGTTAGATGTCTTAGTCAAGGTGGTTGGAGGTTAGAACTAGGCAAAACTTAGAGCAAGTGCAATGGTAGATTGATGCCTCGAGTTCTTCAAATATGAACTTGGAATTTGCAGTTCGTCCATTGAAAATACCCGTTCGTCCGTTCTTATAAGAACCGCGTTCGTATTTACGAACTCAGTTCGTAGAAAAACTGACAAAATACCAGCTTTAAATAAAACTGACGCGTGAAAGAAACACATGCTTTTTCGTGCTCGCGTGAATCGTACGGCGAGTGAAATGATAAAAGTGTACTGCAATATGCTTTGTAAAGTAGAAATTACGTATAGTTTAATATTTGTAGCCTTGTAGGCCATTTAATAAAAGTGCCTTTCTACTGTCAAAGCTCAGTAGCTCATATGTGAGTTGGGACCCTTTCATTTCCTACCTATCTACTATCCAACATCAATCCATTGAAACGTATACTTTGTTTGTTTGTTTTTTATTTTTTTGTTAGGGTACATGTATACTCTATACAAATTATGAAATGTCGCTGGTATAAATTGTAAAAAAAAAAAGAACTGAAATCGTTTTTAAGATGTTCATTATTATATGAAATCGTTCTCGATCGTCGACTTTGTAATCCATCTAATCTATTAAATATATTGAATGTTATTTGCTTATATTATTATATTATATTATATGAAATCCACACCCCACTCCCTACGAGTCCCTACATACGTATTTTTTTTATACTGTACAAGTAAATCATGATTTTGTATTTGGTAGAAAAATAAAATATAAAAAAGATGGGTCCCACTAAAGAACTCCAACCAAGTTCTTCCATTGTTAATCTTAGTTCTTATTTCTTGAAATTGGAAAAAAATGATGTATCATGGGAAGTTCTTTCATTGAGATTGCTCTTAGTTGTGTATATATATGTAAAAGAGGCAAAGAGAGGATAAGAAAAATCGGAGATAAACACAAATTGTGAGCTTTCATTCAAACGCTGTTTTAACATAGCAAACACATCTCTGTTGTATTTGCATATGGCTCAAGTAATCAAAATCTACACAATTGACATATTATATTTTTTTTTGGAAATGAATATATATATACTATAGCCTATAATATTATTTTTCTTTCACCTAATTGGCTAATACCAATTTAATGAACTACATTTTTTTTTCCAAATTAATAAAAAAATACTAGCCAAATTTTGGAAGACTTGAAAAGAGGAGCATGAAATATGGACCTCCACTATTCCCCAACTTTTCCCTCTCCTACCTTTTTGACTAAATCCATCTTCTCCCCACTTGGAAATTGGAATCTCCTCAAATTTTTTTATTCCTATTCTAATTTCCAAAAAAGGAAATAATTAGAATATTTTTACTTTTTCTCCAAGTTCATAGCACTACCAATTTACTTTTTTCACCACTTTCCAAACAACATTTGCACTCCCTAACCTAATTTCCATGAATAATAACCTCACTAACCACAATTATTAGCAGTAATTACTAATTAGTCTCACTAATTATCTTTCTCAATCATATTACAAATCATTATTATTATTATTCAATAAATATTCAATGTTGATGACTTTTTCATCTGTTGATTTCTCAAACCACCACCCTTCTTCAATGGCTGATTAGTGATTAATACGCTACTACTAATTTCTTCATCAACAAACCCTAATTTCCATATTAGTAATAATAATACCACATTATTCAAATTAAAAAAAAAGGAAAAAAGAAATTAAAGTGAGCGAAGAAAATGTGGAGGTCGACGCACATTTGCCGGTCGTTGACAATGGCGGTTCGCCGGCAGTCGATTCTCTCTCCACCGAAGGCGGCGGCGGGAATAAGGTACTTCACGACTCCGGCGGATGACAACGAAAAGATTGTCGTAAAGCCGTCGCCGGTGGCGGCGATGGCGAAAGAGGAGGAGGCGATGTCGTTAGGAGAAGTGAAGAAGTTGATGCGGTTAGTTAATGTTGAGGCGTTGAAGACAAAGCTTGTTGATCAAGATAAGGAGGTGATTGGTTATGGCGAGTTGTTGAAGGCTTGTGAGGCTGCCGGAGTCGCGAGATCCACCGTAGAGGCAGCGGAGTTTGCGAAAGTTCTTGATGAAGCTGGTGTTGTTCTTTTGTTTAGGGATAAGGTTTATCTTCATCCTGATAAGGTATAATTTCTTTTCTGATTATTATGGTTAATTTCTGTTAATTTAATTCAAACGTTGAGATTGCATACGTTCCGAATTTGTCGATTTTTATGATTATTGAGATTGCGTGTATAGGAATTTTCGATTTTGATCAGTTAGGTTATGATTATTGAGATTGCGTAAATAGGAATTTTCGATTTTAATTTGTTAGGTTATGATTTGTCGAGATTGCGTAAATTGGAATTTTCGATTTTAAGTAGTTAGGTTATGATTTGTCGAGATTGCGTACAATCGTACATTGCGGAATTTGTCGATTTCGTTGTGTCTTTGAGTAGTTAGGTTATGATTGTCGAGATTGCATACATTCGGAATTTGTCGATTTAATGTATATATGTTTCAGATTGTTGGGGGGGGGGGGGTATGGTTGCGTACATTTGGTTTGTAATTAATTGGTCAGGAATCAGGATTGTAGAATATTGGTATGTTTTTTTTTTGGATGTTCTCTGGAATAGTGTCATTGTGTTAATGGAGCTTGAGATTATGATCATCTTTGGTTTGACCTTTCGAGTGACCAGATGGAATTCCATTTGATTGATGGTATGTTTCATTGAATATTTGTGAAGTAAATCGAGATTTTAAGGTTGAAGATGAAGTTTACTTCATTGTGTGCTTTGATCAGGACTGGGATAGATTGGACAAATATACTGCCTTCTTTGATTCTTTAGTTATGTAAGGGAAAGTTCTTTAACAAAGTCCACTTATTTAGAATTTTTTGATTTAGAATTTAACTAGCGTTTCCAAATCTGTTTGGACCCGAGTGGTGGATAGTTAAATTTTTGGAGCATTTTGAATCTAAATTGTCTCATGTCGGTCTGTATGAAACCGCTTTCTAATGCTGGTTTGTCTTTCAGTTAGAAATCCAATTTATGAGGAATTCTGAATCTAAGCAGTCTACTTTGTATTTATAAGGAGTCCCTACCGATAGTTGACAATTATGACGATAATTATAAGCAGTGAATGTTTAAAGGGAGGCCAAAACAAGAGGGGAGCTCTTGTGATGACAGTTGAAGTTCCCAGTCTCAGACTCTCAGTTTCAGTCTGTCTATAGGATATCAAGATTAGATGATGTGGTTTGACTTTTTGAGGTTATCGAGGAAAAACAAACAATTATAGAGATGGACGAAACTAGAGAGGTAAATCACATTTCGGTTGAAGAAAGGTATAAATGCAGATAGTCACCAGGTTTGACAAAGTTGCAGTAAAAGACTATGGTGCACTATTACTGTATCGCATTGTCATGTGTAGATTGTGACGATAAGGTTCGACAGCATGTCGATGCAGATCAATCGTATCTTTTCCTAGTTGAGATTGCGAGTAATGAGTAATCCTTATACATTGCCTCTGGGGGTACTTCTCTTATATTCATCTAGTGTACAGTATAATGGTCAACCACCCCCGAAAAAAAGGGGGTGCAGTATTTGCAGACTAGATAGAAAAATGGCTATTTGTAACTGTGGTAATGGTTACTGGAAATCCACACACTTGGGGGTTGATAAAAAATAACAGAACTTGTGAATGAAGTTACTAAAGACTTTTGTGAAGTAAACATTACCAATTTAGGAGAATTTCCGTGTAAGTTGAAAACTCAGGTTTGCCTGTGTCTGAAACACAAGGGATGTTGCTATATAGTCTTAGGACTGATTGGGGGGGGGGGTAATTATCCAGTGGCTCCCTTTGCTCTCTGTCTATTGCAGGATTTTGCCCTTTGCTCTGTAACTATTGCAGTGTTTTTTGTGTTTGAAATCTCTGCTATATTGAGAGAGGAAGGCAAACCTTTATAAATCAATGTGAGTGTATACTGATTCAACTTGTTCTAAATTTCGTCTTAATAGAAGAACAGTTGAGTAGACGAGTAAATAGGTTGTGGCTGGAGCTAATGGGGTATATATTCTTGGGCAAAGAAAAAGGAGGTTTTCTACAGACTATATGCTCTCTTTCACCGTCTTCGTGTTACTTCTGCTTTCTGAAAGCTTTTGCAAACGTTGGGATGACAACTTAGCTCAGTTTTGTGGACAAATGACCTACATGATGTGTACAGTATTCCCAACTTCTCTTAAATTTGTTCACCACCCTCTGGTTGTAACCCCTCTTGGGCCGAGAAATGGGGATTGCAGTTAAATGAGTTGGTTTAATTCTTCATCTGTAGTATCCACTGTGAAAAACCTGTCAATTTATCAATCTGAGCCAATTTGTAGGTCTACTGAGAAGGTGGAATGGACTAGGGATTGTGACTCATGAGGCAGTTTTTTTTTTAAAAAAAAAAAATCTGGCATTGCTTTATTTCTAATTGGTGATAGGTCTTGTACGTTTCCTTGTGTAAGATTGAATCAAGCTGTAATCTGACATTGCAGTCTATAATAAACGTTTATGGTTTTTACTCTTTGTACCCAGGTGGTTGAATTGGTTACGAGTTCAGTCCCACTTGCCTTAACACCTGAAGATGATCCAAGAAGGGAGGAGCTTAAGAAGTTGCAAGAGAGGAAGGAGGAGATTGACAGGCAGGCACATAAGCAGGTTCGTGTGATACTGTGGGCTGGTCTGGGGGTTGCTGTAATGCAAGTCGGACTTTTCTTCCGCCTCACTTTCTGGGAATTCTCATGGGATGTCATGGAGCCTATTGCTTTTTTCACAACAGCCTCAGGAATAGTAATTGGTTATGCTTACTTTATGATCACTGCAAAAGACCCCTCGTATCAAGACTTGATGCAGACTCTCTTCCTCTCAAGGCAACGTAAGCTGTTCAAGAAATACAGTTTTGACATCAATAGATTCAAGGAGCTGAGAGATAAATGCAAGTGCCCTTTCGACAAGAAACAGCATCTCTCTGAGATATTTGGTACTGGATGATGCACAAGTATGGCTCTTGAATCTGTCGAGTTCCAATTGAAGACCTGATTACCTGGTTCTATACCTCTTCCCTGCCCCCTGATACATGTTATTAATTCCCGTCTTTCATGCTCAGGTTGGTCTCCATAGCACCATAACATGACTGAGAAGACACTGGTGCTTGAAATTCTCGTTCTGGTGCTGATTTTGCTTCTCCGAATACGACGTTATTACGTAGTGCAGCTAATTATACGTTCCCATATTGAAAACTTTCGGCAATTTCTGCTTCGCCCCCCCCCCCCCACCCAAATCATGCAGAGGCTTGATCCCCAAATTTTTGAGACGCTTGTCTTCTTACTGCGACTAATCTCACTGTAATTCGAAACACTTGTTATATTACATGACCCATGGCTTATTTTAGCTTGATTTGTCTCTGTTGTATGCATGTTTTAAATTTAGGCTCTGCTCGACATCGACTTATTAACTAGTTCTTCGCTCGGTCAAAACCATTAAATTAAACAATTGTCGGGACCAATTTTTATCGGGTCTAAGACATTAGAAGAAATTGTTCCGCAACTCGCCTTGTACTCGTTCTTGTACCTACAAAATGAATTCCAGGAACTGAGGTATCCCCGGAGCGGAGCCTCCAACGCTCAAGTCAAGGGGTTGGAAAACCCAAGATGGAAATGCTAAAATATATGAAAAGTATTTAAGAGAGAGTTTAAAGGGGTTGATTGTTAGAGCCGGAAGATGATACACATACAACCATTGTATGTGAATCTTTATACAATACCCAATCAAAACATGGGACATCACCTACCCCCAAAAGATTCTATTTTATTTTGTTTGGAAAAAAGTTGGAGGGAAAGTTGGAGGGAAACCCTATGAGGTTTTGGGAACCCAAAAAACTAATTAATAAAACAATTAAAAAGTAAAATATATTTATCAATGTGAAATCATAAATATTTCTCATACACCATGTCTAACCATTGTCATCTTCTACATTTGCATTCTCCATTTTTAAACAAATGTAAACAATTTGTTTTTTTAAAACACCATGTTTTAATGAACTAGTGAGACCTTCACATAAACTAAAATTTTCATCTTTTATCGACGTCGACTCTTATTAGATCATCTTTGTAAGGCATAACCTACATATTTCATGTGCACAGGCAGTCCTCGTCTAAGCCTACCCATAGTACTATATATCTGGATGACTATTATCCTTAATTAAAACAAAATATAAACTTAATATTGGAGGATATGTGTAAGTTGGCAAACCCCTCCGAGCCTAATACCTAGGAATTAGGGTACCTAGCTAGGAAATTTGAGTATTGTATAAGTGTTTTTTTAGGCCAATTTAGCAGCGGGTGTTATTTAGAATTTATGTCTCACTAATCTTTAGAAGGGTACAAATAACATATATGTCAAATATAATCACAATAGTATCGTCACCTTATTGGCAAAATGAAGCAAATTCGTCGGAAGAGCTAAAGGTCATGGGCTCGAACCATGATATCGAATGATTTTTGCGAATTTGGTGATTTTTCAACAAAAAAATATAAAAATTCACTTGAGTAGGATTCGTTCTCACGACCTACTACAAACAACAAAAAACCTCTCACCACTACACCAACCCCAGTTAGCTGGTTCAAAGGATTCTTTGAACCTTTTAAACCCCCCTTGGCTCCGCCTTGGATTTCGCTTAAAAATTATTGGCATTTTTTTCACGATATATTAAACTTTTAGCAACGAGTATCTTTTTTTTTTTGGCGATTAGCAACGAGTATTCAATATTTAGTATCAGCATGAATAATCATTTTGCATGGTTTAATTATAGTAGTTTCCATTATGAAACTAATAAAGCTTTATTTTTTATTACACAGTTTCAGAATATTATAATTAGTATCAACTGGTTTACTTGTGCTATTCAGGAATTTACCTCGGGAAATAGCACAACATTGGAAAACCGAATTTACATTGTAACTTGGTCATACACTCATACCCACTACAAAATTTTAATTTTAAATACACTTTTTTTTTTATTATTCTGAATTCAATTTTTTTTGTAAATAGAATCTTTTTTATTAATAGTTTAATTGACCAATAAGCATTAGTTGTAGAAAAGATTCCGTACAAAGGTTGTATGTGTAGCCTAATCCATAGCCTTTTCCCTGAGAATTGAGTGAAAAATGTGTAGGAGAGTAAAAACTTCCAATTTCAATGAATGATGGTGGTATTTATAGTGCTTTTCCTTGGGTTTATGTGTAAGAAGGGCCCCTATTGTCACATGTAGGGTAACTATTATTAAATGTCTACATTTGCTCTTATAAAGAGCTTTACTCATTTTCAGGCTTTAGGGCTTGTTTGATATGAGGGTAAAGATTAGGGGAGGTTATAGGTTATAAGTTCTGTTCTTGAGTTTTTTGTAATGTAATTTGTATAAATTAGTGTGTACTATTTCTTATGAATCGATGACATGGTTCCTCTATTTATAGCTATAACGACTAATAACCGCCTCAACTGATATCCGTAACCTTCGTACTGCAAGAACTCTGCTATAACACTAGGGTAAAATACGAGGGAAAATGGTACATCTTTGCTACTGAGTAAAACAATGCCGCTAAAATTAATAAGAACTTGAGTTACATGCAGTAAACGGGCATTACCAGCAAATTTACACAAAGATTGCCTTTTACTGTGAAGCTCTCTTCAACATTCTATACCGATATATCCTGCCATCCTGGAATGCGACACATGATTGTGTTGTGCCTGAAATTAAAGTGTCGAAGACATTGTCATGGTATTAATTAGTACTGCTGGATAATGTTGTAGACTGAAGAGTATGTTCCGAACAATGCCACGATCATTCCTATTGCCGCGACTGTGTAGCATAGAGTTATCTGGGCATATGGACAGAGAAATATACAGTCAAGTAATGGAACTTAGTTCTGATCAATCTGAGTCTCATGGACTGTCATATGTTGTCAGAGGCATTGTGTAAATCTGAAAACAACTGAAATTGATTACCTGCAAGGATGAGAGGTTTTTGACGAGTTTGACGTAGAAAATTGCTGGCATTACGACAGACTGCACATACGAAAATATAACAGATGTTGTCAGTACTCAGTAGCGAGATGGAGGACTGAGGATGGATTGATTACAGGAAATGTCATCAACTTACCGCTAGCAAACACATCAGAGAACCTGTAAAGGCCATCACGTAACCTGTAATTTCAAGAACGTGTAAGTAAAAAGGTACAGTATTTTTCGGTTTAAGTTGGTGTGTGTAAAAATGTTGCTTACCGAAGAAGGGAACAAGAAACGCGACTAAGACACTAGAAACAACTAGGGTGGTTCTCAAAGGAATGATACACCAGTAACTGTTTGATCTTCCTGCTGGCAGGAACTCCTCTAGACTCCGAGCCAAAGGGTTCAGCAACAAGGAATATTTGAACAGGGGGCTAATAACCTGAAAAGTTTAAGATGTGAAACTGTAAGTTGAAGCAAAAGGTAAGATTTGATTCATTTTCAAGAAGATCTGATCTGTTCAGAATATGTCTTTACTGTCATGAATAGCGCGACTGTGGATGCTGCAGCATGCGGTGGTAGATTAAGAGTAATCTGAGAGTTGGTGCTTTCACCAAACATGAGGAAACCCAATACACCAACAATCAGGTACAGTGAAGTAGACAGTAAAAATCTGCATTCCAAATTTTCCTGTCAGTAAGAATTCAGATAAATTCAGAGGAATGAAAAAGACTAAAAAAGTTGCTAAATTTTCGCTACATGATTGTGAGTGCTTTGTTGAATTTCTCCTTCTCCAACATAGAATCGTAAAGGTTGGGGAGCACTGAGTGGCCGGAATAGCAAAACCCGAACACACCAAGTGCGTAAGGAAGGCCATTCCACTTCACCAAAGGGCCAGTTTGATTAAATCCAATGTCTTCAACAGCACCTACTAAAATCAATGAAAGTGCTATGCAGATTGCTCCGATTACACCACAAGCTGCAAAATGCTGGCATCAGAGGGTTGCAACTTGTGAAAAAAAAGGTGATAAGTTTTGATGTTTTGCTGTCAGCCTACCTGAAATGAAGGATATTTTTCGAAGATCCCGGATATAACAAGTTGGTAGAACTATTAGAGTTGCAATTATTCCAAGGAAGTGGACGGGTTTTAGGTAAATGCCACCATATTGAAAGGAAGCGTCTGGGAATAACTTGGCAAGATTGTCTGCTTCCAGCATTATGAATTCCACACAACAGAACTGTGTCCAAGAAATGTAAGTTATAAGGCAGTGAACATATCAAAGTTATATTACTCAAACTCGGCTAGAACTAGCAGACATAGGTGGGTTCACAGGTTTCGGGGTAGGCTATGTTCTGAAAAACTTGGAAGTTTTGGCCTAAAATGAGAAATCAAGTGTAAGGTACACCAATGTATGGTGTCGAGTGTCTGACACAGGTATGCGAGGCAATATGAAGAATTGGAGTAACATAGAGTTTCACATTCAAATTAAACTGAGGTGATAAATTGCAGACTAAATACTTACATATAACTCGATGTAGAAGATTGTCTGTGAATGCAACAGAAAATCAGATTTGTCAGTAAAACACAGGAAACAAAATTCATTGACTGACAAGAGATAAATTGAGGGGAATAGGTATGAAACTTACAGAAACTAAAGTACGCCCTAATTTTCCAAATGCAGCTTGTCCAAGATCAGGAAAACTAGTAATTTTCTTATTGGTTTCCAAGCATCTTTTCATAAGATAACCTGTAAAAAAGCAGATACATGCATAGGCAATAAACAGTCCTACACATGCCCACCCTCCTTCCTGTATTGTTGAAGGCACAGAAAGCAATCCGATGCCAACAAATACATTGAAACCTGCACAAATATTCAAACCATTATTCACAAAGACGATAAAGCCTTAATCCCAAAAATGATTTGTGATCCGCTAATATGCATGATTTATCACGTGACACTACCATAATTTGTCAGTTTGAGAGCATTGTAAATGCGAAAAGTAGGAAGAACTCGATATCAAAGCAAATAAGGTACCCAATGGCAGAAATAAAGTCAAACCCTCAGAAAGATTAAAACTGTTATAACAATAACAACATTACGCTAGTGTCTCAAAGGCTACAGCCTACGACGAAGTAAGGGTTCGACACTCAATAAGGGAAGGAATGAAAAGTTTAAGGCTTGGCTTACCATTGAAGACAGTTTGTGTGACAGTGCATTTATCAGAGGTACTTTCCTCAAGTTCAGCTACCTTGCCCAATGGTGTCAATGAGTGAAGACTTGACAGTAAATCGAGATTATCTTTAGATTTAGCGTGATGGCTAAGCAAAGATTGCCTCACATCTAAATCTTGATGGCTGAAACTTAAGTGAGCTATGCTTTGAGTAAAACTTTGAGTGATGCTTTGTGCCTGTCTTAGTAGCACAAAGCTGCCTGGTGATGCAGCAATTGACAGAGAATCTGTTGTCTCTCTGCACAAGATCAAATATCAAATTTCGTATCTCTAGGCGAGATAAGGGGGGGTCGGATATATGTAACCGCGCCCTTATGTCAAAAACATAGAGAGACTGTCACAAAAAAAAAGCCGTAATGAAAATTGTGTTAATACTTAATAATGACAATTACTCATATTCATATATGAGACATTGCCTCCAATCCAGACAAACTGTAATGTCACGTAATGTCACTATTTGGTATGCAGTTCAAAGAAACGTTACATTTCATCTGAATTAGAGGGAGCGCGGAAATAAAAAGGGAGAAGTAAGTATACTTGTAACTGCGAGGCCAAGGCTCAGAATAAGAAGGAGGATTAGTCATTCCACCATTGATGAGAACATCATAGTCACTATAAGAATCTTCTTGTTCACGCTCATGGTCAATGTCACCATTACTGGACTCTTGATCTTCATCAATCATAGACCTTTCATCTACCATGAAGACATGATCATCAGGATTTTCAGCCATGCTCTCTTTTGTTTCTCTTTCTTTCATGGAAATTTATTCGATGCAAACTCACATAACCTGCAAAAAGTTTAGGAATTATTATGATTTTTTTTTTTTGACAAAGATTATGGATTGTTTGAAATAATAATATATAGTGTGGTATATTTGAGAAAATTCATCAGAAGAAATTTTCAAATATAAAGGAATATAAGAAAATATTACACCACTGGAAAAAAATACATTTTGACTTATATATTCAAGTAATAATTTGACAAGATCCCTCCTTCACAATCTTCCATGAGATATATCATGCTTGTTTGTTAGTAATCTTCCTGCTTAAATTTAGTTTTTGTTAATTTTGGCCTTTCAAAAGTATAAGAGTTGATTGAGCTTTTGTCTATTTTGCCAGTACATTGTTGTGCTCGACTCGTACTCCCTCCATTCTTTTCAATCGTTAACGTTTTGTTGATGTTATTCAAATCAGACATTACAAAAGGACAGAAATGTGCTCCACAGCCCACAATTCATACACTTTTAGCCCTCAGGTATCTCAGAACTCTTAAGATGCTGCATGCTGGAGGATAGACTACTATTGCAGCATGCAGATCGTTCATCTTGATGGTATACTGGTATGTTACACTTGAGGGTCAATCCTCTGTTCCAAATTTCGACATTTGACACATCATCAATTTAATACAAGCTCGTCATAGTCATTTTAGTTTAATTTTACGGATCCTGGTTCAAGTGTCACGATAACAAGGTATTAAGTAAGACATAAGACGCGACTAAAGGGTCTTTAACACAACTCTATAAGTTATAGGGTATATCTAGTCACAGCTTTTCAGAGAATCTAGAACCTAAACCAAAAAAACGTTTTCGAAAGAATCTAATTTTGATTTTGGAATCAAGAATAAGTCAAGAATAAGTCAATAGATTCCCCGAGAAGTGATAACCTGCATCACCATTGTAACCAGAGTTTCTCAACAAAATATACCAATTCATCACACAGGTCAAACAAATATGCCATGCTGATCAAATTTAATAGGCAGTAAAAAAAAAGTTATGGTCCATGGGAAAATTGTAAACCAAGACAAATAACAGGTCGACTGTACGTAATCCCCACCCCTAGATAAACACGTACTCCGTATATGTATGTACTCGTCTTTGCGCCTTAATAACGTAGATGCGGAGAAATAAAAACGAAAAATTACGAAGTACGTACTGACATGATACAATGTCTTGCTCAGTCCAAGCCTTGGTACTACTGTCTCTGAATCAGCACAATTTGGTGGATGAAGCAGCAGACTTATAGTTCGTCAGGTTACATCACTAGTCATGTATCTTAATTTAATGTTTATAATCTTAAGTATGGTGTCATGCAGTCATACTCAGATATTACATATACATACAATATAACCTATAGTATTTGTCAAATATATATAATATTTTAATGTTGGTGCTGCAGTTTTCAATTTTTCATAGGGACTTCACAAGACAACAAAAAGACAGGTTTCTTTCAGGGGGGTCAGATCAGAGAAACTTGTTGATCAATTCTCCAAACTAATTAAACATTGGTAGTTACTCAACAATGTGTAATCCTATCAGACTTCCAACATCAATACTTTAAATAATATGCTGTAAAAGCCTTCCATAGCAGATGGAATTCTTCTCATAGGTGGATCTTCCTTTGCTATCTAACTTGCTACATATTGTTGTTCTGCCCAGCCGCCCGGCTTTTCTCCGTTTTCTCGGATTATCAACGAGAAGTATTTATATCTGTCGTTTCATTTTATTTCTTTACATTGTTCAACTAATAACGTAAGTGAGAATTTGAACAAAAAAATGGGAAAATTAAAGTGGGTAGAACATGTTTATAAGATATTGACTTATTTCTTATCGCCAATTAATTTTATGATGAATGAAACCCCACTAAACTTACCCACATGGGCCGATACTTTTCCTTGGTGGCTCTCCGCTCCCCCCAACGCCAATTAACTTAGATAACGAGTAAAAAGCACCACCCGATGTCACACTATCGTCCTCTTTTCAACAGTTCAACATGTTGGGCTTCATTAACGCACCAACTTGTCTACTACGCGACTACACCCAACCCAACCCAATTCTCTCTCTCCTCTTTCTCGTTCTCGTGGTGCTTCAATGGGGACTGTCTTCTGTGCTTGACCAAAAAAAAAAAAAAAAGGTAAACACTCTTCTAATTATTCTATTTATTTATCAGCTGAAGTTTCAATTTTGGGTATCTGGGTTTACTGTATCTGCTACTTAGACTTATAATTCACAGCTAAAAATATTCATATGGGCATTTTAGAATTGCTGTAATTTTGCTGCTTCTGTTTAAAAGTTTATGATTCTTCAGCTATACTCTATATTCATTGTTTTGTTTGGTGGGTTCTTGTTCATTCTTCATTTCTGGTGAAAAAAATGGTTTATTTTGTTGAAATTCCAAATCTTGGTGCCTGAAATTGGTAGCTGAGAATGTGGGGATGTGGTAATTTTGCGCTGGAATGTGTTAATTGATGATTGGCTGGGAATTTTAGAATGGTAATGGATAATTTGCAATCAATTTGGGGAACATTTGTGGATTTCTTTACCAAGGGTTGCAAATTTTAACCCTAATTTTAACCCTTTAATTGTAATATGATCTTTTGAGTTTGTACTGAATGGTAGGAGTATTCCTTAAGGAATTGGAATCAATGAACAAAAGCGAAAGATTACGGTGTTGCCAAAATCGATTACTATTCCCATGTTTAAAACCCTTGCGTATTTCTGTATCTATTTTGCAGAGTACATGAGTTTGCCGAAATGCTGACTGCATCATAAAGTAGTAAATTTTCTGGAACATTTGTTCAATCTTGAGTACCTGTGATACATGATAAGGAATGTGCCTTTAGGAGTAAGGACATTAGGGTATGCCAATGCAAGAAGATTTCTTTTTGGAAAGGGGTTTCATGAGCACTTCTCGATCTCCTTTGGAGCGTCCTCTCTGTGCATGCTTACAGGGCTGGATGTTTCAGACAGGGAAGCAGAAAGACCCCTTGTTGTACCTGTACCAAACATATACCACACTAAAGACCTTTCCTTAGAAGCTACATTTCAAGGAGAAGTCCACAATGTTGTTAAGGAAAGTTGGTTGCGACCAGATCCCTCGTTTTATATCAGATTATTGAAGCAATGTGCAGAGCTTGGTCATCTCAGAGATGGCAGAATGGTGCATGCGCATGTCTTCAAATCTGAGTTTAAGGATGATCTTGAAATCAATAACAACATTGTGTACATGTATGCTAAGTGTGGCAGCTTAGTTGATGCACAAGAGTTTTTTGATGAGATGCCATCCAAAGACACTTTCACTTGGACTGCTATGATTATTGGCTATTCGCAGAATGGTAGTCCATGGAAAGCTCTTTCCTTGTTCGCACAGATGCGGCGTCTTGGTTTCAAGCCAAATAAGTTTACCTTTTCTAGCCTTCTGAAAGCCTCTGCGGCAGCATCTAATGTCAGCCTTGGTATGCACATTCACGCCCTCTGCATCAAATATGGTTATGACTCGAGTGTTTATGTTGGGACTGCTTTGGTGGACATATATGCAAGATGTGGCCATATGAATGAAGCCCTGTTGATATTTGATGGTTTACAGAGCAAAAATTCGGCCTCTTGGAATACCTTAATAGCTGGTCATGCTAGGAAGAATGAAGGTGACAGAGCTCTTAATTTGTTTCAGAGGATGAAAAGGGAAAGTTTTAGTCCTGATGATTTCACATATTCAAGTGTACTCAGTGCATGTGCTAGCAGTGGTGCGTTGGAGCAAGGCAAGTGGATACATAGTCATGTGATAAAATCAGGGTTGAAGCTTGTTGATTTTGTTGGGCATACTCTTCTACATATGTATACAAAGTCTGGGAGTATCGAGGATGCTGAGAAGGTATTCAGCAGATTGACAAACCGATGTGTTGTTTCATGGAACTCAATGCTGACTGGATATGCTCAGTATGGTCTCGGACACAAGTCTCTGGAGCTGTTTGAGGACATGTTGAAGACTGGTATGCATCCTAATGAAATATCATTTCTCTGCTTGCTAACAGCTTGTAGTCATGCTGGCCTCGTGGAGCAGGGACAACGTTGTTTTAATATGATGAAGATGTATGGTTTAGATCCAAAGGTCGAGCATTATGTCACAGTTGTTGATCTGCTTGGTCGAGCAGGCAAACTTGATGAGGCACTGAAATTTATTACACATATGCCAATAGAGCCTGTTGCAGAGATATGGAAAGCTCTGTTGGGCGCATGTAAGTTGCACAGAAATGTTGAGTTAGGTGTTTATGCTGCCGAGCAAACTTTTAAGCTTGACCCCTCTGATCCAGGATCCTACATAATACTCTCTAATATTTATGCTTCAGCTGGTAGGAGGGCTGATGTTGCGAAGGTGAGAGTAATGATGAAGGAATGTAATGTCAATAAGGAACCAGCTTGTAGCTGGGTGGAGATTGAGAATGCAGTCCATGTATTTGTTGCAGATGACGATACTCACCCTCAGAGCAAGGAGATACACAAAATGTGGGAAAGTATATGTGAAAAGATTAAGGAAATTGGGTATGTACCAGACACTAGCCAGGTCCTCTTGCTTGTGGACGAGCATGAGGGAGAATTGAATTTGCAGCACCACAGTGAAAAACTTGCCTTGGCTTTTGCAATTTTAAGCACACCACCTGGATCCACCATTCGTATAAAGAAGAACATTCGAATGTGTTGTGACTGTCACTCTGCAATTAAGCTTGCATCAAGGGTAATTGAGAGAGAGATTATAGTGAGAGATACTAAACGCTTTCATCATTTCCGGAATGGTTCTTGTTCTTGTGGAGAGTATTGGTGACAGTGAAGAGTAGCTCGTAAATATTGAGACTTTGGAGAAAGTAAAGCACATGCAAGTGATCTTGTTTATTAATGTCTCTGTTTGTGTAGTTCACTAATGGAGACTGGGTAATGAATCCTGCCAAAGATCCAATTGTTGAGTCTTACCTCTTGGAAGCGCTTCTGTTTGGTGTATGTTTCAGAGATAACATGGAGCAATTTTGTCATAAAACATGAGATTAACACTCTACTCTGGAGACAAACTCTTGATTTATTGCTACTTAAATACAGGCTCTCAAGTTTCCTTGTCAGTCAGCGTGGAACGCGACTTGTTGAAAGAATACTGGTATTATGACATTGCTTTCTGCACATATGATGTATGCCCTTGTCTGTTAACCAATTCATCATTTGCTGTAAAGAGTGTAGTTTTGGCTTCAGTATATTGCGTCGCCTGCCTAAATGTGTTAAATTACTGATGCAAGGAAATGACAGCCTGGACATTATGTTAACATTCAGCTATAACTGGAATGCTAGGCTTTGGATTATATAGCTGTGTATAAAGCTACCAAACATGCCATTGTAGCTGTTGAAGGAGTGAAGACATCAACTGTTGAAAAAGGTACCATTGCTCATGATTCAATCTTTTTAAAAAATTGTTTCTTTTTACTCAAGGATTAGAAGTTCATTGGTAAGCATCCTACTGTTTTTTTACAGGAGGTTTGATGATGATACTAGGCCGGAAGTACTTTTCGCTAATAGCTCGTCGGAGTTTTTCGTCAGTAATGAAGCTTTCTTCCTCAGTCCAGCACTCCACTGCAGGACATGCACACTTCAATTTGCATACTTCTACAAGTATAGTTCCTCTGGCTTTCTACAAGCTATGTTACAGTGCATTTGTCACAACTAAAAGCTTTTGAATGATATTCCGTGCTTTACGATTATATTTTGACATATGAATCGACTCTTACATACTCCTATGAAGTTTCACCAGTAATGTATATTGTTGTATTGCCTCGGCTTTGAAAGAAAAACCGACTCAAACTTGATTATCCAACATCAAGGACTGAGAAATACTCTCAGTAGTCATCAACACGCCTAATAATGTAATCAGTGATCTCTTGACGCAGAATGTCATCAAATGGCCAAGCATCAGCCCCAAGCCTTTGGATAGGTTGTTGAGTGAACCTGGAGAGCATGCGGCCATCTTGCCCGAAAACAACCAGAGTAGGAGCCACAGGTTCGCCTTCTAGGAATAGTCGTGTCCTCACATATATTGCTGGGGAGTGCCGAATAGGGTAGTACAACCATGACTTTTGAATCAGCTGTAACTGAATCGCAGAACCGAGACAGCAAACTGAGGATGCCGTTGCCAGCCGAATTAAACCAGTCGAGGCAGACGACCACCCTAAGTAATTTAGGTAAGTAATCAATGGGGGATCTTTCCTAAACTAATCTCCTAAACACTGAAAGCTCGCGAAAGTGGAGTCGCTAGACCTTTGCATGCGCCACCACCTTAGACGTCTACTCTCGCTTTCCCTGAATACTCCCACGTCTAAATTGCTTCTGGGTGAAAAATGTGGCACCTACTATTAAGCATTATCATAGAGCTTTGGGGTTGCATAAAAAAAAAAGGTCTCATCATCACTGACTTGTCGTCTCTAACTACACTAATAATGGTTTATATCCACGTCATTTCTTGTCGTAAATGATATTTTAAACAGGATATAATCCACTTTTTAGAAACAGCTCAGCATGTAAACAAAATAGGTCTTCCCTCTCCCGCGTGTTAGAATTCCTCATTCCTCCCTGTTTGTCATCCCAATTCTAATGAAAGATTTGACTCGACCTTCCTTTTTCTCCATTCATCTTCCCCCTTTCGCATCCTCATGCAACTGCAGAAGATGAACAGAACTCCACTAAGATGTGCCTTTCACCTTCCGTCAAGAAGTTTTAGCCGACTATTACCTAAACGTTGGAGAGGGTTGACACTAACAGAGTAACACGAGCCCTCGACACACACAACTTCAACATATCTTTTCGAATCTACATCCCACGATCGGAAACCAAATCCTCCCTTGAAGCCAAAACAAGTACTCCCAAACAACCACGTACCAAATCAACAACAACAACCAAAAAAAGCCAATAATTTCCCGATTACACAGAAAAATGTAGAGTACTCATTACTCAATCAATAAGAAGCCTGTGATCTGTCAATAACAATTGGACATTTATACCTAACGAGTAACGACAGAGCCAACCAACTCACTCACTCGCAAATTCGCAAATCTTTTGGGAGAGAGAGATAATAATATTAAAATATTCAAACTCGCAAAACACAATCGAACGACGCCGTTTTCCTCTCCGTCGTCACTAGTCACCATTTTCGCTCTCCCTCTTTCTAACGTCTTATTATTACTTTCTCTCTCCTCGGATCAATCAAATAAATAAAAAATCCCCAAATTGATCGTTAATTAACTGAGGAAGTTAAAAACCCTAATTTTGGTGGCGTATACGTTACGGATCGGAGTGAACGAGTTTCCGACGTCGGAAAGAATGGCGACGGTGAAAGTGCCGAGGCCGAGAGCGCATTCCGGCGCGCCGGCGAAGGAGAATTTGCCGAAACTTGAAGAAAGTTTGAACGCGTTTCGTAGTGATAGGTTTGATCCTGATTCTTATGTTCAATCCAAATGCACGCTCAACGAAAAGGTATAATTTTTTTTTATAATTATAATTCCTTAAAATCGTTTTTTCATGATTTATGATTTTTTCTTCGTTTTTTTGGAATTAATTGATTGATTGTTGATTTGTCCTGCTGGAAAAATTGGATGATTTGAACTTGTGTAGAGTTTGTAGATTAATTTTTGATGTGTTTTTGAGTTTCAGAGTTGTGTTGTTGAAGTTTTGTGTGAATTTCTGTATATGAAATTGTTGAATTCGGTGTGATTAATTACGTGGAATGTCGTGTCGATTCGTATCGCGATGTCGTTGCCGGAATTGTGGTGTTCTTGTGGAGTATGAGGGATTTTTCGGTTATGAGAAATTACGAGTAGGTTAGTTTTGATGGATTTGTGTGTAATAGGTGAAGTTTTTCGTGGCGATTTTGGGAGGAATGGGAATAGTGTGTGGGTGGGGGAGGGGGAGGGGAGGGGGATAATGAGGCTCGTTGACGGGATTGTGGAAATGGTGATATGATGAGTTGATGATTACATAGGATAGGAAATCTGGGAGAGGATGGCTTATACTCAGAGGTTTTCTAATTTGGCTTTGCTTTTATTGGCATTTGATGTTTTCTCTTTCGCTATAATTAGGCATTTTGGATTTCGTGGCAATGATGTGTTGGTTACCATTATTGTTTTAATGGGTTTTCTCTGATGGTTCATTTAGCATGTGATAGTTTGCTTATGAGATGAGTTCATTCTATAAATTGATACGCCGTATATTTACTAAATGTGAAGAACGTGGGAAGTTCTGGTCTTTTACTGTAATTGGAAAATGGATAGGATTTTTGTTTTTAGGCATAAATAGCTAGTATAGATGGTTTAAGTTGGTGTACTTTTATGTACTTGAAACTAGGCAAGACTGCACCTTCAGGCATGTAAGATAATTTTTAAAAAGAGATTATACATAGAAGTTCCTGTTTAAAACGTCTGTCCAAATAAATATGTGACTCTAATTTTTATGGAAGATGATTCGACTTGTGCATATGTATCATGAATCCAATAGAAATGATGTGCAGTGTTTCTTCAGCTAGAGATTAACTCTCACTCCATCATCAAGGCATCCTTGTCTTCCGGTTTTAATTTTAAGAAAGGAATTGGTATTTTGGGGTGTTTGTGCGAGTTCTTTATATAATGATAACTGAATTAATATCTTCTACAATGGATTTCTTGATATGGAACGTTTTACTTTCATACAATCATACTTGGTCTCTTCAATTTGACAGTCTGTCATCTTTGCTTATCCTTTACTTCCGATGCAGGAAATAAAGCACTTATGCTCTTACCTGATGGATCTGAAGAGGGCCTCTGCTGAAGAAATGCGAAGGAGTGTTTATGCTAATTATTCAGCATTTATACGGTGAGGGTTATTAGCTTTTTACTTTTCTATGTGTGTTAGCTTGCTCTCTTATCTATGTAGAAGACTTAGTGTGCACTAACTCAGTTGGGTTGGACCTGAGGTTGATGACCAGTTGAAATGTATAGTGAAGTGTTGTGGTTTCATTGATGGAGATGTTCCAATATCAAAATTGTAACAGAGATAAAGCGTCTATTTCTTTTTGTCGTGAAACTTTAGCTTGATTAAGGGATGCCTTCCTGATTATATAGCGAAGATCTCTGGCATTTATTAGCATTAAATTTCCTTTGTGACAAGATATGTTATGTAGCTTTCTTTGGACCCTGAGCATTTGATTAATAAGCAATGTGTTTCTGATATCCTATATGCTGACAAGTATTAATGTTAGACTGATTGCAATCTGCAATGTCTCTACTCTTTCGATTTATTGTTATGGTTTTATGACGCAGTACATCGAAAGAAATATCGGATTTGGAAGGGGAGCTTCTCTCCATCAGAAACCTTTTATCTACTCAGGCAACTCTTATTCATGGACTAGCTGATGGAGTACACTTGGAAGCGATATCAGCGACTAGACCTGATGGGTCTGTTGTAAACGGTTTAGCTAACATTGAAGATGGTGAACCTTCTGAGCTGGAGGAGTGGTTGGTTGAATTTCCTGATCACCTTGATGTATTATTAGCTGAAAGAAGAGTGGATGAAGCTTTGAAGGCACTCGATGAAGGGGAGAGGGTTGCCTTTGAAGCCAAGGAAACTAAGACATTGAGTCCAGATGTAATCAGCTCTTTGCAAATTGCTATAAAAGAACGGAGGCAAAGATTAGCTGATCAGCTAGCTGAAGCTGCTTGTCAGCCCACTACTCGCGGTACTGAGCTCCGTGCATCCATCTCAGCTCTTAAGCAACTTGGCGATGGGCCCCGAGCTCATTCACTACTGCTCAGTGCACATCTACAACGATATCAGTATAACATGCAGAGTCTTCGTCCATCAAGCAGCTCATATGGAGGAGCCTATACTGCTGCGCTTTCACAGCTGGTCTTTTCTGCCATTGCCCAGGCAGCAAGTGATTCGTTGACCATTTTTGGTAGTGAGCCAGCCTACACTTCTGAATTGGTAACATGGGCTACTCAGCAAACTGAAGCCTTTGCTCATCTTGTAAAAAGACATGCTTTAGCTTCATCCGCAGCAGCTGGAGGCTTAAGGGCTGCTGCCGAGTGTGTTCAAATAGCACTAGGCCACTGTTCATTATTGGAAGCCCGTGGTCTCTCTCTTTGTCCTACACTAGTGAAGCTTTTTAGGCCTAGTGTTGAGCAAGCAGTTGATGCTAATTTGAAAAGGATTGAGGAGAGTACTGCTGCCTTAGCTGCTGCTGATGATTGGGTTCTGACATATCCACCTAGTGTCACACGTCAATCAGGGAGGGCTTCGAGTACATCTACTGCTAGCATGGCTGGATACCAATATAAGCTTACAAGTAGCGCGCACCGGTTCATCTTGATGGTTCAGGTTAGTGCTTTTCTGCTTTGAAATGTAATTATGCTACGTCAGCCTAACCTTCTTTTAGGTTTCCCTCTCATGGGGCATGTTTTTGGTTTAATCGTGAAAGATCCTTGTGGTTGCCTTGAGCTTCATTTATACAGAGTGTCTTAGTCAGAGCGATAGGTGGATTATCTAAAAGAGTAAAACAAAACATTAGAAGTGAAATAGCTATATCTGGGTTTAGTATTGAAAGGTTTCAGTAGGTAATCCTGGGGATTCGAGTAGGTATTTATGGTATTCTAGTTGTATTTTTTGTTGTGCAAACTTATGGTACAAGTGAGACTTATGTAAATACTTAATAGACTCTTCTGCTGAGTGACATTGTCATAATTTCTGATCACTGATTTTGGTATTGATAAGGATGTTGTGCGTGAAAGTTGTATACTTGCAAAGTAGTAATACTATTTGTGGACAATTGTGTCGTTCCATCATTCTTTACTTGTTAGGGAGAAAGTGAGTAGTGACAGTTCCAAATGTATCACTAAGTGTAGTAACAAGAACCTGACCTTTACCAGCTCAAAAGTGAGACTTTCCATGCCAATTTGCCAAGCAAAATAAGAGTGACTATTATGTGTGATTGATTTTTAGATAATAATTCTTATGTAATCAGTCCCAGTTATTTTTAAAACTCTAGTAAGGTTTTCTTACCTATTCACCCTGGAAGGATGCATTTCACGGTTTCACCCATTTGATGAGTCCAGAGTTGTCACCTTGTTCCATGTTCATATCTTGACCGTCTTTTAATAGCTGATTGAGCTTAGGGATGGACTGTTCCTTATTCATAGCCTTAGTTGGAATCCCTGAGGTTGTGGAGCTGCTAACTTGCTCAGGTTCTGAAGTTTGTGCTGATGCTCTTGCATCAGTACATGATACATCAAATAGATGTCCTGCTGTCAATTGCGAAAGGCCCATTTTTTGCAATATACTGATGTGTTTCATAGGGTTGGAGTTTACCCCTGTGTTGATTTCAGTTGGCACCTGTGTTAAAGACCCAAATGACGTTTGTTTCATTCGTTTATAAATTCCAATTCTGCATTTAGATTATGTTGCCTTGGAAGACTTATTCCTTCCCATGGATGTTGATTTGGCATGCTACATTTTTATATTGTACGGATAAAAGGAAATGCCATGCTCCGCGTGTCACGAAGTACTGGGCATTGTGACTTGGGGCTCAATACAGTGGTTGGCGGAGGATGTTTGATGTTTTTCGAGACCTACTGTGTCTAGTACAATGTTGTGCAATAAAAGGCGTGATGTATGTTGGAATTGATTTCAGAACTTCCTTTCTGAATTATCATTTTTCTTTGCTGCGTAGCTGAAAGCTGCAAGTTCTAACCTTAAAATCTAGATTTAGCACCAGGATAGTAGAAGTCATTTATTATACTGTTTTACTACCTTTTTTCCCCTTGTTGAAATAGTGGAAATCTGCTTTGAGATTTCCAGGCCATCTAGCACTTGTCAGCTGTATTATTTTCAGTTAAATTGCCGAAAATGTCAAGGGATGAGAATTGAGATAGTGGAAGTCACTAGAGGGAGAAAGAATGACGTTGGTTTCGTGTTTTTGGACGTCACGGTCCTTGGATTTTGCACTTCAGATTTTGGACCAGACGAAATTGGACCTACATGAGCAGGTCATAATTTTTGTGTAAAGTTTTTACCTGCTGGTTATGAGGACTCACATTTATGTATCACAAGAATATCGCTTGTTTCTTCTGTTTGGTTATGTATTCAACTGGAGTTGCCTTGAGCATCCAAATCCTCAACTGTCAAGACCTTTCCTATAGGTGCATTCCTTGATATTAGGTGGGGGTGACATGGTATTATGAACTGCCCATCCAGATTTCTTTTGGTTGGGTTTATTACCCTACTGCCTCAAAGGCTCTCTAAGGATCAACATGAGAGGTGGTTGGATGTACACAACCTTTCCCCTACTTCACTATACAAGAAACGTGGACAATTTTGTGTCACATTTGTCTTTTTCATTATAACAAAATTCAAATCTGCGTGTTCCGTTGGCTGGTAAAGAATTTTGGGCAGAGAAGTGTGATTTAAACAATTTGGTCTTCAGTTTTCAATATTGAATTCTTCAGTTGCTGGCTTTTTCTTGTTTTCTTTTTTTTTTTTCCGTCAAGATGTTTAATTTGTAATCGGTCATGTTTCAGGACTTCTTTGAGGATGTAGGACCGCTTCAGAACATGCAGTTAGGTAGTAGGACATTAGAGGGTGTTTATCAAGTGTTCAATTCGTATGTAAACATGCTCATTAAAGCATTACCAAACTCCATTGAAGACGAAGCAAATTATGAGGGCACTGGAAGTAAAATTGTCAGAATGGCTGAAAATGAGGCACAACAAATTGCATTACTGGCTAATGCATCGTTATTGGCTGATGAGTTACTTCCTCGTGCAGCCCTTAAACTTTCTCCAACCAATCAGGCTGATAACCATGATGAACCTCGTAGGAGGGGTTCTGATAGACAAAGTCGTCACCCTGAGCAAAGAGAATGGAAAAGGAGACTTGTTAGTTCAGTTGATAGACTTAAAAACAGCTTCTGTCAGCACCATGCTCTGGATCTTATCTTTACAGAGGAAGGTGACAGTAATCTTACTGCTGATATGTACATAAGCGTCGATGCAAGTGCAGAAGATATTGACTGGTTCCCATCACCAATATTTCGGGTATCTATCTTTCCACTTTTGTTTGATTTGCCATTCACTTATGATTATCGAAAGTTGTATATTGGTATGTTGAGTCGATGTGCAATCCTTCCTAAATTGAGGAGCACTCAGGACATTGTCTTGATCTGCAACTGTAGATTGAACACCCAATTGTACCTACGTTCTTAGTCTTTCTGCTGGTTTCCTTTGCCTGTGGTCAATTAGATAAGTCTTTTTCAGTATTTGTTTTGGGAAGAGTCATTATCTCAACGTGGTTCTTTGTCTCAAATGTGCGTATCTATGTTGTTTCTGTAAATGCAATGCTGAAATACACGCTCAATTCCAGTGTAGTTTACACTGTCGGATGCAATACTACCTGAACACTGTTCAATCCAAAGCTGTTGAAAATTTTATACAAGCTTCTTCACTCAAAGGACAGCATTCTCGAGATTTGTGTTTTTTATATGGATATTGTAGTGTTTGGTAGAAAGGCTATAGAGGACAGTCAGCCTTATTGTCGCTATAATTACAAGCAAGACCATGTCCCAAGAAGTTACTGGCTGCTTTAAAGAACCCCATAAGCATGGCCACAGGCTAATATGAAGCTAGAAGCACCAGAACAAGTCCTTTGAAATTGCCGGAATTCCAATCTGTTCCCAAAATTTGACGGCTGTTAAACACTAACAGGGTGGGACAGACGTGAACAGAAACCTGAATGTCATTGTGGGTTTTAAGTTTCTGATGACTTTTGACATCTTTGAGACACAGAATGAACAAGGCTGTAGGTTAGATAGGGGTCACTGGATTGTTTAGAGTATATACAAACATAATGTGTAGCACAATTCGTTTGGGTAACCTATGTGATTTTTTTTTCTTTTTTTCTTTTTAGTGGTCCTATGTGATTTTTCATTTTGAGTATTGTGCTCCTAATACATTTTGTCTTGAGATGTGATGGACAAGTCATGAAAAGCTTTTTGTATATTAATAGTATACAGTGCTTGTGTTCTTTCTTTTCACAGTGTGGTATAATAGAGCCTAGAATGATTTGCTTTATTTCAGAAATCAGGTGTAGACCTGTTTAGTTATTGTAAAGATTTCATCATCAAAGTTGATCTGAAATTTTCTTTCCTTGCTGTACTTGCACTGTGGAAGTTGCTTTAAAGCTGCTGGGCTTATTACTTATGTCGTGGTACACATTCTTTTCAGGAACTTTTCTTTAAACTTAATGCTATGGCTGGTATAGCGGCGGAGATGTTTGTGGGGAAGGAAAGATTTGCAACACTTCTATTGATGAAACTCACAGAGACGGTCATCTTATGGTTGTCTCAAGACCAGAGCTTCTGGGATGATATTGAGGAGGGTCCTAGGCCTTTAGGTCCTCTTGGCCTTCAGCAGGTATATAAATTTAACTTTGAGCCCTACTTAGCCAGAGGTCATAGAGTACATGTTCCTATGTTTCCATCTTTCAACAAAAATTTAAAGTACTAAAAGAAATAAAAGTTTACAGAATTCCGAAGCTTGAACTTTTATCTACAATTGGTTGCCTTACATCTTCCACGTTCGCTAAGGGTTATGTTATTTTCTTCTAACCTATCATTCTCACGTTTCCCCCAACATTGCCTGTGAGTGCTGTGACTGATTTCATAATTGCTTGTTGCAGCTATACTTGGATATGAAATTTGTCATCTGCTTTGCTTCTCAAGGTCGCTACTTGTCTCGCAATTTAGTTCGTGTCATTAATGAGATCATATCTAAGGCAATAGCAGCGTTTCAAGCAACAGGCAGAGATCCTTATAGGTAACTCTTGTTTCCTTTTGAGTTCTGTCAAATTAGACACTGGAAAAAATGTAGGCTTTTCTTTAGCAACATCGCTTTGCACCCCAAAAAAAAATAATTAAAAGACAAAGCTTGTTGACTTGCTGTGAGGAGTTAGACTTTACCGTGTCCCCTCAATCGACGCTTGACCTGTACCTCCTTAACTCCTTTGCATGAAAATGAAAATAAGTAGTGAGATACATTAGCACTATTCTATGTACCAGCTTTGAGTTTGGATATCAACTCTCCGGGATTGTTTAACTTCTGCTTCTTAAATGAGATCTCTTATGTGGCTTTACCTCTTTTATTCAGTGTTCTCCCTGAAGACAATTGGTTTAATGACATATGTCAAGATGCAATTGATACCCTAAGCGGAAGACCAAGAGAAATTAATGGAGACCCGAACAGCCCTACTGCTTCTGTATCTGCACAGTCAGTTTCATCAATCAGATCACATGGAAGCTCGTAGCTGTTTCTGTGTCATTGCTTGTATGTACATTAGAGTGGATATGACTGCCTCTTTTGGTAGCAGGTCTTTGTTCATAGAAACTGATCGGAATTGTTTCCCTGGCATTCGCCCTTTCATCATTCTTCATCGCGTCACTTTGGTGTTTGATGTCCTGTATTTTTGTAGCTTTAATGCCCCCAGAGGCCCTTCAGGTTAGGAACTTTCCTTCCATCTGTGAAAAAATGAAATTTGTAATAGCCCATGATGTATTTTGGTTATTATTCTTTGATTTAACTATTATTTAATTTAACGGAATTAACCATCATATTGCCTAAAAGCTAGAGTGAGGACCAAGTGTTCTCTGTGTTAATTTAAGCCTGAAAACTGAAGTGAATCCCTCTTTACGACCTTACCAACTCTTTACGACCGTACCAGACACTGATTTGTCGAAAGTGTGTTGATGCATTCGGACGTCACAGATCATAAACCTTGCTAAGCGATCAGAAGCTGCATTTGACAAATTCTTGCATAAGACGATTTGGGTCAAACAACTATGAAAATGGGAACATGTAACACAATTGGAATCTCAATTCTCATAGCTCTTGGCAGAAGGAAAAGCAGCTCTGTAGAGTTCACCCATTTCCGGGAAAAGAAAACAAATAGTTACATAACATTATCACAAATCAGTCGTATCGACGAGATGCAAGATTTCGATTATTTGGATTCTACAATGGCTCTATAGAGAGAGGAAAAAATTAATAACAAATGGGAAGAGTATTTCTAGAGGGTAAAACGAAGACGGAAAAGTGTAATAAAAGGAATTTGCATCTCTGGATATACCCCTATAGATCAATATGCTGCAATATTAAACGTACATGACGGCTTTGATGTAAACAAAAAGAACCCATCTTTCCAGAACGGGCTACAGCTAACAGCAATTACGCTTCTAAGCCAGAGTCTTGCAGTTGTGCTGATCCTCTTGATTGTTTACTCTCCAACACTCATACCGAAACCAAATTTGTAATCTTTCTTCACGTGGTCAAGCTGCAATGTTACGGAATAAAGTCAGGTTTTAATAAAGGGATGTAGTACGACAAGTGAAGATAAACTCAGATGCAAAAGGAAGAAGGGGCAAAGGAGGGCTAATAAACCAAAGGCATGATCCCAGATTGAATAGGATAGGGAGGACAAAAATTAAACAGTGTCTTCATATTCCAACTAGAAAACCTAAGAAGAAATTCTTTCCACTCTTTGACATGATCAGTTAGATAGGAAACTTTAGAGAATGCGCAAGGTCTAGAAGTAACGAAGTTGTCTGAGTAGAAAGAAAATATTACGTTGTGAGAAAAAAAAAAAAGGTTAAGGAGATAGAATCTCACCTCCGCAGAGAGTAAGAAGCCAAGTCCTGGACTAAGTCTTTCTTCAAGAAAAGATGTGACAACACCATTGGAATCTATCTTCCCTCTGACACGTGCCTGCATAGAGAATGGACCAATATAAATGTTATATCTTCTATTCAGAGTCTCCCGTACGCCCAGGAATTCTATTTACAACACTACCAACATGACCCAAAGCCTCTAGTAAAATAGAGAAGAGGGCACGCCTATGCTGACACAGAGGCTACTGAGAATTATTGATCTACTTGAGAACAAATGAAAGAGGCATGTTTAAAGAGATATAAATAGTCCATCTTCAATTAATCTATTATAGTACAAAACTGAAGATTAGAAAAATGATGTATGTTGATTGCTCTCAAGAAGAATTGCCAGATTCAATTTTCAGTTAACAAAGTGTAGATTGTGCTATATTAGTCAAGGGAAACGATGAGCATGTTACTCTAGCTTTACCCATATACCTTCAAAAGTTTTAATTTCAACAAAAATGACAATTGATAGAACTGTGGCTTATATGTTGAAATCTGAAGTCTGAGATGCTTTAAAAGAATGTCCTTGAAGGATTCCCTGAACTATAGACCTGATCGCGTGGGTGAGGGAATAAGATGGTTGGCAAGTGACTTGACAAGGACATTCGATAAACTAAAGAACAACCACAAGAAGATAAATACCTGCCGAAGTACTGCGTCATAACCAACACTTGCTGTTACATCTCTGGTCAGATAGTTGTACATGATATCTGTGGCAAAAGAAATCTACATCACACAGAAAAGGGCCGCTTCAGAAAAGCTGTTGAAGGAAGTTAGTAGAAATGATACAAGGATTTACATCCACCCCACCTTCTCAGATGCCTTTTGCACGTAGCTCAGCAAAACCAATCCTGTGCTAGCCACTTGTCCAGTTGCAACCTACATTTGTAGCAGAATAAATGAAAAAAAAAATGCAAAACAAAGTATTCTTCAACAAATTCTTAGCCATGACAGATATTTTGTCTTGTACAATTACATCTAAAATCACCCCCTCGAGTTAAGAAATAAAGTCATTCCCTCAATTGAGGCACCCCTTAACGGGATTTGATCATCGATTTATCGTTACACTTCAAAGAGAGCTTGAGGGGCCTAGGAAATCCTCTAGTTTCATCATACATACAGTTCTTTTAAAAACACCAAATACTTTCTTCAATGCCACGCAGAGTCCAACCCAACAGTACACTCAGAAAAGGCAAAAAGATGAAAAAAAAAAGCGGAGATCAATTGAGTGCATCAAAATGCACATAACATTTCAAGGTACTGCAGGACCAGTGACACATCTAATATGATAGCATATTACAAAATAAACAGAAGTCGCGCCCATAGGACTCCATTAATAAACCCAGAGAAATGAAAAGAATAAAGATAGAGAGATGAACAAAAAGAACAAAAGGAATGGAAGAGACAGGATGAAAGTAGGGCCAGAGAGAGAGAGAGATGAATGAAACAGGGTAAGCTCCTCGAAAGAGCTTGATTATTAAAGGAGAAATGTGTACTTCCTCGCTAACAGTGTTGCCCGAGAATCTCATGAAATGATTGGGACATTATGGAAAATGTTGACCTATATGACTTATCAAAAGCTACAGTCTACAGCAATGATACTTGCCAAAGTTCCCACTTGTCAGATCAACAAAGACCAGAACAAAACAAACTATTGGAACATAAGACAACTGGAAAGTAAATTATGTGGAAGAAAAAGAAAATACCATCTTATCGTCGCTATATCGAGCAGCATAACCGACACCGGACTTCCTATGTTGACCAGCATAGAAAATTTCACCACCCATAGCAAGCTTTGGGGTCACATTCTGTCAAAATAGTTGGAAAACACATCAGAAAACAAGCTTGCTAAAGATATAGTTCAGAGTACATCCCCATAATAAAATTTAGACAACGCATACAGAAATATCAGTAAGTAAAGGAAAAGAAACTGGAAACCAATTTGTTGATATATTCAAAAACAAGGCATGGGACTTCCAGATCAATATAATCAATCCAGAAAAGAGAAAATTCAATACAACTAGATTAAGAGAATCACAGCTTGACTTCTATACCTGTATGTAGTTAGCCCCCAAAAGCGCACCAGTCCCAAATTGAAACTGTGCCCTGTGATCATTACCCTGAAGAAAACAACAAAAGGAAATTAAATGTTGTAACTCATACAACCAGTTAGGTTTTCCTGAAATTCTAGCGAGTCTTACAGCATTTGTGTGTCATGCCAAATAGTAGCAATTCGATAGAATTCAGACAAGAACAATCACTCTCATACATAGAAGATAAACTATCCTGTGCCTATTGCATAGTCTCTCAAATATCTCTAGCATCCTGTGCCTATTGGCATAGTCTCTCAAACATCTCTAGCATGAAGCTACTAGGCGTTCCTTATCTCTCATTAAGGTTGATAGGGTGAAAGAGAAAGAGGATGAGATGGGTACAAAAGTCTCACCTTATAGTCAAGAGAACCCATGAGATGAGACATGTGAGGCTCACCAGTAAGCTGCAAAACAAGAAAAATTCAGGTTAACGTAATTCAAGAATTATAAGCTAAGAATTGACTATCTAAGGGACCTGCAACATTTAGATGCAAAGCATTTACCTGAGCATTGGCCTTCAAGGTAAGATCATCAAGCAAATCATACTTAAATCTTCCATTTAGTCTACCATCATGTGATATCCTTCCAATAAGCATCATCTATAAAAAGTACAACAAACTAAATATTAAAGTAATACATGAGAACAGCTAGCTATGCAAGAGTTAATGTCAATCCTCAGAATCAATAATCATCAGACCAAACTTACCGTTGGGTCTATATAGTTAGCCCCGAACTCATAATTGGAGGTGGGTATTTTGAGGGTCTCTGGAGACTGGGAAGGAACTTCCATAGGGCCCATGGTCACACTGAAATCATTGAAAAAGCAGGATTACTTCCATGATAAAGTAACACCGAATGACGGCCTAAAAAAAGTAACTGCGATTAAAGGTGAAAGACCAAAATCACTGATCACTAATCCTTGATAAAAAGCAGCAGAAGTTACCTGTGGCTAAGGAAGAAATTTGGGCTAAGTGCTTTATTATAATCAAAGCGCGCCCCCTCAAAAGCTTCCGGCTTCAGAGACACTGCCCAACACAAGCCAATTTATAACAAATATCAAAGGAACAGGGTTTCCATTTCCAATGGAGCCAAAGACTACTTATTCTTAGGTTTTTGGGATATAATGGAATAAATCAAAATGGCTCATAAAACTGTATGTGCTTCTTATTTTGTGAAGTAGCAGTCAGTTGGTGCGATTCTCGACGCAATTTTCATTTTGGGTCATCCGTGCGCAACCTCTCTATGTTTTAATAGGGGTAAAGCTTGCGTGCATCCGACCCCACCTTATGGCGGGGGCCTTTAAGGCACTGGGGTTAAAGATGTTGTTGTATCAAAGGAACAGGGTTTAATGTAAATTGATCAGTCCATCTATACATAAAAGCATTAAAATGAACAACTTGAGACTATCTCATGCAATGTAAATCAAACAGCCTTTGAAATCGATAGTAAAAATTTGATCCCAGAGCCTTTGACTGCTACTTTTCAAGTTATGAGTAGTTAATCTATAGTGTAACATCCAATTGTCTCACATCCCGACTATAGAGCTCGATTATGAAACCCATCACATTTTTTTAGCACATCAAGAATGCTAAAAATGACGATGTCAACACTAATGGGTAAGCATTACACAGCAACCTCAGCTCATATTTTCCAAGTTACATTCAAGAATCGCACTGAAAGTAGCAAAGCACACGATACAAAACGATTTAACAACGATACACAAGGCTCCCAATCGAGCAAGAATGATACTAACATCACTCTTATCATCATTATTCAAACCTCGCCAAATATCAAGCATTGCAAAGCCCCAGAATTTACATTGTAATCTACTCTAAAAACTACGACTTCTCGAAACCTACATTCGCAACAAAGCATATCAAATCAAAAATCAACAAAACAAAATAAAAAAACCCATCTAAACCCACATCTCCAATACGATAAAGTTACAAACTTTACAATCTAAACAAAAATTAGCCCAAAAAAAAAAACAAAAACCCATAAAAAATTTACCCTAAAAACATGCTCTATTTACGCAATGCAAATCAAATAAACAAAATTAATCCTAAATACTTCCTTCCTAAAAAAGCTAGGTCAAAGAATTGAAAAGAAATGAAAAGAATACTAACTGAAAGCTTCACGGTGAAGTTCTTCGTAAGAAATTGGACAAGGGAGATTCTTGTAATCGACATGTTTATCAACTTTGGGGATTTCTGTAGGAATTGACCCCATTGATGTAGCAGTTGTGGGTGGGATTGCTGCCATCTTTTTAATGATAAAAAAACCTCAACTTTTACTTAGATTTTCAACTTAATTTTCTTGTTGAATCGACAAAATCCCAGAAAATAAAGATGAATAAATCCAATCGAAAGATCGGATTTGGGGAAGAAATTAGGGTTTTAGAAAGAGGAGAGAGAGGATGAGAGAGAGAGAGGATGGAAGAGAGAGTTAGAAGAAAAGAAGGGGGGCTTTAGAAGGGTTTTTGGATGTTCTGTTTATTTTTTTTTTACTCTATTTTTTTTTTTACTTTTTTATCTGCCGGTTTTATGTATCAAATTGAGGAGTGTGGTACAAGAAATTCAAAGTGAAAAATACGTTAAAAATGGATCCGGCTCTAATGAATTTTATCTTCTTACTTAATTCGGGAAATTCCAGTCTACGGAGTATATCATGTTTTTTTTTTACACGGTTTTAGAAATGTTTACACTATAACAGCCCGAACCACCGTCCGTCGCAACACAACCCAATAAGATGGGGAAGTCACCCCTTAGGCCCGTAAATCCTCACTTGGGCTCTAAAAGGGGAAGGTCTTGTTGGTAGTATGATGGTAGGTATCTATTATAAACTGACCATATGAGCCTTATTTTCCCAATGTGGGACAAACCAACTCCATAATCCACTTTCCATATTCCGTAGTGTTACATACACTAGTAATGTTAAACGATTTAGTATAGAGTTAAGAAATTGAAGTTACGCATTTTAATAGGTGGAATTAAGGGGCTGGAGTTACGCATTTTAGTAGGTGGTGTTAAGCGACTCGACTTATTCATCTAAGATTTCTGAATAATTGCTGAGATTACTTCTGATTTCTGACTTATGACAAAGTTATCATTTTTGAACGAATACACTCCCTACTTATTTTTTTATTATCTAACATTCGCGCCACGTCTCGGATCAAATTTTAGCTTTTCTCGCTTACGTGTTAAAAAATAAAGCTAGCTAATAGCTAATGTGTCAGCCCATTACGTCTTTTAGAGTTGACAAAACTATTCGCGTGTTTGTCTTTCCCCTTTCCCACCTTCGTTCTACAAGTTCAGTTTATCGATTCATCTCCCGAACTCATCTATATCATTAGTCCAAGCGTTTAAACACGAAAATAGGACATTCAAATGCCGGATTGTGCTGATTTAACATAATTACCATCGGGGCGCGCGTGATCACTGATCAGAGAAGAGAAATATTCATAACATAAGAGTATAAAACTACCATTGGAGAATACTAACATGGACGCACTATTACAAAAGGCTCTATCAAGTGTTTCATAAACCATTGCGGTCCCAAACCTATGAGTGTTGTCAAAACCGTCTGCTAGTTCCCATAAATGACACAAAATATATAGGGATAACCAACAACACAAGCATTACATGAAGAACAAAGTGCCAAGAACAAATATATAGGGGGGTGAACTTCATCACTGTAAGATAGACCCCTTACACAAGTAAATTAGTGATAGGGGGCTTCCCATAAATCTTTCCTTGTCTGTTGGTAACATCTCCAAGATCGTGCCAATGGGTGTGATGGCAAGGTCCACCCCACGAAAAACCGCAAAACCACTAGTAACGTGATTGAAGTAGGGCAGCCACATTAGGAGTTCATAGAAAATCTTGTAATTAACTCTGATAAACCATCAGGGCCGCAGCGTTCATTTGAGGGGCTCAGGACAAAATACATCAAAACGACAATTTTGGGGCCCTAATAAAAACGATGTCATCTGTGTTCGAGGGGCTATATACAATACGGACAACTTCCTCTGATTCAAAGAGATTTTTCTCTTTCTTTTTACAGTATTAAATTGTCATCTTAGAGACTACTTGTAGACTAAATGGAAGATCCATTTGCGTCGAATTAAATGGAGTTGGTTGACTACATTGCATAATAAAATATGTACCAATGATAGAATTTTGGGGTGCAGTCATTACCACTAGGCTACGATGATTTATCTAATACATCAAGGAAATATATGTTATATATAACATTTTGAAAGTTTTGGGCCCTCAAATTTCGGGGCCCTGCTCGCCCAGCCTCTTCTATGGGCCTGTAAACCATTCAACTTCAGCGTAAAGCACATCGGGTAGTATAGATGTAAGAACTTCATTATATGATGATTTTCCTATGGGATCTTGATTTCGAGCAATTATTTGAATCCTAAATTAGATATGTCAAAGTTGCAGTTTCATTATATGATGTTGAACAACAAGTGGTTCCTTCTTCACAGGTTCAAGATGTGATAAACAATCTCCTTAGAGAGCTCCAGCTATATTTCCATAATAGTATTTAGTTTTTGCTAATTGCTATTTTTAAGGCTGCTGGTATGATTTGTAAACTATGTTCTGTTCTTTCCCCCTACATATTACTGATAAACTTGGTGTGTCGTAGAAACAACAACAACTACTCGTGCATGTCTGACGACTGGTGACTTTTTTTTGGCGTTGACAACAATTGTGTTGTTAAGTTTCCCCGGGATTGCCGTTAAATAATTCTAGCTACTTACTGCATGTAGTACGAACATCACCACAGGAGACAGAGGAGATCGATTTATGCTGTAATTTTGCCTATGAAATTCTAGAGGATGGTTTTTGTCTTTAAATATGAATACCTATTGCCCCACTCCGAGATGCAAGTAATTCCTTGAACTTTCGCTGATCATATATCAAAAGAGAGAGCTCGCCAATTGTACGTGAGATGGATTAACCCGATCTTGCCCATGGATTAACCCGATCTGACCCGTTCCACCAAAATGTCTAGTAGAGTAATGTTGTGTTTGCAAGTTGCAATTCCCTTGCTTTGATTTGTACAAGCCCGAAGGCCCTAAATCTGCGAAGAGATCGCCTTGCAGGCTGCAGCATACCGATACTAGTACTTATACATCCATACTCCGTAAATACAGAGAAGCAAACATCTTACAGAAATACTAGTAACCCCCTAACAATATTACTGGAGAGCATGGGAAACAAATTAATAATTAAAAAAACATGTATCCATCAGACTTATTGGAATGGAAGAGTTGGGCTACGTGGTTACCGACCCTACTACGCAGACCCTCAGTCAACTCTTTCAGACGATGAGCTTCAGCATCAAGTAGAGCACCAATTCAGCAGTAGACCTATTTCTCCCGTCTTTCCCAAATGCAACAACTCTAGATGTCTCGTTGTTCTCGATCTCTGTTTGTGTGAAAACTTGGTCTATTGCATTAAAAGCGGGAGAACCGGTCAATAAGCAGAAGCAGTCCGGCAGATCTACATTGGACGGCAATGGAATGTCTTTACCATCATCACAACAACCCAGTACAGGAACAAACACCAATTCCACATCCTTCATTTGTGCGGAAACTTCATTAAGAAGATGCAAAAAACTCGTGTCCATCCTCTCAGGATTGTCCAAGTACACAAGGGCATTCTTGTTTTGTAGATGCTCCAAGAATGCAGAAACAGAATAGTTGCATTCGTATGGGGCTTTGGTAAGTGAGTGTAGCGTAACTGAGGTCATACGCTCAAAGATGCTCTGCTCCGTGAAGGGATATGCCTACATCTTTACACTTTGTGGTTCTGCAATTAGTTGGTATTCCTCATTACAAGCTATTGCATCATTGTCAACCACTGAAGTAGAATATATTGCTGCTACTGAAGGTGTTAAAGAGGCTATATGGCTCCGAGGTTTGGTGGGCGAGCTTGGTCTACTACAAGATATTCTTATTGTATTTTGCGATAGTCAGAGTGCTGTCCATTTAACCAAGAACAAGTACCATTCTAAACCAAGCATATCGAGATTAAACATCATTTTATCACAGATATTATTGCCACGGGAGATATTGCTGTTGAAAAGGTTGATACAACCGAAAAATCCTGCAGATATGTTGACCAAACCACTTCCACCAGCGAAGTTTGATAATTGTTTAAACCTAGTTGGTGTCGCTCATACTTGACAAAGAAGCAAAGATTCTAATTGAAAGGCGAGTCAAGGTGGAGATTTGTAGTAATTGCCTCTCCTTTCTCCTAAAACTTAGCAAGTATTAATGGAGAATTTGTCTTCTCTATTATTTGGGAGGTTTAGTGTTCTTATCAACTATACTATATTTAGATGATAGAATACTATAAAAGACAAATGTAACACTACGGAATTTGAAAAGTGGTTTATGAAGTTGGTTTGTCCCACATTGGGAAAATAAGGCTCATATGATCAGTTTATAATAGATTCCTACCATCATACTGCCAACAAGGCCTTCACCTTTTAGAGCCCAAGTGAGGATTTACGGGCCTAAGGGGTGACTTCCCATCTTATTGGGTTGTGTTGCGACGGACGGTGGTTCGGGCTGTTACAGATGGTATCAGAGCAACCTTGCGACCGCGTGCTGAGTGCTGGGGTTAGGCCTAGGTCAGCCGTCTAGCGGGGGAGATCTTGGACCTGTGTTGGTGTTGGTATGGAATGTGGTTTAGGTGCGCCGGGGACGTCGCGTTCTCTAAGTGGGGGAGTTTGTAACACTACGGAATTTGGAAAGTGGTTTATGGAGTTGGTTTGTCCCACATTGGGAAAATAAGGCTCATATGATCAGTTTATAATAGATTCCTACCATCATACTGCCAACAAGGCCTTCACCTTTTAGAGCCCAAGTGAGGATTTACGGGCCTAAGGGGTGACTTCCCATCTTATTGGGTTGTATTGCGACGGACGGTGGTTCGGGCTGTTACAACAACAATGTAACAATAAGAGATAATCATCTCTTCCAAAGTTATTTCCTCTATTCATTTGATTATTGTGATAACCACAGAGACATAAGGTTATTTAATTGTAAACCTTATTGAGGAGATTTGTATTTATATAAATTGTCTTTGGAATTTGCTCTTCTGTTAGTGTCATTTTATTATCTTTATTAATTTCTCTTAATTCTTTGGTTGAGTTTCTTCCGCTTGCGCACTCTGTGTCCCAACAATAAGCATGATTAATCGACCGTTCTCTACCCAAGACTTGCCATCAGGCCTCACAATAAATAAATTGTCTTCCGTTTTATCACCCATAAGCATTTCCAGTGACTTCAAACTCACTACACCAGTCTTGAATGTCTTGAATGTCTTCCGAGGACGGTGTGTCAGGGAGCCATAGGCATACCATGACAATCTCAATTTCGAGATTTTTTTCCTTGCATTCCTTATACATTGAAACCAGTTCGGGCATGAAGCCTCCATCCGCGCAAAGTTACACTCCCACGCAATTCTTCTTGCTTAGTTCAACGACAAATATCTCATCACACCCACACCTGCCTCCCAATCTCTTGAATTTCTCACCAGGTTGGCAGAAAAGAAGAGTCTCAAGGGACACAGGTAAATGAAAGTTGAGGGACACAAGTTCTTTATTAAGACACTAGTTTCCTCCTAATTTATTGAGTTGTCAGATCCAGTGATAAATTTGATAATTGTAAAAAAAAGTCGAATATTGGTGGATCCTCAATTTACCATTTCACCCCTGTTGAGACTCCCTCTGCATTACTACCACGCAATGAGACGAAAATCTCCTTATAGGTATAGGCTATGTTTTGTAAAACTAGCTGAAATAGTAGCTGAATGCTGAAATTGCAGCTGAAAGCTGAAATAATAGATTCAATAATAGCTGAAAGTTTTTAGCTAAAAGTATTAAGAGTGTTTGGCAGAATTAGCTGATATAGGAGCTGATGTATATAAAATTACATAAAAATGCATTATTAATTTTTAATCTTATTTTATTTTAGTAAATAATTGAGGGTAAATTAGTAATAAAATTATGATAAGCTAGCTTATTTTAAATAAGTTACATGGAACTTATTTAAAATAAGCTAGCTTATAATTTAAGCTAGTGCTGTTACCAAACCAACTTATTTGGTCAAAGAGTTTAAAAAACTAGTCAAATAAGCTACTTTGGCCAAATAAGCTAGCTTATTGTGCATACCAAACATAGGTTATGTTTGGTAAAACTAGCTGAAATTGTAGCTGAATGCTGGAATCGTAGCTGAATGCTGAAATGGTAGCTGAAAGCTGAAATAGCAGCTGAAAGTTTTTAGCTAATAAAAATAGTAGTGTTTGGCAAAATTAGCTGATACAGTAGCTGATGTATATAAAATTAAATAAAAATATATTATATATTTCTTATCTTATTTTATTTTAGTAATCAATGGGGGTAAATTAGTAATAAATTTATGATAAGTAGCTTAAATTTTAATAAGTTACATGGGGTAACTTCTTAAAAAAGCTAGCTTATTATTTAAGCTAGTGGTGTTACCAAACAAACTTATTTGGTCAATGAGTTTAAAAACTAGTCAAATAAGCTAGCTTATTGTGCATACCAAACATACCCATAGCCATAGAAAGGATAGACATAAATTCACGACATGAATCTACTAATCCACACTCTTTTACACCTGGCACAAAAAAAAAGCTTTGATCAGTTGTTGGCCGTGACGCTATCATTACCCTAATTAAGGTGCGAATTAAAAAAACACGCGAGAGATCTATGCCATTCGATCTAGGTGAATGGACGCGCGTGATTACTCCCTTGTGCTCATCAAAATAAACTTTTTCATGAAGTATAAAACCAATCTGCCAAAGTGGCAACAATAAACTAACCGAGACAATTATACTCGCGCCTGGGACAAAGGTCACCGGCTTTGCCTTTGGTTCTGGAAGAAACTACGCTGCAGACCCAGTAATACCCATCCTGGGTTCTTGTTTATTTGTGGTAATTCTTCTATCTTCTGAATTTTAATAGAATTCCCATTTTAATGATGTGCATGCTATTGTAATTTCAAGTTTATAATGTGGGTGGTTACTGTTGTTTGATGGATTGTTCTTGAAGTTTGTTGAATTCTTGTTAAAGAGGACAAATTGGTGTGTTAGTTGTTTTGTTGAGATTGGAAAGGTTGCTTCTTTTGTACAAAAAATTGTTGGAATCCCAATTAGATTAGCTGTTTTATACTAATGACTGATTTTAATTCCAATACATTTGGTGAATCTGAAATTATAGAGGTTCAAAGCTCACCCTGTGAAATTGTAGAGGTACAGTTGCGTACATCCGACTCGTCTTTCCTCTTATTAGTCTTATGGCTAAGAGGTCTCTGTAGATGTATCAGATAGATTGCTGTTAGTGTGGTGTGTAGGCACACATTGTTAGATACTTTTAGTAGTTGAGCTCGTACATTTCGGGGGGGTTTTAAGCTCGTATGTAACACCTTACATATACCGAATAGTCGCTCCATATTTCATTAAAGGGTCACTAACAAATTTAGTCTGTGAAATCGATCAAAGGGGTGCAACGTAACTGCATACACCTCTTTTAGGTAAGGTCACTCTAGACATACTGAAGGAGTTTTGACGTTGATTGGTTGAACACCATTTTAAGATAATTTTAGCATTTGAGCTTGCACAAATATAGAAAATCATCAGTGTTTTAAGAACATACAAAAGTCGCTTTTTTTACAATAGTCGAAGATTACACAATTCAGACACACTGGATGTTTTGGAGCTATGTCCTGTAGAATCTGCTTGGCCATAATGTTGCTTTGCCTTTATCTCTCTTTCGGATTCCATATCATATAGAGTCCACTGACTCACTGAGTCCTTCCTCTGTGCATTTGAGGGTTTAAATGGCTTCTCATGAGAAGTCATCCTTCATGAAATGTTCATATTCTAATGGAGTCTCAGTTGTCCTACTACCTTCGTGTTAGTAAACCTTATACCAGTCAAGGATATTATATTTTCTCTTATGTTGCAGGCTCCCGATTTGGTAAGCTGCTATTCTGAAATTTTATCTTAGGGCCATGAAAGTTTGTGATGCTCTAAAGTGGCATGATTGTTCTACTCACTCCACTCCAGACTCATCTGTCATCTCAAGCTTTGTCCGCTAAATTAGAACGCACACTCGATTTTGGCTCGCAACAAAGCTAGGGTGAATGAAAGCCTATTCCTGACGAACCTGCTTCTTTTGCCAGGCAAGAGGAGGTGTTTAGGGTTGATTATGTGTTTCCTTGCCTCTCTTAACTGATCGATTATAAGTGTATGTAATCTTGTTATACATACTAAGGCATGAAATACACTCCTTTACCATAATCCCATTTGGCTGAAAAACCTATACTTATTGCACCAGGAGTAGCTTGTTATGGTCCTTGGGTTAAAGTGTGTGACTCCGTAAGACCCGGTTTTGGTTCAAATCTAGCTTAACCATTAAGCCAACAGAACTTCGTTGATTTTAGCAAAACATTATGATCACCTAAAATGACTATTAATTTATCCCCCTTATATTGTATTTAGTTATTTACTATTACCTCTTTTTGGGTGAAAATGTAGGCTAAGTTTGCTTACTTGGTCTGTATATGCATATACATATTTCTAAGCTATGTAACAATCTTCAGTATCCAAGTTTGCTTGCTTGGTCTGTGGACTTACTAGAAATGGCCACTATTATTCAATTTCGTTTTGCTATAAATGGCCCTTTCATCTTATGTTGATGTCGTGTCTTGATAAATTTATGCGTCTTTTGATTAATTTGATCATCCGACATGGCAGCCTTGTAATGACTAAAGGTAATTCCTGCGAGTAAGGACATCATACATCTACTAACATATTATAGGATCTTTGACAACGTACTTTTTAAGGTTTAGAAAACTATATACTTAGGATATGACAGAGATGATTATATATGCTGCACCTGATTGATAGTGTGTATTCTATTCGTCTTCTAAATACAGCTTTGATGTGATTTCCCAAACTTGATGGGGTGTCAAATAGAAAAGGAACCTTGTCAAATATGATGTAATTTATCTGTTGGTTTGGTGGATCTTTGATTCACAAACGAACTTAAGCCTGTAATTGATGCTTCAGATTTTCTTTTAAATAGACATATTAGTTGCATTATATTGGCCTTAGAAAATTTCTACTGGTGAGGCTTGAGTGCGAAAGTATAGGCAACTGATAATATAGTATATATACTTTTTTCTGGAGATGTTTTATAAAGTGAACAACATGTTTCTACTTCTATTTGAATTTTGAGCATCTCTATTCTTGAACAGTTTTAGTGATGGTCTAATATAACTTTATAATGACAGTGGCCTAACGCCAGTCCTGTGGCACATGTATCAAGGCTATAACCCGAGTAGTAAGTGTAGAAGTTATCGAGGAGGCTAAGCTCAAGTTTTTTTAATGTGAACCGAAAAGATTTGTAATTTGTGGCAACAATTGATCAAGAGACTATCTCTTGGGTAATACTTACAAATTCGTATTGTTATTTTTCTACATGGTTCGTATCTCTTTGTTTGAATAACTTGTTTGATGGTTCCAATTGTATACAATTTATAATCACAAAAAGGGGGCTTTGTACAAGAGGGCTCTGACACAACCATTTGGTATACATTTGTATTACTGTAGCAAAAAATTTGCACAAATGTCACCGTAATTGGACCTGTTCTCAGGTCCTTTACGTGTCTGACAATTGTCCAGATCTGCAGCAATGTACTAAACATTTTACCGCTTTTCTGCAGGACAGTCTTCCTCAGTTGTGAGTGTGTATGGGCTGGATCCTAAAATCTTAAGCTGATCAACAACTTCCCGGATATTTGGCCTTCTAAGGGGATTCTGGTTGACACACTTGCAGGCCACGTCGAGCACCTGCAGCATGTCTTGTTCATATCCCTTTCCTCTCAAGACAGGGTCAAATACTTCTTCATGTTTTCCTTCGTTCTTCAGTTGCAGAACCCAGACAACTAATTCCCTTGATGTTTTTGGTTTACATACTTCCACAGGCCTCTTTCCAGTGAGCAATTCAAGCAATACAACCCCAAAACTATAGACATCGCCTCTTAAGGTGGCTACCCAAGCCTGCCCATACTCTGGTGGAATGTAACCCAGTGTTCCAACAAGCTCAGTAGTGACATGAGTTCTGTACGGCAGAATTAGTCTCGAAAGTCCAAAGTCCGCTACATGTGCTTCAAAATTCTCATCAAGGAGAATGTTGCTCGACTTTATATCACGGTGTACTATGTGTGGCTCACAGATTTGGTGCATGTAAGCTAGACCCTTGCCAGCTCCCAATGCTATTTTCAGTCGTAATGGCCAATCAAGTTGGGATGGACCATCCGGATTCTCATGCAACCAGTAGTCAAGGCTTCCATTTTCCATGTAGGAGTACATCAGTAACCGAAAACCATCATGCACACAATAGCCCATCAGAGAAACCAAGTTTTCATGTTCGGCCAGTGATAGAACTTCCACCTCTGATTTGAATTCTCGCTCTATCAGACACATGTCTCCAGAAAGTTTTTTGATGGCAAGCTTAAACCCATCGTCCAAGGTTGCTTTATAGACTAAACCAAAACCTCCACATCCAATGATGTTTTCCTGATTGAAATTATTGGTGGCTTTCAGTATGTCCAGTATTGACAGATCCTTTACTTCTGCCACAGTGCTTGGAAAGAGTATGACTAGACTGGTGTCCTTTCCCATTTCATCAGAGCTTGAGCAGCGTGAATTTATCTCTGTCTCAATCTTATCAGTGTCACCTCCAGGAAGTATCCTTCTCTTAGACATTATCCAGTACACCAGAATGATAAGAATGCAGGCGATGCCTAAGGATACACCTAGTGTAATTCCTACTATAAGTCTCTTATTCAGGCTTTTGTCACTGCTATGTGTTATTGTGGTAATTGGTGGAACTGAACAAGGGTTTTTTGGTAGAATTCGACTACACAACCCTGGATTCCCAACATAACTAGTTTCTCCAAAAGTTTCCAACTGACCCCCTGTTGGAATTTGTCCTTGAAGATTGTTGTACGAAACATTGAATTCTGATAAGAAATAAAGACTTTGAAGTGATGCTGGAATTTCTCCTGTCAAATTATTCTGAGAGAGGTCCAGCATTTCAAGACTTGTGAGATTTGAAAATTCTGGTGGGATGCTACCTGAGAAGTTGTTTTCACTGAGGTCCAGCACATGAAGATTTTGCAGCTGGCTTATCTCAACCGGGATTTTACCAGTAAGGTGGTTACCTTTGAGGTATATGGCTGGAGGCAGTATAGCAAGCTGATTGTATTGCTGGTTACTAGCATTATTGGGGGCGACAAAGACCGGAAGTTCCAGATAACTCCGGTTCAATTGATTGGCAGCCTTTTCTGATACCATTGCTGGCAGCTGGTTCAATTGCATCGGAAATCCGCCAGTAAGATTATTCATTGACAAGTCCAAGTAGAAAAAGCTTGGCAGAGTTCCAAACCACTCTGGAATTGTGCCCCGCATATTGTTGTATGACAAGTCTAGAACCTCCAGACTCTTTATGTTAGCCAACCACTCAGGAACTCGACCCTTGAAGTTACATCCTCCCAAAGCAAGTACCTGCAGGTTTTTGAATCCTTCTGGCCCTATGAAGCTCTTTTCGCCGGGTAAATCTTCATAGTAAAAGTTCTTTGACAAGGTCAGGGTGGCTAGGTTTTGGCAACTCGCCAGATTTGTTAATGCTCCTGATATATTGGTGAAGCTATTGTTGGAGAGAGAGAGGAATGTCAAAGATGGCAAGGTCACTACATCAGGAGAAATTTGGCCTGATAACCTATTGATGGCCACTCTAATTGCAGTTAATGACTTGCATGAGAAAATGCTTTCAGGTATATTTCCAGTTAAGTGATTGTTACCAAGGTCAAGCGTTTTAAGACGGACAAGCTTCGAGAAATCAAGCGTAGAGATGTTACCTTCAAGGGCATTGACCCGCAGTATAAGCTTCACTAGACTCGTGCAGTTCATCAAGGATGGCGGTATGGTACCGCTGAGTTTGTTAATGTGAAGTTCCAGCTCCTCCAATCTAGAGAGCTTCCCAATATCCCTGGGGATTATGCCTGTAAAACTGTTGGAGAATAAGTCGAGTATCCTGAGGTTTGTTAGGCCTAGCATTTCTTCCCCAATGGTTCCTCTTATGTTATTTGCCGGAACCGATAACTCAACCAGCGACTTCAGGCTGTAAATGTCATCAGGAAGTACACCTGACAGAGTATTGAAACCTGCTCTAAACACTTCGAGTTTCAAGCATCTTCCTAGGCCAGCAGGAATCTGCCCGCCAAAAGCAGCGTTAGAGAAATCAAGTTTCTTAAGCTCAGGACAACTGGTGCAGATGGAAGAAGGAATCCGAGCATTAAAGTTAGTTTTGCTGGCATTAAAACTCGACAAATTCGATGCCAGACCGAACCAGGCAGGCTCAATCCCACCTCGGAATTGATTGCTTGAAACATCCACAATCTGTATAGTATCAGGGAAGCTTCCATTAGAAGAAAAGGATGCTGAAAGAGTCCCATACAAACGGTTGGAACTCAAGTCAATGATCTGAAGGCTAGTCAATGAAGTAAAAAGACCATCTGGGACCAACCCAGAAAGCAAATTCTGAGAAAGATTGAGCTGAGAAAGACTTGTAAGACTCCCAAGTGAAGAGGATATGTTCCCTCTCAACTCCCTTGATGGCAGCCACAATCGGATAACCCGGCCGCTGTCGTCGCAGCCAATCCCTTCCCAGGAAGAGCAGCAGTCTGAGTCAGATGTCCAATTCAGTGGTGTCACAGAAGATGACAGTAACCCAGAAAAGCTGAGAAGAGACTGATGATCTTTCTGGTCGCAACCGGGTTGTTGTTGGTGGGTTAAAGTAAAGGAATAGAGCAGTAAAATGAAGAGAAGATGCAGGTGGTAGCTGCTGCTGCTGCTGCTGCTGTGAGACAATGAAGGTTGGAGTTCAACAAGCATGGTTTGGCTTAGCTTATAAAAGAAGTTACTACTAAAAGGTTATGTGGGTTTATATGTGATTAATGTTGTTTATGCTGTCTGAAATAAGTTACAAATTCTGTTTATTTTGTTAGGATTGATCAGGAAACAGAGGAAGAAGACATGTAAAGATGGGTGCTGAGTCCAATCATGTGGGCTTCCCACTTCCCATGCTTGTCTGCACAGCTCCTCTTAACCCATTGCTCTTCATGAGAGAGAGAAAGTTGAGACTTTGATTAAACTACACTACAAAAAACATTATAAAATTTCATGTTGGTTTTTTTTTTCTTTTTAATATTTAATTTAATATATATATTTTTTGTAAAAGAGTACTCAGAAAAGGAGGCCGAAGATTATGTCCGAATTCTCGTATGAGACTGAAAATAACATTTTTGTACTTTAAAGGTCCAATTTTTCCCAGGATCAAGTTCGACAACTTAAAAATGTTTTGTTTTTTCTAGTTGTTTTATACGATAAGACAGTCTCATACACGAGTACCGGAAAATTATGAGGATGGAGCTCCCTGGAAAGCGTTTACTTTTGGATGGCTATGGAGAGTGGACTTTGATTTTACTAAGGATGGTTTGGAGCATTAGTGTGGAAAAGTAGGGAGAGAGGAGAGAGATTTGAAGGGGGAGTAATAACTAATAATCATATAAAATTAGTGAGAAAGAGAGTGATTAGATTATGAGATAGTGGGCATCAAATTGCAATTATGTTATTGTATAGTATGTTATCATAACAATGTCACTGTGGATATAATATTAATATAATAATGATAAATAATTGAATTTGATATGATTTGGTAAAATGGTACGAGTAGCAAGTGCAAAGCCATTACTTTCATTGAAGTGCTCCTCTTAATAATATTCTTTGTGAAGTCTACCATCTTTGTTTGTTTCCCATTCCATTTGGACCCCCTCCCCCACTCTTCTTTTCCCCCCCCACCTGCAATTGCATCACACACACGTTTTTTGGTAGCTTGTGAGCAGAATTATAGCCATTTTTGACTCTTTGGTTTCGTTCAATAACACTCGAGAAATGTTTGGTGATGCATTATCCTTCATTGATGGCTAATTTATTATATTTGTTATTGGTGGCGGTGGCTAATTAGATAAGATCTTGTAATAACAAAACTTGATCAAGGGAAGGAGATTCCTAATTATGCCCCTTTCGTATTTCTATAGAAAACAAATCTTATTCCCGTGCAAGCCAAGGGTCTTTCTTATTTTGTTCCAAAATATCGAGACCTAGGGCACCGAAAAAAATTGAAAAATCTCAATCCTATTACTATTACTTGATGTCTTAACACCCATTATAGAACCTCCCAATCGTAGATCAATTCAATAAACTCAACATTTTCCTTTTACATCCTCTTATTTGTGTTTAGAACACCAGAATCGTAATACACCGTAGTTCTTCCATTTTGAAAAACAAACCCAGGTAAACAACCAAAAACAACTGAAACAAGCATTTCTCTTGGCACACACTATTGATGCACATGAACTGAATAACCAAATTAAGAAACACAAATGAACTTATGCTTTGCCTTTTGAATGGCAAAAAGGCATATGAAAGTTAGCCAATGCTAATGCTATGCCAAAACCTTCTAGTGGTTGACCTTCACTATTCAAATCTTTTTCCTAGATTATGATTTATAGGCACTAACACTATATATGTCTACTATTTCTATGTATGGAATTAATTAGTGGCTAAGGAATAAGCTTTTGGATATATGTAGGTTTAGATTGCTAATTAAGGACACATACGTCGCATATAAGTGTGTTAGAGTATATGATTTGTATTGAACATTTTGATCCGGACAAAAGTTCAAACTTTGCTCGTTAACTTTCTTGCCTTTTCAACTCACATTTTTTCCCTTTAAACCCAACATTTCAATAGATTCTCCAAGGCATATCCAATTACATAGGGGGTTTTCTTAGTTCTTGGCTACATTTTTATGTTTGTCTTGGAAAAGTAGATGCTTAACTTCGTTTTCGTTAAAAAAATTCGTCTGAGACACACTTTTCTACAGGCCGATCCAAATCTTAGTTGGTTTAAGAATCGGATTACGAATAATCATCAATCTTATTTTGATATGTTGAATCATGTTGGTTTATTCCGGTATGGATAGTAATTTGCTAATTTATTATGTTTATCGATAAATTAGTATCAACTTGTTGTATACTCCCTCTATCCGAGTTTAAACACCCCATATCGAAAACGCAACATTATGAAAGAGGGTGTATATGTTGGATGGTTAATCAAAGTTCTGAAAAAATTACATGGAATTTTTGTTAACCCTCTTATCTAACTTGCTATGTCAATTTTTTGAAACTTAAATTAACCGATTAATATGTATACTCTACTCAACTCATGGACATTTTGGATATGAGGTGTTCAAACTCGGACGGAGGGAGTAAGTGCTAAGTCATAAATCATTAGACATTTTTTTTAGCTTAGCATGTTAAAAATTCGTATGATTAGGTTAAGTCTTTGCTTGGCCTTTTGTCTACAACTCATTACAGTTTATTCATAATAATTAATCATGCCAATACATCATTAGAGAAGCATCATTTATTTGTCCCCAAAGGAGCAATTTATATACTCCGTATATATTTCTCCAAAAAATATAATCTAATAATACCAACATGGAGTAACCGGATAGTGCGAAATATTGTGTCAAAAACGCGTTGAGCTAAGCTAGACCATCGTAGCATTTCGATTCAGTCTCTTTGTCACGTGCTCCATGGGCGAACGTTAGAAAAATTCATTTATAAATGATTAAACTTTGAAGTTTCTTATTTAATTATCCAAATTATTCTTAGGGGTCGTTTGGATACCCTCAAAATCCATAGGAATTTTATTTTCCTAGGAATTGAATTACCATGAGTTGTTTGGTTACCCTAAAGTGTAGGAATTAGAAATTCCTAGGCATTTCCAATTCCTCCAAAGTGTAGAAATTTAATTACCTAGGGGGGCTAGGTAAGTAGAAATTTCCATGGGAATTGAAATCCCTTGTTCATTCAAACAAATTTCCCCAATTCCCATACTTTCTAAATTTCTAGAATTTGCAAGTTCATGGGAATTTCGACTTCCCGAGTGTATCCAAACGACACCTTATTAGAAAACTATTCCATTGACAATTTCAATGTTAGATTGACTATATATCCTGGTTTGGCCTCTATTTTGTCCAGTGTCCATTATTTGCCCAAATTAAATACACAAGTCTTACTTTGACCAACTAATCCTTCACCATTTGTTTAAGGTTCTATTTACTACTTAACAATTAAAATCTCGCTACCAGAGATACCACAATACTCACGGCTTCTTTATATCATTATATCCTTTCAAAATTTGAAATAAATGAGATCGACATAAATTGAGTACAAAGCAAAAGCATGATTAGGACGGTGTCAAAACCACTACAGCTCGTATGTTTATTATTATTTTTATTTTGGCAAATTTAATGAAAATAACTCAACCTTTATTTGCAACATGTTCATAGAACAACACAACATTTTCACTTTAACAAAAATAACCCGACGTTTTACTTTTCGTCACACTAATATCCCAAACATGCTAAATTAGGAATTTCGCCAACTTCAAATCTCAAGAGGCTAAATAATAGAGGGAAAAAAAATATTTTGCACAAATTTATGTGATTGTTTTATTGACGATTTTTTCCCTTGTGCTTTCCGACCCTCCATTTTTAATAGTTTATAATAATTATCTTCTCCTTATTTACTACAATATATCTATTCAATCTCAATCGATATGAACTTATATCAACCTCACAACTAGCTACCTTCAAATGAAAATCTATGTTGTTTTCATTCAAACATTCATGTGCATTATAAGAATGTTTTGTGCATTGCAGAATGTTATATATGTAATAATTTAACCGATGAACAAGACAAAAGTTAAATGTCAAAGAATTAAAGGTAAATACTTAGAGCGATATAGCTAGGTAAAGAAAACTAAAAATCATAAAAATTTGTGCAAATACAAAATAGCCTTTGGAATTGGAGTGCGAGAAATTTCAATTTAGCGTGTTAGGGATATTAGTGTGACGCGAAGTAAAACATTGAGTTATTTTTGTTAAAGTGAGAAGGTTGAATTATTTCATGAATATAGATGTTGTAAATGTTGAGTTATTTTTGTTAAAGTGAGAAGGTTGAGTTATTTCATGAATATAGATGTTGCAAAGGTTGAGTTATTTTAATTAAATTTGTCTTTTATTTTTTATATAAATTCTAAAAACTAAGGTCAAGTTGCCAAATTAAATGGTAGCCTTTTCAGGTACACAATAGGGAAAAATGTCAGGCTCACCTCTAATTTATCATTTAGTCAAACCCGTAAAAAATGGTATGATGGAACTATGGATCGGAAGTGCATAAATAAACAAACAATGTCACTCCAAATTATTTTCGAGTATTTTTTTGGTTTGACTGTCTTATATGGATCGGAGTAATACGGGATTTGTGCTTTGGACTTTGGAGATGTGGATCGGATCAGCAAAATATATACTATAAATATGCAACAAGTAAAAAAAAATATAGTATTGGAATTGCATTATAATAAATTGTTGATGACTTTTTGTAAACCTAAATCTCAATACTAGTATAAGCTTGTTATTATTTTCCTAATTATACTAGTGTTTTACTCAAGTGGGATGTACACTGATGAGGAAAGTAGAAAACTACAAGTTGGATTTCATAGGCTTTGATTTTGAGTAATGATGGTTTTTATGGGACGTGGGTTAGCAGAAGCATGCTAATAATGATATGACTATATTTTAATTCAATTTGTTCATTTTGTTTCAATAATATGATGATTTAATCTTGCTCATACCAGTCTTTAAATCTTAAACTCTTATTGAGTAATATAATCGATATCCAAAGTACTTGCATCAATGATGTTTCATACTGACGATAGTGTGTTTGATCGGAGAGAGATTGACAAGTTGGTCATTTTCCAGATCGAAGTTCTATAGTTGACATTGCTATTTTTTAAATCGAGCAATCTTTGGTTTTCAAATTTTACGATGGGTTCTCTAAAATATGACCGTTTGATTTGTCTCCAATGTACAATTCAAACAATTACAAAAAAAAAGGATGTTAGAAGAAAAACCCTTACGTACATATAGATGGTTGTTTTGTTAATTTCCTCTAGATTTTTCAAAACATGACTTGAATTGTAGAGTTATACTAAAATAGGACTTTAATATCCTCAAGTGGCAATAAAATGCAATTAGCTTGTGACATACACTTAACATTATCGATGATACATACACTAAGTTTTTTTGGTCGACAAATGTAGGATTTCAAGAAGTATACATAGATGGGATCATGGGAATCTTGAAGAATAATTAATTACTTGGTTCTTAAATCTTAAGGTCTATTTGGTCTTTTGGTTCAAGTGGATTCTTCATTTCTTTCATCATAGACACTTTGAGAGAAAGTCAGTATGATTCCATGCCACCACTAAAGAAAATGTAGCCATCTCTCCTTAAAAAATTGCTAATTATGGAGTAGTCATTAAGATTTCCCTTTCAATGTTTTCTGAATTTCTGGGTTATAACTTATACGATGTATACAATATTCCAGTTTGACCTAATTAGCTTAGGACATTTGAGATTTGATTATTGGATTAATTAATATGAAGCTTAAGCCTTAACCTAGAGGAAGACTGGCTAGCATAGGCCTTTACCTAATTGTATAGTTGAGCCTTTTCTAAAGAGTTTGAAGAAAGAACATATATGAGTTATGACAAGGATTCGGGAAAAATGTTTATATTTTGCAATACAAACAATGTTAGGATGTGACTTCTAAACAAGTAAAATATATTTTTTCTAATGTAAAAATGATAATTGCTTCAAAATTTATCCATCTTTCACACGAATTGATTTGCTAAACTACACCTCAAAATTTCACGCACCCTGTGCGCCTTACAATCTAGCTAAGATAAAAATACCAAAAGCATGTATGTTACAATGATTAAGAATATGATCGATATCTATGGAGAAGATTGAGAACCCAAGTGAAATTTGAAAAATGGGTAATATATATGTCAATATGTGTCTACATTACCTTAATCAGTTAATGAGGATTAGCTTATATTTTTAAGGGGATATATATGTATGTCAACTTTAATTTATAATCTTAAGTCAATTAACTTGATATTTTCAAATGTCAACCGTTCTTAAGAGACGGCTCTCTTCCAATCACCTTAGTCGATTTTCAAAAAAGTTCAATTCCCAAGTTTCATAACTATTAGTTTAAAAAGTTGGTGTTGCCTTAGAAAACTCTTCAATTACTTCTAACAAAAAATACTTCTCAAAAATTTGGGATGTGTATATTTTGTTTGTCCATCAATGAATGACAACAAAACATATTCAAACAAAAGTTTACAAAAACGAAGTGGATATATATCGAACAAAACCCTTTGTCGCTAATTATAGGTAAAGAAACGAAATAGAAGGAAGACAAATGAAAGTTCACGTACAATCTGATGTTTTAAAACCCACACCCTTTTTTAACCACAAAATCATAATGTGCGACAATATTTGATAATTTATAATAGCATTTTATCAAAAACTGAATCTTAAGCCATATTGAACCAAACTATGGCTCAATCAACTGACCGAAAAACACAATAGCCGATACGTGATCCATGAACAAACACCAAGAAAGGCAATGTGCTTATGTGCTTGTGTTAGTCATTTGACTTTTGGTCAGGGCTTGTCAGATTAAACTCCTACAGAGTATACAACAAAATCTAACGTAATACAATGTCAACTTACACAAACTTTACCATTATTTAAATTTAACGTCGCTTAATCGATTCGGAAATGTAATTTTGCAAGATCAAATTTCATCTAACACGAAATCAAAGGCGACCTCTTTCACTAAACAAAAAAGACCATAAACTCCTAACCCGAAATGCAACGAGCCGGCCTAGCCTCGCAAAGGTCTAACTCCGGCTCTCAATTCCATGATTTGCCTTTTACCCCTCGCACCAGGAACTAATGGTGACCGGCTTTGGTTCTACAAGAGAACCCAAACTTAGAATCACAAAAATCTCACTTTGCGGTAAAATGTAATCCCAGTAACCCACCAATTGCGGTAAATTCTAACTTCTTCCTTCAATTTTTTATTTTATTTTATTTTATTTATTTTGTCTTTATTTTTGCTGAATTTTGAAAGTAATTCTTCTATCTGGGTTCTTGCTAATTCTTGTAGAATTTAATTAAGTTCCCACTTTTATAATGTGCATGCAATTGTAATTGTATGGGTGTTTTTCAAAATAGTATTATGTGGGTAATTACAGTTATCTGGTAGATTGTTCTTGAAGTTTGTTGAATTCTTGTTAAAGGGGACAAAATGTTGTGTTGTTGGGGTTAGAAAGGCTGCTTCTTTGGTGGGTATGTTTTGGGGTAATCTTGTAGTAATCCCAATTTGATTAACTATTGTATACTATAATTACTAATGGATGGTTTTAATTAGACATAATGTACTTATAAGTCTTATTAATACTTCACTATGAATCCCAATACATTGGTGAAAAGTGAAATTATAGAGGTACATTGCTCCCCCTGTGAAATCGTAGAGGTACAGTTGCGCACATCCGACTCCTCTTACCTCTTATAGAGTTATAGCCAAGGGGTTTCAGCCGAGGTGTTGAGGTTGACATTTTTGTGTGGAGTGTCAAATAGAAGTGCTGTTAGTGTGGCGTGTGGGCATACATTGTAAGATACTTTTAAGTAGTCAAGCTGGAACATTTTTGGGGGTTTAAGGATCGTGCATAACATCATATGTATACTGAATAGTCACTGCATTTCATCGAGGGTCTGCAACACATAATGTAGGATGTGAAATCAAGGGGGGGGGGGAGTACTGCATACATTTGACTTCTCTAGTCTCTTTCAGGTTTATGTCGCTGTAGACATACTGGAGTAGTGTCGATGTTGATGTGTTGAACACCATTTTAAGATGATTTTTGCATTTATGCAGAATTCGTTTCCTTTTCATGTTTAAGTTTCAAGGTGTGGTTCCTCCTCGATCTCTTTGTATCAGCCTCACACATTAGCTTGTACATTTGAAGTTGTTTGTTTCTTCTCACCAGCATGGTTGTGTAACTATGATTTTGAAAACTAACCATGTATTAGTGAAGGCGGCCTTGACAAAAGTCGAAATTGCAGAAGTCAGATCACACTAGATGTTTTGCACCTAAGTTCTGTAGCATCTGGTTGGCCATAATGGTGCCTTGCCTTTTTCTCTCTTTCGGGTTCCATATCATATAGAGTCCACTGACTCACCGAGTGGCATCCCTGTGCATTTGAGGATTTAAATGGCTTCTCATCTCTTGAGAAGTCATGTGTTCTCTCAGAATTGTTCTTATGTAATGGAGTTGCAGCTGTCCTACTACCTTCATGTTACAAAGAGTTCAGTCTTTTTGATTTAGTGGTCTAGGTCCCCACCGATTTTGGTATTGAAGAGCAGTAAACTATATTCTAGTCAAGGAACATCATTTTTTTCTCTCATCTTGCAGGGCTCCCGATTCAAATAGCTACTATTTTGAAATTTTCAGCCTAGGGCCATGAAAGATTGAATGCTCTTATGTGGTGTTTCTAAAGTTCAATTTCTGGGCTTCAATCCAAAGATTTTGAGATTAAATATAAATCAACGAATGTATGTTTATACCTATTGATACGTGAAATCTATTGACTTTATGATAAACTTCTCCCCAAGCATGATTGTTCAACTCTCTCCACATGAGAGTCGAGATCATCTAGTCATCTGTCATCTCAAGCTTTGTCTGCTAGATTAGGACGCACACTCTCTCTTTTGCTGGGAAAGAGGAGGTGTTTAGGGTTGAATATGTGTTTCTTTGTCTCTCTTAACCGATCAACTGCAAGTGTATCTCAAGCTTTGTCTGCTAGATTAGGACGCACACTCCTTTACCATTACGGCATAACCCCATTTAGCCGAAAATCCTATACTTATTGCACCAGGAGTAACTTGTAATGGTCCTTGGCTTAAAGTGTGTGACCCCTTAGGACCCGGTTATGGTTAAAATCGAGCTTGACCATTAAGCCAACAGACCTTTGTTGATTTTAGCAAAACACTGCGTCACCCAAAATGACTGTATTACTTTATCCTCCTTATATCGTATTTACTATTACTATAAGTTATGACACTTGAATGAAGGAAACTCTTCCACTCCATTCATCAATCACCAACAAAGTTTTTTTCTTTTTTTTTTTTTTTTTTTTTTTTTTGCAGTGAAAATGTAAGCTACGTTTGCTTGGCCTGTATATGGATATACATATTCCTAAGCTATGGAACATCTTCAGAGTAGCTAAGTTTGCTTGCTTGGTCTGTGGACTTGCAACAGTTCCAAGAAATGGCCAATATTATTAAATTTTAGTTTGCTATAAATGGCCTCTTTACCTTATCTTGATGTCGTGTTTTGATGAATTTATGCGTCTTTTGATTAATTTGAAGATCCGACATGGGAGCCTTGTAATGACTAAAGCTAATTTCTGCAAGTAAAGACATCATACATCTACTAGCGTATTATTATATGATCTTTGACAATGTACATTTTATGCTTTAGATAACTATACTTAGGATATGAGAGAGCCATTTATCTAATGCCGCACCTGTTTGATAGTGTCCATTCTATTCATCATCTAAGTCCAACTTTAATGTGATTTCTCGAGATTAATGGGGTGACAAATAGAAAAGGAACCTTGTCAAATGTGATCTATTTTCTCTGTTGACTCGGTGGATCTTTGATTCTCAAACGAACTGAAGTTTGTAATGGATGCTTCAAATTTGCTATTAAATAGACATATAAATTGCATTTTAATGGCCTTAGAAATCTTGAACTGGTGAGGCTTCAATGTGAAAGTATAGGCAACTTATGATATATATACTTTTTTCTAGAGAGGTTCTATAAAACGAACAACATGTTTCTACTTCTCTTTGAGCATCTCTATTTCGAACAGTATTACTGATGGTCTAATATAAACAGTTTATAATGACACTGGCTTCACAGCAGTCCTGTGGCACTATTAGCTGGTATGCATATGTATCAAGACTAACCAAAATCGGATGTGTAGGAGTCATCAAGGAGGCTAAACTAAAGCTTCGTCAATGCGGTGGAATCGTTATCTCTCTTCCATTGGCAAATCTTGCTTGGCCCCTGTTGTCTCGAGGTAGCACCGCACATTCTTGAGCTGATCCACTACTTCCTTGATAGTTGGCCTGTCAAGAGGGTTATGCTTAATGCACTTGGAGGCCACTTGAAGCACCTGGATCATTTCTTGCTCATGTCCTTTGCCTGTCAATTCAGCATCGAAGATTTCTTCATGTTTTCCTTCACTTCTTAGCTGCTGTACCCATACCACTAGCTCTTCTGATACTTTTGGATTGCATAACTCCACTGGCCTCTTCCCTGTCAATAGTTCAAGCAAAACAATCCCAAAACTGTACACATCACCCTTTAATGTTGCTCCCCATGATTGCCCATATTCTGGTGGAATGTAGCCCAGTGTTCCTACCAGTTCTGTGGTGACATGAGTTCGATAAGGGTGAATGAGTCTGGATAATCCGAAGTCTGCAACATATGCTTTGAAGTTCCCATCCAGGAGAATGTTACTAGACTTTATATCCCTATGCACAATATGTGGATCACAAATTTGGTGCATGTACGCTAGCCCCTTGCTTGTTCCAAGAGCTATTTTTAGCCTTGTTGGCCAATCAAGTATGGATGGCCCATCAGGGTTTTCGTGCAACCAGTAGTCAAGGCTTCCATTCTCCATGAAGGAGTAGATCAGTAGCCGAAAATCATCATGAACGCAGTAGCCCAGCAGAGAAACCAGGTTTTCATGTTGCGCCATTGATAGGGCTTCTAGTTCTGCTTCAAATTCTCGTTCTATGACACACATATCCCCAGAAAGTTTTTTGATAGCTAGTTTAACTCCATCATCTAAGTTTGCTCTGTAAACCAAACCGAAGCCTCCACAGCCAATGATGTTATCTTGGCTGAAGTTATTGGTACTTTTGACTATGTCGTGGAATGATAGATCCTTGATATCACTGAAAGTGCTTGGAAAGACAACCACAAGGCTGTTACTGCCAGCCTCATGGGAGTTGGAGCAATTGGAGTTTGTTTCTGTTTCAAATTTGTTAGTGCCACCCCTTGTGAGCATCTTTCTCTTGCATAGTATCCACCTAGCCAATATCAGAAGAATGGAGAAAATGCTTAAGAAGACAGTAAGGGCAATTCCCACAAACAGTCTCTTGTTCCGGATTTTACCATGGGAAGTTATCAAGGGGACTGATTCATCTGAGCAATGATGAGGTAAAATTTTACCACATAACCCAGAATTCCCTACATAGCTCGATTCTGTAAAAGTATCAAACTGACCTCCTGTCAGTATTGGTCCCGTAAGATTGTTGTAGGAAACATTAAACTGGGATAAGAAAGAGAGGTCTTGTAGAGATGTCGGAATTTCATCAGTGAAATTGTTCCGAGAGAGGTCTAGTATTTCTAAGCTTGTGAGATTCGAAAGTTCTGGTGGGATGCTACCTGAGAAACGGTTCTCACTGAGATCCAGCACATAAAGATTCTGTAATTGGCATATCACAACGGGGATATGACCAGTGATTTGATTGCCCTTGAAGTATATGGCTGGAGGCAGGTTTGCAAGCTGACTGTATTGCTGTCTCGTGGCATTGTAGGGCATGACAAAAACTGGGAGATCAAGATAAGTTCGGTTCATTTTAGCAATCACTCTGTCTGAAATCAGTGCTGGTAGTTTGCTGAGTTGCAGTGGGAATTCTCCTGAAAGGTTATTCATGGAGAAGTCCAAGTAGAAGAAATTTGGTAGAGTGCCTAACCAATCAGGAATTTGGCCCGTGATTTTATTGTATGATAAGTCTAGGGCTTCAAGAGACTTGATATTAACTAACCATGTCGGTACCTGCCCCGTGAAGTTGCATCCTCCCAGAGCAAGAATCTGCAGGTGTCTGAACTGGTCTGGCTCTATCGAGTTCTTTTCACTAGGTAAAGCTTCATTGTAGAAGTTTGTGGACAGTATGGCGATGGTGAGACTCTTACAACCAGCTAAAATTTTGATCGTCTCTGAGACATTGGTGAGACTATTGCGAGAGACGGAAAGGTAAGACAGTGATGTTAAGACCGTCAGGTTGAGTGGTAAATTTCCTGTTAAATTGTTAGTGGAAACTCTAATTGCAGTTAGTGACGTGCATGACAATATGCTCTCAGGTAAATTCCCCGTGAAGTTATTATTACCAAGGTCAAGCGTTTGCAGGCGAACAAGTCTCGAGAAATCAAGTTCAGTAATGTTACCTCTCAGGAAATTCACTCGTAAAACAAGTTTTACAAGATCTGTGCAGTTGTTCAGCAACGATGCTGGTATATGACCAGTGAGGCTGTTTATGTGGAGTTCCAGATGCTGCAAGTTGGAAAGCTTCCCAATGTCCCTAGAAATCACACCAGATAAATTATTTGAGTACAACTCAAGGATCCTGAGATTGGTAAGGTCAAACATTTCTGCTGCAATGTTCCCTGATATGTTATTGACAGGAACTGATAGCTCAACCAGGGATTTCAAACTGTAAACATCACCAGGAAGTAAACCAGTCAGTTTATTAAAACCCGCTCTGAGCACTTCAAGCTTAGAACATTTTCCTAGGCCAACAGGAATCTGATCATTGTAATTGTTGGTGGAGAAATCAAGTGTTTTGATCATAGGACAGGTGCTACAAATCGACGAAGGAATCTGACCAGTGAAGGCATTGTTGCTGACATTCAAAGTTGTCGCTGCGAAACTGCCATTTGAGACAAAGGATGCTGAGAGATTACCAGACAATTGGTTGAAGCTTAAGTCAATGATCTCAAGGCTATTCAATGAACTGAAAATTCCATCTGGGAGTGACCCGGAAAGAGCATTACCCGAAAGATTGAGCCGAGAAAGACTTGTTATGTTCCCAAGTGAAGGGCTGATGCTGCCTTTCAATTTTTTCAATGGAAGCCACAAACTTTTCACCCTACCCGTGCTATCACAAACAATCCCTTCCCAAGAAGTGCAGCAATCAGAGGCAGTACTCCAGTTCAAATTGCTTGAAGAGGAGAGAGACCGAGCAAACACGAGAAGAGACTGTTCATCCTGTGGGCTGCAAGCTTGCTGGTATGAGCAGGCTACAGAATACATCAGCAACATAAAGAGCAGATGGTTGCTGCTGTCAGAAGCTGAAGGTTGCAGCTTTGCAAACATGGTTTAAAGAATCAAGCTTTTCTTTGAAAAGCCAAATTCGGAGTCCAAACCCCGTCTCTATATTCGATAAAATCTCGTGTTTGTGTTCGTGTTCGTGTTATTAGCTGAATGTTTTCATGGGAATGATAAGGATGGAGGACGAAGTCATGAAGATGATGGTTGAATTCAATCATGTGGTCTTCCACTTCTAGTGTTTGTGAGCAGAACATTCTTGACCAATGAACATTCAATGCAATTAAAAAGGAGGAAATTTGGTAAGCTGAGTAGACTTTTTTTTTTGATATTTAGAGGTGGTTTGGTGCATTGGTGTGGAAAGTAAAGATTGCAAAGAAAAAGCCTATAGATATCACGAGATTGATGGGTCTCCCTCTCTGTAATTATATTAAATTTGTAAAGATGGTTTTCAATATGAAATCATTTTGCATTGGTCAATACGTTAAATTCTTAATTTGTTTTCTTCTTTGTCACGACTCGTAATTTTCGTATCGTAGTACTGAAAGGGGTTAGAGGATAATATGAACAAAGTTCGAACCTTAATTGTTCTTAGATTAGCTGATATCCGTATATGTAAAGTGTCGGATAAGTTTCGGATTTGGGGTGTCAATGGAATGTGATGTAGTATACTAGTAGTCATTTTGAAGTGTAGCATCTTTGTTTGTTACTCAAACTTGGAAACCCCACCGTCTTTTCCCCCACCCACAGTTGCACCAATTACACACAGTCACACATTTAAGGGTAGGTTCTTGGCAAAAATAATGCCCTATCTTGACTTGGGTTTTTCTAGTGGAACAGTATAAGTCTTAAAAGTGATAGTTTTGCACCGACTATTACTGTTCCTAAAGCGTAGCGTAACGACTTCATGTTGTCTTACTTTTGGAGTTTTGGTTCATATGCCTGAACTATGTGGTTTGATTCGGTTTCAAGTTAGATTACATTACTACATAGGGTCGTAAAAATGTTTCTCACGCGGTTTACAAATTAATTTTTATATTCTCACGGTTTGAACTCAAAATCTTTGGAGTAATCAATTTAGGTTTGAAGTCAAAATCATTACTGGTACCCAAGTTGAATGAGTTTCGTGTCAACTCAACTAAATAGTGTATTAATCTAAAAAAAAAACTTTAGGAAAATGGTAAAATTGAGTTGTTTGAAACCACTATTTATCGTTTTCGATGTCCAATTAATCGAATATATGTTATTTTACGATCATGTCTCAGTTAGATGATCTTCCGCTTTCAGCTTGACAGGCTTGACCCTCAATTCAAATTCCCCTTTCTTTGTGTCAATAATGACGTGGATTGTAGCACATTAGTCCTAGTTGTAAAAAAATGAGTTTGTAGTGAATCTTGATAGTAAAGTTGAGTTATGACGGTAAAATTTCTTGTTAAGATAATGAAATTGTTCTTTAATTTTAAAACTATTTTAACATGAGACAAAATTAAGATATATATTCGACTACTCAAAAACCGTAGACACCTAACCTTTAGCAAGAGACAAACATGTACATCCTCATGTACAACATAGTCGACAAAAGAACAACTACATTTGACATTCTATGTTACTCCTAGATTGCATCTGACTTTTTGAGTCATAGACTAGACTCCTAGAACTTAACGTGCAAAAGTAAAAAGATGAGTAAAGAGAAAGCAAAGCTGTAATAAGTAACTTCTTACCTCGGACTCAAAAGTACAGTAAGACAGTAAGACTGTCTGAAGGTCAAATACAGTAAAAAAAAACCAGTGAAATCTAAACCTGATGAGCTAACTAGAAAAATACCCACCAAAAAATGGCGATAATGAGAGAGAAATCAAGGAAGTTGACATTGTTCTTTTGCTTGATTTGGGCAGTCAATCTTTTATATGGTGAAATGTTTGCATTTTGGGTTCCCCTCTTTTGGACTTGCTCTTGGCCTCATCAATCCTCTTCTTTGGTAATTTTTCTTTAATCTTACTTTTTTTTTTGGGTCAATTATTAGTACTTTGTATGGTAGTTTAATCTTGTGTGCGATCATACTAGCACTAATGCACCGGATCCCGTCAAAACTGTAGTTATAACTTATAACATGTTTGGTCAAAGTAGTACTGGGATGAGTGACCTCCTCGGAATGCCTCGTGTTGTGTATTTCCAATTCAAATATCTATTGCATGTCAAAGTTCTCCTAATTTTTTTGGAGATTTATGTAGCTTGGTAATTTGCAATACTTGGGTGGGTCTTCCTTTTGATGTGGGTTGACTCCAAACTTTGACAAGTTTAGAATTAATATTGTTGGTCAATTTATTTTCAGAGAATCAATGGGTTGTTGAGAAAAAAAGGGGATTCTTTTTTCTTTTTTTTTTGCCCCTAAGTATATTTACATTGTAGTAATAAGTTTTCATGGGTAAATAATGCATTATGTTCTATTTAGACTGTCAATTTTGTTATGTATGTGATTCTTGGAAGTGTTTCATAAGAAGGTTTTGTCAGTGGATCGAATTCAACCAGTGATGATCACATTGAAACAGTATATAATTTGTGTAAATGTTTGCAACTTTGGGCCGCGCAATTTGCTTTGATCTTGACTGCCAGAAATTCATTGTAAATGCAATTGAATAAGAAATGAAGTTGATAGAACTAAAATGTCTTCAACATTCGGCATTCATTAATTCTCTGCTTCTGATGTTGCTTGTGCTGCAATCTGAGCTATGTCCAGCTATAGTTCACATCAACATGCTTAGCCATCTATTTTGATGTGTTTGGGTTTGCTAAAGTCAATTGATATGGCAATACTCCCTCGCCCCCATCTGAAGTATAGTGAAGTACTGAAGTAAGTCATGAATAATTTTTGAGGATTTACTCAACCCCTTCGCCCTCTTCTGAAGTTTCGTAGTTTTAGTTGTATAGTGCAGCATTCAAGGGCTTTATCTGTGTTGAAAATTGAAATAGCTGGAGAACTTACTAGTACCTTTCAGCTTTCTATTCAAAAGGCAATAGAACTATGATTATGTAATTGTATAAGTTTATGACTACGGTATATGCCATTATTTCTGTACGAATAGTCCTCTTTTTTGAATGAGAGTGAGACTACACCAAATGTAAAGAATCTTGTGTTCTGTTTAATCTTGTGATGTTACTCCTCTGCGGCTTTCGGGGATTCTCATGCCATTTGCTATTCAGTATCAGATGAGCAGAGGACGGAATCCTAACGAATTTGTGAAAGTTGCTGTTGTAACTGATCCACAGGTGAGTCTTGTCTTCTCCTGCAATGGCTATTTTTATTTCTTCTTGTGAACTGATTTTAAATTCTGACCCATTCGTATGATTGAAAACAGATAATGGATAGAACTTCCCTTGGTCTTGCTCCCAAATCACTTGCTTTGGAGAGTGCTCAATTCTATGCAGATTTATATATGCGGAGGGCGTTTATTTCCACGATTTTGCCATTTGAACCCGATGTAATTTTATTCTTGGGTGATTACTTTGATGGAGGTCCGCTGTTGTCAAACGAAGAGTAAGGCTTCAACACTTTATTCACTATTTAATTATGGGTGCAAGAGATACTATTATGTGAACATTTGGCTGACTTTATCCTGTTACCATATTAGCTGACATATGCTGGTTTCTCATGAATTAGATAACTCATATAGTCTTAATTTACTTGATACTGATGTTTGATAGTGCACATGGACATCCTATTATGTTTTTGAACTACTTATAAATCACGAAGCTAAATGTGTGTAATTGATGCCATAATGGGTTAATACTAAGGAAATGTTTCCAGTCACAAAATTCAATCAATCGCGTGAGGCAGTGGACATTCTAACCATTCTAAGTCATTCTAGTGGTTTGATATTAGAATCCGCTCGAAGCACTTACAACAAATCTGACTAGAAAACTTTAGTAGTGGAACACTAATGCACCCCTTGACCCTCTATTCGATCCTCACCATATGTATGTAGAATGTAGTATAATGAGCTATTAGTTATCCTTTCTCTTCTCCTTCTGGTATTTTCAGGTCCTAGAAAAATCTGCGTCTTTTCGTTCAGTTGTGATCTTTCTTTTGTCATCACACATATGGTTCTCTGCAAAGACTCTTCTTTTTCCTTTTTTTTTTATGGGGTGGAATGTGCAAGTTCTTTTTGCCTTGCGGAGTGAGTTCTCTGTCCTGAGACAGGCTCACAGAAACACTCTACACCGCATTTAGTTATGTTGGATGCAAATGAGCATCTTAAAAGTAGATCATGCATCTTGTCTGACGCACCATGTCACAAGCCACATGAATAGCTCATCGATAAAACAACTTCGACAACTCCTTAAGTTTTCTAGTTAGATTTGTTGTAAGTGCTTCGAGCAAATTCTAATATCAAACCACTAGAATGGTGAGTGTGTCCACTGACTCACGCGGTTATTGAATTTTGTGACTGGAAACATTTCCTTAGTATTAACCCATTATGGCATCAATTACACACTTTAGCTTCGTGATTTATAAGTAGTTCGAAAAAATAATAGGATGTCCATTATACTACATTCTACATGCATATGGAGAGGATCGAATAGAGGGTCAACGAGGGCATTAGGAACATGATTATTGGCAAATTTTGGAAGAGGGATTAGTTAGGTGCCCTTTGAAATGATAAAAGAGTGATGATCGAATAGAGCGAATCTTGCCATTCATTGGAACTCTAGTAGCTTGGATGCATTGTCAGTTTGAATGTGACATATGGTTGATTTTCTGTATGCACTACTCATGCTCCTGTAGTAGCTGACATTCGATTAGCTAATAGATGGCAGGAATCTTTGAGCCGGTTCGAGCATATTTTTGCTCTAGGTAAAGGAGGAGTAACTGAGGACATTCCAGTTTACTATCTTCCTGGAAACCATGATATCGGCTATGCATGGCATGTACACCATAAGCCCGAGGTATAGTTGCCTTTTGAACTCTGAATTAGATCTTGTTATGCAGACTGCAGTTATCTTCTTTACTGTGTTATATAGCTACTGACTTGATTTTCAGTAAAGGTTCTCTGATACGTAGTTCAGGATTTGGTCTCTGGCCCTCTATAACGATTTTGGGTACCCTCTTTTTGCTTCCTTTTGAGGGATTTTATGCTTCAGAGAATTATAGTTACATTTATGCTATGCATATTCCATATTTAGAAAGTAATGGAAGCATGTGACTGTGTATCACTTCATTGCTGTTCCCTCCCTTTTGATGTTATGTTGTTTCCTGCACTGATTGAATTTCGTTTTAGGTTATCAAACGTTATGAAAGAAAATTTGGACGAAGAAATTATAAGTTCACAATCGGAGAAGTTGATTTTGTTGTTATCGATGCCCAAACTGTTGATGGTAGGGCAATTTGTTTACCTATTATCTTTGCTGTTCTGTTCTACGTCTACTGCTTATGTAGCTTTGTTATTCCTCAATTTGCACCAAAAGAAAGATCAGATCCTTATTCTGAAGTTGCATTTATACTATGCAGACCATGAAAATAGGTTTCGTGGAAACTAATTATTCACTGGGTGCAGGTACCTTAGATGACAATCCAACTTCCCAGACTTGGGATTTCGCAAAGAATGTTTCAGTGGGTAAGTCGACTTGGCTGTTTATGTTCATCTTGGAATTACACTGGTCTTGAGTAAGAAATCCCTCCTAGAGTTGCTTCTGGTGAAGCAGTTCAAAGACATAAGTATTGAAAAGTCAGATCGAGTTTCTTGCAGAACTTTAAGTATGCCTAACATAAAGAAGTTCTTGCCTCATCCTTCTTAAAAAACCATAAGTGCGGTGATCTAAGTTATTGGTCGGTCTGTCCAAAAGAAATGCATCATAACGCATCCTTGGATGCCATATACTTTTGCCATCTCTTTTTTTTTTTTTGGGGTTACAACTTATGCCAACTCTGTGCTTGTGTTTTGCTGTTTCTTTTCTCCCAAATTTCTTGGACTATGTTCGTTACTGCCATAAAAAATTGAAGTATTTTAGGGAGGGACTACCATTTGGGAATAAGTTCACTTGTTCACTACCTGCTAGAAAATGTTCAAATTTCTACCATTTCAGATGTAGGAGCAAAATCAAGGGTGTTATTGACGCATATACCTCTTTACCGGCCAGATTGGACCTCTTGTGGCCAATACCGCTCTTCAGACATCATCAATCAGGTATGATGGTTACCCTCATTGAATTGCCTTTACCATTGATTTATTATTGTCCATAAGTGACATGCCTAACTGTTTGACAATTAAACTTACAGGCCTTTTTTTCCTTTGTGTCCAGAGGATTTCACGCTCCCCTTATGATCAGAGGATAACGTAAGCTTCATGTTAGAGTCTCTGGATTTGAGTGGGTGATTACATCTGTTTGTGATGATTCACGTTCACTGAATGATGCAGATACCAGAATTATGTCTCTGAGAAGTCTTCAGAGGATTTATTGGACTTGATTCGGCCTGTATGTCCTCCTTTCGTTTTCTTTGATGTTGAGTGAACCAGAACTTTCTACGTAGCCTAAAGGATAAATGGAAGTTCATGATGTGGATGAGTGGTGGACCTAATGGCCTCTTGTTTTCTAAATCCTTAGGTTCTGGTTCTGTCTGGTCATGATCATGACCAGTGTACGGTTACCCACAAGGCAAAATACGGTTCTGTCAAGGAGGTACGCACTAAAGCCATACATTCCCAACTTATTGCTTTATTGGCATCTCGACTTCTTGAAAAAATAAAGAGCTGACACATTTTTTACTCTGCAGCATACTGTTGGAACAATAAGTTGGCAACAAGGGAACTTGTATCCATCATTTCTGCTTTTATCTGTTCGCAACTTGACATCTGCAAATGAATCTTCTCCGGGCCCAAATACACTTGTTCAGCTTTGCTTTCTTCCAAATCAACTGTTCATATACTTATGGTAATTCCTGATACCTTGTCACGTATCAACCACGGCAAAAGTAATTTTTTTTTTCTGACTATCAATCTCATATGATGTCAGGTATATCATACTTTTTGTTATAACCATCCTTGCCTTGTCATTTTGGCCTTCTCATGGAATAGACATTGGGCATTTCATTGGTCATTTGACAACAAATATTAGGAAGTTTGTATCTGAAGGTCTTTTTTCAAGTGGCTCAAAAGAGAAAAATGAAGATGAAGACTGCGAGTACGAGATGATGTGGGATGCAGAAGGCGGTATGCATGTCATCAAGAAGCCTCGTAAAACTCCTTGCATAGAGCGAAAGGAGATGAATCCAGTTGAAAGGTTTGTTGATCATTCTACCTTCTATCATATTCGTTCTTATTTTCTTGTTGGATATGTTGTGACTTTCTCAAAAATTGTGCCAAAGTCTTATAATTCCTTATCTTTGCACACGAAGCTTTTTGCACCTCTTAATTGTGAGTAGAACTCAATATAATGCAATTTCAAATTAAGTAATTCTAAAGAACTTCCGTGTTTTCATGACAAGGGTAGGGTTGCATATGCCCGACCCCTCCTTCCCTCAAATTGTTTTTTTTTTTTTGGGTGTGAGAGGTGTGAAATTTTGAACTTGGGGAGGAGGGGTACTGATGTATCTGAACCTTTTCCTTTGTATGAATCTTGTCTCATCACCCTCCGTGGCTGTCAGGTATTGAACCTCTATTCTGAAACGCTATTTCCATGATAAAAAGCAATTAGTACAAAAGTATATCATTCCCCAGTTAGTGCAATCAGTGTCACATAAGAGGGAGTTTAAGCGATGAAACTGAACGATTTACTTGAAATACTGTAGAGGCAATGCTGTGATGCGTACAACCAGGAGACAAATAATCTCACAGCTTGAAAATGCAGCAAATGTGGACAGTGACAGCGACCCTGGGTTGGCACCTACAATGTTGCCAAGATCAAGCAAGTCATTAGCAAGGAGAGTGCTGCAACGAGGCCTTTGTGTGCTTGGGATGGTTCTGGTGATTGCCGTGATAAATGTCCCACTATACATGATGCTGTTGTTCAAAGATTGGATTGAGCAATGATGGAGGTCAGTAACTCAGACTAGACTGTGATGTCCTAATGAGGTTGAGCGTATTGGCATCTTTGATAGTGAAAATCGAAGGAATAAACGGGATAGAAACCTCCTACTTCGTGTTCAGTCCAGTCAAACTATACACACATCTCAAGTTGATCGAAAGCTTAAAGACGTTGCAGTTTCAGATTCATGCTTGCTGGGGAGTGATTGAAGCTCATGTAACTTTTTATCTTCTCGAGTGAAAACTGTCGAAAAATCAGAAGAAAACAGTACAGTGTAGTCGTTATGGAAGAACGTCGTCAATGTGATGTACACACAACCCAGTTAGATTATGTTGTAGCACTGTTAGACATAGATACTCATCGTCTTGCCACCTAGAGGGACAAAGATTCATACATGTTGTAAGAAAACCCTGTTATAAGTTATTGTACCTGATGTACTATCTGTTTTACATTTTTCTAAGTGCAACAAGAGTAAAATATCTGATTTATCTCGCAATCATTTCTCATAATAATTGTGCTGTGGTATAGTAGCTTCATTTTGACTCTTCTCAAACTGGGGTGAATTCAGGTTTCGGATTATGACAGCACGAAGACGTGAGACTACTAAATGCAAATTAAAAATCATTCAGAATCTCTACCACGACACTCTAACTGTAATTTGTATAACTTGTCCACAGACAGCAAAAATCATGAAAATGACATTATCTGCATGAATGTAAGTATGTAACTACATAGTGTACTGTTGAATATATTTCTTATAGTGCTTTCTGATGTTTCAGTAGCTGCTAGTTACACTAAAATGTTGCTTGCTCCACTACTAGTAGTGGCTTAGCTTAGTGCAAACGCTTTTCGCTATGGTGATGCCATGGCTAGAAAAATTTTGTAATATATGATTATAATGTGCGTAAACTAGTTCTATTTGGAAAAAATTTATTAAACTAGTTAAAAATTGGTAAATCGTGCTATTTGACCCAAACCAACTCCGAGAAATAAGTTTCGGCCCAATTCAACTTTTAATCCTAGCTCCGCCGCTGAAGTCTTCAGGATGTAACATCGCTCAAGCGTCATCCTAAAGCAACACGCTCCGAATCTCATATATGTGTTTAGGATATGAGTTTTTCCTTCGGATTCGGACTACGTAAAAGAACACAATAATCATAAAACCAACATATGATTTCCAAGTGTTCACAAAAAGTTGGAACACTTTGACCAAAAAATGGGCTCATCACACGTGAAGCCACCTTGTCATGTACAAATACAAACATCCTCATATATATCCTGCTTTTATCTTCAATTTCGCATGCAAAAGTTCCACATATACCAACCAATTTATCGTATGAAATTCTGACTTCCATTCGTATATATGTAGCTTCGGAGTTTACAAGAATAACATGAGCAATTATAAACCCTTTTAAAACTTCTTCGCAAATATAAATACTTCGTTAGTTGCATTTTAATTACTCCCCTTCAAAAAAAGCTTGCATGTAAAAGCCAGCTTCACCTTTCATCAGTCTTCATTCAGTAAGTATTTTTTTTTTGTTACATTTGATTTTATGAAACGTATATATTTGTAAACATATATATCAAATTACCTTTAACTTATAATGTTTAAATTAATCAAAAACATATAAATATTTTCAATTCAATTTACCCTTGCCCATCCCGGTATCCATAGACATAGCAATTTGTATTCAGAAAAATTTATAGTATACACCAGTTAATTAGTGTGTATATAAGACCGTCTTATCCAAATTCAAAATTTGCATTATTCAATCATCCTAGTGTATATGTTGCATACTTGCATTATAAACAAGAATTCTATGATTCATCAAAATGTCACTACTATATATGCGCAACAACTTTTTACCACAACATTTTACCTGAAACAAATTTTTACCCCAAATGTTTGCATTTGTCAATGTTTAGGCTGTAGTGATAGAATTTCTAATTTTGCACGATCTAAGGACTCGGACAAGTCTGTTATTGCTAGTAGTAAACGAAAAATATGAGAGAGCTCCAAGAAAACACTAAAACTAACGGACTTGCTTCATTGGTGGTGTATTTCATACTTTTTACCACCCTTTTAAGCATTTTAACTCTCTACTCTCCATTCTCCTTCACCATCACCGGGAAACAGCTCGTCATCAACCGTGCCAATCACGGTAAGTACCATCTTCCACTATATATGTTCGTTATTCGTATCACAAACTTTTGAATAAACCCGTTTTAACAAAAAAGGTATAATTTGTATGAATTAATAGCTAGGGCATAACTAAACACAAAATACAATTTGTCACTAGTGGACCCACGTACATTTGTCACTTTTTTGACATAATTTCGTGAGACGGACTATCCAAATATTTTGTATCGATCAATAATGATTATATGTATGAATTAGTGATTAAATCTATAAGAATTTTTTTTGGAATAATATGTGAAATGATGATGTAACATTTTTTTCAGATGGTGCAAGATGTGACTTGTTCAAGGGGCAATGGGTTGAAGACCCAAAGGGCCCTCTTTACACAAATGCAAGCTGTAAAACAATCCCATCGTCGAAAGATTGTTTCTTGCATGGGAGGAACGATAGAGAATTTCTTTACTGGCGGTGGAAGCCAGACGGGTGTGAGCTACCAGGATTTGAACCCGAGACCTTTTTTCAAATAGTCCGTCACAAGAGACTCACGTTTATAGGAGACTCTGTAGCCCGTAACCAAGTTGAATCACTTTTATGTCTCTTATCACAAGAGGATACTCCAATTGATGTGTACAAGGATGCCAAAGATCGGTCTCGAACGTGGTTCTCTCCTAGGCATAATTTTACACTTATGGTGTTATGGACTAGGTTTTTGGTTAGGGGTGTAGAGAAAGAAGGTGGTGTTTTTGATTTGCAGCTTGATCAAGTGGATGATATATGGGCTCAAAATGTGACTCATGGGCTTGTGGATTACGCCATTGTTTCGGATTCTCAATGGTTCTTTAAGAAGAACTATTTGTATGAAGACGATAAATTGATTGGATGTCTCTATTGCAATGAAACCAACGTGACCGAGTTTAATGTGGGTTTCGCTATTGGAAAGGCCCTACAAACTACACTCAGGTATCGATATATGTGAAAGTAATTCAAATTAAATGTTTACCTTTTGATAAAAACGGAACAGGGGAAACAAACGAGTAGTGAATGAGTAATTAAGACTTGTGTTACTTTTGTTAGTGAAGCATAATACGACTAAGACTTTGTTGTCGTTGTTGTATTCTACAGATACATTGATGAATGCGCTAAATGCAAAGACATGATGACCTTGGTGAGGACAATATCTCCGTCACATTTCGAGAACGGGACATGGAAAACCGGAGGAAATTGCGAAAGAACGAAACCTTACACCAACAAAGAAGTAAAAGAATTGCTGACAACAAATGGCAAAAACAAGGTCGAGTGGGAGGTGAGGGCCGCTCAATTGGAAGAAGTTGAGAGGGTGAGGAGAGTCACCGGAGCGACGAGACGAGAGAAGTTCCAAGCCATGGACATGAGTAGCGTAATGGTAATGAGGCCTGATGGGCACCCTGACTCACATTGGCGTGATAAAAAGAAGAAAGGGTTCAATAATTGCGTACATTGGTACATGCCTGGCCCGATTGATGCGTGGAATGAGCTTTTGTTGGCACTCCTTAATAGACTTGTGTTGTAGATAAACAACTTTTGAGTCAAATTTAATGTTAAGATCATCATATTGACATATATACATGTATCTTATTTTCACTTCGGATTTGGATCTCATGGAGTTGCCAAATAACTCCATGGGGTGGAGTTGAGCAAATTTCAACCTTTCATTTCATATCAATGACTCAGAAAAAGCTACACATTAAAAAAAAAATTATTTTTTTTGTTTTTGGATTTGGAGTGGAAAGGTGACGTGGAGCCTTAAGCACCACTAATTACAACTCCATGGAGTTACAGTTGTAACTCCACGGGAGCCGGACACTTTCACTTCATATGCAAAATTTCTAAAATTAGAATTAGATAGGATGTGAAAGTTTCTCAAAGTTTGATACAAACTCGGAATAAACGAAATTATTTCAATTGTAATAACATGGAGTAAGTACTCTACAATTCTTTGTCAAAAGAAAACTTATTTATTCATCTTAAAGGACACGATGCGTGGTGACTTTAAGCTATCTCACTCCTGAAACAAGTGGTTAGAGGTTCAATTCTTAACTCTTGTGAATGAAGCAACCAATATTTAAAGGAGTGAGAAGCGATTCCATAAAATCGACTTTTGTACCTACAAGGAGGAGATTGCCTATTGTCGCATGTAACACTCCTGATGGCCCGCAACAAAACAAGGTGAATTACTCACGACTCGAATCCTAATCGAACAATTAAATACTCTTAATGGACACCAACAACCGAACGTGAATTACTCCTAACCCGAGTCCTAAAAAAAAAACTAAATACTTCTAAGAAACACCGACATGACAAGATGAATTACTCATGCTCCGAGTCCACATCAATTACCGATAGAATAAGGTAAATTACCCATAACCCGAATCCTAATCGATACCGATAGAATTAGGTGAATTACTCATGACCCGAGTCCTAATCGAACAATTAACCAAAGCCTATAAACACACACACAGTGCTGGTCACTAATAGAAATCATCCTGATCTTCCAAATTTGCTCAAAAAAAAATTTACCAGTCAAAATCAAATCAAACGAAGATGTCGTCAACACCGGACGACTACACCGCCGCCGCCGCCGCACTAACCACCAGACCATGGGCGGACTTCTTCGACACCGCCTCAATCTCCCTCCCAGTCTCCCTCTCCGACGCCACCTCCCGCCTCAACCGCAACCTCGCCTACTTCAAGCTCAACTACGGCAACCTCGCTCTCACCGTCTTCTTCATCTCTCTCTTCTTCCGCCCACTCTCTCTCCTCGTCCTCTTCCTCACCGCCGCCGCCTGGTACTTCCTCTTCTTCTTCCGCCGTGACGGCGACCTCGAGATCGCCGGATTCATCATCGACGACCGCATCATCGGCGCCGTTATGGGCGTAATTACCGTCTTAGCCCTCGTTTACGCTAACGTGTGGATGAATTTGATTGTGTCGGTCGTGATTTCGGCGGTGATTGTTTGCTTACACGGTGTTCTTAGGGTTCCGACTTTTGGGGATTATAATCCGTACGGCGGGTTGCTTGACGCTGAAGCTGGAGGTTACAGTGAATTCTGAGATTTGTGAATTGAATTGTGCTTTTAATTTGGGGGCAATTGATTCGATTGTTCTGGTGTGATGTTTTAATCGCAAAATTTGGGGGTTTAATTTCGCTTGTGGTTTATCGATTAATTGCGATGTTACAATGATTATCTTAGGTTTATTATCTAACTTTGTAATCCTTGTTTGATTGTTCAATGGAATTCGATCGATTTTGTGAAGAAATTGCGTAAATTTTACAGCTTTCTGTTTTTACTGCATTGAACTAATTTGATTGGAATTTCATGAATTTGCCTGATTGTAGCTTGTTTTTGTGCATTGTTGAGATAATGTATGGGCGGATTCTCGTGTTTTCGGTCACCGAGATAATGCTTGTTAATTCGGCACTGCGTTAAAACAGTGAACATGGTGAATCATGGAGCCTGTGCCTTTGATCCGAATGTGATCTAGAGTTGCAGATTCGCAATTATGAGGTTACGATTCTAGAGTATGAACTATGAAGTACTAGGGTTACGAGGTTAGGTTCGAGATGTCTTTTGAAACTTGAATATAGTGAAGGGAGAATGTACGCTATTAGTGTACTGATGAAGCTGACTATTCATAATTCTAATGGCATTGGAAACCTGTCTGTTGCATTCTGAGCTGCAATGCTGATTACCTAAGGTGTCTGTCTGCTCGAAGATTTCCTGAAATAAGAAGAGTGATCTGAAACAAGTTGGTTTAATTCTAGTGATGACAGAATGCCAGAAGGTTTTGCAGGATGAAATGTTACAGGTCAGCTCATAGCAGAATATTGTAGGATTTTGCAATCATGTCGATCCTGCTGGTTTTATGTGGCAGAGGTTTCCCTAATCAACCCACAGGTCATCTCAAGGGCGTTATCAGTTAGCCTAGGTATTATGGTCATGTGAGTCAGGACTTGCCCGACAAGTTAACTCCGATTCAGAGTATGTCACTCTAACAGCTGTGCAGTCTGCATTCCCGTCCAGGACAGTCCTCGACTGTCGTTGTACGCCTCAGAAGGGCAGAGCTATTGCAAACGGGTCGGGTTCAAAACTTAATCATGGTGACCAACTCCGACAATCTTTCTTGCTGAACTATTGAAGGTCAAAAACTGAACGTAAGCAAGATTTATACACTAAGTTTTTTAAGAGAATAAAGTTGGTTTTGCTGACTTTTCCTGCACCAAATAACCTGTACTATCTGTATAACATAATGTTCCTGCCTGATAAAAAAGACTTCTGCATCCAAACTAATATTTCTCCTCTCATGTACAACCCACTATCCCTCTCCCCTGTTGACTCTATCCACACTAAAAAATGTCACAGCCACAACCACCACCACCACCACCACCATCGCTGGACGATGTGCCCATGATCACAGCAGCATCGTGGCGAGAGTTCTTCGACTTAACCACCCTCTCGTCTCCAGCCTCCTGCTCAGAAGCGTTGACTAGACTAGACCAGAACTTCCACCACTTTCGGTACAACTACGGCATCCTCGCTTTCATGATCATCCCCTTACTCATCCTATTCCATAATTTGAGCATAGTTACACTTCTCTTCATCGCTGCCTTGCTTAGCCTGCTCTACCTCTACTTCTCCCGCCGCTGTGCCGCGTCTCCCCTCCGTGTCTTTAGCTATGGAATTGATGATCGTAGTGTATTTTGGTCCCTCTACATTGCCACAATGTCAGCCATGGTAATCTTCCATAATTCTGGCCGCGATGTCCTGGTTTTCATCCCAGTTTATCTGCTCATGGTCTGCTTACACGGTGCACTTACGGTCCCTCGCCTTTGGGACGATCTAGACCCGTACCTCAGGTTGCTTGGTGCTGATACTGACTCCAGTCGCGAACCTACATACAACACAATGGTGTAGAGGCCCGCTTAAGATTTCGCCTTTTGTTCTTTTAAAGTTGGCTAACTCGTGCACAACTGACCCAGCTGCCGTAAATTCACTCAGCTTTAATCAGGAGTGAATTTACGGCAATGTCCGTTGTACACGAGTTACCCCAACTTTTAGATTAAGAAAAATAGTTACTGTGATGAGGTGTAAAATGCTACTACTGTAATAACTGAGTACAATTCTCATAAATGACAGTATAATAATTACTTCCCTCTGTAACTGTGTACAGTTCTTGTAAATGACAGTATAGTTACTTGAATTGATTCGTAGATTTACAGCATCATGCTGTTCAAGTTTCCCTGATGAATGTCTACTGATATTCATATTACTGCAGAAAACTATGACAGTACCACGTTCATCATCTGTTAGTATATATATTACAGAGTCACCACATTCATCATTTACCAAATTCTGAAAAATCCATATGTATGTTGGTCCAAGTACTACATTGTATTGTCGAATAATATTGTTGAATTATGATATGATCCTAGTGATATGGTGTTAAGCTGATGATTTGCTCTTTCTTTTTGTATATGTTCTTGCGTTTGTCAATTGTCTTATACAGGGGTAACGTTGCATACATTCAACTCGCGTACCTCGCATTACATCCAAATTAATAAAATATGTTGTAAAATGGGTTTTAGTTACACCAACAAGAAGAGACGACGGTCTACCTCGACTATAATGTCAATCAAACGAAATATCTCAACGAAATGAGTGAGGTACTACAACTGTCAAATACTTGATCTTTAAATTGATCTAGGATCGGCTAATATGAATGGTTATCTACAAATGTCAAATACTTAATCTAGTGGATACTTAATTTAGTTACACGAAGTTCCTTCGTAATCACATTAGAGGAAGAACATGGTTTTTGATACCAACAAACAAAACTTTACTGATGATAGTAGTGCATAACCCTCAATTAGATATCTTCATATATAAGCTCATAAGTCCAAAGTAGAGGGCCGAAAACAGAGAATTACATCCATAGTAAAATAACATATTATATAGTCCCTTGGATACAACTCTTTTACAAGTAACATAAAGTGCATGTACGAATATATGTAGGTATACCCTCCAATTCAGCACAAATCCGATTTTCCGAGCAAGGTCGAGGTTAGTGTTCGAAAGCCCCGTCAGCATCACAATGCTGGTTCGCCAAAAAGCAACAAATGCACCCATAAACCTTCCCTTATGCCAAAAACAAACCCAATGAACTTTGCCAATTGGGAAAAAAAGGTTGGATTATGGCATAGGATACAAGGTACTAAAAAGTTGTTGCATGGTTGCTTGTGTAATCAAACCGCGACTTGCCACGTTTCAATCGGAGAAAGGGCGCTCTAAAGGAAGGGTGAAAAGGTACTCCTAGGTATACCCTAGGAAAAGGTGTAGCTATATGTGTATGTATTATAGCTAAAGATGGATATTCATAAGATTTCGGAGGATAATTCAAGTCTGCTTGGAAATTCTTCTTTCCGAGCAGACAGTGAGAGTAAGATCCTTACTCATCATCTTGAATGTACCAACATAGAAGCATTGTAGCACATCGTCGTAGAATGTAGATCCGAGCACGTTGCTCCTTTACCAATGAAGCACACTTCTTTGTAAACCCACTTCCCTTTCTCTTAGAAGAGACATAGGAAATGCTCTTGTATTGTTGAATTTGAGCCATTACTAACTTAAAGAATTAATGAACAAAAGAATAGTAATGGTAGTCTACCAAATAAAAAGAAGTGAGTAAATGGTAAGTTAATAGTGTTAGAGAGGTATAAAGAGTTAAAACACTCTTGTAATAAGATAAGAGGAGAATGTGAATATATGATGGAAGTGTAAGTGTGCGGGTCTATATATATGGTTGTAACTTGTACAGTAAGAGTTAGAGGTTGACCGGTTCGCTCAGTCTCAGCCCGAATCCCCTTGTTGTCTCTATTACTAGTATGACCTTTCGCGCCTTATTATAAACATATTCGATCTCGGGAAAAGAGGGATTTGTAAAGGGGAGAAGAATGACGTAGTGTTCAAGGAGGGGGGTGAACGTGGGCATCAACTTTTTAATGCATAGTTTGCAAGTGAATGAGTAAATAAATGGGATGCTACAAATTTTTATAAGGACGGTTGTATGGTATTTAGGGGAAGAAAGAGTAAAAAGATGGGAAAGTGAGGAATAAGAAAAGGAAAAGATGAGTAAAACAAGAGAAATAAGGGAACATTTACCCTTATTTAGGGCTTGTTTGGTTGTTATAATCATCATACGCACAAATTACTATATTTCTCGCACTACCAACACACGCAGACATCACACCATGGTTACAGCACTATCATATAGAAGTAGATGTATAGAATATAGTTTGTTGTTGATATTATTGTAGGTTTTGTGTATTCAACTAGTCATTTTTGTATGTCTAAACAAGGAATAGCTGTTAGCTTGTCACTTGGTTAGTAGGGGGAGTCAGTTCATGAATTATGGGCAACGGAACTGATGCCTCTATAGTTAGGCATATAGGTATATTGAAAAATGATCCGATTATTAAGAAGTAAGAACTGAGTTAATACGACTTTTTAAAGTTTTGTCAACTTACAAGCGTTCGAACTTATAGTTAAGGTGACTTAATTTTATCTTGCAGGGGTATACAGGTAGAGTGGAATAGTAACTCAAATCAAAAATCAAATGAACTCTTCGGTTCGTGATTTTTTCTTTTATTTTCTTTTTTGAGTAATTAGTGTCCTCCATTATATCCGGTTGGACCGATGTCTCTCAATGATTTCATGGTGGCCTAGTAGTTGTTATTCATCAAATACTTACTCATGTCATTCTATTATTAGACGATTGATCTTATCTATCGAGAAGTCATTAGAGTAGCTATGGGTTGGCTTTATCGTTATATCGTGGGATATCCCATCTCTGAAAAACGTACTTCCGCAAGATAGTTGGAACTACTCGATTGGGTAAGAGAAATCATTAAATGAACATCTCCAACAATCAGAGTTGAAGCACTTAAGAAATCAAGCTGTGTAAGTGTGTATCTTTGCCTCCATGTGGTTTAAAGATTTGGTGATCTTCCCTAATCACTTGATAGTTCTAGGGTTTTCCAAAAGCCATGCATTCGAATGGTACCAATTCACATGGGAACAACCTCAAATCTTCATAAATCTGTTGCTTGATTTGCTAATCATAAGGTTAGAACAGAAAAATCAATCCAAGTTCTTGATAACATTGATTATTGGTCAAGGTTTGTCAAGCAACCAAAGTACAAGGATCACAAACAAATTTGTCAAAATCTATTATTTCCATGAAATAATTAATAAGAATAGTTGTTAGGGTCAGTCACATGTTGGTTATAAAGGATGAGGTAAGATCGGTAGCCCAATTGATTTCTAAATCAAATATACTTCACTTACTTTCGTCAATAAGATTATTCTCGCAACTCATTTGAAAGCCGTCTTTCCAATTCAAAGCTTATTCATAAGTAATCATTCATTTGAGCATGTCACATTGCAATAATATTACATGACTGGCTTACATCAATTAAAACATATGGCCTACTATGAGACGATGAGTACTGCTCCATCAACGGCTCGACCGAATGAAGAATGAGAATCAGATATATGCAACTTTATCCATATATTGGAGACGCCATGGAGATAAAAAAATTTCAAATGACACAATAAAAATTACATCAAGAATTGCATTGACATGCTTAAATTAAAAGTATACGATCTTTAATTACTCCCTCCATTTCATTCAAATGGTTTACATTTAGTCGGGTATATTATGAGAAAAACTCAGGATCAACGTAAATAAATGAATAAAATGGAGAGAATAACAAAGTAATACTACTAGAGAGTTTGGTTGTCGTTTGACTGAGCCATGTTCTAAAGATGCAGAGACTGAAGGGCTCATACATCAATATCGATATGGAAATTGGTTGCTTGATTTTCCTAATGATTTGATGATAACTTTATGAGACATAAAATTAGTACCATAAAGATTTGATTCAACTATATATATAGTATGAATATATCATGAAATTAAATGAAGATGATTGATGATTATGAATTAAACTCACTAGTTATCCCTAAGAAGATATATATGCTTAAAGACAGTTTCTGATTAGTTGGTCGAAATGTTCACTGATATGGCTACACTTCAATCTTATTGTAATTAATCTCCCTTTGACCACCAGTCATATAGTTAATAGTTGCTATGCTATTTGCATGATCATGCAAATTGTCATGGATCTCTAGTGATAACATTGAATTGAATATCCCAATTTGAAGTTCAAGATTCATATCTTTTAATCACAAGATAATGACTCAATTAATGGTTAAAGATGATCCAAACATGAAAATTATCTGAAGTAAATTGACTTTATTTTTTTTTTTGTGTGTGTGTTTGTGTGTGGTAATTAACCTAGTCATTTTGGCTAACTTGAGCTGTTACCGTCTATCCATATCCATCTCGTGTCCTTCTAGTGAAAGGTTCTTTACGTTGGAGTTTTCCTAAGACAAAATACCTTAAATTGTTATATATGCAAAGATATTGATACTTCATGGCCAAAATTGTGTTATGAAAGAGAAGATCGAATCTTATTACTGACGAAACTAGTAGTCTTTTTTAGGGTAAAAAGAAAACACAGGAAGAGCACTCTTACTATCTAAAGTAAATTATTTCCCTAGTCTTCCCCAAATGGTAAATCTTGTTGAAGTTGCAAGGTTGAGTAACAAAATGTACACTAAAAGGGTTTTGTTATCTACATAGAACTATGTACTTGGTCTCTGTACATTGTATGTCAATATTTGTAGTACCAAGTTAAAAGTGTGCACCAAAAAAATGATTAACAAAAGATCGTACTTTTACTGTTTTACTGCTTTTGAGGCATAACTTAAGTTCCTGCATTCCTTTACTTCTTTTCTGTGTTTGTTTTGTTCAAGTTCTAAGGTTCTTTCCGATGTTCTTGATGATGGCATTCTTACATTGAGAATGAAATGAATGACCTCCATAAATTAGCTCTTTCGCCCTCGTACCCAACCAAAGGCATTTTTTTACAACACTGGGGTCGAAACCATATTACGATTTCTTTTTTGATATGACATGTTCAACTGTTACTTACATTTTCCGAAAAGGTATATGAATTTACACGTTTTGACAGATGTTAGCTATACAATCAACAGGTGCAGCAATAAATTTATCTTACGCTTAAGCTAGAATGATTTCCGAGAGGGTGAGATTGATCAAGAACCTGAAATGACAGACTGCAGTAGCAGGTTTCAGATGTTGAATGTACCAACAGGCCACTGAGCTAATTCTCCAACAGTGAGAGATGCTGTTTCTGGAATTTTGCCGCTGAGGGAAGCATTCTGGAGTTAGACTTTGCTTACACCAGCCAATTCCTTTTGTCTTCGACCAGCAAGTAACTCATAGTCCTGCACATTCCAGAAAAGGGGTTGGTTAAGCATAATGACTAAAAACGAATTATTCGAAGGTTGCTACTACATGCTTCATGTTCTAAAGCTTCCTCTGATCGGCTGTGCAGTTAGGTTGTATGCTGGTTATTGAGCATAGCATCCTCTACAGGATCATGTTTCAAGATATGACTAGGTTAACCAAAGTTCATCGCAAAGGGCTCTGACAAGCAATAATATGAGCTGATAACATGATTCTCGTAGAGGCTCAACATCCTGCACTGATGGTAGAAATTTCCAATACTTGAAAAAGTTGTATGTTCCAGCTTTCCAAGCTCTAAGCAAATGTTACCTGTACAATAGCCTGTGCACAGAACTTTCCGGAGAGAACAGCACCTTCCATTGATGCGAGATACTTTTGTTTTGTGTAATCACCAGCTAAATAGAAGCCTTCCAGAGGTGATCTTTGCAGTGGTCGGCAGGGTTCACAATCTGGGACAGTTTTGTAAACGGATCTGAAAAAGAAAGACATTGGTAGCGAGTTACAGATACTTCAGAGTTCACCTGAAGAAATAATCCATACTCCTAGTTGACTAATCGGAGAAGAAATTTTAGCATAACTGTACCCTTCCCTTCATTTCTAAAAGCCTCCCCCCCCCCCCAACTGAATAAGTAGGGTGCAATGCTGAGGTAATAAAAGGTTGATTTCCAATGAAATGAACAACTATCATTACCTCTTGCCAGATTTAAGGTTGCTCACAAGCAGACTCTTGACTCTTCCACCCCCAACCCCACCATCCAACCCCCAAAGGCCCAACAACGACAACAAAGCCTTAATCAGAAATTGATTCGGGAATGCCTAACAAGAATGGGTTGTGGAACCGTTAACATCAGAAGAATAACTTTGTACACCAAAGCATGCATTCCATAGTTAGACACCACAACGGCAGGATACACACTAATTTATTTCTGTTGAAATGAATTATAATTTAATTACACTACTAATCATCAGTTCCAGGTGACACTTTTCTATAAGTTAAACTTTTACTCTATTTGCAGGACATCTGGGTCCTAACCACAACAGTCCACAAATATCTTCAATGCTCATACTTTTGTGATACTAGCTAGAAAAGGGTTGTTCTCATGCTGTCTTATATTGATGAATGTCTCTGAACCCCTTTTCCTACACATTGCCTAATTCTTCACATGCAATAACATTTCAAGTAGACCACTACCCATGAATCTCATGATGAGATATATCAACTAACTATTAGTTTGCCGGTTCTAACCTTGGAGTTTTGACAACGTGATATTTGAGGATTTTTGCCTTGCTCCCGTCGGCTGCGATTTCATCAGGGAAAAGTTTCGCAAGTTCGTTCATCGTAGCCTCAAAAATATCAGAGTCACTACGAGCAATCCATTCTTCTGCAGGTGCAAAAACCAATTCGAGCATGGATCGATTTGGATCGTAGTATTCCTGCATTTGCATAAAGCATTATTCCATGGACACTGCCTAAGTGCCTATAACAAGTTCTCGGAAGAGGATCCCCATATAATCACACAGTTTGCACATCTCAGACATGCTTAGTTGCTTACTAAGCCAGTCAAAAAGCTCTACTGGAAAATTGATAAACAAAAGCACAAAAATCACTTTTCCTTCGGAAAGAAATTGTTGCGTCTGAAGCCTCTATAAATCTCTTTTCATTGTATAGGTAGTCGTTACCAAGAGATAAATAGTGTAGAATAGTAACAAAAAAATAAAAATATTGGAGTGCATGGCATCCCAATTAAAAAACTTGGAAAGCACCGGAAATGTCAAGAAGTTGCAGGGTTCAAACAAAGAAAAAAAAAGATAAAGCACGAAAACTCTAGACAAAAAGAGCAAATTGACAATCAAATGTTTACCTTGCATGTCACTGACATATCAGCGTAGACACTCAAAAGAGGACTCCTGAAAAGACAGATCAAGAGTTATTAAGGATAAAAAATCACAAATATTGGAAAACAAGAATCACGTCCATAATGACTAAAAAGAAAAAAAGAACAGTAATTTATGTTCCAAACATGTGTTTCCGATAATCAAGTTATTATGCTACAAGGTTATCACACCAGCTCATGACCAGTAGGTTTGATGGCCAAGGTTCAAACACAGCATCACAACTCTTCTCAGAAATTAGAAGTCAGGACGTCATAAAACCTGACCTTTTTACTGTAAAGAAACAGGCAGGAGCCAAACAGAGCACATGCTCCTGGGCCAATGGGGCATGCTCCTGGGCCAATGGGGCAAATCAATGAGTCACTTGCACCGAGACATCGTGAATGTACTATAAATTCACCTCATCCACATCATTGCCAGATAATCGGGGTTATGTGCTCCTATATGCACCTAAAGATTTGCTCCATCCCCACGGCTCATTGTCTAGAAGCTAAATTTGCAAAGGAATTGGTGACAGACTCTGTATCTCATGCAAATTGAATCGCTGAAGGCAAAGTCATATGACATATTTCCTGTTTTGCGACTTCAAACACCTACTAAACAGACTTCACACATCTATCTCATAACCTAGGGGAGAATTAGATTCCTCCAGTGAACCAATATTTTCTATGCAGTTAAATCCTAAAGGATAAAAGAACAATCAGCAACAAGAGCAACATGCTTGAGTCTTTCCCCATACATCAGTCAAGCTTATCTAATTGATGCGTTGTCATGGTGGTTGTTTTGCTTCTTGTCATGTGAGTCAAGTACTCACGTCATACTTGATTTAAGTTTGCAGTTTTTGTTTTTCTTTCCAGAAAGCAAAGAAGGCAGATACGGCAGCAATTCACAGAAGAAAAAAAAGGGTGTCCATGACGAATAAAGAAAATGCGAACACTGAAGAAGAGTTGGGACTGCAGATTAAATTTGAGCAAGACCTGCTGAAAAGAAGATGGTCATATGTATTCCGCAATTTCCTGTCAAACCTGAAAGCAACATAATTGGGTTAGTCCTCACACCACACTCAAATTGGGCTCACTTCTGATTCTCCTTCTCTTTCTTAAGGAAGAAGATGAGCAATCGACATATTCCACTAGATTCCAGAATAGCTTTCAAAAACATAATTACACTGTTATACAATTTTAAAAATCTAAAATAACACTCCAGTTCAGTAGAGTAATGCCTTTACATGCTACCAAGAGCAGCATGAAAGTTCAAAACCATACCTTATAGCACAGCCAAATATTTAAAACGCACTTTTGGGCGGTGATGGCAAAAAAAAGTGTGGTGGATTGAGAAAATTTCACAGGCAACGTTTTACAACTACTAACCAAAGATTATTGTTCTGGCCACTATAGACAGCATCCAGCCTGGAAAGCGAATTTCTCAGGACGGATTACTTACTAATGTAACCATTGTAAAAGAGCTTAGCCTTATTAACACAAGTACAAGAGTGAATATACAAGTGCATGTAATGTCAGTACTCCGCAACTGAATGCAGGTTTCTTTTCAGTCATAAGTAGTTGACAAATATAGATTGAGGATAGGAAGCTCAAAAAATGATCGAACCACCCGCACTTAGTGGAAGTTTAGTATAGCTATCATATGCATAGTATAGGGGAGCACAAAACCTATACCCAGGGCAAATTATAGAAGAGTGGACTAACCATATGTGAACATTAATGACTGGAACGCCTACTAATTTGTCCAACTTCTTGAAGTATGGGATTTCTTTCCAATCCTCAGGTAAAAGCAACTTTAGGATGTCAACTGACAAGAGAAAATTCAAAAGGCACATCAAATTTGATTTAACAATGCAGATTTATACGGATTAAGGAGTAATAAGGAAAAGCAATGATATATTCCCCTGTATGCCATATAATTACAATTGCCAGCTCTACTCATGCTTGCTCAGATCTTGATTAACAATTGACATTTCTAATAGGTAGGAAGGGAAGTAAACCTGGAGCAGCACAGACAAAAGCATCTGCTCTGATTGCTTTTCCATTAGTTAGAAGAAAACTCTTCACAGTTCCATCCTCATTCAACTCAATCTTCTGCAAACGAGAGTTAAGTTGTACTTCACCACCAAGTGACTTAATATGTTCAACAATAGGCATGCACAGCCTCTCCGGAGGGCTACCATCTAGGAAAGCCATCTTGGAACCGTGCTTCTCCTGCAATGTTATGTTATCAAGATATGTTATTGGTATTACTATGGTCCTAATACAGAAAGTGGACATCATACTAGTTTTTTTTATTTGTTATGCCAAACCTATTAGGGAGAATGATTATGAGATATTGAGGAATTGAAGCAGGCAATGACACGCGCCATACCTGCAGAAATCGGTTCAGCGCAATCAAGATGCACTGCATGGAGAGCTCATCAGGATTTATGAAGTTTAGAGCCTTTGACATTGCAATGAATACTTCGTCTGTTACACGTTCTGGAATGCCCTACAAATTTGCAAAACAATTCTCAACCCTTGATGTCAAGGCAAAATTGAAAGATAGACGTATAAAACAAAACAGATTCGTGAGACAGTAATTAAATTACGATATTGAAATAAATGTCTGGTCATACTTGTTTTTTCATCCACTCTTGGACACTCAAACCATCTTGTGCTTCAACATAAGGCTGTCCACCAACCATCGCAGGCAAGAGGCCAATGGCAAATTTCACTTTTTCAGGCCAAGTAAGCATTTCATTGTTCTTTAAGATTGCCCATATACCTGACAAATTTAAGACACGCATCAATGTAAAAGTAACCTTTGGAAGGTCCAGAATCAAACGGATAAGGTGTTGTAGTTTTTTCAATACAATGCTATAGCTAGAAGACAAGCAATAAGTACGGGGGATTTTCAGTTTCTTGGAGCAAGATAAAAGGAGTGAAATGAAAATTCTCTTGCTTAATTGCTGCCTCTTCATTTACAGTAAGCACTCAATGAAGACACTTGTTCAAGGATTCAAAAGCCTCCGAATTTCTGTTTTCAACCAAAAGTACTATAGCCTTACCATCTAATCTAACAGGTCCATTTTAGTCCTCAATTGTTGTAAGGTAGTAGGCCAGTAAATGATCTTTCAATCTAGCATCCAACAGACAAAGCCTCTATGCTACAAGGTCCATATACCTAAAGTTCATCTAGCAACCCCCAAGAAACTATATCGGTAACGTTAGCCTAGAGATTTCTAGTAGGTGTCATGATTTTGATTCCGTTTTTTTTTTCCCCTCATGTTAGTAGAGGCGGTAATCAGGCGGCCCACTGTATGGCCCATCTGACACTGCTTACTTTTGAGTCTCGTGTTTGGATAGGTGGGGCCCCTAGTGGGCTCCTTGATTTAACTGCTTCAGACTTCATGTCCTCGCTCTTTCAATAGATTTCATTTTCCCTCCAATAAAAAAGAAGATTAACAGAAAACTTCAAATCTGCAACATCAAACCACCTTGCAGCACTCATGAGTCTCACAAGATCCAGATACTTGAAGGTTCAGTTTGATGTGATTATTAACAATATTTGATAGTTCGCACATGAAGTGTGATGGTATATACTTACCATTCAAAGGTGCAGGAAGGGCTTCAGAAAAATCAAAGCGGCTAAATTCAACAGGCTTGTTCGGCATAGCAAATATCATAGAGTGCTCCTTCCACTGCAACCGGTCGTTTATACCAAGTTCTCCAAATAGATTTTGTACATTTGGATAAGCCCCAACTTCAAGGAAATAAGACAAAATTCAGTAACTCAAATATGTAGCTCCCAGAGAGAAAATTGCCTGAGCAAGTGATACTGCAGTTATTTGATGACCATATTTAACGTTTTGAGAAACTCTTAGAGAAGTAAAGGGCCAAAAAGATAAAGTAGAAGGACTAGCCACTAGGCACTGAAAGCGTCCATATAACAAAAATATTACTCCCTCCAATTCATTCCAGTTTTTTTGGTCAATTCCATCTAATTTTTCTCATTCCCTTTTTATTTTCAGGGTCCCATTTTCCATTTCAAAGATCACATGAGAATAGTAGTTATCAACCAAGCTCTTCCCATTTGAACTTGCCTAAATCTTTATGTTTTTCCTAAAGCAAATGGGAAGAATTGGTTGATATGGAGGGAGTAATACACAAGAAAATAAGCAGTCAAAAGCAGGTCCAGAGCAAGAGCCTCCAAATAGAAAACAAAAGGGTGAACAACGTGAACTAACTCTAAAGCAAAAGAATTTTCAGAACTCACTCACAGAATATATGCAGGCCCGTCTCATACCAGTCCCCGTCTGCATCTTTCCATGCAGCTATCTGTCAGGTTAAAAACTATCATAAATACAAAGAAATGATTCAAAACCTCACATACTAGCAGTGAAACTGAACAAATAGTGGCAGCCAGTTCTTAGTTCCTTACCAATAAAAAAAGAATGAAATATCCCCCCCCCCCCCAGCATAAAAAAAGGGAAAGGCAACAAAACAATGGAGGCCAGGATAATCACAGCTGTTTAGTCATCTCTTAAATGTAATCAAGACCCAGCACTATAGTTTTACTGATGTCATTCCAACATAACCTAACATTCCAAAGTTCATGGATAAGAAGTTGAGCACATGTACTTTCAGTGCAGTGATATTAGTTCAGGGTATGACTTGAAGCAGTGTAGCACTGTCGCCTATACAACAAGTCTATAGGTTATCAACCTTTGATGAGCAGAAATGTACGGCCAACATGCAGGCAGTTCAAAGACTTTATCTTTACTATACAGCAAACAAGCCCAAAAGTCAGCACACTTCAATGCTCAAGGGTCTCAGCATAAAGCAATATAGAAAAGAGACACCAGCATGCTTATCTATCCAGCAGCCTACACATTATTTTCTGATGTAGTGGCATTAACAGGAACACACCACCTCAAATTATGTCATAACGATGTTTTTAAAATTATGTTATACGGAGTATATGATGTGCTTTTGAACAACATAATTCGAGTAGAGTTCCACAAAGAACCAATATATTTCTGAATCTTTAAATATAGGCATATGGCACAGACCTTTCCTCCCAAAACATCTCTCCCTTCCAGCAATATAGGTCTGTGACCTGCATCTGCTAGATACTTTGCGGTGGATAGACCTGCCAAACCTGCAGCAAATGAAATATAAATTCACTTGACAGAGATGCCAGGGCAAGCTGTTTGCTTTTTTTCCTTTCTATTTTTTTTTTGGGTTAGTAAGTATTTCACATGCATATAAAAATCTTCATGTCCAAAAGCACAAACTATATCCACGGACGTTCCAAGTCCACAGAAGAATTTAATTTATACTACTAAGCGACTTAATTTAAGACCTAAAATCCAAAAAGACGACGAGCTATTGAACATTTTCCCAAACCCTAACCAGAAAGGTGTCTATCAACTATCAACCTTCATTATCTCATGTATGAAGCCTCTAAGAAAGCTCACAATCTGTACGTAAATCCTAAATCTGAAAGCACAGAATGTGGGCTACAATCAGAACAACTGCTGACTCACTCTCTCCTACCAATGACCAAAACCATAAGCTGCATCAAAACCATGAGCTTCACAATCACGTTCTCCAGAAGTTAAAGATCAACAAACTAAAAGCCAAGCAACATAGCAACACCAAAAAGATGTTCCATGATATGGTAACAAGCTTAAAACTAGTTCCCCAATCCATCTGGCCTTGATAGCTTCGATCAGCTGTGAGCCACTTGTAAACCAACAAAGCAGCCTTTGCATCCACAATCTTCACCTCTTCCTTTGCTTCGACCTGATTAGCTAACACATAGCCACTCGCATCTTCCTCCCGCCTACAACTCCCAAGAACCTCGAAACTCCACTAAAAATATATGCTATGCAACTGATCACTATCAGCTTCCCTACACCTTTAAGGCTTCAACTCCACAAATTATATCAATTAACCAAACATTCCAAGCTATTAGCCAAACATTACGAATCCTATTATCGCCTCCTACATCCTAGACATCCCATACCACAAACACCTAGACAATCCATAAAGTTTATGCAAGAACTTCAACAGGTAATAGTTGGGATTAAACTAATCATCATCAACTTCCCCACACCTTCAATTCCATAAAAAGCCTTCATTTCCCCATTATAACAATCTTTTATCGCTTATTCCACATTACTCGTAAACCAATTCCACATATCACAAACCTAATTCTGACATCCACCAAACCAGCAAAACACAAATAAGCAAAAAGGCCACTACACCAGACTCACCAGCACCAGCAATTACAATGTTTAATGGCTTCTCAGGACGAGGCGAATTGCGAAAAGTCGAAGACAAGTAAGCAGCTTCCAGGAAATTCACTGTATTATCAAGCTCAGGCCTTGGATAATCTACACAAACAACCTGCAAACAATTCAAACAGTATAATAATCACAACCAAATCCCCCTTCTAAAAACAAAACAAAAAGATTCAAACTTTTTACCATAACTAGTAAATTAACACATCAAATTCCCAAAAACAAGCACAAACCTTTAAAGGGTAGTGTCCAATTCTTTTCCTTCTGCCAAAAGCTTTGCTACTGCTAAGATTTCTAACAGAATTACCCAGAAATTCAGAATTACTACTGCCTCCAAATGAGGTAAATTTTGGGTAAGTTGAATTACCCAAAAGAACACATCTTGAAGTAGATGGTGTAGCACAAGCATACCCAACATGACCCATCTCTCTCCCCTTTGATTAAAAAAATCAAAATTTAAACTTTTTGCAATGTAAATTAGAGAAAACTTAATGGGTTTTGAGGTTTGGGGAAATGGGTATTGTTTCAATAATTGAAAAAATTGGAAGAAAATCCAATGAAGTTGGAAATGGGGACTGAGGTAAGAGAGAGAGAGAGAGAGAAAATGGGATGAGAGTGTGTGTTTTTATGTGGTGTGTCCACTGAGGTTTAGCGCCTTTGCGGCAGTTAAGTTTACCCGTCATCCAAATTGCGTGAAATTGACTCTAAAATTGTTTCTTATAGGTGAAGCCTGAAGGGCTGAAGGCTTCTCGGATTGACTTTTCTATGAGTTACACTAACCATCATCGTTTGATCTTTGTGTTTAGTTAAGCAAATGTGTCAAATTATCGATTTCGGATCATAGTTTATTTGATTTGGAGAAAAATACGTGAACTGATTTCAATGTTTCGGACACATATCGTCTTGTGTATTCTCATTGTCGGACACGGACACGTTAGGTTATAGAAGTGTCCATGCTATCTAGCATAATCGAACACGTCGATTCTTCCCCAATCCATCCGGACTCAATATTACATTCATGTGTGCGAGTCACAGTAACCACCATCCTTGTGTTTGTTTAGTTAAGCAAATGAGTCAATTCACCAATTTCGGATCACAAATTGCTTAATTTCGGTACGATTTAGAGAAAAATTACGATTAAATGGACATTGATCATGATGTGTCTGTCATGTCGTTGCCGGACACAGATACACTAGTTTATTAGAGTGTTTATGTTGTCTACAGTAGTTTGGAACTAAAAACCACAAGACTCGAATGTCGATTTGTCACTAAACCAAGCGGACTCAACTTGACCGAGAAACACTCGAACCCGTAAATAAACGTAACACTTAAGTAATGCGGATGGGTCAAGGATTCAAGGGAGGTGTAGATTTGTTAAGCCACAGGTCCGAAACACACCTGTCTCCCCTTCGAAAATCTTCTGACTCACTCTTCCGTCGCCCCCAACCGCCAACGCCACCAGGTGTTTAGCCCGTCGAATCCATCGCCACCTCTCCCTCCACCCTTTCATACGGCGTTTCCCGCGCATCGCCCACGTCACGTTCTTCTTACCGCCCAGGTATTATGAAGTATTAATCTGATTATTCACTTAATTATTCTGATTGATTTTTACATTTCTAAGTATGTAATTTCTGATTACGGTGTTCATTAGTTTAATTATCGTCAAAATGGTGTCTTTTGTGTTGTTTTTAGTGAGAAATTAGGGATAAATTGTTGCAGTAATTAGAGTTGCCCATCAATTTTAGAATAAGCTTGTGTAAGAAGTTACGTATTGGTCAAATTACTTAGGTTTGTCTGCAATCAAATCTGGGAAATGGCGAAATACCTGTTCTTTATAAGACAGTGTTTTGAGGGGTGGAATATGATTGTGAATTTTCAGAGTGATTATCTAAAGAAGAGGTGGGTATGAGCTAAAAAATGACGGCTTCTGAAGGAACAACAGTTGGGAATTCTAAGAAATTTTCGGCATTGCCGAGTTCGCAGTACTCGGGTTTGAAGAGATTGGGGAGGAGGAACCCGTTTCTAAAATATGGGCTTCCTCTTATTTCCCTGACTGTTTTTGGAGCACTTGGTCTTGGTCATATGTTGCAAGGAAGGTATTAACTTTTACGAGTACTCTTCATCTCTCGTCTTTTTTTATCGTATGATTGTTGTAGCTTTCAGTGTAATCCTTAAAAGTAAATATTGCAATATTGCCATACTGTTATGGAGTTATGGTCATGGTTACTTGTTAATGTGATTTTGGATCTTTTGCTGATATAACTGGTTTATGTGATCTACTGATCGATAGTAGTTTCTAAAACCGTGATCTGCCTTGATGAAAAGTTGAAATTTTTGTGTATTTTAGATAGTGGTGGACTGTGGCTTTTTTGGACAGGCAAATTGGACATGTGATTCACATCGATTTTGAGCGCACGCACGTCCTGGGCAAGCGATGTGCGCACCCAGTTTCGCTCTTAAAGGGCCTTGTACCCCAAATTGGGCTAAAACTATTGTTAAATTGAAGTAAATTGTTAATTTCATAACTCAAGCATGATTTAGCTACTCTGAACTTGAATCCTAGATCTGACATGCCTAGAACTAGAGGACCGAGGAGGGCAAATGGTTGCTTTAGGGTCTTCCAGATACTTTGGCTGTAGTTGGAGAGGGGGGGGGGCAAATGGTTGATTTAGTTGTAAATATTCTAAAACTATCGGTTTGAGATTAAATATCTGGCTGTGATGCTTATGACAGTGCAAAAGGTGATGGTCATTAGGTGCAGAAAAAGGGAAGGAGGGGAAAATGATTGCTTGGTGAGTGAATTCACAACAATCTGTCATCCGACCACCTTTGCGTGTATACAAGGTGATTGGCCAGGGGAGGGGGTCAAAGACTTGATTTATTTTGTTTGTTGGCACTATGTGGTTTTAGTGATATGATTACAAGTTTTGCAAAGAGCAGGGTCAAAAAAGAAAGTGATGGTCAAGCATCCTCATTTTTTGTTGAGGTGGGGTGGGGGAGGGGGGCTGATGATTTTTTTTGAAATTTTATGGCGCGCATAAGACGGTTACTAGACGACGATTCATGTTAGCTGACCCCAAATCATTTTGGGAATAAGGCTTGGATGTTTTTGTTGTTGTTGTTGTTATGTCAGTGTGAGGTTGAACGGGAGCCTTGGTGCACGGGTTAAGCTGTTGCTGTGTGATCGATAGGTCACGGGTTCAAGTCTTGGGAGCAGCCTCTTGTTTAAAAAGTGACAAGGGAAGGCTAGCCCCCGATACACCCTTGTAGTGGGACCCTTCCCCGGACCCACTCCTTGCGGGTACACCAATATTCAGCAGGCTGCCCTTTATGTCAGTGCGAGGTTAGTGAAAGTTAGTGACCAGCTTCTAATGGAGAGTCCAGACATGCTCTCTTGGACAGTATATGATTTGCTCATCTTTTGTGTTGTGCCTTGGCGTTTCATTTACTGTCTTCTTGTCTGAAGATGTGACGAGTAATTCTCTTCGATGACTTGGTTCACTTTCAGTTTGGAGTTTCTAGTCATCTCTCATATCAACCAGATCTTGCATTGATAGACATTTTTTGTGGCTTGCGCATGTCTTAGCTAGTATGGGATGGTAAATACCAAAAGCTAGTCTCACATGCTAGAAACTTCTGCACTTCGGCTGTATATGAAATTGATTGTGCTACTTCACTGTTCTAGATGAATCCAGTTGAATTGGATAAATCTTGGTTTGATTATGTGCATTTAAATTTTAGGTCTATGCTTTTGAGTCATACTGCTTTGGTCTACGCCATGCCTGACAGCAGCCCTTACACCTTGGGAAAATCTACAACCTATGTCAGTAACCTACAGTTTGATGTCAACTGAAGGTTTAACGGAAATCTAGATGGCATCTGGGTGCTGTATCGTGGGAACTGGGAAGGTCCCAAAATTAAGATTATTTGTGTACGTTTCTTGAATTGGGATCAATCTTGTAAGGTGCGCCAAACTCCGGAATTGATATCAAGTTTTCTTAAATCTTAAGTTAAGGCAAAAGGTTTCTTTACTAACAGAATAGAAGAAGCTTTTTAATTAGTTATTCCGGCAGAGACTAGCCAATAGGCCTTTATATTTCTACCTTGTCATTAGATGGAAGCCTGGTATATCCTGTATAGACGAAGACACTTAACATATCCGCCCAGTTTGTCACCAGGAAAATTGTTGTACGAGGAACTATACAATTATTGGATTTACACAGTAAGTCCTGTCCAAACGTTCATTTTCCTCTTAAGTTTAAAAATACGGCCAAGACGCATAACCATGTGAGTTTAATCCTCACAATTAGCGCCATTGCACTTCTACTGCATACACATTCCTTATTTTCTGTGACAAAACCTACTAAAGTTGTGCTTATGTGTTTCCTTCTGAAATTGTCTACTTCGTCATTCAAGATTTTTTTTCTCTTGTAACGGTTATTGTAAGACCTGATAATTGAGCTGGGTGGTGTTTGAAATTTACATTGATTATGGAGATAAAGCTTGTGGTGGGACCCTTCCCCGGACCCTCGCTTAGCGGGGACGCCAATATGCGCCGGGCTGCCCTTTATGGAGATAAAGCTGTGAGCAGCTCTCCATGTTTCAATAGGGGAAAGGTTTGCGTGCATCCGACCCCCCCTTACCCCGCCTTATGGCGGGAGCCTTTAAGGCACTGAGGTTAAAGATGTTGCATGGAGACAAAGTTGTGGGGGGGTTTACGCTGCATTTTAATCTGATTCAGCTGTTTGATTGAGAATTGGTTGAGTTTGTGGCATACTGGACTCTTGTACTTGAGCAAATGCCATGTGAATATGTGCTTCTGAAAAGATAGGTAATGGTGGCATTTCTGTAGCCTCTGAGACAGTTGGCCGGCATAGTGATGTTTGGTACTGCTGCTGTTCCCTCTCACGGTCTCACACTCTCACCCTATCCTAATTATTACCGTTGGTATCTGGGTTCAATCGAACTGAGCATTGATATTCTGTACTTCACAATGGTTATGCTCGTACTTGGGAAGTCGCTGAATCCTTGTGTTCTGATGTGTGTTGAGCCAATGAGCCAGTAATTGTATGTGGAGTTTTCTGATCTCACCTCATATATCGTTTTTTGAAACTGCTTCACATTGCAAGATGCTTCATCTAATTGTTACTCTGTTAACTGATTACTCCGTATAAGGCAGCTGTACTCCTTAATGCATTCGCTGAGTAGGTTTTATGGGTCAAACGCTTCAAAATGAGATGCTTATACTCCCCTCAATTTCCTTCATAGTAACATTCAGTTCCTGACTAACTCATCCTTTCCCCTGACGCCTATCCCTGAAATCCATCGGGCAGATGCAACTATCATTTCTTAAATGCTTTTCCTGCTAATCTTCTGTGGTCTGGTATGGTTCTGTGACTAAACTTCTATTCATGGTGGTTCAGTAAGGATATTGCCAAAGTGAAAGATGATCATGAATGGGAGATCATCGAAGAAAGAAAAGCTCTTTCAAGAACAGGACCTCTCAATGCTTATCAGCCTAAAAAGATTTCGTTGGAGGAAGAGCTGAAGGTAACGCTCCCTTGCTTTCTCACTTGATTAACCAGGTTTTGCAGGTGTTAAAAATAAGGGTTGCATCAATTAGCTTCTTGCTTTGAACTTTTGCAGGCATTTCAGGAGAAAGTCGATATAAACAACTTCGAGTACAAGGGCATTCCTCGACTTAATGATGGCACATCGAGCTAGATGGATTCTTTGGTTTTCAACTGCTGCAGATACACAGCTCTGGTGACATCAGGATAATGTTCTCACTTCCTTCATCGATTACTGCTAGGACTGAATACTGATAATGTACTCTGGTTTAGTCTGATCTGTAAATCGTTCAGGGATCACTGTTAGCACTTATTAGTGAAATTTTGATGCTGCTTTTTGAGTAGTAAGTGATGATCTGATCTCTTCAAATGGTGTTCATACTTCTTGAAATGAGAATAATTTATAAATTTCCGTGCTTTTTTTTTAAACATTACTAACTTTGTGATCCTACTTGACTCAAGGGTTTACGCCTTTCCGCCTTTACTTTAAGCACCAAACATTAGTCCTCTAAAACGTAAAAGCTACTCCACAAAATATATGACAACAAACCACGACACTGTGATTGAACCCTTTGTTGAGGCCCTTGAGCATCAAAACAATACAAAAAAAAAGAAATATATAATCTGCACTACACCGTAATAGTTGCACAAACACCGGGTAATTGACCATATTTTGTCTTCATTTGTTAACATTTGTTGGGGAAATTCTCTATGTAATTCAAAATCGAGATTAAAATGTAATACGACTCAAATTCTGAATTATACGCTCAAGTTACAGATTACCAACCCGAAATCGAGATTAATTCATAATTATGTACTCTACGATGACTCGTACTCCCCCCCCCCCCCCCTCACCTAAATGATCCAACTGTCCCCTCTCACACTTCCCATTTCCAGTTTTTCCACACACTGAAAAATTAAAATGAACAAAACCCAGATTAGGGCACAATTCGCCTTAAATTAATCCCCAAATTTGACGATCAAATTGAACAAAAACCATATAATCTGGTCACAATTTCCCCAATCCCGCCCAAAAAATGGATGTCCAATTTCAAAGCCCAGAAAATTCCCCAACTGTTGAACACCCTGAAATTCACCCTCCAATTCTCAGCAATATTGATCATTCTCAAGGTAATTTCCCGCATTTACCCTTTGTAATTTTTCAACAATTTTTTTATTTACTGCTGTAACAGTGTAAGTTGTTTTTTATTGGTGAATTTTGAAATTATTAAGTTTAATTGCACATGTTGGTTGTTGTCTATTACGAGTATATAACGATAACATTACCCTAGTGTCTTGATTGCTCCCCGCTATTTGCGCGGGGGGTCATGGATGTACACGACCTTACCCCTATTTATTGAAAACATATACTCCCTCCACCCCCAGCTCAAACGCCCCGTGGGCCATTTGTAGTGGAATAAGAAAACTTAGTAAAAAAAAGTAAGTAGTGGTAGTGGAAGAAAATTAGGAGAAAATAGGAGAGAGAATGTGGGGATTAATAAAAAATAGGAGAATGAGTGGGAAGATTAGAAGAAAGTACGAGAGATAATGATATCCCAAAATAGAGGCGTTTGAGCTGGGACGTCCCGAAAAGGAATATGGGGCGTTTGAGCTGAGACGGAGGGAGTATAGAGAGACTGTTTACGGATGGCGAAATTTGTTTCAGTGTTACTGTGTGGTTCTTTTAGGTATGAATTATTGTGAAAATTATTTGGCTTGACCTAGAAGTTTACCTGATCAGCATGGTTTTTAGCGTGATTTTGACTCAGTATGTCAATACTAAATTAGGAAATCCGCAAGAGGGAGATGATGAGTTGGATGTCAGTGAAATCAATCTTGAAGGACAACAGGTAGGATCGGAAGAAGAAGCATTCCGTCTGTACAATGACTATGCATATAAGATGGGGTTTAGTTGTCGAAAATTTAGGGTAAAGCGTAGGAAAAACGACGAGGTTTATATGAGACAGTATTGCTGTTGGAAACAAGGGCATAAGGTAGATAAAGGAAATATTGATAAGTGTTATAAGAAGGTTGATTTTAGGACTGGTTGTGAAGCTACGATTCGATTTAATGTAGATAAGAAGGGTATTTGGACTGTCACAAGGCATCATAGGGAGCACAACCATGATCCATGCCCTTTATCCAAAAGGCATACGCTTCCTTCACATCGTGATCGCATGGTGCGAAAGACTCAACCTAATCGTGTGGGGAACTTGGTGGGGAGTGATGTGGCATGTGTAGATGAAGTTGGAGCTGTGCCAATGGAAGTTGGAGGATCTTCTTCAATTTCGTCTGTATTAGTCCCGGAGGAGAGCTTGGATGATAGGGATGCTAACTCTCTTATTGAGAATTTTAAAAGACGACAAGCAAGTGAACCAGACTTCTTTTATGATTATCAATTGAATGACTCGGGAAGCTTCACCAAGTTCTTTTGGAGAGACAGCAAAATGAAGCAAGACTACCTACTGTTTGGAGATTTAGTTCGTTATAATTCCACTTTCCGAACAAATAAGTATGCCATGATATGTGCTCCTTTTGTTGGGATGAATCACCACTGTAAGAATGTGGTGTTTGGTTGTGGCTTTATGTTGAATGAGAAGGCTGAATCGGTCATTTGGCTTTTTAAAACTTTTTTGAGATCGATGGACAGTATTCAACCTAAAACCATTATGACAGATAATGTGTTTTCAAAGGTTCCAATAGATCATGCCATTAAAGAAGTCTTTCCTGAAGCAACACATAGATTGTGCCTATGGCACATAACTGAGGATTCAAAGAGAAATCTCAAGCATTTGCAAGCGAAATCTGGATTTGTTGAGCTTTTCAATCATGTGCTCACAGAATGTTCCTCAGTTGAAGAATTCAATCATTACTGGGGCGAGTAAGTATGAACTAACATTATTTGTTATACTTCTTGTTTGCAACGGGCACACTTTACTTGCTCGCATGTTGTACTGTTTTTCTATGGCAACCCACTTATCTTAGGCAAACCATATTGTAATGTGGGTTGCCTACAAAATCATCAATGTTTGTGATTGGATATTGTAGAACTTTAAATTAGTACTAACGGCATTTGTATTTTTTCTCCTTATTGTAGGTTGATAGCGAAGTATGAATGTGGCACAAACTTTTGGATTCAAAAGCTATATAATGCCAGAAAACTATGGTGTCCTGTATTTTCAGAAGCGACATTCTCAGGGGGTCTTCTCTCTTCTCAAGGAAGTGAGTTAGCAAGCAATTCCATCTCAAAAAGAATGCATAGCACTGCTACAATGTGTGACTTCTATAAATTCTTCAGCCAAGTAATTTCTGAGTGGAGAAGTAAGGAAAAGGAGGAAGACCTCAATGGTGAGTCTGAGATTCCTTTCATGCCTATTAGCATACTAACCCATGCGTCTTCGATCTACACAACTGAAATCTACAAGCACTTTGAAGATGAATTCAAAAAATGCATCTCCTCTCGTCAAGAACTTGTCCAAAATGACGAGTCAGTGGTTGTGTACAAAGTGTGGGGCACGGACGAAAATTTCTTCCATGTTGTGAATTGCTCAAATGGTGATGATTTGCTAACTTGTACCTGCAAGAAGTTCACTGAAGTTGGAATTTTATGCTTCCATATCGTAAGAGTAATGTTTATAACTTGCATCGAAAAAATCCCATCTAGATACATCATGAATAGATGGTGCAAGAACATCAGATGGATGGTCGAGGAACACGAGCAAGATTCTGGTAGAAATGCTGAATCTGGTCTTTCACCATATGGTTAATTGAAATGATGCGGAAAATTTCAGCTCTAGTATCTGCATCTCAATACAACAGCAAGACAAGAGCCATTGTTGAAGATATGTTAATGAAGACAAAGCAGGCTGTGGAGGCTGAAGTCGGCCCAATAGATTTTTCAGATTCTGATTCTGATTCAGATTCAGATTCAGATGATGAGGGCTCATCCTTTGATGAAATAATTGAAAATCTCGAACCTAGGAGGAAAAAAGGTCAGGAAAAAACTAACACTTGCAAACTCGAATCATGATAACACTGCTTTTTTCTACCCTGCTAGAAGTGAAGCTTATACAGTTGTTGTTCTTGTTCTTTTTTTTTTTTATTTGCAGCACTTACGTCAAACGGTCCATAAGGATGTTTCCATACCTAAAATGGAGTCGGATAATTAGCTTTATGTCGCTCAGGTATGTTTACAAATTATTTATATTGTCTCGTGTCTCTCGACCAATCATCCGTGCTTTAATAATAGGGGAATCTAATATACTGGATATTTGTTGGTTTTGTCACCTGTTAGAAAGAGGGTAATCTTGTGTAAACTTTCCAATATCGAAGTTATAATGAAGGTGGTTGATCGGTCATTATACTCCTTATCACAAATGTTCTCCCCCCTTTATGTTCCAATCTGGTCATTGCACCTCCTAATTTGGAATGCTACTACTTTAATTCTCAGGTTAGTAGTGTGTTGCTTATGAAAATGAAGAACTTGTTTCGGACTGGTGAAGATTCACCACCATTGCCATGCCGGAGAAATGAAGCTACCTTTCATTCTTTCAAGATCTGCTTGAGACAAAGAATGAAGCTAGTTTTGCTAGTATATTAGACCAGACATCTATCTTAGCTAGTTTTGTACTGGTTTTTCTGTTCATAATTTCCTGATTAATGGACACAATTCACGTTTATGTAGGAAGTGCACGATGATTTAATGCTAAGGTACAGACGAAATGTCAGTTTGAGAAATACACCCTCATATTTCATGCTCGGATCTGGATATCCCTATGGGAAGTTTGACATATAGAAGCATAAAATCCGGACTAACGACTTTATATACCATATTTCTTGGACCGTATACGATTAAAAGGAGTCATAAATTACAAACAAGCAAAAAAAAATCCTATATTTTTCGGTTTATATTTTTTTTTTTTTACTGATGTTGTCATCGCGGATTTTGGTTAATTAAAAAAACTGAACTTCAAATTCACTCAAACTGAGTTTGACAGAACTTCAAAGGTATGAACATGACAGCTAACAACAAGTCCTTTCAAAATTATGGCGGGATATCTTGTTACAGTTACAGACCGTTAGGTTTCAAAAACAGGGCTTCTTATTTGTTAGTTGAAGACTTGGAAGGGTAGTTATTATCCAAAGCTAATTTTCCCACCAATTGTTTTTGTGTATCTCCTACCATCAAACTTGTTGGCAGATAAAGAGATAGCTTGTTCTTAATCTGTGTGGTTTTCGTCTGATTGAAGACCGAGAAATAGAAGCGTTCGCCTTGTTGTTCATCATGAAATCCTACCCACCAGTCAATGAAAACCCTTTAAAAGAATGTGCTCTCTTTCATTCGGTTATTTCCCAAAATCCCAACTTTTTCCTACTTACGAAACCAAGCTCACTTCAAGAGCGAAACTTCAAAACTTGCTAGTTTTGCGCAATTGCCGGTAGTAGGTTTGTTTTTCTCTGAGCACCCCATTTAAGCTTTTGTTTGATCATTTTGGAATTACAGGATCATTTATGTCAGTTTGAATGTTTGGATTTAATCATGTCACTTGTCTTTGAAGTTTAATTCAATTTTCATTTGGGTTGTTTTATGATGTGGGTCTGAATGACATTATTAGTTGGTATGTTTGTGTGAATGGTGTGCAAGTGCAACTTTGAGGTTTATATGATGATGGGTCACTTTCATGAGTCTGTTAATGATATAATTTCACTTCAATTTTGGTCATTGTGGATTTTTGTTTTCTCCCCCGGGTTTTGATGGAAATATCGTCGTAGAATTGAAATTGTGTTGTTGGAGTATAGAGACAAATTAGAACTTGTATCATCATTTTCGGTCCATACTCTTGTGGAAAGCATAAGTATGTCTACGGTTTTCAATCAGTAATTCAGTAGCTTGTATAATTTGAGAAAATTCGAACTCAATATGGAGCTCGCATATATAGTATAGGTTCATCACATTCATTAGCTGTGAATGATTTAACAGGTTTTCAGACTGCACTGTAATTGATGGCAGAAGGTCTAAAGGAGCCTCTACTAAATCCTGAAGAACTCAAGCGAGATGGAATTGATTTGGTAAGATTGAACAAGAGAAAGGAACTTTCTACTAATTCCATCTTTGTACTATGTGTACTCAAGTCTCACCTGACCAGGAACGTCTGCCTTTGGAAGAAGTATTCCAAGAACTCCAAACTTCAAAAAATGGTCTGTCAAATGGGGATGCTGATTTCCGCTTGAAGATATTTGGACCAAATAAACTTGAAGAAAAATCCGTAAGCACCTTTTACCTGTATAAATGTTGTAACTTATGTCATTATATTTCTTAAGATACTTATTTCATAGGCTATACATGCCGATATAATCATCACAAAGCTATTTTAAGTATGACATATTCTGTTGATGCAGGAAAACAAATTTTTGAAATTTCTTAGTTTCATGTGGAATCCTTTGTCTTGGGTTATGGAAGCAGCAGCAGTGATGGCATTGATCCTAGCAAATGGAGGAGTAAGTTCCTCCACTTTATAATGCTTCTGATGCTGCTGCTCTTATGACTTATCTGTCCGCTGATAAATACTCTGCCCCCCTACCTGTTGGTCACGTTTGTACTTCAGGGTCAAGGCACAGATTGGCAGGATTTTGTAGGCATCATCTGCTTACTATTCATAAACTCAACAATTAGTTTTATAGAGGAAAACAATGCAGGGAATGCTGCTGCTTCACTAATGGCACGTTTAGCTCCAAAAACAAAGGTTTTGTATCTTACCTACTTTTTTGAACTTAAATCAGTACTTCTTTCCATTTTAGATCTTTTACATTATACTGTAAGACGAATCATGTTTTTCTTTTGCCGGGAAGCCATATATAGTGATTTATTCTTAGATAGAAGTCAGGAAGGAAATATGCTTGTATGAGTTAGAATGCCACCTGTGATAAGGGAGCATAACACTACAGTTCACATAGGAAATGACTCACAACTATTTGTAGTGAGTTTTAAGAAGGTTAAGTATTTACTGATATTTGACTTACCTTCTACGTATACAGGTTCTCAGAAACGGGCAATGGCAGGAGAAAGATGCAGCTATTCTAGTTCCTGGTGATATAATTAGCATAAAGCTCGGTGACATTATTCCTGCAGATTCACGGTTGCTTGCAGGAGACCCTCTAAAAATTGACCAGGCAAGATCATTTGGTGATCAATTCGTAGTTTCCATGTTGTCGGCTAATGCCACTCACATGTCTTTCTTTTCTTGAAGGGACATGGCTGTGTATTTTTCATCACTATATCCAGTTTCAAGGTTACTGCTAAATTTTTGTTATATTTTTTTCCTCAGTCCGCACTTACGGGGGAATCATTGCCTGTCACGAAGAAATCTGGTGATGAAGTGTTTTCAGGCTCTATATGTAAGCATGGAGAGATAGAAGCTGTTGTGATAGCAACTGGAGTGCATTCTTTCCTTGGAAAGGCTGCGCACCTTGTGGACAGCACCGAATCTGTTGGACATTTCCAGAAGGTATGTTTAACTTTTTCCCTCTAATTCTATTTTTAATGTTTCATGCCTAAAACTTTTGAGTAACTGTACAATCTCCTGTATTAGTCATGGTTAAGTCTTTGACAGTCATTTTTATCATGTGTAGAAACATATGATTACTCCCTGAATAAGTAGGTTTACTCTTAATTGATCGTGGCCTGCCTGCAGGTCCTTACTGCCATTGGGAACTTTTGCATTTGCTCCATAGCAGTGGGATTGATTATTGAGATCATAGTTATGTTCGCTGTACAACAACGTGCATACAGAAGTGGGATAAACAACCTTCTTGTTCTACTGATTGGAGGAATACCTATAGCCATGCCAACAGTTTTGTCCGTCACACTTGCAATTGGTTCTCATCGACTATCTCAGCAGGTATGTGTATGTAGCATGATAATCTATGAGTGAAATTTCGAAGGTCAGGGAAACGTAGCCTTTTGTCAGAGAGCCTTTTGTCTCGATTATTAGAAAATTTGAGAATTTCATCTTTTCCAGGGTGCTATTACAAAAAGGATGACTGCAATTGAAGAAATGGCTGGAATGGATGTTCTATGCAGTGACAAAACTGGAACTCTGACCCTGAATCGTCTTTCCGTTGACAGGAACCTCATCAAGGTACACAAGATCTTCATCATTAATTCAGGAAACCCTTATTGTCGTACAATGTGACAAATTTTTCATGATTTAACCCCAAGATTCTCCACTTTCTGCACCGCGTAGGATCCAGGAGGTTATTACTGAGTATGCTTTTGCTTAAAATTATAGTGTCCTTGAAACTGTTGCTGTGAACACTTTTGTGCCATGGAGTGGGTCTATGAACTGTTTTGCGTCTTTCTTAGACGTCATGGTTAAATATTGAATCACTCAAACTTATGTATCACAGATATGTGTTCTTAACTCAGTCACATTCAACCACCTGCATTCTAGCCCTATTTCAAGATGGGCAACTTCCTAAGACACAGAGATTTCATCATGGTTTCTCCTTTATTTCTATTTGACTAACTAGTGGAAGTCATTTGTTCAATTTTTTGGCTATACTATTGACTCTAAATCTCTTCTAGGTAATTGACAATGACATGGACAGCGATACAGTAATCTTACTTGCTGCCAGAGCATCAAGACTGGAAAACCAAGATGCCATTGATACTGCCATAGTTAACATGCTTGGTGATCCAAAAGAGGTAAGAAAATGCCATGCTAAAACTCTGAGACTGAATCATTTTAAAGCCCTGTTGGAGCTTCTTTCTCCTGAAAAAAAAAAAACTAGAAAGTGGTTTTTACCCTTATTGTTTCCACTTCCAGGCACGCTCAAACATCAAGGAGATTCATTTTCTGCCTTTCAATCCAGTCGACAAGCGAACAGCTATCACTTACATTGACACAGATGATAAATGGTACAGGGCCAGTAAAGGAGCCCCTGAGCAGGTACAAACCCGTATTGCAGAGTATTCAATTACTCTGATTCCAGTGTTTTTATGAACATAAACGGAATTTCTTAAGCACTCAGTATTTATGTAACAGTCATACATAACGAGCTGCTGACATCATATGTAAAGATGATAGGCTTGGTTTCTGACCTAATAAAAATTCACTTGCCATTTTTGTCACTCGCTAACATGACAGGCGTTCATCTTTTCCTTTCATATTCCCCTCGAGTTGTAATACACACACCTGTTAGTTGGACTGAGTGGTGTCATTGAAGTTAAATGCATCAGTTGTGTGACTGGACTTTGAGTTAGGCATGATCACCTTTCATATTTCCTGTAAACATCTCTAAGTTCGTGCCCCTGTGTGAATTACTGGTACAATGATCTTTCAAGAATAATATGAGTTTGTTTTAGATGATACTGCACATCCCCATCTCGGTTAGAGTAGTCTGAGCAGAGTCGCTTATCACTATGATGATCAGTGTGCTTCCCTTTTCTTTCCAGATTCTAGCTCTGTGCCAAGAGAAAAACGAGATTGCTGAAGAAGTGCATAACATGATTGACAAATTTGCTGAAAGGGGACTGAGATCACTAGCAGTTGCCCTGCAGGTATAAAAGCTGTTATACTTTCGTTCTGATATCCTGACTTCTGATGAAGGCAGAGCTCTGAAGTCTTCTTCTATGTTAACTCTTGGTCAGAACTGTAATCCAAATAAGAATTTTTAAGTGAAGTATTAGCGCGTGTCTGCTCTCAGTAGTGCCAATGTAATAGAACCTGGCCAGATATAACATCATTACTCTAAAATCATTTTGAATTATAAGTGATTATGGTTGGAATCATACATCAAATAATCCAAAGGACGTACTTGTAATTGTCTTCACAGGAAATCCCAGAGAAAACAAAGACCAGTACAGGAGGCCCTTGGACATTCTGTGGGCTATTGCCTCTCTTTGATCCTCCTAGACATGATAGTGCTGAGACCATTTCTAGAGCTCTCGACCTTGGAGTTTGTGTTAAGATGATTACAGGTATTGATTGCATCATACATGCATCCTATGTCTATTGCTTTCATAATTTTTCATCTCTTGATTACTTTTGTCAACAGAGTCGGCTTATTCGACATAGGCCAGCACTTATCCAATCCAAGGGTTGGCGGGGAGGGGGGGGGGGTTAACTCAAGAGAAAGAATTACATTAACCATTGTGTATGGTACTTGTCTTGTCTGTACTAGGAGCAAATATGCTACTGGTGTACATAATATTAGAAATTTGCATTTTTGTTCATGCATATATCTTCTATAATTGTACTGTAAGATGAAAAGGCCATTTTTTTTTTAATCAGTTATCACTAAATCTCTGTACACTGGCAATAGGTGATCAACTGGCAATTGCAAAGGAGACTGGTCGACGACTTGGCATGGGGACCAACATGTATCCCTCATCATCATTGTTGGGGCATGATAAGAATGAACACGTATCCCTTCCTGTAGATGAGCTCATTGAGCAGGCTGATGGCTTTGCCGGTGTTTTCCCTGGTAAGTGGGTTCTCGAGGCCAAATATATGACAAAAGCAGAAGGATAGTCTTGCTCTTTAACTTCATTTCAGTGAAGCTGGTGAAAACTTGTTAGGCTTCAGGCTTTTCTATGTGCTTGCTTTGTGTTTTCATTCTTCCGTTTATATTTGCCATGTGAAGAGAAGCTTCAGTGTCAATTGAACTTCCTCCGAGACAATATCTCTTTACTTCAAATTGCGAAAGTTAAATTAAATGCTGCCAACAAAGCACAACTAGGTCATGTTTATACTCCCCTTCACCAGTTTTGCTCATATTGCTGGCCTTTAATTCATGCTGTGATTTGTCAATGGTGTGCAGAACACAAATATGAAATAGTAAAAATTCTCCAAGATAAGAAGCATGTTGTGGGAATGACCGGGGATGGTGTAAATGATGCGCCAGCTTTAAAGAGAGCAGATATTGGAATAGCAGTGGCAGATGCCACAGATGCTGCTAGGAGTGCAGCTGATATCGTGTTAACAGAGCCTGGCTTAAGTGTGATTGTCAGTGCCGTTCTGACTAGCCGAGCTATATTCCAAAGGATGAAAAACTATACGGTTGAGTACTGATTCAAGTGTTTCTTGGCTCTCTAACATTGAAATTGTGAATTATGTACTTTTCTCCTGTTAACTGTTTGGATTCGACTTTTCAGATATATGCGGTTTCCATAACCATCCGTATTGTGGTATGTTAGCTGGGTTTTATGTTATTTGCTTTTACTTAAGCTGGTAGCAACATATAGGATAGATAAAGGCTAACAAAAACATTGTGTTGCATCAGCTTGGTTTCATGCTACTAGCATTAATCTGGGAGTATGACTTTCCCCCCTTTATGGTGCTTATTATAGCAATCCTGAATGATGGTAATGACATCTAAAATCTCATCAGTTGCTATTACTGTTTTGTAACGTGTTCGGTCATCATTGTAAAACATGGCATTCACGTCACTTGCCCAAATAGAAATTGGAAACTTGAATGCATGAATTTGGCGCAGGCACCATCATGACCATATCAAAAGATCGTGTCAAACCATCTCTGAGCCCTGACAGCTGGAAGTTGAACGAAATCTTCATAACTGGAGTTTTTATCGGCACATACCTAGCCTTGGTCACTGTGCTGTTCTACTGGGTTGCAGACAGCACTGATTTCTTTGAGGTATTGAGCGTGTATACACTTCCCTTTCCTGAGCAGAAATGTCTTTATGCTGTCATAAAGAAAATGACAGTTTATTTTTTTCCTGTGTACTTTTATTCTATTTCAGAAGCATTTTGGTGTGAGCTCTTTATCTGCAAACACCGAGAAAATATCATCTGCTGTATATTTGCAAGTTAGCATCATCAGCCAGGCTCTCATTTTTGTTACCCGCAGTCAGAACTGGTCATTTCTGGAGAGACCAGGAATTCTATTAATGTCTGCATTCATGGTGGCGCAACTGGTAAGAAGATTCTGAACTTCTGGTGCAACAGACTCTTTGTTCTGTCCCCCCTGGCTCCTGTCCTTTCCTGTTTCTTTCAACCACAGTCAGGAAAATTGGAAACCCTTCCATTCGTGGCATTTTTTCACTGATTCTCGTCTTCCTGCAGGTTGCGACCCTGATAGCAGTTTATGCAGATATTGGTTTTGCTTCAATCAGTGGTATTGGATGGGGCTGGGCTGGCGTTATATGGTTATACAGCCTAACTTTCTACTTTCCTCTGGATTTTATCAAGTTTGTGGTTCGCTACGGTTTGAGTGGAGAAGCTTGGAATCTTCTATATGACAGAAAGGTAGGGATAAACTCTTCGCTTGACCCTTCTCATCTTAGCTTGTCTATATTGATTTCTCATGCAAATAATCTTTTTAACAGACTGCATTCACCTCCAAGAAAGATTATGGAAGGGAAGACAGGGAAACGAGGTGGCTGGTTTCTCAGAGATCTTTACAAGGCCTGCATTCCATGGAACACGAGGGTGAAGGACGACAAAGGAGGAAGAGTTACTCTCTGATTGCTGAACAGGCCAAACGCCGTGCTGAGATAGCAAGGTATATATTCTTGTTGGACTAAGGCTTTGTTGTCGTTCTAGCTGCATAGTCTAGTCTCAGCTAAGTTATGTTGATGAGATCGCGGAATATGCAGGCTAGGGGAGGTGTACACACTTAAAGGGCATGTGGAGTCAGTTACGAGGTTGAAGAATTTGGATGATGCTTTGATCTCATCTCCACATACAATCTGACATATCTTCCCATGAAATGCTCATAACTGCAAATACTGTGAAGCATATGTAACATTCACTCTTCTCAGATATCGTCGAGAATTCGACAAGATGTTGTTTCTGTTTTATCTGCATTCACAATTCTTTCAATCCAGAGCTTAAATAACGGCACTTAGGGTTAGCAAGTTCTCCCCTGGCAGTAAGGGACCCTAGTGCCTTTCTTTTACTTACCTTTACAAAAAAAAAAATCCAGAGTTTAAATAAATGTCCATTTTACAAATTAAACACACAGAGTGTTACTGTTTCTAAGTTATATTTTCCCAAGCAGCCTGTTTTGTTTACATTACTTCTGCCACTTCTTGTATCTCAGAATATACAACTGTACTATCTTTGATTGTGTTTGATCCTTGATACGGAAAGGTTTTCCTGATTACAGCAGATAGTAGCACATAGGAACTGATTTGATACATGTCTTCGAGTGTAAATCTTTGCAAATTACTATTTATAAAATCTTAACTATTACTAGTATATTATTTTATCTAAAAATCAACAATAATTTACAAGAAGTTGGTAGGAAGGCGAGATACGATCTGAGCCCCCACACCCTTTGATATGGAAAACCAATCCTAATAAAATAAAAGCCGCAGCCTGCGCCCCGATATCCTGCGTCCTGGAGAACTGCTAGATCCACTTAAGCAGAGCAACAACTGAAATTTAGGCAAAACTGGGCAGAGATCCTATGAACCAATTTATGCTGTCACATCAGACATAACACTGTTATTATGAACAATACATTAATATCCATTTGTTCCAGCAGCCTAGACAACAATTCTGTCTCGTCGTGTAAGACCAGCATCGTTGGGAACAAGATTGCCAGAGCCCCACCTAAACTGTGCCGCCCTGTAACGACAAAATTTACGTTTGTATGTTTTGACAATAACTCCTTTAGCTTGTATTTGACAGAATAATAAGCAGTTGATTCCCCCATTACTGGTACATGGATTCTGTTGGCAGCAGAAATGTCTTTCAATTGGAGATTCCGCTGTAGTGTTTTGGTATCAGTTCAGCTTCCCAAACTGCTGCAATAAGTTGGAAGGAGAAACAGTTGTTCTCCAAACAAGTTTACATGCTTGCACTACAGGAAATAAATTCTGATATATCAACATAAACTTCTTTTACCAGAAGAACATTTTCATAAGCTAACTTTGAAGTCATAATGCATAGGTCCATGAGAGACTTGTTTCCCATCTTTATTCCTAGATTTTATCTACCTCCAAGACGCTCAGTCTCATACAAGAATGCTGTATCACTTAGTACATTCTCTGAATCGACTGTGTGACAATTTTTCTTACTTTCGATTAATGGAATAATCAAGATCGTGGTATGGTGTCATATTCGCCAATGAGCCTAATCACAGCCTCACAAGTCTTCCATACATGGCTCGATCAGCGAACGATGAAATTCAACCAATTCTCATAGTCGGAAATATAGAGCATGTCTTCACAGTCACAGTCTTACACTTATGCAAAGTTATGCCACGAGAAACCAACTGTTCAGATTACTTTTTTTTTTTTAATCTTTTCTTAACATGGACATTGCACTTATGAAAGGTGGTGTCTCCCTCAGGGAAAAACCCGGCAGTCTCAAGATGACTTCATTTAGAGTTGTAGATTAGAAACTTATAATTTCACTGATATATACATACATGCAAAAGGCCATAACTACTTCATAATATCAATGAGACATATAATTATCTCGGGGGCAAGTTTAGAGCCGACAAAAGTTGGCACGACCCGACAAACATCAAGCGGAGTGTCATTGTTACACAAATTTCAACCCTTACTTCTGATCAAATGGGTCAATACAGCTAACACACTTACGAGTAATATTTACTCCCTCCGTCCCCCTTTAAACACCTCGCTCCCTTTTTTACGTGGATTAAGGTGATGCGATTTGTTTATTATTGTTTGAGGTAATGTGTGGTTTATTTATTATTGTTGAAGATAATGGGTGGTTTGTTTATTATTTTTGGAGATAATGAGTGGTTTGTTTATTAGTTTTGGAGATAGTAGGAGGTTTGTTTATTGTTTTTGGAGATTGTGGAGGGTTGATGTGTGGTGAAAACTTACCTCATTTAGTAAGTTTTGAAATGGGGTGTTTAAATGGGGATACCCAAAAAAAGAAAGAGGGGTGTTTAAAGGGGGACCGAGGGAGTAAGTGGTTGGACTAGTGTTGAATAGCTCTCTATCACAAAATCAAGTTTCAACCCATTATAAAACAAGTTTAGGATTTCAATGGACGGCCTTGCTTTGATATTCTCAAAAAGTAGCTTAACACTAGCAACACCATACCATAGACAATTGCACACGAAATTAGTGGGTCAAATCACATAAGTCACTTTTACGTGAAAAATGTCATTCATATATGTTTATTGATGTATATACGGTCTTACACTTAATAAAACCGGAAATTACCAGCTCCAGTCAAGATCAAGGATTCTAGGTATAAACAATCACACGTGAAACAACTCCATTGATCTCTAGTAAACAAAGAACTCCACATTAATACATAAAAAAAGTAGAGTAATTCAGAAATTACGCTTGCAAAAAAAGCTTCTGTATAAATATGAGAGCTACACTCACTGGACAGCCTAGGGACAAAGTTAAAAAAGTTACAGTAGCATTTCTCACCCTTGGGACAAATAAATAACCAACAGCAGAAAAATTGCGAATAGATTAAAGCTAGAACATCCTGTAAAACTGATCACAGGGGTAACAACTCTAGCTATAAACAAGTGAAAAAACCAGAGTAGGCATTAGCACATAATCCTCAGTCCTCGCACATTCCATTCCCGGGTAGAGCAGCAGCACGTCCCTGATCCCATGTTATCTTTACTCTCTTAGCCACGGCTGCCACCGGCTCTCTGTGATTGTCCTGTGCTACTATGCCAAGGCCGACCTCTCCGGATGAGAAAACAGCAGCACACGAATGACTACATAGCTTTTACTAGGATCACTGCTAGCAATATGATGCATACATTCTGGATTATCATCTTCAGCTAAAAGCTACCTTCCTCTTCCTAAACAAGAAGGCCGTTCCTTGGTGAAATTTTCCCTTTAGCCAATTTACAACACCGGGAGGGGGTGGTGGTAGTGGCTGTCTCAAATACGCATTGCGTGGTGAAGGAAGATGGGTGTCTCCAAAGGTTGTGGAAAGCATGTCAACAAGAAGAGGTAATTGCAGGAATATGAAGATGATAATTGGGAATATGGCAAGTAATGTAACAGGGATGACAATCAACTTCAGGTGATGAGATAATACCATGTGAATGGTAGAACAAAATGCAACCATCATACATGCTGCTGCACAAGTTAAGGTCACTAAACCTATGATCATCTTTAATGGTAAAGTGACTATGAAATCTTCTTCTAAGTAGGACGCGGTTAGGATCACTGTGAACACCAAAACCGAGGTGATGGAAGAGAAGAGCGCCATTGCACTCGACATTGTGAAGATAATGAACGCCCAGGTGCCTAAAAAGATGGGGATACCTGTCTCTTGATTGTTCCCTCCTGGTACTGTGAAGGCCGCTGTAAAGACCATGGTCGCAATGAGTGCAGCAACAACTGTACATGACTGTGCAGTGTCCCTCATCCAACGCTCCGCATCCTTCAGTAACATTTTGTGTTCTTCTATGAACAACTCCCTAGGTATTTTGCCTTGTTTATTTTTTGCTTTTAGATCGTTTGGCCTTGTCAAGCTCTTCACGGACTGCACAAGTATTTAAAGAAGCTATTACTTGATACAAAAAAAACACAAACACATGTGTAGACATGGATCAGCCTAATACAAAGAAAGGTGCAATTATAAGCAGGCGTACACATACATACATTTCACATACTAACTAAAAACCTATCTCATAGACAAGCATGCAGGTACACAGACACAAACACGCACACTGAAAATCCTATCTGTAGCATGCCCATCAGCCAAACACACGCAGGTGCACAAACACAACACACACTACTACACTAGAAACCTATTGGTAGCATGTATGCATCCGACACACTAAAAGATGTGCGCAGACACATCCACATACACTGAAACCACAATATATATATATATATATATATATATATATATATATATATATATATATATATATGCGGTGCACGCACCCAAGTGCATTTCTTACTCTTATATACCTTGAAACAAATGAAGAAAATGCAGGAACCTAAGCTCTGCAGTGAAAATTAAATAGGTGTACCTTGTACCATTGCATTTCGCGCTGCATTTGAGATGCTGCCCCAAACCCAAACAAGCGACCCTGAGCGGGTAGAATGGCTGCATTTGGATAAATTTATTATCATTACTATCCAAAAACGATGTCACCCTATCTCTATACGGACCTAACTCGTACAGAAGGCTCAAAATCTTTTCATGACGAAGTGAGGCAGCTAAATGAAACATAGTCTGACCATCCTCTGCCCTTAAGTTCACTAAAGAGGGACAAGTTCTTAATATTCTTCTCAAAACTTCAAAGTTCCCACATTTAGCAGCTGCTAGAGCTGCAATTTTCTTTATCTTGATGCAGCGCTTGAACTGCTTTTCGTCTTTGTCCAAAGGATTGCATAGAAGATCCAACATTTCCAGTGCTTGTATGTGCATTAACTTCAAATCTCGGATGGCCCTCACTTTAAGAACTGTCATGTTACATCTAATCACTGTTAATACGCAAACATACAAGGCAAACATTGCTTTCACTATAGATTTTAGATATTTCATCACTTATTTGAGTGCTTGACTGCTTACCCAACGCTTTTATGAGGTTTTTACTCAAGAACACTTGATGGCCACGCACAATTTCTGCAAAACATTGAACATTGCGGAAATGAACAGAACTGCATACTACCAGAAACAAGCACTTTATTCTATGTTGCAATTAATCCTATCAATGAAAAGCGCCGTACAGTATTAGTATCTATCATTCATTATAAGGTTCGTGTTTAAAAACGTATATATTTCAGCATTTGCTACTGTGTGAGATTGTATTTATCATGTTGTCACCTTTTGCAGAATCCCTTGTGTCATGCAAGAATGACTCATCTTCGTTATTGACCGAAATCACTGCAGGTAGACAAACCAATTTGAGATTAGTTCCTGTCTCTATTGCCATTGTGAAATTCATATGAATAATAATTAGATGAAATGGAGCATAACATACAAGAATAGATCAACCGTTCAAAAAGTCCAAGACGAATCCCAGTAGGGAATGCCTTTGGTCTTTTGGCCAAACAAGTGAGAAGCGTAGATGCGTTGCCGAATTCAAATGAGGCCAGTGAATCACGTTGTTTTAAAGCGATTAATGCTGGTCCTGTCCTTGGAAAAACAGTAAAAGGCATATAAGTGTATAACATAGAAAAGATAGAGAGCTGTACTTCCAGTTCATTCATAAATAACTCTTTTGAGCACATTTAATTGTATAACTGCATACAAAAGCATCCTAAGGTGGACTATAGGGGAAGGTAACCTAGATAAAATCACCAATGAGTCCAACCTCGACAATTCAGATGCCGTCATAGCTTGAATACTGGATTGATCATGTAAGATTCCCAAGATTCGGCTATCTACAGTTTTACACTTGCCACTAGTTTATTAATTTTATACAGTCCTGCAAACAAACAGGCAAGCAAATATTTTTTGAAAGGAGTACTCACCAATGATATAAGATGAGATAAGAGTATGAAGGATGAAATAAGCCTGAGCAGAGCTGTAGTTGGATTCATCCTCGAAATTGGTTTTAGAAAAAAGATATAGAGCAATCTGCTTGAAACCAATAGCTTTTGCATAGTTCATATCCGGTATGCCAAAACGCCTTATGTGGAGAGATTGTTCTAGGTTTGGTCTCGCCTTACCAAGAATTCTTAAAGCAGTAAGATTTCCACTAGTTACAGCATAGTTCAGAGGGGTATGTCCATCTTTATCTGTTGCTTCTAAATCCTCCTTACCAACAAAGCTTACGATGTTCTTTAGAACAGTTTTGTCTTCACAAAACCCAAAGGCAGCGTGTAGGTACGTCCCACCATTCTCTGTGATCTTTGCTATACGAGAACCAGGGTCATCCCTTAGAATCCTTAATGCTGTCCCCCAGTCACCAGTAAATGCTGCTATGTACAAAGGCCAATACTTGATGTCATTCTCGTATACAGTTGCTACACCATCCTTGTCCTCCTCCTCATCATCATCGTCATCAGTGACCTCACCGTCCTCATAAGGTTCCTCTTCGTCTCCTGGTACCTCTCCTGCATTGTTGATTTTAAAGTCGGGGTTAGCACTCCATCGCAGTATTTGCACACAAAATTAGGAAGAGTTTAAAGTCATCAAACAAACAAAGCACTGATAAAAGAAGCGGAGTGAAACCCATTCGTTCCCAAATGGCTAAATATTCAAGCCATCATGCCAAGACTAAACCAAGAACTAGATTTCAAGCTTCGGAACTTAGGTCCCGTATGATCAACTTACAAATAACGACATTAGTTCGCTTTAAGTTTGATGAATCTAATCTAGCTATTCTCCAAATGATTATCAGCTGATTGTTGTTGGTAATAATTCAGCCAATTTTACAACAAATTCCGAAGAATTCAAATTTGATTGAATCAGAACAAATCACATCATCAGATCACAAAAGTGCTCGAATACTCAGATCACAAAATAGCTAATCCGATTGAGTGTCAGCCCAACATGCATCAATCTGTAGCAAGTTTCTCTTCTTTTTTTCTCTGTCCTTACTCAATAGTTACTTTTCCATATATTATTGATCAACTATCATAACCCCAATTGCTTCACCACCAGTCTCCCTGTGCTAATGTAAGCAGGGACCGGATATACGTAACTTTACCTCTATTCCCAGATGACACTTTAAAAAAAAGTGAGTTATGGTTTTGCGAGTTATTTTGCTTTATACAATCAAAAGTGAGTTACGGTTTTGCGAGTTATTTTGCTTTATACAATCAAAACACATACTAGTACATTCTTTAAGAAAACTTAACCAGCAGTCTAGTACCCTACGCATTCTCGGAATTGCGGAAAGGTTGCATACATCCGACCCCCCAACCTATCCTCTAAACAAACTAAATTCCTCTTAATAATCCTAACTAATCAACCACATGATACAACTTACAAGATTCAAAATTATAGCAAATGTACAAGATCATACCTTCATTGTCAAATTGGTCTGGGTGATCACCAAGAAGATACCTACTACTAGAACCTGCACTAGCCAACGTATTTTCACACCAACCAAGTGTAAATTTTTTAGTGGAAATGAGTGAAAATGAATTACTACTTTAATTAGTGTGAAATTTATAAGTGAAAGGTAATAATAAAGAATGACTTGACTTGATGTCTTCTTTTACTAATCAGCACTAGATACTAGATATTGACTTACTGACTACACATGTGTTTAGTAGCTTTGTTACAACTTACTACATGTGATTAATGTTGACTTTTGCTTTAAGTAACATAGTAAATATACTCAAGTTGGGATGATTAAAAATTAGAAAATAGGAAGTGATCTTCCACTTCTCAATTCTTTTACTTTGGCGTGGACTTGTGTGCTGGTTTATGAAGTAGCCACAATGACACATTTGTATTCTGGCATTATCAAAAGTCGTAAATAATAGTGCTTCCATCCATTTTAAATAAGTACCTTCAATAATTATAATGATCATACGTCTGTAATGCATTGTATGTTCCATAACGCCATATCGGGGTGCATCTAGCTCTAAAAGTCTGAGCCTTTGAGGTAGCCCTTATTATAATTAGTTATTACACCTCTTCCAGAATATAGGTTAGCCAATGCATCCCAAGCTACTCCATAAATTCGCCACCTACAATATATTCGAACAAAAAACTATTAAAATCAACAAAATTCGACGTCAAAATAATTAAAGATCACTAATGTTAAAACAAAACGCTTGTGCATACCCTCTACTACATCGTTGCTTCGTCCTCGTACAATACCCCCAGCATCTGTTTCTTCCTTCCTCTGGTGACTGTTACCCAGGTAGGACTTCAACACTGATTTTGCTAACATGCCAAAACCAAACAAGGGAGAAAAATGGATCAGTCCAGGCTCATACACGGCCTACGACGACTGCGACAAGCGCCATATAACGAAAGCTCAAGTAAAACAGCCATCAATCATACCTGAAGACAGGTTAATGTACAGGGATTTCACTATAGAAACATTTGCAGGATCTGCAGTCCCGTAGTTGTCCTGTAATATTCAAGAGCACCAAACGAAAAAAAAGGTGAAGAAACTGGACTTTAATTGGGAATCAAGAGTCACCTCACAGGTTACAACAAGCAAATTGAAAAACAAAGTTATGAGCACAACATGTCTGTCTGCAGGACTATAACCCAAAAGTTACGAGATTTCAAAGTACTTCTTCTCTCTTAGCTTGCAGCAAGTTAGTGTGAGACGATCTTATAAAGGACTTGTTGTGTGTTGTGTGGTTGATACAATCAACTTGTGGGGTTCTATTCAATTAGAGGCCAGAAAATAGTCGCGCCCCCGCAAGAGCGGATACGCCTTGCAAAAAAGCGTCCGAATGAATATGAGAAGCATTATACTCACTGCCTCACTGGTCTGGGGACAAAGTATAAAACACAGTACCATTCCTCAACCACTTGAAATAAAAAATAACCAACAGAATCAAAATTACAAGTGAATCTAGAAATATCCTCTAAAACTGATTACTGATAGCATTCAGTAGCTATTACTCCATCCTTTTCATTTGCTAATGTTTGGTTTAAATATATGACAGGAATTTAAACCAAACGTTAACAATTGAAAATACGAGGAGAAGTAGGCATTAGCATATAATCCTTAGTTCCTCACACATTCAATTCCCTGGACTAGAGCCGCAGCATCGGCCATTTCCTGATCCCTTCTTATCTTTAGTCTCTTAGTCACGCAGTCTGTAACAGTGCCACCAACTCCCTGTGATTGTCCTGTGCTACTATGCCCAGGCCGACCTCTCAGGATGAGAAAACAGCACCATCCGAATAAGTACATAGTTTTTACTAAGATGAAGAAGAAATAGAAGTTGGATCACTGCTACCAAGATGATGCACTTTTTACATTCTGGATTATCATCTTCAGCTAAATGCTACCTTCCTCTTCCTAAACAAGAAGCTTGTTCCTCGGTGACATATTTCCTTTAGCCAGTTTACAACACCGGGAGGGGGTGGTGGTAGCGGCTGTCTCAAATACGCATTCCGCGGTGAAGGAAGATGGGAGTCTCCAAAGGTCGTGGAAATCATGTCAACAAGAAGAGGTAATTGCAGGGATATGAAGATGATAAGTGGGAATATGGCAAGTAATGTAACAGGGATGACAATCAACTTCAGGTGATGAGATAATACCATGTGAATGGTAGAACAAAATGAAACCATCATACATGCTGCTGCGAAAGTTAGGGTCACTAATCCCATGATCATCTTTAATGGTAAAGTGACTATGAAATCTTCTTCTAAGTAGGACGCGGTTAGGATCACTGTGAACACCAACACTGAGGTGATGGAAGAGAAGAGCGCCATTGCAGCCGACATTGTGAAGATAATGAAAGCCGGAGTGCCTAAGAAAATGGGGATACCTGTGTCCTGATTGTTCCCTCCTGGTACGGTGAAGGCAGCTGTAAAGACCATGGTCGCAATGAGGGCAGCAACAACTGTACATGACTGTGCAGTGTCCCTCATCCAACGTTCTGCTTCCTTCAGTAATACTTTGTGCTCTGCAATGAACAACTCCCTAGCTGTTTTGCCGTCTGTATTTTGACATTGTAGATCATTTCGCTTTGTCACGGTCTTCACGGACTGCAGGAGCAATTTAATGACGCTATTATTTGATAGGAGCACAATATACACAAACTCTAGCATAGAAATGCATCAACCTTGTACACAGAAAGGTGCAATCATAAACAAACTAAAACCTATTTGTAGCATAAACACCACACACAAGCAGGTGCGTAAACAAAACAACATGCATTATAGTTAGAAACCAATTGATAGCTCACATGCACCACAAACACAAGCAGATGCGTGCACTCATTCACGCGCACTGAAACCTAAATGTAGCGCACACATCTAAATTCATTTCTCGACTGTTCTGTAACTTCAAGTACATAAAAAAAAATCAGTAATTTAAGCTGTGCAGAAAAATTCAAGTGCTTGTACCTTATACCATTGCATTTCTCTCTGCATTTGAGACGCCGCCCCAAATCCAAACAAGCGGCCATAAGCAGGTAACTTGGCTGCATAGTGCAAAATTTTGTTGCTTTTTTTATCCATCAACGATGTCACCCTATCTCTATAGGGACCTCTCAAAATCTTTTCGTGACGAAGTGAGACAGCTAAGTGAAACATAGTCTGACCATCGTCTGCCCGTATGTTCACTAAAGAGGGACATGTTCTTAATATTTTTCTCAAAACTTCAAAGTTCCCACATTTTGCAGCTGTTAGAGCTGCAATTTTCTTTATCTTGATGCAGCGCTTGTACTGCTTTTCGTCTTTGTCCAAAGGATTGCATAGCAGATCCAACATTTCCAGTGCTTGTATGTGCATTAACTTCAAATCTCGGATGGCCCTCACTTTAAGAACTGTCATGTAATATACAATATCTCTGTTAGTACAGAATTATTTTATGGCAAACACTGCTTTCACCATACATTTTAGAAAATTTCACCAGCTTAACTTCTTACCCAACGCTTTTATGAGATTCCAATGCAAGAACAACACTTGATGGCCACGCACAATTTCTGCAATAACATTGAAACAATTTTTTTACAGTGATACTACTGTCATACGACTAAATTATTTTATGTTGCAATTAATCCTCTCAATGAAAAGCGGAATACAGTTTTATAATCTTTCGTTCATTATATTGAAGCCTTTGAAGTATAAAGTAGCATATGATTCATTTTTGAGAATATAAAATTCAGAACAAATATTGTCACCTTTTGCAGAATGTCCTGTGTCATGCAAGAATGACTCATCTTCGTTATTGACTGAAATTACTAAAGGTACAGAAAGCAATGTGACATTAGCTCAGTAAGTTTCATTGGTGCCATGGTGAAATTTATAAGAATAAAAAGCATGAGATGAAGCATTAACTTACATGAATAGATCAGCCGTTCAAATAGTCTAAGATGAATACCAGTAGGGAATGCCTTTGGTCTTTTGGCCAAACAATTGAGAAGCGTAAATGCATCGCCAAATTCAAATAAGGCCAGTGAATCACGTTGTTTTAACGCGTATAATGCTGGTCCTATCCTTGGAAACACAGTAAAAGATAAATTAGTGTGTAAGAACATAGAAAGAGACAGAAAGGTGTCTTCCCAGTTCTTTCATAAACCATAGTATAACTTCTCTTGACTCCCCTTGCAAACTTCATACAAGCATGTTGAGGTGGACAATAGGTGAAGGTAACCTAGACTAAAACTCACATTTCTGAAGGCTAGCGATCAGAAACAAAAAACGTTCATTACTTGGACTACGGGAATTGACCATGTACGAATCCATGTTTTGTCTGTAGCCCTTAGTTTATGAAATTTAAACAGTACGCAAACAGGCAGACCAGAACAAAAAAATTTGGAGAAAGCACTCACCAATGACGTCAGATGAGATAAGAGTAGAAAGGATGAAATAGGCTTGAGCACAGCTGCAGATAGAATCATCCTTGAAATTGGTCAGAGGAAAAAGATACAGTGCAATCTGCTTGAGACCAATAGCTCCAGCATAGTTCACAGCTGGTATGCCATAACGACACAATTGAAGAGTCTCTCGTAGGTCAGATCTCATCTCACCAAGGATTCTTAAAGCAGTAAGGTTTCCACTTGTTACAGCATAGCTCAGAGGAGTCCGTCCATCTTCGTCTCTTGCTTGTAAGTCCTCCTTATTTATAAAGTCCAATATAACCATTAGGACCTTTTTGTCTTCACAAAAGCCAAAGGCAGCATGTAGGAACGTCCCACCTTTCTCTGTGATCTTTGCTGTACGAGAACCAGGGTCATCCCTTAAAATCCTTAGTGCTGTCCCCCAGTCACCAGTAAATGCTGCTACATACAAAAGCCGATACTTGATGTCGATTTCATATAGAGTTGCTTCACCATCGTCGTCGTCCTCCTCTTCCTCCTCATCATCATCTTCAGTGCCCTCGCTGTCCTCATTTGAATTCTCTTCCTCCTCTTCATTAAAATCCTCTTCCCCCTCTTGTACCTCTCCTACAATTAATGATCAGAATAGTCAGATTAACATTACTACTCCATCCCAATATTTGCATACAAAATTAAGAACAGATTAAACCGATAGAAGTGCAAGGTAAACCCTGTTAGCAAGACAAGAAGGCACAGATTAGATTTTAGAGTCTCGATACACAAGTATAGAAGTGGAGTGGAAGTAGAGTGTGACATTTTGACCTGCAAGCTCAACCGAGCTAGGCTCTTACGCCACATATCTTAGGTGTAATTGGAGTATGTCAATTTTGATTACCGCTAATTAAGCGAGATGAAACCCTTACTGACCCAAATGGCCAAATGTTTACTAACCAACATGCCAAAACTAGACCAAGAACTCCTAGCTTCACAACTTAGGCTCGGTATGATCAACTCAGAAAACGACTTTGATTCAGTTTAGGTTCAGTAAATTAAGATCAGGTCTCCTAACATTCAATGAATCTAAACTAGTCATTGATGTTCTTTTGTTTTGGTGGACACACTCCAGGGATCAGCTAATCGTTTTTGGTATTAATTCGCCTAAATTCAGCCAAATCTACAGTACATCCAGAGTTCAGATTATCTCAGGTCAGAACAAATTAGATCACAAAAATGTACTCGAATACAGCGCTTTAGTGAGCTAAATCGCTAACCCCATTGAGTGTCAGCTCAACATGCAGCAATCTGTAGCAAGTTTCTTCATTTTCCTATGCCCTTACTCAAAAATCAAAATCCACTTTCCCATATATAATTGATCAACTATCAGTCTATCATAACCTCAATTGCCCTAAAACCCCTCCATTTTATTACATCAAGAGCGACAATAATATTACACCAGGCTCCCTATGCTAATGTAAGCGGGGGTCGGATATACGCAACTTTACCCCTATTTCTAGATGACTCCTGTTCAAAATCTGCATAGAGAAATGAATCCACCGAAAGCTAGTAGTCACTTTGAAAAATTGTTTACAGTTTTACTAGTCATTTTGCTTTATACAATCAACCCACCTACATTCTGTAAAAAAAAAAAAAAAACTTAACTAGCAGTCCAGTACCGTATGCATTCTTGCATCGGAATTGCGGAAAAGGTTGCATGCATCCGACCCCCCAAATAATAAAACCCTCTTAATAATACTAACTAATCAACCACAAGAAACATGATATAAACTAATAGCAAATGTAGAAGAGTGTAATGGATCATACCTTCATTATCAAATTGGTCAGAGTGATCACCAAGAAGATACCTTCTACTGGAACCTGTACTAGCCAACATATTTTTCACAATTTCACACAATCACGCTAATTACGTGCCAATTATTTCAGTGGAAATGAACTACTACAACTCCAATTAGTGTGAAATTTTATAGATGATAGGTAATACTTAAAGAATGACTTGACTTGAGTTCTTTTCTTAATCAGCACTAGATATTGACTTACTGACGACACATGTGGGATAGTTTATGTTACATGTGATTAATGTTGACTTTCATTTTTAAGGTAATATACTTCAGATTTACCGCATTTTTAAACCGTTTTGCTAGCCTCGGCACTATGTTGGCGCACACATGACCCTCCAGCAATCGTCCATTTCATATGTTATATATACACTCGAATTTTCACGTTCAGTGTCAAGTCTTGAACATTTTAGTTGCCGGTAACATTTTACCATAATGTTTAACGTCACTTCATTGTAACTTATTATTATCGGTTTTGCAATTTCGGACACATGCAAAACAATCTACCCTGCTCGGATTGATTTAGGTTACCTCTGTGTTTGCTTCGCATTGCAGTTGGCATGTCTTGCTTTATTGTTGGCATATCTCCAGAACAATTTAACATGAATGTCGTCTGCGCGGACATGGACAGTACAAACAGCCTCATGAGCATATATTACAACATGTTTGTGTTCTGAGTTTGAGTTACACAATTGTATAGACATCCTATTCAAAGAAGATTCGTTGCAGGTGAGTACAGTGCGCAACAAGATATGTTATCATTATCAAGCTCCAGCGAAAATGAAAGTTGGATCACAGAATTTTTTTTCCCAATCTGGATAATGTTTAGCCAAGTGCCATCTTCTTCTTCCTAAACAAGAAAATCTTACCTTGTCGAAACCTTTCCTTTAACCAGTTCACGAATCCGGGAGGTGGTGGTGGTAACGGCTGCCTCAAATATGAGTTTCCTGGTGAAGGAAGATGGGTGTCTCCAAAGGTTGTGGAAAGCATGTCAACAAGAAGCGGTAATTGCAGGGATATGAAAAAGAGGATTGGGAATATGGCAAGTAATGTAACAGGGACGACAATCAACTTAATGTGGTGAGATAATACCATGTGAATGGTAGCACAAAAGGCAACCATCATACATGCTGCCGCGAAAGTTAGAGTCACTAAACCCATGATCATCTTTAATGGTAAGGAAACTATGAAATCTTCTTGTAGGTAGGATGCCGTGAGGATCACTGTGAACACCAAGACCGAGGTGATGGAAGAAAAGAGTGCCATTGCACCTGACATTGTGAAGACTATAAAAGCCGGAGTGCCTAAGAAAATGGGGATACCTGTGTCTTGATTGTCGCCTCCTGGTACTGTGAAAGCGGCTGTAAAGACCATGGTCGCAATGAGTGCAGCCACAACTGTACATGACTGTGCGGTGTCCCTCATCCAACTTTCTGCTTCCTTCAGTAAATGTTTGTGCTCTTTTATGAACAACTCACTTGCTGTTTTGCCATCTTTGTTTTTCCATCTAAGATCGTTTGGTCTTGTCAAGGTCTTCAGAGACTGCAGGATCAGATTGAGGAAGTTATTATTTGACGCAACAAACACAAACACTTGCGTAAACAGAAGTCAGCCTTGTGCACAGACAGGTCCGATTATAAGAAAACGCACACACATTTCACAAACCAACTACCAATTTCTAGCATCAACAGTTCAGCCACAAGCAGGTTAGACACAACCACCAAACATAGGATTCTAGGAAACCTATCTGTAGTGCGACTGTGTACCTCACACAAGCAGGTACTCAGATACATCAGCAAAACCTAGAAACCTGTTGGTTGGGCAAGCGAGCACATCACACAAAAGCAGGTGTGCAGACACACCACACACACTGAAACCTATTTGAAGCGCTCGCATCCAAATGCATTTCTAACCATTAAGTACCTTATAATAGACGGAAAAAAAAAGAGGAACAAAAGCTGCCCCAGAAAAGCAGGTCTACCTTATACCATTGCATTTCCCGCTGCATTTGAGACGCTGCCCCAAACCCAAACAAGCGACCGTGAGCAGGTAACTTGGCTGCATTGTGCAAAAGTTTATTGCCATTGTTATCCATGAACGCAGTCACCCTATCTCTATAGGGACCTAACTCGTACAGAAGACTCAAAATCTTTTCGTGGCGAAGTGAGGCAGCTAAATGAAACATAGTCTGACCATCATCCGCCCTTAAGTTCACTACAGAGGGACAAGTTCTTAGAATTTTTCTCAAAACTTCAAAGTTCCCACATTTTGCAGCTGTTAGAGCTGCAGTTTTCTTTATCTTGATGCAGCGCTTGAACTGCTTCTCATCTTTGTCCAAAGGATTGCATAGGAGATCCAACATTTCCAAAGCTTGTAAGTGCATTAGCTTCATATCTCGGATGGCCTTCACTTTAAGGACTGTCATGTAAAATCTGATAACACTATTAGTATAGAGCAATACTAGCATTTTTCAAAGGCAAACATGCTTTCACCATTGAAATTTAACAGTACATCACTAGCTCGACTGCATACCCAACGCTTTTATGAGGTTCCTCCGCAGGAACAGCACTTGATGACCACGCACAATTTCTGCAATAACACATTGCTTATATGTCATATGACCAGTAAACAAAGTAATTTATTATATGTTGAAATACAGTTTTATGATTCATGTTTGTGAATATCTTTACGAACTTGACAATTGTGTAAAATGGTATTGATAGCCGTAGTCACCTTTTGCAGAATCCCCAGTGTCATGCAAGAAAGACTCATCTTCGTTATTGACTGAAATCACTGCAGGTAAGAAAAACTATCTAAGTTCAATACCTTTCTCTATTGCCAAAGTAAAATTCTGAAATAGAACAGTAACTTACAAGAATAGATCATCCGTTCAAAAAGTCCAAGATGGGTTCCAGTAGGGAATGCCTTGGGTCTTTTGGCCAAACAATTGAGAAGCGTAAATGAATTCCCGAACTCAAATAGGGCCAGCGAATCACGTTGTTTTAATGCATATAACGCTGGTCCTATCCTTTGGAAAAAAATAATAATAAAAGCCAAATTAGGGTATGATCAAACATTTCCATCAGAACAAGAAGAGACAGAGCTGGGTTTCTACTTCTTTCATACGTCATAGCATAACTCTTTCAACCTCTTTCTATTGCCTCAGTGTATACACTGCATACAAGCTGATTGAGGTGGACAAAGAGGTGAAGGTCTTTGTAAAAAAAAAAACAAAAAACCAAAAAAAGCTGAAGGTATCCAGACTTAAAGTTCTATGAGACCAACACCATCAATTTCAACCGCATAGCTTGAATACGGGAATTTGATCAAGCAGGATTCCTAAGTTTCGACTAATTCCGCTTGCCCCCAGTTTTACAACCTTTATACAGTATGTAAACAAATAAACAAACAAACAATTTAATAAGGTGCACTCACCAATGACATCAGACGAAATGAGAGTGGAAAGGATGAAATAGGCCTGAGCAGAGCTAAAGTTGGAATCATCCCTGAAATTAGTCTGAGAAAAAAGATATAGAGCAATCTGTTTGAGACCCACCGCTCCTGCATAGTTCACAGCCGGTATACCAAAACGGCTTATGTGGAGAGAATGTTGTAGGTCTGGTCTCTTCTCACCAAGAATCCTTAGAGCAGTAAGGTTTCCACTGGTTACAGCATAGCTCAGAGGGGTACGCCCATCGTTATCTGTTGCTTCTAAATCTGTCTTATCTATTAAGCTTACAATGGTCCTTAAGACCCTCTTGTCTTCACAAAATCCTAAGGCAGCATGTAGGAACGTCCCACCGTGCTCTGTGATTTTTGCTTTACGAGATCCAAGGTCGTCCCTTATAATCCTTAATGCTGTCCCCCAGTCACCAGTAAATGCTGCTACATACAAAGGCCGATACTTGGTGTTGGTTTCATATTCAGTTGCTACACCATCCTCATCCTCGTCGTCCTCCTCCTCCTCATCATCATCATTATCATTATCATTATCATCATCATCATCAGTGCCCTCTTCATCCTCCTCATTACGCTCCTCTTCCTCCACTTGTACCTCACCTACATTTGTTGATCAGAATAGTCGGATTAACACTACTCCTCCAGGCTCCATCCCAATGTTTACATACAATGGATAAAGAACATATAGAACTAGATAGATAAAATGTGCAAGGTCAACTGTGTGAGCAAGACAACACGACAGAATTTAGGGAAATGGGATACCCCGTATATGATAAGTGAAAGCGCGGCAAATGGAGGTAGAGTATAATATTTTGAACCACAAGCTCAAGATACCAAGCCAGGCTCTTACACCGCACCTTAGCCCTGATTAGAGTATCGCTAGCTAATCAACAAACAAGAAGAAACTCATTCTAATCCGAAAGGCCAAATGGTCAAGCTAGCAATGCCACGACTAAACCAACTACTCTTAGATTTCAAGCTTCAAAACTTGTTAACCTAAACCGTTTATCCGATTGACTGTCAGCTCAACCAACATCAATCTATCAACTTTCCTCATAATTTTCTCCGTTCCTACTGAAACTAATATAACACAACCCCAGCTTCACTCTTCTATCCCCATCATAAGCACAAACATCCAACTTAAACAGATTAACCTAAAACCCCCAAATTCTATTACAACAAAATTACCCCCTTGCCTCAAAATCTCCCTATGGTGATGTATAGGAAAGTCGGATATACGCAGTCTTACCCTTATGTCGAAAACATAGAGGGCAGTTCCAAAATGCCCCCTGATGAAATATGCTTTAAGAATCGCATCCACCAACTGCCAATTCACACAATCACACCTCACAACATAAGAATTCGGCTTTATTGTACATTTTTACTCAACTGGGTGAAATACAGCACCACCAACCAGCAACCTATCAATTCTGGCATCGGAATTGCGAAAAGGTTGCGTACATCCGACCCCACTACCCTCCTAGGGACCCAACAAAAAACCCTCTTACTGATACTACTCAATCAATCAAATCATATCATACATGATTTAAACTTATAGCATACGCATGCAACCCTTGATCACATATTGAAGAAAACAAATAATTTTTTGAACCCCAAAAAAAAGAAACACTCGAAATTACTGAAATTAAGGTGTGAGTAGAGTTTGATCAATCATACCTTCACATGGTTCTGGGTGATGATCAAGAAGGTGCCTTCTACTAGACCCTTCTGTATTAGCCATTAAATTTCACACTAATTAACTACTTATATGCTAATTACGTTGCTAATTAAGCTTTGATGTTGCTCCTTCAGTTTTAAGTACAGAGTGAACTAAATCTCGTCTTTAATCTGTAACTTATATGTGAATCTACAGTGTCCGATGTTGACAGTCGTCGTTGATAGTAATATATAAAATGACCGGAGTTCATCGTCTCTTCTCCTTTACTAACGACTACATATTGTCGTACTCGCTCACCCGACATGTGGAGTAGTTCACTTTCTTTTTGTTGTATTTATTTATACAAGGGAGAGCAAAATTCAGTCCTCAGTCCGAGACCGATGCTCGGCCCTAAAAAGCCCATAATATCAGATTGTCACGCTAGAATCAACCGATCCATGTTGACTATGGCATCATCATACTTTTTAATTAGTTCTTACTAGTTTTTTTACCCGTGCAAATGCACGGGAATTCTAAATGCTTACTTAAAAATACAACTATATCATGTTACTTTTGAAATACTAAAAAATTCGACCTTGGCAAATTTAAAAATATAAATTTAAATTCATTGAGATAATAATAACACTGATTAGAATTCAAAACAATACGCCCTCCGTCTTTTTTGTTAACGCCTCATACTCAAAATACCCCTATGTTAAGGAGGGTATACACAATAATCAGTTAATCAATGTTTAAAAGAAATTACATAGCAAGTTAGATAAGAATCTTAGCAAAATTTCCATATAATTTTTTTGGAACTTAGATTAACTGATTAGTGTGTTTACCCTCATCAATTAAGTTGCGTTTTGCATATGGGGTTAAAGAAAGACGGATGGAGTATTGGTTTGTGTATTTTTTTTTGTAGACCTCCCCCTACCTCTTCCGACCCGCTTATTTCTGGGTCATGAACAATGTTATCTGACTCCGATCCGTTTTTTACCCGCATTTGTTGGTCAAACCCAAATCGACTCATTACTTGTATTTAAAACTAAATTAGGACAAATTTTAGTCTTATGGTTGATCCTATAGAAAATATTTTTTGAAAGTAGAAAACTAAAATCCAAGCACGACTCGAACTTGTATTTGATCCGACTTGTAGTGAACTGGCCAATAATATTTAACTTGATCCGACCCGTTTAATAGGTCTACTTGTGTGTTGTGTGTGATCTTATTTGTTTTAAAAAGTAAAGTAGAATCTAAAATCTAGAAACCCCCATTCACCTCCTTAACCTCTTACCAACTTATTTGATCTCCTACTCCACCCCTTCACCACCCGTTGACTATTGTACTCGATAAACCTTATAATGCTGTTAGTGCGTTGACTCCCTCCCCGGTCAATTCTTAGGCATTTCCACAATCGGTTGTTAGCTCGTATACACAGGCCTCAACGTAACAAATTTCACCCATGTTACGAACTTTCCTAATTGACAGCCCCACTTCACCCACTTCCTTAACTTAGCTAACACCCTTATGACTCGACAACTTTTTATTCGACATCTAATTGCCCCCAATCAAATGTTTTAGCCAACTCTTAATTTTCGCAAACTTCTTACCTGACTTCCTTAATCAGCAACACCCGTCAACACCCGTCACATCATACTCCCTCCATAAAAGAATATTAGTCGTTAACTTTGTTCGAGAAAGTGATTTGATTGGCTTAAAGTTTTAAATACATACGGGTGAAAATTATAAAAACATATTCATGTGATATGATTTTTCGCTACAAACTAACAATATAATTTTCATAATTTTTGGCCAAATACTTTTTTCGTTAAATTAATGGTCAAATCGTTGTCCCGAAATGGGTAAGAACGACTTATATATACTTTTATGGGGGGATTTAGACCCTATTTAATACGGAGTATGGCTTAATGAAAGTAGTATTCAGATTAGCTCAGAATCATTCAAAGATTTGATCAGATTAGACTCAAATCATAACATAATTGCTCAAATAACGTTCAATGAATTTGGTGCATTATTGATACTAATCCATTAAAATTCAATCAGATTTTCAACAAATTCAGATTAGATCAGTTCAGTTCAGAATCATTCAAATCAGATCAGATTAGATTAGGAGCAATCAAATCAGTTCCGTTCAGATAGAAAAGATGCAACCTATCAAAAGAGGCCTTGGGTGTATCATGTTATTTTTGGTTTATAAAATATATATTCGGCACATCATTTTATTTTTGTTCATAGAAGAGATCATATTATCTATTTTTTGTTATAAAAGATCATATAATATCATATAATAAATATTTAATTTCACTTAAATCTGCTAAGATACCATTGGAATAATACGGAAAGATTTGTAACCAATCAAATGTTAGCTTTTGTTTGAACACGTGTCAGATTTATTTTAACTGTTGTCCATGTCAGCTTTTCATGCACGCAATTATTAAAAGTAATAGATAGATATCAGAGTTACGATCGGCTCCAATGAACGTAAATTCTACTCGCAAAGATAGTATGGGTGTTGAAGTGTTGACCATTTATTATCACAGACGAGTGTTTGTTACTTGTTAATAGTATGAGTAGTGTAAATTAACAAAGTACATCATGTTTCTTTCACTAACCCGTAGATGTTATCTTGATGACCATAATGTGGTGTAGACGTATTGTTTAAGTCAGTCCGATTAGTGTTTGACTTTATTTTAGCTTGACTAAAAGGTTAGGAATCTTAGGGTCATGGACTTATGGTTGTCTAAATGAGTAAATGTATGAGATAAATTTGATCAATTGATCTAATTTTTCTCATTTTCCTTTTCTCGTGGAACTCGTCTAATACAAAAGTATATAATAATATAATATTTATGTTAAACTTTTACTCCACGGTTTACATTTATTTTGGATTTCCGTAAAACTTTGGTGGGAAATCAAATGGGAATTATTAATTTATAATTTTATATCACATTTATTGGGAGCCGCGAAACAATGTGGGTCCCCACACTCTTGGCTATAGAAAAACCAATACGAGTGAAAATATGTGCCGCAGCCTGCGCACTAATGTCTTGTGTCCTGGAGTACCGCTAAATGCGTTGAAGCAAAACAACGACACCTGACTCCATTCTTGAAACGGATGGAGTACGTGATGTTGGTCCTTAGCTATGGACCTTTGTGTTATTTGAACCAAGGACAATAAGAAGACCTTAAGAATAGAAGTAATATCGGGGGCCCATGCCTTCTTATATCTTTGGCCCGTTATGTAATTTGTCATTTTATGCTTCCATCACTAAGACCCTGTGCGATTCAACTTATTCAACAGTGTTTTCAAATCAGATCAGACTTATTCAAGTCAAATTAATTCAAATCAAATTAAATCAGATCAGAATTATCCAAATAACAATAAATGAATCTAGCCTATTTTTAGTTATTAATTCGTCTAATTGCAGTTAATTTATCAATTAATTCAGTTCAAATCAAATCAAATCAAATTTATTCAAATCAAGTCAAATCAGATCAGAAAAATGCATTCCAATCGCACGGGGCCTAACTGGTCTTATATCTTTTCTTTTTTCATCTTTTTTTTCCTCAAAGAGGTAAGATATACAATTGTCTAATTATTCGACTTTCAACGTCCGAAAAAGTTGAGTAAAATTGTCAATAAAGTATAGTAAAGTACTATCATACATAGTACATTCATACATACAACGCGAATACTCCACCATATAATGATTTGAAGATATGTCATTGTAAATTTGTAATCGTCACGAGTTCACAGCTGAGCAAAGCCTAGCACACCTGCCTCACATAATTTATGATCCAGTTCGTTCTCACTCGTTACTTTCTTCAAATTCCAGCTGGTACACGTATAAAACTATAGATTACACGTACTCCGTATAAATTAGCAAAGTCTCCATATATATATGCTTGCCTTAGCTTCCAAACTATTTCACGTAATAGTTGACACGTTCTCACTTCTCACAATATCATCTACTGAATACCATGAAACTTATGTCAAGATAAAACGATTCAATGATAAATTATATTGCTTCTCATATTATACACCGACATAAATTAAGGGGTGAATCCGCCGGTTCCGATCTCTTGGATGCATCTATTTAAAAGATGTGGATATATACAGAAGCACGCATATATCCTAATTTTATAAGGTTAGATTCGTCTTACCAATGACATTTACTACCGTGTGCAAACAGACAAATTTCGAGGGTTTTTTATACTTACAAAATTAAAAAACATTGGGTACTACATACAAATCAGCAAAACACGAGTATATCACGTGAATCAATCATAATAATAATACTCCCTCCATTCATTTCCAAGCTTCATTTTGCTTTTTGCACAAAGTTTTAGGAATGAATTAAAAATTATTAAAAGCAGCTGGAAAATGGACATCCAGCACGCAGGAGGCCTCTCATTGGCTTAAATGTTACTAAAACTGGAAACATGAAGGTTGGTTGTGAATTACTCTAAAAGGAAAACAAGAAGCTTGAAAATGAATGGAGGGAGTAACTAGCTAGCTAGAACTAGAAGGGAGCTGATAGTGTAAGCAAACAATAATTAAAATAAGTTAGTGTCCCAATCATTAGTAGGCATTCTATGGGTGTTGAATATATATATAGAGGCTTTACGCGTAAGATTAAATATAAAACGGCCGAGTTAAGTAGGTAGAACAAGTAGTCGAACGAAAAGAAATTGCATGATCTTAGTGATACCATTTACAATTAATAATCAATATATAAGTGTGATTCGGGTGATAATTTATGTTGTTAATAATCAATCACCAAACTTTTGTCCATCATCGCCATGCATGACATTGTATGCATGCACTTTAATTTGGTCATTGCTACTACGAGTATTATATTTCGGAAAGACGGCAAATAATGTAGTATGAAGTATATGAACCTACTCCATCCATAATTTCATATGGACTATAGTATAAACTACAATGAATGATTAGTTGTAATCAAAGTATAATGGAACCCCACAACCTTATTAATATATAGATGTCCATTAATATATACTTCTACCTTTGATTAAATCATGACATTACGAAATTTGTTAATGTAGGTAGATGTCATCATCTCTATATATACTTCAATTATTCATTCCAATATACTCCGTTTAAATGGTTTTGAGTTAAAATAAAGATTAAACAATAATGCCGCTTTAATTTGTGAAGGACAATAGTCCAATACTACTTGCATGTGGAAATAAACTAATGAAAATGTTTTAATTCGCAATCATTTCGTAAGTCCGTGTAAGTTAATAAGGCTTACAGGTATAAGTTACATTCATCTAAATCACTAAACTAATATTAGTTATTAAAAGTATGTAGTATGTGTATTGTGTTAGATGTTAGAGCTTACAGAATATTCCGTATATGGTTTTGGATCAATCAATTCAATTTCCATATCGAAGTATATAAAAGTTGTGAGACTTCGGTGTGAAACTGTAATTTTAAAAATTATGCTATGCGTACGTAAAAATGTGAGTTAGATCGATTGATAAAGGTTAGTGTGGCTGATTGGTAATGTGTAATAAGCTAACTTTAGACTATCAGTGGAATGCGACTAAAAAATTTAGTGATCAAATGAGATGCCTTTTTGATGCTATGACAAAGATCTGGCAACTTTTGTTATGCGATTATGCTTTGTTGTGAAGTGAAAAACACAATAGATCAAATCATAATAAGTGTAGTAAAATAAAATGTAGATCGTCGAAATTAAAAAATCTTATGAGTATCCTTTTTGCCTCATAATTTATAGTGATCTGCTCCGTAGTTAAAAATGTACAAAAACATATAATAATCATCTGGAACTCAAGTGAACATATATAGCTAAATGCCTAAATCTAATTGAATCATAAGTTGAAATGGAGATGACTTATAAAATAAGTTTCTATATGTGGCTAAATGACACATCTATCCAAGGGCCAAATCAATCACGTCACCGTTTCACCGGTAATAAACAAGCTTTATTATTGTACAAGATTACCTAAAATTTTACAGGCGGCTCATAAAAATTGGAAATAATTACGACATAATCCGTAGATACTCTTGATATATATATTCGCCATGTGAATTTTTTTTACACCTTCTAAAAGGCTCATCAGTTCATTGCTTCATTATTTGTTGATAAAAGAGACAAAATGTTAATGCTTGACTGGTATCTAAGCAATTCTACCAACCCAATCCAAAGAAACTTGAAAGGCAAAAAAAACACGAGGAATTTGCCAAAGAAGGAGCATAATAAGTGAAGTAAAAGGAGGTGATTATTGTGTATTGTTCAAGGAAAGTATCCTCATAAACACTCCACTAGATTTGGCTCAGAAAAGTTAGACTCAATTTGTAGCTCATTTAATGCGTGCTTATAGTTGGTAATTTCCTTTCTGCCTGTGTGTGACAATGCTGCATTTAGTACCGTTTGATAAAGAAATACGAAAATAAAAATGATCAGTCTCTAAACTATTAAGTCAACCTTACCCTCGATATTATAGAGTACGCCAAAAAAGAGATCGCAGGATAGAATAAATCCTTAGTTCTTCTAGGTAGTTATAATGATTATTAAAGTCAAGATGATTAGATAAAAGGATTAAATTAATGGGTGTTAGCCTTTTGTGAACAACAGTACTAATTTCCCCCCAAAAATACTCCTACATTGTAGTTGTACTAGTTCATACCCGTGACAATGTCAATTTGTCACCTGTCCCGCGCTCAGCCTCAAACCTTACGTATTCAATGTACATCAACGGTTAGCGTAGATGACAATTTCATACATATGTTTTCTCTATTGAGTGTAAGCATCATTTTGCCCAATGTGAAAGATATTGTCATGTTTTCTCTTTCTCTAATGATTTAGTACACATTTAGTAAAAAAAATGTTTGGTTGAGTGTAGGAAATGAGATTTTTGATAAAATTTGAATTCCAGTAAAATGGTTAATCAGATAACTTCTAACATTTATTGTATTTTCGAGTTCTCATAGTCTTGCCTACTCACGACTCCACGAGTGACTAGAACTTTTTATACGGAGTACTCCGTATTATGTTTGGTAAGTTTGTTTTGTTGAAAAAATGATACTATGGTGTAAAATTAGGGCATGTTTGAAACTCGAAAAATCAGTCCAACACACCCTATAGTTATTACATAGATGACAAATACCAAGGCATTAGATAACAACTATTCAATATATTATAAACGGGATACCATCAAAGGGTTTAGACATTTAGTTTACGAACTGATATTCTTTTGAAAAATATTGTTTGTAAGAAGTTGAGTTTTATTGATAAACTGAATGTGTGAAATTGTGAATGTATAAACTATATACACACCCTCTGTCCCACCTCAAACGTTTCATGCCCAAAATACCCCCCGTGTTGAGAAGGGTGAACACATTAATCAGTTTATTAAAGTTTCAAAAAAATTATTAGCGAATTAGATTAAAATTTTCTCTAACTTGCCATGCAATTTTTTTGGAACTTTGATTAAACGAGTAGTGTGTACACCATTCGCAATATCTGATCGTTTTTACATGGGGCGTTTGAGCTGGGACGGAGGAAGTATTCACTAGGCTATCTCTAGTAATTAATCTGGCGATGTCTCTATAGAGTCGAGCTCAACACATAAGTTTTGTCAATAAAGGTCATGACAATGACCTAACCACGTAAACTCATGTAAGTTTATGTTACCCCTTGCGTATAAAAAAACAAAATTGCTCAAAAAGGTCTGAACTCCAATGTCGAAAATAAACAAAACATTCTTAAGTTCCCGTTTGATAAGAATGCATTTTACTGATTCGATTTGAAAAAAAAAAGAATTTGGTTTGATGTGAATTTGTTAAAAAATAAACTGCATTATTAGACAAATTAACACAAAAATAGACCAGATTCATTGATAATTATTTAAATAATTTATTCTTGATTTGATTTGATTTGGATGAAACTAGTTTAATTTAATTTAATAATTTCACCGTTGTTAAGCTGATCAAACCGCGCCTAAATACTCCAAATATTAATCAAAACAATGGGAAGAAGAGTAAGAACAATGTAAATAATTACTAGAACAAAAAAAAAATGAGGAAGAATGAAAGACTCATTAAAAGGGAACAAATAAAAAAAAATGAGATTAGAAAATAATGTGGCTATCAGTGGCCTGGGATTCTTCTGGTCTATCGTGCCTGCCAGCTTTATACAGAAGATACAGAGGAAACATACCTTACATTTTTTCACGACCCTTTTTTTTTTTTTTTTTGTTAATTTTCACAGTATTTTTTTCTCTGAACTGTACTTCTTACACAATTCGTCGGTCAGAAAAAATACTTGGAAAAGTGCAATCATTAAAAAAACAAAAAAAAATTCAGGAGCAAACCCAACAAATTTTTTTTAATTAACAAAAAAAGATTAAGGCCATCACTGTCTGTTTGTTTAGTCTATACTGGAAGAAAGAGGCAAGTTATTAGAAAGAGAAAAAAAAAACAAAATAAAAAAACAAAGAGTAGAGAGAGAAAGAGGAGGGGGAGATGATGATGGAGCAATGGAAGCTCCTGTTAATCTGTGTTTTAATGTGTGGTATAAGCTTCATCAATGGTGATACAGATTCAAAAGATGGTCAGCACTGAACTTCTCTTTTTTTTACTGTTTCTTTTTTATTGGTATCTGACATCTGGGTTGTTCTTCTTTTTTTGCTTTTTTATTTCTTGGGTTTTCTGGGATTTATTTTTTGTTTGTTCTTTTTGATCATTTCTGCTGATAATTTCTGCTGACATTGCATATTTCTGCTTTCTGTCATGTGGGTTTTGTGCGAAGATTGGAACTTTGGTGTTTAATTCAAAGTTTTCTGGGATTTTTATGCTTTTTGATTATTTTTGTAGCTAATGTCTGCTGACATTGCAGTTTTTCTGCTTTCTAATATGTTGGTTTTGTGCAAAGATTGGAACTTTGATGTTGGATTCATTTTACTTTGGTGCTATTATAGTATTATGGTGCTGACATTGCATTTCTGAAAGTGTATTGTGTGATGTTTCCATTTTTTGGTGTTGGCCTGATTAGGTGCCCTTTTCTTCATTGCTGAGTAGCCTTCTAAATTAGTCAAGACATGGAGATAATGTTAAGCTTGATTTTTTTTGTGTGGTTGGGGATTGTAAGTTAATATCTTTGCATTTTACGGAATCACAAGGGCAACATTGATGGAGACGGGTTTGGAGACCTGGTCTTGAGTGCCACCCCTTGGCAATTTCAACAATGAGTTAGTTGACATCTGCCTCATTATTACAAGTTGGAGTTGGTGATTCCTTGGTGGTGCTTTTGAATGCAATCGGTATTAGTTGTTTGTGATCTGGTATGTTGGGGTTTCCGGGTTTCTGCAAGAAAACTGGTTTCTTCGGTGAAAGGTTGGTCAAAGAGGATGAGTATTGTTAATCATCATGTATATGAGTATTTCACTGGTTGCTCGAGAAAGAGGCTAAAAATGGGCTGAAATTTTCTTGGATTATTTTTTGGCCAAGCTTGTCTATAAAGGGTTGTCATCATGAAAGGAGTAGTCCACTAGTCCTACATTTGAAGTGGGCATAGATTGTTGTAGTTTCTATCAATCTTATCTATGTCTTAAAGCCTTGACGATTTTGGAACTAAGACCTGTTTTATGAAAAGTTGAAAACCTCGCGGCTTTATTTGCCTTGAAGAAGGGAGAAAACAGTTCCTGCATTTCCATTACTCTTTTCTGCTCAAGCAATCATACAGTTGTGGCGCTATTGCCTGTTGGTTCATGGCACTTGGCTATATTCCTTCATATTTTTGACCAATCTTGCGCTAAGAATCTCCACATGTATATCATGAGTTAGATAAGTTATGCAACTAATAATTGAATGTGGTGCTAGATGTCTAATTCATTGATACTTCTTTAGTTTCGAGATATGGAGATTCTAAGCTAATTGTAGATAGCCATCCCTGGACATGCTTTCCTTAGAGTTTCCTTTGAGCTGGGTTGTTCATCTTGTGGCTTCCACAAATCTAGGGGTTGTTCCAAATACATCAACAACAAGGATTTTCTGTGCATTGCTAGTCCATATGGGTCTGTTGACTTAGTTTTGAATTATACATACATATTGGGATCTTGAATCAGTGTGGCTTGACTGACAATTTCTGAATGTATCCACATGTAGCGTCATAGAATAGTAAATGCAATAGTAAGAGACTTGTGCCCAGCCTTTTGTGATATGACATATTCTTCACGTGTCTACCTACAGCTACTGCTCTCAATACCATGTACACCAGCATGAATTCTCCTTCACAGCTCACTGGATGGACTGCATCTGGCGGTGATCCCTGCGGTCAGTCCTGGAAAGGAATTACTTGCTCAGGCTCAAGAGTTACACAGATGTAAAGCATAAATGTTCTGTAGTGTGTTTGCTTTTCAGTTCTGTGGTCGGGGGCCTTCTATGAATGATCTGAAGTCCTCATTCTTGCCTCCTTCAATCTTGTTGCAGAAAAATTCCAAGTCTTGGACTAACAGGATCAATAGGATTTACGCTTCAAAACATGGATGCCCTGACTGACTTGTAATACTCTTAACTGTCAACAGCTCGATTCTCACAACTTCTTTGTTGTCATTTGTTGGGAATTTCTCATGTGTGTAAAATTGTTCCACATTGGCAAACAAGAGAAGTGGGAGGTGTTTAAAGTGTGGTAAATTCCCAACATCATTCTTCTGGATAAATATGTGCTAATGAGTCTGTGCTAATGTTTGCAGTGACATAAGCCACAATAATTTTGGAGGCCAAGTGCCTTATAACCTTCCCACAAATGTGTTGCGACTGTATGTTCTCTTGCATTAGCTTGTACATTTCAGTTATCTTCCTAATCCTTGTCTACTTTTACTACTAGTTGATCTAGCTTTCTTATAATTGTTAATTTCTTGAGTTCAATTAACTTTGGGTATTATTTGTTGTGCAGAAACCTGGCTAGTTGTAATTTCAATGGACCAGTACCTTATTCAATTACTACTATGAAATCCTTAGAGCAGCTGTAAGTTACTTGCTTTTGATTAAGCCTTCTTCTATAGCTTCTCCAAGAAATAATACTAAGGCTTGTTTTGTTGCTCGAGAGTAGAGACCTCAGCCAGAATCAATTCAACGGACAACTGAATGTCGATTTTTCACAGCTTTCTTCATTATCATCAATGTGAGATCTCTTCCCATATTTTACAAATCTTGTGGCTTCATTTATTTTCATCCTACTAGAATTCTGATGCTGCTGATTATAATTTTATCTTTTCAAGCTACTTAAAAGTAAATCATTGCATTACAATCTGAGATCTGCCTAGGTCGTGTGACTTTCCTACTGTTTCTCACGTGGTGAATGAAATAAAGTCTAGTATTTTGCCAGACTTTCAGGCATTTCTTTTGCATACAAGTATACCAATAATTTTGGTGGTCTATCTCTATAAAAATGAGTTGACAATAACTCACTGAGAGTTAATTTTTCAGGGATGTCTCTGACAACGCTCTTACAGGCAACCTCCCAGCATCCATGAGTTCATTGACCAGTTTGACTTCTTTGTTAGTGCTCTCTCCATATCACACCTTCCCTTTTGTCTCTATACGACGATATGCTGGATTATAAGTCATTTTTTGATTAAATGCTAATGTCATGCAGGAAAGTGCAGAACAACCAGTTCACAGGCCCAATTGATGTCCTTGCTGACCTACCTCTTCAGACTTTGTTAGTATACTTTTGTTTATAATCGCTAAGCAGAAACTGCACTTGCCTATAAGCGATTTTGTAACAATTTATCTCTCTTTGGCAGGAATGTTGCAAATAACCATTTCACTGGATGGATTCCGCAGCAGTTACAAAACATAAATCTGCAGTATGCATTGCTGGACACTCTATCTCCTTGGATTTTCTATTCATACTATGTGTTCTGGGAATTTTTTTAGTCCTTAGGGTTTATGCTGCATTTTTTATCCTTCACAGGAAGGGTGGAAACTCATGGAGCTCAGGTCCTGCACCTCCAGCTCCTCCTGGCTCACCCAGCCACAAAAAACCTGAGAGCCACAAAAAGCCATCAAAAAGTTCTGACTCCGGTAAATCTGGTATTGGTGCTGGTGCCATTATCGGAATAATTGTGGCTATTCTTGCGGTTATAGCTATAGTGGGTTTTGTCATATTTAAGAGAAGATTACGGAGGCCAACCCCTGATGTAGAGAAGGTTGACATTAAGAAACCATTTGTCCCTGTTGCTTCAAATGATGTGCACGGTAATTCTGCTTCCTTGTGTTCTTGTTGTTGCTCTCAGTGCGGATTCCATACTGTGTTGTTTGTGTAACTTCTCACATTAGATAACTATCTGTGTGCCATCATGTCTAGAATCAGAAAATTAACACCTCTGGCTCGCAATTTGCGCATGCTTCAGAAGATAAACTGGGAATTCACTTTATCATGAACTCATAACTAACAATTTTGATGATTTGATCTATAAGATCTTATTTGCCACATGTTAGTTTGCTTCTATTCCGCTGCCTCTGTGATAGGCCATTAAAGTTTAGTGTATATGTCAAATGAGATGTACTTTCTTAATGGATCTTACTTGATGCTGTTTTCCAACGGAACTTCTGCTGGGCCCCTGTAGGTTTGTTGTTGAAGTTTGGGAAGTTATTTTTTCTGTATTATTTTTCCCATTTATGTGCTAATATATTTACGTGAATATTCCACTTTTATGTGCTGCACTTTATTCAATAATAGTGTCCTGTAGAATCTGTAACCATTATAGAAGTTCCTGGTGTACACCATACGATGCCCGTCTGTATATGAGTTTCAGATCCTGCTTCATTTCTTCAAGCTTTCTCGAATTGCTATAGACCAATCATTGAACCACTATTCAAAAGGACAAAGCACAGCATTAGAGACAGCTTGCTGGACACACAATTCGGACTACCTAAAACTAAGCCTTATCTGATAAGTCAGTGGTTGCAATTCTTGAGTGTGATTCTTCACTATGCATTGGCATAACTGCATAAGAGTACTGTAGACTTTAGTGTAAACAGTTTGTGAAGGACCATCATCAATGTAGGTTATATTCCCATAAATGTTGCTTTCAGTTACTAGTTTGCTTTGTTTGCTTTCAGTTCTCCATTTCCTGTTGGCTCAAGCCTGAATGATTCAAAATGATTTAGTTGGTAATATCAAGCCTGGTTTTGCAGAATTGAAGTCCGTGCATTCCTCATCCTCAATCAACACAACCACACTTGATCCAGTTGCCACACTAAATCTTAAACCACCACCACTGGATCGCCACAAATCGTTTGATGATGAGGACTTCTCCAACGAGCCTATTGTTACCAAGGTGCCTACCCCAGTGCCTGACAATGTTAAATCATATTCCATAGCAGATTTGCAGATGGCTACTGGCAGTTTCAGTGCCGATAATCTTGTTGGAGAAGGGTCTATTGGACGTGTTTATCGTGCTGAATTTGATGATGGAAAGGTATATATCTTCCTTTTGCATTCATTTTACCTAGTCATATGATCATATCTTGATTTTATAATTTTGTGAACTGATTTATAGTTAAATTTTCCTTAAGATGGATAGAATCCCTCTCAGACATTAGGCAAGAACAAAGTTAAAGGGGCAGATAAAACACAGTTTTGTTTTGTTTTGCTAAAGCGTTTTTGGCTGTATGTGATTTGGACCACCTGCAAGTTCGATATCTGACAATTTTTCTCACATACAGCAAAAACAAGCTTGTATAGATTTGTGACCGTAAGAAAAAAGTTTGTGAGGAAATTCTTGTCAGGTTAAGGCCTGGATGTGAATCAAGTTTTCATTATCTGATATTTGTCTTTCTGACAGGAACTGGCTGTGAAAAAGATTGATTCGTCTGTCCTCGCTAACCACTCGAAAGATTTCACGGAGGTTGTTGCCGGTATCTCCCAACTACATCATCCAAATGTGACTGAGCTTATTGGTTATTGCTCAGAACATGGACAACACTTGCTAATTTACGAATTCCACCTGAATGGCTCCTTGCATGAGTTCTTACATCTTGAAGATGAATACAGTAAACCGTTGACCTGGAATGCTCGTGTCAAAATTGCTTTGGGGAGTGCACGTGCTCTTGAGTAAGTCCAGATGAGATTCTTATTATCATACTCTGTATTATAGAAGGCTAAAAGATCCCTAAGCTTCTGGCGCTGTTGTTAGGTGCTAACAATCCATGTTCTGTTTGATCAAGCAGTTGCAAATTGCAATGACCATCTGCTCAATATGTGTCCAGTTGACCAAAATGGTTCTGGTCATAGATTGGATGTAGAAACTATATTTGCTAAACTCAAGTCTATCTGGTCCTAGGTTCTTCATTGAGATAAAGTATCAATCTTCGTGTGTGAAATGTTGTATGTGTAAGTTGCCTGTTCGTTGTTCACTATTTTAAGCACGTTACTCATTATGTCCTTCCTGCCTATCATTACCAGGTATCTACATGAAATTTGCTCACCCTCTGTAGTTCATCAAAATTTCAAGTCAGAGAATATATTACTTGATGGAGAGCTTAATCCGCACCTTTCCGATTGTGGCCTTGCCAGTATCCTTCCAGATGCAAATCAGGTAAGTCTATGCTTGAAAAAAAAAAACTATTTTTGATGAACGGTTCTGTTTGCGTAGATGCTTCTCAGTCATATTACTCAAATTTCTAGTTCTTTCAATCAACACAATTTTCAAGTCTTCTGTGTCGATTTTTAAATTATTTGATACCAATGTTGACATAATTATTGTGGTTGGTCTACTTCATGATACACTCAAAGTCAAGAGTAAGTGAGCTTCCCTACTACAAAGAACAAACTGAAGATTCATCGAGCCAACAATTATACTTTTATAAAGAATTTCCCAGAATTCTTGATGCCTTAGATTATCAAGGCATCAGAAGTTTATAACATTACGTTAAGGGCTGGCGTGCCTATTTTCCATGCGAAGCACTGACTATATATCATAAAAAGAAGACGAGAGAAATTTAGAATGGCTAGAAAGAAACATGCCCTTTCAATTGCCTGTTCTGTTTTCTCCATGACTATGTTGAAAACATAGACAGGCTGTTTCTTGACGATCCATAATGAAAATTGTATCGAGAATCGCACTGTCTACTTCACAAGTTAAAGAAGTGTAGACGGTTTTGTGAGCCATTTTGCTTAAAGTGAATCCTTTATTACTGTTCTCCATAATTAATTCTTGTCTCACTCTCACACATCCTTGTTACTTGCAACAACTGTGCATGATAATACAATGATGGACTCATCGTCCTTTTGGTGTGCTTGGATTTCTATGCAGACAATGAACCAAAACGCTTGTGCGCCTGAAGTTGCTGATTCTGGTCAGTATACTCTAAAAAGTGATGTGTACAGTTTTGGCGTGGTAATGCTAGAGCTTCTCACTGGACGGAAACCTTTCGATAGGTAAGTTCTTTTCACAAAAGTCAATTACAGTTTTAGTAATCCATGAATTATTTTCCAGCGATAATGTTGGAATTTGTAATGTATTCAGCTCAAGGACGAGGGCCGAACAATCTTTAATTCGATGGGCAACACCTCAGCTCCATGACATAGACGCTTTGACTAAAATGGTTGATCCTGCTTTGGAAGGCCTCTACCCTGTGAAGTCTTTGTCTCGCTTTGCCGATGTCATTGCTCTCTGCGTTCAGGTACTACTTGCGGCTTGTTGATATTTTTTTCTTTCCACTGAATGGTTGGCAAATTACATTGGTACCCTGACTTGTATAGTAGATAAGCAAGCTGGTACAAGTGTAACGGAGGGATTGCTCCGTTTGATGCATGTGTGAATTTTGTTACACTATGAAACTTGAGAGTAAAATTTCGAGACTGATGTCACACTGAAACCCGTAACCAGGCTTTCTCCAAAAAAATTCGAATTTGTTGCAGGATTGAATTTGAAACTCAGCTGTCTAGTCGTCTAGTTTTCCCTGAACACCATTGCCATTAATTTCCACATTCAAATTTGGTTACTTTCATAGTGTACTAAGTTCTTTGTCTTTGTATGAACAGCCTGAACCAGAATTCCGACCACCTATGTCAGAGGTGGTGCAAGCTCTCGTCCGTTTGGTTCAACGAGCAAACATGAGCAAGAGAACAGTCGGAAATGCTGCTCGACCCACTGAAAGCTCAGAAAACGATAGTGTCAATTGAATGATTGTATAATAATTTTTGTCTTTGATCAACTGCTTTGCCGTGCAAAGTTATTTATTTCTTCTTTCGCCCTTTCCACCTCCACAACCCCGATATCTTTCTCCTTCACAAAAAGCTGAGCAAGCTCGAAGCTCCCCCTCCACCCCGCCCCGCCCCGCCCCCATGTTCTTTCCCATTTGTTTTCCCCTTGTAACATCACCTCTATTGTATAATATATAACGCATTGAAGGTGTGAAAAAGGGTTTATACACCTTGATGAACGACAAATGCACCCTTCTCGTGACTGTTCATGTTAGCCGACCAATCTCAAATGGCGAAATGGAGCATTAGGCAGCAAACATCGAAAAAGAAAAGGCCAAAAAGCTTAAAAGATCACTCAAAAGGAATGTCTAGAGCAGTGTAGCTTCACCAATAATTTGATATGGAGTTGCAGGCGATTGAGGATCTTTCAATGAATTACTCCATACAATTAGTCCTAATAAGTCCTATTTTATTACACTGCATACTTACCCCGATTCAACGAGATTTTCCTATTTTTATTTGCAGTTTTGAGTTGGCTTGTTAGAGACTATTTCTAGACCAAATGAAACCCCTGTTTGCCTTAAAATCAAGTAGACTCGGTAGATTATAATGCAGAATGAAATATTTATTACTTTTTGCAGCAAATGAACGATTCTTTTGGTTTAAAAATAGCCCCTAACACTGCACCTCAAAACTGAAAACGGAAACAGAAAAATCTCCTTGAATCGGAGGGAGTATGAAAAACGAATACTATAAACTGAAAGTCGAAAACCCGGCCGGCCAGCTCGTAGTTGTTCTGCTCTTCCAGCAGAGCGGGTCCGTGGATTAAAACCCGAAAACGATACCGAACGGGCCTTTACAAGAACAGCACTGACTCAGAGTCAGACACACATTTGAAGTGAAACATATGAAAGCAAAAATGGCGGGCGAAGAGAAGAACAAATTAACAGAGTTTCTAAAATCAGGAATTTACAAATTCCCAAATTCAAACACAACAACAACAACAACAACAACATTCATAGACCCAGTTCGAATCCTCAACAACAATTACACTCAATTTAGGGTTTCTCCTTCTTCTTATTACTCCCGATTTTTCAATCCCAAATCTTCCATTCACAAACAACAGGAACAAATTGGGGAAACTTCAAATTCAAACTCAAATTCTGGGTTACTTGAGAAAACTTCAAAGAGAAAGAGAAATCAGAAGAAAACTAGTAAGATTAAGCATAAGAAGCAGTGTTATGGTCTTAATGAGAAGGAATTACTTGCTGATCAACGTCATCAGGTATAAATTTTGTTAATTTAACTTCTAATTTAGAGTTTTTGATGTTTAATTTTTGTTGTAATTGATTAAAGTTGCAATCTTTTTCAATAAGTTTTCTGGGTTTGTTTTTCTGTTTAGAGGTGATTAATTTGGGGCTTTATTTTTTGGTAATATTTGTGGGTTGTTATTCTTGTATTGTGATTTGTGAAGTGTTGGTCGGAAGGTGCGTTTCTCGAGGCAATTCTCATTATGTTTCGAACATAGGAGTAAGGTTTGCGTACATTCGGCCCTCCTTGCCTCACCATAGGGAGGGGATTGTAATTTTGGCTGTTATTAGTTGTTTAAAAGGAGATGAGAGGGGAAATGTTATTTTGTTAACTTATTATAATTAGTTTTGGGTTGTTTTTTTCGAAAGGAGATCCGGCCGTTGCTAGTGAAGGCTCATGAGGAGTTATTAGGAGCTAAGGAGCTGTTGGATGTGGTGTGTGAGCTTAACTGTGAACCTGAGGGGTGGGAACGTTGTGTGGAATCGACTTCTAGGGGAATGAAAGAAGAAATATCGTTTGTTGAGCTTGGAAAAGTTTGGCAAGCTCCATTTTATGAAATTGCTCTTCGTCTGGACCGAGCTTGCAAGGAGAATGAAGATAATGGAGGTTAGCTCATTTTGATTTTATGGGTTCAGTTGATGTTGTTTTGGTTGGTTTACTTGCTTGTGTAATGGGTGTTGTCGCGTTTGAGTTCTGTTGTCTTATCATTTTAACCGTTATTATGCTTTACAATTGCTTTTGGGATTTGGCTGATGCATGTCATGTCATAGTTCTTAATTTCTGATCAACTGATGTTGTAATTGTTTGACGTTCACAATGTGCTTAAAAGTTGCTAAGCATACGTTACTGCACCTTCCATCTTGAACTGTAAAAGTGGTTCTTTGTCATGGTTTAATTGAGCTGTAAGAAACATACATACATAGCCCGCGTGTGAGCCCGGCCTCAAACTAGTATATATTGTAAAGTTGTTAGCTCAACAGTTTATCAGTTACAAGTTTGAAAAATCTTACAGAATTTGTAACATTCACGGTATGATTTTAGTATTCATGTGTGTTGACATGCTTTTTTATTTCGCCCTGTTTTTTCATTTAGTTGTGTACTTCCCCTGCATGTAAATGGTCAGAGATCAGTGTTAGTGTCTTGTAGACTTGACACTGCTGGTCTTCAAGCTTCCAATGAGCTAAAATTTCCATCAATTTTATGGTCTGCAGACTGTCCGACTGATCAACATGAGGATCAAAGAGTACTCTCATTGTTCACTAACTGGGTCTTCAACGAGGCTAATGCTGATGTGGTAGCTGATTTTATGACCAGTAAATACATTTTACCAAAAGGGAGCTGTTTCTACATGGTAAGCTATCTATCTCTGCTTAGATATGTCTTCCATATTTTGATATGATACCATACGTATGTTATTGGTTTGTCATCTCATGGGCCACCATGCTTAAGCCTTTTGTTCATTGGTAGGTTGCTTACTCATACTTTTCTTTCTCTTTTTAACATGTCAAAGTCTGATCTGGAACGGATACACAACTTGATTCCTGGTATGGGCATGAGGAGATTTCTTCACTGCATAAAGCTTCATCATACATGTAGCTTACAATTGAAGTGTCTTTTGATTGTGGGGGTGCATCCTCATGTTGGTGTTTGAGCAGGGCTCATGTGCCTTTCCATATGCTGCCACATGTCCTATTTCTTCTTCCCTCTTCATCTTGTCGTATCCATCTCTTCTCCCTAAAATGTCACCCTACTCCTAATTCAACTAACAACCGAGATGTCTTCTCTTTTATCTACTTTAGCACGTAAATCATCAGCTTAATAAATGTTATGTGGGATATCCTTGCTTGGGATGTGTTGTTTCTGTGCTGTGTCTTCTTCTTTTACACCATCCTTAGCTAGGGTTATGCTGTAAGAAGAGCGGTGACATCGGATCTGAAACTAAAATATTTTAGGTATTCAAATTGCAAGCTACTCAATTAGGTTTTCTTGGTGCTTGGATTGATTGAAGACATTATATTGACAAGAATGGAGGAAAATATATTGAGATCCTCTAGAGCTGGAAGACAACTCTTCCACGTAGAGTTTTCTTGAAACGACAAGAAAAGTTTGGACTTGAAAAACAATGGTTTTCTTTATTACCATCTACATTAAACCTTACCAACTTTATTAAAAATCAACTTTAGAGTGTATGGAATGAAGTGTGATATCAGACTCGAGTGTGCAGTGAGGAAGAGGAAGAGAAGACATAAACAGGAGAAAAACAAATGGACAGAGGGAGGCAGGACCTCTGTGAATGAGACCCCATCAGGAGAGGATCCGCTCCCCTTAACCTTAGAAATGTTGTCTTAGGCACCAGCTCTGAACTTTCTGCCATCATGATCTGCGAGCTTGTTATAGGAGTTGAAAATAGGTTTCATGCTTTAGCTATCCTCTTTATGCTTTTTAATGCTTTTGTGTTCTCGTATATATACAGATCTGTTTTTTCAGAGTATAGTATGTATATTGTCTGCCTGTGTGTGTTGACATTTTGATCTTGCCTCCATTTTCTTTCTTAATGGTCGTCATTGCAGCTAATGCGGATCATGGATTTAATTTTATTGTACTTGATCCCCCATGGGAAAACAGAAGTGCCTCTCAGAAGTCAGCGTACGTGTGTTTTCTTTCCTTGAACATGGTTTTTGTTATTCCTCTTTGTCCCCTGTTGGAGAAATGCCGTGAAGAGATGTGGTTTCCTGTATCAGTAATTTGTCATGGCGATCAATAATTTGAAAGCTAATTTTTGAGAATCCCTATAGTACTATACTGCCTCGCGAATCTTATCAGTAATCAATGTGATGTTATCTCAGCCAAAGATATGAAGCCATGCACTGCGGAAAAATTGGAAAGCTCTAGTGTTCTGATGTTATACTTCTAATTTATTTAGAGTTTATTCCCGAAATTACAACTACATAGTACGGAGTATATCTTAATTTAATGCTTATCAGCTACTTGGTGATTGTAGGTACCCTACTTTACCAAACCGGTACTTCTTATCCGTTCCTATCAGGCAACTTACCCGTAGAGGCGGAGCCCTTGTAGCCTTGTGGGTAACAAACAGAGAGAAATTGCGGAAGTTTGTTGAGAATGAACTATTTCCAGCTTGGGGAGTTACATATAGTGCTACATTATACTGGTTGAAGGTATATGCTCTGATTATCCACATGGCATTCCATCCCCTTAAAATACTTCTTTGTTCTGAATTGCTTACACTATGATGTTCCCATAATAGGTCAGGCAGTATATACGTCTGATATTAAATGTTTGATGTTCTATATTCTATTTGACGTTTGAATTGCAGGTTAAAGCTGATGGTTCATTGTTATGTGATTTGGACCTCTTTCATCACAGACCATATGAGTGCCTTCTCCTTGGCTACAGTGGCAAAGAAGTACTTTTTCTTTCTATCATTCATTGTTGATGCTTGATCTATTTTCCACTTTTGGCCTGTTCTGAGGGAATTCTTTACAGGATATTGATTCTGAGACGCCAACAAAGGTTTTGAAAGGCGATCAAGTGATGATTACTGTTCCAGGCGACTACTCAAGAAAGCCGGCAGTGGGAGGTATACTGATCTTTTAACTCTTTGCAAGTGAGTGTTTCATTACCAAAAAAAAAAGTGACAGCGTTTAGATCCATCAAACATTTGACGCCTTTCATTCTTCCAATCTTAGTGTATATATATATTTGATTTATTGTCCATCATCACATTCATCAGACAATGAAAATGAAACCAAAAAAAAAACCAAAAAAAGTTTCATCATATTGGTCATGCTTTTTATGCATCATTTCCTGGATTCATAGACAATAGTTGACTAATTTTTTTTTTTTCTTTTTCCTGTGTAAGATTTGCTGCTGGAGTATGTTCCTGGACCAAAGCCTGCCCGATGCATTGAGCTCTTCGCTAGAGAAATATTGGCTGGATGGACATCTTGGGGCAATGAACCCCTTCACTTTCAAGAAATAAGATATTTCTCTCAACAAACTGGAAAATGTACGTAGTAAACATATCACGAATCTTTTCAGGAAGCATTCACATCCACTGTTAAGTCAGACTTTGAATAGCATCACAGGCGTTCACAGCAAGGCTTTCGATTAGACCAGATCCCTTCTTGATCAGATCTCTGGAAGGTGGCACGGTATCTGTATCGACATCTACTGTCTCCACAAGATTGGAATTCCTCTCTGACTCGAGCCAGACCACATAGAAGCAGAGGGATTGCAATGCTCCATCAGGCTGTTTGAACAAGGCAGTGATGTACTGACGTGATGGCTTTCTATCAAAGTCAGAGCCACCGTCCAAGTATCAAGAATCAACATCTGAAGAAAAGATTAACTAGTTTTCACCATTTTCTCAAACTTCCATGTATATGAAAATAGATACACTCATACTAAGCTAGCATATGTTATGCTCAGACTGTGAAGCATAGCGTTGACGCAATGTGGTCACTCTGGTAAGGTGGTAACAGTTATGTTTGCGTATAGTGAATGGAGTAAACCAACTCCTGTTCCAACTCATGGATAATACATTGATATGAAGCAATTAAGTATTCTATTTTCGACTTCAGCAACTTATATCTCAGGTTCAATACAACCGCCATGATTCCACAACTTCCAAACATCTTTCAACAATCAATCTCCTGTGCATAATTTCTTCATCATTGCAGATATACCCAAAAATACTCACTTTTAGCCTAAAAAGTGAACTCGATTAGAGTATAAAACTGTACATTTTCCCGGATACTGAACTGTCATATTGGACATCAGATCACATTGTGAAGAACTACAATTATTTTACGACTTCTGTCCTACTAAACAAGTTCTGGCATTCAGTACCAGACCCAGATTTCACATGAATGGTTATCTTGTGCCAGATCAGAGATTTCTTGAAGATCTTGCATTGATTAACCTAGTTAGCCATGAAACAGAGCAAATTGCTGCTGTAAAGTATATACATCACGCTTCGCCAGGTTACCGTCTGAGCTGCAAGTCTTTATCAGTTATAGACCATGTACTTGGGGGTTGCACTGAACTTCTGGTACCCTTTGATGATTTTGTTGACTGCCTCTAGGAAATCCTTCTCTGTAACAGTCTTCCTCCGAGCTCGAATTGCATACATACCAGCTTCAGTACACACACTCCTTATATCAGCACCTGTGTAAGAGTAGTTACGCCAAAAATTAGCAGAATTCCTTAATAATTCAATGCAATCTAAACCCACTTTCACCAAGAACCCTGATCATTTTTTCTCTGTTTTTCAGTATGTAAATATCCAAGTATTCATGTTTGTATTGGAGCAAGAAACAGGAATGGTGTTGAGAAAGGACAAGGGTAATCTGACCTGTGCAGTTGGGACAAAGGCGAGCCAAGAGTTCAAACCGAATATCTCTGTCACAGTTCATTGTCCCTGCATGGATTTTGAAAATCTCTGTCCTCCCCTCCAGATCAGGCAGGCCAAACTCCACTTTCCGGTCCAAACGCCCAGGACGCAAGAGGGCAGGGTCAAGTGTATCAGGTCTGCAATGAACCAGCAGAAGCATGATCCTTTTAGGCTTTTACCTTGAGCTTAAAACCATGACTAATGGCTGAATGCTATATTGTTACAAGCATATCTTACCTGTTTGTGGCCATGAGAACCTTAACGTTGCCACGAGCGTCAAAACCATCAAGCTGATTCACAATTTCAAGCATAGTGCGCTGTACCTCATTGTCTCCACCCTTACCATCATCAAAACGGGCACCTCCTATGGCATCAACTTCATCAAAGAACAGGATACATGCCTTTTTGGACTTTGCCATCTGTAAACATAATGTATTTAACGATATTGTTGTAAAAGAAAAAGAATGCACTGAGAGTACCACAGCCATACAAAATGACATTACCTGAAAGATTTCACGAACCATTCGAGCCCCTTCACCAATATACTTCCTGACAAGCTCACTTCCAATAACACGGATGAAGCACGCATCTGTCCTATTAGCGACAGCTCTGGCTACAAGTGTTTTCCCTGTACCAGGAGGACCATAGCACAGCACACCCTTAGGAGGGTCAATCCCTAGCTTTACAAATTTCTCTGGGTGAAGCATGGGTAGTTCAACAACCTACAGCAGTAAAATAACGATAAGATTACTATAAAAAGCCACACACTATTATAATCTACTCGTTATTGGGAAACTCGATTTATTCAAATATAATGGCATATGACAAGTTTATGGGAAAAAAAAGACTCACTTCTCGCATTTTCTGAATCTGTTCTTTGCACCCACCAACATCATTATATGTCACGTCTGGTTTTTCCTCAACTATCATCATGGTCACAGTGGGATCAATTCTTGGCGGTAGGGGCATCTCTATCTTGTATGTGAATCTATTAATCCTGTTAGTATCAAAACATACATATATGAAACGGCAATAAGGGATGTTGCATATGATGTAAATACACAGGAAGACAGGAATTCAGCTAATAGCTACCACGTACAAGCGGTCGCATTAATGGTTCCTTCAGTACAAGCATAGGGACTGTATTATCTCAAGTTCTGAAACTCAGCTAGTAGTTACTAAGTACCAGTTGATTTTCACATAACAAGAGGGGAATCTTGATCTGGTAATTAATCTGTGAGGAATGTAAACAGTGAAAAGCCCGAGAGAGACGAACATGAAGTGAGAATTATTTCAGGTTTGGCAAGAAGGATAATCCACAATGACAATAGAGTTATAGAGGGTGGGGGGAAATGAGTAGTGGTAAATAATCAGCCTATTTAATTTACAATTACAAACACAAGCAAAGGAGGACATAGAAAATTGGCATCAATAAACTTGATTAAACTTGAAATTAACATATACTGTATTCTATTAGTAAAAATTGGACAGTGTAAAACTCTCCCAGAGCATACCTAAGGTTTGTGGTATGAGTGGCTAGCTAATTACACAAGTACATGATGGCTAATTTTCATAGTTGAGCAGTAGAAAAGAATGGTGCAAGTGACCTACCCGACACGCATGCCTTCTTCAATATCAGTGGGAGAAACTCTATCACCTAGGCCAACTACGACCTGCAATTGTTGAGCACACAAGTTAGACAGAAGTTTTAGTCCCACGCACATAGATCACGTTGAGCATATTTACATGGACATGCTGAAACTAAATAATACAGAGCCTCAACTTCTAAAAGAAATGTTCAGCTTTCAAGTAAAACTAATTTGTGGTACTCTAAACCTCAGATATGCAAGCTTTCTCAATGTTCACAATTCAAAAACAGAAGACCTGCTCCCAACTCCTTACCTTTTGAGCATAACTACTAAATTCATAAGTGCGATCTAAGGGGGTAAGGAGGACATGTTTCTCTACACATGATACATCCAGCATTGAAGAAGATAAGTAGGAAAAGGAAGAAAAATGTGTGCACTTATATAGAAAAGGGAAAAAGTGGCTTAAAAACCTGTACACCATTGTTATACTTGATCATATATTTGGCATCTTCTGTGTGTGGATTGATTATTTGGGTGCACCTTGCAACCTGCAGTAATCCCCCAAAGTGTTGAGAATTCTAGGAAAACATAAAATGAGAACTACAGAATAGGATCACATAAACAAACATGACACACCGTAAGAGATTTTTCTCTTAAGAGCATTAAGATATCAGCCCGAAGATTCCATTGGCTAGAAAATGCTAATCCAGTATCAGATTCTTTGGTTCCTGTTGTGTTGATGTTAGAAAAAAGAAGCGGAAATTAAAGGAATGAAAGAATACAATGATGAGCATGTCACTGTATTCCTCTACAAAATGAACATACTTGAGTTTAGACATTTCAACCCTTGTGATACTGATATGCATATGATGCAAGTCTTTTGAGCAAAGCAGGACACAAATCAAATTTCAGGCATGAAGTTGGTTATCGAAGATCATTCAACAATTTGCTCTCCGACACTCTTGTCTAACTAATCTTGTTAAGTTCTCCTTGCTTTATCTATGATATACTACCGTTCTCAAAAAAAAAAAGATATTCAACACCAAATCTTTTCAATATAGCTTTTCTAAGGGCTTAATCCTTGCAAGAAGAGGCTCAAACAAAGAATCAGAAATAATAACAAGTATAGCATATTTTGTCCTAACCTACTACAATCACTGCAAAGCCTATAAACCCAAAGGAAATTTTAAGCCAGGAATGACTAACATATCAGAACAAATATCCGCAGACATACCACATATATCATTGACATTCTTGGCCAACTCTTTAATATCCTTCTCTACTTCCCCAATTTTAGCCGAGTAAGGTCCCAAGCCCTGCATATATGAGCAATAAACCTTGGTGAAGCAAAAGTATAATAGAAACACTTTAGAATAATATGTCCAGTTTTAACAGTTGAAATAGAATGGAATTGCCTAAGCTAGCATCATATCATTCTATCCTGCTCCAGGCCAGTGTGAGCGGGAATGCTGATAGACTCGGGCAGTACAGAGTACAGTAGCATTAATGATTCAATGAAAGAGTGATCAAGCATTCACCATTCAGATAACAGACTCCTTTTAAGTTATAATCATCCCAACAACAACAGTCAATATAGAAATTGAGAAATTGAAGTCAGCCTGCTGACATTTATACTATTTTCTTCAGATAATTCCATGTTAATTAGCCAACCCCCATTGCTGGTTCCTGGTTGTATTACATTTTTACAGTCCAAAACTCCGACTTACAATAATGAAACTATCAAGAGAACTTGGAAACGCTTGATTTATCTATCAAGCATCCACAAAACCCATCAAAGGCGGCTGGAAATGAGGCCTCAAACAATTTGATCACACACCGACCCTTACATTCTACGAAGTACCTTAGTAACAAACTATATGAACGCTGAACACACTACTACGATACTTTCCTTGATAAAACTCGGCCACAAAATCCTCAAGACTCGTCTCATACCCAATATCGCAACAAGCTTTACTGTGACGCGAATCCACCACAACAAACACTAGCAAAACCTCAGCTAAACAGATAAATCTAACACACATTAAATTCCAACAAATTAAAGCAAGAATTTCTACATACAATACTAATTCTACTACCGACTACCAGGTCCAATTAGCGAAATCTCCGCGATTACGACAACATCATCGCAGAAAGCAAGCTCCAATTTGCGACATCCAAAGCGACAGCATTATCGCAATTAAGAGCAACGACTACCTACTCATCTTCCGCCTAAATTTTGGCGCCAAATCCTCCATTAACGTCCAATAATTTCTAAATGCAGAAATTACTCTAATCAATCAGAAAATCTAGTAAATATCTCAAAATTCCACAAAAATTTAAGCAAGAACAACATTCGATGATGTCAAAATTTACCGAATTAACAACAATAATCAAGCTATGAATTGAACATATACGTTTGCTAATTTGTTGCGTAAAACATAAGTAAATTCCAGCGAAACACATTGCAATCAGAAAACCTAGGGTTTAAAATTAGTACTAAAATCAAAGATTAACTAATTAAGTACGTAATAACGAAAATGAGGTAAAAAGTTGGCGGGAAAAGTTGATTGAGAGCATACGTAGGTTTTGAGGAGGGCAATGTCGTCTTCGTCGAGAGGTGGAAGATGATCTTTTTTGTCCAGAAGCTCATCTTCGTGTTCAATCGCCATTGTTGAGGACTCATAAGCTTTGCAAGTAACTGAATTTTCTCTCTCCTGACTCTTGAGTGAGTTGGTGTTTCTTTAGCTTGTTATGTACGTTTCAAGTTTGTTACGCAAGTTTGTTCAAGGAAATGAGATGAAGCGACAATTCGGACTTATATATATGGGTGAATCCACCTCAGAAAATTTCGGGAGTCTCATTTAATAATACAAGAAAATGCTACTCGGTATTTTTTGTCTTCGGATAATTTACGTGGTGACCGGTGATTTTGCAAGATTGCACGTGGTGATCCGAATTTTAACATTCAGCACATGGTAACCTCGAACTATGCATTTTGTGCATATGGTGGCCCTATATTTTAACGTTGTTAGAACTCCGTTAAGTTTTCCCATAACTAAGTTTCTCCCGTGGAAATAAAGTAAAGTGTACGTATCTAGAATCTAATCAAATGACAAATATATAGTGTGATCGGTAATAATTGAATCACATACTTAAAGGTGAAAGGGTTTCATGGAAAAGATTTGTAATCAAATACGGTTTCACCTAGTGTGGATGTCCCGCTCTTTCTTAATATTATAGAAAAATTTGTCACATAGCACCTTTTATGTTTTCGAATTTAACAACTAGCACCTTTTATGTCCAATTCTGCCAAATGACACCTTTAAGTTGCCTATTTTTAATACATCACACCAAATAGCCAATTTCCGGCCAAACTTTGTTTGACTCCGGCGTTGACTCGTGTGACCATCACGCATTGCTTATTTATTTATTTTTTTTCTTTCCTTCCCCTCCCAAATCAACCTGACATTCTCCTCATTATAATGCTTCTCTTCTCTTCATTTCTCTTTCCCTCCAAATTTTTTTCCCAATTATTAGATTGTCTTCCTCACAATTAGTCTTCAACAACCATCATTAATCCAGTCCTCTATGTCGCCAACTCGCCATTAAAGTGACGTGGATTGCAAAACATAAAAGCTTGACGACAGGTATCTTTATATTCTGGTTCTCTCCCTTTTTTTGTGTTTTTTGGATTTGTTTTTTAATTAAACCCTAATTTTCAATCAAATTGTTCAACGACTTTGTTTGTGTGCTTATATACTAGTTAATTGATTAATGAATTGATAATTGATTTCATTTCATTTCAATATTGAACTGAATTGAATATAGTAAACGATTTAATTGGATGATAAAACCCCAATTTAATTGAATAATAGAGCCCTAGGAATAGTGAGAAAGTTCAAGTATAGAGAATATAAAACCAATTAAACGACTTACCTGATTGAAATTGGAAGAGATAGGGAAGAAATCAATAGAAACAAGGAGAGGGAAGAAGAGAAGAAGATAGAAAGGGTTAATTACCTCTGATGACCACCACCATTGCTTAATTCACCTTCACTGGCACCACTCAATTCAGGGTCATGTATGTCATGTGTGCGTATTAAGTGTCGAGCTTGAGTGCTTGTTGCGCCACCCGTTTTCCATCAAAATTCCTAAGTAATGTTGTTAGGTTTGCATACTCGACAAACAAGTTTGAAGTGTTTTGGTTCGCTTTGACGGACAATTTGTCAAAGTGCGACCAAACATACTTATCATTTTTGGATTACTTTTGTTTAAGAAACTATGCTATATGGTTTTTGTTGTAAGAATATAAGTTAAGTATATTGCAGTTATTATAACTATTTACTAATTTTATGCTTAGAAGAAATGTAGAATAGAGAGAGAGTAATTGTGTGAAAATTGGAGTTAAATAGGTACTCCATTCACAGGAGTCTGAAGGGGGGAAATTTTAATAAAAAAATATATAAAAAAACAAAACAAAACAAAAAGTAGACATTAGAAAGCAATGGCTAGTTTCGTTTACTAGGGCGGGCGGAGGTAGTGCTAGGTTGGGCTCAGGTATTGCTACGGACGGGCTAAGATATTGCTAGTGCTAGTGTAGGCGGGCTTGGGGGGGCTTTGACCAGGGCTAGTGTTGGAAAAAACAAGAATTAGCACTAGCACTACCTAACGCGGGCTAGGCAATGCCGGGCCGGGCCAGTGCGAGCCCGGGCTCCTAGTGCCCACCTCTAATAATTAGTTTATTACACTACCAGGTCGACTCTCTCAAAATGGAATCCATGGCAATCTCTAGCAATACTGACTAGTAACAACCATTCTATGACAGCGAATGTGGACTTGAATCTTTCAATTGCGAACAATGGGACCTCAATATCTTTGTCCCTGGATGAATTACTTATAGATTATCATGGTGAGTCTATCTTATCATTGAACATTACACAGCCTCGTCAAATCATTCAACACCAACACACAATGCAAGTACAAGCCAAAGCTAACAACAACACGCAACTAAGAGATGCAACTGCTGCTGCAATGCTGAGTGATTTGTCAAGACAAGAAGCTTTGGAGTTTAATTTGAAGTTTACAGGCGATTTCTGGGTTATAAAAGGCCAGAATGATCCGAGTCCAAAACGCGTGGTTACAATAACTTGTCCAGACTTGAAGGTAAATTTCACATGCAAATGATATAAGAGCCCTCATGGGTCTCGTATTAGTAGTACTTAGGTTGAGACTTGAAAGCACCTGTAATGCTTAACAATGTCGTTGATTGATTGATTCTCGGAAGAATCGCTCAGAAATCTATGAATAAAAATTCTAAATTCAAAAATCTATTTAATCGACAACCATATAAAAGTAGAAAACACGATATGGTTGATGTTATATAATAAGAAAACCCTGCAGCCAGACGTTGCAGCCAAACCATCTCAAGGAGTCCAATAAAAGTGTTTTCTACTTGCATCCTTCAGACGGATTTCCGAACATCTAATCTAAGCAGATTTACTTTTGGTCCTAAATAGATACGGCACATTACCCTAAAGTACTACCCGAAAATACTGCATTACTAACAGTTCCCAGTCGGCAAGATATGACAGCTCCAGAACCAGCAGGTAAGAGATCCATGAAAGCTCGTCAACAAAAAGGGATCCTCCAGCTATCTAGGCATTCTCAGCAACAGCCTGGTCGATTTCTTCAATATGTTCACGTAGTACCTTCCACTACAAAAACCACAGAAAAGATCAGAACAGAAGATGTTTATCACGATATCATCCAATGGAAAGCAACAAAATATCATTTTTCAAAGTTGATGATAATGACAAACTAGGCCTTAGCTACCCCATACCTGATCCATAGTGAGTGAAATACCTGCGATGAGCAAGCATTATGATCAGTGAGTATTCAAAGTTGAATAGAACAGCATTTCCAAGTTCTATCTAGTCCCAGATCTGTCAATAATTCAATATTATTAATCCCGATGACTTCAGCAAGTTTCGAGTTAAGACTAGCCGTCTAAGTCTAGCAAGTTAAGGAGCTCATAAGCATGAACTACAGAGAGTAGTACACCAAGTACAGTTAAAAAGACAAAAGTTCCACAAACATTGAAAATTTAGTCTAACACACGAACAAAGGCATAAAAGGATGTTAAATAAAATAGAATAAAAAGTTCACTAGTGTAGTACCAATCACTCAATTAATTAAGACATGCCAATTACCATCTTCCAGACCGACCTGCTATTTTACACACGCTATGATACTAACATTGTCTGCTTACTACGTCATGGTCAAATTTTAGCTCAGGTCTCAGGATACCAAATGGGCAAAATAGGCCTCCCAAAACAAATCATACAAAGATATTACGATGCGAGCAGAATAGACATATATTATCTGACAGCCATGGATTCACATTCTGCTTGACAAATTTTCACAAGTAAATCTTTCACAGGACCAAAAATACATCAGCTGAGCAATACATTTTCAAACTGTGCACAACCTAAACAAACTCAACTTCCCTCAGACCATAACGCACTTACAGATACACAACCAAGATCAAGGGAGAAAAAAGGTGTACAAAGGAAAATCGTAAGATGGTCAGCTTATCACCCACTCACGTATTATCAACTATCGATTATATAACACAAAGAGGTCCCAACTCCCAACCAATTAAATTACACAGCAACAAAAAGTAATCCCCTGTCAAACTTGCCTACTTACAGTCAAGTTCCAATTGACCAACTTGCCAAAAGTTTAATGCCAATCTACTCTTTTTGAAGCCAACTAAAAACATAGAAGAGTAAGTATGTGCACACAAAACCACAATATCCTTGAACAGTGATTAAGTGGCTCCAATCCACCATAGACGCAAATAACAGCGGAAGACCGCCTGTTTAATAGGTCCTTGAGTCACTTAAACTACACCAACGACATAGCAAACGCCACCAACTGATTATCAAATAAAATTACGTGACACTAGTAACATTCTACATTCCTCAGTATAATGAATCAAAACATAGAGAAAGCGCAATCACCACCAAAAGCCTCGGAATAAACCAGAGAATGTTACTCCACGGGAGCCACGATTTAAAAACAAACCTAATTACCACCACAGCTCGCATATCAATCCACTACCTAACAGTTCATCCGCTAGGACAGCCAATACGCAACTCCATACCAAACAAAGCATAAACCCTAACAAGATCCAGATAGAAGCACCAGACAGTGCATAGACGAGAAAAAAAATCGACACACACAATCTCCGAAAATGTAAATTAAACCTGGCAGAAACGTGAACGATAACCAGAAGCACACCACAAACACTTAAATACTCAAAACATGTTTACGCCTTCAACAAAAACCCTAATTCACAGTTCATGAATTTGCTACTAATCAAACGAGATATAAACCCTAATTAATCAAACCAATAGCCAAATCAATTCGACATTTCGCACAATTACAAACACAAAATTAACAAAAAATTAAAGTAAATTGCGAACCTTTCTTGCCAGGTAATTGTTTGCCGTCTTTAGCGTAATATTCACGGATGTCAACAACAACTTTCCCCTGCCATGTCCTCACTGAAACTCTCCTGTTCCTCGATATCTAGGGTTTCCGATACGTCCAATCGCAAAATCAGTAAAAAAAAACCTAATTCACTTCAACAAGGTAAAAGTTCACAGGTTAAATTAAAGAGAGAGAGCAAAAAAATGAACCTCGCAGACGACGATGTTGCCGTCATCGTCGGTGTCGACTTTGGCGGTCTTCTTGGGAGGAGAGTCGCCGCCGCCACCTTCGCCACCGCCGTCGGAGGCGTAAGAGTCGCCGGCGTCCTTTCGCTTACCTTTGGCTGACATTTTTGTGGAGGAGAGGAGAGAGAATTTGAGAGGGATTTGAGAGAGAAGTTGGAAGTGTAGTGGCGCGGTTGGAGTTGTATGTGGAATTGCCGAATTGGGGCAATTATATTTTGATTTTGAAAAGCCTAAAAATATGACAGTATTTTTTTTGTTACCGCCTTTTCAATTGCTTGGAATTGGGATGGACTTGACTATCCCCTATATTTGGAGATTGGTCATGTACTCATTAGTCATTACGGTGGCAAATGGGTTGTCGAGTCGGTTTTAAATCGGGTTATGGCGGGTCGGTTTGTATTAGGTCGGGTCATATTTGGTCAGATGATCCATCGTGGGTCGGTTTTGGGTAAGGTCAGGTCAGTTTTGGGTCGGTTTCGGGTAAGGTCAGGTCAGTTTTGGGTCGTAACTATCGAGAAAATTTAGTGTCGGGACGTTCGGTTTCTAGTCGAGTCACAATCGGTTTTAGTTACCGATGGTCATTTTATGGAAGTTAGTTCAATTTTTGGCATTACCAGCCAGGTCATTGTCGGGTAACAGAAAGTCCGGTCGGTTATGGATCGGGTCATCATCGGGTGGTATCGGGTCGAGTCTTGTCCATGTTTAGTTGATCATAATTTCAGGTCTTATCGGGTCAAATTTTTGGGTCACGAATCAGATCGGGTTTGCCAGCCCTATGTACTCATGTGTCCGATGATCCATCTAGAATATTACTCCCTCCATTCATATCCAAATATCATAATTCGAAACGTGTTGTGTTCATTTAGACGTAGCTCCGTTCCAACTTCCAAGTGTAATTCAAAACTACGCAGTAGGTGGCCCATACTAGCCCAAAGCTCATAACCGAAAAAATAGTGAAAAAGGCGGGAAAATCCGAGTGAAAATTAAAAAAAATCGCTTTTACATTTTAAAAGCCGTTTTCAGAAACCCCCAAATTTCGCCAACTTAAACCTCCAAAACCCTAGAAATCCTACTCAGGCAATCTCCGATGGCCGGAAACCGTCCAATTAGGGCGTTAAACGTAGCGGAGAAGCCATCAGTGGCAAAGGCAGTCTCCGGAATTCTGTCCGGGAACCGTGCGAGGGTGAGGGAAGGTAGGTCAAGGTACAATAAAATATTCGAATTTGAGTATTCAGTTCGTGGTCAGCCATGCCATATGCTCTTCACCTCCGTCACCGGTCACTTGATGGAACTCGAGTTCGAGGACCGGTATCGAAAATGGCATTCTTGTGATCCTGCTGAGCTTTATCAAGCTCCTGTTCACAAATTTGTACCTCAAGTAAGATACTTTGTTCCCCAATTGAGTCCTATTTTGTTAATTGATTGTTGTCGGATTGTCGATGTTTGCGATTTTTAGGCGCTAATGTCGAATGAGGCGGTTATTTTGTTTCGTTGGGAAATTGTTTGTGTGTATTTTTCACCGTGTGATGTTAATTATGGTTTTCTTTTTGTTGGTAATGTGAATTGATGTATCCGTTGTGGTTAATTGATCACTGTTTGGTTTGTAATCGTCGAGTTGATGGCATTTGAGGTTTCGAGGTTGGATATCTGATGAACAGATGGGGTGTAGCATAAGGTGACTTGTAGTAATTGGAATTGGATTAATGAGAATTGGAAATAGGGTTAGGGTTTCATTTGATGAAGAGGTTGGATGATCGAAGATGTGTGAAAGCGGGAGTTTGAGGGGAGTGACTTTTTGTGTGGCTATGAGGCATTGTGGTGATGCTGATGCCACAACTCGATGTTGGTTGAGGAAATATCTATTGAAATGATTGATTCATCTCCCTTGGCAATGTCTGTAGTTCCATTTGCGGGGCTTTCCTAGTGATCTTTTGTTTGCGTGTACAAAATGAGGGTAACTCGGTGCTGTAATTGACGTCCTTCCTCGTCCAGTGAACTTAGACGGAGACAAGTGGGATTTTTATGTCTTCTTGTAGGGTCTAATTTTACCTTTTGATGTTTTTTTTATGTTTCCTGTATCTGCTGTAAGTTGACCAGCTGATGATCTGCCAAAACAATTGACGTGTTTTGCCACATGTTTTTCTTTCTGATTTTTTGTTGGGGCTAGTGTATCTTTTTACCATCCTCTCAAGTTATATTATACTCTTAGGAGCCTGCAATATGTTTATTTGATAGAGTTCTTGGCTAAATTTCGATTCAGGACAAGCTGGATATCAAGCGAACATTGCAGCAGGAAATTGGGAGCTGTCAGTGGCTCATTTTGTGGCTTGATTGTGATAGAGAAGGTGAAAATATTGCATTTGAGGTGGTTGACGTCTGCAGTGAAGTAAATCGCAACTTGAATATATTTAGGGCGCGTTTTTCTGCATTGATTGAGAGGTTTGAAAGTAGTCACTTTGGTTTTTGGAAATTGTAATTCTCTGGGGTTTAAGTTTACTAATTGTTATCTTGGGAGTTGTCAGGGCTATCCATGAGGCAATGCAGAATCTCGCTCGTCCAAATAAATTGTTTGCTGATGCTGTTGATGCTAGGCAGGTAATCTCGTGGAGTACATTCTTTGAACTTGATTGTGCATCTAAGGCAACCTCAAATGTTATCTTGTAGTTGTGCTAATCTTAATTTAAGTGTGGAAAGGAAAGTAACCTGAAAACTGTTTTGCTAGCAGACCTTTTTTTACACGCAAGTATGTTTGTTAGTGTTGAGATTCAAGAAAATTTTTGCTGATTTAATTTGTTAAACTGATCAGTAGCCTTGTGGGTGAAATGAATAATTAAATGTTCTACAGAGGGTTAAGAAGATAAACTACATTGATTTTAGACCATATAGAGCTGGGTGTCTATCCACTAGACAATAGTAGATTATTGATACTTTTGGTACATATGCCGTATGTTAAAGATAATAGATGTACTTCTACCGGGCTTAAGTTTTTCTCTCTTACTATGACTGTTGCAAGTTAGGATCCTGTGAAATTGAGATGCAAAACTGCATTTCACCATGCATCAAAACTGCAAGACACTCCTAAAGATCATTACTCAGCTTCAGTGTTTTGACATTTTATGCATCACCTTCCTATAAAGCCAGTTTTACATGCCACTTAAGATTTTTGATGCTTCTTTAGGAGATAGATCTACGTATTGGTGCTTCTTTCACAAGGTTCCAGACTATGCTTCTCAGAGATGCTTTCGACTTAAGTTTTGTTGGTGAGGATAGGAATCTTGTTCTGAGTTATGGACCTTGTCAGGTATTGCCTTTTACTCCCTATTTGCTATGCTATGCTATGCTAGTTTCAGCTACTTTTTAGCGTCACGTGTACATGTTCTTTTCCCACACCTTTTGCTTTATTCAAACTGTTATTGACTCGGCACTTTCTCTGGTCCTGTACAGTTTCCAACCCTTGGCTTTATTGTGGAAAGGTATTGGGAAACACAAGCACATGAACCAGAGGAGTTTTGGACAATCAATTGTTCTCATATCTCAGAGGAAGGAAATGCAAACTTCAATTGGATGTAAGATATGTCAGCACCATTTTAGTTAAATTTGCCATTACTCAGTTATATTATAGCCGTTAGTAATCCCACTTGATGATTTTTCACAGGCGTGGCAATATGTTTGACTATACCTGTGCAGTTGCAATTTATGAAATGTGTGTAGAGGAACCCACTGCTAACGTGAGTATAATGATATTCACTGATAGTTTAGTACAGGTTGATGTTATAGCCTGCTGAACCTATTGAACAGTGACCTGAATTGATCACGAAATGGTGAAACCAGGTTACCGCGGTTAGGAAACAGGAAAAGCGGAAGAATCCTCCATGTCCATTAAGTACGCTTGAGCTTGAAAAGCGTGCGTCCCGGTACTTTAGGATGAGTGCGGAGAAGACAATGAAGGTAAGATCTGGACTGTTACTGCGGTACTGCCTTGCTAAATTACTCTTTACAATATCCCTTTAAAACTTATAGCAAACTGTTCTAATAATGGGAAATTAGTTTTACATCTGCAAATTACATTTATCTTATTGCGTTATCTTCCAATTCCTGGTCTACAATCTGTTAATGGTGAAATTGGGAATCAAGAAGTTGATTTTACCTGCACTCAGCCATAGTATTTTGCTATGCTGCGCTTAATTCCTATATGATAAAGTCATGACATCTTTATAAGAATGCATAGAAATCCTCATGATTGGCATATCAAGGAGATTTGTTTTTTTGATAATGCGAGAGTGTGGACCAGGACTAGTTCCTTCTCATGTACGTCCTTCCTGGAAAGTATTTGTTTGCCTACTCGATATCCATTTTTCCTAACTAGCGAACCTCTGAGGTCAAGGTGGTCAACAAACTAGCGAACCTCTTGATAGGTCCTACTCTGTAGAGCGAGGAGGCGGATACGAGACCTAGGTGTATTCTAGCTACCATTGGGTCTAGCTTCTCACACTATGGTACTAAAACACTAGCAGGAACACAACTGGAAGTATTTAGTGGGAACACAAGGGGTAGCAGGGAGCTAGACAACCTGAAAATATCGCAATGGTTGGATAAAAGATGTCCTAATTAGGGCTAAATGTTTTACTTTGGCTAGATGACTTATCGTCCACTTGTTATTTTTTGCACTGTTCCTTTTCGTTTACATATATATTTACTTTCGTATCTCAGACGAGAAAGAAGTACAATGTGTTGTATGATTAAGATTAGATGCTGGATCCAAAGTTCTGTGTAATTATTTCCTTTATAGCTAAAATTTGTTATGTTTCTCAGGTGGCCGAGGAACTCTACCAGTCTGGTTTCATTAGTTATCCTCGAACAGAAACAGACATTTTCACAGACTTGACTGAACTGCCTGTTGGTAACTCTGCTTTGTCTTTCATCAAAGTTGTCATTTATTTCCCCCGGTGCTGTGTTGCTGACATCCATTCATGCAGTATTTCAAACGTGTAATGAAGTACAAATGATTAAGCCCTCTAATTTTCCAGGCAAAAGTGCAAGAACAACAAGGTCATCCCGTGTGGGGCCAATATGCTCAGCGATTACTGGATCCTGGAGCAGCTCTGTGGAGAAATCCAGGAAATGGGGGCCATAATGACAATGCTCATCCACCTATTCATCCAACAAAATTTTCTGCTGGAGAGGCTGGGTGGAGCCAGGACCACCATGTTAGTCTGCAATTATTATTCTTATAGAAATGGCTAATGTATCACGCAAAATTTGTTTTCTTTATTACCTCCAATGTGTCTGTTGGTGTGAATATATCCTGAAGGATACTAAGAGGCATTATTTATTTGCGAATCTTGCTGAGTGTTTTCGAATGCTCATTGCAGAAAGTATATGAATTGGTTGTTCGTCATTTCCTGGCATGCGTCTCCCAACCAGCTGTAGGTGCTGAAACTATTGTAGAAATAGATATTGCCGGTGAACTCTTTTCTGCCTCTGGGAGGATGATAATATCTGTAAGTTCTATATTCTTTCATTGCTACTGAAACCGTATAGTCATTTAGGTATACAAGTTCTCTATTCTGCAAGCTCTCTGTATCTTGGGACATGCGTGTTTTCTTTAGTACGAGATTGATTTGGCTGTACCTCTAGATACTTTATACTAGTGCGAGCAAACTGTGGTTGCCTTTTCAGATACAAGCATCATCTCTCTGCTTTTATTTCATAAGTTTGGCCAGAAGTTTGAAGATTTCACACCCTATAGCCTTAACAAATGAGTATCACTTTCAACTATTAGGGCTGCACATTGAAGACTTAGCTAAATAAATCGGAACAAATTAGGAGTTCACCTGAGCTATGCTAACAAATGTCATAGATGTATCTTTTCCAGAAACCACTTGGCTTTTGCTTAATTTGCTCACTCAGGTTATAAAACTGAGTTGCTTAAAACTCCCTCTATTTTTATGTGTTCTTTACGCATTCCTTTTTGTGCCATTTTGCCTATTTTTTTCCATTTCCTTATTTGAAGTTTTTTTGTGTGTTTGAAATAACTCCCAATTCCTCCCATGTGGGACTACATTCTCTTTCGTCTCTATTAAATATTGCCATAGTAAACATAAAGAATTAAGCGAAACGGAGGGAGTATATGTTATTGGGAAATGCTTTTGTTGCTCTCCTTACGAGGGAAGAGATGACCATATCATTCCTCTCTGTGTATATGTTTCCTGTGTGGCACAACTTCTTGCGCATTGTATTTTCTTCTCAATTCAGTTTCATCAAGTACGTAGACATTATTAACTTGCTCTTTTTGTCTTGCAGAAAAACTATCTGGATGTTTATAGATATGAAACTTGGGCAGGGTCTACGATCCCAACCTACTTGTCTGGACAACAGGTTTGCTTTCATTCTCTCTTCACAAGGTCCTACCTATTTTCACTCGAGATTCAAGGAGAGTCATCTGTCTACCAATCGCTTGACATGATGCAGAGTATGCTTTTTACTGTGTACTATGAGAACCCTGTAATTTGACAATTATTGTCGCAGTTCACTCCAACTACATTGAGCCTCGACTCTGGAGTTACCCGGCCCCCACCGCTCTTAAGTGAAGCTGATCTGCTGAGTTGCATGGACAAAGTAAGGAAGATTCAAAAAATTACCAATGTTGTGTGAGATACTTAACTGCCAGACTTAAATGTTATAAGATGTCTTGATACAATCGTACAGGCAGGAATCGGAACTGATGCGACCATGCATGATCATATCAAGAAGCTTCTTGATCGTTTCTATGCTACTAAAGATGCAAATACTCGATTTTCACCTACTAATCTTGTAAGTCCTAGGCTTTACAACTGAGTTCCTATTCACGACCTCATTGTACCAAATTTCTGTTTTTTCCAGCGACATCAGATGATCTTCTTTCATTTGAAATGTCTAGACAATGCAAACAATTTGGTTCTCTTGTTTTTTTGGATCTTAGTGGCTTCTTAGCTGATTCTGTTTTCAAGTGCATATTGCATATTCGTATGGGAATTTCATTGTGTGCTGTTTAATTTTGCCACTGAAATGTAAATCCTTATCATTGTGTGCTGTTTGATTTCAGGGGGAAGCATTAGTTATGGGATACGATGATATGGGGTAGGTCATCTCTGCTCCTCCCCTCAATCTCTAGTGTGTTACGTTATGTGTGCGACCTAGTCTAATCATCTGTTTAAAACATAGATGTTGCTTACTTAAGCCAAGTAAAGCTGGGAATTTTACTCCCCTGCTTAAATCTATGGTTGTTTGGTTAAATTGTATTTGATTTATCAGCTTTTTCACATGACTAAAATTCCCTCCAATGACATGTTACGTAATTCACAATTTCCTATTCTCAACTCGGTTTGTTTTCATGTCCTCTTGTCATCATGGAAAATGAAAGAACTCAAATAAGTTGAAGGAAGAAAAACTATCATGAAACAACCGAAGTTAACATGGGGGGAATCTAAGATAAAGTTGCACCCAAAGAGGAGATGTCATGCTGTAAAGATGGAAATGAAAAAAAAAGATGATTTCCCATTCCATATTTTTCTCCGTAATTCTGCCAAGGGAACCATTGTGTTATCTTCTTAGAAGCTTTGATGAGTTGCTCGTTAATAGTTTTCATGCTTTAAAATTTGTTTCGCGTAAACGCTGATGCCAATCCTGAACTTTTACTGTCTAAAACAGCAGTCGCATGTATACTTGTTTACTTCCTTGACCTCTTGACATGATTATTGTCAATTTCCTTTCTTTGTGCATTCATTTCTAGATATGAGCTCTGGAAACCATACCTAAGATCCAAAATGGAGGATGATATGAAGGCTGTTAGCTTAGGGACTAAGAGAAAAACTGATGTGCTGGCGTCTGGTTTGCGGGATATGAAGGCTTGTTTCCTGGATGTAAGTCACTGAATCATAACCCATCTAACATCGCATACATTTTTCGAGCAGGTAGTTTAGTGTTCTGCATCTCATGAAGCAAGACAGATCTCTAATCATTTAGTTGTGAACATTTTAAACTTAAGCCACTCCGTCAAATAATTTGCAGGCTAGGCAGAGTAAAGTTAAACTCTTTGAAGCTATGGAAGTCTTCTTTGACAGGTGTGTCATCAGTTAATATCGTGCTGAACAACTGAACATCATTTTGTGCTCACTCGTATGGTTCTTTCTTATATAGAACAAATAGAACCGGTGGGGAGGAGCAGAATACTCTTGGAGTGGTTCGCCGCTGTGGTCTCTGCCAGCAGGCTGATATGGTTCTGAAGCGGAAGCCGGTGAGACATTCAATATTATCAAAGTTTCTTCTTTACCAAGGGCCTGTATAGTTCACCTCAATTTATCTTGCTCTTTTCTTTTTCATTTTTTGGATAGCAAAATAAAAGGCAGTATTAACGAATAAAAAAAATATAAGGGTTCAGGATAAGACATCTTCATAAGCGAGCTATCTACAAATTGCTCTGATTTTGTTGTACATTTGAAATAAGCTCACTGAAATCCCGCTGCTTCTGTCCATAAAGGCTAATATATTACTCTTTCCAAAGGAAATCAACTTATTTTTCTTATTTTCACATTTAAGATAAGTTCAGTTATGTTCTGCAAAATGCTCATGAACTATTGATTTAAGCTGGGAAAATACATGGTCATGTTAGATAGTTGAAAATTTTAAATGAATAAGATAATTTGCTCGATTCTGATGAACTAAACAGTCCGAATTCACTATGCAATTTACTCCCAATATATATATTCTGTTATCCCCTTCAATAGGTGAAGATAGTTGTGCTTTTTATGAGTGCCTGAGTTAATTTTGAGGCAAACGGCATACTCTTCGATTTGACTTGAAATTTTAGGGGGAATAAAAATATGTGACTCGACTGTGTTGGAATTCATTTTCTACAGGATGGAAAGTTCATGGCTGGATGCTTGGGTTATCCGCAGGTCGGTAAATATTGTGCTGTAATCTTTGCAACTATTTCATTGGTTACACTGAGCTTAAAATCCCTGATCAAACTATATGTCTATCACTCATTTGTGATTGGTTCATGGCGGAAGTCTCTCTAACTGTTACTAAATTGTTCTCATTTTACTTGCCTGGTTCACTTGAACTTCAAACTTTTTGTGTAGAACTTATATGCGTGGCTCCCAATTGAAATGTTTGCCTTCGCATCGTTCCATAGATTGAAGCTTCTTAGTTTTCCATTGTTGTATTCTTGTTACAGTTTTGTTTTAATGATTCTGTTAAGACTGTGAGTCTTGTTACTGATAAGTTCTGCCTGGGTACCATACTTGTCCCTCAAGAATATTTTAGGCCAATACTAATTAGTGTTCGTTGCAAATGCAGTGTAGGAATGTCGTGTGGCTACCTGGGTCTATTTCTGAAGCAGCTGTAACCTCCAATACGTGCAACTCGTGTTTGCCAGGTTCACTGTGTTGTATTGTTTAACTCTCTGATTATTAAAAAAAAAAAAAAAAAAAAAAGAAAAAGAATCTTTGTGCAGGATTACTGACTGAATTGCGTTTTAGGCCCAGTTTTCTTGATTCAGTTCAAGTTTCGCCGGTCGGAAATACCTCCAAATTACAACGTTGACCATCTAGGTAATGCTTAATGCCTATAGTTGTTTGCAGTTTGATTTTTCTGGTTTTTATCAACCACCACCGCCTGCTGATTGTTTAGTGTAAAACATTTCTGTACTTCTCACCATTAGCAATGTTATTGATATTTGGTCTATTATGTTATCCATGTTACAAGTTTGTGAGCTTCAAGGATAAAGCTACTCTTCCACCATCCTCTTTCAAGGAAAAGTATTATGCAATTCCCTCTTTTAGGTTTCATATGAGGTGTGTTTTTGAGATATCTGACCTGGGGAGCCTTCTTGGATTTTGATCATCTTTGGTCTATTATAAAATTGGTACATTACATAGGTCCCTCAATTGTTGCAAATTTAAGCAATAGCTGAGGAATCAATTGGTTGATAAGTAAAAACTAAAGCTTAGAGCAGTATCGTAAACTTACTAGGATCATGAAAAGAGTCCACCCTCTCTTTCTTCAAAAGTGGTGATTCTAATTAGTATACATTTTTAAGGTTTTTTATTTATATAAAGTAGACTATGTACGTTGCTATAAGTTTCAATATTCAACGGTTGTAGTATTCACTCAGGCTGCATTGGCGGATGTGATGATACGCTCAAGCAGCTAATTGAGATATGTGGAACAGGATCTCGCAATATCTCTGGGATGCCAGGTATTACGCATTGCTGTTTTGTTGTCAATTTACGTATTGATGGTTTGAAGCATGGCGGTGTGTAAGAGGTTTAAAGGCCGCGGAACCAACACAGTATCAGCTTTAAGGTGCCAGTCTTTGCCCACCAGTGAGGCTGGGAAGGGTGAAGCACATTTAGCTGTCATAATATTAATTTTGAATGACTTGACTGTGATCAATGTGTTGAACCTACCGTGTAACAAAGGTCTTATAGGCTTTATAACCAAGTGTTGCTCGATACCCCATTATACTTTGTTATATACCTTTAGAATGTACTCTGGGTATATCAGTTAAATGGCATGATTAGCTATTAAAGTCTATGTATAGTAATGTTCCTCGGCCTAGTTTAGTGGAGTATTTGATATATGTTTACAAGTTTTGGACAATGCTATTGGTGCTACTCCTGGAGGATCGCTGGGTGATGCATTGTGCATCACCAAACATTTCACCTATTCTTGTATGCAACTTGCATTGGTCATGTGTTTAGAATGTTTATAATATAGTTAAGAAACCTTAGTTAAGAGACTGTCAACGGTAAATGTCCCAGAGATCCATTGTTTATGCTTTATTTACTGCCAAAAGTTGTCACATCAGACTAGAATCTAAACTTTGATCCAAGAGAATTTAGAGACTTGGTGGTCTATCATCTAAGTGAGCTATGAAATTGGTAGATAGTTTCGACAAATCTTTTGCTTTCCTGCTTTCCATATCCTTCGTGTTTTTTTTAACCATTACCATTTTCTAATGTTTAGCTGCAGCTCGAGGCCGAACTTCAGCAACCTCTTCTGGAAGCACCCCAGCGAGCAATGTAAGGCACACTGTCTGTGCTCACTGCAGACAGACAGGGCATAGTTCAAGTAATTGCCCTTCTCAAGGTTCAACGTCTGGACGTGCGAGGTCTCAAGGAGCCAATAACCAAAATGGTATGCTGTTAATAGAACGTATCTGCTTTTTTATCCCTGTATCTTTGTGGCTCGTCACTCGTGCTGTAAAGCTGATATCGGCATTCTCTTAGTGTCTTACATCATTTTTCAAATAAGTTCTGTGATGTTTTGGAAGTTTCCAGCATCTTTTATAATGTTTACATCATGGCTTTCTGGAAAGGATGTGAAAGAAGTGTGTCCGTGTAAACACTGTGGCATGTAGTAATCTAGGACCTTAGTTGAAACCATTGAGCTTGTTCACATTAGAGTATGTGGGTGAAAAATAATCGCCGTGGAGGTCTAGCATCATCACTGGTTCAGTGCATGTGGATATGGTCACTGCTCTCTAACTAGTTGTTCTACAGTTGCAGGGACGTCATCTGTAACCTGCACTTCTTGTGGAGAACCTTGCGTATTGCGGACAGAAAATACGGCAAACAATAGGGGTCGAAACTTCTATTCATGTCGACCCGAGTGCAGATTCTTTGTGTATGTAATCCTTGACTTGTTTCTTAGATCTACACATATTCACAAACAATTTTGTTTCGCGGCTCAGGAGTTGGTTGAAAAAGTATATATCTGTCTCAGCTTTCTTGTTTCTTCGTCAGTGAGGAAGTGCTGTCTATTTTAACAGGCATAGGTTGCAGAAACTTGCAAAATCTGGTTATGAGTAATAGTAACTTCAACTCGGAAATTGGCAAAATCAGCTATCCTGTTCTATTCATTGTTCCTATTTTCTTATGATCAGGTGGGAGGATATGATCAACAGTGGTACTGGACAACAGAACGCTTCGCATGCCAGTGGTAGAGGCTCAAATGCTAATTCTAGGGGAAGAGGTAGCCGTGCCAGGGGCCGTGGTGGTGGTGGTCGTGGACGTGGTACTACTACGGGAAATTTTGTTTCAGCAACAGGTGAACCTACCAGAGCTTGCTTCAATTGTGGTGATCCAACTCACTTTGCAAATGCTTGTCCAAATCGTCACAATTAAGTTTTTCTTGTATCTAATGAAATCACTCTCTACAAACTGAAATTTAGCTTTGTATCTAAGATTATATTCCGGCGACATGATCTAGGGCTGTCATTCCTTTTTTGCCCCTCACTGACTCATCGCGACATGATTTTGCATTTTATCCTTGGTTGAACAATAAGTTCAGCTCAATATCTCGAGAGAGTCGCCTGATATATAACGCCTATTAGACGCAACTGCCATGCATTCTCCTATGAAAGATGTGAACAAAAGTTCTTGTATGTGATAATTGACATGGCAAGAGAGCTGCAGTTCATATTAAATCTACATCACACAAGGGAAAAGGATACTACAAATGCACCATGGACAAACCAAATTCTCAAGTAACTTCGATATAATCATATAAGCATCCACAAGTATGGTGCTAAATACTTGACTGAAAATTTTGTTATCCTATTTTAAAAATTTGGACCATAAATATCACAAACATATAATGATTTTGTTACCCAAAAAAAACTTTCATAAAATTTTCTAAAATAACATTTGGGTGCATGATAAAAAATAACGATTAAATTAGGTTTAGAGACGGTGAAAAAAACATATAACACGTTTAAACATAAACGGTGGGAGTATAATTAGTTGCATCACGATCCCATCATCCATAGTCCTTCCAAAATGACAGGAAATTAGTATAACATTCAAGTAGCCTTCATTCAACAACTTTTACAGTAATCAAGTAATTTTGACTAAGTTTTACAAAATTCCCATTGTACTATTAATTGAATTGACACCTTGTTGAGGGTGAAAGGTCAACCTTTAACAATGTCATAAATCAGTCCCAGAAAATTTGTAATAAGATCCATCAGATATGATTAAAAGAGTTATCATGTCAGAGTTTTCATTACCTCACACTACTACCTGTTTTCACCTGTTCCTCCTCCTACTACTGCAATGTTCTGATCATCTTATCAACAATTTTGCAATCCACAAGACCAAAGGTCACTCCTTGCCTTTTCTGATCACGTATCGGCTACTTTGTCGAGCCCTCTGAAATGGAGTGCAGTGTCCAATTGCTGCTCAACATGGGAGGGGGTTCACTGTGATGACAGTGGCAGGGTCACCAGTTTGTGGCTACCATTGAGAGGTTTAGAAGGGCGTATACCCGACTCAATTGGGAGCCTAACAAGTCTTTCACAGCTCAATCTTTCCAGTAATTATCTGTCTGGTTTTCCCCCTGCTGGCGCGTTTTTTAGGTCGCTGAAGAGCCTTGAGATCATTGATCTCAGCTCCAACCATTTGTCTGGTGATCTCTCAGCATTCTTTTCATTAAAAGGTAGTTTCCCTCCCACCATCCAGGTTATAGACATATCGAACAATCAGCTCAGAGGCAGGATTGACCCCTCCTGGTTTGATGTAGCATCAAATCTGACGGCTTTTAATGCAAGCAACAATGACTTTACTGGTCAGATTCCTGCATCTATTTGCACCAGTTGTCGTCAGCTCAAAACACTTGATTTCTCCAACAACATATTTAATGGTCAGATTCCTTCTGGCTTAGATAGATGCTCCAAACTCGAGGTACTTCGAGCAGGTCTAAATTATCTGTCAGGATCACTCCCTGCGGATATTTACAAACTGCAGTCTTTAGTTGAGTTATCAGTTCCTGCAAACAACTTATATGGATCCTTAGAAGATGGTATACTTGGCCTTACCAAGCTCAGGACCTAGCATTATACTCCAATAATTTATTTGGTAAAATCCCTCGAGACATCGGAAAACTCTCTAAACTAGAACAACTGAGCCTCCATAACAACAATCTCAGCGGCTTCATACCATCATCTTTGATGAACTGCACAAATTTAGTTAGACTTGTTTTGAGGGTCAATGTCCTTCAAGGTAACATCTCTACACTTGATTTCTCGAGATTGTTTAGGCTTCAAATCCTCGACCTTGGAGACAACAACTTCACGGGGAACATACCAGAGAGCATATTCTTCTGCAAGTCACTAACTGCATTTAGAGTAGCTACCAACAGGTTAACAGGAAGAATTTCAGCCAAGGTAGTGTCACTACCATCTCTATCTTACCTTTCGCTTTCTAACAATAGCTTCACAAATATCTCAGAGGCAATAAAAAATTGTGCGGCCTGTAAGAGCCTCAGCACCCTAACACTCTCCAAGAACTTCTACGAAGAAGTTTTGCCTGTTGAAAGGAGCTTCGTAAGGCCTGATGAGTTCAAGAGCCTGCGGGCTCTTGCACTGGGAGGATGTAATTTCAAGGGTCAAATACCAAAATGGCTTGTTCAGATCAAGAGCTTGGAGGCTCTAGACTTGTCATTTAATCAAATTACAGGTATGATTCCTGATTGGTTTGGCACTCTGCCGAACCTCTTCTACTTGGACTTGTCCATGAATCTACTTTCGGGACAGCTGCCATTGAATCTCAGCAGGCTTCCAGCACTGGTATCAGATAGGGTCATGGACAATCAAAATTATCTTCAGATCCCTGTCTTTGTATCCCCTCAGAATTCAAGTAGAAACGACTACAACCAGATTGCAGACTTACCCCCAGCAATGTACCTTGGGGGTAACCTTCTCACAGGCGGTATCCCACCAGAGTTTAGTCAACTTCATAATCTTCATGTGCTGGTGCTCAGTCAAAATCACTTCTCAGGCAGCATTCCACCAGAACTCTCAAAACTCACAAATCTCGAAATGTTGGATCTCTCTCAGAATAATTTGACAGGACTCATTCCAGTTTTGTTGCGAAACCTGAACTTTTTATCAGAGTTCAATGTTTCCTACAACAATCTAGAGGGACTGATACCAACAGGAGGCCAGTTCGACACGTTCACAGAATCTAGCTATGTTGGGAACCCAGGTTTATGTGGTCAGGCTTTGCAGGATGCTTGTGACCTCCAATCAGGTCCAGCAACACAACATCAGGATACTGTCACTGACAAAGTAGAAGCTAATCCTTTTCTACATGGATTTGTAATTGGTATCTCAAGCATCTTTCCAATTGTTATTGTAATTCGAATACTACCCCAGTATAGGCTCCTCTACAGAAACAGGAGGTGAAAGGACACCGACAACTCGACACTCAAGTTCAACTACTCCAAATGTTAGATAAGTTGTCCTGGGACATAGATATCCATATTCTTCATCATGTTAGGCATATTGAACTCTGTAATATGAAGTGACATGTGTCGTACTATGTAATGTAGTAGTAGTTCAGCTAGTTAAGCTTCTGAGAAACAAGGATATAAAACTCAGACTTACAGGGGGGTGACTCAGCTACACCAAACAAACTGAGGCTGAAAGGGAAATGCTTTGAACTGCCAAACAGTTGAATTTGTAAATGAAAATTTTGTATCCAGACAGAAGATAAAGTAAAACCATATATTGAAGTTATCTGATACGAATTTGTTAGATCCGATTTGATATCCCAGGATCCAAACTAAACGTCTTTTAAGTTGAAAAGAACATGACCTTCAATGTTACATGAGAGCATATATATTTTTCGCCAAAAAAAAAGGGAATATATATCTGTGTTTTTCCTTCTCCAAGTCTCTAGCTACTTCCAACACCCAGTTGGAAATGTAACAACTACGTTAACGGTAAACCTTTTCTGAAAAGCAAAAGCAAGTGGTCAATAATTCTCAGCTATGAGCCTATGACTTCAAATATCTTAAAACAATTAAGAAGCAAAACTTACATTCATCTTACCAAAAGAAGAAAGTTCCCAAAGCCATGCCTGTAGAGTTCCAAACCTCATTTTGTAACAGCAGCAACCAAATTCTCTTCATCTTACTGTTATATTTTTCCACATTCACTTACCAGCAAGCTTGCCATGTTAGTGATCAACACGCTCTTCTCGACATTGCTGCTTCTTTCTATTCTTCCCCGCCACTGAACTGGACTACCGACTCTGAATGCTGTTCCTCATGGGAGGGGATTGGTTGTGACGATACTGGGCGCGTCACCCGTTTGTGGCTACCATCTCGGGGATTAAATGGCAACATATCCTCCTCACTTGGCCGAATTACAATTTTTCTCAACTCAATCTTTCTCAAAATTCGATTGATGGGTTCCTTCCAGATGACCTTTTTACTTCATTGAATAGTCTTGAGATCATTGACTTGAGCTCCAACTATTTGTACTGCAATGTCACAGAATTTTTCCACTCGAATTTTAGTTTCCCTGCTACCATACAGGTAGTAGATCTTTCAAGCAATAACTTCCATGGAGAAATTGAGCCTGCGTGGTTCGCTCTCGCGTCACAATTATCAAGTTTCAATGTCAGCAACAATTATTTTCATGGCCAGATTCCTTCATCCATTTGCATGAGTTGTCCTGAGCTTAAGAAACTTGATTTCACCAACGCAGATTTTAGCGGGCAGATTCCTGCTGGCCTAGGTAGATGCTCGAAACTCCAAGTGTTTTTGGCAGGTTACAATTATCTTTCAGGGAAACTTCCTGATGACATTTACAGCCTGAAGTTTGTGGTTGACTGGCCTCACCAACCTCAGGATCATCGACTTATCCTCCAACAGTTTTACTTTATTTTCTGTCTGGTTGAATTTGATAACACACTTATCCTCCAACTCTAACTTGAAGCAGCTTCAACTTCACATAAACAAACTCAGCGGTACCATACCACCATCCTTGATGAACTGCACAAATATATAGAAGCTTATATTGCGTGGCAATGCCTTTCAAGGTAACATCTCTATGTTTGATTTCTCGAAGCTTGTCCGTCTCCATACACTGGACCTTGGAGAGAATAACTTTGCAGGAAACATACCTGAAAGCATCTTCTCGTGCAAGTCATTAACCGCAATTAGACTAACAAGCAACAAGCTAACAGGACAAATATCCCCCAAAATACTGTCACCGACCTCTCTGTCATTCCTTGCTCTTGCAAACAATAACTTCACCAATGTCTCAGAAGCAATCAAAATATTGGCAAGTTGCAAAAACCTAGCCGCCCTTACTTTGTCAGGGAACTTTAACCATGAACTGTTACCCACTGACAAGGGCTTCATAGCAGCAGAAGGATTCGGAAACCTGAAGCTTCTTGCATTGGGAGGATGTAACTTCAGGGGCAATATTCCCGAGTGGCTGGCTAGCATAAAGAACCTTCAGGTTCTGGACTTGTCATACAATAGACTCACGGGCACGATTCCAGAATGGTTCGGGACTCTGCCAAGCTTCTTCTACTTGGACTTGTCTATGAATGACCTTACAGGCGGACTACCACTGCAACTCAACAGACTGCAGGCGATGATATCATATACAGCTGCCAGTAAGTTAGATCCAATTGATCCTCACCTTCCGGTCTATGTCGTCGCCAGGCTAACAAGGAATCAAGACTACAATGAGCTTAGAGCAATTCCAACTCTATTCCTCAAGGGAAACCAGCTTACAGGTGTAATCCCAGTTGGGATAAGCCAGTTACAGAATCTATATGCACTGGATCTAAGTGAAAACCAACTGTCAGGAAACATTCCACCAGAATTAAGCAATCTAAAAAGTTTAGAAGTGTTGGACCTGTCTCAGAACAAGTTGACTGGACAAATTCCAGCAGAGTTGCAGACCCTGAAATTGTTAACTGTGTTCAATGTGTCGTATAACGATCTCGAGGGACCTATTCCGACAGATTATATGTCTGATATGTTCACAGAATACAATTATATTGGAAACCCAGGGTTGTGTGGTGAAATCCTCCAGATATCTTGTTCTCAACACTTAGGTTCCGGAATACAAAGCACGGAGCCTGCCATCGCCGGAAGTCAATACAAGAAGCTTTTCCTTGACGGATTCATGATAGGAGTTGGAACATTCTTTATAGCTGTTCTTGCGATTCAAGCATACCGCCTCCGGAAGATCCTCTATCGCAGAAAACGGAAATAGATACAATCAAGGTACCATCTCATTGCAATGGTGAATCACAATTGTATCATTTTATTCATATTCAGGCTTTCAAAAGAGTAATTTTTAAGATTCGAAATGTACTACAGCCTAGTTGTATAATCTTCCTGAGTACAGCAGCAATTCTTGCATGACATACGGCCCGGATAGGTTGAATCGTACCCAATACAATGTTTGCATTAGGACAATTGATGCTCCTTACCAAGATCAGTAATCTGAAACTCTAATACCAATCTTGATGAACTGACCATGCTCAGACGCTCAGTAACTGCATGTACATATGCGTGAAGTGAACTAATGCAGATCACTGAATAAAATTTGGAAAAGCAGAGACAATCAGATGTAGAATCTCTGGCAAGGTGCAGTTCCAGGATTTAGGTAATAAAAACTGAAGTTCTTAGGCACCCCTGGTCCTGCACAGCTAATTTTACAGAAGTCCCTGGAGCACTTCATCTGTCAGAACCCGAAAGATTCATACATTTGCTGATAAGCACACAAGACTACCTCCAGCAACCAAGAAGTTAAAATCATTCATAAAATCAGCCTTCTCCTTCACTACACAACCAACTACTCTTCCAGCCTTTCCCCTCTCAAAGGGATCTTTCACCCCAGAAACAACTGCTGCAATATTTTAATTGACGAAACTGATTTATCTCTTCAAGTCCAAAGACTAAAAGAGAGTTCAGCATTCAACCACCAAGGGTTGTTAGCCACCAGAGCAGAGCAAATCGGATTATAGTTGGAACGGGTAATTACTTTTACAATATTTCAACATAATGTCGACCAGGGTTACAAGAATATCCAAAGGTATCATTAATCGATTTGAACGAATAAAACAGTTAATACAAGATTTCATCAACAATTGGTTGGATACAGGCCAAACACCAGCTCTCAAGTATTGATCAAGTTAATGGTTTGAGGGGAAAATGTAACTAAAACATTGGCAAACTATTGCTATCCCCTCACAACATACACACAGAGCCAGAGAAGAAAGCAATGCAACAGTATATTGTCATTTTAACAAAGATTCATTTGATTTTCTGCAAGAAGAAAGTAGTTGGAATAATGTTCAGCCTTGGATTGGATACTAGAATTGACAAAAAAAAAAAAAAAAAACGAAAAAAAGATAGCCAAGGACTTGTAGTATATCAATTGAGATCGTAGTTAAATTATTCTCTGATAAAATTTCTATTTTGACTTCAGTGGAGGAGACAAAGAGATTTCATCTATGCTGCTAATTCTAGATAAGAAGTTTCTAGCTACGACTCTTGATACTTGAGAATTTCTTGCGGATTCAATTCAAAGGTCTTGCATATATCAATTAGGATGGATTTGGCAAGCCCAGTATCAGTATTACCACGACGGACGAGTTCTTCTAGTTCCTTAGATGGCCGCAACACCTATTCAGAGTTCAGAAAGAAGGAAAATAGAAGGATTACAGACAATTAGAATGAAAGATAGAAAACACTCAGTTTTTGGTTATCCAGTGGTAAATATCTTCACCAAACAGGATGACTATCTTCAATTACGAGCTAGTCTTTGGGTAGCACCACTAGATCTTCAACAAGGTGGAAATTCTCGTATTCTCTAATTTTAAATGGCCTTTGAACAACTCTCTCACAGTCCCATGCCTCTAATGAAAGTTTACAATACTTACAGTTCTACTATATTTCATCTTACCATTTAAAGTCAGGCCAAAAGAATAGGTGTTCTGTCAAAAAAATTACTTTAGAAAGGGAGGGAATTTTATTTTATCACGAGGAACTGTTCATGTACTCAATTTTACCACTACAGAGAGAGGCTGTAATGCTCCAATATCAAAATAACTAAGAATGTTTCACTAGTAGAGTGGAATGAATCAATCTTGGTATATGGTTTGCTCCATCAATTGAAAAACAGCACAGGTGGAAAAAGAAGATTTGAAACCTCAAAAAATTATATAGTAATACAGACTTTCTGATCTGGCCTGAAAAGAGGGAAACCCAACTAATTACGATAGAGTACTCCATTTCTTCCAAACACGTATAGTCAGCTCTCAGCTGTCATAGGATCTTTAATATTGTATAACTAAATCACAGAAGGGAATTTTATGTGGCAGTCATCACAGCTAATTAGCAGACTTTATCCTTCGCAAAGAGTATAATTATGGTTCCTTACCCATGGTAACACTGTCAATTCCTGATTTCCGTGTTGGGATATATCCTTGTCCTCTGCAGTATCTTTCTTGATATCAACCCCAGGTTCTGAACCATCTGAGACAAGGTGGAGAAGCTTTTCGCTGCCCTGGAAGAGTACGAACATATCTCTTTCGTTCAATGCATTAAACAGGGAGAAAGGAACAGGCAATGATGTCTGTGAGTCTCTCTTAGGTAGTCGCTCACAAATGGTTATTATGTTGTACAAAATATTTGTCCTTATTTACTTTGTACAACTCAATTAAGATACTTATCTCAATTGCAGAATAGCTTAAACTCATATTTGTTGCAAAAATAAAACATTACAATCCGTTGCAGAAAGTTGATTTTTTTTTCAGACAGCTACAGAACAAACATAGAAATCAGTTTTAAAAATCAAACATGCTATCCAATGACATATAGAGTCCAGAGAGAAGCCAATAATTTTAACCACTATGTCATTTCCTTCACCAGTATTCATTCCCTTGTCACAGATCTCTGTTAGATGATCAAGCCAGCTGGAAAGTCAACAGTTCTACTGTTCCACCCGCCTCCAATCAGGCTTGAGCACTCTGCACTAACCTCATTCTAAGTTCTAGTATAACAAACATTGAAGTTACAGCCACCTGTGTTCTTTCACATTTTTTAGGGTTTGATAGAACTGTAGCTAGTCGTAGCTATGCCACCTATTCACTCAAAATTATTCATGTGAAACCTAATTTCAATCAACATGACAACAGAGACTGATGAGTGATGGCAACATGTGATCCACGTATTCAAGTAAATGTAAGCAAATTTAAAATAGGCTGAGAAGGAAATGCAATAGATAATTATGTGCAGACCTGCAAGGCACGCCAATGAGAGTATGTACGATAAAGCAGCCAGAAGAACGGAATATTAGGAAGAGGCAGGACCTATCATTAAACAAGTGACATCAAGATCATAAAAGAATGCAAAAAATCCTCAACAACATTTCACAGGTGTAGATATATACCATAAAGACAGTCGATACAGGAAGCAATGCTGCAGAGCCATACAAATACTTCTTGTGGATGATCGCACCACTGTGAAGCATCATACCAAGGTCTTTAATTAGGAAAACTACTTTTAAGGGAGATAAAAGTCTACCTCATAAAGATAAAAGAGTTTATCAAGACTTGAATGCCATAGTTATATCAAAACTAGCAACAAAAAGGAGGCCGAGAAGAGGAAGGCTGAACCAAGAACCCCACACGTGGAGATAAGAGACAAGGAAGCATCAAATAGAGACATGTACCTCATAGCAATATGACGTAATCTCCGGCGAACAAGCCTTGCGTTCAAACTGCAGCATAAAATAAACATTGTGTTGGAAATCCTGAATTTAACATATCTTTGAATTTGGGATTCACGGTATCTTGTACTTTAAGATTGTCATTCAATTAAGAAATACTAAACAAGCCTTCTCTTAAGCAGCAGAGAGTACAATTATTACACCATGCAAAAATGTAGGGTTGGTTTTTATTATTGTTATCACACTCTTAGAGGGATGTGGGAATATCAGAAACTATTGTTTAAATCAAAGAGCAATGAGAATACCTTGTTGGATATGTAACTTCAAGTCCAGTGACATCCTTAGATATAGACTTCAGGAAGATCTCCGATGGCTTGACACGAGCAAGCAACCACACACCCACACTACATACAAGTTTTAGCTTAGATTAGTGAGATATTTGAAGTAGCCCTAAAAATAACCACAGTTAAGAGAAAAATTTACATCTAAAGTACCCATGAATTTTGTTCTTGAGAGATCCTTCGGGTGCTTTCTGAAGACCCGCCCAAGCCGTATTCATCTAATCAATCACGAAGATAAATTCTGCACAAATTAGAAGTAGCTAATTTGGCAATCAACTCTGAAATAATCATACTTTTAGAGTTCATATCATGTTCAAAATAAAGCAACTTATTGGGACCAAAATTAACTAAAACTAACGATATGCGGATAAGCATTGTACTATATTTCAATATCTTCACATTGATGCAGGGGAGTACTTACTCTAGTCACTCGCCTAATTCTTCTTTGGCTAGCTGGACTTACAGCATCATAACAATCAAGCTATAATGAAAAGCTCCAAACTTCTTTATTATTATGAGCATTATCAGCTCCAACTACAAAGGCCTCATGTCCTCATTAACAAGTTATAAAAGAAGTACCCCTTATGATCTTTAAGCCCGCAATTCACTCATTCCAGCTTTCAACAGACTACACCACAGGGAAAAGGGGGGGGGGGTGGAGGTTGGGGCTAAGACAAAACGCAAATGTCAGAATTTGTGCCTTTTTTCAGTATACTCGGAAACACTCAAATGTTACATTCTAAGCCTTTTGTATACCTAGTTATACAGCAGCAAGTCTAGAGCATGTTGGCTTCTTGGTTAAGGATGAAGTAATGAGTACAATAGTTTCAACGTTCAACCCCCCCCCCCTACAAACCCATCATATGCATCAAATATACTCGCATTTGCGCGCCCTTATAACCCCATCCCCAATCATCAAATGTCACAATTTGCAGCTTTTCCTGTAAACTCGAAACACTAAAATGTTTCATTTTAGGCCTACTCTAGAGCCCCATATCCACTATATGCATCAAATGTACTCGCATTTGCGCGCCCATATCACCCCTCCCCTCCCCCAATAGTCTACTACAGAAGCAACAAATTTGCATCAAACATAACTACGATTAAACAATGCACTGAGATAACAATGAATAACCCATTTTTCGCCCGCAAATACTTCCAATGTTCAATCCCCCCCCCCCTCCTCCTACACACCCCTCATATGCATCAAATGTACTACAGAAGCAACAAATTTGCATAAAAAATAACTACGATCAAACAATGAGCTTAATTGCAATACGCCAATCTTTCGCCCGCAAATAAACACATTATAATCAGATAATCAACAAGAAAAAAATACATAACCAAATAAAAAAAATACGAGTAAATATTCAAAGAAATAGAGATAAAGAGAGAGACTTTATTAGAGACGAAATCGACAAGGAGCTCGGCATTGGCGGTAACAGGCTTAGAATCGGAGGAAAGAGACTTCCATAAACCCTTCAATGTTGCCGGAGTTGTTGAGCTTGATGAAGAAGATTGAGCTGAATTTGGTAAAACTTGATCAATACATCTGCTGAAACACCATGTTCTTCCCTTCACTGGAAACACAACCAATCTTGCTCTCATGATGATGATGAACCCTAGAAATTTCTTGTTGATTTGGGGATTAGGGTTTTAGACGTGTATAAAAGTATAAACCCTAGAAAATTAAAATTATGAAAATGGGGATTTTAAAATTTTTGATCGATGACTAATAAGTGGAGAAGTAATGGAAAAGGAGAGAGAAAACGGCGGGAGAGCGGGGGTTTGTCATGTGCTTTACTTGCTTCTCATTCAAGTTCTAACAAACGAGTTAAGTTTAAGATCGACTCGATCAAAGTTCGGTTTTGTTAAAATTAGTCACGAACTTTAATATGGTCGTAATGTGTAGAAATAATTCACGATTGTGTAGAAATGATTTAGTTAACGATTTAGGGTTAAGGTAGTCAAGGTTGTGGACTTGTGGTCATCATTTGGATTAGTCGGAGTTCTATTTCGTTTGAGGACGGAAACTGTAAGCGAAGGTGGAGCTTAATCTCTTAGAGTTCGATAATCTAGCTCATCCCGACTTGCTATACTCGAGGCTGACTCATCCTATGGATACACGAATAGACGCGTTCAAGCAAGAATTTATGGGAGATGAATGATACATTAACCCTTTTGAATGTTCAGAATTTGATTTGAGTTCCTTGATGTTATTGCCAATCTCAGGGAATAGAGGTTTGTAGTTGTGCCTGCAGGTAAGAAACAGGCTTACTAACCACAGTTGCTCCAAACTTATACAGTGCAAAATTGAGAGAACATAGATCAAACTTCATCGAACAACACATGAAACCTATTTAGACTCTTACTTGAGATCGTGTCTTTGCCAATGAGCACAAATTCACAACACGGGCAATGAGCCGATGAACAAATTGAATCAATGAATTAAGAGAGCACAAAAACACACTCACCAGTCACCACCTTACATTCCAGTAACTCGTAAAGGCCAACAATCATACATACTACCAACTATTGAACATGTGGGAAGACCAGCTTCCAAACTGCATACAAAATTCATTCATCCTCTGCTATGAAGTTTGGTTGCTCACCCTGGCAAATGTATTCATCACAAACTGATGCTGATGCCCAGCCCCTTCTTAACCGAATTATATCTTCAGTGAAGGTAGATCCTGATGACCCGATGAATACACTAGACATCGCGCATATTGTTTTATCCAGCATGGCTTCCACCTTTACAATGCAAGGCATCAAGAATCAGAACCACTAGAGAAAGTTACGCTTCTGTGGTGAATGCATGGAAATTGGAACACAAAAGAAACACATTATAACTAGTCATATATGAGGATTACACAAAGAAAACGGAACACTAATTTGATCTGTAATACTGGAACTTAAAGGAAGCGGCATTGTTCACAGTAGTTCAAAACAAGTCTCGATATGGAACTTGCTGTAAAAGATGGGAGTTATCCACTTTGTTCTCGGCTTTTAGTGCCGTCTTGAATTTGGGTCATTTATCTGGCCAAATGAGAATATGATCGACACGAGAAAGCTTGGACACATAATTGTGATGCATCAAACAAATGTATAGTAAAAAGAAAGAATTGGTAAGCACGAGGCCTAGCAATCAATACACAGGCCTCTAGCAGGTAACTTTTAAAAACAATAAGAACCACCATTCATTAAAAAAAAAAAAAAAAGATCACCCCATGAATTAAAGAAGTTTTGAATGTTCAATTGGCAGGCAAACAAAAGCAGTAAGAAAATAATTTCAGTGAAGTATGTCACCTGGGGATCCCCGTCAAGACCATGCCTATACAGCAGAGCATCCCATTTCTCAGCTGAAATCCGCGCTGGTCGCTGAACAAGTGGTACAGTCTTTCCATCAACAACGACTAGCGACTGAAGTAATCCTGTTTCACTATCTGCAGCATCCGTGGAAAGATAGATCACTGGTGTGTTGGCTCTTTGAACAACCCTTGCAATGCAGCTTGCAGCTTGAGGAACAGAGAAAAAGCAGCTTGGATTTTTGGCATTACTGAGAATCCATGAAGACAAAATTAGAGGTTTTCAAGTGGAATTGAAATATGGATTGCCTCGTTAAACAAGACAAGCTAATTACCCACTATAATGGAATAAATTACCAGCAGATAAAATCAGTTTTGTTTTACAGAGATAACACACATAAAACAAGACATATTGAAGTGTATATACCACAAAAATCTACAACGGTGAAAATCACAATTGTCAAGTCGTCAATTAATGGAGAAAAAAAAAAGCTAATGAACTTACATACATCAGTTCCTTCATCTGCTTTCAGTGAGTCAAACACCCTTGCACCACAGAAATTCCATTTAACTACCATGGACTTACACAGGTCATTCAAACAATAATATGCTACGTGGAATATATTATCTCGAAGATGTTAAGATCCAACTTGCCATCAATTTACCACTCTTTACGACAATCAAACAGATGAAGACCAGCCTCTATTGTTCAAAGGTGAGTAGGTGACACACTATGCGGCCTCTCTTTATTTTATATATAAGGTACTAGGCGAATAGATGGGCTGAGAAATCACATACACCACTTCTTTGTTCAGACAAAAACAGTGTTCGACCGTCATACAACCAGCATCTAAGCATAAGCAGAAACACATCAACATACATCTAGGTACTTCTCTGAGAGAATGTATGATACACAGCAAAATAAAAATGCCAGAAATTACGGCCTCTAAGCAAAGATTTAAATTATACAGCAGCTTTCTTTTAAAGACAAAACTTGAGATAACTTCAACATGAAAAGAACAATAGGCTTTGATATTTTCAAAAAAAAAAAAAACAGTTGGCAAGGAGCAAAATAAATGGATCAAGATAGTGAAAATCAACGGACCAGATATAAAGTGATAACAAAAAAATATCATGCGTTGACTAGAAATAAACTACAGAGGACCAGGGTAACGAACATACCAAAATTTTAACCAGCCATGCCTTCGGAAATGAAGGGCTACGTAGTTCTTGCCCAAAAAGGTTTGAACAAAACGCTGGGCGGTGAGCATTATTAGACGACTGGGTTCAACCAAAGTTCTGCACTTGTGAGCAATAGGACCTCCAGGCTGCATCACCCAATCCTTCTCGACATCAGCAAAAAAGACGTCTCCAATAGCAATAACCGCATCAGAAGACGAAAACGTGCTCCTGACGTCCTCAACTGTCCTTTTCTTTGGTTTCTTCACATCTTCCCCCCAAGGTGACTGAAGCTTAGGCAAGGACAAACCTAGAGACTTCAACTTCTTAAGATGATCATCATCAACATAACAATCCGTAAAGTAGCATATGAACTTATCAATGCGCATTTCCTTCTTCTTAGCCTCAGCAAACTCCTCAAACGTTACAACCACATTCTTTCCCAAACACTTGTTGATATGGTCAATATCTAATACCTTATTAAACTCATAATCAACCTTATGGCTCGGGATCACCAAAACCCTGCCCAAAACAGCAGCAAAGAACATATGCTTCTCTAGGCAAATCAAGTGGTTCGACATTTGGCCTGATAAACAAATGGCAAACAAGTACTTATCCGAGCTCGGATTCCACTCAATGGTTCTCCTCTCTGCCAACTTCTGGTCCACTTTGCCACACATATCAAACCCTCCCTCCATAAAATCATCATTTCCAACTCCCAACTCTGAAACATTCCCATTCTTATGAGTTGTCAATAAAACCTTCTGAATTTCCTTATTCAACACCATCCCATCATAAACCTTAGCTTTCAATTCCTCGAAAACCGATTTCTCCACAGGCATTCCACTCAAATTCAAGTACCCAGAAGTACTATTATCATCATTACTACTATTATTACTATTCAATGTAGTAGTATTCGATCCAACTGCTAATGAAGCTTGCAATGTACGATTCAACAAAAAAATTAACCCTAATTGCTGCTCTTTCAAAAGATACAAAGCCCTTAATTCAGCTTCCCTCATTTGATCAGAAGGGGAATTAATCAATCTAACATCCCAAACACTTGAATTATGCAATCCTAACGAAAAATAAAGCAAAACTAACAATGGTATTAAGATCACCAAAAAAAGATACCTCTTCTTCTTGAAGCTACCGAAATCCGGCCTAAAACGACGCCGCAGCGACGCCCCAAAACCCTCATCATCAATGTGAAAAGGGGAGTAAGAGTGAGAATTCGAGGTTGTTTTCGCGGTGTTATTTTGATGGATCAAGTTCCTGCGATCCTCTTCCTCATCATCTGAAGAAATATTCTCTCTTCCCACCTCCTTCATCATCACGCTACCTCTAATTCTCAATCAATGCAGTGAATTCTGGTGAAACTCACCGAATTCTGGGCAAATCATACCCAGTTGATAAAATTGAATAAAGATTCGAACTTTGTATCTGGGTATATAGGAATTGGGATTATAATTGAATTAATAGTGCGAAATTAGTGAAATTTGGGGAAATAATGCGTACCCAGATGAGAAAATAGCACAAAGTTTCGAACTTTGTTTCTGGGTATCTTTTGGATTGGGGAATTTTTGGTGGGAAATTATTGAAAGAGTAATTTTTAGTGATGTATGATTATTATGAGTTGGTAGTGTGTGTTTTCAGTGTAGGTAGAGTAGTGAAGAAGATTGATTAGAAACTTAGAAAGCTGTGGTGGTTAAGGTTGGGTTTGCTTCAAATGAGAAACAAAAGTGTAATAATGAAGCTTCAATTTGTTCGTCGGTGGAAGGAGGAGGTTTGTTGACACTCGACTGACTTAACAAGATGTCAACTTCACAACAAGTTAATCTCAGATTTCGATATAGTTTTATGCAAATGTAAGAGACGGTAACGAGTGTCTATAGGCGTAGATCGTAAGATAAGTTTCTTATAATGGTATTTCTACGTTATTAGATTCACTAATTACTTTGTTTGGTATGTGGCAATAACTTCATACCCCAATCGTATGTTAATATTGTCTCAATAGACATTTGTTTTGTATGTGGTGAATCATACGGTTGTATGTGGGATTAAGTTGAGCAGATGCAAGGTGACGAGGTTTCAATAAGAATATTGTTACATCCACGTGACTCAAATTGACGATATCTTATCAAGTTTTGTGTCAACTCACCAAATGCTATGTATAGGCGCAGAATTATATGAAATATGAAACAATTCTTATCAAATCTTGTGTCAACTCAACAAAAATGTAAGCCAAGAGACAAGGAGCAAGCTGCAGGAGAAAAGGCCACATAAAACGAAGAATAGGACACGTACACATTATGCATGCTCGACACATCTAGCTGCGATCTATTTTTCATTCGAACGTAACACACTCTCTTTTACTCACTTTTAAAGGGTTCCATATTCATTATTCAGATCTTAAACTTACTCAGCAAATCCAAAATTGTGACATTGAAGAGCCAAATCAAAATTAAGTATGAGGTTTGTATCATCAACAATGTTGGGATTTATGTTCAAGGAGAACAGCTCACGTTGGAACGGTCCAAGGGTAATTCCTTGTAATAATATGATCAACAACAATAATAATGTTGATATGAAGAGGAAGCAGCAAATTAGATTCATGGTTGGCAAAGCTAACAACCGTTCCGGTGTCCATGGGACTCATCTTCCTCCCACTCATACCCTTGATAATGTTAGTTATATCTCTAATTCAAATTTCCTATGATAGATAGTCCCTCCGTCCCCCTTTAAACACCCCATATTGGATTAAGGTAGTTTTTGTTTGTTTATAATTGTTGGTGATAATGGTTTGTTTGTTTATTATTGTTGGAGATAATGGGTTGTTTGTTTATTATTGTTGGAGAATGGAGAGAATGATTGGTTTGTTTATTATTGTTGGAGATAATAGGTGGTTTGTTATTATTTTTCGAGATAATGGATAGTTTGTTTATTATTTTTTGAGATAATGGATGGTTTGTTTATTATTTTTGGAGATAGTGGAGTATAGGTGTGTGGTGAAAACTTACCCCCATTTAAAATGGGGTGTTTAAATAGGGACACCCCAAAAAGGAAAGCGGGGTGTTTAAAGGGGGACGGAGGGAGTAGGTGTTTTCTTGTGTATGTTTCGTCATTTCATACCCGTAAATGATCCGGTATGTTAGTATGCGCTCCTTTGTATTGTGAAGTAGTAGTCAAGTTGATGTAAATATCGGCGTAATTTTCATTTTGGGTCATGTCTAGGGGGGAGTGACTAATTTTAAAATAGACTCAAACAAGGTTCCTTTCCATCGTGAAACTAATTGACAATAAAAAGAGTAGTATGTATATGGCTAGGATAGTTTTACATATCTTTCGATGTGGGACAACTTCGCACATTTTATAACATCTTCCCCTCTGTGAGCCTACCTAATTGCGCTATTAGCGGGATTGCAAGAGCTTTTGAGGCATTGGGTTGTGTGTTTGTTGACCTTTTTTTTTGTGTGTGTGGAAATGTTGCAGGTAGAGGAGATAGAGGACAACATCAAGAAAGGGAAGAAAGATAAAGAGGAGAACAGGAAACAAGTTGAGGAAGCTGTGGACTCTCACCTCAAACAACAATCTTATGAACAACCCAAGTGATCTTTAATTTATTAGAGTAGAGCTTTGCTTCAAAAGTTCAATTAAATTATGTTTAGATGGTGTTACGACTTTTTAAGAGTTTTGGATGATCGAATAGGCAAATGTTAATACAATCAATGTAATCTTCAAGTATAAGATTCTTCATACGCGTAATGTATGTGTATATACAAGCTTCCTTTCGACTGATGGAAAAAGCAATGCGATTGTTAACAAGTTACCTTAAATGAAACTTGCTCGAGAAAAGCATCGACCAAACCACGAGAAAATGCATCATGCATCGACTACCAAACAACGACCACTGGGATTCCAAAGATAAAAACTTCATGTAGAATAAACTAAAAAGACCAGAAAAATTGTAGAGAATTCGTTAAATATATACCAGAGGTACATGATGTGCACCAATATAGAGCTGAACTTATTACTTCACCTAGTACACATAGTGACATGATCCTTCTGAACAATATACTGCTGAGTGCTTGATCATCAACCAAAATTTTCTAAAAGCATACTTCAGAGCCGATATAAAGCGCAGAGCTATATAACTCTAAGCAAGCATGTCCGATGATCACCTTGAATCATCTGCAGAAGCTAACCAGAAACATTAGGGTATATTTTTCAGGGATGTTGTTGATTTCACTCACCTTCAGCGACTTCTACTAAGCGTCCACAAACCCATTTCTTGGCCACTGTTTTGGCAGCAGGATGGGCATGTTCATCATGACTCTGCAACTTCACTCCATTGACCGTGGAAACTCCGTTCAGTCTGGGAGAGCCATTAGACTCCGGATACTGTTGATCGAGGCACTCTTTCACTCCCATATTCTCTATGAAGCTCTCTGGATCCCTCTTATATCCCCCAGGGATTGTTGGAAGTTGATGATTCTGATCCAATTCATCATCCACAATAGTTTTATAGAGGTCAGTATCAGAATATCGGCCTTCACCTGGCTGCAGAGACTCGACACCATTCACCCGTTTGTGATGTCTCTCATTAACCTCTTCCAAGAGGAAGTCTCCCATACCATTCACCAGTTTATGATATCTTTGATCCACATCTGCTGTCATGGCCTCTTTCAGGCCATTCACACCTACATAGTATCTCTGATCGGCCTCTTGCATGAGGGTTTCTCCACCTTTGTCAACATAATCTTGATGCCCAGATGTGGAGTCATCTTGATTCCCATTTTCAATGGATTCAATAGACCGAGTTGCTTCTGCGATGAGTTTCTGTGCCTCGATGAGCGATGCTCGAGCAACCGGGCTCTTTACTGCAGCAACCTCGAGGGCTTTTGCGGCCTTCTGAGCTTCTGATATGAGTAGCCTGCATATATGCAAAGACTTAGCATGACCAAATGTTAACCGTAAATAATAAAACAATCCTAAGTTGTTGTGGATAAAAAGATGAAGTAGCTCCAGCTCCAGAGGCATGCTTTTGGTTGTAGAGACCTAGAAGGGAATGTTATTTGGAGCTTTAAACACAATACTCATGATTGACTGAGGCGATACAAGAATGAAGTTTACAAACTTTAGCAAGAGAAGTATTTGGAAATTTTTTCAAGTACCGTAATCATTGAAGCCACAAACACACATGAAAATTAAAAACAACTGAGTTCAAGGGAAAGAAGCAAAGAGCACGAATAACTTTGTTTTGAAGGTACAACGCTTACTTGGCTCGCTCCAAGGCCTCATTCTTTTTTGCTTCTGGTGTCACTCTTTGAGCCCTTATATTCTTCAGCATTTCCAGCTTGGTTTTCGCCAAAGGATCTTTGTACTTTGGGATACTCTTTTTCTTAAGCTTGGATTGATTCCTTGCATCATTAGCACCAGATCTCTCATTATCACTTTTCTTCCTAAAAGTTTTACCAGAGTCTTCGCCTCTTGGCTTCTTTCTCCTCTTTCTTTCAGCGCCCTCTGGTATTTTATGATATTTAGCCAAACCAGATTCCACCCTTGAGCGATATGCCTAGGGCAAAGATTTAAAAAAAAAAAAAAAAAAAATCAGCTAAGTACCAAGGATTAAATTATTACGAAACTGGTACACAACCAGCCATTTGCTCATTTATACACATGTTAACAGCAATTGGAAGGAAATTTGTTTGGTACAAAATATATCCTACAATTAGATAGATTTATCTTAAAACACAAATTGAAATAGAACCAGGAACTGAGCAATCATACAGTTTGGCAAATGATATTTCATAAGCTCATCAATGAGTCGTATATCAAGAGTCGATATGGAGGAAAGAGTAAAAAGAAAAAGGAAACGCTAAACCATGCACACAAGTTTCATTCTCTATGTGAACTAAGATCATACTGACCGGGAAAGTCTTCCTTATGGATGGGAACTCTATGCCATTGTCATAGTTTCCCCAATGCTACCACAGAGACTTCCCCACTAAGCAGGGTAGTGGGGAGAGGTCCAACCTATAATCCTTTCAGAATGCCCAGACATAAGATGCAAAGCCATGAAGAAATTTCAAACAAATAAGTACCCAAACATTCCAACCGATCCCTGCTGTTTCATGCCATACAAAACCTTTTTACACTTTCTCGTCCGGTTTCTCTTGGGACCTAACAGAAATCGGAGCTGTTACGGGGAAATTCTTGAGGACAAGAAATGTCCCTCAAATACTTCTGCGGGTTTGTCCAGCCACCAGAAATCAACAAATCAACAGAACTAACCTCGACACAAAAGTATTCACCCACTTCAATAAACATCTATACCATCTTGCACTTATAAGCTATATGTACTTTAGTATGCCCTCGGTTCAGTCAGGTTTGCTACATTTTGTGAAGTATGCGAGGTGAAATGTGACAAATACAGTGAACATACTAGGACACAGGGAGTATATGATTATAGAGTCGCACACTTGCTATAATTAAAGAGAAAAAAATGCCTTATACTAGTATGGAAACTTACAGGATCAGCCCATTTAGCAGCAATGGCTTCCGCGATCTTTCTCCTCTGTTCAAGAGATTTGGGTGCTCTCTTGCTACCTTTTGGTCTAGGCAATGATTTCCTAAGCTCTATACTATCCAACCATTCCTGCTTCAACTGCTTGTTCAAGGTATCATAGGAATCCCACTGCAGTTCTTCTTCTTCCTGAAATCCTCCTCTAGCAGCTTCAGCAATGAGATTCTGCCAATCAAAGAGGCAGGTTTCCTGAAGCAAGAGCTTTTCGCGACGTTTTTGCCAGCCTATTCGCACCCCAATTGCGATCTTCACTCTTGTCTCGGTGCTGCAAGAATTATACAGCATCAAAGTGAAGGTAAAGCCTTACAAGATGATCGACCACGATGCATAGAAAAATTACTAGAGCAATGTAGCCTTAGGTTCACTTCCGTAGAAATATCCAAGTTTTGAACCTCTTAAGCTTGTATGTCATTTGTCATTTAGAGCACGCCAAAAAAAAAAAATATTGAAGCTGGACCAACCTTTGTGCATGACCCATAGTTGCTAACTTCATCTTCACCTGAATCAGAAAGGATAATTAGACAAAAGAAAAGCACAAGCAATACATAAATCAGACATATCAACTTCTTCTCTTTTTTTAAAACACGGTGGAGTAAGATGGTTCATAAAGGCTGTTGCTTATGACAATTCATGTTAGGCGACCCAAACTATCATGGACACGAAGCTTTGCTATTGTTGTTGTTGAAGGAAGGCAATCTGATCAAATGAAAGAGTCCAGGTGAGTGACGAGAATAGTGAATGGAAAAGGGTGTTCAGTACAAAATTCATTTATTTTCCCCTAGTATTTGTTTATTCAAATTTTTGTGGAAAGAAGGACGGAAACCATAAAAGGAAATATTATTCGGTTATGACATCTAACTAGCTAAGTACTTGTTCATTAATTTATGCAATTCTTACAATTTACCAAAAAAAAGGAACCCACAAAACATTTGTCTGATCCCTCCGACACACAAAGTTCTCTAATCTACAATTCTCTGGGGCTATGACAAGGATGGGAGAATCAGAACAGCAAGTTGATGAAGAAGCAACGATTGACAAGCAATTCAATACCACAATTTAATGCAACTTATTCTTGTAAGAGTATCCACAATATATGCATTACAGTCTTTCCCCACTCTGCTGAAATAAGTCTACCAGGAGAAACTGCAAGTTTTTCTGAAGACTACCAGACCCAATTGGCGCTCCAGCAGTGAACCATGCTTAAGTCATTAGTACTTTACAAATCCAATAGTGCAAAGTTTCACTTCAGAATTCATATTCGAAGTAAAACAATAAGGCTCTAAGAAAGGACTAAACTGATCATAGATCCTTGTGCAATCACTAAATTTACTGCATGCCGATCCTAAAGACAAAAAAATTATTGCAATTAATCTTACATGACTTCACCTTAGGGCTCTGCATGGCAAGTCTGGTTCTCTCCCTGATACGTCGAACAGTTTCTGCACATTATCAAAGATATATCAGTAAAACCTTGAATTCATGCAATCAAGCTGATCGTAAAGGGGCAATATGATTTACCTGGGCTGTGCCTTCTGCCTTTGTTCCATGGTGTATTTCCTTTATTTGCTTTAGAAATTCGCATGCGCCTCAATTTTTCTCGCTCATCAACATCCATCGGATCTTCACTTGAAGAGTCAGTCTGAACTGCTGCTGATCCAGATTCAGCAGTAGAGGGCAAAACATTGCTGTTCGTCTCCCTGTCTTTATCCTGAACTAAGAGTTTTGGCTCAAGGGTAGCCACAGCACTAACTAGGAATCCAGGATAGGACTTCTTAAAGTGAACCAACCCGAAGTTCAAGTTTCTAGTATAATGCAAGGAATTCCGAAATGGTGTCCATCTTTCGTCATGTTGTAACACAGAAGAGTTTGGTATATTACCATCAATAAACAGCTGCACCCTTGTGTAACCTAAATAACTCTGGGCGGAAGAATGTGCAATAGCAATATCTGCCAGAAATTATCAGAATAAATTAGTACTAATCATCTGTAGAGGAAAGGAAGGGCAATCATGCAAGAAGGTTCCACAGTTGAACCTACTCAGTTCAAGAGAAAAGATCTATGCTTTTGAAACATGAAGTGTACAATCTGAATTCTGGGACATCTAATACAGACTTCTTCGGAAAAATATAATTCAGGGAGAAGAGGTACTGATGACTAATGCAACGCTAAAGGGGCAAACAGGAAAAACTGGAGATAAATTTTCATAAAGTCTAAATGCAGGGAATGAAGATCCCTAACAACTAATGCCAAGAAGCACTCCAAAAAAAAAAAAAAAATAAATAAATAACAATAACTAATGCCAAGAAATGTCAAACCATCAAAACTAAAGACCAACAAAATTGTCAAAGATAAAGGATTAAAGGTCACTATGAATAAGCTGTAAGCCCAAACTATTGTAGAAAATATAAATCATTTCCATATTCCTTGAGCTAAAGCTACATGAGTGCATGCCAGCTACTCATTTTTTCATGATGCAAAGGCCTCCAAGACTCTCCAGATGTTTGGCAAAATCTTACAAGGTGACTGGAAAGTTCTAATACGAAGTCCTCAGGACTAACTATTTAAGAGAGACAGAAAAATAAAATAGCAAAATAACTACGTGCGTACAGATTCTAGACGGAACCATCAAGCCTAAACACTTGTGCCATCTATCATTCACACTGCACCAAGAAAGCTGGCTCTTTTCTCTCAACATATTTTAAAAAAAAAAAAAAAAAAAAAAAAAACTCCAACATAAGTTGTAAAGAGTTTTTTTTTTTTTTTAAATTAAGAGCATAAAAATGAGGAGATGATAGAGGACAAGAAGTCCTTATTAAGACATTCCACATTTCTCCAAAACCCTGAGGCAAGGATATTGGCATCTCCTTCAGAGCAACAGCTTTTGCCCATATATAAGCTACATGACTTCCGATTAAACTGAACAATACCAGACAACAGCCAAAAATGCCTCTCCGTAGCCCCTCTTTGCTGCTCCTAAATCCTACGATTTTAATCTGAATGAGTTTCACAAGAGATCCAGGTCATCCCCATTGTTGAAGCAGCTGTTGATTAACAGTGCATGTGATATTACAATCTTATTCCTTGTACTACATACTCCAGAACCAAAAACACATACTCCCTCCGTTCAAATCCATTCTTCCTGTTTATTGCCATGATTAACTGACCATTTTGGGAACGATCTCCAGTCGAAACGAAATGTTCATTACGTATAAAAATTAGCTCACACACTATATTGCATTGCAATCTCCCAATTTCCCATAATCTTAAGGTAAGTAGGTCTTTCATTTACTCTAGGGGTGGCTTCAACGTGGCCACTGGCCAGTGAAAAACAGCAACAACAAAAAAGAGATAAAAAATTAAAAAAAAAATAGGAAGAATGGATTTGAACGGAGGTAGTGTCAAATATGCCCCTATAACCATACTAATACCCAATCAAACTTTCAATGGTTCAGCGGATAGGTGAATAGGACCTGCTTAACTTGTTGCGTACAAGGGACGAAAATCTTTCAACAATTTGGCACAAAAAAGGAGCACAGGTGACATGAAGCCTAACATCTGCCAATGTCCAAATACAATATAAACCCCACTACCACAAAATCAGGCACAAACTCATGATCAGCTGCTTCAAGCAAGCAATAAAGACCAATTCTCGCAAACTTTCATACTAATCTCAACCTTCTAAGGACCACTACAAATCCCGGCTTGACTCAATCGCGATAGACAAAACTCGACAAACTCATAGTCACATGCTCCATTCTGGGACTGGGTTTCACTATTGCATACTATCATAACAACTCTAACCTTCTACAGCCGCGAAAAGCTCTAAAATCATTCCACTTGTATACTAACTCATCAAGTAAACCAAAATGAGTGGGAAATCAGTATAAAATTTCCTAAAGTTGGCCTAAGCATGCACTAAAAGGGGTTCCAATTGCAAGAACTAAAAAATAACCAAATTCCCTGGAATTCAGCTCAAACATCTGGAAACACTGCAGATTAACCAAATTCCCCAAATTTTCTAATGTCAAACAATTTTGCAAAGTACCACAGGAAACATATTGTTAACCAATTATTCTTAAATATATTTCACATTGAAAAATACCAATTAAACAATCAAAGATTTCGAAGCAAGAACCACAATCCAATTAAACATAATTTCCTCAATCTTTCCTGAAATACTCAGCTGCCCATATTACAAATTCTTCAATTGGGTCATAATAATTCATATTAAAGACTAAAACTTTACAATGTTCAACTGTAAATATAGAAGAGACATGCATATAGGATAGAGAAAACAAACCTAATAAAGGCATGGGGAGGTCATTCAGTCAAAAACAAAAACCAAAAAACGTGAAGAAGAAGCTTGTCAACTTTCCATTGAAGAAGCTATCACAGCTTGAAAGGTTAAACCCCCAAATTAACCAGCAGAAATGTGCAGACAATTGAGGAAGAAATGCAAAATTTTGTAGTGAAAAGCTTGTAGTAGAAGCAGGAAAAGAGGTGAAGGAATAAGGATAATAAAAGGAGTATGTGATTTGTATGGTTCCAAACTAAGCCCATTTTACGCAACTTTGCTTCACATTGTCAATGTGCAACTGTGGATAACTCCTTCGGGTCGGATACGATCTCTTGGTCGTACGTGTCGAATATGGATTGTTTTCTCCTCGGACGGGTCGTATATGGCTCGATCAAAAGAGAAATGTGATTCAATATGAACTAAACCGATTAACTGAATGGTGCATATGAATAAAAAATTGGGCATGGTCAAACTTTTGATAACTACATCGTTTGAAGGATTTTTTTCAAAACACCGTTGTTGATTGTTGTAAGAATAATATATTTTTTTTGCTAACCATTTATTTATGCTATTAGATTTTTATTTTTTTTCATCCAACATGTTTACATTTTTTTCTATGTGAAATTACGGTACACTGCCCAATTTGAAAATTTTGACTCAAAAGAAAAAATAACAATGTAACAAAGTCTTATGTCTTCTCTTCTCACGTTCCTACTCTCGAATAATCACCTCTACCGACGTACGGAGTAAACACTTACTCCCTCCGATCCTATTTAAACTTCCTTCTCCCTTTTGCGCACTCCAAAAGAAGAAATAATAAATAATATTTTATGATTTATTTAACAAATAAATTTAAAAGGTAATCTTAACCAACATCTTTATGTTGTCTTCCTAATTTTTCTCTCGACAAAAATAGTAATATTTTGAGAATGGGAAGAAGTGAAGAACAAAGTCGAAACCCTGAAAAAGGGAGAAGGAAGTTTAAATAGGACCGGAGGAGTAACGAATTACTACAATTTGCTCATAAATATTAGAAGTGTTTCATTAATATAATCCGAAAGGAACAGGAGTTTTGTATTTTATAGTTTATATCAAGTCAATTTTTTTAATATTAGACTTGCAAAATAATTTTATTTTCATATTTTGAGTTTATGACAAATTGACAACAACAGTTTTGTTGTACATGCATCCGTGCATGCATGCGTGAGCAAATTAAACCTCTAACATTGGCATTCACATTTTCTATTTTGCTAAGCATCATTTAATTTGGGCAGTCAACATCAAGTCACAAATTTAACTATGGTTAATGGTTCATTTCTCATGTTAATGTGTTATTCCCCATTTTACGTAACTTTGATTCTCAATATAGATGATATATATATTATATGCTCTCATGAATTGTTTTTTTCTCGGACGGGTAGGGTGCAAATTGTTTTCCTCGAATCGATACATGTATGAAATGATAGTTGGTTAATCTAGGGAAATGATTTCTAAAATAGAAATAGATCAACTAATACGTGTACACATTATTTCATTGTGAAACTGTAACGCAACTCAAATTGATATTTTGGTCAAGAATACATCCACAATTATTCTGCCATCAAGCATTTTATAACCTCGAACCCGATCCGACTCATAATGACCTCCGTTCGTTGCTCATGACCACATAAGGATTTGAAGAGACTCTTCCTTATATTGATGCAGTAGCTCCAGTCATCACCACCACACCAGAGGCTCCGGTCCTAATCATCAAGCCAGCTCAGCATAGTCGACCAATAGGAAGTCAGCAGTGTGTCATAGATGCCAAGCTGGATTCAGTTGTAAATAAGAGTCAAAGTTAATTGTAGAAAGTCAAAGTTAGTTATTTGTATAGGTGGACAAATTAGTTAGGAGCAGTTACTTATTCATGTGTATAAATACATTGCTATCTCTGTAAATTCATTCTAAGTTTTTGGTGAAATAAAATTCAATCATTGATATTTTGTTCTGGCTTCTCATTTACGTTTTATGGCAAATATAGCTACTTTTATCAGGATTCAATCTTTTTGCTCAGAAATTATAAAAATTCAGCATTTTTTCGTCCTTATTTCGATGCGATCCAACCATGGGCCACAGCTTTTGGGTTTGAATTGAATGACTCAATTAAATAGATAAACTAACCTAGCTCATACTAACTCATCAGATCAATCTATTTGCATGACATGACAACAGGTTAATTGTACGTGAAGGCTTGCATATATAACAGTTTCAGGACATAGGCATTCACATTGCGTGCTAAGCATGATTTGGACAGTCAACATTATTAACTATTAAGTCACCAAATAATCAAAATTACTAGTATATTATTAGCAGAGACCTGATAAATATAAAATACACTCATAATAAAAATAAGGAGTAAAAAATTGAGTCAGGTCGATGGTTAAATAGTACGTGTTGAGTAAAACTACTTGGAGTAGTATTTGTAAATTGTAATTAAATTGCGCCATTAGGAACATTATTGGACCAATGTTGGTCGATAGCAGATTACAAATGATCTTATATATTAGTCGTGAGTTGCACGCACACATGATGATCTTCTAATGATTGCTTCTTCTGCTTCTAAATTGCCCGACAAGGTAATTAATTTAACTCAATTAACTGATGATCATGTAAATAAAGATGTTAGTTTAATTTGTTGTTGCAATATGTGCATGCTGCATGCATATTTTAGCTTCTTGCCTTCTTGAATGACCTATTATAAGTAGGTTAGGTGTGGTTAGTTGATACTTAGTTCAACCTATGTTTCAAGTCGAGAGACATCCTCAAATAAGTTGAATTTTTAACAGTCGACCAATTTTAAGATTAGAAAGGTTATTTATTTAGAAGTTGTGGACGAAATGACACTTTATATAACTTTACCTGTTAAATAATAACGCCGCCCCGGTGAAACAAAGATACGTAATAAAGGTAATAGGTGATGATGAGTTGAATACAAAACTCGACGACACGCAACCAACAGATGAACTATGTTGTTGCTCGATCTTAACGTCCTAATAAATCCTTACGAAGCCTATGACGACGGTGGAAATAATAAGTCAAAAGAGGCGCCAATCCAGTAATTGTAGTCATAAAACCCCAAATTAACAAATATATAAACCATAAAGTGATCCAATTGGCGGCTATTGTAGATTTGTAGCTGACCATGGCGGCTTAATAATTACTCCGTATACTCTTAATTATATTAGACCTTTATTGGAGGAATTATGTTTGACATACTAATAAGATTCCCTAATGTTATATCCTTTTCCGGCAACAAGAATTCTGATAGATTAGACTCATCACAATGCAATGATGGAATACTACATTTGCCGGGACGTTAGAAAAGCTGGAATGAATCTATCTTAGGCTATGTTTGGTAGACAAAGTAGAAGGTAGCGTTTAGCGTTTTGACCAAGTCAGAATGCTACTTTACATGTTTGGCTGTACATTTGTTATTAGCGTTTGAAGTAGCAGTTAGCGTGGAGCTCTAACTTTACACGGAGCATATTAAAGTCTACCACGTATTTTATAAGTTCACCGGTTAATTATTACCAACTTACCACTAGATTAACCTATGTCGAAACATGGATATTTTTTTTTTTTTTATAAACGGTAGCATAACGTTGCATAGGTAAAAAAAGTTGTCTTAAAAATACAGCACCGCAGTTAGGAACTACGTCTTCCTTCCGGGTCTAAAACATCGATATTATTAAGATTCCACGAACAGTACCTGCGGCGTATTCTAGTAATATATGCATGCATGAGTCCTGGCCTCCCCCGCACCAAGTCATAGTCAACGAGGTTCTAGTGAGTTTTGAGTTTTCTTGTTGACTATTCAACTTTGTTACAAACCCCTTTCTTACGTCTTTGCTTTGCTCTTCCACCTCAATACATACATACATACGTATATTGTCATATTGATATATTTGAGACCTCTCATTTTCATCAAATCATAAAACTAAGACTAATTCCAATTTCAAACTTTGCCCAATTCTATCCTCTTCTTCCTATAATTTAATTTCCATTTACCCACCAAAAAGTCCCATCTTAAATTTTCATTTTTCTCCAAAGAATGAAATTTCCAAGCAAAGTCTTCACTAATACTATTTCCTCCCCCCTATCCTATTATAGTTGACACTTGGTCCAAATTGAGGTTCTTGAACAAATTCCTCATTTTATATAAAACCACCTTATTCTCCCTCTTTTGTATTATTTCATAACACCATTATTTTTCTAACACTTTTCTCAGCTTGGGTTTGGATTTGGATGCTCTGAATTACAAAATTTCCTTTCTGGGTTTTGTTCAACCGCTAAACTTCTCATCTGGGTATCGCTCAGAATTTCTAAACTCTCAACAAAAAACTTGTAACAGAAGCTTAGTTAAGCTAAGATATATCGAAGCAGTAGAAGAAAATGGTGGATAACAGTATGTCACCACCATCATTAGATGCAGTAAGTTCATCAGAAGTTGCTTCAGTATCAGCTAAAATCATGGTAATAGCCATGATTGTCCTGTTTTTTGTAGTAGCCTTTCTTTTCTTCCTTTCAATATACGCAAAATGGTACTGGTCAAGAAACGAGGACCCTTTTATAGTCTCATGGCGGCGGCGCGCAGCCCGCAATCAAGACGCGCCGGCTGCTGCCGCCCCCAAAAGACGAGGCCTTGACCGCGCCACGCTGCGGTCATTGCCTTTGGTAGTGTATGATCCAAAGGATTTCAAGGAACAGTTGGAGTGTTCAGTTTGTTTAAGTGAAATATCAGAAGGTGAAAAAGTCAGGCTTCTGCCTAAATGCAATCATGGGTTTCATGTTGAGTGTATTGACATGTGGTTCAAGTCTCATTCAACATGTCCACTTTGTAGAAACTCTGTAACTTCTCCCGAAAGCTGTAATTCTAATGAAGGGTTGCAAGAAGCGGTCGGTGTTTCGCATTCAGACTCGGACTCAAACTCGGACTCGGACTCTGACTCGTCTGATGATGATGATCATGATGAGCATGCTTCAGCAGTGCAGCCAGTAGATGCACCTGCATTTCCTACAAACATTCTGTTCTGGGGTAATGAAGTCCAAGTTAGGTCAGTTAGGGAAGCTGCAAATGCTGCTGCTGCTGCGTCATCTTCAAGTAACGGGCAAAGGGATGAGTTGGTGATTGATATACCAAGAGAATTATGTGAGGATTGCTTCTCATCGCCGGCTTCTTCTACCGGGTTTGGCGAAGAGGGATCGAAAACTCCGGTTGTTTCGAGATTAAGGTCGTTGAAGAGGCTGTTGAGTAGGGGGAAACGAGTAGTAGCTCCCTCCACCTCTGCTGATGTTGAGCCAGTCTAAACCAAAGGCTGCAGAAAACACACACAAAATTTGTTCATAACATTTTTTTTTTCTCTATTTTTTTGAGGAATTTTTACATACTACAATTTATTTGATGTATAGTTCAACAATATATACAGATTAAAATGGTTGATATTGGGATTGGTGGTTTTGTAAAGATCAAAACCCCGCCCTACTAGGTTCTTTGGTCAACTTCATTCTTTTATAATCTTCAAAAATTGCACAAATGTGTATTATTACCCTGTGATATAGTATTTACAGCAGACTACAAATACTCTGTTTTATTTCTTCTCATATACTACTACAATTTGTTCTTACACAAAATTGGTCTAAAATTTCTCATATACCTAAATTGTACATGTATGTATGTTGTTTAAATTATCGGCCCGAGAAATATGTAAGGTAATTATAATGTTGGACTTGTGATTTATGTGAACCATAGATCCATAGTTCAAGGAGTCTTTACAATTCTCCGAAAGTATACAAAGGTGACATTGCTACGTATAACCGTGTGGTTGTATAGTTCTTAGTTCTTACAATAATGCGTATATATGTTTCTTTTTTGAATTCTCGTTCTTAAGAATACCATAATGTTTGTACTCGTTATTTGAGTGAACCAGGTTCGATGATTTTGCGTGATTATTGAGAACTATGTATAGACGATTAGACGAATATGCTACCAGTATATGACTTCATAGAGTAGTCTAAGGTCTAACGTAAGTATATTTTACAATCCAAGTTTGCTTAAACTAGTTGAACAAAATGAATCTCGTAAGTAGATACTAAAATCAGTTGGCTTAAATCAGTTAATTAAGTTGTTGCTTGTGGTGCAAACTGTTTTCATCAGCACGTAAGGTTGCTTGTTTGATACTCTTAGTTTTGTGTTCAATAATCCAATTTGTATTGGGATAATCACGTCTCTTGTGTCCTACATATATCTACAAATTAAAGTAACCTAATGAGCCGGATAATGATTAACATACACAATGAAAAATTGAAAATGACCACAAGCTAATATCATTGAAAACGAAACAAAGAAATTGAAATAGACCACCTCATCTTTTAATAAGTTCCAAAAGTTTTAACGAGAATCATTTGAATTTTGCATGAAAACGTCATAAATAATCATCCTAACTTTCACCATCTCAAACTCATCGAAACGTTTTCATAGCAACTTCCTTCTTATGGTAAGTGTGGACAAATTTCTTTTGTTCACTATATTGACCGCAGACTTATATTAGTATTAGTACGTGTTTAGGAAGTTATAGCACGATTAGAAAGACTTTCCTACCTTGTCCCCCAAGCATTAGGATTCTTGGTCAAAATTGACAAGGACTATATATACACCACTATTTACTTCATTGTAAGTTTGAAAGATGCTGAGGCTTTAAAATCTAGTGATCGAAACATGTATGTGTTATGGCGTCAGAAATTAATTTGATTCGACGAGATGGTACAAAAACATTATAATTCGTCATTGAAGCGTTAAAAAATAAGTAAAGGATGAGCAGTGCTTATAGGCGATGCCAGTGTAGGAGATGTGAAAGAGTAGACCGATTGAGCTCCCTTCCGGACGCGATCTTGGTTGAGATAATTTCTCACTTGCCCTTCAATCAGGCTGTGGCAACTAGTGCATTAGCCAAGCGATGGTGTGACCTTTGGAAACAAATCACCTCGGTCGACCTCGACTCTCGTTGCTTAAAGATCACGATTAATGACACTACACGAGTTGTAGGACAACTTACTACGCCTTTGTTCCAACAACTGACCGTTGATTTCTCTCGCGAAAATTGGAGTAATGTCGTCAATTGGTGCAACCTACTATTATTGTGCAATCGAGACATCAAGAAAATTACGATAACATCTCATACGGGTGTGTATATGTTACCCCCAAGAAATATTCTTGTAAATAAGTCATTGGTCGAACTTGATTTGGGACCAGGGTTCAATTATTATACTCCCTCCGTCCCAAAATGTTTTGATCTTCCAAAACTTAGGAAGCTACGTATCCATCTGACTGCTTCTCAAGCTGATTGTGATTGGGTGAAGAAACTAGTTAGCTCGTGTCCGATGCTTGAAGAGTTAAACATGGAGATGAATTTTAACGATCTTCGGTCACGCTCTCCTAATAGTTTTGTTGACGTATGTAACACCAATTTAGTGCGGTTGAGTATGTTTTTGCGCAATCCTACAAGCTCATTCACAGTTCTAATTGATTGCCCAAGATTAGACTTCTACATTATTCGTACCACTGATGTCCACTGTATTCGTCTCGTCAAGAGTCCCCTGGCTTCCTTGAAGTGTAAAGAAGAAATTTAATTCACACCAGTTTCGCTTCAAGATCCGAAGATATGGCATATTGGATCGATGCTCATCATGCTCCTAGTTGGCGGTGGATAATGGTAATTTTTATCATTAGGCGACTGATACCACGTAAGATAATGAATTATCGTACGTTACTGATATTATTGCAAGAATTTGTAACATCATATTAATCTAATAATCCACTAAATCAAATGGTTCAATTGACATATTCTTACTTTCTAGTACAAATGGTCCTAATATCTGCCCTGTCAACTATAATATTGCTACTACAAAGTTAGTTAAGAGACCAAGTAAACCGGACCATAAACTTTGGCATCAATACAGGGTTTGTTAAGCTTCTCTAGACTAACATATGGTATCTCATTCTCCTCCCTTTTTTTGCGCTGAAATAAACCCGTGAGCGGCCCTGACGCTTGAAGGCGGTGCCAGTATCGGCCACTAGAGGCGGCCCTGGCATTTCCGGACCCATAGATGGGGCCGGAAACGTGGCCGCGAGGCTTAGGATTGGTCTTATGGGCATTTTTTGATGTTTCCTTGCAAAGTTGCTTGGACTTTTTGTCTGATGATGACCTCCAAAATGGGAACAAGACAGTTTTCCACGATTTTTTGCTCCTAATTACTTCTTGATTGATGATAACTTGTGCTTTGTGCTCTTTTTCTACTGTTGTGTTATTCTTGTCATTACTAGCATACCCTTTTGCCTCTTCCAAAAACTGCTCACATAAATTAATTAATCAGTTCAACTAATGGTCCTACAATAAGACGAGGTGGCCCTTTTTAAATCTTCGAGTCGAGTTTTGACATCATATTCTAAAGAAATGTCTATGTTATATTGTAAGACCGTATTACACAAAACTTGCACAATTTTCAAAAGAAACATAAGTTGTATAGAAAATGAACCTGTGAAAAGTCAGTCTGAGGATCAAATGCATAGCTGTTACTGTCATCTTTCTCAGTATCATATCCTGGATAAACAAAGGACCCCTTCATTCTTAAATTTTCTGCAACAAAAGAGAAATACTGTATAATCAATAAACTTTCATAATTCTGAAACTTTTTTCATGTGATGAAAATAATAAAGTTAAAGGCGAAGAAAAAGGTTCAAAATCATACCTTTTTCTCAAAGCTTTTTCTTCACGTTTGCAATTAAACCTAACCCTTTAAAATGTTAGGAGCAAATCACTTAAGAAATAGTATCATTTCTTCAGAAAAAATGGTATGTTTTGCAACTACTACAAGGAGATTTTGTGACGTTTTTGATTTGGTTGATGAAATTGTGGGGGTTTGTTTTGTGTGTGGTTACAACTGCCGATAAAAAGGACTGATGATGATGATGAGTTATAAATGGGAAGGTGAAGTGTGCAGTATGTTTGTATTAGCAAGATAAATCAATGCCCACAATTTAAGGAAATTAACACTTCTGGTAAAGTGTTGTGGCCAACCAAGCCAATGTTTTGAGTAGAAGGAAAAGGTAGTATAGCAAATGGACAAATGTCAAGGAGTTTTTGTAACTTGTTGGCCCCGGTTTATCATAGCGAGAGCAGATCATCTGTCTCACTTTATGTCTCATCTTAGGGAGTGGGGGTTTTATTGACCGAATATGACTCAAATCTGGAGTAATTGATAGAATATAGAAGGAAATGGGAAATGGATCGCAATAGCATACGAGAAAAATTAAACTATATATTTTGCTTAATTGTGGTCCTCGTCCCGTTATTTTACATGTCACATACCATACGCTCAGAATCCATGATACAATTCAACCGAAAAAACCATCACTGCTAAAATCTTCGATTCCCCGGTCATAATAATGTTGAATTCAAAGCAAAATCACCTCCAGATGGATGAGCATGGAATTTCAAGATAAAGACACATACTTGATACATTATTGATAGTTTGATGCATAACAAATTAACAATAAATAGACATTGGAGTACAAACTTGGTTGTATACTAGTCTGATCACATGAGATCCAAAAAAGTTCCAAGACCTTAAAATACAAATCGTACGCAGGACTACAGAAAAATTATTAAGGGCACTTGGGCTTGCCATTTGGGCTGTACCAGTCTCTATAGCAAGGGCATTCGTCCTTATTTCCATAAAGTCCCGAAGGAACACAGTGGCACCTATCACAACACATCATACAATAATGCATACACTTTGATTCTTTCCCCCATTTTTGGCACCTATACCCACACTTTGCGTCGCAAAATCCTGTAAAAATTAATCAAATAGACATCATTTGCCTCGTAAATCTTATAAATAATCATTCTTCTCAAAAATACGTATTTTTGTTGTATATACTAAAACAACATTAAATTTAAGGCGTCATCACTAATATCGAGAACCATATATACAAAAGTGCATGCACGATATTATAGTTTTTACATGGTTAAAACTATAATCTATACCCTTGATTATTACGTGCAAGATGATGATGGAAATAAAGTTAAATCAAATTCATCGGGACAAAGAGAATACTGAACATGCCAATAAATCAATAATGCATACATGTATACGTGTTTCGAGTTAGATATAAAGTACCTGCAGGAGACGGAGCGGGAGGGTTCGATGGACTGGTATATTGTGCAGAAGCAAAATCAACCAAGTTATGACCTAAGATCAGAGAAATGAGGAGGAGAGTTGCAATGGACTTTTTCATTGTATGTATATGTATGTTAGATCTCAATCTCAAATCTATACTTACACAAAATAGTTTGCACCTTTTCGAGTAGTGTGCAAGGGTATGTGTATACAAGCTTAGCAAGATCGAGAGTGTTGTCTATATATAGATGAAAAATAGCTTATATTATACAATTCAAAGATGCTTATCCTAGAAAAAACAAGCAACATGTTCATAATTAATTAATCTCTGTCCCCATGATTTTTAAGCTATGTACGTACGTAGTTAGTTGTATAATTTATGATCCAAGCATTGCATTATTCATTAAATTACTAAAATGTAGTGACATGGTGTTGTGGGTTGGCATGTGGTTTTTAGTGCATTACACGATTTGCTGTCAGCTAGCCTTAACGAGTAGTACGAAAGAATAGTATTTTAGGCTACACTCGGTAAGTGTTGCTATTCAAGGTGATGTTCGGGTGGATCAGGGTTAGTGTTTGTCGGGCTAATTATCCGGTTCGACTGAGATTTTGGTGACCTCATCCTTAAGTGGTAGTAGGTTAGCGATTGCTTATATCGTGCTTCTGGGAGCACTGGAAAATATGGTGACTCTTTTCATAATAGAAGAGTAGGGTATAGAAGAGTAGTGACCACACTTAAAAATGAAATAAAAAATCGTTTAGTGTAATTCTTACTCAATTAAGACAAAACAACAACTACTTCAATTAAATGCATTAATTATACAAACAAGGATTGGATTATCAACCAATCAACACGCAAAAAGTTCATACAACAAACTTGTATTTTTCATTCAATTCTTTCTTTTCCATTTAGGCGTAGTTCGTCTTCATTATAGTTGCTTGAATTTCAATTGTCAACTGTAAGTTTCTAAGCATCCATGACATCGACCAATATATGAAACCATTTGTGTCCAACCATGTCTACATGTTCTTTCCCGTTTTCCTTTTACCACCACTGAGAAATAACAGAGGAGATGATGCATGCGGAAAATGGTGCATGTATTTATATAGTGAAAGTGAAGTGTGTACTAGACGACATAAGCATGAAAGGAATGGGGATAAGAGTCACGAGTCATGGCAAGGTACATTTTGGTCTTACAAAAGTTGGGACTTTTATCAAAGAGGAATGTACATACAAGTGAAGCTATCTAGTACTTACAAAAGTTGGGCAAGTCATACAAGTTACCAATTGTAGGGCTCACGGTAGGAATCGGCGACATCGTGCTCGTGATCGCTGACCCTCCAGCACAAACTATCAGTGAACTCTTTCATAGGAGTTTCAACATCAAATAGAGCAGCCAACTTGTGCGACTCCTTTAAATAGGCTTGAACACAAAATGAACGGATACTGCCATCTTTCCCAAATGCAACCACGGCTTTATTCCACTTATTCTTCATCTCAGACTTTGTGAAAACTTGTTCAGCTGCATTAAGAGCTTGCAAACCCGTCAACCACGCGCAATTTGGCATAACTACATCGGCCGGAAATCCAATTTCTTCACTATCATCCTGACAATGTAAGGGAACAAAGACCAATTCCGCATCTAGTGGGGTACTACCACTGTAAACTTCGTTCAGAAGTTTCACCCAATCCTTATCCAACCTCTTGGGATTGTCAAAATAGACAAGGACATTCTTGTTTCTTAGACGAAACATAAAACCATCAGAATCAGAATCAGAATCGGAACCAGAGTAGTATTTGTATGGTGGTTTGGTAAGTGAGTCGAGCGTAAGTGAGCTCATACGCTCAAGGATGCCCTCGGTAGTGAAGGGATACGAATTAATACCATCACTAAGCAAGTAATATCTCCCAAAACTACACCAAGGCTTGTCATCAGGCCTCACGATAAATAAATTCTCTTCCATTTCATCGGTAGAAAGGCTGTTAAGCAGGCATTGGCTTTCAAAACTGCATGGGAACAGCCACCAAGAGGATGATGTGCTTTCAGTTTTGCTACAATAATCTTTAATTTCTTGAATCTCTTCAGTAGAAGGTGTGTCGTCAAACCACATGCATACTATGATTATCTCAAACTCGAGTTTTTTAGCTTTACATTCACGATACATGGAAGCCAGTTCCAGCAAGAAGCTTCCATCTACGCAAAGGTAGACGACACCCACGCAACTCTTCTTGCTAAGCTCATCAACAGAAATATCATCGGAGCCCCCTCCTAATCTCTTGAGTTTCTCATGGGGGTTGCAGGATAGCAGATCCGCAAGGGACACAAGTAGGGCACCCTCATTCCGGGAAAAAGTAGAGTAGTTCAACCTCCATCTCACTGACGACTCCTTTTCCACAAGGACATTCACCCTCTCATCAGTAAAGGGGAAAAACGCGGCTCCAAAATGAGAGAAATAATGACCACCGTGTTCTTCCCTCAAAACCTTTTTGCCAGGATCCACCATCACACCGACCATCAGGACCCCGGGCCTATAGTTATTGTGCAAGTAGGAGCAGATGCTGTTACGAGAATGGACATTATCGAAAGGGATAGTAACGCCAGGGAAACCCGAGAAAAAGGTGTGGAAAGCAGACTTGTCGCGAGTGTTGGTGACAAAGATCATCTCAAAACCATGCTTAACGAGCTTAGGGTATGCCTTGATCATCTCCTCACAATGTTCGATTTCGACGTCAGAGTCTTCCTCAAGAGGCAAGATGAGACTACAGAGGATGAGATACTTACCCCTAAGAGTCTGTATTCCCACAGTGCTACCATCCCTAGGTCGAACTAGAGATTTCCTGGCCCCACATATGGACAAGAGGGAAGCAACATCAAATATTTCGCCCTTGACCGTCTTCTCAATACCAAAAACCCCAACAACATCTAAGAAAAATAACACCACTCTAATTTAATCAAATCAAACCAAATATTCAAACGAGACGTAAAGAACAAACAAAAAGGAGGGAGTACAGTTAACTACAACATCAAACCCAACCAACACCAAATTGATTATAATTAGTACAAAAACATTACCTTGGCAACCATCAAAGGAGTTATCCATCTCTTCAAACGTATTCGAGAATTTGACCTAACTAACACAATAATAATAATAATAATAATAATAATAATAATAATAATAATAATAATAATAATAATAATAATAATAATAATGTTTATAAACCGAAAGGGTGAAAATAAATAATTTTCAATTCATAAAAAATTCAAAGGGGAAATATGTACAATTCAATTCATGGAATTTTTACCTGAATTTATTTGGGGGGCACAGTGAGATCTCGAGACCTAGCTTTCGATGGCGTGAACAGTAAGGGTTTTGTTTTCGAGCAAAAGGGTTGGCGTGAGTATATATACAACTATTGGCTTGATAGATTACTTATATATATTTGATTTTACTGTCATAAATTTACTTAAATCGAGAAGATTTAGTATAAACACATCTTGATTTTACTAGGTTTACAACTTATGGTAAGCAAGTGGTCTTATTATCGTATGAAACTGTCTCAAAGAGAATGATTCACGGAAAGAAAAAAGATGCAAAGCTCATATAAAAAATGATGCAACACACATTTGAGTCTAATTGAATCCTATGTCTCAAAAAAACACATAACAAGGTTTGAGATAATCAAACCGTCAACAAAACCAAATCGCCAACTAGTCAATTAACAAGACTCAACGACGAGTTGTACTCTATAACATATTACATGTTATTCCATCGAAAACTTGGAATCAAAATTAACCACATATACCAAAGGTCAATATCAAGCATCAATACATGCCAATAAAGTCCAACACTAACAAGGTAACCAAAATCTCAAATATATAGCCTCATATTATCATATGAATAAAAATCATAACGCAAAATGAGGAGGGTGTACCTTAATCATATGAGCAATATGGAATAATAAAGTATAATAAAGATCGAAGCTTTATGTCTAAGATCTTTTAATTATATATTACCCATCGTCGAAATAAATGCCATCAAATAATTAGTAAATAATCTTCTTATAAACCATCACACTGCCGTGATAAAGATGACGAAATAAGAATATGAAGATGACATATTTTGGAATTGTCGTCTTCTACAAAGTTTTAGATATTTGTCTTAGCTTTCCAACAACATATTACACGACTTGAACGGAAATCTAGAGACTGAGATATGGGCAAAATATGAAAACTATAAACGAAAATGAGAATTTTCACCCACAAGCCAACTTTATGGGATATCCAAAATAATACAACCATTGTATATGTAATAATCGCTTTCAAATTATTAGAAATAAGGGTCAACAATGGTTGTATAAGGAAGATCAAAGAACGATTTCAAGTTGTGCCGCGGTAGGAGACCACTGACTTGAAAGCGATTGACATTGGTGGTCATCGTCACTAGCCGGAATGCTCCCCAAGGTTAACACAACTACTTTTGCACACGACCACTCACGTATAAAAGTTGGAATTTGCATACTCATACCATTACCCAAGAATCAGAAGATGTGTTTTTTGTGTATATCGTTCGACATTTAATTGAACACAATAGGCTTTATTATATAGTGGGTGGAAAAGGGGTGTTATGGATATCAAATGGTCAAGGATTGATTATGGAACTAGAACAACCATAATCACACAATTAACATGATAATAAGCATGATATTTAATAGGTGCAATAAGCGTAGTAATAATGAGGATTACTACCAAGAGTTATCCAATGATCAACTCAAACATGGCTTTGGAGCCATTACTCCAACAGTGATCATTCTCACAATAGAGGATTAGGGACTACACTTGAATGGATTTATATTATTTTAAGTGTGGTCTCTACTCTATTGTGAGAGGAGCACCATGCTCCGTGTCCTTTCGTGAACATGGTATAACCGTTGCTAAATTTATACTCCGTATAAGGTAAAATTCTTTTTTTTTCCTTTCCCAATCTTTCCTCCCATTGATTCCCATACCCAAAAAAATTTACTACATTTGTGAGTAATTTACTACACGCTGATGTGGCATATGTAGACAACTACTTTTATGTTGTTTTAAGTATAGACTCCCAAGTAAAATCGTTTTCATTTTTATATTTTTCTTTGCTTAATTGCTTTAATTTGATGTTGTAGTGAATTTTATTCTACGTATTTAGTTTGGTTTGATTCAATTAGAGGTGGTTTGTCTGCAAACTAGGTGTAGTGTAGGGAATTCGATAATGTCAGAGACTTCAAGCTCAAGCCCTGCTGCCATCATGCCTAATCTTAACGAAGAATGAAGCTTCACGTATCAAGCTAGCTTGTTAATCAAGGTTTCGAGATAATCTTTGTCACCAACGCTCGCGACAAGTCTGATTTCGACAATTTCTTTTGGGAATTCCCTGGCGTTACCATCTCTTTTGACGATTGGTAACTTTTATGACTTGCCCATCCTATCCCGATTTTGCTAGCCACAACACTGGGGTTAGGAATAGCATAACTGATCCTATCCTTCGTTCATATTATAAGAAGTTTAATTTAATTCCACTCTCTCGAACTCGAACTCATGTATGTGTGCTCGTGAAGTTGTGATTAGGAAGGAAGAATCAACGTTGATCTTCCCATATCCGGCACTTTAAAAAAAACAATAATACAAATGCAGGTCATCATCATTCATCAATAACTAGTTGATTATTACGATAATGTTTTACCAATCTCCGAAACTACGACTGAAAGTTTACTAGCACTCGATGACGTACACTTTATCGTTATTTTCAAATTACTAATTAGGATGATTTAAGGACACTTGGACCTGCCAGATTTGGGGCTCTTCATGTCCCTATAGCAAGGGCACTTGTCCAAGTTTCCGGAAGTACCAGGAGGAACACAATTGCACTTTGCGCAACACATCAAACAGTACGCTTCACACCTTGACCCCGGTCCCTTTAGTGCGCACCTTTGGCCACATTTCGTCTTGCAAAAGGCTACATATATACATCATTCCACGTAAACAAACAAAAGTATAACACGTCAGAACAAAGTTTGACCACAAAAATTAAATGTTATCGATATTACATACGTTAAAATCAGATTCATTATTACCTGAAGCGGGAGCGGGCGGAGGTAGAGCATTAGCAATGTTGAACAAGGTGGAGGTTAGGAAGAGGGAAATAAAGAGAAGAGTAGCAATTCTCATTTTTGCTTGGCTCTGTTAATTTAGTGTGACTCTTTGGTTTGTTTAATTTGGATGCTATAATTTGCGGAAAATGGTGCATGTATTTATAGAGTCTAGTGAAAGTGATGAAGCGTGTACTAGACGACTAGGCATGAAAGGATTGGAGATATGAGTCACGAGTCATGGCAAGTTACATTTTGGTCTTACAAAAGTTGGGACTTTTATCAAAGAGGAATGTACAAGTGGAGCTATCTAATTCATTTGACGGTGCCTTTTTTTTTGTCTTTTGCTCTATTTGGGGGTGGAGAACTCACGAGTTCCGGTCGGGAGCTGAAAAACCAATCACTATGATTGGATGTACGGACCCAATCACAGGGACAAAATTGTCCATTATCCAGCCAAAGCCAAGCAACCCAGATCCGGCCACCGCGCGCAAGCCATGAGCGACGCGCACACCACCAAAACCCCACCCAACCCAGCGCCCAGCCCCGGCAACCCACCTTTCCACCTCCGGCGAACCATCTTTTCACCGGCGAGGCCAAAATACACCCTAAGGAGAGTGGGTGTTTGAGGGGGTTGGGTCAACCCTTTTAGGGGGTGTGGTGCTCTAAAGTGGGAGAAAAGAAAGGGTTTAGGGCCCCGCTTTCCGGCGCCGCTAAACCCTTTTTCCGTTGAGTGTGGGACGAAATGGTGGTGGTGGGCGGGTGGTATAGATGGAGAGGACAGAGAGGGGGGGTACATGAGGGACAAATTTTTGAAGTCACAAGATTCAGAAAAACAAAATGAGTGGCTGAGATTTGGCCACCAATCCGTGATTGACTCTTTTTGCCAATCACAGTGATTGGTTTAGTGATTCTCGTTCCGTTCTTCTGCAAGTCATGTTTAGTACAAGTGTGCGTGGTATTTAATTATTTGCCTAGAAATCTCTTCATTCCGTCTGTTTTTTTGAATTCTTAGCGTTAATTTAACGTAATAAAGGAAGTGTGTTCTATTAACGTTAATTTAATTCTTTTAATTCTTAACGTTAATTTAATTGCTATAATCACTAGAAAAACCGAGATTCTACCCAGTTCACAAATGGGTTGGTTCGAGGGTGAATCGGCCCAAGCATGGCCCCGCACCAGCCCGTGATCAACTCTCATTGATGTAATCAAGCATGCATGATTGCATGATAACAAACAACGTACTACATACGCCCTGGCCTAGTCGCCCGTATGGCCCTATACATCATTAAGACCATAATTTCTTCCCATCATACCATGTGCGAGTAAACACCCTCCTCTTGTGGTACAAATGTACAATGCATTAATCTTTATGTAATGTTTCGTTATATAGACGAGTAGGCGAGTAGCTACGGTTATGACAAATATTTCGGGCTAAACTTCAAAATGAATGTATTATTTTCCAAACCGTTATATCAATTTTACTCATCTACTTTTAGTAAATGTATCTGTCTCGACTGTAGACCTATATTACTGTAGTTTCTCATTTCATTTAAGTATATGTCTTGCCACTTTTGACCAAAAAGTTATTTAATTGATGTTATGGTAAGTAGCAAACATTCACAAAGGAGACTTGAAAGTTTGAAACTTGAAAATGAAGGCGTAGAGGGAAGTGAGGAAAACCAGTACACTTTATTCAAACAGGACAATGCTAGAGGTGTACAGTGCACATATCCAAAAATGTTTACAATCAGCAATAATTTTACTACACTTTCAAAATTTTACTACTCACACAATTAATTTTACTAAACAGAATTTTTCATTATGATTAATTTTACTGCTTCAATCTCAATTTTACTACTACTATCTCAATAATTGTGTCTACACTGTAGACCTCTAGCAATTGGCATTCAAACAAAGTCTAATTTCTCATTGAATAACAAGGGAGAAAATAGTCTTACAACGAATTAATGGCTACTTAATTTAAAGCTAATTAAGCAATGGACGCTCATAACCATAATTATTATAAACGTATTAAAAATGAACGTGACGACATAGTCTAATTCGAACATATATAGCACGAGTGTATTTAGATTGCGACCTTTAATAAATGACGTCTTATCTTATCTAGTACTTTCATCATTCGTTGTATATCAATTCAACTTATTGCTAATAACAGAATATAGAAGATGACTATAAATAATATTATACTAAGCGATATGAGATGAGACGACATTATAGATAAAATTGAGCGTAACATTCACTCTGTTTAATAAGGGCATATCGACAATTAAGGGCATTTGTTCTTGCCCTTCTTGCTCTTCATGTCTCTGTAGCAAGGGCACTCCTTCTTGTCACCGTAAGGTCCAGTAGGAACACACTTGCAAATGTTGCAGCAGTGCATGCACAACTTCTTGCATAAGTCTCTTGGGTTTCTTGAGCATCTGTGTGCGCATTTGTACGGGCAGAATTTTGGCACTGTTCAAAGATTTGGCAACGTCACACAAATTATCGTTAGACTAAACGCACAAGGACGTGCAATATCGTATATAAAAAATGTTGCGTTAAATACATGTGAAACTCTCGTACATGAGACTAGAAACACGAAACATGAATCGTGTCATAAATTCTGCTGCGTTATATTTCTCCCTATGAACTAGTTTTATGGTACCGACCGATCCAAATCCCCTAACAATTGCGTCACCAGGTAATACTCATTTTGGCACGCGCAGTTGTTATACACAACGTAACATAACGATTAACTAGGACCAAATTAGTTACCAAAACTACTAGACATGTACAACGAAGAGAAGAGCGAGAGCTTACTTCCAGGCCTCAGATGAAGATGTTTGCTAGGTGGTAGAGGGGGTGGAGCAGACACAGGCGACACCGGTGCCGGAGATTGTACAGGTGCCGGTGAGTAAACAGCATCCGCAATGTCAACAACCACAGAAAACAAAACAATTGAAACAACAAGTAAAGTTGCTAGTGACAAATTCTTCTTCATGACGATTTTTGCTAAACTTTTATCTTAATTAAGGTTTTGTATGGATCAATGTATGTTAATTAAGTTTGGGCGTGTACGTACGTAAATAGTGGACTGTAGTACAAGTGTAGTGAAGAAGAGAGTGAAGGAGTTACTATTTATAGAAGAGTAAGGGGAACACATTTAACGAAGAAAAATGATGATAAGTTCATAATAATTGTAAGGGTAGACAAACAAGGGGACGTTACAGCTGGTTACAAGCTTACACTTGGTAATTTTAGTACTACTACTACTTGTGTATCTCAAAGTAGTCTATGATTTAATGACAAGTCGGTGTGTTTGTGCTCAGAGTTTCACGTGATGAAGAAGCTTGCTGCTCACCTTCCTTCGTCTATATCCAACACACTATATATCTTACTTCTTACTCGTATTAGTGTTGATTGTATACGGCTTGGTGAAGTGTACAAACTTTGATTGCTCATCGATGACGCTTTCTTGCCACAATACCATCCGCGTTCGAGGAACTGTGTGTACATTTGGCGTGAACACGATATGATAATACGATATAAATTATTGGACACGGAATTAGTAGGTTTAGTGTTTGAGATGGTATTTCAGCACAAAATGAATCAGTGACTGTATACGAATTGGGTGTTAAAGTACATACTGGTTCGAAATGTCCCAATGTTAGCTTAGACAACACCACAACAAGAGCAGAACACAATTTCGTGGGGAAATGTTGAGATTTTCAGACACATTTCAACGAGATTAACACGATTTATATACACGAGTTGTGTTAGTGTCAAAATTTTAATTTGCATACCGTCTATATTGGCAAGAAAATGGAATATAGAGCATTTTCTTAGCTTTCTATGATTCTATCCCGTCTATATTTACATACCTGCCAAATGTCACCATGTCAATGCAGGAGACCCAACTAAACTTGTAGAGAAAGCAGATTGCCTAAATTGTTGTTGTTAATTGAAATGAATTGATTGCAGAATACGCACATCTAAGCTAAATCTTGCCAAAGAAGGTGAGCAGAGGTCAAATTCTATTGTAAAATAATAGTGACAGAGAAGACTAGGAGAGTGAGCTGCGCTTCTGCATGCGTGCGACACTCTTAGATCCATTATTGGTAACAATGCATTGTATCTAATAATACTACAAAATGTTTGAGAAGAATCCATAAGAAACCTTACCCAATTAGTGATTGCCCACTAAACTACAAGATTCAAATTAAGTTCAATTTACAAAAAATATTGTTGTAGTAATATTGAAGCAACTGTAACTCTGGAAGGGTTATGGCCTTATGGGCATTATTGCTAGCAATGCTCAGCCTTTTTCAATTTTACGACTGATGGATTATTTAATTTTTATGGCAAAGGCAAATTGAAACTATATAAGTGGTAGACAATAACACAAAGCGGACACTTGATATAACTGGTACGACAATAAAGTTGATATATACCTAAGTACACATTTGATGAAGTCTAATCGACCGTTAAAGTTATTATCACTAAGACTAGGAGGCTTTAAGGTTACTCACGTATTGAAGAATTTTCTGAAAGGAATCAAATCACTCAATTAAGGATTTAAGGATAATCGTGAAGATGTACCACAATATCCAGAAATGCAACTAACAGTCTAACATGGCAGGACCAACCCATGAGTGATGTATGTTTATGCAATAATGGTCGCTGGGTCATAGCTAGTTCCAATGCTAGAAAGCGACACTTAAGTTATATATGGGACTATCGGAGTTAACATCTTACAATTTACGAGTAGACAAATAAACGCGTTAAGTTTACGGGAATACAATAAGCTAATGGTATTCGAAGCTGATTTACGTACTTGGGTCTTCTAATCCAACGGTCTCGTATGAGAATTTTTTTATTATACTATGTCAACTATCGCCAATTTCAACAAGACAACGATGTCGAAGAGTATCAGAAAGTTGTCCGGAACGTTCATATAGAATGCGTAACATTTGCTCTCACGTGAAGCCTCGATCCGACTACACCAGCTACAATTTACGTAGTAATTAATCGTATGAGCCCTCCCCCGAGAAGAGCTTGCCTAGTACTCGTAATTTGCTTCTGATGAAAACGTTAAATTAAATAACATTTGACTCGTTTCATCCTTGTAGATTATGACACAAAATCCAAATTATAAGTCAACTAATATTGTATGATCGAGCTCAGGGATCATGTCCTATGTTTGGTAACAACTACTGACAAGGGGCAGGGGCTCATTGTCTTAGTGGAGTGTCTTTACAATCAATATGTGGCCGAGAATTGGTAGCCTCAGCTCTGTGTTCGCAATACTCTTTAACATATCTATTGCTTAAATGCATTTTGGGCAAGTCTATGGATGTTTGGTTATGGTCGAATGACCAAATTGGTATATAAAAATGCACCTAAATGTAAGTGGTACAAAAAAAACTTCAAATGACAGATTGGTATATAAATAAACAACGAGTCAAATACGCCTATTTTTTCCCCAAAGTTGGAAAATCAACACAAAAAAATAGTTCTCATTTTAAAAATAACCAAAATAATTCTTTACTAAGTTTTAAAATATTTTTCATAACACAATTATTTTTGTAGATATACTCAAAAAGTATTTTTCATATTTTTTGAAAACAAAAAAAAATTAGTTTTGCCGGTTTTCCAACACCGACAAAAATATAGGATTATTTGATCCTCTGTGCATTTTTTGATACCAATATGTCATTTGAATTTTTTTATACCAATTAGGTATTTGAATGCATTTCCATATACCAAATTGGTCATTTGGCCGATGTTTGGTGCATATAAGTCATTGAACGTGAACTATGGTGAAGTATTTAGACAGAAATTCTCCACGAAATGGTTAGGAGTATAACGTAAACAGCCACTGGGTTCAATAAAATTCAAGTTCGTATCACTTTGCCATCTTATTGCAAAAAGTATATTTTCCTTTGCGCTTCTTGGAAAAAAAGAAACAAAAAATCGTAACCAAACAGCTCAGGTAAGTCCATGCAGAAAGAGCTGATTTACTTGCTTAATGAAGGTGTGATGAGGGTTCGTTTTCCTCGACGAGCAACCTGTTTTACTCGATGGGTAACTTGTTTTTGATCATACCATCATCAAGATCTTTTTCTTTTTTTTTTTTTACGAGAAAATTAGTCGTGAAAGATTCATCAGAACCACACTACACACAAGACTATGGGAGAAGTAGAGAAAAAGAGCAACTGCTTACGTTTAGGATGTCTGAGTGCAAACTCTGGCTAGATAGTTCCGCATCATTTCAGGGCACAGACAGCAGTTTATATATGCTACTAAGACTTACATCTAGCGACTCCAGTATGGTAAGTGGCAGCACAGCTCAAATCCCCGACTACTGCATTCATTTTCCTGAGTGTTCGATCAGAGCTGACAGCTAGTATCAGTAGCCTAATAATGCAAAAATCAAGGAACTCGAAGGTAAATAGTAAAGAGAAAAGGCTCCCATTAACTGTACAAATTATTGGTATCTACATCACACAAGAACACACAACTAAAGGCGACTCTTAAATGTCAAAAATATAATCCAAGTCACATACCCATTTATATGAACTTTCAGGTTCAAGATTTCCAATTAAGTTAGCCTGAAGCTGGGACTGACGCTAAAGTTGGAGAAGAGGCAGAGCCATGACTAGACCGAAGATAGAAAACATCAACAACAGCATCCAGGTAGGGACAGACTGCCTCTGGTTATTTCTTCTGCCCTGGACTCCTGCATTACCGACATCTTCTTGCGCATTATTATCAGGTCCATCAGACTTTAGCAGAGATGTATCTTCTTGTGCAGGTGCTGGTGACAATTCTGACTGAGCTTGCTCAGCCAAATGTTGTCTATGCTTCTCCACATACTCTGGGAACAATTTCTTGAACGTTGGGCTGACAATAACAGAAAGTGTCGGAAAAAAAAGAGGAAATTAGACGAGAAACACAACAAAATCCACACCCCATGAGTTTCAAGATCATTTCATGATTGATGACAAACAATCTGAGAATCATATTAATCACGTAATTGAACTCAGCAGCTCAAATGATGAGGTGAAACTGCCAGCTTGAACTTGCACACATGAGATGATAGATTCGAGACGAAAAATAAGGACTTGATGTTATCTTCTGATAGGCCAATGGTGTACACAAATGAACAGCAAAAAGGCAGTTTGCATCAGCAGCTCAAAGCAACCAGCAAGTTTTTTAAAAAGCGGAAAAAATCAATGAAGAATACGGAGGTTGATGTTCACTCACTTTTTACAATTGAAAGCAAGGGAAGCTTTTGCTAAACGCTGTTTTTCTTCAACAGTAGTTGTGACGCTTCCTGTTGTAGGGCTGTTATCCACCTGCAATATACAAGACCGGCGTAAAAAGATTCTATCAACTCAAACTATCTAAGAACCCTCAACAAAAATGAATCACTAATTGTTTAAGCAATAAATAAAAATTGCCCATAGCACCTATAAACTCACCATGAATGAAAGTAGCCCAGTAAGAATGCTGCACCAACAATAGAAAGTAGTCAGTTTAATTGTCCACTGAACACCAGCTACTAGACTGGAAAGAGTTGATTCAATAATGGCTAATACATATTTCTATTACCTTGACACAGACCACATGGGATTCCAACTCTCTGGATGAACTGCAGGGAAGTAAACATTTGCAATAAGTAAAAGAAAGAAAGAAAAGAAAAGGGAAGACCGGTGGCCAGTGCACATTGGCGTCCCCGCAAGCGAGGATCCAGGGAACGGTCCCAAAAAAAAAAAATGCAAAGAATGCAAAGTAGAGCACAAAACTTGATAAAAAAAAAAAAAAAAAAAAAAAAAAGTAGAGCACCGAAGATGCTCCCGCACTCACAATCACTCATGGATAAGCAAATCTTCTTCTGCGTCATAAATCGACCATTGGGAGTCGTCATGCTGCTCGCAAAAGAACATATTATACGTTAGATATTTGTATGCTTACAACAGGGAAGACTGATCAACACATGAACCAAGAAGATTGTAAAGTTAAAAACCTGATCCCCGGCGGCTTAAAAGGATACTCGGGAGGAAACTTGATCTTGCCATAATAATATCCACCTGTTTGGACAAAAACAGGTAAAATCACGATAAGTTTATTTATCACCCCACAAAGATGGACCATCAGAAAGCTATTATAGGACCCAAGAAAGCTATTATACTATCAGAAAAATAATATTGCAATCAAAGGCAGCAAAAACAACTAAGATGTGACAAACCTGCGAAAGGTGTTCCTTCACTTCCCTCGAGTACATAATCTGCAATAGAAGTGGAAGTCAAAACACACATACAGACAGGTTAAAGGGGGCCACAGCTCACCCATCCTAAGAACTACGTATTTCTAAAAAAAAGTGGAGCACATAATAGAAAGAGATCAAGGAGGACGGGAAGTGGGACTATGAAAAAATAATAGAAGTCCATATCCATTAGTAAATCAAGCACCCTTTTCGGATATTTTTAGGTAAATTGATCAAATAAAGTCTGCAACCTCCCCTCCCCCCTCCTCAACACCCTCTACTACTCCGTAGGATGTAATAATGGACAAGTAGAAAATTTCATCTTTCTGGAAACGTTTAAGAAACTATATCATCTAAGCACATAGACCTCAGCCCTCAAGTTACAATACTCCACCTTTAAAATATAAAGTGTACAGGCAGTACACAGTATTTCCACCAATCTCATGCATGACAAGGCAAATGTTGATGTTGACACAAAAACTATGTTTGCTATAGAACTTACGCCAATCAAGAATGTCATTTGGAGAGGGACGTGCAACAATATGAGGTACAGGCTCCTGCAAATGCCAAAAATGCAACAATTCATCTTACTGCTCTGAGAAAACACTCATTCAGCCTATATAGAAAAGCTGAAAAGGTATAACAAAACCATAGACAAAAAAATTCATGACAGATGAGAACCACTTAAGGTATGATAAGAATGCAATTTCAAAAAAAAAAAAAAAGAAGTTTAAGAAGTTGGGGAAGGGAAGGGCTCGAGGAAGGAGGGTGTATGGGTTGTAGATTGGAAAACCCAGCAGAAAAAAAAAAATCACTTAAAAATTCAACTGACAAGTGTGAGACCAAAAGCTTCATTTTTTCAATAATGGATTGTCATGGGTATCAGGCGGCAGCTAATAGAATTAAGTTCTACACAAGTTTCAGTTATTCCCACCCCCGCAGCATTAGCTGCAGCTATATAACCCCCCCCCCCCCCCCCCACAAAAAAAAAGAGAGAGATTGCAGTTCTATGTTTATAATAAAAGTACAATAGACAGATAGTTGAACAAATAATCTATTAACTCTTTAGTGCAGACCCTAATAAGTGAAGCTTTTCTTCCATGACAGAGTAACTTTTTTGACTGATCAAATGGCAAAACAAATCAATGGGGGGCAAAGAACATACTTTGCAGAGTGCTCTGAACTCCTTTTGAAGTCGCTTAACACAAGCTTTTTCAGCCATTTTACAATCTTACAAATGAAAGCCCTTTGCTGCTCCTTGGATAACAGATAAAACTGCAAGAAACAGCAAAAAATGCATGCGATAAGGCTCGACACCTCTTTGTTGAATGTCAAATATACCTCTAGCCCAAAATGCAGTAACACAAATTAGATATCAACATGACAACTCAGTAAAATCATCAGAAAACATACTGAGGCTGAGCCCATGTTTAACTAAAATTAAGCAAGACCAACTGCTTCATTGAACAACAAATGATGTAAAACCAATATTAGAGCAACATTCAAACCAAACACAACTGAACCTTGAACATTTCAGGAAATTCATATTTTGCTCTTATCCGTTAGACTGATACTATCAGAGTTTGGGAGGCTGGTTATGATAATCAAGGTCTCCAGGCCTCCATAGGCCAATTTTCTCCTTTTTAATGTTAAATAATCAATTGCATCTGCAGCATCAGACTAGATAAATATTATTTATAGATAAAGATAATTAAATTGGAAAGACAAAAAGGGAGCGTCACCCCTATGAGAAAGTAGGGCATATCCCGCACATGAAACAAACAAAACCGCTTGCCTCATACTATCACAGAGCATCTGATCTGCATAAACCTCAAAAGACAAGCGCCAATCTTAATCCATCACTTGATCCCAAATAACAAATGTCTCAAAGAATACGGTTTGAATCCTTCTATTATACATGGAACCTTTCAAACAATCTATTGATTTCTCTCCTTCAAAATGCACTACCAATAGCCAACGGGTAACAATTTCCATAACTTCACAATCCATGACTTGTACCAACAGACCTGGGGACTATCATTAAGAACACGACTATGGAGACCAATTGTTCTCCCTTTCTGCCAAACCCCTCAACAATCCAAAACCTCTTCAACCTACTTTTACAAGCTACTAACACATATTTCAGTCTTGAAGGTCAGAACCAGCTAATTTCGAACGAAGAAAGGGCTAAAAAAAAAAGTATTCTTTCAGGATGTCATCACTGGTGATCAATTGTTTCTTTCTTTTGAAAGCAAAGGCTATAGCCTATAGGTACTTGAAGAAGAACATAGTATTCTTCCAGGATGTCATCACTGGAGATCAGTCCACACAAAAAAATAATTCTTAAGAGCAGCTTTCCAGCTCCAAAAAGCCTTGAAAGAGAAGTTACAATCTTTACTCTCTTCTACAAAATTATAAAACTTTTTGAGCTTCTAGCACAGCACAACATCATCACCATGTTGGTAGATCTCCAATCAAGAAGCCATCTGCAAGAGCCTCGAAAAAAATTCCTCTTCCTAGTCACTAGGGAGTTGTCTATCCCAGTGCAATACCATGTGGCAAAAAGTAACCTCCTTTAAAGAGAACACTCGATACAACTTTGGGGAAACTCTATACAAATTTGACGATCAAATTTCGATTGTTGATCATCACACCAAATAGTAAATCTTATGCCACTTTCCACCTTACAAAATCGACTTGTGACTTAATGCAATCAATGCAAGTTGAAATGGACTTCCATATACCTACATCATGGAGAGCCACCACTATTTACATCCTAAACTCTAGAGCCCGGTAGTTGTACACGGCAACATCTTTCCAGAATCCCTACCCCCTCATTAGGAAACGCCCAAAGCCACTTTTCTTTCACAGTTTCAATCATCGTATAAAGTGGCCTGATGCCTAACCCTCCTACCGGCTAAGGATGAAAATCATCCTAGCAACTAATCAAATGAAAGCCGTTATCACACCTCTCATAGCCAACAACAAGTCTCGTACAATCTTCCAAGCCTGCTTGATATGGTTGTAGGAGAAGTGAGCAACAAAACAAAGTTGCATGATAAAAAGGTATACTTCTATCAAGTTAGTCTACCACAATAAGACAAGAGCTTAAGTTTTCATCCAGGTGATTTGATAAAAAGCAATAGGGTTTAATATCTCTATGTAAGAGGAATAGGAAAGAAAACTCTGACTGCAATAAAAAAGTCTGACAAAAAGCACTAAAGAAGTGTTTAACGTCAAACATCTGGAGTTAACGCAGTATATGGTGCACAATGAAAAACAAAAGTGACGACAATCAACCAACCATGACATGTATCTTAGGCTGAATGGTAAGTGGTATTTCTGGGACTGGGACTGGGACTATGGTCTGATTAACCCTCAAGCCACTAAACCCCTTCCTTTCGCCCATTATGGTAGATCAAACATATATCAATTCAAGGAGTCCAGGACTACTAGCTATGAGTTATGATTTATATAACCTCTAATCATAAAGACCAAAATCCTCCTACCAACAAAAAAGACAGCCAATCAACCACTGATTGTCACTGGCAATGAAAAGTATACCCATCACGATACTTTTTCCAAAGGAAACATCGGAATTGACAGTTGCGGAAATCAGGGGAGACATAATGAATCTCACTAAACAACAACAATAACATGCCATTGCCCAGAACTACTACAATTCCTACCCTACTCGCTCAAGATACCCAATATCACTTATCACTCATCACAGTTACTAAACCAAATACACCTGTAACATCTTACAGACTTCACGCTACTCTCAAACGTGCTGATATAGAGTTAATACAGGTCCAAGAGGGTGCTGCAATGTGAAATTGCAAGCTCACATTAAAAAATGTCAATCTAAATCGACAAACAAAATACACCCGAAACATCTTAGAGACTTCACTCCGCTCTCAAGCGTGCTGATGAAGAGTTAATAAAGGTCCAAAAGGGTGCTGCAATGTGAAATTGCAAACTCACATTCAAAAATGTCAATCTAAACCGACAAATTCTCAATCTTTGAAAATGATTTGACAATATCACTGTCACTAACACGCTACATAAATATATTGCCAAAAACCAACTAGGAGTACATCATCACTCAACAATTCTTTCTTAATTCACTCAATGAAAAAGACAATCACAAAACAAATTCACTCTAAAATCAATCATACCCTAATTTCCTTCATCATCAAAACCCTAACTTCCAAAATTCTCACGCAATTGATCAAAAAAATACTCAATTTAAAATAAAACCCTAATATCCCTAAATTAACCTAAATTCGATAACACAATCATCAATCAATTAATCAAGCAATTAAGAAAATTAAGATTAACCCTAACAATTCCACTACATAAACCCATAAAATTACATAAACTTAAATCAAAAATATTAAAATTGGGGAGAAAATGATTTACCTTTTTAAAAGGAATAATTATGCGAACAATCGCAGATTCATAGCATGAAATTCCCAAATTCGTAGGGGTAATTAACCAATCAAGTACAAATAACGGCGTCGCAGCAGGAAATGGCGGGAATTCGTGGTGGCGAGGGCGGCGGTAGGTGGGGAATGGCGCGTCGTGCACGGTGCAGGTGAGACTCGTACTTGATGGTGGATGTCAGTTGTCAGGAGAGAGAAAGAAAGAAATAGAGAAGAAGGAACGCGTGATATTTTTGGGAAAGGTGGGGAAACGGATCATTGCCAACTAGTACTAGGGCTGTAAATGATCCGAGCTTGTTCCACAATTTTCGAGTCGGGTTCGGTCTGATCGAACTCGAGCTCAAACCCGACTCGAGTCTTAATAACATATTTGAATTAATAAATAATAATATGCTCGATTAGTCCAGTTGACATTGTAGTAGTGCGGAGTAGTATGTATTTGGATTTGTGGAACACACAATCTCGAGTTGAGTCCTAGTCGACCTCATTTTTTTCAAGACGAGTTTGAATACAAAGTACTATTCACTATCGATTACTTCGAGCGTAGCCTTTGCTCGAGATCGTATTTCCACCTCCCGATCGTAGATTGGTAGAGTGTTTTTCTTAATCGATTGAAGATATACATATCCGTATGAGTTTGAAATGCTTTAGAATCGTAGAGTACTATATCTTAAATCGATTAAAAATACACGGATTCGTGCAATAAATCCTTGGGCGAAATAGTATTGGCACGCTTATTTCTGATTTTGTTGATTTGTTCAAGTGAATCTGTAATTCAAAGCATTGTATCACTATCCAATTATATACGGAATATATATGAATTATGGTATCAAAGTCAATTTTTGCGTACCAATTTAAAGAAACTGCGATTTTAGTTTTAGATGTCAAAGAACTTTCTCATACCGAGTTACAGTCTTACACACTAACTGAAATTTATAAAGAAAAAAATGTTTCTGTTGAATTTTGGGAGGTTCACACCCTAATGAACGTTCTTTACTGCTGCAATCATGTGCTGCTGATCTTACTTTATTTGTCCAACTACGTTACGATTAACGAACCAATGTCAGATTATACAAAATATGAGTCTTCACTTTGAAGCAACGTCTTAGAATTCGATAGGGAATTCATGGTTAAATTCTCAAACTTTATTTTCATTTTTCACTGCAGGTCTAAAAACATTATCGGATAATCTAGACATGAACAAGTTGAGATTCGAGGAAATCAAATTTCCTCCTGTTAGGTGGTAGTTAGGGTTGCGACAACTAGCTGAATACACCTCTCATTGTCAATGTGACAATGTCATACCGAACAAGTTGAGACGTTGAGAGATAGAAAAGAAATGGAAACTAATTCTTACGAGCCTTATAATCTTATACGGAGTATTGTTTTTTACATCCCACGTCGTAAAAGTAAAAATCGCAAATTTTTTTGAGACAGACAGCTGTAAGGGTTTGGAAACTGGTACAAAGGATTCTGATTACTTACTTTCTGATGAGCAGTATTAAACAAACAAAGATCATCAGAAAAAAATGTGGTTCATGCATTAACAAATAACTTAAGGACCCTTTTATAGAACTCCAAGACATTAAACTAAGATTATCACGTGAGAAATCACATGATACCCTGTGAGATTAGACTGCTGCTTGATTAGTAACAGTATTATAGTAATGCAAAAATTGTATGGTCAGTCCACAAGCATGCTTATAGTCAAATCAAATAGCACATGATCCCACTTACTTCTGTGTTCAGATCCCTAGAGTGGATCATCACGACTAAACAACCCAACATTTTCTTTGGGTTTAGTACTCATCAAGTTTCCACTGTTATAAGTAGAAATAACATAGGTCATTGATTTTCAAGTAACATTATTGTTCAAGTGTTCAACAATTTAAGAAAAATGAACATGAGGGTGTACTGCAGAATTGTTGTTGTAATAGCTCTTGCATTGGTTTTGCTATCTATTTCCGGCGCAGCGCAGGCGAGGTTACTCTCAGTCTCATCTCAGGCTCTGAAACACTTGCGGTCTGAGAAGAAGAATCCTTTCAAGAAGGTGGACTCGAGTTTTCGAAGAATACCTCCAAGCAGATCGAATCCGATCCAGAACAAGTAAAATTCTAATCAGGTTTTCAGAAAGAACATTTAGGTGCATCACAGTGAGTTGAGTGACTGAGATAGTGTGTTTTCTGGTTCTGTTGTTTTTTGTCAGGTTCAAGCCCGCACTTGGATGAAGGTTGAAGGTCTCCATTAAAATTTGTAGTTCTGTAGAGTAATTCTTTTTTCTTTTTTTTTTTTTTACAGTTTGTAGCTGCTGTAGTCTGTACATGTAGAACTTCTGCAAGAGCTTTTTCCTGCAATATTACAGTGGAATACCATAATTTTGCTGTCAAAGTACAGATTTTGGCTTCATGTATGTATATGAAATAATCTCCATGGCTTGTGACATTCTGTTTATGCAGCCAAACTCATAATATATCCATGAACCTGACATCTAAGCAAGGGAAATCTTCTTGGAAAAAAAAAAGAGGCCTGCAAAGGGTTTAATGTTTTCAGAGCCTTACCAGCTGCAGGCTGCAGTACAGTTCACAGCTTTCGCATAATGTCCTGTAAGGGACTAATCCAGGCAAATAATAGGTCATGCTGCAGAAAGAGCTGAATCCAAAAATATCATGTATTCTGCAAAAGAATTTGAAGACAAAACAACTCATAATACTTTCTCATTTGGTAGATTTCGGCAGTTACATCTTGATACATACTATCCCTACGTATCTAATTATCTATAGTAACAACGAGCACCAAAAACCAAGGGAAAAGAAGTCCCTAGCTAGCTGGTAGCTATATTACTTCCGATTCAAGTGTACAGATGTTGGATACACTTAAGATAGACACCTTAACTAAAAACTTAACTAATGTCAATGAAATAACCTACTCCAAATCGGGACAAGCACCCACACTTGCAATCGAGCTCGATCCCTTTCTTAGAAGATTGAACAATTATTCCAGATATTCCTTTCTTCTCCCTATGAGAGAAATATTGGGCGCTACAGAATCTTCTTCAGCTCAGGTCTTCAACTTCTTCTTTGAAGACTTTGAAGTTTCATCTTTCAGGTGATGCTTCCGCTTTTTCTTGTCGAGAGATAGTTCCCCGTCCACATGTGCATGACCATGATCTTTCCCTTCCTTTTTCTGCTTCTTGTCCTTCTTTGAAACGCCAGGGGTAAGGGATGATGACAAGACATGGTCAATCTCTTGCCTCATTAACTTTATATCATTTTGCTGGGCTGCCTTCTTTAAGTTATCAGCAGGAGGATTCTTCCTCTTCAAGGACTTACTTTCTGCCTTACCAGAATCAGCCACAAAGTCTTTGTAAAAGGAGAGTTTGGACTTCTGTCTAGATACCCACTGTTCAGGTCGTCTCGAGTATCTGGCAGAATGACAGTGCGGTGTGTTCAGGATCATATCAAGCGGGAAATCATATCAATTAATATTCACATTATCACTTCAGATATCTCAAGGTGAAGACAACTGGTTCACGTTCTCCGCCTAACATGCTAATTATGAGACAAGACGCTAAGCATGGCCTCAGTTACTAGAAATCATGATTCTTGATCAAAATATAATACAGACATGCCATACTACTAAAAAGGAACGGGAAAGGTAAACTATCCCCATGGAAGCTTACCCATCAACATCGAGATTTCTCAAGAGGAGAGGACCCTGCCTTGTATTGGAAAGTTCTTTCTGGACAGCAGCCAATTCAGACACTATGGCTTCTTTTAATGAAACATTGCCTGCACTGAAGCACTTTTCAACAGTGAAAGAACCTGAAGGATGCATAGCAAGCTCTCCAAAATGACCCTTCAACCTTCACAGTAATTAGAGAAACGAGTCTGGAGTAAGGTCGTGTTACCATCTAAGCTATGGAGCAAGAGAAACATTGAAAGAAATCAGGGCTGAGTACATACTTGCCAACTAACTTCTTCTTGTGTTTATCAGAGGCAGATGAACCCAGAAAGGCTTCAATTACACGCGCTCCTGAACCATCCTTTGCAACATCAAGGGCCTGAGAGTTTTCCATTGATATAATGCTTGTGATGTAAGGTTGTATGTATTCCTGCAACGACGAAGCTATAAACAAAAGGCTGTGCAAATATCTGCTATAAAAATATAGGTTGATGAACGCCATAGAAAAAAAAAAAAAACAGGCCAAAATTACAATACAAAGGTATACGGAGTAGAATGATGGTAACAAAGTCACAGTTACAATTCTAGATTGCAAATGTCATGAGCATATCCTCCCATATGCAGAGCTTTTCCACAAACACAAGAAAGCCCATAGAAAGGAAAAGTTTGAGAATCAAGAAGGAAAATCAGCAATTTCTAGGGAGTTGAGTACTCAGGAAGTTGGAGAAGCTCCAGCACCTACTCAATTAGAAACGTCTTCAGTCACACTTAATCGTGACCAACAGAAGGAAGCCAAAACGATGAAAGGAAAGTAGAAGGCAGCAACTTACACAAGGATACTTAAATAGTGATTGCAAAATTAAAGAACCCATGACATGTATCTTATGGCCACTTGACCAGCTCCAATTAGACTTATCATTGGAGAAAAGATAGCTCTCAAGTAATAGCAGACGAGGTACAATACACTTTGGGTGCTCATTTGCTGAACTCACAGCAGCTGCAAGTGCCTTGCAACACTGAAAGTCAGATAACAGCATGTCAGATAAATGGAATTTCACTCATAGCTATTTGGAAAACAGTTAAAGTTAATTTCTCTGTAAAATCTTTTGAATCACTGTAGAGATATATCCAAGCTATACTACAGAGAAATAGTATGACCTACACTTCATTTACAAGTTTGAGCATATTACCTTGTGCTCATAAGCATGGAGCCTTTGACTTGATGCAATCAAAGATGCTACAACTCCTGGTTTATTTATTTCCAGGAGATTTTTAAATTTAGGTCCAAGCTCCTCACCAATTGCATCTACCTACAGTATAAGATATATTAACAAACGTCTTATCTCAGAAAACTATAAACGAAATGGATCCCCGTTACATTTCAGCAGCCCACTCAAAGATGAGTTTAAGAGGAATAAGTTCTTGCGTGCTAAAATTTTTCGGCCAGAAAAAACGTCTACAAATACGAAAGATGGCACAAGAGCGAAAATTACAGGCACTTTCTGATTCACTTTTTGTCTACAAGACAGCAATAATAGTAAGGATTAACATTTCACATAAAGGAACTAGCGACATACTTGACTTTGGCTTCTTGCGTGAGATATCAAAGCTTGGACAGTGAAGTTAGCTGAATAATGACACGATAGTTCATACAGCGAACCCTCGAAGATTTTTGTATAAATCTCGTCATATAAGGTATCTGGAGCAACTTCTAATATGACCTGCAAAGTAAGACAACCTCAGTTACAAAATAAACGAGCGAGAGAAAACACAAACAGGTGAACACATAGAGCAAAGATATACTAGCAAATTCAGCATTGCATTGGCCACTATCCCCCAATCCATTCACTAGAAGGAAAAAAAATTTACATGCTGATTCAGATGAGCATTTTGAAGAAACGAGATATCGACCAATTTCAAATGCTAATCATACAAGAAGTCCTGTTAGTACAGCATTAGGGCAATCAAACCACCGTGCAAAGATCAATCAACATATACGTCAAATAAAATGTTCCAAAGAATATAATTGTGTTCACCCAGAAGGGGGTTATATATCTGATATGGACTGCGAGATTGTGGAGAAGTTGGCGGATGAGATGAAGATCAGAATAACCAAATGCATCCAGAAGCTATTTAGCGCTGATAGAAATTGGCTTGAGTCTGTCAAGCTGATATAGGAAACACGTTGTGACCAAGTTTGGTAGTTTGGCAACATTGCCCCCCCCCCCCCCACACCCACCCCCAACAACAACAACAAAAACAAAGAAAAAAAAAGAGAGAAAAGGGAAAAGAGAGAGGGCTACCTCCATCAGATGGCTAAATGCATTTTCCTTCACCAAATCTCTGATATTTTGCACCTGACTTACTTCTATGAAGCCATCTTCCCCTGTATTGCAACCCATTATCACTGGAATGACACGGGACAGTAATTGCTCTTGTCCCACCAATAGCTTCAGAGCTGTCTGCAATGCCCAGAATCCAAATCATTATACATTAAAGATTTATTGAGATGGGTGTATTAAGACAAGCAACTAATAAGTGATAAGACAACAGCTGAAGCTGAATGAACAATACAGCCCATCGACATTTGAAGATTTAGACTCAATCTATTCATCTAACTTCAGGAATCTACTTGCTCTTCGTCCCACAAGGACACTAATTCCTATTTACTTACTTGGAAGAAGAAACTAGAACAACAAATACTGATAAACTACTACTCAACCTGCCTGGGGGTTGTCCCGGGTTCAAATCCTCATACCCCCACCCCCGCAACATTAGCTGCTCCTTTGTACCCAAAAAAAAAAAAATCCATAAGCTGATGGAACCTGCCTGAAAAACCAAACTGCCATACTGGTCCACTTGAATGGTGGCAATATCTGTTCTGCTACATTTCAGCATTTCTGACACAAGAAACTCTAATAAATCTGGAAAACCCTCGTGGACATTTGTTGTGTCCCTGTTACGCTCTCTTTCGGATGTAAGATTCAACCTTCTGGCTAAATCTGTGGACGACTTTGAGAAGTGGAACTCTGAATCCAATGGCACTCCTTTGCAAAGACAAAGCAGACTCCGAAGAACATGGGATCCATGACAATTGCACATAACATGAACAGGCTTTTGAACCATTGCCTGTCAATGGGCAAAATATTATATTACACGAGTCAGGCAAAAGCAGAAATCATCATGGATAGGAGTGCTCATAACTCACAGTGAAATAATAGCGTTCTTGGTACTCAACAAATATAAATTTACAAGGAAACAAGACAGGGAGAACAAAATGCTAAGTACCTGGCATATCAAAGTCAAAGTGTCTTTGATAAGATTGTAAAAGCTATCGTCAAAGAGATGACTGGCCAAAGATTTAAGAGCTGTTTCGGACACATGGGAACCACATTGATCAGTAGCAATTTGAGCAAAATTCTTTGCAGAGCTGCGAAGGAAGCCACAAAGGTGGTCTGCACCACATCCCTCTAAGAGAGCTTGTATAGTGTGGCTTATAACAAAATCATTCGCAAGTTCCACTTCTTTCCCTGTGGTTTCTTCTAAAGCATTAACACATATGACAGACCGCTCCTCCAAATCTAGTTCACCCTCTAGTACATTTGCAATCTCGAAAAAGTACTTTGCTGTTTCAGGATCAATTTGCTTCCTGTGGTGTGGGATGTTTAGGTCGTGTTAGCAATTTCATCGTGCATTCCCGCAGAAATGAAGATGTCATATTATAATTCTGAATAGGCCTTCTATAGCACAAGAGAACAAATGAGAATAAAACATTTTGTACCAAAAAATCACTAACCTAACATATGAGCTCTCAGGGTCAGAGTAGTCTCTCTTCTTGAAGGATTTCTGTTCATTCATTGTCTGGTCAGAAACAGAGGCACTTTTGAATGCCGACCTCCATCAGAACTCGACTGTTTTTTATTCGCCTTTCTTCCCGTCCTTCTTTTCTTGGCCTGATTATGTCTATCGCCCTCTTCACAAACTAGATGATTCTCAGAAACACTATGATCCTTACGTCTTCTCAACGGCAATGCCTTCGCCCCAAAGGAAACCATAAGCGCCTTGCAGCCTCGCAACTAAACTAAGCTGCAACAGAGAATCATTCATAAGCATTAAGCAAAGCAACTTACACAACAGCTGAAAACCACAAATTGCTCAAACCCCACAAGCAAAATCACTTTCAACAAGCTCACTCATCTTCCACCTTTGTCACCCCATTCAACAAATAACTTCACTTGCCACTTTTACACCAGTACAACAGTCCCTCCACAATTTGCACCATTTAACAGACAAGATCGACTATTATTGAATGAATCAATTATTTACTCAGAATCCGAAAAGCCGAAACCTTCACGCAAATGCACTCCCAACAAGCCAAACTACGATGCAATAAACCAATTATAACTACAGCATTGATCAAAGCACTATAGACTGCACTACACCATATTCCAGGACCTTATTTCGATCCCAAAGTCGAAAACTTCGAGAAAATGCACTCCCAACAAGCCACCCTACTACAGCATTGAGCAAAGCAATAAGCACCACATCCCACAACCTCGCTCGAATTCCGAAAGTCGAAAACTTTGAGCAAATTCACTCCCAACAATTCTAGCTATTATCCCATGATACCCCCAAAAAAAAAAAAAAAATTACCACTACTCGGTGCAAATTACACAATAAAAAAAACTAGGGTTTTATAAAATTAAACTCCCCCAAATTCACAAGCTAATTAATTATGATTGAAGTTGAAGCAAACACTAACAAAATTGGGTGAAAATGCTAGAAACAAAAATCAATAAATTTAAGTGTATTTTTCTCTAAAGTTAACGAATTAAAAATCATGCAGCACAGTCTGAATTAAGAGAAAGAGGGGAGAGTGAAAGAAAAACTTACAGAAGAAGTCTCAGAAAATCAATTTGCAGCTGCTTTTGAGAGATGACGAAAATTCGCCAAAAACACTATATAAACCTCTTTTGTATTCAATTGATTTTATTTTTTTCAAGATTTTTGGAAATGGACGATCGGTTCGCGGTTTTCGGTCTTTTTAACTGTTTTCGGTTTTTCAGCTCTTTTCCGGTTTGACCCACAATGACCTAACGGTTCAATTGTTAGACTAGAGACATTTTTTTTGGGTTCGTTATTGTCGGTTTCAGCTCACAATTAAAAAAAAAAATTTGTTTTCAAAAGCGGAATTTTAATTCTAAGAGGCTGAAAACAAAAAATGAAATCGAACGAGCCAAGATCAAGACAACTCTTCTACTGTTTATGTTTCTAGCCACTAGGCCAACTGTGATTGGTAATGTACTATGTAGCAGCATGATCATTGATTCATAATGATGATTAGTTATTGTTATGGGTATAAAAGATGACGGTTCCTCAATCATCAATTTAGGCTTTTGGTTAAATTGGTTCTTTCATTATCGTATACAGTTTTTCATCATTCCCGAACCCAATTGTACATTAGTTGTCATGTTTAGGTTGTTCCCATGTGTGGACTATCTCTTATTTTACGTGATTTAATATGGTATCAGAACCCATGATTATAGACGTTGAACTCAAGGAATTAAATTTAGCTCGTTTGCAAATGGACCATGCTTATGCAACCGAAGAGTTCTAGAAGCTCTGATGCACTTGTTAAGGCTGGTATATCGAGATGGGGCATATATGTAAACAAGAGCTAGAAGAGTCTCGCTTTGCCCCTAAGCCCAATCTATTGGTAAAGGGAACTCGCATATTCACGTTTTAGGGGGGAGTGTTGAAGTGGGAGCTCCACATGTAAGTGTGCAATATTGATAAAAGAGAGAGAATTGATTTATGTAAACCAAATACTTATTACTCCTGTTGCTAATGTGTTATAGGATGGAACCTTCTTAGATTTATACAATGAACTCGTTCTCCTCGGTATGGGAGTGGCCAAAGCCTGGCTGTGATTTAACATGTGATGGAAACAACTCAACCAAACGCCTAAACCGATGCTTGAGGACTCGATATGGTTTTATAAGTACTTCACACGCCCATACCACGTGCTTGAGCGTCCACATGATAAGGGGGCTATCAGGAATTAAACTCAAGATCTCGGGACTAATGTGGATCGATTTGATACCATGTGAAATTCAAAAACCAATTCAATCAAAAGTGTAAACTGATAGTTGAAAACCCGACAATAATTTTATACCTTAACGGTTCTCGACGTACTCCTAATCTACTGGGATTACATCTTGGAAACCGTTAAGATTGATCAACTACTCATTGGTATGACTCTAAATTCTAGTAGTGTACGTACGACTAGAATTGATCAATTCAATAAAAAGAGAAATCAATACTATTACTGAAATGAAAGGAATAATGGCCAACAAGTTGCCTTGTAAAGATAACAATCGAGGTGATTTCGATTCCAGTTCGATCTCCATCAATCAATTCAATTATAATGGACCATATATTCTGTGGATGATTTCTCTTTTGTACAAAGGTCAAGTTTCTTTGTGTCGGTTTTCTTAATAATTCTTTTGCATCCACGTTAAAATTGCTTCCAAAGAAAAGTTGAAGAATAAAGCCAGGAAGTTGAAGAAAGAGAGAGCAATATGTGCCTTAAGCCTGTAAGTAGCTAAAGCTCTTGCTTTTGTGCTATGTAGAATGTTGATTAGCTGCATTATATATTCATGTTAATTACTTTAACAACTTCATTGATTCCTGAGCAAACTAATTAATAACTCACTATCAATTCGATACGTTTTCAAATAATTAAGTTACGCACCAATCTTGTGAAAACAAAAACGTGAACGTGTAACTGTAAGTGTGTTACTACTAATTTGCTATACTCCAAAAGCAATGCTATCTAGTTTGAAAACATATAGCACTAAAAAAAATAAGTTTGAAAAATTATAAAGTTACAATATAAGGAGTATATATATGTTTCTTAAATTTTAATTTGCATACATCGTCAATAATATATGTGTTACATCGCAAAGACTTAAAATTAATAACGGCCCAATAAATCAATCTATAATTCTATATACATGTCACAATTTCCTGCATGCAACCTACAATAATAGGAGCAGAGGCAAACTTTGTGAGGACTTGAGATGACTAGGATTTGATTTATTATTTGAGGTCATAATCGACGATTACAAAATATTCAATGACAAAATGTTCGCTATGCAACAAGCAACATGCATGCATGTCAATTTTGCTTTCAAATTGTACGTACTCTACGTAGGGACGTACATGGTTTATATGCCACAAAGATCCCAAATTCCTAAATAAAGCACAACTAACTACATTAGAACGACTGCACAAAATGCGAAGGGGCGAAACGATCTACATAGAAATGTGTGTCGGTGTTAATTGGTCGACCACACTAGAAAACCATTATTGGCTTAGCTTAGATGATCAAGTAATGATTTTGAGTTAAAGAGTGCTTAGAGTATGCAACGGCTACCATATTCAAATCATGTTGCGGAAGGTATGGATCAAAGAGTAATAGAGTATGTGATACACTTCTTAATAAGTTAATTTGCATGTCATCATATACATGTAGGTGTGTAAATAGTTTATAATCATATGTGTCATCTTAACTAAAGATGTTAATGATATCATATAATAAATCTAATACTAGCTAGCTAGTCGGAGAATACACTAGCAGGCTAGCAACTACTTTTAATTACACCATTAATTAGGTATATCTACATTTCTACACGGTAGATCGATTTTTTGCATTTGGCTTAAATTAATTTTTTTTTTTTTGGTACAAAAATTAATTTACTTAGTTCACATTATTCTCAATATATAAACACATGCACCAAACCTAACTTCTCCTTCATCATCATTTATCATATATAGACACTCACACACCTCTGCAAAACAAACATATCCAAAACAAAACTCCACCATATATACTTCCTAGTACCTTTATACCAAGGAGACAATATAATTGAAGTAAACATGAAAGAACTCTACAAAAGACACAAAAAGCTTGTCTTAGTCGTTTTGTCTTCAATTCTACTCATAACCTCCATTATTTGCATCACCATTGGAGTAAAATCCCACCAAAACAACCACCCAAACCTCACCCGTACTACACACGCCATTGTCAAAACATCATGTTCGACCACCCGATTTCCGGACCTATGTTACAATGCCATAGCCTCGGCTCCAACCCACATTACCGCGAAAATCACCAATATAAAGGGTGTCATTATAGCATCCTTAAACATAACCAAAATTGCAGTCGAGCACAACTTCTTCACCGTCGAGAAACTCATCAAAACTCGAATCGACCTAACCATTCGGGAGAAGAATGCCCTTCACGATTGTCTCGAAACCATTGACGAGACCCTCGACGAGCTCAAGCAAACACTACTAGATCTTGTCAAATACCACCCTAGTAAAAACTACACGAAAAGTAACCGCGGTAAATTTTCCTTGGTAGATTATGTTGATGATATGAAGACGTTAATTTCTTCCGCAATTACAAATCAAGAGACTTGTTTAGACGGGTTTTCGCATAATAATGCGGATAGACACGTTAGACAAGTGTTAGAGAAGGGTCAAGTTCACGTTGAAAAAATGTGTAGTAATGCCCTAGCCATGTTAAAAAAGTTAACCGATGGCGACATTGCCACGGTAAAAATGTTGCGTAACAATAAGAGGCAATTGTATGATAATTATGGTAAGAATCACAATGAGAGTCATAGTAATTTTTGGCCAAGGTGGATGTCACTTGGGGATAGGAGGATGTTACAACAAGGTGGAGTGAAGGTGGATGCCGTGGTGGCGGCCGATGGAAGCGGGAATTACCGGACTATATCGGCGGCCGTGGCGGCCGCCCCGTCGAAGAGTAGCAAGAGGTATGTGATTAGGATTAAAGGTGGGGTGTATAGGGAAAGTGTGGAGGTTGATAAGAAGAAGACTAATCTTATGTTTATTGGAGATGGGAGGACTAAAACTATAATTACTGGTAGTAAGAATGTGATTGATGGCAGCACTACGTATGATTCTGCTACTGTTGGTAAGTTCACGCATTTTGCTCATCTCTAATAACTTTTGTTCTTATTAATAATGTTGTTATCGTTAAAGATATTAGGGATATGTTGCGTCATTTTGACTCGTGGTCGTTAAAGCATATTTTTAGAGAGGCTAATAGGGCGGCTGATTTCTTGGCGGCAATGGGACACAATATCTTTAATTTTCAGGATGGTGTCCCGGCCTTAGAGATTAGGGATTCCTTGTTTCTTAGTATTATCGATGTGGATAAGGTGGGTGATTTCCTGGCTAGAAGGATCACCTAACCTTTTTTTCTGTACGCTTATCATTTTAAAAAACAAAAATAAAAATAAATAAATAAAAAAAGTAAACAATTTGTCTAATGGGCGTAAAATATTGACATATAGATATACATCTAACGATCATTGTTAATTTGTTAGCAATTGTAAATTTAATTTACACTTCCTTGAAGCAAGTTCTAATAATAACAAAATCATAAATTAATTAATTGACGCGACAATGAAATTCAGTTTAATTTTAGACAAACTTCAATTCTATGTAAAATCATTTGACATTTTAACATTTACGAGTAGCTTTTTATTCACTACTTAGGAATGATAACGATGGTAAAGGTCTAGAATAATAATATGCTTAGGCTAAGAATTAAGAACAATTATTTCGAAATATTCCATTATTCAAGTTCATCGCAATATATTATCGCACACATCCCTGTTAAGAAAACCTACTTTGGAGATGCAATTATTCGTATTTTTAATTTGAAAGTGATACGCATGTGTTCTACTTAGGATTTTCGTTATCCCGTTATTGCATTATTGTACGTTGATCGTAGCTCACTAATAATTCCATTAACATTGTGTGGTCTTTATCTTGACTCTTGAGCAAAATCAATTAATATCTAAAATTATTCAACAATGTATTGATGTCGAAAATATATTCCCACATGCACGTCCATGTCAACACAAATTCTCTTTTATTAGTTCATTAAAGCAAACTACATGGCTTACAAAAGAAAAGAAAAATAATTACAAATTAAACGAGTTTATGTTCTTTTGAATATATAGTTAACGTTTTAACTTGGAAACTAAGGTGTTTTGTCAAAGCATAATGCACAACAACATAAAAAGTTTACATATATGCTCCATATTAAAAGAAAATAATAAGAAGCAAAAAATGTCTCTCTCAATTAGCACACTTAATTTCATCTGAGTATGATATCGTATGTATTTAATTTATAATTATAAGAAATATCGACAACTTAAATGAACCAAAAAAGTATAAACTCGAAATTCCATGCATACATATAGATCAGAGTCATAGATATATCATAACTATTTCGTCCTTTGGACATGTATAAATGGATGGCCTTAACTTCTACCATTTAGGTTTAAGTCATGAAAGATGATGGAATAAAGGTTCGAGTTCACCGACAATAATGTCAAGATACTTTGTGAAAGACAACAATCCCTCAAGTAATCATCTTTATAAATTAAATAAGACACACCACATAAGATAATTATAAATAAATCAAAATTATTTATTCCACCTGATTATGCCTTAAATTCTTCATGTACTAGTAAATTATTCTGTTATCCTTCAATTCTACTGCTATGACTTACACAGTTACTATGGTTATTAGCTAATTGTATATCTGCATGACGATTGATTCTGAATGGGACACGAACATAAATTATAGCGTTTGTCAAATGAAAGTAAAATTTTCTCGTTTTTTTTTTCATTTGTTAGTGTCTAGTTTTAGTACTTGAGACAACAGATAAGTATAAACCAAACGTTAACAAAAGTTGGAGCTACTCCGTAGTCCGTACTCGTACCGTTTTCAACCGAAAAAAGGATGTAATAATAGATTCATAGTCATGAGTTGTATCATGAAGCAACATTATTATAGAGGGTTTTTGGATCACGAGTCATCTAACATAATGATCGTAATTTTGTGGAGGTTTGAGTTTTATTTGATGTTAGCGCTGTATTTTGATAAATTTAGTACTCGTTGTAGATGTCGTATGGCTAATTATTATGAATGAATTTCTTTCTATTCAAAAAAAAAAAAAAGCTAACTATATTTGGATTGCGCAATGCAGCAATAATGGGCCAACGATTCTTAGCCCGAGACTTGACAATCCAAAACACGGCCGGCCCATCAAAACACCAAGCCGTAGCACTTCGAGTAGGAGCGGACCTTTCGGCATTTTACAATTGCGGCATCTTAGCGTACCAAGACACACTCTACGTACACAACAATCGTCAATTCTACATCAACTGCCTGATCTCCGGCACCGTAGACTTCATCTTCGGCAACGCGGCCGTCGTATTTCAGGACTGTGACATCCATGCACGTAAGCCCAATCCTGGACAACAAAACATGATAACAGCTCAGTCTAGAATCGACCCTAACCAAAACACTGGAATAGTCATTCAAAAATCACGAATTGGAGCGACCAGTGACTTGCAAGCTGCCAAGAGTAGCTTCGCTACGTACCTAGGCCGGCCGTGGAAGGAATACTCTAGGACGGTGATCATGCAATCGTCGATCAGTGACGTGGTTCACCCGGCAGGGTGGCATGAGTGGGAAGGGAGCTTCGCTCTTAAGACACTGCAGTATTTGGAATATAAAAATACCGGTTCGGGTGCCGATACTTCTAAGAGGGTGAAGTGGAATGGAGTTAAAGTGATTACTAGTGTTGCTGAAGCTCAACAATACTCTCCTGACAATTTCATTGTTGGTGGTAGTTGGTTGCGATCTACTAATTTTCCCTTTTCTCTTGGTCTTTAATTATCTTATGTTCGCAATTTTTACCACTTTATGTGTATGTTTACATGATTAATTTTGTAAGCAAATAAAAACACAACAATTTGGGACAAATGTCATCCAACATTCATGATAATTTTAGTTTCAATTTCCTACCTACAAGACCGGTAAACAATTCAGGTAATTAAATTAACGTAAGAAATACTACTCCGTATTACTATTACAATGCTTAATTATTGTTCATTTGTTCATCCAAACAAATAGGAACTAAATTCTAACAATGTGGGGCCAAATGTCATCCAACATTCATGATAATTTCACTTCAATTTCCTACATACAAGTTTAAGACCAGTGAATAATTCAGGTAATTAAATTAACGTAAGAAATACTACTCCGTATTACTATTACATTGTTTAATTGTTCATTTGTTCATCCAAACAAATAAGAACTAATTTCTAACAAAGGCTGAATGCTATTAGGAGCAAACTTACGAGCAAAAAGATAACACATATTAGTAAAACTCCCATCAATGGTACAATTATCACTGTATCTCATCCTCTGAATCAACTCGATCGAGACCGACTTCAACCCGAACATAGTAGGGTGCCGTTTCCCCGTCCATTCGGTCCATGTCACGCTCCAATTGCTGTTCCTTTCCGGATGTTTGATCATGACCAAAATCGGAATATAATGTTCGTCTTGGTTTTGACACGGCCAACTACAATGGTCTCGAAAAATCGAGTAGTATCTCGAGTCAGCTACGACATCTACGGACAAAACCCGGTCCATGACGAACCATTGTGGACCCTTTTGCCACTGCCATTTGTAGAGGGTTGGGTACATTGGACCTCTGAACCTGTATGGGCTCGCCTTTTTCGGGTCTGGTACGAGTCCTACGAAGCTCAGGTTTGTGTTTAGAATTGTGGATTTGTAGATTGTTGTGAAGTTGTATAGTGGTATGCAAGCTTCTGAGAGAAGGGTGAATTTCTCGTTTGAGCTGTCGTCGACTAGTGCTGATGCTAGCAATCGTTTTTCTGCGTCGATCATTGTTATGTTTGCCCAATCTACTGTCTGCAGAAATGAATTGGTAGAAGTTTAATTAGTTTTACTGTCCACGGGTAACTGGGTAAACAAATTACAATGTCTTACTCTTTACTCTTCCTTAGAATGTCAACGTCTGGTTTTCATTTCATTTACATATTCAAATCAAACGTTAAATAACATAAGGAGTACAGTGTAGACGTGTGACAATTTTCAATAAGCGAATAGTAATTAAACTACACACTCATTAAAGTGGTTTTTCCCTCCTTTAACTTTATATATTAATGTGATCGAAATTCAGTTCACATGTTCAAATCAAATGTTAAAGCACCAAAATAACATAGTTACGTAGTACAATTTTTTTTTTTTTTGGGAAATTAAAGTCCTTGCGATTTTTCATAAGCAAGGTGAACATGGACGTACATATGCTAAAGATCCTAGAGTCAATCTCAAGAAAAATACCCTTGACTGTTTGTGGCTTAACTTGTACTCGTGTTCTTGAAGCAAGCACTAGAAAAGTTAGTATCTATGAAAATTGAAATGCACGATTAGTTTTACTAGAATAACTCTATGCCAACATGTTTACTATGATCGATATTCGATCATGTGACACATTATTTCAAATCAACATAAGACACGGTTTTTATGTCTACCCTATGCATTAGACCTTTAGCAGTAGTCGTCAAAATACCTTTAGAAGTGGCGTAAACGTACCTTGCTAGGAATTCTTCTACCATGGAAGACAGAGTCCTTAGGCGTAGGCTCAGTATAATTAGGATGAGTATGAATATAGATAGAATACAACCCTTCATTCCCTTTGAAAAACATCTCCCATAGGGGAGCTAAAGGCATTGGCCCCCTTGTCAAGAACAAAAATGCTAATTTCGGAGTACGTTTAAATGGATACTCTTGAATTTGTGGGACCATAGACGCCCGCCAAAATAATTCCGGATCATCCATTTCATGCAATAGTCTCTCTTCTACCTCCTCCTCTACTGGTGGTGGCGGCCATATTGGAGGTGGCGGGGGTGGTGGTGATTGTAGTGGTGGTGGTGGTGGAGATAGTGATGGAGGTGGAGGTGGTGGTGGTGGTGGTGAGGGTGAAGGCAAAGACGCTAACCGGGAAGTGATTACGACACAAGTGTCTTGGTAGAAACTAAGGATGCACAAGCAAGATGTTAGTCCTAGTGACAAACCAATTACGAGAAACAGAACATTCGACATAAAGCTTGATTTTTGTTGCTGTTGTTGTTGTTGTTGGCCTCCCATCGTGATTGATAAAAATGCCGAAACAACTACAAAACCATATGTGAATAGAAAGAACTCAAGAAGAGTGATTTGTTAGATTAAATGAAGCCAAGAAAAGTTAACCAGATCTTAAGCAACATGTATGTACTTTGTGTAAAGAGGACAGTTTCCCTAGTGTAAGTCCCCCAGAATTTCGGTTAAGTTCCCACATTCATCAACTAATAATAATAAATAGCGTAACAAATACCGTTGACTTCATATACGTACTCGTATTCTTCAATGCGCATTGACCTAAGAAGTGTTAGTTCAAGTAGATTAGAGGACTCATCATCAGTCAATGCCCCAGATTTTGAAAGGCATTAGATCACTAAGTACTAAAGTAGGCCTTGGAAAAATACAGGCCCTGCCCAAGATAAGGTTATTAGCAAATGGGTGGGTCGAGCCAGGCCTTGGCATGGTTTGAGCCATGCTCCCAAAACACATTACACAATTCACATAACTTTACCGCATCAAAAAGTTTTGTCGTCTAATGTAGTCTTCTACCCTTCTATGTTATGGAACATCATAAGAGGAAAAACGTGGAGAAATGATAGACTACGGGTGAAAACCCACCCTTCTCTATCTCAATTCTTCGTGTTGTGTCTATTTTACATCTATTAACATTTTGTTTAATTCTAAGCGTACATTTAAATAACGTCAGCATTTAAATCGGTAAAAAGTTAAAGAGCAGATAGAGTACATGTGCGATAGGTACCTCGAATTGGCAACTTGACAAGGAGAACGCGGCATATATATACAACTTCTGAGTTAATTCGTTCGATCTGATCGTAATATTATACAAGTTGATCGTAGTATTCATTACCTTAACTATTACACAACCAACACACCACACACTAGTACATACATCACTACCCCCCACAGTATTAATTGATCAAGCTTCTTCATCACCCTACAAAAACCCCTTTCCAAAATCACATACATTACATTACATTATACATTCATAAAAAAAAAAACGTGATGGACACGATTAAATCTTTCAAAGGATATGGCAAGGTAGACGAAGCAGAGCAAGCAGCATTCAAGAGTAAAGTTCGCAAACGCATCATTTTCATCTCCATCTCCGCCATCATCCTCCTCGCCGTCGTCGCCACCACCATCGCCGTATCCGTAACCAACCGCACCACCACCAACTCCTCCACCCCAGCCACCTCACTCAAAGCAATCTGTTCAGTAACGCAGTACCCTGATACTTGTTTCGCTTCCCTCTCATCATCCAACAACTCCACATCCCACGACCCAAGAAAAATCTTCTCCCTCACGCTTCGAGTCGCCAAGGACGGCGTCTCGAAGCTTAAAAACATCCTACCCAACGATACCGAAAACGCCGTCGTTGCGAAGGCGGTGGAGGACTGCCGTGGCCTCTTCGACGAGGCGGATGATCGTTTACAGGAGTCTCTCTCCTACGTGGCATACGACGAGGAGGAGACGATAAACGACTTGCGAACGTGGCTTAGTGCGGTATTAACTAATCAACAGACTTGTTTAGATAATTTGGGTGAGATTAATGGAACGACGTCGTTAGTTGATGATTTGCGCGGGAAAATGGAGAATTCGATTGAGTTGGTTAGTAATAGCTTGGCTATAGTGAGTAAGGTTGTTTCCGTTTTGGGAAAGTATAAGCTCAAGGTTCCTTTCCATAATAGGAAACTCCTAGGGTTTGGGAATGGGATAATCTCAATTCCGGAGTGGGTCCGGGAAACGGAGGGTCGAGAAAGGCGGTTTTTACAGGAGGAGAAGGCGGTCCCGGATAAGGTGGTGGCTAAAGACGGGACCGGGGACTACAAGACGATCGGAGAGGCGATTAAGGATGTACCGTTGAAGAGTGTTAAAAGGCTTGTGATTTACGTGAAAGCGGGAGTGTACGTGGAGAATGTGGTTCTTGGTAAAGATGTGTGGAATGTTATGATGTATGGTGATGGATTGGACAAGTCTATTGTTTCCGGTAGCTTGAATTTCATAGAAGGCACCCCAACTTTCTCCACGGCTACATTTGGTACGTTTCTTAATTCTCGATTTTACATGTCTTATTATAAGTTTAGATGACGATGATTATACTTCAAAATTATGCAATAGAATTGATAATTTGATCTCGAAACCTAATACAATCACTCGTACACTTATGCTTCTTTTAAATTTTAAACCACTTCTGGTCTTGTGGTGATATAAACTTCGATATCACCATGTTTTCGAGTTAAGATGCATGTTCATAGATTGAATCTAGATTATAATTAGGTCATTCCGACATTTGATCTTGTCTTGTCCTAATTTTTAGGGGAGTGATAAATGATCCAAAACCAAAGTAGTCTATTTGTTGTTGGGATTAAATGGCCGGGTTTCTATGGGCTGTTGAGTGTAAGGGAATAAATGGTTTGACGAGGTAAATGACATGTGATTCTGGGTCATCATGTGCCTACTTCACACGGTAGTGTCAGATTTTGATGTTTTGGGCATCTGCCCCATCAGTCCACCACATGCCTCATCCGATTTTAATACTGAACGAGCCCTAAATAATTAAATTAGTTTGTCTAATTTAAAAGTTGATGCAACTAAAGTGTTCGATTGTTGGTGTTGTTTTTGCGTCCCTTATACTAACGACTACGTGTTTAAGTGTAGCCGTTGCCGGAAGAGGATTCATTGCAAAGGACATGGCTTTCAAAAACACCGCCGGCTCAGAGAAGCACCAGGCCGTGGCCTTCAGATCTCAATCGGACCGCTCTATCTTTCACCGTTGCTTATTCGATGGATACCAAGACACACTTTACGCACACTCGTATCGCCAATTTTACCGTGATTGCACCATCACAGGCACCATCGACTTCATATTTGGTAACGCGGCAGTAGTGTTCCAAGATTGCAATATCCAACCAAGGCAACCACTGGCTAACCAATTCAATACTATCACGGCCCAAGGTAAGAAAGACCCGAATCAAAACACCGGGATATCGATCCAAAAATGCACCATTTCGGGTTTGGGTCAGGTCAATGCCCCCACGTACTTGGGCCGGCCTTGGCAAGCGTTCTCCACCACTTTGATTATGCAGTCTAATATTGGGCCTGTTCTCAGCCCATTGGGCTGGGTAGGATGGGTCAATGGTGTTGACCCTGCTTCCACAATTTTCTATGCTGAGTATCAGAATACTGGGCCTGGGTCAGACGTCAGTAAGCGGGTCAAGTGGGCGGGTTATAAGCCCACTATTACTACTGATGAGGCCTCTAAGTTTACGGTGGGTAATTTTATTGACGGGTCTTCTTGGTTGGGAGGTAATAATGTTGCGTTTGACACCACACTATGATTTACTTATTATGATCATGAAACTTTGCGCATGATGTCGAATTACTTTGTACAATGTTTTGGTGGTTTTAAGTAGTGTAAAATTACGTTACGTAGTTATGTAAATTTTTAAATTACAAATGTTTTTGCATTCGAAATGTGGATAATGTGATGAAAAGACGGTGAAATGCTTAAATACGTAATTATATTTTTGATGATCATCCATATCTTTTGCATGACAATCCACTTAAGGGGACAATACTCGTGCTCCAAGAGTCCTACAATATGAGGCTGCGATTATAGTGTTAACGAGGCTTTGACACTTAAAACGAGGAGTTTTAATCAATAATTTTAACATACGGCTGAATAATAGGTTTAACTCGTTATCGAAAATTAAGGTCACTTTGGAGACAAATTCACGAGGAAAAATAAAAGTAAAACGGCTTTCCATTTTCAAGTCTTACCTTCTACGGAAGGTTAATTTAACCATTAGCCACCCTATTAGCATTCAATTATACTATCCACATCGTAATCTCAGGGTTACAAGTTTAAGATTTCAACCACCATGCCAACTATTTTTTTTTATATTTTTATTAACAAAGTTATATATAAAGGATTTGAGATTTTAGGAGATGATTTCGCAAACAACTTTGGACGAGATAATCTGAATCGACTCAAATCAAATCATTTCATTTTTGGAGATAATTTATGAAGTAATATATATAGGCGCAATATATTAGGAAATAACATATCTTGCGTGTGTTTCGTTTTAACTCAAAATACGGGTCAACGGGTGGGGTCAGAGCTGAGTTAAAAAAAAAAGTGTGTTAAAAAGTAGTCGGGGTTATATGGATTACAGTTCACAAAACCGGGACCCAAAAATAACGGGTCACGGGTCAAAAATTGTAATTCGTACATAAGCATAAAGTACTGATATAAATTCGCTATACTTACTAAATTGTTTTCATTAATCAAACATGACTTTTCTAAGATGATACCAAATTGAATATGTTTTTTTCGTCTTAATTACAGAAAAATTGGGACAACAAGTCATCTCAAGTTTAACCCAAAAGAATACTGGTCTAAACGGGTTCGAATTATTTATGGCCAGAACTTGATCGGGAAAAAAATGGGCTATTAGCTTTGAACAACGGGTAACATCTGGTCGGTTAAATTTTTTACAATTTTAATATTTTGCGTTAAGTATGAGTAGCAAAATAGAGTTATAACCAAGTTCATATAACAACCCGTGCAATTTTGCACGGGCTAATAAACTAATATAATCTAATGTTGTCAATTCTAGTTTCTCCACTCATTAATGGCTGATTGGCTGATATCTTAGAGACAATTGTAGAGAAATTGACATTTAACTCTCTATTAATACATTAAAAGATAAAATGGCTAGGAGGTTTCATACAATTAAGACTATATCTTTTAGCACAAGTCATCTATACGTGAATAGCATATGACGAATGACGACCACAAGCATGTCGATTAAGGGTGAAATCATCCATTCATATAGACATATATCATAATAGAAAGAACTTCTATCGGATGGATATATCTCTTTATCTTGCATTTGTTAACAATAAAAGATTTCCAATGTTTACAATCATCGTCTTCAAAATCCACGGCATTTTCAACACTAAACAATTCCCAATATTCACTGTCATCGGTTTCAAAATCAGCGGCGTCCATCGTAAAAAGTCACAAGTTGGCATACAAAACTTTTTTTTTTTTTCACTTTTTGTGATGAAAATCTTAATTTCCTTAGTGTCATGATGAAGTTCATTCGACATCTTTGTTTTCGAGTAACGCGACTTCAACCCTCTATAGTCTATATACAACCAGATAAGCTAATGTTCCGAACCCTATAACATCATCGTAAATTATTATCTTATCCAAACAACTACACAATCAAATCCTCGGAAAATCAAAAAGTAAAGTAAAATTTACTCACTTACCTAAAAAAATAACATTCCATTCCATCATACAAAATCTTCCCCAAAAAATTTTGCAAATAAAATATATTCATCTTGTCCGAACACACACAAACAGCCGCCCAAAAAATCGATCAAACCAAACGCCCAGAGAAAATCACAAGACACAGTCACAAACCTTAGGAAACTTCTCCAAAAAGTTTCTGTGGGTAGTCATCATACAAAACATCTTTGTCAAAAAGTACGACCTTCGAATTTTCTAAGATTTCTTCCGTAAAAAGAGACAGGGAAAGTTGCTTACTTTTTATTTTTATGGTTTCCCAAAATTCTAATTTAATTTTTTTTACCATAGTATTCCTGTGGGTTGAATCCCATCTCACAATAAATCATCTCGCATATAAAATCACTGGCGATGCGGAGATTTGTAGCAGAAACTGCGAAACATCTCATCAGACGCAGAAACGTTTCTACTGTATCTTCCTTATTACGCTACAATCATCAGAATCATCGTCTTCTTGCTTCTTCACAATCCCTTATCCTCTCTTCACCTCTTTCTACTTCCTCTTCTTCAACAACTATGGATTCTTCTTCAAATGGGCCTGTTACTCTTCATTCCCTCAATCCCAAGGTCTGATTTTTGCCTAATTTTATTGGGTTTTTATTGGTTTTTTAGATTGATTGATTTTTTTGGTATTTTGGGTTTTGTTTTATAGTTGATTTTGAATGATGGGTAGATGTGGAATTAGGTTTTTGGTTCAATTTGATTGATGGGTATGTGTTATTTTGTGCATTTTCATTTGTTTGTTTATTCATATATTTATGTGATCCTGATTTTTTAGTGAGGTAGTGTTGTTGTTGTTACACGAGACGGTTACATATAACGATTCATGTTAGCCGACACCAAATCATTGTCGGAATAATATTGTTGTTGTGTTTACAATGTGTGTTATGGCTTGATCATGTCTTTTTGTTTCATATTTTATTGTTCTAGTTGGTGTGATTTTGCTTTTATTTATTTAATTTCATGGTGAGGATATAATTTGCTTAGGAATCTTATCAATTGTGTAATTTAATTAAGTTTGCAATATAAAAGTTGATCACTTTGGAGCCCTTTGTTGTTGAAATATACAAATGTACTGTGTTTATTTCGCGGTAGTTGGAGTGGAAGTATACTACTGAGTATGAGTGTTGTAGCGTGACCTCTACTTCTTTTAGTGTTGTGCATGCTGCGATTGAAGCTCAAAGTTCTGATTGTAGAAGAAGTTTCTCACTTTTGTTGATGATTTTGACTTCAGGTGTTGAAATGTGAATATGCTGTTCGTGGTGAGATTGTTACTCAGGCTGAGGTAAGTTGACAATTACGCTATTGGTTTTACTGTAATCGATTTGGGTGGAAATCGGAAAGTTTCAGTGGATAGTCTTTGCTACTTTGTGCTTTGCATTTGGTGCTTAAATACTAACTTTGTGATCTGTTTTAATGAACTCCCTTAACTTGAAAATGGCACTAAGTTGCCTGTCTTTGAACCATCGAAATAAAGTAGCTTCATTTATGTAGTTATCGGACTTTGACATGGTTTATTAATGTAAATGTGTTGCTATGTTTCTTATCACAGAGGTTGCAAGAGCAATTGAAGAAGGAGCCAGAGTCTCTTCCCTTTGATGAGGTATATTTCTTTGTATGTTCGTTTGAGCTCGTCATGGTCTATTGGGACTTTTTATGAATTAGAAAGGTGCCATGGTGTTTTTTCCGAGTTGTTACGGAGTTAGGGTTATATTAGCCCACCTTTTTGATTACGTTGGAGGGCTGGTTCACTGTTTTACTTTCATACAACTCGCTATACTACACTGTTATGTTTCAATTTTGAGTTTCTTTCAACCTGCGCAGATACTCTACTGTAACATTGGAAACCCTCAATCTCTTGGTCAGCACCCTGTTACGTTTTTCCGGGAGGTTAGTTTTCCTGATCGATTGGTCAGCAGCAGTTCATATAAGTAGAATATCTTGACGGTAATAGTTTGATTTGACATGCATCAGGTGCTTGCTCTGTGTGATCATCCAAGCATTTTGGACAGGACCGAAACACAGGGACTGTTCAGGTATATCTGTCGTGGCCTGAATATGATAAAATTTTAGTAGTGGACATTATTGTGCGAAAGAGAGATGATGTATTTCAATCTTGTATGCCGGTACTAATATTCCTCCTCTTTATTACCTACTGCAGCACTGATTCAATAGCAAGGGCATGGCAAATTCTGGACCAAATTCCTGGGCGAGCAACTGGTGCATATAGTCACAGCCAGGTGATGATCATTCTAAATTTTGTTCAGTTTGAATTATGCCCCTGTGGTGAAAATTTATTTATGAGTCATGGAAAACAAGCCTTTTTTGTTTTAATCAAAGGGCCATGTGGTAATGCTGCATACATCAAGCCCTCCTTTACTTTGCCAAAGTTTTGTTAATGATGATGATAGTGTCATGAAGTGTGGCCTAGTCCTTCCGCAACTTTGGGTTGGAGCGGAACATAAAGATGGCAGAACAAAAGGAGTAGGAGTTCTTATTTTATTTTGCTCGCTGGGGGGGGGGGGAGGGCAGATAAAGTACGAGCTTGGCTAATTATTAGGTCGATTTTACGGATGAATTTGCTCTTCTTTGATTCATGATAATCTGAGTCATTTTTTCTGTATATTTTCTTCAGCTTAACAAAGAGTTGAAGCTTCAGTATATGTGCACTCTTAATCTTTTTTGACTTTGGTCTGATCAATATGACAGGGTATTAAGGGTCTGCGTGACACCATTGCTGCTGGAATTGCAGAACGTGATGGTTTCCCAGCAAATGCTAATGACATTTTCTTGACAGATGGGGCAAGCCCTGGGGTAAAGATCTTACTTTGTGGTGTTATATATATTAACTGAAAAGTGTTGTGGTGAATTTATCTTTATCTTATGATGTAGGTCCACATGATGATGCAAATGCTGCTAAGGTCAGAGCAAGATGGGATTTTATGCCCTATCCCACAGTATCCGTTGTATTCTGCTTCAATTGCTCTCCATGGTGGAACATTGGTATATTTGTGATTGACATGGGCAATATTAAGACTTATATCCCCTCTTTTTGGCGGGTGGATGGCTAATATGTCATTGACAGGTTCCATACTATCTGGATGAAGCAACGGGATGGGGTTTGGAGATTTCTGAACTCAAGAAGCAATTGGATGCTGCCAGGTCTAAGGGTACAACTGTCCGGGCCTTGGTTGTGATAAATCCCGGCAACCCAACTGGCCAGGTAGAGTACATGTTAAATTCCCTCTGAGGTCTGAACGTGAGCGGGGTTGTTAATTTTTCCAGTCTTGTGAGCTGTAACCTTTATGGTTATTCACTTTCAGGTTCTTGCTGAGGATAACCAGAAGCAAATTGTTGAATTTTGCAAGAAAGAGGGTCTTGTCCTTCTGGCAGATGAGGTGAATTGCTCATATGAACTCATTATCTAGTCTAGCATTATATGATTTATGGGGTCTAAATTTGTAGGCTAGGATTTCTAATGGATGTGGATCCTCTAGAGTTTAAAACAAACTCTATATGGTTGAGTTTACCAAGTAAGGAAATAATTAAATATTTAATAATTTATTTATGCATTGAAGTCTCCACCTTATTTTGTTTTATTACTAACAATAGTAAACTCTACAAACTCCACCAAAAAATAACTCTAGAGGATCCCTACACATTTCTAATACGTTAACTAGAATCCTGTCGTCTTGTAGCACGAGTTGGACTCTTTTCTCTTGCTGTATTACTCGTATGTATTTAGATATTGAATGAAATTTCTGCATTTTGAGTGCTGATTGGATTTATGCTATGTAAAACAGGTATACCAAGAGAATGTGTATGCTCCCGACAAGAAATTTCACTCATTTAAGAAGATTGCACGTTCCCATGGGTATGGGGACAACGATATCTCCCTGGTTTCATTTCAGTCTGTGTCCAAAGGTAGCTTGCTGCTTGAGTACTCTGTTTCTATTTTATATGACCTGCAAAAGAGATTGCAATATCATTAAGTTTTCCTGCATTTCTTTTAACTCCAGGATATTATGGAGAATGTGGGAAAAGAGGAGGTTACATGGAAGTCACTGGATTCAGTCCCGAGATAAGGGAACAACTCTACAAACTTGCTTCTGTTAACCTGTGCTCTAATATTACCGGTCAAATTCTTGCCAGTCTTGTTATGAGCCCACCAAAGGTACTTTTTGGTTCTTTTGTATGCAGGCCTTCTTTTAGTGAACTATGTTGTGGTGTTCTATTGATGGTAATTATTGCTATTGGCCTTCTTTCTAGCTTGATTTAGAGTAATATATGACGTCACTAACTTAGGAGTGGATGAGGTTGATTATTGCCTTCTTTTTGAACATGGAGAGGTCCATAACATAGTATGCACGTGTGAGCAAAATACAGATTTCTGGATCTTTACTGAGATGGTCAAATTTTGTTTAGTTACTGATGTTGAAAACGGCTGAGGCTCTATAACTGAAGTCAGCATCTTTTAGTTCATGCTGCTGGATTTATGGAACTGCTTATCTTACCAGATTGTCTTTCATCACGTATTGAAACATTGTTTGAGGTTTCGAAAACCTAACTGTGCATTTTCCTTTTCTTTAGGTTGGAGATGAATCTTATGAAGCTTATTGTGCTGAGAAAGAAGGAATCCTTTCCTCATTGGCTAGACGCGCTAAGGTAATGAAGATGGAAAACTTCACTTCTCTCGTCTTTTGACTGGTTAATTGGCGAGGAATTTAGATATGCCAGTCGTGCTCTTTAGAGTAGAAAGCCACTAACCTGGTCTTGCTGTGTATATGTTAGCACTGTTGCTGTTGCACAAAATTTAACTGGGGGTATCTTCAAATGGCTGCAAATGGTTTTGTTGTGTTCTCATCCCAATTTTTCTGTATTGGCAGACACTGGAAGATGCCTTCAACAGTTTAGAAGGTGTGACCTGCAACAGAGCAGAGGGAGCCATGTACCTGTTTCCTCGTATTAATCTCCAAAAGAAAGCAATTGAAGCTGCTGAAACCGCTCGTGCTGCTCCTGATGCCTTCTATGCTCGCCGCTTACTAGAACAGACTGGAATAGTAGTGGTTCCAGGTTCAGGTTTTGGACAGGTGAGTGTATGTTACTCATCTTCTGGCTGTGGTACTTGTTTTTTTTCCCTTTTGTCGCTGACCCTTTATTGTGCTTTTTTTTAAGGTTCCTGGAACTTGGCACTTCAGGTGCACCATTCTGCCTCAGGAAGATAAAATCCCTGCCGTTGTTGATCGTCTGACTGCTTTCCACAAGAAGTTCATGGAGGAGTACCGCGATTGAGAGGTTTCAAATCAAACCCCGCTTATGCAATTTTCAGAATAAAGGTTTAGTGAACATAAACCGAGATATAGATCCCTGTATTGTCTTAGAGAAATAGATGGAATGCTGTTTTTCCGTGTTCTTATATGAATGTCTGCTCGTTGTAGCTATCGTTTCCAAACTTTGTGGAAGAACAGTTGACATCATGGCATCTTTGCCTGATAAATTTAGATATGGTTAACTTAATGCTGCAAGTGTGTTTATGGGTCATTTTTAAGGTTGTGCCTCTGTAGTCTGTATCCTGTACGGGGGCTAGATCCTTCATCTGCTTGTTGGGTTTTCTTTTGCAGAAATTAAATATGATCTTAAAATTTCACAACGTACTGAACTTTTTACACAGTTCAATTTTTCTATACACAATCTCTGGAAAGATGGATTCTGAACCCCATAGATAGGCAGCCTGGTAACGGGCCTTCTGAGTTCTGATGTTCCTTGCTAGTCCTACCTTCAGCACCATGGAAATGTGCAAGGATGCGTAGTGATCTCTTCATGGCATTCGAGTTTTCTCCACCCAAACAACGGAAGGAGCTTGAACTGGCAGTCGCAGAACACGGAAATACTCCCTCTGGCTATGAATACTCCATCATTGTAGAGACTGTTTCCTACTTTCCCAAGTAAAGCCGAAACTCATACGGTCATATCCCTAGTGTAGGCTAATAGGCTATCGGTGAAGTTGGATGGAGTAATGGAGTACTGCAAAGTAAAGATTTTATGCACAAAGTTGCAAGAGGACATAAAGATGACAAAGAACAGCAGAAAATAAACTTTGGTAGGATTTAACAGCCTATACCATGACATTTTCCCGGAGAAAAGCTACCAAAACTGAAAAAGTGGTGAAGAAAGCAAATACTCGTAAGAGAGTAGTACTTAAAAACACCTAACTTTAGTACTACTTCTATACAAGTGCGTTATATAATTGTAAACATGGTATTTTCTCCTGGTTTTATTCATGCATTCATAGTTTCATACTGTCGGACCAAAGTTATTATTTACTGTGTTAGATTTGGACCAATTTTACCTTGTTTTTTGGTTGCTTGTTGTTATGTCTTTTGCATTTACAGTCTAGTTTGTAAAGAATATACAAACTGACTACTTTTCTTGTTATAGATTGATTGTACCATTTCTGCAGAAAGCTGAAGTTACTGAATGCGTGATTTTTTACCACTGATTGTTGGTGTATCTTTGTTCTGATGACTAGAAGTAAGATTCTTCTCTGTTTTCATGGAAATTGGATTTGGAGTTTTACCAACTTGGGGTGATTAATTGATTATTGCATTCTCTTATGTGAGAGGAGCATTAAAAGTCGTGCTCTCGTTATTGAGACCCATTAAGGAGACGATGACAAATTCTAAAGGATCACGATCTTTTATTTAAGCACTTACTTCAAATGTAAAACGGTATTATAGGTGTAGCCCACGACTTTATCGGATTAGATTCACCTCACAACTGGCCACCAGTCACGAGAATGTGACGACCATTGAGAATAAAGACCCTAGTCGATTTGCATTTGTGCGAAATCCTACCATCGCCTTCTTACTCAAGTTTTTTGCTATTTGACATACCTTTTGTTAACTATATATGCCGGTTATTACTTCTTACTGCTTAGTGAGACGCTACGCTAATACTGATGAACGTCCATAAACGTTGTACAGAAACCCATCGAAATATTGAATATGATTGATTAATTATCCATGAATGTTAGTGAACAGAATTACACGGAATGCAACCACATGAAACAATGTGAGGAGATAAATGAGAATTTTGGCGCTGGTGGTTCAATACCAGCTTCTGAGCACGTTCCGTGGCTTTCCTGATTTGTTCAGAATGCTCAGCCTGTGCTCCTGCTCTCCATTCCTCTGCTTTCCTGTGAACTATTCCCATTCTCTTCATTAGCTTCTCTTCTAAATTTGACCTCATCTTCTGTATTTTTACCTGCTCAATTTACCCATTTCAACATGTTAATACAATTAGGACACGTACACAATAATTTCTAGAATTATCAGATCAAGAACGTCGATTTAACACCTAAAAATCTGAAGACAAACATGAGCGTTACGTGATAGTGAGATATACTGTATGCATTATGTGGCAGTGAAATGTAACACAACCAGAAAACTTAACCAGGAGCCAGAAATAAGGACTGCTATGATAGAAAAAACTTTACATCTGTTATAGGACTTATTACAGCCATATGTATAGAAATGCATCTGTTGTCGAAAAATCAAGTCAAACAAAGTGAATTCGCGGTTTTTGTACTCATGTTCAGAAACTGGCTACCATGTTCAGCAACCCCATTTTCATAATACAGACTGAAGACTGATGTTTTGTTAATTACTCAGGAGTAGGAAACAGACATCAAATGGTCAAAACAAAGCGTTATAATCCAGATATCATATAATAGTAAAGCAGATTTTCGATGCAAAAAGATGGTCCAAAATAGGATTTATATAACAATAAGGCAAGAATTTCACATGGTTATACACAAGTTACAATACTACAACAGCTGTCTTATATAGAACTAATGGAAGATTTGAAGCTAAAGGTATGCAGATTGGCGCGATTTTTCGCTGTTCTTTAGCTTAGAGTTGAAGCATGTTTTTGTTAGGACCAGTTTAATGCAACCCCTTAAGATTTGGAAAGGTGCTTAAGAACAAAAGCTGATATAAACCAGATTTAGAAGGTTGTGAAGAAGATTTCTCTTTGAAGGATTACTGTTTGCATGCTTTGTTTGGCTCGAGACGGATAATACATGCTTATAACTTATAAACAAAGAGTTTAACACAGTCTTCGAACGATAACACAGTCAAAAAATTAACACCTATCTCACTAACAAACAGATTAGGGAGTTTGTTTATTAGCACTTAATGACAAAGTTGCATACTTGCATTCTCACTTCTAGTTTCTTAAGTAAACATGAACTCCTAGTGCTAGACCATAACTAATTACTTTATGTTTGTTATTTTCTTGGTTGATCCCATGGCTTGAAATCGGGCACTACAATCGTAGTTTAATTTCGTGGTAGGATTGCGTGCAATGTGCATCTATTTTGATTGGCCGAGATTCTTGAAGAATCATTACGGGTACTGATTTTTACACTCCCTTGCTGGCTGATTTGGAAGCACCACTTCCGAAACCTCTAGGACAAAAGGGGAGCGTAAAAATGAACACGGGAGATCAAAATCACGTCCTTACTTTGGAAGTCGATGCTAGTGTCATAGTGTAAATGTGTTTTCACAACAACATTACAGTCCCTAGTCTATACACTCATCTAATATGTAGGCCAAAATTTAAAGGGGCCTCACCTTTGGCAGCCATAAACAACTTGTAACCAAGGACTTGAGATGAGAACCATATCTTTTGACAAGCCTTAAAACGTAACATACACACTTTGAACGACCAACAAGACAAGTAGGCGTAAGGCGTCGACAATGAGGTAAAGAAAATAGAATATAGATACACTACCTCCAGTTTCTTTGATTGAGCTTCTGCTTTGGCAGTTTGAAGATTTATCCAAGCTTGAATCTTGGCCTCTTCTCTTTGATACCTTACAAAATCAAAATAAATTGACAATGTTAAACACTATGTACCCCAATGAACCTATAAAGAAAGTATCTTCTTCTAAAAGCTTATGACTTCATGATTATAACTCACCTTAGACAAAACTTGGTCCTCTCCTCCTCTTCCCAGGCACAAGCTCTAGACTCAGTCACGGAAACACTCCGCCTCCCAAGTTCGAAATGCCTCAAACTCTTCGAGATATCCTCTTCCTCCTCTTCCCTAGAGCTCCAATTAGTCGTAACTGAATCAAATGGATTTGACCCAATGTGAAGCTTAGCAAGATGACATTCTTGCAGCTGAGCCATATCTATTGAGCTAGGTTGGTCCATCAATGCCAACGGCCCAGACCGGCCAGTCGGAGTGTTGTGCCGGGCAGGGGATGTACTCATAAAGGGTGTATGACACCGTGACGTCGTGGAGCTGCCTAAGGGTGTCATTTCAGTTCCAAAGTCCCTATGTTTCACCTCCTGATATTGGATCATCTCTGTGCAAGCATCTCTCATAGGCTCATTGTCAAGTTTATGGCTTTGGAATAAAAATGCCTCCTTCGTAGGCTCTGAGTATCTAAAATTGGGCATGAACGGTCCAATTTCATCTGTAAATTTATCTGCATTTTCAAGTTTATCAACATTTTAGCTCTAAATTTTCATTCTTTACAAGTCCACAAATGTCAAGCATAATACAACACCACCAACAAAGTGTTAGTCCCTGATTAATACGGTTCGCTTTTTTACATGAACTGTCATATGAAACCGTTATCATCATGATGCTAAAAAGGAACCACATGTTATAACCAAAATCCATGTACAATTTGAATGCAAAACTCCCCATTCTGAAAATTAACTTATCAACATCTTAGCTCTAAAATCTCATCTTACATCAAAGAAAATCAAGCCTTCCTAAGGAAATTTGCAGCTCATCTCCATTCTTTACAAGATCACAAATGTCAATCCTAATACAACAACCCCAACAAAGAAAAACCAATCATTCTTTTGATGAATTCGGGTCGGTTTTTTACATGAACCGTCAAATGAAACCGTTATCATCATGATGTTACGAAGAAATTAAACACAAACAAATACATAAGACACCATAACCAACATGTTAACAATCAAAATCCATGTACAATTTGCATGCAAAAACCCCACATTCTAAAAAAAAGTTGTAAGATTTTGGAACATTCAGAGAAATCCCAAAAAAAGAAGACCAACTAAAATTAGTGGGGGACTAACTAAATTGGAAAAAGAGGGTAATCTAATTATTATAAACAAAAGTACATATAAAAGCCCAAAACTTTAGAAGAATAATGACATACCTTTTAGAGGCAAATCAGCAGGAACCATAACTCCATTGAAAGCAACATCTGAACTTAAAATTAGCTGTTTCTGATCATCCTCCACAGCCACAGGAGAAGAAGAGTAATTACTGTACTGTGGCAGGGGCAAAACTGTCTCTTTCTCCTCAACACTCTTAGACACTTTTTGTACAATGGCATCACAACTTATCCTTCCCTTTGAAATTGAGCTTCTTGGACCCTCATAATTTTGCTTAATTACATTATTAGTATTACTACCAAAAATGTAATTATGAATATGATTATGATTAGTGAAAGCATGGTGTGCAGGGGATGACTGACAAGAACCACCACCACCACCACCCGAAACCAGCCATTTTTCAGCATCATCCCACTTAGAAGGGACATTCTTCCTGGACACGCTGAAGCTGAAAACAGGTCTTCCTGGTGTAGAAGGAGCTTCCAACTTTTTTACCATTGAATTTGAATTATTACTGTGGTAATAACTACCACCACCAACATAATCTGTTGATCTTCTTCTTTGAGCTGACTGAGTATTAGAATTACTGCTCATTGGTAAAGACTTGACAAATTCTGCTGTTTCTTTAAGATTAAGCTTGCAAATTGGGTCTATTTCATCACTACTATTTATTGCTTCTGCAAATGGGTTTCCTCTGCTTTTTCTTTCTTGTAATAATTCCTGCATTTTTTGAACCCACCCAAAAAAATTAAAATTCAAATTTTGGAATTTCACAATGGGTTTGAATTTTTTGGATTAAATGAGAGTAATACACACATAAAATAAGATAAACCCATGCTAGAGATACCAATGTGGGTAAAATCTTGACACTAAAGATTGTTTTTTTGAACTTTTTTTGGATTAAATGGTAGAATTATAGCATAATTTAAAACACAAATTAGTACTAATAAGAACAAATATTAGTGTTTTGAGAAATTTGTACTTTTTGGGATCATGCAAGTTAGTAGTTACCAATGTGGGTAAATTCATAACACAAAAAATGAATTTATTTTATGATAAATCAGAGTACTATACAACAAAGTAATAGTAAGAAAACAACAAAGATTAGTGTTTTGAGAAACTTGTACTAGAATACATTAAGCTAAACTTACTCCTTGGGATGATGCAAATAAAGATGAAGCTTGGTAATATTTTGGGGTGTTGAGATCCATTTTTTTGTAAGAAATTTGAGGGGGAGAAATGGAGTTGAACAAGAAAAGTGTAAGAGATTTATAGAACCTCAGAATGTGAAGTGTGAGGGAGCAGAAGTGGGGGAGTGGAACAGTATATAGCTAGAGTTTGAGCATAAAAAAACAGAAGATTTGACCAACCAAGGGAAACCTGATATAGTAATAAAGAAGCTAAAACTACTATTGTCATCATGTGTCTCTTCATATTACTCCTAACTTCCTGCACTCCTACACCTCCTACCTAGTGATTTTAGTTCCGAATGATCTTCCTCTTTTCTTGTTAAGTCCAGTTTAGATTTTTTATAACGATCTCTACTCGTATTATTTGACTATGACCATTACATGTAAGATCGTGGTTAGTTCACGATTTTTAATTTTTTAGCGTATCTATTGGTCATCAGAACACCGTGTATACTAAAAGCGGAAAAATATACTCCGTACTAGAGAATTGAAAGGAGTTTGATTTTTGAGTGATAGTAGTACTAAAACATGACCACCTTTTCTCTACACTTGTACTCTGCCCAAAAAATTGCAATAGTGTAAACTATGCATGACACTGTGACAGTAGTCCAGGGAGAAAGAGAGGGAAGATTAAGAGGTGAAGACAAAAGTGTACTTAATTAATTAAATATGTAGATTCAGTTCCATGAAAAGAAGAGGTTTAGGAGGGACTAGGGAGAATTGACTCTTTGGAAGGAGGGAAAAGCATCCCATGAGTAATGACAAAGGAAGGCTAAAGTGTACATTACATGCAAATATCGAAAATTTGAGTGTATCACATTGATGATTATTGAGATATATCCTGCTCGAATTTGGACTAAGGTAGACATCGTATATTAAAAAAATCAAACGGATAATTTAGTTTTATATTAATGTTTGATTCTGTAGCTTGGAAGTTTGGGTGAAGTATTGAGTACTAAGGTGTCGTTTGGATACTGTAGGAATTAAATTACCGTGGGAAGTATGAATTAACGGGAATTAAATTCCTAATGTAAATTCGTAGGAATTTGTCTAAGTGCGTTTGGATACCATGTAGGAATTTCGGATTCCCTAGCATTTTTTTCCCATGGGTTGTTTGGATTCACTACTTCAATTCCCATGTTAATTAGTAAGAATACTATTTTACCCTTTACGTTTTTTAGTGGTCAACCACACAAATGTAAGGGGAGTATTAAAATTTTGAGGGCAATAGAGTAATTTTCTGAAATTGAAAGTATGAGAATTTTGAATGACCAAGGGGGAGGGGGTGAGTAATTAAATTCCTATGGTGTATGAGAATTAGAAATACCCAAGGATTTTCCAATGCCCACACTTTGGATAAAAAGAAGTATCCAAACAACCCATCCAAAACCAAATTACCAGGAAAATGAAATTTCTGTGGAAATAGAGGGTATCCAAACGAACCCTAAGATTCGGAGTCTACTGATATACCGGTTTGTTGGTTACTAAATGCACCGAAAATTTAAAGAACGAACAAACTCTTCCGATCAAATCCACTACTAAAAGTAGTATTTACATCAAATCATAACAATTGCATGTTGTCTATATACCATATACTCTGTACTATACAATGGAAAAAGGGTTTACATCTTACATGCATGTGAAGAAATGATGTGATGAAGATCAGAAAGAAGGCAAAGTTTACATACACACATTATTCAAGAAGAGTTAGAATAAGTTAAAAACTTGTTACATAACACACTAGTCTGCAGACATATAATGTCAAATTATCATTTATCAATCAATGTACGGCTAGGTTTGGACCATGACTATGGTCCGATGCTACTTGTGATCCATCCTTTTTAGCAACCTTTTTCTAGCCATGTCCTATTTCTTTCTTCCCTTCATTTAGGAGCAAGTTACTCTCTTTGCATGTCTGATTAGATTGATTACTATATATAGTGTACCTATTTACATTCACAAGATCTAGAGATATTAGATTCACTTGATCAAGGGAAAATAATAATAATAACAATAGTCCATAATTAGTGGACAATAAAACAACAATATGCGGTCGATGTTAGATTTCCGTTATGATAAGACTAGTTGAAAGTCCTTTCCCCTATCCCAATCGTTGCAATACGTAAGACAAATTAATACTTGTATGTGTATCGAGTGTATATCAAGACTCTATATACGGTTCGACTTGATTAAATGACGGGTTCATTTCAAATCATATACTAATCCATCAGCGAGTCATGTCTTCATTCCCAGCTATTCAAATCTCACATTTCATCTTAAAAAAACTCACAATATACCTCGAAAAATATATGCCATCACTCTAAGTTTAAGGAGAGACCATCTCACACCGAGTTAGTTTAGTGGGTCGTGACTCGTGAGTAGATATATCTAATGGGCCCAAGCTCCGAACCTTTTTGGACCTTGTCAATGGACTCAGAAGGCCAGGTCCACCATAAGGAGTCCAAATAAACGGTTTTAACTGAAATTCTTCTATACCTCCTCCAAAATTGGCGCCAAAAGTAACTGAACAAGGGTTTTCTTCATTTTTTTATGTTTTGTAGAACAATACACAGACATAAAAATTAGCGCAAAGTATCGTAAAAGACGGTCTCTTTAGTCGTAAATTAGAGGTTTTAATTGTACTTAGTGGGAATTATTTTGAATGGAATATAATTTGCGGTATTATAATAAACTTTTCCAAATTTGCAATGCCCAGAAATCGATCAATCAAATTAAGCAGTTCCATCTTTTAATCCTAAAAAATGGGATCCTTAATTCTGTTATTACCGTTGGAAACCGCCTTCTGCAATCGTATTGTAAAATCGGCGCGATGGGGGATGCGGCTAAGGTGTTCGACGAAATGCCTGTGAGAAACTGTTTCAGTTGGAACACTTTGATTGAGGGGTACATGAAGTCAGGGGACAGGGAGAAGTCATTGGATGTTTTTAATTGTATGCCTTGTAAGGATGATTTCTCTTGGAGTTGTGTTGTTTCGGGTTTTGTGAAAGCGGGTGACTTGAGTTTAGGTCGAATGTTGTTTGATCAGATGCCTAGGAAGAATGGGTTGGCTTGGAATTCCATGATTCATGGGTATGCGCGAAGTGGGTGTCCTCGAGAAGCTTTGAGGATGTTTAAGGACTTGACGTTTGAGTGTGGTGAAGTCCAGTGGAGAGACCCTTTTGTTTTGGCTTCAGTTATGGGTGCTTGTACTGATATGATGGGTCTTGAATATGGAAAGCAAGTTCATGCAAGAATCATTATTGATAATGTGGAGGTTGATTCGGTCTTGGGGAGCTCGCTTGTTAATTTGTATAGCAAGTGTGGGTGTTTGGATAACGCGAATCATGTCCTTAGGTCTATGAAGGAAACCGATGATTTTTCTCTTTCAGCTTTGATCAAGGGGTATGCAGGTGTGGGTAGAATGAATGATGCTCGGATATATTTTGATGGTATAGCTAATCCATGTGTTGTGGTTTGGAATTCATTGATTTCGGGGTATGTTAATAATAATGAGGGGTTTGAGGCTGTTGTTCTGTTTAACATGATGAGGAGAAATGGTTCTGTGCCAGATTGCTCGACCTTTACTAGTGTTTTAAGTGCTTGCTCCAGTATTTGTGCTCTTGAGCCTGGAAAACAACTCCACAATCTTGCTTACAAGTTTGGAATTTTGACAGACGTAGTTGTTGCATGTTCTCTTATTGATGTGTATTCCAAATGTAGAGTTCCTGGTGACGCTTGCAAACTGTTCAGTGAGCTTGAGCTTCATGATACTGCTTTGCTTAACTCTATGATCACAGCATACAGCAATTGTGGAAGAGTGCAAGAAGCTAAGGAAATTTTCGACAATATGCAAAGTAAAAGTTTGATCTCATGGAATTCAATGCTAGCCAGTTTCTCCCAAAATGGTTGTTCTTTTTCAGCTTTAGAACTTTTCTGCGAGATGAATAAGCTTGATATTAGAATGGACAAATTTAGCTTCGCCAGTGCTATCAGTGCTTGTGCTAGCATTAATTCACTTGAATTTGGTGAACAGATTTTTGCAAGAGCAACTGTCTTAGGCCTACAAGATGACTTGATTGTTTGCACGTCTCTCATTGATCTCTACTGCAAGTGTGGTATAGTCAGCGTGGGTCTAAAATTGTTTAACAACATGGTCAAGTCTGATGAAATTTCTTGGAATTCCATGTTAACTGGTTATGCTAATAATGGTCAAGGAATGGAGGTTTTGAGTGTGTTTGCAGACATGATCGGTGCTGGAGTTAAGCCCAATGAGATCACATTTACTGTCGTTCTATCTGCTTGTAGTCACTGTGGACTAATCGAGGAGGCCAGGAAGTGGTTTTGTCTGATGCAAACCGATTACCACATAAAACCAGGATATGAACACTGTACATGTATGGTTGATCTCCTGGCTCGAGCTGGTTGCCTCGATGAAGCAGTGGCCCTGATTAGACAAATGCCTTGCGAGGCTGATGTAGCTATATGGTCGTCGGTGCTAAGAGGGTGTGTGGCACATGGGAATAAAGATTTGGGAAAGGAGGTTGCGGAGCTGATCATTCATCTTGATCCTGAAAATTCCGGGGCGTATGTTCAATTGTCAGGAATGTTTGCTACTTTCGGTGACTGGCAAGGGTCAACTCAAGTCAGAGATACTATGAGAGCTAAACACTTAGACAAAGACCCCGGTACAAGTTGGTGATGTACCAAGACAATGATGTGTAAGTCCCATTCTCATCCTCATCTTTACCGTTATTGACATACAAGGACTAGGGAAATAGCTTCCCGGAACAATTCAACATCAAGGACACTATCTATATTATTGTTTTGTTTTTTTTAAAAGAGGTATAGAGACTTGTTTAACTGACAAGAAAGAAAGATTCATGGAAAAACCCGTTTGCAAAGAAATGGTTTTGTTGACGAAATTGAAGCATAGTACGAGTATAGTTATTTACCCGCCCTTAAAAAATATAAATCTGCATACATGTTATAAGAGTATGGTACTGCAATGTTAAATTAAGTGAGTTTGTGATTTCAGTTTGTGGTACAAGAAGGTGAAAACTACAGAGATGACATAGCATGTGGTGACCTTGAGTGCCGGGGCAGGCTGAAGCTTCAATTTATTGAGCAGGCTGCTGGGACTTATAATGTGTTGGAGTTGCCTGCAGAAGCCAGCAGGTATAGCTTTACTGCTTTCTAAGTCTCTGCTACTTTTTACTACCTCGGTTTAACTATTGGTTCGCTGGAGGAACAATTAAGCTATTAGTGTCAAGAGATGGATTGTTTTATTCTCATCAGCAGTAAAACTTCATTCGTGTAATCCTCAATCCCGCATTATATTTTCTGAAAGACCTGAGACTCCACTGGAGCACACAGGCACACAGCTGAATTAACTAGGCCCCTGTCCATGTTTGTGGAAATAATATACGTATGTATTGATATCGATCTCCACTATACAAGAGAGACAACATATTCTCTGGTAACTTGGTTTTAAGTCGGTGATAATTCGGTGCATATTCTCTGTACCAGTGGTTCTCAACTGATAAATGAATAATTAAGGATATCCAGTCCTTGTAAAGTTGTGATGTGGTTTGTTAAGTATTCTTTATCACTTGTAATAAAAACTTAGGTATGTGTGTTTACTGGCACTTTCAGATAAATCATTTGGCAAACAGTTGTGAGCCAGAGCGGCCTTATTTCATTCCTGTACCACTTTCTTGCTTCCGAAACACGAAACAATTGTTATGCTACCTGGAAATGATCTCACAAGAATGTACTTCTTGCAGGGAGATATTTGACGCTTGGTTTTGCTTTTAGTCGCAGTAGAAATTTGCAAGAACATGAACTATGGACTGAGCAAAGGTACCTACTAAAACTTTCCTATGAATTTCATCGAAGATTCTTCTTGTCTAAATTTCTTCTTGGCATCTAGTCGGAAAATGCACTATATTCTTTGTTGATCGTCCCTGCCCTCTTAGGCCTTAACTGGGTTGTGTGCAATCTACAATTAAGGATATGGTGTAAACTGTATCCAAGATATGGGAGAGTCCGAGAGCATACCCTCTAAGCAGATACAAGTAACTTAGAACAAAAACCTATGGATTGGGTGGAATCGAGCTTGGTTTTAAGTAGTACTGCAAAATCAATGGTTGACGCTCAATTTTTCTGCTCGAGCTGACTTTGGTTATGCCAGATGCTCGGAAATTGTCTGAACTTGTTAGCCTACTGAATTCAACTTTTTTTTTTATGTTACTAAATAATGAACATATTTCTGATTTATTAATTCATGTTATATAAAGGGACCATGGAGAAAATTGGCTCTAATTATGTGAAGAATTATTCTTCATGCACTCTACTAGTCATGCTATTAAGATCATCATATATGTATAAATTTGACTTAATCTCTTATGTTTTAAGTATCTTGATAATAGATTAATAGATATACGGAGTAAGTAATTAAGGACTTCCTAAGGATGTTTGACTTATTCTTTTCTGTTTAAGTATATAAAAAAGCAGTATCAGTGCTTGATGATAATGCATCTTATCAGCTACGAATTCTAAGTACTAGTGACTTTCCTAGTAAGCTTCTTTTTTTTAGGTCATAAGAGAGAAATTTGTGGTTGACGTTTCTTCTAATAGAAATTAGGCTTATTTTTCTTACTCTAATGCTGTTTCTAAGAGTGGAGTGATAACAAGGAGTTTACAAATGATGAATAGAAAACTTAGTGAACTGTAGATGCTGTGTTGTAGAAAATGACAGGAAGGTTGACATTAGATATTATTAACAGAGGATGAACAAGAAGTTGCCACACTGTGAAAGGTTGGTTTCTGAATTAACAAATCTATCGACTACGACACGAATTGAATGACAACACCAAATGTGACTAGAGAAAGAAAGAGTGAGTATGAAAGACAGAGAATAAGTATTAGCTGAAGAGCTGGACTCGTGCGACTATTTTGGAATCCCCGTGAATAGGAAGTTCTCCTCTCCCTTTCGGAAGAGATCTGAACTCTATGATTTGTAATTCATACGAGAGGAGCATTAGAAACTAAAATTGTCGAAGTAGAAACTGATTTTTATGCGAGGGAGCGTAAAAGAAAATTTGGGTTGCCAGTTTTGAGTCCACCCAGTGTTTAGTCTTAGATTTCTTTCATTCTTTTGATTCTCAAAAAGTCCCATGAAATCCTTTAAGACACTAATCCTACTGAATTAGTACTATTATGCAGCAATCACTAGTTGGCACTACCAGAAAGTGAGCTCCATTATATAGGACTATAGGTCTGTGACTTGTCTTCTACCAGACTTTACCTGATTGTGGCCCAACATGATGCTGAAATTGGGTATGTAGAAAATCAATCATGATTTTAAGGATTAGAAACCTTTAGTCACATGAGTTTTGCTTAGTACCAGACAGTTGCTTGGTTGAAATATTTAGGAAAAACAATTTACTTTTTTTGAAGTGAAAATTCTCTTGTCCCACCATAAAACATTACTCCACTACTCTGCCAAATTTTCTGAAAGACTTCCACAAGCAATATATACTATATGGAGTACTACACCTTAAGAAATCAAATCCTTGGAATTTTGTTGCAAAACTTCCTTGTCCAAGCATAAAATATAAATTACGCCTTCGGTTCCTTTGGTTTGTTGACTTTTGGTATGTTTATTTGAAAGGAATACGAACTGAACGTAGACAATTCAATGAACGCAGGGATATATTAATAACCCGTTAGATTAATGGTGCTATAATTAGTACTAGTACTTTTTATATTTGTAAATGGAGTAACATGAGAACCTGTAACTGGCCATGCTTATTCAAAGAGACAAGGATGAAGCGTGGATGCTAACTATATTTGGCATATGTTAATATTAACTTTTGTAATTCATTGGAACACTACAGATTCTTAATGCATGCCCATTCAACATGAATATTATTGTAGAATATGGAGAGAAACCAAGATTTTTGGAATGTTTAATGACTCGGCTGAAAATCTTAAATTACCATTCCGTCTTATCATATAACCATCTTACTTAAGTTTTTGTCGCTCTTAGTATTCGTATATCATAGTGAAGATTTGCGGATCGAGGATTTGCCCATTGTTCTTTTGCATTATTTTTTATACATTAAAGCAATAAGACCATCTACCATTATATTTGTTAATACCTCCTAAAATTAATATGATTAGAATACTAAAGAGGAGATAAGGGAAGCAAGAATGCCACCTCCTGCACATCTATTTTCCAAAGAATTAAGAGGAGCCAGACCAATCAACAGCATTTGAAGACTTTGTAGCATTACCAACTAATCAAGCAACTTTTGTGTGCATTAACAGCTACAGCGACAAGATAAGCCATGTGGGTCCTACTGGCCCCACATAATGGGCAGTGATTAGGCATTTTTCTAATCATTTTCACTGTTGTTTAATGCTTAAGTGATCTGACACATTATAAGTTAATTAATCAGTTTAGTTGCATCTGCCTCAACTTTCAACTTCAGGAATTAGTTATTTTACTGTTATAAAAGACCTCACTTGGGGTAACATTCTTATTCTTTCTATTTTTTGCTGCTTTTACTTCTGCTACTCATTCAGCTTCATACATGGCTCTACAAGGCTCCTTTTCACCCTGTGTCATAGTTCACCAATCTGCTCCCCTGAAGAAGTCTGTTTTCGGCGTGGCGATGCATAGAAAAAGTCAGCTTACTGTCAAGAAAGCAGCTAAACTGCAGATCAGATCCTCTATCAGAGACCAGGTATTGTTTCTGGTTCTGACTTATGCTGAAATTTTTCCTCTGTTTTCCTGAAGCATTAACATCATCATTAGCAACCTTACTCTCTGGCAGTCGGAGTAGTAACAAAATCTGGCTTTCTTGGTCCCGAAATATTTGGGGTTCGATAACAGAAATCGCTGTATGATACTGTCAGTTTGAAATGATGACACAGTGAACAAGTAGTAAACCACCTTTCTTTCTCACAAATACTGTAAAGAAATTTCTCAGTTAAGCTTTGTTTATACGACATGGTCTGGTGACTAATAGGCGACCTGCAGGTTTTTGAAGATCATTCAACTGGTGTAATTTGCTATAAAGATGATAGAGGGGAGATCATCTGTGAAGGTTTTGATGAGGGTCCTCGTCTTCTTCAGTCGCATACTTCAACGCCGTACCACTTTAGGTGCGTTCATTAATGTGAAAAAAAGAAGAAAAAAAACCCATCATTTTTCTGAGTTTACTTTTGTGCAATTCTGATCACTGTTGTGTGTCATATGGATGAAATTACAGGGATGCCGACATCCTTGATCGCCTTCAAAAGAGATGGCTGCAGATTGTAGATGGACAAACTGCGAAAGACAGCACCTTTCTGGAGAAGCATACCTACAATGGATTTAATGCATTGCATTGACCTTATGCAGAGGGCTACTGATCACTTTGTAAAAAGTCTGTCTCTTCGTTGAGGCCTTCGTCAGCATCAGCATTCAGTAGATCTCCCTTGAGTTAGAAGCAACTTCTTATAAACACTTTATATCAGAGAGAGGATATGAAACATGTCCAGCTTGTAAATTGAATTGCCACTCAATGTGATTCAGTATAATCATAACTTGAGATCCTGTATTATATCTGTCATCATCCTTGGAAGGAAATTTATGTATATATAACATGGATGTTTCCGATGTAGATTGCAAAAACTCGGGTAAAATAGTCTACATACTGGTAAAAATTGGTTTTGAGGTAAATTTTCAAGGACTTGAAGTCATCCCCAGCTTCATAAAGATTTGCCCTTTTGCAGTGAATGTAAAAAGACATCAAATGAAATTTGTACATAGACCGTTCGAAGCTGAATAATATATATTTTACCAAAAAAATGTAGGTCAATTACAGCTTGTAATGCTAATTACACAAAAAGAAGCATTTACAAGAGTTGGGGGTAGGCTAAAATAAACACCCCAAGGCTTCAATTCGACTCGATATTTTGTAACTAATAAGAATTGATATGGCTCATCTACTTCCAACAAGACTACAATGGGTTTCACTATTCCAAAGAATGGGGCATATAAGGGAAAATTTTGGACAGGTAAAAGGGAAAACTATGGTGGGGATAATTCTTCCCCAAACTACAGGTATACTACTCCAATTTACAGATTTCATGACTCGACTAATGAACCACCATGAACATTCTCATCACACAGGTTCGATTGTGATGTGCTTGGTATAATTGAAGGTGGTGACCACTGATCAGGGACCATGAGAAAATAGGTCGTCATGGCTTTCCTGAAACGTTTCTTATACTGTTTTGGTGAAATCACAGTTGGAGACACATTCTTTGGTCCACCAAGAATGCCGGAAGCCTTCACCCATGTTTCGAGATGTTTATCCCAGGTATATTGTCTCATGAAATCAATGATTCCAAGAACTAGTTCGTGCTTCTCTTCATCCACGCCAACAAGCAAAGAGTAATCCATCACATCAACGGACTGCATCAACAGCATAAGTGATATGGTAATTTAGAACGTCAAAAAAATTAGGAGTAAAAGTTAGAACAAGCTTTAAAAACAGTTTGTGTGCTATATAGCAGCATTAGATGCAATATAACATGCAGATTTCCAACGATAACTCATTCTGATGCAACAATCTACATTTAACACATTCCCAAATTGTTAGGCAGTTGGGTTGGATACTTACAGCAAGAAAAGATGTGTCGTTCCAAACAGCCCTTTCCAACAAGCGCTTTGCCTTGTTGCCCACAAAAATTGGGGATGTAGGCATTGCTTCAATCAGATTTTGATCCAAAAGAACCTTATTACTCCCGCTGGAGTCTGCATTATATCTTGATCTTGAAGATCCTTTAAGATCGTAAAGTCTAGTGACATTCCTTCTAAATAGAAGATTTTCCATGACCAAAACATCCATCTTTGATTCTTTTCCTCCTTTGGAGTTCTTTGTGGTAACCTGTAGATAACCACAACAAAAAGTTACTACAAAGACACTATATGCAGCTGACGCATATGGCTTTTGGTGATAAATTCTAAGGTTTATAATCACAACGTATCCTTCCGGTGTTGGCATGGTTAAGCAAGGTCAGTGACCATCAATCAACAGGTTAAAACAGTCAGAAACTACGGTATAGGAAAGCAATTACTTCAAGTGCATAATTTCTCTCTTTGCAACAAAGGACAAACAAAAAGGAGAGAAAAAAAATCAACCACACTAATCATGTAAGAAGCTGAAAACAAAGGCTACGTTGGTCTGACCTTCACACAGAGTAAATTATTGAGACTGTTTTAGTAAGAGTTTCACAGCCAGAACTAAATCAGGAAGTAAATGGTGTAAACCAAAACACCGCCCCCCCATCTCACCCTCTCAATCCAAAAGCTAAAAAAAACAAACAAACAACAAACAAACAAACAAAGACTCGGAACCAACACTAATTCAAGCTCCCAGCCCCAGACCATATCCTATGTAAAAGCCCACAAACAGCTTCTAGTTTGGAGGGTGGTTATCCATCAAATTTATATCGAAGCACAGCAAAACCAAAAACACAGAATTACAAATGCATACTTTCTCCAGGTATAACGTGATCAGCTACATAAAAAGCATTTACTATGAAAAGCAATGACTTCCAGTCTAATTACCTGGTAAATACCAAGAATTTTCGCTAGACAAGTCGGGCTCTTTGTACTTATCGACTCCATTAAGTACTTGAAATACCCAGGGGCAAATTTGATAAATGATTCAAGTTCTGTCTTTGTAACCTGTTTGATGATAAACCTGTCGTCTAGAGTTTTTGCAAAGAAGACATTGCTCTTACCACCCTGGGCCCCCCATTTCTTACAGCGACTCAAAGATCTAACAAAGTCTAGCTCGGATGGACAGCAAATCTTCCTCAAGGCATCAAAGTGCTTTGCGTAGTAGCAAGTGACGGTGTACTTCACTTTATCAACAGGACCATTATCAGTAAAAGATACTCTTATGTGCGATGATTTTGTGTTTGAATCTGGCATCAAGGTACTCCGTGACCCTGACGTTGATAAGAAGCTCTCATCTATTGAAAGGCTTCTACATGCTTCGGACACTGAGTCATCAAATGAAAGAAATTGATGAAAGCTTGCTGATTCATGTAATGGCAACGAAAATGCAGACTCCATGGCTTCTCTTGGTCTTTCCCCATCTTCCGATAACTGGCTATGATAATCTTGTGAGATCAAGGCATAAGATATTATGCTAGTTGGCTCATCATCATAAACCGGAATAACAGTCTCACTAAAACCTATAGGGAGAAGCCATTTGGCCCCACCTTGGAGCCCCAACTCCCTAACTGCTGACAAATACATGGGATTGTAGCCACTAAAGGTATCAAGCTTCTGAGCAGTACCAAGAAAGTTCTTATTTATGGAACGATAGAAATTGACAAATGGCATGCCCAACCAGCTTATGGCATCTTCCGTGCTATCAGAGCCCTTTGAATTGACAGATGGCACTGGTGAAGGCGATGGGGGTAACTTGACATTACCAACATTACCAATACCTCGCTCATCAGCTCGAGTCTCGAGAGCCAGCCTTTCAGCAACCGCTGCCAATGAAGAATCAACGGAAACAGAGCCCATCAATGGAAAGCTGTTATCTTTTGATATTCCAACCCCAGGCTGGCTTTTACCTGTCCATGCAGCATCAAGGGTATCCGACAAATGTATGAACTCACTATCAGAAACTGCCCTTCGAACAGTCGGCCCACACTCCAGAGGGTCAGGTCGTTCAGAAATCTGAGCACACGCTGAGGGGTCACTTTGGTACCCAATACCGCAGCTAAGGTCAGGACTAGCTGACCTTGTTTGATGAACTGGCTCTGACGGCTTCACAATATCATTCTTCATTTGCACTACTGCATCAGGACTTCTGGAAGTATTAGAGTCCACAAGACATTCATCACCAGTAACAGCATTGCTGTTTCTAGAAAGAATGTTTGGCCCGGTGAAATCACTACTAGGAATAGGTTTCTCTTCAGAGTTCGTCATAGAGCCAGTAACCTGACCCCGATAACTATTGTCATCCAAGCTAGCAGCATAAACGAGGCGATGGTCCCACATGTAAGATTGAAAAAGGAGCTGCCTCCTTGCTCGATTGATCTCCAGAATGTCAATGGCAGGATAACCATTTTTCACCTCACTGTTGATGGATCTCTTGCGCAATTCCTGTGAGATGCAACTTTAGTTGATCAGTGAAAGTCAGAACAGGAAAAGGTACAAAGTCAGCATACCAAGAATTCAGTTGGTTTGTAAACAGCCTAAGTTAGGTATTTCTAGCTCGTCGAGCATCCCAAATAAAAAAATAAATTCAGTTAGTTTGTTAACAGATTCAGAAACTAAGCGGCTTCTGAGCAAGAAACAAAATATGGAGAAAATACTACGATTCCAGCACGTGTCACACAGACACACACAAACAAAAGCATCTGACGGCAAAGAGGACCAAAAGAAGCTAAACTTCAACATTAAGGTAAATTGGGTGAAATATGATAAGAAAGGTTTTGACTAGCACGGCAAGATGACTTCCATTACCCTTGCCCATAATTTGCATAGGTCAAAAATACTACAGAGAATACATCAAAATGGCAGGAAATAAGCAGATTACGCTAGTTAGCCCTAACACCGCACCTCAAAGTCAGTGACTTCACTTTGTAACACTCCTTCCAATTCTGCAATGTGGTGTTTTGATTCATATGATGCCACACCAGCATCAGGTCCACCATACCTTTTCTGTGCAATTTTATTAATCGCATTGCACACCTCAGAAAATAAAGCATCTGCCCGATCAATAACCTGTTGCAGTACATATCTTTTAGTACTACATTCGATTGAAGTTACGGGAAGATGCCTACAAAATTACTTAATACCTCATCTGCTTCTTTCTGAATCCAATCTTGAATCTCATAGTTAAAATGAACTTTCAGAGGTGGAAGATAAACCGAATAGACATCAATTGATGCATAACGGAAGCAAGCAACCATTTTCCCGCACCTGTTCGGCTACCAAGATTAGATGGAGATCATAACATAGATAGATGTGAAAGCCTGCCTTTGAACGATTAAATTAGGACTAGAAACCTCCTCAGAGGATTAAATAGGAATAGTGGTAGCAATGAATACCAAAAACTAAAGCAGAATATGTCAATATCTTTCTCTCTCTCTCTCACCCTCTTTCTAAGGAAGAGTTAAGTTTACAGATTGACTAATTGTTATGCTACCAAACTGAGGACAGGTACAGAATGTATCAAATAGACAGATTAGAAATTAGATTAGAAATGTATATACTCAGCATGTGGGGAAGTGAAGTTCAAACAATAACTTCGCATAAGCCAAGTAATTAATGAGACATTTGACCAAGACATACCCATAAAATCGGAGACAATCCCTATGCAAGGAGTGGCCACAACTAGCAACCCTACTTGCTGCAGCATGATTGGAAAAGCTAAGCTCCAAAAATTTGCCAAATGATAAACCCCAAGCAGCATCAGACATAACAACCCTTCGAGTAGCTGGAGGAAAGCCGTTAGTTCTAGGACAGCGCAGACATCTGTGCCACATCCATATCTTCCCTTCTCTTTCACCAGGCAAAAGTATCTCAGGTAATTTCTTAACTGATATAGTAAGTGTACCTTGGCGGTGAGTATAGCATTGAACATGTGCCTCAGATGGCATATCACATGAACGACATCTGTAGCTCTGGCAAAACAGAAGCAAATTACTTAAAAGATTTGAATCATGGTATCGAAAAGGACATACGCATGGACATGAAACCGATTCAATTTTACCTGGTCAAATAAATGATCTTGAAGAAACCTCCCTAAAGGTTTATCAAAACTACCATAGTATTTGATCCTAAAGAGATGGGACCTCTCACAAACTGTCCCTTTCCAAACGCATCGGGATGATAAGGAGACCAAGATGCTCTGATGATCAGATGGGGATGGAGGGAACTTTTCTTTTGAAGGCCCAGGCTCATCTTGAATCATACTTCTGGTGTCCTGCGGCTCAGAATAATCTGCTTTAGAGTGATCAGCAATATAGGCATCCACAGCTACAGATCCGTAATCCCTGGACTGTAGCGGCTCAGAATAATCTGCTTTACGGTATTCATGCGAGGAACAATCGCGACAAGCGATAGCAGAACCATCGATATTCATAACTTCTTCCATATACTTTTTGTTGCCTGCTCCAGAAACAGAAGAAACCTCATCATAACAAGGTACAGAGCCACGTGCACTTCCTGAGTGCTCAATGGTGAAACCGATTGGGATGCTCGAGCTATTAGAGAGCCTTAGATCTTGGAATATGGAGTCCATGGGTAAAGACACAGATTTCGCCAATTCCGTGTTTTGCGTATCAGAGCCACTTGGCGAGGCAATAACTAAAGAATTTATAACGTGGGGTTCTCCTGAGTCCTCTTGTTTACTATCACTAGGAACTGAGAAACCAGGTACCATTGAAATAGACCGATCCACATTTAAGGACTTGCTCGGAAGTGCCACCGTTATTGATTCGTTAAACAAATTATCAGGCAAGGAGGCCCCTTCATCTGCAAGAAAAGACGTCTCCAAAGCCAAGTGATAAGCTGCAAAGATTCCATATTGAACTACATGCTTCAGTTTCTTCAGCTCATCCCCATTTGCACCTCTAAGCAAAATCTAAAGGAATACACGAAAGAAAAATATTACTCGCAAAGCCACAGTACTCTACAAGGAGGTAAACGATGTGGTAAATAAATAACATTAACCTTTATCCACAAGAAAGCAGAACTTGCCTATGCATCAATAATCAGTTCCATAAAACCGAGAAAAATAAGAAACCTCTTTCGCTCAGACCTAGTCTGCAGATATAATAAAAGCCCATTCAAAGTATACACTCTAGAGCTTTTTACTGGGATCCTAAATCTCTTCCTGGGGAAAGAGTAGGGTCCACAGAGATATTGTTATTCAGCAGAACTGAGAGGTCAGACAAGTTTGCTGGAGTCTCAATGCAATCAATATAGACCAGGAACGCCTACCATAAGATGTGGATTCTTCTACTGGTTGTATCTATAATTTTCGCACCCATATTTGCGCACAAGATTTAGCACATGAAAAGTATCTTATAGCAGCTCTTTTAAGAGGCAGAATATCATACCCTATTTGTGATCCTAAGCTCTAAGAGTTGCATTGAGATTGGGCAGTGACCCAAGGGTTTCTATCTGACGTTTGGTCATTGAAAAGCTTACAATAAAAACCTAAACGGTATAAGCTGAAATTGGGAACAGCATTCGAAAGTTTAGTCGTACACCTTGATGTGAAAGTCAATAGCAGACATTTGAATTCTGTATCTGTGTCAAGTCATGTGTAAAATGCCCAAAGCATTGAGTAGACTCCACTATTCAAAACATATAAACGTAAATGTTGATATTGTGGTGATGAAACGAAAAAGAAGTCTGTCCCTCTTATTATATTTGGGGGAGGGGTCCTGGGCAGGCACACTGATACAAACAGGCTAGTGTAGAAACTGACACAGCATAACAAATTGACAATAACTAATCTAAAATTTAGTCAAGGTCAAGGATATCGAAAATGTAGACTGGAACATTTGAGGATTGACCTGGTCACTTGTATAAGGCAGACTTTGCTTTATTTCAATTTTGTAAGCTTGATATCATTCATCAATACCGAGCTCATTTTCAGCTTTATGCTTTTCATCACTAAAAATCAGTTAATTCTCTTTTTAAATTCAAACGAAATGCTGCTAGAATAATAGGTAGATTTCCTCCAAACTAACACCACTACTTTCCTTTATCATCAAAAAAATACAATAACAACATTACCCCGGTGACTCAAATGCTCCCGGCAGTGGCGAGTAAATGGGGGGTCGGGAGACATTGTAAAGTACAATAGGAGGAGAGAAAGAGTTCAACCATAACTGAAAAAAATGGGGTGACTTACAGTGCAACCCAGTGGCTTTGGACAGTCTTCAAAGTACATCAATGTCTTGGTTAACTTTTTCCCAGCCTGACCAGCAGATCCATGATCCTCATAACATTTCTCCACATGAAAATGGTCACAATAGCCCATCTTCTGTGCTGAGAGGTGGTCAATAGAGGGAACTATTTGTGCTCCTGTGCAACGAGCTATGCGCTCAAGCAGAGGTCTCTTGATATTAAGGACAAGAGATATGTCCTTTGCAAGAATATACTCTTGTGCATATCGAGAAACTGACTTTTCTACCAAAAGGACATTGGGCCTGTGAGCGTCTATCTTTGCCACTGCCATCTTTAAATGATCCATTTCCTGTCAACATGTGTAACTCAACGTTAAAGGCAACCTAAACACAGTAAATATCTCCAAGACTCCAACACATCAAGAATGGAGACCCAATATAAAATCTCCTTTCCTTAACTAAAAGACAATAAGAATAGTCTCTTACAAGATACAGACATGCATAATTTCAATAAGAAGATGATCAAGTACCTGCTGCAAAAGAGTGTCGAAACTTGACAAAAGATTAGAAACCCGCTGATACTCCAGAGCCCCACTAAGGATCATAACTCGAGGTTTCTCTAATTTTGTTGTCATCCGGCGATGAGCCACATTTTTCTTGCACACAACTCCTTTGATAACCACACTACGACAGAAAATAGTAATGTTTCAGGAAAGAAAAAAATAATAGATTTCTTGAAATGTCATAATATACACATAAATTCTTAAATATTGTGATGACAATAATCTTACCTCTCTGAGCGACGCCCGCTGGCTAAGCACTTCACCTTGACATAACCACCAGGATCCATTCCCCCACCTCGGCTTGTGTCAGGCTTCAAAAGTGTAGCAGCCTCCCAAGAAAGAGCGGTTATAATTTCTAACCAATTTTCTCTAATATCATCGTCAGTAACCGGGATGTTTTCAACCTGCAATAGTTGAGAAACCAGGGCCCTAAAATGCCCATCGACAACATTCTTCATGGCTTTCTTCTGCTCTTCACCAGACCTGTCCTTACCATCACTGCTCCCAAAACTGCTAGATGTGCGCAACTGACCCCACTCTCCTGCAGCATCACCATCTTCATCATCATCAAACAACGCGCTTTCTCTATCATCCTCTTCATTTTCGGGTTCCGGTGGAAGCCAAAGAAGTCCATTGTTTTCAAAATCAACAGGCTCAGTGTTAACATCCTCTGCGGCGCACAAAGACGCAGGAGCTTCACATTCGTTCTCAACATTACGAACATCCTTTTTCTCATCCTGCAGGACTTCATCCACATTCTTTGCATCATAGCTCTCCTGAAAAGCAGAGCTACTCAAGCATTTTGCATCAGCATTTTCCATATCAGGAATAAAACTATGTGACCCATAGGTGCTTTCCAGGCCACTAAATACAACTGGATTATAGTCATTTGTCTGAGAACAGCTCTGCGCCCTAGGATCCAACTGATAGATACCATAGGCTTCATCATCGTCGTCATCACTCCTGATATGGGTAGTTAATCAGAAGTTATTCCCAGAAAGGAGTAAGGAAAAAATGTTGGAGATGACAGTGGAAAGCAAAGATATCCGGAACAGGGAAATAAGTATGGTAAAACCCAATAATGATATATTTTAACAAATAAAACAACATAATTTCAGTTTTAACATGCTTGTACACACCATTCCATATGACATAGACAAGTACAGGCAAACACAATAAACCTTACAAAAGCTAGCAAATTCTGGATGAGAAGCAAGGCAAATATAATGTGTGATAACCAGAAAGCATGAATAAATCTACAGAGAAAGGCAAAAGTCTGTAATGAAGAGATAATTTTGAAAAGCAGGGTAAAAGGAAAACTGGACATAACCAATAACATGAAAAGCCATGTGGGAAACTCAAGAGAACCTTCGTACCCGAGCAGCATACATTCAGAAAAGCTAGTAGTAAATATGCGTAGCAACAGCATACATCAAAGAAGGCTGTTAGACCAAATAAGAGAAGAAACTAAACCTGTTTGTACCCGAGCAGTATTGATTAACAGACGAGTCATCTGCATATGTAACAGATGTATTGCTCTTTCCTGATCCTTCCCCACTTTGAATATCTATACAAGGGTCCATCACTGCTGATTGATACGGACTGAGAGAAAGATTGTCAGAAATTTGCTCACAGAGACCAAATGACATTGAACAAATGGTAATAGTGCTACCATAAGCAGTGCAACTAGATTTCGAACTGGCAATGCTGACCGCCGACGGAGAGCGACAAGCACCATCAGTTGACCCATCTCCAACACGAGCTACACCTTGTTGCCATTGTTTGAAGCAGAAGTTACAGACACGAACCTTCTCCCATTCATCCCGTAAGTAACTTGAGTCATCAGTATGTGCTGGGACCCAATTTGCTGTACATTTTCCACAAAATATCCGGCCACAAAGTCGACAATGGTGTCTACGGTTAAACACTGTGAACTGAGTATCACAATCATAGCAAACCCTACAACTATCATCGGGCATCCAAAAGTCCCTTGACACATTAGCAGATTCTGACCGCCATGGAAACCAAGTTTTCAGAATCCCGACTAGATCGAAGCTTTTCTTTTTTTGTTGGTCCATCTACTGACAATCCTCCTTCCCCACACATTGTGCAGTGCACATTTGTCTGCACAATTACCTTACGGTCACCTTACACCAAAATGCAGGGCCTTAAGGTGGGGTTGGAGGAATAACCTCAAACTCCCTTGAAACTCTAATAATCTCAGTACCTATGAAGGCAACAAATCATCAAACTTTTCCAAATACAAGTACCACTTCGCGCATAAAATTGCGCTTCAATCATCCTACAAGAAGTCCACCAAGTAATCCATATTCAGCACCAACTCTACACCAATTCCCAATCTACCTTCACTCTCTCCCCACCACCCTACGCTCCCAATTAAGAGCAACCCAAAACCCGAAAAACCTGAATTATGCGATTCAATCAACTCAAACTTCAACAACCTGTAAAATTAGTGAGAACCCATATCTTAGAATACTAATACAAACAGATCCCACCACAAAACCCAACTCTAAAAATGCCAGAAAAATTATCAAAAGTTTTGATCTTTTCAACTTCCCCTTCAATCTCAACCCAAATATGATGCAATGCAGTCTCACACAAACTTCAACTCATCAGTAAACACTAGTCGCAATCAAATTTGACATGAAAATCACTCAGCACGGAAAAAAATTCAGTATACTCAATTCAATGCATAAAATACCCACATAATATATGATATGAAAAACTATATATTATATATAACAACAACCAAGATTATGAAATTTTAATACGCGTTTACTTGTAACAAACCATCAAAATCCAATCTGTCCACAGAAAACCCATAACGCGGAATATCAATTACACACAAAAATCCAATCTTTTTGTATCCAAATACAACCCCCCAAAATAAAAAAACAAATATACAAACAAATTTTTCAAAATTAGAAAAAAATTAAAAAAATGGGTGTTGCAATTTATATTAAAATTCACCAAATTAAAAATTAAAAAATGTATCTAATCCAATCAACTAATTTTAATTAAAAATTTAAAAAAATGGGATTTTTCGTACCTTTTGAGATTCAATTCAATTCAATTCAATAAAAATTGACTCAGCCTTCAAAGAATCCTCCTTTCCTTTTCACCATGCATGATCAAGTAAATGTACGATAAAAAATTCTGTAAAAGTTTGATAGAATTATAAATAATTTATTATTATTAATTAAAATAAAAATAAAAGGTATGAAATAAAAAAAGAATGTCGAAAAGAGAAGAGAAAATTGACAGGCAGGTGTGAATCCGTAAATTCTACGAGTAACTCCCCCACATTAAAGGGATTTTGGGGGTTAATTTGGGCTTTTCATTTTTCATGTGAAAATTCATAGGACTTTTGTTTAATTAACTTTCTTAATTTAATTAATTAGTTTTAATTTAATTTGATTAATATACTTTGGACTTTGGAGGGTATATGAGTATATGACTATATATGGTCATGGGTGTGTGTTATAAGCTTTCCAATTGTTATGATTTTTGTCATTTTCTCTTCTTTAATATTTAATTTTTTTTCGTAAGGCAGAGAGAAAGGTAGATAGAGAAAGGGAAGAGTATGCATTAAAACATACTTTTGCCATTCTTTTTTTCTTTGTACATTTTGTTAGGAGGTACCTTATTTTCTAATTAACAAGGTTGGGATTGTTCCATGTAATCGTACAAGTAATGACGTGTTATAAGTATCGAATACCTTTCGCGCAACGTATATAAAACACAAAATTTCTCGCTGAAGTTAATTGTATGAGTCGTCCGGATATTAAAATGTGTCTAAGAGGTAAAGCATGCACAAATAGTGTGTGTTGTTCTATTTATATCGAACTTCATTTGTAAAGGAAAATGATAAGTTTATCACAAGGCGGTACTCATGTCTTGTTATGTTCTCTACTCGGCATCACTTAGGATGACTTGAGTGGTTGAAAGAGTTCTAAAGACCCGATGTCATCGTAGAAATTTTACGACCCAGCTAGTTCATAACATTATGTTTCAACAACTAAAGTCATATTACCAAAATGATTTGAAAGTATTCAGGAAAGAAAGTGCTGGCTACTGGAAAACCACTACCTCCGCCCAAGTTCTGGTTCGAAAACGTTTTTAAGGGGTGGTTGACAGTCGGCTACCAAGATGGTACAACTCGAGGTGTGAGTTTCATTCCGGCGGAGTTGGTCATGTAACTGGCTGCGTAGTTTAAGAATTATGACCATGACTCATGAGGACTCAAGAGGATAAGATCATACTAGTAAAACTCAGCCAAAAAGAAGCAACAGAAAAATGATATTTAACTCAATTTTTTGTTTATCTAATGCAAATTGAGTTTAGACCTAACGTATGCGTATTGTCTAATCATAAACTATGTTCGAGATGCGGATTGTCATCTCATCTACAATTAGCCTAAACTTATAAACTTTTTGTTAAAGATATGGAGTAACACTACATTGCCAAGCAAAATCTAATACTGAGTTCTTGGATGCCATTATTGGTTCAGCTTTGTACTAAGAGAGCAATCGTTAATTCGACTCTCGTAGTTCTCCGAAAGAATCGTAATTTAACCTTGGCTCTTTTATTTATTGAAACCAAAAGAGAGATAAAATTACAGTATTGTGGTTACGTATTAATCACATTACTCAATCGAAGTCTACATGCGCTCCTACTTGTTTAGCAAAATCGTGCTTCCACAGGTCCACACCGTTTTTTTCCGCATCGATTTTTCAATAATGAACTTGTGATAGGATTAGATTCATACATTCAAAAACAAAAATATTTCAAACTAAACACTCAAAATCATAGAATTAAAATTAAAGGCTCCTGTGAGAAATGTCAAACAGAAAGAGTGAACTACCAGCACTGAGATATAGACTAAAGCATTCAACTTGGATTAGTCAACCAGTCAACCTTTTATTCACCATCATGAATACGTTACTTTCTACTTCAATTTTAAATTTTGATTTAGACTATTTCGTTCCAAGTTTATTTGGTGTCCGAGAGTGTCCAAGAGAACTATCTAGTGAGACGGTCTTATGAAAGACGAGATGAATGTGTTATGCAATAAAAAAATGACGGGAGGGAGTATCTCGAGTTTGTTCATGTTGAACACAAAGCATGCTCAGTAACAGTACACAAAAGCGAAACACAAAAGACCTAAATGATGAATGACTACAAATTGCAAGATAAATCATTCATCACATGTGAATATCAGATCATCAGTATTATGACAGTGTTATTGTGACACTGTCCAGCTTCTCTAATACAACACATGATTAATCAGTAATCACCCATCAAGAATAGTTATAAATTAGCAACACAATATAGATCTAGATTTGGTGTTTCGCATTCGTTGCTACATAGCACATGCAAGAACATTATGTTATTAGTTTTACAGTGAACAAATCATGATCTTTTCAGACACAATCCCAAAATAAAAGGGGAAAAAAAAAGTCCGCATGGAAATAGAAGTGTGTTCATCAATCGAAACCAGCCGAACCAGAATGAGGACTCAAATGCACAACTATAGACTCGCTTTAGCATTTCTACTGACACCCACATCGCAAAGGGTTTGAGCAGCAGAGTCATACACGATACATCAGTGGTTCGGAGAAAGGAAATGTCAAAGCTAACTGGTAGACATGAAGTGAAACATTTCATGGTATTAAAGGGAGTTCCGAACCCATAACAAGGTAGACAATAATTGACGAGTACCCAACTTCGGCCAAAGTCCGGAGGACATCATCCTTCTTACAATGCTCCAATAGTCCAATCTTAGGAACAATTTGCACACCTAAACAAGATAGCTCTAATGCCACTAAAACCACTACTAAATCCTGAGAAAGGGGACTTATATAACATGGCTTGAATCAAACTACGACATTAAACGGCAAATAGATTGTCCCACTATTTTTCCGATATACCAAAATCACATGATTCACTAAGGTTCAACACACTTTGGTAGGACTTTGGAACTTGGAAACACTCCCCCAATATCTCGAACAACGTCTGCTATATCCATAGAGCAGAAGATCAAGCAAGTTCTATCAGGCTTTCGACCACATCGATCTCTATTTTGTCTCTATTTTCCAAAAGTTGGATTTCACTACTGAAATATAACATACACAGTGCTAAAGAGCTCAAGACAACTAGTAATTTAAGACTTCACAAAGCCATCAAATCCTTAATCAACTCAATAAACTCTCAACAACGATACTTAAACAAATTTTATTAATCCATAGAGTATGGCACAAGATATTGCAAAAACTTTCGGATTTTCAAGCACCAACTACATCTTCTTTCTGTAATCTGTTCACTGATTTTCAGATACTTGATTCCATCACTGAAAATTCCTTACTTATCTAAGAATCGAGACAGCTGATACTTGATTCCATCACTGAAAATTCCTTACTTATCTAAGAATCGAGACAGCTAGCCTTACAAACTCCACATACCCATCAAGTCCACTAAAACCATTACTACACCAGATTGCTCTAACGCCACTGAAACCATTACTAAATCCAAAGGAAGTGGAGATCTATAGAACAGCATGAATCAAACTGAAATATTAAACCCCGAATAGTTTGTCTGTTCTTCTTCTGAGGTACGAACATAACTTCACTAGACATGGAATATAACGGACAAGCTGAAAACAAACTTGAGCAGGACTTAGCAACTAGCAAGTTTCACCCATTATGTCCAAACACGTCACAGGGATCCTCAAACAAAATATGCTTTACATAAGCCACAAGACCGCAAGTTGTTTAGGGTTTTCATGCATAAACCACATCAATCTCGTTAACTTTCGTCCCACATTCCCAGAATTTGGATTCCATTACTAATAATCCAATGTTCATACTTCATATTGTGCTAAAGCTCAAAACAGCAAGTCTTTAATGCATGAATACCAATAAGTTCTTAATCCAAGCAAACTTGTAAAACTAACAATTCTCAAATAAGCTTTGCTTAATTCATAACCCACAAGATCACCCAAGCTGCACCAACTACATCAACCTCTCTCCTAAGCTATGTTTGAAAAAGAGTAACTATAAGCTGTTCCCCAAAAAAAAAAAAAAAAAAATTCACGAAACGAGGGGTGTTCATCGGTCAAAACAAAATGAGGACCTAAATGCATCACCCTAGACTCACTTAATCATCTCTGCTGCACACCCACGTCGAAAGAATTGTTTGAGCAGCAAAGTCAAACATGACACATCCTTTGGTTCAAACAAGTAAAACACCAATGCTAACTAGTAGACATGAAGTAGAACGATTTGTGATCTAAAAGGGAGTTTTGAACCCAGAACAAGGTTAGACAATATTGAAGAGAAAAACAACTTTGGCAAAATCCGGTGGCATCATCTCTGTTACAATGGCCAAAACTTAGGAACAATTTACCCCGCTAAACAAGATAGCTCTAAATCTCTAATGGCTACTGAAACCATTACTAGATCACAGAAATACAAGAACAGCACGAATCAGACTACAAGGCTAAACCACAAGTAGGTTGTTCCGCTCTTTTTCTGAGATACAAGACAAGTAAATCTAAACTTCATCAGATGACCAGACATGATTCAATGGACAAGCCAAAAACAACAAATTTAGCAGGACTTCGCAGCTAGGAAATTTCGCCCGAGATGTCTAAACTAACATCTATCCTAAAACAAACCTCGCTTTAACCATAAAACATAAGATCATGCAAATTCTTTCGCGCATGCATCAACCACCTAATTTTTGTCCTTATCCATCCATAAGACACACGATCACGCAAAATTCATTCGGGTTTTTGTGCACCAACTACATCATACTTGTTTACATATAAGCAATTTTTCTCAAAACTCAGCAAAACTGTAGCACGGATATTTTATTACCAAAAAAAAAAGTGATATAGCTGAGCAAATCACACCTATTTCATTGAAACTCATAACATGAATCCTCAAAAAAACTATGATTTATATACAAGGCATAAGATCATGCAAGATCCATGGGGTTTTCATACATAAACCACATCAATCTCTCTATTTTTTGTCCAAAAACCCCAAAAGTTGGATTTCACAGATGATATACTCTATAGTCAATACTATGCTAAACCTCAAGACAACAAGTGTTTAAAGACACCACATACCATAAAGTCCTTATTCAACCCAGCAAAGTCTTAACAACGATCCTCATAGCACTTAGCTAAATTTATAACCCACAATCAGGAATGCTCTGTCAGGTTTTCCCGCACCAACTGCATCATTATTCTTTCTATACCATATCCATTCTACACTTCTCCTACACTGATTTTCGATACTTGATTCCACAAGTGAAAATATTACATACTGATCTTAGGCTCAACACAACAAATCTTCAACTTCAAAAAAAAAATTGAAAAAAAAAAAAATTATTTTCAAAGAGTCTCACATACCCTTGTGAGTCCTTATTCATCCCACCAAACTCATATATCTATCCTCAAATAAGCTTAAGCCCAATGCACTAGGCACAAAATCATGCAAGTTCTTGGAGTTTTTGATGACCAACTACATCAGTCTTCTCGTAGATTCCAATACTTAATTGCATAACCCAAGATATCAGGAAGGAAAAAGAGAAAAAGAAAAAAAAGATACCAGACTCTTAATTTAGGTTTCTAGGAGAGTAACTATAACATTGTACGTTGTCAGGAAAAGAAAAAAAGAACCCTATTTGTTGTCATGAAATGAGAAACGTGTTCATAGGACGACACCAGCTTAACCAGAATCAGGACTCAAATGCATCACCTTAGTCTCACTTTAGCATTTCTTCTGACACACCCACATCACATAGAAAGGCTTGGGCAGCAAACTCATACATGATACATCTGCGATTCGGAGAAGTGAAATGCCAAAGCAAACTCGTAGTCGTAGACATGAAGTAAAACAAGGTAGACAATATTGAAGAGTACACAACTTTAGCAAAGTCCGGTGGCATTATCTCTGTTACAATGCTCAAATCCAAGGAACAATTAGAAGAGCTAAACAAGACATGCCGCTGAAACCATTACTAGATCATTAGAAAGTGTAGAAATATAAAATGGCATGATTCAATCTTGAACACCAAACCGAAAATAGATTGTTCCACTCTTACTCTTGGATACCACAACAGCAAATCTGAAGTTAATCTAAAGTTCGCCGGACAAAGGAATCCAACTGGCAAGCCAAAAATAACAAACTTTTGCACGATTTTGCAACTGGCAAATTTCACTTTTATGTCCAAACTCGTAATATTTATCGTAAAACAAACCTTTTTTATCCATAAAGCACAAGAAGTTCTTTCGGGTTTTCATGCATCACCCACAGTCCACACTACTTGAGAAGTTGGATTTCATGACAAAACTATTTTGTTCTGTGCTCAGTAGTCTATAAAGTCTCCACATACGGCATACCCATCAGTTTTTATTCATTTGAGCAAACTCATAAAAACAATCCTCAATCCAAAAGGCACAAGATCATATACTCCAATAATTACCTAAGGCTCAGCACTCACAAGAATCTCACCGAGGCATAAATACTTGTTCATACCACCAAACTTGTAACAACTATCCTCAAAGTGCACCAACTACATCTATATCTCTGTACTTGTACTTCTCTTCCACTGATTTCAATACTTGATTGTATTACCGAAAATACTCCAATAGTTATCGAAGGCTCAGCACTGACAAGAATCTCATCGAGGCATAAGTACTTGTTTTGTTCAAACAACCAAACTTGTAACAACTATCCTCAAATAAACTTCACCTAATCCATAAGGCACATGATCGTGCACCAATTACGTCATTGTTAATGTACTTTTTTTCACTACTTTTCAATGCTTGATTCCATTACCTCCATAAAACCGTTGAAGACTTTGCATACCCTTCAAGTCCACATACTAACTCAGCAAATTACTCCAAACTCAACAAAATTGTAACACCGAGATTAAGAACCGCAATTTCCAAGCAAATTTCATCCATTACGTTCAAACTCATAACATAGATCTTCAAACAAACTATGTTTTATAGATAAGGCACAAGATCATGCAAGTTCCATCAGGTTTTCATGAATAAACCACATCAATCACTCTATTTTTTGTCCCTAAAACCCAAAAGTTGGATCTCATTATTAATATACTCTATAATCCATACTATTCTAAGTTTCTAACCCTCACGACAACAAGTGTTTAGAGGACTACGCATACTCATCAAGTCCTCATTCATCCCAGCAAACTTATAACAACGACCGTCAGACAAACTTTTCTAAATCCACAACCCACAATCAGGCAATGTTTCCGTGCACGAACCAAGCATCTACATCATCATTCTTTCTATACTTGATTCCATAACTGACAACAGTCCACCAACCAGGCATCTACATCATTCTTTACATACTTGATTCTATAACTGACAATAGTCCATACTCGTCTTAGACTCAACACAACAAGCCTTCAACTTTAAAAACACAACAAGTCTTCAAAAACTCAATAAAGCCCTTAAGCCAATTTTAATCCCAGCAAAATCATAACACCAAATCTCAAATAAGCTTAACCCCATCCATAAGGCACGCAATCATGCAAGTTCTTTCAAGTTTTTGACTACCAACTAAATCATTTCAATACTAAATTGCATTACCCAAAAAACTCCTTTCTTACCAAGCACTCAACACAACAACTCTTCCCAGACTTTGAATACATATCAAGTCGCAAACTCGTAAAAACGATACTCAAACTATGAGTAACCCATAAGGCACAAGATCAAGCAAGTCTATCCGGGTTTTCGTGCACCAATTACATCATTCATACTACATTGTACTCAACTCCTGAAAATACTAATCTACTTATCTAAGGCTCAATGCAACAAATTTTACGACTCCGCGTGCTGCTGATACACCAATCAAGTCTAAATTCACCACAGCAAATTACTCTAAACTCAACAAATTCACAACACAGAGTTCAAAAACCGCAATCCATTCAATCATCACAAATACCATCTAAACCAGAAGTTAATGCAATCAATGGTAAAAAAACATACAAAAGAACAAATCTTTACTTAAAAGAGAGTGAAATGTAGAACACTGTCAATCTTGTCCTGCTGACACTAACACAGGCAAGAGCTGGTTTGTGCCCCCAATATATATACATGTTAGCAGCTGTATTTACTTACTAATTTTGGCAGTACTTAAGCCAATTAGCTCGGCCAGCTGCCGTGTTACACTTTATTTACCACTACTACGACAACCAAGCCTTAGTCGCAAAATGATTTGGGGTCGGCTAACATGAATCGTCATACAGACCCACCAAGGTAAAGTGGGTAACTATTTTAAAGTCGAGAAATTTTAAACTAATCTATCTAATCTAAAAACAATAACATTATTAGAATAAATAAAAAAATTGAAATCTAAATTTTTTTTGAGGATTCAACAGCTAACAAAATTTCATAATTATAAATCATACATGATGTAGACAAACAAGAGATTCTCCCCCAAACTGGTAGATCAACAAGAAGGGATGTTTCTAATTGAATTCCAGTAATTTAGAGAGAGGGAATCGTGTTTGGCAAGATTCACAAAAGAATGAAACCTAGAACAAGGTTTTGGGGTTTTAGGGTTTGAGTTGATGGAATGAAATGTTTTATTGGTTCAGGGAATCAGGGGTGGCCATTTGTGTTATTGTTCATGGGCCTCGCACCCGACCCAGACCCACCGAACCCAGCACATATGGTCGGGTTTGGATCCTCCTTTTACACTACCCGTCTACTTATAAATGATTAAATGGGTCGGATGTAGGTCGGGTCCAAAGAGTATGAGGGCATGTTTGGCCAAACTCCAATTTTTGCAGAATTACGCCCTCCGTCCTAGCTCATACCCCTCATATTCCATTTCAAAATGTCCTACCTTAAACACCATTCTATTTTGAGACATATTTATCTCTACTACTTTTATTAAATTATTACATCTCTGTCACATCATCTCTCCTACTTTTAATAATTATCACATTCTTTCTCCTCATTTTTCCTAATATTAAACCGCTCAACTTACTATATCAATTTTTCTTATTCCACTACAAATATCGCCCAGGGCGTTTGAGCTGGGACGGAGGAAGTAATTCTCAGAAACAGTTTCTGATGAAACCAGAAACAGTTTCTCAGTTTTGCGTGTTTGGCCAGTTTTTAATTTGTGGGACCCAGAAATTGTCCAAAAACACTTCAGGAGCTTGGCCAAACACACCCTGAATTTGCCATTGTTATTTCGGAAAATTGCACATGATAGTGTTCGAATTTGTCATTTTCATCGCGTGCAATTTATGTTTCGGGATTGTTCATACTTCATAGTTCATAGGCTATCTTTGAGGACTCTAATTTCGGGCAAAATATATCATTTGCTTACTTTTTTTTTCTTTTCGGGAGAGGTGTTACTTACGAGTACAAAAGTGCTAACATGTAGAGTTGTAATTAGCAACTTAGCATATGCAGCTAGTTAGTAATTAAAATGGTGAGATTATAGTTGGTGAACGAACATAAAATCTCAAGGATGTCAATATGTCATATACACACATTTCAAAACGTGGATGTTATGTAAAAATCAAGTGGCAGTACTAATTGATAGTTAAATACCATGTACAACAATTTTTTTTCCCTCTTTTTCTTTCAATTCGACCTAATTATTAATTTCATGCTGATACTGATTATTCTTATAACATAATTAAAACCTCAAATTTATATACTTCTCACTCTCTTTCGTTAGATTGTTAATGCATGTTGTAAGTTTTGATTCTTTCTCGCAATTTAAACCGGATATTATTAATCGTTTCAAAAAAAATAGGGGATCATGAATTTAAAAATCTAGACGAGTAGTTGACTAGGGGTCAACTTTAATTGGCAAATAGTGGGCGTACGTTCTAACTAAAATACTAGTGCATAATGCATACATGACCAGACGACGAAGACATGCACGTAGGGGGAAAAAAGGGACCTCAAAGCCATTGTTCGCCATTAGTTTGAAGCTAAGTGGTATGTTCTTGATTATAAAAATCTAGAATACAAGAATATGACAAGCCGCACCATGCCACCATATATTTAATCTCATTATCAAACCCCTTCAATCTTTTCTAATTTTTTTCTTCGATTTCTTTTTAAAGCAAGGTAAGTTGGGCCCTCCATCATGGGCTTTCTACCGCCAGGAATAAGCTCAACTAGAGATCAAGAGATCCGACTCAATCTCATAGGGAAGGTAAGGCTCCCATGGAGGCGATAATCAATTCCTGGTCGTTGGGGTGGAAAGACATTGCCTTCACCAATAGGCTACCAAAGAAATCCTCAATTTTTTTCTTCAATTGATATAGCTACATAAGTTGGATTTGAAGATAGAAGCAAATTTGGAATTCATCATGGTTGAAAAAGGATGAGCACCCCATCTTTTTATTTGTAATTACCTTGATATAGACTTTCGCGTAATATATAATTTACTCGTCTATCATATAAATTCACATTGTATGAATATATTTTTGTAAGGAGAAATAGTTGTTTGGTTTAATGTTGATGGTAACCAATGATCAAGTTATGTGTCATAGCTCGCAGGTGTTGTACGTAGGGAAGTACATGAATGAAACAATACTTGGTTTTACACGTACATCTTGATACGAAGTATATCGCTTGGTATAACAAAAAAACGCTCAAGTATTACTCGAATAGACCCAAATTAAAACAATGACAAATAATAATGCTAGCTAGAGTTTCAGCTAATGACCGCCTCAGAATCACAAATCACCTGCAAATTTGCATATCTCACCTTCTTAAATTGTAGTAAATCTTTGTATTACTTACAATATGTATTTTATATCAAAACCAGTCATTTTATATGCCGAAATTTGAGATCATTGTATTATATCAGCACATAGTACCGCTACAAGTTGAAAGAAGCCAAGTTATTATTTTAGTAAATATACTCAATACTTGAACCACATTGCCGACTGTTTATTGGGCTTGTTTACTTTAGTAGATAAATGAGTACAAGATTATAAAGTTAGGTCACCCTTAACTTTACGTATACACCCTTCTTATTCCTCCGAACCTTTAATACGAAACAACAAAGCAAGTCCAAACAAAGATAATGGCAAGATAACTTTTCTATTGTCCGATTAACTGCCGATTGCTGACTGTGACACTTTGAAGGCTAAAGTTAGTTAATTACAGGACAACGGTGCTCTTCCATTATCACAATAATATACCCTGATCTAACATTAGTCGAACTAAAATATACCAGTTTTCAGTTAATATTATCTTACATTGTGTTAGATTGATAAATGATAAAATAATCATTGCATAATCCTATCCCATTCATATAATAAGAAGCATTTTAACCGTTATCGATGTGTTAGCAATGTAACTATACATACATGTGTCGAGTATTCAAAAAAGCAAGTTTATTTTGATCCTTTTCGTATAGCTAATTCGAGTCATGTTATATTTTTAAAAGGGATCGTTGTTAAAGGCGGAAATAAAAAGGACCCGAAGTTCGTAGAAGCCGACTAATAACCATAGCTAATTATTAGCTAGTTTAGTGATAAAAGATGCAGGCAAATTTGATATTTAGGGTATAAAATAATCCGATTAAAATGTTATTTCACTTCTAAACAAAAATAAATGTCTATAACTGTTGATTTTTTCTCACTTTAAATATTGTCTAATAATTATATTATTGCACCATGAAAAGACGTTTTTATTATATAAATGAACGCGTAAATTGGATTCGTGAACACTTATTAGAAAAAATGACGTTCAATGGATTGATTAACGGATTGACAGGGTTTACAAAGCCAATGTATATCCACATACATAAGAACCGAGTCAGTGTCCATCACCCAAGTATGGGAGGATCTATATATTATCGATATTCTAAGTTAGCATCTTTAGGACATAAGTACGTAATCTTAGAAAAACATGGTACACCGTATAGACATTGCTAATTGGAAAAGTTGTAGTGAAGTATAAGCAATATCTCCATACGTATTATCATACTTAAAAGATGAATTATTCTCTACTTAATTAAAACGACTTTCCAAGTACATGGCATTTTGGTTGGTGGACTAGAATTCCACATTGCAATAGTGAATTGCCAAAGCAATATTGAGACATTGTACAGTATTCTGAGTGTCACAGAAATTGTTTAGATTGAGACGTGTGTATAAGATAAGAAATCGACCGCCTTTGCTTATTTTATACTCTACGATAATCTTTTTACCAATTTTTAATTGGAGAAGTCAAGGGAGCAAAATGATGCAACTTTCGTTCATGCAGAGGAGCCCCAATAAATCATGCCATATAAAAATTTAGAATGAAAATGGTAATTCCACATTATTGTGAGTGATCCAAGCTAATTTTTTTATATCGGTTCGAGCATATCTTAATTCGTGTCGTTTAAGCATACGGACCGAACCTAAGCCGAAAATTGATCAACCCAAATTAGCTAATTCAAGTCGAGCTCATGTCGGATTAGCTTGCTTGGGCCCAAGTTGCTGTGTTTTTGTTTTAATCAGCCAAATTCCTTATAAACCTTAGCTTCTTGATTTCTAATTGTGAATAGTTCATACAGACTATTGAAGGATGCTTACATGTATTGACCTTATTATAAAACCTATTATATATGATGGATTGATGGTGATCATGAAATTAATTAATTAGTCTAAAATAATGAAGCTGTCATTATGCTAATCAGGTGACACATTTTTGTCCACATACTTTTATTAGTCCTAAATACATAACTAGTATATAATTAATCTTTAATTAGTTGGTGGAAAATATTAAAATAATATTAGATTAATACTTGGTAGTAGTTATTGTGTTGGCTTCATGCCCAAATTTGGGTGGGGGTGGGGATAATGACTCAATGAGACTCAATTTTTTGGAACCGTGTGACCACCATTTTGTCTGCAATCTGTCAACATACCCCAAACGTACTAATTACTTGTAAATTATCTTTCCATCTTTATTTTACTTGAATCTATTGTACGGGCGGCAAATGTCGTTAATTTTTAATATGGAGTTGTCAGATATTATTTCCACATGTATATAGCAAACAGTAGTTAATGCTAGCAAATGATAGAGAAGTTATAATGATTCGAACTCTGAACAATAATCGCACTAATAATTAATGTGATCAACCTTATTTTTCCATAAAAAAAAAATATGGCATTCTTGGGTCATATTTTACCTGAATTGAAGTGCAGTTAAGAACGTATGCAAATGTGTGTTAGAGCTTGAATCTAAAAGTAAACTTGTTATGACCTTTGCTTATAGATCGAGCATTACTGCATTAGTATTATAACACGTTCATCAAATTATTATATGAATCCTATACCTTAATGTAAACCAACCCAAGTTCGGAGCTTTGCTATTGATGTTGGTAGACTCCGAATTTCAGAAGACCTACTTATTACAAGGAAAATGAATTTTATATTACTTCTTCACTAATATTGTGTTAGCTTGTCTTTGGAGATGGAGAATTGTAGGACCTCGATAAAGCTTTCCATTGTGAGATATTGGAATTCAAACTTAAATTATTGCTCTATCTTCATCTTGAGGCCAAGAATTTCTTCGTAAAAGAGTAGAGATATTTTCTAATGGTAGTTGTTGGAACCAAACTAAACTAATGACACAATATTAGTCACGAAACATAGTTTAATTTCATTAATGATTGTTCCATGCATTGATGTTTAATTACTTGGTGCGAGTAGATGACTATCAACTTATTAGATGACTTTTGTAGTGCACTACTAACCTATCAGAAGTTTATGAATGGATGTAGTAATTATTTTGGTACAATTTAATCATTTAGTGATTTCATTGTTAGTTTTAATCCACTCCTTTGAAAATGACTTTAAAAACTTATATTAACTGTCTTGAGTATGACCTCTTTATTATCACCTCAACTCTAATATGAACCCCCAATGGTAATCTAACTAACTACACACTACTTGTGTAGATGGTATCCTAAAAAGTAAAATAATTTAAGTTAAACTAATTAATAGTATTTTTTTTTACTTTGTTATTCAAAACATTCTCGATTTATGTGGTTGTACGCCAACCACGAACCTATTTTTTGACTAGTTCATTTTTATAAGCAGCCATTTTATATATTAACCCATCATCATAATAACTAAGTTTCATTTGTTAACGCCGTATCATAAATCATGTTATTTTACTCACAAGCATTAACAAGCATCTTATAACATTCAATATTCATTAATTCTTTATTATTATTATTATTATTAACAATAAATTCAAATGCCATTACCCTCCACCATAAAAAGTAAAAAGTATAGATATCTTAAAAAAAATATGGTTTGACTTAATTAGATCACTTTCTCTAGCCATATAAGAAGCATTCAACACATGAGTAGTGAACCAACATAATATCGAACATTATAAATTTATAATCATCATTTCATTTGCTCACAACTCTTACCAACTCTCGAACTACAACTTGATCAACTTCTAAAACTAACTAATACACTTTTTTCTTCTAATTCTCCTAAGAGAAAAAAAAAAACATGAAGATTCATCCTCAACAAGTTATACCACAATCACCAACATGTGCACCATCGTCATTACAACAACTTTCGAGCCCTAGTACTAGTACTTCTCCTCCGATTTCTGATCTTTCAACTTCTAGGGAAATCTTCACACTATGGATGAAATCACTAATTCTTGGAGGTAAAGGGTGCACCGTTTTCGACTCGAACGGCCAAGTCGTGTACCGAGTTGATAACTATAGTTCCAAGTCTTGTAGCAAAGTGTTCCTCATGGATTCTCATGGAGACGTGCTCCTTACGATGTTAAGAAAGGTAATAAGCTTAAAAGAGCCAAGTGAGAAATAAAAGGGTAGTTTTGTCATTTTACATTTTGCGCGAATCTAATTTTGTTTCTTGATTATGAATGCCAGAAATTTACGTTGCTCTCACGTTGGAAAGGGTATAGAGATGAGAAGAAGAAGGGAGCATCATGGTTGTTTCAAGTACGAAAATGTTGGAAAATGACGAGAAACTCCCTAGGATGCCAAGTTGTCGTAAACTTGGAGCATGATAAGAAGTCGCCTATTTTCAAGATCGAGAAGGGCAAAAGCGACATTTCCGCATGTAGGATAGTAGACACATTAGGAGGGCCTATAGCAGAGGTAAATAATCCTTCATTCTTAATGTTCCTTTTTGTCACTTTTTCCGTGTAACCAGTTTACAATAAGTTATCTTGAGACGGTTTTATACAAAATTTCGATTTAGTATAAACAATGCTATTGTCTTATATTCTTCTCGGTTATTTCTTGTAATTACAGATGAAGAGAAAGCAGTCATCAGGAGGGGTAGTTTTGGGAGATGATGTATTGACATTAGTGGTTGAAGCAAATGTTGATCAATCTCTAATTATGGGACTTATGGTTACATATAGTCTCATTCAAAGCAGAATATGAGGTTTTTTGTTAGGCTATTTATGTTTGTGAGCCCATCAGTTTGGGATCAGATTCTGATCTGAATGTATGTAGATAAATTTTGCTCTTTTTACTAATTCTATTGTATTTGCTTGATTTTCACATACAATGTAAAAAAAAAAAATACATGAAAAATGTGAAATGTACATGTTTACTTATAAATACGATGAATTACGTCCAATAATTTCGTAGATCTTGCAATAAAGTCATTGTTGTTGTTTATGAAGTCTCAATGGGCAGAATAGGGGAATTTTACTTCTTTAGGAAGCTGTGATACAATTATCAATTATCGTATGAAGTCAAATTAAATAAGCTTTTGTAATTGAATTCTCAATGGGCGGCATAAACATATATTTAAAAATGTGTTTGATAGAGTGTTGAAATCTTCTACTTACAATGACTAGGTAAGTAGGTAGCTAGTATAGGAATGACAACGACTATATAGTTTTAAACTCATGTATGTACAAACGAATACAAAGATTGTACAAACGATGTTGGATTGGATTGAAGTTAATTTGATGGCTGAATTTTGTACGTGCAACGAAATTTTATTGAAAATTTATCAAAGCACTTGTTAAAATCTAATCGGTTTGAAAATAGCACATGTTTAGGTAAATCCGAATTCTAATTGATTCAATAAAAACATGTTCATAACTTTATAAGAACCACAATGATAATATTGACGTTTAGAATCCAAAACACCGCATTATCGTCAACATTCGACGCTCTTATCATTGTGCACCATGTTTAGTGATGCATAAACTTCTCAAACCATTACACCGAAAACTACACAAGATGGACCAAGGTAAATTGGTGTAAAATCACACCTAATTTAATGGGTTAAAACGAAAAGATTGGTTTGAGTTCTGAGTTTGGACCTCAATCAAACTCCAACGCATTTTTCGGATCATGCCGAAGTTTGCATGACACAAGCTAAGATTAGTGGAGTACACGAAGTTTGTCATAAAGGTTACCAAGCCCAGTGGTGTAACTTGCATAATAATGGCCAAAAAATTGGATCAACTTGACCAAAACATAAGTTAATCTAAAAGTTTCACTCATCTTGTTAGCTAGGATAAGCTCGAATTCCAATTTTCTCAAAATAATCCAAAGTTTGTTCATATCTTCTCCGTATACACCGAAAATACCATAAATCAATTAAACAGATCTTAAACGAGTGGATAACACCTAAAATTTGGGTGATTTTTACCTTATTAAAACTTTACTTTTGGGCATTACTTGTTGTAGTCTTGTACAGAGACATATTATCACATTCACATACATATGAGTATATGACTATGAACTTATCCCAAAATTCCCACTCCACCAAATCACTAAACTTTAGTACTCTCGGTTTATCATTCTTATTCTTCTCATAAAATTGGCTCGTAAGATCTTCACCGTCACGCTTCATCGAATCCGATCCTCTGCCGGCGAAGATTTCATTTTTTTTTTTCTAATAAAATATCAGAAAAATAAAAAGGAAACACCCAAAAAATTCTGAAAAAAAAAGAAGCCATAAATGTGGTGGAGATCTCCTTCATTCATCCTCGATAAACAACAGCAAGAGAAGCTCGAACGCCAACAACACCAATACGACGACGTATTGTACCCGCCGCCACCTCCGACTACAATGACCGAAATATCCTCCCAAAACCCTAACATTTCCGCCTACTACCAGACACGCGCGGCGCACCACGCCGTCGTCACCAGCGACTGGCTCGCCCAAGCGCAGGCCGCCGTTGGTGGTTCCGGCGAGACTACGCCGCCGCAAGACGACGGCGGAAAGGAGGGGAAAGGTGTCGTCGCTGAGTTTAATAGCTGGCGGAAACAGCCTGACTTGGCGGAAGCTGTGGCGGCGATACGAGCGTTGGCGTCGGTGATTAGGTCTAGTAACGCTACTACTATGATGGAGCTTGAAATTGAGCTCAAGAAATCTGCCGATTCTCTTAAGGTTTAATTTCATTTATTTTATTCCTCTTTTTTTTTTTTGTTAATTTAATTTGATTGAAATTGAATTAATTTGTGGTGAAATTGATCGTCTTTAGCCATAAATTGGGCGTATGGTAGTAATGACAAGGCGGTTTTTCGTGGTTTAGAAGGCGAAACATTAGGGAAATGCGTGAATTTTCAAGAGCAAGCATTCCGAATTAGGAAGATTGTTGTATAAGTTGAAATGTGGTTTTATTAGGAGGTTGAACAACAAAGATATCGTTTTTATTACCTTGTGGGGGGTGTGGGGAGGGATGTTAAGGTGTGAGCTGCTGCGAGTGGTAGAGACGTGGATCGTTATGTTTGGCTAAGCCATGTACTATGAAATTGGTTCGAGTCAAGTTTAAGTTTCATGTGCGTTAAATGTGGGTATTCTCAGGGACTTGATGCGCTCATCAGTTGGAAATATGTCCCAATTCTGGTTCATGATAGGCACTCTTAAAGCTACATTTTCCGTAAGATAGATGTTCCAAGGGAGTAGTTCTAGCAACAAATTTGGGTTTATATGAAAAGACTTGTTTGAGCTTGGAGAAGGTACTTGTAGGGATGACTGTGTGTGGCCCTGCTCTTTAGTCGAATTCCCTGATATTGTATACGTAGGTATGAGGACGAGTTAAGAAGGCAAATGTGTGCAAGCTGACTTTTTGGTGTTACTGGTGTCAGTGAACTCGTTTCTTCTTCTTCTTCTTTTTTTGCGTTAGGGTGGGGAGAGGGGGGATTAGGACTTCGGTTTATGTTTGTGGACTATGGTTTATTTAGCTTCCTTGTGAGTTAGACCAACTTGTGCAGTTCAATTGCCGGTGTACCATATCATTGAAAGGCCTAGTCTTTGTTTAAATTGGCCAAAATCTGTTTCCACTATCTCAATCTCAGCCTATGGTGATATGATTTGATGTAATGGTGACAGTTCTTTGCTTATTGGTGAGGGGTGTTAAAGTTGAATTCCCTGATATCGTGTTCGTATGTATGGGGACAAGCAAAGAAGGCAAATTATTGTGGATGTGTGCAAGATTATTTTTTTATGTTAGTGGCTTCGGTGAACTTGCTTTTTCGGGGATTAGGAATTTAGTTCATGTGTGTGGACTATTATTTGGCTTCCTTGTGGGTTAAAGCAACTCGTGCATGCCAATTGACGGTACACCGCGTCATTGATAGGCCTAAGATAGGCCAAAATCTGTCTCCAATATCTCAATTTTCAGGCTATGGTGATAGGTTTTGACCTAATGGTGACCGTTCTTGGCCTATTGGTGACCCGTTGCACATGAAAATTGTGTGCATGGACGCATGGTTGGTCCCATAACTTCCTCGATATTATATCTTTACAACAGCATTAAATTTATTTGAGATTTCCTGGAAGAGGTTTATTAGTGCACGAGGCTCCTTTTATCGTAGGAGAAGGGTGTATTGTTGATGTTTGTTGTGACCTACTAGCCATATTACTGTGCTGAATACTTTGTCTACTGCTGGTTATTGCTTTCTTAAGTTTTGATAAGAAAGAATATAAAAATTACAGCTTTCATTTGTCTACCTTCTGATATCAAGTCCATTTTCTATATTTCAGTCATGGGATACAACGTCAATTTCATTAACAGCTGCTTGTGATCTGTTCATGCGATATGTAACGAGAACATCAGCCTTAGAGTATGAGGATTTCAATTCTGCTAGGTCTCGTTTGCTTGAGCGTGCTGAGAAGTTTGGGGAGATTTCTTACAAGGTCAGTGGCTTTCTACTATGAGTCTATGGCTGAAAGGATAATTTGAAATCAGGAGATGTAAATTCCAGAAATAACTAAGATTAATAATGCAGGCGCGTAGAATCATTGCAATGCTTAGCCAAGACTTCATTTTTGATGGATGCACTATTTTGGTTCATGGTTTCTCTCGAGTTGTTTTGGAGGTGTTGAAGACAGCAGCGCAAAACAGGAAGTCATTTCGAGTTTTCTGCACAGGTTATCATTTCCCTATATTACTCTTCCTTCATGTGCCTCGGGTCTTTGTATGTATTACACATTTACATTTCAAGCATGTTGCTTGAAAGTTGAAGTGCAGACTGGGGAGATATCACTTGGTAGTTTCTGTGATAAGAATAGCCCGGCTGAGTCGCTTACTGTAGCTAATGTGAAATCTCTCTCTCTCTCTTTTTTTTTTTTTTTTTTTTTTTTTTTAGAGGCATGTGCGGTTAGCTCCTTTTTTGAAGTAGTAAGAAGTGGAATGGACTTGAAAACTTGCTTACATGAGGTCCTGTTAAAGACACTTGATGGTTATAAGTTTGTATATTTGGAGGAAGAAGTCGGAAGAATTTGGTGCCCTGCATGGTAGCTTTTAACTTTGCAGAATCATAATGGAGTATTTTATCCGTGGTCGGTTATGTTTATGTAGAATCTGTGATTGGCATCAAGATTCATCTAAATTCTTCAGCTGGCACAAGCTGCTTGTGAAGTAGTGTTCCTACTCTTTGTCTGGCTGTCTTTCTTGCTGATAGTCACCTTTTGTTCTTTAATTTGTTTGTTCTCCCATATTCTTAACCTCCTCTGTTTTTTAACATACAGAGGGACGACCAGACAGGACAGGGCTGCGCTTATCAAATGATATGGCGAAGCTTGATGTTCCTGTAAAACTCCTAATTGACTCAGCAGTTGCATATTCCATGGATGAAGTTGACATGGTTCTTGTTGGGGCAGACGGAGTCGTGGAAAGTGGTGGAATAATTAATATGATGGGGACCTACCAGATTGCATTGGTGGCTCACAGCATGAATAAACCAGTATATGTTGCTGCTGAGAGTTACAAGGTTTGCCGCCCGTTCCCATCTCTTATCATCTCTCTACTAGCAGTTGCTGTTTTGTTCTCCTAAATTAGCTTTGTTTGCTTGTAAACTTTGCCTTTGCTTCATTATTATGATTGATGATTGTGAAGATGTAGATGCAGTCTGAGTCGCTAAATTTTGTAGTATGCCATGTGGAGCAGTTTACATGCAATTCATCGTGTGCTTTACTATTAACCTTTGCACAATAAGTTTGTTGAATTTTCATTAATCATTCCCGTTGGAGTTCCAAAGTCCTGCAATATATGTTCTGGAAGTTTCCTGCAAACGTACTCTGGGAAGAAATTAGTATGAAGTTCATTTGTCATGTTTAACTGCCGTTGTTACACTCTTCTCTGTGCCTATTTAAATCGAAATTTGTTTTTTTTCATTTGTCGACCGTAATATTGATTCAGCTCTCATGTTGACTCAAAATTTGATATGTGATTGCATCTTGTTCACACACTTCCATGTGTCCCTATTATAGAAGTTCATAAAGCAAAGTTTACACTAATCAATAACATTATCCTTCATTTTTGTGTTTGCTCATGCAGTTTGCACGCCTTTATCCTCTAGACCAGAAAGATATGACTCCTGCCTTGCGCCCTATTGATTTTGGTGTGCCCGTTCCATCCAAGGTCGAGATTGAAAAGTCGGCCCGTGACTATACACCTCCACAATACCTCACTCTTCTGTTTACTGATTTAGGTGTTTTAACACCATCTGTGGTTAGTGATGAGCTCATCCAGCTTTACTTGTAGAGTTATTCTAGGCCAGATCTACAATTTTCCACAGGCAGAACTCTCCGACATCTTGCTGCCTACTTTTGTTGTTGAGTTTATCGTCTTGTAACCAAAAAAAAATGTGCTTCCTTATCCTGTACAAGGTAACCAAGAGTGAATTCGGTAGTGTGCTCAAATTATGGGGAAGTTTTGGCAGGAAATATAATGAAAATTTGGCATGTTGTACTGTGTTGTATTGATTACTAGTGCATGCTGCATATATTTCCCATTTCCCAGGCAGAAGTTTTGTCAACGATTAGCGTGTTAGTACCCTGATTGGATATCTTTGCTGTTTTTGTACCCATTTCCGACTGTAGTTGCGTTCTGGACAGTGCTGTTAAGGTTTGATTGTTATTAGACCCAACCTGCTGATACTGATCACACTTTGGAACAAAGGCAGAGGGCAATATACTCTGAATCGCTGAATGCAGATATACTGATGTACCGGAAACAGTCTTGGCTTCCTGCCAGTTATGTTTCGAATGAGCATGGTGTTCAAAAACTTCACTACCTGAAAGAATCTGCCGTAAAAAATGGGCACCCGAACTATAAGACTATCGGTGTTACCAGAAACGGGTACCTGAAGGAGATCATTTCAGAACATGCATTTTGTTGTAGGTATTACTCCAGATTAGACATTTGAGAACATTGGTGAATGTCCTATTATACAAAATCCCTCTTAAATCGATACAATTATGATTCTGTATGATCATCTAAAAATATTACTTATTGAAAGATATTCTGGAGTAAATGGATATCCGTTACTCGAATTGAAATTATCGAGTGATGAATTATTTGGTTTGAGGTTTTAAGTCGTGTAACAATATAGAACAGTCCTATATCTTGTAAATACGAACACAAGGACATCGTATGATCGTAATATAAAGACTCGATATTATCTTGGGAGTTACACTAGAACTTCAACATAGAGTACATATATGATAAAAAAACCTTGTGTCTGGACATTTAACCTTGTTTAGGAAAGACAGGCTTGTTCCCGAGTTCTACAACATCGACATCGTTGCCAAAGTGAGTCTCTGGAATCCAATTCCCAGTTTTAGGATCTCTCATCCAATACACTTTTCTCTTGCTCATTTTCTCAGGTAAGTAGCTTTCACCTCTTCTCTCGCCGGCTTCGCCTTCGTCGGGTTTGCGCTGCAACGTAGTTGTTGTCTGGACCCTCGTCTTACTTTCTACTACTGCAGATGATGAGCATGTACGTCTTCTGCATGCCCTTGAGAAAACAAAACATATATATTTAGATGTACAAACAATTGCTAATATATATGTGAAAAATAAATTAAATCAAACAAATTAAAGCGTTAACAATCCAAGTGAGCGGGGAGAGTAAGCTTTACTTCTCGACACACTTAATTACTTAATGCTCTTAGGGATTGATATATGTACTCACCTTGTCAACAAGAAGTTTCTCACAACAGAAATTCTGGACGACATAGTGAAATGAAGAGGTGGTAGAATTAACTTAATAGGACTACGCCAAATGATTTAGAAAAATGGGCGACTGCACTCACGAAGTGCAAGGCTTGCGACAAGACCTTTATATAGCAATCGAAATGGGAGATAATTAGAGACGTACTAGCAACATACTTACAACTTTAATTCATGTATGTTTTTTCTTTTCTAAAGAGATCGAGTCACCATGACAATATTGATATAGATGTGCATTTTTCAAAGGAGTACATTGTTAATTAGGAATGACAATAATACAAATTATGAATTAGTGAATTACTAAGGACTATAACTAACTAATACTATACTAGCTAATTACAATTGGGGACGAGGGAGCAGCCTAAATACAAAGTATCATGGACCATTATTCGACCTTGTCACGTTTTCTTGCGAGGGAGTACCTGTGATTCGGCTTACATTATTGAAATCGAAAATTGATAAAGACGGTAATTTAGCTCTTTGTAGCAAAATGTGCATATTTCTTTTTATTTCTTAGTTAATATTTTGTTTTGAGGTACTTTTAATTATCTCTTTTTTACTTTGCATGCTTTGTTTGCCGTGCAACCCGTTGTGATCAATCATCAATGCCAAATATAACCAATCAATCTTAGTATACAAATTGTATAAAGCCACGATTTATTTATTTACGTAAGAATGTATACGAGTGATTAGGAATAATATTAGAAGCATAATATGCAAGATATTCTAGGATATTCTTTTATGTATCCTTTCACAATTCCTAATTAAGGATTTCTATCTCTCTTGTAACTTACGGAGTATGTAAGTTAACCACCCCATTTTCCTAAGCTTTGATAGTCTAGTTAATTGTCAATCACACGCATATTGCTTCATTCCTTCAACGGTAATTTCGTTGTATGTTTTGATAACTTAACAACTAATTTCCCTAAACACGTCTAACATCCACTGCTTCTTTTAGAGCTAACAACTACCTACTATCTGCTACCTCCTACTAATTAAAACAGCTACCTCAAACAACTATTTGCTACTTAAACAGCTAATGCAACATAACAAAGCCTTAATCAATGACATTTACTCAAGTCAAGTTGCTACTTTGCCCGGTTTAATTTACTTATTAGAAACAGAGGAGGTTGGCTCTTTGGTCTACTTCGTCGTATATTTTATTTTATTTGCCTATTAATATTCATGTAGTTTTCCTCGTTTACTATAAGCGTCTTGCATAACTCGACAATTGATTCCAATTTAACCGTTTTATCGAGGATATCTTGGACTAGTGATTAAAGTGGAGGTACTTGATATAATACGGAGTAAGTTTCAAATACTACCTAATCACTAGGGATCAGACACCCCCTCTGATAGTCTGATGTTCCTCCTTCCTTCGCTCGTCGGAATTGAACGGGTGAGCTCATGTTTACTTTTTTTGGAATGGTCAGGCACTCATGCCAAGTGCGAATTGATGTAATAAAGTTAGATTAAAGTAAGTTTGATGTTTTAAATTACATTTTAGAACTGAGATTATACTCCGTATTCTAATATAAGAGTAACACAAAATAAATATAAGAGGGATGGCGAGACCAAATGAGGATTCCAATTTTAGCTTGGCTTTGATTAACTCGGGCTCAGATCACTTAAATCTAATATCCATCCTATTAAACCACAATCAGGTCTAGGCCACACCCATTGGAGGTCGAGAGAGACTTCGTTTCATAAATTTGAGCTTTTATCTTAAAATCAATTGGTCAAAGGAGGAATAAAAATCTTGGTTCATATATACGACTGAATTTTCTCCTCTTTTTTCAATGTGTAACACTCACAGGTTGAACTCACTTTAACACTCTTCCTCACGTGTGAATTCCGTATTACTAGCAGATTGCAAACCGGGGTTCTCCTACCTCTCTTCGGTTGCATAAACTTGGTCCATCCACATACGAGTTCGGTTTAAATCCTTGAGTCCCATGTCTTTAACCATGGGCTGTGATGCCGTGTTAAACCAATCTCGGGAATGGGCCATACCCGTAGGAGAGGAAAGAGAGTTTATTTCATAAACCCAAGGAAACTCATCCGATCCTAAAACCCGCAATTGACAATAGGAGGAGTAACTTCTTGGTTTATATATGACTCAACTTTCTCCTCTTTTCAAAATGAGATACTCACATGTGGAGCTCACTTTAACTTATCTCGAGAATACAGAGCAATCTTGAGTTCTTGACCAATGGTTAGTTTACAAGTTCGATTTTTGTACCCCAATTTAATAACTTTGCATTTGTTTTAGGAAAATTTGCGAGAACGCACCTTATAAAACTTTTTTTTTTGCGAGACCGCACATTTTAAGTTAAATTTTGTGAAACTGTAACTTTTAAGTCTATTTATTTGCGGACCTGCACATTTTCTCATTTCCGACCAATTTTAACCACTCTTCATAGTTGACCCGACGTTGATTTGTTCTAACAATTTAGGGGTTGAGGGGAAGTGGAGGGAAATTGAAGGGGAAGAGTAATGTCGGGTCAAAGTCGAAGAATGATCACGATTAATGAGAAAAGGTGCAGCGTTGCAAAAAAATAGATATAAAATGTGCAGTTTTAAAAAAAACTAACATAGAAGGTGTGATCTCGCACAAAACTGGTTTTATAAAGTGCGATCTCGCAAATTATCTTTTGTTTTATGATTAAAAATATAGGACCTGTGCATTTTAACTTTTCAATAGTGTTTTCAAATCAGATAAGATTTATTCAAATCAAATCAAATCAAATCAGATCAGAATTATCCAAATAACAATCAATGAATGTAGTCTATTTCTAGTTATTAAATTCGTTTAGTTACATTTAATTTATCAATTAATTCAGTTCAAATCAAATCAAATTTATTCCAATTAAATCAAATCAGATCAGATTAAATCAAATCAAGTCCAATAGCTCTATCTAATGGTATTAATCCTAGTACAATCTTTAAGATAATCACAAAGTACTACCCGTAGACTAATTGAAAACCTGAAAGTAGTGCCATCATCTTCATGAGTCATGAGTCTCATGACCCATCCTCTGAGAAAAAGTTTTGTTTATGGCCCATGGGTTTGTTACTTTCTGATGTGATTTGTCCCCTAGTTTCAAAATAAACGCGTCACTAATAAAATATGTGATCAAGTAGTAAGCGGTTTGATTTCTTATAAAGTTATTTTAAATACAGATTTTGATCCTTATTCCACGTAATGATTACTTTAAGAGACTCACTCACCACTTACGTGTGCAAATGAGTCGAATTCAGGATATTAAATGTAGTAGTAATGAAACTTCAGTCATACGCTATTAAAATACACACGGTAAAAATAACGTGGAATTACAACACGTGGGTCGGCATCAAACAAAGTGAAACAGTAAAACTAATAATTGGAGTAAACATCCAATAGCAGTTGATTTGTGTGCTCTATATATTCGCATCACTCGCTTTCACTTCTCCAATCTTTCTCCCCTCTCTCTCTCTTTGCAACTTTTGTACACAACCAAAACAAAGTTGTAGTGTACAAGCTTTCATTTCACAGCTAGAAATTGTACAAAAAAAAAGAAGAGATGGTGTTATTGGTTGGAAGAAGAATGAAGAGAGGAATATTTTCATCAACAGGGCATGATTATGCAGGATTAAGGATTGTGCAACAAATTTATGAGGGCGAGTCCAATAATATTGTGGTGAAAAATGGGTTAAGATCATTAACAAGAACACCCATGATTTCGTCGTCGTCTTCGGTGATTAAGAGCAATTTAATTAGTGATCATTCTACAAGTAATAATGTTGATGGAGATTATTTCTTCCTCAAATCATGTCACTTGTGCAAGAATCATCTTCGCCCCGACAAAGATGTTTATATGTATAGGTATGTAACGTACTTGTTACGTGCCCTTCTTTGTCAATATAGTTGTGAAAATATCGGAAATGTTATGAAAATATCTGTAATCGTGCGTATCAAGTATCAAGTCATGTTTATTCTGTAACGCCTTTTAATACAAAGAGCGAGTAAAATTGTGTACATCTGACTAACTTAACTCGACCGTGATATGCAGGGGTGACCAAGGATTTTGTAGCATAGAGTGTCGAAACAGGCAGATAATGCTGGACGAGACGAAAGAGATGAAAGCAAGAATTAGAAACAGGGTTGCAATTTCTCCTTTGGATTGTCGTGGGTGTGAAACTTGCAAACTCTTAGAAGAGCTTAGACAACGGCCACACCAACGTACCAAACAGCCACGACAACCTATACTCTCCATCTCATGACGCAATCGAAATTCGAATGTATGCATATAAATATATATTTTAAGATTTTACCGGTTGAGTTAACTAACATTTGAATCCGCGATGTTACTTAAATCACACATGCGTTTTTGTAAACCCATACAGATACAGTATTTTAGTTTGCTGGTTACTTAGCTAGTTGAATGTGTGACAACTAAACAAAGCATATACTCCCAAAGGATCTAAATGCCAGGGTGTTGATGCCATGCTTGTTCTTGTAGAAATAATTATAGGCTATAATTCTATAAATGTATTGAAAATTCAGTTTTGTATGTTAGAGGGATATGCTTTTTATATTAGAAAGATGCAATCAGCATATTATCAAACAACATGGCAGTGATAATATTTGTATTCCGAGAATTTGTACGATGAATATTTTTGTATGAAAGGCAAATTTCTAATGTCCACAAAAAATAATTACTACTGACCTGAACGAAGAACAATATAAAATAGGATTTTACTAACGCGTGTCTGTAAGACACATGATAAAACTCTATTTCCTCCATTCATTCATTCAATTAGTTCGTTCATATGAAAGAATGATTCAGACAATAATGTTATTTGAAACGGAGTAGTTAAGATTCAGACAATAATGTTATGCCTAAACATTTCCCTTCGCGAAATTGACATCAGAGTAGATAATGCAACCGTCTTGTCATAAGTCATAATCCAAAAAAAAAAAAATTATAAAAAAGCAGAGTAGGGCACATCCATACGTTTGTGCTCTACTTCAAACCAAAAGAGTATCCACCCCATTTTAGTAAAATTCTGTTTTTCCAACCCCTATTAATTGGTTATACAGTTTATTTAATTTCTTAACAGGACTTGATAATATAAGTATGATATCGTGGGAAAGAATTATCATTAGGTATCAAGAAGAATGGGTGACATGCATGCTCCATGTCGATATTGTGCCTGCAAAATAATTATATTAGCCCTACTATGGACAATGATGACTTGATGAGTTTCGTTCATAGGGCACAAGTCACATCCTCTCCTAATTCTAGTTCACTTTTTTATATTTTCCTAATTTGTTGCCGTAGTTTAATTTGGCAATTCAATGTTTTTTTTTTGTTTGGTTACAAAGAGGGGCTATGCCCCCGGAAAACAAAGTAGTAACTAGCTACTAATTAGGCGAGGTCTTAAAACCCCGAGTACATCCTCCCTAAGAATAAATTTAAGTGTATGTGTGTATTGCAGAACTATGAGCCTTGACGATTGATCAACTCCGCAATTAGCTAATCAGTCAGCTGCTCTATTGGCTTCCACGGCCTGTAGGCTATAGGTGTGCTTGACTTCTACCATCCAACTGCCTCAGGAGATGAGATTTCTACACTCTTGGACCAGAATGCAAAAAGCTTCAGAGGGAGAAGTGTCTTTGTTGATTAGATTAACACAACCCAAATTGTCCATATGAATCAACACTTTCTCAAAGCCGCATCGTTAAGCTTCCTCAAGGCCTCTTTTAAGGGCTAAAAGCTAGGCTCGCACCGAGGTACAAAGGCCATAGTTTGAGGTGTAGGCTTGTATGAAGTCACCTGATGAGTTCAGGAAGATGCCTCCTCCCTCGGCTACTCTCGGATTACCACGACTAGCTCCATCAGTGTTTAGTATACATAACCTAGCTACCAGATTTGAAAAATGTTTTTAGCCTTTATTGGACTAATAATAATTTCTTATATATTATAACAAATATTATATTAAGAGTTACCTGCAATTTATGTGTGTATGTAGGAGCATGTGATATGGGCTAACAATAATCATTTTTTTTTTGCATAGATTGTAAAATTTGGTTCAACATTTGGTTTATTGGGCAGAGAGTTCATCATAATTCGTAGTTATTTTTTCTTTTTGTCTAAACTCTTGATTTGTCGACCGGTCTGGTTTTGCTTTCAAGGTACCTTTTTCGTTGTTAGTAGATACATTATATATTTATGTGTGACCTCTTATCCCCAGTAATCTCCGTTTTCTATATCTAGGGACATATAATAAGATTTAAAAGTCTAATAACAATTTATCGCTATTATATAATTTGAAACAATTATTCACTTCTATGTATTTTTGGCTAAGTGTTAGACAATGAAATTATAATTTTAAGCAAAAGAAATGAATGACTTTTTTAATATCTTTATTTGTTGAGAGAGCAATCACACTCCGACCCTGACTCCCTTTTTAACCAGTGCGGATCACCTGTCCCACTTTCCTGTCCCTGAGACGACAATAGAACATGGTGGACCGCACTGCTTTTTAACCAAGGTACCACCTAAGTCGGGACAAGAAATTTTGTAAAACTACCTATAATTTGTACAAGAGATTTTTTTTCTTTTATTATAATTCTAAATTTAAATATTGCGCATGGGCTACAAGCTCATGAAAGTGAAAGAAAGCTCTGAGAGAAAATTGACTAATACTTCACCACTATTGATTGATGTAGACTATCTTGTCTCACACTAGTATCGTCTCACTATCTTTCACATGATTTATGAGCTGATAAGTTTTACAAACTATATTAATCTTGTGATTCATGTACTCTAATGAAGTTTAATTAGGTGTTTACTGCTGCTACATTGAAGTGTATATTTCCTTCGATTTAAAGAGATTTTTCTCTTTCATTTTCCACTTTTGAGTTGACATGTTAGAGATTACTGGTAGACTAAATAAGAGACATATTTGGCTTAAACTCAAGTGGAGTTGGTACAATGCAATGCAGATTAAATTATTTATTAACTTTTTCAACAAGTGAACGATTCGTTTGGTCTAAACATAGCTCTCATCATGACACCTCCAAACAACAAACAAAAAGAGAAAAATATATTCAGTGCGGATCACCTGTCTCACTTCGTATACCCCTCCAATCACGTGCCACCATTTCAATATTCTTTTAAAAAAAAACATAATCTTTAAAAGATAAAAAAGATGGAATGATAACACTTGATTGGAGGGGTACATAGAGCAGGACACGAAAGTGAAATAGGTGATCCACATTGAAATATTTTTAGGTAGGAAGGAGTATAGAATAGTGGAACCATACCAATTTGGAAAACATTATATATTAGAATAGTTAGCTAGATAGAATGTAAAAAGCGATATCATGAAAGAACAAGGCCGTCCGGAAAATTTTGGGGGCCCTAAGCAAATTCTAAAATGGGACCCTAAACTCTTGAGGGTTCACCATCGGAAGTTTGTAATATGATTATTGTTCGTGTTGCATCGTTTATACACATGTTTAATCTATTCATATTTGTTAAAGATATCGAAATAGTCGAAAAAAGAGAAGAAATAGTGAGAGGTTAACGAGCTATTAATTTTCGATCATGCATAACTCATACAACTAACTCTGATTTCGTAACTGTTAATGTCGTCTTCACTCTCATATGGGTGACGTTGTCACAATGTCTTTTGTCTGTGATTTGTGTTCATCCTATATCAAGAATGAATGTTTGCTCCGATAGGTAGTTATTGACCCAACTAGTTACAAGTATCACGATTCTATCTATGAGACTATGATAGTGTGTCTAGCCATTTTCTGTTCAACCACAAATATTTCAATTCAGATGGAGCAATTGTAAATTTCTCGAAACTCAATATAAATGAAATGATTACAGCTGAATTTTTTTTATACAATTTTTCCCGTTTTCAATAAAGAAAAAAACACGCGAAGAGAACAAGATGACAAGAACGTCAATCCTTCTAATTTCGATACATTATTTCAATACATATAATTTATTTATTTTTTCTTACTAAGAGAGTCACTTTGCATGCAATACCTATTTATAGAAAGTGTAGTACGGAGTAGTAAGTAGTAAGCAGTAGTACACTCTAAAAGAAACACACACAAACACAACATGAAATGCACAACAAGGATTCGAGGGAGCAAAACTCCTCCTGTCATCTTGTCTTCTCTCCTCTCTCTCCTCCCCTCCCTTCCTTTATTCCCTTTTCATTAAGTCGTCAGTGTTACTCTACTACACACAAGAATCAAACGAATGAAATCACAAGTTATTACTCCACTACACACTTACACCCAAATCGAAAAACCGGATCTATTCTAATTGGTCACAACATCAAAAATCACCAAATCAAATAAAAAATCAAATCAAAAATTCCAAAAAACCACACACACACTCTTAATTCTTAAACCAAAAAAAAAAAAAAAAGTAAAAAAGAAAGTTAAAAAAATTTAGTAAAAAGAATGTTGTTGTTGTTGTTGCTCTTGATTTCTCTATTCTTTCTAATTCTAATCTCATCAATTCTTTCCCACATCAAAAGTAGGTTTTTCGTACTTCTCTCATCATCGGCTTCGCCTAATAATTTTATTATATCAATATCATCTTCTTCTCTTTATTTTCCCCCAATTTTTCCCTTCTCAAAAATCCCTAATTTTGCTGCTGCTGCTGTTTCTTCCCCCTTTTTTTCCCCTTCGATTTGTAATCACCCTTTTGATTTTCTCTCTCCTTGTTCTTCTTACTTGTTTTTACTCTACTTCTTCACCGTTGCCCGCTGAAAAACCCTAATTTTACCCCCAATTTTAGTTGGTTTTCCAGCTCTGTGATTTGGGTCGAATTTGATCGATTATTTTTTGTGGGTGTTGTTTGATTTTGGATTATTTTTGATTTGGAGAAAAGGGTTTGGATCAAGTTTGAATCTTGGGTGTGTTTGGGAAGCTGGGTTGATGTTTGGGTTCAATGAGGGAAACGCCGGCGTTTTTTTAATTTGTTTTTAATGGTGTGTTTTTGAAGTTTTGTTGATTTCGTTGGTTACAGAGAAGAGGGGCAAGTTCCGTTTTCTGTTTTTGGGGGCGTATTTTGTGGATTTATATGAAATGATGTTGCATAGTAATGGTAATAATAATGGCGGGAAGCAGAGTTGTAGCCTGCTTGCGGTTGTGTGTGGAGATAAGAAGCTCCGGGAAGCCGAAACCGGGGAGCGTAAGCGGTACCCTTTTCCGGAGCTGGCGTCTTGTAGCCGTTTAGAGGTAAAAGATTGGGTCTTGTTACTCTTGTATCATGTTGGAGAGCTTGTTTATTTCTTCTTGTGGAGTAGTGTTGACGATAGAGTTGGTGGTTGTTTGGTTTGTTTTGCAGGTGAAGACACTGAGTAATCCGAGTGTAGATGAGTTTCGGAGGACACTCGAATCGTTGCGGCCGGATGTGGTGTATTTGCAAGGGGAGCTGCTGCCTAATGATGAAATTGGAGGGTTAGTGTGGGATGGCGTTGATCTCTCCAATGCTGACACGGTGCCTGAGCTATTTGGTCAGGTTTTGCCTTCCACGGTATGTGAGTTTGATGTACTATGTTGTCTGCTTATGCCATGTTGATGTTTCTAAATTGCATGTATTTTGGTAAGGATGTCAGGGATGGGAGATTGGGGATGTTTTAAGTTATGATATAGTGTGTATGCGCTGTTTAGTTTTCGGAACTGATATTTTTGTAAAAGAGGTGTAATGTCTAAGCTTCTGAGCTCTATACGCAGTTCAGTCGGGAATTTTGGAGTATTTGGGGGGGGGGGGTGGGGGTTCTAACTATCTAAGGTGTAATACCAATTCTTTTGCTTTAGGCAAATGTAAGAGTTTTGCAGCTAGTATTTGGTGTAGACGTAGTGCATAGGTGATCGCAGTAGCAAGCCTGTTAAACTAAGGTCCCGTTCTTTTCATGAGAAAGTCCTGGATGAAATTGGTTTGGGTGAGATTGTGTACTTCCAACTCTGTTGCATCTGACACTGTGAAAGTGTGACTATTATGCTTCAGTGTGTGTGTACATTTTAGCTACTGAATGAAAGTTCGATGTGGATAATGCCAATTCTTTTGCTTTAGGCAAATGTAAGAGTTTTGCAGCTAGTATTTGGTGTAGACGTAGTGCATAGGTGATCGCAGTAGCAAGCCTGTTAAACTAAGGTCCCGTTCTTTTCATGAGAAAGTCCTGGATGAAATTGGTTTGGGTGAGATTGTGTACTTCAACTCTGTTGCATCTGACACTGTGAAAGTGTGACAATTATGCTTCAGTGTGTGTGTACATTTTAGCTACTGAATGAAAGTTCGATGTGGATAATGCCACTTCATATCATGTTTACTACATATAAAATTGGGTTCATGCAGTGTATTTTACATAGTTTGCGATATTGCTTTTGATTTTGCAGGTCTATTTGGAAATTCCAGAAGGTGAATATTTGGCAGATGCCATCCATTCTAAGGTAAGTGAAGTTGAATCCTCGCCATTCCCTTTTTATGCCTTAGAAGAAGAAAATAATTTGATGAAAACAAATATGAGAGAAAAGAAAAAAAAAAGTTACCTGTTATTCTGACTTGTTTGACTCTTTTCTGCAGGGGGTTCCCTACGTTATTTTGTGGCAGAATGCTGTTTCTTGTTATTCTGCCTCTCATTTTCGGCATGCATTATTTTCTGTTTTACAAAGGTACATATATTTTCACTCGTGTTGGTAGTGTTTGTATGGAGGGTTCTGATGACAGGTGTTACGTTATTAATGCATGCCCAAATGCCGATTGCGTTTTTGATTTGTAGATTCTGTACTCTTTGTGCTTATGATTTTTGGAACGTCCTTTCTTGCAGTTCACCTTGCCATACATGGGATGCCTTTCAATTAGCTCATGCATCCTTCAGATTGTATTGCGTCCGCAACGATTCAGTGTCTATGGACAGCCAGGAGTCTGGTAGTAAGCTCGGGCCATCTCTTATTGGGGAGGCTCCTGTTATTGATGTTGTTTTACCTGAGGCTGATGATGGCGAAGAGGAAGAGAGCTCAGGAACTAATGTATCTGCTGTTAAGATTCATGATGATGATGTGAGCGTAAGATTTCTGATTTGCGGAGTAGCATGCTCATCGGTGAGTGTGAAACATGTTTTTTTCTAGTCATTTGATGTACTATTGACAATTTGCTCATAGACGTATCTTTTTTCCAGGATGCATATTTATTGGGATGCCTGGAGGATGGACTCAATGCCCTTTTGGGCATAGAAGTAAGTGCACGTCATTATCTGTTTATTGTCATTTGGCTACTGCAGTGCTCTCTCCAGCTTATGAACCTGGAATTTTTGTTTGCTGTTGTTCTACATCTTACTTTCTGTAGGGGTCATAGCCGTCCATGTTACTAGTGTTGATGTCCAATTAAGAAATTCTAGTGGTCCGCTGGCCTAGCTCAAGCCCCAAGGAATAGTGTTCATGTTAGCTCTCTCATTTTTGTGGAAGCTGGACATTAAAATTCGATCTTATTCTTTTGGAGATTGTCCAATAGCGTTCTCGTCCTTCCGCTACATCATGCATTGAGGGAGGTCAATAGAAGGGTTTGGAACCATAACAGCACCCCTATATCCAGCTGAAGATTAATTATAAGTCCATGGCTGGTGTAATTACTGCCATCTCCAGCCACCCCCTTCACCCATCATCCATCTCATTGATAATCATAATAGTAACTAGCCTGTATTTAATACCATATTTTTGACTCTAGATAAAACAATTCAAAATAGAATTCAAATAAAATATATCATTGGTTGTTAACATATTAATTTTTGAGGTTGGACAAGATCGCGTAGTTCTGAATTGTGGGTACCGAACAGGCTGGGTCCTGTTTTATGCAATTGACTTCCTTTCACTACCTTGGTTGGTATAACTTATGAGCTACATTGGCGCCCTCTTAACCATACGCCGCAGTTTATCTTGTACTTGCATCTGTATTGCTGAAATGAGTGGACTCCATATCAAGTTTCCTTTTTATGTAAATCTGGAGTGACTATATTTACTCATCTGTTCTTGTTGGTTGGTCTAACATTATTTATTGATATTTCGCTTTGTTCCTTTTCATCCTTTCTAACAGATGCGCGCAAGCAAGCTTCAGAGTCGCTTCAGGTATGATATGATTTCATGTATTACTGATTATCATTTAGATATTGATGAAAGATGTTTTGAATGTGATTGTGTTGGACTTGGCAATCAATATTTCGGACAAAGTTCTGTTTTTGAAAATGCTCATTAACTGTTCTGTCACCTGTTCCACCCTGTTCAGGCAGTCTTATTACGGTTTTTTCTTGCTCTTGTCCCCTTTCCTTCTCTTAGGTTTTTAAGGGGAGGGCAGTTGATGACTTGATGAGACCTGAAAGCTCTTAACTTACCATTTCTTGTCAGTTAATAAACTGGATGTGTAGCTTTACAAGGCTTGTGACATTTTATAGGGATTTGTAGTGGCATTTTATCTCTCAAGGTTTTGATGGGTTGGTTTTGTAATGATGTGCAGTGCTCCTCCACCACCACTACAGGCAGGATCATTCTCACGGGGCGTTGTTACCATGCGATGTGATATATCTACCTGTAGCTCAGCCCACATACCTCTCCTAGTATCTGGCAGTGCGCAGACTTGCTTTGATGATCAGGTGATCATCTTTTAAACTTGTTATGTTTCGTTCCTTTTTCTAAATGTGGTTAATTGTTTTGGAGATATGTAGTAATCCAGCGGTTATTTATGTTCAGCAACTTGAAAATCATATAAAGAAGGAGGCCATTGAAAGAAGTCAGCTTGTGCAAGCAATACCATCTTCTGAAGAAATTAAACTACCTTCTTCGGATCCTAGAACATCTGTCTCAATCGCCTGTGGAGCAACAGTCTTTGAAGTTTGCTTGAAAGCTCCTTTGTGGGCCTTGCAGGTGCTTATTCATCAACTTTTTTTTCTGGCATTCGCTTTGCTCCCCCCCTCCCACCTTTTTTCCCCCTTGGATCATTAAGCTGTTGGCCTTGGTTAATTATCTTCTTCAAAGGCAATTGAAAAGGCTTTTTCAACAGTGTTCATGTGTTCTAATATCAAAAATCAAAGATTTATATTTTGGTTTGCATCTCTGTTCTTTGGATGTATCCGTAGGTGTTGAGGCAGCTGGCACCAGAGGCTTCTTATCGCAGTTTGGTTGCTCTTGGTATTGCAAGCATTCAAGGGTTGGCAGTTGCTTCCTTTGAAAGAGATGACGCTGAGCGTCTTCTGTTTTTCTGTAAAAGATTAGCGAGATATGAGCAACTACCCAACGGCGATGTTGCTGACCCACCCAGTTGGCTGAGACCACCTGCTCCTAGCAGAAAGAGTTCTGAAACAGGTCAAGGATCAAGCCCTTGCTCATATAGTAGAGTCCTGCCTAAAAATGAAGTTGCTGCAAGAACGGGTGACCAAGAGAATAATGAGGGTAGATTTTTAAATGGGGCTTGCAATCCCATAGGTCCCATGCGGAAGAAATTAAAAGTAGCTGCCATGAGGCCCATACCTCAAACCAATACCCGGAAAATGATACCCTTTACGGGATTAATACAAGCAGATGGTTATGATGCGGGGCAGGTTAAGCTTAGTTTGCCATCTGCTCCGCCTATCAAGCATAATGCGTTGTCATCAAATCCTGCATCTTACAGGAGATCATCAAACGCATTCCAGGCTAAACAGATCATATCATTAAATCCTATACCTCTGAAGAAACATGGTTGTGGTAGAGCTCCTATTCAGTCATGCTCTGAGGTAAGATCTTTGTATTAATGCTATTATGCACTTCAATTTTGATCCTTAACACATGTATAATAATTGTTGTACATAGTTGTAGTATGAAGTTTATGTTTAAGTGAGATCGTGAGACAACTATTCAAGTGTATTTATTCAAGGGTCTTTCTTTGCGGTTCTTTGTGTAGGATGACCGTCTTTAGTACTTCACAGTGGACTAAATTTATATATAGGCTAATTTACTCATTCCTTTTTCAGGATGATTTCCTGAAGGATGTGATGCAGTTTCTTATTCTTCGTGGGCACAATCGCCTAATCCCTCAAGGTGGGCTAACTGAGTTCCCTGATGCCATCCTCAATTCTAAGCGGCTTGATCTATACAACCTGTACAGAGAGGTATGTTTGGGTTTTCTTTGGTGCTATTATATTGTAATCAGAGTTTCAGGATGAAGCTAAGTTTTCTCCCTCATACCCCGCAGGTTGTTTCAAGAGGTGGCTTCCATGTTGGCAATGGCATTAACTGGAAAGGACAAGTTTTTTCAAAGATGCGGAATTACACGGCGACCAATAAAATGACTGTAAGCACTTCATTTTGCTTGCCTTGCCTATCCTTGCCTATGTCCTTCTAATCTGGACCCCTGGAGAACTATAGACATGGGACTCATGCATATAGTTTTATTAGCATTAGCAACATCCTGCTCCTCAAAGCATGCGATGGACCCCCTTCCCTTAGTACATAGTCGGGTGTTAAGTTTGATACAAATTTGTTTTGGTGTACTGTTCTCCTTCCGAGGCTCTTTCATGTGTTTATTCACTTGCTAGTTGCTCTTTCTCACCAATTCTAACTCCCAAGTATTACTCCCTCCATTTTCTCCATTCCTTTAAGTTTGCTCTTCAACTTAGTTTAGGTGGGAGGAGAGAGTGTCAATATTACCAGTTTACCACATCGGAGGAGATAAAACAGAAAAGTGGCCGATTTTGATTAAAGGTAGACTTTTACATCAGGAAAGCACACAAATAAGGATGCTCTCTAAAATTACCAATTTCTGTAATTACTCTCTAGGTCTCCACTCTCAACCCTCCTTGCATGCTATGTGGTTCTGTATGTTAAAGCATACCATATCAAGTTGTGAATTGCCATGGTGTATTACATTCAGATGTGTGATTACTGATTTCGTAGCGATAGTATTGCGTTTTACCAGTTTGGTGTCTCTGTAACAAAATTGTGTCGTGATCACTACACTGCTCAATCAAAATATCCTGGAGCACTTGGTTGGGTAAATCCTCATCCACATGTTTACAATAGTGAGTGTAGCCCCTTCCTCGTTCACTTGTTTACAATAGTCTCCATGAGTAAGATCCAACCCGATTCCCTTTACGCTTCCCCTCTCCATGGGTTTAAAGCTTCTTATGAGGGCTCCCTAGTCAAAGGGTAATGGATTAAAGTCCTAAGACAGACAGCTAATCTATTAGAGGTTCTACTGTAGACTTGGGGCTTTATCAATTGGTGATAACTCACAAGTAGCTTAAGCTAATTCTCCATGATGCTGATGGCCTCTGTTTGAAATATTAGCCTCTTTGATTGATGAGTCGAGTTTCCATGATAATAAAAGTGGTTTGGTAGAAGGTTCAGTAATTGGGCCAAATGCTCTCCACGAGGCATCCAAGCAAATTTTTTTTAACAAATAATCTAAAGTAAGAGATTACTCATTTCTTAGCACCTAGTGACTCCAAGCCAGAGGATTCAGTACATGGTTCAGAGGGGTCCTTGGATGAAGATTGGTGAAAATGAAACTATGGCTCAGTCTTGGTCCTGAAATTGAGGTGAATGTGGATTGTGCGACTCCCATGGGCTCCTTAACTTTGCAACATTTTCAGCCCCATCATGCTTTGCTATTCACCATCTGGTCTTGGCTTTGAATTTTTGTGCGAGCCATACAGTATTATTTTTTGGTACTGCCTGAGCTCTTTCTTGTTGGTGTTGTGTGCTCTCATGCTTTGATCTCATCCCTAGAGGAAGGCTGCTGGTATCTAGATGTAGCTCAAGCTCACACCTTTCTCCATCAAATGCCAAACCTCTTCTTACAGAGTGCATATTGTTTTGTTGTTATAGCCATGTGCTCTTTCCCTCAAGACTTTTACTTTATGTTTCTATCCTTGTTCTTCACTTCTCATTTTCTTGGACTTTGTTATTTTTCCATAAGTGGGCCAGTGGCAAATATATTCTATTGTACATATCTTGTACTAAAAGTCTTCTGTTGGTGCTTGGTAGACAAAATGGGTGGATATGTCGTACTCAGTTTACTGTACTGAATGAGGGATGTACCTTTTTTTTGTTGTTGTCGTACTTCATGTTTGTTTTGGCCCCTCTTGCTCTTGCTAGCGAGCAGTGAGTACTCAGCAAAGCTGATTCATGATTTTCAATAGCTGACGTGATAAACCAATGGGGAAGTTGATGGTTTGCTTTCAATTGTTGGCAGGGTGTTGGAAATACACTGAAACGACACTACGAAACCTACCTACTAGAATATGAATTAGCGCATGATGACGTAGATGGGGAGTGTTGCTTGCTGTGCCACAGGTTTGTGCATATTTTATTTATTTATTTACTTATTTTTTCTGAACTTTTTTTGGATAATGGCGTTGTTCGTGTCTGATTAGCTTGCTTATGCGTTCCTAACTTCTTACACATGGTTGCCATAATTTAACAGTAGCGCAGCTGGCGATTGGGTGAACTGTGGTATATGTGGAGAGTGGGCGCACTTTGGTTGCGACAGACGGCAAGGTCTTGGTGCCTTTAAGGTAAAGTGGGAATGGTTTAGGATATGGCTTTCTAGGTTTGTTTTTTAAAGACATGCGGCTCAAGGGTCATATCTTTTCACGCCATAATTCTGGTTATTGTTGGTTACAGGATTATGCAAAAACAGATGGTTTAGAGTACATATGCCCTCACTGCAGTGTGACGGCTTTCAGAAAAAAGGCGCATAAGCCATCTAATGGGTATTCAGACGGTCTAGCGTATTCAAGGGCAGTGTGATATACAATTTCTTTCCCCATTAATGACCTTTTCTTAATTACCTAGGGTTGGTATTTTTAGCTCCCCATGGTTGAGAAAAATCTCTGTATTGTTGCCGAGGAGTTATTGGCTTTTTGCTAACATCTCGAGGGAGAAATTATATACACAGAGAAGAGGTGGCAGCTGCTTATATACAAACTCACTTATTCACTTTCGAAAGGAACCATTGTGTGCTACCCGGAAACTGGTGAGCAAATGAAGAGGCATGAACACGAATACGAGACTTTTGAGATAATAGGTGGTTTCTTTTGGGAGACATTATCCCTTGTTAGGGGAAGGCCTTCCAATGCCGGCAGAGTACTTTACAGGTATAGCAAATGGATTCGAGTTAGTGTAAAATAATTAGCACATCACTTTGTATGTAGAACGTAATTGTAGCGTTATCATAGCCATGGTTGAGATTGCTGTCCTCTTCCTTAACAACAGTGTAAAGTTCCTTTGCTCTGATGTTTGCCAATTTTTGTCCCATTTCTAATGATTGTTCCTTTGTTCGCATTTTTTTTTTGACGTCTAAATTAAATTTGTTCGTACTTTTGATGTACCAAAGATGGGAAGAGTAACAGTAAGTTGCTTCAACTTGGGGAAGTATCGTCTGAGCCTTGAAGCACGTTCCCTGGTGTTAACGGGTGAATATAAACTAATCACCGTGACTGAGAAACCCATCATGAGTGGTTAGCAAAATCTGAGCTCCAACAACCCAATCCATCACCCCCACCATGCAAGCAACTAAGCAAACCACTGCCCCCTTTGCTGTGAGCATGGCACTCCGCCGCCTTTGTCGCCACTGCAGGCGCGGCCATGAAGCACCACCCGACATGGCCTTATCCTACACCACCCCTAACCTCCTCTTACTTCTTCGAAAGTGAGCCAGGAAAAGGTTTTTAGTTGAAATTAAAATGACACCATAGTTGATGATAAATTTAAAAGATATTAAATATAATATAATATTTCATGCAATGCACGGGTTTAAAACTAGTGTAGTTAATTATTCCATGCTGATAAAAATGCTAAGAGTGATGGACCATTATTCAAACTCTCAAAGCACTCATATCAATAATAGTAATCTATCTTTATTATTTAATTAATCATTTACTAGAATTTCATTTGTTTCCGCATATCTATCTATACTCCGTATTAATTTATAAATTATGATAAGTTTGAACTCTTACTTTAATTTCCTTGTACGAATATGACACTGAAAACTAAATAAAACCTAAGAAAAATACTGCAAAACCCCTCCTTAATTCTCTGATCATTTCCTCCGTCGAAAGACATCGCCAGTGCCCTACGTTTTGGGAGGTAATGGCGAAGAGGAAGAATGATGCATTAACGTCAACGAGAATTACTAGGAGTAAAACAAAAGAGGCTGAAATTATTGATAAAAATAGAGATTTATCAGACGCTCAAACTTTCGAGTGCTTCATTTGCATAGAGTTTAAGCCTATAGACGACATCTTTAACCCTACGGCTTGTTCCGACGTCTTTTGCAACGAATGCGTTATTTGTCACGTCGATTCTAAGGTCCGAGAAAATACGTCGGAAATTAAGTGTCCTGAACCTGATTGCAAGGAATTGATCCCTTTTGAGGGTTGTTTCGGAATTATCTCGAATCCAGTGTTGAATAGGTTAGTACAGTATTTTTTTTCCATTTTCATGTCGCATACGTGCATGCATTTTGTTATTATCGTCGACTTAAGTGGTGCGCGCATGCCATATTGTCATGTTAGATGTTATGTTACGAAAAAGCTTAGCTTATTGCATGCAAAATGTCCCAATAGTACTCTTTTTGTCTATGTCTAGCTTAGCTTGTTTAAATGTGTGAGGAATTCGATAGGTCTTTTAACATAGTCAGCAGGTTCCTTTCTTGATCTTTACTCCTATAAACCAATAGTCGTCAGAAAATGAATTATTTGTGATTTTTTTTTGGGTAAATTATTTACTATGATGTGTCTAAACGACTTTATACCTCCAGCATTGTCTAATTAACAATATGATATTGTTTCGTTATATAAAATGATTGTTCGTACTATAATTTGGGCAGGTGGGAGGAGATTATATCAAAATCTATGATATCATCAATAGTAAGCTTTTACTGCCCGTACAAGGATTGCTCGGCGGGGCTGTTGCAGGCGGAAGACGACGCCCGTGGCAAGTGGGGGAAACAAGCAAAGAAGGCAGAGTGTCCACATTGCAAGAGAAGCTTTTGTGCAGAATGTAAGGCTGTTGCATGGGATATACATAATGGGCTAACATGCGATCAATTCCAAAAAATATGGGACGATAAAAGTCAAAAGGAAGACATTGAGCTAAAAAAACTTGCCCAAATTAAACGTTGGGCAAGGTGCCCCAATTGTAAGTTCTATGTCGAGAGAACGTCCGGTTGTGATAGCATGGTTTGTAGGTACGTTTTGTACGGGTGTCGTTTTGCATATAATTAAGCTACAAAATTCCTAATCTCTCCGATTTATAGTGATTTTCCTGTTTTATTTTGTAGTTTTGAGGTGTTATATTGGGATCTATATTTAGACTAAATGAATCGTTTACTTGCTGCAAAAATTAGTAAATATTACATTCTTCTACCATCTCTACTTGATTTTAAAGCAAACGATCAGTTTTGTCTAAAACTAATCTCAAACATGACAACTCAACTCAAAAATGTAAAAAGAAACACGAAAATTCTTGAATCGGAGGGAGTATGTAGTACTTATATACTGAACAATGAAAATGCATAAAAGCTCTTAATATAATTACCATGTTATAAAGTTCATATAATGATGTAAATACAATGTTGTAGTAAATTTTAGGATAAATTTCTAACTCCTACCTTTTATATACCAAAACTTCCAAAATCCTACCTTATTTTTAAAAAGTTTTAAAATCCTACCTTATAAAACATTTTTTTTATCAAACTCCTACCAAAACTTCTACTCCGGCGAGTTTGACTCTATTTTCCGGCATTGACCTTCGACTTAACGCGATTTCTTTCGATTTTTTTCGTATTCATTACAATTTCTCCCTCCAATCTCACCTTCTCTCTCCTATTTTCCACATTATATCACCTTACACTGCAACATAGAAATAATAATTCAAGTGTGTGTTTTCATCATAGAAATAGCTGATTAAAATAAAACGATACATATAACTAGTTGTCTTATTCAAATCAAATCTAAAAGAATTATTGCAACATATTCGCACATCAATCACCTTCAAAATCCAAAAAAATTCGGGACTAATAAAACTAACTAAATTTCTTGATATTCCCATCTATCATCGTATATGATATACTAGTAGTTACGATCGATAAAGGGCAAAAAAAAAAAAAAAAAAAACTATATACTATGGCAAGGAATTTGAGAAGTTGTTAAAGAAACGTCACCTGCAAGTCATATGAAGGCAACCATCAGTCTTCTCAACATATAAGCTACAATGAGAGCACCTCCTCCATTTCTTATCCTTAGCAAGCCTCATCAACATTAAATCATCACTTCCTCTTTCATCCTCCGCCAACCTCTCGAACTCCTCGCACGTAAATCCTACGTGCCACTTTACGCGACAACGAGGGCAAAACAGCCTCCGGCAGCTAGGGCATTCCGATTGCCTCACTTCCTCCTCCCCATCATTCACCATCATAGCCGAACATTCGTTGTACGGACAGTAAAATTTATGACTTCCATGAATTAAAGCTTCACATAGTGCATTTTCCCACCTACCAAACACTTCCTTAGGTAAAATATTGATGCAATTTTCTGGCTCTATAGTTTGCTTACATTTTGGGTAAGGGCACTCAATTAGGGCAACATTTTCTTTGATTTTGGACGTAACGTATTTTGTAATGCAATCGGTGCAATATGCATGGTTACTGCATGTGGATAATCCAGGGAATATTCCAGGGCTTGTTTGGATTCCATGCAAATGCCACATGAAATCTGATTGCTTTGTGATGATTCACCCAGCTCTACCTTCTCTATTATTATTTTTGGAGATGTCGGGAAATTGATCGAATAGTTTTGTTCGGGAATATTGGTTGAAGGAAACAACGACGAGGACGAGAAGAGGGCTTCTTGCATACTTAACTCATGAGCGTATTTTTCATCTGAAATTGGGAGTGGTTCGTCGTTCAGCAACGCTATGAGGTAAGTTTCATCAACAAAATGATCAATATTTGTAGAAGACATTTTTGGACTAGAGAAATGACTTTAGTTTTGTGTGATCATCCTAAGATGGAGCACCATTTCATTTATATATGGTTAATTAAGAAATCCTAAGGTAAAGAATCCCAAGAGTTTCACAAAGAAGATATTTAGATTTTTCCACATTTAATATGATCTTCCCTTGATTATTGGAAATGGTCGTACTTCGAAATGGAAGTCTAATGTCTTCTTGGTTTTTTCGGTTCAACCTAAAAATAATCAAACGTATCTCTTATTGGGAATATGGAGTAATAACTCAAGTGACAAAGCTAGTTCTTCACCAAAAAATAAATAAAAATAAATATTAACACATACGCGGTCTTCTGATACGATTAAATTATCAACAAAAATCTATGTGATCAAATCAAACTGTTTTTTTTTTTTTTTGGTACAACGACGAAAATAAAAACACTAGCTACTATTACCTAATACATCCTCCATGGGAGGCAAAATAATAAAAAGAAGAAGTGCCAGTAATATCCGAGATGCCCACTTCAAAAATACTCCAGCCCATCAAAAGTCTTCAAAACGAGCTGAGAAAGAATCACTCTCGCTTCCCTCGCCATGTGGTACGCCACCTTGTTGTGCTTCCTGCTGACAGCCCCGACATGCGCATGGAGTTCCATCCCTAATTCTCTGCACTTCAAGTAAAAATTAGGCAGTCTATCCACGAGATTTTTGGAGTCTGTGATCCCATGAACTACCAACTCACAATCAAACTGTTATTTGGTTTCCAAGATCCCATGTATATCAGATCATCCAGTGATTAACTGCAAGTGGAATTGCTTCTAATCTATAATGTGCACCGAAAATTAGTTTAGTATCGGAGAAGGCTCCTAAATAGTTACTAGGTGTACTGTAGCCTACGAAGTTTGAACTAACTCGTCACAATTCTAGGTATGTAGGTTCATTCCTAATCACTAGGCTAACTTAATTCTCGTTACTTACATGTTACATTATTTTTGTCCTCGGGCAAGAGTAGGGTTAGGGTTAAGGCAATTGGCGATCATGTTTGATTATTTTCTGTACGGGCCTTAGACGCGGGTGCTTCACAGGCTCACAGCCCAACTTTTTACGGCTTTACTGTCAAGTTGAATTTAATTCGATTCTCCAATTATATTATCGAGGCGCATATTGCATGTTTACCTTTGTCTCCTCATCAACCTTCATACTCAATTAATTTACCCTAACCATGAAGAAGAGGAGAAAAACCAATTTTTTTTTTTTTTTGGAAATTAGGCGTTAATATAAAAGAAAGACCAAGATAACAAAGTTACAAATAAAAAAGAATAACCAGTTTATTACCTCCGGAAATATTTGAGCAAATATTCTCAAGGTTCCCGGTAAAAACACTAGTCCAATTAACCCTTGTTTGCAAATCATGGAACTATATTATATCCGATCAAAGTTTCGCGCGACACCATCTTCGAATCAACACCAACAACAACAGCAACAAATTCTTATTGACCCGTGAATTTCAGCTAAAACTTCGTCGTAGCGACACGTTAGACATCGTTGAGAAGCTTCACCCAACCAACAAATTCATCGACCCTAATAAATGTCCCATAATTGCTCACGTCGATGGCGTCCTACTCGTACATATTTGTTCGCCCCAAATTTACGAAGGTAATAATTTGATTTTGTTGTGGAACCCTACGATCCCGAAGATCGTAAGCGTCCCACCTTACCCTTCTTTGAAGAAAGGTAGGGATGTTAATTTTGCTTTCGGGTTTGATCGAATCGACAACACTTACAAAGTAGTGGCCCTCAATTTGGAGTACTTTCGCTCGAAAACGAAGGTTTACAATCTACGTACACGTACATGGGCATTGCCGAAGAATAAGAGATGCAAAATTATCCCAGTCTTGTACTTGAAGCGAACCCAAATGACCACAAATTTAAACGACGGGATTTTTTGGCTTGCGAGTGTTGCGCAAGAGAATGCTCGTTTCCGCCACACTCATCTTATTCGCTTTGATTTTTCAAGCGAGGCCTTCACTTGCAATCGATTGCCTGACATAGACGATTCGTCTTCAATCATTAGACAACAAAGGCGTACATCAATTTTATACTATTCACTCGCGCTTGTCGATTTATATCAATTCAACGACGTTGGCACAAAAAAAGTTTACCCGTCCAACACACAATTGCGTATATGTATATGGGTTATGAAGGGGGAAAAAATGGGTAAAAAGAAAAATTGTTGGACAAAGCTATATGACTTAAATCTTGGATACATAGGCAAATACATACGCAAATACTTACACTTGAAGAATAGTGGTGAGCTCTATCTCATCGAGGGCCTAGTCCAGGTTTATAGCAAGACCTCAGTACTCAATCTCAAGACTCAACAAGAGAAGACTCATCCCAATGGTTCGAATCGGGTCAGCCCACTTATATCGTTCATCGACACTTATGTAGAAAGCTTGGTGTTGCTCCGGGAATCCAACGGCAACAATCCACAAGTTACCGAGAAATTGCGATCAGTAATTCAAAGCCTGCCATTGGACTAGATTATTTGAGTCATTTACTAGATTATTACAAGTCTCGATAATTATAATCACTAGGGTTTTTGTTCATGATTATAGGGATTTTGATTAACTTTTTCCCCCTTGAATTATATCATAATGAGGATGATTTGGGTGTCATTTGTTTTTTTTTTTTTAAATTTATATAATTTCTTGTTGAATATATTTGGGGTGAGATCAAGTGTATTCGATTGTGTAGGTAGAGCGAGCTGATTAGCTAAGTTGAGTTCCTTATACATTGTTCCTGGTTATCAGACTCATAAATGAGATCGTTTCACGTTAGAATTCGTAACCTGTCACAGTGTCACTAAATTACCTTTTTTTTTTCTTTGAATTCTTGTCACTAAATTACTTTATTAGTTCTCAATCAATCTTCCAAACTTATATTCCTACTAAATTACTATCCCGAAATTTTTGGTGAATTCTTTCCTAAACAAAGAATGCTAGTAATATTAAACAAAGATAAACTGATAATTTTCATAAAATAAGTATAACAATATAAACATACAGTCCCTGCGTATGCAAACTAGTATTTCTACTAAATTACTATCCCGAATTTTTTGGTAATTGAGTATTTATACTGAGTCCCAAAGAAGGGTAGGGAAGGAAAAAAGAGCAGGGGTTTTATTTTACTAATAAAGTCATACTCCCGTGTCCTTTCATGAAGAGACGTAGTAAAACGAAGCAATTGCAAGCAGCAAAGGAGCTAGATGTTATTATTCCGGCTGAAATCGAAGCTCAACAAAAGCACGACGATGATGATTGTAGAAGACTGAAGAAACAGAAGCAAGAAATAAAGCCAGGCAGAAAGAAGAAGAAGAAGAAGAAGAGTAAGAGACAACGTGATCATGTTGTCGAAGACGAAGAACAAGAAAGAAACAAGGCGGAAATTATCGATGAATGGAACGAAGGGAGTACTAATATTATTAGTAGCGAAACCAAGAATTCGAAGAAGGGGTCGAATCATAAAAAGCATAAGAAGAAACGAGTAAAAGTAGACGAGGGTGAATCATCGACAGTTTTCTGTCCAATTTGCTACGAAAAGAAGACCCGAGACGAAATTTTCGAGGTCGAAGGATGTAATCACATGTTTTGCAAGGAATGCGTTACGAATTACGTAAGAGTTAAGATACTAGAGAATCATGTCATGGTCAAGTGCCCTGATGAAGATTGTGAATTTGGATTTATTGGACCCCAAAATTGTAAGGACATAGTACTCGAAGAAGTAATCGAGAGGTGGGAAAGAGTCTTATGCGAGTCGGTCTTCCATACTTCTCAGAAATAATATTACTGTCCATTTAAGGATTGCTCTAGTTGCTAATTGTCGTAATGTTCTTACTTTAGCTCTTCTCTGCTTGCAGATGATCTTTACGCATCTAGTATTTGCAATGTCAATTAGCGTGAATAGAATTGAGAAATAATAGTTTCCTATAAATTATATTTTGACTCCAAAAACTTTCTCGTTTAGTAATATGTTTTGATCGTGTATTATCATCACTAAAAATCAATAATAATTTACAAGAAATTGGCGGGGAGCCGAAATATGATCTGAGCCCCCACACCCAGCCCTTTGCTATGGAAAAATCAATCCTAGTAAATATATGATCTGCAGCCTTCTATGCGCACCGATATCTTGCGTCCTGGAGAACTGCTGGATCCGCTTAAGCAGAACAACAACAGATGTCTTGATGAGACATTTTCATTGCGTACCGTGTAAATGACCTCCGTCGCTAATGGGTGCTAGTATTGCATTAAAAGTGTATAGCCCTTGAAGTATCTTTATTGGTGAGTGATCAACTTGAGTCTCAAATACAAATTATTTTTAAAAATGTGTAGTCTTGAGTTTGAAGACTCATCTTGAGACATTACACTTCATTCGTAAGACTTAGGATGCGTCTCTATAATAATATTCAAACAATATTAAATCATTCTAAAAGTTATTTTTGGCAAAAATAGGGTCTCATTGGCAATGAGACGGTCTCTAAAAACAGAGACCGTCTCTAAAGATGAAACCCTTCAAATTGCTCTCCATTAGGAAAAAATCTTCTCTCTCCTCTTTGAGACCCGTTCTGAGACCCCCAATAATGGAGATGGTCTTAAAACCTAGAATTTCAGTGATTGTTTCGAGGCCGGAACGAGCTCTGATTGCAGCGAAATTTGGGGAGGATGCTAGTGTATATGGGAGCTTCAATCCTGCCAATTTTGGAGGCATTTCAGCCTAGCTAAGTGGTATTTTCGTTCTAGTATTCTTTGGTGTATTTGGGAGTTTTTTCTCACTAATTAGTGAAGTAGTGTGTGGTTGGTTGTGCCAAATTTGTACCTTGAGATTGTGGTTGCCCCTGGGTGAGCCTAGGGATCAGATTTTGTTGTTGTATTCCATTGGTTATTGATGAATTAGTGGAAATGCTTGGTACCGGCTTTACGGTACTTGTGGTTTTCTCCCGCACTGGGTTTCTATGTATATCTTGTGTCTCACTTGATTATCGTTGTTGTATGTGTGGGGGGACTGTTTTGCTTCACCTATGTTATGGTATATTGTTGATTGGTTCATGTTCATTGGTTGGTAGTATTGATTGTCCATCTAGCAACACGAAAGGTGTAGTTGAGTTTTTTGTTGCTTCCGCTAGTAATTGTGCTCATTTTCCCAACGCTCACGACTAGTACTTTGAACCACAATAATAGGTCGTACAATAATTCCTCATCAACTCGATCAGTCGATCAGTATAACCGATAATGCAAAATTAGACGAACTATAATGACTGTATGATCGAGCACAGCTAGTATAGCACTTGATGCATACAAATAAAGGAGGAATTTGAGCCTACGAAAATTGTTGGATTAACCACGTCATTTACATCCCATATATAGTATATCTCCATTTGATTTTTCTCTACATTTACCTCAAACAATATACCTCCATCGACTTACTTGTTTTTAAACAGGTATATGAGCTTCCACATTCACAAAGCTAAGCCGGATTCAGGGAGGAGAATTGAGGATTTGATATTGGACGATGTATGCTCGCTAATTGAACAATTTGATTATTTCTTTTATGCTCTCATGTAAAACGAACGTAATGGAAATACAGTAGCTCATTACTTTGCCAGGATGGCTGGCCCGGAACACACAGAACTTGTCCTTGTAAACAACTGAATTCATGCCAAGGGGTTCGTATCCTGACCGCTCTTAATAAGAATGAATGAGTTGGCGCGTTATTTGCTTTCAAAAAAAAGAAAACTACATACATGGTAACTGAGTATGAAACTTTATTATTCTTACCCAATTACTCCATATAGAAAACTTTCTATTCTTATTCCATGGTAAAATTTAAATGTTAGTATATGTCTAGAATTAGTCAAAGTCCAAAATTTTGTAGGACAAAAAGCACGGATTTTGTTGTAACTCTTTATTTTGTTGTCTTGTTGGTCTGTATTAAATTCACATTATTTTTTTAATTTATTTCTATTTATTGCCGCCAAATTTCCAAAAAAAAAAAAATAGCACGGATTTACCTAAAATCATACTTCTAATTGTACATGTGTTTCACTTCCTAATATTTTTTTATTTCTTATTTTTGTTTTTGTTTTGGCAACTGGACAATTATAAATATTACATATACACTGTCTAAGCGCCATAATTTTGACATTCGCATGCGTAACGATGAAGAAACCTAGTAGATCGAAGCACTTGCAAGCACTAGAGGAACTAGAAGTTAATATTCTACCCGAAATCCAAGCTCGAAAGCATGACGAAGATGATGATAGAAGGATGAAGAAGAAGAAGGAAGATGAAGTCAAATCAGACAAAAAGGAGAACAAGAGAAAGAGAAAAAGTGATGCTTTAGAACATGAAAAACAGAAGACTACTATTCTACGTTCACAAGAAAGCAAATCGATTGTCGATGATTGGAACGGAGAGAGTAATAATAATACTACACGAAAAAGCCGAACTAAGGACAAGGCGAAAGTCAAGGATAATACGGAGAAGGAAGGAAATACAAAAAGGACAAGAAAAAGAGAAAACATGATGTTGTTGTTGAAGAGGAGGGAGAACAAGAAGAAAACGATTGGGAAATCGTCGATGAATGGAACGAAGGGAGTACTAATATTATTAGTAGCGTAACCAAGGTAAAAGTAAAGAATTCGAAGAAGGGGTCGAAACATAAAAAGCATAAGAAGAAACAAGTAGAAGTAGACAAGAATATATCATCGACAGTTTTCTGTCCAATTTGCTATGAAGATATGACCCGAGACGAAATTTTCGAGGTCGAAGGATGTAATCACGTGTTTTGCAAGGAATGCATTACGCGTTACGTAAGAGTTAAGATACTAGAGATCAATGATGTCACGGTCAAGTGCCCTGATGAAGATTGTACATTTGGGATTGAACCCCAAAATTGCAAGGACATAGTACTCGAAGAAATAATCGAGAGGTGGGAAAGAGTATTATGTGAGTCGGCCATCAAGACCTCTCAGAAATATTACTGTCCATTTAAGGATTGCTCGGCGTTGTTGGTAAACGACGCCGAGCACGACGAAGAAATAACGGCGAGTGAGTGTCCGTTTTGTCATAGGTGGTTTTGTGCGCGATGTAGGGTGCCGTGGCATGGGAGTTTAACGTGCGAGGCGTATCGGTATTTAGTACAGAAAAATAAGACTGGTGAAGATATTATGTTTTTTGAGCTTTCTAAGGCTCAAAAGTGGTGCAGATGCAGGAGTTGTGGATTTTTTTTTTTTTGGAAATTCGGCGTCAATAGATAGAAATAAAGGATAATGTAAAGTTAATAGGAGTTGTGGATTTATTGTGACCAAATCAAGAGGTTGCAGGATGATGAAGTGGAGGTACACTACTTTTTCTTTTTCACCCCTTGCTATTGATCGTCGTAGTACTTATTATTGTTAAGAAAATACTATATGTATATATGTATACAAGTAGTGAAAAACTGTCTATGCCTAATTTGTAGTAAAAATGATTAAATGTGCAGTAAATTTTAGTGTATAATTTGGCAAATAATGGATTATAAGGAAATACAGACAATTAAGGGTCCTTGATTTTGGACTTAAATCCATTCAAATTTCTTTCTATGGGTAGATACGTAACAATGTTGATTTAACTAACAATGTCATAACTTTATTGCAAACTAGATTGCGTGTCCATCCCGCGCTCGGGCTATCTACTCATGTTGTTATATATGTTTCATAAAAATGTAGGTTTCTTTATATTATAATATTATTTGAAGCGATGTTTTGCATTATTTTTTTCTTTCAACTTTGGTCACCCGTCATATTATATTACTATTTATTTCTACTAATTCATCGTAATTTTATTTACTTTCTACTTGTATGTCACCCGTTGTATTATTCCATATCTCGTAACCCGTTATACTATTGCATTTTTATTCCAGTATTACGTCACCCATTATACTATTTCATTTTTTTTTCAGTATCTCATCACCCTTTATATACCTACTATATTGTTTATATACGTTTCATAATAAATGTAGGTTTATTTTTATTATAATATTATTTGAAACGATGCTTTACATTATTTTTTTTCTTTCAACTTTGGTCACCCGTCATATTATATTATTACTTATTTTTACTAACTCATTGTAATTTTATTTCTTTTCTACTTGTACATCACCCGTTATATTATTATTACATTCATTCCATATCCCGTAACCAGGTATAATATTTCATTTTCATTCCACTATCATGTTACGAGTTGTGCTATTTCATTTTTTTTTTCTCACTATCCTATCACCCTTTATATCACATAATATTTCAATTTATTACCATAAATTAACTAACTTATCATTACCATAAATTATCATGTTTTCTATATATTAGTTGATAACTACCATATTATTTAATAATTCACATAGAATTTCCATATCCTAATATTTTAATATTTTTTATATCTTCTCATCCAATAGAATTGTGTCAAGTGTCCATCAATGAAGGGTTGTACTCGGCTTTTATAATATATATTATATTAGATACGTTAAATTTACTACACAACCATATTTTTACTGCATGATCTTTAATTTACTACACTTGATTATGGTTTAGACAATTTTGATATTGTCTACATATATACTCTTAGGATCATCGTTGCATTATATATTGTTGGTTAGTGTATGGATGTATCATTATATCCACTATATATGGAGCCTCCAATGGGGTGATGGTCCATTAGAGTTGTTTTTTGCTAGAGTTTGTTAAACTAGTAATAAAATACAATAAAGAGGATTTTAGAATGCACAAAAAGAATGAAAATAATTAATTTTTATCTTATTAAGTAAACTCTATCGTGCATAGTTTATTTTCAACGAGAAAGTCTTAATGTATATCCATATACATTTTTAAATGTATATCCCTAATTTTTTATTCACATGCCCCACCATATTTCAATTCTCTCTCCTCAATCTCACCACATAAAAATACAAAACATACCCTTAATACCCCCGTATATTTTTAGTAATGTATATCACATATACAAATAGCCTTACTCATTTTCAACTCTAGTGGGTAGAAATACGCTTTGATGATATAACTATTGCCGATTAATTAGGTTATTATGCACTTTCACCTGATTAATTAGGTTATTCTAATTCGTCAACATGGAACTATTTGGCAGTATCTTACCATTATGTAGTACCCATCAAGAATTAAAAACTTGCTCGTACCAGTTGAGAGTTCAAGTTTAACTATTGATTCACCAATTATAGGACTCATATACCAGTATGTGCCAATAACAAAGGGGACTCATACAACAATTATTGATACTTTGTTTTTCTTTGGACTTCTTTGTATTCGTGTAAACGTTATTATTTTATTCATCCGTCGAATTTATCAAAAAAAAAAAACTAAGGGAATATTCATGTCAGCTTAAAGAAGGATTAGGGTAGTTTATTATGGAGCAAGGCTAAATGTATATGACATATACACTTGTAAATGTATATGGGGGATAAGATGGTATTTTCATCACTTTTAATGACTCACATACCTCATTCTTACTCTCAAATGCACACTCACGGATAACAGATTACTACTCAAGAATTAACATATCAACTCATACCCAAATATGTCAATTCAGAATACATCAAAATAAAACCACTCACAAATATTAATGTCAACTCAAAACATAAAATGTCAATTCGAAATTTGCACAGAAAAAGATGATTGGTGGCTCATAGATAGCATATTACTACTCATGAATTAATATGTCAATTCATACATAAATATGTAATTGAGATTACATATTTACATAAAAACAAATTAAAATTACTCACAAATGAGAATGTCAACTCAAAATTTGAGAATATTAACTCAAAATATGGAATACCAACTCAAAATATGGAATACCAACTCAAAATATGGCCAGAAAAAGGAAATTACTAGGGTTGAGGAGAGAGAAATGTTTAGATATATATTTTGTAATGTATATCCATTTACATTAATCCTTTCTCTTTATTATGTCCAATAAGTTAGCTAATGCTCTTTGTCTTTCGGGTGTGGTCGCCAATTTTGCTATAAATGTGGAAGGAAGTGGCGCGGCTACGATCACCAATGTACGCGAACAGCGGCGGAGAAACTACATCGGGCACGAACTTAATTAGCTCCTTTAGCATATTATTATTTTGAGCGTTTATTCGTATTTGAAATGTTGATTAGCGTGATCGGAATTGAGAAATAGTTTCCCTATTAATGATTTTAATTCCAAAATTTACCTCGTTAAGTAATTCTACAGTGGATTTAGTACTTTGTTAATCGTTCTAATTTTATCAGATGTTTTGATGAGACATTTGTCGTTAAATGACCTCCGTCGTTAATGCTTGCTAGTATTGCGTTAAAACATACAGTAATTTGTAAGGGTATACCTCATGACGACCACTCGTATGCTGAACAACAATAATAGGTCGTACAATAATTAGCAAAGACAATGCTAGAGATCTACAGTATAAACCCCCAAAAGTGTCTACAATCAGCAATAATTTTATTACACTATCAAAATTTTACTACTCGCACAATTAATTTTACTACCTGAATTTTTCATTACAATTAATTTTACTACTCCGATCTAAATTTACTACTACGAACTCAATTTTACATTATACACAAACCGATTGTGTCTACACTGTAGACCTCTAGCAATTCCCAATTAGCAACCCGATTAGAATTACTGATGCAATTAGTTCGATGAGTACAGTACTTGAGCGTAGCTAGATAATTGTTCGATAATTAACCACGTCTTTTATTCCCTTATTATATCTCCATTTGATTTTTCTCAACATTCACCTCAAACAATATACCTCCATCGACTTAGTTGTTTTTTACTTTGTACATATGAACTTCAATTCACTTTCACCTAGCTATGATTAAACGTTTTTTCTTCTGGCAATGATCCTAATTAATTAAAAGTAAACATGGTAGTTGAGTATGGACTTTTCTATTCTAACTCAATTACTCCATGTATAGAAAACTTCCAATTCTTATTCCATGGTAAAACTTTAAACATTACTATATATATATGTCTAGAGTCCAAAATTTTGTAGGATTTACCTAAAATCATACTTCTAATTGCATTGTGTTTCACTTCCTAATCTTTTTCTTATTTCTTATTTTTGTTTTGTTTTGGCAACTCGACGATTAGAGATATTATACTCTGTCGAATCAACGCCATAAGTTTTATATTCGCATGCGTAACAATGAAGAAACCTAGTAAATCGAAGCACTTGCAAGCTCAAAAGCATGACGAAGACGATGATAGAAGAATGAAGATGAAGGAGAAGGGAGGTGAAGTCAAATCAGAAAAAAAGAACAAGAGAAAGGGAAAAAGTGATGCTATCCTTGATGCAGAAGAGCATGAAGGAAGGAAGACTACTAATACTATTATTAGTGGCCAGAAAAAGGTCAAACGTGACAATAAAAAGGACAAGAAAAAGAGAAAACGTGATGCCGTTGTTGAGGAGGGAGACCAAGAAGAATACGATAGAGAAATTATTATCGATGATGAAAAGAACGGAGAGAGTACTAATAATATTAGTAGCGAATCAAAGGTCAAAGTCAAGAAATCGGAGAAGGGATCAAAGCGTAAGAAGCATAAGAAAAAACACGTAGATGTAGAGGAAGGTCAATCATCGACGGTTTTATGTCCCATGTGCTACGAAAAAAAGGCAAGGGGCGAAATTTTCGAGGTCGAAGGATGCAATCACATGCTTTGCAAGGAATGTGTTACGAATTACGTACGAGTCAAGATACAAGAGAACGTAGTCACGGCCAAGTGCCCTAATGAAGATTACGAATTTAGGATTGAACCCCAAAATTGTAAGGACATAGTACCCGACCAAGTAATTGAGAGGTGGGAAACAGTCCTTTGCGAGTCGGCCATTACGGCCTCTCAGAAGTATTACTGTCCGTATAAGGAGTGCTCGGCTTTGTTGTTAAACGAAACCGAGCACGAAGAAATAATTACGGCGAGTGAGTGTCCGTTTTGTCATAGGCTGTTTTGTGCGCAGTGTAAGGTGCCGTGGCATGGGGATTTGACGTGTGAGGCGTATCAAAGACGTTTGGGAGAGGATGATAATAGTCCTGAAGATGTCATGTTATTTGAACTTGCTAAGGCTCAAAATTGGCGTAGATGCAAGACTTGTGGTTTTATGGTGGACAGAATAGAAGGTTGCGAGGAGATGAAGTGCAGGTAATTAATTGAGATTAATCACTTGTGATCTTTTCTTGTTTTTCTTTACGTTTGTTGAAACTTCAATTTGTTTCAAATTTCTCCAAATTAAAAGGGTTAATTTGTTGGGCGTGTGATTGAAGTGCAATATAATTAATCGGTGTGATCTTAAGCTCGATGTTATGTTGTTAATGCTCCTAGTGATCTTGCTTTCAGGTGTGGTCACGTATTTTGCTATCAATGTGGAGGGAGATGGCGTTACGGCCACATATGTCGTAACAATCGAACATCCAACGACGAAAAACTACGTCGCACACTTGGAATGAGAAGGCGCTTACCACAAACACAACACGTCGAACAAGAAGCTTCAACCGTACACCAACACATTGGGCATGCACAGACCTCATACCAACACATTGGGATGCTAATTGTGTAGACGCTTCACCGGGATACAAACCTGTTTTAATTTCCATTCGACGCCCAGGACGCCTAAGAAAATCGACGACAGTCACACCACAAACACAACACGTCGAACAAGAAGCTTCAACCGTACACCAACAGATAGGGCATTCACAGACGTCATACCAACCCATTGGGCATGCGAGGCGAGACGCTCCACCGGGACAAAATATGGGTCTAATTGGCACTCGACGCACAGGACGCTTAAGAAATAGCAACCCTGCAATGCCGCAGAATTAGAATGCCGTAATGGCTACATTTCAGAGGTCGTTACTCCTTATTGTTTTTGGCTATTTGTACCTTTTTTCATTCTTTACCATTTTACTTCCGTGATCATTTAGCTGAACCGAAATCATTTTGGAACAGAAGTCATAGTTTTCTTAAGGGCATTAGCAATGGAAGAACTTAAACTGTAGTTCTTCCCGATCCATGTCATATTTTACAAAGCCCAATAATTTAGAACTAGAGCCTGCAATGGACGAACTTATTCTTAAGAGTGCAAAAAAGAGAATGGTTTAATGTATATCCATATACATTTCTAAATGTATATTCCTAATTTTTTATCCACATGCCCCATCATATTCCAATTCTCTCTCCTCAATCTCACCACATAAAAATATTAAACATACCCTTACTACCCCCATATATGTTTAGTAATGTGTATCACATATACAAATAGACTTACTCTCCAGAAAAACCCACGTGTACCAGCACAGAAGTTTGGCCCACTTCATCAATGTGCAAAGGTTCAGCGGTGCAATTCACGCCTTTACCTTTTGTTAGCAGTGTATGACACGCGAGTTGTTTTTGTCCTCTTGCTTGTTGACGCTATAATTAAGAAACAACACGAACTGAGTTCTTAAAAACGAACCCAGTTCGTTCGTGATGCAGTCAACAATGGACGAACGCAGTTTTTAGCAGTTCTTATTTGACAAACTCGAGATAAGAACAATCATTGCACTTGCTCTAAGAACCTAAGTTATAATTTCTCAGTTGTATTAACCTTATTAGCTAGCTTGAGCTACCGCCGGTACTTCTCTTGTCGAGCCATTTGTTTGGTCAATCACTATAAGATGTTCACAACTAATTAAATTATGCACTTACATTCATCAATAATAGGAGTGAAAAAATATTTTAAAAAAACTTTTGAGCGTGGAATGTTTACCTTCATTATTCACTCACTCATGTTGAAATGTTGTATGATGTAAGTAAGCTATTTTAAGCGGAATCTTATACAAAGATGTAAGTATGATGTTCTTACATTTAGAGGAAAAAAGATCTTTGTCCTTAATATTGAGTGTCCCCGATCTATTGTGGAATGCATGGTCATAATAATGAGCATGATTCAAAGCATATTATGATTATTGTTTTATGGGGTCTATTTGTGTCGTACCAAACATTCAATTTCATGGCCTACCAATATATTTTGTAATTAGAGTTCTACCATATTTACCATTATTAATTTACAACTCACGTCCCCTCAAGTAAAAAATGTAATGTGGTCAAAAGTAAAAGTTATTCCATGCTTTACCTTTAGGATGATCAAATTGGAACAATGCAATTGATTAGAGTAGGTCAAGTGAATTGGTACAGTAATGCTTTTGAAAAGGGTAGGTCAATCCACACTCCCTTTGAATTTGAATTTTTATCACATTGAATAAATTAAACTTAGTAAGCAAAAGAAATGATTTGCATAAGTTCAATTACAATTGAAATCTTAGATAACTCTAACGAGGTACACTTTCACCAAAGCTATATATAATTGGAGGGTGGGATTACCACCATATTATAAGATAAGATATTAAGATGTGGTGGGTTGTTTGAAAAAACAAATGATTGCCACGCTTATTAGAATTAGTTAAGCTTTTTGGTTTTGTTTTATTTTTATGCATGCTATGCGAAATGCTCATGTATTTGCAAGTATTACAAATTGAGTAAGTATGGAAATTGTAACGATCTAGATAGCCCCCGTTTTCAAGGTAGATAACGAGTCTAAATATACTGTAATGATAACTCAACGATGATAAAATCGACCAGAAATTCTAAAATTTGAAACTGCGACTAAAAGTTTACGGGCACTAATGCCACCAATGAATCTGACACTAGGAAAAACTTTCTTATAGTAACTGATACGACTCACATCTTGCAAATTAAAGGGCCGTTACATATTATTCATATGAATGAAATTTGCATGTACTCCATAAGTTTTGCGCAAACTTGTGTAAGAATTGTATGATCCCAAAGATACCAGATAAATACTGTATCTGTATGTATGACCTGCACTAGATATCCCCACGTGAGACATAGCAACACAAAGCATTCATCAGTCACGTGTGCTGTCCTCTGTCCAGGAGTTGGTACATTGTTTTGCGTGCTGCTTTATTTGGCAAAACCTAACATTTACTCGTATCTTTTATTTACTTTTTACTACGGACCGTAATTAGCGTGGTAAGTGTTTGTCGATTGTTATTCAAGTGACACGAGTGACATCTGGAGTTCACTAATCTACCATGCATAAATCACCATAAATTTGTTTGCGCAATTCACTCGAAAGTCATATCTACTTTTAAAGTTTAATCGGATTTGGTTTCATGTTTAGAGTTTCGCCTCCCTATTTATATTTGTTAATTGACGTCTAATTAGAGTAACAGAAATTCACATCCAACGTTGATAATTAAAACGGAAAATAGTACCCCTGTACTTGGGGGGTTTGCACACGATACCCATGTACTTCAACTTAGTGACATATTACCCCCATACTTTTGAAAAATGCACACCATACCCTTTTTTGCCTCTTTCCTCATAACATCATTAGGGAATCTTTTTAGTGCTTTATTTAAGCAACTATTCTACATCATTAACATACTAACTACACATTAAACATTAACTTATCCCTTTTAATACACATTTGTAAATTAGTACGTGGTGGTGGTGGGCAAGGGGAAGGGGAACGGGGAGAGGAGAGAGAAAAATGAAGGGGTGGGCCGTGGGGCTTAATTTTTTTAATTATTATCATCATTTTATTTTACATTATTTGGTAATTAACTTAAGTTAATTCTAGTCATGTCAACATTATTAAGCATAAACTAACGGGATCAGAGCTAAAAAAAAGGGGATACTGTGCAGTTTCTAAAAGTATGGGGGTATCTTGTGCACTAAGTTGAAGTACAGGGGTATCGTGTGCAAACCCCCAAAGCACAGGGGTACCGCGTGCATTTTCCGTAATTAAAAACAAAGGAGAGAGTTTCAAACTATGCTTACAAGTCAAAAGAACAATTTAGAGTAACTTATCCAAGATTGCAATATTAGTGTGGAAGATACTACCGATGAAAAACATTATCGCTCTCCATTTACAATGACAAGAGTTTTGTAAGATAGGAAGTTGACCTTACACCGAAAACAACTATCTAGAGGTTTTAAATTTATCTACGTAGAATAACTTAGATGGACACACATTACAAATACACTTCAATGTAGTAATTGAACGTGAGACTCTTACCATTTGCAGTTTTGCTGTGATTTCACAAGATTATTCTCACAAAAACATAGTCCAATAATTCTCACGGGTTTACTTTAATTTGTTCCAAAAATAAAAAATCGAACACAATTTTATAATACTACACCGAATAGTTTTCTTTTGTGTCATATGAGCACAATTATTTAGTGGAGATCAGATGAATAGTTAAGTGACCTACAAAATTTGCAAAAAGGAAATGAAAAAGGTGACAGACACATACATCGGCCAAAGTCGATGAAAAATAATAGTAGCAACTAGCAAGTTGCTGTAGTGACATTGTAGAAACGTGATAGACAAGCAGACAGAGACAAAATCGTCCATATTCAAGCATATTCAAAAAGAGAAGCTCTTAAAATCATTGTTTTAATCAATCGACAGAACATAGGAACAAGAAACACCAAATTTCAACATAACACTACACTCAATTTTATGATTACTTCCTCATAATGTCGTCCTATTTTATTCAAATTACCATTCTCTTGAACATATTGTAATCAGTATTTAACATTATTGCCACATCCAAAAACATTTTCATTTGTCTTACAGCAATATCTCATCTTCTAATGCCGCAAAACCATATGCACTCCACTTAGAATCGCGATCATCAACTAATCAGAGTCACCGGAGTTTAACTACTTAAACTAGACTCGAGTAACACGTTACATATGTACTTTACAGTCTAAACAACTTTTGCGTTACCAACTATAATAAATAACGAAGTCGATATCTTCCGATGACTTCCTATCATCATTTAAAATCATTGTGAATAGACTAATTTCTCCTGTGGGTCTTGATGTCCTGCCCAATACTCTCACTTACTCAGTCAGTCACTCTCCCCCACTCGTACTCACTGTGACAGTGTCACCCTTCACTTCACAGTTCACGCACAAATCCACCCCACTGCCTTCATTTCTTCTGTACTACACTGTAGAGTGTAGCAGAAGACTCCCGCATTATAAACTCTACCAAAACCACCACTCACTTCTGACTTCTTTATGCTCACATTTCACCAAAAATGTTGCCCATCACCTCAAAACCTCTATTATTCAGCTTCTTCATCACGCTCCATCTATTCCTCTTAAACCCCATCACTTCCTTCCCAACCTCATCTAAACTCGAACACAGAACCTTCATCGTCCGTGTAAACCACCGCGCAAAACCCTCTGTTTTCCCAACTCACCATCACTGGTACCAATCCTCCCTCAACTCCCTCTCCACCTCCACCTCCTCGTTAACGCCGCCGCATAAACAGCTCCTTCACATTTACGACACCGTCTTCCACGGCTTCTCCGCCCACTTAACCAACTCCGAAGCTAACCAACTCCTCAAACAACCCCACATTCTCGCACTCATCCAAGAGCAAGTCCGTATCCTCCACACCACCCGCTCCCCTCGCTTCCTCGGGCTCCGAACCACACCCGACAGCGCCGGGTCCCTTCTCAAAGACTCCGACTTCGGGTCGGACCTTGTGATTGCGGTGTTGGATACGGGTATATGGCCGGAACGAGAGAGTTTCAACGACCACGGCCTGGGCCCCGTCCCAAATAAATGGAAGGGTCATTGTGCTAAGGGGTTCCCTTGTAATCGGAAGCTTATCGGAGCCAGGTACTTCATTGAAGGGTATGAGGCCACCAGTGGGAAAATGAACGAAACCTCGGAATTTCGTTCTCCTCGAGATTCCGACGGCCATGGTACTCATACCGCTTCCATTGCCGCCGGAAGGTAAAGAATCAAAAGAAATGAAGCCAGTATTTGAATTTTAATTTCGAATCAGAATTAAATTAATTTAAATTAAATTAAACGAGGGTAATTAAGTAAATTTATGTGTGTATTGGTGATAGGTATGTTTTTCCGGCGTCAACGTTGGGATACGCAAAAGGGATGGCGGCGGGGATGGCGCCAAAGGCGAGGCTTGCGGTGTACAAGGTATGTTGGAACACAGGCTGTTACGATTCCGACATACTCAAGGCGTTTGACGCGGCGGTTTCCGACGGTGTTGACGTCATATCATTGTCGGTAGGTGGGGCGGTGGTGCCGTACTATCTCGATCCAATTGCACTCGCCGCGTTCGGAGCAACTGAGAATGGTGTTTTTGTGTCGGCCTCTGCCGGGAACGGTGGGCCAGGGGGGTTGTCGGTGACGAATATTGCGCCGTGGATGACGACGGTGGGGGCGGGGTCGATTGATAGGGATTTTCCGGCGGATGTGTTGCTTGGAAATGGGAGGAAGATTGGTGGGGTAAGTGTGTATAAAGGGCCGGAACTTGAACCCGGGAAGTATTACCCGGTAGTGTATGCGGGAAGTAACCAGGATGGGGGTGGTGGTGGGTACTCCGCTTCGCTTTGTTTGGACGGGTCATTGGATCCGAATTTGGTGAGAGGGAAGATTGTTTTGTGTGATAGAGGGATTAATTCGAGAGTTGCTAAAGGTGAGGTGGTTAAAGAGGCTGGTGGGGTCGGGATGATTATTGCTAATGGTGTTTTTGATGGGGAGGGATTAGTGGCTGATTGCCACGTGTTGCCCGCTACCGCCGTCGGATCCGCCAATGGGGATATTATCCGAAAGTATATCTCGGATTCCAAGAGATCCACACCGATTGCGACAATTGTATTCCACGGGACACGGGTTGGTGTCCGTGCTCCCGTGGTGGCTGCATTTTCGGCTCGTGGTCCGAACCCGCAGTCACCCGAGATACTCAAGCCGGATGTAATTGCACCCGGCTTGAATATTTTGGCTTCGTGGCCTGATCGGGTTGGGCCGTCTGGGTTGGGGATGGATAAGAGGGAGGCTGAGTTTAACATTTTGTCGGGCACGTCTATGGCGTGCCCGCATGTGTCGGGCCTTGCGGCCCTATTAAAAGCGGCTCATCCGGATTGGAGCCCTGCTGCAATCCGGTCTGCCTTGATGACCACTGCGTATACAGTGGATAACCAGGGTGGGACCATGATGGATGAGTCGAGTGGGAGTGAGGCGACGGTGATGGATTTCGGGGCGGGTCATGTGCACCCGCAAAAGGCCATGGAACCCGGATTGGTATATGACATTTCTACATATGACTACATAGATTTCCTATGCAATTCTAATTATAGTGTCGGTAACATTGAGATTATAACCCGGAGAAATGCTGATTGCCGGGGAGCTAAACGGGCGGGTCATGTGGGTAACTTGAACTACCCTTCCATATCAATGATTTTCCAACAGTATGGTGAGCACAAAATGTCTAGTCATTCTATCAGAATAGCCACAAATGTGGGGGTTCCGAATTCTGTGTATACGGTATCAATCCACCCGCCTACAGGCACGCTTGTAACAGTGGAGCCGAAACAGCTCGCCTTTAGGCGGGTGGGGCAAAAACTCAACTTCTTAGTTCGGGTGGAAGCTGTGGCTGTTAAACTCTCGGCCGGATCGTCTGTAACAAGAAGTGGAGCAATAGTTTGGTCTGATGGGAAGCATAATGTCACCAGTCCCTTAATTGTGACAATGCAGCAGCCCCTGTAAAACATAGTAACTTTCTTTTTCTTTCTCACTTTTTACTGTCTTTTTTTTACCACTTTTGCTGAATTTATAGTAAAAGTTTTGTGTATAAAGAAAATGGTTGATAACTTTTGTGGGTATTGTATTATGATGAGAATCTCTGCAGGCTGTTTTCCACTTCAGAAAACAGATCAGAAAGTAGTGGGATCTTTCTTGTAAGATAGAGTACCTTAGGATAAGAGTATAGTAATGTATAAGTTTTGTAAGGTTGTCTTTTGGTGAATTTAGGAATTAGAATAAAATCAGAAACAATAAAAAGAGAGAAAGTTATTAGTACTGTAGAAATTTGGATGCATCTTTAATATTTGGAGCTGAAATTTCTTACTGATTTTGGATCTTTTTGTGGGTTTTGGATGCTTCTGTTGGTTAGAGGAACAAAACACCAACTGACTTGGGATCTCATGTGACATTTAACTGCTACTGATTAAAATTCGGGACCAAAACAATACTAGTACACTGTAACTCCCAAGGCTGTCCCTTACGGTAGCCGTGTGCAGCAATTTATACATCAAACCTGATCAAGACGATTGATTTTTACATTAGTCTGAGAAATAACGAAAGCTCGTTGTTATCTATTTATGATGCTATCATGACTCGGGTACAAATTCTGAAATAGTCGACAGTGTTCATTATGTAAATAACTCCTTATATACGAAGATCAACCGTTGACTAGAGCATTATGGACGTGATGATCATCAGGGAGGATATAGATTGTGAAATGCCCAATACGATTTTCGTTATGCGTCATTCAAAAGTAGCCTCTATAGGGTTAAGGGTTTCGTACATCTAAGTATCTGACCCTTTTTACCCGCCGTAGGCAAGAGTCATTGAGGCGTCAGAGCGATTTTTTTAATGTTGTTTTGGTTCAAATAACTCCTTTTTTTTGTTGTAAAATTATACAATGGTATGAATTGCAATTACATTCCACTTTGGAGGGTCTCTTCTTGGAATTATGTTTAGGGAGAGAAGACACTTCTTATGTCTTCCTGAAGCCCCATATAACATTTGGGCCTCTCATATATAACTCTGTACTAGGCCGTTGGACCCAATCCGGCTAATCTATCCCAAAATAATGTCTCATTCCTTGACCCATTTAGCTGTAGCTAACAGTCTAACGCGTAGTATTTTTCAAAATAAAAAGCAAAATAGAAAGAGTAATTCTAAGGTTCTTAACGAGTACCGCAAAGTACAATAAGAGACATCATCTCAACCGTCCATAATGTTAAAAATCAATATACACCATCCATTATTTTTATTTAGACATATTTTATAAATTATATTGTAAATAACCAAAAAATTTAGAAAAAAATGGTTAAATACATTTATTTAATTTTTTATGCTTATATATACCTTGTACAAACTATATCTAATCTAATTTGATAATTTTTTCCTTTTAGAAAAATTTATTAAGTTATTTAAAAATGATTTAGTATGGTGTTTTGCGGTACTTGTCGAGCACCCTAGAACTCCTCAAATAGAAAATATGCTTATCTTTTTCAATCAAATGTGACATGGAGTTTGACACCAATTTGGGATGGATGATCTCAATTGCTTTAGGCATACCCGGCTACCCTGGGCAATGTTTATACCATTCTCACAGAACCATAAGGAATACGGTGGTGTTTCTTACGTCAGAACAGTAGAGACCATACTTAAAAAATTAGTTTAAATATGATCTCTACTTCTCTATGAAAAACACCCCAAACTCTGTGCTTCCGTGAGCATGCATGGACGCATGGTACAATTTCCAAACTTCACATGATCAAATTCTATATGCTTACACTTGAGTTGGGCCATTGGCCCATTGAGGTATGCACTTATTGAGCATACCATCTCCAATTCTGGCCCTCGCTCTTTAGGTCTGCAAAAAAAATGAAGATGAACAGTTAGGCTTACATAGTTGATTAGTAGGATATAAGTGGCGTAAAAAAGTTCTAGTAAAATTATCAGCAAAAACTTTACTTTAACCAAATTGTGTTTCACATAAATGACTCCAATCGCTATTCGTTTTATTATTTAGTTCAGTCACGTAAAAATTTGTTTTTGTGATGGCAATTTAAAAAAAAGTGACCACTATTTTGTCAAACGCATGTCCACCTAGACGCCAAGAGGATGGGAGTTGTCAATTCCGGGATGGTTTAAATTCGCCAGGAGCCGAGTCATGTCGAGTTAGTATAGATTACATTTCGTGTCGGATCGTAGGAAACTATGAAAATATCTTGTACGGAGTAAATTAGTACCATATCTCTCACATTAGGGAATTTTCCTTTTATAATTTATACTTGTGTAGATCATATACTAGGTTGTATACTTGTATATATGCAATCACGGAGTTTTTCTTATGAGGACGCTTGACACCTACTCCCTCCGATTCTTTAGATTTGCCCCATTTTCCTTTTTTGGATGATGCAATAGATTTGCCCTAATTCTATTTATGTGTGGTATTGTGTAGGCATAAGTCCATTTTAGTCTTCATTGAAGGTTGAACATACCCATGTGCATATGGGACAAATGTCATTTATGTAAAAAAAACCAAGGTTACGCCACTACTATTAAACTTTGTGCCCAAATGAAATGGGGAAAATCTAAAGAATCGGAGGGAGTATTAAGTAGATAGAAAAATGAAATTATATATTATGGTAATTATTAGGTAATTTATGGAAACATTATATATTATAGTGATAAGTTAGCGAATTATGGTAAATTTAATTTAGGTTGATAAATTAAAATATGACATGATAGTGGAATAAAAATGAAATAGGGTGATGGGATATGAAACAGAAATGAAATAATATAACGGGTGATGTAAAAGTGGAAAGAAAATAAAAATATGATGAATTAAGATAAATAAATGATAATATAATATGACAGGTGACAGAAGTTAAAGGAAAAGTACAAGTAAAATATCGTTCTTAATAATATTATAACAAAATAAACTTACATTGTATGAACATACATTTCAATCAAATGTGACATGGAGTTCGACACCAATTTGGTACGGATAATTTCAATTGCTTTAGGATTACCCGGCTACTCCGGGCAATGCTTATACCATGGTCCCGGGACCACAATGAGTAAGATGATGCTTCTTACATTAGAGGAGTAGAGACCACACTTTAAAAAAACATTTTAAGTATGGTCCCTACTTCTCTATTGTGAGAAGGACCATCATAATTTTTGTGCTTCCGGGAACATGTATGATATTGAAAATGTCACACCGGCCAATACCTCGGGATATGTGCAAGTTTTTAGAGTTGTTGTTATCCACAAGTTAATCCTAAATAAAGTTATAAAATTCTGTTTTAGTTGTCTAAGATTGTGAACAAATAGACTGTTTTAGCTTATATGTATGATACATCTTTAATCTAATGTTCGCATAAATGTGGAAACTAGTGAAATGCTTCCAGACAATGTTAGTTTAATCCCTCCGTGGACAAGGATGTGTATGATTTGTGAGATGTACGAGTTAAAAGGTGAGGTTATAACTGATGAATCGGGTAGTATAACTCGTAACACATGGTGGGTTGATGCCGTAAATAAGTTCTTTATTTTGGTTGATGTTAGTGATTAAAAGTTACAATTTGCCGATAAGTTTATTGGGCCTGTGGAAGAGGTTTATAGATGGAAAGGGAAAAAACTTATTGTACGAAGACGAGGCAAGGTATCACGAAAGTCTGGGTTGCGGGGGAATTTATTAATCTTTGGAAAGACATGGTTCATCACGTCGGCTAGATAGAGGTAATATATTTTTTTTTCTTTCCATTCTACCGTCTCTAAAGTGTTTTTGTTTTGCCCTTATATTTCCGCTTGTTTATGTGTTATATTCTCATTTGTAGGTTAAAAAAAACACGAACAAATTGATTTCAACGAAACAATTGACTTGGACGAGGGAGGAAATGGATGCTGCCATTTTTTGGGCTTTTGCGCTCTTAACTTATGAGATGTATTGGTATTGTGTGCACCCAAGGGATAACTACTCCTTCCGATTCAAATAGATTTTTCTCTTACTTTTTACATTTGTAAGTTGTCATGTTATGGACTACATGTAGACGAAATGGAAGATTCATTTGTCGTGGAATCAAATGGAGTTGGTAGACTGCATTGCAGAATAAAATATGTACTAATTTTGTCAATACGTGAATGTAACATTTGATATAAAAATAGCTATCAACATTGCAACTCAAACTTGTAAATAAAAAGAGGAAAATGTCTTTGAATCGGGGGTAGTATTAGTTTATGATATATAATTAGTTAAAATTATATAATTTCCACATCCTTAACCACCTCGAATTCCACTTCTTATGTCCCTTCATTTTCATCGATCTCTCACCAGTCAAGCGGGCCCCTTTAAAAGATGATGCGAAGAGTCTTAATAACGAGATGGCATGTGAGATGCTTGATTAAAAATGTCGAGTCAAATGTCCATCGCAATATCCAAAATTGTTGTAAATAAGCGGGATAAACTCATTGGTCAACTAGCAAAAAGTTTAGTAACGCTTAGATTACTGAGTAAAGTTCATACAACCGTACTTCCGTGTTGTGAAACTTTAGTGTAAATTATGTTTAAGAAAAAAAAATACTAGATTGAGTGTGACAATATTTCTCATGAGAGTTAAATTGATATGTATTTATCATCCCTCGACTTCAGAACCCTCGTTAAATTTGAATGACGGAAACACTGTCAACTAGATAGGTCGAGCATTAAGATCTACCCACCCTACAAATGTTGACTACAATATACATCCTGCATTTGCTTCTATTTGCATGAAAAACTCTCTACTTTTGCAACCAGGTTTACGTAGACACTCTTAATCCACGTTGTGGAGACATAATATTAACTTCAAAGTTCTAAATGACTAAAGCGCAGACAGCTGCTTCATAGGTCGACCATCAAATGGTATTTCATCAAATTTAACCACTAATCAATATTGTGTACAACACATCCGAGGAAGTAGAGTTTCTCTGCACTGACTCAGTAAGAGGCCTAATAGGGTGGCACTGACACAAAAGAAAGAATACAGTAATTTAGACACGAATCCATGGACTCATAATGTCATGACAACAAATTCGCCATCCAAGTACACGGAATCAGAGATGCGCAAAAAAAACACCATCTTCAACCTTTGTTTGCCTATCGATTCAGTCCGGCAGCCCCCATCTCACGCTCTACTGGCCTACCGCCATTCTTCACCTAATAGACCACCACTAATTAGCAAATCGACATTGAAATAGAAATTGGCAAAAATGGGTGATCATATAGATGGGGCATCGGTACGGAATCAGAGATGCGCAAAAAAAAAAAAAAAAAGGCTTTCAAATACAAGGAAATTTTGAGAGGGCCACAGAATGATGTTGTACATATAAACATATAATTCTAAGCATCACAAAAAGAAAACACATTTCCTCCTCTTCATCATAATCGGTGCGAATTCTAAATGACTGAAGCACTGTCACCTCGATAGGTCGATCTTTCGGATCCACCCTACATATATGGACTACAAATTGCAGGTTGCTCTTGCGATGAAACTTCAACGTCAACGTCCTAGGCTTTTTGCGGGTAGGACTGCTACATTTGCGATCAGGTTTGCGTAGACGCTTAACCCTGATGGTGCAAACTTTGGCATCGCCAATCTGCAAGATTGCACCATTTCCAACTACAAGAACTTCATATCCCTCATCCGCAGTTTCACCAGACTCCTCGACCGATATCGGGTGTGCAAAGGCCTTTTCATCAGCAAAGTCATAGGCCTTACTAAAGAATAAAGCCAGGGTACCAAAATCAAGCCTTGTAGCCCTAAAAAGGAGAGTCCTGGCACCATAAAGTAAGTCGTGATGGTGCCAAACAGGGGATGGGCTGTCGTATCCCATGTCTTGAGCTCGGGATCAAATAACTCAAAGCTGCAATGAGGAGGTTTATGACCAAGGACCGTGTCAAAGACGCAAATCTTCTTTCCCATATTCACGGCAACTGGATAATGCTTTCCAGCAATCATCTCAGTGATTCTCTTTGGCAAGGGCTTCACTTCACTATCAGAGCTACAGGATTTGGCTAGCTCAGCGAGATCCAGCACATAAGCGTCAGTGACCCCAACCATGCTTAAAACCTCAGCCTCCTTATCATCCCGATACTCTGCCCTCCACGTGCCTCCAAACATGTAAAACATAGACTTGTACATGGCAATTGCCATCACACACGGGTAATCGGTGCAGGCTAGTTAGTAATTTTCCTTTTGCAAGATCAACGAGGTATATTGCACAACTATTGTAGTTTTTATCAGACACAATGCAGGCCACATCCTTCAGTTCCTGCTTTTGGTTTTCCTGTCACGTTTAAAATTTCATACAAGTTAGACTGACTCTAAACACAGAAAAGTTACTCTTACACATCTTAAGTAACATTTGAACTAGGATTCTATAAGCACTGCACATTTGTTGTGTTAGGCTGTTAGTCCTCCACATCTCAATCATCAAATGGTATGTTTCCTGAAATCTTTCATTAGAATCTACAAGCACCTCAGCTCTTGGAACCATTTAAGACCAGAAGTATCATGGGTTAAAAAGGGTCCAGACTTCACTACAAAGTTTTAAGATTTTCATAATACAAAAACCAAAAGAGTTTATTTGATCATACAATGCTTGTAAATTGTAATTAGTGGTTGGAACTTGGAAGTACTGTTTTCACTCAAATACGAGTAACAATTAGGCTCTTGAATCTGAAAATCACTCTAAACTCCATATTGAGCCAAAACAGTTCATTGGATATTAGCGGTTTCAAACGATGAAATCCCACGGGATATGCTCCAATTTTTGGATTCGCTAACCTTAGCAAGGTAATTGATATCTAAGATTAATAAGTTGTCTCTATATAGTTTTGTGTTTTGAGGTGTCTAACAAATTGTTAAATGTTATAATGGTTAATAGGGTGAAATGTGTTTATTCTAATATTTGCAAGAGATCTGAAGACTTGTGAAAAACTTTTGGGTCATGTTGCTATTTTGTCTCCACGTACAAGAATGTCCATGGTGTGTGAAATGTACGAAATGAAGGGTGAAATTGAATTTGGTTCTCAACCACCTAGACATAAAAACCGATGGTGGACACGAGCTGCTAAAAAGTTTTTTAAAGTGGCTGATTTGGATAATTGGTTGTTCAAATTTGCTGATAAGATGGTTGGGCCTATCAAAGCGGTTTATGATTGGAAAGGAAAATGTTATAGACTGAAGAGGGGGCAGGGCATCAAGGAGTTTGATGTTGCGGTAGATTTTATAAACTTTCTAAGGAACTTGGCTCATCACCTTGGTCAAGAAGAGGTATGAAATTTCTTCTTCTAAAGTTTATAATAATTATTTGTTCTGTTAAATTTGTTAAGTTCCATGTTATGTTATGTTGATGGAAAGCTTGGGGGGTTTGATACTAGGTTAGTAGGACATGGAACCTTATGGGGTTTTTATGCACAGGGACATTGGACTTGTCGAGAACATGTTGGAACGATTAGAGTTCATTTTGGCACATTTTGAGGTTCCCATGTCCTATGTTACTCCAACTCTTCATTTTACCTCACTTACCCGTGTCGGACACTCAACACCCGGACATGGGTATGACACTTGGATCCTTCATTTAGGCAAAAAACAAGCGGCTATTTCATAAAATAGCCGAGTCCGACACTTGGATCCATACCCGTACCCGACACTCGTACCCCGAGTTTGAGTAACATAGCCATGTCTAAAAGGACTGTGAAACTATGGGTGGAATGATCTAAACTGTGTATTCTATGGCTACAATGAATCCATCCCAAACACATCCTCAGACTACAATGAATACCTTTGCTGCATCCTGGACATTGAATCCCTTAGTAATTTTGGGACGTGCTTGGGCCCCTGTGGGACTTACCTCGCTAAAAAAGCATATTTACAAATTTTTATGTACCGTCTCTTGAGTAAACTACTTGCCTGAAGCCATGTTCTGGAAGCCTCATGCCTATAGAAAAGGATTGCATTGCCTCCCTGAAACAGTACTAGATGAGTCGCGTCAAACACCCTTGAGTACTTCACTCTTGCTTCAAGCAAAATACAACCGTGACATTTTTCAAGTATTCTACTAAGATAGTCTAAGAAGGGTGCCCATCTCAGCCTACCCTTCTTGGGCCTGGCAAGGCATTAAAAGAATCCATTCATCTCAGCCTACCCTTCTTGGGCCGGGATAGTTTTGTGGTACACTTTGTGTCTTTGCAAATGTGGATTTATCGCCCATTGAGATGTACGGAGTATTTGGTACGGAGTAGCTTTTAAAGTGGTCTGTCTTTGTTTCTCTAACAAAGAATGGTGCTACTGCTCGCTCATTATTTAGTATCTTATCTTTGAATGATATTCGTTTCTCTTTACATTCTCGCAAAAAAAAAAAAAAAAAATTAAATGAATCTAACCGATTATTTGCGAAGCACTCGTACTATTGGGAAGCCTAAATAACTTCTGTTTTGAATGGTTAACCATAATATTCGTCATATGAAGGTTCATGAGGCATCAAAAGAAACATTCATTCATCAGCCCACTTGAAGGGAAAGAAAAAAAAAACGTAAATAAGTAATTAGAAGTTTTTGCGAAACCTTACTTTATAAGAGATCGATTTTGCAGAGACATACCGTATTTAATTAATTTTTCTTTGCCAAACCATACTACTAAAAAAAATTCCAAAATTCCTTTGTGAAACTATACCTTAGTGGGTATTCAGATGGAAAAAGGTCAATCTCCGGCGTTGACTACTCTATTTCCGACTTATTCTTCTGCAAATTCATTTCGCAACCCAATTTTTTTGTTCGCAAAATCCATTTTGTAGCCCTGAATTTCTATGACCGGCCATCATCTGAGAAGCTATTATCAAAATTGATGAGGTCGCTTAAAAGAGAGGGGGGGTAGTGAAGCTTTCATTGGACACAAACAATCCAGTGAGTCGCATAACGTTAAGACATGTAGCTTCAAAGTCATCATCTGAATAAGTCCTAAAAATAAAAAGAAAATGTTAAATACTCGTACATGGAATACTCGGAAGGAGACAGCGGAGGGAACGATGCATATCTAGGTCTAAGCATCACAAAGTGAAGCCAAGTGAAAAAAACATGATTCCTCCTCAGCATAACCCGTGCGAAATCTAAACGACTGAAGCACTGTCAGCTCTATAGGTCGAGCATTAGGATTCACCTTACAGATATTGACTACAAATTGCAGGCTGGTCTTGCGAACATGCTTTCGGGTCCGAGGCTTTTTGCGGATAGGACTGCTACCTTTGGGATCAGGTTTGCATAGACGCTTGATCATAACAGTACAAACTTTGTCATGGCCTATCTGCAAGATTGCACCATCTCCGTCTGTAACAACTTCATAGCCGTCATCCGCAGTTTTACCAGACTCATGGACAGATATCGGGTTTCCAAAGGGCACTTCATCAGCAAGGTCATAAGCCTTACAAAAATTTTGAACCAGGGTGCCAAACTCAAGCTTAGAAGCCATAATGGGGATAGTAGGGACACCATGGAATAAGTCGTGATGGTGCCAAACTGGAGATGGGCTGGCACCAAAGTCAAGCACATAGATTCCACGATTTTTGCGGATAGAAACAAAGAGCTTATTGTCCTTGACACAATAGCCATCTACAAAGAATCCTCGTTTGAGATGGAAAGGGTCGCTAATTGTATCCCATGTTTTGAGCTCGGGATCAAATAACTCAAAGGTGCAATGAGGAGGTTTATGACCAAGAATCGTGTCAAAGACACATATCTTGTTCCCAACCTTCACAGCTTCAGGAAATTCCTTGCCAGCATTCATCTCAGTGATTCTCTTTGGCAAGGGCTTCAGGTCATTATCAGATCCACAGGCTTTTGCTAGCGCAACGAGATCAAGCACATACGCATCAGTGATCCCAGGCATGCTCCCATCCTCAGGCTCCTTTGGTAAATCTTCCCGGTCTGCTGCCATCCAGAAGCCCCCAAACATGTATAGCTTACACTTGTGCACGGCGAATGACATCGCATACGGGTAATCCTCTACACTCAGGTGCAGGAAACTTCGTAGTTCTCCTTTTGCAAGATCAACAAGGAATATTGAAGAATTATCATTTTGTCTGTCAAATACAAAGCAGGCCACATCCTTCAATTCCTGCTCTTGGTTTTCCTGTCAAGTTAAGTATTTTAAATAAGTTGAGCTAGACACAGAAAAGTTATTATGTACCAACTATGAACTCGAATGCTATAAGCACAACAAATTTGTTGTGTCAGGCTGTTAGCCCTCTATCCATCCGACTCATCAGATGTTTTACAACATCCCAACATCCGGACAGAAAAAAAAAAAAGGTGCAGTCTTCACTGCGAAGTTTTAAGCCAACAGAGTTTACTCAATCACACTAAGCTTGTAAATAGTAATTACAAGTTTAAAAGCACTCAAATCAACAATTAAAGCTCTATTTCAATCTAATTAAACTCCATATGTGGATGAATCAGAACAAAATTATCACTCAAATAACAATTATCAGAATTATCAGAAGCAAAGGAGCCCACTAAACTATAACTACCACCACCGTAAGCCGCCGGAGACCTCCCACCCCATTCCAATTACCACACAATTACGAAGCTGAAAATCTATATAAACTCTAATTTTCTGAGCACGATCTAATTAAAGTATTGCAGGAACGTTAAAATTGGGGAGAAAACATTACCCTTTTGAAGATTTTAAGGCCATTGAAGGTATGAGAAAGCCATAAGATGAAGAACAATGTAATGGGATTGTTTGTGTAAAATTCTAGTTGTATTTTCTTAATACATTTCATACAAGTCTAGCATACATATATATAATTCTCATTCTTTGCAGCATTCTAAGTCCACCCTTGTCATGACAGTGATGTGTACTACATTTGGTCATACATAAGCTGAGAACTAATCCCTATGCATTCTTCATTCCCTCTTTAGGTAGTTCACATGTACTCCATTGGGTACCATGTTCTTCTGTAAATCTGAGCCAGTTGACTCTTCCACAAGCTTTCTGTCAACCTTGGAACTATGCTGCTGACCCGTCGTTTTCATCTCGTTACTTCTTGCTTTGGACTGCTGCTCATCTTTACACCTTTCGGAGGCAGATGAGGTAGAACACTTCACCAAAGTTGGAAGCTCTGATTTTTTCCCCATTAAATAGATAAATTAAAAGTTGGGATTTGTTCTGAATTGAACAGTTTTTAATAAATTAAGCTTTTTGGGGGCGAATTGCAGGTATGATTTCTGGGTTGTGATTGCAAGTGACTGAAGGAAGGTGAAGGCGAGTGTTTTTAGGGTTTCCAGTTTCAATCGACTAGATTTGTGAAATGGATTATACAAAGATTGGAACTTTAATTTGTTGCTGTTTGTAGTCTCTTTTTGGATGTAAACACAAGAGCTGATCATGGTTCGGGTCGGGCTTAGGGTAAAAAAGTAGGCCCGTGTGCGGGCTGGGCTTTACTTTCCTTATAATCCATCTATCGTTAGTTTGTAGTAAAATTAATCATAATTGCAGTACATTATGTTGAAAATGATGGATTATAAGGAAAGTGAAACAATCAAGGGTCCTTAATTTTGGAAATACATCAACTTAAATTTCTTTCCATTGATAGATTCGTAACCATTTGATTTTACTATCATTGTCATAAATTTACTGCACAACCTTATTTTTTACTACTTGTCATCTTTAATTTACCACACTTGATTATGCTATAGACAATTATTCTACTGTCTACATATAGACTCCTAAAGTTTAAATTCTAGTTCGTATGTGACATAAGATGTGTAATAATAACTTTTCCTCCATCAGATAAATTTAAACTTTGGGATTAAATCGTAAATTCGTAATTGCACCAATTAGTTATATTATTAAGATGTCGGAACGAAGAAAAGAGTGTGTTTCTAGGGTTTCCAGTTTCGAATTTTCAGTGTAGATCCAAATATCACGTCTGAAAATAAGAAGAGACTTGTTTATAAGAGAGCACTTATCGAACAAGCACAACATACCGACTATAGAAGTGGTCTTTATGGAACACTTGTCCTGCGAACAAATTGAGATGCCTACACTAATTGTGTTCGGTAAACGCGTTTGGCATAGGCTAATCATATTTGTACGATATTTATGTATATTCAAAGTTAATTTGATGATCAACATTTGCGATATTTACACATTCATTTGGTACGTATACTTATGTAATCTTAACTTCTTCTAAGTATCACAAAGTGAAGCGAAAGAAAGATAACATGATTCCTGCTCTTCATGACCTGAGCGAATTCTAAATGACTGAAGCACTGTCAGCTGGATTGGTCGAGCATTAGGATCCACCCTACATATATTGACCACAAATTGGATGCTGCTCTTGCCATGAGGCTTCAGGGTCCGAGGCTTTTTGCGGGTTGGACTGCTACATAGCCTACATTTATTGCTATCAGGTTTGCGCAGATGCTTAACCCTAATGCTGCAAACTTTATCATGGCCAATCTGCAATATTACACCATTTCCAACTACAACAACTTCATAGCCACTATCTGCAGTTTTACCAGACTCCTCGACCTGTATCGGGTGTGCAAAGCTTTTTTCATCAGTAAAGTCATAAGCCTTACTAAAGAATAAAGCCAGAGTGCCAAAATCAAGCTTAGTAGCACAAAAAGGGAGAGTACGGGCACCATATAACAAGTCGTGATGGTGCCATACAGAGGATGGGCTAGCACCAAAGTCAAGCTCATAGATTCCCGGGTTTTGCCGGATAGAAACAAAGAGCTTATCGTCCTTAACACAGTACCTGTCAACAAAGAACCCTTTCTTGAGATGAAAAGGGTCGCAAACCTTCTCCCACGTCTTGAGCTCGGGATCAAATAACTCGAAGCTGCTATGAGCAGGTTTATGACCAAGAACCGTGTCAAAGACGCAAATCTTGCCCCCAACCTCCACAGCTACTGGAAAATGCTTCCCAGCAATCATCTTAGTGATTCTCTTTGGCAAGGGCTTCAGTTCATTATCAGATCCACCAGATTTTGCTAGCTCAACGAGATCCAGCATATACGCGTCAGTGACCCCAGCCATGCTCCCAATCTCAGCCTCTAAATCATCCCGATGCTCTGCCATCCACACGCCTCCAAACATGTATAGCATAGACTTGTGTACGGCAAATGCCATCGCACACGGGTAATCCTCCATACTAAGATCCAGACTACTTCGTAATTTTCCTTTTGCAAGATCAACAAGGAAAATCGAACAATTATCGTAGAGTTTGACTGACACAAAGCAGGCCACATCCTTCAGTTCCTGCTTTTGGTTTTCCTGTCATGTTTAATACAAGTTAGACAGAAAAGTTATTACGACGCATCTCATGTAAACATACGAACTAGATTTCAATAAGACTTCACTAGGAAGTTTTAAGCTTTGGATATTACAAAAGCTAGCAAAGTCCATTTGACACACTAAAATTGTAATTAGTGGATTAGAAGATGAACGATTTATTGCCAAGAAAATCACCCTCAGATAACAATTAAGCTTTGTATGAGGTAGACAGATCATAATCTACTTGTACCATTAAGCTCTTCAATCTGAAAATATTGACTAGAATAAGGTGTTAAACTGGCACCAAACTTAAGCTTAAAGATTTTGGGAATTATTTCCAGGATGGAATCAAAGAGCTTACTGTCCAATCTCTTGTGTATCTTATACTGGAAGCTTCAGCTAGGAACGTAGGATGTTTAATTGTTTATGACCAAAGGATAGTAATTAGTAACTACTAGTATCAATTTTGGGTTGATCTTTGTCTCTAATCTCTCGGCTTTTTGTATCAATTTCAGACCAAAAAGCATTATACAGTGTTCCAAGCTTCCAACCGCAAATTGCGCTTTCATATACATTGTGTTAAAATAATAAGTCTCGTGTCAGACGGCCGCATGCACACTAACGAATAGCGTGTGACATTATGATTCAAAACGGTGGAAGAAATTGTTGGATCACGCCCCCACTAGTAACTAGTAATTACTATAGCACTAAATTAATCTAGCAATCAGTACGTAATTACTATAACACCTCTCTTTCATGAGCACGGAGAAATCACGAAAAGTTGCGGTAAGAAAGCTGAAAGTTTACCATGATAAAATCAGATGTGGTGGAACACCTTGCCGAAGTTGAAAGCTGCGATCTTTCCTCCATCAGACACTCAAGAATTGAGAAATATAATCTGGGATTTGTTCCTAATATCTCTAGGGTTTACAGTTTCCGACTTTCGGTCGACTGCGCATCCCAACGACTCCGACTTCAGAAAAAATTGGAAGAAGAGACTTACGAGAATAGTATGAGTTTATTTTTTTAATTTTTTTTTTTTTTGAAGACGATAGTATGAGGTTTTTTTTTTATAAAGAGTCTCAGAAAGGCGAAATCCGGCCCGGACCATAACATACTAACATAGACCATGGTTTGACATAGACTTGGCGCACGAAGTCTGTGGTAATGAGCCCAAAGTTTGACATAGACTTGGCATACAGTGTATGGAAAATTGTGTTTGGTAAATTCTAGTTATAGTAAAACCCTATGTCTTCATATCCTCTTGGTTTTCTTGTCAATTTTAAATGCGTTTTAGATAAGTTAGAAAAGTTCTTATTACGCATCTCTTAGTCTCTTACTTAACAAACAAACTCAAATTGTATAAGCTTGAACCGCAACATTTGTTGTGTTAGGCTATTAGTCCTGAGATGTTTGACTTCCTAGCTAGCAGAATTATTCAAGCTTGATCTTTATCTTCCATTAAAATTTAAAATCCGGCCACCAGTACTTGAGTTATTGTAACAATTTAAGTATCAAGAACTATTAAGAGACGACGTAATCCTAAATTCTAAGCATCACAAAGTGAAGCCAAGTGAAAAAAACATGATTCCTCCACATCATAACATGTGGGAAATCTAAACGATTGAAGCACTGTCAGCTCAATTGGTCGAGCATTAGGATTCACCTTAGGTAGTGTTTCGAAACAATGATTTGAAAATTTGTAATCATTTCAATTCCATCATTTGAAATATGCAATTCAATATATAAATCAAATGTTTGGGGAGGGTGGGATTTCAAAATGACACCTCTTGGGGTGTCATTTGTTTTTGGCCTATTTAGATTTGATACAAAATCTAAAGGATTTGACACAAATCCAAATTCTCAAATTCTTGAGTTTCCAAACATGCGATTTGTGTCAAATTTAGATTTGAGAATCAAATTCTTGTTTCCAAACACACTCTTACAAATATTGACTACAAATTGCACACTATACCTACTCTTACGAACACGTTTTTGGGTCCTACGCTTTTTGCCGATAGGACAACTGCTACATTTGCGATCATTACAGTGCAAACTTTGTCATGCATGGCCGATCTGCAAGATTGCACCGTCTCCGTTTGTAACAACTTCCGTCTCCGTTTGTAACAACTTCGTCATAGCCTTCATCCGCTGTTATACATACCAGACACTTTCACAGGTATCGGCTGGTTGTTAAACGCCATTTCATTAGCAAAGTCATCGGCCTTACCAAAGTTCAGAACCAGGGTGCCAAACTGTTACGGATTCGGGTCGGTCGGTACCATGAAACTAGTTCATAGGGAGAAACATAACGCAGCGGAATTTATCAGACACGATTCATGTTTCGTGTTTCTCAATCGTTCGTATCGGTTTCTCATTGATTTCATCAATATTACATACTATTTAAAGGACGTACAAAGTAGATGTCTTACCGTCTAAGGCCCTGTTTGATAGGATTGCATCTTTCTGAACTGAACTGATCTGAATGATTCTGATCTGATCTGATCTGATCTGAATTGGTTGAAAATTTGATTGAATTTCAACGAATTAGTATCAATTATGGACCAAATACATAGATAGTTATTTGAACATTTCTGAACTGAACTGATCTGATCTGAATGATTCTGATCTGGTCTGATCTGATCTGAATAATTCTGATCTGATCTGAATGATTCTGATCTGATCTGAACTCATCTGAGAATAAGTCCTATCAAACAGAGCCTAAGTATTACAACATTCCTAAATACAATTTACCATATATGTACTTCGTACCTATTCACAATATTCCGATATATACGATATTACCATAACTTCGTATATTGTAATATATTGTTGACCATATTACTCTATAATATCTCTCGATATTATCTCGTAATATCGTCACCTTCCATTTTCCCTATTACCCGTCAACAAAGAACCCTTGTTCGAGATGGAAAGGGTCGCAAATCTTATCCCATGTATTGAGCTCGGGATCAAGTAACTCAAAGGTGCAGTGCGTGAGGAGGTTTATGACCAAGAATCGTGTCAAACCCGCATATCTTGTTCCCCACCTTCACGGCTTCAGGAAAATGCTTTCCTGCCTTCCATCTCAGTGATTCTCTTTGGCAAGGGCTTCAGGTTATTATCAGATCCAGAGGCTTTGGCTAGCGCAACGAGATCGAGCACAAATGCGTCAGTGATCCCAGGCATGCTACTATCAGCAGGGTCCTTTGGTAAATTTTCATGTTCCTCTGACATCCAGAAGCCCCCGAACATGTATAGCATAGACTTGTGCACGGCAAATGCATGCCATCCCATACGGGTAATCCTCTACATCAGGTGCAAGAAACCTCGTAGTTTTCCTTTTGCAAGAAATACCGAACAATTGTCGTTTCGTCTGTCAAATACAAAGCAGGCCACATCCTTCAATTCATGCTCTTGGTTTTCCTGTCAAGTTGTTATTGATTCACCGTACGTACCAAACTTGTTATTGCATGCGCTTTCATATTTATAAATTTGTTATGATAGCAATGCAAGTTTCTATTGAGACGGTCGCATGCACACTAATCGTATAGTCCGAATATACGTTAGTGATGATGTGAGACATTGTGATACACAATTAAGGGTAGCAGATTTTTGTTTGATCACACATTCACACTAACATAAGAATAATGCTATCTATTAAGGAATATGATCATATCATGATCATAGTAATAATTATGTTCATATTGTATTGGGTAATTGATCTTGTAAATTAGGATAGCTAAAATTAAGGTTTGTATTTTAGGAATATTGATGTGTAATATATTGTTTCCTAGATAAGCTAAATGTATTTAGGGTATACACATCTTGTACTTAGTACTCAAAGTCTTCATTTTGTTAATAATAAACTTAAGCTTTCATTTATAATTCTCTCCCCTCTAATTCTCTACATGGTATCAGAGCAGTCGATTGTTCGACGCGCTCATTAATGTCTTCCGTCTCATTGTCTTCCATTTCTTCTAACGCGCTCAATAACAATAAGGCAACACATGAGACTGCGCATCTAGGTCCCCTAAATTATTCGGCTCGAGTTTGAGTTGATAGTGGCCCTTTCATTGTACTTGAAATTACGGCAACGAATTTTGTGGTAGATGTGACGTAATTTAATTTTCGTGTCTTGAATCTCAAGAACAAAAATGACCGTATTTTACTACCCTTTTGAAACATAGCTGGTTTTTTTCATCATTCTGTATGATCGAGACCGACATATAACATCGCCCAAATGATAAAGAAACAAAAAGAGCTAAATAGACAGCAAGGTATTGGAGTGATCCTTTACTTGATTGGACTTTATTTCTCTACCAATCAAAACCATAACTTAGTCATTTATTCTCCTATTTTATCTATCTACTATATATACATTTGATATAGTCACTAGTTCATACAAGTGCCTGCATAAAATAATAAAATCAAAGCATAAAATACACGCTAAGAAAAAGCATCGTACTAAATATACTTATTAAAAGTTTAATATTTCTGGCTGATAATTTTCACTAATTTTTTAAGGACTACTTGCTCTTCAATTTGTCCACTTGACCTTGACCATGGAGCCGTGGTGCCATTATTTTTAGTTAATGAATGTGATTAGAATATTTTCCCCTTCAAAGACGAAGGAACTAGTATCAGACAGAAGTTACGTTAATTTGTAGGGATATCGATCTTATCTTGTGTGTTTAGGCCTTGGGGAGTTTATAAGGGAACGTGCCTAGCACAAGCCACATATGTATGATCAATTCGATCTCGGTCCCGTGAAAAGTTGTAAATCTTCAACAATATTAAATGGAGAAATAGACTATAGTAAGATTGGTCAAAGGGGACTAATGTTGGTGTCACCATATAATAGGTCATTGAGCTATAGAAAATGTCGTTCTACCATGCAAGAGATTAAACTAGTCAAGTCGGGTTTACCTATTTATCAAACATGCCGATTTTGGGTTAGAGATCTTGACTTGCTTGTTTACATAAATGGGGTGGGTTAGAGTCAATGGGTTTTACTCCACTTACTTGCCTACATGATTAACAACGGCCCAACCAAACAATTCTATTTACCAGCTCTATTATAATGAAGCAACTACAATTATGGGGAGGTGTATATCCGATCCACGGCATGAATCAACTGATCCATGTTGTTATAAACCAGTCTGATTTTATGACTTGACAGGATTAACTAATTCATGTCGTGGCGTTATCCTTACCCAAAATAATAGGTTCCCTAACCTGTATTGTCAAGAATTACCTTCTCTAGTTAAATTAAATAAACAATATAAGAAGATTTGGAAATAGGGAGGATGTTGCCTTTAAAGAAATCTTCCTAAGCTAGTAAGTACCAAGTCTATAAAGCATAATAAACCAAGTAATTAAGCCAGCTAACTGGGGAAGAAGTCCCAAGTGGCCGGTTACATTCAACACAAAAAATTTGTACACAATTAGTCGAAAAAATGACATAACATATAATAATACAATTTGAATTTGTTAATTGGGGCGTGATTATGAAAGATGCTTCTTGATGATTGATTAATTAGAGATTATCCTAATCTTAAATGGTTAATTAGAAAACATAATCAGCTATCAATTAACACGTAAGCTTAGCTTTGAGTATGTTAATTATTTGATTATGTTACACTTGGGACTTCATATTAACAAGAGGCTAAGATTGATTAGCACTCGGCAAGTCGGCAAGGAGTTTGTCATTGCATGTGTATGCGAAGAACCTACTTAATGAGGGCCCCAAATGTTTCTTCTGAGTGCGTATCAACTACGATTGGCGTAGTATATACGGAGCATACTATATTTGTTTAAGGTGAAATATAACTCTACATTGAATTAAAGTGTCATTCGAAGACTATAATTTGCAGTAAACATTACTAATTCTTGTTCAAAGAATGTCTTGGACGATCATGACAAATTTGAAGAGTACTGGATGTTCTTAATTTCTTATCTTGACACAGAAAAAATTACTTGAACCCAAAATCAACAAAATATAGTCCTTGAGACGTCGAAAATATTAGGCATGTATACATGTACACGAAATAAACATTTCTAATCAAAAGTATAAACTTACAGTTTAGCCTTGAGAGTTCAGAGTTGAGACCCATTCAAGTATTCAACCATATTTTAACTTATTAGCATCCTCCACATGGTGCAATTGGGAGGGTCGGATTGGTTTCCGGTTGGGTTAAGGCGGATCGCGGCATACCGAGTCTTCTAGCTTGGACTTTTGGCTTGAGTCGGATTTGGTTCGGGTCTCTATTCGGTGGGACTTTGTGGGGTGAAGTTTGTATAGGGTCAAATTAGTTTCAAATTTGGGTCATAATTGGGTCTAGTTATCATTGATGATTATTATGTGCGCCATTTTATAATTTGGTCGATATTTTATGGTTTTCGGGTATAATTAGATAAAGTGAAAGTATTTAGTTGGTAAGCTAAAACCGTCAAAATCCATAATACATTTATTAAGCTTTGATTATCGGCGAGTCTTCAAACAAATCCCGTCATTGTTGGGTCCGGGTTTCTATGGATCGGATTGGGGTAGAGTTGGACATACATCATCAAGTTGTGTCGGATTCTCGGGTCATTAGTTGTTGCCTCTGTCGAGTTGGGCGATCATAACTTGAATCGTTTTATTTCCTCAATTTTCACTGGTTCATGAGCCGAGTAAGTCGGATCAGATCAGCTTTGATGACTCTAATTGCATACCCTTCGTACCAGTGCCTACAAACCCATTATATATTTGAGATTTGAGAGTCGAAAACTCGAAATTAAGCCCTCCGAGACTAATAACTTGGCGCGAGAAAGAAAAAAAAACTCGCAATCCCCGTGACGATGGAGAGTTACGGTTTGACTTGGTGGGCCAGACATTTTGGTATCCGTAGTCTGCTTTTTTCAACAAACACCAATTGTGGTGCATGCATTTCGTGTTCATTCATGTTTTTCTCACCTTCTAGTTCGAGTAACTCTTTTTCACTTTTCACCTGATTCCCTGCAAAATAGTGCTCGAATATTTCTGACCTGCGCAAAATTTGATTGCAAATAGTATCGTCAGATTCTAGTAGCATCCATTTACCAGGGTAAATGAACAATATTGTACCTTCATTAGTTTATGATGTTGTCATCATATGTTATTTTGATATTTTTTATACATACTTTGTTCAAAGCACGCACATTCACAAAGTTTTGATATTTATAAAGATGCGTGAGTATAATTGAAAAATGACAAGAATACGATATTATAAAAGTATAAATTGACGTGAAAATGGTATAATTTTTACAATCTATTGGCGAATTTTTTCTAGCGAAAATTAAAAGCAAACGGTTAATCTCTAGAAATGAGGATATGGCATATAAATTTTACTAGATGGAAAATCTTTTACGTATAGTGCCTCGTCTCCCATAATATTTCACAAAATGGTTTATCAAGGTAAAAAAAAAAAAAATTTACAGGTGACAAATTCCATTCACCGCAAAAGAAAAATAATCACTTTTGTGGGTCTCGTTTCTACAAATGACGATATATGTATTTTAAATATGAATAATATCATTGATTGTCTAAATTAGAAATGGGCATAGAGATCAAAGGTGCAATAGCAATCTATATACGTTTCTAAAAAAATTGATGATGTAATGCGGAATTTCAAATTTTTCGATGCATATTTATAACATTAGAATGAATGTGGATGACAAATTTGTGTATACATAGTTTTATTTAGAATAACCACTACAAAAATTATTGCTATAATTGTGATTATTATCATGAGTATATTTTAGTCAAGAATAATTTACAATAAATTGGTGGGGAGCCGAGATACCATCTGAACCCCCACACTTTTTGTTATGGAAAAACCAATCATAGTAAAATTAAAAGATTCAACTTGTGCACCTACGTCCTGCACCTGCAGAACTGATGAATCCGCTTGAGCAGAGCAACTGTTGATGCCTCCAACTCCCCAAAAGAGGAGAAAGAGAAGAGAAAGAAATCATAACTCAAAGCAGCGCACTTAGCCTCGTACTTAGCCCGCTTACGATCGACCACTTCCCGCGCCACCTTACCTGGTTCAAAATTGGTCAAGAGGTCATAACAAAAAGAATATTTTTTTACAGGTGACAAATTCCATTCACCGCAAAAGAAAAATAATCATCTATGTGGGTCTCGTTTCAACAAATGACGATATATATATATATATATATATATATATATATATTAAATATGAATAATATCATTCATTGTCTAAATTAGAAAAGGACATAGAGATCAAAGTTACAATAGCAATCTATATACGTTTTTAAACTTTTTAATGGAGTAATGCGGAATTTTAATTTTTTCGATAAAAATTTATAACATTAGAATGAATGTGGATGACTTCTTTGGGTAATATTTGTGTATACATAGTTTTATTTAAATAACCACTATAAATTTTTTTGCTATAACTATTATTATTGTTATTATTATTGTTATTATTATTATTATTATTATTATTATTATTATTATTATATATCGAATAAATAATCAAAAATAACTTAAAAGAAGTTGGTGGGGAGCCGAGATACTATCTGAGCCCCCACATCTTTCGTTATGGAAAAATCAATCCTAATAAAAATAAAAGCTACAGTCTGCGCACCGATATCCTGCATCCTAGAGAACTGTTGGATCCGCTTGAGTAGAGCAACAATTGTTGCATCCTATTGTTATTGTTGTTGTTATTATTATTATTATTATTACATGTGTCCTTTATCTATAATTATGAACACGAAGTATCAATAATGGTTTACCAGATGTTGATGGGGAGTCGAGATACTATTTGAGCCCCTCACACCCTTTGTTATGATAAACCCAATCCTCGTAAAATATGATTTGCGTCCTTTACTATTATTATTATTATTGTTGTTAATTATTAATATTATTATTATAGTTTTTACAAAGTATTGGAAATACTATAACTTTTTTTTTTACGGGGAAATACTATAACTCTAGTAGGTGTGATGTCATTAATGCATCTCATGATTAGCATTTGTGATTATCGGAAAATGATTATAAAAAAAAAACGGAAAAACATCTTAACCTTTCTTATATTGATGATTGAATGTTAAAATGCATGTTACCCTAAAAAAAGTTACAATATATTGGTGTTCAAATGATTATGAGATTATTTAAGATTACTTTTTTGGAATTGTTTGCAAAATACTGTAGTATACACTACTTATTTAGGGCAATTAAATATCATTATGGCAATTTATCTGGACATTATGACTATTGAATAAATTGATCATAAAACTACTTACTTTGAGTAATATTATTGATAGTTTAAATAAATTGGTCGATTACTACTACTATAGATAACAATATTGTGGGAGAAATAACACCAAAAACATAAGATTGTAATAAGAATGATGACATTAATAGACCTCATGATTAACTCTTGTAACTAGCAAAAAATGATTAGCATAAGATCAGTTAAAGGTTGCGCGAAAAAACAGGTAAGGCGAGATCCACGACATCAGCCGGATATTAGGTACGTTTGAGTTGGAACGGTGTAAACACATATTTTCCATGTGCTTTACACAAATAAATAAAATTTAATTTACCTTTTTCCTCTTAACAAATCTCCGGAAAATCAAGATAGAAGTGTTTCACTGTTTGTACAACAGATCATTATGTGGGTCTCGCTTCTACACATGACGATAATATCATTGATTGTCTAAATTAGAAATGGACATATAGACTACTATAATCGTGAACAAAAGGTTATTTTCTCTTTTCAGCAGAGCAAATACGCAAGGATACTGACATACACTATTTTGTTATTAAATTATATTATCAACATTGTTATCATTCTTACCAGCAATACACTGTTTGAAATATAACGCCAAAAAACTTAAGATTCTAATAGGTGCAATGTCATTAATACATCTCACGATTAATTCTTGTAACTAGGAAAAATGATTAGCATAAGACCAGGTAAAAGTCGCACTAAAAAACAACTAAACAAGTTAGGCAAGATCCACGACATCACCTGAATATCAGGCAATTAAGGCTGAGCTAGAAGCGTGAAGACACATATTTGACATGCGCTTTACCCAAAATGAATGAAAACTAACTTACCTTTTCCGTCTAACGAATCTCCAGAAAATATGATCATGCGTGTTTCACGATCTGTATAATAGATCACTAGGCTAAATGACAAAGTAATTGATACGTAATTATCCTGAACGAAAATTCATCTTAAGCTTTCTTCTATTGATGATTGATTATGTTACAATGCACGTTACCCTAAAAAAAAGTTACAATATATTGGTGTGCAGCTTAACATGAGATTATTTGATTAATTTTCTGGTATTATTTACAAAATATTGGTAATATACACTGCTTATTTAGGGTAAATACAGCTATGTCAATTTATTTGAACATTATGGCTATTGAATAATTGATCATAAATTACTTATTTTAAGTAATATTATTGATATTAAATAAATTGGTTACTACTACTACTATAAAAAAACAATATTGTGTGAGAAATAACACCAAAATAACATAAGATTGGAATAAGAATGGTGTCATTAATACACCTCATGATTAACTCTTGTAACTAGCAAAAGATGATTAGCAAAAGACCAGTTAAAGGTTGCGCGGAATAACAGCTAAGGCAAGATCCACGACATCAGCTGAATATCTAGTAAGTCGTTTGAGTTGGAATGGCATAATTTAACACATATTTAACATGCGCTTTACACAAATTTATCAAATTTAATTAACTAACCTTTTTCCGCCTAACAAGATCTCCGGAAAATCATGTAACACCCCGTAAACGACAAATCATTAGGCTAAACGACAAAGTAAATGATATGCATTATCCTAAACGAAAAAATACCTTTACATTTCTTATATTGATTGATAATTAATACACCTCATGATTAACTCTTGTAACTAGCAAAAGATGATTAGCATAAGATAGGTTGCGCGGAATAACAGCTAAGGCAAGATCCACGACATCAGCTGAATATCTAGTAAGTCGTTTGAGTTGAAATGACATAATTTAACACATATTTGACATGCGCTTTACACAAATTAATCAAATTTAATTAACTAACTTTTTTCCCCCTAACAAGATCTCCGGAAAATCATGTAACACCCCGTAAACAACAAATCATTAGGCTAAACGACAAAGTAAATGATACGCATTATCTTAAACGAAAAATTACCTTACATTTCTTATATTGATTGATAATTGACTAGGTGTATTTAAGTTATTACAATGTACATTACCTTTAAACAAAACGATAATGTGGCTCTAATCACGAGTCCTTTATCATGAGATTTATTAGAGACTAGTTTGCTACGTCCGAAATAAATTTTACATTTTATTTATTTGTAAACAAATCATTCTTATCAATATTTTTTTTATCATTTATAAAACTTTCATTTTCAATAAGAATGGTACATGAGAAGGTAAAGATGAAATCATTCGAAACTAAATACTGATTTTTATTTTTTCGGAATTTCTTTAGTTTTTTATATGGAAAACGTCTCTAATATGTCATGAAAGTCCATCTACACACTTTACCATAAAAGACGTTTTAAATGATTTTTTATTTGGGTTGTAAAGGGATATGCCATGTGGCATGACATATGGCCTAATTGAAGCCGATAATGTGGTCGTTGCCATTTAACACTTTTAATATATAGTATAGACGTATAGTATAATATTAAATACCGATACTTCAATTTGTTTGGACAATATTACTATTTACTACTAAAACCGACCATAGTACTACTTACATTAGCAATATTATTGATGTTTAACGAAAATCCATTAATATAATCCACAATCGGCATTTTCCCTCAATAATCATAACGATACTATTATCATAAAAAAAATTTAATTGAGTTTATACTGGTAAGAAACAACTAATATTGTGGACAGAGAATATTTTTCTCTCGTATAGAGCAAATATGTAAGAATGTCGACATACTTCACCTTAATTTGACAAAATAGATTTATTAAGAGAAAAAAAAATTGAATCAATACTATAATGTAAATTGTAATTTTACGTGGTAAGGTCCACTATAATTTTTTTTTTTTTAACTATGGTTAAGAAATTAAAATGGTCTCGATTTATCGATGCAATATTGATGGTCTCGATTACATTCTTTATCCCAACTAGTTTGCATGCCCGTGCCACGCCCGGGCTTGTCTATTTATAATGTTTATACTCGTTTTGTAAAAATGACAACATGTTTTATCGTTGTTAATTTTACACTGGGTAGTAGGTACCATAGTCAACTTTTGTTCCCCGTCATATTTTATTATTATATATTTTTACTCACTCATCGTATTATCATATTTCCACTTTATTTTATGTCACCCATTTTACAGTTTCAATCCCATTATCTCGTCACATGTTACAGTACGCCATTCTACTATTCCGTCACCCGTTATATCACATCATATTCAAATTTATTACCATAAGTTAGTCAACCTCCATAATATTATATCTTATATCTCATGTTATAAACTAAATTACCATATTTATTATTTCCATAAATTAGCTAATATGATAATTTATTACCATATGTTAATCAATAAGCGTATTTCAATACTATTTTTATGCTCTATCCAATTAATGTATGTCCAAGTGTCAACGTATGAAAGACTTAGTTTCAGGTTTTAATATATAGTATTAGATTATTAGATTGTCAAGTACTACTACAACTATATTTGATTTTTTTTTTCTTTTTGAAAAGTAGAACAGTGGTAAATAATTTTTTTTTTACCAAACTCAAATAATAAATTTACAGAATCCAAAAAATCATCAATTACTGTAGTAAAAGTTCAAAAAGTAGTAAATTAATTTCAGGAAAAACAAAAAATCTACCCAAAAACAATAAAGACAATAAAAAGGTAGTCCATATGAATGAGCAAAGTGAGCAACACACCCCCTTTTTCATCCTCAAAAAAAATGTAACAGTCACACGGTCACACCTGACGTCCCACGCATTTTCATTTTTTCCCACCACATTATATAAACCAAACCCACCCCCTCTTCTCATTTCATCCTTCTCTAAAACTTCATTATTACACTACTACTGCTCTTTTTTTCTCACCCCAAAAAAAGCAACAAAAGAATAAAACTAAACCCCCCCCCCCCCCCAAAAATATTTCTAATAATAATTAATTAATCATGTGTGGAGGAGCTATAATATCAGATTTTATACCAGACATCAAATCTAGGAAAGCAGCTGAGGAGTTCTTATGGCCAGATCTCAGCAAAGTTGTTGCTGATCAGCTGCGGTGCAAGAGCGGTAGCGGCTATTCTAAGCCGTTGAGATCCATCAACGTTGAAGATTGTGATGATGATGAAGATGTTGATGCTGTTTCTGCTGATGATGTCAAATTTGAAGCTGATTTCCTTGAGTTTAAGGATGAGGAATCTGATGGCTTCCTCGTTAAGCCCACTTTTGCTCCCACCAAGGTCGTTGCCAACACCAACTCTTCTCCTTCACTTTTCAATGGTAAAATTTTCTCACCTACTTTTTTTTTTACCCATTTTGATTTTCTTGGTTTTTTTTGTTGCTTTTGTGGATTAAAGTTGTGATCTTTATGTGTTTTTGAAGTAACACCATAATATTTTTTTTTCCTTGTGTATTTATTGATTGTTTTTTTGCTCAATATTTGGAATTTTTTAGTGGTTTAATTTCTTTTTTTTTGGTGATTATTTATGCTTTTATTTGGTAGATAGTTGTGATCTTTATGTGTCATTATACAAGTCCTGTAAATTTTGTGATGGTTAAGCTTCTTTTTTTTACCTACTGGAATAGTGAAATGGGATGGTTTGATATTTACTTTTTACTTTTCATCTTTTCTGGGTCATGATCGTTGAAAAAGGTTGAAACTTGGGATTGTTTTGTTGATTTTTAGGGTTGAAAGTTTATTTTCTTGGTTTCTTATTTACTTAAGGTGTTAATAGCGTATTAAACTGGAGAATTAGTAGGTTAATACACCGAATTTGTTTGTTTTAGGTGGTTGGGTAGGTTTGAATTAATTTGGGGTTTTTGTTTTGTTATTGCTCAATCACACGTTTTAGATGGGATTGAGTCTTTTGGAGTGTGTTTTGTTGTTTTCCTAGGCGGTTGGCCTGCGCTAGACGGTTACAAATGACGATTTATGTTAGCCGACTTCAAATCATCGTGTTGGGAATAAGACTTGGTTGTTGTTTAAATTCTCTGTAATTAATTCGTGAAACGGAATTTATGATTGATCAATATTACGTTTATTCATTTCATTGTTGCGGTCCAATCTATTTGCCGGTTGCTTCTTTCCATGGGTTTTTTGTATGTGCTAGGCACAAGTGCACAACCTTGTCTATATGATTGATGTGTCTTCTATGTTTGAAATGGCTGTTGAAATTTAGATGTTGAAGATGTGGGAATGGGGAGTTGAATTTGTATTTAGAAATAGATCCATGGTGGTTGACAGATTCGTGTTGGTCTTTCTTATTGACAATGGAGATCAATTGAATACTTGAGTTGTTCTCTTTATCTTAGATTGTGTTACTTTGGTCTGAGCAACATCTTATGGTTTGTGTCGTGATGTGACGTTTGCCTTCATTGTTCATCGATGGTTTGCTTCCGTAACCAGCCATCGTTTATCTTGTGTTTTTACATGTTGATTCTGCTCTGCTTGTGGTTGTTTGCGGTTATTTATTAAGTTGCTACGCCTCTCTTCGGATGATACTTTAGTAGATCTTTTCGTATGTTCAGTCTTTTGTATATTCTTTCTCTGTAATGAAATTCTTGCTGAGCAAATGACATGTACTCGTGTTCTTATACCTGTTAAGTGTTAATTAGGGTTGATCAGATTTATGGAAGTTCGTTACTCCTGAGGATGCTAATCTTATCTTTCCTTTTTGTCTTTGAAGGAGTGAAGACTGTGGAGGTGACTGGTGAAGCTGAGAAATCTTCCAAGAGAAAGAGAAAGAACCAGTATCGTGGTATCCGACAACGCCCCTGGGGTAAGTGGGCTGCTGAGATCCGTGACCCCAGAAAGGGTGTCCGTGTCTGGCTTGGAACTTTCAACACTGCTGAAGAAGCTGCCAGAGCTTATGATGCTGAAGCACGGAGGATCCGTGGTAAGAAAGCCAAGGTGAACTTCCCTGAGGAAGCTCAGGCATCTTCTGCCCCTAGGCGCACAGTCAAAGCTAAATCTCAGAAAGCAGCAAACCCAAGCCCTGCACCTCAGAATGTGAACCAAAACTTCAATGGCATGAGCAATTTTGACAACCAGTACTTCAACAACTTTGCTTTTGTGGAAGAGAAACCACAAACTAAGAACTTTGAGTATGCCAACCCCATGCCTGCTGCAGCAGAGACAGGACTCAAATCCTTTGGCTCATCTGATGGGAGTGGTCTATATTTCACTTCCGATGAAGGTAGTAACTCTCTTGACTGCTCTGACTTTGGCTGGGGAGAAAATGGCCCGAAAACCCCAGAGATATCATCATTTTTCTCTGCTGCCCTCGAAGCTGATGAAATCCAAGGTCTGGAGGATGGATTTGCAAACAAGAAAATGAGGACAAACTCAGGAAATGCTGTTCCAGTTCAGGCTAACTCTGGAAATAGCCTGTCTGAGGAGCTGTCTGATGCTGATTTTGAGTCTCAGTTGAACTTCTTAGAGATGCCGTATCTGGATGAGAATTGGGGAGTGGAAGCTTTCCTGGCTGCTGATGCCACTCAGGATGCTGTCAACTCAATGGATCTGTGGAGCTTTGAAGATTTCCCCAGCATGACCGGGGGTGCAGGCTTCTGAGCTACTCTGGATGCCCCTATCCGGCTTTTATGTAAATATAATCAAACATGTTAGTTTCTGTTATCGCTCGACATTTGAATTTCGACCATTTTCAGTAACCTATTGGGTTCCGGCTTAAGTTATCCCCCAAGTCGCAGAGGAAGTAATCGTATCTGTTTGTTCGATTTTCAGGATCGTCTATGGGTGAGGCGGAGTCATTAGCATGCTTTTTAATTATGAGAATGAGTAGTGGGTTTATCCTGCAGCTGCAATCATGTGGGAATATATAGGTAAATTTAGGCTTTCGTTCATGTTTTAAGACCTTCGTAATCTGCTGTATTTACCAATGCTGACTTGAACCTCCCATGCTTTAATGTTTGAACTTCGTTGTATTGCTCTTTGAACCTCATTTGCTCTCCTCTTCTGCTCTGCTTGTCATAAGCATCTGTTGTATTTTTATCAATGCAGTCTCATAAATGGTTCACTGTGCTTGCATTTTGGAGACCGAGACCATTTATGTTCGGCTTCTGACATAGGTCCCTGGAATAAGCCTGAGCTAGGTAACGTGAGTGCGACATGAGATCGCTTGCTCAGTGTTTACAGTTACGTTATTCACCCCGAGTCTTTTACCAGAACTCAATACCTTGATATCTAACAAGACCCATCATTATACTTACTCAAAACCGTTGTCACATTACATTACATCAGCCGAGTTCATACGTTTTGACAACCAAGAAACCCTCCGATTCCCATATAGTACTCCGAGATGAAATTCTTGTGGAGCTCCGATCTCGGATATGGCCTGCTTATAGTTGGTTATAGTTTATAAATTCACAGGAGTCACAATCTAAGATTTTAGGACATAAAATCAGCATCAGGAGTATCATTGACGACGCAGCATATCTAGCTGTTTACCAAAATAAGTGAAAAGAAATTGCAACTCTCTGAAAGCTGGAGCTGCAACTTGGTACCAATACATGCTCCGTAGTACATTTTGGTACAATATAAAAACATCGTGGTTGAATAATTAGGCAGTCGTACTGTCGTAGATGTTCAACTTGCACAAATTTCATTTACACGTCTTTCTGATTAGAATATTTGGGACCCTAATTTGTCCCCATTATGCAACTGGACAATTGGGCATGTTTTATTGTTTCTTGCCCTTATCTTGGAGGGTGTGGCCTTATAATACACTTTTAGCTGTATTAGGCTTGACGTAAAAGCTCTTGTCTCCGTGGCTGATTGAACCCCAAATACGTCGAAGCCTGAAGTCCCCCATGTGAAGGCTGCTCCTCAACCATCGGAGAAGCGTGTCCCTGTGAGTCATGGGGCCGCGTGCCCGTGTCCTTACCGCACCACCGTCGTATGACTGGCCGATACGTTCTAGTGGTTCACCAGTTAGTGTTGAGGCGCTCGGAATGTAGGTTCAAGTTCCTATACTAATATCGGTGACATTTGCGCCGCTATATGATTTAACGGGTCATGCTTGCATAGTTGTATTAGAAATTTAGAAGCCATGCTAAAATCAGGTCGTACTCTAAACATAATGATAACTATCCAATTAGAGATAATCACTTATCGCGTTATTTTGATGAAATTGTATCGGACTTACGTGAGTAAATCATGTTTATCTCGTGTCATTTTTACATTCTCAATAAATTGACTTTGAGTCCTTGTCGTGTGCCTCGTGTTGAGACAAGAATTTCCGGTGCAATGTCATGTGATCGTTGTATAGAGCACTTCCGACTCTGATAATCGCGATTACCACCATATTATCGAAGGTTTAGGTTTAGATACCACATGGAACTTTTGTAGTGAAACTTTAGAGATAACAAATACTAATACACTTTGTACACATTATTTCAACAATTCATGGATCGACATTATTGTATGATCTAAAACGTAGTTGCGTAATTGTCATGCGCTTTTAGAAGAGGTGCATTCGTAGCTTGAAGCCATTGGAGGTTCGGGTATCATTAATCATAGCTCATGGGTCTATTAATTTGTGGGGCCCAATGTGGATTTAACGAAGGAGTGGGTGGTGGGACCATGTTTGGTTGGGGACACTTCCTTGGACAGGTGAACCCGCTTTGGTGAATGGTGACGGCTATCAATTATGGGTTACGCAAGTGGGCTCACATTATGCTGAGTCAACTAATGACTAATCTCTTATCTTAACCTCAAGGCCAGGGAGAATTAAGTAATTTTGTCATTTGGATAAGGGTGAAAATATCTCTCAAAAAAAAAAACTTGATCAAGACATGATTCCAAGTGGAATAGTGGCATTTAGCTTACAAACATCTTTATCCCAATGCCTTAAATGCTCCTGCTATTTGGTCTTTGGGATATAATGAAATAAAGCTCTTTAAATCGGAGACCCAAACATAGCACCTCAAAACTGCAAAATGAACATAGCATCTCAAAACTGCAAAATGAAACAGGAGAATCTCTTTGAATCGGAGAGAGTACTCCGCATATAGTGATTAGAGGCCTAAAAAACAAAGAGTTTATGGAAGCTCACTAAGAACTTCACCATTTTGTTAAGGTGTGAACCTTTCATCAACTCTAGATACTCATCTCAAGACTTTATTGAGACGATTCTTTCATAAATCATATCTACCTCAAATCTTGCAGTGAACTTAACTTCAAAAAAATCTGGTAGTGAACGAAAAATTAAGGCCTGGTTAAGTCCAAACTGATTATGGATCTTGAACCTGGTCTAGTTTTTGTGGGCCGTTTGGGCTTCAGAAAGTCGTCGTGGATCGACCTTCGCTGGTTTCAGCATATTGGGTCGTCGAGTTGGACCATCTTCAGCTTTGTACGGGCTAATCCTATAGTTATTCAATCATTTTTTTTTTTGTAAAACTGAATAATGTTTTCGTCCCATTTTCAGTGCTATATGACCGGTAAGGATCCTCTAGAGTTTTTCTTTGGTGAAGTTTGTGAAGTTTACCAAAACTAGTAATAAGACAAAATGAAAGAATTTTGAAAGACACAAATAAAAATCTTAAATTATTTAGTCTTACCTTTTTGGGTAAACTTTACCACATAGAGTTCATTTTCAACTCTAGAGGATCCCTACACTGTATGACCTAATCATTATTCTTATATTCTAAAATTATATTATTATTAAATTTTTTCGCGCGTATTGTTGTTAATTATACTGATAAATTCTTTAAATGGATAGAGAACACTTTATCTGTCCAAGTTTAAACATCACATATGAAAAATCGCATCTTTATTAAGGAGGTATATATACTAATCGGATAATCAAAGTTTCAAAAAATTAAATGACGAATTATCTAAAATGCGAAACCGATATGTCATCTATCCAAAAGTTTATAAAAGAGCTACGCCTTTGAATTTAAAATGTTAAAAGTGGACATGACTTCTCTAGGGGAGTTATAAAAGTCGCAACATAGCATTAACTTAGCATAAGCCGGATTAATGGAATAATATTAGCAAAAATGTGCTTTAAATCCAAGGTGGGGAAGGGAACTTGCACGATAAAGTACCTTAGTTCCCATTGATTAGCATATATAATGCGAAGTAATATATTTAAACAAAACCATTATTGAAAACTTAAGCCTTAAGGGGTAAAGTGTGCTTTGCCCAAAAGAAGTTTCAAAACAAAATAATTGAATATATATAACTTTTTTTTCCCGTCTTTGAACCAAAAAAAAATAAAAAATAAAAAATAAAAATAATATAAGACTTTTCATCTTAATTTTCCACTAGAAATGTTTTTATGTTTCATTTTGCTTAGGTTTGGTGGGCAAAATTGTGACAAGTGAGAAAAGTGGTTACCAAACAGGCAAACAGGCAAACAAGCTAATTATAGATCCATGATGAGATGGCCCATTATTTTTTACGTTTTCGTAGTCTTATTGGATGTCTCAATTCGATATTTCTTACGAAAATCATATTCCTACACTCGTCGAATTATTTGATTTGATATCTACTTTTGTGCGTTTTGTGCATCTTTTACTTGCCTTTCTTCAGCTCTAGCCTTTATGTCATCCAAGTGATGCAACGATTTAGAGCTTGAAGATACACAGATACGAATTCGTGGACCGTGGTTACGGAGTATTTAAAACGACTAAAACGCGCATGTGAATTGTGTGTATCAAATGAATACTAATTCATGGGAAATGAAATTAGGTTAATTAAATGTACACGAATTGAGGTAAATTCGAAGAACGTTTAATGTGGATAAGCTGATGATTTGAGTAGTTGTAGATCTCAAATTAGTATTTTCCTTTTCGACTACAAGGATGGTGTAGTATATCAAAATTAAACTTAACCCACATAAGTCATAGCACACCATAAGTCCGTAACTAGTAGTAGTAGTAGTCTAAAAGAGAGTAGCAAAGGGTTTTGATTGGCTTGATGCATATATGATGATCATTGCCCTCTTGCACTCTTGTCGTTACATATATATGATCATGTACTTGTGTTGATTGATTAGTACTGTACTAATTGTATGTTAAACACAATAATAATGGGAATGCGGGAGCGAGGCTTACCTAGTTAGTAGTTACCCTGACCGATGACTGTACGTAATTTGAATAATAGAGTATTATTCTCCATTGTCTCTTTAATTGGAGTAGTTTGTAGTCTATAAACTTTTCGCCATCATGATGATACTCTTCTCCTCTAACACGTACACTATTCGTATTTATTAAGTGGGAAGCTAGCTACAAGGGGATCTTCTTTGTTAACACAGTCATTTGTAGAGCAAGATTAAGGGGATTTTTTGTTAATTACCAATTGAGCCAAAAGTTTAGACGGATGGTTAAAACACCTGCAATGATTTTATACCTTCAACACACCCCTCACGCAATTAAAGCTCACATGGCAAGAAGCGTGAGTAATAATATACTGATCCACAAACAAACAACTTAAAGCGAACTCTTTATATTGAGTCTCCAACTTAACAAAAAGGAGGCTATCAGGATTTGAACTTAAGACCTCAGGATCGCTGAGACTCTGATACCATGTTAGATATACATTTGAGCCAAAAGTTCATGACCCACTCGAGCTATGGCATCATTGCTATCCGATCCCCTGCGTATTGTCGTCTTGTTGGCCGCCTCGTATATCTTGCTATGACTCGGCCAGAGCATTCGGTCCATGTGCTGTCTCAATTCATGAGCTCTCCCCGTTAGGACCACTGGAAAGCTGCTCTATGCGTTGAAGGTATAAAACTATTGTGAGTGTTCTAATCATCAGTCTAGATTTTTGACTTAGTTAGTTATCACACGATTTTATATTGTTAAGATATAACCAAATATTGATCCTCAACCAATAGTCTATATTTTTGGTTGAGATGGTTTTATAAGATAATTTGTGCATTTATCATCTACGTTTAAGTCCAATTGACTTTCACGTAAGAAATAGTGTTAAGATATAACCAAATATTGAGACTCAACCATCGGTCTAAACTTAAACTCTTTACTTTAAAATTTTAAATACGTGCGTCTTAATTATATGCAATTCCTTACTCATGATTCGTTCTAATGTGATCATATCTTTCGGCAAGCTATCATCCTTGCCACTCTTTCTATTCGTAGAGTTTTCTAGGTTTTAGCCCCTTTTTGACCAGCAATTTAAAGAACCTTTATAATACTCCATTTCACGTGACATATAACCCATAATTAAGTTCAAACTTTATTAAAGAAATCACTTATTTAATTCGAACTAACCAAAGCATATGCACCGGACCTTGGACTTCCAATAATATTCCCTCAGTTTCTTTTTATTCTTTACGTTTGGTTTGAATTTCTCTCACACATTCAAACCAAACGTAAATAATCAAAAGAAATAGAGGGAGTATCATTAATCTACTACATGTGGGACATCAATCATTTTCAACTTCACGTAAATGTTTAAACTAATTAATTATAACATCAAGTAAGGACGAAACTAAAATTTAATCATCGAGAAATTTTTTTAAGATGTTGAAACAAACCAATAATATTAAGATATAACCAATTTGGGTTTTAACCATCAATTTAATTTTTTGGCCTGAATGAGATAGTTCTCTATGATATGACATAAAATTTGAATTTTCTTTCATAACACGGTCGAGATTTCCACAATGTCTTGCAAAGTAGTACATTCGCTCCTAACTATAAGATGCATGATATATATCATATATTGGGCGGGGGGGAGCAACATTAATATACATATATCATATGGTCCCCTTGAAATATAACACACAAAATCAAATGCAATGGCATTATTTTGGGACTACCACAACATCTCCTTACTTTGTGTCTTAATTATTTCATACATTTCTTACACCTCTTGCCTCGGTTCATCCCATCGTCATCATCATCATCCTAAGAAACAATATGCATCAACACCCTTGTTCATCTTTGGTGATTCCATATTAGATGTTGGCAACAACAATTTCATCAACACCACAACTCTCGACCAGGCAAATTTCTGGCCTTATGGCATCAATTTCTTCCACTCCCCCACCGGACGTTTCTCCGACGGCCGTCTCATTTCCGACTTCATTGGTACGTCGTTCTTATTCACTTGCTCATCATCATTTCTGCTACGTAAAAGAACAACAACCCTATTATCATGACGATCTTAAATGTACTACTTGTTAGACATATTACCATTTATATATATAGTATGAACATACATTACATATAATATATGTCTAACAATACTCAACTAAGCTAGCTGACATCGATCTTTTCTCATTTCGGCCATTTATATTGTTTGATCATTTTTATTCAATGTTGATGTGCTTGTTATTGTGAATGTTCATAAACATGCATACACTGACGACCATCTTATCAGTATCCAACTAATTAAGCTAGTTGACATCGTTCTCTTCTCGTTAGTCGTTTCTCTCTATGCTATTTGACTATTGTTGATGTTCATATATAAACGTTACATACATCCGATGATCTTACAATCTAGTTATATGTAATCAAGAGCAAAGCTAGCTAACATTGATCTATTCTCATTTTCATCTATGTTGTTTGATAATTGTTCAACGAACGTTGATGAGCTTATTATTTTCTATCTTGACTCTATTTTTTAGTGGTTAGGGTGGCCCGTTGACCTACCAAATAAAGATTATGTGCTATATTTTTCCATGGCTTAATAATACTACGTAACTTTTTGGCATCTTTGATTTGATTGTTTAAATTAAAATAGCGAAGAAAGCACATCTTCCGTTGATTCCCCCGTATCTTGAACCGGGCAGACGTCGATTTTCTCATGGAGTTAACTTTGCATCTGCTGGAGGTGGCGCACTCATCCAAACTTTTCAAGGTTCGGTATGTATCTTATTCATACGACCATACCTACATATATATAAATCGAATCACTTTTCTCTGTTTTAATGCAACAGTATGTACTATTCATTACGCTACCTAGCTACATACCTTCGCAATTTTGTTTTGTTTTGTTTTTGAAAAAATCGCCGAGTCATCATTACTCGCTCCATATCTCTATGTATGTGGAGGATTAGTAGATCGACGTCGCATATATAGTGTTACACACGTGCTGACATACATATATAAGACAAGGACAAAGACATTTTTTATATATCGAGTTTGGCTATTATATATAAACTTGAATATATATTTGTAGGTGATCGACCTCCATATGCAGCTAAGGAACTACAAGGAAGTGGTAAAATGGTACAAACACAAGTATGGAGATGTGAAAGCAAGAAGGAGATTGACAAGGGGAGTTTACATGTTTAGTGTAGGCATAAATGATTACATGAGCCTCTTTTTGACCAACTCTACTCTTTTAACTACTTACACCAAACCTGATTATGTTTCTATGGTCATCCGCAACATCACCTCTGTCGTCACTGTAAGTCTTTCTTCTTCTATCTTCTTCCTTTATCATGTCATCCATGGAAGTAATTAGTCTAATCAATCGACTCTTAATTAATTAACTATTTATTCGCAATAGCAGCTGAAATAGTAGTTAAAAGCTGAAGTGGCCTGGTAGTAATAGTTGTACAAGTAGTTGTAAAAGCCGATAGCTGTAACATAATGTAGACCGTCTTTCGGTCCAAAAAGATTGATCGGGTTGATTAGCATGCTAGTGCTAATGAAAAAAGATTAGTAAAAGTTTTTAGAAATTTCGAAGATGCGGCTCCTAATGTTGTGGCACCAAACACGTCCAAAATGTACGCTGAGCAACGTACATACATAAGAACTGGGGTAGGGTTTGGCAGAGAGTGGAAACTGGTCCATTGCGACATTAATGTCTGGTAAATTAGACATTAAAATCTGATGCTTTGCGGCCCATCTATTTATAGCTGTGACAATGAGACGACATCCACTAAACTTCCAATTATTGCTTCCACATTCCGCAACTTAAGGTTTGACATTTTTTTTCTGTACCTTCACATGTAACTTCTAGTCCTAGGTAATTTATATACTCCATTCTACCCTATCAAATCTAGGGTAACTTTAACTTTCGCGGAAAAAAAAGAAGATTATCGATATATACATGTAGCATGCTACGGAGTACGAGTGTTATATTACTTTTTATTGAACCGTTTTATCGTAAGTTGACCTGGGTTAGATGTTTTGTGAAACTCTTACACAATCTGAGATGGCATAATCGCAATTATATTCGCATGTTTTACTAATGTAATTTTCGATTCGACAGGAGATATACAAGATAGGTGGGAGAAAATTTGGGATCCTAAACTTACCTCCAGCTGGCTGTTTTCCTGCCCTTAGATTAATTGCTGATGACAATGGTAATTGTCTAGAGGAAGTTGTAACATTGACTAGGTTACATAATGAAGCCATCTTCCTAGCCTTAAAACAACTAGCAAAAAAATTACCAGGGTTCAAGTTTTCACTCTACGATTTTCACACTAGTACCCTTCAAAGAATGAAGCATCCTTCAAAATACGGTAACTAATTTGTTCGTTCAAATTCAAATCTATGGCTTTTCGCAACCGTGATTGGTTCGTAATACTATAAGATAATGTCGAATTTTTTATACTGATGGATCGAGTTAAATGACTAATAATGAACAGGGTATAAGGAGATCGAGACGGCATGTTGTGGCACGGGCGAATACAGAGGGGTGTTCAGTTGTGGAGGGAAAAGGCTAGTGAAAGAGTATGAATTGTGCAAGAATATAGACGACCATTTATTTTGGGATTCCTTTCACTTCACGGAGAAGGCTTATATGCAATTTGCGGCTGAAATGTGGAGCAACACAAATTATGTTCATGGTGCGTATAGCATCAAGGATCTCTTCTATATACGATAACGTATAGTAGACTGCCAAGAGGAAATTATCGACAGATCAAGCGACGAAAATTGTGCAATGTCGGCTAGTTGGATGGAATTATTGATGGATTACACATGTGTACGATACTTTTTTCGTTATTTTAAATAGTTAACATTTAGTTTGAATCTCACATATATTTAAACCATATATTATCGATCAATCCAACACAGCCGATGGAGTGCCTATATATTAAAAGATTTGTTGAATTGACATAGTCTCATTTAAAATGTTCTAACATACTCGGGATCAAACATTATGAATCTAACACAACTGATAGAGTACGAACCTATTAACTAAAAGATTTGAGGAGATCGATAGTCCTTTCTTCCAACTTCCTTCTTTGTTTTGGATGCTGGGCTGTATTTTGCAATTACTACGAGTTCACACAAATACACAATGACACTCAATTTCAATTAGTCTTTCCATTTCATTCAATTGTTTACGTTGGGCCGAGTTTTGTAAGGACAACTCAAACCCAACGTAAACAATTGATGAAATGGAGGGAGTATATATAGGACCGATCGATCTTGATGATACTAAAAAAAGTATTTGAAAGAATTATAATGCACACTATTTGCGAATCTCATAAACTCAATATAATCGTTAATGACTTGCTTGTACTTGTTACAATGACCTTAGATTAGACCCCTATTAATACTATTACATGACTTGACCCTTACGAAACCTATCACACAATATATTCCTAAACACATATTCTCGTATACATCGTATTTCTAAACACATATAATATTCCTTAACCGGAATACTCCGTAATCCTCTATTAGTATTGGACCTGAACTGAATTATTCGTTCGATCATTTCAGTAAAGTCATCATTTATACCAATCCCTTAGACCGTACATAGTTACATACACACCTTACTAGCTAGCTCATTCCGTGAGAAAGAAGTCCTGTAATACTAAAACTAATTGAATTATTAGTTTAAGTTTTTTTTTTTTTTTTTGTGGCATCTAGACGAGAAACTAAAGCTAAATAAGGTCTATTACAGTCTCTTAAGGAGGAATAAGGTTCACGTTATTGTCAAAAAACTTTGTCTTATTAAGTTTAAGTTCAATCTTGGTCTTATGTATAACAGATTAACAGCCAATATACAGTGTCTCGATCGATCTCTAACATTTGACGACATCAAATTCATCACAAAGACGTAGAAATTTTTATGGACTCCTTTCTTAATAGGTCGTAGGCAATGTCTTTCACTCTTTCCTCGCGCTCATGCTTGAGCACACTGCTTATCCGATCCAAAAAAAGAGTCATACTGGTACTGCGCTGCTTAAATCGATCATCTAACAGCAACGTAACGTACTACTGCATGTTTTGTAACAGTTGGACTTGGACGCACGTCATAGATAATGTTAACTTATTAATTAGCAATAATAATATATGTTAAGCAATACAATGAAACTGTTTAAATTGATCGTAGTAGTTAGATGCTGCATGCATGCATGATTGGCCATATATATGAATGAATGAATGATTGGTCAATTAATCAGATTAAATAAGACAGAAATGTAATGTTGGATGCGTCATGCCATCTGATGACTAAAAGTAGCATGGATTATTAGAGGGTCAATGTATGTACGTAGTTCTTGAATATCTTGGATTCGCATTTGCATGAGACACGCTTGTCTATCTCTTGAAGTTCATACTCTTTTTTTTCATCTTTGTTAACATTGGTGAGGTATATTAGTATATATTTTTGACGGAACCGATCGATATATTGTTTATAGACAAAATTCAATAATATAATAATGGATGATGATGCAATTGCTCAACTTAACACAAAGACCTTTTAAAGTTTTTAAAAGTCGAGTTAGTCGATATTGACACATTCATAATGTACTATAAATAATTAAGCGTTAAATTCTCATGCAAATGAAAGCAAGTAAGATAATAGAGCAAACCAAACCAAACAATAACAATATGAAGAGGCACGTACAATTTTGTGTACTCGCTTTAACCTTGTTGCCCTTCTTACATGCCCAAACCCCAGCAGGAAATAACGCTTTATTCATTTTTGGAGATTCTGTTTTTGATGTTGGAAACAACAATTATATCAACACTATAGTTGATGCTCAAGCTAATTTCTGGCCATATGGCATCACTTTCTTCCAGTCTCCAACCGGCCGTTTTTCTGATGGACGCTTGATATGTGATTTTATTGGTAGGTCTTGGTATTAATTTCTGCCTCTGTTTTATTATTTAGAGAAGTAACATGTAACTTAAATTTCTATCACGTATTCAACCAATCAAGTTTTAACTTTTTGAAAAAAACGAAGGGATCGGAGTACTAGTCCGATCTTGTTCAACGATTACATACAACAGTAATTATACTACTTGTAGGTGTATGTATGCATAATTAGTAATAATGTCACAACATCTATACGTACGTTTGTCAATTACTACACAAAATTTACATATGTTCAATCTTGATCAGCCGAATATGCAAATCTCCCTCTCATTCCTCCGTTCCTTCAACCGGACGACCCAAAATTTCATAATGGTGTCAATTTCGCGTCAGCCGGAGCTGGTGCCCTAGTCGAATCATTTCAAGGACGGGTATGTATCCGTAGTTACTCCTTCCACTCCCTTGGATAGTTGGATTGTTGATAAAATTACTAACATTTCGTTTGGATTATTCCTAGCTTTCGTACCTAGGCTCTTATATACTACTCCTACCTAAAGAGATTTACTAATAACGTGTAATTAATTTCTTAAATTTGCTGGATTATTGTAGGTTATTAATCTTCATATGCAACTAAAGAATTATAAGAAGGTGAATGCGTTGTTCAAAGATAAATTTGGGAACGTCGGAGCTCGGAGGAGGGTTTCGAAGGCAGTCCATTTCTTCAGCGTTGGCATAGATGATTACCTCGCACTTCTCTTATCCAACTCCACATTTACTGATTTTACTGCGCCTGAATATGTCAATATGGTCATTGGTAACATCTCTTCCGTGATCACTGTAAGTCTGCTGTGTGACTTATATTACGTGTGTTTGTATGTTGTACGTACGTTACAAGCTTAGTCTTTCCTAGGCGAGTATCACGTATGTATGTATGAGTTTCGACTATAATAGGTGTACGAGGCTCGACTGTTAACAATTTATTCGTTCTCATCAATTCCACAGGAAATTTACAGGACAGGAGGGAGAAAATTTGCATTCCTCAATGTGCCTCAAGTAGCTTGTTTACCCGAACTCAGGAATTTGAATGTAGAAGGCAATGGTGACTGCCTTAATAATGCTACGAGTTACGCAACATTGCATAATGAAGCACTTTCTAACACCCTAGAACAACTTAGAGTGAAGCTTCCAGGGTTCAAATATTCACTTTATGACTTGTATACACATCTCCAACAAATGATTGACCAACCTTTAAAATATGGTAATAAAGATGTCTTCTTTTTCGATCTTATTAAATCTCGACATTAACTTAGATAAAACGGTCTTATAGTAGGTCAATGCATGACTCGATGTGTGACATTACTTTAGAGCCTCTAACTAACTATTTTGAACCATAAAAACAGAATTCAGGGAAGGGAAGACAGCATGCTGTGGCACAGGTGAATTTAGAGGGATATCAAGCTGCGGACGAGTTGAAGATTTCGAATTGTGCCAAGACATTGACGATTATGTGTTCTGGGATTCTACCCATCTTACCGAGAAAGCGCACAATCAGTTTGCAAATGAAATGTGGATGAACACAAACAGTACACTCTCTTATGGACAGTACAACATCAAGGACCTCTTCTGTTAACCTTATTACAGTACTATCTCCGATCCTTGAGCATTCGGAATAAATATTGAAATTCGACAATTTTAAGTGTCTACACGTTTATATATAGTAATCGATCTTTATATTACCATTATGCTACTTAATTGATGTAATAATTAAGAGTCCTTCATTTTGTGATGACGAGAATATCTATATAATAAACTTTTTTCATTAGTCTCTCCTATTACAACAAGTCAACAACTAGTTATTTTCTTCAGTACAAGCAGTAATTAGAATGAACCTGCACATAATAACAAAGGATGAAGAACTATGATGTTAGACTCGTTAAATTAGTGTAAATTAAAGGAAAAGACCATTATTTATCTATGGAATTAATAGGTAATTAAACTTATTACTAACCCTCTAGACTTCTGACTGACTTTGTCCTCGGTATTCATGGCCTCCCACATTAAGCTACAACTTACCCAATGTGGAGGATACTTGTAACGTGCGACGTCTAAAATTAAGATTGAGTCTGTTTCATCGTGGTATGCTATGATGGGCGAATAGTGACCGTCCCCTGTCTGAAAATTACAATCGTTAACATGACACATTTGAATGGAAACGACAATATTAGCATGACACGATAATTTTTATCATGTGATAATACGCATATGCGTTTTTGCCATTTGTTAAAGACGATTGTCAAGTCCACTTAAAATGTAACAAGGCGTTGGCTAGTAATTATAATACATTACGTACAATTCACACATACCAACACATTTTTATGGTTGGGTGGGAAATTAAAGGTTATGCATGTACCTGCTCAAGTGTTGTCCTACTGTAGGTGCAAATGAGGCACCTTGTAGAGGACGAACAAACGTCCCGAACACGCTGTCGAAACTCGTCCAAACTAGTGTCACAAGCAAAGTGAGCCTCGGACTTGACCTTATCGGTAGGCACAAACTCCACTAGCTCGTCGAGTGTTAGTCCCTGGGTCATGACCTTTCTTAGAGTTTCCTTGTTAATAAGCATCGTCTCATCGTACCAACGAAAACAGCCTTAAATCACAACATAATCAGAAATTAATTAATTTAATCCCGAAATAACAAAACTAAATTCGCACCAATTTAAATTTCTTGGTGAAGAACAAATCATTTAATTTACCCTTCCAAGGTTTGCCTGGATCAACTCTTAAGGTATTAAGGACCGTAACAAGACTAACTACACCACAATAAGCGAGCTCTCTTTGCGGCTCAATATATGATATAATGTCGAAGAACCCTTCCGCCATCCCGTTGGCCCTCGCTTCATCCAATCTCCTCTGACACAATAATATTCCCACAAACATGTTCCAATAGTTCTAATACCATTTTACTACATATACATTTTCACATGAAAATGAATTATATTAGAGACTTACTTGGCCTTCTTCCGAACTTAAACAAATTGAGGTTGACGGCAATGTTCTCATGTAGAAAGTTTCCTGAAAACGAAATAAAAGATGATCAATATCGTCTTCTTTTTTTAGCCTCGAGCCTCCCAAGGAAGAATAAGGTTCACATTATTGTCGAAAAACTTTGGGAGTCCCTCCACATTGTTTAAAATTGATACACGGGAGCTATGAGGTTGCGTAAAAGAAAGCTTATTACCACGATTTCCTTAGTCAAGTCTTCATCATTATTTGGACGACGAGGAAGTAGTTGACTTAGTATTGAAATGCCAAGGAATAATCGTCGGACTAACTTATACATGAAGTTCAAAAACTGCATTCCATACGCATTGAGAATCTCTTTTGAGCTTGATAGCATCATCATGCTTACAAATGACAAAGGGAGAAACAGTAAAAAGAAAAAAAAAGAAAATTAATTAGTTGAATTAACACAAGAAAGAGTAGATGATCACATTGCTATATATATAGTCGAACGACAATAAAAAGTCAACTTCACGATTTCCATAAGTTTAATTTGAAGCTTGTGATTTAGGCTAGTTAAACTTGAATAAAATCTTTTTGACATACACTCATACTATAATATCGTGAAACTTCCATTTTTTTTGGGTAGTATTTTCAAGTTTTAATTTGAACATATCATACATATACAAAGTACATTCCAAAATTTTAAAATTCTCCATATTTCATTTTAATCTCGACCCTAAAAATATATCCACTAATTTTTTGCTGAATGCAGTAATGACTAAACTATGTAGGTACTTATAGTTGAAATTTCATGAAATTGTCTAACTTAATCAATCGACACCATGTAAAAAATGAGTGAGTTATTGAGCTAAAATGTTGGACCAATGGTGGCCTGGTAACTTCCTGTAAGTTTCTTGCCGTCCAAGTGCTTCCAAGTACTCCTTTTATCTCACAAAACCTGGCCCAACGTAAACAATTGATGAAATGGAGCGTGTATAAGTCAATGAGTACGTTTACGTTTGAACATGGCATTTTTCTCGAGTATAGCTATATATGGACATGGTCAAAAGATATGCAAGATGGTGTTATGATCGATAATGGTCATTCACACCATCATTTCTGTTGTCGGAGTAGATTTTTCGTGTTTTATCCAATCTGTTTGCCAGTAAGGCCATAGCTGATCCAGGGACTAACCCGAGACTGATAGTATTACAGTCGACTGTTGACGTACCAAAATATATATAGTATTAAGACAGAACAGAGGAAACCTGAAAGTTTCTCATCACTGCAATGAAGGAAGCCTGCAGAAGAATTGTCAGTGTAGAGTTGTCAGAAAGCTGTGTCTGTAATTTCAGCAAGTGCAAAGGTAGGGGAGAGAAAATTCTATGCAATAAAGGTCGATAATCACTCTGTATAGTGAGTGTAAAACTCTATCAGGAAAGCATTAGCCAGGCTTCAATGTCAGTCTTACACTTTGTATATGACTATATGTGCCTATGTTTTCAATGAGTGTAAAGATCTCGGTTTCAATGAAGGCCGGAGACAGGTTCTATGTTTTCAACATAAGAGTAAGACTAGTGCATACGACCCGTCCCTTACCTTGCCATAGGATCTCGGCCTAAAGGCATACAGGTAAAATAACTATTGTTGTTCAACGAATTAGTGTGCTCAGCTTTTAGCATCCTGGTAAAGAATAACATCATCTAAAGCAAATCATTTACCAATACCACAGAAAAAAAAAAAAAAAACAGGGTAATTTAATATTTAGGGGAATTTATGTCACTCAATGTAACATCATGTCATCATCTATAACAAATTAACAATCCAATCAATCAATTTATTATAGCATCAATCAATTTTCTATTAACATTTCGAAAACTTGATTCATTCCGAAATCGAAACCTCAGACCCAGACATGAGGATTTGAATCCGGGACAATATCCATACAGGTCGAGTTCTTAACCACTAGGTCAACGATCAAGCCTTACATATGTTAGACAACCATCAAGAACGTTCAAATAGCATCACACATACGATTTCGAAGATAAACAACATCAACGCTACCCCAATACCTCTCTTAACAAGTACGGGTCACATGTACACAACATATACAAACAGATCAAAGAAACGAAAAGAACATCAAACATTTAAACATAAATCATAACATTATTCCCATACATACACACGTAAAACCCACATTTTATTTCCCATTTCCTAAGCTTGATTGATACGCTAGAAAAGTACATGACATGACATGATACATACAGAAAGGTACACGAACGAAATGGGACAGGTACATGGAATGATACATATAGAAATTAATTAAAGTACACGAAATGAGACAGGTGATCCGGCTATTTCGGAGCGAGCTTGGCAGCTTCGAGATCAGCGGCTTTCTTAAGCAAACTCCCATCGAGCCCATCCTCGAGCGCCATACTGATAGGGGACTCACCCAAGCCGTCGGCGATAGCAAGCATGATCTTCTTCATCTCGACACGGAACTCATCGAGGTCGACGGTACCGCTGTGGTCGATATCGAAGCGGTCGAATATCGAGTCGTATAGAGACGTAAGTTGGGCCGGAGTCGGCCCAGACACATCGTCCCCAAAGTGGGTCTCGATGAGCCTCATGGACTCGAAAGCCTTTCGCAGTTCGGACCTCGACAACGTGCCGTTGTTGTCGAGGTCCAAAGCCGCGAACCTCTCGTCCACACTCTTCTTGAATTGCTCTTCGTCCTCCACGAAGGATCGAACCGTCGATCCGTCTATTATCACCACTCCCATTTTTATTATCCTTTTTTTTTTTGTTGTTGTTGTTGCTCTCACTCGGTGGTAGTTTGTTGATTGATGATAGTGATGAAATGAATGGTATATTTATATTATTATCGGTTTTAAAGTGTCATTTACTTGCTTAGGACACAAAATGCGGCAGAGGTTTTGGCTCGTTGTTTGGTGGCCCGTGGGTGACACCTCCTTTTATATACTCCATCCATTTCAATATATGTATGACGTTTTTAAGTTACGAAACACTTTTTTAACCTTCTATATCTCTTAAAATATAAGGGTAAAAATTATGAAATTATCGTCTTGTGGAAGTATATATTTCATAACGAATTCAAATGGTATATTTTTTATAATTTTTTACTAAATATTTTTTTATGAAATTGAAAGTCAAAATTTGACTCGTAAATTGAAAACGTTATATATATTGAAATGGAGGGAGTAACAAATATAATAAATAATAGGGCCTAAATAATATTAGAAAATTTCATGAAACGATAAAAAAAAAAAAGGGAGTGGTTATCATAAAGCTAATTTTGACTAGGAAAACATGTTTGGGGCTGCCATGTGTTTGAACCTATTCAAGAATTTTTTTTTTTTTTTTGTTATATTTTTAGTTTACAATTTTTTAATTAATCCAATTGGTTTCAGTGTTTCAATTGCTCAAATCAAATATTAGTTTCTAAAATTGAGGAGAATAACGCGTAAGAGATGTAATCGTTTCAGATTTTTGCTATTTTGACTTTGACGAATCTGAATTTTTAATATAATCCCCCCAAGTACCAGTACCAAAAATAATAAAAAAGAAACCAAGGCCCTGTTTAATAGGACTTATTCTCAGATGTATTCAGATCAGATCAAAATCATTCAGATCAGATCAAATTAGAACCATTCAGATCAGATCAGATCAGACCCATTCAGACCAGTTCAGTTCAGTTCAGTTCAGTTCAGTTCAGAAATGTTGAAATGACTATCTATGTATTTGGTCCATAATTGATACTAATTCGTTGAAATTCAATCAAATTTTTAACCAATTCAGATCAGATCAGAATCATTCAGATCAGATCAGATTAGAATCAATCAAATCAGATCAGAATCATTCAGATCAGATCAGTTCAGTTCAGAAAGATGCAGTCCTATCAAACAGAGCCTAAAAGTTGAGAAACCACTTCGTGACCCTTTATTTTTGGGGTTTCGGGTTCGCTAGTCTCAACTCGAATAACACTGCCCATTGCGCTGATCTCGACTTTGGACGCCTTTTTTTTCCTTTTTATTTCTCACCACGTATCTTTCAAAAGAAATACTCTACAAGTCACTTTCTCGCACTTCAAACTTTCAATAAACGGAAGGGAACCAAAGACAATGATCTCTATATCGGGAGGAGTTAGAATAAATAGAGGAGATGATTTGACAGTCAACATACAAAACAATGTCTTCAACAACAAGTTTACTCAGGTATAAATTCGCACTTTCTCTGTTTCAAGTCCATGAATCATGACTGTCGCCTTGTTAGTAATTACCTTTTGATATTTTATATCTTGCATGTCGTTTCATATTTTCTTCTAAATTTCTAATTAATTCTGTTGTTAGTTTGTTACCTTTTAGCCTTTGGTTTAGATTTTGTGACTCAAATCCGCTTTACTGGTTCAATTGTTCAATTACCCTCAATGCATGTTCCTTCAAATTGCGGGCGCACATCTTCTATCCCACTAAAATGAAATTGGCTGATTATATGTTATAAAGGTATAAAGCATGTGTACAATCAGATTAAACTTTTGGTTGAGATGGTTCTAAATATGACGAATCCAAACAATTCGGCTAGTATATGGTATTGTGATTCTAAATTTGGGCTCCTTAGAACTGTTGGATTTATGATCCAAAATAAATGAGTAGTCAAAATTAGTTTTATGAATTTCCTATTAATTAGTTTGGTCAATAAATTAGTAGGATAATTGTTAGTGGGTTATGTTGTGGTTATGAATGTTTACGTGGGTAGTGTTTGCTAGATAATAGGATTAGTTGCTAATTGATAGCCTGTGGGACTTGTGGCCTATGTACGTGGAAATTTTAGCTAGTGTCATTATCTCGACCAATGACAGGACACATCAGCAAATCCACGTCAGCTTAGGCAGTTAGAGAATTCTGTTATTGTCAGTTAGTCGATTATTTCAGCAGCTTAGCCTATAAATAAGATAGTTTTAGCTCATTTGTCATTATGCTTAATCATTCTGAAATTGTATCTTCTCTCTGAAGTTTAACAATCTTTCAACAGTGTAATCTTTCAGTTACACTTTGGTAATAAGAACAATCTTCGGTTATCTTCTATATTGTGATAATCCTAGTGTTCTTAAGAATTTCTCGAATTAATCCTGAGATTCTACCAAGTTCATTACAGCTAGGTATTAGGAAGTAGTTGTGGTTGTGTAAGGCCTAGGTATTATGAATTCACTATCAAGAGTTTAGGATGCTTAATTTGAATGGAAAAAAAAAAAAAAAAAAAAACCTCTTTTTCTTGATGTTTTCTGATTTCTGCATTACGCTTCTTTTGAGCATCCTATCTTCGTGTTTTGAAGATTTGTTGAGCTCTTAAATTACTAAGCAATTATTACGACCTTGTTCCTGAACTCATTCTGTGAGACAGATTAAAAAGGGGAACTGCTTTCTAGTACCAACCTCTTCACATAAGTTTGTATGACAAGGTTAACCTTTGGGCGACAGACCAAAAACTAAACCATATGTATGTGCACTTCGAAGATACTCTAATTAAGGTTAATATCACTGAGGATCACTTATGTATTGCCTAACATGGTAAAGTATCAACCATCATGCTTGCCCTCTGCAGAGTAGGTCAAGTTTAAGCTTTATCCTGTTATTAAGAGTTATTTATCTAATAACTTACTAATCTCTTCTAAGGCCCCCAGTGGTGCATGTTAAGAGTTTGATATATTGTAAGAGAAAGTTAATATCGATTCGTATACCCAGCCTAAATGAAGGACTTGGGAGCATAGAAAGTCGACTCTAATTGCAATGTTTTGATTTTGCAAGTTTGTTTCAGGTAAAAAGGAATGCTTCAACCTTAACTCCTATACCTATTCGCTGCAGAAAGCATTTACCCTCTGCTGCTGCTGCAATATCTTTGTGTTCTTCTGAGGGAAAAGTAAGCTTTTGTTTTCATTATGATGTCCAAACTCTTATGTACTAGATTATATTATCTGAAATTATGATCGAAATCAAAAGCACGGTCTGAAGTCCATTCTTACTGTTAGCTACATTTTAACTCTGCAACTTGATTGCAGTTGAAAAGGAATGCTTCAATCTCGGCTCCTATACCTAGTCGGTACAGAAGGCCTCTGCCCTCTCCTGCCATATCTTTGTATTCGGATGAGGGTAAAGTAAGCTTATTAATCTAGTTACTTTACCATGTCTGAACTCTAATCTTGATCAGTTGGACAATATTATTTGATAGGTTGAATGCATCTTTCTATTGTAATGACAGCGGCTACTTGACGAAGCAAAGGCACTAGGAACCGCTGCAGGGTTCTTGGAGATTGCTACAAATCTTGTGACACAAAAGGAACTCACCTATTGTGGGTTATCTAGTGTAATCACCATCTTAAATGCGTTACTTATTGATCCACAACACGTTTGGAAAGGTTAGATACTCGAATTAATATGACGACATGTTTGGGAAATTTTGATTTGTGTGGGATGAGTATGCTGCAGATTGCTAAGTCATGATGCTTTTTCATTTTGAAGGCCCCTGGAGATGGTATGATGAGTCTATGCTTATCGAATTTGAAACTCGTGAAAAGCTTGATGCTAAGGGGTTATCATTCGAGGACCTCGTATATTTGGTACCTAAGGATAAGGTGAAATTACAAGCTGCTTATGCTACTGATAGTTCTTTGCAAGAATTCAGGGCTCATATGCTCGAATCTTGTTCATCAGACTCGTCATATATGCTGGCTAACTTTTCAAGACCTATACTGCAGCAGGTAACGTCACGCATCTGTTCTTTCTTTCACGTACTGCTTCCTAGAGACGTCATGTACACTTGCATTTACTTCAGAGCAGGTGGTCGTTTAAAAGATTGTTCGTGTTCTCTTGTGTCGATATTGTTATGCTGGTTTTATAGATTGGTTGTCCGATAGTCTCAAGGTTGTCATGTGTCTCATTGTTCAGGCAGGGAAAGGTCATTACTCGCCGATAGCTGCATATAATCCGAAAGCTGATGTAGCTCTGCTTCTGGATGTTGCGAGGTTCAAATATCCTCCCCATTGGGTTCCACTAATTAACTTGTGGGAGGCTATTGCGGCCAAAACTAATGCACCAAGTGGGAAGAGTAGAGGGTACGCAAGTTTTGCTTGAATCCTCTTTTTTTCCTTCCTCTTTTTGCTCTTAATTGTACAATAACGTATTTGTACTTGTCAATTTAGGTTCATGATCATCTCAAAGCCATAAGTTTATGGCCTACCAGTGGCGGGATTTATGTTCAACTCGACTTCATAAAAGTATTACTTGAGCTTGACTTGCTAATTACCGTGGATGTTTTCCGGAAAGTTGCAGTCGAATCATATATGACCGAAGTCGTCCTTTTGGCCTTAAATGTAACAAAAGCTAGGGAAACTCAGTGACAAAGGAGAAGGGTTTGTTTGGCCGCCGTAGATATATTTCGGTAGCTACTAGCTTACTTGTACTAAAATTCAAACAACGACCATTCATTTCATACAATTGTTTACGTTAGGCCGGGTTTTGTGAGGGGAACTCAAGTCCAACGTAAACAATTGAATGAAATTGAGAAAGTATTCCTGATGATCATGGTTGACAATAGCAGAATAAGAGAAGAAGAGAATTCGGGCCAATAGTTCAACAGCCCACCACATTAGGATCTCTATATAACCCAATGCGGCAATAGAGATTTGTAAACCAATCAATATGAAGGGATGGAACAAAATAGGGCCATTAATCCAAGTTTAACACCATCTTGTTCAATACTACTGTATTAGGCCCATTTAACTTTGATGTACTCGTATTTGTTAACGTCTTATTTGAGTTCCACTCAAATGCTCAAACCAAACTTTAAAAACATCTTTACTCATTCTGACAATCAACTTCTTTAAACTTAAGATTACTACGCAAAGTTTATCATAGCGAGATTTAGCCACCCGTTTAGTATAATCATCTAAAAAAGATGTATCACAATTCATAGCTCCATTTCTGACTCCTTTGGTGAAAGCTGCTGCCAACAAATTAAAGATCAAAAGAAAAATCATACATGCCGGTAACAAAGTAGGAATGTTTTGGTGGGTTCTTTTTTTTTCGAACTTGTCAAATCAGAATACTTGCGAAAACAAGAGAGAACGTAAAAGGCACTCTGTAAATTGTAATTACTACCGTCAATCAGATATGGCATTCATGCGCCATATAAGCGGAAGTAGTACAAGACACTTTCAAAATTGAAAGCTTAATGCTAACAAACTATACCCAAACTGAGGGGGGAATTGATATAAATCGAGAAAGAGGATGTCTTGCACTGGTGGAATAGTATAGGAAGGATTGAAGGAAGGCGTAAAAGAGAATTCTTTTCCAGAAGAGATGGAACAGAACATTTGGTAAAAGAGAGCATCGAATTTAATTTTACAACTACATTCCATGAGCCATAACAATCGTCGGTGGTCCTAAACTTGCGAATACTTTTCCATGATTTGTATAATTATTAAGGCCATATGCCCATATGGGTTAGCCACCATGGAACAGCCCCTTACATTTATTTTCACGACCAAACGCTCCTACTAGTAATACCACATTGTCTTTACCATAGATTTATTAAATTATGGTTATTAAGTTACACACGCGACTTGTGACTCTTAGTATTTAAACGAAAGTATCCGTACAAAAGAAAAGAAAAAGAAATGACTTTAATATTTGAAATTAAAAATATTCATTTAATTTTGTTATTTGATGTTATTTAAAATTTAACCACTAAGTATACATGAATTAAAACTCAACGATGTTGGAGAAGGATAACAGTTCACGACAATTCACATGTGAATTGTGATTTGTGAAGAATATATTACCGTCAACTAAATAGTATATATAGTGAATTAGAGAGATCATACTAGCTAGTTTGATCTAAATAAGTCTTTCACTCTTAGTTAAATCTTCTAAATGTATAAGACGGAAAATCGGAAATTTCCTGATTTCCTCTTGCTCTTATGTGGGAAGTTTAATCTTTACTCTAATCCAAGTTTAGTAGTAATGGTGGCAAAATAGAACTATCTTAATCATTGGGCCCAAAACATACTGTCTGGTGGGTCCATTCATGAAGCAGCCAGCAAACAGCCGAACAAAAGTGTAGTTACCATTTACGCAACCAACTCCGACTCGCTCACATAATGCAACGGGCCATAATTGATAACTTTTAGGACCAACGTTACTTGCAACATCTTGCTTGCTTTTTCCCACTTTATAATTATTATTTATTAATTTTTTGCTTGGTTCCATCAGTAATTTAGTATAGTCTAACTTAAACTTTAACGAATATTATTATGAACACCCGGCTAAATTGACATGGGATTTAAAGAGTTTAACTAATATCAGTTCGATCTATGTAAATACAACTATAAAAGCTTTTTAAATTTATAAATGATATTCCAAAATATTCTATCAACACATTTTAATCTTGTGTTGCATGTATGATATACTCGTACTCTGTATGAGCATAATACTACGATGATTTCATGAACTGATGTTTGATGTAGAATTCTTAGTGCTTACCAAATCCATGCTAAAAGGTCCTCAAGAACAAAATTGTTGACTTGTAATGGAAGGAGGGGACTTGTATTATTTTAAAGTCTTCAAGTTCTCTTTTCTTTCCATGGACGGCTCCTAGGTTTCATTACGTAGAAGTTTGAAATAATTAATTTTACTAATTGTACATGCATGCATGCAATAAGAAGCCTTTTTAAGTTTGAAGACAAATGATGATTGGTGACTTGATGAGCATGCAATGCTTCTATCTAGGACATCTTTAGCTATCAATCTCCTCGATCAGTTGAGCATATGAATTTAGTTTCGGACCTCATTATCCGAATTGAATGTTTATTAGATTGCACTGTTAAGTGTGAGTGTTAGGGAATTTAGTCGAAATATTCGAGTTTAGCATTCTAAACAACCTACAACGTTAGTGTTGGCATCAGCCAAACAAACTATATATAAATTTCATGCATCGAAACGATGCCTTATAAGATATGAATAATTGAATATGTATGCTTATGTTCACAATTTTGTCTTTTGTCTTTTATTTAATTGTAACAGATTTTTATATAGCGTCAACCAAAATCATCTCAGAATAAAGATAAATTGGTAATACTTGCTCCACTATTTGGGTTTGGACTCATTTATCACCCTTAGCTGCCATGGCATTATTTTCGTATAATAGTACGATTTATGATAATTCATCATGGTAACCAGGCCATCACAACGTACAATTCAAAGGCACAGCTTGAAAATAGCAAGGGGGGCGCAAAGATGTGCTTTGGAAGTTGTCCAACTATGATTATCCACCGTACTTATAATTTATTTTTTTTGGTACAAAGACGAAAAGAAAATAACTAGTTATCGTCTATTACATCCTCCGACGGAGGCAAAATAACAAAATTATCATCAAAGAAGGAAGAGGTTCCAGGGACTTCCATGATCCCCACTTCACCAAATTCAAAGTCATCTGTCGTCCCGAAGGTATTCCGTGAAAGAGTCGCTCTCGGTTCCCTTGCCATATGATCCACTACCTTGTTGTTCCTTCTGTTGACAGTCTCTACACTCGCATGTAGTTCTAGCACAATCTCTCTACATTTCAAGTACACATTAGTTAGTCTATCCATGTGATTCCTCCTATCCATAATCGCGTGAACCACCAGTTCACAATCACAAAGGATGATAAAATCTTGACAGTTGTGCCTTTTCAACCAAATCAAACCCAAAAGAACCGTAGTTATAATTAAGCACTCCTATACTCCGATCCTTAGTCATTATTTGTGTAAGAGAGGGTGCGAGTGACATGCGACATTATCTAAGCAAACCAAATACGGAATACTAGTATATAATAATCCACTTGTTCATCACAAAGTTTAATTTGTTTGACTATTTCAATAAACAAACGCTAGTGAAATGAAAATACATTATTTTGCACATGGAAGTATAATCATCATACACCATTTGATTAGTTACTAGTATAATAAGTCATAAATTTAAATACTACTAATAATAAATTAAACAATCAAACATGATGAAATATTCTCATAGTCAAGTGAATCGAATGAAAATTCAAATCGTATTTAAATACTCATATTATTCTTCTCATGTAGCGCTAACTTTTCATATTCCGTCATATATCTTAGTAATAAGTAAATATCTAGCGAGCGAGTATATGTAGTGACCTGAATAGGTCTAATAACAGTCTCATCTCCGACAAATAAAATGGTAGTAAGGTGTCAAATCATAAAACTCACTTATTTGAGGGACCTATAATTTGATTAAGGGGAACACGAAACTTGTACACTTCATAAACTTATGCACGCAAATCCTTTAACACTAACCTTAATTTGTTGCTCATATCTTAATTAAGGGTTTAACATCGACGTAAATCAGAATTATTACTAGCATAATAATAGTTAACACGGAAAAACCATTTTGGAATAAGTGAGATGCTATATTTACGTATACACTGGTAGAGTGGTAGTTTAACATTGATACTTTAACTACATACGGTTAATCGAATGATTGTAGACATTTTTGTTTTATTTTAATTTACAAACTTCTAATAATAAGTTGAATTCTATTCTAACTACTCCGTATAATAATTGACAAATGATCAAATGGAGGCGTATTTGACTAAGCCCAGACCCGTACTTTCACTTCGATTTCTTCAAAGTTGGTACAAATTCAAAAGTAGGTCTAAAGTCTCTGTAACAATTGTAAACTACGCTAATTGAACTCTATATATACTAAATACAACTTTATTAGTGGCCTAGTGCTAAGCTATATATAGTATATGGTAAGATGATGTATGGAGTTTGTGTATATAATATCATACTCCGTACTAACTCGTAACGATTTTCTAATTATCGGTCATAATATTTAAAACTCTACGAAATATAACATGAAAGTCTCGCACTCAGATCACTCAAATTTGCACTTATTGAGGTCAAAGTTGGTTATTAGAATTCAACGAATCAGGCCATCCACGATGTATGAAATCATAATCTACATTATTGTTGTCTCGACAACCCCTGAATAAAGTCTCAACTCCATACTCTTATTTCGGACTTGCAAAAAGATAACCGTATAGCAGTAAGTTATGTTTAAGTTGATAAATGACAATAATGCATCTCGATTTGACCTCGTTAGAAACTTAAGGTAGAAGGAGATGATGAGGAAATATCAAATGGTAGTTTAGGTGCAGAATTTACGGCAACAATGCAGAACTAAGATTTAAACACGTCCAAAAAGAAAAATTAGAGACCTTAATAAGTCATGGAAGATTACTTGATAAGCACGATTACATGTTAATCTTGTATAATTAATGATTCCTATAAAAAATCCCTACATAGCTGGTCAAATGAAGATCCATAAACAGAAAAATGAAATGAAATAATGATATGATTAGGATTCCAATTCCCCTTCGTTTTTCTCACCTTTGTCCCCTGCCATTTGCCAGCCACTTTCTATTATTTTTTTTTCCAGCCAAAAGAAATATCACAAATTCCCCAAAATAATGTGCCCCCATATGGCCATATGTCACGCGGTACAGTCTTTTTACACTTTTACTTGCCTCCAATCCTAATTTTTTTTCTTTCTACCTCAATGGACAATGGTAAGTTTCTTTTTTATTTTGATGGGTTTATTCGGGTTTAGTTCTGATTCGAGCAATGACAATGAAAAATTTGAAAAACCCATTTAATATATCAATATATATGGATATATCAATTCAGCATAGCAAAACTCGATTTTCATACGCAAAACAAAACAATCGTAATCTTTTAAAAACTTGCGTTATAACTAAGTAAGAACAATTAAACAAGTTACTCCACGCACAACTCACGAACTTATCTAACAAAACATTAACAACTCAAAATGACGAATGAAGAAGTTGTACTTCTTTACGTAGTCTAAATGAAAACGTCTTATCACATTTGGTTTAATTTTAACTCTACTTTATACTCGTATACAATTACAACAAGTCATGCACAATAAAATACACCGTAATAACCAATTTAAACAAAACATTAACGACTCAAAAACCCAAACCAACCCGTGTACTCGTTAGCATACTTAATCCGAATGACAAAGTCGTCACATTTGGTCTACTAGACTCGTTTTTATCCAGTACGTACCTTCCTCTTGAATTTTCCACCTTAATTTAACCCCACCTTTATATACCCCTCGTATAACACAAGCTACACAGTTCCCCCCTCATAAAGGTCCAATTCCGATTACATCCAACGCTCCAATAAACCACCCCAGCTTCATAATAATAAAGAGCTGGTGGTAGTGCTGAAACCAGCAGCATCAGCAGCAAACGATGATGAGGGGGCAGAAGAAGAAGAATATGGTGACATTGGAAGCGTCATCAATACTCCTCCTCATCACGATTACACTCTTTCTCTCTCCTCAAATCACAACCGCACAAGATTCCGACACACGCCCCCCGATGTACATCTTCGGCGACTCCCTCTACGACGGCGGCATGACCCTTTTTAACGGCATTAAAGGCGCTGGTGCCGAGTTCTGGCCTTACGGCGAAACTTACTTTAAAAAACCCGTCGGCCGTTACACTGACGGTCGTGTCATCCCTGATTTCCTTGGTAATAATAATAATAATGATAATCATTTCTTCATTACGCTATCCATTAATATCTACTTATCATCCTCTTCCGTTCACATCGGCGACTTTTGATTTGACTTTGATTTGACTTTTTGATATTTTTTTTTACAGCTCAGTATGCGGGTTTACCGTTTCCTGAACCGTATTTGAAACCGGGTGTTACTGAGTATGCTAATGGGATTAATTTTGCTTCTGCTGGTGCTTGTGTTCTTGTTGAGCTCCGCCCGTCAACTGTACGTATATTTTACCTCTAGTAATTTTACTTTTAGAATGGTCTAAAAATGGTAAATGTAGGCAATTTGATTAATCTTTGTAATTTTGTTGGGTTTTAGTATAATTTTGATGTATGAATGTATGATTCAATTTAGATCTTAGCAAATTTAGGGTATCGGGAGTCGGGACCCCCGAGACCCTAGATTAGGGAGGTTCAGATGTACGCAATCTTATCCCGCAATCTTTGGTCAATTGGGTATTAGAATGACTAGAACCTACTTGAGTATATAGATAGAACATTATTATTATTACTAGGTTGGTGGTATGATTTTTTTGGGGGGGTTGGGGTAATTTGTTAGGATCATCATTATGTGTATAAAATTAATGTAGGAAAGGTAATTTGATAGAATGATTATTCCACAAAATCAGCTTAATTTGATAGTAGTAGTTAGATTTCTGTTAATTCATGGTAGTGGGTAAAACTGCTTCTTAAAGAAATTTTGATTGACTTTTCTTTTACTCTTTGTTTTCGTCACCCTAGTGAAAAAAAAAGAGGTTAAATTTTTTTTGGTGGTAGGTAAAAATAAAATAAAAATGGAGGTCTGTCTATTTATTATTCCTGATGAAATTCACAGGTTAATGTTGGAAAAAACGGTGCATTAATTGCTAACTTTGGGTAAAAAAAAATTTCATTTCTTTTAAATTTGAAAATTAAATAAAGTCACTACTTTAGGCATCTTCCATAATTCAGTACACCTTGAGCTAGAGCTAGCTGGCATTAGTGCAAAATATGATTAAAGAAAACTATTTGCTTTGTGGGTCCAATTTACTAAATTTACGAGTTGGGATCATCTGGAGTTATTTTTCCGTAGAGTTGATCAAAATATGTTACTCGTAGTTTAAAATTATAAATAAACAGTAGTGTAAGTAAATTTTTACTGTTTTGGAGGATTTTAATTCGTCAGTAGGTTTTAACACTATTGTTAAATTATCAAATAAATTTTACACTATGGAGTATTTGGTTGATTGTGTTTTTTTTCCTTTGATATTCAGATGAATTTGAAGATTCAAATAGACTATTTTCTTGAGATGATCCCAAAATTAAAGGAGCAAATTGGGGAGGAAGAGGCTAACAAGCTGTTGTCAAAAGCAGTGTACTTATTCAACATAGCAGGAAATGACTATGTTACCCTTTTCCAGAATAATCTCAAGAAGACCATCTCTCCTTCCAAGAAGAGTTTTTTTATGAACCAAATACTTGGCAACATCACCACCCACATCAAGGTAAAAAGCCCTGCATCCCTGCTTAACTTATGGTAAATTTTACGCTAACGGGTGTCGAGTTCTCGAAACTGTGATCTCACATGAAGAAGTGCGCATTGGTGAAAACCCTTTTCAACATTTTTGTTACATCAAGTAATAGAGACCACAGTGTTTGAAAAGACAGACAATTATAATGGGTTGCATTTAGATGTAGACATATGTTGGTGTAGTAAAAATCAAGCTGGCAAAGTTCACAATGTGTCGGTCGTCTTCATTGTGATTTTTCTAGAAATAGTGTAGTAGTACTACAGATACTTGTACATGCTAAGACGTGTAGCTCTAGCTTATAAACAATTAATTAGCAAAAAAACAACTTAGTTTATGATTCCCAAGATATCGTTTGCATTAATCACTTCTGTGTTACGCTATTTCCCAAGTTTACCACGACTGGATCCAAGGTTAAATTTGACATTTTAGGGTAACAAATGAATGACTGACTCCATATATTATTAGGGGAATTTAGTTGATCAAGTCATGGATGTTTGCATTGTTGTTGCCTCTGCGCATGCGTATGATTGTCTTATCCCAGACTCATTAACGGACTTTATTGGTATATACTAATAATGTTCTGAAATTAGCGTTATATTAATTCTACTTGGGTTATTTGATAATCGTGTTTTCGTATTCATGCTTGATTCAGACGATTTACGACTTAGGGGGAAGGAAATTCGCGTTCCAAAACGTCGGTCCTCTAGGGTGCATGCCGTCGATGAAGTACATGCTTGGATTTAGGGGCACTTGCAAGAAAGAGCCACAAGATATAGCGAGGATGCACAATGTTGCTTTTGAAGCTCATGCCAAGAACCTGCAAAGCCAATTCCCAGGATTGCAGTACTCAATATATGACTTCTACGGATCATTGTCCTACCGTGTCCTACATGGTCAGAAATACGGTACGTAACGTTCATGATCTTTTTCATCATATTATATGAATATATAATGATATAACTGATCATTTAGTAGTATAATATTATATCTTGAATTGATGCTTGAATTATTCTATTAAGCTTACTCGTCAAGTTGTTTTGGAGTGGCCTTTTCATGCGTCTTCGCATTCTTGGCTTTGATCGTGAGCACCTTTATCTGGAATAGACTTCCTGGAATGAACTGCTTGATATTTTATTTTTAGGGGAATCATGTAAAGGTGAAGCTAGAGTAGTCTATTTTGCATAGAAAATTTAGAAATGAGACTAATAATAGAGCTTGTCCACTTTGTTCTTTGAAAACCACGTCAAGATGCACCCACGCATTGATTTCACATACATATACGTCTCGACGGTATTTGAAAAATGGGTCATATCTCACTCTGCGTCTCTCCTAGCAAATTTGTCGTTACTAACATCTTCGATATCAAATTGACTATCATTAATCATTTCTCTAGCTTTAACTCTCTAAGTTTCAGAATCCGTTTTGCCTCAATCCTGATGAGTTTGCCACGAAAATGTCACGTCTTATATGTGCAACACTAATGTCCAGTGTATTACCAAACATAAGTCGGTATTTCTGCGGCTTACGTTCCATAAGCCATGAAAAGCCGGGCTGTTGCTGCCCTCTAATTGCCATTTTGCATGTGAAGGGAAAGTGTTGACATCACTAGACAATCAAATGAAATCGAAATTGTGTTCCATTTTGCTCAACAATGTGAGGGTAGGGCCGTAGGGCCTTGCTCCAATTTACTTATAATTTGCATAATGCCAATAATACTACGGAGTACTAGAAATTTCTGCCCTACATGTGTGTATAATGTAGATACACCAACGCATACACATTTAGGGTCCACAAATATCATGGACATGAAATATCGCTGAAATTTGCATGTGTCCAATTGTCCATTTAGTTCAAAAGAACTGTATTTCTGTAGACTATGGTCCTATTATTACATCCTTACTAGTCAAGAAATGTGACATTTTGGAGCATTTAAGCCCGCATAATCTCATAGTAGTGTAGTACTTCAGTATCAACTTCAAGAATGCTTTTTTGACATGGCATTAGCCCTTTTGGAAACTTCTGATAAAATTGGAACGATCCAGAGACGTGTTACACTCTTCGATGAAATACGTCATTTTGAAGCCTTTACTGATAAGTACGTTCTAACTACGATTTTGGATGTTAATTTACTTTGTCAAATTGATAATGACAGGTTTCAAAGAGAGCCAAACAGGATGTTGTGGTAGTGGAATCTACCATGGTGACTTCACCTGTCAAAAGAAAGAGAAGAGCTTCTCAGTGTGCAGTAATCCGAACGAACACTTGTGGTTTGACGCTGCACACACGACAGACAAGGCTAACCAGCAGTTCGCCAAGGAATTTTGGAGTGGTTCTAACAGTGTCGTTACTCCAATTAATTTGCAAACTTTGTTCTCTCTGTGATCATAGAAATTCTTTTTGGGATCGATCGATCTTTACACTCGAATTAAGTGTGTTAAGGATGATCAAGAGTGTTTGGGTTAGTTTATTCCATTATTTGTCACTATTGTTTGTGGTACATCAGTACATGTATGTTAAGTATACACAAATACTGTAGCTTGTACTTAGGATTTTTTTTTTATTTTTTTTTGGTAAAATATAGAAAGGTGGAAATCAAGCTTGTAACAATAAGCATAAGAGGTTTCTTGCTGTGATTAAAACTTGTAATCTGCAAATAAGTTGGAAGTATATTGCTAATGTTGAGTTGTTAATTCAAGGGAATAGACAACTAACTAACCAATTTCAAGAGTAAATTTGCTAATTCAAATACATTCTTCATTTTGTCAATGATGAACACTTTTGATTACATTCTCTGTTTCCACATCTAGTTCGAAATGATTGACTACTCGTATTATTACCGTTATATCAATGAACAAGTGATATATCGTCGGTCGGCCAGAGAACTCATAATAGACTCCATTTTTTGCCCCATCTATTTCTGTTTTCGCATCAAATTCGGTAATTATCTTAGATTTTGGTATGTAGCTAGATCAGAGATTCAGAGGTGAAATCTTCTAGGGAAAGTAGAGGAAACGGTAACAAGGGGAACCAAAGAAGCTAAAAATGTCAACAATTTTCTGGGAAACACTAATTAAAATAAGTAAAAAAAAATCACTTTTTTCGTCTTCTTCGACAAAAACATCTCTGCATGTAGATGCCAACCAACCACTACACTAATTTATGTAGGTGCACAATGTCGTATAATATATTGCACTTGCTATAAATCAAACAATCAAAACGTTACGTACATCAGACATTACCTACTCTTATGATTTTAAGGACAAAGTACTAGTATAAAGCATACATGGACTTGTAAATGGAGATAAAAACATTGAATTAACAATAATGAAGCTTCTAATACGTAGACTCGTCTAATTCCGCTTCTCTACTAAGTTTGTTAATCCAATTTCCTTATTTCAAAAAAAAAAATAATCATGTCCAACTTAAAAAGGTAGGTAGCATCATTATCATGCCCAAAACTTTCTATGATTCAACAAACACTTATGATGATTTTCATTTCAAATTGTTAAGACCCCTTCAATTCTTATTCATGTTAATCTTTTTTTTTTTTTACAAAAAGTCAAAATTGTGGAGCTAACTACTAAAACGTTTTTTTCGGGGGAATTGAAGAAATAAATTGAAGAGGAAAAGAACAAGCATCATTTAAGAGACGTTAGGACCACATACAGGGGCACTCGATTTCGTCGAATCCAGCTATGTAAGATTTGTAGGAATTTGTAGCCTGGCCACGTCTAAGTTCAGCAGCCAGGGTCCAGGAACAATATCTTTTTAGCTAGTTGCCCCGGCCTTGGCGGGTTGCTCCTATATATGCACATCCCTCGTTCTCTTACACTTACGGAGTATTACTTTGTATGTGTATGTTAATTCAATTCGGACTTGAACGGAAGGAGTATATATATTAACTTGAAACATCGTAGCTAGCTAGTTTGTATGCAACCTTGTAGTATTGTAAACAAACAGAAAACTTCTTTTTCTTTTTCAATTGTTATTGCTTGGGAAGCTATATTATGGTAATGCTGCCTTAATCTGACTTAGAACTCTTCCAACACAGTACAAATGTACAATGCAGCAGCGACATCAATATATGTTGCGTGTGCAACTTGTTTAACAAGTTTAATCAATCTTAGTATGTTACCGTACAATATTAAGGCAATAATTGTCAACTAATCCACCATATTTGTGAATTTAAAAGTGACTTCTCTCTTCTTTTAGAGCAATTTATTTCATTATCTACTTGTTAAGTGCACCTCAAGATCTTAAACTATAAAAAAAACCTGTCTTAGTCGTAGCTGCCAAAGTGAGCCGTTGTTGCTAGCAATTTCATGTCGTTTTCCTGAAAGCATTACCATTTCAGTATTTCACTACCGTAATATTATGAGATGAGAAGGTAGAGACGCCCACAAGTTACCTTTCATCATTCATTTGACGTAATAATCTCTTCTCCAATTCTTTAAACTAGTTTGCATGCCCGTGCCACGCTCGGGCTATGTATTTATATTGTTTGTTCTCGTTTTAGAAGAAAAATATTGTCTTATCTTTGTTCAAATAAATTACCACATAATGAATATTTTCTATAAATTAGCTAAAACTATACTACTTTATGATAATTTATTACCATATCCTAACCGATAATTATATTTAATGCTATTATTATATTCTATCCAATTAATAAATGACAAGTGTCCTCCTAACAAAGACTTGGTTCCAGGTTTTGATATATAGTATTAGATTGATTACGTATCTTCTTTTCGTATATTTAAACAAACTTAAAGAGCCGAAGAAGAATAAGAGAGTGACTATTAGAAAACGGTAAACCACGGACGAAAGGTCGAGTGATAGATAAGGTCATAAGACGATTATACGCAAAGTTTGATGAATAATTTCTTCTTAATAGAAGTAGTAAGCTTTTGGTACTTAGGTAATCACTCGTAGCACAACTATGATAATTGGGTAGCCTTGGGAAACAAGACTTTGTCGATTATTTCTCCGTATTTTTTTTTTGAATAAATAAAACAGTGTACTGCAAACAGAGGCCCAATATTAAGCCTTTTTGGATTGGTCCAGAACATGGGCCCAAATGCTTACGATCCATCGAAAATTTGGCACAATCAGCCCTTTTTTAGTAATGCATACAAAACCTGGTCTATTATCAAGCAATTTGCACATCTAGATCACTTGTTTAATGTAAGTTGCAACACTTGCATGTATGATATGCTATACATTCAATTGTATCCAATTATTGTTAACTAGGAAGTATTGGAATACTTTGTTCATACCTAAAGAAATTAGTTGGGTCAACATTGGCCTTGACTTGCAACAACCTATTCACATTATCCTTGAAAAAATCCATAGCAAAACCAATGTTGCCATCCACATTTGTCCCAATATCAATGTCTCTATAGTTCAAGAACGTTTCTCTTGGGTTGCTAGACACATAGGGAGTGAATGTGGCATGTAAATCTCGCGTCCCTTGGATGTTCGCAATCAAAGCTTGATCGCTATCGTCTCCCCAAATTGTAATGTATTGCATCATAAAAAGATTGCCTGCTCGATGAGGGAACGCTGTTGCATTTTCAGGGATCTCGCTCATCCTCCCACCGTAAGGATTCCATTGCATCAGCACAATGCCGAAATTGATGGACATCATTTTGTTCCATACCGCCTCTAATCCCGCTCTTGGGATCGGAGTTTTTACGTAGTCGGACTTGTGTTTTTGGTAGTTATAGGGTGGTGTAGGACCTCTTTGTAACAACACTTCAATTGGTACGTTTTGTGGAATGTAATTCCAAAATAGGTGTGTTTGAACCCATGGCATTTCCATGCAATCACTTCTTTGTAAGCCCAAAATTGGAAAGTTTTTGTTCATTATAGGAATCAAGGAATCGGCAGGCCCAAAATATGACCCAATAAATGAAACTTGTACTGTCTTGGATCCTCCGATGTATTGTACTATTGGTTGTACTCTAATGAAAAGTTTATTGTCAAGGTTTGTAGCCACTTGTTGCCATTGTAGGACAACGTCCGTAGCACCTTGTTCTAAGGTCTTCGGAATATTGAAAACCGTGACAGTATCTGGTACACGTACTAATTTGATTTTCCACGATAAAATGACACAAAAGCTAGCACCACCACCTCCCCTAATAGCCCAAAAGAGATCCTCACCCATACTCGCTCTATCGAGGATACTACCATTGGCATCAACAACTTGTGCATCGATAATATTATCGATGGACAATCCGAATTGCCTTAACATAGGCCCATAACCACCCCCGCTAAAGTGCCCTCCCGTTCCCAGGGTGAGGCATATCCCAGCAGGGAAAGCGTGTACATTACTTAACTTACCAATCTTATAATAGAGCTCACCTAAAGTTGCACCAGCTTGCACCCAACCTGTTTCACTTACCAAGTCAATATCGATGGATCGAAGATTGAACATGTCGAGTATAATAAACGGAACTTGTGCAACGTATGAAAGACCCTCGAAATCATGCCCTCCACTTCTTATCCTTATTTCCAAACTATTAGCTTTCGCGCATAGTATGGTGGCTTGGACGTGGGATACATCTAGGGCAGTGATTATAGCTAGGGGTTTCAGTGTCGAAGAAGTGTTGAATCTACTATCTCGTACGTATGTTTGTAGGACTCTTAAGAAAGAAGGATCAGTAGGGGTGAAAATGGCATTAGAGATTGGGTTTGATGAATTGGACTTGGTAGGAAGACATTGGATAAAATCATCAATGATTGAATTTGAAGCTCTTAACATTGGAAACAAGACATAATAATAAGACGATGAAAATTGGTAACAAAATATGACTAATTACGCAATTAAAATGTTTGAAATTCATGATGTTAGAGCAACTTTTGTGCAAGTGTGTGATTATGTATGTATTCATAATTTTGATCAATTTATAGAAAATTTTCACGAAGCCAGAGTGATGGAATAATGCCAGCTTGGAGGATGGAATCACAGAAATTAAAATACGGAGTATATATTAAGCATTATGTTCAGACAGCATAGGAAGGACAAGAACGGAGTAATTATATAGCGCAATCAAACACGGGCGAATTTAGGGGAGTTTCGGAGGCAGGGGTTACCTCGAATTTTCCGAGTACATATAAGTAATGTAACATTAGAAAACTCCACGAACTAAAAAAAAAAAATATATTGTTGTATTTGAGCGGCCGCGCCACCAAAATCTTACTCGGCTAGATTTGCCATTAAGCACTGAATACGACCGTAAATTTGACATATTCCATGCCAATAAACCATACCTTACTCATTGTTCACATATCCGTGATCCCTTGAAATTATTCACACACTATATATCATTAACAATAAAAATCTCATCTAATTACGAACAATCACGATCTAATCTTATACTAATGTTCCCACATAACCAAACTTAAACTAGATCAGAAGAATAGAATTGACCGTTGATTCGATAGGAAGTTGATGCCCGCCCGTGAGTTGAGAGCCAGGCGAGAAAATGTCTTTTAGCTTTATTATTATATAACAATAATCTCATAATTTAGATGTTACAACTCACTTAACAACAAATTTGCCATTTTGATTGTTTTCTTCTTAAAGAATCATCAACCTTTCGAATTGTAAAACTTAAATCTATGATCGGATTTTGTTTTGTTTCAGGGGAGGGCAAACCCAACTAATTATGAAAAGAAGTAAACGAGCTCACAAGCATAGTGGAGTGTTATCGATCAGAAACCAGCTAATGTTAAGCAAATTAATCCACTGACTTGTCAACCGTCTGTCCGTCTCCACTCATATTTTGTCGATGTGGGATTTCTAATCCTACAACGAACTCACGTGTACTGTATGGTTATCTTTCTTCGACGTTTTTATATTTCAAGTGTTGGTATTCATTTTAATAATGGGGTCACGGCCCTAAAGAATGGAGGCCCAAAGCCTTTGAAAAGCCCATGTGATGCCACTAAAGTCCAATTAATCCTATCTATTGAGCAAAGATGAAATGGAAGGTCAGGAGTCAAGATAGTTAGAGACTTCTAGGTTTATTCCTATGACTCCTCACATTCAGCTATAAATACCTCTTCCTTTTGTCAGAAATTCAGGTTGATTATTACACACATTCATTTTTTTTTTTTGAGGAAATACACACATTCATTATTATTCTCACACATTTATTGCTACTCTAGTGATAATTGATAAGTGTTTTGTGACCACCTCATCGACCGCATCCAACTGACTTGAGCGTCAGAGGGGCGTCGTCGGATGAAAATCGAGTCCCCTTGACAGTTTGTTCGTTGCGCAGATTGAAGATTAATACTTCTAACCCGAAGTCAGACTTACCCCAACACCAAGTAGGACTAAAATAGAGCTAGGCAGAACTAGGACCATAAGGTGAAGGATGACTTTAAATTACTTGATCTGATTATAAAAAAACAATTCTTAAATCAAATTGTGACTAAAAATTAAAATGCAAATACTTGACTAAAGAAGTTTACATTGTCACAATGAAATAATTTAATACGACTTCATATACGATTATACTCCGTAGTATACTTCAAATTATCCACAAGCTATAAGACCACAACGGACCTTGATTAGCTTCTGATTTACAGTTTATCTGCTGCTAGATTTTACTGGAATGCTCTGTTCATACCTAAAGAAGTTACTAGGATCAACCTTAGCCTTGATTTGCAACAACCTGGGCACATTACCCTTGAAGAAATCCATTGCAAAGCCTGTGTTCCCATTAACATTGGTTCCGATATCGATATCTCGATAATTCAAAAACGCTTCTCGTGGGTTACTTGACACAAATGGAGTAAACGTGTCATGTAAGTCTTGTGTCGCTTGAATATTCCTGATCAATGCTTGATTACTATCATCTTGCCAAATTGTAATATATTGCATCTTAAAAAGATTGCCTGCTCGATGTGGGAACGCTGTCGCATTTTCAGATATCTCGCTCATTCGTCCACCGTAAGGATTCCATTGCATTAGCACAATATCGGCCTGCATCGATATCATCTTGTTCCATATCGTCTCCAATCCGGCTTTTGGAATCGGGTTTTTAACGTAATCGGACTTGTGTTTACCGTAAGAATGGGCCGATGTAGGCGTCCGTTGTAACAATACTTCAATTGGAGTGGTTTGGGGAAGTCCGTTCCAAAATAGATGGGTTTTTACCCACGGCATTTCGGAACAATCACTAGCTTGTAAGCCCAAAAGTGGAAAATTGGCCTTGATCAACGGAAGTAAGCTGCTAGCACGTCCGAGATACATACCGATGAATGAAATTTGGACCGTCTTGATTCCTCCTATGAATGAAACTTGTGGTTGCACTCTAATGAAAAGTTTTCGATCAATTTTAGTCGCAATTTGTTGCCATTGTACGACAATGTCCGTAGCACCTTGTTGCAAGGTCCTCTGTACATTAAATACCGTGACAGTATCTGGCACTTGTACTAATTTAATTTTCCACAATAAAACGACACCAAAACTAGCACCACCACCTCCCCTGATAGCCCAAAATAGATCTTCACCCATTGATTGTCGATTGAGGACTCTACCATTAGCATCAACGACTTGTGCATCGATAATGTTATCGATGGACAAGCCAAATTGCCTTAGCATAGGCCCATAACCACCCCCGCTAAAGTGCCCACCCGCGCCAAGGGTGAGGCATACCCCAGCCGGGAAGGCAAGAACATTGCTCTTGCTAGCAATCTTGTAATAAAGTTCACCTAGAGTTGCACCCGCTTGCACCGTAGCAGTTTGACTCACCATGTCGATATCGATCGACCTAAGATTGAACATGTCAAGGACAACAAATGGGACCTTAGAAACGTATGACATACCCTCAAAATCATGTCCACCACTCCTAATCCTAATCTGCAAGCCATTGGCTTTCGCGCAAAGTATGGTTGCTTGAACATGGGTTACGTCCAAGGCAGTGACTATAGCCAGAGGTTTCGGAGTCGAAGATGTGTTGAACCTACTATCACGTATGTATGTTTGTAGAACACTAGAGAAAGATGGGTTAGTTGTAGTAAAAATGGCCTTCGAAATCGGGTTTGATGAGCTAGACTTAGTTGGGAGGCATTTTAGAAAATTGTTAATGGCTGATGAATTTGATGCTCCATTAACATTTGAAGCAAGAAACAAGAGGACAATTATTGGTAATAGAACATGAATATAGGTTAGTTTCATATTGTGTAGATTATGAAACTACGACAACTCGTTCTAAAGAGTTACCTCTCGACTAGGTTTTTAATGGACTCGATTCAATATTTAAGTGGTCGGATTAACGCAACATGAAAACAGACTAGGTACTTTAATTTGTAAGTTTACGAGTGTATGGACGTTTATTTCACTTCATTCAATGGCAATTAGCCGATCTATTTATAGGAATTTTGGAGATGTTTTGCCAGCTAGAATTTGAGAGTAATGGATAAATATGGCATACTAGTCAAGTCGTGGGCGCTTATGTATGCGAGTGGAGACTTGTCTTTTCGGAGAAGCAACATTTAAATTGAGAAGAAGAATAATACTCCGTAAACAAGTTTACTTAGATAAGAAAGTCAAATGAAAGTTAATAGTCAATACATGCATAAATACAATTTTGATACTGAAGTGGCAAGTTACGTCAGACGGAATATTATTTTCTAAGACGCGGTAGGAATAGAGTATTAGACCGAGGTGGACCGACCCCTGCTAATTCTGGGATACATCCAACTTAGCTTGTTTTGAACGTGTCTTTAGAAAATCGTGGGCGAGGCCGTAAGGGGGTAAATCTTTCATTGCGATTAGTGCGTGCCTTTAGTGCGGGTTTGAATGTGCCATTTCCACGTTAGAGTGCATAGCTAGTATATTAAAATAGATATGAATATAAAATAATGGACACGTGACAACATAACGTATCGAGAAATAAAACAACACGCTTTTAATAAATACTCTTTTCACATGGAGAAAGAAGTAAAGTCACAAGTTATGGAAATGCTAGGGATCATTAATATATTGTGGGCCGGCTCGAAAAGGAAATGGGAAGAGCAAAAAGGATTGGTGGTCATTTAGTTGCATTCGAGAAATCAAAATTCCCATAAAAATCTTCTATTTTTAGAGACGGAATTTCATTATTTCAAAAGAGGTTTGCATTTCAGGAAGAGAAATTTTTGTAAATTTCTCAAAAACTGTTTGGTTTAACGTAGGAACTACCTAAATTTCTAAATTTCTTACATGAACTAATTCCAATATCCAAGGATGACTCGGTGGAATCAATTCTGATTTAATTTACAATGATTTTGTTTAGGCAATTAATTAAAACCAACTTTTTTATAATTTTTTTTAGGGAAACTTTTTTATAATTAATACATGAAAATTCACGTGATTTTTGCTCGATAGACAAGCGACTGCCATTCAAAATATATTTTCATGATCTAATATAATTCTAACGTCCTTGACAAGTACCGCAAAGTACCATAAAAGTCATCATCTCAACCATCCATAATGTTAAGAATTAATCTACACCATCCATTATTTTTATTTAGGTATATTTTATAAATTATATTGTAAATAACCAAAAAATTAAAAAAAATGGTTAATTGCATTTATTTAATCTTTTGTGCTTATGTATACATTGTATAAACTATATATAATATAATTTGATAATTTTTCCTTTTAGAAAAATTTATTAAGTTATTTAAAAAATGATTTGTTACGCTGCTTTGCGGTACTTGTCGATCACCCTTGAACTCTTCTATATACCAGCTATGTACATCTGCTATAATGATCCGATAATCATACTTGGATTTAGTTAGATTCCACTGTTAATTCGACAAGAGTTGACAATCTTAGAAGAAATTCTGTATTCCAGCTCAATGCATGACAAACTTGCCATTTTCGCTGTTTCCTTCTCAAAGAATTATCCACTCCTAGCTTATTAATGAAGGGACTAATCTCAAGCTATCAGGAATATCTCTAATTACAAAATGACAAAATAAAGCAATTGGGTTTACCAAAAATTCTACAAGTTACTTAAAATAAAAAAATAAAAAAAATTCTACAAGTTAATTCAGGAAAATTTCAACAATAATGATGATGTTCATTGGCCTGCTTACTATATGTGTCAACGTTTGAACGTCATATTTCATTTCGATTGAAGAGATGATGTTATAACACAAATTATCTAAATGTAACCTTTTTCGCTTGTAGTTCACTTGTTTAGTTCTAGACTTCTACGGAGTAGTAGTTATCAAGTAAATGTATGTTGGTACAGATCATTCGTTTCACTTTTCTGTCACATTTTTTTCACCCCACCAATTATCTGTTAGAATTATGTTATTTTATATTTTAAAGATTATAATTTTGTGAAAAGATTTATGAAATACTACGTGATCGGTGGGGTACAAGAAATGATACTGGTAATCGGCACACGATAAATGCATATTGTTTAATTCACATTCTAGGTGCTAATTTGCTTCTCCTTCCCTAGATTCAATATTGGGGCATTTGTGCAAGTCCTATGGGGCTATGGTTTAACAAGTTTTTATTTAAAAAAAAAAAAAATTCCTTTTTCAACATAATATTATAATACAAACCACAATTCAAATTCACAATAATTTCTTGAAAAATAAAGATGCATGTTATTCATTTTTGTATGCGAGAGTGTTATACATATATGACACGTGAAAGAAATTCAGATTAAATATTTACTCGCTCTTAACTTCATAGAAAAAAACATAGTGAAATGTGAACATATACATACTTAGCTCCAATTTATATTTTTATTTGCTGGTTTTCACTGGAATACTTTGTTCATACCTAAAAAAATTACTTGGATCAACCTTAGCCTTCACATGCAACAACCTCTTCACATTATCCTTGAAAAAATCCGTAGCAAAAACTGTGTCCCCATTAACATTGGTTCCAATATCAATGTTGTTTGGGCCTAAATTTTGGCTTTAGTCCGACAAGGACAAATTGACAAATTCATAGTCGCATCGACTAACGATCAAGTCAAGTCATCGAGTAGATACACATCTTGGACGCCTACGTGACATTAATCAGTCAGTCTGATAGAAGCTGATATTCAGTCTGACAGTCCATCAAGGAGCCAGACAACTCATCAAAGAGACAAACAATCCATCGAGGAGCCAAACAGCACATCGAGGAGCCAGACATATCGACCATCGACCTATCGAGGTCGACCATTGACCTATCGAGGTCGACCACTGACCTATCGAGGTCGACCAGCAATCTGTCGAGTATCCTATCCTGTCAGATTGATCGTCACACGTCGATGGCAACTACAAATGCGGAGTAAGTCAAAGTATGAACTATATTCTCCTAAATATGCTCAATAAATTCAGTTAGAAGTGTTAATGAGGCTGCATGATCTCCATCAAATTAGCAAGAGGTTGACTCTTTGACCAAGTCTATGATGATAGAAGAAGTCAACAACAACCTCCTATCTTCTCTCCAACAACATCCTATTTTCTCTCCAACAACCAAGACCACGTATTGAGCTGCCAAGAGTTAGTTGTGGACTTATTCAACAAGGAAAGTAGCCCCAAGAAAGACGAAGTCAAAGTCAAGAACCACTTCCTTGATTATAGGGACTGTTCACTGTGCTCAGTCAGAAGACTACTATTTTATAGGGGATAGTGGTTGAAGTTGGACCTAGCAACGTGGGAAGTTAGAGAAACTTGAGGAGACCTTCCACAACAGTATTTATGCACTCCAAAGCCCTAGAAGAAGATCAAGACGTGCTCATATAAACCCTAGACACTTCCACCATTACTTTGACACTTTTTCACACATAAAACCATTCACAATTTCACCATATAAAAAAACCCACATCATTATTCCTTCACATGACCACCTCCATATTCATCTCCACTCTACTGTGTAACCACTAATACTATTTCTCTAAACCTAAATACTCATCCCTTCATTCTTCTCAACATCATAGCCACCACCGCAATCACCCATCACCGCTACTTAGACTCCACCATTGAATCATTGATTACATCTTGAACCCAAATACATTTCTTAAACCATCGTCTCATTGATACATCATTATTGTTATTGTTAGATTACTAATCATTGTATATGTATTCATCAATTGTACCCAACACGGCGAAATACTACTACAAGATCTACTAAAAGCACTTGGCGGGATAACAAGCTCCCCTCATGGTTTTTCCCTTATTCACAGGGTTTTCCACGTACAAAAAATCATTTGTCTCTCTTTCTCTTATTTTCTTGCATTTACTATTGTTTCAATATTTTATGTTTGTATTTAACGCATTTAGAGTTAGTCTAGTCCTCGATCCTCGATACTCGATAGAACCTCTCTGACTGTCTGTCCAATAGTACTTATCCGACATAGTCTACCTGTCTATCCGATAGGATCAACCTTGTAAAGTTTGCATGTCTACTTGATAAAGTCTGTTCACTTACTTGATAGAGTCTATCCGATATCCATCATACAGAAAATTCATCTAGGACGAGTAGTAGCAAATTGACTAGTTGACTCCCAATCTAAGTGTATCCGATACGTGTAGTTTTTTACCAAAACAAATGTCTCGATAATTCAAGTACGCTTCTCTTGGGTTACTAGACACAAATGGAGTTAGCGTGTCATGTAAGTCTTGTGTAGCCTTGAGATTATTGATCAATCAATGCTTGATCACTATCATCTTGCCAAATTGTAATGTACTGTAACTTAAACAGATACCCTGCTCGATGTGGGAACGCTGTTGCATTTGCAGGGATCTCGCTCATTCTCACACCGTAATAATTCCATTGCATAAACACATTTTGCAATTCAATCATCTTGCTCCATATTGCCTCTAATCTGGCTCTTGGAATCGCGGTTTTGACGTAATCGGAATTGTGTTTCCCGTAAGCATGGCCCGGTGTAGGCTTCCTTTGCAACAATACTTCAATTGGAGTGGTTTGTGGAATGCCATTCCAAAATAAGTTTGTTTTTACCCACGGCATTTCCAAGCAATCACTTGTGTTCAAGCCCAAAAGAGGAAAGCTTGACTTCAACAATGTAATCAAGGACGTAGCACGTCCAAGATTGTTGAACCATGTAGTGTGTTTTGATGATGCCAAGATGATATGATTTCGATATTGATTACTCCCTTGTTATGAGCTAACAACTTGTTTAGTTTTGGTGAGCTAACCTTTCAGGGAATGATGAAGATTTGATTGCCTTACGGCTACACCAATGAAGCTACAAGTGTTTACTAGATGTTCTCATTGAAGACTAGCTAAGGTTTACTTTAGTTCATAGTCTTTGTGTAAGATGAGTTTGTGTTGTTTAATTGATGTGTATTGGAGTGCTGAATGCTGCAAGAGACAGATTGACAATCTGTCTCATCTATTGTGCTAAACTGTTTTTACAGAGAACAGTACTAGGTACTGTACTCTGTATTGCTGAAACTTCTTGTTTTCGAAAATTGGTTTTGGAAAACGTGATTGTCTTTTACAAATGATTTTCATGATGCAAAATATCTCAAGGATTTATATTTTATTTAATTCACATATTTTGGAAAATAGTATTTCTTTCACAAGGATAACTACTTATATGTGATATTTCTGTTTTAGGAAATTCGGAAAAGATTTATTTGAAATATTATCTTTTAATTATCCTAAATATTTTGACGAGATATTTTGGTGTCTTGTTTCAGAATTAATCATCTTTTAAGTTGATTTTATTTTGAATATATTTGAAGATATTTTATAGGATTACATTTGAGTTAGAATTCTATATTCTATCCTTAACTGATTTTATCCTATAGTTTTAACATGGAATAAAAATGATCTTCTAATTGTTTCCTAATAAACTAGGAGTCTTTTTACAGCATAATAAGAAGTCTTGGTTTTGATAATCACTTAGACGTTTTCTACACAAAAGTTTTGAGCTTTAATTTTCAAAGAAAACGTTCAGACAGAACAGAACAACATACTGTTCCTTCCACTGATATTACACACACTTTTCATCATAGGTCGAAATTGTTGCCTCTATTTGCTTGACTAAGAAGCATCGTAGAGAGGTGATTGTGTTGTAATCTCTCTCTTCTAGAGGGAGGTATTTGGGGTATTGGTTGTACTCGAGTTTCCTATTGTCTTGGGTTGAGAGAGTAGGAATAGTTTCATAGTTGAAACTAGCACAACTAGGGTTAGTTGTGGGGGTTCCTCTACTTGTCTTTGGTTGAGCTAGTAGAGAAGAAAGTTCTAGTGGATTTTGTGGACGTAGACCTTGGGTTGGGGTCGAACCACGTAAATCTTGTGTCACTCTAATTATTGTTTCGTGCTTTACTTGATAGTACAGATCTGTGCACTGTACCATCCCAAATTACAATCTCCAGTTTGTGGTACAGTACACTAGTTTGTCTCTTCCGCTGCTTTACACACACATTACTCGGGTAAAATGAAAAAGTTCCAACTAAAGTCTATACTCAATTCACTCCCCTCTTGAGTATATATCGCGACACGACTCTTCAAAGATACATTCCAATGAATAGAACTTCCACCGTCTTGGTTCCTCCTATGGTTCTTACTTGTGGCCGAAGTCTAATGAAAAGCTTTCGATCAGTTTTGGTCGCGATTTGTTGCCATTGTAGGACAATGTCCGTAGCATTTTGTTGCAAGGTCCTTGATACCTTGCTTAAACACCGTCACAGTACTTGGCACTTGTTCTAAATTAATTTTCCACGATAATACAACGCAAAAACTAGCACCACCACCTCCCCTAATAGCCCAAAACAAGTCTTCACCCATGCTTTGTCGATTTAGGACTCGACCACTAGCATCGACGACTTGTGCATCGATAATGTGATCGATGGACAAGCCGAATTGCCTTAACATGTTACATACCATAGCCACCCCCAGTAAAGTGCCCTCTCGCACCAACCGTAGGGCATACCCCTGCAGGGAAGGCAAGGACATTACTTTTACTAGCAATCTTGTAATAATTAAAGTTCACCTAGAATTGCCCCCGATTGCACCTAAGCAGTTTGACTTGCAATGTCGATATTAATGGACCGAAGATTGAACATGTCAAGGACAACAAATTGGACCTTAGAAACGTATGACATACCCTTGAAATCATGTCCACCACTCCTAATCCTAACCTGCAAGTCTGCAACCCATTGGCTTTCGCGCAGAGTATGGTTGCTTGAATGTGGGTTACATCCAATGCAGTGATTATAGCCAGAGGTTTTGGGGTCGAGGATGTGTTGAACCTACTATCGCGTATGTATGTTTGAAGAGCTCTTACGAAAGAAGAGTTACGAGGGGTGAAAATGGCCTTAGAAATCGGGTTTGAAGAGCTAGACTTTGTTGGGAGGCATTTTAGAAAATTGTCTATGGTTGAATTTGATGCTCCATTAACATTAGAAGCAAGAAACAATAATAGAATTGGTAACAGAATTGTATAGTCTACTTGACTACTTTGATCATTTTGTATAGTATGTTAGTTATGTATGATCGTAGTATATGTTTTCCCTTCAACGGTAAGCTGATCAATTTATAAAAACTTTGCTATTTTAGATAATGTTTTAGCCAGCTACGACTATGAGCTATATATGGCGGACTAGTCAAGTCGTGGCCGAGCACTGAATCCAAGTCGATTTCTAAGCAACTGACTATTTGGTGAAGAAGCAACATTTATAGAAGATGACCAAGTTTTTGTCAGAAGGTGTAGTGTTTGAGAAGACTAAATAACATGTGAGTTGCGGGAAGCAATTCACATCGATAGTTTGTAAGTTAATGAGTCACCCCCTATCGGCAATTGGTTTGGTGACGCTGTGATGGAACTCAATTGGGCTACTGACTTTGTGAGTAAGCCTTCTTATGTTTTGGGTTTGAAAATAGAAGACGGAACTGGCCTACTGGTAATCATCGAGACTTATTGTAGGAACGGTCTTACAAAAACAGGCTCAGGGGCAATCAGTTCCGATCCCATGATGTGTTGGGTACAACCGGCCCAATAGCCATCTCTAGTCCATACCAACAAGGTTTTGATGTCACTTTCGACAACTACGAGTCTACAATTATTGCCGTGAAAGAATCTGAGCACTTCAACAACAATAGATAATCATCTTGCTTTAATAAAAATATAAAATGATGTCAATATATTAGGGCTTTTGATATTATTTGACAATTTTGGATGCTTATATGGTGTTTTGCGTTACTTGTCTAATACCCTAAAACTCCTCCTTATGATTGAGAGTGATATAGTTGCAGGTGCAAAACATTTTTTGTAGAAACTTGTAATAAAATTTGGTTACAGGTATTTGCTTGGACGACATATGAGTCAATGAGTTTAGTTGACTACTCATTTGCGTATATATACTACTCCATCTCAATTTAAACTTCTCATGAAATTTGAAATTATCTCACATAACACTACTCTATGAAAAAATTAATTTAAAAAGGAGTGAGAGTAGTAATTTGCGTTTTCCACCACCCTAAAACTTCCTCATGAGAGTCGTAAAGTTGCAGGTAAAGATCACTCAATGTAGAAACTTGTAATAGAATTTTGTTATAGATATCTGTTTCGATGGCATATGACTATATGAGTCACCATACTCACTGAATCACCGAGTGTCCGAGTTAGTTGACTAACTAATTTGCTTGTAATTACAAAATGTCGCTTGTAATTGTCTAATTGATTGGATGAGTGCATAATGAAATTCACAAATTTTACTCCCAAATTCTTTCTGATTGTCTTCACAAATAGATCAGAGAAGTTTACATGTTAGACCTTGCATTATTAGCACCTTGCCACTAACGGTGAATAATCTACTTCATATCCATCATTTTCCAACAATTTCAACATACAAATGCATACACAATGTATCATAACGTAGACCACACAATATTTCTACACAAATTCATCAATCATGCATTAAATAATCTGGCAGGACCAATTCAATCTAACTCTTTCCTCTTTTGGCCGCTATAAATAATCGCAAAATTTCCCCATTATAGCTAACCACATACATAAAATGCAAAGTTCAGGGTCATCGTATGCAGAAATTTAAAAACTAGGTCACCATATGCAATTTTGTAAACTGGGGATCACCACGTGAATTTTCCGTAATTATAAAGAAGATTTCATCTTCGTTATTTTAGGTGCAATTTTGTAAAGGTGGGGATCACCACGTGAATTTTCCGTAATTATAAGGAAGATTTCATCTTCGTTATTTTAGGTGAGGATGGGACACTACTTGGTGGTGAATGATGATTGTGCAATTGGGGAAAGGAGAGTAAACAAAAGCAAGAATAGAGAACAAGGAAAAAAAAGTTAAGGTCGCCGAGGAGAAATCAAATAAACGAGTTCAAAAGAGAACATTAGTGTCTTCGTCCGTTTGTCGGTATCTTAGATGACAAAGAGTACACTTCTAGAGTTGTAGTATCATCAAGACATAAATCCTTAAATTCTAATTAATTCGATTTTTCTAACGTGTACCTCTAAGACGGGTAAAGATCCTCTAGAGTTTTTTTATGGTGGAGTTGCTAAAATTTACCAATAAAGGAAATAATTAAAAATAAAGAAGTTATTTAAATGCACAAATAAAGTATTATATATTTAGTTCTTTCCTTTATTGGTAGATTCTACCAACTCCACCGTAAAAAAAATTCTAGAGAATCTCCACACCTCTAAGGCGTCATATTAAAACCTCATTTTTTTCCTTATTTCGGTGACAATAATCAATAAAATCGCATATCTTATTATCCTAATGTGCCCATAATAAGGCACACGATAACAAGCTTATAATTATTTAACTACTCTAACTATTAACATTTTCCCTTTCCATTAATTGAGGCCAATTCTTCGTAAAGGCGCTTTAATACACGGTTTATTTAAACCTTAACCCAACTGAATTTCTAAGTACCAAAAAAAAAAAAAAAACTCAACTGAATTTCTTTTCGAAATAGAGCTTAAAAAATAAATATTAAACAAAATGGGTCGGATTGAAAAATGTTCAATCTTATGGGGTGCACGTCACCCAATTTTAGGTCCGGGACAAAACCGCCAGTGTCCATGGCGGTTTTAAGTGGAGAGAAATCGCCACCCTCCATGGCGGTTTCTTCACAAAAATGAGATACAAATCGAGTGAGTGATATTTTGGCCGAGGGTGAAACCGCCATGGGGGGTGGCGGTTTCACTTGAGTGAAACCGCCATGGGGGGTGGCGGTTTCACTTGAGTAAAACCGCCACTCCGGAGGTTTCACCCATATTTTGGCCGAGGGTGAAACCTCCATGGCACTCCCCATAGAGGTTTCACCCTTGGTCAAAATATCACCCCAATATAATGTCAACAAAAAAAAAAAAAAAACTTTAAAACCGCCACCCCCCATGGCGGTGTCACCCTAACCAAAATATCACTTACAACCTCATAGCTACTGTCCAAGACACTTAAAACCGCCAGGGGCACTGGCGGTTTGTCCCAAACTTGAAATGGGGTGACGTGCACCCCATAAGATTGAATATTTTTCTATCCGATCCATTTTGTTCAATATTTATTTTTTGAGCCCTATTTCGAAAAAAAATTATAACCAACTACTCCTTCATAATTAAGGACATGCCTAAAGAGCCTTTACCTTTTTCAATAACCCCATTATTACTTGGTGGTAGAATCGGAATACTTTGTTCATACCTAAAGAAATCGGTAGGATCAACTTTGGCTTTCACTTGCAACAATCTCTTCAAATTTCCCTTAAAATAAGCCGTCGCAAACCTTGAATTACCATCCGAATTAGTCCCAACATCGATGTCCCTATAATTTAAGAACGCTTCTCGTGGGTTCCTTGTCACAAAGGGAGTCATCGTAGCATACATTTCTTGAACGGCCTTCATATTTCTTCTTAAATACGCATCACTACCATTATACCAATATGTACCGTATTCCATCATAAAAATGTTGCCTACACGATGAGGGAACGCGGTTGCATTTTCGGGGATTTCACTCATCCTTCCACCATACGCATTCAATTGCATAAACACGTTCCCTAACTCGATCATCTTCTTCCATATCGTCTCCCATCCCGCCTTTGTAATAGGCGATTTCACGTAGTCGGACTTAGCCTTGTGGTAATTGTCGGGTGGTGAGGGTGTTCTTTGCAATAAAACCTCAATAGGAGTCCCCTTAGCAATGCCAGCTGATGTCACAGTTGATTCTATCCATGACATCTCAGAGCAATCCTGTTTTTCTAAACTTAAAAGTGGAAAACTCTTGTTCAATGCGCTAAGTAGAGAATCAGCTCGTCCTAGATACATACCACTGAAGGATACTTGGATTGTTTTCCCCCCTCCTTGTTGTCTAATCAGTAGTGGTTGTGCTCTCATGAAGAGCTTCTTGTCCATCTTAGGGGCCACATGTTGCCATTGTACGACAATGTCGGTGGCCCCTTGACCTAATGTCCTCGATATGTCAAATACCGTGACGGTATCAGGAACACGTACTAATTTAATTTTCCACGATAACACGACACAGAAACTAGCCGCACCACCTCCCCTAATAGCCCAAAATAAATCCTCTCCCATGCTTGACCTATTAAGTAGTGTACCCTCCGCATTTACAACTTGTGCGTCAATAATGTTATCAATAGTCAAACCAAATTGCCTAAACATGTTACCATAACCACCCCCACTAAAATGACCTCCAATGCCCACAGTAGGGCATAACCCTGCAGGAAATGCATGGACCTTACTCTTTTGAGCAATCTGATAATACAACTCACCAATGGTTGCTCCGGATTGCACCCAACCACTCTCACTTACGATGTCGATATCGACGGATCGAAGATTGAACATGTCAAGGATGACAAAGGGAAAACTTGACACATACGACATGCCTTCATAGTCATGCCCTCCACTTCTAATCCTGATTTGTAATCCTGATTTCTTTGCACAAATCACGGTCGCTTGAACATGAGTCACGTCCAAGGCAGTGATTATAGCTAGAGGTTTGGGAGTCGAAGATGTGTTGAACCTACTCTCACGTACGTATGTTTGTAGGACTCCTGAAAATGAAGGGTTGGTACTTGTGAAAATGGCCTTAGAGATTGGATTTGTAGGACTTGTTTTGGTTGGGAGACATTTGAGAAAAGTGTCAAGTTTTGAGTTTGATGCTCTAACATTTGAGATAGCAAATAGTATGATTACAATTGTAAGCAAAGTGTTGGTGTTTGTACTAGTGTAAGAGAACGCCATTTTGTTTTCTTTTTGTGCTTCTACATGTACAAACCCGTTGCGTAACTTAATTATATAGTGCCATAGTATGATAGTAGTGGCATGGTGATTGGTGAATTAAAGCATGTGCTAGTAGTATATGTGTGGATACCTTTTGTTGTTGTCCCACATCGAGCTACATACGCGTTAATTAACTACTCGACTACTCGTGGTGTATGATGTAATCTGGTGAGATTGTTTTATACGATAAGTAGCTTGTACTCGTCTTTTAACATCTTATTTATACCGAGAGTGAGATAAATAATGGGATAGTGAGTATCTTTAATTACGAGTGTTTGAAATGAAAATGTAAAGAATTGATTGGGTGGAGAGAATATTAGCATGGTACATCGGCAAATTCATGTCAAAGATGATCGGATTTGTTAAGCAATTTTGACACGTACTAACCCCACTAAGTTATGCTAATGTAGGTTTATGTTATAGGGGTATATTTTTATTTTTCGATTTATTTGAATAAAAGATGCAATTTATGAAACATGGACCCGTTTTTATTATGAGTTGTGACTATTTATGTCATAAACCCGTTTTGAGCCATATACTTAGTGTCCAATCTATATAGTAGGTGTGCTGAACCCAACACTTTACATTATAAGCTAAAGAGTTGCTACATACGGAGTACATCTCATCCAAACAATGTTTCTGTCTCCTTTGGCTAAGTAAATTGTTTCAACTCAAAAATAAAAAAAGGCTGCAGGACTATAAGGCAGATTCAGCTCCGCAATATATCAACAATGAATTGTGCCCTTGATCTTTCTTTCTTTAACTTTTTGCTTCGAGTCAAAGTCTTGTACAACCATGGAATGGTCAAGAAGATTAGCGTCTCATGCTCGCTATTGTTAATGTGATGGTTGGCTGCAACAAAAGAGATCACTAAAATCCATACCAATTCCAAAGAGATAAGTACGTTGTTTATAACACTTCCTCATTAGACATCGATCTAAACTAAACAGTAAACACAATAAACTAATAAAAGAGCGAGATAGAAGGTTTTATTGAAAAACATGGTATTATAGATTTGACAAATCAAGTACAAAAGATAGATACATAGCCGAGCTTTCTTAGAGATGCAATTTATGCATTACATGATATAGGTATATGTGGTTGATACCCTTAGTATCCAAGTCAAAGCGTTCTATATATACTGATCTCATTAGCTTAAAAATTTTAATCTCTCTCGCTTTTTGATCAAGTTGTGTTTATGTGTTAGTTTCTTTTTTTTTTTTTTTTTTCCTTTGGGGCTTCCCCCTCTTTGTAAAATAAAAAAATAAAAAAGTTAGTAGCTACCATAAGATTATGCCTTGATGTTTCAATTTTTGACGTATTTTTTATTTATTTACCGGGACTAATAGATACATTCTATGGGACATGAACCCGTTTTTATTACCCGTTTTGACCCATAAATTTTTATATTTGAGATTATTGTATAAGATTGGTTATAATAAATTGTTTTGACCTTATAAACAATTGTTCGAATATTGGCGTAGATTAGTTTGTTACCAAAAGTAATAGCAATTAAGAAAGAGTGGGGTACTAAAATAAAGGATAATAATCTTAAGATCAATGTTAAAGAAAAATGTTCATAAAAGAAATTGCATTTTATAAAGGTATTTTACTTTCTCGCGTAGTATTAGTTTGAAATAATAATGATGATCACCTTAGAATCAAAATTAAAATGAACTTTGTGATCAAGTTGTTTAAAGAGTGTCCACAAAAATGATCATGGATACTTTTCAAAAAAAAATTCCTAAACATCAGGCTAGCGTATTCATATATCATTTAAATCAAACTCGTATTTTTTTATACGAATCCCGATGTATGTTTAATAATTTTTCTGGTACTCCTCTTTAAAATCGCAAATCACACCCTCTCTTCGTTGTCCAAACGTTATATAATTTATGGTGGGAATATCAAATTAAAAATTCTAAGAAGAAACCTATGATTTTGCTACTACGTAAAAGCCGCTGAAGAATTGTTACTCCTTGTTAGTGGTGTACATTTTCAATGTTACGCTCGACGTGTTGCCTATTTGCAGATCCAGTCGAAATACATTAGAAAAGCGAGAAAGCAATAAGCCGATTTAATAAGCCTACAAAAAAATTCAACAAAATATTTAAATTTAGGAAACAAACCAATTTACTGAAGGTATAAGCAAATATATTTTTGTATTGGTAATTACAAACTTTGACATGCATACGAAGATGTCTACATGAACATCATTCGGAACGCCAATCATGAATTACATCAGAGAAAATATAAACGGAAAACGCAAATATGTATAGCTAACAATACATCCCTTGTGAGGATCGAGGTTGGCCTAGTGGTTAGGAACTCAACCTGCCTGGGGGATGTATTGGGTTCAAATCCTCATACCCCCACCCCCGCAACATTAGTTGCTCCTTTGTACCAAAAAAAAAAAACAATACATCCCTTGTATATATGCACATGTTTACTGAAAACAATACCTCAAAAGAAGGTATTTTGTATCTAACATAAAACAGTATTCTATTAGTTAAAGCTTGATGTGAACGGTTCCTTGTGCAAGTAACATGTGATGCCAAGAGCTTATATATTTCGTCATCATATATAAGAATTGTGATTAGCCATTTCAAAGAGAAAAAAAAAAACATATGTATTGTGTATGCAATGTGTGTAGTATAATGTAAATGCATATTAATTTTGCATAATAATTATAAAGATATGATTCTGTTGCTTATCACATAAATCACGGGCTATATTGAAATACTTTCTAATACATAATTACATGCGAAATTATTACATTTCAGTCAATATATCATCTACTTTAGAAAGTTGCGTTTTTATGTGAATACTTTAGTCGTTTATTTGAGGAAATGTATTAGATTTAGTGATTATTACTGACGGGAAATATTTTATTTTATTTCCCAAATAGTTCACCTTCTATTATTCTTATTTAGGTATGATTTGATATAATTTCTTAATATATAAATTTATGTAACTAAATTTTATATCAGATTAAATTAGTTATGGAAAATGCCAGATTAATGATTTGATTTAGTTAGGTATGATTTGATATTGTTTTCGAAATTAAAGGTTATTTTCATTTCTGAATATCTTTCAATATATGTTTCCCTTTCTAAAGATTTGATGCATTTTCATTTGATTCATTTTTAGAATGCATTTTTAGAATGATAATTATTCTGCAGCAATATTTCTAATGATTATATTACCATAAATAGGCATGTGTCATGCGTGTGTCATGCGTTAGGATGTGAGTGGTATATGAGGAAGTTTTCATTTGACTTCAGCGCTTGCGTGGAGGGTCTCACAAAGCTTTAAATCCACGACTATTAATATTAGGGTTAATTCACGTGGTACCCCTGTATTTTGACGATTTGCATGTGGTACCCAATGTTTTGCAAATTTGTACAAAATACCCTCGAGATTTGACTGTTTGCACACGGTACCCAAAACTTAACCCTCTCACTAACACTGTCAACTTTTTTGTTTTACAAAGAGGTTAATTCACGTGGTACGCTCGTGTTTTACCGATTTGGATATGATACTCAATATTTTGCAAATTTGTACCAAATACCGTTAAGATTTAACTGTGTTAGTGAGAGCCTGAGAGGGTACCACGTGCAAATCGGCAAAACACGAGGGTACCACGTGAATTTACCCTCATTTTTTAAGAACAAAAGTTGACGGTGTTAGTGAGAGGATTAAGTTTTGGGTATCGTGTGCAAACAGTCAAATGTCGAGGGTATTTTGTACAAATTTGAGAAACATTGGGTACTACGTACAAATCGTCAAAACACGGGGGTAACACGTAAATTAACCCTTAATATTATATATGATGTCTCTCTTGTATAAACTTTCGCTCATTGATTCCTTAATGTTTTGGTCACCTTCTTGATAGTTTTAGGGCGATTATCCATCTTCGTGAGAATCATGACCATTAAAGTAAACCTTAGTTTGAAGGCTGTATCTGATTCCGATCTCACGACCTCGCAGAAATAGCAACAAGCTCAGTTGTTACGCATTCGTTAGGATTTAAACTCATAACCTCTATTTTGGTGGAATAACACTTCAACCGCTAAGAATTTGGATCCCGTAAAATTATTTCATCCATTTTATATCAATGGCCAATATCCATTCCTTACCATTTTCTATCACCTTCCACATTCTCTCCCCTCCTAAGTCCATCACAACGAACCACCTGCAAACCCAACAACACCAAAGACCACCATGTGATGCGACCACTTGGGCTCTCGCCGACCACCGGATCTGTGCTTGGGGACCACATGCAGGACCACCGGTAGGCCTAGGAGAGAACACAACCCACTCAACCACCGGAAAGTGGGACCCTAAACCCTTTTTCCAGCCACCTTTAGAACACCACACCCCTCATAGAGTGTCTTTTCGTTCTCGCCCGGGAAGAAAATACGAAAAATATATCTCGCGCGGGCTACACGAGTCGTGCAGCATAATGCACAAGTCGTGCCCTATGCAGCGACCAAATCGTGAATGTACACGAGTCGTGCAATCAGCGCACGAGTCGTGTAAACCTGGTCCGGCAGTCCAACTTCAAACGCCTCTAATTTCTTCGTTACTTATTCGATTAGGGCGTGTGACCACATTTTAGAAAGTTAAGATCATAATATTTCACCTCCAATTGGTTTCACTGCAAAATTCCAAGTGGTTTGGGAGATATTGAGCTCAAAGGTTGGCACTGTGCAAATGACTTCAATCCTGCATCTTAAATTCTCCAAAATGTCCTCTTTATGCCTGAAAAGCTCAAAAACTAACAACTATACTAAGGACGTGAAATATTGCGAGAATGAATGATAATCAAATATAAATGGGGCAAATATAGCAATTATAGCACCGTAAAGTCTTATATAACTATGCAAAATAAGGACTTATCATTTATGTCAAATCATGCGCGCATCTCTTGAACTCACTTTACAAATGAGACCCCTGCCCCCCATCAAACACACTCGGCAAATTGTTGTATGAGACGGTCTCACATGTGAGACCAGATCCAATAATAAAAGCCCAATAAATTACACACTATCCTCTCAATTATTTTTATCTCACCATATTTCTCATATATTTTGTGCATTTTTATGGTGAATACTACATTAAATTGACTCAAATATCTACATTAAATATTCGAGAATTTATATTATGAGTTTAAATATTTATATATATATATATATATATATATATATATATATATATATATATATATATATATATATATATATATATATATATATATAACTCAAAAAATTATAACGAAAATTCAAGGTTTAAGTTAAATTAGAAATTTACATTAAAAACTCAAACTTTTAATTTCAAAACTCAAATATTAGCATAAACATTTATAACTTGTAGTTTTGATTACAAAACTCAAGGTTATAACTTATTCACTCTTTTTTTTTCTTCATTAATGGGCTATCTTCTTTTTGGGTCCGTCTCACAGGTGAGACAGTCTCACAGGAGACTTGCCCAACACGCTCAAAAGATATGCATTATTTAAGAAAGAAATACTCGTATCACTTTGGACATTAGATTATGAGTTGCGAAAATTTCTAATTAGAGTAATTTCTGGAAGTGGAAATTAGACCATCTCCATGACACTTTACTACATTTGACGAACTTTCGACGCGACTGCTTATCTACCTAATCACATGTAGGAATTTCCTAAACGTCACGTTAAGACTTAAGCTCGTGTGACCATAATATGCATGTAAACATCAACTAATATAATGGATTAATGTCATTAAACTTAATTTGTTGAACACGGAAAATATGATGATGAACTAAAGGAAATCACTCAATATTTGACATGAGGATACCCTCAACTCCTCGAGGATGGCGCTGTGTTCTCTGTCCTCTATTCCCAAAACCCTTGCCCTTATATAAATCTTGGAAACCTTGTTGTCCAAGGTGTTCACACTATTTGCCTATTTTACAAAGAAATAATTACAAAAAATCCCTAATATGTTAAAATGGAATTTCTCGCACACCAATTCTCAAGGGCTATTTTTTATTTGCACAAATTTTTATGATTTTTAGTTTTCTTTACCTACCTACATCGCTCTAAGTATTTATCTTTAATTTTTTGACATTTAACTTTTGTCTTCTTCATTGGTTAAATTGTCAAATATATAACGTTTTTATCATGTAAATGAACGTTTGAATGAATACAAAATCGATTTTCTTTCGAAGGTAGTTGTGATGTTGATATAAAGTCGTTTCGATTAAGGTTGAATAGATATGTTGTAGAGAATAAGGAGAAGGTAATTATTATGATATATTTATTATAAAATTGGGGGTTGGGAAACACAAGGGGAGAAATAGTCAATAAAAGAATCACATAAATTTGTGCAAAATGTTTTTTTTTTCCCCTTATTATTTTGCCTCCTGAGATTTGGAGTGGGCAAAATTCCTACTTTAGCATGTTTGGAATATTAGTGTGACGAGAAGTAAAACGTCGAGTTATTTTTGTTAAAGTGAAAAGGTTCGGTTATTCCATGAACATGTTGCAAACGTAGGGTTAATTTCATCAAATTTGCCTTTCGGAATTGATCACCAATTCCAAGTTTTCAAACATAGTATAAAAGAAAATTAAAAATGGGTACGAGTTGTTTGTTTCTAGCATACTCCTTGCTTTTCATTCAATGTTATTTTCTTGTGCGAGCTTATTTGAAAATTCTAGCGCGTTTACCCACTGTCATAATCTTTATAATAAATTAATAAATATTGGACACTGCACCCAATTTCACAGATACAGGCCATACAGCACAAGGCTAGTCAAGAAAACCTAACTAAATTGATGCAGTTGAATAAGTTGATACATTTCACCTTCAGAGAATCACAACCCAAAGATAACCAATGTATGTCCTTCTCCATTCATGCATGATGGAAGTGTGGAACAACACTTATGAATTGAAAGCACATGTTACTTCTTTCTTAGGATGAATAGGACTGTACCAATAACTTCTTGTTTGGTGTAATAACACTCCAAACGCTAGATCGGACCCTTGAAGCCTTGGAGGTTTCTTGTTTGGTGATGGATAATGTGCCGGACTCGGTGTTGGATAATATTATTGTATGTTCGATATGGTGGTTAGTTTCGTCACACGTTCCGTAAAAAATTCACATTTTTATGTCGGAATTTCCGTTGGCGAGTAAAACATGGATTTGTCCAGTTGCGAATTACCGAACTGTACTAGAGTAACAGAGAGGTTGTTCGACGTTCTTGGGCCCAAAACATAAAGTTGTAGCATAAAGTGGGGACCAGGCCCAAAACACTTACTGTAGCTAGAACCATAAAGTGGGCTGGGTTGGCTTTGTACAATATAAATGCAACTGTGAAGTTTATCGCAAATTTTGGACATGATCGATTAGTAAAAATGGAGGCAGGGGAATTACGAAAGGCTAAATTGTTTAACCAAATAGTGAAGAATGACCATAGAAAGTCATCCCGAGACGCGAAATAGAATTGCGGTAAAACAAGATACTTGGAAGTGAAATACTCCGTACCATCGAGTTTTTAGTCTACTTCACTAGAAGTTTACAAGGAAAGAGTGAAAAGACAATATAAAGCGACAGTGCGGATCATTTGTCCCACTTTCGTGTCTCACTCCGTGTACCCCTTCAATCACGTGCCATCATTTCAATATTCTTTCCAAAAAATATAATGTTTAAAAGATAAAATAATGAAATGATAGCACTTGATTGGAGGGTTACACTAAGTGAGACACGGAAATGAAACAGGTGATCCACACTGATAAAGCGAGACAGCATTTGAGAGAAGTCTCATACATTGTTAATTTCCCACTCCATTGTTGCAAAATGCTAAGAAAACAACTCTTACACGCTAAAGGGCATGCTTAAAGAACCCTCACTTTTCTCAATAACCTGATTATTTGTAGGTAGCTAGAATTGGAATACTTTGTTCATACCTAAAGAAATTGGTAGGATCAACTTTGGCTTTCACTTGTAACAACCTTTTCAAATTACCCTTAAAAAAAGCCGATGCGAACCCTGTATTGCCAATCGAATTGGTCCCAACATCAATGTCCCTATAATTTAAGAACGCTTCTCTTGGTTCCTAGAAACAAAGGGAGTCATTGTAACATACATATCTTGCGCGGCCTTCAAATTCTTTCTATAGGACGCATCACTACCATCATACCAAAGCGTGATGTACTGTGCCATAAAAATGTTGCCTATACGATGAGGGAACGCTGTTGCATTTTCGGGGATTTCACTCATCCTTCCACCATACGCGTTCCATTGCATAAACACACTCTCTAATTCGATCATCTTCTTCCATATCGTCTCCAATCCCGTCTTCCCGATAGGGTAATTCACGTAATCGGACTTGCCCTTGTGGTAATTGTTGGGTGGTGAGGGCTTTCTTTGCAATAACACCTCTATAGGGGTCCCCTTAGCAATGTCGGTCCCACGACAAGGTCGATTCCACCCATGGCATCTAAGAGCAATCCTGTTTTCGTAAATTTAAGAGTGGGAAACTCTTGTTCAATACGTTAAGTAGAGAATCAGCTCGTCCAAGATACATACCAATGAAAGACACTTGGACGGTTTTTTGCCCACCTTGCCCGATCCGATCACCTGTGGGCCACCATTTTTTTTTCCTGTGCTTCTACAATACACTACATTATAAGTACTATATAAAATAAACACACTTAACTATTATTTTTGTTTAAATGAATTAAGCAAATTGGTATATAGATATATACACAAGATGTCAGGAAACAGAGATTAACATGGGTGCTCAGATATATTTGTCTACAAATTGTGTTACTACGGAGTATAATCCAAAATTTGCTAGCAAAGTGCAAGAAATAGTGCGCAAATTTCTGAAAGTGCTACAAAATTATTACTAATGGTTTCTACATTGATTACTCCACAATTGATTGATTAGTGGTTGAGTGGTTTAATCAGATTGTGATCTACTCCTAGGTGTCATTAGCTAGCTAGTGGTGATTGTTTTGTGGGTTAATTACTCCCACTTTCTTATACCATTTGACCCATTTGTATGTGAGCCTATCTAGAGGTCACTATATTTTCTTTAGCGGTATAAATGACCATCTGATGCTGCGGGTGAGATTCGAACCCGACAAGTACATATACACAATAATTTTATATACAATGATTTAGTGACCTTTAATTATGACATAAAAAGATTCGACGTTGCTAAAGTAGTAGGTCTAATGTGCAGGCAAAAATAATTTATCATTTTGATTTGAAACTGAGAAAAATTGACTTGATCAATGTGTTACTTTGATAATGTATCGGTGATGGAATTTAGAGAGAAATTTACTCGATTTCACAAATAATTCGAGTTATTCCTTTATAATTGACAAGATGAACTTAAATTTCTTGGGAGACAAATATAATCTCTTTTAGTCTCTTTTCTAGATGGACTTTTTCTTAAGCGGTTTGAAATGCTTTAATTTGTATCGGTCGATAACTACTATGAAAAAAAGTTGCCAAAAAAAAAATCTTAATTAATTGTCCGTTGATACATGTTTACAAAGTAAATCATACTGTAAACTTATTTTATAAAATCGTTTTGATTACTCATCAAAATCTTTCGTAAGGTGCATATCATTTTTTTCACAAAACGTGTTTTGTTCATGTATTGAGTTTCATGTTCTGTTCATCTTCAACAAAAGTCTACTATATGACATATTGATATTTATAATGTGAGAGTGACATTGCTCTATATTAATTACTTCGATCTATACAAGGGCCTATCAATACACAACATTCATCATTAATCTGACATGACCAATCTAAGTCTTCCATGTTCGTAGGGGGCGGGAAAAATCGCCAAGTTTCCACACTACCACATTATTGAACTATTTTGACATATTTTAAATGTTTTTGTTCTTGTCACATTAATTGTTTAACTGTACTTTGGCTATATTGATTGATTAGAAGAGAAAAAAGAACAGTACTCTTAAGGACAAGACCAAATGTGGGGAGAAAAATAGATTTGTGTTTATCCATACCGATGTTTGATCGATCTACTAATAAGAATGTTTACTTTTCATATATATATATATATATATATATATATATATATATATGTCCATAGTTTCGCGATCAAATGTTTATAATACTTTAAGTGGTGATTGATTTAAAGTTATACACTGATATATATTTTCTTTTACTTATAAGTTATAATTTCAAAATGAGCTGATGTAATTCTAAAATTTGCTAGCAAGGCAAAGACCGAAGAATTGGCCAAATTGAATAAAAAATATGACTCTCAAGTCTCAAAGCAAGTATAAAACACCTTGAAGTTCTTCAACATCACAAGTACCCTAATTCCATTTTGCTAGTAATAAAAAAATGACTTTCCTTAAGTCATTCTTCATTCCACCTGGCCATTAAGAAACTGTTATATCTATATTAAATCATTTGGTCAGGATCGGGATTCCAATTTACTTGAAATAGTATATAAAAAATGTTTATTTTAAAAGAAGAAAAATTCTTCATGGTAGAATGAAGTAGAATGATATTTCCATTCCAAGTAAACTCATGAAGTTTTTGGGATGTCGTTTTGGAATCCGACTCTCTTCTCCTGATTAATGCTCTTAAGACTATGTCTTTTCCTTCTTCGTATTTTGGTTTTATCGTTTCGGATGTTTTTACTCTAGCCAGTAGATTTCGCTCTTGTAGTTTTTCTCATATTCGTAGACAAGGCAATAAGGCGGCTCACGTTGTAGCTCATTTTTATCCTTTAGATTATTCGACACGAGTCTAGGTCAATAGTGGTCCGGGAGATGTACTTGATATAGCTGCGGCTGAATTTGTTGCAGCAATAATGTAATATACTCAGCTCTTTATTTTGGCTCAAAAAAAAAAAACTCATGAAGTTTTGGAAAATAAAAATAATTCTAGAAGATTCTGGTTCATTCTTTGTTTTATTAACATCTCTATATCTAGAAATACATTTGTGATTGATTAGATATTGCTAATTACACAAATGTTAAAAATTTAAAATGATCTCACCTCCTTATCAATTCCCCCACCCAAAATATCAATTTGTTGTCCTCATTCACAAAGAATTTTTAGGGAGTTGCAAGAATTCACAAGTGGCCTAATAATAAGTTTGTTTTTGGCACCAAAAGGGTTCAATGCTCGATCAAAGTATATGCGATTAAAACCTATAAACAAAAATGGGCAACTAATGTACGCATATTCTCTTTTAGGCCAAGTTGAGTTTATTTATCACCACCTTTAACTTAGGATTTCATATTATTATTGGAAGTCATATGATATGAAATGATAAAATGAATATAACCCCACAACTACTACCAACATGGGACAAACGTCCAAGTCATAGGTAATAGACTAATAATAATGACAAGTATGTATATATAGTGGCAACATGAAACTCTACTTTTTTCTACATTCTCATTCGTAGTTGCTTTTTCTAGCTTAAGAATCCTGTTTGATTGTCGTATCATTACTACTTGCTAACTTTATGTACTACAGTATGTCCGAACCCCTTGAACCTTGGGATCTCATGAGTAGTCCACTCATGCCTAATCATTCATTCATTCTACCGTTGGTGTATAGTGTACCTATCCAAGAGAATAGTAGAATAGCCTAGCTAGTACGTAATACTAAGGAATAGAAAAACCCGTCAGTTTAAAATAGAAACTTATTTTGTAGACACATTGTGTTTATTAATTGGTATACGGCTGATTAGAGTAGGTACAAAGTCAAGATCATTTCTTCTTATTATTTGGTGATAGACATAATAAAATTATTAAGTTGAAATTGGAAGATCGATATATGTAGATTTCGAGTTAATGCATAGAGCCATCAATTTTGTAACAAAAAAAAAAGAAATAAAGCCATCAAAATGGAAGTGGCGACAACATCATAATAAGATGTTATTATTCCTATACTAGCTAGTCGACCAAGGCCAAATCGGTATTTAGTATGTTTTATGCCTATACATATGCGTTCAATAAAAACAGATGACAATAGCAAAAGATAACCCGAACATGAAAGGGTTGAGCTTATCACAAACAATTTGTGGTAGGCAAACTTTTGATGTAGTAACTTGAGCCAGATAAATAATAGCACATTTTTTATATCAATCCCAACAAAATGGGGAAAATTATTCTCTTAGTTCTCACATTAGTATGCGACAAATTTATTTTGAAACTGACTTCTCTTAGTATTGTTTTGGGTGATTTATATCATAGTCCGAGACTTCCAATGCCATATAGTATACTCCATTTAGCATTTTGAACCACCCTCATAATAGTAAAGTTGAGAACACAATTAATAAATCACTATGGTTATAAATTAATCTGTTTGAGGGGATTGTCTCTGGTTCGAATCCTCACAACCTCATCCCCGCAGGCCGCAGTATTGGTTGCTCCTTTGTACCAAAATTTAAAAATTCAGTATGGTAAAGGATCAGTGGATCTTATCCACCCGAATTCGCTTTAGTCCAATTTTGCATAAAATCATAAATAAATGATACTGAAATTAAGTGAGCACCACAAACATAGTAGTAAGAAATTTTCTTCTATCTTTAGTAATCAACATGATTGATTTCTTTCTATATATATTCACACAAGCAAAGTAAAAAAAATAAATGTATCAATCCAAAAAATGTCACTTTACATCCAGGCTGTACAACCATTGATCTAGTCATTTCATTTATTTTTTTCCATGGAAGCATTCATATTTACTCCCTAGACCAAAAAGAAGAAACTAGCCAATTAAGTGCCTGTTTGGCCAAGTTCCAACTTTTGCAGAACTACTTCTCAGAAAAAGTTTCTGAGAAACAGTTTCTGGAGGAGTGGAGCTTCTACTTCTGAAGAACAAATTTACACTAGAAGTGCTTCTCAGAAACCAGAAACAGTTTCTCAGTTTTGGGTGTCTGGCCAGTTTTCAGTTTCTAGGACCAAAAAACAGTTCAGAAACACTTCAGAAGGTTGGCCAAACACACCCTAAATCGGGCCGTCCAAAATTCTTTCTTTTTAAAACAAAAAAGAACACACGGCTTAAAACTTTGCAACTACTAGGTTTCGTACACGTGTACCCCTTCCAGTACATTGGGAAAAAGCATTAAAAAAATAAAGTCAACTACAATAAGAAACGTGTAATGGAAGTATTGAAATCAGAATAACGTGAGCGATGCAGACTGGAAACGACGTCACGTTAAAATGCATACGGCCACAGGTGATCCTACCCACCGCGCAGTCAATTTGACTGCAACATAGACACTGCAGTGCAGGGTAAATCAGTGATAACGGATCCGGCTTTTACTGTTGTTGTCACTGTTGTACCTCGACTTATCTCGTGTCATCATTTATTATTCACTGCATAACGGAAATTCTCCTTGAATTTACTCATTTAGTACGGTATACGGTACACTTTTTTTGGTTCTCCTAAATCGTTAACACTATTAATGTTTCGATATTTGAAAGTGTACTTTAATAATGAAAATTCAGAAAGAATAAAAAAAAATCAAAAACTAACTATATACGAATAATTGCTGAACTTGTACTCTGGGTGCCGCGTTATTTCTTGTGTTGTATAAAGTGACATTACAATTTCTGTAATGGTTAAATTATTAACTATACATGGGAAATTTGTGATCAGATTGTAAGTATATCTTTACTATTCAGTTCACCCAATTTCTTACTAGCGTGTATTGTACAAATACTAAGGAGATCAGAGGAGTCAGAGTATTGTTCTCTAGCTATGTGAAGTAGCACATTCAAGCAGAAAATGAAGGTTAAACAATTACATGAAAAATACTACCCCGTATATCTTCAAATGCACGACAATGGTTGCATTATTAGATCTTTCACATCTGTATTATTGCCAAAATGTTTGTGTGAACATTCCGGATCTTACTCATCTTAGTACCTACTACCTATACTAGTCATTTCATAGCGTTCACTACCGATTCACCTCTATGTCCCAGTAAATTTATGCCGTCATTTCTTCACCTACCCATGATTATTTTCTTTATTAACCAAACGACTTTGATTCAAACGAGTTTCGAATATTACACATAATAAGATATTATTCTAATAATAATAATAAGAAAAAATTTCTTATTATTATTATTACCAAATGAAGTATCCACGATTTTTTTACTAAAGTCAAACTTTATTCGGTCAAGTCCTGATCAATCATCGCGCGAAAAACAATTGAATTTATACCGTTTTAAAACTCCACTACAAACCTTTTCATTTCGCGCAAAATTTTAAATTTTACCACCTTATAAAACGCTCACCTTTCCTCAAACTTCCATCACAAAAAAAAAAAAAACACAACCCCAAAACCCCTCTACTATCTCATCTCCAACACCAAAACTCAATTTGAGTGATTCCACAACACACGAGAAAAAATCATGAAAAATATTTTTCCATGAATAAAAAGATTTGATTAATAATATAATATAATATAATATAATATAAATATAAATATAAATATGTGGCATTGAAGGAGTCGCCGAAGTTGTCCACCAGTTGCATACTTGTATTGTATATGTTGTCTTTCTCTCTCTAAAAAAAAAAAAAAGAAGAAACCTCTGTTTTTAATGTTTTCATGTATGTCTTTCTTTTCGTTTTCTCTCTCCAATGATCGATGTGCTCCGCACATCATTTTTACATAAATAAATTTATACTCTGTCTTACCTTTCTCTCTCCTCTCAAAAAGCCCCTTTTTGAATTTCTCTGCTCCGATCCATCTCCTCCCCCACACCAAAAACCCTCTCTAAAAATTTCCCCCAATTTTTCTTCTTTTTTTTTTTGTTTTTTTTTTCGTGTAGCATTTTTTCGTCTCTGTAAAAAAAAAATAGTTATTTTTTTTTGTTTTATTTATTCGATTGATTTTTCTGTAATTCGATTGATTTGATTTGATTTGATTTTGGTTGAATTCAATTGAATTGATTTAATTTAATTTATGTGTGTTGTGTTATTTAATCGAGTTGAATTGAATTGAGTTGAGTTGAGTTGAGCGAGTTGAGTTGAGTTGAGTGTTAATCATTTAGTATGGTTTACTGAGTTGACTCGGGCCAAACTCGGCTCGGAATAGAGTGAATATGGGATCAGAGAGCATAATCTATGGCGGCGAATCATCGGAGAAGAAGGAGAGAAATGGCGAACGAGTTGAACAGGAGCAAACCGAGTCGTCTCCTTGTTATTATCTCGCCAAATTCAAACTCTATGAAACTCGCTCGGTATATTTCATTCTTACCGTATACGTTACGCCATTTTTTTCAATCGTTTTTATATATTTATCTGATTGAATGATTGATCTCCTTCTCTTTTGCCTCGTCAATGATTGATTGAATATTATTGTTGTGAATTGTTTGATTGAGTCAATTTCGAGGTTTTGTTTTATGTTTCGAGTAAAAGTCGTCTTGAAAATCGAGTTGTGATACGTGTGGAATCCGTGTGTGGTTGTGTTTTTGTTGATATGGGAATGAGATTCTGTAAAGAGGAGAATATGGTATGTTTGTGTTTTTTTCGAGTTGTCGAATCTTTGTGTGCTTTGTATGTGGTAATTTGTGATTGTGAAAATGGAACAATTGATGTTGATTTTGATGTAAACGTTTTTTTGATTGGTTGTGGTTTGTGATCAATTGTGGAATTTGTATGATCGATTTCGTGTGATTGACATTGAAAACGTTATAGATTTAATGAAATGAAGGTTATGAGTAGGATTATGCTTAGTGTTCATGTTGTTGAAGTATATAAATTTATTTCAAGTGAAAGTAGTATCGAGAATTAGGTTAGCGTTTATAGATCTTTGAGCTGTTTCGTGATCATCTGACAATTTTGTGGATTCGTCTAATGGAGATGATTGATTGTGATGTGGTTGAACTAATGCATTTGCAATCATATTGATATGTGTTTTCTTGGGTCACTCCGATATCATTTATGTGAAGCAAATATTATCCAAAACTTACCTCTTGTGAAAAGATTTAGTGCATCGTGCAATGTATACAATAGAAGTATGATCCTATTGTATTATAAATTGATCTCCTTGCAAAAAAGCTAGCTACTTTAGGGCTTAGGCTTTCCTTTAGTGTATCATAAGTTTCTTTTTTCTTCACTTTTACATGGGTGGAGGCCGGTTCTTATGTAAATGTATGTATGCACGTTGCAAGTCGCAGTCTTTGAGTCTTATGAGTCTGTTTTCAATGTAACAGTACTTTTACATGGTGGGAAGAGACAAGAGCAAAAAGTTCTGGAGAGTGCTCAAGATTGATAGATTAGAGTCGTCTGATCTTGTTATGTGTGAAGACCCTACACTGTACTCCTACTCGGAGTGTTGTGTCTTGTTGAGACGCATCCACGAGGGAAATAAGAACACAGGAGGGCTAAAAATTGTGACAACATGTTATGGAATTGTCGGTAAGTCTTTCTTGTCATCTTTTGTGTTTTTGTTCATTAAGTTTTGTTCTTTTTGAATGAGATGTTGTTTACTTATTACTAATTGAGTCTTATATTCTCCGACATGCAGGTTTTGTTAAATTTTTGGGACCTTACTATATGATCCTTATAACAGAGAGGAGGAAAGTAGGCATGTTATGTGGTCATGCAATATATGCTGTTGCAAAGAGCAAAATGATACCTATTCCTCACTCTACTGTGCGGTCCAATTTGGAAAATTCTAAGAATGAAAACAGGTCTTTTGTCTATTCTGCATGTAAATGTAAATTATACCTCATACATGTAAGAGGGTTAATTATCGTTCGGAGATTATATTCTTGTGTATCGAAACTGTGTTCTAGCCTTATAATCATTTGCCCTCCCCTCTTCTTCTTCTTCTTCTTCATTCATATCTTTTTTCTAGTGTTGTGGTGTTGTTGTTCCAGAAATTTAGATGTTCTTGCTATGGCCTCAAGGTTATAGACGCTTAAGTAGTTTCTTGTGTGTATTATCGTTTCGTAGCTGTAGACACATCGTCGACCAATTGTTTCCCTGTTTTGTATTGTAATTTAGAATTATCACTTGCATTTTGATGTTGAACACCCTTGAGCGTGCTGCTATTGCATCTGCCTTTTATATAGACCATTACGAGCTATTTTCTGGAAATGCAGAGTGGCAGTTTTCATTGGTGTTTAACTTCCGTTGGTATTTGGTTGTTAGGATAACTTTTTGACTGGAAAGAAGTACCGCCAAGGTGCATCTGGAGAATTTATATCTTTTGTTATTCAAGACCCCTTCTGTTTTGTTGTATTGTCGATTGTACATTACACACTCCTAGTTCTTGTTCTTTGTCTTTTCTGTTTCTATTCATTTGTTTCCTCGTACACTTTGTTGCTATATTTGTATTTATCTTGTTTGCCCTTTTCTTTTTGCTGAATTTAGATACAAGAAGCTCCTAGGCACAGTGGACATCACGAAGGACTTCTATTTCAGCTACTCCTATCGTATCATGCATAGTTTGCAGAAAAATTTATGTGAGGATACGACAAATGTTGTCCCGTATGAGACAATGTTTGTCTGGAATGCATTTTTGACTCGGGGGATTCGAAGTCATCTTGGAAATACTCTTTGGACAGTTGCATTGATTCATGGCTTCTTCAAGCAGGTATCCCCATAATTGTATTATATTACAAACTTCAAAGGGCTTTGTAATTTGTGATAGCTGCTGCAATGTCTACCGCATGATTTGATTATTGTTACTAATTTAGTTGTGGGATATCAAGATATTGTTTAACTTACTTTCATTATCTGTTAGACTTGTTGACTTGAATGATTGACATCCCCACTATAGATTTGGGATGTGTTTACTTTTCTACTTGTGTTTGCTGTTGGCGGAAATTGTCACTCGGGACATTTTGTTTTCAAATGATACTAATCCTTGGCGTTTGTTTCCTTAGGTTATACTTGCTAAGTGTGGACGGAGTGTTAACGTGACCCTTATTGCCAGAAGATCACGCCATTACGCTGGAACCAGGTAGTTACGCTAATTAATTGTGGCAAACTAAGAAATAAAAAATTGGATTTGAACTTTCTGAGTGCTTTATTTAGCTAAAATCTGTGTTTTGCTTGCCAGAGCGATTGATACCAAGTGTACATGTTTCTATTCTCATTTATTGTCAACCAATTTGTTTGTCTTTTTGATGGCAGGTATCTAAAGAGAGGTATTAACGAGAAAGGTCGAGCTGCAAATGATGTCGAGACAGAACAAATTGTCTTTGAAGATGTTGCTGGAGGATGTGTGTCGGAAATCAGTTCTGTTGTGCAGATTAGGGGATCAATTCCACTTCTCTGGTCTCAAGAAACTTCGAGATTGAGCATTAAACCAGATATCACATGTATGTTTAATGTTATATATGTCTCTATTGACTATCGAATAATTTCTGTGATGCTTTTATTAACGTTTTTATTGTAACACAGTGAAGGAGGACCCCAACTACGAAGCAACTCGAAGGCATTTCAAAAATCTTGTAGATAGATATGGGAATCCAATATTTATATTAAATTTAATCAAGGTACGCTATATGCCTTTTTTTTGTGTAAGTTGTAAAGTTTTACATGTACCAGTATAGAATTTAGCATGAAATGATGAAGTGGTAATTCATAACAGACAAAGGAGAAGAAGCCTCGCGAGACTGTTCTCCATGCGGAATTTGTGAAGGCAGTTTCCACAATCAATAGAGGATTGGACAAAGAGGACCGCCTGAAGTTTCGTACTGTGGATCTCACAAGACTGTTTCGCCTGTAAGATAGCTGTGTTAATTCTATTTTCCATGTTTATCATTTGCCTTCTTTGCACTTTCTGAAAATGTTTGCAGTAGGACGAGGGCTCTAATATATTAAATTAATGTCACATTCCAGAAAAGGAGCCAAGGTATTGATGCTTCTTAGCAAGGTGGCTGGAAATGCATTGGATCAAACTGGATTTTTCCACAGTCCATTGCCTCCTTTTGTGGATTCCGAAATGTCATCAAGCTTGTCTCATATTACCACAGATCTTGACGATGTCAATGAATATTCACACATGAAGAGTCCGAGGTTTCAGAGTGGGGTCTTAAGGACTAATTGCATTGACTGTTTGGATCGCACAAATGTGGCCCAGTATGCATATGGTTTGGTTGCTCTAGGTCATCAGTTGCATGCCCTAGGAATGAATCCTACCCCAAAAATAGATCTCGATGACAGTTTTGCATACAAGTTGATGGGTCTTTATGAGGCCATGGGTGATACGCTTGCTTTTCAGTATGGTGGTTCGGCAGCACACAATAAGGTAGCTTTTCGTATTGCAGAATCTCTATGCTTTTGTGATTGAGATGCTAAATTTCTAGCACTTATGTATCAGATTGTATGTGCTTTGGCATCAGAACATCTCGATTTGTCCTAGATTTTTTTGCTGTATTTTTAAGTGAATTCGTGCACATTTTACTTCCGTAGTTTCGTCGTCCGTGTGTGTATATGGGTTAGAAGAGTAACCTTTGGTCACCTACTATGAAATGGTCATGAAAGTCTCAATAGTAATTGTTAGTCTATGTCATATCTTTGGAGAGAATAAAGAGTCTCATATGAACTGAACTCAATTGTTGCATCCCCTTGCCCCCTATTCTTTTTCAGCTGATTCAAGAAGTATCCTCTAGTCCTCTACCATCGTATTAGATTTTTTGTGTATTTGTCTTTTGTATCTGTTTATTGTAGATGGTGTTTATTTATTTCTTTTCTATTGTACTTATATTCTGTGATGTCAATAGATATTCTCAGAGCGGAAAGGCCACTGGAAAGCAGCTACCCAGTCCCAAGAATTTATCAGGACTCTACAGCGTTACTTAAGCAATGCATATATGGATCCTGAAAAGCAAGACGCCATAAATTTGTGAGCCACTTTCTGATTGCTTTTTTTTTTCCCAACATGAATAGTCCGATCTGTGGAAGTATTTTTTATTATTGTTTTAACTGCCCTATGTCTCTATGTTCCATATACTTTCTTGTGCTAATTTTTGTAGATTTAGCCGTTTTCCTCTGGGAGAAGAGGTTAAATATGTTTTCTTAGTTCACAACACTGCACCCACACCTACTTCTAAAATGTTGTAATCTATTTGATTTACATATGTATGTAGGTTCTTGGGCCATTTCCAGCCAGAAGTGGGTAAACCATCATTGTGGGAGCTTGATTCGGATCAACACTACAGTATTGGGAGGCTTACCCCATCCTTATCGGACGAAATTAGCAGGTACCGTTTTATGAATCCTTGATCAGGTGATGGCACACACTGGTTTTCTTAGTAAGCAGTCTGTGTTAGATTTTTTCTGTAACAATAATTATTTTACATGAAAGTCTGATTTTGAGCTGCTTTTAGTTGGTCTTGGAGAAAAGCATCATTACGATATTAGAGGATTTACATGTAGTTATATGTAGTAGTCTCAAAAGAGGTTTTCTTTTTAAGAAAACAGAGAGAGATTGGTTTTAGCAGCCTCTGTATATGCCAATCAAAACAGGCCTATGTCACATCACCATTGCAACGAAACTAAGTTAATGCCACGATTTTCTCTCTAAAATAGTTTTACACTTTTAAGAACACAGCCTGTAGTTAATGACCATTGCACTGAGCTGAGATTTAAACGGACAACTTGATTGCCAGACGTAGTTCTCTCTGGGAGTTCATAACATTTCTTACTAGTTTCACAAGTGCTCTAGGCCTTGTTGTTCTGTTAAAAAGACGTAAATGTTTCTGAGTGGAGAAAAGCCCTCGGATAAAATAGTTGGTAGCCCGAAGTTCTCTTCAGTCAAGATAAGATTAGCAATAAAGCCTGTTTTAACATTCGAGGTTTTATGGCATAATTTGACTTTGTGATGAGAAATCAGAATTTTATATTCCCCCATCTTCTTCACTTTTAGGTCATTCCTTAAGAGGTCACTGTCAGATGGAGTTCTTGTTTATGAGAGTCGCTCCCCTGCAACGCCAGCTGATATAAGAGATGGCAGTACCTTTCACCAGACTTTGCCTGACCTAAAAGAGGACAAGACGGGTATCTCTGAGTCAACACCTGACATTTCAACTTGTGAAACGTCTGTCTCTTCTTCTAGGTGAATTTTCTTATCTTTCCACTTGCCCTGAAAGTTCTGTAGCTAACCTTTTTTTACCGCTCTATCGCACTATTGGTAACTTAACTAACTCTATTGTTTGACATGCAATGGTAGTTCAGTATTTACGTATACATGTAGCTGTTTGTTTGAACTTGTTGATCAAATAGGTTAGATTGTGATTCTCCACATGGATGTGATCTTTTATTATTTAAAAGAAGTGGTTTATAGTTTTGGAATTAGACGGAGTGCATAATCAGTGGACTCTGTCCTATAAGAGTCTCAGTTTAGAAGACAGACATCACAATTCACATGGATGAATTATGTGTATATAATCATCTCAGGTTTTGTGTTTTAAGAACTGCTCAATATCTTGTGATTGTGGCCATTGTTTTGTAGGTATACTCCATCTTTGTCTGCACGGCAACTTTTCACAGATATGCCAGAGGTCCAATATGTCAAAGGTGAATGTAGCTGTTACAATGAACATGGAGATGATTTTGACTGTACAGATATTCTTGATCTAGACTGGATTTCTTCATCAGGGAATTCATGTGAGGAAGAAACGTACGACAGGTATTTGTTCAATCTCCTTTTGATTTGCATATCATCCCAAGCATCTTTGTCCCTGCTGGTGACACTAATCCTCAATTCACCCCTACACCTGCATTTCATTTGGCTGAATCTCAGCTAGTTGTGTATGAGATCATTTCAGAGAACAGGCTCTACTGTTTCACATGTATGACACGAACACAAACACCCTACTTCCACCACTAACAACAACGAACACCAAATACTTGGCCCCAAAATGATTTGGGGTATCGAGTCTATCTATTCAAACACACAATTGTACAAACACACTAAATTTTCCATATCATTGCTAACACGTAGTATCCATTTGAAGCTCAATCATCAGGCCTAGTCTCACTGATGTCCATGTGCATGCAGGTCTTCCCTTGTAAATTCGCCAAGTGGTGGTTCATTGTATGGGAGCATTGTGAACGAACTCACAGTTGAGGTGAGTCTTTCGATGTTTTCCTGGCTCATATGCAGTTCAAAGAGCACAATGCAGTTTCTGCTTCTTAATCTTGTTTGTGGTTGTCACTTATTTGCCTAGTGAACATGCAATAGCTACTTTATTGCAAAGGCTATGTTAATAACATTCTGATCTGGATCAAATTTACTTCATTTGGCATATTACCCAACATTTTTGTATGTTGGAACTCTTGTGCTGACTCTGTTTATTGTTTTTTTGGTTGGATGGGGTTGGCTGTTTGATTATGTTTATTTGCAGGTACCATTGTAGTTCAATCATTCCATATGCGTCTGGATAGTCACTATCTCCTGGAAAGGGGCTTTATTTTTTCAACTGCGTCCATTCTTTTGCATTGAATCCTCAGCTATTATTCATTTATTTGAGTACCAGTATGACAGTTATAGTGTCTCTAAGTGTAACTAAGATTGTGGTCTGATAATATATCTTCAAGCACTCTATATGTTGCTGGAATAGTTATATTTTGATCTAGTTGTTCCTGTTGTCTCAAGCTTTGATATGTTTAGTCTTACATGTGGTTTATTGTGGGAAAAGAAGTTTTCATTGGCTGATTTCCTTTAAATTTTCAGGGAAGAGCACGAGCAGCAACTCCTTTACCTGCAGACTTTCCTGATAGCTTTGTGAACTGGGTCGAATATGGTGCAACTTTAGCTTGAAAAGTATCAATTATTCAAACATTGATTTCTGCCATTGTTAACTCAACCTGTCCGAAGGACGTGGGTTGTGCAAACCAAATAAGTATCAGATGAAAGAAAAGAAGAGCCCTTGGGTTAGTAAATACCTTCCAGTGTTTGATAGAGAAGCCATTGAGAGTAAATACTGACCGCTGATTCGCTAATTCCTTTTCTCGGAGGTTCTTCATATCTCCGGTTGAAGCCAACTACCCAAAGATATTGATGGTATATATTAAACTTCTGTACTGCTCATCATTGTAAATATCTTTTTTCTCCATAATTTTGCTAGTCTCAGCACAATTTTGATATCATAAGTCTTCTTTAAATTTCATTTCCTTTGAATTTGTCGTTGTTTTGTGCTTCCTTGTCCCCTACCTGATTTGCCAGTACATGATACTGCTACCTTATATGTGTTTGACTATATTGACTTGATACCAAGTAGTGGCATGAATCTTATCTGTCCTCCTGTGCCTCCCTGAACAAGATTCTGTTTTCCTTCTGTGCCTGTCATGGTTCTGTATCTTTGGTGAACTGTCGGGGGCTTGCAGACTGAGAAGCGCAGGTCGCAGATGATAAGAACTACAACTTTCCGGTGCATAAAGTGGTCTCTGTAACATCACCGTCCCTAGAATTGGACTGAACTTTTCCTGATTTGACACTAACTAATGATGCTTGTTTTAGGGTAACTCTCGTGTCCTGAGCTGACTGTTGCAGTTTCTCACTTTCTCGTGTGTCCCGGCATTTCACTTTGAGGAAGTTGGTGACAGTGAACACGCGAAAGCTGCAGCTGCTTCATCAACTTCGCATCAGAAAAGGGGTCAGTTTCTGATCTGGCACACCCTGACAACCAAATCCCCCCCCCCCCCCCCCCACACTAACAAAATTTGGACGTCATTAATCTGATGCAGAGATCTGAAGTTAAAGGATTTCTGTCAAGTGCTTGTTGCTTAAGTCAAAGGATACCCGATTTGTGACATATTTATACTAGACTAAATCTTACTATTTTACTGGTTTGTGACTTGAGAACATCGCATATAACTGTGATGTTGAAGTACAGAGTAGTTTCTCAGCAGAATCGCGGAGAGGTCTTAACTACATGCTTAATGATGCATTGGCAATTCACTGTTATCTACTGTGTTTGCAGAAGTTGAGTGATAATAACATACTCCGTATATCACATTTTCTGTTTTCTATGATTCATGATTATGCAGCTCATCGCGGTTTGCTAGAAATTGCAATGCATCTCTAAGTTGTGATTCTTGCGTCCAACAAATGAAACATATACTCGACTTCAATTCTCTTAATTATTAACGTTTTCAAAAGCACAAAAATGAATTAAGAGCCAAGATAATAGTAGCAGACATTTACAAACATCATTTACAGAGCCAAACACGATCTTCATTTCATTACTACAAATATTCATGATTGATTTACAGATAAATTTTTTAATTCTATTTCGTATTTCTGTTCTTCATTATTCTTTAGGGTCGTCTTCTCCACTTCCAGGTTCGACATAGAGTATCTGCATATTGAACCCGTTATAGTGAAGCACAAGATACGAATGATAAGCTGCATTATCCCTCGAAACAACAATTGAGACCTTAACTTCATCTTGAAGAATCGCTTTCAATACATATGTATCGACAATGAATGATGATGATCCAACTATCGGGGAGCTTTGGGAATGATCATCTCTGTTACCATGTACCACCAACTCAGTAACATTAGCAGATGTGAAAAGAGTCTGAAATCCCGAGTGAGTAATAACATGAACTTCAACCGTACCACATAACCCCGCAGCAGCGGTAATTAAGTCTATCAATTTCTGCCGCGAAATACTACACACAAGATCAGTATTGGTGACGTTTGGTTGAACTGTGGCACCAAGCATTGAACCAAAAAATGACGCCCTCTTAAAATTCACTCCTTCTAACTCGGTATAATTTTGGCACGTCGATGTAGCAATGGCTATGACTTGTTGAACTAAGCAGATTCTCACTTCTTCTTCATAACCTTTGACGACATCAAATAAACTGAATACCTTAGTCGGGTCCAACCGGATAGGAGGAGTATTGTCGAATTCATCGAAGGTGTAGTCGATAAAACTCGAGTTCGGAAGCTCACCACACCATATAAAACAACCCTCCTCGCGATCTTCTTCTACGTTATTAGCTATGCAAGCTAACTTCAAGCTAACACTATCGTAAAAAACCACCACATCACAGGGCGGGCGGCAATTCTTCAAAGCCCCATAAAGTGCCACTAATGTTTCCCTCTTTATCGTTGCGTTCAGCATTATGATCGATCTAATAGTATAAACAGTGTGACAATTTACAATTGTACCCTTATTCTAATACGATCACCTAATTAATTAAACCGAGAAAAAAAGGGAGAAATAATATGAAGAATAGCAAAAGCGAGACTCAGCTCCAACTAATTAAGCTTTGTATATATTTATATACAAGTAGTTTAGCGAGTATATATATGGTAAATTTGCTAAAGTAAATACAATATGATATAATTAAGATAAGTCAGAAATTCAGAATTGACTAGTGATGTATGTATTGGCGGCACAAATCGTGTAGAAGAATATTGCCAATATTTTTTTAGGGGAGTTTGATGCCAATTAATAAGCCGACCACAAATTAATTATGACTGGCTCGTACCCTCTGTTATTAGCAACTGTAAAAGTATTTCAGAGAATATCTACGGCTTAGGCTCCAAGTATTGTGATACTGTAAATACATACGGGTATATTCAGAGATCAATAAGAAGTAAGAACGGAAAAGGCTACACATACAACCTTTGTAAGAAATCTTTTCTACAACTAATGCTTATTGGTCAATTAAACTATTAATAAAAAAAGATTCTATATTCAAAACAATTTGAATTCAGAATAATAAAAAAAAAAGTTTATTTAAAATTTAAATTTTGCAGTGGGTATGAGTGTATGACCAAGTTACAATGCAAATTCGGTTTTCCAATGTTGTGCTATTTCCCGAGGTAAATTCCTGAATAGCACAGGAAAAACCTGTTGATACTAATTATAATATTCTGAAACTGTGTAATAAACAATAAAGCTTTATTAGTTTCATAATGGAAACTACTATAATTAAACCATGCAAAATGATTATTCATGCTGATACTAAATATTGGATACTCGTTGCTAAAAGTTTAATATATCGTGAAAAAAATGCCAATAATTTTTAAGCGAAATCCAAGGCGGAGCCAAGGGGGGTTCAAGAGGTTCAAAGAATTTTTTGTTGTTTGTAGTAGGTCGTGAGAACGAATCCTACTCAAGTGAATTTTTATATTTTTTTGTTGAAAAATCACCAAATTTGCAAAAATCATTCGATATCATGATTCGAGCCCATGATCTGACCTTTAGCTCATCCGACGAATTTGCTTCATTTTGCCAATAAGGCGACGATACTATTGTGATTATATTTGACATATATGTTATTTATACCCTTCTAAAGATTAGTGGGACATAAATTCTAAATAACACCCGCTACTAAATTGACCTAAAAAAAAACACTTCTGCAATACTCAAATTTCCTAGGTACCCTAATTCCTAGGTATTAGGCTCGGAGGGGTTTGCCAACTTACACATATCCTCCAATATTAAGTTTATATTTTGTTTTAATTAAAAAATGTCTCACCATCCATAACTTCGTCATGTCACAAAAGTAAAAAATATGGATACGGAAAATGCTACACATACAACCTTTGTAAGAAATCTTTTCCACAACTAATGCTTTTTGGTCAATTAAACTATTAATAAAAAAATTCTATATTCAAAACAATTTGAATTCAGAATAATAAAAAAAAAAGTTTATTTAAAATTTAAATTTTGCAATGGGTATGAGTGTATGACCAAGTTACAATGCAAATTCGGTTTTCCAATGTTGTGCTATTTCCCGAGGTAAATTCCTGAATAGCACAGGGAAAACCTGTTGATACTAATTATAATATTCTGAAACTGTGTAATAAACAATAAAGTTTTATTAGTTTCATAATGGAAACTACTATAATTAAACCATGCAAAATCACGGTATCAAGCGTTATTTCCTAGGGGACCTAAACATCATGCATACGGCAGTATGCAAGCACTAAACTAGTAATTAATAATAACAATAATAATGACAGATTGGTAAATAAGTAGGGGTCAAATGACAGATACGAGTAGGTAAAAAAAAAGTTAGTCTTTGTAGCTAATTTGGTGCTTAGTAAGTTATGTAATTTTTTTTACCCATAATTTATTTAACTCAAAATTACGACCAACTAGTCACGTCATCTTCTCTTCCCATCCTTTTCAAAGTAATGCACCAAAAAAGAAAAAAAACAAGTTGGGTTTTAGGAAAAAAACTTTCAACAAATTAAAAAGATACTAAATTAATCATATCGCGTAGGTAGCTAGTGTTCTACTTCATATCATATCCAAACTGTTATCTCGCGTCTCGGTACTATACCCTTTACATTAATCATATCGCCTAATGTTCTAAACTTGGGTTATTTTTAGTTGGGTAAATGGGTACGAGTCACTATACTCTCACATAAAATCATCACACATTCATACGATTACTTCGCTAATATGTTATGGAAATTCCAATGAACTTATTCCAATGTCATCACTTCGCTAATATATATGTGTTTGTCATTGGAATTTCCTTAATGAGATGGACTTACTACATTTGATAAACTACATTTTCATAACAGATTAGCGAAATAATCGTCTTATAATTGGATAATGAGACGGACTTATTACATTGGATCTAGGGACAAAAGACATTATCCATTCGAAATTCCATTGTAATAAGTCCATCTCATTAAGGAATGTTTAAATGTGGTTGGAGTGAAGGATTTGTACACTCTATCCAGCTCATTGATAATCGCTCGACTTAGCCTAATAGAATTAGTGTTAAGTTTGGACGGTAATAACTTATTTAGGAAAAATAGTTGTTAATCATACGTGTATTTTCTCTAATTATCATTTGCCGACTCCCATGAATTGGTCTTTTGACAAATTTGTTAGGACTTAGGAATCTTAATCTAATTGCATATTGCACCTCTAGTCCTCGATCATTGGTATAGACCCTAAGATTTTGGGTCGGCATGTAATTTGACATTCTTAAATTTCCCGAAATAGTCTAAAGACTTGTTGATTTTTGGTCTTTTTAAAAATTTCATAGCTTACTAGTCTACTGTTAGGTTGAGTAAGGTCTTGTACGATTGCACTCGATCAAACTTGCTAGGTCTATTCCATGATCTGAGTATATCTTACAATGATGCTTGGGTTTTTGTAAAGCCGAAGATAAGCAAGAGTTGTGTAATCTTGGTCGTTTTTCCTTATACACCGAAACGAAGGAATAATAAATATATTCTATCCTATTCATTGTGTTTTACCTGTCTTGTTTGTTGTTGTTTTTTACCGCCCATATTGGAAGCTACTTTTAAATCTAACTAACTAATCGTTTACTTTTTATAAAAATTAGTGCATCTTTTATTTTGCATTCTATCAACCCCCCTATTCAATATTAAGATAAACAGATCTTTCATTTTATTTGAAAGTAGCTCTCAATAATATGACAGGTTAAAAGTTGCAAACGAAAAGGTGATTAAATAGCGGATATGAGGGAGTAGCTCCCTCTCTTGGAAGTTCCCATGGAATCTTTATTTCACCTGTACACCGAAGAGATTTTGTCAATTTCGAGATTATAAAATGATTAACAACATGAAAATAAATTCCTGTAGAGTCTACATTTCACACGTTCTGCCAATCTGATTTTGCCAATTATAAGAAAGAAATAGAAATGACAAGTAATACTAAATCAGGCAAGATTTTAGTTCCTTATGTCAACCTGTTCCAAACTAATCGAAACTCAAATGTAAGTATATATGCACGTTGCTCTTTTGTTACATAGGTAAGCAGCTGATGCCGTAGCAACTCACATATCACAATGCAGGGCAAGATACGATGATTTAACTCAGAAACAACACTCAAGCAGACCGATCTCCTAACCGTCCCACCAACGCTCAAGCAGATCGATCTCCTAACCGTTCCACCAACGGTACGTGTGTACGTCGGGGAAGAAGAGATAAGCTTGTGAGAAGGGTCAAAACTCAGAAGTAGCAATATTACAAGTTTACTACTCCGTATTTGGAAGACTTCAACTCGTTTTGCCTTTCCCTCCTCATCATATCCGACCTATATAAACCTCTCCATTTCAATTTTTATAAACATCTCTCTCTCTCTCTATCTCTCTATCTCCTCTCTTTCTCTCTCTAACTATTTCTCTCTCCATAAACTTCCAAAAATTATGCTCCGAATCATCCATTGACTACCCTTTGTAAGACCACCCCCATTTCAATTTTATTTTTTTTGTGCAATAAAATTTAATTCTATTGTGAACCCATTTTTAATTTTAATTTTTAATCAAGTGGGTTTTGATTAGTTTTTGTTTTTATTGTCTGTTTTATTATTTATTTCGTGATTTTAATTTGTTGGGTTCAGGTGAAATCAATGGGAGAAAGCGAAAGATGACATCTTTGGTAAAAATGAGCTCCGAGATTGAAGACGACGGCGGCGTAAATAGGACTTTAATGGAGGAACAAGGAGGAGCAGGAGGTGGTGGTGGTGGTGGTGGTGGTGGAGGAGAAATAGATTTGAGTAGACCATATTATTTGGACAAGTTTACCCTTTTTGAGACAGCTTCTGTAATTCTCTTAACCCTTCAAATTACGAGTACCTTTTCTTTTAATGCTTTATTGTGTTTTTTCTTGATCAAAATTTGAGCTTTTATAGTTGAAATGATAGATTTGGGTGTTTTTTATTTGATTAAATTTTGATGTGATTGAAGCTCATAATAAAGACAAAGTCTTTTTGGTTGAGAAGTTGGTGTTGTGTGAAATTTGGTTATGCAAATTTAGGAAAACATGATTTATTATGCTTCCCAAAGTTTTAATTCCTTTTTTGGGGGGACTATGTTTACTTATTTATGGTTAGAGATTGATTGTATCAAGGGATGTAGACTTCGTTTGAGATTGATTTAACCTTGGTTGAAGTTCGTTCAAGCTCATTTTTAGGGTAATGATAACGCCACGGCATGAATGAACTGATCCACGGCCCTGTGTGTTTGATCTTGTCATAAATCCGCGTGGTTATATGACATGCACCAGGGGTGTAAATTAGTTGAATCATGCCGTGGATTTATACCTCCCCTTGTATAATTGTATCAGTTTAAAACTGTCATATGTCATGCTGTACTGATATTTTGAGCATAATATGATTAAGGATGTTAGATGTCGTATGTGAATGAATCGTTGTTGGATGTTTATGAGTTGATGTACTCATCATGGTATTTCGCTACCAAATTGATGGTCTTCACTCTTGAAGCTAAGGAGTAAGGACTATGATAAGGATAATCATGCTAAAAGAACTGATTTTGAAAAAGGTTTTGCCACTCTTTCCACATTCATCATGCTTCCATTTCCTTGATCAGTGTAAATCTGATGGCTTTAAGTTGGTGCTTAGAGATATGAGGACGCCAAGTCAAATTGATTACTCCATATAAAATTTCTCTATTCTCGCCCCTTCTTTATAGTTTTCTTCATTGTTCGATACTCTTGGTGTTGAAATCAAAAACTTTATTGGTTTTATCTTTGTTTTTAAACCTTCAAATCATTGATAGTAATCTGTCATGTTCCATTGAGCAGCATTTTTACTTGATAGGAAGAGATAAAGAAAGACTACGTTGGAGAGTGCTGAAAATTGGTAGATCAGAGCCCTCGAAGGTGGTAACTTTTGAGGATCCTACTATATATTCATATCCGCAATGCAAACTATTGTTGAAAGACATAAATGAAGTCAACAGACTATCAGGAGGACGCAAATTTGTTACCGATTGCTATGGTATAGTAGGTAAGTTAATTTAGCGTATAAGTAATATATGTGTTCTGTGCATTTAGTTCGGTTATGGATCCCTTATTTGATATTTCTTCTTTCTGTGCTCGATATCCAGGGTTTGTCAAATTCTTGGGACCTTATTATATTCTTCTGATAACGAAGAGGAAGGAGATTGGGAAGATTTGTGGTCATTCGATATATTCAATCTCTGAATATAAGATGATACCACTTCCTCATTCTACTGTCTCATACATGGACAACTCTGAAAGAGAAAACAGGTGATAATCTTCAACGCGAATTTCTGTTGGGCTTGGTGCTTGAATTGTCAATCATAATATAAATATGAATGTCAACTTATTAAACCATTCTTTAAAGGGTATTTAGATTTCTTATTGACTCCGTTTATAGTTATTCCAAAAATTGATGGAGTGAAATATTCTGCAGATGTTGTAGGGTGAAGGTAGAAGTTTGGTGTCAGTCTTAACCATAAATCAATCTACAGTATGTGTTAGTGGCAGTATTTGCTGCTTTTTTATTAAATGAAAACTATTAATAACATTTTGCTGAAACATCAAATAGTTTGTGTTCTTCTTTGGATAGAGGTTTTGAATTATATCTGCCTTTCCTGCAAATTGCCGTTTACAGTTGCAGAACTTTATTTCTGGTAGCTGTGGTACTTCACTTTGATTGTTGTAAAATGTCGGTTTCCATCCAGACCGAGATTGATGATCTTTTAATCTTCACATGGATTAGTTTGGATTAGTACTTGTCTGCATGGCCGAGTTGTAAATCCGTCCACTTAAGACTTATTGTTTCTGTTTATAAACTGATTTGTAAATAGGTATAAGAAGCTTTTATGGCTGGTGGATATAAGGAAGGACTTCTTCTTCAGTTACTCCTACCCCATCATGCACCGCTTACAGAAGAATTTGAGCCAGAAGGAAGTAAGACCGTCCTCCGTTGGAAAAATGTTCGTCTGGAACGAGTACTTAACTCAACGTATCCGCAACCATCTGAAGAATACTCTTTGGACAGTTGCCTTAGTGCATGGCTTTTTCAAACAGGTACTAGAGAGTCAAATTATATATGGTATACTTGAGTTCTACTAGTGGAAATTAAATCTCCGGTGAAGGAAGTTTATAAATTTGAGTTTTTTTCGTACACATTTACTTCCTTGTTTCTTAATGAAGCAACTTTTAATTAAATCTTTAAGTCGACAACCATTTGAGTTTGAGCCATTCAAGACACTATGTCAGTATCCATGCTGAATTATGTTAGTGAGTTGATAACATCAGTGACCCCCCACCCTATTGAAGAGGTTTGAAATTTGTTTTGTCATTGCAGCCAACCAAATTTCTGGTTGATGCTTGTCATAGGTTTCTTGACTTTGACACCTTTAGAATTCCTGCACTCTTTAAAGGAAATTTTTCAGAGTGCCTGTGATGATGAGCTTCTCGTCTGGTTTAGAGATTGATACCTCCTCAAGGGAGAATATTTTAACAAATTGGAGCGTGAACTGATCCTTTTTGAGAAGTTTAGGAATGTCTTTATTGCTTCTCTCACAAGGCTGCTTACTATCATTAATTACTGCATATACAGGTGGAGCTATCAGCTGGAGGGAAGAGTTTCCTTTTAACACTGATTGCAAGACGGTCATGTCAGTTTGCTGGTACCAGGTTGGTTCATTGTTAACACTGCCCAAAAGTTTGCTTTTACCTCTGCGAATAATGTAAACACATCAAAATAGGCCAACCACGGGTAACGAGTTGTTCGTGATATCAGTTACTAGCAAACAATTTCACATCTTTGTGCATTATAAAATCACCTGTTGCAACTTGCAAGTTATATTCTCATCATCTAAGGTTTGTAGAAACTTGGAGTCGTAGCCTCACTTTTATTATAAAAAAAATACAAATTTGTTGACTCTCACTTCTTTTTCTTAATCAGACACGGAACCTTCTATATTGTGATTAGCTTCCCTTTTTTATGAGCTTACTGTGCTTGCAGTTCCCTCTTTCAATAATTTCTTTTTCTAATCTGGAAAAGGTATCACAAAAGGGGTGTTAATGAATTGGGTCAAGCAGCAAATGACGTTGAGATTGAGCAGATTGTTTGTCAAGAAAGTCACAATGGCAAACCTTACAAGATATCTTCTGTTGTACAGAACCGGGGTTCAATACCACTACTCTGGTCCCAAAAACATTCAATGTGGAATCTAAAGCCCGACATTCTATGTAAGTTCCAAAACTCATCAAACTCATACAGACTTATTTGTGTCATGTTTTATCTTTTCCATTTATCATCTTATTACATGTACAGTTTCAGAGGGGAATCTTGGCTATGAGGCTACACAACTTCATTTCTCAAATCTACGGTTGAGATATGGAGACCCTATAATCCTCTTCAATTTGGTTAAGGTATAGTAATATCCTTGTATAAATTATATCGACATTTTACTTCTATGCGAGGGTTATATATCGCTAAGCCTTATCAATGCTCTCGTATTGCAGTCAAGTGGAAAGAATAAACGAGAATATTTTCTTTGTAATGAATATCATAAAGCTGTTGATTGTATTAGCAAGACTTTTGTGGAAGAGTATCCGTTGAAGTTGAGGAACCTGGACCTTGATGCGGCATTCAAGACGTAATCTTAATTACCCTTTTTCCCACCTTTTCATGATGCACTTTGAACGTTTTGAAGTTATTATGAGAAAAGCATGTATTTTGCAGTAAAGATGCTGATGTGTTGTCAATACTTAAAGATGAGGCTGAGAGTGCACTAAGCCAAACAGGATTCTATTCCAGTCAAGTTCCTGACCTCGTAGACTTTGAGGCCTCCAGTGACCTGTCCTCCCTTTGGTAAGTATCTATGATTGCAGATTATTTCATAGCATGTTATTTGTTTCTGTTTGTCATGAGAATAATTGCTCTTGGTAGCTTCATTTTGTTGCTGCAAAAGAAATTTTCTGAGTTGACCTCTTAGAATGTGGATTTGACTATTATCTAGATGTGGATTGTAGGTTTCTACTTTCTAGTGAGTGTGACTGTGTGAGATGCGTGTAGTAAAATCTCGAGGTAAATATATGGCATATGGGAGGGAAAACATAAGAGCTTTGAAATTTGTTGTCCGGTTTGATTATGGACCCTTTACTTCTACCTCCTCGGTCAAACCCAATTTGTCGCGCTTCTGTTTTGGTTTGTTCCGTTTTTTGTCATCTTTCATACCTCTTGTTCAATGTCTCTTGTCATGGTTATTCTGGATTGAGGCATAAAAGTTGGACAAGTACGACTGCGTATGAGTTGACAAGGTTTAAACTTTTATGGTTTTCACCTTTTTTCTTGGTTATAAGTGGCTTACTCGTCCCACTTGATTGGATGACATGTGATGCAGGGTTAATACCAATTGCGCTCAGACTCATGAGAGCAGTGACTATTACAACATTATTACAACTCAGTTAGGAATCTTGAGAACCAACTGTCTGGATTCTTTAGACCGCACCAATGCCGCTCAGTATGTATACAGCCTTGTTGCTCTTGGCCATCAGTTAAAGGCTCTAGGGTTAACTGGATCCCCAGAACTGGACTTTAACAGCAAATTAGCACATGATCTAATGAGCCTTTTTGAGGCTCTAGGTGATTCCCTTGCCCAACAATATGGTGGATCTGCTGCTCATAGTAAGGTATTATTCTGTCATAAACACGTGACTGTTCTCTCTATGAAATATTCGACACCAGAAGTTAATCATGTGACTGGACATTCTACTGAGATGTAGGCATGAAAATTATCTTAATGATGCAGTAGCTAAGGTTAAAACGTTTTTTATATGCATTTCCATTAGCATCTGGGTAACGCAATTATCACATCACTTGCAAATGATTTTCACACTTGCAAATGATTTTCATTTGGGAGCCACATGTAACTAAAGGCGTGTTATCGCTCACATTGCCGGAATTTTTGCTGTTGTTCTCTTAAGTCTTCAGCTGTTGGATGTTCATATAATTTGGGCATACTGAAACAGAAGCAGGAGATCATCGTGGCTCGTAAGAGCTGTTAGGTTCCATATATATATATACTAGTACTATATGATTTGTTCACAATCATTTCCAACTTACGATTTAATTATATTTCCCTCCTCAAAAGTGAAAATGCTCTTTAAGTAACTAATTTCACTCCCTTTCTTTTGTAATGACCATATGAGTAGATATTCTCCAAGACTAGAGGCCAATGCAAAGCAGCAACTATATTTCAGGACCTCATCAAGAGCATACAGAGGCATTTTAACAATTCCTTTTTGGATTCTGACAAGCAGCAAGGTTTTGATTTGTAAGTCAATTCGGAAAGTCCCTTACTACGTTAAACTATGGATATGTATGTTTAGACCCATATACTTGGTCAGATTATTTAGTTTTTATTTACTGAGAAGTTGTGGATAATGTTTCTTTGTAGAACTGCAGACTTTAGAGAAATAACTTTGAAATAAAAGAAGTACCCCTTCTGATGATCTTTTTCTTTGCTTTCGCAAAAGTCTTTGATGTTGAATGGGAAGGAAACAGAATAATTCTAATGAACTTTTCAAATATGCAGATTCCTCGGACAATTTAAACCAGAAATTGATCAATTAGCTCGTCTGAATAAGAATGTAGGCTGGAAGTTGAAGTTCAATAGCCAAAGGCGTAAATCTATATACGAAGAACCATTATCCAGGTATATGTGCTGTCTTTTCAGATCCAAAAGCCAATGAATCAGTTGATTATGGTACCTTATTTATATGAGATACTTAAATGGTATGATACATGGGAGACTGCATTTTGGTGCCGCATCTTGTGTCGACCCAATCTAACACAGGATGACAGGATACGATATTGATCCTTTGTCCAGCACTGCATGGCAGAATAATTCCTTGGGAAACTTGTGTATTCCATGAAAATGCTGAAAGTGCAGATTACAGTTTTAATCGAAAACCCATGACCAACACTCAACAGAGATGAGGCAGCGGGCAAACATTGGAACTATTTGCTATTGACCAAGTCACATAATGTAAAAGCATATCCGCATGCCCTATATCTCGAGTCCAAGTATCTTCAATTTCTTTTTAACTCAGGGGTTGGGTCCTCCTATCTCTAGTCAGATCGGATGCACTTTCAAAAGCCCTGGTAGTATAGATTTTATGTTTTCTTTTTTTGGGGGTACACAGGAGCAGCTAATGCTGCTGGGGGGGATATGAGGATTTGAACCTGGTAGAGGTTTTATGTAATTTGTGGCTTTGTAGCCTGTTGGATTTCGAATAACACCTTGTTGTCCTGCTGCAACTATGCATTATGTCAAATACCTTCATCTGCTAAATTTGTTGTTGTTTAGAGGAACCTGTGATGAACATGATTTGATGAATCCATCTTATTCATAGTTTTTTCTCACTTCTCTTGTGTATCGCTTTGCTATGATCGGATACTTTGTTCAGTGTTCCTTATTTCTTGTGGTGTACTTCTATTTCCTAGGTCAAGATTAAAGAAATCACAATCAGACAGTGAAGTTTTATACAACTTCTCATCAGTTTCAGGCGAAAAGACAGAAATTTCGAGCAGTAGTGACTTATCAAATTCCAGGTTAGGATCATTCTTTCTTATCTGCTATTTTCATGATTATGTCTGATAGTCGAGTGAACTTATCCGAGTGATGACTTCTGGAAATCATCATGGAAGGACCATTTCTGATTTATTGTTCCAGTCCTGCACCTGCATTATCTGAGATCTTCAAGCTCCACAACCTGTTTTTGTTCAGTAATTGCTATTTTTTTTTGAGGTAGAGTAATTGTTTTTTAATATCTAATATTGTCTATAAGATTGTACCGATAATCAACTTGTCTATGGATCGAGCTTTTTAAGTGGGTTAATGCTTTTAAATGTACAAATATACTTTTGGGTTTTGCAGATCATCACGTTGTCTTCAACCTGAACTGTTTAAATATTTTGTCATGAATGATTAGTGCTGTTTTGGCGCACCAAATTGTAGAAAAAGCAAAATCTTCTATAGGCCTTGAAAAGAGAACAAACTTAAGATATACTTTCTTGGACAAGAAAATTGTATATCAGTCATGATAGGTTATAGAGGTGTAGCTCCATCTGCATAGGATGAAATCACCCGTGCTTTTATATTGTGTGATCGTATATTCTTGTATGGTGAATATTTTTGACCGACAGTTGTTTTCCCCTCTGCTTGACGATACAACTTCTGATGTGCCCGTTTGATGCCTTTTGTTGCTGTAGGGGTACTTCATATGTTTCTTCTGGGCGATTTCTGACTGAATTTGAAAGACATTGGTATGGAGGTCTCAACAATTATGCTGACAAAGTTGATTCACTGAGCTGGGCTGGATCCGTTGAACATTCTGAGGAGGAACAGTCAGACGAAGAGTAAGTACATTGTAATTCAAGTTAGCCAAAATGGTTGAAACATCTTGGTCACTGTTTTTGTCCTTCCTGCAGGTGGATGTTTGTAGGCTCCCCTGTTAGCTCAGCATATGGCTAAGTCTCTTTCAAGACTCTCCGGCATTACATTGCGATCATCCACCCAAAACTTTCCATATTATTATTTTCTAATTGTTAAGATTGTGACTAGCAGATTGTGATCGAAACTCTAGTTTGAAAAGTGAAAAGAGGTTCATTCTTATCTCGCCGGATAATTTGTGCCTGATAGTTGAGGATTCACCATTCACTATGTTCTCCTGCCTCTGAACTCATCATGCCAGCATTGTACCTTCCTGGAACAGCAATGAACTGAAGGAAATACCTTATCAGCTTCAAAAGACGAAAACTTTATCAGAAGAAAGCTGTGGGCGTATCAGCTGTTCAGGGAGTGAAGGGGATCTAAGACACCAAGCTATCTTTCTACTGACTGGCAAGAAACAGATGCGCGTTTCATATCTGAAGGGTGAAGTCTAGAAGTCCGTAGCTGATTATCTGACTTGATTAATTCTGTGCGATATACTCATATACAAACAGTTTGTTTTTTCGTCAGTCTGTACATAATGTGAATATATATAAACTTACATGTAGTACATTGTATATAGTTATATACTTCCTAGTTCTGTTGTTCAGCAAACTCGAAAGCGTAGATAGAATGAACTTATAAGACGAATGTAGATTTGGTGCTGTAATTTAGTCTGTTTGGTGCTTAGAGTTTGAGCATGGTAATGTAGAAGGTAGCTTTTGAACATCCCTGTAATTGTTTTTTTAAGAAAAAAAAAAAAAAAAAAGAGTGGTCATATATATTTTTCTTCCTTGTCCGATACGATTGTTTATTTTGGTTTGTTGATTAATTTTAATTGCTTCTTCCATAATTGCTGGCTTTGCTAGTAAAGTTGAGATAGACTGATCTGCAAATGTTCTGGTTAAGTTAAATATGTTCTTTTACATGTTTTTCAGATTTCAGACTATTCAGATTATACGAAAGCTATTAGCTATTTGGTGACAAAGATACGAGTATAGAGTATCTTGTTAATTACCAACACAACATTCGTAGTTCCGTGAAGTGAATCACTTGGGATTATACTATACGCCCGTGTAACAACTCGTGGTGAAAATATATTTTTGGGAGCACTGAAAGGTGAAAATGAGGGTTTCACTTTGACCACCGATAATATAATTTTCGAGTATTACCGTTCCAACTTTAAATTGAGAATAGAAAAAAAAAAAAAAAAAGGAAAAGAAGAAGAAAAACCCCGCGTAATATTTTAAGTAACGTTGAATTGCTCACATTTTTATCGCCACTAGTCCACTACTATACTACCATTTCAAATGTTTTTCCGAAAATTTGATCACCACTTTCTCTTTTCATCCCCCACCTCCAAATGCTATCTCCTCCCACCAGCAGATCATGCTCTTAAGCTTCATCAACAAGGTTCCATTTTCTTACCCTTGATCATCGTAAATCTTTACCCTTGTTAAATTTTTCTGTCAAATTTATTCGAGAAATGATCCTAACCCTTTTTTTTTTTTACTTTTATTTGTAGGGTGTGAGAAAAAGGAAGAGAAGAAAGTGTTAAGAGGGGGAAAGTGGTGATCTTTATCTCTTCAGAGCTTCATTATATATACACAATGGTGGAAGAAATGTGGTCTGAGAGTGTTTCTATTGGTGGCGATGATCGAGACTCCGCTCCATATTTCTTGGAGAAGTTTTCCCTCTATGAGACCTCTCTTGTACGTAATTTTTGTCAGACCCCTTTTGTTGTTTTCAAATTTTTTGAATCAATTTGTTGAGAAATGGTATTTTTTTTGTGTGTGTGTTATAATGTTATACTCCGTATGTGGTTGGTTTATTACTAATTTATTATATAATATAGAGACTAATGAGAGATTTCTGTAAACATAGATGTTTAGGATATATACTAAGGATTAGATTGCGTACATTCGGCCACCTTTATGTGATCATAGACGTGTTGGAGTATTTTCAAGAATGAAACTTGTAATTTCATTTTGTCCCACATTGGAAAATGAAAGAAGTTTTCATGTGTTTATAAGGTGTTGTCTTTTATGGACTATTAAGTATGTTTTGTACATGGATTGGGCCTAACTTTGGTTTGGGTTTAATTATATAATTATATTTAATAATCATAGACTTAGCACTTAGTACGGGCACGTCTTTGATTAAGATGGTTTATTTTAGGATTAACTTTAATTAATTCTGATTAATTGAAGGCAGTTATAGACAGTTTTATCTTGCCTTATCCAAAGGCAATTATTGATCCTAATGATGCCTCGTCTCCTTATATAAACACTGCATCCTCCCTGATTATTTTCACGTACATCATTATCTTTCATCAAAAACACAATGGAATACATTCTGCAGGTGTATTCACATCTTTATGATCACGGTTAAAGTTAGGAGAATCAAGGGTTAGATTATTAGTGCAGATAATCTAATGTTTAGGCTTCATTGTATCCTATGGGGCGATTTGCTGGACCTGTGCACAATTACGGGTGCATATTACGCCTAAAGGAAAGTGCTTTTGTGCGCGCCTTGAAGCCGTTTCCTTTAGCATTGTAATTTGTCCTTGTCTGTAATTCGTAGGGCTTGTTGTAATTTCGGTTTGTAATTTAATTAGGAGTGTGAATTGTACTTATTTTCTAACAAGACGGGAGCTTTTGAGGTACCAGGATAATGTTGGTTTTCGTGTTTATATAGAGAAATAGAGAGAAATTTGTGCTAGGGATTGTTTTAATTTGTTGTTCCCTAGCAATAGTAATATTGACAATGCCAATTTGCAACTGTTTAAGCTTAGTTTGCTCCAACAAATTCAGTACAATTTTGATTACTGTAAAAACAAGAAACAGGTCTAGCAGAAACAGTTTATATGAAGCATTGTGTTGGTGCTCATTTTTCATAAGTGCATTTGTCCCCAATTCATGTAGTAATATAGTTAGTAGGATGGTTCACACATGAACAACCCGCGTTGTAGATTGATTACTTAACAACATGAAGATGTTACATATCATTCGCTTTCATGAATCTTTTGTTAATGATTGGAAGTTTGATTGCATGATCTTGTAGAATAAGTTATAGTGGTTCATGGTTGGATTATCAGCATTTCAGCAAGTCATGAAATGTGTGATGTTGCAATGACTTTAAGTGGCTTCATTTCAAAAGAAAAAGTCGTTCACTGTCTACTGTCATGTCAGTTGCTTTACGCGTTCTGTTTCATGGAGCAGAATTTTTATATGATTGGAAGAGATTCGACAAAAAAGCATTGGAGGGTGTTGAAGATAGAGAAATCAGATCCTACCAAGCTTGTTTTCTATGAAGATCCTACTGTGTACTCATTTACTCTGTGCAAGCGTCTTTTAGAAGACATTGGGGAAGCCAATAAAATGAGAGGTGGACTTAAATTTGTCACCCACTGCTATGGCATTGTGGGTAAGTTAGTGTAAATGAACCTGAGTGAACCAAGTTCAGCTGTCTTGCCCTTTCTTGAATTGTTTTCGCTTCTTTTCTCAGTTCTTTTTACGGGTTTTCAGGTTTTATCAAATTTTTGGGACCTTATTATATCATCTTAATCACAAAGAGAAGGAAGATAGGACAGATTTGTGATCATCCAGTATATGGCATTGCTAAATACAAGATGATCCCAATTGGACAGCATACACTCTTGTCTTCCATGGATAACTTTGAAAGAGAGAACAGGTTAGTTTTGTCTTTCCACAAGAAAAGGTTCATGTTCATTGTCTGTCTTTGGTGGCAAATGATCATATTATCCACACTGACCACGATTTCTAGTCTTTCGTTAATCGTTATCATGATATATTTCTTAATTATGCTGGATTTATAATTGTGGATGACTGGATCTATTCTGTGATAGATACGATTACTTTCTCTACAAGCATCTACTTGAGACTGAGATTGCTGCCTTCTGTCTCAGTTAGTATACTACTTGTCTGTGGACCGCAGTTGTCATCAGGTTTTGAAGCCTATGTTCATGCACTTTCAATTTTTCGTATCTTATTATCTCGATAGGTACAAGAAGCTTCTACAGTTGGTGGATATTAATAAGGACTATTTCTTCAGCTACTCGTATCCACTGATGCATAGTTTGCAGACAAACTTGAGCCAAGATCATACAGGTCAATACACAGGTGGACCGAAGTTTGTCTGGAATGAGTACTTAACTAAACAGATTCGGACTGATCTTAAGAATTCACAATGGACAGTTTCATTGCTCCATGGCTTCTTCAAACAGGTACTAGTACTACGTGATCAAAAACGTTTGGGCATTCTCTTTACGTTTTGTCAGGCTGTTAAATGTTTTTGTTTGAAAGCCAACATCTCCGCTAATAAGACGTTCAGCTAATTATAAAGCCAACAGATAAATACATAGTAGATTCCTTTATATGTTTGTAAAGTGTAGGGTTCTATTATTTTCAACTGATATTTTTTAGCTCAAACGGTTTCAATTAAAAGAGTATAGTTAATCTCACTGAGTCCAATCTTTGGTCCTTGGCAAATCATTCAAGAGCTCTTCCAAGCTGCAGCACATCTAAAAGTATGTTCTGAGGTAATTCTAGTTGCAAATAAACAAGTCATTGTGCATCAGCACCTGTTGCTTCAAAAGTAAGATATGACTTATGAGCTACAGCTTTAGGCTTCTATGAACAAATCACAGTGTAGACTTGTTTTATGATCCAAATTTGTGGTTGTTTCAATTTTTTCTGTTCTGATATTTGTCTGCTCACAGTCCTACTTCTGTACTTCATTGTGTATTCAGGTGAAGCTATCAGGTGGGAAGAATTTCAAGCTAAACCTCATTGCGAGAAGGTCCTGTCGGTTTGCTGGTACCAGGTCAGTTCAATTGCTAGCTGTTGAATTTTCTTACCTGGTCTTTGGGATGCTTCATTGATCTTTAGATTCTTCGTACTAATTCATTGCAAATTCGTTCTTTGCTTTTGCCTTTTCCAACTGTTCTAGATATCTAAGAAGGGGTGTTAACGAGATGGGTCAAGCTGCAAATTATGTGGAGATTGAACAGATTCTTTGTGAAGAAATCTCTGGAGAAGGTCCATACAAAAGTACTTCTGCTGTGCAGAGTCGGGGTTCAATACCCCTTCCCTGGTCACAAAACCCTTCATTGTTGAAGCCTAGGCCTGATATTCAAGGTATGTTTTGATTTTCTTTAAGATTTAGTACTTCTACTATGTGTTTTCCTCTTATATTTGCTTGACCATATTCTAAGTCTTACATAGTTTCTGAGGATGACGACAATAAGGCGACACTGCTTCATTTCCAAAATCTTCGTCAGAGATACGGAGATCCTGTGATTATACTGAACCTCACCAAGGTATTCAATGAATCAAATACACTCTATCCCGTCTCTTATTGGTGATATATTTTAAGCCTTTCGTAACATTCTTGAATTGCAGACGCAAAAAAAGCACTCAGAATCAGTTCTTCATAAAGCTTTCAATGCTGCTGTGAGGGGCATTAACACGAATTTAAGTGACGAAAATAAATTGAAGTTCTGGAACCTGGACCTCAGTACAGAATTCAGAACGTAGGATTTCTCTACCCTTCTTGCTTTTTCGAAACATGCTGTTAGCTTTTTAGCTACTCGGTCTTGAGCAAAACCAATTTTTTTCCGCAGTAAAGGTAATGATGTGCTGATAAAACTGAAGGATATGGCTACAAATGCACTGAGCCAAATCGGGTTCTTCTCTTGTCAGACACCTCAATCTGTAAACTTCAAGGCATCATTTGATTTGTCATACCACTGGTAATCAAATTAACTGCACCACAAAAATTGCTTCTGTTTCTACATGTGTTTTAAGTTGGCTTAAGTAGCTGTTAGATATTTACTGTAAACCTGAACTGCAGGCTTAACAGCGATAGTGTGTACCCTCAGAACAGCAAGCAGCAGAACGGGGTTCTAAGAACCAATTGCCTAGACTCTTTAGATCGCACGAATGTTGCACAGTATATGTATGGTTCTGCGGCACTTGATCAGCAGTTGGATGCTTTAGAGATCACCAGATGTTCAGAACTAGCAAAAAAACTGATGAGAATCTATGAAGCTATGGGCAATGCCCTTGCTCGTCAGTATGGTGGATCTGCAGCACACAGTGAGGTATTGTCCTGTTCGAATACTTAATAGGCTGAAGAAGGTCAAAACTCTAAAAGTTGAAAAAGTTTCAGACACATTCAGCATTTCAAAACACTAGCTTGAAGTTTCAGGAGTTACTCTTAAAAGATAAACTCGTATACATGCTGATTATTTACAGCTTTGTTTTTTCCCTTAGCATTCACCTGTAAAAAACCTTAGATAGACGACTCTGGAGGGTTGGCTTTCTAAGTATGCAAATATTAACGACAACAGGTAAGCTATCAGTCACATAGCCAGGATTAAATAGATGGATGACCAGTATCGAAAATGCACACTAACAAACAACAGTTATTGTAATTGTGGATCTCAGAGCTACTATGCTCAGCATGTATAAGATTTTCTTTAGATTACATTACATATTAGTCTCTCCTTTGATCTTATATCTCTTTCCTGTTATATGGATAGATATTCGCGAAGAGCAGGGGCAATTGCGCAGCAGCCACATTGATTCAAAAGTGCATGATCAGCCTACAACGTCACTATAACAACACCTTCATGGATGACAGAAAGCAACAAGCCATTGATATGTAAGTAAAAGGGCTGAAAACTCGGCTCAAAAAGAGAGCTGGAAAATATGACAAGATTGTTGAGTTATTCGCACCTAATACCATGAACCATTACTCACCTTGTGAATGGGAATCATCTCATTTGGCGCAGGTTTCTGGGGCACTTTAAACCAGCAGATGAAACAGCCACATTCAGGAACAACCCTGTTGAAAAGCGCGGGAGCCTAGACGCTGTATGTTTGGAAGACATACTCAGGTACAGACATATGATTGTTTAGAAGTAACAGTAAGCACTCCTTTAGTCAGTAAGCAGTTCTGCTGACCTACAAAATCCAAATTGTTTCCATTTCAGAAGTCTTTTGGTCTGAGTCTCTAAGATGTTTTTCACTTACTGTCACAAATGTTCTCACAGGATTATTTCCTCCAACTAAAACACCACCTCAAAACCGGCTTCATTGATACCTGACGGCCTGAGTAATGCTTCAAGCCTTCAACACATGTTTCCGCATCATTAAATCTAAAAGCACAGAGCCGATGATCACATATTGAGCATACCCAAGAAACACATTTTAAGACCCGCCAACAGCAGTTCAGCTATTGGTTACAGAGCTGTGATCAGATGCACATTGTGGAATACTTCTTATACATTATCAGAATATCAGGTGCATATATGTACAAAAACACACAACTATAAATTCTTCAATTTGTTCAGTCCACAGAAAGCCACTAATCAATTTCCAAAAAAAAAGAAAGTCACTAATCCGAACAATGACTGGTGAATCACCACTGGTGATTCATGTTTCTTTGAGAACAAGAGACATTCAGAAACATGGCTTATAGAATATGATAAATTCACATTCTAGCCGGTGATATCATGTTATATCATTTGAACTACTCTAAACATTACCAATTACTCGTACGAGTATGAAGTTTGTCTATAATTAAGCCAATATCGGCTGAATCACTTAACATCCTAGCCAGAACAATCAACGACCCTCACCGGCTGGTAAAATGCATACGAGATCATACATAAATTCAAGGTTATACCATTACCAACTCCTATGGAGTTTGTCTATAATTAAGTCAATATCGGCTGAATCACTTCACATTCTAGCCAGTGCAATCGACGACCCTCACTGGCTGGTAAAATGCATACGAGATCATACATAGTTTCAACATATGTTCTGAACTAGAAGGATCAGATGGAAGAGAGTCAGAGACTAGTTCCATGGCACGAGACTAAACTACAAGCATCGAATAGGAAGATTAAACAAAAACATTGCTGGCAAAAAGAGAGTACAAATGCCTACATATTGAAAACGTTGATAAAAGGGACACTATGTTTGATAGAGCTGTTAATTTGTCATAAAATAACATGAGTAAAAAAACAAACATTCTGCCCTTCAACTAAGACATCTACACTAAAAGCTCAACTGAAAGACTAAGGTCCATTGTCCGGTTTCCAAATATTTCCTGGAACCAAAATTTCATCACCAAACAAGGCATTCTTACTCCCAGCCAGTGGCTGGTGGAGCGTCTGTGGCAGCAACTGGAGCTGCGGCAATTGGTGCAGCAACTTCCACCCACTCATCACCTGCTGGTGCAACTGCAACACACAAACATAGAGAAAGCAGTCAGTGCAAGTATAGAAAATACGGGTTTTGACAAGGGACTAACTTCCCTACAACAACAACCAAGAATAGAATAGAAACTAAAACACTGCATACCTGGAGCTGAGCCCCAATCGCCAACTGCGGCAGCAGGGGCAGGCACATCTGTGGCCCACTGGTCAGCACCCCATTGGTCAGCGCCACCACCAAGGGCACCAGCTGCATAATCTGGCATAGCGTAATCAGCACCAGGAGCAGCATCTTCATCCTGAGGATCCTTGGCTTCTTCAGGCTCTCTGTAGAAGAATAGATCAACCTGCAAACAGCAGCACCCCAGAGTAAACCTCAAAAACTCCAAAGAAAAATAACTTGCAACTCTCATGTTTTCAGATCTGTATCATGATTTCACAATCATCAAATATACTACAATCGAAAACAGCAACGGATAACAACACCACTTGAAAAACAGAGAATATTTACCATGACATCCCACTTCTGTCCTTGACGAAGTGTTCCCCTCATCTGCAACACCATACGTGCAAGAAGCCAGAACAAGCAACCAATGCTGTGTTTGCCCTTGTTGTTGGCAGGGATACCAATATCCACATAGCGCATTGGGGAGTCAGTATCACAGAAAGCAATGGTGGGAATGTTACCCAAAGCAGCTTCCTTAATAGGCTGCAAGAGACAAGAAAAACAATGAGATCAACTAGCAAAGGCCGCTAATCATTAAACATGTGACACAACAGTAAATAAACACAGTTCACAGGATTAACAGAAGGAAACAACTCTCAAATTGTAACCATCACACCATACCTGATGGTCAGTCCTTGGGTCAGTGAGGATCAGAAGGCGAGGCTCGCTGAAAGAGGTCTGAAGCTGATTGGTGAAAGTACCGGGAGTGTGACGTCCAGCAATAGCATGACAACCAGTGTACTGCGCAAACTTCAGAACAGCCCTCTGACCGTATGGTCTAGCAGATTGAACAATGATATCCTGAGGGTTCTCAATCGCAACGATAACCCTAGCGGCCATCATTAGCTTCTCCCATGTCTTAGCCAGGTTGATGATGTGAATTCCTGTTACATTCCATTTCAAACCGAAATTTATTCATTACTAATCTTCCAGATTATCAAAAGTACCCAGAAAATTTCGAGATTTTCTCACAATTTTGTAACAAATTTAATGTTGAGATCAACAGCACTTGTGATCATTTCCGCAACCACAAATACAAGAGAATCAGAAACACTAAAAACTACAGAATTTGTTCAACAAGCATCATCACAAAATCTTCCAAACATCCATAAGCATTAACCCCATCATCACAACATTATTAAAACAAAGGTTTAGGTTCATAATAAATTACATCGGATACTTCTTATAGACATGAAAACCCCAGAAAAACCCACATTCAAAATAATACACATTCATCAAATATACCAACAGGCGTAATCAGGAAGATACATAAACAGATCTCTCTCTTTCTCTCGTACAACAACAAACCAATGACAATTCCACATTCATTTCACAGAAACACATAAAACGCATACAAAAGATTACAACTTTAATCATTTCAAACAAAACAAAAAAATTACATGTTCATTTGATGCAAATAACACAAAAGATTAAAACTTTATAAAGATGAGATAATTATAAAAAGTGGGTTTTATAGATAAATGGAATAAGTACCGTCAGAACGACGCTTGAAGACGTAACGATCCATTTGAAAGTCACAGTTTTTGGTGCCGAGGTGAACGTGAGACCCCAACATCATCTGGATGTCTTCCTGCTTCTGAGTCAGATCCTTAGAGGTCGCCATGATTGTTGGTGAAGCTTGTGAAAGAAGCTTTGCAGGAGTTGAGGCGGAGGAGAGAGAGTGAAAGATGGTGCTGCTGCTGCTAAAGAAGGAGAAAAATGGAGGAGAGGCGATTAGGGTTTGTTTAGAGTGGAGATTTATGTACTCTGTTGCTGAACCCTAGTTTTTTTGTTTGGGCCTTTTCTTTTGTGGGTTCTTTTATTTTGTTGTTGGGTGGGCTAGACCCGATTCATTCGACTGTCCCAAGTACCACCATTCTTTGAGCAAAAGATGTCATTCATTTCCCTTTTATTTTTGGCCTTGTTGGTTGGTTTACTTTCGGTTTATTTCGAATTCGAGTTAAAATCGCTTTTGTCCCATCGGTTAGTGGTCGCCAAGCATCCGCTTGACGCATAACATATCCACGCTAATCGAGTTGTTCAATGTCGAAAGTTGAACGAGAATGGTCTGAAATGTAAAGAGGTGTAGCTTCGTATAGGAATACAATGTATAAGGTGAAAATTTCGGAAATTGTAACATAAAAGACGCAGTCTCGCGAAGGCCTATTTTTATAAGGTACGGTCCTACATGAATCCTTCTAATACTAATGAAGGAAACAGGGAGTAGTTTATAAGCTTGTAAAATTGTCCTTGTTGTTTCTGGTCATTTACCATATGGATCATCACAATGTTCGAAGAACATAATATAATATATGGATAATGGATAATTTGTTTTGACTAAACACGCGAATTGAAATCGAGCAAGAATTTCCAAGTAATAATTGAAAACATTATTGTCTCATCAATTGTCTTCGCTATATATGCTCATGCATCATATTTAACACGTACAATTTATAATTCGCTAGAGTCGTCATTCAACCCCATATGTTCGAAGGAATCGAAAAACACAACAATTCATCAATTGTCTCCACTGTGCCCCCCATACTTCACACAATTCATATATAGCTCGTTAGTCATCCGTCATCCCCACTATGATCCAACATTTGAAAACATAACTTCTCATCAAATGTCTCCAGTATACCCCGCCAACGTCATACCTAACAATCAAAAACAAATTCTCTTCTCAGACGTCTCTCCTCAGACATCTTGATTATGCTCCCGTATCAAACCTAACACAATCTATAGCTCGTCAATCCACTTAACTGAATCATACTCAACACAAACGACAACCAACCAAACACTGGCCTAATGTTTCTAAATCAGTTTGTGTTTTTCATAATCACTTTCTTTAAAAACTGTTTTTTGGAAGAAGAAAAAATAGTCAGTGTTTGGTTCAACGGACTATAAAAGTACTTCATAGTTATTTGAATCTTTATACAAACGGAGACGCCATTTTTGTGCTTCTCCTTTTGAGGGTCAAATTTTCAGTTAGGGCTTTTATTAAATATCTTCTAAGATTTGAAAAAACTCTACGAGTCTATGTTTTGCCAAAATTTGTAGTTTTAATATGTAGGAACGCTTTCAACCAGGTAGACCAAATACGTACTACATTTGGCGCTAGTTTGCCATTCGAATTTTCATGTCTCATGCCTATTGAAACAACGTAAAATCTTGCAATTTATGATCGTGTTTCCTCGCGGGCATCCAAACGACTACGAAGTACTTTATTATTTACAACAGTCCAAAAGGGAGTCCATAGTTACAAGTTAGGGGCAAACCTGTCCTAACACCAATATTTTGTGTGGTAAAACCAAGAAAAGAGGTGGGGAAAAAAAAACCAACACCTCTGTCCATCTTCTTCTTGACGTTCCCTCCACACTCTCAAAACCCTAGTTTTCTTAAACCCTGTAAAACCCCTTTTTTTCTCTCTCATCAGGCATCAATGGCGACTCCAAAGAAGAAGAGCTCTCAATCTAAACCAGAAGACATACAAAGTATCCAAAACGACGTCGCATCATTCGCTTCATCCTTAGGTCTGGCTTCTTCTCTCCCTTCTTCTGGCTTCAACGACACTGATTTCCGCCCCAAGAAAAAACATGTCGAAAACAAGAAAAAACAACCCAATAACATCCCCCAATCTCAAAAACCCACCTCAGAAAAACCCCAATCTCAAAAACCCATGTCCAAATTGCCCCCCAAAACCCCCAAAAATGATGGGTCTAACTCTAAACCTAATTTCGACATTAGCATCAGTAACAAGTCTTTTGACAAGTATAAGAAGCTGCCGAAATTGCCCTTGGTGAAGGCGGGCGCGTTGGGGACGTGGTACGTGGACCAATTGGAGCTGGAGGGGAAGGTGTTGGGGGTAGGAGGGGAGAGGAAGAGGTTGGAAATTGGGGATGCGGAGGAGTGGAAGAAGACGGTGTCGAAAAAGAAGGAGCTTGGGGAGAGGCTGTTGGCGCAGTACATTGTTGATTATGAAGCTTCAAGGGGTCAAACTGGTGATATTAAGATGTTGCTTACTACTCAGAAGTCTGGTACTGCTGTTGATAAGGTTTCGGCGTACTCGGTTTTGATTGGGGATAATCCCATTGCCAATATGCGGTCGCTTGACGCTCTTTTGGGTAATCTTCTTCTTTTGGTTGCTTTGGTGTTTATTTTTGTTGTGGAAATGTGGTAGCTTTACATTTTGTTTGTTCTGTATTCTAGTGATAGCCTCATTATTGTAATGTTCGAGTTCAAAGGCGCTGCCTTTGTGTTGCATTCTAGAGTTTAGTTCATTGGAATTGGATTTTTGATACATATGATCTGGTTTTAAGGATATTGTGGTCGAATACGATTTCAAGACTATTGATTTGTTAGTTCATTAGAGCATGCTTTTATAGAGTGTAGCACAGAGATTACTGTATTGATGGTTGTATAGCTACTTAATCCACTGTGTTGAGTGTTGATCATGCTTGAAAGTTCAGTATGATTTCTTTGGAATGCGAACTTAATAGTATTATCAGGAGAAATTAAATTTGGTGCACTTTGGCCTTTGTTAGATTAGTGTTTGAAACAGGAAAACTTAAAGAGCACAGTCAACAGCCGAGGACTTAATAGATAACTTTAGTTAATTTCCCCCGGACCACCTTTGCTGACTAATTATTAAGAGTATATCGTAATTGGGGTGAATGTCTTGTGCAGCTATGGTTACATCAAAAGTAGGGAAGCGACATGCACTCACGGCCTTTGAAGCTTTGAAAGAGTTGTTCATACAAAGGTCTACTTTCGGCTTTAGCGTTAACTATTTTTTGTATCCAATTATGTGTTATGCTATACTTAGGCACATGGGTGCTTGCTCGTTTTCTGCTTTGTGCGATTGTAGTTTTGAAGAGATCAGCTCATAATTGTACGAGGGTTGTAATTATATTACCTACATATGAGGAAATCTCTGTTATAGACCTCCGTTCGTGGAGGGCTGTTCTATACTTCTATGTAAGGGAAGGGGAGTAGAGATGATGCCTGTGCTGAATATAGAAGAAGTAAAATGCTAGGGTACTTACTAGTTACTACTTAAAAGGAGGCTTCGCTCAGCTTATGCTAAATAAGTTTCAAAATTTCCACCAGGGAAACATGTAAAGTACTGATATATATGTTGTGAAGGGAGTAGTTGCATCTATTGAAATTGAAAAACTGTAGTTTATGACATGCCTGATGTTTCAGTACCTCCCGGTCCATTCCTTCTAAAGAAGCCCAATCACCTGAAAATGCGGTCTACAATTTGAAGTTCTTCTATCTGCTATGGCCTTTTTTTTTTGCTATTTGACAATTTTAAGTGAATTTCGCTTTGTTGTACAATGGCGCAGTCTCTTGCCTGATCGGAAGTTGAAGACCCTTTTCCAGCAGCCCCTTAACCATCTTTCTGAAACAAAAGATGGTCATTCTCTTCTGTTGTTTTGGTATTGGGAAGAATGCTTGAAATCAAGGTACCTTTGTATTTGGCTATAGTACGTTTTTTGTTTTAGACTTAGTTTGTTAAGATATAGCAAACTGGGGTTCGCTATCTGGGTGAGACTCTAGCTCTGACCATTACCCTTCGCCTACTAAACACTAAATGTGCATTACGTTTCCTGTTTCATCCAATATTGAGGGTAATTCTTTGATGCTAGGTATGAAAGGTTCGTTTCTGCACTTGAGGAGGGGTCGAAGGATATGTTGCGCATACTCAAGGACAAGTCGTTAAAGGTCTGTGTACCAGGCTGCTTTTGATGCTTCTCTCTGTCTATCTCCTGTCATGGGTTGTCCTACCCAAAACAATGTAAATTCTGCTCCTTAAATTGCTGTTTCCATGGCTTTACAGATAATGTATGCGCTTCTAAAGAGCAAATCGGAACTAGAGAGACGGCTACTTACAGCATTAGTCAACAAGGTCAGCATACCTTACTCAATTTTTAGATAATCAATAGGACTTCTCGTGGAATATTGTTTTTATTCTAGAATAATCACTGAGTCGAACTCTGTTTGTTTCAATAATCTACAGTTGGGGGATCCTGATAACAAGGCTGCATCAAATGCTGACTTTTACTTAACTAATCTTCTGTCCGATCATCCAAACATGAAGGTATTGTGTCTGTTTGATAGTAGCAGAAAATCGGTTCCTTTCCGTTTGTTCTGTATACTTTTATAGTTTTATCCATGGTGCTAATTGCAACTTATCACAAGGGGAACTAGTGGTGGAAGGTGCTTAGAGATATTATGGAATTGAAAAATGAGAAGACTGGTTAATACGTACAAGTTACAAACCATCTTGTTTCACATCTATAAAGAAAACTAGGATTTTACCAAAAAAAAAAAAAAAAACCAGGATAGGTGGGACTTGGTTCAGAGTGAGACTGGATCGATATGTTGGTTGGTCTTAATTTTCTTAAGTGCTGAAGGCCTGATTAATATCTAATCATCAGGTGATCAAACAATAAACTTAGCTATATATGCCAAACATATCATAAACAGTACTTTTCCCTGGTAAATGGTAATCTTCACTTCTAATACAAACTATAATACCACTGTACAAGGGATCTGCGACCCCCATTTCTGTTTCTCAATTCTTGTCTGCTCTTCAAACCTTGCCATCTGTGTGTTCTTTTTCTTTTATGCACCCTTTTAGTTCACCCCAAGTTGCAGCAACTTTTAAAAACTTGATTTGGTTATACTCTCTAAGAATCGTTTTTTTATGGCGCCTAAAACTTTAACCTTTTTCATTGGTTCTGTGGCCTACCTTGTGACATTCATTAAATTCGAGCTCCTAAGACTTTCAAAATTATGGCACTGTTGGTATTTCGTATTTGATTCTAGATTACTAGTTGTAGAGCAAGGAGCCAAGGACACATTCTCCCTCTGATTTGCATTTGAAGACGCATTGAACAACATTGAATCATTTTTTGTGACCATTGAACATCTGTTATTGGGCTACTTATTCATTTAGCTTTAGGTGTCTATGTGCTTGTGGCTGCTGCTAAAATTTTGGATTGGTTTGATATATATATGTCTATTTCTTCTACACTATCCTGCTTTGGGGACTCCAGGTGTAGATGTTTTTGTTAAATTAGCATTAGCAATTAGTCCTTTGGTACAAACTTTATTTGGCTATTGAAACTACTGTGTTTTTTTTTTTATTATTTTATATTTCTCGTAGATTTTGCATCTGCTGCTGTAATATGCTTGTTAAAATGTGTACCTAGCTCAAATATGTGTGGTGGGCTGGTGGCAAAGATTTGTCCTGTTATCTTTTTTCTACATGTGAGGTTCTAATTTCATTCCCCACTATATACCCCTTTCAAGGTATTTTGATTGATCTCATGTACATTTCAGGTTGTGGTGGTTGATGAGGTGGACATGTTCTTGTTTCGACCACATTTAGGGATGCGTGCAAAATATCATGCTGTAAGTTCTTCACCTACTAGGCTGTCTGTTTTCAACATATTTATCTAATGGAGAATAAAGACCTCAGTTTAGACTTTATCTTCGTTCTGTGTTGTTGGAATTTACTGGGCCTTGGGGACTAGGGTTCAACACTGTGCCCCGGTGTGAAAGTTTCAACATCCATTTAGTAGCATTGAGCTTATTGTAGAATCTTGTAAATGAGAGCTGTAACTCAGAAGATGAAGTATTTGCAAATGCCGTAGATTGCTATAGGTGGAGACGTGGAGTATATCTGATTTTCAATTTGTAATGGATGTATCTGTGTTTTCTGCGAATAGCTCTTGAACCTCTGTTCACCTGGTTCATTAGCATGAAGCTTGGTTGTAATATGCTTGAGCTTCCTGCAGTTATCAATGCGTGCCTTAATTACTCATTTTGGTGTCCAGAAATTTCGTCCTTATGTTCCATTCAGTGTGTTGTACTATAAGAGAACAATTATTGGCACTCCACCTGAGTCTTTCACCACTCCCACTAACAATATTATATTTCAAAGCAAACTCATACAGTGGGATTGCCGGAAGACAATTGTGGAGTGCCAATAGTCTTTCCCTACTATAAGTGCGCTTTTGATCTGGATGGTTTTTTCTGATAACTAGTTTTGGGGTTGGGAGTAGTTTTGCTACAGGCTTACTTTGTTAATATTCATGTGAGCTAGACTTCATTGTCAATCCCTGTTTTTTCTCGACTTCTGCAGATTAACTTTTTGAGTCAAATTCGTTTGAGTCACAATAAGGATGGGCCTAAAGTGGCAAAACGGTTGGTGGACGTATACTTTGCGCTATTTAAGGTACTTTCTCCTTTGTATCTGTAGTTACAGTCATCACCGGTGGAAGTAATGTTGAACTGTTTATTAGTTTCTCTTACCCCCCCCCCCCCAAAAAAAAATTGTGTTTCATGTGGATTTGCATTCTGTTTTAGGTACTCGTTTCTGGGACAGATACTCATACAAAATTTGAAAAAAGCAAAGACGTGAAAAAGCCTAGTGCAAAGGACAACAAAGGGCAAGATGCATCTGAATCTCATGTGGAAATGGATTCGCGGCTTCTATCTGCTCTTCTAACAGTAAGTACTTGAATAATAAATTCTGTAGGTCCACTCTATGTGAATAATACTCTCTTTTTTGGCTTCGTTTCTTTACTTGGTATATAAACTCATTCTATTGACTTTTGAGAATACTTTTGGATGTACCGAGAGCTCTCAATTGCACAAGTTTTCTTGGTGTTGTAGAGACTGTGTTATGAACATATGGATGTTTCACTGTTCAATGCTATAAACCCCTGTACTGTAGACCTCTATTCTCAAAGTGAGGTTGGTTTATCTGTTTGTTAAGGTATCCCTTTGTCTCCACTGCTGCTTGTTTTTCCTCTAAGCTAGCCTTCATTTATACATATTTGGTGATGGAGCTGGAAAAGAATTCATTTATATAGAACTCACTTCTTGTGTAAGTGAAAAACATGAGAAGCATGTGGAGGAAATGTCAGGTATTGCCCTAGCAGTGGTAATAAATGACAACAGTAGTCTATTGTTCATCATATTAGTATATATTGAAACACGAGTAAGTTCATGCACATATCTGTAAGACAGAGCTTGCAATGGAAGACATGGCATGCTAACTTGCTAAGTAATGTTGGCTCCTTAGAGGTAGATTGAGGTCACCTTTTTCTTTGGTCTATACTGAACCTTGAGCTGCAGTATTGTGGATGTCCCTTTTAATTGTTTTGCTTTTTGTCTAGATCATTCTTTGCTGCGTGCGGTTTCTCACCTTTTGTGGTTTGTATGCTGCACAGGGAGTAAATAGGGCATTTCCATTCGTTTCTGGGGATGAGGCAGATGAAATTGTTGATACCCAGACTCCAGTGCTTTTCCGACTTGTAAGTCTATTTTTTCAATCATTGGTTACCTGTTGTTATGTTAGGCAAGATGCACGCGAGGACTTAAGTTTAACTATTGTGTTATCCTCTCTCATTTCCTTCTTTTCTCTTTGGATTCCACTTGGAATTTAATCAACATTCTGTGTTACTATGCAGGTTCATTCACAAAACTTCAATGTTGGCATTCAGGCATTAATGCTTCTTGATAAAATTTCTTCAAAAAATCAGGTTGTCAGTGATCGGTTTTATCGTGCCCTTTATGCAAAATTGTTGCTTCCTGCTGCTCTCAACACCTCCAAGGTAGGTCATTATTAGTTATTTTAGGTGTCTTTATCTTAAGTAGCTATCATGAGCTTCTTTCTTTTTTGCTTTCTTTCTTCACTTGTTATTTTATTCTATTGTAGGGATAGCTTTTCTTGTCACATGTTTATGATTGTTATGTTCATGATGTGAAGCCGCATCTTGTCTGTTCTGTCATACTGCTTGGTCAATTGGCTCTATGGCATTTTCTTTGTCTCCTTTCATCCGTATTTGGTTTGAAACAATGATATGTTGTTGCATGTACTACTGTTTTTGGTGTTAAAAACTTAAAATGTATCTTGACTGAAAATGCTTTTTGGCTAGGAAGTAGCCCTTTTTTCTCATCAGATTTACAGATTTTGTTTGGCGGCATGTCTATTGATTTCAGTTACACTCTTTAGAGTTTTGCTTTAGGCTTGTTATTATATCAGGCATATTTTTGCTGAATGTTATGGGCTTTCTTCTTGTGATAGTCATGACGTGAATGTAATTGAAAGTAAATAGTGAGTAGGCCGTGACACTTTGAATATGGTATGAGAAAATTAATGTAGATTTCTTAAAATACCCTGCAAGACTTGATCCCTACATTACTTCTCATGTGGCCAATATTCTTCCTCTTTTTATTTGTTTCTAGTTATGTAATGAGATAAACTTTATTAATGTCATATACTCATATTTGTTACTGATTCACTGTAATCTTCTGTAAGTGGCCATGGAATTTAGCTATTCTTAGTGCTTTTGGTTACGACATGCTCTTTGTTCCATTCATTTTCTTTCAGGATTAACGCCATTGTTCCTGTTGAAATCTATATCTCAGGCAGAAATGTTCATTGGAGTACTATTAAGAGCTATGAAGAACGACATAAGTCTGAAGCGTGTAGCTGCCTTTACAAAGCGCGTATTACAGGTAAGCGACTGGTTCCAGGGTTATTATGATCCTGTCTGCTGTGGGTATGAATTATACTCTAATAGCCTTTGTTGATATCCCCTCACTCTATCTTCTGTGTACCTGTGTGATTATCTTTGAATGTTGGAAGTTGGAACGCGTCTGAATGTGTGTTGGATCTTGGACCGTGTCTGAATGTGTTCAGCCGTTTGCTTTTGGGTACTTGCGGTAGTGCGTGGGCAGGTGGGAGGAGAAAATGCTCACTAATCTCTACCTCATGTGTGAAGGGGTTGGTTCATGGGTTTTTAGCATATATTTGTGGCAGTGGGCATAATATCTGGTTATAGTAGTGGAACTTCTCTGTGAATAGGGTGAAACCTGTCTTACTGTGAATGCGCTTATTGACTCTCCCTACTGCTAATGTAGGTTGCTCTCCAACAGCCACCTCAGTATGCCTGTGGGTGTCTGTTTCTTCTCTCTGAAGTTCTTAAAGGAAGGCCTCCTCTATGGTAAGGCTCATATCGTTCCTCATTTTTTTCCTCTTAGTGTTTTAAATCATGCATGTTGTAACTTACAAATCCACAAGAATAATGTTGGAGTTCGTAATGCTATCTGATGCAGGAATTTGGCAATTCAGAATGAGGCAACGGATGATGATCTTGAACATTTTGAAGATGTCCCAGATGAAACAGAGGACAAACCTGGTGATGTTGCTAAGGTTCCAGAAATTACAAGTATTGATACAGGTACTGGTAGTGGGTTGAACTCTGACGGTGACTCAGAAGAAGAAGTAGAAGAAGCTCCTTCAGCTTCCTCTGATGAAGATGTCTCAGATGGAGATGATGAATTGATTATTCAAAAGAACATTGAGAAACCCCAGGAGTCTAATTCTACCAAGTTGGCCGATCACAAGAGAAAAGATCTTGAATCCTCTAAACGGCATTTACTGCCTGGTGGATATGACCCTCGGCATCGTGAACCATCTTTCTGGTATGAAAGTCGCACTAGCTTTCAACCTTCTGACCACCGAAATTTAATTGTAGACTTTGATTGAATGAGATAGGTTATATACTTATATGCGATTTACCTGGGTCACCGATTCACTGTAGAATAGAACATCCCTCTCTGAAAGTTCTACACTTGTGATTAGGGCTCATCTTTAAAGAAAAAAAGAAAATCTATATACGCCTTAAAAGCTGCCCTCCTATCTTTAGTTGAGAATGATGTAGGGTCTTACGATCTTAACTTACTCTGTAGAAGTGAGCTATTATTTAGAGTCAACCCAAAAAGGAAGTGTAGGGCAATTTTTCTTAAGACTTAGTAGTAGTAACTTAGTTGTTCTTACTGTTGTGTGCTCCGTACTGTTATGTGTTTCTCTTGGTGTTGATAAAATGGCGTATATAATCCGATTTGTAAAAGTTGTTAAAGGTGTATGTGTTGAATCTATTGTTAACCCAAAGTTTTTCGAATTTCAAACAGCAATGGAGACCATACTGGTTGGTGGGAGCTGACTGTGTTAGCTTCTCATGCACATCCATCGGTGTCAACAATGGCAAAGACTCTTCTCTCTGGAGCCACTATCGTCTACAATGGGAACCCATTGAATGATCTGACTCTTTCTGCCTTTCTGGACAAGTTCATGGAAAAGAAACCTAAGCAGAGCACATGGCACGGTGGCTCGAATATTGAGCCAGCTAAAAAGGTTGGTCACTCAAACTTCACTTTGTTAGCTTTTCTGCTCTGCACATTCTTTGCTCAGTGCAAAATTTAGACAAGTGTAATGAGTCGAGTTTCTGTCTATACCGGTGGGCACAACTGTTTTTAGCTGCTGATTTATTGTATCTTCAATCTGTAACAGCTGGATATGAATAAACATTTGATTGGGGCTGAAATTCTTTCACTGGCTGAAGATGATGTACCCCCAGAGGATCTAGTGTTCCACAAGTTTTACATGAATAAAAAGGGGTCGTCAAAGAAACTGAAGAAGAAAAAGAAGAGAGCAGATGAAGACGATGAAGCCGCAGAGTTGTACGGTGGTGATGACAGTGATGATGAGGAGATTGACAACCTGTTGAATGCGAATGAACCAGCCTTGGATGCTGATGCTGACTACGATTCTGATGATTTGAGCAAGGTTGTCAACGAAGATGATGATGACATAATTGGCGATGTTAGTGACAATGAAATGGAAATGGACGCATTCTCAGATAGTGGCGATGAGGCTGGACCCGGAATCGATGCTGGAGGAAGTGGCGATGATATTGACGCTGATGATGCAACCTTTGATTTCAGTGATGATGATATTAAGATTGGGGATGCAGACGATGTAACTGACGGTGAAGACGACGATTTACCCGTGATGAAGAAGGGTAAAAAGTCTGGTAAAAAGTCATCCGCTTCTCCATTTGCTAGCCTTGAAGAATATGAGCATTTGCTTAACGATGACAACGATTCCGGAGACGAAGAAACAGAAGACAACGTCAATGTCAAGGTTCCGTCTCGCAAGAAACGAAAACATGCACAAAGCGATGATGTTGAGAAAGATACCAAAGTGAAAACAAGTGGGAAAAACAAGAGAAAGAAGTCCAAGACCGCGAAATGAGATAATAACAGGATTTTCATCTGTATTTCTCCATTGTAATAACTTCGTCATTTTTGTTTCAATTCAAACCACATTTACAGAATACAGTCTACCATAACAGAAGAAACTAAAGGTGTTTAACATTTCTCCTTTTTCCTAATTCAAGGCTGCCCTTTCTCCAAGTTTTCGCAGCGCCTCTGAACAGCTCAGGTTATAGTAACTTCCATGGTCTTGGGCTCAGCTGGTGGCAATTTCGCGACTGTGACTGAGAACTCCATTCTCGCACTTGGCGGAGATGGATGCCGGATCAGCATCTTGGGGTAGGCGAAACTTCCTCACCATCTTCTGCAATACACTTCTTTCGAGCTTCAGGTATGTGCAGCTTTCCGCTTCATCTTCCCTTTTCCTCTTTCCGTTGCCCCTGATTACTAGCACATTGTCACCTTCCAGTAGTACCTGCACCAAACCAATTACCAAACTACCTGTTACAAACCCTTCAAATTCACGAAACCAATCAGGAAAACCGCGAAAGCAAAGTGCTAACAGTGTGCACTCAAAAGATTTGAGTTACCTGTACTTCGGACTTGGAGAGTCCGGGGACATCAATGTAGAAAGTGTACTCCTTGGGGGTTGACAGTATGTCGACGAGAGCCGGAGCTGAGACACCGTCGTATTCAGTTCTATTGTCTGCCTTCATCCGATTGACTGACTTTGTCAAGCCATCACCAATTCACCATGGTTCATCAGTTTCTCGAGGCCGAAGTTCGTTATATCCTCAACTGGTGCCATTTCCCCTTTGGCTCAGATTGTACACCTACGAAGTCAAATTGAACCTTGCTTCAATCAGCAGAAACAAACACTGCACAAAACTTATTTTAGGTTAACGTTTTGCAGTTCCGAATTTTCGACCAAATGTTAACAATTCAAAAGAGCGGAGGAAGTACCGCTCATTCGGATATGGCACAAGGTCTTACCTGTAGACTGTAGTCTAAGTGAGAGTGTGAGAGACTTGGTTTGAAACTTTGAACAAATAGTCCGATAGTAGGAGTTCTAGGCTTTTCTTGACTTTCTCTACTCTTTCCCCTCGGAAACGTCTGGAAAATTCTTGAGGTGAAACGTGTCTTGGTTTTTCCGTTGAAATTGGCGCCAACAAAAAAAAAAGTTAAGATTATTTTTAAACGACGTTTTTTTCAACACAAACCAAAATAATTAAGATAATTAGATTCTGATGATCTTCAGACCATGTGTTTAAAAAACATATGACATCACAATTCACAAATTGACAGTAAGTAAGATTATTTTTTAAACGACGTTTCTTCTAATTTTTTTAGTATGATTTGAGTGTGTAATCAAACATTAATAGCCAAAGAAACAAAGGGAATATGTCCCTTTACTTTGCTCTTTATTTGGGGAACCCTTTTCCATTAATTGGATATATTGTTAATTGCTCAAATTTCGTAATTTTTGTTGCGTCTAACCACGACTGTCAATACACTGGCACTACATATACGGAGTATACGTTATTGCAACTCGCAAAGTGTGTAATTTGGTTTATTCCGATGACATTTGCATTTGACATGCAACTGGCTTGGAGGTCGGCTAAATAAGTTTCATCATCTAATTAAGCAACAAGCATCATGATTAGTAGTGATTTGTAGTATTAGGTAGCATATTGATTAGTACTACTGTTGCAATTATATTATTAGTACTCTAATGTACAACTAACTCAGTATGTATTATCTTCCATATAATTAATCATGATATATAAAATTTCGAGTTACTCAAACCCAGTAATTATATACTCCCCTGTATCATTGCACATTTGCACTCATTCTCCGCTGTGTTGCTACTTAGAACGGGCATGCTAATGCATGATCATATAGTATTGCCTCATTGGACGCGCTTTATTAGTTTACAACTTTTTGAACGTCATACAAATAAATTCTAGTATGTAATTCTCATCAAATATATAACTAAGGTTTATCAATGTACTACCAACGTCTGTCATCGACCAATCTAAATCTATTATCATCAATTATCAAGGCAATATCCTATGACACTCTTTTCGTCCATGTGTGGATTTCCTAGGTAATTTGAACAGACATATTGGGAATGACACACAATTATAATTGGTTAATATAAGGTTCAAATGCTTGAAGTGCATTATACATTAGAAACTATTGTAGTTCTTTCGAACTTCTGATTAGCACAATTGTATGATTTACTCCTCAATAGCGTGTTAAGAATTAAAAACTTTTAACGTGGATGGGTGTTATAAATTTGTTCTACATGTATATATTTGTGACAAAATTGCAGATTTTGACGTTTTAATAACCTATTAAATCGCTACTAACAAATAATTACGTACCAAAATTGAACTCAAGTCCGAGTATCAATAATTGTGATGTGATATGTGTGCGTCGTCCTTGAGACGCTGGCCTTAACTTTGGACAGCACTATAATATTGCTTGCCAATTAGATCGTCCTATGAAATTTCAAATCATCCACACAAACATAGAGAGGCACTTAATCCATTGAGCTTTTGCATGGCTCTTCCTTGTCATGGTGGAGCCATTTCTGCACCCTTTAACTTTCGATACAAATGATGCAACCACTTTTTTTTATGGATAAATTTCGTTCATTTTACTCAATTTAATTGGTACGGGGCAGTTGTGACTTAATTTAGAGTTGAGGATATCACTCATGATGTAGTGGTTTTATAGCTTATTTTGGTGGGTTTTGCCTCATCTAATTTGTAGTCTTACCCAATTCAAATTTGAAAATAAATGTTAAACCCTACCACTAATTAAGTTCATCAACAATACTACAATAGTCGTTTCTACTTTTTAATATTGTTTCTCATGTCTTGGTTAGCTATGTTAGTTTGAAGGAATGTGTTGGTAAACTTACAAGTAATTCTATTATGCAATGTTTTAATTTCTAACGAACCACGTTGAAAGTTGAAACGAAAGTATCCAAGGACAACCTATATAACAAAAGAATTCTTGTTTGTCGTTTGACTAGCTAGTGATCTTCAATATCAAGTTTCATGAATGATGATTTGATTGTTAAAACATTAATTCCAATTCTTGTATTGCTAAATAACAATTTAACAATATGTACATCATACTTGCACAACAGTTTTTGATTTTGATTTGTACTCCATCCGTTTGATAATCATTTCTTTGCATTTTTGTTGTATATGTGAAATTTAAACAAAAACATAATAAATTGAAAGAAATAAAAAGAGTCATCACGAAGAAACTATATATATTTGCTCAAAAACGATAAACAAGACAAAAACAGACGTAATAATAATAACGTGAAATTATTTTATTCGTGAAATGGCGTATCGGTAATATATAATTTAGACCCTGGACGCTGTGGTAATTGATTTTGGTGGCGCAATTGGCGATTCACTTGAGATAAGAGGTAACACCCCAACATAAATGAGGGGAAACAGAGGAAAAATGGGCAGTGATGACATCGAATGTGGGGCGTGACAGCTTAGGTGTTAGTTACTGGATCCACTGCTGAGGGAGACGGGAAGATGATTTATGACCCCAACACAAATCGTACAAGACCACATTTTTTTACTCGATCTAGCCAAGATCCCAATTCTGCGGCTGTCTATTTGTATCGACTACTACTCGTACTTTATATCCTATAACATTGGAGTACATAAACAGCTGAAGCTTTATACAATTATACCCTCTTTTCCAAATCTAGTTAGCTATGCATGTAACATTGTAACATTTTACTTTAGCAAGTGATATTTCCACGTTTGTTTTCAATTTGCCTAATCCAAGCAACCCCGAGTCAAGTGTACCGTGTATGTATCTTATAGACGTGAGTGATATGTGCACACACATAACCAGGTAATCTGGATTGGGTGAAAACATCGTGTAAATAAGAGCACCCAACATTTTAGTATGAATAGTGTTATTAATGATATACGAGTATATAGAACTATATACCATCCCCAATTTTAGTATATACATACTCGGTATACTAATATACATTCTGAACTGCTGACTGCAGGTCGGCAGTTGATGTCGTTCAAAATTCATCTTATGCATTACGTCCAATTAACAAGTGATAACAATTGCAAAAACATATTTACCTTACAAAAAAAATTGAATTAGGACCTGTTTGGTAAGACTGCATGTTTCTGAACTGATCTGATCTGATATGAATTTGTTGAAAATTTTAATCGACTTCCAACGAATAAATATCAATTATGGACCAAATACACTAAATAGTTATTTGAACATTTTTTATCTAATCTGATCTGATTTAAATAAATTTAATCTGATTTGAATAATTCTAATCTGATATAAATACCACTTTAATTTTACAAATAACACAACATAAATGACCACCTGCAATACAATAATGAGTTTCATGATTGAGCATGCATGTCAATACATTATTATAGTTTGCAGAGAGATCAGATACGGTTTGCCTAAAATACTCGTAGACTAAGTACATACGAAAATACACGTATAAACCCAACAAGTACCAGCTGTTAGTGTATCTTGGTTGTTACCAGAAGTATCCATCAAGTGGACCAACCCCTCACAATATTCTAAATTTAACAACATATTTATTCTCTTCTATAAATACCCACAAAGCTTCACCGCCAAATCACATTTACAATATAATCTCAAACATACAAAGCTCAAATTCACAAGAAAAACATCACCTACTACATACAAAAAAATCTCCTACAAATAAACAAATTAAATAAATAAACATGGCGAAAGCAGGTAACAAGCTAACGAAGCTACGTTCAGCGTTGAAGAAGATGAACTCTTTCGGCAAGTTACGCCGCGAAAGCAGCAACAACTCCATGCCCGCACCATCCGACGACTGCGACGTGTCCCACACTGCTGGGCTCCACACTGTCTACGTTGGAAAGTCTCTCCGACCGTACGAGGTTAGCCCACAAGTGCTTGATCATCCTGTAATTCAGGAGCTTGTTGGCAAATCGGACGGCTGTGATGGCACTGATGTGATTATTATTGGGTGTGAGGTTGTTTTGTTCGAACACTTGCTTTGGATGTTGCAGAATTCTGATGGCCAATCTGAGCCGTTGGATGACTTGGTTGGATTCTACGCTTATTGATTTTTTTTATTTTTATTTTTAAAAGATGGATTTTTCGACCGTTGATTTTGGGAGATATGACTGTCCCTCTTTATTATTTGGTAGGTTGTATATTTCCCTTAGAAATTGTTTCCGTAGGTGATCAGGTTAGAAATTTAATTAAGACAATTAATTAGATTTTTATGATTGGTTTTTAAATGTTTCTAGTAAAAGTTGGGTGATTTATTTTATTACATTGTTTTTGTGTAGCAACAAGGAATTGCTACCACCACATATGTATTTCTTTCTATTGAAGAGTGATAATTTGATTGAATCCATTATTCTTTAGTAATTTTAAGTCTTGTATCATTTCTCTGATCTTAGTTCTTTTGAATTACAATTACAATACTAATAAGAGCGTTGAATTTACTGACGAGCGATAAGATAAAATGAGACGCAAATTTCAATACATTCATTTAATTATCCAATGCAAATTGAATACGATACAACGTACTCTAACAACAAATGTTTTCGAATGTAAAGAGATTGAAGTATTTTTGGGCTCTTACACACACATGCAAGTCAATCACATTCTAAGAGTCGTATGTAATTAACCAAGAAATAAATGTAATCCAATTATGCGCATCATCACCACATTCTAAGAGTCGTAATTAACCAAGAGATGCTCATGTAATCCAATCGTGCGCATCTCAATCAATGTTATCGCTATTTGGACGTATAAGAACTAGCTACTAACGAGTGTTTGTCTGTAAAATCCGCCTTTTAATTATTATCAAACTCGAAATCCGGCATAAAGCCAAATGGTACCAACCAAATTATACAAGGAGAAACACTAGCCAGGCATGCATAAGTGTATGTATTGTAAATTTTGGTCAAGAGTGGGGACGTGATAAGATGCAACATCCAACATGCACCAAATCTAAAATGATACAATTAGCCAGCGATAGACAAAGACAAAGCACTTACTCACATAGCTGGACTCCGCAAAGACACCAACCACGCACCCCTAAAATTCGACCAAGACTTACAAATGACTAGTACACTCGCTAGTACTAACCCTCGTGCGTGGACCACTGGACCACTTTCAATCTTAAGTCATATGAATCACATATATACTCGTATCCAATCCGTTACCGTCCCCATCACGCACCATTATTTTATTTATTACTATTTCTATTCTGGTCGAAGGTCCTTATTGATCATTGTTTTTCGGGAGTAATATGATCATTGTTTAAGTTTTATACAATTTCGAACTCTGATCGTACTCTTTTTTAGGTACATATATAGGAGTAAATAGTGATGCGGAGGCCGAGGAAACGAGGATTTAAACCCGCATCCATTATTTTTCGGGCAGATTGATATTCGAACCTCTATGCCATGCATTCTTAACCCTCGTTTCCAGACTCTGATCATATATACAATAACATGTTGGTTTCGCTTTTCTATCGGATTGTCAACTTTGATTTGAGTAATAAGTCAAACTAAACGCTAACAATTCAAAATCTTTAATCTTAGATTCGACTCGACTTGCTTTAATTTTGTTGGTTTAGAAAACGATGAATTCATTTCAAATAGATCAGGTTGAATGGATTAAATTCGATTATAATTATCAATTATGGTCAAATTAGACTCACTCGTAGTCTCGTATAACTATTAGTGAATGTAGTCTAGTTCAATTACTTCAATTATAGAGAGTAATACCAGTATGCCTATTGATAGAGGTCTAAACTTTAGACAACAAATTTTTGTCTATAGGTGACATGACAGTGACATGGACTACGACATGACATATATATGGGGTCACTTATATAAGGTTAGGAAATTGGTTAGGAGGATGTGTTTGGTTAGGAAACCACTAAGTAAGATGAAAATTCATTGTAGTCAACAAACTAATTTAAGAAAATGCTTAAATTAAGCAAAAAGAAGTAAATAATTGATGTGTAAACTTATTTATTTTAGGAAGAATGTAAATAATAAAATAAAAAACAAAATAGAAAATAAGGAAAAGAAAACAAATACACTAACACTACAATGAAAGTCACGCTTTAAAAGGATTTGATAAAAAAAAAAAAAGGATCATGTCTTACGCGCTTTGGTACTTGTAGAGTTAGTTTTTTTTTTTTTTTTTTTTTAATCTCCTCTTGGACCTCTTTTATAATTAAAGCAATTTAATTTGTTGTGTTTGTTTCTTTTTATTCTACCATTTTAGGCAATATCACTTAGCTTAACACATGATCTTAAATTTAATTTTTTTTTTGCGTAAAAAATTTAGTTAAATAAGTTCAAAAATTGATTTTAAATTGTTTAGTACTATTATAATCATACGAAAATTGAAAACTGACAACTGAAAATTGAAAACCACTTTTTCTTGTTTTCAAAAATGGGGCTTTGGTTTTCAAAAAACCAGAAAACTGAAAACAAAAAACGATATCAAACATGCCCTGAATACTAAAATTATCTTTATTCACCCCATAAAAAAAGAGAGATTATATTATTAAAACATTTAATCACGTGATATCATACTCCATATCAGTAGCTATTTGACCGAATTATATGAATTAGAACTAAATACATTTTTGAAGTGAACTTGAACTTATTTACGATAATTATTTAAAACACTAAGTAAAATTAATTTACATGTAGTAAAATTAATTTTTATGTAATAAAATTAATTTACATCTAGCAAAATTAGCGACTGCGTGAAAACATTTTATCTTCTATCTCATAATTTCCTAGAATATATTCATGTATGTATGTATGTTGACCGAAAAGAAAGTCGATTTCGAAATAAATAAAGAAGAACGAATTACCCCTATAGATAATGTTATCCTAAAATTTTGCTCCTAAATATCTTTCTCATGAAATCTTACCTTTACAAAAAAATTTCTTAAAGTTTTAAACGCCAAAATTAGCTAACAGTTTTAAATTGCAAAAAAAAAAAAAAAAATCCTAACAATTTTTTTTTTGAGGAAAAAAAAAATCCTAACAATTAGCCTCATTATTAGCTAACAATTTTAAATTGCAAAAAATAAATAAAAATGTGTAGGATCCTCTAGAGTTATTTTTTTGTGGAGTTTGTAGAGTTTACTATTGTTAGTAATAAAACAAAATAGGGTGATTATTTCAATGCATAAATAAAGTATTAAATATTTAATTCTTTCCTTACTTGGTAAACTCTACCATATAGAGTTTGTTTTAAACTCTAGAGAATCCTCATCCAATAAAAATATAAGGAAGATCAATTGTTTTTAACGGAAATCAATGACTTTTTTTTTTAAAAAATAAATCAAAACTTTAATGTTGAGTTGGTTGGAGAGAGAAGGGGGAATATCTACACTTTCCTAATATAACTATGTGTTTAATATTCCTTACCTAGGATCCGATTTTCCATAACTAAAATCTTACCCCAACCCTTGATTATCCTAACCAATCTAATTTTACTACAACTAGCTAATTTTACTCCCTAATATGACATGACAAATTTTAGACAAGATTATCTTGTCTAAACTTTAGACCCCGATATAGGACGATTAACTATCACCAAACCATAAAATTTAAAGATAAGATAAGGTTTAATTTAATTATGATGCAATGCTGATAATAAAATTAGTATCGCGGTCAGCGTCACAGCATAAGTGAGAGGTACATTCCAAACATAACACTCTTGAATCCCAGACAAGAAGTAAGCAATGGTGGGGATGAAGAAACAAGGGCCATCGAACAAGCAAGCTGTTAGGCACGACCAGAGCCCGGTCGATATGATCATATTAACACATACGCATTACATTAAATACGAAATTAAACAAGCCTCCAGCAGTCCAGCCTGTTATAATAATACTCGGAATCTCAGACGTATGAATTCTTTCGGCTTATAGCTTACTAGATTATCTTGATTGAAACCATGTCGTATCAACTAACGAGGTCGGGTGCAAATGTCCAACATTACCGACAATAAATTACATATGATTATGATTTATTTATTTATTTAGCAACTGATCGAATCATGCTCTGTTAATATGTGGATTTATCTTCGTTTCAAAATAACATACGGAGTACAACATTATTAGTATGAATATGATTGAACAAGGTGTGTAGTGGTTGTCTCCCAACCATATACAACAATATTAAGGCCCTGGACCCATGGTTCAATCCTGGTCCATTGAAATAGCTTAGCTTGTGCGTACGTATTTCGTTCTCTTTATTAGCTACCGAATAAGAAAATTTAAAACATGCATGAATGCATTAATTCTTTTTTTTGAAGTGAGAATGCATTTTTTTTAACCACACATGAATGAATTTATGAAGCCTAAAGGTCAATATAGAATATACAAAAAGTAATTCGAATCCAACCAATGCAAATGCCAAGGGGTAAATACAGATCATATCAGATTGATGTTAACCTAAGTTAGTCAAGTAATCTACAACCCCATTGAGAAGGCGAGAACAATGAGCTAAGATGACACTATCAATTAAATCGCGTTTGGAATCCGCTAAAATTATTTCAATTTGCCAAGGAATAATGGAATTTGGATCTTTTAATGCATTTATAACCGTTAAATTGTCAGTTTGTCATCTTCCACAATAACAATTTAATCTTTAAACTCTTATAGTAAGCTAGCTTATTTGGCCAAATTAGCTTATTTGACTAGTTTTTTTAAACTCTTTGACCAAATAAGTTGGTTTGGTAACACCACTAGCTTAAATAATAAGCCAGCTTATTTAATAAGTTACCCCATGTAACTTATTTAAAATAAGCTAGCTTATCGTAATTTTATTCCTAATTTAATTACCCTCATTTATTTACTAAATTAAAATGATATTAGAAATAAATAATGCATTTTATATATACCAACTCAAATTACTGATACTATTGCCTCCATTTTTCTTAATAGTGTTCTTATTGTAACATCACTTATATAATCGAACCCATACATAAACAAACGAGTACTCAAGCGAAATATTTACTCGTCCAATGCAGTGCATATGCCGATTAGAACGCGGAAAATCCGCTACTCGAGAATGAATAGGTACTCTTGTTGTACTATGTATAGTAGATTCAAAGGTACATTGCCTCCATCTTTTAAAATGTTGTTTTGATTGTAATATCCCTTACTCTCATAGTCTCATACATAAATAAACCAAAGAAAAAGAAAAAAATACAAGTGAGTATCTTGTATAAACCACATAAATTCTCATAGCAAAATAAACACAGCTAAACAAAAATATCAGCATGAACAATATCATGTGCCAAACAAGCTGATAAATCCGGTTAGCCAGCAGGATCTAAAACATGGGCTGTTGATGGTTTATTTAGAGACCCGGCCCACAGAAACAACCTTAAATTTGCTCAAATTGCATGCAGTCTCCTATCCTATTGATACCCAAGCTTATTTAATTTCCCTCCAAGTTGGAGCATCCCCATGTTTTTCTTTAGCGTTTTACGGAGTATCATTTAAGTCACCAAATGAGTAATTTTAAGGTACTTGACAAGTAACGCAAAGTACAATAAGAGCCATCATCTCAACCATCCATAATGTTGAAAATCAATCTACACCATCCATTATTTTTAATTAGGTATATTTTATAAATTATATTGTAAATAACAAAAAAAATTAGAAAAAAATGGTTAAATACATTTATTTAATCTTTAATGCTTATATATACCTTGTACAAACTATATCTAATATAATTTGATTATTTTTTCTTTTGGAAAAATTTATTAAGTTATTTAAAAATGATTTAGTATGGTGCTTTGCGGTACTTGTCGAGCACTCTAGAATTCCTCGTATCTCACACATAGTATCTATATATGATATTTAATAATAATAAAATTATTTCCCTCCCAACATGGAAAACTTTTGGTATACTCATTTTTCTTGTTATGTACCCAGTACTTTAAAATAGTAATTGTTGTACTTTTACTCTGATTTGGTGTACTTTAATTTAAATACAAATTTGTGTAGTACTTAATAGAATAAAAATTACTTTGTACATAAAAAAAACCGCTAAATAAATATATACGATACTTATAGTAAATTTAGAATATACACACACGAGAATATGATAGACATGATTCTGCTCCACCATCAATTCCATCCATCCATGAGTTATTTAGTTTTTTTTTTAAAGTTTTGACGCTATTTGATGTCATCGATCACCATTGATTAATATCCTATTCATCTATTCATGATATGAAAATATATCTATCATTATCATTTATATTAATAATTGATTCAAAAATCAAAATGTTAATAATATAGAGCGAAATTGGATACTTCAACAACATGCACTAGTAGCGTGAAGTCCACTATATATATCCTTGCAAGTAACGAATCTTCACACACACCTTCCTTATTCCTACACATAAACTCTCTCTCACAGTCTCGTAGTACAAACTTATATGGCCAAAATAGAAAAGTTTAATAAGCTCAAATCAGCCCTGAAAAGCTCCTTCCACAAACGTGGGAACCATTATTCTTCCCCTACAACTGAAACTAGTTCAATAGCAACCGTCGATTCCTTCGACGATCACTCAGTACCAGCCGTTGGATTCCAGACGGTGTATGTTGGCAAGTGTAGAAGAGCGTACCAGATTAGCTCCCAAGTCATCAATCACCCTTCATTACAAGGGTTGATCAGTGTATCGGAATCGGACGGCGGTTGTGATAGAATCATCACGGTTTGCTGCGAGGTGGTGTTGTTTGAGCACTTGCTATGGATGTTGGAGAGTATGGACCCGCGAAATGAGTCGTTGGATGATTTAGTTGCTTTTTACGCTTGACGTCATCTTATTGTATATGCATGGTTCGATATGCTAGTGTCTATCGACTATTGCTCCATCCGTTCTTTTGAATTGTTAGCGCTGAGTAGACCGTAAATAACCGAATTTTAGTTTAGATCCATGCACAACATATCATTACTGATATGAGTGCAATTCAAATGGCCAATATGATATGGGCCGAGTGTGATCATATCATTGTGTGTTCAAAAGATCGATAACTTCAATTAAGAGTATAATTTGTTGACATTACTACTTATCCACTCTAATGACAGATTTACACAATGCAACTTAATTATTATGATCATAACATCACTACGATTTCTGAATGGAAATGGGCAATATGTATACTCCTTATATAACACCGTAAACAAAACAGTACTTTATTTTGTACGATTGTCGATAACATTCAGTTTGAATTTCTAACACAAATGCAGATGTAACATTTAAATATTTAATAGATCAAAAGAACGTAAGAAGTGTAGTAGAAGTATTTGAGCAAGTGTAATAAGTCATCAAGGTCTATAGAAAGAAAAACAGAGGGCGGATATATACCGTATATAGTACACGAAAACAGTGGGTGCAAGCAGCCCTCTATTTAGGCCCTAACTTAAACTTGCCCACTGGATATTACCGTATACAGTACATGAATGAGTCACTGATAAGCATCTCTTCACCCCCACAAGCCCAACGCTTATGTATGGGTTTTGTGGATATTGCAAAATGCAAATAGGCCCATTTCCATAGCTGCATTATATACTAGCAGATCAATACGAAACGTAAATTACACAATCGATCAGTTAGACTAAACTCAGTCATCATTAATGTAAGTTCACAAGTCACAACCCGTAATCCCATTAAAAAAAAATATTTGTTTTAAAAAGACAATCTATTAATTTCTTTTATTTGCGAATAATTATCAATTTCACTTTTTTTTTATGTTCTTCAGTGAGATGTCTTATAATCATCTAATCGAATTCTTTTGTGACACATTTGTTCAATCTATTTCATAAATATAACGTGATCTCGCACATCTTGAGATCCAGTTTACGACAAGACTATAAAAGAAACAAATAATAGAATGATTAGTAATAAAATTAACACAATTGCAAAATTCTGTATATATAACATGGCAACTGGGCAAAGTTGCCAAAAAGTTCAATTCATTGCCTGCTGTAATCCTTTACTTTTGCTCCTTCAAACATTGCTGCTCCTCTTTACGCACACATTCGCATCGCAACTCGCAAGAACCACTTGCCATGTTAGAATTTTGCCTTGCACTACTTAACATCAACAATTCAACATCCACGCTGAAATAATCTAGTGTTTTTATTTTCATTTTTCACAAGTTGCACGCGTTTTTCTAACATTGATAATTGTCAATACGGAGTATACAAATTAACAAATTAGGCAAAACTACAACATAACATTTTTACCAGAATAGTTTTACTATCCTTTCCGAGTAACAATTTCGCGCCTAATCATAACCCAAAGGTTCATAACAGTTTGATCTTACGATATGGAGTTGGTATATCCTTGAAAGAATTAAGTTGCAAATCCGAACTCGAGACTCCCACGGAAGAAAAATAGAAAAAAAAAACATTTTGTCAAACACTCCATTATAAAAGGTTGAGTTTGTCAAACACTCCCTTATATATATATTTTTGTCAAACACTCCCTTATATAACCAATTTTTTGTCAAACACTCCCAAATGAACATTCCCGTCCACAAAAAGTCAACTTTCCGACGTGACCACAGTTGGATTTGTCTTTTTTTTTTTTTTTCCTTTTCACCGTCTTAGATGCGTTTTGTCCCTATAAATATTGAAACGTGAAAAAAAAGTGGAGGCATATGTAAAAAAAAAGGCAAAAAAGAAAAAGAAAATTAATAGAAAAAGACAAATCCGATTGAAGTCAGTTGTTAACGGTGGTCATGCCGGAAAGTTGACTTTATGTGGCCGGGAATGTTCATATGGGAGTGTTTGACAAAAAAAAATGGTTATATAAGGGAGTGTTTGACAAAAATATTTACACAAGGGAGTATTTGACAAACCTAACTTTTATAAGGGAGTGTTTGATAAAAAATCGTATAAAAAAATTGAATTGGTGGCGTTATCAAAGATTAGCTCACCCAAAATAGTAAGCACAGAACCTTCTGGATATACCCTTAATTTTTCTACTCCCAATTGCTCTCACATCATTGGGTCCCCAACCCCCATTAACCCACTCAAACCACACCCTTACAAAATATCTCATTCTTATTCCCCATCTTTCAATTTCAGCCCTCAATATACAAAACTCATTTTTCGTTTTTTATGGATAAAACGAAACTAGTACGGAATAAAATGTTAACTAGTTTAACTGATATATTACGACAAATTTATAAATTATCACACTTATGATTATAACTACTACGGAGTACACCCTCCTACCCACTAAGATTTTTCCCTTTCGTTTTCTGTTTTTCAGTAGCTATGTTCGTAGCTACTTCTTGACCAAATGAAAGATCCGTTTATCTTAAAATCAAGTGGAGTTGTTAGAATGCTATGCAGAATAGAACATGTACTAATTTTTAAAACAATTGAACGATTCGTTTGGTCTAAAAATAAACCTAAACATGCCTAAAACTATTTTTAAAAGGGGGAGATTATTATGGGTACGAGGGAGTAATATGACTATATCAAATTATTTAAATCAATATTAACATTTTTATCTTAGAAAACTCTCGAGTAGTAAGCCATTTTGAGTAAAAAATCTGTCAAAATAAAAAAAAGAATGCGTAAAATATTTAAAATCTATATAAAGTTGCCGCTTCTGGAGCCTTCTTCTTCTGCCATAAAACGTTGAGTATTACAGAAGACAATCCCATTAACACTACAACTTGTCTTTCCCTCTCATTCTTAGCTATTTCTTCTTCAAATCATGTTCCCAACTCACTTTATATATATATACCTATACCTATATAATATAAGCTTTTTTAATATTAAATCATAGACCATAGTGTATAAATTTATGCACAATCATATTTGTCGACAACATTTGGCGGGTCATTAAGAAAAGGAAGAAATGGCGGGTGGAGGAGAGAGAAAGAGCAGTGATTTCTATGGAGTACTTGGATTGGAGAGAGAATGCACACAAATTGACCTCAAAAATGCTTACAAGAAGCTTGCTATGGTTCGTTTTTTTATTCTCTTCCTTGTTTTTTTTACTGTCTGGGTAATAACTCTGTTTTAACTGTTTCGAATAATTGTACCCATAATAATTATGTACTGTAAAATTTAGTCAACAACTTTTTATTTGTCATTGTGTTTAAAATATGATCTTTTTGAATGTTGTTGGAATGATTTTTGCGTGTGGGCATTTTGTGGTTTTGATTTAATTGATTAATATAATTTCCGGGTGTCCAAAGATTGATCCTTTCGTTTAGGTACGACGATTCATGTTAGCTGACCCGAAAAGATTTTGGAACTATTTGTGTATAGTTCTTTTGTACGAAGAGCAGCGATGAACCCGTGACTGATTGTTGTTGTTATTGTAATGATTAAAGAATGATTGATTTCTTGAATTTTTATCTGAAGACATCTTTAATTGCATTTTATTTGAGTGATTTCCTGCCTTCAAAGAAACCCTTTTTTTGTGGGGAATTGAGTTTCCAAGCGAATAATTTTGGGAAAAACAATGTTTTTTTTTGGATCATGTTGATAGAGATGGCACCCAGATCGTTGCTCTTCATCTGGAAACTCAAAGTTTGTAGAAGAAGCAAAGAAGAATTTTCAGGCTGTCCAAGAAGCCTATTCTGGTAATTTCACATTTTAAGCCCCTCCTCCTCCTTCTGTTGGTAGTTGCTTTGTCTGTTTGCTAGTTTGCTACTATACATTTCTTTGCGGATGTTGAGGCTCAATAATCGGTTTTATACCTTAACGCGTCCCTTCACGCGGAGAGGCCTCTGTGGATTGAGGCTTTGAGACCATATTACGGAGCCATTTCAACCAAAAGCTTAAGCTGATGAAAGGATGGTTGAGGGCCAATAATTGGTTTTATACCTTAACACTTAGGAACATGTTGTCTTAATTTGAGTTATTTATTTAGACTTTTGGATACACATATCAATCCAATATTAAGTTTTGGGGATTGTTTTGAAATGTTAAGAACAGATGGAATATACAGGCACTCATATTTTATTCTAATCAATTAATCATTGGTAGTTTGATGGGTTCATTTTTTTTTTCTTGGTTGAGGTTGGTAGAAAAATTTAGGATGTCTGGTATTTTGAACATGATTCTATCAACTTTGTGTTGTTAGGTTAGGAGCTTGAGTACAAGTGTACAACTTAAAACGCTTTTAGGTATTAACATTTGTCTGTGTTTGGGACAGTACTATCTGATGAGACCAAGAGGTTTATGTATGATGTTGGTGTCTACGACAATGATGATGACGAAAACAATCATGTGAGTTCGGTTTATTGGCTTAGTTCTTTTAATTCGCTTTCTATGAATGATTGTTTGTAGAATGAATATATTGAACGTTTTTACTACAAGTGAATTGGCTTCTATCATATTTGTTGCTGGTAAGCAAGAAATGGATCACATAATGTCATTCTTGTCCTGTGATTCAACAAAAAATACCTAACATACATATTCAACACTTAGAGCTGATTTATGCAGCCCACGCCTCGTTGCAATGTACCTACTTTAAGAAACTCTAATTTCGATTGTCTCAAGGTTTTGACCTAATGACTATGTCTAGCAGTGTAGGTGCATGTTAGATATTGCTACTCAGTACTCACCTTGGTACAAGATTGCAAATGTAGCCTCATAGTCTCTTTGATTTGAACTCCCAAGGCGCTATGTATGGTTCAATGGTAAATGTATACTTAATATAGAATCATGCATCGCTCCATCTTGTTTTTGATGAAATACACTGTTTTTGATTTTTGATGAAGTTACTGATTTAAACTGCTACGTATTGCAATGCAGGGGATGGGCGAATTTTTGAATGAGATGGCTATTATGATGTGCGAAAATAAGCCTAGTGTGAGTACTCGTGTCTGATTGACATTATTTCTTCTGTTTTTTGCTTGGGAGGAACCTTATTTCTTGGACCTTAGGTGTCAAGTGAATCAGAGATTTGGATGCCATCAGAAGGACATTATAGGATAGCTAGGTTACATATGTTACTATAAAAACATGTCAATATAGTAATAAGCGAAAACTGAAAATTACTATCTGGAGGCCTACCCCAATGACAATTTCTTTTTATTGACGTGATCTTGTCACTGCTATCCCTCTATCTGATTTACAGAATCAGTCAGGTTGAGGTTCCTAATTGATTGGTCTTGTGCAGCAGATGAGCAAATAAACACCGGATAACTTGCCTGATCTGATTACTAGATTCTTATTACCTACTGTTCTTTTGTTGTTGTGGATCCCATAGCAAAATGGTTTAGACTCTATACCATTTGTCTGTCAAAGTTCTTAGATTTTGAATCTACACAGTCATAGAAGCAACACTTGGTAGCTTAACTAAAACGTGTCTACCAGAAGAGCCTTACCATTCGTCAACTGTTCCGAGTTTTAAGGTTCAGTCAAAGGAATGCAAGATGCATTTAGACAAGTCTAAACTCTTTAGTTAATGAGTGATGATTCACATTTACAAGAGACTGGCACTGGCTACTATCTGTGTAAGGGGATACTTGTATGTAAGAGTTGACTAAATACTACATTTCCAATGAGCTCACCATTTCCGTCCTTCTTGCATGAGATTTTTCTAGAATCTTGCTGGGGTTGGGGAGCTTGGAGATAAATTTTCTTTGTGGTTTTTCTATGAAATGCTGTGTTTTTCTGACCTCTTCCTGAAATGTTGATGCCTACAGTGAACCATGCAGGACCAGTAATTGTTTTGATTTATGGAATTAACAGGAAAACGGTGAGGAAAGTTTTGAACAATTACAGGAGCTATTTGATGAGATATTTCAAGGGGATAATAATGAGGCATTTGCTTCAACATCACAGGGGATGAGCCCTTGCTCTTCATCATTATTTGGTTCTATGGAGAGTTCATGTGTTAGCAACAAGAGAAGTTGTTCGGAAATGAATGACGTAGAAGGGTCGTCCCCTTTCACTTCTCAATTACAAAGTTTTTGTGTAGGGGTAAGCACAATGTTCATTCTCCTTAGTTTGGTTACCCTTTTTTTTTATGCCAAGTATTAGCGTCAAAGTGAATATTTCTGGAAGCGAGAATGTCTTATCATAAACCGAGGAAGTATTCATTTAATCATCGGTTTTCTATCCTTTATGTTAGTTTGGAGACATGCATGATTTCTTTTTGAGGTCAGGCGGATTTGTGATGGGGGGCTGGACTGATTTTTTTTTTTTTTGAGGTAAGAACGAAGCACCGACAAGGTGCTAGCTAGGTGATCCCTCTAGCCAGGGTATCACGTAGCCAATCAGCAGTCAAAATACAATCTGAATTTTGTTTCAGGTAGGTGTTGAAATATCACTTAGGTGTTGAGCGCAAGCTAGATTGAGTCAAAATCAGGGCTCTAAATGTCCTGCACATAATTGTATCAAAGATGTGTTTTTGAAGTTTTTATTAACCATCATAACATTTCCCCCCATTGGCTTTTCGTGTGAAGACAGGCGGAGTACCTGGGAGACATGACAGAGGGAGAGCGAGCCAACAAAGGGGTCGAAAGAGGGGATAGTAGCAATTGTAGCAGTAGTCGACGAGAGGGAAGAAAACTAAAGACTTCCATTGCCCATGATGTCTCCTATACAGGCATCTCTACCTGAAGTGTATTGCAATGGTCCTGGGAAGTTCATTAGGGCTCTGATCGGCTGAAGTTATATAGGTAATAAGTATAGTTTGCTTTGATAGTGCGCGTTAACAGGCCTTGGCGCAATGTATGTGTAGATCAATGAAGTTATCTGAGTGGTACAAGATCTGGAGCTCGTACACAAAGGCAAAACCCGAGTGAGTCTGTGAGATTTCTGCATACCTTCAAATCATGTACTGCATTTTGTGATTCTTCTCCAGGTGCGTTCATATCCGTTTTTGACGGATTCGAGGCGGTCTTCTGATAGCTGAATTTCGGAGCTTTTAGATCATTGAAGTTATTACACAGTACGCGAAGTTGTTAAATTTTTCCTCCGTTCCATGAGTTAAAATACTTGCATTATGGAAGAAAATGTGGCTCGTATGTACTTGGATTGAGACAAGTATAGGGTCAATTATTATTATGGTTTCTATCTCTTATCCAGAGTGTCCTTGTGCTCCCCAAATCGGTGTAAGATTTACCGTTAAATGCACTCTTATTAAATCGTTCTAATCATTTCCTCGGATAATTTGCTCTTTTGATCCGCGATGGCCTGAGGCCACGGAAAATGTTATCGGTTCTTTTGGCGTGCTGAACAAAATGTTGCACAGATGCTTAATCTTATGGTAGGATATACAATACATAGTCCCAACCCAAAACGTAAAAAGGGCTTTGGGTTCATTTCATTTTGTGAATTGAGATCATTGATTGTGCCAAAAAAGAAAAAAAAGGAAAGAATAATGCTTGCTCTGGTAGTCCTAATCTCATAGCCAATGTCAGCGTCTACGTGGTCCTTTGCACTTTTATTTTGCGATTAGTCGGTCTTATCTTTTTTGTAATTAATTAGTAAATATATGTTGATATTATTTCTGTGATAGTCGATTATCACTCTAGAATTGGTTGTTTCGTTTGTTAATTCTGCTAAAAAGAAGTTCATTTTGCGATTAAGTCGATCAACTGTTCTAACAGTCGTTTAGTAGTCATTTAAGGAAAAGCCGAACTTATTTAAAACCTCTATATTCCGTAGAGGAATTGAAATCAAAATGTCAACCTAGATATATTTAGGCTTAAAAATAGTGATTATCCATAATCTCTATCTTCACCTACTAAACTATTTGATGGCCCTTGAGTAATGACAAGTTGACAATACCTTACAAATCGGAGCCTTTCCCTCCAACAAAATCTTATCCATTCTCTTTAACTCTTTACCATTTTTTGCTTCTATAAATTCCCCCTACAACTCTTCATACAAACACTTTTTTCTTTTTCTTTTTCCCATTTTGTATATATATAATATATATTATTTAGTTACACTCCTTCGTTTCGTTCTGTCCCTTTTAAATAAAGCCCACCTTCTTCGTCTTTGATTTAAACAAGAAAAAATAATTTCATATTTTCACAAAATATTTCGTATTATTATCATTATTATGCTTTATTTTTAGGTTTTATTAGTGTTTTTGATCATATTTTTCTTATAATCTAGACATTATCATAATTAAAATATAAAATTTAGGACGATGGGCTTTCTTGATAAGCTATGGGACGAAACGTTGGCCGGCCCAGCACCAGAAACGGGCTTGGGCAGGTTCCGTAAATATAATTCATTCTCAGCCGTTCGATCACCGAATCACCCTATTGCTAATACTGCTTCCCGTTACCGTGATCATGATCATGGTCATCATCTCCATGATCCGACGGTCTCGGTTTCTCGAAGCATCACCATCCTACGGCCCAATAACCTCTCGGTTGACCCTGGTTCGGGCTCTTCTACACCATCTACCGGGCCTTCCTCTCCTTACACTCGTAAGTTCTGTAATGTGCATGATACATATTACAAGCATAAGCATACTCCGTACTTATTAAGAACGTGTTAAAATTCTCATACGAGACGGTTTGAATATATTTTAGGTCAATCAGTGAGACTAGAAAGTTATGGTGAGACGGTCTAATATCTAATTAGTTTGATAGTTGATAGCCTTGTGGCCCTACAAGGCTATCACGAGCTCATACAATTACGTAGGCTTCCAACCTAGATGGGGCTTGTGACATGCATGGGAGAGAAAAGGAAGGAGGTTTCTCCTTTTGTAGGTTAATAGAGGTTTAGTTTGAACACGAGATTTTAAAATTACGGTACCAATATGTTAGATGAAGCTTAGATCATTCGAACAAATTGACTGACGAGACAAATTACGGGGTAGAAACATAAGTTTTTTTTTTTTTTTTTTTTTTTTGAGTACAAAGGAGCAGATAATATTGCGGGGGCGGAGATATGAGTATTTGAACCCGGGACAACCCCCAGACAGTAACCACTAGGCCAACATAAGTTGATAATGATCAATAACATGTTTCTAGTATAAAACTAATCTTTTCGATATAATGATCTTGACATCTTAACTACTAGATTAAAACCCAAACATTCATTACTCTTTTTATTTACGCAGCTGGAGCGGTTCGTGATCCCGACGTGAAACGATTCTCTACAAAAAAACCGGGATTTGACCCCATGGAGCATGATGTGACAACAGGCCCTAGCGTTTATGATTGGTTAACTACTCTGATCTCCATTAAAAACTTACTACTATCAAATAAATGAAAATAAAAGGCTGATCAAGTACTACACTTTAATTTGTAGGGAATACTGAATCATAAGTTTTTGATAATGCAGGATAATGATAGGTGCTTTGGATCGTTGAATGCGTATGGACGGACAAGTAATTTTGCTAATTGAGACTCGGATTGTATTATATATGTAAGTGTAAATTGCTATGTACTTTTTATGATATAGCCATATAGATAGCGCTAATTAACTAATTAGGAAAACAAAGGATCATTTCCGTCAGCGTGAAGTTTGATCTTTATGTACTGTAGTTGTGAGTGAGTGATAAAAATATGCAACAACGGTAGATGTATGTTTGTTGTTGAGTGAATTTCTGAGGTTTTAAATGTAAGCTTATGTAATTCTTTAAAAATTTAAAGCTTATTATGTATTGTTTGCACACGAGAGTGTCATAGTAGTACATATCAAATTAAACATGTAGGACTTGATAATTTGTGCGGTACGATGTACAGAGTAGTAGTCATATATAAGTCGTTCTCACATATATATCGATGTATTTCCTTCAAACCTCGATATCTCTTAACATATATACGTAAAAATTATGAGAGTATATTTTCCCCAAATGATTTTTCGTTACGTATTCAATAATGGTATAAGTTTCACAATTTTTTTTCAAGTACGTATTTTTTTGTTACACTGAGAATTTGAGAGTCAAACCATCGTCTTGATAAATGAAAACGACTTATATTTATTTATGGAGTGAATATGTATTCTAAGGGCTTGTGTTAGGAGGAGCATAAGCGATTTGCGGCAATCTAAACAAAGTGATCTAAACTAAAGTGACGAACTAAAATAAAATTGCGTTTTACTTCGATCAAGAACCACCCAGGGGGCAGGGACCCTCCATACTAAACGTTGAAGTATTAAGCAAAGAGGTGGGGGAGAATGATGAAAGCTTAAGAGTTACATTGATAAGTTGAGATCAGATAATAAATTTTTTTAGTATATTCATACTTCATAACAATAGTAATAATGAACTTCAGTAGTTCAAAAAAGAAAAAAAATTAGTAATTAACTAACTAGATAGTAGCTAAAGCGGCTAATGAAGTTATAATCCTTAATTTGTCCATTGTCACGAATGGCTAATGTTTGGTTTGAAATTCTCAATAATCAATATGTACAAATCACGCGTTTACAAATATAAAAAGAACAAGAAGGTTTTATAACGAATAATACAACGATATTACGTGGATTTTGTCTGCGAAGGTGAAGACCTAGGGTTGAATGAGTGTTTGGGCATGGGTTGTTTGGATTATATATATACTCAGAATGAGAAGTTATTTCATTCGTTTGTTCTTACGTTACAAAACAATAATGAGTATGTCACGTTTATATTAGTCGGTTAGAATGAAATTTGTATCTCAATATGAGATAATGAGATGTATGTATGTAATAACAAACGGGTTACAAACTTACGATGAATCGAAGTGCCAGAGAAACACCATAGAGAATGAGAGCAAACAAACATTCTAACTAACTTCTAAGGTAGCAATGCAACGCATTTTATTAAATACTCCGTATTAAATAGAAGACAAAAATCATAGATATATCATAGATATATTATTATTATTAATACTAATGTGTTCATAACAATAGTAATAATGAATAGCTAGCTAGCTAAAAACTATATTATGAAATAATAATAGTTTCTCCTTCCCCACGAATAGCTAACGTTTGGTTAAATTCTCAACATATTCAAATCAAACGTTAAAATGCATCGTATAATGAATCATGCAGCAGGATTATTAGTACTTGTGGGCTGGCTTTTTCATGCGTTTCCGAATCAAATATACGATAGCTAAACCACCAACCAATGTTAGGACAATCACGAGCGCAAGTACAATATTGAGTGCCGTGTGGTGAGCATGATAAATCTTATGAAACTTGGCATTGTATTTCACTACTGCTGACGAAACGAAAAACTCAATCATCACAAGAACGCCTACGATAGTGAGGCCAATGCCGTCCCATAAGGTAATGCCGTTTCCCTCCGTGCAATATGCTTGGTTAGCCATAAGTGTAGATTCGAACCTTAACCTGTACGTTTTGAGCCAATTTATGTCAGACGAGCTACTCACTTGTACAAACATCGCATAAGGTTTTACTGCTCAAAACAAGTCGAACAAAGAGTGACGTTGATACGACCCACTTAGTTGTGGGTAATGTTGGGTTTTAATGCTAGAAAATGATAGCTTTTGGATCGGTTTATTGGCTAATTCGATTATTTGATTATTTGTGCTTTAATCTAAGAATTAGTGGTTTTTGAATGTATTTATGGCCTCAAGATTGACGTGTGTGGAAAGACAATGAGGCGATAAAAGAGGATCCAAGCAGCGAGATGCCAAGTTTTGGACAAGTTTTGGAGGAATTTCAGTCCAATTACGGAAGGTCAACTTTGAAACTTCATAACTTTCAAATGGCTTTGAATTTTGCAGTGAAACCAATGGCATATTAAATTTCATGATCTTAGCTTTCCAGGAAGTGGTCACACGTTCTCATAGTTCGTGGCAGACGACTCGTCCAGAATCAGACGAGTCGTCCAGGCGACTCGTCCCGGTCCAGACGACTTCCAGACGACTCATGCAGAGACTTCAGAAAAATCCACATAAGGTGCCAGACGACTCGGCTATAGGAAGACGAGTCGTCCAGACGAGTCGTCCCGATCCGGACGACTCGTCCGCTACTGTGTCGGCGTATTGACGGGTTTCCTAATCCCGTTTTGTAATTTTTTAGTATTTATACTTTAAACTTTCGGTAGTTTTAATGATTCAATATTCAGAACTTTTAGAGATTATTTTCAAGACTATGCAAGGCTAAAGACCTTTATTCTCGGATCGATTAATCGAAACTATTATTCACCGACAATTGTGAGTTTGATTCTAATTCCTTTATTCGTTTGAGTATTGTTTGTTCTCTCATGCTTATTGTTATTGATTGATTTATTGCTCAATTAGGTTGAAAACTAATTAGACCTAATTCTATCATATTGCTAGATTAACAATTTAAGGACTAATTGTTAGATTGTTGATCCACTAGTAGCAACTAGCCTAGTATTTTTATGCTGAACATCGATATTAGGTTAGAGAGAATAAACATATTAATTGAAGATCGAAACCGCGTGTGTCTAGATCTTGTTAATCTTAGTTGATATCGTTTAATTGTTTTATGCTTTCACTGGATTAAATTTAGGCGCGCGTCTTTGTTATCCACCGATTAGGGCTATTAGGTAGGGTTGATCTCTCCTCTTAGCTACAATTAATAAACGATAGGAAATTATATTTCTACAATTAAGTACTCAACGAATTAGGATTAGTTGATAATTAGGACCAATTAGGTGAATGATAGTGGACATTAATTGACCGAGATTCTTTTCCCCAATTGTTTACAAATTACTCTCTTGCATTTTGAATAATTGATCATATACACTCACAAAACCCCCAATTGGTTACTTTACATACTTAGACGATTACCGTTCTCTGTGGATACGATTCTTGCTTCCCTTTTACTATGTTTTAGGTTAGCATTGATAATTTATATTTGTAGTCATACGACTTTAGCCTGTCAAATTTTGGCGCCGTTTGTAAATAAGGGGAACGTTCCAGAAACTTCACCAACACTTTATTCCACAAACAGTAACAATCATAAGCCACCAGCTCTGTTGAACGCTAAATTTAAGCGCACTTTATGAAATGTCCTTTCCTAAAAGTACTTAAATTAGATTGACCGCGATGTACTAAATGTCATATAATAAAAGTACTAGAAATAAAGGTGATGGGAGGATTCTTGCAAACTTATAATGTAGCTCTTTAATTGAAAATAAAGTCAGGCTTGCTAATGATGAGTCAAAGAAGATATGGGATCAATTACGTCCATGCCTTCTATCTTCACCATGGAAAAGGAAAAAGCTGCTCTAAAACATGTACTGCTCGTGATACGGGGCGAGACAACCTGATGTAATCTAAGATAGAAAGAAAACTAAAAACTTTGTTGTTGTTGTTGTTGTTATGATTGATTTTCCTAATGATGCCTTATTCAGTGCTATAGATAGGATAAAACTCCTCAGCGGTTACTTGAACTCCCTTGATCTTTTCTATAAATATAGATAATGAAAAGGGATTGGAGAGTGGATTGGAGATACAAACCCAAAGAGCGTCGGATTGGAGAGTTAAATGTGAAACAACAGAACATGATTTGAGGATGCTGCAAGCCTGTAACACTCATCACATTCCCCCGTATTGTAACCAATGGTAATGTCAGCTTCACCAATAGCATTCATGTCGGATATAGAGTAGTGTTTAGCAAAGTTGTCCCAATACTTAAAAGACTGCACATTCGGGGTTTTAATGATGACATTGCTACTGCCTTTGAATTCATCGCATCTGCCGAGTTTCAAATCAAATTTCAGCAGCGAAGGTGAAGAGATTGCGAATACATCTCCGCACTCCCACAAACAATCCAGGAAGAGGTCTTCAAGGACAGGGCATGAGTCAACAAGTTTAGTCACAAATTCATCCTCAGCAAAGATAAGATTACGGAGATGGAGCAGCTTCAATCGTACATCTGCTTAATGGTTATGTAGCTAATAACTAATAATCCATAAAACTAGCTCGTAGATAAGGATATGAGGAGCGAGGGAGTCAGTGTTCAATGGTTATGTCGCGCAATGGATATATATATTGAACCGAAATCATGAAAATAAGTTATGACTAGAAATAAATCACGACACTGTGACTGAACAGAATTTTGAGGCCCTCGGAATCTTTAGAAATGCCTTCCGGACCACAACTGGACGTAACTTTATAGGAGCACGCTTCTTGAATCTCTCCTCGGCAATTGATATATCCAGGTTTTCCAAAACTAATGACTTTTGTAGAAGAAATTGGATCAAATCAAGTTCCCGTCTGATTCCACAATAGTACTTAATCACGATGCTCTTGAGACGAGACTTGCAACATAAAGGTATTATTGCTTCTCGGTCTCTTTTCCAACATTCACGCTCCAACTTAATTCGTTCAAGCTCAGTGTGTTCATTCGTGTAGTAAAAAGTGAGCCCCTACAACCACAAACGTAATTGCAAATTAAGTAGGTATGTACCATATATATAAGGACTAAATATCAGTCGTAAAGAACAAGTTTAGATACCAACCTCAGGAAAGACGAGTGTTGTCAAGGAAGGGGAACATTCCAGGAGCACCACTAATACTTTACCCCAATAAGTGCAAGGATTATAACCCAGCTCCAGATGATTTAGATTGGGAAACGTAGGCAGATGATGCTCTAACTCATCAAGATCTAAGCACTTGAGTGAAGAAGAAGAGAGTAATGTAATGTAATGTATAGTCAGTCATACGTATCAGTGTCACAATTACTACAAGGAAAAAAAAAGAGGTTAAAAGAGATACGAACCCTAACACAGTAGGCTAGCAAAGATAAATGCGAAACAGCAGAACACGATTCGAGGATGCTACAAAGGTTCCAACATGATTCGTCAGCTTCCCGCAACCGGCAATAAATGGCAATTTCAGCTTGGACAAGAGCACTCATGTAGGAGATAGAGTAGTGTCCGTCTAAGTAGTCCCAATACTTAAAAAAACTGCAAATTCGGAGTTTGAATGATGACTTTGGTACTGCTTTTGGGCCGATTGCATTTGTTGAAAGTCAAATCCAGTTTCAGCAGCGAAGGTGAAGATATGGCAAATACATCTCCGCGTTCCCAGCAACAAGCCAGTAAGAGGTCTTCAAGCACAGGGCATGACTCGACGAGTACCGTCACAAATTCATCCTCGTTAAAGAGAAGATTACGGAAATGGAGCAGCTTCAAGCGTGGGAGACGTATTGGAAAAGTATTAACATCACCAACATCGATATGGAGATTAGAATCGAGCTTCAACATCTCCAAGGTCTCGCAAACAAAAATAGAGCGTGGGAGGTTACGACATCCTAGGGATACCTGAACATTAATGCAAAGGTCAAGCTCCTTAACGCCACGGGATAATGGAAAAGATATCCATGATTCAAGACGGGCAGATTCAAGAGTCGGATGACATTCAGCGCGCTGAAACTTATTAAACAGATGAGCGAGCCACCGCCTTTTGTCACCACAGTAACGACCAAAGTAAAGCGTAAACCTGTCGACCTGATTTGATCGGGAAGCTCGAAGGACGTTGTCCACAAAATTCTTAAAATGAGGAGTAAGTTTGACGAGATGGGGAGATAGATAGCATACAGTGAGAAATAGGGGAATCATCAAACTCAAAGTTGCTTAAGGCATAAAAAGCAGGCATAATTCTTTTACTAGATGTCAGTGAGGTGACAGCAGCATCTTTGGTTGGAAGCATACCGAGAATTCGGGCCAGAACACCATCAGGTAGAACGCTTAATCTATCATCATGACAACCCCGTTTGACGGTGCAATCTGTTCTACTTTTCTTTCCTGAACAATTATAGACACAAATCTTATTACCAACTAGTAAGTAATTACTAATCGAAATCAAAAGCTACAGACCACATGGATTGATCTATTAAGATCGTAAAAGAGAAGATACAGACCATACAGTATAGGAGATGAATAATTGAAGAGTTAGACATACTTGGCCTTGCTTTAAATCGGTTTTGCATGATTTGCTCCAACAGGAAGTGATGTTAACCGTACCCCGTAGAAACACTAGAATAAACTCGCCGGCCAATCCACGTTTTCTTCCAACGCTTATTCTTCCTACTTAATTTTGATTAGCCAATACAAATACAAATACGCATATAAATATTTTCGTTACAAGATAAACTTAGAGCATATTTATGCTTGAGACGCTGCACTTCATTCGTCATTCGTAAGAGTTAGGGATGAGTTTCTATAATAAAATTCAAACAACATTAAATTATTTATAAAGTTGTTTTTGGCAAAAATTGAGTCTCATTGACAATGAAACGTCTCTAAAGACGAGACCCGTCAAATTGTTTTCCATTAGAAAAAGACCTTCTCTCTCCTGTTTGAAACCCCCAATGGATTGGAGAATATAATATATTCTCGAAAATACGTATGTAGCATATAAACAAGGTGATAAATTCAACATTATCATTAGTACGTAGTCTTGAATATTATTCTTTGAGGGCACAAAATCTCATATGAGAGCAATCTCTTACACGATCTTTGTTAATAAGGGTTATATTATGTTATATGATCTTAAACGGGTGAGGAATTGTATTTATAAGTCCAAACTCCGGGAAATTCAGTATACCTGCTGGGGGAAGTTTGATAAATTGAGTTGCTAATTAACAAAGTAGATGATAACACTTAGCTCTGTGGTGATATGCTTGGGTTATGTTCAGGATTCATAATATTGAGTAACTTAAAACTTGTGATGAGCCACCTGAGACTAGAACTAAATTACAAGACCGTAACTGAAGAGAATCTTGAAGCCCTTGTAATCTTCAGTAGTACACTTTGAGCCACAGCTGGACCCCTAGCTTCAAATGAGCACTCTTCCTCATCAAAATCCCCTTTGCTATCGATATAACGAGGTTTTCCAGAACCAATGCCTTTCCAAGAAGAAATTGGATCAATTCATGTTCCCGTCGGATTCCACGATATTTCATGATCACAATCTTTTTAAGATGAGACTTGCAACATGAAGGCATTTCTTGGGTTCGATTCCAACGTTCACGCTCCAACGTAATTCCTCGATGTTCCCGTCGTTCTTCCGTGTAGTAAAATGTGAGCCCCATTGCAAAGAAAAAAAAAAAGAAATACACAATTATAAACTAGGAGTCTGATTAGGAGACTGATTAGGAATGTTTTGAGATTAGTCTCAGACCAGATTTCATAAACTCAGGAAATACCAACACTACTATTCCGAAGTTCCTTGTTCTCGGTTGCGTTCCTTTGTCACATCGCTGCAGTACGGAGGTGAGCTTCAAACCATGACGTTGAATGTGCAACCACTTCATATAGGAGCAGTTGAAGAAGTGGCCTCAAGAATCTGCTGCTTGATATATAGCAGAGCGAGCACAGGAGCACCAAGTGATGTTATGTTGGGACTTGGGAGTAAGTCCATAGCTGAAACTAAGATGGTGCTGAAATCTCATATGGCATTCTAAATGACATAAACAAAAACAAGTAATCAGAATGCATCATATATCATCATAATATGAGGTTAACAGAATTCCAAACACTTCAATCAACTGTAGCCCGTAGCAGTTTATTTTGATCGTAACGTTGAAAAATGAAATATTGTCACTGAATTCAATGAAAATAAGTACAGAGTATCTCTGAACATAAGATTTCTCTTTAACCAATTCTCTCTGAACCTCGTCCCACAAAAAAAAAAAAAAAAAAAAGATGCTCTCTAAACATAAACAATGATGTTTCTCCCCCTCAGTCTTTGCCCATTTCTCCTTATAGACTACTCCCTCCGTTCGGCTTTAAACTTCCTACTTTCTATTTAGGGGTGTTTATCTTTAAACTTCATACTTGAAATCTTTCCTTATTTGTACATATAAATACCAAAACACCCTTACTTTTTTTATTAAAAGTGCAAGTGGGACATACCCCTATGTGTAATTTTACACCAAGTGGACCCTAAAACTCATTCTTTATTCTACTTTTCTTAAAAACTGTGTTCCGACCCTACGCGTTTTATAGCCGAACGGAGGGAGTATAACCTACCCACTCCTTGCATATCCCATGGTCACAAATGGGTTCCATTAGTTGTTCGTCCGAGACCACGCGGGAAAAGACTCATCTAACAAAGGACTCTAAGACTTGTAGCCGTAACTCAGGTTCTCTTCCACCTATCAGGCTATCCAGTGAATATAGTATTCACCATACAGACTCATTAAGAATTCAAACAAAGCACTCTCCCGGAGACATGTCAATGTGCTTTGTTGCCTTATCATAGTAGGGAGTTAAAAAAAGAAGGTAGAAGATATATCAAAACACAAAGGGCAGCCCGGCGCACATTGGCGTCCCCGCTAAGCGAGGGTCCGGGGAAGGGTCCCACCACAAGGATGTAATGAGGGCAAGCCTTCCCTTGTCAATTTATTTGACAAGAGGCTGCTCCCAGGACTTGAACCCGTGACCTATCGATCACACGGCAACACCTTTACCGGTGTGCCAAGGCTCCCCTTCAAGATATATCAAAACACAACGGATACGAAAATACAAGTTCTACCAAAAAGAGCAGCCTGGTCGCACATTGGCGTCCCCAACTCTAAACTCTGTAACAAAGAAGAAACAGTCTCATTAAGACTGGAAAATGCGATTCCTTATTGGAAAATTGCCCATATGTTTAATCCATACCAAAACCTCAAATAAGTCCTAAGAGCACAACACCCACCATAGCAAAGCTTTTACATGGATGATTCCTAATCCCCTTTGCATGTAGTTGCCAGTTGCCTATTTTCTTTTCTTTGTTCTGTAAGAATTTAGCTTCGAATCTTATTCTTCCAATGAGGGAAAAGAAATGAAATAAGATTTACAGAAGGACGCCACCTATCTATGAAGTATGAAGCTTTCTTTTTCACTGGCCGAGGTAATCTGTATAAAGTTCTAATGTTCTATACTTGGCCTCTTGCACTCGCATAAATAATAAACAACATCATTACCCCAGTGCCTTGAAGGCTCCTGCCATAAGGCAGGGGGAGGGTCGGATGTATACAAGCTTTACAACCATTGAAGAATAGAGAGACTGCCAGAAGGAAAAATTACCACTTCATTGCAGCAGCCACAGCAGAATCCTGAATCTTTCTTAAAGCCATAGAGACGGTTCTGCACAACAATACCGATTAATCCAGCATCAGCAAAAGTTCATAAACATGAAACCATAATTCAAGAATCATTCATTCAAGCTGTAATACATAGCCATGAGGCTCATTTACAATTACTTAATCATAACTTTACATTGTCATAGTACCCTAAATATGTTACACCAAGAAAAACAGACAAACATCATCCTGAAAGGCCAACTATTGCAATCTCAGATCATAGGTCAAGATACTGCTTTTTTACCTAGTTGGAAGCGTTTTAAAGTAAGACCTGTCTACCATCATGTGAACAGAACCAAGAAACGCTAATTTCAGCCATAGTTAAACTAAAAACAACCAGGCAGCAGTTTCCGGAATAAAAGTTCAACCATTAAAACACCAAGTTAACTACTCAAGTAATTATGTAGTGCATGCTATTACAGCAAGATTCATGTTATTGTTTCATACAGACTGATTCACCTTGTAGTTGGTGAAGTAATCATTCACTAGCCTCCATTCTGTAGAAGGAGGAGTCGTCCGCAAACCTCCACTCAGTAGTGTCCAATTGCCATACAAACTTAAAGAAATTGATAATTTGGGGATTTCAAACAAATTCCAAAAAATAAGAGAACATACATCCGACCATTAGCCTATCAAATAGTGGAAACCCCTACTCAATACTCCTGGGACGTATGCTAAAATACATACTCCATTGTAGGTTGACATTCACCAAGCATATCATAGGCTTATTACCTTTCAATTTTACAAATCACACAATGCTAAGAATCAGGACTGAACTTGATCCTGGCAAAACCCCAGATACACATTACTGAAAGTCGACTCACCTAGCTAAGTAGCTGTGATAACAAAAAAACTTTGATAATTCTAAGTATTTTAGGACTTGCTCACATGAGTGTTATATTCACCACATACCAGATTTGACCACATAATATCAGCAAACTGAATAAAATCAGATTGTAAGACTTGTGAAAGAAAGCAAGTACATACCCATTAGAGAAAATTGGATGATACAACTTCTTGAAAAACGAGAAACCCAACAATGCCTTTATCTTCCTCGCTTAAACAGCTTCTGACAAGCTCTTACTGCACTCCAATTCTTTACTGGTGTAATTGACAAAGAAATGTTTCAAGTACATAAGAAGATGAGAAGGGCAACACACATGCACCAGATAGTAAATGCTCAATGATTATGTAACTAAGAATTCATAAATAAACTGGTAGGTAGATTTTTCGATGAAGACAATACGGAGTTGCAGACCCATTCAGATAAACCTTCCCCAAAAGTATAAATTAATTAAAACATGAAAGCAACTTATGACAAAGGGCCAGATATGACTACAAATATATTACTCCACTCTGATTGAACAGAATCTTGAGGCCCTTGGAATTTTCAGCAATGCATGCTCGACAACAAGTGGGTGTAAATTTACACCAGCACTCTCAGCACTTTTCACTGATATCGATATATCCACGCTTTCCAGAACTGATGCCTTTCCAAGAAGAAATTGGATCAAATCAAGTTCCCGTTGAAGTCCATGATACTTCTTGATCACAATATTTTTGAGATGAGACTTGCAACATGAAAGGATCGCTTGGGTTGTTCCCCAACACTCACGCTCCAATCTATATCCCTCAATCACCTCTTCTTCCTGGTGACATGGATCGTCACGACCCCAACAGAGCCCCTACAACAACACAGGTAATCACAAAGAAATAAAAAATCTACATTGCCATTGCCAAATACCAGTCGTAAAAAATAGTTTAGATATGTTGTAAAGAAAAAACAAAAGCATACGTCAACCTCAGGAAACACGAGCGTTTGTAAAGAAGGGGAACAATTCAGAAACTCCACCAACAATATGTCCCAGAAAACCATAGAAGTATAACTCAGCTCCAGATGAGTTAGATTGTGAAACATCGGCAGATAATCCTCTAACTTATAGTGATCTATGCACTTGAGTGAAAAACAGAGTGAAGTCAGTCATATTAGTTCCACAGTTCATGTAGAAGGATAATAAGAAATTGAAATTAAGGATGAAAAGGAAGGTGGATCGGAGATACGAACCAGAAGAGAGTTGCACTTGAGAGATAAATGCGAAACAGTAGAACATGATTTGAGAATGCTACAAAGGTTCCAACATGATTCTTCTCTCCCTTCCATCATAATAATGGCAATGTCAGCTTGGTCGAGAGCATTCATGTTGGGGATAGAGTAGAGGTTGGAAATGTTGTCTTCATACTTAAAAGACTGTAAATTAGGAGTGTTAATGATGACATTGGTACTAAGTTCGTTTTTGTATTTGTTGAGAGTCAGATTCAAATTCAGGAGCGAAGGCGAAGAGATGGCGAATACATCTCCGGACTCCCACCAACAAGCCATTAAGAGGTCTTCAAGCACAGGGCAGGACTCAATAAGTTTAGTCACAAATTCATCCTCAGCAAAGAAAAGAGTACGGAGATGGAGCAGCTTCAAGCGTGGGAGACGTATTGGAAAAGCTTTAACATCATCATCAACATCGAGGTCAAGATTAGAGTCAAGCTTCAACATCTCCAATGTTTCGCAAACAAATATAGAGCGAGGTAGCTTAGGATATCCAGGGGAAGTCTGAACATTAATGCAAAGATCAAGCTCCGTGACACTACGGGCTAATGGGAAAGAAATCCAGGCATTGAGACGGGCGGGTTCAAGATACGGGTAACATCCTCCCTTGCATTCATAAAACTCATCAATCTGGCGGCGCTTCTTGTCACCACAGAAACGACCAAAGCAAAGTGTAAACCTGCCAAGCTGCTTGGATTGGCATGCCCGGAGGACGTAATCCACGAAATTTTTAAAACCAGGGGTACGTTCGACGAGGTTAGGAGATCGCACACAGTGAGAAATAGGGGAATCATCAAAATCAAAGCTGTTTAACAAGGAAAAAGCAGGCATGAATTTGTTAGAGATGAGTGTGGTAACAGCAGCATCTTTGGTTGGAAGCATGCGGAAAATTCGGCTAAGTGCTTCATCTGGTAAAAAGCTTAATCTATCTTCATGACGGACCTGTTTGAAGGTCCAATCTACCTGTATGAACCTCCAATCGGTTCTCCTCCTCTTACCTAAACAACAAAGTTAATCACTTCAATTACGCCCTGCACAAATATTTGAGTATAGACCTAATAATTATAGCTAGCTCAAGAATTGAAATCAAGATGAATTCAATCAAAATCTCCAGACCGACCATATATATTCAAGATATATAGTCAGAAATACCTCTAATTAGGTGGTGATCCATTTACTTCAATAACTTCAACCCTCGACCCGGAAGATGTTGCCGTTCTTAAGGAGCTGCGTGCAAGGCTGACATGAGTAATATATACTAGCACTAATCAGATATCTGAAAGGATACTTAGTCAAATAATCACGTCGTGAACTTGTGATCCCTTTCCAAAACGAAATTGTTTTGAGGTCACTTTCCATAACAAATTATGTAACGATTAATCAACAATTATAAATAGAGATATACCGAGTATAAAATTGGTGTTTCCTAAAATTATTTCAAAACTCATTAGTGAAACCCGAGAATGTACCCACCCTCCAGTCCTCCACCATAACCCAAAGGCCAACTCCAATACCCGATCATTAAAGCTAGGGTCTTCATCTAAGGTCTCTAGAGTAGAATATACTACACAAACATGGCCCTCCATTGAACATGTATTGGGGCACATATTTTCAAATTTCCAAAAAGAATATATCTGCTTCTGAATTCAAGCTCAACGTTCTACAGTTATTGCAAAAGGCCATCAATCACATACCCGCCAACGGCCTTATATCCTTTTGAAATGGAGCGAACTCCAAAACACATCTCATCACAAAATAACATCCCCCTAAGTTAATTGGCAGCATTGGCAACAGGTCTATAATAATAAGAGCATAAAGTTTTACAATAAAGCAAAGGAAGCCAGAAAACTGCACACCTTGAGTGGACAGAAAACGAGACCGGATTCTCGACTCGAAATACCAATACCACCACCACTAACAACAACAACAACAACAACAACAACATCAACAACAGAGGAGTTGCTGTTATTAACTGCACTAGTGCAGCTACCAGCATGATACACCTGCATTTCTCTCAACTGTCACCAGCATAATTCACCCACCATTTCAAAACTCAACCTGAAATCCCAATTTTAAAAAACAAAAAAGATCACAACTTTTCCAAATAAATACACTATTTTCCAACAAAAATCCCAAAAAAAAAAAAACACTTAATTACCTGAAATCAACACCCCCAGAACCCCAATACCCTACAAATCAAATTAAACAAAATTAGGGTTTCCCAGCAGCAGGATCGACAGCTCAATGCAACCAAAAAGGGGGGGGGGGGAAGGGCCCAATAGAAAAACCCCAGCTAGGGTTTTTGAATTGCAATAAATAAACAAAAAGGCGAAAATTTTGGGGGGAAGAGGGCAAATCGCTACCTTTCGATAGAGTTGAGGGAAGAGCAGCAGAAGAAATCAAAGATCGGAAAATAAATACAAAATTATAGAGGGGATAGAAAAGAGGGTAATTCACTTGAATAGTCACACCAGATTTCTGATTTTAGTTTGAGTTGTGTGGTACGACAAGCCCGTTATCATTGCTTCCGTTATTTTTCAGTTATGTTTTCAATAATCATAATGTTAATAAAACATACAGATAAATCCGGCGGTGATTTTTACACTTCTCCGTGTTCCATATTGTGAGATTGAGGTTCATTATAAAAGTCCGCCAATAGACGAGCGACGAGTCCCTGAGAAACCAAAAACTTTGCACGGTGACAGTCTGCTAGCTAAGTAATTTCCTGCTGGTATAGAGGAGCATTGTGCTAACTGCTCAATTCCAGAATCCAGATAGTCTCACAAGCATAGTACTAGACACTGATTACGAATAAGGCAGTATCTACATTTCACTCCCAACATCAAAAGCTAAGTTGCAACATAGTAGCTCCAGTACTCCAATGTCTAAAGTATAGTATGTAGCTTATTAGGCAAATTGCAAAAGTGCGAGAGGTAACTAATATGAGACAATATGAAATGCAATTAAACTAGGTTTCTTCCTCCTGTTCTGCTGGTGCTGGTAGTGTGCCAGGTGGTGCTGCTTGCGGTCGCTCAGTGGCGGAATCAAGAGTTGCTGGTGGCCGTGAGTTGAGTGCTGGTGCTGGAAGTAGCTCCGCAGCGGGGGGGGGGGGGGGGGGGGGCAAAGACTACGGCTTCCGGTGGACAGAGGACTTCACTACTCTGAAATTGCAAGCCCTCTGAAGCAGCATGGAAAAGTAGAGTTGCAGCAACACTCTGTGAGAATAATGGGAAAGGATTCTTTTCCACTGCTTGTCTCTCTTTCTGTAGAGCTGGTGCATTTTCCTCTTGAACTGATGCATTTTTCTCTTGAACTGGTGCATGCACAATGTCAGCATGTGAAGAGCTGTTACCAACTGGAACACTGTCAACATGTGACGAGCTACTGCCAACAGGCTTAGACTTGATCAGCTTGACAGGCTCAGATTTTCATGAGTTATGGTTTTGATTTGCCCTAAAATGTTAATATTATAAACCCCCCCAAATATTGTCTGAATTCCGTGCTAGAATTTGATGAAAAATTGTGAACATTTGCCGTAATCGTTAATGAGATATTGTAGTGATTCTCAGCTAATTTTCATGACTTATAAATGTGATTCCCCTATCGAAGATTGTAGAGATAATTGCATCATGGTACTCCGTATTTGGTGAGCCTTCATATTGAGAACGATTTAACGAATAGTGCTCGGAAATAAAAGTTAAACAAAATAGGTAGAAACAAAACTTGTTCAACAATATGGGTTGCACGTCACCCCATATGTAAAACCGCTGCTGTTCTTGGCGGTTTTAGGACTAATTTTTTTTTTTCTTTTTGTGAACAGTAAAACCACCATGGGGCTTGGCGGTTTTAACTAAAACTGCCAAGCCCCATGGCGGTTTTACAGATCACAAACTTTTTTTGTTTGGGTTATTGTTAATAAGTCATGAAACCGCCATGGTCCTTGGCGGTTTTATATATAGGTAATGTGCACCCCATTTTGTTAAACAAGTTTTTTTTCGACCCATTTTGTTTAACATTTTTGTGTTGAGCATTATTTCAAAAAATTGTTCTCATATTGTGTAAAGGAATTTTTCGTTTAACATAAGAAAATTTTGTGTAAGATTATAGAGTTTGCTGCATTATGTTATATGGTAAGCATTCCAATAAGATTGATGTGGTTTGTTTAGGTATAAGTCTTTCCTAAAAATTATCTTCCTAAGAGACATTTTACCAAAGAAGTGATCAAGTTCTTTATATTATAACTAATATTACTAATTTCTTTTATTAGTTAGTTCGTTTTATCCAAGCTTAATTTATCTTTCTTTTGCTTTTTCTTAGCATAAAATAAAACTACAAAGATTTTGACATGATTTTGTAGAGTGAAATTCAGATAGACATGTCACGTGGCATGGGAGAAGGTCTGACTGAAGCCGGTGAACGTGGTCGTTCCCTCAAACACAGCTTTTAATATATCTTATCTTATACTATATATTGAAAGTTGTATTAGAGGCAACGCCCACGTTCACCGGCTTCAGTTAGGCCATCTGACATGCCACGTGGCATGACTCTTTAACTTTTCACTTAAAAAAAATCATTTAAAATGTGTTTTATGGTAAAGAAAAAATGGACATTCCATACATGGTGATAAATAAGTGACGTTTTCCATATCAAAAGATTGACAATAGTTTTTATTATAAACAATCAATATTTACTAAATAATTTGGGCATAGCCCGGGCGCGGGTCGGACATGCAAACTAGTCCTTCTATACTATTAAAGGAGGCTTTTTTGTAGCTCTCACATTAACCGGAAATTTTTAGAGAGTTTTGAAAATTTTATAATATTAAAAGTATTTGTTGTCCATAGAAACACAAAAACTCACATACTAAATTGAATAATATTATTAAAGTATTTGGTATCCATCTAAACACAATAACAAACTCTATTTCTAAACACAATAACCATACGTACATACATACTAAGTTCCCCATGATCCATCTGACAACATCCAAACTGATCTGAATTGGAGTTGTATATATATGCTGACATAAAGACACGATTACTTGCTTCCGAACTAAATTAACTACTCCGTATTTTTCAAGTTGTATCATAAATGGCCTAATCCTCATATCCTATTTGATTGGATACTAATCCCTGATTATATATAAAAATATATATTATTTTTTTGGATGTTTAAGTGTTTAGCCGTACATTATCTCCCCCGGTAAAAATTATAGTTTTCATTATATATATTTTTAAATAGAAAACATTATCATGTGACCCGTGCAATGCACGGGCAAGAGAGAAAGGGAGTTGGGTTTTAGTTGAATAAGTAGTGGGCCAAAATTGACATGAGCCCAACAGAAATTGTAAATATGAACAAAACAAATAAAAGTCCTGCTTGGAAAAGGCCCATGAGTATCATTCGAGTACAATAGTATTTGCGTTTCAACAAATATAATAACTCCACGCACCAAAATTCATAAAAGCAAATTGATAGAGGTCTATAGTTTAGACACAATTAATTTGTCTAAAATGTAAAATTGAGCTAGTAGTAGTAAAATTGAGATCGAAATAGTAAAATTAATTGTAGTAAAAAATTCAGGTAGTAAAATTAATTGTGTGAGTAGTAAAATTTTAATAGTGTAGTAAAATTATTACGGATTGTAGACACTTTTGCGTGTCTACACTTTAAACCTCTAACATTGTCCTTCATAAAATCATAACCCCGAGAATCGACCCATTCTCTCTCTCTCTCTCTCTCTCTCTAAACTTTTCCCCCACCAACCCGACACATGTCCCCCCCCCCCCCCCTCACATTCATTGATTGAATATATTCATCCAGTAATTAAAATCAAATAAGAACAATAAAATTACCGGAAAACTTCATTTTCACTCTGGTTCCCCCACCAACTAACCCTTAACCACCCACCCCACCGCACACATCCACCTCCCAACACCACCACCAGAGCCTCTGCCTAATTGGAAACGGCGACCTAACTTGCTATTGAAGCAAATGCAAAACCTAATTGGAGCAAGCCAAGGTATTTTTCTGACTCCCTGATTAAAGTGAACAATTTTAATTTCCTATTTCGGAAAATCGATTGGAGCTTGAAACCATGTACTCGTACGATAGATTAAGCCTCTTACCAGATGAACCACTTTCCCAAATTCTGGGCAAGCTCCCAACCAAGGATGCTGCTGCTCTCACTCTCATCTCTAATAATAAATTGTTGATGCCTGCTTTCTCTGTTTTAACAAACTTTGAGTTTGATTATTCCCCCATTTCTCATTGTTTGTCATCTCCCAATCTCGTCCAACGCACCCCTGCTTTTAAGAATTTCGTCGATTATGTTCTCCGTGCTTCCCAATCCAACCAATTCGTCAGCTTTACGCTTCGCTTTGGTCGTTTCTGCCGTGACAAGAAGCGCGGCTACATTGCACGGTATCTATGTGGGAGAAACGGAGAATGTCATCCGCCTCTTGAACCTGACCGTCTAAATTCCTGGTTATCTTTTCCATTATCAGACAGCTTGAGCTTTGTATTAATGTTCAATTATCCCAAGGATGCCGTAACCTCCCCCGCTCTATATTTGTTTGCGAAACATTGGAGATGTTGAAGCTCGATTCTAATCTCGATCTGGGCGTTGATGATGTGAAAACTTTTCCAATACGTCTCCCACAATTGAAGCTGCTCCATCTCCGTAATATTATATTTAGTAAGGATGAATTTGTGACTAAACTTGTTGACTCATGCCCTGTCCTTGAAGACCTCTACCTGAAATGTTGGTGGGAGTGCGGAGATGTATTCGCAATCTCTTCGCCTTGGCTGCTGAAATTTGATTTGACTGTCAACAGATGCAATGAATGCAAAGGCAGTAGCAGTGTCATCATTAAAACCCCGAATGTGCAGTCTTTTCGGTATTGTGACTCCTTTGCTAAACACTACTCTATATCCGAATTGAATGCTCTTGTCCAAGCTCACATTATCATTGCTTACTATACGGGGGAAGTTGATGATTGTTTCAAGCTTTGTAGCATCCTCCAATCATGTTCTGCTGTTTCACATTTAACTCTCGAATCCGACGCTCTTAGGGTTCGTATTTCCAATAATCCACCTCCCTTTTTCCAACTTAGTTTCTGTTCTGTTCAAGTTTATCTTATTTTTCTATGTAATTTGTGAAAGTGATATACCACTGACTACTCATTACTCTGATGTTTACTCAAGATTTTAGATAGCGTCCAGTTGAAGTATCATCTTCCGGTGTTTGTCAATCTAACTTACTTGGAGCTTGGTTATGAGTGCACCTCTTTGTGGAATAAAGTGTGGGTCGAGTTTATGGAACGTTCCCCGTGCTTACAAACACTCGTCTTTCCTCAGGTAGCTCTTTGGTTTTATTTCTTCTTTACTCGGATTTTCAGGTTATATAATCCATTTACCTTAATTTTTTTTTCTTTGTGGTTTTAGGGACTCGTTGATGATATCCCTACAGATGAATCGGAGATAGAGGGATTTGAATTGGAGTGTCAGTTTTGGAGAACAACCCAAGCTAGCCCTTCATGTTGCAACTCTCATCTCAAAAGAATTGTGATCAACAAGTTTCTTGGACTACAATCTGAAGTTGCTTTGATTGGATTTCTTTTGCAAAAGGCAATGGTTCTGGAAAGACTAGATATATCGATATCTAAGGAGCAAGAGGATTTTAACTTAGATGCAGTTAAGGTGATGAATGCACTACAGGAGATGCCAAGGGCTTCAAGATTCTGTTCAATCAGAGTGTTTGATTAATTTTATAGTCTTTGATGATACAAATTCAATGTCGGCATATTAAAGGTTTTTCATGTGAAGTGCCATGAATTTAGGACATACTAGCAACATTTACTTAAATTCGCAACTGCGGGTTCCTTTTCAGTGGTAATGGCTACTCTTGCGTATGTGCTTTGACGTAATGTTCGCTGCTTTAACATCTTAATTCTGGTATTCTCTTTATCAAATTAGACGAATGATCCCGTTGGATGCTAGTCACTATAATGAAGTCAGCAATGAACAAGGTTTGTGGTGGCTACTTGCTTGTCTATAGTAGTATTAAGCTGTTTGCTCGTCTGTGTGAATTGTTACTTCTTCTGTAAGCAGCTTGTAGTGTTCATAGGGTTGGCTTGTTGGTTCATATACAGAGGCAACAGAGCATTAGTCCGTGTAACAGGATTGTTAGGTTGTAACTTGTAAGTTACTCACAAGTCAATGGAGAGTTATCATGCACCGTAACTCTGTCTACCTCACCTTAACCATCACCAATGAACGGGTACACTTGCCTTTTATCTTCGTTACAATCGTGTATATATATAGGCTAAATAAGAGCTTATATCAATGTAAACATATAATTATCTTGTTACTTCCTAATTGCAATTAAACAAGGTTAATTAAGCAACAAGAGGAATACTCTGCTCATATCTAAAGAAATTATCAGGATCGACTTGAGCCTTAGTCGCCAACAACCTCGGCACATTTCCCTTGAAATAAGAAGACGCAAAATCAGTGTTCCCATGATCATTCGTACCAACGTCGAGGTCCCTGTAGTTCAAGAAATGCTCCCTCGGATTTTTCGACACAAATGGAGCCATCGTATCGTACAGCTGCTGTGACGCGTTCGTGTAACGGCTACCCAACTTTTTGTCATCAGCGAACCATACTGCATTGTACTGAATTTTGAACAGATTGCCTGCTCGATGAGGGAACGGAAGCTCGTGTTCCGGGATTTCGCTTACTCGTCCTCCGTAAGGATTAAATTGCATCAACATTACCTCTGTCTCAATCATCTTCTTCCAAATTGCTTCAAACCCGGATCTCGGGATCGGTTTTTGGACGTAATCGGACCTGAATTTGGCGAAGTAGGTGCCTTGAGGCACTCTATTAAGGATTGCCTCGGCCGGGGCATCGGATGGGCCATTGAACCAAAAGAGGGTGGTCATAACCCACGGCATTTCGATGCAATCCTTCTGTTTCAAGCCCAACAAAGGGAATGATCGGTCCAAGTACTTCACAAGTTTATTAGCTCGACCGAGGTACATACCGATGAATTCCACGTTCACGGTCTTGGATCCGTCTTTGGTACCATTTTTGACACTAGGTTGGGCCCTGATAAACAGGTTTTTATCCGCTTTGGGTGCGAAATCTTGCCATTCAAGGATTGCATCAGTAGCGCCCTGTTCCAAGGTTTTTTCAATGCTAAATACCGTGACAGTCTTTGGAACACGTACTAATTGAAGCTTCCATGCAACCACTACCGCGAAACTAGCTGCCCCACCACCTCGAATGGCCCAAAATAGGTCCTCGCTCATGGTTTTTCTAGTAAGAAGTTTACCATCCGCGGTCACAACCTTAGCATCGATGACATAATCAGCGGAAATACCATACTTTCTAATCATATTACCGTACCCACCACCACTAATGTGACCACCTAGGCCTAGTGTGGTGCACACGCCAGCCGGAAAGGCGTGTGTTTTGCTAGTGTTAGCGATCTTGTAGTAGAGCTCGCCGAGTATTGCACCCGCTTGAGCCCATGCGGTCTCGCTATCCATGTCGATATGGATGGCTCGAAGATTAAACATATCGAGCAACACAAAAGGTTCGTTTGAACGGTACGATAAACCTTCGTAATCATGTCCACCACTTCTAATCCTAATTTGTAAGTCATTTTTCTTAGCACAAATAACTGTGGCTTGGACGTGAGTCACGTCCTTAGCCGCGACAATTAACAAGGGTTTCGGTGTGCTCGATTGGTTGAATCTTTCGTTTCGAATGTACGCTCGTAGAGTATGGTTGAATTCCTTGGTTTTTGGATGGTAGAGTGCATGATGGATCGGATACGAGGCGTTCGAGTGAGAAGAAAGGCAATGTATGAAGCCATTTGGCTGTAAGTGTGGATGTGAAGCTACTTGGGAACTAATAAATGAAAGAAAAATGACTAGAAAAGTTAGTTTTGCAATGTATGAAGACTCCATTTTGTTGTTAATTAAGGAAGAAAAAAAAAGAATGTGATGCATAATTTGAGGTTCTATTTGGTGTATTTATAGTATGGCTTTTCAATCTAGACCATTTTTCAGAGGATTTATTTATGTGATGTATGTTATGCAATGAACTTACTAACTGAAAACGTTTAATTTAAAATTGATTACAGAATTAGGAATAATGCATGTTGATCGATTTATGTCAAGTCACATTTCCGTTTCATATTGACAATTTGACATATTGTAAATTTGTAACCAAATTACGTTTAATTTTTATTTTTATTTTAACTTGCAATTTAGTTTCATGCTATTTAATTGCTAAAATTATCAGTTTTGTTTAGTTGCTTTCTAATTTCTTGGAGAGTTTTTTAATTTATTGCTACCAAAGCTCACCCTTCGTAAGTTAGTAACTCCCTTGAGGACTAAACGTGTCGTCCCGTTATACATAAGAGCTTATAAATCACGTTTCATAGTATCAAACAATGTGACAAGTTAGACAAAGTAAAAACTATATCTATACCTCGAAACATAACTCATTAACACTGCATGATATGTTGTCCCATGTTTGCTAATAAGTTGACATGTTGTCAATCTCTCTCTGATCTTCTAGCACAAGCTATGTTTGGTGAGCTACTTCGCAATTAGCAACAAGAATTAAATCACTCTTTAAACCTGATTGTGGCTCAATATCATGCAAACCATTAGATTAAGAAAGTCAACCGAATTTTATACATTATTTGAATGCACATATCTGAAATTTTAAAAAGAAAAAGTCATCTAGCTAGCTCATACAATTAAAAGTACATGGCTAGTAGGCTACATGATCTGATCTGTTTCTTTGGATTTTCGTATTACCCATAAAGCTGAGATATAGGTTTCGATTGGCATCGTGACTCTATTTTACGACTCTCTATTACCTTTGGCGTAACTATCACACATAATAATGTTACTAATTTTCAAGTTATCGTTGACTTAAAAGTTTAAAATTATCTGTCGGCTTTAAGGGGTATCATATATATTTTGACATATCGATGACGCTCTACTTATCTCTACAACAATATCATCTAAAACATCCTCTCTCAAACTACTTTCACTGGCCATTTTTTGGCAGCCAAACTTCATCCATCATCACACCAAATCATCCTCCCTCATCTGTTTTTCCACCACCTTTAATTTGGAACTGACTCGACTTACCAATAACACAGAACCTACACACCAGTCAAACCCAATTAATTCTACTTTTTAATTACTCTGTCCTCATATATAAACCCAAATTTCATCCATGCATACAATATGCTTTGCTCTCAGTTCTCTTATTTTTTTTTTTCTTTTGAAGCAAATCATTCGACTTACGCAGTTAAGTTCAAAATATTTTATTAGGCATATCTTGTAAAATAGGTATGATCTTGGAAAAAAAAAAGAATTCTTTTATCTTTATTTTAGAAAGGCGAGAGACTTTATATGTGGGCAAGTTAGCCATGTTGGAGAAGCAGGGCACATGCTTGATAATTGATATGTTCTAACCACTTTGTGGTCAAAGTTCCAAAAGAACGTAACTTTTAAGCTTGTGTCATACTTCTCCAACTTGGTAAATTGTCCATTGTTGTGGAGCATTATTTAAGGCAGGCGGCCCTTCTCCAACTCAAAGTTACCATACAAAAAGTTTCATTTCGATTTCATTACATTTATTGCCAGTTGGTTCTAGAACCGAAACCTATATCTTAAAGCCGGCTCAAAATACACTCTCTCTTTCGAAGAATTTTTTTTTTTTTGGAAGAGAAGAACAATATGGTGCGTGATAGCTTGATAGGTGAACAAGTTGTTGAGATCACAGAGACTATGCATGGTACAAGACAAGGAACTGGTAAGTGCATGTCATGCATGAACGTGCTAAGCAGTACATAGCTTTGATATTGTCGCGCAAACATTATCAATTTTGGACAAAATTTTCTTACGATAAATTAATTAGAGTAGAGTAGTAGACGGTACAAAACATGTTGTTTATTTATGAGAATAAGATTACCAAACTAATAAGGTAATTACAATTTTATAATTTTTTTCAATCAGCATACATGTTCAGCGGGCAAGGTCACCGGAGGCCGGTGCTATCCATGACAGACGTGCAAAACATGCATGTCACCCATCAATATTGCCCTTATGATACCCGCTCTTTGAACCAAGGTATGACGATTCTCGACTCGTGTTAGTGTCTTAGTGATTTACCCATTACCCAACACACCACAACATCATATTTTTGTTACGAGGTTTAACTTGCGATTGACTTGTAGTAGGAAGGTTAGTAGTCGACACAATCTTTCTCAATTTGCTTGTTAGTGTTTCAAACATTCAAGGAAGTGCATATCTCCTACTTTGCTGATCTGATGTCTCAGCTCTGTTGTTGGCCTTGCTACTTTTGCTTCCTTTTTTGCTGCTACTGTTTTCTTGGTGTGTAGCACAAGCTGCAAGCAAATGCATGCTTTCTTCACAATCTTCATCATCGACCATAATGAAATAGTCATCCGAATTCACCTGCAACAATTACGTACTTTATTAAACACGTGTATATAACAAAAGGACAATAATGTTAGAGGTTTACGGTGTAGACACATCACACAAGTGTCTACTATCAGCAATGATTTTACTACATCATCAAAAATTTACTACTCATCACACAAATAATTTTACTATCAACACATTTAAATTTAATTTTACTACCTAACGTTTTCATTACAAATTAATGATACTATTGTAATCTCAATTTTACTACTAACATGTATTGTACACAAATTGATTGTGTCTACACTATATACCTCTATTAGTTTGCACTTAAACTTTTTAGATACAACTTTTGTATACAAATTTAATTTCATGTGCAATAGTCACCAAGATCCGAGTTTGGCACATTGGTGACCTAGATGCATCCGATACTTTATCTTCGAGGTAAATTAAGCAAAACATATATATTCTCAATAACAATGCCTAAAAATACATACGTACCATTGTCTTAGACCTCTTCTTGAGCTATTGAGATTTTTTTTATTTGTCAGCTTCGTGAGTTGGGAGGTGGTTTTAAGTTCAATATATATAGTGTAAGTGGGCACTTCCTTATTCCTAAATCCTAATCTCCCACGCTGAGAAGGATTTTGAAAACCTAGCAATTAACTTGAAAAGACTCGGACAAGAAATTACGTAAAGTGAGACTTTTCTTTTCAAACGGTAAAGGTCTTGTTATCTTCGACTCATGGAAGGTAAGAAAAAACGAGCGGTTGATTACGTTCTAATGAGTTTAGCTCTAATGTAGATAGGAAAACAGCTAAAATAAATTTTTGTAGTAAACTACAGAGTAATACATTATCACAAGTAGTCCTCACAAACTGATAAATTTCAATTCCAATTTACCACAATCTAATTTTGACGACAAAATCATAAACAACATGCGAAATTTTCAATCTTGAGTGCAACCATTGCATGTAAATTTACTATGCAAAGGTGTTTAGTATACCAAAAAATTTGTCATCGACGGAGAAGCCGGCCCGGTTATATTTTCATGGATAACGTGCTAATCAAGGGTTTTGGGTTGACGTAGCAATGCCGCTATCACACATTCACACTGTCACAATCTTCCCTCTTTGGTTAGCTAGCAATCAAAGCCCTTGAAATTTACATTTGCTTTGTGAATAATTTACCAAAATTCCATCATCCAAAATGATCATAAATATCATAGAGGTAAAAATGTTGTCCCTATTAAACTAAGTTAATTACAATTTTACACATGTCAACCACTTCAGGTAAGGTATTAGTTGGCAGTGACACGTGTCCAGAACCTGTTTGCATCAATATTGCCCTTTTAACGCTCATTGAATTGAACCACGATGCGATTCTCGACTTCTGCCAGTCATTTACGATCTGACCTGTTCTCAAGAGCTGATGCAGCAGAGTCCACATGAAGTAGCAAGCAAGAGTAAACTTTCCTTTTAAGCTTATCAACTGTACCTGAAACCCCATCATCATGTAGTGAATTACTTAAACTTCCTTTTAATCTGTCCAACCATTCATTTGCTTGCTTTAGTTGCGACAATGTGACTGCAATGTGGTTGTTAGGCTCAACTGATGATCTCCTCCCACCAGTACTGTCTTTAGCTGTTTTCGCCATCCGAAAACCTGAATCTAAGGCAGCATCCAAGAACTTGAGGAACCAAAACTGTGTTTCCTTCAATAACAGCTCTCTCATGTCTTTTGTCTCATTTGTTCCGTGCCCTCTTGACCATTCAAGCTTCTCCGCGAAGCTTAGTACTGATGTAGGCTTTGAGGGCTTGAGCTTGCTCTTGTTGCTGATAAGATGTGTCTGTGACGCCACGCTTGCCTTGTCACTGCTGGGTGAAGAAGGAGAACTGCTCTGTAATGAGCAAGGTCTATCCTTTGAGGAATTTGGTTGTTCGATAAGTTGGTGTAATGAGAAGAACTTTGCCACGGCTAGGTGAGGATTTGAAGGTGAGGCAGAGGAACATAGATCAGAAAAATGGCTGAGGAAAACAGAATGACAGTTAAATTATCGAAATTAGCAGACAAAAACTGGAGTCCTACAATAACATGGATGTGAGGATTTAACGTTTAGGGGCGAGTTTTTAATGTTTTGGTTGAAAACTCGGCCTTAAACCTTAAAGCTTACCGTACCCCTTCCTATCATAGGACAGTCGTACCTAAAACTTGTCGGAAAAAAGACAATTTTGACTTACTCTATGCATTTGACTAGAATGGCAGCTGCATTTGCTTCCTTCTGAGCTTCAGCTGCAACTAAGGCAGCTAAATCTCTTCTCTTAAGCATTCCCTTAAGAAATAGCCATACAGAAATGTTTTAATCACGACAATCCGGATAAAATGCGAATATTTTCACTGTATTGTAACACATGGGAAGAGCATTAGTACCTTTCCGGGCTTTAAGAGACTGGCAGGAAGATAACTCCAGGGGGGAGTCTGCTCAGAAGTTTGAACTGTATTTTTACCAGTAGTTGAGGTATTTGTGTTAATGTTTTCCTGTTTACTTGTACTTTTTCTGGTGGTGATCTTCAGACTTTGTAAGGTCTCTTTAGCAGCCTCAAACTTGGCTTCAAGAGAGTCTGTGCGGGTCCGAGGAGGAGACTGTGGACGGGACCGTGAAGGGATCACAGGCCGAGTACGTGAAGGAGTCGTAGGCCGAGCACGAGAAGGAGTCGTAGGCCGTGCACGAGAAGGCGTCACCGGACGACTGTGAATAGGCGTAGAAGGGAGACTCTGCCACTAAAACCATCAGAAAATTCAGCATCACTATAACTGTATGTCTGTATCATATCAGCATTATTCCCTTCAGAACTAAATCATGATCACTGATATAAAATTGTGAATTTCCTGTATTTTTCACGTAATTTAGGTTTTCAGACGGGAAATCAATTGTTTTGTCACGTATAAATCCATCTGTTGTTAGGACATAAAACCATTTATTTGAGACATTGGACTTGACAATCAGCTAAGACTTTCGATTTAGATGGTTCTTTGACTCTTTCACGTGGTATCAGAGCTTCAATGACTCGTTTTCTGTTCAAATTGTGTATTAAGATATAAAACTATTGATCGGACCATAACAATCGATACTGAAAATCATACCTGACCTTTAGGCTCTTGTAGCTTGGATTTCGAGATCACGCTTTTATGAGCACTAACGCTATCCAAATCACTGCTCCTCATGCTTATAGAATCAGTACTACTGACTCTATGATGTGATGACATTGTCCCATCCATATACCTTGACGAAACTATGGACCTCTCTTCTTTTATGACTAGCTTATGTCTAGAGCTCTTCCCTCTAGACTCAGACTCCCTGCTTATTTTTGCGCCAGTGCTAAGGTCGCGTGAATGATCAACGTGGACAGGACCCTCTGAAGGATCGAAAATCTGCATCAGATCCTTAGGGTTCCCTATGAAAGGATTCCTACCAGGAAGCGGTCTGACCCCTAGAACTGTAGGTACAGGGGTTCCAGCCTCTCCGCGATCAACATAAAAGAATTGGCCTAATTGAAGCTTGTTGTTTAAGATTAGTTCAGTGTCTTCCTTGGATAGGGAGACATATGTAGAGTGGGATGAGTCAGAAACCTTAAGGAAGAAGCCATGATCCGGCCATAAGTCTCCTCCAGTTAAGGCTGGGACGATACTGATCACTTGTAGGAGGACAGAACGGTACTCCCCTCGCACTTTTACATTGGAATCTATGTTTTGTAGAAGCTTTACAAGTACCCCTGGTGTTAAGGCCGCCATCTTAACTCGGTCTGATTCAGCCAATTTTCCTGTATATGTACAACAGAATTCACCAAAAGAACGAGGTCGAAACCAAAGAAAGACGTATAAAATGAACAGACAGGATGACAAGAAGAACAGCATTCAAGGACATCAAACATAGTACAAGAATTATGTTTCTGGCGCCATTAAACAGGCCTAAGTTACATAGTCTAAGGGAAGATTGTAAAATTTGAGCATAGATGTCACACAAATTGCGAAAATGAAAAATAAACGAGGGATGGAGATTTAAGTACCTGAAAATTCTGTCAGAATGGATTAGTTTTTCCTCTTTCACAATGTGGATCAAAATGAAAGATTGCAGGAAGTCGAACACAGCAACAACAAAGAAACCTTAGTCGCAAAAAGAATTTGGGGTCGGCCAGTAGATGATCGATGATAGACTAATGTACGACTTTAAAAAATTTCTAAAAGATTGCATTCAAAATCTAACTCAGGGGATGAACAATGTTGCTATAGCTGACTTTGCATGCCAGGCACGTAACTATCTAACACACGTAATTTTGAAGTCAAGAGGACATAAAAGATGGAAAACTTCATGATCAAATGAATGCTCAAATTACAAGGGACCATGTCGTAGGCTCCCTTTAAATTTCAGATATGCCCATTTTTCTTTTGGACCCACCTAATTTAATTTATAACAAAAAAAAAACATATGTTATAATCAAATAATAAGATTACTAAGTAATACTCACTCAATTAGGTCCAGTTTAATGGTTCAAGGGTCACTTTCAAAAGAATTCCCTTTACAGGAAGAGGAGATGAAGCCTTTGTCAGATAGGTAAGATGACAGACAAGAAACAGAAGTTGATATTATGTCATTTTTCCTTAAACTTGCCAGAGGTTAGGTCAATCTTATCAACATTCGGAAAAGAAAATTTTACAAACTACGCTCATGATCAAGTCTGGAACTCGTTTATATCAATATTATGTATGTATCTACAAACGCGGTCTAAAAGTTCAAATAGCTAGCTAGCTAGCATTATGGAAAGAGTATGCTTCTATACAATCCAAAGGACAACCTCGATCAATTCTTTCAAACGTGTGACACATAACATAAAATGATTAAATGGGGCATGATTGAAAGGTCTTTAAACAAAAACGACTAGGTCTATTAGCAGGGTTTCTTAAGTATGGTGGATATAACTTAATAATGACAACAATTATCAGGTAAACATGCTGTCCACTTCATCTAATTTTGAAGACATTATTTATAGGTAAAGAGTTGAACGAGTTTGAAACCTCGCATTATTTCATCAATATATAGGTTGATCGTCACTCATGATGGGAGTGCATTGCATTACATAACAACTACCCACCAACACATATATAGCAATTTTAACAATAGAAACCGCAACGACGTTTGCCAAATGTACGTGACTACCCGGCCGTGGTGGAAGCGACTCAAGTCGAATTGAACAATATTAACATATAATAGAAGATACAACTTACAAAGTAGAACCGTTTTGAGACGAATTGACTTTGGTTGCTGTAAATCCGAACTAGGCAGAAAAACACATACAAAATTATGAAACCCGTTCAATGGACCCGGTCGGACAAAACCAAGAAAAGCCTGGATCGTAGACCAAATTATTTTAGTTCTGGATTAGATTATACTCCGTATTATATCAAGATTTACAGTAAAAATGAGATTTTACCAATGGTAGACCAACCAAGCCCGTCTAGCTCAGTTGGTAGAGCGCAAGGCTCTTAACCTTGTGGTCGTGGGTTCGAGCCCCACGGTGGGCGTTATTCCTCTTTTTATTTTCCCTTGTTTTTTCTCAGTTTCGGCCATTTTTCGTCAATCAGATATCCTCTCTTTGGAATATGTCTCCTGCTTCGAATCAGATAAGAGTAACTACTGCAGGCCTGCAGCTGCAACGCAACGCAGACGAAATTTAAATCCGAAAAGTGACCTGGCTCGGGAAAACTTTATGGCTTTATTTGTGCACAAGTACATGACTGTATAAGTGCAGGTTACAGATGAATGCAAGCAAAAGGGTATACCATCAAACTCCATTCTTTTCCAGGAAAAAAAAAATTCATCATCATCTCAGGCTGAACCAAGGGGAACAATGCAGCAAGTATCGAGAGCCAAGTCTCGGGTTTTATATTAGAGTTTGTAATTCTCGCAGTGTTGAACAACGGACTCTCAAGTAAAAAAAATGCTGCAAAAGGCAGCATAAACGAAGAAAGAATGCTGTGGCACTACCAAAATCACAGTATCGTTCCGCCAATTGGCTTCTGTTCAAACATTACAAATATACAACATATCTTGAAACATCTACATTTAGCTTCTTAGTATCAGGCAAACCATGATATATTATCTTATGGTGCCTTTACCTTGAGAACCTGAACTTGGCTTCCGTTTTCTAGAAAGCTCTTATCTTGGTTTCGAGTCATTTCCCTTGCTTCGGAAATTTGAAAGTGAAAAGAAGGACTTTGGCGCTGCATAATTAAAACAAAGCACCGAGAGGTTAATTTCTGCAATAGAAGGCATCAGATGAAAACCCATAAGCAGATTTGTTATAACACAAACCTCATTAACCACAGCATTGTCGTAAAATCTACGGAAATAGACTAATCACAGGATTTGAACAAATGGCTGACAAACTTCTAGACAGCTTAACCCACAAACATGACATCATGAAGAGTAAGAAATAATAGGGTGACATCAGTAAGCCATAGACAACCTCATGTTAAGTGTGCCCCGAAGAAGCTCTGTAAAATGCAGGAACTTTGCCCACAGAACATTAAGTCAAATGAGTAAACAAAACTTTGAAAAACAAGATATCCAAAGGCCGAAAATCTGAAAGATCAGCTAACAAAGGCATACGAAGTGAGGGAGATAAAGCTTGCATGAGAGAGAAGAGTCTAAGACCACTTCCTGGAAGTAACTAGATACAACAGCATGGTCAGACATAGTCGACACAACACACAAGTACCACGGAAATTACGGGAACCCTTAACTGAAGAGTTAGAAATAATGCTTTTTTTTTTTCGCAAAAGCTGCGAAAAAGAAGAGAGTGGCTTAACTAAGTTGACAATCAAATCAAATGGCACGGAAATCCATGGCAGGTCATGAAACAAACCTTTTAAAGAACTTCCAGACAGATGTTCTTCCCTCAATTTAAAATTTGATGGAGGTGTTGGGATTGAGCTTCGTAATGCTTGAACTGCAATGAAACAGATATCACTAAATAGCCCTCGTCGCCACAACATGAATTTGACACCACGTGGTAAACAAAAACCCAAAACATGTTGACCCAAAATCAGCCAAGCCAAATCAATAGACTACATTGCATGAAACACACAAGCATATCAACATAACAATATCAATAATAGTAACTGAAACGAAGCCATCAAATAGTTCATAGAAAGTAGAACACTGAAAAATCTTCTCCAACACAGTAAAATCAAGGGTTCCCAAAAGATAGAAAGAAAATTGTAAGTCACCTTGTTCATTGAAGTCACTTTCATTGAATCCTTCGTCAGAGTTATGGCTCTGTGAGAATCCCATTCTCGACTTCCTCAAATCTTCTGAGGAACGATTAGTAAGATCTCTTCCATCTTCACTATCATCTCCCTCAGATGTAGTTGCAGAAATCCAGTCTGCCAGACTCTCTGATGCACGATTTTTCCTACCAAATTTTAGAAATCGCTTTAAACCTCTAGTTACATCCTTGCGTGATTGGCTATGCGAGGAATCAATACCAACAACAGGTTTCTGAGCCGCTCCCCATTTTTTTCTCATTCTAGCAGCCTCAGCCTCCGACTGAGAAAGAGTGTGAAAATTCCAAGATGCAGGGCTTCCCATTGGTGAGTCTGAAGCATCCATGTCTGAAATTTCATGTGAAAATGCAAATGGGTTTTGTAAGCGTGAATTCCAAGATCCAGGGCTTTCTCCAGGTGAGTCCAGAGTGGATCCCATAGACCGGAAAAGAGAAGGCATTGAAATAGGCAATTCTGTAGCCGAAACTGATCCTGCTTGAGAAACAAATCTCAGAGCATTGTCGTTTTCGTAAACAGAACTTTCCGACTTGTCAGATTCATGGCTCAGTCTCCCTTGGCTATTATCAACGTAAATGGACTCTTCCACTACTGCGGTTTCATAGTCATCCTCGTCATCTTTTGTTACATCCATCATTCCTTCTGTAACTAAACTAGAATCACCAAAATTGTGCCCATTTCTTGCATCCTCTCCCATCACTGAAGCTTTTGATACACCCATGCCAGAACCAGCAATCCGTCCAATACTATTACCCTTTCTAAAAAGAGACTTTGACTCCATGTCATTAGAGATATTTTCATAATCCTCATTCTCCTCACTACGATATTTGGAAGGCATGAACTGAGTATCATCAACATCATCAGAATTGCGAGAATTATTCAAATCTGTAGTTGACATTGTGCCTTTTCTCAACGATTGAGGCCGCCGTGGCTTCTCTTCATTCACCAGTGGTAAATCTTCACTGGTGCTCTTTTTGCGAGCATGAAGTCTTCCTTGAGGACGGACGGGCTTGCTTCCGGCAGGTGATGGCCTTGTGTTTTCCTTCCTCAAATCAGAGAAATTTGGAACGGATTGTGCAAGAGGGTTATCATAAGGCAATCTTCGTCTCCCAGGAGCAGAATTAGAAGCTTTTCCCGAAGACCGAGGAATAGCAGCCGTTGAATTACGAGTTGCAGGTGAGGATGTACTTTTGTTTGGTTGAGACCGTTTACTCTGTGCACTTTTAGACGAGGAATCCCCCAAAAATGTTTCATTGAGCTTCTTTCCAATAAATTCGGCCTGGCCTTCATCCTCATCGCTCATGAACAGGTCTGTAGGCTGCTTTGGAAATGAAGAGACCTATGGTGAAATCAACATAGATCAATGAGATAACATACTTGACCTCATCATAACAATTGAGTTTCAGCATAGATGATAGATACCTGGTCTCGCTTCATTGTGGATCGGACATTATATGACCTCATTTTCTCAGCCCTTCGTCGAGTATCATTGGGAGAATTTCGCTTCTCTGCAGAACCTACCAACTTGACCTTCAATTCAGCTCTACTTTTCTCAAGGCTATCCTGCATTGCTTTCATCTGAGCTTCCTTTTCAGGCCTGTTTGAACTCCACTCTTCCTTTAATTTGGCATCCCTCTTTTGCATATATTTTTGGTATAATTTACCTCTAGAGTCGTCCGAAAGACTAAGGCTGTAGATGTTGTGCTTTGGTGTAACATCGTCGTGATTATCTACAGTTTTCAAAGATGGAGTGGAATAGAACTTCTCCATCTCACTAGAACCAACAGCAGGCTCACCAATGGGCTTCATATTACTCAGCTGCACAGGAGAAGTCTCTATTTCTTGTTTCCTGCTGACGGGACCGCCTTCTACCTCCTTTGCTACTCTCCGAGCGGAATTTGACTGATCACCAGGGGCACGAAGTTTATGCTCTGCAAAGAGCTTCTCAAGTTCATTTGCCTTCATTTTCAGTTCATCATTCACTCCCTGGTTCCCTTTTGGCTGCCTAGCCCTCTGAAATTGGTCCATGGGCGCTGAAAAAACCCCCTGGTTCTCCATTATATCTTTTCCAGTCGAACCCATCTGGCTGCCGCTAACCTTAGAATCAATCTCTTTCCTGCCCCCACGCCTCATAACTTGATCAGGACCAGGACCATGTCCCTGAAAATACCCTCTATATAAATCAGAATTTTCCATTTGCATTGAATGACTTTCTGTCGGATTCTCTAATGATTCAGAGTCCTTCCCCCAAGCTTTCTCAACTTCTTCTGATGATTTCCACCTAGGTTGAGCAAGCACTGGATCAGCCTCAACCCCTATATTCGGAATTACAGGTTGGAAATGAAATTTAGAGGTTGCTGATTTCAAATCACCTTCAACTGTTCTCCTCTGTTGTACGCTGAACTGCGATCCTTGGACCTGGTGATCCCTCAACACATAATCATTGGCTTCGTCTTGAGTGCCACCTAATGCTCCCTCAACTTTGGTTGAGGTCCCACATTTCACAAATTCTTCTTGGCGTTTACCTCCTCCACCTGACAGACCCTTTCGCTTCTCCTCTGTTACACTGTGATTAGCAGAACCAAACTGCTCGCCGTTCCCAGGCTGGGAATTGATCTGCGTTGGACAAGGGACTGATTGATTGTCAAACTCAAACTCTTCAGTTCTGCCAAAAGACGTGGCCCTTGACCGAAATCCGCCTCTAGATTGATCCCTATCTGACGATCTTCCGGAGAAAGATGGAATCTTTGAATTTGATTCAAACGACACAGACTCCTCACTAACAGAGGAAACTGCTGACTGGGAACCAAATTTTCCCCTCACAGGGAGCTTAGAATCCTTATCCCCTTCCTCTGACTTTGGATCACTCGAATCCCTTGATTTTGGAGGAAAAAGAGGACGCGAAGAAGCAGAAGGTGTAGGAGTATTTGCATTGCTGTCAGGCTCCTTTCTTTCTCCACTGACATCAATACTCATGTCACTGGCGCCACTCCATCTCCTCAAGACTGTCTTGTCAGTGGATGAATTTACGTCTGAGGAAAGTCGCCGAAGCTCGGGTTTTCCACTAGTTGATGTAGGAGTTGTAGCAGAGGGAGAAATTTGAGCTTTATTTTCAAACATACTAATTCTTTCCTGCACGCTAAGCCGCCTTGTGAGTTGTGGCTTCCCAGTTGACGTAGAGGTTGAATCAGTCTTTGAAGTTGTATCAGAAGTGGTGGACCCCAAGGCTTTGTCTTCGTCAATGTCTTTGTCTTTAATACTTTCTCTCTCATCTGCGTCATCCATGGGGCTGGGGCTTGCCTCCCTAGAAAAGAGTCGTGAAGAGAAGGTGACTTTGCTCGTAGTACACGTAGAGGACGTGGGTTGATCACTGAATGGGTCATCAAGGGACATATCAGAGCCAGTTGAAGAGCGAAGAAGGCTATCAGATGAGGTTTTCCATGTTGATGTTGTGTTTTCAGAATTGAAGAGGTCGCCCCGTTGCTGAGTGAGGGTAACGAATTTACTGCAGGCTTCACTGCATGAAAAAAAAAAAAAAAGAGTTTTTCTTAAACAAACATACCCAATAAACATATAATGGGAAGCAAGGGCACTAACAACACGTGTAAAGAATAGGAAGCATATAGTTCAGTAATGCACTGATTTAACTCACTGCTGAGAACCTTAGAGTGAAGTATCTGTCTAGGGTGAACTTCTACAGTTTTGTATTGCAGGTTCATGCATTGGAAATGCCCAAACTTGCATACTAAGATATTTAAATTAAAATTTACCAATTTCATGCACGGTGTCGGTAACTTATATTAAATAGAAAGAGCTGACTACTATATAAAAGCTATTGATTCCAGAACATGTTCTAATAAGCACAATAATTATAGTCAAGTAGTCCAGAATAAGAAACCATGAAAAACTTTCAGAAATCTCAAAAGATCAGTGTATCAACAATACTTCCTCGAGTTCCATTTCACTAACCAAACCAGAGAATTAATACATTTCGGAGATATTCTTTTAAAGAATCACCAACACTTTATTTGGCAGGGTCTTAATAAGACATGGAAAATAGTGCTGGTGATGTAGATTATTTTAATCAATGTTGTGCCGTTCCACCTCCCCGACACCCAAATTACTTAAAAAATATAACTATTCACTTATTCGGGGTTGACAAAAACTCGGGGCATCAGCACGACAATGTGGCACGATATATGCTGGTGTTCAAACATAAGTATTACCTGAGGCGTTGAGCGCCAAAGTGAGCTGCAAATAACTGAAGTTCCGAGACAGTTTCAGGATTAAAACCAGCAGCAGCTGCCCGGCTGCACGCCGTGGTTAGGTCCTGCTTTACTGCAGAAAGCCGTACATCAATGGCTCTGAGAAGCTCCTTTCTAAACAAATAAAACACATTAAACGAATGGATTTTAGATTCACTGGAAGTATATTACCACATAAGAATGATAGTAAAGCACAACCATGCAATCTGTGACTCATTTAAGCAAGTAAAAAGCTCAAGCCATCATCACAATGCCACCTTACAAAGTCTAAGGTCAGATCAAGATAACAAATGCCCCATAAGCGTCGTATTAATAAAACGATCCCACCTCCCTTTCTTTAAACCCTCAGGTTGTCAAGGGGACTTATGGTGCAAACTTGAGAAACAAATATCAAAGTCACCAAATCATTGAAAAAACTGGAAAGGAAACAACAATGCAAGTCAAAAAGTTTTACTTTGTTGCATCAGATGCTGCAGTTGATCCGTTACCAAGAGCCCCTGGAGCACAAAATGTTTATCAAATTATTAAGAGTTGCAGCATAAAACTGTTCCAATCACAATTCATAATAATATTATGAAAAGTAACATTTAGTTGACATTAATTATCAATCATTTCTTTAAATGCTAATCCAGGGAAAATTTCGCAGAAAAAAATGACCAAGAATTAACAATATTCTTAAATCTGTTCTCACACTCTACCAACACTAACAATCTATCAACTACTCGTAAAACAAGCTGAACAATTTTATGGAAGGTCAAGTCAATCAAAACAGTCAAACAGCCCAACTTCAGAGTAATGGCAGATATCATCATATACTAAAAGTCGGCAGAATGGTCTAAATTCACATGAATAAGTACGTCGCAGGTTAAATACAGTGAAAAATTAAGTGGTTGTTGCTAAAGACACACTTCCAATAACAATGTCCATGCACAAGTCAAATCCCACTACATTCTAGAGTGGTCTATAATAGATACCAGAAGCTGGAGAAAAAACAAAGCGGATCTCAAGCAGAATGGTCTTCAAAACTAGGCTGAAAAGATGAACCACATTGCCCTACTAATTTTGAGTCAATGGCCCTTATAGATGTTTAGAAGTATAAAATGGCGTTCTATTGGCGAAAATAGCATAGACCTGGTAGGAGACTATCCAAGGTTTGGTTCACTTCTTTCAATGACAATATTGGCTGAGACCTCAACAAGATTGGCTGAGATTACCAGATATCCACCATTGACTCCATAAGACCAAAAATAATACAGCTGCCGAAGAACATAGATGTCAGATTGGTAGTTAGATCCTATAGCCCACATGCTATAAATGAAGCTACACCGTTTAGAAAGGGTTATTGACAAGGTATTAGTATCTATCACATACAGGAGTCAATTAATGCCTCAATATCTGCCTCAATATCTGCCCTTCTTCCTACCAACCCATTTCTAGGGTATATCACTATCCTCGTAACCATGACATCAATTCATAAGACCATAACAAGACTCCTAGGCTCCTAGCAGCCTTGAGTTTACGCCACCAGCTATTATACAAAATTATCTCCACAATATAAGAGCTTTTTGAAAAGGAAAAGGCACACTTCTTTTTCATATTATTACAAGTGTACTATTATTATAATCTTATGTCAAATTTACAACCTTTTCCTCTATTTCCAATGGGCTTTTAAATTCCGAAGCACAGTTCCAAACTCCTCTGACTTAATCGTACTGGAAAAGGCATTTTACATATCAATGTATTACACCATTTCTGAATCCAGAAATACTAAAACATAATAAGTGCTTTTTCATTGCCGGGGGAGAGCTTCTGCGCACCTATAATGCTAAAAAGATACCGGCACATGCCCAAGACATTAAGAAGGAGAGAGGCCAAAGTATGTCAAGACCTTAGATCTCACAGGCAAGAAACACTGCCACAAGCAATGGGGGATTAAATTGAGTTACGTCTCAGGGTCGAGGTGCTTTATGATTGATAGGTTGAAACACTTATGGTTGCACATTCTAATGAATCTTGTAGATAGATCAAGCTCTTAAACTTGAAGTCATTTTAAAGTAGTAAACTCTAATCTCGCCTCTTTTGTCGCTACTAGTCTATCCTACTGAAAAAGCAGTTCAAGTAGTCGGCCTTTTCTAGTTTTCACTCTAGGGCTTTTCAGGCAACTCCGTCCCTACTAACCTCCTTTTCCAAAAGAAGATCAAACACCCCATCATACAAACTGCAAGATAGGAGCCTTGTAAGTAATGGGAGCATGAAACTGAATGACAACCCAGGATTCTGATCAAACACAAGCATGAGATAGTTTTTTGTTCTCTAGAGCATGTAAGAAGTTGATATAAAGGCACACATATAAAGTACCTGATGCACCAGAGTCATGGTCAACCGCCCCCTGAAACAAAACATTTACTAATTCAGCTCATTAGAATTCCTATAGTACAAGCCCAAGTAGATGGTTCAAAGCAGCGTTAAATAATAAATTAAAACCTGTGAGTAGATTTTTCGAGCTGCTTCCAACTGGGACATCTCTGCATCAAATGTGTTGACCATTTCCATGACCTCAGGTGTGCTAACAAACCGCACAAACCTGGATATAGTATTTACAACAAATCAAGAGATACACTTGTCAACAAACTTACTATCAAGGGCAAATACCAAACAGATTCATATAGCAGAGAGCACAACCTCTCAAGAGTCCCCTTCGTAAACCATGTTTCAGCATTTTTATGTCTCTCAACATCAAGTTTAATTGACTTCCCAGCCAATGCAACTTGCTCCTCTGCCACCTTTAAATGTGTAACAAAAGGCTTCACGAGGCCTGATGCAAGCTTCTCCGTAGTGCCATCACAAGAAACAAATAACTCACATCTGTGGAGCAAATGAGGACAATCAGCATTCAAAACAACTAGTTCCAATAACTTCATAAGAATCACCAACAATTAATCCTCACCGTGATCGTCTTGGAGACAATTGGAAAACAGCGTAATCTAGAGGTACATCCGACTGCATTTTGTTCGTTTTACCCTGGTAGAACTTGACCTACTGCCGTTTTCCAACTCCTTTTGTCTTTTAAACCCCTTGTCCAACAACCATAAGTAGATACTACTACTAGAACAATGCGGATCCCACAGCGGCTCAAACTAGAAAAGCTCCACACCTAAATGGAAAATTTTACAGTTAACATTAGCCAAATCCGGAACACACTAGCATAAAAGGAATAATTTACATTATATCCTTGTAATGTTTCCAAATCAATGCCAAGGAGGAACCGAATTCTTAAACCCACATTCCACATACAATGCAGCAGATACAATTGAAACTAGCCCATGAAAAGAGAATTTTGTATAAATCTCGACAGAATTAATTGAACTGGCTATCCATCATCTTATTTTTTATAATGATAACCCCCAAAACTCAACCAGTTAACTGTGTATTGGCACCAAAATCCGGCAGCACACAGCTCGAAATAAGATTAACACCGCACTTCCAACTCCATGTACACACCAACATAGTGTAAAGCACGATATCTCGAATGTAATGTGGCAATCAATCCACGGATCCTTCACCAGTAACAAACCCCTGAATTTAACTCAGAACACAATTGCAGCACACAATGTGCACTCGAAACACGATTTGAACTTCACCTACAAGACTACAAGTCCATGTACACTTAAACCTAGTGCAAAGCAAGTTTTAGCTAGAAATTGAAGTGGGAATCAATCAATCAATCAACAAAGGCTTAATCTCCAGTAAACCCCCACAATTAAACTACAGTAGCAGCACTCCAACAGATCCCAATTCCAAATTAACAAAATGGGCAGTAATTAAAAATGTCATGGATCTGATTAAACACAATTACAAAATCAAAGCTTAAACAAACAATGCACTACTTCAATCCAAACTAAACACTACCCAAGTAGCAAAATAAAAAACAAATTAATTAAAAATTGGATCAAATCGAAAAAACTTACCCAAAACTTGAGAAAGTTGAGATCTTTAATCAACCCACACAGATCATCCCTGATTTCAGTTCAAATTTTGAACCCAACATTTCTCATTTTCTCTCTCCTAAAAGAACACAAAACACAAACAACAAACAATCCCAAGTCTCTGTCTTTTACTTTCCAAAACTTAACTAAAATCTATATCATCTATCCTTGTCTATCTAATATGCATTAAAAGTGAGAAAGATAGCAACTTTCAGATTATTTTTTTCTAGGTTTTTATGACGGAGTATATTTTGGTGGGGTTATAATCAAATTTATTTTTCTCCCCAAAAAAAAAAAAAAAAAAAACTACAAAAATTTGGGGGAAATGGGAGGGGGGGATGATGCTAGGTGTTACTCCTACTTCTCACACCACCACAGATGATTTTTGCTTTACTCCTTTCTCAAAGTGATCCCCCCCACAGACATTTCTCTCACAAGTCACTTTCTTTTTCTCTCTCCTCAGGAAGATATACAAAGAAAAGATTAATCTAATCTAATCAAATCAAATTAGGAACAAAACCCAGTTTGAACAGAGATTTAAAAAATTGAAAAGGGTTTGACTGAGGTGAAAAATTTTAGTGGGTTAATTAATTAGACAGTAAAAACAAAACCCAGGGAGATTTTACTTAATGAGAGTGAGATCAAGAACAGCCAATACAAACAAACGAACAGACCCCGGGTTTTTGAGTTCAAAATTCTTTGAAATTAAAATCAAAAAAATGTTGGTGAGTAGATTTGCTGCCTTAATTAATTAATTTTTCTTTCTCTTTTTGTACTAGTAGCCTAAAGAGTGGCACTTTTTTATCCTATTTGTTAGTGTGGGGAGTACTTTGGTCTTTGGGTCATAGGGTAGTGCTAATATTTTATATGGAGTACCCTCATTTGCTCTCTCGTGTACTAAGAAAAAAAAACACTACGAGTATTTTGGAGTTGATTAGTAAGGAAACGGGTTTACTAGCCTCGGTAGTGAGAAACTGGGGGAAAATGGTAGGTCGAAATAGAAAATCGTACCTTACTCTCTCTAAATCGCTCTGATAATATTTTGCCCCATCATAATATTGGGGTTAGCAAAAGCGATAAAATTAAGATCTTGCCAATTTTACCAATTTTTATTTATATTAATTAGCTCACTATAGTTTCTTTTTATTTGGCAAATATGTTGATCACGACAAATGTGACTATTAGATTTATGCGTTAATTGATATTCCACGTTAGAAAATTGGGTGGACGGAACGTGTTTGTAAGTCAATATTACTAGTTTTATCGTCAATTATAGTTTAAGAATGTTATCATACACATAGACCTGTAATCGCTTTTCGAGGCTCCCCCAATTCAATCGATTTTAATCTTTCAAGTGAATCGTAAAATATCCAAAATAGTCCTCCAAGATAGATGTAGAAGGAGTCGCGTGGCGGCATGGAGAGTCCAGTATGAACGGCCCAGATTAATCCTAAGCCCATAATCGAACGACTGTTAGCAACTTGCCATATCATCACCAATTCACCATAGCAGGCTAGCAGCCCAAACACAAATAACTCGTATGCATACCCAGCCGGCGCACTGATGTCTAGCTAGCCTCCGGCGATAACTTGTCCGTGCGACCGGACCGGATGTGCTATCCCACTTACCACCACAATTACAATCCCACCCCCCTCCCCGCCCCCGATTCCCTGGAAAGCCACCGGACATCTTGTCCGGCTATGAGGTTGTTTTCGACGAGGATGATCGGAGGTGGGAGATTATATTTCCAAACATCATTACTTGAACACTTATTCTTACAAATTGTTGAACCTAATGCTATTTTAGTGACATGTATGATTAACACATTTTTTTTTTTGCAAAAATGATCACTCGAACTCAATATTAATTGTGTAATTTATTTTTTATACACACAAAGGGAAAAGTCTCACATTTTTCTGCATATTAGCATATTATCATTTCGTGGAAACTCTATGTATCGTCCAAATTATACTAGTATGAGTTTTGATAGTGAAGAGTTCAGCATCATGTAGATGCCATGATGCTAAGGTAGTAGAATTTAGTAGCCAAAATGTTTGGTGAGAACAAGAATTAATAAACTCACAACTACTAGAGCAATAATTATTACAAAGTCATGAAAAAGATAGAAGTGTTATATACACTCTTATTTTAATATGACATGTTGATTGTTGACACTTCTAATTTATTTCACTAAATAAATTGTTAGGGTGCAAACCCAAGTCTCACATCGAAAAAATAAGAAGCGGAAGCCTTGTTTATAAGTGATCACCACACTACTTAGTATGAGGCCTTTTGGGAAGGAGCAAAAAAAAAAACATTCGTGAGGGCTAGACCCAAAGATGACAATATCATGCTAATTGGACCGGTGGTTTGCGGGCCCAACAAGTGGTATCAGAGCCCAAGGTTCGACTTGGGTCAGGCACTGCGTGTGGTGAGCTGCGGTTCACTTGTGACACGTTGGAAGCGATCCCCAACTGTGGAGGGTCTGCGTATAATGTGGGTGTGTCCTCTACCAGCGGCTAACCTCGCGAATTCTGTGTGATGCCAACATACTGTCGCTTGAGGGGATGTCATAAAACCAAGTTCAAAGATGGGTCCTGGTTTGAGGGGAGGATTGCTATCAAAGAAACAAGGAGCGGAAGCTTTGTTTATAAGTGATCACCACACTAATTAGTATGAGACATTTTAGGAAGGAGCCTAAAAACAAATCCGTGAGGGATAGGCCCAAAACGGACAATATCATGCTAATTGGACCGGTGATTTGCAGACGAAGGGGCCCAGCACAAATAAACATGTGTAGTAAACAAAAAAAATGCAACTTATGTTAGGCATCAAACTAAAACCTTTAAACTCATTGACGACTATTGGCACCAATAAGTTACATATTTGATCTATTGATCAATGGAAATGGTCCAATCCTATCATTCTCCAACCACGAAAAATGCCCCATCTCCGACGATGAAAGGGTTGTAGGTGATAGAGCTGAAACTAATTTATCTGCAGCTGAATCTTCTACCAGTATATAGACATCCACAATTGCTCCTTTGTGCTTCCAAAACCTTGGCCCAAAGGTTTCCGTTTAGATGTAGCAAATCAACACAAATCATCCCCGTATTTTGCTTGGTATAAAATTAATTTGCACACACAACAACACGTATTCGACATATAAAATACACTTGCTTGTTTCGGAAACAAGAAGCCAATATCACAATTGGCGTGGGACATGATACTAATTTTTTTTTTCGTTTGATAGATATTTAATACTGCTTTTTGGTCATTTTAGTGGGAATGTGGCGCGGTAGATTAGATGGGGACTCTAATTTTGTTAGAGTTCGATTATTACTCCTTATTAAGGGGTACTTTAATCATGGAAAATAATGAAAAAATGGAAACCAAAAAGGGGCAGTGTAGTCCTTTTCTTACCAACATAGGACATAAATCTCATAATTAGTAACATTCACAAAAGAAATAAAAGAGGGCACTTTCATGATCATGAATTCAGGAGTCATGATTATTCTTATCTACCAAATTTGCACCACAAAAACATGTTTGTTGCAAAGTTTTGTACATGCAAAATTGATATACGGATTTCAGTGTTGTATTGGAGTAGAAATTAAAGTTCGAGTAAATGATGAGAACGAATGCGAACATGTTTTTGCAAAATTTATTCAAAAGTGATTTTAGAATAGTCGAAGAAGTCTCTCATGTGCAAGTTTTATTTGTTGAGTAGAGTAATAATGACACTTGAACTAAATTAAAATGTTGTGATATTCTAATGTATACATATAAGATGGCCTATGCTATAGAAATATCACAAAACGTACTCCATTTGAAATTCTAATAATCAATTTATACTTTAGTTGCGAAATTTTTTTATTTTTCGTACATACTCTGTAGAAAGGATGATCAAATCTGCTATAAGCAAATAAATGCAATATTGATGAATGATGATTGGATTGCATGTTCAAGCAATACTTTTTATTGCTTCACTAATTCATTTGATGTGAAAATGTGATGGTAAATTGTCCCGCTAGCTAACTTTGTCAAAAAAAAGTTGTCGGCCTATCTTTAATATTTTCGGCCACAAATTACATGATAACTTTTAGAATGTTAACACCATTATCTCGAAACAATCATATTCTATCTATATGTCGTTTAAAGAATCGTCTACCTATGGCATGTTGTGCCTAAACAAAAGTCGCTCTGAGTGACTACCGAGTACTGGCTACTACACACAGATTCTTAAATCTCAATAAAGTATATGTCCAGTTCTTTAGAATAAACATTTAACTTACGAAACGTTAATTAATTAACGTATCTTCAATATTTCAAAAGATATTGTCCACACTACGGAAATGTGAGAATCGTGGTCAACACCGTCAAAGAAAAAGAAATTTTGATGATCGGTTCCCTTGGCCAGCGGGGGCCAACCGGCCAAGTGCCCTATATATACTCAAGGGTATACTTAGCTAAAATGAGAATCTTATCGGTTAAACCAAATTTCGTGTATTAGAAAACTATTTACTATTTATAATTAATATATTAATAATTAGAAAACTAATGTATTTCCTCATTTGTACCATACGTATGGTTTTTATTTGATGGGGGTAGCCATAGTTGAAGAATGTTATGTTACTCGTTCAATTTGAATTGGTCGTAAACTGTACTTATAATCCTCGATAACAAAGGTCAAAAAAAGAATCTTCCATTCATACTCTGTATGTCACGCCATAAAAATGTGGCTTGAGGCCTGAATGTAATCCAGTTTTCTGCCTAGTGTCATAAATCAAATTGGACCATAGACAAAACCCTCATTCTTGAACTGAAGACTGGAATATATATTCAGTCCGGGTGAAATTTATTGATCGCGTTGTATTGAATTATACTCACACCTACCTTTCGGCTTAACTTCATAAAGAATTTTCATTTTAGCTACAAGAACTCGAGAAGGTTAGATACCAAGGAGAAGTAGGTGGAGAAATAAGCCCTCAATTTAACATTCATTCACACAATATGAACTTATGAAGGACTTGGGAGTTCCTACTCCATATGACTGATGATTGATGAAGGACCGATGAAAGTTATGACTACTTGTTTTCTCCTTTGGTGGTCCATTATAATTTGACCACCAACTATAAATGTAACGTTAATTTATGAAGGTATAAAGCTGCTAGAGTTGCTTTTGCTAAATAATTAAGTACGGAGTTCTTTGAATAATTCTACATTTCTAATCCATCAGGAATTCAGGATTATTAGTAGTGGCCCAAAGGTTAGAGATCAATTACTCTCATTACAACTGTAACTACCTATTCATATTTGGGTAGTTCAAGATGCCTCACTACTTTTAACATCTTGCCAAAATTGACCATGAAAGCCCTAACCTCCAATCTCGTCGACTTATTGAGGTTGTGGTTGTGACTTGTGAGAGAGCGTGTTATTACTTAGCCATATCGACGTTATTTATAAGCCATGTAATTGCTCAACTCTCACTTGCAAAAGAGTTGAGCAAATACTAAGATGTTGAACTAATATTTTTCTTGACACGACAGTATTAATCTCGCGTGTTTGTTAATCTACTATGTATCGACATTACCAGTGTTTCAATCTAATAGCAGACACGTGAAAAATCCCATTCCCGCTCATCTGGTTAATGCTTGCTCTCAATTATTTACAGCCTTAAGATTCCTAAGTACGTACGCTCCATGTGGCACCTGATAATTGCAATCTCCTTTTACTGACTGTTGCAGTCAGAGCTTTCTCCTTGGATCGTCAGTTGTCAGAACTCAGAAATCAACCTTTGACTATTAACTCAACTTCAGACACAACTTTTTACCACAAAAAACAAAGAATAGAACAATTAAAAAACTGGTATGACACCACTAGTGCAGTTTATGTTTATGAGAAAGACACAAACATAATCTGAAGCTGCAGTTTCCTATCTTCGCACTATCTGCTTCAGTGCTTCTAACACCTCCCCATTTAATCCAGTTTTGCTGGTTAAATCTACATTGACTAACACTAATGGTCTGTGAAGGTTCGCCACCTGACCGATAAGCTACCCCTAAGGTCGTAAGAAGGTCTGAACTAAGACTCCAGAGTCGGATAAACCAAATCTCCGGTGATCAGCAAGCAGCTGCACCACCTGATATACATTACCCGGCCTGAAAATTTCTCAACTTAGATAGGAATTATTTCCAAAGATCAGAACAAAACCAGCCATAATAACAACACCTTAGTTCCAAAAGGATTTGGGGGTTTAACGAGTAGCGCAAGCCAAGTAAAAGTACTCTAAACAACACAGATTCGAACCTTGCAAGCCTACCAAGTACACCAACAGATGACACATGATACAATAACCCCCAGATTCATCAATCCACAAACACAAATGCTATTCATACGAGATCGAAACAAGGCAAGAAATTCCAATTGAGCAACACACAAAATAGCAACTTTGCCAAAGTCCCCAAATGAGCAAAAAGCTCAAAATTTTCTCATTGTACACCATCACATAAAAAAAAAAAAAACAAAAGTTAAAATCTTTCCATCATTTTTTCACAATTAAAAATGATTATAACAAAATCCCACCTTATAACAATTAAGACAATACAATTTCTTCCTCATTACCAAAAGACCCAAACTTTTTAATGATCTTTTACCTCATCATCATCAACAAAGACAAATGTACTAAATTCCTAGTACTACTAAACAAATAAACATCTTCCTCCTCAACTTTTTTTTCTTTTCTTCTACTTCTAAATTCTAAACACTAGTTGTACTACTACAATATATTTAGCACCACCATACTTTTAAGCAATAACAACAACTTAATTGCTACTATCACTATTAGCATGATTATTATTAGTAAGATGATTCTCATTTTGGTGGTTCAATTGATGCATATGATTACTCTCCCTGCCACGCCTTCCACTGCTCGCCCCACCACGACTATCGCTATTCCCATTCCCACTCCCATTCCCATTCCCATTCCCATTCCCACCATTGAATTGGGAAAGCTCAAGCTGCGTTTTCATAAGAAACTTCATCCTCTGCAACTCCAATTCCTTAGCAAACTTCATCCTCTGCTTCTCCATCTCCATAATGTGCTGCAACTTTGCACTCTCGGCCGTCTCATACGCCTCCCCGAATTTCAAAATCGCCTTCGTAAGCTCCCTCACTGAATTCCCCCACAACTTCAGCGCCTTCTTCCCCTTCCCTTTCTTCACACCACTACTACTCACCCTCATTCCCGACCCCGGCCCCGGCCTTTTCCTCCGATCATACCCTATCGAAGGGGGCAAACTATCCTCCGAATCATTCGACCACCCTTCCTGCTCCGAGTCCGAGTCCACCGGAGGCGGGTGGGCCATCATTGGCCCCCTCCTGAACTGCTGCTGCTGCTGCTGTTGTTGCTGTTGCTGCAGGTGAAGGTACTGCTGTTGTTTATGCTGCTGATGCAACAGCTGCTGGTGTCTACCAACATTATTATTGTTATTATTAAGATTAACACTGAACCTTTGTTGTTGCGAAATCGGGGTCGGAAAATGCCTAATCGGTTGCTGCTGCTGCTGAGGAGGCGATTGCAAATGCGGCGGCGGGTGGAGGTGAGGGGATGAGTAAGGCGGGAAAGGTAACGACAAAGGTTGTCGAATCCCGACCGGAATTCCGACAGGGACCGCCTTCTGATTATTATTAATCCCGGTCGAAACCGAAGCGGTTGGGACAGCGCCACCCAGGGTTTTAACGGCGGAATTAGCCGTCGGGCCGATAAGCCGTTCGAGCCGCTCGTAAAAAGGCCAACGGCTGGGCCCACAGCCGGTGGAGACTTTCGTCTTTTCAGTCTTATACTTCTTCTTCACGGTGTCGATGCGGTTTTTACACTGAATGTCAGTTTTCGGAGTTTTACCGTAATCCGCCTTGTTGTTGACGATATCCGCCACCTCTTTCCAATGCTTCTGCTTCAAGTTTCCTCTGCTTAGCTCCATGTACCGCTCTCCCCAAGCGTCGATCAGCACCGAAGTCGCTCCCTCGCTCCAGCAGTCCTCTCTTCCGCCGCCGCTTCCACCGACGGCGCCGCCAGGGCGAGCGGCGGGGTTCTGGATCGGTAAAGCTATGGCTAGCGGAACCGGTGGAGTAGACGGAGTATTCGCCGTCATCGTGGTCGGCGTTGCCGACGCCGGTGACGCCATCGGGACTAACGCTAACGACGATGAAGCGGAAGGAGGTGGCGCGGCGGCGACGGTGACGGTGATTCTACCGGACGGCGGAGATTGATTCAAATTCGAATTGGAATTTGAATTTGGAATCTCAATCTCAATCCCTCGCCCTTCTTCTTCGTCTTCTTCTTCTTGTTCACCGTCTTCTTCTAATACTTGTTGTTGTGGTTCTTCGCTGTCGTGAGACGTGTGTGACAAGATTTCCTCGTCGTCTTCCATGGCGGATCTGAGATCGGAAAACGGAGGAGAGAGAATATTAGGGTTTCGAGAAGAGAGAGGAGAGAGAAAAAAAAAAGGGGGATTTTGTTGAAGTTTGGGAATTGACGGAAAATTGAGATTGTTGGGGCAAGTAATTGTGGTTTATTTAGCGTCCGGCAGGTGAGACAGGCAGGTGTAGGTAAAAAGTGACCGGGGGAAAGGGAGTTAATGAAGGGAGAGGTGGGGTTGAGAGATTTGACGGCAGACGGCAAAGGGTAAGTAGCCGGTAACCGGTTGGAGTCTTCAGTGACCGAGGTTCCAACGGAATTTGTGCCTTGTAGTTGTGGGCCCCCTCTCTCTCACTCTCTCGTCAAAGGATCCGAAATTTCGCCCACTCATAGGCTAGGCCACACTCGTCCATAGGGCCACCCTTTCTATCACAATCTCAATTTACATCTTTTCCGCACTTTTTAGTTTTTACCACTTTTTACTTTATAGTTTTTACCATGATTACGTAAGTTTAACGGCTTATTTGGTAGATAGGAATTGAACGAAAAAAAAGGGAGGGAAGAGAAAGGAACCGGAAGGAAGAAAAAGGAAGGGGATTATGATTTCCGTTGTTTGGTTGAAAACTTAAAAATCTGTAAGTTTTGGAAAGAAAATGTGTGTTTTTATGTTGTATTTTTCATTTCCTTCCAAATCCCACCGTTTTGGGCGGAAAAGAAACTCGGACTTTTATGAAGAATACTTTCCTTCCATTTCCTTTCCTTTCTTACCATTTCCTATGTTTTTTGTAAACCAAACATTAGAAAGCCAGAAAATGACTTTCCTTTCCTTTCATTTTCATCCATTTCCTTCCTACCAAACATACTGTAAGAGTAAGAAGAAAAGAAGGTGAAAGTATTGGATGCAACCTTTTTTTTTTCTTCTTATGCAATGATTATCAACGTGAGGGAATCGGTCACCAACAAGTAAAATGTGTAATTGGTTTTTCGACGTGAAAAAACGGTATGATGTTTTGACGGATTGCAATTTACGTGGGTTTCATATGACCTTCGTTTCTTTAGGTCGTCTAAGTTTAATTTGATTTTTTTTTCCTTACGTAATCAAACCAAATGTTAACAACGAATAGAATCGATTAAGTGAAATGTTATAAATGGGTATTTTTGTGAAGTTTGGATATCGGAAATCATTCACATTGTCTTAAGCTCTTAACCAAAATATGCATTCCTACATTTCAAGGGAACTAAGGTTATGCACCCCATCTTAGTCCATTAACTAACTGGGCCTAATCGATCCCGGCTGAGCCGGAGTTTGTTATTCTTTTACCCAAAAGATGAAATAATTATTTTTGCACCCTGGTTCGATCAATGAAATGGTCAGGGTCAAGCTATACCCACCCATGCCAGACCGATGTGGTCCTATGGCTAAACGCCTAAACTGGTCTTGAGCAGGGTTGGGTGAACCGAGCCAATAGCCACCCCTACTAGTCTAGTACGAAGGCGTTGTTAAAACTTAAAACCCTTGCAAGATTATTTGCAACCAGTAGAGATATCCTCCTGAGTTTTGCATTGATGTTCGTTCTTGTAAAAGAACCAAATCAATGGGAGTGTTGGTACGTCGTTGTTTTAGTAAGGATGCGTAAGCTAGAATATTATATATGGTAGAGGACTATAAATTGCAATGTGGGACTGGGAGCTTAGAGACATTTGACAAATAAAAAATGTATAGGGAGTTAAGAAAGAATGAACAGAACAATACAATGCAAACTATCACTCTGAGATCGAGATGGTAGTAGTGTCATGGCTCTCGACCTCTTCAGAGGGAGAGATCAGGTCCTTGCATACCTCTCCATAGAACCTACACACCAAGTCGACGAAAATCGGGCTTTTGAGGTTCCTCCAACAATACAGAAGCTCCTCAACATCCATCAAGTCCTTGACTTTTCCTTCGTCAACAACTATTTCGATCAAATAGCTCTCGAAACTCTTGCACGCGTCTTGGACTTCATCATCAACATCCTCGAGATCATCTGAGCTTTCCTTCTTGCTGCTGCTGCTACTGGTACTGTGTCTCAAATAAGCAGGTGTGGTGGGCGATGGGAAGGGCTCCTTACCGTGCCCTCCCTCAGACACGCTCACGCTTGTAACATCTGCCATATTGACCTGTTCACTGCTGTCTGTGTCTACCTCTTTAGGCAGTTTCCTCAGTGAGAACAGGACTGTCAGGAGCTCAGCAATGCGTACCTTTGGGACAGGCTTGCCAGCGGGCTTTGCACGTCTCTTGTTCCGTAAAGGGAGGGCTTTCTTGACTTTAGGCGATATAGCAGGCTGACGTTTCCTGAGTCTGCTCTTTGACTTGGGTCGGCACTGAGCAAATTTCAGAGCTTTGAGGGAGAAAGGTTTTCTGAACCTGACAACTCTGGTTCTGACACCCCGAGGCCTACTACGTCGTTTAGGCATACGGAACTTATGCTTGAAGGCACAAAACATTTTACTCACCTTTGCTTTGAAGGAAAACAAAGATTTCATGATCTCCTTTTGCGATGATTATGTTGGTAGTTTTCGGTAGGCCAAGATTTGTGTTGCTGCATAAGATAGAGAGGTCGGCCAAAGGCGAAGGCAGATGAGGGAAAGATATGATGAGAAGGGTTGTTAGTTTGGTGCACACAAAGTGGTTTTTCTAAAGTTTTGGAGAATAGTTCTGATACTGGAGCACACGTCTGGAAAGACTAAAGAAAGTGGGATGCCATGAAATAAAAATGAGAGTATGTAAGTCTGTAACTATCAGCTTACCAGACTTATCATAAATCTGATTACTATATGATCATATCTGTACCAACCACAGTGAATGCTACAGAAATATTTTAATCATTAAAAAACCGAAACATGCCAGGTCATTCTAGTTGGCCGGCTATAAAACCGCGATTTGGCCTGGTCGACGATTACAGTAAAGAGACGGTTAAACTGGTAAGTGCAAGAGATCAATGCAAATTTCACATTTTTAATGAAAGACCTCGGAATTGACTTTGAAGAACAAGCAGAAGCTCAAAATTCCATCCTTTTCACTACTTTTCTCTTGTTGGTACAATTATTCAAGGGCACAAGCTGCAAAACTGCTGAACTTGAGTGTTAAGTCCCCAGGTTACTTCATATCGTAAATAACTCATAATTGACATGGAACATCAACCGGTGAATCCAAAAATGAAAATTTACCAGCTTATAGAAGCCGTCTGACTAACATATGCCCAGCCCTGGTATCCCTCTATCTCTAGTATGTTCACTAATAATGGCCTCAATGAAGCCACTGCAGAGTGCACTATGCTCAGGTATACCCGTGTTTTGGAACCAAACAAATCTAGTGGGGCTTTGGTTTGTATCCATCAACGGCAAAGTTTCTTGTGGCAACAGGCAGAGCAAAACGAATCCCATCGATTTCAGGCTTTGCTATGATTTGGCAACCCAGACGAGACCTGCAGATGCAAATATGCAATCAAGTCCAATGCCCATGACGAATGGTAAAGGTTTTTTGGGGAAGAAAGAAGAGAAATTTACGTTTCTGTAAGCCCAAACGCAAGGTCCAACATATCATTCTCTTCATCTGAGGGATCAGCTAGTCTGTTGTAGTATTCAATATCCTACAAAAAAAGAAAAACAGTTGCAGCAAATGTAAAAGATTCAGTGACCCAAACAGACTCCACAATTTGCTCACAGTAACAGAATGACAAACCAAACTAGTGTCCCAATAAATACTAAGTGGCTTACCATGACGATTACATGACATGTGGAACATGCACAAGATCCTTCACATGCTCCTAAAATAGCAAAAAAGTTGTTCACTATTAGATGAATTTCACGAAAATGTTTTAGCAATATTGTAAGTTGAATGCCACAACAAACCCTTGTTGGACTGTCGTAAGGAAGCACTTCTAGAAAAGGGTAAAATCATTAAAAGGAGAGAGATGACACTGGGAAATTATTACCAATGTGCTACTTGTATAACAAACTATCTCATTTAGTCAGGGCCAAAATTTTGTTTCTTTTGGATAGGTAAGTTAGGTTATCATTTTATTCAAAGGGACATTAAGGGGTCATACAAAAAGACACCAATGGGGGAGACGCCCAATTAGAAAAGAGAGCTAATCAAGCTCTTAGACTATATTGAGAATTTTTATCCACAAAAAGAAGGAAAGTCAAGAGGGAATGTAACACTTGACTCCCAACTATAAAACAACCTCAAAAAGTGAAATGTGAAGTCCTGGCGAGTCCACGCAATACATAAAAAATGTGATTATTCCAACTTCAGCTAGCCACTCTTTCTTCATTCTCCTTCTCGAAGCGGAGAGGACATCTTTAGCTCTCCGAAATTGCACCCAACTCAACCCAAACAAGGACAATGCAATATGCCACAAAGACAAGGCCCAAAGACGAGAGCAAAAGATGATCAATGGATTCTTCTGCCTCACAACACAAAGGACGGCTAGCCAAACTAAAACCTCTCTGCTTAAGGCAACCTAGTGTTGGGATTTTCTCTTTAGCTGCTTTCCATGCCGCCAAAAAAAAAAATAAAAAAATAAATAAATAAACCTTTGGGAGGAGATTTACAGTTTTCCAAATAGCACTAGCTGAGAACTCATCATGGGAGACAAAATTTTGGACCATATTACATAAGTTCCAAGACTTCCAACACTGAAGATTCCCAATTTATCAGGCAAGTAGGCAATCAACTTATCTCATCCTCATCTTCTGGCAAGTTTAACAAAAAAAAAAAAAAAAGGAACTCCAAGAGCTTCAAAACTGAGGGTTCCTTCAATCATTGAGGAATCTCGGAAACCAAATTTCCCAATGATGAGAATTACACTCCCATGAAATTGAGGCCAAAATTGTTAAAAACATAGATAGACCAGAAGTTCATTCTGAGAACAGGTTGGGAACAAACACATTACTAGAAAAACGTCTGACGTATTATAGTGCTTACCTTCAAGCTCAATTTCATTGGAATGTGCAGCTTCTAAAATGTTTGTTCCAACAGGAACCTTGATACATTTCTCCGATCCATCCGTTTGAACAAAAGTTACATTTATCCTGCAGATTGTACATGTGTGAAGTTGACAACATAAGCTACACGGTCACCGGGATGCCAAACAACCCCAAAGTTCACATGCGGCAGCTGACCAATGCATAACTCTAAATTCAACTCAAGGATTATTTCAATGCACGATTCCAATTGCACGATCTTTATCTGCCAAAACTTGTCTACTTCAGATTTCTTTTCACACAAACATTTGTTCTGCTGACAGTTTCCCACGAACAATAAAGGGTATAGGAAAACACATCACACTTACGTTTTCTTGTCTTCATTCCCCCCCTTACACGAATCCGAGGCAGAAGTGGCACAAAAATTTCGATGTATCTGAATGAATACCACAAACGTTATGTATATATATGGACATGCAAAATAACTCATCTACTCCCCCCCCCCCCAAAAAAAAAAAACCGAACAGGAAAAGGCTCAAGCACACAACGGAGAGAATTCAGCAGTCATCTACTAAATGAAAACATGTACCACACACACATTGAGATAAAGACCAAATACAGATTAATACACACCTGTTTAGAGCGGAATGGGGACTGAAATCCCCTGCAAGCAGACGCATGTAAATATGAGGTTCTTGGAGTACATACTATTTGCCCTAGGTGAACCCACAAAAAACTTGGAGTCAGAAGCAATAAAAAGAACTTGGGAGTCAGAAGCAAAAAAAAAACTTGGAGTCAGAAGCAATAAAAAGGAATATGCGCAATAAAACCAAGCATACGAGTCATAAAACACTACTTTTTTTACCTGCATTATTAAAGATTAGAGTATAAGACTACACCCCAAATGAAAGGATTGATCTCAACCCCCCCCCCCCCTCCCCTGGGAAACACACACAAAGAATGGGAAATAGAGAAAAGTGTGTATCAAGGTTAGATAACCATCAGTCCTGTAAAGAGAAACCTTACCAAACCCACACCAAAGTCAACTTAATTCACAAAACATTCGGGGTCAAGACACCATGCTCTCAGAACATGTTTAGTTGAATCCGATAATACAGCCCAACAACCTAATCTCTAAAACGGCCACATAACAAATCACTTTTAATAGCTTTTCGCGAGGGAAGTAATTTTAGTTATGTGCATGCCCATTTCCACAACAGGGGAACAATGAATACAAAGGATACTCATCATTTAAAAAGTTCAAAGAAAAGCACTTGACAGGAGAAATGATTGAAAAATCATAATATTGTACAACTTAAGCTAATGGGAAATTATGTGTAAATCAAAAGCATTTGCACCCTTAACTCACCATCTCGTCCTTTTTTGGTCTCTGCAGCCAATATAAGCAAAATTTACTACATTCGAGCCACTTGATTCTTATCATCTGGAAACTACACAAGGTTCTAGAAGACAAAACAGTGTCTTGGGCATGGGCAAATCTTAAGTGAGAGAAAGTGTGGGGGACCGTTGTGAACCGATTGAATTGGCCTAAGGGAAATGGTAAGAACCAAGTGAAACAGCCCCAGAGAGAAAATGAGAAGAATCAAATTGGTTGTAGGGAGTACAAATCAAAAGAAGGATCATCTGTTTTCTATAACAGCCAACCTAAATCTGAATCTGCAACTGGCGTGCTTTGTGATAAACTTAAATGCAATCACAAGCCATGACCAGCTGAGAGTCTGAGACACAGCCAACGACCACATCAGATAATATATTTTTTTTATAAAATAAAGTTACTTGACCAAAATGTGAAGAATGAAAGAGAAATAAAACAAAAACAACCCAATTCAGGAAAAAGACCAAGCAAGCCACGCTTATCTAGCCCTTAAGGCTGTCAACTATCTCCTCACTAGCATATTTATTTTGCCAGGGATAAATTCTAACACTAACATAGTATTTGATCATCAAGTTATATCAAGCAAGGAGATGCTTAATCCCAGAAAAGGCTGTGAAAAGTTAAGATACAAGTCATCCACTTGTATTTCTCGTGCCTCTTGTGTTTATGCTTGCTCAACCAGTACTCCTATTGGAAGTTCCAGCTATTTCTTTGCTGACTCATCCAACTGAGGACATCATGCCAGCAAGCCAAATGAAGCCTGGTCGTAACTCTACGTCCGAATGGACAATTACTACAAATTCCACTGACCACTGTATTTTAGTGCTGTTACACTTACACGTTCTCCCCAGTAAATAGAAAAAGATCCAGCAAGAGGCTACTATCAACAGAAGATTCCAAGATCACGTAGGCAAGGAGACTGGGGCCAGAACGAGGAGTTTATCTAAGGTTTGAGCTGGCTACTTTAAGGTCTTTAAGTATGTTCTAAGTGTAATTTAAGGATTCTCACGTGACAAGTTGCCTCGTTTGGCAGTTCTACAGTCACTCAAGACCCAGTAGAAGTAAACAGCTTCACGTTCTACATTTTCCGTAGTGTTAAACATATGACAAATGATATAAGAAATCTTAATGGCATATATGTTAATTCCTATGTCACACCGGCACTACAGTACCTCCAAGGCTCTTTGTGCTGGGAAGGATACTCCTTTGACACGATACTTTATCCAAAACCTAGTCTTTTGAATTTCAGATGGAGCTTAGGGCAGGTAGTCCACAAGCTCCTCAATTCCATACTCCTGCACACCTTTCGACGAGTGTTTGGAACCTTATACTCAACCTCAAAGTTCTGTAGAAGTACATACTAACCTCATATCCTTAATATATTCAAAGAATCAACAGATGCTTCGATGATGAAGAGTATCATCCCCCAAGGCCTTAAGGGCACAACAACTGGTAACCTTTCATACTTCATGATCTTAAACTTTATTGATGACAGTATCCTCGGATACACAAACCGCTTGCTCACTCCTATTAGACAAGCGGTCCTGTTTCAAGCTGAAAAGAGAGCACTGAGATCAAATAAACCTACTCCCTTAAATGTATTCATGTATTTTAGGGTATCCAGCAACTTCATCCCAAGTGCCCCCAAAAAAATTCGGCTCTTGCCAACCTATCATTCACTTCCTTGCTAAGTAATTATCAAAAAAAAATCTACAGGAATCCGATTTCCGTCAGGTCAGTTGTTCTGCCTCTCATGGATTATGACAGAAGTTTGTTACCGGTTATTACTCGAGGTCTTGAACCATTGAGACCTACACACCGAAATGAAGCTGTATGCCACTGAGTTCTTAATTTCAAATTTTCACCTCATGTGACTGCCCCAGGTACTCAACACTCTCACTTGGTTCACACCCTTACAAACTTCATTTCAAGCAACAAAGACACAAACTTTCTAAGTAGCCAGGTCAGACACTAAGATCCACAGTCGTGCCTGATAGCTGCTATCAGCAACAGAGACATACAACTGCTACAGAATTAGATCACATGATAAGCGAAACTACTTGTAGAAACAATAGTCCCACCTTTCTTTAATCATACTGCTTCAACTCAAATTTACAATTTACTCACAGTTGAAGTGGTTGTGCTTCTATCCAGTTTCCACCCATGGTTTTTTAAAATTCCATAAGCCACACCCAAGACACCCAACAGGATAATACAGCTCTTCGAAAATTATAATACAAAATTGTAACCAAAAAAAAAAAATAAAAAAAAAAACTTATAATACAAAATATCAGGAACACTTTTTACATCATAATGCAGAAAAGTTTTTGACTAGTTTGGCGAACCCTACTTATTGGAGGAAGTTGTGTAGCTTCAGATTAGCTTATCCAAGGGAAGCATCTTGGAATAGGGATCTAGGCGATCATAGTCTTCCCCTACTAGCAGAACCTCAGTCGCAGCTCTACGTAATGATGACTGATAACATAGACAACTGGCATTCATTGTTTAGGGGCCACTTTTAATGTTCTTGTGATTTTGATACTAGAAGCATAAATCCAAACGAGAGGCGATGTCTAAAGTGGAGCCTCACATTACTTGGACACAGGAACCAAGGTCAGGCACGAGACCTTTGACCTAAGGACTACAGCTGGCTAATGTAAGGTTGTTTAGTATGTATGAAGATAAATTTAAGAAGTGTCATGTGTCTTGCGCATCCTGCAACTATCCCATCAACGTATGAGGTTGGTAATGCAATCAAGAATCTCAGGGCAGGCCTGCAATCAATCACTTGGTCTGCACAACCTTAACCCTAAAAGTTCGAGGCTCAGCAGTTCTACTTTCCGAGAAAATGAAGAATTTACTAACTTGTAGCTTTCATTTAGAGTAGCACTTAGCTTTGTGATACGCATATCCCAGACAGCTATCAGATGCACGTAATGATTAAGCTAATAATTGTGAGCCTCTGTCAACATTGAAGATTTATAGCTATAGGATATAGCCTACTAATCTCTCCTCAATCCACCTATCTAGCTTAAACTTACATGCTAATACTTGAACTATATTAAGAACAATCTCGAAAACATGAACTTCTGGCTCACTCACATAGGCATGTTCAATAAGCAATCCCCATTTCCGTCATTGCAAAAGGAAGCCATCGAGCAATAAAAGGCACCACTTCACTCGATTCCTAACAACTCCACCCTAAAGCGACACCAAACCGATTCTAGTTTTCGATATCCTACAATCAAGTCCCATACTGATAACCCATCTGGGGCAGCTTCTACAGGAATCCAATCAATTTATATATACATCATAATAAAGCACCAGATTCTGATTTCTATCTAACAACTAATCAAGCTAAACAAGCATAGAGCAAACCAACAAAATTACATACAGTAAAAAATGATGATCAATAGTACTCAACAGTGAAAATTTGAGTAACAAAAAAATAACCTTGAGTAGCTTTGTTGATTGCCAGAGCTGCAATCCTAGAAATCCTCGAAACCCACATTATTTCGGAGCCCCAACAACCTGGAAACAAAACCAAACAACATAAATAACATAAATCAGCATAAAAACACAGACTCAAATCAATAAAATGGGAAAAAAAATCGATGAATTAAGTGCAAATTTTTGGCAGAAAACGAAGAATTGGGTGGAAAATTGAAATGGGCAGGTAAAAGAAACGTAAAGGTGGCAACTTTGGCATGAAATCGACAATGGGTTTCTAAGAAATAAGAGATTTCAGCAAAAGAGTTACGAACTTGATCAAAACGACGATGAAATTGGGGGCATACAAGTACGAAATGAAGCAGCTTTCTGATGAAGTTTATGAACTTGGTTTCTAAAGCTTTATTGTGTTTTTAATACTTTTTACTGTTTTACCAGAAGTTTTGTGGTCGGATTGTTTCCCAGGAGTTTATGTTTCGTAACTCCGAAACATTTCGATGAGCAATTGATCAAATTTGTTGAGCACCAGCTAATATTTTGATAAGCAAACACTAAAAATATATTAATCTTCCATACTATAAGTCAAATACATAAAAGATCATGCAACAACATTGGAAAAATATGCTCATCAATTTATAAGTCAAATGCTAACAAAAAAAATCATTGTTCACCAAGTCAACACTGTTTGCTCACCAGATCTATTAGAGGGGTACAAGAATACAATATACCCCCGAATGTACAATATAAATTCCCGTTTATTGGAGACTTAGGCCTAATTTTAATTGAAGATTTTCAAAGTGGAATTTTTTATTAATTATCGAACCTATAGTAAGACCCATCCCTTCCCATTTGATTTCTCCTCATCACCCTTACCCCCACTACCCCACTTACGCTTCAACCAACCATCAAACACGGTGTGGTGGTTAGATGTGTATGATAGTGTGGCGGGTCTTTTTGGGCGAGGAGATATAGTGGGGTTATGGGGGGGGGGGAATAGGGTTACAATTTGAACCTAGTGTTATGATACTCTATGGATTATGATATACTCAGTATCCTTCAAAAAAGTCGCAACGTGAAGAAGTGGTTTAGATCTCCTTTTGGATGATATTTATTTTTTTATGTCTTGTTTCGATATAAAACTTTCTTTGTAGTCTTGCGAAACGGGTAGGAAATACGGTGGCAAATTCTAGTGCTTAGACTATCTCCCGAGAATGGGGTTGAACAAAGCTTTGTAAACTCTTTTCGGAGTATTTTTTATTCTTAGTGGAACTTTTTTTTAGGGGAAGAACGGGAGTGGGGGTAATTATATATTCACCAAAGCCGAAATGGCTTGAGGAAAATCGGTGACAAGGCACATTTCATCACCAACATTAGAGTTTATTCTCGCAATACAATGTGCTATCGTGTTCTCAACTCATCTAATATGAAAATTGACAAGATAGAACTAACGTCCTCCAGAATGAGACCATCAGGACCTCTCGAGTCAGCTCCATTCTTGATGCATCTAATGATCTCCAAAGCGTCACATTCCAGCATACAAACCCACCATTCTCGCAATCTGTAACCCATACCGAGCTGCGGCACACTTTGCAAGAAATGGAGACCACCTCGCATTTAGTCTCATACACACCACAACACAAAGTCTCTCTGCCTCGTTGCGGATTATAACGCTCAATCCACAACTCATCAAACCTTCAAAGATAGCCGTATCTCTATTAATTTTTAAAGCACCATGGGGCGGGGGAGACCATTGTCTCTATGTGAGGGGGTGGACATCAAATTTATTATAGCAAAAACTTTATTCGCATAACATCTATAATCTGCTACTAACCTAGTAAAGCCGATGAGTAGCTGAACGGGAGTCCCCGGGGGAGGGTTCCTCAAAGTTCAAGGCAGTACGAAGAGACCAGGCTAACATAGTACTCCCTATTAAGTTTATCAACAACCCGCCACAATCTATCAAGGAAAGATGTGACCGACACAATCTATCAAGGTATGCCACGTCTACTAGTATCGTGCCCAAGCCGAGCATCAACAATGGAGTCATTTTTTATAATAGTGCGTTCTAAGCACTAAGGCTAACAAAGAATCAGTGCCCACACTTGTTTCGCTTTTATTTAGGCGGAACTTGATATTAATGCTTCATCTCCGTTTTTGCCTAAATTAAAAAAAAACCTAGCAATGTAACCACCGGAGCCACCACAAACCAACGCTGACCACCAGCAATTTTAGCAAATACCGATCACTTACCAAGTTACCAGCGACAGCCGCTCATCAGTCATCACCAACATGCGTTACATGCCCATAAACGACCATCACCTTCCGTTGGAGCAAATGCAGAACTTAATTGGAGCAAGCCAAGGTATCTCCTCTCCTTCTCTTTTGCTTTCTAAATATTAATTTTACTGGATTACTAGTACGGAGTATGTATCTATCTCTAGTTATAATTTTTAATGTTCAGGGAAACGGAGGAGATTAAATTGGAGCTTAATTAAACCATGTAGCTCTTATAGATTAACCGATTTAGCAGACGAACCACTTACCCGGATTCTGGGTATGCTCCCTACCAAAGACGCTGCTGCTCTCACTCTCATCTCGAACAAACAATTGATGCCTGCTTTTTCCATGTTACCCAACTTTGACTTCGATGATTCCCCCATTTCTCACTGTCTGGCATCTCCCAATCTCGTCGAACGCACCCCGAGTTTTAAGAATTTCGTGGATTACGTCCTCCAAGCTTCCCGTTCTGATAAAATCGACACCTTTACGCTTCGCTTTGGTCGTTTCTGTCGTGACGAGAAGCGCGACGATGGTAAACGCGGCCGATGGAAGTGTGGGGACCAGGGAGAATGCCATCCGACACTTGAACCTGACCGTCTCAATTCCTGGTTATCTTTTCCATTAGCCGTCGTGTCAGAGAGCTTGACCTTTGCATTAATGTTCAGGGAGAATGCCGTAACCTGCCTCGCTCTATCTTTGTTTGTGAAACGTTGGAGACGTTGAAGCTCAATTCTAATCTCGATCTCGACATTGGTGATGATGTAAAATCTTTGCCAATACGTCTCCCACGATTGAAGCTGCTCCATCTCCGTACTCTTCTCTTTACTGAGGATCAATTTGTGACTAAACTTGTCAACTCATGCCCTGTGCTTGAAGACCTCTTACTGGATTGTTGGTGGGAGTGTGATGTATTCGCCATCTCTTCTCCTTGGCTGTTGAAATTGGATTTGACTCTCCAACAACGCGATATTCTGAAATGCCATAGCAATGTCAACATTCACACCCCTAATGTGCAGTCTTTTAAGTATTGTGGCAACGTAGCCCAACACTACTCTATCTCCGACATGAATGCTCTTGTCCAAGCTGTAATTACCATTGCTGATATGCCCGAGGAAGATGAAGATGTAACATGTCCTTCACTTTGTAGCTTGATCAAATCATGCTCTACTGTTTCGCATCTATATCTGCATGGCCACTGTGTTATGGTTTGTCTCCTATATCCACCTCCCTTTTCAGTTTAATTTTTCCTATTATTCTATAAATGAATTGTGAAACTGACCACACATTACCCTGATCTTCACTCAAGAGCTTACATCATTTCGAGCTAAAGAATCTTCTGTCGCTGTTTCACAATCTAAATCATATGGAGCTAACTTACACGTATGGGACTTTTTGGGATATAGTATTGGTGGAGTTTCTGGAATGTTCCCCCTTTCTTACACACACTCGTCTTTCCTTATGTATGTGTATGATTTTTTTTTTTTTTTTTGTTGTTGTTTATTAATAGATGATCTTTGGCAATGTCATAATACTTATTTCTTTCTTTGCAATTACGTTTGATACTCGTAGGGGCTTGCTGTACCCCCTATGGATGCTAATGAATTTCAAGCAGAGGGAGCTGAATTGGAGAGTGTGTTTTGGAGAACAACGCAAGCAAGTCCTTCATGTTGCAAGTCTCATCTCAAAAAGATTGTGATCAACAAGTTTATTGGACTCCAACGGGAATTTGATTTGATCCAATTTCTTTTAGGAAAGGCACTGGTTCTGGAAAGCCTAGATATATCGTTATATACAGGGAGAATAGAGTCAACTGAGTGTTTACACGTAGATCCAGTTTCAGCCCAGAGTGCACTACAGGATATGCCAAGGGCCTCAACAATTTGTTCAATCAGAGTGTTGTGATTTACCTGTAGTCATATCCTTATCAAAACATATGTAGTTCTGTCCTTAAGCTCAGTGTTATGCTTAATCTCCCGTTCTTCTCTTTTGACAGCTGACTCTATAAGGTCTTGTGATTTTGATTGAAATCATTTCGGTTTGGGTACAATTTGGGTATAATTTGCGTGCAGTTTGTGTATAATTTGGTTGTTGAGGTAACAAGAGGAGATAGATTAACCCTTTTACCAGATGAACTTCTGACCCTATTCTTGGGTATGGTTCCCACCATGCTGCTGTTATTCTCTCGTAAGTTAGAAGGGAGAGATGAATCATTTTGGAACCTTTTTAGTATTCTCAAATCATGTTTTACTGTTTCTTATTTGTCTCTGAAATGCAACTCTCTTCTGATCTACTTTACTTTTCATCCTTAATTTCAATTGAAGTTTATCTTACTGTGGTAGAGGGTTTATAATTGGTTTTATTTGTAGTCATATTCTGATTAGAATTTATCTAGTGGTGGTTCTTGATCATTGTCATAACTTAATAACTTATATTCATGTTTTAATTATTTGGTACTTTTGGAGAAGGTTTATTCTGAAGGGGTTTGTATGCTCTTCATGAAAGTATCTACCTGCTGTTTTTTATGAAATGTTTGCTACATAGCCATTGAGCATATATTATCTGGTGCACGTATATGTTACTCTTTTCATCTCCTTATGTGCTTGAGACAATCATGTGTCTATTATACCAGAAAAGAAATGGAGTGCAGAAAGAGCTAGTCAGAAGCTATTAAGTGAGGATGATAAAGGCACTTGTTGGTTTCTTGTTTTCCAGTAGTACTACCAGGATAGGGTCAGCCTCATCCGAATTTCTCTAATGGGTAGGTACTCAAATTCTTTCACAAGTTGTTCAACTTAATAGCTATAGGATTTAGAGAGTTGCCCACGCTTTGTACTTTGTTAATAGCAACTTAGTTATCTAATGGGGAGCCATGTTTACAAATATGTGAATGTACTATTGAACGTAATTGGTGGTATTAGTTTCTTTAATTAGTTCCTGAGATAAATTGAATGGCAGTAGAACTTTTTTTGAGTGCTTTGATTGACGAGGACTAAATAGACGTCTTTTAATGGAGGTTACTGAATGGTTCCTTCACAAACTAGAAGGTGCTTTAGTCTGAATGAAACAATAGCATGAATCTTGCTGAAATAGCTTTCTCTATATAATTACGTGAGTGATTAGCTTGGTTGTTGTTGTTGTTGTTTTCGCTTGGTTTGTTAGGTTCGTTAGGTGTTTCACGGTTGAACTTTTATCCTGAAAAATATTGTTTGGTTGTTTTTAGTTTAACTATCATATATATGTCATGCTTGTTAGGTGTTATCTAGTGTTGAAAGTAGCATTTGCTGGTTATGTTAACATGCTGGTAGGTAGGCTGGTGTTAGTTTATGAAGCTTCCAAACATGGCAAAAAAGCATTAACTATTCTCTTAGTCCTGTTTCCATAAATAGTTGTGGAGGCTGAAATTGTTTTTCTACTGTTCCTTCAATTTTCCTGTGTTGGTGAGTTTGGATTATAAACTCTGAGAAAGAATGCTAGTGCATGTTGAGAAAGGTTTTCCAGTGTTGCAAATTTTCGCCCCTTCCATAATTTTCCATTCTCTGTGTTATGGTATGCATTCTACTATGTTTTGAATTATAATCCACATCTGTTCAACGCGTAGTCCTCCAAAGAGCATGTATTATTGCTCCAAAAGCTTCTTCATCATCAAGCCGAGGGAAAATTACGTGAAACTGAGTGTTACCTATTTGTTATTATCTTTTCCTTTTCCCGTTTACTATGTCTTCAGTGTATAATGGGCTAATGGCTAACTTTTTATCCCTTGTATCATCTGTTGTTGCTTCTCACAAGGATCTGAGATTGGATAAGTTGGCTTTACATGATGATATTCTGATGTTTTGTCGGTGGAGCATTATAGGTTACTAATTTACTATGTTGATGAAAAGGTATGTTAACAAAAACTAAATGTATTACAGCTGGATTCTGAATTTATGGTTTCATATAATCATATGTATGGAATTTTACTGACTTAATCTATATTGTTGTGCATATCCCTCTGGCTTCAAGAAAGGTTCAGGAATCTACCGTAGCTGTTGCAATGCAGTGGTAATTTTTTCTTTTTATTCTTTCTAAATTAATGGCAGGTTAGCCCTTCACAATTAAAGTCGCATGCTGGATTTGCATCTTGCAGAATCTGTGTGTACTATATCCATTGTGTTCTCTTTGATTTTTCTATCCCGGACCTCATCTTGTATATTTGCAATGATATTTGCTATTGTACTCTCACAGACAGACTTATGGTTTTCTCCCATCTACACTGATAGACGTTCTCATGGAGAGCTCACTCGCGTTTGTTGACATGGTCTATTGACTATAGCATAGCTTTCCTAGCTGACTAGTTGAGTGCACTGTGCATATGCTCTCTTTTAATATAATGGGTGTGCTGTGGTTGTGGGAGCTGAAACGATTAGTGGCATAATTTACCTTCTTGGTGTTTGGCCTATACTTTATTTTGTTGGTCCCCCTTCTTTTCTCGTGATTACGAAGCCAACCACGCAGCTTCCTTGTTTCTATTAAGCATTCCCACTGATTGGGCTGACAGTTGAGCCTATGAGAAGTCTGGTATGTGTGTGTATTCCAATTTTGTGTGCTTTTGAGTCATAATGACATGCAATTGGGATTGCCAGAGGAAGTATAGAGCTTAACGGGGATAACCTTTGCCAGTCAAAATAAAGAAAGGTTCATCGATGGGTGGTGCTTCTTTGTAAGTCTTATTTCATATCGTTCCCCTCATCTGATGAATAAGATTCGATGCTAAATTCTCACAATATAAAATAATGAGAATTGGAACTGACATGCGAAGGGGGAAAGGTATCCATCCTTGTGGTGCTAGTTTGGGCTCTTTATGCATTTGAGGAAGCCATATAGGGAGACACATATCTGATGGTTTAGATCCTATTCCTTGGTGTCTAGTTTCTTGTTCGATTCTTGGGAACATGTTCTAAACTATAAGCCAAATGATCTTTAACGTTTTTTTTTTTTTTTTTTTTTTTTTTTTTCGTGTGCTTTGATTAAAGTTATTATTTGCAAAAGACTGTTGAGGAAATTTAAGCACATGGTTTAAGTCTGCCATACTTGTATTCTTTCTACATTAATGGGCAGGTTATCTCTTCACGGTTTAAGTCGCACGCTGGATTTCCATCTCGCAAAAGCTGTGAGTACTATGTCCACCTTGTATATTTGCTATTGTACCCTTTTAGAGTCATAGTCGGACCTATGGTTTCCCCCATGTACACTTATAGATGTTCCCTTTGAGAGCTCAATCGTGTTTGTTAAAATTGTTGGTTTTCGTTCTTTCCTCTTGAATAGGAAGCCAACCACAGAGCTTACTTGTTTCTATAAAAGTTATATTCAGAATATAGTAGATATTATGCGGCCTCTTTTTTTTTTTGGCGATGGCGGCCTTCTGTTTAATTGTACGATACTCTGTGTAATTGTGTAGGCAAATTTATCCTCCTCATTTGTCTGAGTGAGAATTTTTGGATGTAAAATACTAATGTTTTTTATTTTATTAAGTTTTTCTTTTAATCAGGCATTTAGATTAACAAGCATGAGGTAGTGGTACCTATCATCATTCCTTGTGTACTATGTGAATAATTTCGATTTCGGAAAATGCACGTGGTACCTACTTTGGGAGTTTGCACATGGTATCCATGTACTTCAACTTAGTGCACACGGCACCCCCGTACTTTTGAAAACTGTACGGGGGTACCGTGTGCACTAAGTTAAAAGTATGGGGGTACCGTGTGCACTAAGTTGAAGTACAGGGGTACCGTGTGCAAACCCCCAAAGTACAGGGGTACCGCGTGCATTTTCCGTTTCGATTTTTGTCTGCTTTGACATGTGAATCTTGCTGGACAAGAATGGATGTGTTTCTGCTACTTCTTAAACCATTATTTGTCGTTCCAACCCAGAGGAGTTTGAATTGTTTTTTGAGAGATATGTATACGTAAATTAAGGTGATAAACTTTTGGAAAGATACATATACGTGCAAACTACGGCGAATATCGTGAACAAAGGCGCTCAAATCCGTTCATTCTTCTTGTTGAATGTTTGGTATACGTCCATACTACTACGGCATCGTGACTTGTGATTTGTTTAAAAGCAAATGGGTTGTTGTAACAAAAAGCACGGTTGTTCACACCAAAAACGCCAAAAGGCATGACTATTACCAAGTAAAAACCACATATATTACCTTCCCTTCACGTAAAATTCCAACAAGAGAAACATCCAAATTACACCTCCATAATGCTATATATGCCTTTCAATTTTTCGATTACAGCTCTCCTTTTTTCCGACTTGTATGAATGAATAAAATGCTTACAAATTACCATATTTATTACATTGTGATCCTCCTAATAATAAAAATTAATCTACCCAAAATTTCATTTCATTAATTTTTCCCCTTTCCCATCTCAAAAATTTCACCCAAAAAAAAAAAAAAATTCATTCATCCAAAGAAATAAAAACCCTTAATTTTCGCCCACTTCCAATATTTCCTCCCCCCCTATTTTCTTCGTCTCTCGATTTTTCTCTCGAAAAAGGCTATGGATATACATTTGCAAATGTATATGTATCCATTTTTTATCATATGTCCCACCAAATTTTCATTTCTCTCTCCTTGCTCTTACCATATAAAGTAAAAATAATACCCAAATTACCCCTCTTATATACTTGGTAATGTATATGACATATACAAATAGCCTAACTCTTTTCTCCCTCCTCCCATGGACCCAGCAGCACTAGCTGCTTTCGCAGCTCACTTTCAGCCTCACCTTCAACCACAACCACCACCGCCGCCGCAACAGCCACCGTTCACCACCGTCGATGTCCACCCAACTCCGATGCCCAACCCGACTCTCAACCTCCCTCAGCTATACTAAGATTCTTGGAGTATTCGTGAGCGTTGCTTTGATTGATTGAAGTATTCCAAGCTCGTTGATCTCGTAATGCTCATCCCAGATTGTGCTAGAGACACTCTTATGACAAGGTGTATCAAGCTATCAAGGTCTACCTTGAGGTACGACACCTTTTTTTTTTTTTTTTTTTTTTTTTTTTTTTTTATAAATAAGTGCTTAATTTTTGTGTATGTGATAGGTTAAAATCTCTGTTTTGCATCGCAATCACAGTATACGCGGCAAAGTTGCCAAAAGTTGTGACCGACACGGGAGGAACATTGGTCGTAAACTCAAAATGAATATAAGGTTTTACGTGTACTTGTTTGCAAAGTGCTACCGATATGTCAAGATTTGTCACATAATCGAGTTTTAACCAAGTACATATTTTTGATAATTAACATGACAATATGTACTTGGTCATTCAACCATAAAAAATCTCATAACCATATGACTATTTTCTCTTAACGATCACGTATTCTTAATGTAAATCATGTACGTACATATTAGTTCATTACAAAAATTTGTCTAAACCATTAATTTGGTACTTTTGATAAAACAAAGATAGGCTAACGTAATCTTTATCATGATTTTATTAGTGATAGTTGTGATGTATATATAAAATGGTTCATGTAAAATGTCTTTGAATTTGATTTATTTCTCTAATGAAAATATTGTCAAGATTTAACTTAAAACAACATACCTATATTATACAACATGATGTTTGACAAGAGAATCGAGGTCTAACGTAGTTTTTATATTATACAGCATGATGTTTGACAAGAGATTCGAGGTCTAACGTAGTTTTTATATTATACAGCATGATGTTTGACAAGATCAAACATAAACACTACTGTCCAAATTCATTTTATTTCTCATAACTATGTTTGAATTTTGACAGGTAGTCCGTTTATATAGACAAGTTGCTCGGAAAATCGAACATAATGCACAACAGCCCTTGGAGTCTTGGACTAGCAATAAGGTACGAATTCAATAATGTCACATCGTTTTTTCAGTCGAGACGTGTTGCAATAGACAAAGATAGAGTGTGAACTCATGAAGTGCGGTGCATTGTTTTATTTATGTTGACATGATTTCATGGGAATAACATCATTCGAATAATTCCAAGGGGAGTTCTAGGGTGCTCGACAAGTAACGCAAAACACCGTAACAAATCACGTTTTAAATAATTTAATAAATTTTTCTAAAAGGAAAAAATTATCAAATTATATTAGATATAGTTTATACAATGGAAAATTCACGTGGCGACCCTGAACTTTACAATTTTGCACGTGGTGACCCAAATTTTAACTTTGCGCATATGGTGACCTTGAACTATACATTTTGTGCACATGGTGACCCTATTTCTTAACGCCGTTATAACGGTGTTAACTTTTACTATTAGTTAGCCCTACCTTTCCTTTTTATTGGTCTAAATACACATTAACAACTTACATTAAATCTCCTAACATTGGATTAAAAACATATACTTATTTTTTAAAATTTATTTAGACCAATAAAAAAACGGAAATTAGAGCTAACTAATGGTAAAAGTTAACACCGTTATAACAACTTTAAAAAATAGTGTTACCATGTGCACAAAATGCATAGTTTAGGGTCTCCTTGTGCGCAAAGTTAAAATTTAGGTCACAACGTGCAAAATTGAAAAGTTCAGGGTCACCACGTGAATTTTCCGTTTATACAATGTATACATAAGCACAAAACATTAAATAAATGCAATTAACCATTTTTTTCTATTTTTTTTGTCAATTACAATATAAATTATAAAATATATCTAAATAAAAATAATGGAGGGTGGAGATTGATTCTTAACATTATGGATTGTTGAGATGATGACTCTTATGCTACTTTGCGGTAATTGTCAAGAATGTTAGAATTACTCTAATTCCAATGTTGCGATGAATATAAAACGGTTTTAAGTTAGCTAAATCAACTATTGGTCATGCAATAAAAAATTTATGATAGGCAAGTTATTGGGCAAAGAAAATGATGCATGCGAACTTCAATTTTTGCTGCATGTATCTTCTTTTTTCTCTTCTACTTTTGGGGTGTGTTGCATTGTTTTATTTGAAGTGATCATGTGTATTGTACACATTGGTTAATGTGTGTTAGTGTGTTACTACATTGTTTGTGAGTTTCGATAAATATGATCGTTGTGATTAAATCGAAAAATTCATGAACATTTTGCTGATGTAAAATAAGATGCTCATGCTAAGTTACTTAATTGTTTTTACAAATAAAATAGGAAATTATTATATTCAAAAGGACACTAAGGGTGACTCCCATATGGAAAAAGACGCTTAAAGGAGGTGATGCCCAGCCCAATTCTGAGAAGAACTAATCAAACTCTAGGACTATAATGATAAATTTTATGCAGAAAATGAATGAGTGTCAAACAATTGTCTCCAACTATACAACATCCTCGAAAACCTAAATTTGAAGTTTGGTGTGGCAACATAATATCATCAAAAATACGATTTTTTTTCACCTTGCGATTTTTCTCTTCATCATTGTTTATAATCCCTCCGTTTCTTTCATTTGTTTACGTATTCCCTTTACGACAATTTCAGTCAATTATTTTTGTTTCTATTTTGGGACAAAATTATGCATTTGAATTTTCCACTATACCCTTACAAAGCCCTTAACAATTGCTTTACTTGGGTCAATTAATCTTACAAACCCCTTAACAATTGCTTTACTTGGGTCAATTAATCTTACAAACCCTAAACCGTATTGCTAAATACAATCAAGCCTAATTCCCCTCTCCAAATATTAATAGATCCGACACAATCAATTTACCCAGCAACATCAATTCACCCACATTATTCACTTTGTTCATCATAATCCTCAAACTTTCTCCCTCTTTCTTTCCTCTAAACACTCCAACCCGACCTTCTCTCTCCTCTAAAACTGTTTAAGTTCTTATTCTCTCTTCTCTTGATTTTCTGAATCTTTGTCAAAAATTTTGTGTGATTCGCACCATATGATGTCAATAATCTTGGTTCTTAGGTGGGGAATTTGTTTTTTCTTTTCTGCATCGATGTTTTTTGGGGGAAAATCTGTGTTCACGGTCATATTTCACAAGATATCGACACATACTCATCTATCAGTTACAATCCAAAACAAAAAAAAAAGAACTACAATTAGTGAAAAGAACCCCAAGATTCCGACAATTCTAATTGTCCTTGAATCCAAACACAAAATTGATATCAGATTATATTCACAAGCACACTGCTAAGTAACAACACCAAATCTGACTCAGGAAACGTTCTGTTATCTTCTCTAAAGTCAAGAAAGCCTCCATTTTGGGAACAAGAGACGCGCAAAGCCCCCGCTATGGTTCAAACCCAAAATTCTGATTTCTATTGGATCCATAGGGTAAATCACCTCATCACTAATATTGTGGGTTAATGGGCTAAACTGAAGACGAGTTTCGTTCCGCCTGTGCTTGTGTTCGTTCGTAGATGAATTTGACTCCACTCGAAATGTTGTTAAATTTGATTTTAGTCTCAAAATTGTTTACAAGATCAAGTTAATATCATCAATTGAAAATATAACCTAAGGGCATCTCACAAAAGGCAAGTCCTTTCATCTACTTGTCTATTGTAGGCCACAAGACATACTGTAAAATATGTTGTGGAGATCTTATTTAGTTTATTGAGTAATCCAAAGTACACCAAATTCTTTAACTTGAACCACACTATTGCTTTGCTTCTTCATTTGAATCTAAGCAAAACAGGAATGCTCTGCTCATTCCTAAAGAAATTGGTAGGATCAACCTTGGCCTTCACCATCACCAGCCTACCAACGTTCCCCTTGAAAAAATCGAGGGCGAAATCTGTGCTACTATTTGCATTAGTCCCAATATCAATATCCCTGTAGTTCAAGAAGGCCTCCCTCGGATTTTTCGACGCATAAACCTTCATAAACTCGTAAATGTCTCTCATCGCTTTCATATTTCGAGCATGAACCTCCGGTGACTCGTCATGCCAGTAAGCCAAGTACTGAATCTTGAAGAGCTTCCCTTTCCTGTGAGGGAAGGGTGTCTCATTCTCCGAAATCTCTCCCATCTTACCACCATACGGATTAAATTGCATCGTTACATTCTCTAGCGTAAGCAACTTTCTCCATAACGCGTCTAAACCCTTTTTCGGGATGACATTCTCGACATAATCCGACTTGTGCTTGTCGTAGGTTAGGGACATGGCCGGCACTCTACTAAGAAAAATGTCTAAGGAAGTATTTAAAGGTAGATTATTGAACAATAGGTGTGACTCAATCCACCTTTGCTCAATACAATCATCTTGTTTTAACCCTAACAGAGGAAATTCCTTCTCCATCAAGCTAACAAGATCTTTGGACTTTCCTAGGTACAATCCTATGAAAGACAACCCTAAAGTTTTATTAACAACTTTCGCTTCCATCCTAACGAAAAGGTTAGGGTCAACCTTAGGTGCAACATGTTGCCATTGATAGAAAACATCGGTCCCATTTTCGGTCAAGGCCAACCTTCGTACACGAAAAGTTGTCACCGTATCAGGAACACGAACCAATTTAATTTTCCATTTCAAAACGACACAAAAACTAGCCGCGCCACCACCTCTAATAGCCCAAAACAAGTCTTCCCCCATACTTTTCCTATCGCGAATCACACCCTTCGCGTCAATAATTACCGCATCAGTGATATGATCGACCGTTAACCCGAATTTCCTAAGCATAGTCCCATAGCCACCCCCAGTGAAATGCCCACCAACTCCCACAGTTAAGCACACCCCTGCAGGAAATGCAAGGGTGTTACTCTTATTTGCAATATTGTAGTAAAGTTCACCTAACGTTGCACCCGAATCAACCCAAGCTGTCTCGTTTTCGACGTCGATATCAATCGATCGAAGGTTAAATAGGTCTAGTATAACAAACGGATTAGGTGATACGTAAGAAAGACCCTCATAATCGTGACCACCACTCCTAATTCTCACCTCTACGCCACTCGCCTTCGCGCAAACTACCGTCGCTTGGACATGAGACTTGTCTAAGGCTGTCACAATTGCGAGAGGTTTCGGGGTTGTCGACACGCTAAACCGAAGATTTCTTATGTATGCCTGCAAAACAGAAGGAAAAGACTCGTTTTTGGGTGTGTAGATGGCTTTTGTGATTGGAGATGATGCGTTAGAGTGTAGGGGAAGACAACTTAGAAATTCTTCAATACCATTTTTTGATGCAAAATTTGCATGAAATGATGAGGTGAAAAATATTAGTATGAATATTTGTGTAAGAAATGTTGCTAGTTGAGAATTCAAAGGCTTCATGTTATAATTTGATCAATTGTACGTTTTCTATGCACAAAAGATTAGTACTCCGTATGTTATAAGGTAGATTTTATTTCCATGATCAATTTAAAGATTTTGGTTGATATATAACTTCCCAAATATACTGTAAAACCAAGACAATAAATGTGTTCATGGTACTTTACCTTAAACTTGATTTTGACTTTCCATTTACCCACGTCAAAATGTTAAATGAAGTGTAGGTTTATTGAATAGGCTTTGGTCAAGTGTGTCTAAATACTAGGCCTTCTGTGGAAGTTTAGAAGACAATCTTCATTGAAGATTAGTAATTTTGGTATCAAGAAAGATCGAGATGGTCCCAACACATTGACTCCCACGGGATCGGAACGACGGAGTTTAGAAAAGGAGGAGTTGTAGGGTGCTCGACAAGTACCGCAAAACAACATAATAAATCACTTATAAAATAACTTAATAAATTTTTCTAAAAGGAAAAAATTATCAAGTTATATTAGATATAGTTTGTACAATGTATATATAAGCATAAAAGATTAAATAAATGCAATTAACCATTTTTTTCTATTTTTTTCTTGTTATTTACAATGTAATTTATAAAATATATCTAAATAAAAATAATAGACGGTGTAGATTGATTTTTAACATTATGGATGGTTGACATGATGGGTTTTATGGTACTTTGCGGTACTTGTCAAGGACCTTAGAAGTACTCTTAGAAAAGATGGTCTTCTCATCGGAGGAAAAACAAAAGCCCAAGTAGTGTTTTGTCAAAGACATTGTTCCGCCTCAAAGTGCCCCCCGCCTTTTGACTTTCAATTCATCTCAAATATTCAAACCAAAATGTAAAGGATGAAAGGAAAACTCTTACAAAAATGTTTCAGAAACGTGACTCCATTATTCGGACAAAATGCAAATATGCAATAGAACACTAGTGATAAGAGAGGAAATAAAATCAAGATCGCATCATATTTCAAAGGTCACAAGTCAATATGTCATAGACTTTACCGTGCATGTAAATTGCAGTACAATGCATCAGGAAGTTACAGCACTCATCAGTAGTACTTCACTAGATTGCCTTCTTTCTGTCTGTGCATGTTTTGCATAAACATATCACAAATACACATATGCAAGAGTGACAAACTTGATAACAGATCGAGAAAAAAGAAGGTTCTAGTATCGTTGTCGGAAAGTTAGATTCAAGCGACCAGGCCGGAAGTTTGTTTCGTCGAGCAACAATTTCGGGGCAGTGTTTGGTAGAATTGCAGGGACGCCATGAAAAATGTGTCTAGATTTTCCTCCGAATATCAGAACATCTCCTGATTCTAGTATTACTTTGTCTGCACCCTCGGCATCTCTCTGATCGCTGTATAGAAATTCTGCAGAATCGCCGATGGAGAAAGATACAATAGGTATTCCTTTATTGAGACTTTCTCGACTCTCGTCTTTGTCCTGAAATAAACAATGAAGATATTTAATGAATAGAGTGTGATATTGCAGCGCAACCAATTAGGTTAATAGACATTTGGCAAAACTTAATGCAACTTTCCCATGACAATAGATCATCACAGAGCAACATTCATTGCACAATTGCATGAAGGATTGAAAAATTGCACAAATAAGGCTAAAAGACAGCAGACTAACTGCTCTTTCTTCAGAGAAACATTGGTATGGGAGACGAAACCAAACACTTCAGAATGGATTGAACTTCTATGGTGTAAGAAAAGTAGACTAACTGTTCCTAGATCTCCACAAGTCATGACAAAGTAAATACGGAGTATCATTAACCACACTGAAACAACTGTACATCCCATAGAGCTAAAAAGGAATGTCAATTGGTGGTTTATGCAGTTCTCGATCTTCTCATATTAATGCTTCTGAACCATATATATACCAAGCAAAATTCATCCGCATGTACTCCATTTGGCAGAAGTCACGAAGCTACAGAGCATTGATTTTGTAACCTAGTGAAATATCAGCTTAATAAAGTAAAATTGGTAAATAAGCATCCAGGGAGTCCTAGAGTAACGAACCTGATGTAGACCAAGACGTCCAGTTCTCGAATAAAAATTGACCAGACAGATGTCTGGCTTGACTGAAGGAAGTACAGTTTCTACATTTTTAACCTTGGGATGTTCAGATAATATAAGAGACTGAGAGTCCTTGATAGCTCTATCAACCAACTGTAGAAATTCCTGGGGAACTGGTGGTGGTTTGGAACCATCCATTGGCCGAACGTCCCCATATTGGTTAGTTTCAGGATTCCAGAACTCGCCAAAGCACATCAATTTCAATTGCATCTTCCCACCTTCACCAAAACACGGCTGGTAGAAACCCACAGAGTCCAAAGCATGACGTCCGCAAATGTTTAAGATATTGCCCTGGACAACATAGGTTGAGGACTTGAGGTCAATGGAAGGAAAGAAGAGAAAAGTTATGAAGTTCAACAAAAAGCAATACATCAGAAGTTCCATATGCCCCCCACCCCTTCTAACGCTCCTGCCTGAAGAAACAAGTTACATTGTGTAAACAGCAAGACAGAGGGAATGGAAAGGGGTAGGACTTTATCACAAGCAACCCAAAATAATCCTACAGGAAAAGTTTCCAGTTATGCTGCCACAGATTAACCAAAGCGTATTATAATTATGAGAAAGCAAAAAAACTGACGATTGAGCAATCATAATCCAAATGACAGGTATTCTTCTGTGATATCAGCTTCCACGACAATAAAACATTGCACACACCTTACAGATGTTCTTTTCAAAGCACAAGTATTAAAAAATAATCCTCCCTCTGATCTCTCCCAAAAGCATGAAGCAATCTGTCAGCTCAGGTACAGAACCATGAAAAAATCAGGACAGGTACAGAACGAACACCAAGCAATCTATCAGCTCATAAGGGGCATTTGATGGTGGACAATCTGGACATTTTAACAATTTTGTATTTAATGTAAATATATATAAGCCAAGGAATTAGGAAAAGGTGGCACCTGTTCAGAACTTGAGAGGTAGCTCTTAAGCAGCACCATCCCAGGTCTCAAAATAACTCCTTTCGGCCCGCCAATAGACCGTTCCTTTTCTTTACGCTTTTCCTTATTCTTTGACATCAAGGATGGTTTTAGTGTGATCAAACTCGAATTTCGTGATAGAAAGAGATCAAATTTCTGTATGGAACATTCAGAAGTTTTGTTGTCTTGTAAATTCTCCGTACTTTCCGGAATCTTGGCTTCAGTACTGTGTCCTGGCAGAGATTCCCCAGACAATGGGAAAGCACCAGAGAGATGGTCAAGACTTGCCATGAATGAACGATCCAGATTAATTGACGAACAATCATTTGCTCCTTTACTCCAAGCTTTTACTGTATCACTTGACTGATTGTTGAAATCTTTCTCACCAGAATTAAGTTGACCAGATTTCAATCCAAATTGTTCATCATGGCGAAAATTAGACGAATTCCTGGCCTCAAAGGATGTTGATGAATGTCCCACAGTACTTCCCTGAGAACTACTTCCACTACCAAATTTTGACCTGCCCCCTCTCTGGTGACCTAGAGGAGCTACATTCCGATGGATACTACCTCCAGAATTATTCGGTACTCCTTGCCATGAGGAATGTAATTTTTCACCAGAACTACACGAGACACCTCCACTAGAAGATACATCAGCTCGAACCTGTGACATTCCATGTAAATTGTTTCAAAATTACTTCTCAATCCACTATAAGCAACTGTAATAGAGAAATTTGTACAAGAAAAGAAAGCAAACTAGCTACGTAACCAAATTCTGACAATCAATCTTCAGACACATCCTTAGACCTTAGATACTAAGCACAACATGACTTAGCGGTGATCTTCAAGTAGCAAATCGTGTTCTTTTTTTTTGACAATGTTTAAACAGAACGAGGAAAGAAAAAAGCAAATCGTGTTCTGAAAAGCTCAAAAGCTACTCGGAACAAAGCAGTAGGCACACGACAAAGCTACAAAAAAAGGACAGGAAAGTGATTCCTTATACATTGCCATAGGGCAGTGCACTAAATGGTACGAGACCTACAAGTACATCACAATTAATAGTTCAGAGTTCCTTAACACATTACACCATCATCTTCTAGAAAAATAATTGACTTCAATAGCATGAATCAACAACAAAACTGCAGACAAAAACCCGAAAAGGCATAGTTTCTTTTGCAGCCGGATGATTACTTCATGAGCGAACATGTAACTTTCTGTGTATACTAGCCAAAATTTAATCCCTGACTAGCCAAAATTTAATCCTGTCTATACTAGTCAGCCATTATACAGAATGGATAAAAAAAGGGTCTTGAAATTGCTAATCTTTTAAAACAACTTTATGTGTTTACCATCCTCACAGTGGAGAATCGTACTCCCTCCATTTAATTCATTTCTTTACGTTTCCTAAATCACGTGCCTAAAAAGCCGAAACACAATAATTCCGAGTTATGCACACCACATTCTTTGACCAAAAACAATTACAAGCAACTAATAGTACATGAGCTTCTTATTCAAGATTCCAATTTCAACAAAATTCAACTAGTAAAGCCCATGCATGTCTAATTTATAGAATTCACACCCACAAATGACTTTACCAATAATAGAAAGAAATCGAAACTGCTCAGATCATCAAATCTCCCAAATTTAGCAAAACTGTAAATTCATCATGCATGTGTATTAAAAGTAAATCACAAATAAATAAAAACTGCCCAATTAATTATACTCCTCAACCAGTAAAATCAGTAAATAGGATAATTCAAACCACAGTAAAAAATAATCAAAATACTGGTAAAGAAATAAACAAGAAATAGAGAAAAGATAAGAAATTTTTACTGGGGTATGATTATCAGGAGGAGAAGAATCAGCAGGTTTTTCGCGCCACGTGTATCCTCCTCTTCCTCTTCCTCTTCCTCTTCCTCTTCCTCTTGAAGACACACTTCCTCTGTTCATTGCTTCTCAAAGAAGAATGTGTGAAAAGTACGAATTTTTTGGGGGTTTTTTTGGCGGGTCAGTGATTTTTTTTTTTTTGATGTATTTCTGGAAATTTACGAGGAATTTTATCAGGCAGAGGAATTTTAATTAGCAGGTCGTCAGAATATTTATTTTACCAAATTCAATTTCCAATGGCCGTTCGTCTTCAGAGGTAAATTTTGTTCAGTTGTTGATTTGGGCCGAAATTAATTACATCGGCAAAGTACAAAGAAGGACTCGTTCTTAGGCCCGTGGAATCCACGATATCGAATATCGATATGCGATATAATTATATAACTTTTTGGAAACGTTGTAGAGATTTGTATTTCGGCAAAGATAAAGATTTTTTTTAAGAGTACGATTAGTTGCAAGATATTCCGTTCTAATATTACAACCGAAGGATTACTAAGAGGATCATCACTATTTAGATAGCCATCTTAATTCTCTCTTGAGTCTTGACAATGTCATGTCGGTTTCTTTCTATTGGCATTTGGAAAAGATAAGTGAATCGCACGACGAGCACCGCCCAAATAAGGAGGCTTCTTTTCATTAGATTGTAAGTGGGGAATTGTAGTCAAGGAAAAGGCGAACCTTCAAAATACGTTATCCTGAATAGTGCATTTTGTTGCAATGTTTCTTCTTGATTAACGGAGTATCATTTTTCCTACCACGCAATAGTTAGGATTACCACTTTGCACGATAAAAACAACACGAATACAATCAAAACATTGTGCAAGTTAGAAAGAGGTGAAGTTATTAACAATCAAATCTTCAAAAGTTAAGAAAAATAATATATACTCTTGAACGGTAAAAACTTACCCTGCAAGGTATGAGTTAGTAACCTAGTGTTCCACCAAATTGATGGGTAGTGATATTTACGCTTCTTTAGTTCTCATATTGATATTTACACTCTCTCTTGTGAGTCAGATTTTCCTATGCGGGGAACCTTACTTCTCTCGCAATAAGGAGGGTAGATCAATATAAGAAGTGTAAAAACCACCACTCCAAATCGACTACACTGAAAACTATAACATAAAACCACAATAAATGGACAGATTGGGCCATTTAGACCAAACGAATTATCGTCCGATCCTTGGTTCAACCAAAGAACGAATGTTCGGATTCAAGGAACCTGTAACGGCTGAGTTTCGGTCTGATCACCAATCCACAAAATGAGAATTCGGTCCGGCCCTCGATCAGTGCTCATACGATCATCCCTAGTTTAGAATTTCAAACTCTAGTTAGTATAAAGTTAGAGCGAGAAGTCACAACGATCACCCCCTTTGCAAAAACCCCAGTCTCACACTCAGAAAAACCCTTCTAATCAAATCAAAGCTCTCTTTATTGAACACAAATGGCAAAATCACGTAGCAACTTTGAACAGCGTGAAGAAGAAGATTTTTCTGAAATGGAAGATGAGGAATTTGATTCTGATGATTCTGAAGAAGACCCACCTTACATTGATGATCTTGCCAATGCTCAATCCAAATTTTCGAAGCTAACAATCAACAATAAATCAAATTTAAGGTGAAACTTTGGTTTAAAATTATTGGGTTTATGTCAAAATTCAATCTTTAGTTCAAATTTTTATCTGGGTACTTTGATTTTGATTTCATATGCCATTTTTTCAAATTTTAATTGATCATATATTCAGTTTTTTAATTTTTGTAAATTTCTGGATTATTTGCATTTGATTATTTGATATCATTTCCAGAGATGATGAAGAATCAGAGGTAGATGATGATGTGGGCATGAACTCAGTGAAGCTTAATAAAGAAGATATGAAGGATTTTGAGCAAGTCCAAGAAATGATCAATTGTGAGCAAGAATAAACTAATTTATTTGAATTTGGCATTTTGTAATTTGTGAATTTGTCTGGAAATATGTGATTTTGGATGGGGAATTAGGTGGAAAGTTGGAGAAACTGAAGGTGGAGCAATGCAAGGTGTATTTGAGGAAAAATGGGTTGAGATTGTCTGGGAAGAAGAACATACTTATTCAGAGAATTAAGGAGCACATAGAGTATGTAGCATTATAAATTTGATGGAAAACAAGGTTACATTTGCTTTCGTAAACCGTAATTCCGAAATTTTGATAGATAATATGCTGATGTTTGAATGTGATTGTCAGGATTGTGAATGGGGGAGGAGAAGTGAGGTACCCGCCTTCAAGCTTTGTATTAAACTGCAAGGGTAAGTTTTTGGTGGGATTTTTAAGAGGACTAGTGTAACAGTTGTTGGAATTGTGAACTCATAGGTGATGCATTTAGGTTCAAGATAATGGTTACAGTTAAGTTCATTATTGTTGTAGCTAAGTGTAAGCTGGCTAGGAGTGTCCAAATTTACGATAAATTTGATTCAGCTGCTTCATGGATAACTTTATTGGTGTGCTCCAATGCCATGTTGTGAATCTTGTGATCACAGGAACATGTACATGAGTGGGTGTTAAATGCATGATTTAACATAGTGTAGAACATCTAATGTCATATTGTCTTGTACCTGGCTATTAAATATTCGACAAAGCTGATTCAGCTCTTTCATGTATAGCTTTTTTGGTTGTGTCCAATGCCATGTTGTCATTACAGGAACATATACTGAGTGGGTTGAATGTATGATTTAGCATGGAGTAGAATATCATTCCTCGAATTATGAAAGCTTGTGTTTCATTTGCCTCTTGTTAGACGTTAGTGATCACAGGAACATGTACCTGCGTTGGTGTTGAATGTATGATTTAGCATGGAGCAGAATGTCATGCCTCGGAGTATGATAGCTTTCATTTGCCTCTTGTTAGACGTTACTGATCTGCTTCTCTACATTTCCTGATAGGTGATGCTTGTTTGGGCGACATAGTAATGTTTGAGCAAACTGTTTATGAGGGGTAAGTTTATTTTGGCTTTGCAGTGATAATTTTTAAGAGTTCACATTCTTTCTTTTTTTTTTTTTCTTTTTTTGTGAATGTGGTGATGGAAGTTCACATTTAGCCTAGTTATCCTATACTTTCAGGGTTTTACAAACCTAGTGATATGTAGATCATTGCCTCACCTCTGCAAGCTTGGTTCAGGTACAGCATTGCCTCAAGGAGCGCCACTGGTCCTCCATGTGGTAAACGAACTATTGCAGGCCGGATAGTGAATGAAAGTTATGGAGCAGCTAAGCAACAACACACATTTACGGTTGGTTCATTCGACAATGATTTCACAATCCATACAATTACTAATGTTATTGCTAGAGAATTAGCTGAGTCAATGAATTTTCATCTTTTATTTACTAAGTTTGGAGATTGTTTCGAATGGGGAAAAACAACATGAAACATTTTTCTTGGAAAAATGATTGGCCGCTGTTTATGCTTTACTTCTTCATTGGACAGTCCGAGTAGCATAAACCAGTTGTTATTCTTGACAATGATTTGTAATCTCCTTTTTTATGTTATCATGATATCTTTAGGTTGAGGTTCTCTGGAGCAAAGGGGACAAACCACTTCCTCCACTTCATCCCCTCTTAATTAAGGGAAGAAATCTTTACAAATTGGAGACAAGGAGACAGGTCAGTTGTTCAAAAATTTCTTCTACAGTACAATATTTTCGTCATTGGTACTTAAAGTGTCTTTTTACTGTAGAAATGGGAGGATGAAGCTGAAAGGCAGAGAGTCCTGAGTGAAAAACATAGCAGGGGCTCAGTTGCTCGATCAAATAGGGAAGCACGAGTTCAAGAAAAGATGGCAAGGAAGCCCCTTAAGCGCATAGGGTAATTGACTTCATGGTGCTTACATTCTTGTACTTTAATAGAAAGCCTCTTTGCGTAATCACTTTTCTCACGCAAACTATATCTACTCCAGGGTCAATTCAAAGAACAAAGAAAATTCTTGTCATCAAAAGGACTCCAGACGTGCAATGGATCAAATATATTTGACAGGTTCTGAAAATTTAGGATGTCGTAATAGTCTGCAGCAAGGGGCAAAGAAAACTCAAGTGCAGAAAACTAGGCAAGATTCAATTCCTGAAGTTCCGATACACTTGAAACAGGCAAAAGACACTAAGTGCTCCCATTCAAGACACTTGAAAACTTCTTCTAAAGAGGATCCCGGGTTCATAGGTAACTTTCAATCAAAAAGGCCAGAAACGGGATATCAACGTAATGCTGATTACAAAGCCAACTCAGGTCTTCCTCTGCCTAAACCTCCCTTGCACCATCAAAATCGATCAACCATCCATTACAACTCTGGTCTTCCTCCGCCAAGATCATACTCACAGGAACAAGGGAATTCAATGTCTTCTTCATTGGGGGTTTTGCCATTTCCAGATAATCGTGCTAGACACTACTCCATTCATCCGCTTCATGATCCAAAAGCAGCTATGCCGTACAATTTCCAAAACAGGAATCTGCTAACGACAGAGATGACTGCAAACTGCAAGCCTTTAACAGACCCCTGGCAAAGACCAAGCCAGAGACAGCAACTTTGTCCATATTATCCTCAAGGCAGATGTTACTATGGGAACCGGTGCAAATTTTTGCATGAATCAAATAGAAACCATTGCTGAATTCACTGAGCTTTGCGAAATTCAAAGGCATGCTGAATTTTTGTGTAAAATCTAGAAGATATTCTTACCAGCTACCTTTTTGGAATCCTGATGTCACTAAAGAAAGTGTCAGCACCTTGTGCTTTGTTTCGAAGTCGTGATAGACAGGAATGCAATGCAAAACTGAAGTCCTTTTTTTGAGATTCGTCCTTTGTTGGAAGCATCTTGCATTCTTCATATCTACAAAGTGGCTTCTTTCGGTTGATTTCACAGTACATTTTGTTATTTTTCCGAAAATGTTTCTGATTTTCTTTGATCCTATTCCTGTCAACAAGGTTCTTAGAGAGCTGTCATTAACTGTTTTCAAAGGTTGTTGATGCATACCTTCTTGTTTTCGGTCATTCTGCATACCATCTTGTGTTAAAGATGCATATAATTACGCTTTCTGGGACTCCTTAATTTTTCGTTAACTTTATAGAAAATTGATCCATTGTTCTAGTCTTCTAATGATAAACTCACCTCCCAAAAATAATTCAACCTTATATATATATTGATTTCCGAATCGCAATCTTTCATTTATCTATTCAAACTATGGAAGTTTATTAGCTCAAGTTGACAACTTGCTAGTACAGTAGTACCAACATTATCTTTCTGTCCACTTCTCCAAAATACACAATCTTGTGCATTACTATTCCATCATCTGTTTTTGCTCACAACCTCTCCCATTTATCAGGTTAAAGTCTCCAGGTAGTACGTACCAAACTTAGATTAATTTGTTTAAATTTTCGATTAACTGATTGATGATTGATTTCTGCCTTTAATTATCTTTTCATGGTAATTTATTGTCACTCAAATTCGTGGTAACTGATTGAACTCATAAACGATTCAACTTGGTTACTCAAAATTGCAAGTGAACAAGGTAAAAAGCTTGTCACCAAACATTTGATGTGGGTAAAATTCAGCATATGAATTACTGAACTGGTGAAGTTTATTTTTTTTACTGATAATAGTTAAGGTTCTGAAGGTGACTGTCTTGTGGTTTTTGGACTGGGGTGGTTTGAATTCAGATTGCATAACTTGTCCCGGTGCGAAAGCATACACTTTAGTTACTCCATTTCTGTGCAGTTTGCTCCAACTAGTATCTTAAAGTAGAGTGAACAATATTGAACATATATCAGAGTTTTTTAGGAGTGAGGATATTTGGATGCTGCTGTAGTGTTGTATACTAGCCTCCTTCTCAACAACGATGCCCACCCCAGACCTATACTGAGCCAAACTTTTTGGTGCAGGATAAATGGAAGCGGAGCCAGTTAATGTCAATGAGTTTCAGGAACTGGCTCGTCAAGCCCTTCCAAAAATGTACTATGATTTCTTTGCTGGAGCAGCTGAGGACAAATATACGCTAAGGGAAAATGCCGAAGCTTTCACCAGAATCAAGTACTGGATTCTATTTTTCAATTCTTCATATTTCGACATCCATCTTATAATGTTCTACTTTGCAGAATTCGTCCAAGAATTCTCATAGATGTGAGCCGAATTGATCTGTCAACTAGTATCTTGGGCCATAACATTTCAGCTCCAATCATGATTGCTCCAACTTCCAACCATAAGTTAGCACATCCTGAAGGTAACATCTTTATGACGTTTCAGTGGAACTTAGATGTCCAGCACGATGTAAATTTTGCTCTTTGTTCCTGGTGCAGGAGAAATTGCAACTGCGAAAGCTGCGGCTGCATTCAACACAATTATGGTACTTGAATTGCTAATAGTTTAAACCACTACACCAGGCTTGATGTTTATTCAAACCCTTCAATTTGATCTATTGTAGGTGCTATCCTTTGGTTCTACTTCCTCCTTGGAAGAAGTTTCCTCCTGCTATGATGCTGTGCGGTTTTTTCAATTATATGTAAGGAACTATTCAAGGTGCTCATCATATATGCATGTTCTACGAGTTCCTTCCTTACTATGACAACATTTCTTTGAAAAGGTATTCAAAGATAGAAAATTATCAGCTTGGCTAATACAGAGAGCTGAAAGAAGTGGATACAAGGCTATTGTTCTAACTGTTGATACACCTAAAATCGGCCGAAGGGAGGCTGATGTAAAGAATAAGTGCGATCCTACATGTATTGTCAATGACATTTGTTATCACCAAATGGAACTAAGAACGAACATAAATACCTAACACATCATGTATGTTTTTTTGTACTTTCACAGAATGGTTGCTCCTCAGTTGAAGAATTTGGAAGGTTTTATGTCAACTAAGATTGTCCCTGTAAGTAATGAACTCGTTTTCTTGTTCCTTGTAAGTAAGTCCACCATTCATCTGCGTCATTGTAGCAACTTTAACTCAGCCCTTAGTCATATTAGCAACAGTTATGCAATTTTCTTACTGTACTATGCATCTGTGCTATAGCCTTATAGGTATTCTTATTTTGTAGGACAAGGGTTCAGGTCTTGAAGCTTTTGTCAATAGCACATTTGACACTTCTTTGTCCTGGAAGGTATGAAATTTCATAAACAAAATGAACCTTAAGAATGTGACTTAAAATTGATGAGAGAGGCATAGCTACTTCAAGAAATATGAAGACAGTAGTATTTAGTTAAGTTTCAAATGTATTTTACTTAGTGGAAAGTTGTTTTGTTTTGCTTGCTTTCCATTTGGAAGAATAAAACTTCGACCTTTTCTAGAAAGGAAAAAAAAGTCCCAGTTATATTTTAAGTTCATAGTAACAAATACATCTTTCAGAAAGTCCCAAGTGCAATAATGATATAAGCCACTAAATCTGTTTATCCTTGGGAGTACATTGGGCAATGAATTCATAATCGGAGACCTTCTCTGTATAGCCCCGTTGTACTGGCTTTTCCATGTTCCTCTGCCATGAAGATCTAGTGGATAAATGAATTTGCCAATTTCTTGCAGGATATAGATTGGTTGAGGTCCATTACAAAGCTACCAATCGTGCTGAAGGGAATACTCACACATGAAGATGGTAACATGCTAACTCTTTTTTTTAGGGACAGGTTTAAGTGTGAATTCATCACCCACTTCAAAGAATTAGAGAATCAGCTTCCAGTTACAACACATCTTAGCAATCTGAGTAGAATATCACTTGCCTTTTGCAATATGTTGCGGAACTTGTTTTGAATCTATCTTACATTCTTACGAACTTTGTAGCAAGAAAAGCTGTGGATATGGGAGTGGATGGAATCATAGTGTCCAATCATGGAGCTCGACAGCTTGACTATACCCCCGCCACAATCTCTGCTCTTGAAGAGGTTTTTGTTACTTCATCCTTTTCTGTTCTGCTCTACTGTTCCTAATTGAATGTTCGAACTATTGCATGGATTTAGTGGGGTGATTATTTTTTTATGTCAGAATTTGTTTAGAAGATTACTTGCATAATGAGATTTGGCTATATGATCAATGGTTTTTGATTGAACTTGTATTGAAAGCTTCGGCCATTAAATGATAGCTGCTCACCTCATGCCTTATTATAGCAGCAGCATAAGTAAATGCTGCAAACCTTCAAGCATTCCAGCAATATGCTAACTAGTAGGTATCACATTCACGTGTGCAGATAGGTGTAGCCATGAAGACACATTACAGATGTATTACCACGCTAAGGTGATTTTAGGATGCACATATCATCGGTAGCATTTTCAGCGTTTGTTGTCTAGGCTCTATAGGCTGTCCCTTCTAAAGTTAAACCCTGTGTTTAAATGTTTTGTTGTATTTAATTGGACAATTTATGTTACATCTGTGACTCTGTGAGTACAATACCAAGGAAAGGCATGTCGCACTGCAGGTGGTTGATGCTGTAGGTGGTAAGATTCCAGTTCTTCTCGATGGAGGGGTGAGACGCGGAACAGATATCTTTAAGGCTTTGGCGCTTGGTGCAAAAGCAGTTCTTGTAAGACTTGTCTTATTTTATTTATATGATTCACGGCATTCAACAATAGGCAATTGCCCATATGATGTGAATATAAATGGTAAAATCATAAAGAACTGGCAATATCAGCCTCCAGCAACCACCTGATCTCTAATGTTTAGCCAAGTGCCCTGGAGTATGTTTCTGGCTTTTTTATTGACAAAGTTTCTTACATAACTCGAAAATTGTATAGCGTGAAGGATGAAATCATTGACCATTGAAACTAGATATGTACAGAAAGCTACTCTAAATTATGAATGACCATCACAACGAAAACCAAAAGTCTAAGCTGATGGTTGAGGCGCAGTCGATGGTTTTATACTTAGACATAAGTATATCATAATCTGACTCCTTATTACGTGATCCATATATAGTCTGTACTTTTATATCTTGCTCTTGATGAATTACACAATCTCAATTGCAGGTTGGAAGACCTATAATATATGGATTGGCTGCCAAGGGGGAAGATGGTCTAAAAACTGTTCTAGGAATGTTAAAGGATGAACTGGAGCTCACCATGGCCCTTGCCGGTTGCACAAGCATAAATGATATCACCAGAAATCAGGTAATAGCTGAGCATGACACACTGCAGTCCCTGCTGTAAATGTAGCCATCCTGTTCTGCATTTGATGCCTACAGTCCCTGCGCATCAGCTATAATGTTGCAACCGAGAGATAAATGGCAGACCTGTTTAAGTAGCCATTTTGGTTAGCATTTGATCACAGCATATTGGCTGTCATGTTATCTACTGAACATGAGAACTGAGAAGCTGCAGTCCCTGGCATCCTGCTCCAAAATTTGGGCATCCTGGGTGCCTGGTTGCCTGGTTGCCTGGTTTCCTGCTATAAGATGTAGATATTCTGGTTTGCATCTTTGCATGGTTACAGATGACGTTTCATGTTAACTGATCCAAAATCACTTTGGGAATAAGGCTTGGTTGATGTTGTTGTTGTACTACTGTAAAATCTACAACTCGCCTGCATAACAAAAGTTTTCCAATTACCTGTGATGATATTCAAGGAATGTTTCTGGCTGTCAAGATACTAATTTTTTTTTTGCCTTGTTACTTGTTAGAGCTCTAGCCTCGAATTTCATGGGCTTAAATTCAGAAAAATTCTACATTGTATCAAGTCTTGTAATTGAAAGTTGACATCTTGGCATCTAAAATTACATAGATTTCTCCTTGTCCACTTTACAATGGTTTTTGAAAATCACGAATTAGAATCATTTTACGATCTTAATTTAGATGAGAAATATTATAATCGAACAATTCGACTCCATTCTATTTAAATGACATATTGTAGACTAATTATTCTATTCGCCGAAAGTAGTGACTTGCCCCCTACACATTCACCAATTGTGTCGTGCCAAAAATAGTCCGGCCTTTTTTATGTTTAATCAGCTTTGGCTGTTTCTGGTGAAGTTGATAGGAAGTAACTTTCATAAGAATACCAACATTTTTATATTTCTTTACAAATATCTTTTATCATCTATTTTTTTCCTCACAATCTCCCATAAATCAGGCAAAAGTGTTCAGGTACGTGATCAACTTTGGATACCCTTCAAACTAAATTGGTTGAATTTTCGATTGGCTTCACTGAGATTACAGGAAACTGTCATCTTTTTACTATACTGAATTTTAATTGATTTTTTTGCCTATGATCATCAGTCATATTGGCCTAATGGTTATTGAAAATTGTAATTTCTTCTACTTATTTCTGTCAGTCAAATTCGTATTAACCTGATTGGACTCATAATGGTTATTGAAAATTGTAAGTGCGTGATCGAGGTACAAAGTTTGTCAGCTAAAATCTGATATGTGGCTAAAGTTCATCATTCTGAAATTACTGAACTGGTGATGTTTTTTCCCCTAAGGTAAAAGCTCTGAAGGCAATTAACTTAGGTTGAGGTTTGCTGAATAGGGTGGTTCTAGACTTCTAGTTAAGAAGAATAACTTCACCTATACACCTTCAGTGAGGCAGTGACTAATGGTTGTTGCATATTTCCAGAATGCTGTAGCCGCAAATTCTGTGATTAAATTTTACTTTGGATCAATCTCATTCTTGAGTATAATATGCCAATTGCCAATAATACCTTATAAAACATTAGGCTGTATCAATCTGTGATTATTGCATGTAAAGTGTGTAACGGTTCTAGTCGCGTGAGTTAGTAATACACGGCGCAGTGGATACCCTGGGCTTAAGCTTAAGTATGCCTTACATGGTCGGCTTTAGTCTCAAGCTAACTCATCATGACATTGCTAATATTGTGTTACCAACTTACCATGGTATTATGGTACATAATTCTCACTGGTTGATATCAGTGTTTTTTAGCTGTAAGGATTTGGTTGCTGCTGATCTCCTATGTAGCCTCCATTTCAAAGGCGATGCCCACCCACACCCATAATGAGTCAAACATTTTGGTGCAGGATAAATGGCAGCAGACCCAGTTAATGTAAATGAGTTTCAGGAGCTGGCTCGGCGAGCCCTTCCAAAAATGTACTATGATTTTTTTGCTGGAGCAGCCGAGGACAAATATACACTAAGGGCTTGCTTGGATTGGGAGTAATTATTAGGGAGGTAATAGGAGTTAAAATAAGGGGAAAATGGTAGAAATGGTGGTGGTAGAGGGAGGAAATAAGGGGTAGAGGAGGAACTATTACCCCCATATGGGGGTAATGCATTACTCCCCTCCCCCCTAGAGTAATGCATTACTCCCATATGGGGGTAATGATTCCTCCTCCACCCTTCATTTTCTCCCTTCACCACCTTCATTTCCTCCCTCCACCACCACATTTTCTCTAATTTTCCCCTTATTGTAGCTCCTATTACCCCCTTAATAATTACTCCCAATCCAAGCAAGCCCTAAGGGAGAATGCCGAAGCTTTCACCAGAATCATGTATTGGCTACAAATTACAATTTTCAATTGTTAATGTTTTGACATCCATCTTATAATCCTTCTATACTATTAAAGGAGGCTTTTTTAGAGCTCTCACATTGACCGGAGGTTATTAGAGAGTTTTGACAATTTTATAATATTATTTAGTTATCAAGTTTATGTGAAACTCTTTTAATTAAACAATCTTCTATTAATAATAATATTATAATAATAATGTTTATATTAGACAATCCTACTAATACGTAGTTTTCCAAGTCCTATGTCATAGAATTGTTATAGTATGATAATACACATTCTAATTAGGAGTTAATGTTACATCTAAAACCAAGTGAAGGTTGCTAAATGTGATTGGTGGGTTTTCATCTGGAAACTTTGTGATGATCTTGAATTCGTCAATTTTCATGTCTCTTGATAATAAATGGTTCCAATATGATTTTTCATCTCGAGTTAGATTGTAATTAGCCTTCTTCATTTGTTAGGATTAGCGTACGTTATGCTTTAGTGTAGAAGGTGTTTCCAATCACAATTACAGTACTAAACGCGAGACATACATGACTACGTTCTTATCCTAGCTACGTGCATTAGTGCATATATAACTCAGCACACTAGAACTAAACGAAATACGTTATAATCCTACGTACTTTGTGCATGAGCTTTTCTTTGTTTGTTTTTTTTCAAAAGAATTAGTTGATATATTTATCATTCGAAAGAACATGTCGAAGAGACTTACAAAAGTATAGCTAGCCACTAACAACCTATCAGTTGTATAAATTTAATCTAATTGTCTACTATAACCTGTAGTGCATGTCTAAACTCAAACTATCATTCATATAAAAAAACAAACAAAAAAAGCTTAAACTATCATACTCATAGTTCTTCCTAAACTTTGACAAACCAACAATTATTTTTGAAGAAAGTTGCTCCAAGTCTAAATTTTTGTTACAGTTTATAAATAAGAAACAACAAATGAGAATTATTGCGATATTTGAGATTAATGGACGCAAGGAATGTGGAAAGAAATTTTGAAGGGAATTGAATACAAATTTGAAGAAAATAACGCAAATGAAGAGAAATTATGAGAATAAAAAAGGGGATTTTTTTCCTAGACATCTTAATCATTACTATGAAAACGTAACTTATCAGAACTTACCCGGCTATAATTTATAGCCTTATAGTCACTTTGTATATATATATATATATATATATTTTTTTTTTTATGTCACTCAACTTTCGTGACACCCCTTTAACGTTAATATCTCTCAAAATACAATGGTTGGATTATGATATTGTACACTTTTGGAATTATTTTTGTTTTGAAATATTTTTTCGTCAGACTAACCATCAAACCCCTAACTCGAAAAACAAATACGTTATACAATGTATAAAAAACTACACAGATTAATATGAATTTTTTGTTTTATTATATAGAGATTTTACCACACAATATCTATATCCAAACGTAAATTACAAATTTTAGTTTTAACAAGTCTAATAGAAATCATTATTAAGAAACCCGTGCAACGCACGGGCTTTCATCCTAGTATTCTACTATAATTTGCAGAATTCGTCCAAGGATTCTCATAGATGTGAGCCGAATTGATCTGTCAACTAGTATCTTAGGCCATAACATCTCAGCTCCAATCATGATTGCTCCAACCGCCTATCATAAGTTAGCACATCCTGAAGGTAACAGCTTTATGATGTTTCAGTGGAATTTAAATGTCCCACCAAAAATGTAAATTTTGCTCTTTGTTCCTGGTACAGGAGAAGTTGCAACAGCAAAAGCTGCAGCTGCATGTAAAACAATTATGGTACTTGTAATAGTTTAAACTTCTACAGTTGTGTTGCTTCAGGCATAAGTTTTATTCAAACCCTTTAGTCTGGCTTCATTTTAGGTGCTATCCTTTAGTTCTAATTCCTCCGTGGAAGAAGTTTCCTCCTGCTGTGATGCTGTGCGGTTTTTTCAATTATATGTAAGCAATTATTCAAGGCTCGTCACTTCTACATGTTTTGTGAGATCCTTACTTACTATGACGCCATTTCTTTGGGAAGGTATTCAAAGATAGAAAATTATCAGCTTGGCTAGTACAGAGAGCAGAAAGAAGTGGGTACAAGGCTATTGTTCTAACTGTTGATACGCCTAGGCTTGGTCGAAGGGAGGCTGGTATAAAGAATAAGTGAGTGATATTGCTATGATATTTGCTGTTCCGATATCAAACCAGCACCAAACATAACACCTCGGTTTTTTTGTGGTACTTACACAGAATGATTGCTCCTCAGTTGAAGAATTTGGACGGTTATATGTCAACTGAAATCGTTACTGTAAGTAATGAAGTCTTTCCTATTTCTTGTAAGAAAGTCTGCTAGTCATCTGTGTGAAAGTTCCTTTTAGCAATTTCATCTAAATTTTAGAATCGCTTCACTGTTATAGTTTTCCTTGTTCTTGCTGTTTTGTAAGTTCTGATGGAAGGCCGTTCTTATTTTGTTTAGGACAAGGGTTCAGGTCCTGAAGCATTTGCAAGAAGCGCATTTGACTCTTCTTTGTCCTGGAAGGTATGAAGCTGCAGAGACAATTGGAAACCTTCTCTTCATAGGCCTGCTGTACTTGCTTGTCCATGTTCCTCTGCCATGATGATCTAGTAGATCACTGAATTCACCGATATCTTGCAGGATATAGATTGGCTGAGGTCCATTACAAAGCTGCCAATCCTGGTGAAGGGAATACTCACACATGAAGATGGTAACATGCTAACTATTTTCTTTTTTGGGTACATTGCCGGTGGACTTACTAACTGCAAATAACCACAAAATCAGTTTCCAGTTATGAGACATATTAGCAAACTGATTGCGATATCACTTTCCTGTGCCATATGCCGAAGCATTTTCTTAAACTCTGTCACAAACTTGGCAGCAAGAAAAGCTGTGGAAGTGGGAGTGGATGGAATCCTCGTGTCCAATCATGGAGCTCGACAGCTTGACTATACTCCAGCCACAATATCTGCTCTTGAAGAGGTCTTTTTTTCTCTGTTTTAGTTTTTATGTCATCTTTTCTGCTTCGTGATCAGTCTCTCTCTATTTTTCTCTACTGATTGTAAATGAATGTCGGAACTATGAGTTAGTCCCATGAATTAGGCCCTTAGCCTCCACATGCCTAATCTTTAAAAAAAAAATCCATTCAGAATAATGAGTGCTTGGATATTGGAATTTGGTTATATGAACGGTGTTTTGCAAGTGATCCTGCATGAAAAGCTGCAGTCACCATAATGTTAAAAGGTGTTCTGCTCACCTCACTGCCTTGATTCCACCCCGTCCCTCACGGCCTCACCTCTGGCGTGGTATTTCTTCTGAAGCTGTATTTACCTTAAAATACCAGCACAACAGCACCAAAGGTTTAATGCTGCAAATCTTCAAGCATTGCAAAGTTAAGCTGGGTTAAATGGTAGTTTAAATATTAGCTTATGCTGATAAATGTAGTCGTGTCGACTCATTACGTTATGTATGTTATAGGATGCATAGATCATCTTGAGTTAAAGGACATTAGCCAACCTACCTCTGTAGCCTCTGTAGAAAACGTTTTTGTTTTTTCCATATTCCGTTGTTATCATTTGGAAATCACAATCTATGCATGAGTTCAGCACCAAGTAATGGTGTGTAACATTGCAGGTGGTTCACGCTGTTGGTGGTAAGATTCCAGTTCTTCTTGATGGAGGAGTGAGGCGCGGAACAGATATCTTTAAGGCTTTGGCGCTTGGTGCAAAAGCAGTTCTTGTAAGACTTGTCTGATTTTATATTTGATATGATTCACGGCATTAGGAAATAGGCAGCTACCCGCATGATGAATCTAAATTGGTTCAATCTTTAAATAACTATGAGTGTCAACTTCCAGGTCTAAGACTTGCTAAGTGCAGTGAGTGGTTATTTAATTGGGAATCAAAATCAGAATTGTACAATGTGAATGATACATGATGATTTTGAGCATTGAAACTAGACATGCTCTAAGCAGGTCATGATATGCCGATATGGACTTCTTATGCTGTGATCCTTTGACTGTTATCCTGCTGGCTGATCAATCACACAATCTCACGCAGGTTGGAAGACCTATAATATATGGACTGGCTGCCAAGGGGGAAGATGGCGTAAAAACTGTTTTAGGAATGTTAAAGGATGAACTGGAGCTCACCATGGCCCTTGCCGGCTGCTCAAGCGTGAAGGAAATCACCAGGAAACATGTCACAACTGAACATGACAAACTCCAATCCCTGCTGTAAAAGTAGCCATGCTGGTGTGCATTTGATGCCTGCACATCAGCTATAATATAGTTACAAAGCGAGATAAACTGCAGACCTGCTCATGTAGCCACTTTGGTTCGCATTTGATCCCAACATATTGTTTGTCCTGTCTGCACTTCCTGGTTTTCTCTCCACAATTTAGTAATTCTTGTCGCTTGGTTTCCTGCTGTAAGTTGCAGACATTGTGGTTTGCATCCGGTGCCTGCAAGTTGCCTGGATATGTAATAGTAGCTTGCACAGTGCCTACTGCCTAGTCCTTCACTCCTTGTTTTTCTGTATGGAACCTTTCATCTAGACAGTGTATAGCTCCCCTAAAATAAAATAAAACTTACTGTAGTCTGTGTGTCTCGCTAATCAGTATTTCTGCAATAAATAGCAGTTCAAGATTTTACTTTTTTGTCTTGTTACTTCTACGGAGATCTAACCTAAAACTTGATGGGCCTAAATTCAGTGAAATTATGCATTAAAATAAACTCTTCTGAATGATATTGACACCAAAAAAAAGATCTTGGCATAAGAAACTGACATTCTGCAGTCTGCAATACAATGATATTCAGATTTCAGGAGTTGGAAACATCTCAAGACCTTTTTATATACGAGAATCTCAGATCATATCGAACAATTTGACAGCAACCACATCTCTCTGCAGCATAATTAAGCTGTTTCGACAATCGATTAGTGATTTTATTAGCTCATGCTCGATGAAGTCAGTACTCAGTAGACTTCAGCAAATAGAAGGCACATTGTCAGCAATTCCCAGCATTACCTTAGAGAAAATATGAAAAAAGGATCTAATACACAAAATGACCCATTAAGGAATTCCCTATTTTCTCTATGTAACAGCTACACAGCACTAAAAGGTACAAAGAACAGATCAGTCTGCTTCTAGTCTAGCAATGTACTTGTCATAAAACTTCCCAGCGTTCTCAAGATCTCCAAGTTCTGTGTAGCAGTCAGCAATTGCGCCATATGCTTCGGTATTCCCTGAAGTTTCTTTAACACGTTTAGATATACCTAGAACCATTTTATGGTACTTGATTGCTTCACTATACTTGCCTTGTCTTTGCAAGGACGCACCTGAAAATATTTGATCGACGGGTCAGGTAATGCAGTCACATTTGTAAGCCAAAAACAGAAAATAACTCAAGGGGAAGGATAACCAGAATAGTTAGAATGTTTCAAGCCTGAACTAGTTCTGTTGTTTTGAAAAAATAATCTGAAACAGCTCTAATGTTTTAAGGGAATAACTGGAACCAGTTCTAATGTTTCAAAGAAGTAAACTCATGAGCTAGTGCTAACGATTTTAAAGTTTGATAACGAAGAAAGGGCAAGGAGACCAACCTACGCCTCTAGCAGCTTTCTTCTCCTCGATAGGATCCTTTAACTCTTGAGCAAGCTCCAAAGCTACTTTAAACTCCGCAAACGCCTTCTCTGGGTCTAGATTTCTTAGATGATTCTTCCCCGTTTTCAGTCGAGAAATCAACTCCTCTTTTTTAGGATCAACTATCACATCCGTATCCACAACTCTGCCACCCACAGGAGCGTAACTCAAAGCAGGGGCATATGATTCAATTTTTGCTTGCCTTCTTAGGGCTGCATTGATTTGGCGTAGCTGTTCATTAAGCCGTTGAAGTTCTTGCTTTCTTTGTCTTGCCACTAATCCTGCAATAAGAAGACCCAAATGTAAAGATACAGGTTGAACTAAATCAAGATGCAGATGACATTATCTACACAATGACACTATTTACCACCTCCACTTTCCATATCCACTTCAGAGGCTGGACAAAAAATACTATCATGAGAGCACTATGTTCCTAATTGCATATGCAGATAAATAGCATAGATAAAAGGAAATGCATCATTCTATGGTAGGGATGCCGTGATTGAGCACAGGAGAACTCCAGCTGACCATTGTGATTTGTGGGGGCTGGGTAGAACTTGTAGGCAAGGTAATACAAAACAACTACTAGATGTCACATTAACCTACCAGATGTCACCCAAGCCACTTGCTTCACACCCACTGCAGAAGTGGTCAATATCCAATCTATCTTCGCATTGACAAGATGCATTGCACAGAGTTTCAAGGTTGGCCTATTGGTTAGGAAACTAACCTGCCTAGGGATTGTCCTAGGTTCAAATCCCCATATCCCCACTCACAGTTTTCCTATGTACCACAACGGCAGCTCCTCCCCCCCCCCCCCAAAAAAAAAGCATTGCACAGGACTGAACACCTAGACCATTGGCTTGAGGCAAGGGATAGCTGAGTATGTGTTTCCTTAATTAGTCCAGGTAAAGCCTCTCAGGCAAAATAGTCATCTTTAGTTTCTCGGAGGTGGGAATGCATTCCATGTGCATTCATTCCAGTTCTCTCATCTATCTCACCAACAAAAAAAAAGAGCCTTAGTCCCCAAAGAACTTGCAGTCAGCTAAATCATCGTGGCAGGATACCTAAATTTATCTACTGCAAGACTCAGTTTAGCAAAAGAAAAGACATAATCAAGACAAGAAAGTTGTCTCACCACCAACAGTAGCCCCTACAATGGCCACAAATAGGAGCAGGGGCATATTGAAGAGGGAATTATCAGCCTCACATGTTTCTGCAAGAGCTTCCAAAGGCATAGCCAGGCCAATCAACATTGCATTAGTTAATAAAAGGGCCACTGCTGGTAATCTGGTGTTCTGTGCCTCCTGTAATATTATAAAATATTTTAAATTAGAGATGACAGACGACATACTTAGATAAGAACACGCAGAGACATGCCTCTCCCCCTTAAAAAAAGAATGGCAATCTTGCCTGACTCTAGAAAGGAGCTACTAGTTGAAGTGCTGAACTAGGGCGATTAGCGTGCAGAGCTCCCCTAACGATGCATTAGCAACATTTGGTTTCATGTGTTGTTGCTCAGCCACAATATAAAAATAACTTCTAGTACACCACAATTAAGACCGACAAACCTCTTCCTTTTGATACAAATGTATGCACTAATAGTCCAGGAGCTAGAGAAAACGCACATACTAATTACTAAGTTTTCTAGTGTTATCTGCAAATTAATTGAAACAAAATGATGAGATCTTTATAACACTATAAAAGATGTAAGTCATGAAACATCCTCTTTACGGTCATACTAAGGGAACATGTTGTTTCAAAAGAATATGTCTACGATTGTAATAGATGGCGACAACTAAACTAAAAGTGTAGTGTACAAGACACTAAGAAGATAGCTAATATTGAAGTATGATTTGCCTGATAATGTGAACAAAAAGTCAGAAACTACAAGTGGGACAGGCACTATGAAGTTTCAACTACAACTGAATGAAAAAAAGGAATTTGTGGTGCAGCATGTGACATGATGACTCACCAGCATACCTTATTGACATATAGGCCTAGCGAAATGTTCTCAGAAAGTTTTTGAGAAATTTGAACGCAGGTTCTGCCAGACTTGACCATTTGAATTGCATTGTTCAGCTGGGACATAGATGATTCTCTTGGGGATAACCAGCAGGTATTCACTAGTCTAGATGTGGCATCTCCTCCTGACAATAACAGCTACCCAGGATCAGATGGAAGCATAGCTAGATCACCTATGTTAACAAGGATACTCAGCTACGCATACGTGCACTTTCATCATAGCCAGGACAATTTACATGCGTTGAAGTTTCATAAATAATTTTGAATCTAGAAGCCATTATTCCTTCAAGCTGGCCGTTAAGGTATTGCGTAGGACTAGAGTCGAAAAAATAACAGAGAAGAACACATGGAAAAGGTGGCACATAAGTTTTCAAGTCTCTCCTTGACCCACGTGCATACAAGAAATCCAAGGCACTGCAGGCTTCAGAAATAACATTGTACATCACACTCATACTCCCAAGTCCCAACACAGAAAGCCGGAAGCACAGACAAACAAAGTTTAGGTGTCACGCAGCATCACAAAGATCCCGAAATCCTTAAGAAGCTTCAACTATTAAAGACAGCCTTTTATACTTAGTCTTGCCACTCGCACCAACTTGGTTGTCATCTTATGCCTCCATAATTTACCCCTAAAGATGCATAAACTTGCACAACTTGATTCTTAAACTGAAATCCAATCTTCACTCAGCACATTGCCAAATGCACTCAACCAAAAGAAGGAATATAAGCTAATCCGCACACCCAATTGAATATAATTTACTTGAGCAACATTGTGCAAATTTTGGCAATGCAACAACTTTAATTTTGTCAAACAATAACATTATTCACTCATTAAAACATTTCCTCTCTATATTACCCCTCTTCAAAATTACTAAACCAGTAAAACCTCATCATCAACTTTCCTCATTATTTACTAAAAACAATTCCCTCCAATATAATTCAATTCCTCTCCAGCCATCAATCTCTACATCAGACACCACCACCACTCTACATTCCTTCTTCAACACATTTCCCCAAAACTATGTAATCATTCCGATTCCGAAATATACATAATCAAACTTTCAACAAAGCTTATGCATAACATATATCACACTTCCAATATTACAAGTGAAAATTTCAAGCTATAATCAAATCAAAATTGAATCTTTACCAACATAGCAAGTAAATAACATAATTCAAAACAAAGGGTACCCAGAATTATGATTAAATAAGCCAACAAAAACAAGTTTTCCAGCTCAAATATGGGAATTATGCGTAAACAGCAAGTTAATAAAAACTGACCCCGAAATCTGAATTTACTGGAGAAAATCTGGTGCCATGGGGATAAAGAAGACTGCTTTGGAGGGCCGAGGAGAGAAGAACAGTGGAAAACCATGGACATTTCTTGAGTAAGCTAAGTGTAAAAGTGCAGGAAATTGGGTGAGGAGTGAGAAAATGACAAGATGTTGAAGATAGAGAGAGAGGCATGGGCAGACAAAACAGTGCCACAGCAAATAATTTTTTAGTATTACCACAAACTAATGATGGGATTAGCATGTTGATTAGTAGCAAAGACATGGATTGGTGGGAATTAATATAGGATTTCAATGTCACTACTACTTGTCAGAAACAGGGCGGCGTTTGTTGGAGTGACCCCAACGGATTCCTTGACATATGATGTTGATTCAACTTAAAAAACGATTTACTCATTCACTTTATAAAAAAAGATGGTAAAGTTGGGGTTCGTGTTTACTTTGTGGGCATATGGTGATATAACTTGATGGGTAACACTTGTTCTCACTAAGATACAATGACTGTTAATACAATGAATGTATAATAAGAAAACGTGTTAGATGTAATCGTCGTTACCATGTAAATATGTGATAGCTTGAGATACCAATTAAAGAAAAGTACTACTCATGTAATTAATTTCGTTTAGTTCATCCTCATGTAATTAAGTTGTTATGAATTGTCACGCCACCAGCTCGGACATTACTATGATACTATCCATTTTGGGTAGCCAATATGTATGGTTTTGAAAAAAGAGTTTATTTCCTCCCAGAATGCAGCATAATAATGAATAAAGGTGAACATCTGTAAACCAATGGGTTGTTTCTTGAATGTGGGATTTGGAGTGACACCCAGACATAGATATCATTACTCCACCCGAATAAATGTAATCAATTTAGTCTGATCTCTTCAGAGATCTACACATTGACTATTGTAATTTGTAAGGCTATGATTTGATCTCTGTACATATATAATTTAAAAAGTAAGAACAACTCTAAATTCGGTAGTTTTGAATATAACTAATGATTTCATATGTTAAATTGGACAATGCCTAAGAATGATCAAACATGTGATTTAGTAGTCTACTTTTTTTCCATTTTCTCCTCCTTCACTCTTTTTTCCCTTTACATTTTACCACCATAGGTAATAAACTAAATAAAAAAAGTAGTTTACATTAATTAATATAGAAGATGGGAATTAGAGTGAGATTTGTTAAGTAATTGTAAAATGGTAATATTATCCTTTGCAAATTAACGTTCAATTTCTCAATTTAGTAATGACACATGTGTTATTCCGACAAAAAATTATCCCTCCTCCTAATACATGCCCCCTAGGTATTAAAAAGGTGGGGTAAACAATTTCCATCCTCCTCATCCCACCAACTATTCCCCATTAGCCATTACCAAACATGTGAATTTGGGTGTTGGGGATAAATAATCTCATCCCACCCTTATATCTCTCAAAACAAACGACCCTCAGATTCTCATTTCTCTCCCATCTCTCTTTATTTTTTCTCTCTCCTAATGGTAATAGTTAGTTGATTTTGCCATTAAAAACACTGTGAGAATAACAAAGTGTATTTTATTCCTCCATTACACTAACGAACACCAAATATAGCAAAAAGAAAAAAGAGAGGAATACATGACACTCAAAACTCAAACAACTCCGGACATATTATCTCCTAACGTGAGCCCAAAAATCGAACTTTACCGCTCTTGAATTGTACATCGTGCCGTGACTCGAGCCAGTAAGTACCGGAAGCCCAACTTTCACACACAAACAAAAGTACTCCGTACAAATTACAAAACATAGCCCTCCCGTTCGTTCACTAGGAATCACTAATCACACCACTTCCGGCATTTCCAGGAGTAAAGGGGTTTAACTTCGAAAAACCCATAAACCCTCAAAAAATCAATTTAACATTGTTTCTTCCCCCTTTCTTATTTTCGCGCTCAATCTTTCGATTTCTAGGGTTTTCCTCAATCCAATTAAAATCAAAGATTTATTCCTCAATTTTGTGTTCAAATTAATGGAGGTCGACATGGATACTTCTCCTAGCTATCTCGATCCCCATGACCTCAGCATTCGCGAACAATTTCGCCGTTACGGGTAAATTTTCTCGATTTTCCCTCTTTTTTTTTGAGTTATTTGCAATTTTCAAGTTCTAATTTTGCTTCCCAATTGTTCAATTTTAGTCCCAAGTTCCAACATTTATGTAATTTTCTGGCTTCTGAATTCGATTGTTACTGTGGTAAAAAAAGAATAAAAGTAAAACCATGATTGTATAAGGTAATTTGGGTAAATGATACGCATTCATGGTTTTAATCGAAAGGGTTTCGATGCTCGTTGCTTGAGTGGGATGTTGCTGGGGCTGTGTTTTGGGGGAGGATGTTCTCCTTGGACAATTTTTGTGAATTGTATGTGAGAAATGGTTTGCATTGGCGAATTTGTCCGGTTTTTACGAGGAACGGGTTGATACTGTGGAAAGGGTAGGTGTGGGAGACTGGGGGTGGCGTAGTTAAGGGAAATAATTGAGGAAATGGGGTTAGGGTTAATTATGTTTCGAGGCTATCTACGTGTGCAATTTTTGGGAAAGGTGTTATGGTTGTCAGTCTGTCATCTTATGCTTTGTTCCTGTTGCGTACTTGTTTCAAGAATTTTGATATGTAACTACATTGATAGGATTGTACTTGTAGACGTATGGTGGACGTGTCAGTCATGTAATATTCTTAGTCATCCTTAATGTTATTTCTCGAGGTATGATGCATTCCCCCCCACCCACTGTATCGTGGTAACTCGTAGTTGCAATGTTGTCCCTGTTATTATGCTGATTGGGTTAAGTGCAGGAAAAGGCAATCTAGCCCAAGCACTTCACCACTCCGAGATAGTTCTGGAAGAAGATCAAATACGGCATTGTTCCTTGAAGATATAAAACAAGAGGTTGAGAGCCTGGTTTATAGGGATGGTACTCCTTCTAGAACACATTCTGCCTACAAACAACGATCATCTGATGGTCGAGTTATTCCAGAGTATGAAAGTGTAATTGGTTCATCGCGTCGGACTGGAAGTCACTCGTTAAAAGCGTGCAAAATTGAGGAAGATGAACTGGATGCTGACGAAACAACATTTACTCTATTTGCTTCTCTTTTCGATTCTGCCTGTCAAGGTGCTTGAAGATACTCTCACTTTTCTTCTGGTCTCATTGGAAATTTTGCATCTTCAACTACACCGGTCGTTTGTCTTATTACTTTTAGCCTGTATTGTGCAGGGCTTATATCATTTTCTGAGCTAATTCTGCAGTTCGAGAAATCATGCCGCGATGTTTCTGAATCTATAAGGTCTGATATGTTGCATAAAACTTTTGAAAATTTCACTCTTCCTCTAGTGTCCAATTTGTTACGCTACTCTTTTTATTATTTGGTAATTTAAAGTATATCTGGAATATGAATATTTCCCAGCTTTGTTTGCAGTGTCTGTCAAAACAAGATCCCTCCCTCTATTTCGTTACTCACCAATCACCATGATTAAAAGACAAAGTGATATTCATATTACCTCAGCTTCAGCTTTGAGGTGTCAAACACTTTACAGCTCTTAATGGTAGCCAATCACATTTGCTGTTGTTTTACTTGTGTTTTGACCTTTTCTGTTAGTTGTCTCAGTTAGCATTATGAGCTGTTTGAGATACTCTGTCTTGCCCTTCATACTATTCTTGTCTAAAAGTTGGTTCCATGAAAGTAGTGAAAGTTCTTCATGCTTCTTTTTCTTGTTGAAATATTTAAGTACTGTTCAAAAGAGTGACTTATATCATTTGGCGTTTGGTGCTGCTGCTGCTGCTAATGGCTTACAACATTGTCATCAGCAATCTGACAGTTAATCCCTGTACTGTGATGAACCTCATAATATAGTGATGGCAGTTGTTGGGGGACTAGTAGTAAAATTATATTTAAACTTTTCAATTGCCAAGTCAATAAAGGTAACAATTGAGAGATTTAAAAGAAGCTATTGGTGCTGAGCTTTGAGGCCTTTGACAAGTGGTTTGTACCTGCATTTACTGATTTTTTTGGCTTTACCTTGTGAGTTGTGACTGTTTTTTCCCCATTTCCGTTGCCCCCTGTACTTTTAGAGAGACGCTTGGGCCCCTTGATTGAATCTCTTCATGGAAGATATTGTCGAATAATAGCGTGCTTGTTGATGTTTGGAAATCTACTACTTCAATGGGAGTCCAAATCCTTGTCGTTAGTTATTTTGCCGTCTCTGTACATTGAAAAGCTGTTTATTTTGCTCCACCAGGTATGCCTCTAATGAGAGGCATCGAATTGTAGAGGATAGATTGATACGACAGAAGGCTCAGTTCTTGCTTGATGAAGCTGCCTCGTGGTCACTTCTTTGGTACTTATATGGAAAAGGTTATTAAGTTTCTATCCTGCTAATTTTACTAGCATTTTTCTAATGTGATAAAACTCCATATCCTTCCTTAATTAAGTGATATTCTCCTGAATTAATCAATGTGATTCCATAATTTGTTTTTTTCAACTGAGAATATCACTTAATAAAGTAAGGAATTGGAGTTTTATCATGTGCCCTATGAGCACGCGTTAGAAATTTTTTACTATACCAAACTGGATCTTGTTATGCTTAGAAAACTTATTCTTGTACAAGTTCCTTTCTCATCATCTTGTATCGCTTCCTGTATACACCTATGCTGTTACTGATTGTGGAATGTCAAATCTCTCTGTTTTCTGAAGTAGTAACCTTTAGGTATCATCGCGAGGCATTGATTATTTGCCAGTGGAAGTATTCCGAAAACAAATGCTTGGAAAAGCATGATTTAGAGTTATTCTCATTTTCAATTGGAGGAAGCTCATGACATTCTTTTGTCATCGATTGTAAAATTGTACTGTGTCACATGGACCTGTGTGTATTGAATGTCAAACTATTAAGTTCTTAATTGCGCGAATGACCAGGTGTTACTGTCCAGTTCTTAATATCTGACTTCTAACTTTTGTTATGACTTGTCTAAATTTATTTTCTGCTGCTTATGAACATGTGTTGGGTATAAAGAACCTCATTTGGTTACTGAGGTTACCCAAGTAATAGATAAGGAACTTTACGCTGATACGATTGTATTGTGTTGGGCTCATTTAACGTTTTCCGTATGATAGATTCTGTTTGTGGGTAATGTAAATAGTGTCTACTTATGACAGGTGATCAACTCTCCTCCCCCCCCCCCCCCCCCCCCCCCAGCATTCCTATTTTTTAAAATTGGCTAATTAAATCATGCCACCTTTTCTTTTAGTTGTTGGATGTAGCTATTGTTTTAGTGTCTTTGATGAGTAGAATTGTTCTGGTTTTAAGGTGCATAAACACCTCAAAGCTCGTTTACAGTCTACTTTGGGTAATGAGTTGTCTGACATGGTGTTTTACAAAGGATGATTCTTCTAGAGTTTGGTATTTCCAATCATATCATTAGTAATCAAAAAGTACATTGGTTTTCTTTCACAGATTCGGATTGTAATACATTGTCATTGCAGTTTATTGAAGTAGCTTTTACTCTCCTTGCAGGAAACGATGAAATTCCTGAAAATCTTATTCTGGTAACTTTTCAGCATTACTTGAAGTTGGCATGCCTATTTATTTGTTTATTGTTTGTAAACAATTGGAGGTGATGTAGCACTGTTATATGTGCTCCTGTTTAACAGTACCCAACCACCTCACATCTGGAGGCTTGCAAATTTGTCACGAAGGATCTTACTGCTCAATTGTGCCTTCGGATAATTCAATGGTTAGAGGGGCTGGCGTCCAAAGCCATGGAACTGGAGAGTAAGGTAATATTTTTGCTTTCTCAATTTGTATTGTCATATGGTTTACTCTTCATTCTTAGGCATAATCACTGGCCTTTTATTCTTGGATGAAGATTGTTTTCCGACCGGTGTGCTGTATGTTTAGACTGAGCATGTCCATTTATCTTCGAAATAAGCTATATGACAGTAGAACTAGTGTTTTAGAAAGGTGTTGCTTGGCTTGTGGCTTTTGTTTGTTAATTACAAGAACGATAAATGTTTCACCATTTATATTAGCGGGTTATATTGGTGACTGGGTGTGCTGTTTTGTGTAATTCTTAGTTCTAAAAGGCGCGAGACAAAGGTGAATGCCTCATGGATGCGAGGTGCACTCTTTTAGCAAACAAACTTTTTTTTTTTTTCAAAACAATTTCTGCAAAAAAAAGTTAACCCTTTCTTGGTATTTAAAGAGGGCTACTATGCGAAGAAGTAAAAGCTAGGGATTAGGGGTCAAAGAAAAGGGTAAGCAAAGATAAAGGAGAAAAAATGAGAATCGCATACTCGTGTGCCTCACTTAGAGCTGATCAAACGGCTCAGGCCCGATGGCCCGACTTTTTCCCGGGTTTGTGCTTTACGTTAGGCCCGATGGCCCGAAAAAAGCCCGCAATAATATGGGCCGAGCTCGTGGCCCGAACTTTGGCCTGGTCTGCTTTAAAAAAACGCAATTTTTTTTTTTTATAAACCTTAGTTATGTAAACTAGTGTGTAAATGATGCCGGATTATGACGAATTTGGTAATTAAAGAACTCAATGTAGCAATATAGGCTAAATAAAGTATATTAAAATAATAAAAATATTACTATTAATAAATAAAATATTGTAAATAATGGCAACAACACCAGGAACCTCTTTAAAAATGTATAATAGTTAATTATTAAACTAAATACGCAATAACTAGATAATAGTAATGTGTAAAGTGATTTTTTTTTGATAAGTAAGATAGGATAACAATATATTCAAAAAGACACCAAGGGGGTGACTCCCATGTACAAAAAACCCCTAAAGGGCGGCGTCCATAGACAAAAGAGAGCTAATTAAGCTCTAGGACTATCATGAGAAATTTTATCCACAAAAAGAATGAAAGTCAAGTGTCGATGTGAATTTAACACTTGACTCCAACTATACAACGTCCACAAGAAACTAAAAGTGAACCCCTGGTGTGTCAACCTAATATCATCAAAAATGCGATGATTTCTTTCTTTCCAAGTACACCACCAAATTGCAATTGGAACCATCTTCCACACTTCGGCCAGCCACCCTTTCTTCATTCTCCTTTTCCAGGCAGAGAGGACATCTTTGGTTGTCCTCGGATGAACCCAGCTCATACCGAACAAAGACAAAGCAATGTGCCACAAAGATAACACCCAAGGACAAGAGAGCAAAAGGTGATTCACGGTTTCTTCCGCATCACAACACAAAGAGCAGCGATTAGCCAAACTAGACCCTCTTCGTTTAAGGTTCTCCAAAGTTGGGATTTTCTCTTTGGTGGCTGCCCATGCAAAAAAACAAGCTTTTGGAGGAGCTTTACATCTCCAAATAGCACTAACAGGAAAATCAGCCCCGGAAACAGAATTTTGAACAACATTACAAAAACTCCTAACACTGAAATTTCCAAGCAGCCAAGTAATCGCATCCTCTTCTTCTCGAACAAGTGTAACTAACGAAAGGAGCTCCAAGAGATTCAACACTGAAGGTTCCTCCCAATCATTAAGAGACCTCGAAAACAAAATGTCCCAATAATGATTGCTGCCTTCCCATAAAACCACATTACCCACTGTAGCATTCTTATTAGAAGCAATTCTGTAGAGATCTGAAAAAAGAGATTTTAAAGGAAGTTCCCCACACCATATATCATGCCAAAATAGAACCCTTGCTCCATTGTTCACCTTAAAACCCACACAAGATTTGAAACGTTGGAAACCAGAAATAGTGGATTTCCAAAGACTAACACCATGAGCACTTGCAACCTGATTACTCCACCAGCCTAGTCGTTGGACCCCATATTTTATGGCAATGACGTTCCTCCAAAGTGTTCCTGACTCATTGGCAAACCTCCAAAGCCATTTACCTTTAAGAGCTTCATTGACATCACGAAGGTGTCTTATACCAAGACCCCCATTTTCTTTAGGACAACAAACTTCGCCCCAATTCACCCAATTGAAAACCTTATTCGGGTCCTTGTTATTCCAAAGGAAGTCCCGCTGAATTTTTTCAAGTTTCGCGGCTACGCTTGCTGGGATAGTGAAAAGCGACATGAAATAGACCGGTAAACTACACAACGTACTTTTGAGAAGAGTAAGTCGGCCTCCTCTAGAAAGTAGCTTCGATTTCCACCCCGCAAGTTTGGACTGAAACCTCTCAATTATGGGATCCCAAACTGATTTGCATTTGAAAGAAGCACCAAGAGGAAGCCCTAAGTAAGAGGAAGGGAGCAACTCCACCCCACAGCCAAAGAAGCTTGCTAACCCACTAAGATTAGAAACCTCGCCCACGGGGATGACAACACTCTTAGTGAGATTAATTTTCAGACCGGACATAGCTTCAAACATGACGAGTGCACACCTCAAATAACCCAAATTGTCTTCTGTTGCCTTGCAAAAAATCAAACTGTCATCCGCAAAAAGAAGGTGAGAGATGGTAAGAGGATGAGAGGAGTTATTGCTAATGTTAACACCCTCTAGAAACCCAACCTCAGTAGCCTTGCTCACAAGTAAGCTTAGGGACTCCATGATTAAGATGAAGAGAAGAGGGGAAAGAGGGTCACCTTGACGCACACCCCTAGAGCTATTAAAGAAACCAGCAGGTTCCCCATTGATAAGCACAGAAAAACGAGTTGTAGAAATACAGAAGAGCACCCACTTTCTCCATTTGCTAGGAAACCCCATCTTTTCTAGCGTAAACATCAAGAAATCTCAAGAGACATGATCAAAAGCTTTCTCAATATCGAGTTTGCACAAGAGGCCCGGTTGGTTAGACTTCTTGAGCGAATCGATGCACTCGTTGGCAATGAGGTCAGCGTCCAAAATTTGACGCCCAGGAACACAAGCATATTGATACGGACTAACGAGCTTGCCAACCACTCTCTTCAACCTAGAAGACAAGACCTTGGCCAGAATCTTGTAGGAACTACTAACCAAACTTATAGGTCTGAAGTTCTTAATCTCGTTCAGGCTGTGTGAAGTAGTGTATTTTCATCACAAAGCATTAAAACTTAATAATTAGGTACTACATAATTTAAAAAAAAAAATAGCCTGAACGAGCCCGAAAGCCCGCTTTGGTCCGAATGGGCCGGGCTTGGACCGACCAACTAGGCCCAAAAGAAAAGCCTGTCCCGACCCTCACAAGGGCCTACTTTTTTTAAAACCCGGCCCATGATCACCTGTAACCTCACTGCATCTTTTTGGAACCTAGAACCAAGGCTGAGGCGCCACCACTTACACCTCTGGCTCTATGTGCTTTTTAAACTAAGGTGGCAATTTAGTGTTTTTCGGTGGTTGTCCTCGGCTGCATGGTTTTGCTAATGCCGGTCGAAATATATGGTTGCCCGGCTTGTGAAATGCTATGAATGAGAATAGTAATTCCCTATTCTCAACAATAGGACCCGGAGACTTTTTAGTTCATCATGCTATTGGTCTAGGTTTACATACAACTACACTAATCCTAGTAAAAGGTGCTTTAGATGCACGTGGCGCATCATACTAGATCTAACCAACTACCCATCCTAACTCCTCTAAGTTCTTGACAGCCCATCTGTATTTTGTCTCAGTAGAGTCTTTCGGTGGCATGTTTCTGTCCTCTTCCCCATTACTTAGAAAAAGTTAGCCACCTGGTACAAGATACTCTCATTATCGCCTGACGATTAGACATCCAACCCGTAATCGCTACGACCCAATTGCAAGAGCAGAGCTCTACCAACTGGGCTATTTTTCCTCGAGCCAAGTGGAGCATGCATGAAGGAATCGGAGGCTTATTCTATTCTTATTCTTTTACTTGGTGCAGCTGGTCCATCCTGGGCTTGAAACTGAGACTTCACCCGTGAAGTATATATCATCACACCTACGTTCTAATCAATTTGGGGGCAAATATTTTTATCCGCTGATCTATTCGATTCGGGAATCAGACGAGCCATTTATGTGGGTATTTCTGTTTCTAGGGTAGGATCCGCCGCTCTAATTACAGCCATGAAACAAGTAGCTGGTAAATTAAAATTGGCTCTCCCTTCATATCAAGGCCTATTTTCCCCTTCCTTTACGTCCAGATAAATGAGCTACCTTTATGCTTGTAGTGTTTGAATTCGATATCTGTTTGGTGTCTTATGGGAAGCTTGGAATCTTGGATTTTGGAAAATCCAAGTAAACTACGGAAAACAATATTTGCATTCTTCATCAGCTAAAAACAACTTTTTGATATGGTATTTACGTCATGTCAATTTGGCGAGAGAACACAAGGGTTGAAGGGTTTTGTAGCCCCTTGTGCTGACTGTTGAGTCCCGTTTGACAGACTTTAAATGCTATAATTGCCCTACTCTTGTGTGTCGTTTTGTAATCAAACGTCACTTCCGTGGTGATTTAAATGTATTGTTATCCTCTCTTGCTTAAAAAAGCTGGTGTATGGATAGGTAAAGGCAAACGAAGGGTATGTTCAGGACTTCAGGCAAAAAAAATGAAAGTAAAACTTTCCTTAATGTGGACAGGTTACGGCCAGTGACAAGGAATTGGTTTTCTCATATTATGTTGTATAAGTATCTTTTAGCTGTAAAATCTTGTGTTCTTGACTCTGGTGGATCCTTGTGAGCATCGTTCTTTGACCCGGTTGTATTTCTAACATGTATTGTGGAGTTGTCCGGTTTTGTCCAAGAACGCTATTTGATCTCCTGCTTAGCTTTATATTTATAGATGGAGTATCATATTGCTTATCATTTGTGGAAGATGCTTATGTACATGTTTGTCGAGTAGGTCTAGGGTTCTAAATATGCTGAGAATCTTCTCTAAATGCTTTTCAAGTTTTCATTGTATATCCTTGGTGTTTCAGGTCCGTGGATCTCATGTTGGTACGTACCTCCCTAGCTCTGGCATTTGGCATAATACTCAGCGTCATCTTAAGAAAGCAGATAATAATCTGAAAACGGTTAAGCACTTGGATTTTGATGCTCCTACGCGAGAAAATGCACTGCCTCTGCCGGATGACAGGGTAACTTTCTGGAACCTTATATCTTGGTGTCATAAATTATCTATAGTGTTCTTGATGTACTTATTTTTCTCACCATTTATCGACAAGGCTTCGGTAAGACTGGTGACAGTGTGAGCCTTTAAGGTTTTCGGTTGAATTTTTAACTTTCAGCTTCAGAAACTCATACCCACAGCCTTGAATCTTCACTCCCTCCTACCATACTATCTTCTTATCTAAGTTTTTACCTTTATCCAGATTGTAAAGTCTCCTGCGTTACTTTTTTTGGACCAATAGTTATATCAAATATGGCAACCATCAAGTTCCCTCTTCTTTTTGTATATGGGAGTCACCCCCTTGGTGTCCTTTTGAATATATTGATATCCTAATTTACTTATCAAAAAAAAAAAAGAACAATCAAGTTCCCTCTTTTTTGCACCCCGAAGCTCTTAGAAGCAGTTGCTCTCTTATCTGTGGTTTTTTTAGTGGATCCCCTACTTCTGGTTATATCCACGTAGCCGTGTCATTTGCAATGAGCCTCAAGTTGCAACTAAGCACCCCCTTGGTACTAGTAGGATTGCCGAATGTTGAATCAAAAGCACCTTGTGTTTGTCAGCCTGAATTAACCTTCATTATCTGGGTTTTGATCCTTGGTTACTGGTCGTGTATAGGGACCTTTATAAGTGTAGGGTAGATGATTATTACTGGCTTTGGAAAGCCTAGGATGTAGAAAGTAAACAGGGAAATTTATGGAGAGAAAAGAAGTGGCTTTTTATTTTTATTTTTTATGATTGTTACCCATCAACAAAGAGGAATGTGAGTCCTTCTCTCTACACAGCCCTACTCTTGCTCCCTGCATCTTTGGGTAAATAAGTTACTTTTTGCGCAAAAGTGTCGGATGTGTCTGTGTCTGTCCCTGTACCTTTCTGATCCTGATGGCTGTATGATACTATAATTGTACAATACTACTCCGTCCCAATTTAAACTTCTCATGAAATTTGAAATCCTCTCACGTTTTCAAATGTCATGAGAATTTTAATTTGGGATGGATTGATATACTTCCTAGTCCTACTCGCAATTTACGCCTGTCTTTGATCTAGTTGGCTCCCTTTACAGCGAATAGCCTGTTCACACCCTTTCTTGTGTCATCCATCATATAATGTCATCTACAGTTGGGAACTAAACATTGGCTAATTGTTTTTCCTTTGATAATCATTTAGGATGAGTGTATTGATAAAATTGGGGTTGTTATGTGGTTGATAGTTATATAGAACTGCTGACCATCTTAAGCCCCCCTTTTCTATCTGCTCATAATCGCACTGTGCTGTTGCTCCCATTTTTTTTTTTGCCAAATGCGGCTTCTAAAGCTGGCACTGCTCCAGAGTAATGCTTCACCCTGTTTATTCCCCAATATTTTTGCGAACAATTGTTAGATAAAATCATAAAACAATGCTCACCTAGTTTCTAATGTTCCTCTAGTCTGACTGTGGATTTTTTTTTTTTAATCGAGCTGCATTATTGTTGTAGAAGCTTTTGTTATCCAACATGTCTTTCTTGGCTAATTCGCTTATTTTCGTGTCACCTTAACAGAAACAAGATGAGTCTCTATTGGAAGATGTTTGGACTTTGTTACGTTCCGGAAGACTGGAAGAAGCTTGTGAACTCTGCAGATCTGCTGGACAGGTACATATCACGCATTCAAAACAGACACCTTACCTTACTTTTACAGTTTTACATTGAATTTTTCTGAATGCAAATTTGTTGGATAGCCATGGAGGGCTGCAAGTTTATGCTCCTTTGGAGGGTTGGACCTAGTCCCATCTGTTGAAGCACTGTTGAAAAATGATAAAGCCAGAACCCTACAAGCTATTGAAGTAGAAAGTGGATTTGGCCAGCAATGGCGGCTCTGGAAATGGGCATCTTATTCTGCCTCAGAGGTATCAACCGCCACTTTCCTGATTAGTTCGTAATGTTTTCTTTTTGCCATGTTCTCTGTTACCACAACAAGCGCATAACTTTTTTTTTCTAGGGATTGGAAAGATGTATAAGTTTACAAGTTGTGTTTGTCTAAAGACTGATTGAACTGATTCATCTTTTCCTTCCTGTTTGTTTCATCAATCTGAAGAGGATTGCAGAGCAGGGTGGTGGAAAGTATGAAGCAGCTGTGTATGCAGCACAGTGTAGCAACTTAAAGCGTTTGCTTCCAATATGTACAGATTGGGAGGTAATTCAACCCTATTTCAATTCTAAAATTCTAGCTGTTCCGTTTCTGCCTTTGAGAGGATCTGGAATAGGTCTTCGTACTAGCTCTTTATTAATTGGTTTCATTGGATTTTAACATGTCTTGTGGACTTGTGTTCATAAATATTTTGACTACGCTTGCTTCAGTACATGTATTACTTTAGTTACATGTAGAAGCTAAGAGGACAATTAAATGGCAGGCTAGATTAGCCTATAACTTTTCTCTTGGGCTTGTCTATCTCCTTTCTGTAATAGTAGTTAAGCTTCACAACCAACACCTGTAATGTGAAAATGAAATTTTGACCTGGGATGAATGAGAGGGTATCTTTCTGTCATATCTTGGTAAGAGTGGATTTCCAAAGAAAGTTTTTGGCCTTGTTCTAGGAGGTGAGAGCTAATAAAAAAATCAGTTAGTAGGATATAGAAGGCAAGGGTATTGACTGTTAACCTTACGTAAAATGAGGGTTCTACAATAAAAATACTCATGATCCTGGTTAGTCAAGCTAATACTTATAGGGTTACTAATTAAGGCTATGTTTCTGCTTCTATCATTGGATTAAATGGGGCACTTTTGGTCTCTAGCGGTGTTTGAAAACTGGACCTTAGTGGCCGGCTCTCAACCAGTTTATAAGGGAACTTAACCCTGTATCATTCGGTTTGCTCTGTGAGCACCGTGAAAGGTGAATGGCGAAAATCTGTTCTCTCAATGCAATTGTTGAGAAAGCCACTGGATTTTTCTTTTCTCAAAAAATGAAACCTTGATTTTATAAGTGCTTTCACCATGAATTAAAAAGATTAGTTGATAAAGCCAGTGGATGCTTCTTTACGTACCGCAAAATGCGACCGCAGGAAAATCGGTGAATTATATTGATGTGAAATAAGCAGAAAGAAAATCTGATTTCTTAACGCCATTGCTGAGAACGCTACTGGATGCTTCTTCTCTCTCAAAATTGAATCCATGATTCTAATATATATTAGTTAAAGGGCGTGGGAATTTAGAAGTTAGCAAGATGGGCAATCGAATTCTAAACTTTAGTAGATAAAGATGGAGTTGGGAATTTGCGAACTGGGAAGTCGATGCTGGCTCATCCACTCATGGCGGTAGAAGTGAGATGTCAGGGTTAAAATTGTACAGCTGCTATTATAAAATAAATGGTCCCCAAGAGCTCTTAACTTTAATCTAGTGCTAATTTATTCTATCTTATTTATTTATTTTGAAAAAAATACAAGATTCTTAATGTTGATAAGTTTTTCAGTGAGCTTAATTTAAAAAAGCGCGCCTAGGCGCAGCTGGGATTGCCTCAGAAGCTTGAGGCGCACCCGAGGCGCAGGCTCTGAGGCGCACGCGAGGCGCACAACTGTGCAATTTCAATTTTTCTTTCTCTTGTAACCTTATTTCTACCCTTCCCTTTGCCCCTTAATCCCTTGTTTATACTTCTTTACCCATTGGCCCTCTTTAAATACCAAAAAAGGGGTTATTTTTTGCAAAATATGGTTTTTAAAAATATTATTGTGTTCGCTAAATGAGTGCGCCTCGTGTACATGAGGCGTGCGCCTTCGCCTCATCGCAACAGCCCCCCAGTGCCTCGGTGCGCCTCGTGCCTCCTTAAACTAAGATAGTGAAATCACAGCCGGCTTTACCGGTTAGACCACTTGAACCATCAAACCAGAAGAGTCTTGCCCAGTCTCGTTTCCAGAATAGTGGTTTCGAGGTCTGTTCCATGACATATTCTCTGATATAGTTTTCTCCCTGTAAAATGAAGTCTTTGCTTTTCTCTCTGGAGATGATAAACATCGTGTAACGGCAAAGAAATGAATTTTTAGCTATAGCGTGGATGAAGAGAAGTTGCAGAATGCAGATCACTAGAAGCCTCAGGTTCCTAATTCTCATACATATCACATATTGTAACCACTAACAAGATAACTCGCCATTTTCATCCTCTTTAGCTTACCAAACAGCTACACAACTTAGGGCCTTGTTTGGTATTGTTTTCTGTTTTTTTGAAAACCAAAGTCCTGTTTTTGAAAACCAGAAAAAGTGGTTTTCAGTTGTCAGTTTTCATTTTCTATGTCTATCATAGAACCAAACAATTTAAAGTTAATTTCGTAACTTATTTAGCTAAATTTTTTACGTAAAAAAAAAAAACAAAAACTGAAAACGGCAGTGATATCGAACGGGGCCTTAACTTTAGGGTTTATATTTTAGGGCAAGTAAACAAAGGGACTTTATAAACTTATTGTAGTACAGAGAGAAATGATGATAAGAAACATTCGGTTGCTTCCTGCTTCAAAAAGTAGTTCTTTATCTGGTGTATCAACTCATCAAGTAGATCTCATTTTTTGTTTTTATGGAGCTCTGTCACAAGTGTCAAATGACGAAGTTCTTTAGGTATCTTTCACCGGATCAAATTCTAAGTCTATAGAATACAGTGGCTTTTGGCATCTACTCTGTGTTTGTGTTCCGTACATTCTGTATTTTGACTGCATTTTGTTTCTAAACATTGTCTATTTGGGGTGGGTGAATCTACTGTATTGACTAAGGATGATTCCTGACTGCTACCTTGTGGCCATAAGATTCGAAAATCTTGAAATTTGCATAGTTTTCGTGTGCATGTGCATCAGACTGATTTATTGAGTTATTATGCTTTTCTGCTGATCCTGGCTATTTTTCTAGTCAGCATGCTGGGCATTGGCCAAGTCATGGCTTGATGTCCAGATAGATATGGAGTTTGCAAAATTGCAGCCTGGGAGAATGGAACTTTTAAAAACCTATGAAGAGGGCACTGATGGGAGTCCTGGACTAGGTAGCGGTTCTGTGACTTCAGGAAGGCCGGAAAATTGGCCTCTGCAAGTTCTCAATCAGCAGCCCCGCAGTCTTTCTTCTCTCTTCCAGAAACTCCATTCCAGGTAATATATAAAACTGCCTTTTCTTTTCTTTTTCCTTTTATTCTCGTTTTATTTTCCCCCTTTTCTGTAAATACCGAAAATATGTTGCATCGTGCCATATGTTTCAGTGACATGGTGCACGAAGCTGTTGCTCGTGGATGTAAGGAGCAGCATCGCCAAATCGAGGCAAGTATATTTCATTTCAGTTTTTAACTTTGTGTTTAGGTTCAGAGAAGGTATCAAATTATGACGTCCTTATTAGTTCAAGTATGTACCTAAATGGCGTTGCTTGTGGAGTTGGAGATGAGGAATATAAACGGTTTCTCCTTCGCTCCTTCCTCGTAGTCTAGTACTAGCATCTGTTTGAAACTCTGAATTCCTGTTATTGTTCATGATGCTTTCTTTTGTTTATCTGACTTGTAAGGTTATCACTGTGCCATTTATGTTTGTGCTATTACTTAACAAAAAAAAAATATATATGTTTGTGCTATTCTCATGATGGGTTTTTTTCTGTGTTTGATTTTCAAACTCGTTTCCTTGCTTTTGACTTATTCGTCGTTCTTTTCAATTTATGTTACCAACTTTTCTCTTGATTTTTCATCAAAGTTATCTTTGTTATTTTGAAACTTGTTCTTGTTATCGCGTACTCTCTACTATCAACGTTTCCTTTCCTCTCACATAAAGACGGTTTTATACGCTGATTCATCTTAGCTGACCCCAGATTGTTTGGGCCTAAGGCTTTGTTATTGGTGCTGTATTGATGAATAGTTACTGAACAGATGAACCTTATGTCTGGAGATATGCCACGTCTATTGGAACTCGTTTGGTCATGGATTTCACCTTCAGATGATGACCAAAATACCTTCAGGTAAAGTTGCAATATGTAGATGTTAAGCTGGATACTGATGGGACCTCTAATATTGTATTCTTATGTGAAATGCTAGTTTAGACTGCATTGAGGTTTAAATTTGAAATGCTTCATGGAGATTCTTATAGACTTTGGCATGAGTAGAGGTATTCCCTCCTTCCTGAAACACTTCATATACAGATACCAAACTGCTATTATCAGAGGGAAGTATATTTATTTTGTAGGACAATGAATGGTCAAGCTTTTATAAGATCCCTGGCTTAGGTAGTGCCGGTAAGAAACTTGGATGGTCATTGTCCTTTTCATGTGTCATCTTTGGTGGTGAACTTCCATTGGTATCTGTCTGGAGTCTATTTGCTGTTTTTTATTCACATTGATTTGCACATATTATGAAATGGGGCTAGCTTGGACTTGTGGTAAACCACTACTGTTCTTTTTTAGACTTGGTGTAATTTCATAATTTTGATCTGCTTCAGGCCACATGGAGAACCTCATATGATACGTTTTGGAGCGCATTTAGTGTTGGTGCTTAGGGTTCTGCTTGGAGAAGTAGTGGAGGATGATTTCAAGCAGAAGATAATGGATGTTGGTGATCTCATTCTTCACATGTAAGTATTGGCGCTTGTAATTACTTATGTCATATCCCGTGACTAAATTGATGTCAATTCTTAGAATACAAAGTGTCTTATTCCTACTGTAGTGAATTTGTTGCAAAATGCTTAGATTAAGTTGTTTTACCACTTATGAAGTTTAATTCCTTCAACTGGAAGCATAGAAACTGGTGTCAATTGTGTTGTGATAATTGGATATTACAAATTGCAAAGAAAGATGATGCTATTAATTTGGCTTTGTTGGTTTCTATGGATAACTCAGACCTTCAACCTAACTACGCATGCCCAAATTTTTGATATTTTGATCGTTTTTTTTTTTCTGGGTCATGATTGCTTTGCAGCTATGCAATGTACCTGTTCTCACAACAACATGAGGAGCTTGTCGGTATTTATGCTTCACATCTTGCACGTCATCGTTGCATTGAGCTGTTTGTGCACATGATGGAGCTGCGGCTGACCGCTAGGTACCTTATTGCTTTTAGCATAGTTTTGTTGTTTTTCTATCGTGTACCCATTGTTTAACATTATCTATACTGATGGTTTTTCATACTTTTTTGGAAATTTGTTAATAGTGTCCGTGTTAAGTACAAATTATTTCTTTCTGCTGTGGAGTATCTGTCATTTTCTCCTGAAGACGACACTAGGGGAAGCTTCGAGGAAATTATTGAAAGGTACTAATTTCTACTGCTCTCTTATGGTCTGGAAGATGGAGTGCTTTGGAGTTTGGACAACTCACACGTATTGATCACTTTGTTCTTCAAATAGCATATTGTCACGATCTCGGGAAATCAGACCAGGCAAGTATAATAACTCAGAAGATGTTGCCGAACAGCATCGCTTGCAATCGCTTGATAAAGCTATGGTCATACAGTGGCTTTGCTTTACGCCACCATCCACCATTGATGACGTTGAAATTGTTAGTGCCAGACTGCTTCTGCGATCTCTTGTGCATAGGTATCCTAAGATTTCTACTCTCATTTTGTTTTTACTTTCCCTGCTCTCTAGTGCTGATCCAGTGTGTGTTGTGCGATTGGTTCTTGTTGTCTTTATTAACCAATTAATTGGATACTGAACAACTTATAGCTACTTTATTTCAACATTTCATATACCTATGTACAATATCCAGGTTTAACCATAAAAATAGCTGTGTTAGACACTCTGACACTATCTGCCAAGTCTGAGTGACATTAACGTTTAGTATTGGGAGTGTCAGTATAAAGGTGACATAAAGGTATGTTTTGCAAGCCAAAGGCTGCGGTGATATCCCCTCAGATAGAATCCACTAGGTGACATTGCCTTTTCTTTTTCATAACAGAGGACGGTTTCATGGCAGTTCATGTTAGCCGACCGTAAATCATTGTTTGGACTAACGGTTTGATTTTGTTGCGAAGTAAGAGTAAAAATCTGATACCAAGGAGGTGGCACCCGTATACATATAAAGAGCTAATTGAGCTTTTAAATCATCTTGAGTAATTTTATCTACAAAAAGAGGAATGCTAACTGTCGGTAAGAATATAACATTTGACTCCCAACTATACAAGTAGTGAAAAGTGGATCTCTTGGTGTGTCGAATCAAAACTAGCAACTGGATAGTGATCTCTTTTATTCTAAGTGCACCACCATCCAATATCAGCTGTTTAACCCTTATCCATCGTTCTTTCCCAAGCCGAGACTTGAGAGGACGTCTTTAGCTTTATGATGATGAACCAAACTTAACCCATACAGAGACAGGAAAGATGCCACAAAGGCAGGAACCCAAGGGCAATAGAGCAGATGACAATGATCTATATTTCTCTTTTGTTCTCAATTTACGTTTCATTCTTCTGTACATCTGACCCTATATCATTTGTTTTAATATTGTTTTTGCAGCAAAATGAGAAGATTTTAATATTTCAGTAATTAAAAACATTATGTTGTTTTCATGACCAGCAAGTTTTATGTGCTTGATTTCCGAACTTGAAATCTTATTACAATCTTCAATTTTCCCTTGTTGCTCTGCAGCTGACATACTTCAAACATCTTTTTTTCTCCAGTAACATACTATTTCGGGAGTTTGCTCTGATTTCCATGTGGAGGGGGCCAGCCATGCCTATAGGTGCACATAAATTGCTTAGTTTTCTTGCTGAACCCTTGAAGCAACCCACTGAAAATCTGATGGGTTTGGACGGCCATGATGTTTCCGACTCTCTAAAAGAGTTTAAGGATTGGGTATGCATTCTTTAGCCAATAAATTGATTTTAATAGTATTTGTGCCTAAGTTGCTTCTTTTGGAAAAAAAAATATTGTCAATAACAATTTTCCTCATCTATCAGAGTGAGTACTATTCCTGTGATGCAACATATCGAAATTGGCTAAAAATTGAATTGGAGGATGCGGAGGTTTCTCCTAGGATATTATCTACAGAAGAAAAACTGAGAGCTGTTTCTGCTGCAAAGGAAACTATCAATTCGTCTCTCTTACTGCTTCTGAGTGAGTAACATTATATTTTTATGTGGTAGAATAAAATGAGGCCTAAATTTTAATTATGCTTTATTTAGCAAATATAATTTTACCTGTTACCATGACAACTTATTTTTATACATTGCAACAGGAAAGGATGATCCTTGGTTGGTTCCTTGTGAAGATCAAGTCTATGACTCAACAGAGCCTTTGTACCTCGAATTGCATGCAACCGCGATTTTGTGTTTGCCTTCTGGTGAATGCATGAGTCCGGATGCCACTGTATGTGCAACATTGTTGAGTGCCCTATACACTTCTGTCACGGAAGAAGTTGCAGTAAATCGAGAATTGGTGGTAATTACTTATGATCTAGTTTCAAAGTTCTTTTGTGAATACCAGAAGCTGTAAGCATCACAGGTTATGGCGATCAATGAGTGTTTTAAAAATTGTTAACATGACCTTATTTTTGTTTTTTTTCCCTTAATTTGAATATATTGTGACCGACATATGCTAACTGTATTGTGCTTTATATTTAAAATACTTGCTTCCAGTTTAACTCGGAAACTTGTACTTCCTTCATTTATTTAATTCTTGACATATGGTATGAATGTGAGAGAAAGTCAAACTGAATGTAAAATATTGAAGGAAACAGAGGGAATAACTTATTTCAAACTTTTAATAATAGTTAAGTTATGAGGTAAGAATTTGATTTTGTCTCACTTGATGTTTTGATATATAATTCTAGATTAAGATGAGTTATGGTTGTTTGTATCTTTTGAAGCATCAAGCTTTAGACTTTCTGTTTTTAGGCTACAATTTTCATTTAAGGAGTAAGTGGAGAGCTCTAACCACTGTAACTGCGGACATTGTCTGTTTACACTTGTCTTAATGTTGAATGTTTTGATATGGCAGGTTGATGTGAAAATTTCTGCCTGCGATAATTTCTCTGTCGAGGTTAAACTTCGCTGTCAAGCGGTTGAAGGTGATGGACTAGGACCTCATGAACTGTGTGATGGTGGCCTTCTTGCCAGTGTGATGGCATCAGGTTTTAAAGGTGGAAATACTGGATACTGAAGCTTATCTATATTATTTCTTTACTTTTATGATGATACGCTGGTGTGGTGAGTTTGTCAGGAGCATTTGTTTACACTATTACTGTTCTGCTAGATAGTTTCTTGTTGTCGTGCTCTTTGATCTAAACATCACCTGGAATACATGTTGCTGTATCATATGCCCAATGGTGACACATTCACATACTATGCTATTCCCTCCCTCTTTAGCAACATTAATATGCGTAGGTTTCCTCATTATGGTAATAATAACTTTGGTTGCCTCATTTTTAACGATGTGACTTGTATTATCAGTTAACATACCTTTTCATAGTTTGTCATTGCATATGTATGCATAATGCTTCTACATATAGATGGTCAGCCCAGACCGCCCTCTCCCCCCCCCCCTTCCCCCCAACTTTTTCTCCTGGCTTCGTCCACTCCACATTCAATTGGAAAGAGCCCCTTCCCCACTATGGGAATTTGGTTTTTGAGGCACTAAGGTGATGATGATGATAATATATTATTTGAATGTGGTGATATTAATGAGGTGGAAGAATAATTGTGGAGTGGGACATTAGATGGATGGTGCAACACCGGGATTTGAACTCATGTTGCTGAGATCTAGCTGAAACCAACTTTGAAGAGTGAATCAACTCTTTTAGATTTTTGAAAATAAGTGTTTGAGGTGATAATTTTTTTTTGTTTTGTTGGCCTCATTAACATATTGTTTCTTTGCTCCTTGGTTTATGTTGAACTCTTTCATAGTCCAGATATGATCCATTGAGGCTCCCAAGTTTGGGAGAATTTTGGGCAGCTCTGCCAAAATATGCGCACCTAATTCGTCTGAGTGGCAAAACTTGTAACTTGTGTTTTCTTTTATTGGAAATCCTTAGTGCCCCCCTCTTTTACTACTTGATATGTTGTAAATAGAACCGCTTTTCTCTTGCACATTACAAAAAGAATGATGGCTTTTCAATGGGGAAGCTGATCTTTAAAAACATGGGGCTTCTGTTACTCTAAAAGCAATGCTCTCTTTTCTCTACTTCTTCGTGGATACCTGCGTTCATTGGAAGCTGGCTGATGTTAAATTGCAGGTGAACTTTCCCGATTTCAAGCTGGGGTCACAATGGAGATTTCGCGAATCGATGCTTGGTATTTGGTCGATGCAGACACAATGGAAGGCCCTGCTACATACATTGTCCGTGGTCTTTGTCGTAGATGCTGTCTTCCAGAACTAATTTTACGCTGCATGCAGGTAAGGGTTTCGCTGTAAATACATCTGTCTTTAAGAGCCTAGCTTAGCCGCACAGAAGCCCTGAATTGTAAATTCCTGAAATTATGAGTTGTGAACCCAAACTTTCGAGACATCAGTTGATATGAACCTCGTATATGTTTTCCCAGGTATCTGTGTCGCTTGTGGACTTGGGCGAGGTTCCAGAGAAGCATGACGAATTGATTGAGCTTGTTTCTTGCCCAGAATCTGGATTCCTCCATTTATTTAGTCTGCGGCAATTGCAGGTAAAATACATAAAATCTATCCAATTCTAAAGGCCTATCTTTAAGTGAGCTGTATGGTTATGACTTTATGAGTTAGTGACCTGCTGCATTCTGTGTGTTCTACGCGGTGATTAATGTTGTACCCTCGCTTTACAAAATCCTGTTGTCTAACTTTTTATTGAGGTCACCTGTTGTCTAAGTTCTTAACGTTGCGTTACATTCTCCAGGAATTCTTGGTGTTTGAGAGGGAGTATACGATCTGCTTGTTGGAGCTTCAAGAGGAACAAGCTGCTGGAGAACATGAAATGTTCAATTGATGTAATTTGGTGTTGATGTTAATTGTTTCATATCGACTCCAGACCAGTTGTACCTGTAAACTGTACGAGAATGAGCTGTAAGACTAGGAATCGAATGAGATCAGTAAAAGAAACAGTTTTGGTCTATCCATATTCTCATCTCGCCTCTGGCCTCCCTAGTCCTTGCCGTACAATCAAGGCACTGCAAAACAAGCAGCTGCCAAGAGGAGATACCACAACGATTCTCGTCGAGCCGACAATTTATGTACCACATAGCTAGAATGTGAGGCCGAGTGCTGCCTTTTAAGAACATCATACTGATGAATATGATCACTTGAGATGATTGAAGTGTAACCCACCCATTTCTAGTGCAGAGCCTTAGCATGGGCTCTTAAAACAGTAGATTGTAACTGGGATGCACTTTGTTTTGGAGGGTCAGATTGACTCCTACACAAGCGTGTTCAATGTCCAATTGCCCGAAAACTGGTTGAAACTTGGCTCAACAACACGCCACATCAACCATTTCCAAACTCGTCACAACACCACGACATGAAGTAGCTCTCTGGCAAACTTCAAAATCGAATTAACACGGCACCAGCATGGCTGACTTGATTTCAATGCGGTTATGCTAAATAATTATTTGTTATTCTGGTGTGATTAACTTGCAAAAAACGGCTTAATAACCGTATAATTTCGACATGGTTATTCTAAAATAATTGTTTCTTGAAATTACCTTTCTAGTATGTAATCAACTTTCAAAAAGCGGCTTATATTAACCTGAATTGCAAGCTCACTAGCTATGATCGGCACACAAGTGACCTCTAAAAAAAATGGAATTTGATTACCCAAGGACTAGTGGTACTTAAGCTTTATACCTATCTTGAATTGTTTACACGTGTCCTACTCATAACAACGAGAATGCAATTAAATGTTTTTCTTTCGGAAAAAAAATAATAACAAACATCTATTGTTGGTGTTTAAAACAAAATCGCATAAAAGACGGTTTTCCAACAAGTAACCCAATTTCGCAATAACATACGAGTAACTCTCGTGTACTCGTGTTTGTTTGCTCATGTTTGTTCATTTGCTCGCTGAACTTCTTCATTACGCTTTCAACAAAACAGAATGAGCGGAGTAGTATTCTGCTCGCTCGCGCTCTCTCCGAAGAAGTACCCAATTACTACTAACATCTTCTGATCTCCCATCAAAATCCCCCAATCAATTCCCAAATCAATCGAAACCCTTATTTTGACGAATTCAATCCCCCCAAAACAAACCCAACAAAATTCCCCCAAAATTAAATTAAAAAATGGGGGTGTCCTTCAAAATTTCAAAGAGAGGTACCAAGTATAAACCTAAACCTGTGATTTCTGAATCAACTCAACAATTCAATGACGGCGCTGACATTTCTATGGAATGTTCCAAATTCCCCTCCAAATTGGAAACCAATGTAAAGTTTCAATCTTTCCTCTTTTATAGTTTTTTCCCCAATTCTTCTAATTATATCAATGTTAGCATGATTTTGCTTTGAATTTTTTGTTTTTTGGGGAAGTGGGTGGGGTTTAAGTTTGGGAGTTGAGATATGTGTGTTTATGAATTTGGGATTTTTTTTTTTTGGAATTTTTGTATTTGCTGTTTTGGAGTAGATGAAATGGTGTTAATTTTGAGGTAATGAGGAAAAAGGTCTGATTTTTATGCACATGGACCAACTTGGATGTGTAAAACAATTGCGAATTTCGGGTTTTACGATTGAGGGTTGCGGTTGGAAAGCATTCTGTTTATATGATATGACTAGGATCTCTGCTTATGGTAGGTTGATTTTGGGGCTGGTTTTTTTAGAATTGTTTGCGAAAGATGAAGAATCGTTGGTTCGGTTGTTTCCCTCCCTCTAATTATTTGGCTAGCTGAATTTGAAGATTTGGTTTTGGGTAAAATGTGATTTAGGAGTGAGATTTTGTTGAACTTGACTGAAAATGGTAAGAGAAGTGTTTCTATGTGTGTTTCCTTTATGGTATGAGACACCCGGGAAAGGTTAGATTGCGAACCTGAGTTTAAAAAAGAACTGAGGAACCCAAATACCCGCGTTGCAATCTGGCGAATAAGGAAAATGATACACTGGGGAAGGGGAGAGAGTTTCGTACTTCTTAGTTCTTACTGCCTATGGATTTGCACCACATAATTTACACATGTAAACATTGCAGGGAAAAGATGACGACGCAGTTGGTATCACTGGCTCATCTATGTCATCTGGGAGAGATCATTGTTCTGGAGGTATGAGGCGAATTGTTTAGTTTCCGTCTGTCCAAGTCCTTTTGGAGATTTTTTTTTTGTCCAAGTTTGTGATATTCTTGCTTTCTTGTTTTCTTTTCAGACGATGAAGTTTCTTTCATTTTGAATCTCTACCCAGATGGATATTCTATTGTAAAGGCCTCAGAGGTTTGTGAACTTTCATCTCTCTTGGCTTAATGAGATACTAAAATTGAGTGGAGTGTGATCCTAATGAGATACTAAAATTGAAATGTTTCTGGCGTTTCAGAATGATAATGGGCATCATGCTGCCTTTCAAGATAGTTTAAAGATTTTGCATCCATATGATCGGACCTCTGAAGGCCTCTTTGCAGTATGTTCGTCTTCCATTTTACTTGTTTTTGTTGCTGCTGGGGCAGATATGGTAGCACATTACTGTTCTCATTTTGTGCTGTACTGCATAGGTCATAGGGTTTAGGCCCGTACTTGTAACTGGCCTTTTAATCTATGCATGAGTTGTCATAACTTGGATGTAAAAGGTCCCAACTCCCAAGTGATTTCTATTTCCACTTCATCAACTATCAGGCCCTATCTAGTTTATGGCTTTTTCTTCTGGTAGTTCTATTGAAATTTGCTTTTAGTGTCCTTTACCCGTCTGTCCACATTATATTCAGTTATGGGATTAAATTTCCTTTTTTTTTTCTTTCCATCTTGGAGGCCATTGAATCTGGTCGGTTGCCTGGTCGTATTCTGGATGAAATTTCATGCAAGTTTGTTGAAGGCGCAATAACGTGTGAGGTGAGTAAGTTTATAAGAGCCATGTAACTAACTTCTTTATTGCTTTCTTAAGGTGTCCTTCTATGCAATTAGTATGGATGCTAAAGACATGCATAAAGCAATGTGTTTTATTATCATGGACTAAATATCTATGAAATTTAGCCTGCTAGCCTCCAATTAATTGAATATGTTGGTGTGCGAAATTACATACTGTTGTTTAATCACATGCCAACTGATCCGGAGATAGTTTAGATTTAATCCCGCCCTCTCGCTGAAGTATATGTGACTTTTGGTGTAACATTAATTTTGCCTCAAACCATGCACGTTTCTTGATAGAACTATGCACATCTGAGGAATGTAGTATATGCTCCATCTCGGATTAAGCTCTAAACAGGTCCTGGCTAGTTTAGGAAAGATAAATGTCATTCTTACTCTCATGGCTTAACGCTTTGACTCTGGAGCACTATTGAAATTGAGACCTGTAACCTTGCCAGGAAGAGGTTTTGACCACAGATCAGTTGATTTATTTGCTTTCTCATTCCAGAGGAGATTCTGATATGACTTCCTTGATAGTGTTCTTGACCTCAAAATGATGTTTATAACTTTGGCTTTATAATGTTTAAGCATGGTCTGCTAATTTCCTACTTTTTCAGTAGCAGTGAGAGTTATTGTTTCTGGTCTCGTGAATGCAATCAATGATAAGCTTGTTATATAGCTGCTTTTTTGGCAATATCTAAACTCTGGCATGCCTCTTTTTTTTTTTTTGCTGTTCTAAAACTATAATATGATGACATGGTTGGTGTACATTGTTCCTTGAGTTGAGCTGTGTGAGGATAACTGTTGTAATTTCTGGATGGTGAAGGCAATGCATGTTAGTTTTTTAAAACATACGGTAACATATAATGATGCATTTAGATATATTTTGGCAGGGTAGCTTTCTATTCTTTACAATGTTCGGGTGTCCACGGTTTACTATACATTCTGATTTGTGATTTTGAGATGTGCAGGTTCGTGACTATCGAAAAGGCGTTTCAGATCCTGGATCTAATATCTCTTCTCCTAGTGAATCCGCAACTATCACCAAGGTTTGTCTAAAGATGTCCTTGGAGAATGTTGTGAAGGATATTCCTTCCATGGCTGATGATTCTTGGACTTATGGAGATTTAATGGTAAGATGTCGATGATGCTGGACTGAAATTGTTTTTTCCCTGCCATCGCCCCCCCCCCCCCAAACACTCCGAGTCTCCGACACGCACACATTAATGTGAGTGTAATGATGGATATGTCAATGTTTTTTGGATGCAGGAAGTGGAATCGCGGATACTAAATGCATTACAGCCAAAGCTTTGTCTTGATCCTGTGCCTAGATTGGATAGGATTTGCCGAAATCCAGCATCCTTGAAGGTACGTTGTCATAGTAGTTCTACTACAGTATATGTGGTTGCATCTTCTGCTTTATCTTGATATTGTCTATTTGTTTAGTGATTGTTATGTCTTCTGCTGTTAGATTAACTTAGGTCTTGGGGGGATGCGAAAGAGGAAACTGAGGCAAATTCCGGAAGTTACAATAACATCAAATAATCTGCTCTATGGAAAGAAAATATCCATAGATCGGGCACCAGAAACCTCACGCTATGGTGATGTAATGTCACAGCATGGCCAAGAAAATGTTCTTGCACAAGGTATGATCCTAATGATCTGTTAGGTTTGGGAGGAAGAATCTTTTTGCCATAGGTTTTATTTTTTTTCCTTTTCTTTTCCTGTGATGAATGCTTCTTCTCAGCTTTTGAAATTATACCCTTTGCAAGGACCTGTTCCGCCTCCAGGAGCGTCACTTGCTGGTCAAGATATGGCAACATTATATGCTGATAACATGAACTCGTCAGCCACTGCAAAGGTAGTAAGTCAAGAAGGGCAATTGTCACCATATTCCACTTATAATAAGAGGGCCAGGCTTGCATCTGGTGGTCCTGATGGCATTCAGCAGCCGCAAGCTGGCTCATTTGTGGATGGCTTGCCAGGATCAGATGTGCAATGGAGAAATCAAATGCTGCAGCAACAATTTGCAAGAGGTCAGTATGTAAATCCTGGTTTGCAGAAGTATTCTCAGTTTGTTGGTGAGGGAGTTACAGCCCAGGATGGCGTGAAACTGGAGAAGGCAGACCCCGGCATGGTGAAAACTGATACACAGATGATGGAGGTAGAAGGTAGCCATATGGATCCACGGGTTCACCAAAGGTTTCACCATCCTCTCATGAGGCCTTCTTTACAGCAATCAGGCTGGAATCATCTCAGCCAGCAAGTTGAGAGAGATCCCAGAAAGGAGGACCAGTTTTCAAAGAGAAAATCAATTCAAAGTCCACGTCTTTCGGCTGGTGCTGTGCCTCATTCTCCTTTATCTGCAAGATCAGCTGAGATGTCCGGCGGTTCAATGGGCACACATTATGGGGCAGTTTCGTCAGGTGCTCCTTTTGGACAACTCCAAAGAGAGAAATTAGGAGTGACTTCAGTTCCAGCAGCTGGTCGTGCGTCTTCTGTGACATCTATTCCTAATGAATCCATGCAACATCAGCATCAGACACAACTTGCTGCAAAAAGAAGATCAAATTCTCTTCCTAAGACCCCTGCAATTAGTGGAGTTGGCTCCCCAGCCAGCGTGAATAATATTGGTGGTCCAATGAATGCATCTAGCCCTTCCATTAGCACCCCACAACTTACCGAGCAGGACATGCTTGAGAGATTTGCGAAGATTGAGGTGGTAGCTATGAGGTAGGAAAAACTATTTTGACCTCTCTTATTTTGTCTGCATGCTTCTATGAAGTTCTTTTTTTGACGTTCTTGCTAGTTACTATGATATATCCATGAATCATTAACATCCTGCGTTCCTACGATGTCTGTGATGAGTGACTTTATCAGCTAATTTGGTGTATCATTTTGGCTGTATGCTCCATTTGAATTACAATTTCAACTTGCGGCCTGCACTATGCACAAATCATCGGATTACACAAGTTTTTTTTTATGCCTTCTGCCGTATGAAAGAATACCAGTGAAGTAGTCAAGGGTTAAATGGGTAATAGTTGCTAGTAGTTAGGAATCATAAATGCACAGTAAATAGTGAGGAGTCATCAGGTTTTGCCTTTTTGCAACCTTTTTTAAATATTTGAAGCTCTTTAACCTTTTGTTTGACACTTCGGAATCTGACCCGTGAAATAGATTAACACTAACTGAGGTGTGATTCTATTCACAATTGGAAGGATAGGTACAACTACATAGTTTCGAGGGTTTTTATTTTCAGTAGAATAAAAAAGGACAAGGTGAGCATCCAGGAAAGCAGAGGACCCGTATTTAGTAGAATTGGGCGTGAGTTCATCATGTAGATTGTAATATCTATGTAAACTTAGTTCCCTTATATCTTTGTTAAAAAGCAGTTTCATTCTTCTTCTCCTCATCATTGATTGATACTAAGACCTTATTTTCTGGCTTTTGTCCTTGGGAATAGATGAGACTAAATAGTTCAACAAGGATGAAAAGCTGGTTGTTAATCATCACTCTTTCTTCTCTAGATAGGATCTTCTTGTTTCCTATTTTCATAGGTCAATCATATTTGTCGCTGACACAGAGTTGCCTTGTGATTCAGGCACCAGTTGAACTGTAAAAAGAACAAAGTCGATGAATACCCTAGGAAACCTCCTGCGTTTTCTGCTCAGGAACTCTTGGGTACCCTTGCCGGTGTAGCTAATAATGAATATACTAGCGACTCGAGAGACATGTCAAAGTCATTAGTGGGGGGCCACATGAATGTATGCAAGATAAGGGTTGTAAATGTACGGCCTGCAATGCAAGGTTTGTCTTATGTTTACAGTTACAGACGATCCTTTTTTAAGACTGATGCTCTGCTTGTATTTGACTGTGGACCCATTTATGCAGGCAATATGCTTTCTGTGCCAGGTAGAACGAGAATGATTTTGTCGGAGAAGCCTAATGATGGTACTGTGGCTATGCATTATGGAGACCTGGATGATGGAGATTTCCTGAATGCAGAAGATCACCTGCCTACACTGCCTAATACTGTGAGCTTATTTCTCTGCACAGTGATTGTTACCGCTTTCTCAAACCCTGTTTGACACTAAACTTGGTTATTAAATGTTATTGCAGCACTGCGCAGACTTGCTTGCAGCCCAGTTTTGTTCTTTGGTACGTTGTTTGAAGATGAACAAAACTTAAGTACTTCTGTGATACGCTAGCTTGATACTCGTACAATTATCCCATTTTGACACGGATTATTCATGCAGGTAATACGTGAGGGATATGTTATAGAGGAAGTTGTCCAACCCAGACCACCGCGTTTAAGTGTTCCTGCAAACAGTCAGCCTAATGCTTCTGGAGGTGCTCCTAGTAATCCTACAGTAGATACACAGCAGTATTCTGAGTCGGTTGCTGGACAAACAATTGAGAGCAAGCCAGCAAATTCAAATACCGCTCTTAACTCAATTGCTAATGTTCTGCCAAACTCCGGGATGCTTCCTCCTGGAAATTCGCAGTCGTTTAAGATGTCTCAGGGGCTTGTGTCGGGGGTCACAATGCCAGCAAGGCCCCAACAGATGGATCTACAACAGTCAAATCAGCCTCAGCCACCGCAGCAGCAATCTCCGCACCAGAATCAACCATCTTTGATGCAACAAGTGGCACCTCAGTTCCAGCGGTCTCCACTAATGCTGCCAAACAATTCAATGTCTCAAATGAATGTGTATGCGCAAGGTGCAAATTTAGCGCTCAGTAATTCCACGGGCAATAAGTCCTCTCTACAAATGTTGCAGCAGCCACAACAGCCACAGCAGCCGCAGCCTGCCCAGATGCGGAGGATGATGATGGGCCTTGGGAGTGTTGGGACTGCTATGAGTATGGGCAACATTGGCAACAACATGGGCCTTGGTGGGTTGAGTAACGTTATGGGAATTGGTGGGGCGAAAGGAATGGGTGCAGCTAACATCACAGCAGCAATGGGTCCAATGTCAGCTATGGGAAACAGCATGGGTCAAAATCCAATGGGCCTTAGTCAGGCAAACGCCATGAGCCAGCACCTGAGATCTGGGATGCTAAGCCCCCAGGCTTTAGTCGCTGCACAAAGAATGAAATTTATGCAGAGAGGCATGTTGGCAGGTACTCAGTTGGGAGGGGCTCAATCTGGCATGGCAGGCATGTCTGCAGCAGCCCGACAGATGCAGCCGGGATCTGCTGGGCTATCCATGTTGAGTCAACCTCTTATCCGAGGAAATCTTTCTCAGATGCAGCGGCCAGCCATGGGCCAAGTGGGCATGCCGAAGTTCGTGCCGGGGATGAATATTCCATTAAACCAGCAGCAGTTTAACCTCCAGCAGCAGCAGCTGCAGCATCATCAGCAACTGCAACTACAGCAGCAACAGCAACAACAGCAACAACAACAACAGCAACAACAACAGCAACAACAACAGCAGCAGCAACAACAACAACAACAACAGCAACACCAACAGCAACAACAACAGCAACAACAGCAACAACACCAACAACAGCAGCAGCAACAGCAACAACACCAACAACAGCAGCAGCAACAGCAACACCTTCAACCACAACAGATGCAGCAGCAAGAAGCAATGTCACCTCTGCAGGCCGTGCTTTCACCCCAGCAAGTTGGATCACCTTCAACACTGGGTATTCCGCAGCAAATGAACCAACAATTAATACCACAACAACAGGCCAGTCCCCAACAAATGGGGCAATGGACTCCAATGAGCCCACCATTGAGTTCTGGGCCTATGCATCCAATGAGTGCCGGTAATCCAGACGCATGTCCAGCAAGCCCAGCCTTAAGCTCTCAGACAATGGGCTCAGTCGGGAGCATAACGAATTCACCTTTGGACTTGCAGGGGGTGAATAAGAGCAGCTCTGCCACCAATACGTAGAATGTACTCATTGGCAATTTCAAAGAACCAAAATGCTTAAAGTTCAAATTTCGCTGCAGATCTTGTGACCGCCATTTGCTGTTTAGGGTCTCAGCATTCCTTGTAGCTTGTACAGCGTGGGCAATTTGTTTTATGTATATATTTGTAGTGATCAATTTTATTTCCAATTGGAAGAAGATTTATGTATTCGTACACTCATATATAGCATAGAATGTTTCCCTTGAATTCTTACGGCTCACTACATAATGCCAAAATTTACAGCTAGTAAGGCCAATCTTTTACCGGAGATTTTAACTGGTGCATATGTCTGTTTATAAATGACATTTGGTTTACTTATATGACAATGTTAATACCTACAAGCTTGTACCCTTTGTTACAGACTTGTAGCTGTGTGAATCACTCAGCTCTCTTTTGTGAAGTACCTGCGCCAGTGTCCTTGTGTCTCCCCCAGAACTCAATCTCATCGCAAGTATCCAGCACAACACTCCTCTGAATCTTGGCTAATCACTTGATAGTTGATACCGTACAAATTGCATCAATAGGAACCTAATGCCAATACCGAGTTAAAACGTTAATCAGACATGTACACTACAGATGTTGTCGCAAACAAATTTTTTTTTTTTTTTTTTTTGCGCGACACCTTACCTTTTGTAATAATAATTACGAAAAACTACCTTAAAAAACATTTTTCATTTTTTGCAAAACTACCATCGATTGACCGCTTATTGATCTTTGATGTACGATCAACGGCTATCCTCGACTATCCTAGGCGTACAAGGTTACGCCGCGAGACACTACGTTTCTTTATAGGGCGATTCAGGGTACTGTGGAAATCACATTCCTATGCGATGAATCTTCTGCCGTGCCCTTCAATATTGGTGGTAATATTGTTGCTAGCGACAACCATTATTACTCGACCAACTATGAGAAAAAATGTGACCGGAGGCGGCTTTTCGACACCCCACTGACGCAGTTTGTGACATTAGCCCTTATCACAGAGAGCACCGTTGTCAAAGTCAGTGATTGTTGTTGTCTGGACTTGCAAGCATTGTTCGCTAGCGACCTGAAAGTAGACGTTCTTGGAAAGAAAGAGTTGAAAAACGATTTTTACAAGACAGTTTGTTTGTGATCGGATTTCCGCATGTTTTGAGGAGTAACCATAAGAGCTCTACACAGTACAGAGTTCGAGTAGAGAGTAATCCCTTGGCTTTGTTCTCGTTAGGGGGTCGATAAGTTAGATAGGATTAGTTCACAATCGCAAAATGATAAGTTGTCACGACTTTGTTATTGCAGGACTGTCTCACACAAAAATGGCAAATAGAACGAATTTCCTTGACCCCTGCACAACAAATTCGCAAATTGGTAATAACCCACCTTTTCCAACGCCTGTACCATTGCTCAAGACAGAAGGCGAGTTTCAAGGAACACATTAAGACAAATCTATGTTTGGAACTTGTCAGAGGCAGAAATAACTTCAACACAATTCTAAGTGCACGGGTTCCACTTTAGCCTTGGTGAATTATTAGTAGGCTAAATAGTACATTATTCGGGTTTTGGATCACTTTTGCCAGGTCTACATGTGAGTGCCATAACACGGAATACATGAGAAATACCGGTTTTGCTCACCACTAGCAAGCAGGGGAAATTAAAAGCAGAATGAACTCCAATATACCCAAATGTTACATACAATGGGAGGCTTGCAGAAGGCAGAGAAATGAGCACTTCTTTCGATTGAACAGTCGACCATTTCGTTCTACGTATCTCATAATCAAAGAAAATACTAGTATACACAAGAATCTCCGCATTTCATTTCTCGCAACATACCATGATACATTGCAGCAATAGCAAGGAAATCTGAATCCCGTAAAAAGGAAAATAAAAGAAACTCAGAATAAACTACAGCCTCCACAATGGACATACTTCCTCTCAACCACGACCATCACAGCCTACGAAATAAAACAGAAAACCTCCGAAGAGTAAAAGGGAACAGAGAGAAGGGTTTATCATGCATCCACACACAGGACAATCATTTATAGAGGGAAGGGGGTGAGCGCCCTGCCCTGCCCTCGCCATAGAAAAGGAGAAACATAAAGATGGCTAATAAAAGATTTTAGACACACCAATGCAACAGGTAGCAAGAGAATGAAACCCTGTGCATCACGGAGCTTAATGGTAGTACATCATCTGCTGGGCAGCTGCGACATTCTGATACCCGCCGTCATAAATAGCTTGGCTAGCACCAGCAGCCCCCATTCCCATACTAGCCTTGTTAAGTGGGTGTGGTCCTTGGGCATGCATGAGTGCATGCATTCCACCCATCTTGCTCATTGCTAGTTGCCTCTCATAGGAGATAAGATCTGAAGCAGAAAGTCCTAAAGGTGGAAGAGGAGCAGGTGGAGGAAGTGGATTTGAGGTTGTGCCAGGAGGTGTCGGCTTGCTTCCCCACGAACACTAAAAGCATGACGAAACAAAAATAAGCCAAAAAAAAAAAATATTTGGACGAGCCATTACAAAGCAGAAATATCATGGACCATCCAAATACGAATAACTTGCTCTCATCAGGCAACACATGAAAGATAAGCAAGATGAGAGTTATAAAATTACAAGAGGAGAAAGCTAAGATTTGAATGCATATAAACACATAGGCAGGTCTCTAATGAGGTGAAAAAAAAAACAGAGAGATGAAATATGACAATATTAGGCCTTACTATAGCTGGAAAACCTATCAAACTAAAGTCTGCAGATCCACCCACATGCAGAGAAAAACAGTGGGGAAAGTGGATCCTAGCACAATAGGACACCACGCATCTTTAAGTCAAAACAGCACACAGAAAATCAATTTCTCGATCACAGCATGTGCTTTACGTACAGGGAGTAAACTTGAGTCTACCATAAAAGTAAAATTTTAACAACCACAGGAGAGGCTCACACAATACACATCATTTAGAAAACAGGAGGGGCAGGAGGCAATCACGATTAGGTGTTGCACATTGCGCACCTTAAGTTGTTTGCCGAAAAAACCATGTTGGGGACTATTACCCAACTGAATAGCCAAGGCAGCCTCGGCGTGTGTGCTGTATCTGACAAAACCAAACCCCTTGTCACGCTGCACCCGTACTTCTTCAATTGCCCCAGCACCCAACTGATGAAAGTGGCGATGGAGATCAAGCTGGGTTGCCTGCAAGCCAAGCAACAGATAGAGGTCATTAAGAATATATTATTATAACATGATACTTTCAAAAAACAAAACAAATTCTAATACAATAAAACAGAGATGATAAGATGCTTAAGAAGCCAAGAAGCGCAACTACAAGTCAAAATCATTATTATTTTTTTGACAAGTCGGGTTATCAAAACATTCAGAAAGCACAACAAGGGAGAGACACCCATTTACAAAAAGACACCGCGGGGGTGGCGCCCATATACAAAAGAGAGCTATTAAGCTCTTAGATTACCTTGGAAGGTATACACAAAAAGGGAAGTCAAGTGTCAGTGAGACTACAAGTCTAAACCATGAGGTGAAACAAGTTTGAAATATCACCGCAAAGTTGCAAAGTAAATGCGCCAATGCACAGCAACCAGCAAACAAACTATCATCATGTAAGTATCAACAGCAGTATTTTGTTGCACACGGAAAAAATCACCAAGAGTCAAAGATAGAAACAACAAACAACTGATTACCTCAGGACCAAGATTTCCAACGTATACTGTTGTGTATTGAGGATTGTTTTCAGGAGCCTCACTGTTTGTAGTCTCCTTTCCATCTTCTGTGAAGTTTGTAAAAACAAATAAATTAATAATAATTAAATAGAGTCGTGCCCATAACAGTCATAGAAGGGTCTTATAAATACGGAAAGTATTACAAAATTACAGGTTTGCAGAGAAACACAGAAGAAAAAAGGGAGAATTTCAAGTAACTCTCACAAGACAGCGACTGCATAATCTATAGCAATAAGCAATACTAACTGTTTTCTGAGAGTACCAGTTCATGATAAGTGTCTAAAATCACACAATAATGAATATATGGTACCTCTATGAAAAGCATACTATTTTGGGTCAGACTGGTCAGTATTGTCTCATAGGACCTAAATTCACAGGCAAAATCATCAACGTATAGGCTATAAATAGCTCACAAAGGGTGTTGGGTGTAGGGGAATGTCATCACAAGGTCTTCATACACATACCGGTCATCAGCTCCAGGGCATAATTGACACTCAAAAATGTAAAGCCTTCAATATAAACTATAGCTCGACAAAATGCCAACTTCTGCACAGCTACATTTGTCGATTAGGCGACAAAGAGAATTTATCTAGTATCGTATCTAGAGATATCACTCCCCAATCAACAATCAAGTAACGCCACTAAACGAAACTCGGCCACATGAAGCATGATTATTCAGTAGCTGAAGTATTGTGAAGCTAAATTTCATATAAGAGCAGCTGTACACAGACACAAACAGTAGGACCATTCTGTGAGGTCTTTTTTACTACACAGTTTCACTCCAAAAAGAACCCGCCCAACTTCAGCCCACCATTTATCACGATACCAGAGTTCTTATGTGATTAACTCCTAGTACATGGATGATGAATAATAGGACAAACCTGATGAGCCATTAGTTAATTCTACCACACTTTTCCCATCATTACTCTGTTTATCATCACCACTAGTGGCTCCTTTGGTTGCCCAGTTGCATCGTATTTGCCTACTGCCAAGCCATTTTCCTGAAAATAGATCAACACAAATATATATAAGTAATTTATGATCATCGCATAGAAATGCACTTTAAGAGATCCTAAAACTTTTTAAGGACACAGTAGAGACAGAATCCAGATCACATTCAAAAGATTTACAAGGTTTGAGGAGCTGTATCATTTATCAAATAATCAGATATCAGAAACACAACTTTTGAACTTAAGCCTGATGTCCAGTCCAGGGGACAGTCCACAACACAGTGACACAAGTTCAATCATCGGAGCAATTCAAGCGTAAGTTAATGACTAGTTATCAACACTGATGTAAAGAACTATCGTGTTTTGTGATATATCCAGTTATTAATGTAAACCGGGCCTCAGCTAATTCTAGGAGAAGGCTGCATTCCATATGAAATAATGAAAGACAAAGTCAAGCAAGCCTCTTAGAAAACCCTTGGAGAGGAAAATACTATTATTGGTTCACAACAACAGCAGCTCCTCATTAGCTGATAGCTAGTAGTGATCTAGCAAATTTAACCTAAGAAAAAAAAACATCTCAATAAAGTTTTCTCCAAGTTACTGCAGGGAAAAAAATCTTAAGAGTTCAGAAAAGAAAGATTGTTGCAGACTACAAACAGAACACCAGTCTTGCTCAATTAGTTTTCAGAAGTAATATAATGTCATTCTTCTGTATTTTTCAAACTTCTTGTTGTATTAATAAGCCTGAGTTCTGAATATACTGATGTAAAACCGAATTTCATGATTAAATAAACACCATAATCGAAACTTGTGAACATGAGTTGAATGTAGTTTATAAATATTTTTCCTTCTTCGAGTGAACTTAGCTCAGGAAAGGGGGGATCAAATCCTAAACCTGGTTAGCTTGCTTATGGGTGTTCGGCTCAAGTATTCTGAGCTCTTCAAATGGAGTTGAGGTGATCAGCTAAAATTCAAGTTCATATACAGTGTTGTGCGCTTCAACCACAAAGTTCCTCACACAAAAACTAATCCTAAGCTGAACTGCATTCCTTTAATCATTTCATTCGTGACACTACAACCCCTATATCCCTCTGGAAGGGCAATCTGGCATTCCTCTCCACTGAATTGCAGACCTAGCTTATATGGAGGATACTCAGACTTTGAGGTCCTGTTTTCTAATTAAACTTACTGCTTTGTTCATTGTTGCTTGATTGCTAGATCTTTTCTAGCCTAGGATTATCCTATTCCTAAATTAAAGCTTGTCTAATTGTCTAAATCAGACCTTAAATTCGTCCGATGTAGTTTGACAATAGAATGTTACTATGATAAAATAAATGCTCAACGGGGTAGGTTGGAGACTTGGAGTGCATCAAAGCCAAAGGCCATACACAAGCCAAGGAACTTTTATCTTTCTGAAAGCAACATCCGGAAACCATCCACATGACATTTTCCGAAATTTCATCCACAAGTGAATAGAAATCATTTGCCAACAACAGAACTTAGGTCTTCTCTCCTCAAAGGAACGCAAGGACCTCAACAATAGAAAGCAAAACAAACAGACTCAAGTTTCAAATGCAGCAAGTCTTAAAAGCAAAATTTTGCAAACCACAGCGAGTAAGCTAAATTGTTCTTACCAGTAAGATCATTGATTGCACTTTGTGCATCCTGCAACAGAATAAACAAGTTTGTTTACCTCTCAAGAAAGTTATAGGCAAAGACATAAAAAATTAGGAAACCAAAAAGCAATTGGCAATACCTGCTGACCGCGGAAAGACACAAACCCAAACCCCCTTGAGCGTCCAGTTTTCTGATCCCACATAACTCTTGCATCTCTGGAAAAGAAAAAAAATATGTTAAACAATACAAATAGTAGGCCAACATGCTTGATTTCAGCTTACGAGCAACTGAAAACAGCAATCAAACTCTTATAAATCAGAACATTGAAAGGGGTGAAAGGTAATTGAGGGCTTACGAACAACTAGGATAAACAGAAAAACATGCAAACAGCATGGCATCAGTAACCTCGGGGCTCAGATCGCCAACAAACACATTAAAATGATCTGGAAAGAATGACAAAAACATGTCAGAAGCCAGCTGGGAAATGAGCTAACACATTATTACAATATTTAAAAGACTAAAAGATGATGCTCTCACTTGTAGTGTCCTCGCGCTGACCACTAGTATATGCCCAATTAACCTTAATAGGCTGCCCAAACCTGCATGCAAATTATAACGTATTATGAAAAATCAAATATCAAACATGCATAATGATAAATCAAACATCCAAGATAAATAAGCAAAACTGAATGTGTCAACTGATTACTTACAGATGCCTCCCATTAAGAGTCATTATGGCCATGCTCGCAAACCTACGATCATAGTAGTGAACAAAGCCATAGGATGACTGAAAGTAGAAAAAAGTATTTGTTACCATCAACCCTTCTATCTAAAATCATTCCATCCTTGATATGTGTTTTTACGACAATTAGGCAATGTACTTTGATCATGCTAACAAAAGAAATACCTTTTCTTTCCTAATGAGCTTGCAACCTTCAACAGGCCCAGCGCCAGCAAAAACCTCTTGAAGCAACGGTTCTGTGACTTGCGGATGAATATTACCAACATACCTGCATTTTCTCAAAACGAAACAAAACTAGAAAATTAAGAAGAAAAAAAATAAGAAAACAAAAAGGACACATGAGGATTCTCCTTCAACATTACCCAAGTATATATCCTCGCAAAGAGGACGCAAAACCAATATCATAAGAAAAGAGAGCTCGAAGAGTAGACAAAACTTACACACTGCGGCATGTAGCTGGATCAAAGCCAGGAGGAAGGTTTCCACTAGGATAAGGCTCAATCTGAAACATTCAGAGCAACAAGCTACAAGTTATTAAAAAGATATAAACCGAAAGACGATCATTCTCAACTCCGTTTACAGATAAAGTGATAACAAAATCAGTCTTCTCCCACAACGACATACCTACCAAGTTAGAATCGGAAAGAATGCAGTGGCATTACACTACACAAAGACACATATATCATCACTCACATTCAAATGCAGTTTACTGAACTCGATTAACCGAAGTATTATCGAAGATACGAGCTTTATAGCGGCAGCACACCCCCAAAACACAACCCAGCACCAGTTAAGACAGTATGCCATCGGCCACGAACCGAGAATCGTAACAGAACAGCTCAAACTAACAGCTAAAAAACAAAAGACGGGGCACAATGCGAAATTCCAAAACCCTTACAATTCAAAATTACGCTAACTATAAAAGCTACAAAGCAGCTTCCTTTACAAAATCATTAGTTTGGAAACTTCAAATCCAAGCTACCAAGTATAACACAACTCAAATCACCACAAGACAACAAAACAAACATTCACAATCACACTTCAAACCCTAACTTTGTCGGTCAGACCAAAATTCGAGGAAAAAAACAAAAAAAAAGGAAAAAATGAGATCGAAAAAGAACCTGAGGAGGAGGAGCAAGAAGACCAGGGTGATAAAGAGATTGTTGCTGAAGAAGAGCTTGTTGCATCAAAGCTTGTTGTTGTTGTTGTTGTTGTTGCTGCTGCTGCTGATGTTGCTTCATTCTGTTATTATGCATTCTCAATTGGAAATAAAATAAAATAAAACCCTAGAAAATTTGGGGGAATTTGATAGATAGATGTGATTCAATTTGAGTTTTTGGGGGAGATTGATTTGATAAATTAGGGTTTTCGATTTTAATTTTCTTTTTGGGAGGGGGAGACAAACGAAGGAGAAGAAGAAGACCCTCGAAGAAATGGAGAAAAAAAAAAAAGAGGAGAGAGAGAGAGGGGAAATTATTGGGGGTGTGTGCCGAGGTTTATATGAGATTTTGATTTTGATTGATACACTAATGATCAGCTCAAAAATAATACGGAATTCTCTCTCCATTTCAATATATGTTACGTTTGGAAGTTGTGAGATAAATTTTTACTTCAATTTCATAAAAAAAAAATATTTTATGGAAATGTATAAAAGTTACGTAGTGTATATAATTTGATTCGTTGTAAAATGTACTTTCACAAGATAAGTTTCTCGAAATGTGAGAAGGACATATATGTCGAGAAGGAAGGAGTACCATGTTTATGTTCGAGTTCTGACTATGCATTGAATTTATGTTAAGTTTGTACGGAATAGGTTTACGGATGAAAATGTAAAGATGTTGATGTGTACGGACTAGTCATTTTAATTTATAATGAATAACTCCATGTGATTAGATATTTTTGGTGATTTTTTTAGTGTTGATTAGTAGAGTAAGTGTTATTTGACGATTATATGAGTGGATTTTTTGTTTTATTAGGAAAAATGAAATAGGGCTCCTCGTTGAAAAAAATAAGCAATGAATGTGCATGATACAGAGTATATGCTAAAATTCGGTGACTTGATCGAGTTTTCCTAGTGATGGAGCCAAAATGGCATGTATAGTGCTTTGAGCTCAACTCAAAATCACATAATGACCAATTCTAGTTGAGTTGGTAAACCTATTCATTCATCTTGTGGAGTTTTGACGTATAGTATAGCCCTTTTTATTGCATCATCGCATATAACAAACATTTGTCCTACAAAATGTGATTTCAAAAATAAGTCTCAACGGGACAATTGTTTTCCTCTCTTAAAGCTATCACGCAATACTTCTAAGTTGTAACAAGTTTCAGTATAACGAGATCGAACTTTGAAATTACTCCATCGATTAGAGTCAATTGCGATAAACTTGTTTCACTCACATATCCGAAGAATACAAATAACAAAAGGCAAAGTGTTTATGCAGTACGAGATTTGTGGTAATTATTATTACTACTCCGCTTCTTCGGTCGTTTTTGCTTTTGGTTTGAATTCATTTCGTATGTTCAAATCAATCCGTATAGAATAAAGTTTATGCGGGTAGTTCGTGTTGATCATACGGTTTTTGAGGTTAGGGCCGGAAAGAGTATGAGCAAGACAAGGCAGAATCCATATAATGTCCTAGGACTGGAGGACCTGGAGGTCCAATGTCCATTTTCATTTGTCTACAACCCAAGTTTTGAGTTGGATATTAGGCCCAAAGGCTCTCTTTACTGAGTGCTGGAAACAAAATTACAAAGCACAGTTTTCTTGTTTTCGTTGAACAGATCACTTTTTTTTTTTTTTTTTTTTTGCTAGATAAGTTGAAAAGAGCAAGATCAGCTGTATGTATCACGAAAGATTACGCAAAAAGTAACACACATTCATCATTCATGCTTCGATTAACTTGTGATTTGTGAACTACTGATAATCACTCCTTACTCTTAATCCAGCTAAACTTCATTTCATACCATGCACTTTATGCTTATCTATCAGTCATCATGCCATTCGCAATTGCTCACACAATCTTAGTAAACTTTTTGATCGGTATGTAAAGAACTACTCTTTCCGTTTTTGGTCCGACAAGTCCCCAAAATGGCGAAATCGATTAGATCAAAGTTCAGCTTCATCAAGTTGAGCAACACGAACATTTTAGCTCTACAACAGCTGACATTTTGCCTCTTTGGCTTACACACCATCACATATAACTTCGAAAGATTATACCACACCATAAAAGGGCGTTGTGATTTCCTATAAGCAGATTCTCCGTATAAACTTCACCGTATGCAAAATTATTAGGAGACTTGATCATCACGATTAATTGCCTATTTAAATTTTGAAATAGATAAAGTGAAACTCCATTAAAACTAGAATACGGAGTACATATAATAGATAGCAAATGAACTCCGATAAGCAAAGTCAATCAACTTGTTGTCCATTTTGTTGGTGTGGTGTCTTCAAAGTTTCACGAGAGAATGTGTCGCGAGCGCACGACCTAGCAACAGCATGCTGTCAAGGACGAGTTATACCTTTTACTATTTAGTGTTTTCTTATCTATTTATTATTTTCTGCTTTGTCAAAAAAAAAAAAAAAAAAAAAAAAACTTGTTGTCCACCACACAGGCACAATGACACATAGCCACATACACTATAGTAGGCCAGGTGACTAGGTTTTCTAATAGTCAATTCAAGCGTCAAACATGGTGCATTGAGAAATAAACATGACTTATAATTTTGTGCCAAGATTTTCAATTCACCGAATCATGGGGTATTACCAAGATCCATTTATTATTACTAAAGTCAAATGTCCAAATCCAATTGACGCGCAAATTCTAACGCATGCGTTGATCAAATCACAAATCTCTAAAAGTTGGTCCATTGCAAGTAGTATTTTGTAGGGAAGCAACCATGAACTATCAACGAATTAACCTCATTTTCAAACACGGGTTGTACGTGGAACCTTCAAAAAGAGTTGTGACCAATAATTGTAGCATTTCAGGGGACAGGAATTAAGTGCGAATGCCATGACATACACTTATTGAATTGTTAGATTTATACGCTGAGATCCGATCTAATTTACTCATGTCGGCATTATTCAATTCATCGGATCTGAAATAACGATTATTCCATATATATTAATTAGTACTTTTCTAAATAAAATTTGATATAGTTTATATTAATAAATCACGCACGTACTATATATTATTGCTTTGAAAACAAAATTTGTACTATTATTTTAACGATGAATAAACTGAGTAATGATTTACAAATAATTAACGGAGAGAGTCTATTATTGTACATAACTATCGGATTTCAATAGAATCAAACTTATCGAAATCTGTTTGATTTGTGCTAGCTGCTCAGATCTAACATAACTTGGATAAAAGACGATAATGTATGCTTCGTAAATTAAACACATCTTTTATTCAATCTGCACATCCAAAATTGATAGTATTATTTTACTAAAATGAATAATATAAGATAAATTAAACTCACCCAAAGACAAAGAGATCAGATAGTATTTCAAGAAATAAAGTCTCATAATCTAAAAACTAAAAGCAAATCAAATACGTACAGTATCTCTCGATCTATACATACATAACACCTAGTATATCATGTTATCCTGTTCCCCACCAAATTAAACTTCTCGAAATCTTATTAAATAATCTACCATAACTTCAACTCCAGTTGATGCTCCTCTTGTTGTTTAAACATTTGTTTACTTGAAGATGTACTGTTTAGTTGGTACGGTGCACTCGCAGCAATCCTGAAAAATCATTTCACAAAACAATAATTAACAACCCTTTCTTAAAAAAAGATACACACTCCGATCTCTCGTTCCTTTAGATCGTTAACGTTTTTATTTGGAACTCTCGTGTATTCAGCTCAAATCAAACACGCTAATTAACGCAGAAATTAAAGTACGTATCACGTATGTTATGGCAATTGTATATTTACCTGTCTTTTCTTCTCTCCATGAAACGGTGAAGAGATGCCCTTCTTACGATGGGTAGATCAGCTAGACCTTGGGTAAGATGGGTTGAAATGGCGGCGGCGGCGTCATCGTTACTAGGTGGAACGATGGCCGTGCCGCCGCCTTGACTAGCTAAAGACATGATTTCTTTAGCCATATCTTCTTGTAAATCTTCGAAAACCAACACTTTTCCGTCGTAAAATATGGTCATGCTTGCTGTACTCGGACACTTCTTAGGCTCTTCCATTGATTTGGTTGATTCTCTGTTACGATACAACAATTTTTATGGGTTAGTTAATTTTTTTGTATCAACAATAATCTTATTTTTTTTTAAAAATCATTAATTAATTATATTAGTCGACCAAGATTCCAAGTTTACGTGATGGGATATATCATATTCTAGGCCAAAAGTTTAGGAACAACGTGTTTATTTGAGTATAGAATATCATTCTTTTCATTATACTTTCTTGACCAAAAAATTCACTAGGAAAGTTCGTTAAAATTAAATAGGTTAGATAGCATTATTAGTACTAAATTCATTGAATCTGAACTGAACGAATCCAGTTTTAGACGGAGTAATTGTTAAATTTACCTGGAGTCAGCCATGTTTTTGGTGGATTCCTCAAGACTAAGGCTAGAAGATGAGCTTGTCAAAGGAAAAAGATCCAAAGACTTCTTTTCTACAAGATTATCATTTCCTTCTTCCTCAAGCTTTGGTAGTAGTGAAGGAGAAGCAATACTATTAAAGGCAATGTTATCTCCAAAAGAACGTCTTTCCTTCAAAAATTGGCTAAAACGGTTGCACGTCCTCGCAAAGTTGTTAGACTTGATCGTCTTCATCTTCCTTGTCGTTTCAGCTGATTCCACCCACGACGTAAACATCTCGGATCCCATATATACCGTCTTCGAGATTTCGATTACTCAGTAGCGTCGAGAAAATAAGGGATTTGTAGTAGTGATGAAGAAGAACAAAAGGTATATGAAATGTGTGTATGAAACTATGGAAATATGATATTATGATGATAATATATATAAGTGTGTGGGATAAGTTAAGAAATGAAGGATGATGGCTGAGTGGGTTTGGTTAAGTAGTAGAATAAATAGGGATTAAAGTAGATTAGGTTGGTTCCTAGCTAGCTAGGTTAATTAGTAGAATACGGAGAACTCGTGTTTTGAGTGGTGGAGAGAGAGAGAGAGAGTGGGAGAGAGGTGAGAAGATGTGCTAGCTTGCTACTTGGGATTTTTACACGTGTCGACTGCATATGTGTTTGTACGAAAAGAATTTTTCGTCACATGTTAATTGTGTGGCATAATAATCAAGGTATAATAATATAGTTTGGTTGTTTTGATCAATTCGTCGGCCCGCCCGACATCATATAATACCACTAGTACATCACTTGGAAATGGGGAATAAGTCAAAAGACTATTGTGTGTGTGCTGTTTTTCTTTGTTTATGATGTGGACTTTTACCAAAATGCCCTCATATTTTATGGTGTTTTCTGATTTGCGTGTGTATTTGGTGTTGTTCGGATTCAAGTTTGATACGACCACATTGGAGTATCAAAGCTAGTCCTATGAGTTATGGTGGTAGCACCAAGCATTCTCTTATGGTATCACGTACCATATATGTTGGGGGTTTCCAAAATTCCAAGCATGTTCACAGAGTATTGTCTTATTTCGATGGAAGTAATTATGCTCCGTTTAATAGGACTGCATTTTTCTGAACTAATGTGATTTGAATGACTCTTAACTGATCTGAATTTATTGAAAATTTGATTGAATTTCAACGAATTAGTATCAGTTATGGACTAAATACATTGATAGTTATTTAAACATTTCTGATTTGATTTGATATGATTTGAATAACTATGATCAGAATAAATTTGATTTAAATGATTCTGAATACTACTTTTACTACGTCCTATCAAACAAGTCATTAGTTGATGAGACTGATCTATAAACTACTGAGTTACCCCTCATATCTCCAATTTATTTTAGGATGAAAACTCACTGGGCTTGTAGCCTATCTTTAGTACTACTACGAGTCTACTGCCCTGGTCCCACCAACATCTTTTACTAGGTCTTACACTCTTACTTATGGGCATCATTTACTAGCAATTAATATAATTCTAGTCCAATAACTCTAGATAAATTATGGACTATTCTCTCTCGGTTAATTTGAAAATTTTAATGTCTCCTCACGGAGTATATTTAAAATTTTTAACCCTTAAAAAATTTAAAAGGACTAATGCCGAAAGAGACATTTATTATAGTGATAAAAGTTTTAAACGAATAATGTATCGGTCTTTCTTTTATCAACATTTGAATCTATTTTTATAGTGTTGGGATCCTCTAGAGTTAAAAATGAACTCTACTTGGTAGAGTTTGCCTAAAAAGACTAGAATAAATTTTTTAACAATTTATTTGTGACCCTTAAAATTCTTTATTTTTTGTCTTATTACTTATTTTGGTAAACTCTACCAACTCTACCAAAAACAAACTCTAGAGGATCCTTACACATTTTTATATACTTTCTTGGTGTTTTTGAGATGTTAAGATTCGCATGATGCACAAGATGATCTGATTACCAAAAGTAGGTTATTCTTGAAGTAAAGTTTGAGGAAAAATGTATCCAAATGTTAACAATGCTATTAAAAAGAGTAAAAGGTGCAAAGTGTAAATTCTTGTTGAATTCGAGTAAGTTTAATTTGTATAGCTTAAGACTTTTAACAGTAGTTCTGTACTTATGTTCGGCTAAATTTCGGTGGCAAATCTAGAAGATTGTGTAAGTAATTATAACAAAAGTTTAGGTTGAACAATTTAATGATAGTTTTTTAATTAGTTGTACTCCACTTGTGTTCACTAAACTAATTAACTCGATCAACTTAATAAAACACATACATCGTATTGATGAATGACTATTTGTCTACTTATTATATTCATGCGTGCTTAATTTTGCCTCTTTGGTCAACATTTTCCTGCATGGAATATCAAAAATGTTATGCCCGATATAGAGGTTTTGGATGTTTGTTCCGAAATGTAAACATACTAATGTAGATTTGATTCATTATTATAAGTGTCTAGCAACTCAACTTATTCAGATTATGTGAATTTTATTAAAAAAAAGAGTTAACATATACTCCACTTAACCAAAAATTTATAACTAGTAGAGCAAAAATGGTTAATTACATTACATTTGTATGTAGGTACAATGCTTAAATTATACTTAATTAATTCTAAATATTTTATTCAAAAAAAATATAATTAATTCTAAATATGCCGCCTGGTAGTCCGATCCCTTCGTTACGCCGGTGATAATTAAGAGACTGGACAAAATTATTCGAATCCACATTGACACATTGTTGAACTGGTCGATCTAAGTCATTCAAGGCAACAATAATGGGTTGTAAATCTCGTATTTCTTATACTCAGCTCCTTCATTATCTGGGATAGATATCCCTATATATTATTCTTGCTATACTCCTTTTTACACACGTATGTATATGAGAACAAAAATAATTAATCACGAGAGTGGAAAAATTGTCACCCTTACCATGATTGAAATAGCTTAGCTTGCACATTATTCTTTTTTACTACAATTTTAGACCATTAGGACCTGTTGATAGGACTTATTCTCAGATGAATTCAGATCAGATCAGAATCATTCAGATTAGATTAGACCAGATCAGAATCATTCAGATCAAATCAGGTCAGATCAGAATCATTCAGACCAGATCAGAATCATTCAGACAGATCAGTTCAGTTCAGAAATGTTCAAATAACTATCTACGTATTTGGTCCATAATTGATACTAATTCGTTGAAATTCAATCAAATTTTCAACCAGATTAGATCAGATCAGAATCATTCAGTTCAGATCAGATCAGAATCATTCAGATCAGATCAGTTCAGTTCAGAAAGATACAGTCCTATCAAACATAGTCTAATTCTTTAGTGTCCCCCTCGGCACTCTTTGTCTTTTGACATGCCTAACTCATTCATGAGTGTAGGACTTCGTCAAGATATATATATATATTATACGGCTAATTAAGCAAATGGCATGGTACTTTAAGTGTACAAATCTAAGTTGTTGGTACGAAAAGATGTTCATGAATCACGGCCAATATGTTTCACGTGTGCGAAATAGAATGCAGATTATTCTGGAATTAGCAGGCCAGGCCACCACTTGCTGTTGTTGATTGTTCAAAACTCAAAAGCAGCCTTAAAACCATCGACCCATTCACATGTCAAATAAATGTCGTTTTTGATTTGGAGTTTTGGACCTACTTTGTGTATGCAATGTGATAATATCTTATGATGGGGACGAACAATCACAATAATGAGAAACGATAATGCTGATGATCAATGTCGACTTATACAGTTATATCACATTTTTATTCATATATAGCGTGACTTGTATTGTACTTATTTGTACATGGGATTTTCCTAGACTGTTTGTATATGCAATTATGTATTGAGCTCGTGATATTTGTATAAAACAAATCACATTTGCTCTGTTTATATAGCTTTGTTTTAAATAACCGTTTTTTAATTTCATTGATTGGTTTTGTTAGCTAGAATTCTTGCATTTGGAGCCAATGTTCCGCACATTTGAAAATAAACTTTATATATAAAGCGGGTTTTCTAACGTGTGCCCATATGGCACATGATAAAACTTCATTTCCTTCCTTAATTAAGTGATATTCTCACTTAAACAAAAAAAACAAATTGTGGAATCTTTTTGAGAAATTTAGGAGAATATCTCTTAATTAAGGAAATAAATGAAGTCTTATCATGTGCCCATAGGGCACACGTTAGATAAATCCATAAAGTATATACAAGTCTTGTCAAATAATGTTAATATAATCAATGTGAACTTATATAGTTATAGCACATTTTTCGTGGGTAAGTCTTGTATAAGAAAGTCTCACACTAATTGTGAGACGATATTTCTTTATACAAATAGTGACCACTTTTACCTTTGCAGTAAGCATTATACTTCTTTTAGTAACTGTTTTAATGTAATGTAAGATTAGGATGCCTCATATAAAGTGAATAAATGAGTTATTTTATAAATTATGCCTAATTTTATATTTGTGATCATTTTAAATTACAACTTATGTGGTTAAATCGTAAACTAACAAGATCACTAAAACCAATATAATGGTCACGATGAATGTTAAATGGCTCACTTTTTAAACAACTAAATTCGTCTCACAATAAATTATTATGAGACCGTGTCATATGAGACTTTGCCATTTTTCCTTTAGCGTCACTAGTACAATACTCCGTACACGATATTTTTCGACAGTTTGTGTATGCAATAAGACCATTTTCTTAATTTTCAATAAAAAAATTCTAATAAAAATATACTCCGTAGTAAAGTTTGTACGGGGTACAAAAATTGCAACATGTTCATATCTCCCTCTAAAAACTATCTGCGTACTGAAAAATCCTCACGAATTACATGAGAGCTTGCTTGTCAAGCAAGTAGGCAAGTCGGCAAGTAGGATTTGGAACCATGCACTCAACTTGCACCGCAATTTTCCGCTGAAGAAACAATATTTTTCTCAAGACTTGGTAGGTCAAATGGTCAATGGTTATTAATTGGCTTATTGTATTATTTTATGGACTGAGTGGGCTTGCAACCATTGGATATTTGGATGCCAAACAAGGCTTTGTATGGAGGGTCTTGTATGCCCACTTTGATGGGTGTGGGCTAAGGTGCCATTTCTTCTATCTTGGGCTTTCTATATGCTAGATTTGTTGTAAGAAAGCTCTTTTTAGTTCTTACGCCGTATCCCCGAGGTTATATGCAGTTCTGATGTGCCTGTTTTGGTGAGTATATAAAATTAATATATTGGCGTGCAGCCACAGAGACTCGATGACCAAAATGTATATTATTGAACGACAATATTTTCGACTGTTATCGATTTTGATATTCTTTGTGTGTCCAAAGTCCAAGAAATCATATTTTCAGGCATTTCAAGTGATGATATTCTTTCAAGTTTCAACCGTTGGTGTGCAACGTACAAGTGGTTGGAAATAAAATGCCAAAAATCCAATGTTGGAGGTGACTTCTTGCTTGACTTTGTCAAACTTGAAGATGTGCTCCTCCCAATTATCCATTTCTCTTATTTTCTCCCCTTTACCAAATTTTCTCTTTGAGGCCTCCTCTCATTTGAGGCTCTCTTCTCTTCACCTCTCACAAAATTATCAAACACAAAAGAAAAGTGAAAAAGAAAACTTGTAAAAGAAGATAAAAAATTTCGAAGAACACCACCATGAACACAAAGCATTGTAAAGATACAAAATCATCTCAAAACATACACCAAAAATCATTACAAAGATTTGGAGATACTACATTGTCGTGGTCGTTGTCGTGTCACACGCTCATTTTAGGCCAAGAGTAAATGGCCTTTGCACACAAAACTTCCAAGCCACACATAATATTGTTGGTATCCTATATGTTCTGCATCGTCGTACCTTATCAAATGACATATTCGATATCAGATGGTGACGCCTTGTTAAAGTTCAAGAATTCCTTAGAAAATTCTAATGCCCTAAGCAATTGGAACCCTAACACCTCCCCATGTCCGGTGAAATCGTCTCATTGGAATGGCATTGTTTGCTACGATGGAATTGTGACCGGAATCCACCTCAAATCGATGGGATTATCGGGCAAAATCAACGTGGATGCGTTGAGTAATCTACCCGGCCTTCGAACAATTGGCCTTGAAGACAACAAGTTTAGTGGTACATTACCGGAGCTTAATCGTTTAGGTGCCTTAAAGGCCATTTACTTGTCTAACAACGAGTTTAGTGGACAAATTGCGCATGATTATTTTTCGACAATGGGATCGTTGAAGAAACTATGGCTTTCTAACAACAAATTTTCAGGGGATATTCCTTCGTCATTGGTTAAACTTCGCCATCTTATTGAGTTGCACCTCGAGAATAATCAATTCTCGGGTTTAGTGCCATCATTTACGCAACCTCCTTTGTCGTCCCTTAATTTGTCGAACAACCAATTAACAGGAGAAATCCCAACAAGCCTTTCGAATTTTAATGCTTCTTCTTTTCAAGGGAATGCTAATGTTTGTGGAAAGGTTGTAGGGAAGGATTGCAACCAAGTTTTGGCCTCAACGAAGACGAGCAAAGGATCTAATAATAATGATAGTCATGACCAGAAGAAGCGTAACACTAACGTTTTAGCAACGGGTGTGACAATAGGTGTAGTTTTTCTATCTTTAATAGTTCTTGTAGCTTGCGTGACAAAGAAGAGACGAAATCATGGACATGATATTCCAACAGCGTATGCAAAGGCTACTCGATTTCCTGCTAGTGATAATGTACTTGCACAAGGTGTGGTAGAAGTCGAGGTAGCTCCACCATTATTGAGTCGAAAGAACTCGAGTGTAACTTCGAAAAGAAGCAATTCTAGTCGAAGAGGCTCAAATCGAGGCAGTAGTACTGGTGCAGGGGATCTAACAATGGTAAATGAAGAGAGGGGTCTGTTTGGATTGGGGGATTTGATGAAAGCATCGGCTGAAGTTCTAGGAAATGGCGGTATGGGATCGGCTTATAAGGCCCTAATGGCGAATGGGTTGTCCGTGGCAGTGAAGAGGATGCGTGAATTGAACAAGTTAGACAACGATGCATTCGATCAAGAGATGAGGAAGTTGGCTAGTTTTCGACATAAGAGCATATTGCCTCCTCTGGCTTATCATTATAGAAAAGAGGAGAAGTTGGTTGTTTATGAATATGTTTCTAAAGGAAGCTTGCATTTCCTTCTTCATGGTAAAAATCAAGAATTATTGTTGCATTATTGGATCTCCTTTCAATGTCGTACCTAAACTCGACTCGATTTGATCCGATCATATATTCATATATATAAACTTGTGTTATTCTACCATAAGTTTTTGGTTCATGTTGAATAATTTTTGACCAGTTGGTGATACTATCTCGTTTTCCTTTCAGGTGATCACGGATTATCTCATGCCGAGCTGAATTGGCCAATACTATTGAAGATCATCAAAGGAATAACAGATGGACTGAGTTTTCTTCATTCAGAGCTAGCATCATATGAATTACCCCATGGAAACTTGAAATCAAGCAACATTTTGATCAACTCAGACAATGAGCCATTGCTCTCAGACTTTGGATTTCATTCAATGACAAACCCTATTGCTACGTCTAATGCATTATTCGCTTATCGGTCACCCGAAGCCTTACAAGGCCAAAAATTATCTCCTAAGAGTGACATATATTGCCTAGGAGTAGTCATCCTTGAGATCCTTACATGCAAGTTTCCCTCACAATATCTAAATACGACGAAAGGTGGCACCGATGTCGTGCAATGGGTTGCATCGGCCATAGCCGAAGGCAGAGAAGATGCGTTGCTCGACACCGAGATTGTATCGAGAGCGACGAGTTGCAAGGATAACATGGTGGAGATCCTTCATGTTGGTGCTGCTTGTTCAATACCAATCCCAGATAATAGGCCAAGTTTGAAGGAAGTTATGGAAAAAATAAATAGAGTATATGCTAAGGATGTTGCTCATCAAGATGATAGGACGACTATTGAAGTCATGTAATTTAATAGATGTTGATTGTTGTAAAAGTTTATGATTGGAACTTGCGTACGTAGTAAGCTATCATAACATGTCCCTATATTGGCTATGTATGTTACTCAAACATTGATCCATATCCGACTATTATGTGTAATTTCTAAATCATTGTAAATAATCATTTTACCGTACGCGTCCAATTCTGCTAAAATTTTGATATCTTGTCCATTTCAAAGTCGTGAAAAAGGTAATATTACTTAAAACGGGAGATACACACAACTCCGCACTTTATCATCGTTTTTTTTTTTTTTGAAATCATCATCATGGATTTAATATGTGTCTTTCAATTCTTCGAATCTCTTGGAACCAATCCTATTATCATCAAATTAACAACCTTGTACGGAGGTTGATGAACTAGTTAATTAAGTAAATAGCATGAAACCAATCAATTAATTAAGCATAGGGTGACGGTGGGTCACATGTGATTCCATTTGACAATATCCAAAATAAGATGAGCAATCCTCATGGCCTCCTTTTTGACTTCTACGGCTTCAATCTCTTTGCATATGTTCTTTCGTTGGAGAATTTTTTAAATTTTGTATGAGTCAATCTCACTATGATGTTATACTAAATACAACTAATATTTCTATCATATACAACAATTTTTCACCATAAAATCATAAATTTTTGAGTTCAAAATGACACATTTTAATATTATAACACCACGCTCGCAAGTCTGCCTATAAATTATAATCCGATCCTCTTACATGAGGATTAAGTTAAACTTGTTTAGAAGATCTCACAATTAACATTGTTGGATTTCTAGTGCGGGAGTTATTGGCATTGGTTTCTTTGCGTCACTGATGATGTCAAACTTGCTTTAGCATTGGATTAGAGGCCTGGTGTGGCATTAGTGTATTACACAAGAATCCCTTCTAACCTCCCCTAGAAAAAACTGGCTAAACTTTCCACCAACTCAGCAATCCTTAAATTCCGTTGTACTTCATTCCTAAGTTGTTTTTATAAATCTGACGTGCAAATACATGAAGGTTGTGTCTCAAACGCCTGCCGTTTATAGCGAGCTAAAGAAGATCGGATATATACAGTCTCATCTAATGCCGAAAACTCAAAAGACACCTTTTTAAATGACACGGTGTTTCTTCATGGGTCAAGAGACCAACTGAATTTGTGGTCTCTATACAGCCAAAACTTTAGTCATGCTATGTTTTTCAATTTTAACAATATGAGGTGGATTTTTATGGGTATTCAAAGCATAGTAACATGTTCTATCATTCTGTTTTTGGCAGCCGAAATTAAAAAAGAAAAACATCTTTTTCCCCCAATCATTCATGTTAGACTACGAAAATTTTTATCTCTTGCAATGTCTTGGGTCGTACGAAACTGATTTTACGGAGAAATGTTTGGTGTAGCACACGAAAAAAAAAAAAAATCTGTTTTTTGCCGAAATGGCACCATACAGAAGCAACCCAACAGCTAATGGAACCTATCATTAAGCACAAAGTTATTGCTTCTTCTCACATCCAATGATCCAAAAATGCATTCCCCTTCATCTTTTCCTTCAAAAAGGTTACGGCATTATTCAGATTTGGAAAGCAAGAATAATGTAGTAGCTCCGAAAAGTTGGCAAATAAAGATTTTTGGCAGATGCAGGGTCACTAGTCACTTTCATGCTTAAACTTCATATGCTCAAGCTAAACTAAGGTCAAGATCTTTATCTGGTAGACCTTCATAACAGCGATAGCGGAAAAAGCTCGGAAACTACGCATCTAACATTTCAGCATAAGAGTACAACAGATATAAGGAAGAAACCGATAACGACGGGAGTGACAGAAACAGATTAGTGCAGGTAGATGCAAGTCATGCAACCAACTAATGCAGAAAACAGAACTATTGCTCTCAGTGGTTTTGTTTGTTTGAAATGTATCCAAAAGGCCAAAAGTTGCCAACCCTTAAAAGCGTCTTAACAAACAAGAAAATAGCACAGAAGATTGCATGGATCAATTAGGACCTGAGATCGAAAAAACATCAGCATAAATGCTACAAAGCTCTTCATTTACCATGAAACTAAGAGTAATATCCTAAAGTTACACACATCCTGAATGTCACCTTACTCAACCCAATGTCAGGCAAACGAGCCAAAAATCGTGAAGCTTGAAAGTTAAATTGTTTACACAAACATTGATATGGTGGGGATGGCTTAATGATTGTCTTTTACTTTGTAAACATAAACCAGGGCAATGGATATCAAAGAAATAGACACAATGGCCATATTGAAGTCATATGCACAGTGGAGTAGTGGACAGTGTGGACTAATGACTGTTAGAAGCATACATGAAACTGGAAACCCAAAGCTTCATTTCAGGTTTCAATAGGACATTCGGACCAAATCAGCCGTCCCCAAAACCTAAGCAGCCGGTTTCCTGTATCCAACATATGAACCCTGGCCAATTCAACCCTCCTAGTTCTAAGACATAAGAGCATCACAGACTTGATTTTTTCTTCTTTTTCTTAAGAGTTGGTGTAATTGTGCAACTAGGTAGGAAAAGGAGAGAAAAAGAGACGGTAGAAATTTAGGGCTCAGCATAGCTCAGCCTGATTTTTAATTTTTGAACAACAAAACCTTAAACCTACAACCTCTAAAGCATTCTAGGCATTGGACATATTTACTGGACAATTTTGGAAGCTTGGAAGACAATGCATAGCAATTTATGTACCTCAAAACTGTCACATAATTACATCGATCCAGCAATGCCCTAAGAAATTTCCTTTCATGGTCAAGCAATTTCTAGTTGATATCACGTCATCCCTAATTCATAAGAGATCTTTATTCAGTTCAGGGTAAGTGCCTACAGACTACCATATGTCAGTTTAACCTCTGCTTTAGTATGCAACTGGAAAATTCGTGCTCCAAAAGCAGACAGCTTAACAACCACACATGCTGAAAACTAGCAAAGAAAAAGAACAAAGCTTTCGAAAATTTTCAGAAGAATGAACGAATTTTCTGAAGAATTCAATTGAAATTATCGTATCCAACTAGTCATTATGGTGTAACCAGATGAAACTATTTCCAGTGGAAGAAATGACAGTGTAAAAGAATACTGCTTACAGATATAAGAACAATGAGGAGAAAAGCACACATTGAACAGACTCCATATGAACAAAAGTGAACCAAAAATCTAGAATGTGGTGGTAGTACAAGCGACATACATGCTTACAGGATGGAAGCGTGCAGAATCTGGTATTCTGGCAAATTCTGGAGGGTCTTTCTTCATTCCTTTGCTGCTTACTATCGTGCAATCCTTAATATATATCAGCAAAAGCTGTTTCAGGATTTGTCCAAAAACAAATAGAACACCATAACCCATATGCTTCTTCAAAAAATTGAAAGAATGAGTTCCTAGCTTCTAGTAGTACAACCATTATCATCATCATCCCTGTGATCTCCTTCTCAGGTGTTGCGTAACTGGGTTACCCTCGAACAAATCCAGCACTGCCGAATCCAAATCTTCCCATGAATACTTAATGTACTGCTCAGGATGCCTGCCACTCTCAATATGACTCCTAAACCGCCCAAGGAACGAGCGATAAGCAGGGAGCAACTTCTCTGCTATAGATATCCTCAATTCCTCTCGAAGCTGTGTATCGGGCACCAACCAAGCCGATTGAATCCTATGAACCTCCTCGAAACTGGAATTAAACGACTTAAACCGTTCCCTAAGAACACTCTTGGACACTCCAGACGAAAAACTCCCACTCACATGCAAACCCTCATCCCTCAAACAATGCAAGACTCTAATCCAAGTAGCCCTTTGGTAATTCGTGGCCGCAATCCTGTATTTCCCAGTAAGCTTCCTCAAGTACTCATCCCCAATTATCCCCCTTAACTCAGGTGACCCTTTAATCTTATGCACAATATAATGCACATTATTCATCATAAACAAAAATGCTAATGAATTATCCCTATAATGCTGTGACTTTCCTTCTAAATTAAACTCCAAAATCACAATCACCCAAATCAAATGCAACCCCAAGGTAGTCCTCTCCTCCTGGAGCTCCGAAAAGTCGAAATCCGGCACCGATAACTCGCCCGAATACCTCGAATTGCTACTAGACGGTCTCGAAACGATTAATTCAATCAAAGTCTGTTTATAATCAGATATCAAGCTAATGTAATTCATCACATACCTAGTCAACGGGTGGAGTGTTCCACCAGGTACCGGAACTTTAGAAGGTTCTCGGAGCACGGCGTTTTCAAATTCCGACAATATCCCCCTCGCCGCCTCCGCCAACCGAGACAGTATCTCCGCCGCCTGAACCCTAATCGACTCCGCCGCCTTCGACTCGAACACCACCTCTATATCCGGCAATAAATCGTCCAACGCGTCGTGCAAATCAAGGATTTTGAACAGTTTTTCCGGCGATCGGCGACTTATACTAATCGCTTCCGCGAAATTGAACAATTGAATCGCCGGACCTTTCACCGTCTCGAGAAAACAAGCGTCGGAATACGACGAGGAGAAAGACGACGACCGCGACGGCGAGGAGAGAGAAAACAGCGGAGGGATACTTGATGAAGAAGCTGAGCTTAATCCGTCGAAGATCATCTCACTGAGACGCTTCTCACTGGCGAAAAGCGTCCGGATACATACTTTAGCTGCTTTAATCCAACGGCGGATCTTATTCTCTAAAGCGTCCCACTCAAGCCTCTGGATATCGCCGATGCTGAGCTTTTCGATTCCGAGGTTACGGAAGCTGGCATCGACGCTCGATTTACGGACGCTTCCGTAAACCTGGATGCATTCCCGGAGATAGCCAGCGGCGATCATCCGCTCGGCTATGCTCCGGAGGTCGGCGACAGCATCCGCTGAGATCAGATCGATCTCTCGGATGCTCGTCGCCGATCTTATGCTCCTCATAGCTTTACTCCTCATAGATGAAAAGCTTCCGCCGCCACCGCCGCCACCGCCGCCACCGCCACCTCGTCCAAGCTCGCTCCTACCCCGGCTACTCCCATCACTGCTCGCTGTCTCAGCCGCTGCTACCTCCTCCTCGTCCGTCGCGGCGGAGAGGTGGTCGTCGAAGTGGTCGGAGGGCATAGAGTTGGCGCGAGGCGTGTCGACCAAGAGTGACTCGGAGTCAATTGGAGCGGAGCTGGACAACAAGATGTTACGAAACTCGTCTTCAAGACGAGCCATGGCGATTTGGATTGTGTTCGAGTTCGGTTGATTGTTACCGCCACCGCCACTGCTGCTGTTGAACGAAGGCGAGGAAGCCGAGTCTGGCGACGCAAGAGAGGTTGACTGGAACGAGCGTTGGATCTCATCCACAGCTTGTAGGTAAATGTCCACCTCTTGCCGGTCGCCGGAGAAGATCATCTTGTCTCTCGCCTCTTCGGAAACAGTCGAGTCCCACCTCAAGATGATCTTCTCCGCCGACTGAAGCTTCCCTCCACTACCTTCGTCAGCTGCTGCTTCGCTCTTCCGTGGAGAGTCCATCATTTCAGCTCCGCTTCGGCGCGGAGATTCCATTTCTAGTATACGATCAAAAGAAGGTAAACTTTTGATTGCAAATATCGTTGGGTTTTTCTGGTGATTGATGATGGAGAGTAAGATGGAGGAATGAGGGAGGAGAGAGAGATTGGGGGGAATGGAAAGGTCAGTGAGTAAATAGTGTGATGTTGTAGTTTTTGTCTGGAGTTGGACTGAGAAAAGATATGGAGTAGAAATAGTTGTTCAAAAAGTAGACTAGGATGACTTGATAAATGATAAATGATAAATTAGATTTTACTGTAAAAACTTTGAGAGTTTTTGTTACTGCTACTGAGTGGAGTAGGAGGAGTATAATGTTGGAGAATATTCTGGCGAAACTGCCGGCAATATCCATGTTTATAGACTCAATTGCTTAATCTATTCTTAAAAATGGGTTTCTTTTTACGACTTTGGGCACTTTCGTTAAATAGCGGTATACATATTGTTAAGAGTTATGACTCTTTTATAGTATATATCGAAACAAATTTTACTTTTTTTTTCTTATGATTACATTATAATTTAAGTCATTTAGATTTTGAGATACATTTCCATTATTATGGGTTAGTTCACTAGTACTCACAAGAATCGATACTTGAGTGTACAAATTTCGAATTTTTGGAACAGAAGGTATGAAACTATATGAATATATTGTCAAAAAAAAGTAGTAAAGTACATATGAATGTGTGTGCCTAATTAATGGGGGCAAAACGGACAGCATGAATGTAGTACTAGTTTAGGAGGTTGGGGACAGTTATACAAGTTTACAGAACATATTTCATTTTTTTTGTAATATTCCTCGAACATTGGCTAAAGACAGCTAGATTTTGCTGTGGAGCTGCCGAGCTATGGCTCCCTAGGTGGATTTCTTATTTTATACGTACAACAACAACAACAACAACTCTACTTGGCTCATATTATTGGTTATCAATCCTTCCCCCTAATCTAATTAGTAAAACCTATAAACAGATAGGTTTATACAGATCATATACTGATAATTCAAACTTATTATTAAAATTGTCACTATTCAAGAATCTACTACAGTATATAACATGTTTCCAATTACTAAATATATAGTGATATACATTTGTTACATATATACGAGTAACTGAGTAATGTTCATATCTAACGAGTCTTCTGGTCGACTCGATCTCATGTTAATATATTGTGTAAATGCAACCAAAATCATGTAATTATGTAAATGTGTAATATAACAAATATATAATTTCATAATTTGTACACATTCTGTACCAAATATGAAAATAAAAAAATTGTACACATTCACTAATAGGAAGCTCACACAAGTTTAACAGATTAACTAGTGACGCATCTGACTTATTAAGAACGATCAATGAAAAATATAGTGTGTGTAACGATTACACTCGAAACTTCATCAACAAACTATGGTAAATCATCCGGACGAAAGAAACAATTGGAGGAGTACTGGAGTAGCCTGAGCTGGGCGTGAATTAAAATTTAAAAATGATGAATCATGGATTGGCTGAGGAAGCCATTAATAAAGAGTATATTCTTGTGAGTTGTGATCCTGTTTTTCGTATGTTGCATCGGAGACGTACAATAATAAGCAGCTTAGCTTAATGACAAACAATTGAATTATGTATTAATTGAAGTCAACTAATATACAGCCTAATTAAGCCGACATCCACGTGCATACATGCATGCTTAGCACGTATCCTAATAATGTACCTCTAAACCTATTATTTTTTTACTATTAATCTTTGATTAATTGTTCTTAATTTCAGATTAAGAAATTAATCAACGAAATCAAGAAGTTTGCTTAACAACTCATGGCTTAATTGGATGCTAAGCGCTCTGTCAAAACAAAATATATAACAATTGATGCTCAGCCAAAAACACACTCGGTCATTCTTTTAACAATTAACCTAGCTAGTGCATAAATATAAGTCCTTTTTCCTTTCCACCAAGAGATAAATATTAAGAGAAGTAGTACTCGTAGAATTATAGTGGTGAATTTAGAAAATTACGTGTAAACATAAGCCAAATAAAAAGTAACATTGAACTCGATCGAGGTCAACTTGTAACTCAGAACTTAATTTTGCCTTACACAATTTTTTGCATGGATTTGTTTATCATACGTAAATTCCAGCGAGAAAATAGATTTATTGATTCTTGCTCATGAAATTTACATGGATTGAATTATTTCGGTTTTATCAATTATATTGATGCTTATTGGCTTCTAAAATAACTCAACTAGTATGATTAGTATATTTTGTTATATTGTTGCATTTAACTGGCATTGTACATTTCTACATTGAGCATTATTTATTTGGCAGTTCTCATAAACTTGCATTTAAAAAAATCAAACAATGCAAAGAGAAATGTAGGGGGTGGGCTATATGTTAAATGAAGGGTGCACGGGTGGTTGATGGCATAAAATGCGCGCAACATGGAGAATCTAAAAGATTGTCTACCCTTTTAAAATCCCCGCATATTAGTATTACTTTATTTGTAGCTTAAAAGACCTTGTTGGTTGCTCATTTTTGAAGGGACAATTAGCATCAGCTAAACCATAATTATTATTACTAATAGCCCCTTTGATTAATCAAAATTCCTTGTCCTTGAGACTTGAAATAAGGGTTAATCAATCTTACTCAAATCTCTTGTTGTAACATTCCACAACATCTTGAATGTTGATCACAACTCTTCAAGTCTTAATTCACGACCAAATAACTAAATTAGTCGTGTTTCCTGGTCACGTACTTATGCAAAGTATTGTGAACGAGTCGATGTTGTGATAATTTGCAAGTAATTTATGGCTTTGGGCTAATTAAGGCTCCTTTAGGATAGGACACTACCAGCTTTTAAATTAGGACGGACTTTTTAAAATCGGGATTTCATCCCGCGGCCCTGGTTTTAAAAGCAAGGAAGTCGTGCATCTATGCACTATTTTAGCTAATGTACGGAAAAAAGAGCTTCATCCTCATAATCTCTTTATCCACACAACTTAAGCTGCTCCAAATGCACCCAAAACAGTAAAACACACATCCATGCACTCTTAAATTCAGCTCACAAAGTGGATCATTCGATAAAATTCAACCTCAACATCGAACAGAACACGGATGGGAAAGCACAGAACAGTAATTAGTCTACTTTATTACCTTAATAGTTGGAAAAAACCCGCTGCTCAAGAAGTACGAGGTTAAGAACAAGATATGAATGACAATTTCTATATGCATAAAAGAACAAAGCATTTTAACTAAGTAAACTAGCTACACACTAGTCTAGCCCTTGTCAACTTGGGCAGGAACCCAGGAACCATCAAGTACAAGTCTATAACAGAGCGAGCCAACAACGAGGTTGCTCCTATACGCCACTGATGTCCTCTATCTATAAGTATGTCGTGTAAAGTTCACGGGTAGGCATTCGATTTTAGGAACACACAGTACACAGAACACACTGCAGCAATTGGCTGATGCTATCTTCATGAGTACACTATATGGGTGAACTGACTACATAACAAACCTGCACTGAATACAAGATTCAAGCGGTCTTTTCTACTTCTGAGTCACCTTTAGACAGCCCATTGCTGCCCAGCATAGGATCTGAAGAAAATCGGTCATCACTTGAAGGCATTGGAGCTGGCTTTATGAGTGTCAAGGTGTCATCTTTGTCAAAATCTTCTTCTCCAGAGTAGGCATACCTGTTATAGATACAAATCGTATGAGAAGAGAATTTGACTGATTAGATTTGTAAACTGGTAAAGAGCATCGTCTTCACATCGAGAACAATGCCAACTTAAAAGGTCGAAAGGACCAAATGACTGTATCAGTAACGTGCTCTGATATACACCATATTAAAGAAGCTGTCTAAAACACCATCATCAAGTATACATTGACATCCCTATATTTCTTAAGAGAGAGCACTTTAGTCATGTGCAGTTCAAAAACATTTTTTTTTATTACTTTTGTGCAGTCATTCCAAGTATGGGGAGCTGGAGAATCCAATCTTATACGTGTAGTGCTTAAAGTTCCATGTAGTTCTACGTGATATAATGCAAAGACATTTTCTTTTGACCTTTAATCAAAGGGAACTGACTGACCACTACATTAAGATTCAAGAGAAAAGTACACGGATCATGGAACCCTTATGACTGGCTGATTAAGTGTGACTTTACCCCACAACATCAACAATCATATGCTATTATGGTGTTCCTTGACGCTTAGGCTTCAGGCAGACTAACAAGTTATATATCGTACTAATAACTAAGCAAAAGATGTGAGGCTCCCAACATTAGCATCATGGTATAATAGTGAAGGAGAGAACAGACGAAACCACAGGAAAAAAACAATAAATTAATGCAATGAGTAGCTTTCTACCTTGTTGAATTTTGAGACGGCGCCCAGAGGATACAGATCACGCATAGGAGGGAGAAGGAAAAGACATGCCAGAAAGCTGGAATAATCCAAGCGTTCTGCCAGTGCTTATTAAATGTGTCATGGGCCTTGAAATATAGCTGCAAGTACAAAATTGAGCGATTATTTGAATTTCATGGCAACAAGTGATGAGATAAATGTCGGGGAATAGAACTTTAACACTTTAACTTGCAAAATCCTCTCCCCCACCCCCTAAAGGAGTAAAAAGAAGCATGACATTTTGCTCGTAACATTTGCAAGTCTTGCCCCATCATATAAGTAGCTGCTGTTAACTATCTTTATCCATTCCCTTGGGAAAAAAAAACTATCTTTAACCAACATACACCGGACCAACTCTGCTTTATCCTAAACACTAGCCATGTCTCGATATATTTAATGCACAAACAAAATTACATTTAGTAATGATATATCTACAGGGACTTATCTTGTTTAACAAATTTTTTTTTTCATGGTCCATCTTCACAACGATGCGGACAGCAGAGGAACATATTCAACACTAGGTCTTAGGAAGGAAAGGAGTATCTCAGAGAAATGCTTGGACACAGTTTAATAGTGCCAAGGCTTATAAGCAAGCATCTGGTTCTGTCATTGATAGAAAGTCGCAGCAAGGATTTCTGGAAATTTGGAGCTGCTTACTTCTGGCTTAATGACATCAGGAACTTAGCTTTTCTGTTCAGATTCTACAAGTTGATTTTTGATTTTCATGTGACAGTAGAAATAGCATACCATGTGTCTGTACAATATAATATAGGTATATGATTTGAATGGTATCAAATATAGAAAACCAAAGAGAAGATTAAGGTGTGGTAAAGTATGGCATGCTTTTCAAACAGTGGACAAATTTATTGACAGGAAGCAGGTCTATGAAACCAATCAGCACTTATTCCTCTGGTACTTCCTCTCCGCGCTCAATAGAAATTTATGTCCTAGTTTCTGAAATGTAGCTAATAGGTGATTGATAGAAAGGCATGGTTACATATAAGTAAAATCAAAATGACGGCTGGATCTTAGTCAATTGCATACTTACATATCATAACAGGCTCGTTGACGACAAGAGACAACTGCATAACAGATATGCTTAGAGAGCTAGTATATTGATGTTTAAAGTTTATAGACCTCATAGCATATGAATTGACGCTGAAGGTTGATTTTCACGCTAATTTGAGTCTGAAATATGGCATTAGACCCTCGGTACACACAACTATTCTTTTAAGCAAGGAACTAAAGAAGAGTAGAAAATTCAAAATGTACAAAAGAGTAACTTTCTTTAGGAAAAGATCATAAAAATATTGAGCATTTGTTTAGAAAAGTCAACCAGAAAAGTTTCGAGGGATGAGGGAGATAAAAGAGAAAATATGCTTGTAGAACTATCTTCTGTACCTCATAGCATATCCAACCCACTGCAACCAGAACAGCTACCAGCAAAGCATTGGTGAACTTCCTGTAAATGTCCAGTTTAGCCATAATCCGTCGAGCCTGATTGACATAACAAAGACATAGACATTATAGATATCACACAAATATTAGTATAAATGATTCTTGAACAAAAATTTTTATAATACAGCATGTTCATGCCAAAGTACCAAACTTGCAGATTACCATGGCTACCATAACTCACCATTTTGCCTAAGCATATTCATGTCATGACTTTCAACAAAATCGTACATTGTACACTGACAAACTTATAAGATAGCTTTCACATTAGTGGCATACTCCCATAGTCCTACTGATCGATTATTTTATAATCCATTACCCCCCCCTAAAGGAGCCTTGGCGCATCGGTTAAGGTGTTGCTTTGTGATTGATAGGTCACGGGTTCAAGTCCTGGGAGCAGCCTCAACACCACCACCACCACCACCACCACCACCAACAACAACAACCAAACCTTATTTCTAAAAATGACAAGGGAAGTCTTGCCCCCTATACACCCTGTGGTGGGACCCTTCCCGGGAGTCCGAAACCCTTGCTTTGCGAGGACGCCAAGGTGCACCAGCACGGCCCTTTTATTACTTCCCCTTTAAGAGGGGAGGGGGGGGGGCTCATTGTGCCACAGTTCCAGGCAAAATTATTGCCTCAAAACTTTGATGGGCTATGCATTGGTCCAAAGCCTTCTAAGAAAGTAGATGAAGGCACCATATTGCACCTGCAGCATCGTTTTCACTTTTCACAGAAGCTCAACCTCAAATATGATCCCAGCGGTATATATTTTACCAGATAGAGATACTAAGGGTTTCAATACAGCTTCCAGGATCTCGGTACTTCGGATTAATTCAATCAAGTAAGATACCTAGGCACTAACCATTCAAGAAGCTCAATGACAAAGAAGGGTTGACACTTGACAGATTGGTAAAGGGAAACTACAGAGATATATGGCCTACCATTAGTCTAGTATTGTTTTTCGATGACATTAAATATGGATATGGCAATACACACATGCAGAACTCAAACTAGAATAACTTTCCCTTACACAGCAGCAAGCCACAAACAACAGACTGCCCAGCTTAATGCTTTAACCCAAGGTATAGTATCTCTAATCTTCCTAGATATAAACTGTAAAAAAAAAAAAAAAAAAAAAAAAGAAAAAGAAAGAGGAAGCAGTCATACAGACTACCACGTCAAATTTGCTCATGTTATATAATATCTATAACCCTTTACCTATGTCACGAACCCTCCACAACTTCAGCATTTTAAAACTGGTCGACCAATTGCATCCCTTGATTATTTAATGCGTGTTTATTATGTGTCATTTAGAGTACAAGGCCATGAGAATTACTTCAAAAGACGTAATGGAAACATTAAAGCAAGAACAATTACCTGAAGCTTATTCAACGTAGAGGAGAGAGAGTTGAATATCCATAATATGAAGAAAGCATCCAATAATGCGACCGGCAGAACCAAAAACAGTCTGGCTTTTCCAGAAAGATCACTGATAGTACCAACGTTTTCCACCAACTCAAGCACCTCGGATGCAAGAAAAAAGGTCGCTCCAAGCATAATTACTTTGGATGTGATGCCACCTAGAGTGGGTCTTACAACTCCATAGCCCATTGAAACCATCAGAAGGATTAGCCGTGAAACTGTACGTTTGATTGCACCAAAGGTCACGGCCCAGACAGTAATCCCAATAGGTCTTACCCCAGTTTCATTAAATTCAGCATAATCAAAGTACCATAGAGCCATCTCAAGCATGCCTAGTGTTATAACTATTGTTATGCAGTTTTGAACCGGAAGAACTTCTTTCCAGAATCTTGCATACTGAGAGAACCAAAATATACCAAGAATCACAAATGCAAGGGACATATATCCATAGAATTTCATGAGAGGAGCCATTCTACCAGGTAAATAACCAGTAGGGTTCTTCCATATAGTTTTCCCCTCCACCACCACATCTGTCAGACTTGGATCACAATGAATAAAGTATAAGTTGTACATCCCAGTACTTGAAATCTGAATCGATCTAGAAGGAAACGTAGCTTCTGATTCATCAACCTCAAAAGAGACGTCGAGGACTTGCGGCCAATCAGGATTTTTAGTGGACCGTCGATGAATAATGTCTTTCTCTTTACAAGCACCAAGTTTTGCAAGGTCTCGGGTGCAGCAGACAGCTCTTTGGCCACCATAAGCTGAACCACCTATAGTTTCCCTATCTTCCACCTCAAATAGTATGGCATGGACCCTTGCACTGGAGTTGGAGGAGGCCTGAGGCCTTTGGAGTGTAATTCTCTCAAATCTGGATTGGGTAAGTAAGAGATTCAGTTAAAGGCTTCAGACTTTTTAAATCATAAAATAACTTAATACTTTTCGATGAACAAATGGTTCCCAGAAAGAAACTACATATAAACTACTCGAATGAAAAACTACTGATCACGTTAACACAAAGATCAACTTAAGGAACAATGCTTGTATATTACACAACTGATACAATGGACACCCACCTAAATAAGGTACAGTGAAATATGAATATATCTGTCAAAATCCTAGAAGTTTTGTGCTTGAGCTTAGCGACATCTCACTTATTATGAAAAGATTCAATCTAATACCTGCTACCAATGCAACGGCATCACATAAATCTACCATAAGATATTATATTCCGGCTGGTTATCGTTTAGTAAATACAAGGATAACTTTCAATCTATGAAAGGGAGATTTCAAGTGATTTATCATAAGATTTGCACGACTCTGCCACAATTTCACCATGGAAAAGTCAAACTAAGTCCAATTCTGACCAGAGCCTGGCTCCCACTACATAATGGCCTATCAGCGCATTCTCATTTTGGATTTTTGTATTTTTTTCAAGAAACTTTTCCACATGGCTCTAATTGGTATCAAGTACTATACTCAATGCAATGTTATGGATTCTTACAAATGCTCAAGGTACTCGCCAAGTAAGGCATACGTTGTCAACAGATTCAACGAGCCAACTGAGCTATAACTTTCCTAGCTTCCAATTAGGATTTCCAAGATTACCAGATGCGGCAGATGCACAACAAAACTACACAAGACAAAGCAACTTTGAAAGAGATACCAAATCATCAACACAGCATGACATGTTTCTCCTACTCATGACCATTTTATATTTGTATATTCTTTGAGTTAGTTACTAATTTTCACCTGACCTAACGATGGTGAACAAGGTCCTAATCACTCCCGAAGCCCTAAATCACCATACCCCGTACCCCTTCCTCTATTTCACTCCAACCTATGGGCTATGGCAATTGGCAATTTCAAAGTGTAAGGCCTCAGCCTCCAATGTACATTCAGTATTTCCTCTTAAGGTATACGGAAACGGACACGTGTCTAATATGCGTTGAACAAGCTGAAACAATGATAAAAAGACGTCTACAAAACACGCCTTTTTCAAAATATCCAATGCATCTCCTTTCTAGGTAGATCCGCGCTACACCGATTTCCAAACTCCCAACAATCTCTTCTACTATTCTCTTTTTACCCTAATTTATTTACCACCTCTTCTAAAATCACACCGCGTACATTTCCGTCTGAATTTTTCACAATTCAACAGCACGATTAACACAATTACTCAACCAAACACAACTATATCATCAAAATTCAAAAATAGTTCAATAAATTGACATAATCTACGATTCAACAATTAGAAGCGTAAGAAACAAGTTTATAATCACATTCAACAAAAGGCATTAATCATAAACCTAGAAAAATGAACTACGAATCAATCAAATTGCGTTAATTTAGTACTAGATCGGCGTAAAAGAGTCGTAAAGCACAAGATACTCGAGAGAAAAAGTAATACCGAATGAAGGAAGAAAGAGAAGGAGAAGAAGAGAAGTAGATTCCCTCGCTACCGCCATGAACGACGAAGGAATTTCCCTTCCGTACGAACTTCTGAGCTTTGTACTCGTGCACCGACGCTTCTCCAATGCCGACAATCACAAGGAGATGAAGAAGAACAAGTGCCGCCGCCGCCATTGATGCTCAGCTTAGCTCACAGTCCGAGGAGAGAGAAAGAGAAGAGGAGAAAAGAAAAGACTTGAAAAATATGGAAGGTTTTAGGAGAGAGACTGGATCTGCTCAGCACTGAGCAGTGAGCACTTGAGCAGTGTGTGACACTTCTCTTGCAAGTTTCACTGATGACTGACTAACACTGTCATTTGAATAATGGATTACGACAGTCATTAGATTAACTTATCGTAGAATTACTTTATTTGTTAAAAAGCGACAGATTTAATACTCCGTATTACTTCAAACCTTGTGATTAGGAGGTAGAACCGTTTATTCACTAAGGAGTGTACGGAATCTTGGTTTGAGGTCAGAGAAATGTACTAAGGGTAGAAGATTAGAGGCGAGTTTAGGAGGTAACCGTGAATTGTTTTTTTGATCGGGAGTCATGACTTGTGTCATGTGATTCATGAACATAACTTTTTTTTACGGACGAGGTGAGAGTAGTCTATGCATTTCAAGAATCAAACTCATAAATCATCAATCATGATCGTGTTATTATAAATTTATAGTATATATATTTTTTTTGTGAGTTCAGTTATTGTAGTATGTGATCATGCAAAAGTTTACTAAAAAAGAGTTGTAATGGAGTAAAAACGAGATCTTCCTCGGACTGTCGGTGCTGTCAGATCTCTGTATATATAAGTTCATGCGTTACATCACCTGCACTGTCGGACTCGGTACTATTTTCCTTCACTGCATATATAAGTTCATGCGTTACATCACATGCACTGTCGGACTCGGTACTATTTTCCTTCATACTGACATAATTTGCATGATCTTCCACCTGCACATGTAGAGCCGCAAACATATGCTGACATAGTGACATTTTAATCCAGTGCCAAAAATTGGTTGCATCTACTCGTATAAGGGAAGTTTGCACTTGTATAGAGGGTATTGAATGCTTTCCTGTTTTATCCCCAAAGATAGGGTGTCACGAGGTGATAATCAATTTCGATGCTCATGACACAATTCTACGAGGACGAGCATCTTCCATTCAAGGTATCATCAGTCATGCTAGACACATTATCGCTACTAAGTTCAGTTCAGAAGATGTCGATTTCTTTTAGAGCCTCGTAATCTTGTATAATAGTTGCAACTACTTCTTGCAGCCATGATTTTCTTAATAAAGGAAAGTTGGACTATACCAAACATTGATAAGTTAGCATGGGCAAAATAAAAGTTTTTTGACTGCAGGAAAGTTGAACTGTGAATACTGACCATAGAAATGGGCCAACAGCAGAAAAGAAAGTGAAGATTTTAGGCAATAAAATTAGCCGTCAACTAAATGAGCTGTTCATTGTACAGAAGCTTGTACAATTGATCAGCACCTCAGACTGAGATACTAACCAGATGAAAACTAAGCACTAGATTTTCATATAGGGAGAGGGAAACCGACAGCATCCGTAAATCATGCTGGATGACACCATGGCACACCTGCACATACAATAAGATTTCTGCGTCTTCACAGAATCGAGAATGATCAGCGGATTATGTCACACGACACGTTCACTGAAGGTCAGCAAATATCTCAGTCCATGTCAAGGAACTCCATCCTCTTTCTCATTGTGCCTTTAAGATCAGAAGCATCCCTCTCTGCCTTTTGGGCCTGAAAACAAAACGATTTCACATAAATCCTATTGAACTGATACACACACAAAGAAAAACAAAAACAAAAAAAGTTGTTTGCTGCAGTCAAAATTAGGGTCTCCTATCAAGCAGAGTTTGCTAGAAGCTTTAGCAAACTTCCAAGAAGAATGGATGTAAGTGTTAATCTAGAATTGAAGCAAACATGCATTATCAAAAGTAGACATGAAAAGGATGGATACAGTCCATGCTCATTGCTCTCTCTGTCACAACTTAAGATATGTGATTTCTCTCCTGAAGGTAACTTTGGCATGTTGGAAACCGTTGTTCTTTCATAGACCATCATAAAAAGCATACAACCTTCGCTACACTAACCTCAACTTGTATACTCAAATCATATAACATTGGTCCTCTCAAAAAAAAAAAAGTAATTAAATCCAGGAAACTAGAGATCTCTAGATTGCCACAAGTTGATCGAGGATCAGATGTGAGTTATGACATGTTTTAGCCCAAACTGAAGCTTGCAATATGCCTACGGAAGGAACCGTGGACAGGGGTAGGGCCGTAGGGGCATTGGGTAGAGCCATAAAGGTTGAAGGAGCAGAAAACAAGCTTGGCTTGTGAAACTGTTGCAGATATGAGCTACACATGGCTTCCTCAGGTATAAGCCCATTATCGAGACACATAAATCACACAATCAAACTAATATTGACTCATCCGTAGAGGGTTTTTATCTTTCAACCAAAATGACCGCCTGCCTCTCACAGTCAATAAAAAGAGCCATAGATACTGCTTTCCTATATAAAACCACAGGAGAGCCACTCACATGTCATTCAATTCACTTAATGTCAATTGACGTAAACAGAGATTGCTTAAATCTATCTCAACAATCAAGATTCAAGAATCAGAGGTTTGTTTAGCAAAAAGACATACTAGATAGTAGATTCAAACTTGCGGACAAGGTGCTCCCTAGCTTTTGTTATTTTCATTCCAATAACTTTCAACTGCAGGATTGTACATAACTACATACCAATCTACAGAAGTTTGAAATCAATAGTGAAAGGCTGAAAGCCATCAAGGCTACAGTATTGTGGAGAAAACTATGAACTTGCAGACAAGAAATCAAGAGATAAAGCTACACGGCAAAAGGGAGCAAGGGAAGAGGAATATGGCATCGAAAAACCACCAAGAAACTTGAAGATGTGGAAAACTGTGAGAACCTGAGAATGAAAATATGTGCAAATAGGCCTTGGCTTCCTTAGCGGTCAGCGCTTACGGTGTTTCACTAGTAGTACTCTAAAAGGCTATCAATTTGAAGAAATTACCCAAACTACATTCTTTGGGGTTCCCTAAGGCAACTGACGAACACTTAACCCACAACCTTGCAGTGAGACCACTTAACACAGAAGCTCTTTGATCATCAATATTATCCATGTTTGCAACAAAAAGTACTTTCAGAAAATAATAAAAAGTAAAGCAACACATCATCACCTACCTTTCTAATCTCAGGGATTGGTACACGGGTCATATGAGGAGGAAGATCCTCTTTCTCTGAATCCTAATCATTCAAACAGAAGATAACAATAAATGACCATTAAAGAACTAGAATTTAGAGCAACATTTGGAAATATGTGTAAACTACTCAACAATTGCGTACCAGTTCACCAATCAAGACCACATTCTCCCCACGTATAACATACAAACCTAACGGAATATCACAATACAGTTCACCAACTATAACTCTTTCACAAGCACCTTCCAGAACGGCATTAGCTGCAAAGAAGTAATAAAAACCATCCTCAGCCAAACAAGCACAGAATGAACCTAAACAGGACTATGCAAATATGAAGCTTGGGCAGAGAGATACCAAACTGATCAAATGAACAAAGTGTGCCTAAGAGTTTTCTCCCATCTCGGAGCAAGACGAGAATTTTTCCTGCACAACATTAGAGATGATTTACCAACCAGGTGATGTCGAAGCTCAACAAATTGCAAAATAAGAATACAAGCATGCATCTATGACTTGACTTAGTACTAAATCCACTGGGAAAAACAATTCCTCAAAGCTTCAATAGCATGTTTAATATCAGGCACAGAAGAAGATACTTCATGGCTCATATGAACCAGCGATTTTCGAGTGCCCAATGGTAGCCTAAATCAATAGTGAGTGACCACCCACAACAGGTAGGACCGTATGAAATTGATTTAACAATAGCTCAAAAAGATGAACAGAACTAAACCCTTAAGACACCAGGCCACGTCAATAACATAATTAAGGGCAGTCCAGCTGTTAACAGCTTAAGGCCTAAGCACCGAATCTACTAAAAGATGAAGGATAAAGACTGAGACTTGGATAAGATTTAGAAGCAGAGAAAGGTTTCCAGAGTACCACTCCTTCAAAGGAGTTTAGCTTAATCTAGAGATTAACACATCAGCTGAAATCTAATGTGCACAAGAAATGACAGACATCAAGGGGCATCCGATGTATAGCATGTTTAATACCAGTGGTTAACTAGCAAGTTCAAACCTTCATCCTCTAGACTTCTTTGTATCCATGAAAAAAACCACGGGATTTTATTTTCAATTATTAGCATTAACAATCATCCTCCAGGGTATGTGCCTATGCATGCTCATGGACAGCAGAATGCTCGATCATTGCATTTCAAAATTCTACATAACAAATCCTTTCCAATTAAAACAACCATAGTAATAAAAGACAAGCCCCAGGAATCTACCACAGCAAAAAAATCTTCCATTCACAAAACACAAATCATCCGAATCCAATTACATGATTACATAATGGTTACAAAATCATATTAATGACCACAACCCACGTCTATCTCGACAGAGGACTACATTTCCCTCAATTGGATACAAATATAAGGGGAAAGCTTAGGTCTTTACAAAGAGTTCCATTTACATGTCCGTCTCGTACTTTCGGGTTTGAAATGAAATGACAAGTCCAATCAAACTTCTGTCTACTTCCATTCTCTTCAGCAACATCCAAGAACTAAACTTCTATCTTACTCTTCTAATCTCAAACCCAACCTCAACTTTCTCAATCAATCTCAAGAACTAATCTTTCTAACATAAAAATTCAAACCCAAAATCATAACAACCCACAAATTAACTTCAAAGCATAATCAAAACCCAGCAGACCAAAATCACCCCTAAATCAAATTCAAAACTCTAGATCTTATACACTTAAATCATGAACAAAATTACAAACCCAATTCTCCAGATACATCAAACAGTGAATACTAGAGAGTTACAGTAAATATACACGACACAATCCCAAAAAAAAAAAAAAAAAAAGAGAATTTAAGGAGAAGCAACAATAAAAAAAACTGAAAGATGAATTCTTTACTAATAAAACAAAGAAAAAGAGAGAGAGATAGAGAATATACTATCAAGATAACTTGCTAAAGAAGTTGAAAGGTAGAGATCTTCTGGGCCTGCCCACGACATTGAAATTGAAATTGAAATTTGACTGGAGTATTTGGTGCCAAAATAATTACCCAGAAATAATAATGCAGTGCAAATACTCTTCCTTTCGAATAAAAATTCAGTTTTTTTTTTTTTTTTTTTTTTTTGTATTGGAAGCTCAAGGATTTGTTCTTTATTTTTCTTTCTTTTATTAATTGTTTTGTAAGCAGAATTTATTACTGTATGAATTGAGAAGTAATAATGTGAAGAGATTGGGAAAAGAAAGGAAAAAAAAAGCTCCGATAATAGAAATTTTTGCCCAATAAATGTTTTGTATTGGGTTTCAAGTTTCAAATCTATCGGAAATTGGAAATCATGACTCGAATTGGTGATTAAAAAAACACAAGGTTAATTAAATTTCGAGTTAATAGTTTGTCAAAATTGATATCGGGAGTGTCCAACTACTATACAAAGTATTTTTTTTTTTGAGAGGATACTATACAAAGTAGTTGAGTATACATATTACACAATCTCAAGTCAAAGAATCTATATTAGGAGTATTTGGAGATTGTGTCTTTCTTCGAAAAAACTTTAACATACAAGTGCAATATTATGTGAACTAGTTAATTTTCACTTATGCTCTATGCCAAAAAAGGAAAGAATTAGAAGAAGAGATAAAATTAGGCCGTACTATCAAAAATGAGTACTATTAGGAAAAAGTTCAGTGCCCCGATGTAGTCATTGGTTGACATTAGCTTGGCTTTGTCTAATACATGAGCCTCAAGTTAAGTTGATTCTTTCACATCAAAGACTCAACTTAACTTAAAGCACATTAAAATCAAGACGACTTTATCAACCATTTTTCAGGTTAGACATGAATTTTAAAGACAAGACTTGCTTTTACCAATAAAGTAGGTCTAATTAAACGTGAGACGTAGAGTATAACATTGAAAAATATGTACAAATTCATGGTGCTCACTTCTTCTCACTACTTATTTTAATTCACTTTGTAAAGTTTTTACATGTTCAATAATCAAGAATTAGTAAGAAATGATCGTTTTGTTTTGTTTTGTTTTGCCCATTCAAGCTACAGAATGTTACATAACATGAGTTGATCCGTGTGTTTATCACCAGATGCAAACCATGAAAAAAAACGGTAGAATCTCCCGCTTCACAAAACAAATACATTTGCTTCAACTAAAACGAAAAATCTCATATATTCTCTGATCCCTTTGAAGCACATTGATTATTTTTTCAGTTTCCTATTTCGAGTTTTTTCCCCTATGAACTCAATCCTCTTGACAAATTCAAGCTGTTGAATCCAAAAACGCAAATTCATACGTTACCCCGAATCTGCAAAACATGAATATTTAGCAGCAAGTTAGACACAGATCAAGAGTCATGTAAATTGAAGACATTACATTACTCAGCAGTACAAAACTTCAGATCCAAAGTTTAAGCTTGAGAAGAATTTGTTTACCTTGTCATAAAATTTCGGAAAAAAGAAGTGTTGATATGATGCGAAGTTAAATCTCTAGTACAATAACTGCAATCAACAATAAATAAAAATTTGTTATTCACATAATTGACACATTGCTTCATCTTTATTTACAGTGAAAAAGAATGATGATGGAAAAACATTGGACTTACAGTCTGAATCCGTCTTGTCCCATTTACATGCTTCACTTGGTCTTGGTCTTTCCTCTGTTTCCTCTTCGTAATTTCTGTTTTCCGAATTGTGTCTGTCTTCAAGGTATCTCTTCAACACCGAAGAGCGAGTTGAGGTTTTTGGGTGCATCTTCTTGTGAAGAATAGTTCGTAAAAGCTGTTTCAAACAAATCAGAATACAGCATTTCAGTAAGATGTGTAAAGGGGAGTACTACAGTAGCCAGTAGCATACAGAAAATATCCATAAACTTTTTATGCTGAGTGAAATTGAGTAAAAACTAAGTACCTTCTCCATTCGGGTTTCTTGGAGAGTATCTCTCAAGCTGGGAGCTGGCGAAAATCCATTTGCACAAACAAACACCTTTTTGAGGAGGAACGAAAGAGACTTCTTCCCAATCGCATTCTTAGTCTTCTCTGCACGGACCTCTTTGCATTTACCGATAATTACACTTATGGTGCGCTCAATGTCATCCTCCTTGTTCTCAGGATCAGTGCAAACTACGGCGTTTGACATCCTTCGGCTGACCTCCAAGGTTGAAGGGCAGTTAAGAAATCTGTCCAGAGGAAGGTCGGGGCTCTCTTCCTCTTGCTTGGCTGGTTTTCGCTTCAAGAGCTTTGTTAATTCCTTTTGCAATTGTCCAACCTCTTCTGGGGTGAATTGAGACAAGTCTGGAGATGAAGCACAGGTTGGGTTCTGCTCTTGTTCGTGTTCATCGGTAGCTGTTTGGATCTCAGAACTAATGGCATTATCTTTGAGATCATTGTTACCAAACGTTCCAATCGTAAGTAGTCCTTGAGGCCAGTCATTGAACTCTTCTCTCTGCGGAGCTTGCTTTGGTAGATCTGAAAGAAGATTACCAAAATAGAGGGTTAGATTCAGAAAAAAGGATTGCAGTAGACAACGAGAAATTTCTATAGATTCAGCTTTACATAAATCTCAGTCCTCATCTAAAGAGGCTATTTTCAAGGCTCAACCACATGATGAAAAGACTGATTAGATGAACTATCACTTGCACCAACGCTATACCACTAATGCTTGCTTATCAAAGTTCAAATCTAGTGCCAAACAACAAAGACAAGATCCATTATCTGCTGTCAGAATAATGAAAATGTGCTTTTGACGTTTAAGCATTCAGAACAAGATGATTAAACAAGCCAACTCTTTACCAGGATTCTATATGGAGTATGAACTAGCAAAATAATCTAATCTCCTTAATATGAAAGGAGATGATAGGCTGTACCTATCGTGGGAATCTTGAGGTTCGAGTCTGACTATGGAGTATTGAGACTAGAATTCTAGAAACCCACATGATGCAACAGGAGAAAGTCCCTGGTAAATGGGGATTAACTAGAAAACCGAAGATTCATGCACGAGAACCTAAGCAAGTTTGTTTTAGGAGTAAAAATGAAATCTAACGAAAGACCTCGTATAGACTGTAGATGTAAGATCGGAACACCCAGGACCCAGCTCATCAGCTAGCAGGTAGTCTAGATAGATCATACTTGTGGTCCTTGAGGATCAAATTCCTATATGAAAATCCCTTCAGTAATATACAACGCTTAGGACTAGACGATGTATAGGAAGAATTGCATATTTAAGCTTATAATAAGCATCCAACAGGAATTTATGTTGGAAAAAATCCCTACACAATCAAGCAAGAATGTTGCTAGAAGAAGAAAGATATGGAGTACTCGTTTTCCAAACCTGGCATAGCTTTGGGATTGAAGAAGAGTGAAAAACTTCTAGGATATATAAGAGATTACATTACTAGTTACAACAGACAGATTCACATCTAAAACATCAATATCTTTCAAATTTGAGTAAATGTTTCCTACACAGAAGGCTAAAAGATTAAAAACCATACGGTAACTACTCTCCAATAATATAACTCCAGCGACCAGATGAAACAGGAAGAGCAGTTCCAGAGAGACGTGTACCTCAAAGTCAGGCAACGACAAATCCCCAGATGAGCTGCTGATCTGGTTGATTTACTTATTATACTTACTGATGAGTAATAGTGAAGAAATTGGAGTTCTAAGGTTGTGTAAGGCATATGAGAAGCACCAACAATGTATAGTTTATGTCTGCCAACATACAGTATCACAGATACTGTATTAAATTCAGAGACAGAAAGCACAATGCAGTATAGCTCCAAGGATTAATAAGCCTATCATGAATTATGTATATGCATGGATCTCAATACCTAACCCCCTAACCCATCTTCCAGACCTCAAGGTATAATAGTTTTCCAAAATCTAACGCATTCAAGCCGTAAGAATGATCTCTAAGCATAATCTTCACCATCTAGAATATTAAAAAAGACGATCTACTGTTTAGAAATAAAAAGCTGGTGTTTTTCTACGTAAAAGGAATGAGAATCAAACCTAGTCGTGCATTAGAAGATGCATGCAATGCAGTAAAAAGGACTTGTGATCATCCTTGATGTGTAACAAGGCTTATCCCTTATCACTCACATTCGCCCTTTATTCTTACCAAATTACAGAAACTAGAACACCCAGCTGGGAATGGGATAGGCCAAAACAAACTGCTATCAAGGGACTCGCAGTTCAAAGAACAGGAAAACTGACAAACACCATGAAGCTCTAAAGATCAATGCATTTTCCATGCACGACAAGATGCATCCAGTCTCCGGAGTAGGGTAACCAAGTTTACACGGCCTTGAGAAGTTGCATTGTCAGTCTTTAACAGAGACATAAGTCAGTGGAATGGAAACAGAGAATCTTACTATTAAGTGGTGCTGTACTTTGTTTCTGGTTCCCGGGTCGTCCATTAATCTTGTTCTGCATCCAGTTGAAGAACTGCAACATAAACAACCAATGCAGCACTTGTTTAGCAAACTGCAAACAATTATACTCTCTTAACAAAAGCTACGCAAACACTGAAACATTCATCCTTCTCTACCTTCATTGTCGCGGAGTAAGCTTCTATAAAACCAAGTTAGGAGTCTTATATTTTACAGAAGCAGAAGAGGCCCCCTCACTAAGCAAGATCCTAGAAGCCAATAAGACTTAAGCTATAAAAGAATGAATGTGAATAAGCAATTTTAAAGGTCAATCTTTGAAGCTTAGGAGCTTTCTATTGGCTCAAGTTCCTAAATAGGGCCCTCTTCTTTTCAAGTGCCTCTCTCACAGCCTTCTTTCTCTCTCCTTCCCTCTCTTTCACAACTATCCTAAGTTCCTAACCCTTTCTTCTATGTTCTCTTAACCTTGTTTTCAGCTATTATACTCCATCCCACACCTTCCAACTAGCAAGCTTGTCTAAACAAAGGAACATTCCCTTATAATATTTGTTTAGTCGCCAAATGTGATTTTTATTCTAAAATATTGCTGTGTGATTGCGAGCATTTGTCGCAGGCATGCTTCCTTAGCAAAACTGGCTTAGCCTGCGTGTCATAACATATGTCCTTAGATCACTAGCATTCCATATCCCAAAACAATCTAGCTTTCAGCAAAAATGTTCAAATGCAATCCCCACAAATCTTACCATATGTAGATAGATATCATGCACAGTATCAGTCAGAAAGCTTTCAGAGATACTAAATTGTTCTTAGGCAAATATAGTCACCAACAAGTTATTTTTGACATCAGATAGAAAGGCAAGATAACAAATATTGCGCGTTTTCAGTCATTTTCTTACGTCTTTTATATCAACATTATGAAGAGCACAACCAATGGTTCAAGTTAAGTTCCGAATCATTGCCAGGAAACCTCAGACTATCTAAAAATGACAGTGAGCATAGAATTTCATTGTATAAAAGTTCAACAAGCTCTTCAAGCAAATAAAAACATATCCCTGAATTTCAGTGCAACATTGCATTTCATTGTATTATGTTCAAACAAACGACAGTGAACGAGATCACAATGCACTTTTCTAAAACACCAAAAATAAAAGGCAAAGGAAAAATATCGATCACGATAAAGTGAAAAGGTCATTCAAACATATTCTGAGAGCATTGTAGAATTGATTATATCCAGCCGGATGGCAAAGTTACAATTTCTTTGAACCAAAGTCTCAGAAATGTTCCATAACTATGGCATGAGATTTAGATACTCCCTCTGCAGAACGATGTGAGAGCCTGAGAGACACCAATATAGAACTCAGGAAGTTGATAGTGCAGATTTCTCCAACAATTAGAGATGCATACATTGCCTATGCAACAAGGAAAGAAATTCTAGGATTCAACAAAAAGAAAAAGAGAAAAAAAGGAGCAAAACTTATGAAACACATACGAGGAAGCTAGGCATGCAACTTGCTACGTATGGTGCATGCGATATTATTAACTTCAACTAATGTCTGTACATAAGGAGTATTTTAGTCAAAACCAGTATTAGCAACAAGCAATTACAGTCAATTAGTATCACACAATCTGTGCCTTCAGAAATAAGCTCAAATCTTTAGAGGAAGACCGGAAGAGTGCGCCTAAAAACTACCAGGTTTGTTTTAGTCCATTAGGCAAACCTATAGTCATAATACGGATAATAAAAAAAAATTGTTTTAGGATTTTAATATTTCGACAAAGAGAGTGACAGGGAACCATATCAAACATTATTCTTCAACAAATACTGTTCACTTAGAGAGTAGTATTTTGCTAAAATATAAATTCATGCATGAAATGGCACCATAGAGAGTTACATAACAAGAGGTGTAGGCAAAAGGACAATACAGTAAGTGACATAAAATATATCTGGTTGATATTGCGGTATATTGTCTATTTGACCAATAAAAGATTGATGAGCACAGACACAGATAAACAGGTTAACACAACTAGGCACTATGTAATTCACAAAATAATATACTACCAGGTTCCACCCATAGAAATGAAATGTCTGGTGTATGATCAAAGCTTCAGAAATACACTACTCTGGAAAACATAGAGAGGCTGCTGAAAAATGACCTATAATGAAAATTGTTTCAAGAATCGCATAGTAAACTGATCCAGTTGGAGAATTTGAGCACGGGCTCGGCCCTTCACCTTCTACTCTATCTTGTATCTTATTCACCCAAACTCTGGTGTTCTACCATTACTTGGAATTGAAATGCTTGCAAAAGCAGGATACATTGTCAAATCCTCCTTAAACCCCTCCTCATATTAAAGCTATTTGGACTTCAAGCATAGACTAAACCCATAAGTCCAACCTTGTGCTCAAACTTCCATTACTAGAAATGAGCTTTTCCAAGATCAAAACTACAATTATTTTTTAACCCAAAAAAAAAAAAAGGAAACCCACAATCAATTTGGTCATCGTAGCTATAATATTAGGTTGAAGTTAAACTCAACCATAAACAAAATTATGGGTACTTAATACCATTTGATTGACCAGCATAATGTATACCACAACATAAGTTAAAAAAGAAAAATATTAAATTAAAAAAAAAAAACTATACTGGTAATATAAAGTCGAGCTGAAAGTATCTAAACCAACCCTAACAAAATTAAATTAGAATCGATGCAAAAAAAGTACAATGTTAAAAGCATATTGGCACGTCACAACAATTGTGTTTATTATCAGTTATTCTTGTATTAGAATTTTGATCAATTTCAAACGGAATACATACTCCAATCCTATATAAATTACGCTGTTAACAAACTTAACTGTGCCGATCAAAGATCGCAACCGGATGAAAAATTATTCACCTCTAGGCTCTAGCACAAGTTGGAGTATGATTTCGAAGTTAAGACTCTTCTTTTCCGAGTTGTATAAACCAATCAAAAGATGCAAAAAGAAATGCATCGATTAGCTAAGACATGCATGCACAAGTTCAGCAAGAACAAGGCTCAAACTTTTGATTCTAAAGAGATGCACACAACCAGATAATCTGATTGGCAGACACATATCACAGCTGCATGGACCACCGAAGGCAGCCCCACATGTTATGCTTCTAAAATTCGCCAAGTTGATGACTGGAATAGGATAATTAAAAGAATAATAATATTGTGTTTAAGAGTGCCACGTATGTAAGTACACATTAATTACATTAAAACACTTCATTAAGCTATGTGTAAGACATTCTGTGGCTCAACAAAAAAAACTAGGAAACCGTGTCTAATCACAGATAATTAGCACATAACCAATCAAATTAAGCAAGAAGACCCCAAAGTCAGAAATATCTCATGATTAACACATGAAATCATGTCACCAAAATTGGCTCCCGTTTTTCCAGGAGACTTCCCTTCAAATTTCAGAAAACTACACCTCGAGATGCAAGAGATGGAAAGTGTTAGAAAATGGTAGAAAATTCTAAAAGGTGAAATTTTGCACTCACCAAGAATGAATTCTGTAGAATTTTTAAGGCAAACGGGAAATCATGCATGTGGCAAAGGCAGCTATTTGATGTATATGTACATAAGTAATTCGATTTTGGTTACCTAAAACACCCAAAAAAAGCATGACTTACCAAAAATGGAAAATCAACTTGACCAAAGGCAAATGATGTGGACCTCAATCCTCCACGGGAGTGGCGGTAAATATTAAATCTTTGACCCTCTCCCATTGGATCGTTCACAGTCAAAAAAATATTTTACTGGTCTAGTTGTAGTACTGAGACAAGCACTTACGTGGCGAGCATTCCATCATATGCAAGCAAGAGCCAAAGTCCTAAAAAGTAGTAAACTTAAAAATTGGAGGGTCATCTTGTGTATTCTTCGATAATCATAACCCGAATTTGATGGAATAAGTTGTTCCTTATTTAGTATTGATAAGGGTTGTATAATTAGGCAACGACATTTAACATTTCATACAACCCAAAAGTTGTAATTATATTACTTAACTTTACTATAAAAACTATTTTATCCCTCACACTTAGCTCAAACTTTAGATAATGAAGGGAGCCTAGCATAGAAGTTACAGTCAAATTACTCACTCACACTTGAATTAAGATGGCTTAATCGTATTCTGAATTTGACATGACGGGAATGAGACATTGTTCCACAAAGAGGAGCAATCTTGAGGGAGGGCCTAACTATCCTAGAATCGCAATGTGTCCATTAAATCAAGTGGTGCTTGAGGGGATGGGTGGATAAAATGGTATGGGATATGTTGAGGTGATCGGCATTTGGTTAGCAGTGTTTGGGTGGCTCGGATGGGAAAAAGAAAGGAACTGATGGGGGAATGAAGTTGTTAAGTAAGGGCAAAGGAGTATACCATTTCGTTAAAACTTGTCCAAATTAGGAATGTAAGGAGTATGCGAAGAACTGATCACACACATTGACGCATACAATTTCAAAACTTAATTATTATAGACATCAACATGGAATAAGAAATAAATGTGTCCAAAGAAGAAGAGTAGGGCAAAAGGAAGCTGCACTTTTGAGTAGGCTAACAAGTAACAAAAGCAAGGTATATCCAATTTGAAGGTATTATTAAAGAATAGTTCAAACACCAACATAATACTTCACCACAAATCAAATGACTGTGTACATTATACCTCTCACACAAGGCTTATTAGGCGCTTAATTGTACACAAAACATAGGTTAGGAAGTTCAAACGGAGTGAAAGAATCGTTCCAACTAGAAGCCGAAGTAATGCTTTGAACGATATATCTTTAGACATGTTTGACTTTTTAATTCTATGCCTATGAATCTACAAAGACCTATTTAGGTGTTTTTGACAAATTAAGTCGAATCAATGCAATCAAGCTTGAAATGCATTTAACGTGAAAAAATGAAATGACTTGAGTATTCACACATGTAACATACCTACTTTATCTCGACACTCCTTATTAAGTTATTGGAGATAAAGATATTTCATTTCCAAAAGTTGTGTAGAGTAACAGAATATAATTTTTAGAAGGAAAAAAATTCATCGATAATAGATCTAAGACCGAAACCACAAACATGTTCACCCTCCATTGAAAAATATGAACTCTGCTTTAACACATCAAACAAACACTATATCACTAAATATAACACTACTAGCAGGCAACAATCCAACAAATAAAACATTATTCTATTTTATCTTATTCTAGACAAAGATAGTGTTTTTTGACGTTCATATCAAATATTCCGTACTTATAGATCATCCAAGTTGGTATAACCTTTTGGATATACTGCATTTTACTAAGAAAAGTAATGAGAGAGTGGAACTTTCCTAGATAAGGAAACATATATGGTCCCTTTTGATCTTCCCACTGATCTCTTTTATCCCCACTATATAATCAGATGAGAAAAGAATTCTATCTCATACTAATTGCATACTGCAATATGCTACATTGCTACCTTGCTAAATGTATGGACTCTCAACCCTAGAATTTCCAAAATAACGTTTCATCATTTTACCAATATAAGAAATGTGCATGCATGTAGCCATGTAGTAGTAGAGTAGTAGTGGTAGTAATAGTTGCAGTAGTAACACCTAATCTGACAAACAACTCAATCTCAAAAGGTTAGCTAACGCTTAACAGCGATAAACAGAGACAAAGACTACGATGCCAGCTTATATAAGTTTACGGGTGAGTTTATGAGCAACAGTTATATGGGATTCTCTTGTTGGACAACTATAATAATGGAGTTCAACCATCATGATCGTATTTTCATTTAAGGATTTACATCATCCTGCACATTTCAAGACATAGGTGGCAATAGATACAAACAAAAAGTAAGCAGAAAGCAACTATTAAGGCAGAAGCAATCTGCATTGCTCCTGCTAGAACCTACAGATCTGGGGGACTGAAATTTTCAAGAAAGCAGAGCTGATGACGACATCAAGTATGTCATGTCTGAGGTACAGTATCTGCTAAAACAAGCTTCTTGAAGATATTTTTGGTAAAAAAAATGACTTTTAGGAAAGCTCAGGACAAGTTAAAGAAGGTTTAGAAGGACTCTTTTGCCTCTTTAGTTGCTGAAAGATCAAACTCCATAATAATAAGATTGCATCGTGGAGTAAAAAAAGATCCTATTGTTGGTAAACTAATATGGACTTGAGAAGATTCAGCCATTCAGGAGAAGCTGAGCATGGGAGAATGTTAAGGGGTTAATTATCCTGTTTGTTCCTTTGCTGTGACCTCTAAAGTCTAGAACCTAACTTACTCCCCCTGACAAAGTGTTAGAATGCTGATTTAAGCCTGTTGATCATCAAGTATCCAAAACTAACAAGCTTTTCCCAAAAAAAAACAACTTAAGTTGGAAATGGTGACAGTTCTTTGATGAAATTAGACTACAGTATCACCAAGATGCTAAAACAGTGTCCTCACTGAAAAGAGGACACTAAACTTTAAGGGTAGAACTAACTAGTAACCACAATGGAAGGTCCTAAACATGGTCATAAGTCCATTTCAAGGTTGCGACACTACTAATTCTGTTTAATTATCCTTTCCAAATTTTCACTTCACGTAAGGACAACACCAGCAAATTTCAACAATAACGAAATTAAGAGAACGTCCGAATATTTTTTGCCCTGGAGAGAGCATCCTGCCTGACCCTTCTTTCTACTATAGACCTACCCTTTTTGATAATCTGGCAGTTGGCAATCCTCCAAACCATAAGCATTTACACAGCCGTTCTACATAGGCTACACCCACAATTTTGACGCAAGAAACCATGGCAGAGGTTTATGTAGACAGTCGAGGGATGAGTTCTCAGCTATTCCATCTAAATTCCAAGGGCTGGAAAGAATCACTATCCACACACTATCTTCTCATAACAATAGCGTATCCCCATACAATTTTCTGTTACTCACAACTCACAAGCCTTGTTTTCAAACACTGTCCCCTGGTTTCAGGGTCAATATCCCATACATACACTAATAAGATGACATAGAAAAACAGAAAGAATAGCGAAAGAAAGAAAAGGAAACTACGGTGAACAGAGAGAAGAGACATTCAAGTATCTATCCATGAGTACAAACATACCCCTCCCCTGATTTCCAGGAGAAACTTACAGCAGCATGCTCAGGAATCCTAGCCTCACTCTCTCACATAACAAGGCAAGATTTGGGCATTTGTACAAACTAAAAAGAACAGAAATGGCCTCTAGAACAAGAGGTGAACGCAAAGCATAAAGGTAGCATCAAGGAAATGTTACATCACATCCTATGAATACACAGGGGGCACAAGTAACATAATAAACAACAAGGGAATCGGTTTATGTTCTAGTAATGTACCTTCACAACTCATCATGCCTTGATTCATATGCATCTGCAGGAAGGACAGTGAAGGTAAAATAAGAAGTTAGTAGCCACACAGCATAAAACTTTGCCAAGTAAAGTTTACAAACGGGATAACATGATACTCAGTGACATAACACAAAACAGATCACCAGGAACAATAGCTTCTGGATTACTTAACACGAAAACCATTTGAAAAAATGAACTGTCATACATACAATCAAAGAGAACATTCTACAACAACAACAACAACCAAGCCTTATTCCCAAAATGATTTGGGGTCGGCTAACATGAATCGTCATCTAGTAACCGTCTTGTGTACGCCATGAAATTCCAAAACGTTGTAAACCTTTTTGGAGTAATTAAATATTTTCAAAGGAAGTTTTATAAAGTCGTCAAAATAAATTCAAAAAAAAAAAAAGTATTGGGAAAAGAGTTAGGGAAACCAAACAAATAAATCAAAGGAGTCAGATTAAGTCCGCCGCATGTATAGAGTCTCTCCACCTCGCCCTATCCAACACCATACTCTCCTCAAGCCCTAGGAAGCTCATATCACTTCTAATCACCCTCATCCAAGTCATCTTAGGTCTTCCCCGACCCCTACTAATATTACCACTTCCCCACCCTTCTACTCTTCTAACCGGCGCGTCACTAGGCCTCCTCCTCACGTGACCATACCATCTCAGTCGGTTCTCCATCATCTTATCCCCGATGGGTGCAACCCCTACTTTCTCCCTAATAACTTCATTTCTTAACCTATCACGTCTTGTATGCCCACACATCCACCGTATCATGCGCATCTCAAAGAGAACATTCTACAAAGCAAAATTTATATTTTCCTTGAAGCATAGGGGACGGAAGAAAAGGTTGACCATCGTTATCATGTTATAGTCAAGAATCAGATTGAAATACCAAATGCCAACTTGAATAGATCCTTCAGTTAAATGAAAGTTATATACCAAAGAAAAAAGATATCTCCCTTGATGCAGAGTGAACAGAATCTGAACCGTGGACACAATTCCTTTCCGCGTTAGAGCCACACATTGCCCTGATACTAAGGACAATAATAGAAAAAGTTTAGGCATATAACTAAAAAGCAAAAGTGAAAATCCAATTCACGGCTTGCTGTCATTACAACTAAATGTCACCTAAAATCCTAAAATAATATAGAAAAAATTATTATGAAAGGAAAATGCTTCTACAGTTGCTAACAACCTTTGAGGATGAGTAATTCTTGACTTCTCAGCGTCTGTTGGTCCAATCAACTTACGCCAATCAGCAACAGCATTGTCCTTCTCCAGAACCATAATCAACACTGGACCACTAATTATAGAGTGACAAACTGGTTACTGATTGGAAGTTTGGAACAAGGAGCTATATCATATTAACTATGTGAAAGAGTAAGTGCAAAAGTGATGAATGTCACAGCAAAATCGTCATATAACATATAGCCCCTCAGCCCCCTTCCCTGTAGCAAAATATATGCTGACTGCATTTCAGCTTTAGATTGGCATATGCCATATCATCCGTCCAAAATATTATTGCGTATAGTTAGATTTGCTCCAAGGTTACTCAGGAAGTACATGCAAACAATCCCTCAAAAAATAAAGAGTACAGGTAAAAAAGAGAACAATTGCAACATGGGAAAGTCATACAAGACACTTTGATTGAAAACTAAACTGCATACTGGTGTGGATGGAACATGACAGTGACAGGTGCCCAAAATACTTCATCAGCGTATAAATGTCCAGCAACAATAGGTCATCCTTTACATTGCATAAGCGGAGTAAAACATATTGCAATAGTATATCTAGCCTTAGGCTAATCATTTACGTTGCATAATGAAATCTTATTTGAATAGTACATGTATCCATTTTTTTTTTTTTGTTCCGGACCATTTCATCTTCTCCCAAAACTTTTTCTTACTATATGTTCAAAGTTCATATGTTTTTCACTTGTTTTACTTTTTTAATATTATTTTTTTATTTTTTATATTTATTTTCATGGCTTTCTAAAACTCCTTTTGAAAAGATTTCAATATTTCTAAATGGTTCACTATGATTTTGAAATTTTATGGCATACCCAAGACGGTTACTAGATGACGATTCATGTTAGCCGACCCCAAATCATAATGGGAATGAGGCTTAGTTGTTGTTGTGTTCAAATGGATGACAAAACAATGAGGAAAACAAACGGATAGGTGTGACCAGTTTGCATTTGAAAAATGGCCATGACTGAGCACCACTTAAAAAGAGACTACAAACATAAATAGCATATACCACAAGAGCATTACATAGAAAGAACATAGCAGTTAAAAACAACTGGAAATTAACTCGCACTGCAAATAATCAAACTCAACCATATAATAAATTTCCTAAATTATTCACCTGAAAACAACAAGTAATAGATCACTGCTCAATCATATACCTTGTCATATATTTGATGAGATTAAGGAAAAAACTTCTAGACGAATGCTCAGCATAAAATCTTCTAACATTATCTTCATCAAGCTGAATTTCCAACTCTCTTATAATGCTAAACCCAGAATCCAGAATTACTTTTTTAACTCTATCACTGTAGTTACCAGACACTCCATCCGGCTTTATCATGGCCAATGTTCTTTCCTTCTCAGTTGCTCCCCAGCAAGGAAAACTGAAAGATTTCAAGTGTTTGCGATAAGCCAATTAAGATGGACATCAATGAACAATAAGCTAATGTATCCCGAAACAGCAAGCTTCACAAGTTACAAATTCCATGTAACAGTGATTCGCCATCAATACACGATATGAAAACCAGAGAGATCAAGTAACAAAAAGTAAAGTTGTATCGATCCAAAGGAAGACAAGGTCTCTTTGACGGAAAGCATTCTGCTATGACAGAAATGTGACAATCAATTTAACTCAGCTTCATCTCTGTAGAAAACTTGATAGTTGGAGCTAGCCTAAATTATCTTGATTTTTGACATCTTAGTTCACAAAAAGTCCATGCAAATCATTGCTAAATTCTGAGATAGACACATATCTAAATAATGAAGGGGATGTTAAAGAAAACATACGCCATACACCAATTATTCCAGCAGTCAAAGAACTAAGAAGCCACAACTCAAAATGATGAGCAATATTGTATGCAAAAGCCAGGTGAAATGAAAGAGCAGTCACACATGCACAAGTCAGACTAGAATATCAAAATGACGATCTCACTATAGCAGAAGTAAATTCTTGTCGATGAGAGCATACAAACACCTTCATTTTCCTCAATATTTAAGGTTTCATGGATACAAAAATAAGATTATCAGTGGCTAACATCAGACAAAATGCACTCCCTTTTCCAATATATACATAATTACATACGTCAAGATTCAATGACAAATCACTTCTCTTCAACCATATTTTACGTCTTACATGTAGCCAAGCTCAAGCATAAGCCATCTAATTTCTTTTTAGTTTCACCTCATCAAGTCAAGCTACTCCACAAACTCCAGTAAGGTTCAGTACTCATAACCCCAATACCTCTAAAACACCACTTCAAACAGGATACGGGGGGCAGAACCTACACAATATTACCTAAGGGAGTTGTTCCCAAGTAACCCTTACGCCTGCTCCTGATTCAATTTCTTATCACAATTGTCGAAAACTGACTACTATATTACTCAGAATTTTTCTAAAAGACATCTTCTATAGTTTTCAATGCCTACCTCGACATTTGACCCCATCACTACCTCCCAAGGATCCTCTTATCCGACACAATACTCATCCAATTCATCACCCATCCGTGATCGGACAGTAATTTAAATAAGCTTTTTTTTCCGAGTTAAGGTTGGCCAAAGTCAACGTGCCTGGGGGTTGTCCCCGGCTCAAATCCTCATATCCCCACCCCCGCAACATAAACTGCTCCTACGTACCAAAACAAAGAAGCTTTTATCCGGAAAATTACCTAAGCTCTAAAGTATCGGCTCTACTCCTCGCAAATTACACAACCATAGCCAATTTTACAGCTATAGAACATCACATAAACAGTACTAACAATTTCGCTATTCCAAATGTTTAATTTCACTCCGAAATTCACGATTTCTTGAACCGAAATATGAGTCCTATTTGGTGCCAAATCACAACACAAGCAACAATGACCTGATTTTTCAGCAGTAATTACGCAATTTAGGGGAAAATAGGCTTAAAATCAACACAATTGAAGCACTAATTATGTGTAAAAACCTAGAAATATTATCAATCGACTTGAATATTCACAAATTGCGGCGAATTAAACAGTTGACGGTCCAATTATCAGAAAAACTATAAAAGCACATATGAAATTGAACTTTAAAATCCAAAATTGAGCGAAATTATAGCCTGTAACGAAGAAAACTGAGGAAAGAGAAAGTGAAATAGCATAATTTTACCTGCTAGTAAGGAAGACGGCGAAAACAATGAAGAAGGAGAGAGAAATTAGCAAATGCGACGCCATAGTTGCGAACTGAAGCGTCAGGGTGAAGCTATCGAGTGATACGTAGTACAGTACTTGTTTGAGAGTAAAATTTGGAAGATTGAAATGAAGGGAGGGAAATTTCAAGGGGTATTTCACAAGGCACTAGGAATTGTGTTTTTTTTGTTTTTTTTTTTATAGTAGATGGTCATTACTGACTAGTATGTCAAAATCGGTCATGAATTAGACAAAAATCGTCTTTTACGATTTACGACTTAAATGGTAGAATTTGACTTGTGGTGTAGGAGTTGTAGGTAAGACGGTAGTAAACAAACAATTAAAATTTTAATATGAGGTAATTGAACTTGTTACACTATCACATACGGGTTTATTGTTCTTTCGTACATTTACTTTAGAGTCAACACTCATGTCACAATGAAGTATCCGTTTTGCCGTTTGGAAATCACATCTCACGTATAAGATTAATGTAGCTAGAAATAATTGATTGTATTGGAGAGAGGGCGACTAACAACTTCCAATGGAGTCTAAGACTAATTATTAGTATATTCTATGGTTTGGGTTATAATGGAATAAAGAAAAATAACTCAAAATTAAATGCGCTTCTTGTATTGTGAAGTAGGTATCATTTGATACGATTCTCAAAGCATTTATTTTATTATGGGTCATGTCATTTGTGCGCAATTATTCTATGTTTCATTCGAGGAGGTTGTTGTGTTGGAGAGAGCGCGGGAATATCCATTTGTAATATTATGCATCATCATGCCAGTGTCCACGACCTTCATCCTTGTTTTGTTACAAGTTAAAATGCTTTACCTTTTTTTTGTTATACGATGAAAGCAAAAAACCGACTACTACTAGCTATTACGCATGTTTAGCCAAACTCCTAAAGTGTTTTTGTACTGTTTTTGGGTCTAGAAACTGGAAACTGGTCAAACACACAAAACTAAGAAATTGTTTATGAGAAGCAATTCTAATGTAAATTTGTTGATCAGATTTAGAAGCTCCAATTTGGAGCTCCTCCTCCAGAAACTATTTTTGAGGAACACTTTTGGAGAAGTTGGAGGTTAACCAAATAGACCCTATAAAAGCTACATCCTCCCGAGGACCTGTAGCGGACTATCCTTCATTGTGTCCTGCCAAAGAGAACGCCTCGCGTACGATGCTAAGTGATCTGCTCCCCCGTACCTTAATTAATACTCTAATTGTCTCACAATGAATTTTTGGCATACTGTTCTTTTTAGGCCGTAATAAGATTAACTTGTTTTTCTTCGGTTACTATCTAGGTAGGACTAAAGCAGACATGTACGGAAACGGACACTGTACAGAAACAGATACGAAAATTACATTAATCCTTACTCCTGAAGGCTTGGACTCTAACAGCAGAACACAAATCTACGGAGTATTGGACAGGGACATACATCATACATTAACAGTACATTTTACATGTTGCTGCTAAATAAACCTAGCAATTTCCGCAAAGATCATAGCAGCAATCAAGGCATGCGCAGCATGATAGAGCTGTGCAAATCTGAGATAGCGTAATAACACACCGGTCACTCAGTGCTGAGACTGTCTGTAAGAAACACATGCAGCAGAAACGATCAAGGAACTGGTGGCAGCAGCCAGTAGCAGCTCTGACTATTTTATCTGTTGCATCCGGTACTTTCACTGTCACCCCTGGTGGTAAATTTTCGGCTGTCTTCTTCAAATCTCCGAAGCCTACACCAAGACTGTGCAATGGAACTAGATCCTTACACCTGATCATCTTCAAAAGACTTGTTCTGTCATAATCATCCTCCTGCACAAATAGAAGAAATTAGCCCTAAGGTTCTTCAACGTCAATCAGGCAGGAAGTATAACCAAGAAGCATTGGCAGGAAGATCTGTGTTGTAGTTCCTGATCAGAGGGCTGAAATAAAGCTAAATAGATATTTTCAGCGCGCGTCATAGAAGACAGGCCTAAATCTGAATCAAAATATACAGGTTTTACCAAGTGATAATATACAGGTTTTACCAAGTGAAAACTAGAAATAAGGTTTATGTATGTGTGATACGAGTTACGACCATATCCTGAATAAAAGGTTAAAGCAATGTGGACATCTCCTGGAAGTACATACCCCTTGTATGGTAATCAAAGCGGATTCTTGATCACCACTCTTTGTGCGCACCAGAATCATCCGAGTATACTCTGATGGAAACCCTGTTTGTAAACTGATCTCCGCGACCTACAAAAAGCACGAAAGAATTGACAAACTAGGTAAGCATTCAATCAAAGCTAGTGTATGACTATGATCAGCTCAGCTGAAGCACCTCTAAATTACCCATGGGGCCTTAAGCCTCCCTTGACGACCAACATTCCCCAAAAGGGGTAACCTAATCAGAAGACGGAAGAAACATTATAACCGACCAACCTGTTGTGCAACATCACTGCTTCCAGTAAACCAAGCTATTGCTGTGAGCGCATCAATTTGTGTTCGTGCATATACCTGAAATAAGGAAACACTTAGGACACAAGACACTTCTCATACTTCTGATCAAATAACGAATTGTATGAATAATTATTCCATCAGAAAATGTATATTCCTATCTTCTATACTCAAATGCACAAAGATTTATTCAACAAGAAAGTACATATAGCAAGCAGACGACAGCAGAATTTTCAGAGTAACACACTAATACAGACACAGGAGAGCGAACAGTACATTAAAAATGAGTTTAGAAACTGCAAGGAATAGCATTTACGACGTAGGACATTGTTCAGACCAGATGTTCATAATCCTCGTAAAAAAAAAAGGGCTGATGTTCACAACTCAAAAGGGGTCATTTAGTAGGAAATCCATCACTCTTTTCTTATTTATCTTCTCTAATTGAAAAAAAAAAATGTGTTCTCGCAAATGCTACATTACCTTGTCTAGAGGCATATCTTTCACTTCCTGTACTTTGAGGTTTATGGTGAAGTTTCTCATATCTGCCAAGGTACCACTTACTTCAACAGACTCAGGTAACTTCCCCTTGGATCTTCCAGAAATCATCACTGGAGATTCATATGAAAGGTCTTGAATAGCAGCAGGATGCAACTGCAATTAATAGATATTATTGTCAATAAAACAGATCATTCTCTAGAGCAACTAGATGCATAGAGTACAAAATCACAAGCAGTATAACAGAAGGATCCCTTTTAAAAGGTAGAGCTGAATAACCATAAAGGACTGCTGCGCACATTTTTATGCATTTGCTTCAGCATCATTAAAGTCTAACAACATTGGCACTAGCTTATCGACTGTTGGGAATTGACTGACTTTGCCCTCATTTGAGGATGTCCATTCCGGCTATCAACCACATAGAACTCACTTATTTTTGGTCACTGTTGAAACCTTATAATCATGAATCTACATAATGAAACAGGCAAGAGGAGCACTAAAGCTAGTCAAATTACAAAAGGAAATGTGTTCATAGCCACAACAGCAGGTTAGATTCTGATATCGGTTTCATGACAGAAAGCAGAAAGTGCCAGACTACAGGTGTACAGTCTACAACGCAAAATCCTAACTAATCACCAGCAATGATAACTGCATCTACACAAGAACAATATACGCATTATATAAAGAAAAACAAGAACTGAAATAGCATACAGGCAAAAGACATCAGGCATATATGCAGATTTACTGACTCATAAAGAGTACATGAAAATCAGAAATCTGGTGGTATGATACACCAATTCCATGCACCATAATACTGCCTTACCTGCAGCATCTTTCTGTAATTTAAGGACATCTCTTGACGTTACTGTCAAACTTTCATGTATAGTTATACATTTACAGCAAATATGAAACATTAGCATGTCAACGTTCACCAGAGCCAACCTTCAAATGCAATCTTAAACATTCCTCTGGACCAAAGGGAATATATGTTTTGAGGCATCAAAACAGCAGTTGAAAGAGTTGAACCAGGTCCAAATAATCAAGCACTAGTAAGCTGAATAATCTAAAGTCTCGGAACGCATATCTAACCTTTGGTGATTCGCCAAGGCTCAAGCAATCAACTTCAATATTTGATAGAATTACTGACGAGGACATTGTCAAAAACCTTTGCAATCGGAGAGCAACAGAATCTGCTCGAAACAGTTATCAGGGTTACTAGACATTTGAAGCTAACATACATCCCATGAGACAAGTAATATGACTATCCATAACCATAAACATCACAAAAAGCTTCCTCCTATTTAAATATATGTGCCCATCATTAATAAAGAAGTGTGAAACGCCACAGAAAGCTTCTAAAGTTGAATGCTGATGTTGAGCAATAAGATCAGTTTGTATTGATGATGATACCAGTTCTTAAATCACAGGTTTTGTAATGTCATCACAGCTAAGATGTTGTTTCGCCAAATGCAAGCAGAGATCTAAGATGAAGTTTCAACTTCTGTCGAAAATTTGACAGTTAAACATTCACTACGGTTCTATGGTTTAACCTCACTCTCTCCAAATAAATGAAAGAGCGTGCCATGCCCAAAAAAATGAGAACCTCTTATGCTTCCGGGGAAAAAAAAGAGTCATGAGGCCATACAAGTTACCTGAATCATAACCAGCATCATAATGTCCCCTCCCTATTTGTGCTAGCATTCGCAAGAAATAGTGATTACAGTATGAACCTGAAATATTTGAATGATTGGGTTACATGTAGCGCAACTGCAAGTTTGTCAGATGTTATAAAGGGACAACAGTGAACAAGAAACGCTTAATCACACACAGCCTGCAAAACTCGTACGAGATACTGAGGGGTCATGGACACAAATGAAACAATTAGGTCAAACTGTTTATAGACAGACATCATTAGGATGGTAACCAATTTCCTGCCCAGGCCACAGCCTATACAAATACATGTACCTTGCGCAGGAGAAAATATGCACATTTCAGAAACATAAGAAGCCCCACAATAAGAATAAATTTCAAGATATTGAGAATTTGACATTAGGAAACAAAAATAGGAAAGTTGGTGACTCCATAGAACATTTTAGCTCTTGGTTTGCACTAACAGATGACAGCACCTACAGCTTCAAACAAAAAGACTACCAGAAATGTGTGTGTGCTTACCAATGCCAAAGGTAGAGATACGAGTAGCAGGCGACCCTTCCTTATTTATGTAAGAATCTTTCACCACATTGCAAATGTCAGCCTCATTTTCAACAGCTCCATCAGTGATGAGAAATATAAATGAAATAGAGTTCTTTTCATGTGAGACCATATCCAGCGCCTGCATAAGCAAGAAAGGTGGGGAAACAAAGATCAATCTCAAGCTAAACCTCAGCTAAATCCAAAGTTGGACAGAGGGAGTAATGCTTCACCACTTGAAAAAGAAAGGTAAAGATAAGTACATTGCCTCAGACAATGCATAATTATTATAATACCAAAAGCTGAGTAGAAAACATGACAAAAGCAGAATTTTTAGTAATTAGATTTATTAATCTTTAACCTGTTTCATAGGGAGCATAATATCCGTATCTCCCTCTGCAACTAACTTATTGTTAAACCACTCGCTAGCTTGTTCCAGTGCTTCTTGCGTTGCCAGAGTCATTAAGGGAGAGAACGAGTAAGTTTCCTTGTTAAATGCTATGATATTGAATGAATCATCTTGGTTAAACTTAGACAGCGATCCTAACACTGCTTTCTTGACATTTTCAAGAGGCGCTCCCTTCATGCTTCCACTTATATCAACAAGAAATACAACTCTCGTCCTGAATCCCTATAGATTCACATAAAAAATAAATAATTAAACATTGGTATGTAGCGACCTTAATAAAATCTTCAGTTGTAGTGACAAGGAAGCAAAAGTCAGTCTCACAGAAGTCATACAAAAAAACGTACAGTGACTTTAAGTCTTTAACTACAAAAGTTGAAGTCAGATTATTACACACCCTATTGTTTTGGGTAGATCCAGGGAAAAGATAGAATGTGAATATCTCCCTTCGGTCAAGATCACTAGAAGGAGGAGTCTGCACGAGCATTGCACCATGTATTTCACTAGAAGAAACCTAAAGCAGAGCACAGTCAAGTGTCAACATCAGCAAGCCCGTGTCATACAAGATGAAAAGAAGCAAACTAGTATATCAATTTTACGCGAGAAAATCATGATCTTTTTGATGTCTTACAGTATATGAAAATTCAAAATCAGTTTTTGACCAGGTATAAGTTTCTTCTTCATATAAGAAACCAAATTTGCCAACCTGCCGCTTCAGTGCCTGAAAAGAGAAAATTCATACTATTTGATCACAGCTGACAGAGAAACAAAAGAATGACAGGTTTGCACAGCATTAAGGACATACAGCATACCTTCAACGGATGGGTTCCACTGTTGCATAGAACTTCTTTCTTCATACCACAATTCACATTCAGCGATATTTTCTGTTTACTGAAAAATTGCCCAACTGGAGTGACATATGATGGAAAACTAAATGGCAAACTCAACCACATTTGACCATCGCGGTATATAAGCTTCTGAGACCACCTTGCCTTCACCAGAAGTTTCGATCCTCCATTCACCTTGAATTACACACATATAAGTCAATCCTTTATTCTAGGTACAGCATTAACAAAATACATAGGATTAAATGTACGTAGATATCTGTCTTTCCACTTAAGAAATTTGAGCATTCCACATTTGTAACTCATGTTATTACCAAGACATATAAGATTTGCAAATAGGTTACTTTGATTTGCGATTCTTTTTTAAAGCTGTATCCTGGTGAGCAGATTCAGTATACAATCCAACCTATTATTCTGCCCATAACTTTCATTCTGTCAACTGATCTCAGCAAGTCATCGTACACTTACAAAACGAGACACTTTGACAGAAAACTAAATGAACATCATGATGAAAAGCATTAGTGCTGGGAAGTAAACAAAACCTTAGGGATTTTCATAGTGAAGATATTGGGGTTCAAGAAGCCTCCATTATCATCTTTAATCAGTCCATTCAGCTCCTCTGTATCATCAACCTTGACTAACTGAGAAAGATAAGATCCCCCGGAGGCCTCAACTTCAAAACCTAGAACTGAACCCTGTTAGCCAAATCATGGTTTTATTGAGAGCTCAAACAAAGTGAGGATAAAGATTGCAGTAAAATATCAAACTAAGTGGCCTGAACATGACTTGCCAAAAATGCAAAAACTGCCTCACTCTATCAGCAACAAAGTAAAGTGTTGTGGCCTTCAAGATGCATGCACAAGCACAACAATGACAGAATGCAAACATTAACCCCAACTCTGTCCATAAGTAAAATATCAAATATGTAATGACACTGGTATCCATCATCGCTCATAGGTCAAAGTTTACGTGAAAACTTGAATGCTGAGAAATGGAAGTCCACAAACCCAGATACTCTCTTAGTTGGATACGTTAGCAACTAAGGCATGAGTACACCACGGCAACTTTGCTACCATAACATAGGAAATTTCTCTGCCTTGAATTTCCAGCTTTCTTTAAAAAAAAATAATAATAAAAAAAATCCTTGCATGTTACACACAAAATTACAGACCAATGAGATAGGTGAGGATATGGTTTTAGACTTTTAGTCACGCATTCATAATCCCATACACATAACCAGAAGCTGAGCGAAAAAGTGGCCATATCAGTGTAATCCTCTTGTCATATAAGGCAAGCTTGATGCACATAGTACTACAACCTCAGCAGGCAAAATCTCCTAGTCCAGCATATATACCAGCCATGTTAACGTATTCCCTTCGTTTCATTGAATTCTTTATGTCAAATTTACCCAAATTTGCGTACAAATTTGAAAGAAGCAAGAGGAATAGTACTTAGATGTAATCCCTCCATCAATGTGTGTTAGATTTTCTAACAGAAGCCAATTCAGTACAATCTATTCTGTGAAAAAACAGTGATGCCATATTCTCATGTTCCCTTGGTAATAACCATAAAAGATCCACAATAATAACCCAAAGTTAAGATGAAGGGACCAAAAAGAGAAGAATTGTGAGCCCTAGCAATTAATAGACAAACCAAGGATTTTCATGGCCCTGAAATTCCTGAAGTAGATGGCTCACAAAGACATACATACCAAAAGTTTTGACAGCATAGCACATTCACCTAATGATGGTAGACCATGATCATAAAGGCTTGGACTACTCAAATACCAAAGAGGCAGGCCAAAATTATGATGTTTGGATACGACTATGTTAATTTACTGTATTACATTTACTCGATATTTGTCTCATAGCAAATCCTTTTGGCAGAGATAAATCTAGCCCCGGAAACTCAAATTGACACTATCTAAGTACAAATTTCAACTCTCCTTTAATTTTCCTGAATATTTCTTTTAAGTTTTAACTTTAACCTTTTGGAAATCATGGGGTAGCCTCGAGACCCCCAGCCCCTTGCTACTCTCTAGATTCGCCCCTACCCCGGACCTCTTCAAAAGAATATATCATTATCTTTATGTGACATTTCAGTATCGGCCACGCGGCGACACCTGAATCTAGACCCACACCCCACCCCCACCCCCACCATGGCCACCCAACAAGAGGGTCAATTGTTCTTTGTAAATGCACAAAGTAATTAGTAAAAGAATTTCCTTTAGCCCAAAAGTTCTATGCATCACCTCAGTTGCTAAATTTTGCTCAAGATATCTTAGATTCTTAGGTATCACCTCCAACGACTTTACGAGCTGATTACCAGCTTCTAGTTCGGCTCTAATCCGCCAAAGTCTCTGACCATAGTTGCGTTATTTCACTTACTCCCTCCGTTTGCCTATAAAATTTCTACTTTCTATTTAGGATTGTTCATTATCAAACAATCTACTTAGAATCTTTCTTATTTGTAAATGCAAAGACTAAAACCCCCCATACTTTATTTATATTAAGTGGACGCTAAATCTCATTATGTGTTCCGTCCCTACGCGTTTTATAGACGAACGGAGGGAGTATAAACTAAAAAAAGGCGAAGAAACACATTTTCATCAATTTACGCCTACATCTATGCTTATAGTTTCAACGAATTACGCCACAAGTAGTGACACTCTGACACCAACCCTTCTTAACAATTTTTTTAAATAGAATAAAACATGGGTCAATTCCCGGCTCCAACTTAATTGTATAAACAGATTATAACATGGTCGTATCAATATACAATTACACGAAGTAATTTGTTTTTGTAAGATTGTATAATACTCTAACATCACTCCTACAATAATAACATATTCCGTAATAAACTATATTCACCACTATAATCTTTATTCATCCTCTATCAGTTTTCTATATGTCTCTCGATTCATCTGGTACAAATAATTAAGACATATCACATCGACTAGCTAATGACTCCTACTTTCCCACCCTATAAGGCTATAACGAGATATAATTGGTCGGATATACGATTATACTATGTTTTTGCTATATTCATGTAAATCACTCCTTAGTTAGACAACTTGACACACACACACATTGAGCACTCTCATGCTCTAGCTAGTAATTCAAATCCCTCTATTATTGTCCTTATATAAAGTTACCACTTTTAAAAGTTACTTTCAATCTCATAATACAATAATCGTAACATTGACTCATCTTAAAACGAAAACGAAACCTATAGCTGACTCCACCAATTTAAACATCTTCTCCATCACGCTTAATTATACTTTTTCCTTTATCATGAATCATGATACACGACAACACTATTTTATTTGGATTCAGATCCCCTAAAGTTATTTTTTCATAGAGATTATAGAGTTTAGTATTAACAGAAAATATAATTGTAAATGTATCTATGAAAATAAGAGATAAATGTACGTTGTAGAGTTAATTTTCCATTTTAAGTAATTTTTACCGTGTCGAGTTATTTTTCATCAACTCCAGTAAATCTCAATACATTTAATTTACGTAATAATATGAAAGGATGGTACCGAAATCGACAAATATAATAACGAAATTTAGTAAAATAGTAGTTACCTGTTCTCCCATGGGAATAGCGAGGCGACAATCACAAGTTTTAGTAGCACCAACACAATGTACACGCCAAGTTCCAATAACGGTAACAAAAGCGACATCCACGTAACATTCAACTTCAACCTTAACATCGTACATATGTAACGGAATTAACGCCGGAGGCTGACATCTCCCGTGAACATACGGCTGGTAACTCCGTATGTCAGGATTGTCGACGATTGCTGGGTTTGATATAACGGCGTACATCATCGGAGACGTCGGCAAGTAATTCTCCGTCGCCGTCGCCGCCGCCGATTTCTCCATCGACACAATTCGCTTTGGCGGCTTCGTCGACGTGTCCTCTTCTTTACCGTAGTAGATTCGTTTCGACAGCTTTAACCCGAACTCGACTGATTTTTTAAACTCCTCGGCCATGTTGTGATCGAGATAGGAGGTTCAAATGTACACAACCTTATAATTTAATGACTCTGGGAGGAGTGAGGAGAGTAGAGTACAGAAGAAGTTGGAAAGTGTGGGAGGAGATTCGAAACGTATGTGTAAGGGAGGAGCTTAAGAAGCAGTGTTGACTAGGGAGAGAAAGAAAAAGATGAGAGACATTTTTTTTTTGTTTTTGGACGTTTGGCTGAGAAATTCTTTCTGTTTGGGTTTTGTAATCACGTTCCTGGACAAAAAAGAAACGGCCGTTGGAATATTATATTGTGAAAATAATTCCGATAGGATGGTGCCAATTGGGTTTGGACGTTTGGTTGATAAAAGGGGTCGGCGCCCGGGTAAAGTATTGTTAACGTTTAATCTGAATATTTTGGTTAAATTCTCTATTTCAGTTGGTAGTTGGTACTTTGACATAAATTCGAGTGATTAGAATTAAGGTTAATCTAATAATTAGGAAAACGAGCATACTCCCACCCCAGCAGCATTAGCTGCTCCCGTATGCACAAAAAAAAAATGCAAATTCGAATGAAATGTGTCGTTGATAAATATTTTAGACCATTGAAATATTAAGTTTTAGCTTTGGGATGGAATTGACTAGCAAAATAGTATATGAATTGATATAAAATGTTTTACTACTAGTTAAAAATAATTAATTTAAATCGTCTTATTAATTTGTAAAACTTTGATTTCTTGTTACGGACACGTAGATTGATGCGACTTAATGGAAGGATAATAATCAATAATCATGATAGATTAAATTGCTAGGGGTAAGTGGTACAAAATGGGGAAAAAAATAGTGTAGGAATGTAGGATTAGGCGAGCAATAATTTTATGTTGATAATCATTAAATCAACAATGCTGTTTACATCTTACATGCCCATGTAACTATTGTTGGAGCCACAAATGAACCAATTAATTATGTAGCTTAGACGTTTGACTTAATTAGCGAGCATTGGCTTTTAGGGGCACACATTTCATTTCATATTGTGTATGTGTTGGAGTGACATGTGAGTTGTGGAATAATTTTCACATTCACACCAAAGAAATAATATATCCAAGACTACTTCATTTTGCAAGTAGTGCCTTACTCATTTTATCGTCAATACGAATGGTTTTAGAATGAAATTTCGAGTTTGTGAGTTAGTCTTTAAAAAGCACACTATGACTGAAACATGGTATCAAAGCACATGGTTGAAGATTTGTGACTCAAAAAATTAGACTAGGTCATTTGCAGTTGGACCATATTTATGCAACCGAAGAGAGTTATGAGAGCCCCGATGATCTTTTCAAAGGTCAGTCTGCACAAATAAGTCATATATGTGCAACCCAATAGAGCTAAAAGAGCCCATAAGTCCAGTCTGCTTACTCACATCGTGGGGGTATTGAGAGACGGTCTCTCACAAGACTTACCGGAGGAAAATATATAAAAGAGGAAACCATTAATCTTTTACAATTTGATGCATGTTTGGCGCGTAATACGTTAGACTAAGGCATTGGTGAATTTTTAAAGTTGGAGTTAGAACACCGATCTAATTAGTGAGGCTCATGAGTCATGACATATTAATTTTCTGTTTAAATATTAAACATATACAGAGCATCATTACACTATAAACGGATATCGGATTACATATATAATTCCTAGGCATCCTAGCCAACATGTCATCAATCTCCACATTATACTAGTCACTATTCACCAACAAAGAAAAACGCCCTAATCTAAGTCAGTTAAATCAATATGCACAGAAAATTAAAAGAAGTCCTAATAGAATTATTATATGCAAAGTTGTTCGTTGTTGCCTTTTGACGGGGACTTATTTGTTACTTTTTTTATAAACGGAAACTTATTTGTTACTCGAATGGACCTAATAGCTCAACAAGTCACAACATATGCAACAATGATGACATAAAGGTCGGAAGAAAAGTTTGTCATGACACTTTTGGATTAGAATTGCCAAGCTTTAATTTATTGGATGCTTATGGATTGTGAATCAATTCTCTACTACATTCGAAAAGTGAACTAAAATCGACTATATAGGACTATTATGAATTGAATAACATGGTTGATTCAATCCACACAGATGATTCAAGACTTTTCATCTTTGTCCACAATTCAAAAGGCAATCAAGACACTTAAAACTTGGGTAGAATCTGGTAACCACGGTTAGACATCTCACCTTTTAATAACGAGTGTGTAGGTTTTAATCACGTCATCCACTCACCCTCGTGTGGGAGATCCCCTTATCAACCCCATCCAACTAATAACCTTACCGGCCAATTCAAAAGGCACGTCATTTATACTCTTATTTCCTTTACCCGTGTTCCAACAATATGTATTATCAAGGCATATACTTGTAAATTACCACTTACTACTACCTTGCAAAGTAATTGGCCTTGTTTGGTAGTACACTAATAGTTAGCATTTAACATTTTGACCTACTCAAAACGCTACTTTAGTACTTTACATGTTTGACATTATAATTTATAGTAGTGGTTGGAGACTTGGGGTATCATTAGCATTTTTTTGAGCATTTCATAGGTAGAGGTAGCATTTCAGAATTTTTTTTCTTCTACGTTTTTCTTAATTTTGTTATATTGACGGCTAAGTTTGCCAAACAGGATATCTAAAACAGTTAGTATCTCAACATACTGCTAACAAATAACAGATACTCATACTACTAAAAACGCTACCTGCTACTTAAACAACTAACAACAACCTCAATAGATAAGAGTCATAAGACCACTAAACATACCCTTCGACCTTCGTTAAGCTGACACAAAGCCGAAACAACACAACTCAAGTTTGGGCCGGGCGTGTGCAGAAGTGTAAAACACAAGGAACCAGTTCTATGAACACAGATTCCGATCTGGACTCTGTTTCTTAAACCTGTCATGTAAACCGGTGAAAGTCGGCGGTTACTCAACTAAACACGCTAAAACCAGATTTATATTCTCCTCTCTTTAAAACACATCACCCACACGTGCCCTTCTCATCTTTCCCACCAAAAACCCACACAACAAAAATCCCACCTCTAAACAAAAAACAAATAAATATAAATAAAAAGAATTAAAACTTAAAAAAAAAAAACCTTTGTTTGCTTCGTTCAATCAAAATCCAAAACCCCCCGACTCCTTTGCGATTCTCCCAGGAATCTCCGATCTTGCGCAATTTCAGCATATTCCTTCTTCTTTACGCCAGGTTTGTTTTGTTTGTTTTAATTTTATTTCTTCCTTTCTCTCAATTTTATTGCGCACCGGAAAAACAAAAACAAAAATCGTGATCTTTACGGTTTTTAATTAGTAATATGTTGAGGTCCTGAAGATGTGATTTTTTTTTGTTATTATTATTTCAATATTTTTTATTTTGATTGTTTAATTGTGTTAATTACGCTAAACTGCATGTGTTAGTTAATTTTTTTGAGTAATTATGTTTAATTTGATTGGAACGGGAACATGCAGCAGAGGTGATAAGTGGAGATTAATGGCGACAGCAACGATGGCGACAGCGGCGGGAGCAGCTGCGTTGTTGTATTATACGCTGAATAGAAAGTTACAAACCGGTGAAATTGACGAAGAGGATGAGAATGGCGGAGTTGTTAGTGGTAATAGTGGTAGTGGTGGTTTGTTAGGGGTTGATAGGGTTTCGACACGGCTTATTCGAGCTCCGGCCACTTGGTTGGAGACGATTTCCACGTTGTCTGAGACGCTGCGGTTTACATATTCCGAGACGTTGGGGAAATGGCCGATTGGTGACTTGGCGTTTGGGATTAGTTTCCTATTGAAGAGGCAGGTATAAACTCCTATGCCTCTTTTTGATTTTCGAGGTTTCATGTGTTTGATTTGCGATTTTCGTATGAATTCAGTTTTTGCTCTAGGCTGTCGTGTGTATGTGTTTTTACAGGATTTTAATCGAAACTGTGGACGTTATTGTAGTTGCACTTCAATTGAAACGTGCTCCGGTTTGTTGTGCGTTATTTTGTGATCAGGGTGCTATATTTCTGCCATTTGCCCATACTTATGCAGTAGGAAAGATGATTAGTAGTGGTGTATTCAAGGTTTGTATATATTTTGTTGGAGTTTTGGTTGCGGAGGAGGGTGCTGATGATGTATGGAATCCACAGTGTCGCGGATTGATTGATTTCATTGTTATTATTTGACTAAAGCTTGGATAAGCTGTTTCTTCTGTGGGATTATGAAGTGATGAGTGCTCTAGCTTAAGTTCAATTAGTCTTTGTGTGAGTGTGTACACTCTATTAGTAGATTGATATTTTAGCTTGTGGATGGCTGAGGATGCTTAAGAACTTGAGATGATGGTGAAAGAAACTCCATTGTTTACACTTGTTAATTTCAGCTGTTGATAATGTGGAGCACAAGTTTGATGTTTGAAGAGTTTGTTACCTCTAGTCTTTTACTTTTTTTTTTTCTTCTTATAATACGTTCTCCCTCTTTAAAATATTTTCTCTAAACTTTTGCAAAATTTCACACCCTTTTTGCTTGTTTTATTACTTTGGTTTTACTCGTGTGAGTTTCTGGTTCTTTTCCGATTTTAAAACTTTTGGCAAACGGGTTTCATTACTTTTTATATTTGTTCGTTCCTTATCTTTAACTTTTTACTGTACACAATCTCAGAGGGCGATTCATATTAGCCGGCCTCGAATCACTTTGGGACTAAGGCTTGATTTTTATTGTTGTTGCTGGCTGTTTGAGGGTGTCGTGTGTTGTTGGTAGAGTATTAGTCTGATTTGAGTGACATAGCAGTTTGATTTTTGTGTCTTTCCTGATTTGAGTAGATGTCACTCTGGATTGTTCATGTTCCGTCAATTGGTATTTAATTTGGAGCAGGATCTAAAGGTTTTGCGTAACACTTTCTTTAGATAGAAAGAACTGAGAAAGGAAGGAGGGGATAGGGAGTTGTTCTGAATATATTATTCGGTTAGTGTGTGCAAACAGGGAGGACAGTGAGGAATAATGTGCAACCCGATTTCTTTTCTTCTCTTGCCAAAGTATGTGAGAGATATGGCTATAAGAAATGGTGTCCTATGGTTTTAATTTACACACCACCTCTCTTATTTTGTCTTCCATTGCTAGTTGCTTGCTACGTAAATTATGTGTGAGCAATGACAACTCAATTTTAAGTTCGTGTATGATTCTATTATTTGGCTTGGGATACAGTATAGTCCGAGTTACCCTCGTGGGCCATGACTATTTTATTGGTTGAGATTGAGAGTTGAGCTATGACTAAACTTTAGGGGAGTGTGACTACATGGTATCTCAGCTTATGTCCTAATTTATTTCATGGTAATGTTAATGTTTGCTGACAGTATGCTGTGTTTTGTGCCTGATAATTTTTTCCAGGGTAACTTATGCGTCCAAGAAGTATTTGGTGGAAAAGACAGTCTACAGTTGGAGGGGCCTGAAATAGTAGCGGAGCTAAAATATCTTCTAAATTTATTAACTTTGTGCTGGCATTTCTCCAAGAAGCCTTTCCCATTATTTTTGGAGGAGACTGGCTTTAGTGATGAGGATGTTCTTCTTCAGGAACCCAAAGCAGGGGTAAGTAGACCCATTACATAGTATATGTGCAGGGTTTTTTTTTTTTTTTTTTTTTTTTTTGTGTGTGTGTGCGTTTTGCTTCTCTATTTCTGTTGGTTCTCGTTTTAATCTAAAGATGTGCACCTTGATAAGCAGACTTACTGCATGTGAATATTCTTTTGTGTTTCTTATTTCTATCCCTTTAATAATACGGGGGTGATGCTGGTGTTGGGTGGGTGGGTGTGGGAGTCTTGGAAGTGTCACAAAGGGAATGTACTTACATTGTGGCTACTGTTTCTAAGGGGTTGCTTGGAATGGGGGTAATCATTACTAGGGTAATCGACTAAAAATAAAGGGACGAATAAGCTAATAATGGTGGTGTATGGAGGAGAGTGAGGGAGAGAGGGTAATGACTACTCCCATAAAAGGGGGGTAATAGTTTCTTACCTTCCCCCTAGGGTTTACCCTCATATGGGGGTAGTCATACCATATCCCAGTAGTGACTACTTCCAGTCCTGGCAAGCCCTGAGGTGTTAACAGCCATTGCAAATTTGTGGAGGTTTTTTGTACTCAAAATTAGATTGATTGCTAACTGGAAGTATATGTTTGTGTTTGTTTGCAGATTTTGAAGCCTGCTTTTACAATTCTTGTAGATCACAAGACAAAGTATTTTCTGTTATTGATTCGGGGAACTCACAGTATCAAGGATACTCTCACTGCTGTAACTGGAGCGGTGGTGCCATTTCATCATTCTGTTGTTCATGAAGGAGGAGTTAGCAATTTAGTTTTAGGGTATGCACACTGTGGAATGGTTGCAGCTGCTCGGTGGATTGCTAAGTTAGCTACACCTGCCCTCATAAAAGCTCTTGGTGAACACCCTGATTACAAATTGAAGGTCAACAATTCATTCTTAATTTATGCTGATATTTCAAGGCTAGTTTTTTTTTTTTCGAGGAAGCGTAATGCAAGTTACTATACCATTGGTTTATATTCCAGACATGCCAACTGCCTCTCAGACTGGACTATATTGCCTGTATTGAGTAAAATTTGATAATCTAGTTCCTATTAAAATTTGCTTGTATCGCAATCACATGTTTGAATGACGTTCTTCTTAAGTTGATGGAGCTCTAGCTTCCACACAAAATAAATTTTTTGTTATTAGTAAACTTCAATCGGGGCAAGTCTTGTGTACTCTCAGATCACCCTGTAGGCCTATAAAGCCTTGTGTGGTTGTTTGTATTTGTTGGATATATTCTTCCTGCTTGTTTAATATTAATTCTAGCAGCTCATACTGCAACTATTACAAATAATTACAATACGGAGTACACGTCAGTGGTATTTACTTTTTCTTTGTTTCTGTAATCTACTCTGGTTTCTTGCTCTGTATGTGTCGATCCTAACCACTCCTCCTGAAAAATGCACCCATCCGTAGTTTGGCTGGTATTAAAAGTGTTCTATGGTTATGCTGCAGTTTTTTGGCGAAACTTGTGTGCTCTAGTTGGAATCTAATGTTCTTCTATTATTTCACTGACTCATTTTTGTTGCAGATTGTAGGGCACTCTCTCGGTGGAGGCACTGCAGCTCTGTTGACTTACATACTGCGCGAACAGAAGGAACTATCTTCCTGTTCTTGTGTCACATTTGCTCCAGGTTCGCATCTAAAAACTGAGATGCTTTTTTCTGAAGTTATAATGACTGTCCGTGGATCAAGTGTAGATTGGATTTGTTAATACCTGGTAATTCACATATTTTTCCCGTGAAACTTTTAACTGACTAGATATGCTTATACAGCTGCTTGTATGACATGGGAGCTGGCAGAATCAGGTGTTAATGTGATTACTAGCATTGTCAATGGAGCCGATCTAGTTCCCACCTTTTCAGCTGCATCAGTAGATGATTTGCGTGTAGAGGTTTGTTTTTGATATGAATTTCTTTTCTTAATTTATATTGTGTGTGTATGTGTGCTCGTGCGCGCACATGTGAAGTTTTTTCTTTAACGAAAGTGAAATTTATTGGCATCTCTAAGAAAGAACCTACATTTTGGTTTCAGGTAACGGCTTCTGCTTGGTTGAATGATTTGAGGAATCAGATTGAGCAGACGAGGATACTCAGCACAGTGTACAGATCTGCATCAGCTCTAGGTTCTCGTCTTCCATCTATTGCCAGCGCTAAAGCAAAAGTTGCTGGGGCTGGAGCTGTTCTTCGGCCTGTTTCTAATGGCACTCAGGTTATCTTTTCTTACATTTAGAATCTTGTTTTTACTTTTTTTTCCATGTCTAGCTGTCTAGCTTATAGGATCAAAGACCAAAGCTTTTCGACAAACCCCCTCATCCCATCTTCAGTTAAAATGTTAAATTAATTGGTCCTAGGAGCCTAGGAGGCTTGTATGGATCTAGTCTGATGGTTGGAAAGTGGGCATTTCAGTGGGTCTGACACAAAATAAAGGTAATCACCCGATATTTTATCCATCGAGAGTTCAGCCTATTGGGGAAATTGAGATTCAAAATTTCAAATGGAAATCAAACCCCCATGATCAGTGCTGGGAGAGTGAGAGGTTGGGGCTTACAATTAGCTTCAAGTTCAGTTCTGAACACTGTAGGCTACTGGATTCGTAAATCTGGAGATTAGCAATCTTTTTAAGATTATGAAAAATGTTCTTTAGAAAAAAAAAAATGAGGTGGCAAGTTAATTGTGCTGAACTTGCTTCACTTCACGCTAACAACGTAATGTAGATTTTTTTTTTTTTTTTTTTTTTTTTTGTGGTGATCATAACTTAATGTACTATAGTAATTATTGATGATTTGTTAGGATAAGCTCCTCTGATATGATGTAATTACTAGTGAGAGGCTTGTCTCAAAGTTCCAACTGAGTTTGCTCATTGATACTGATGTCCTAGTTTAGGTTCTTCCTTGAATAATTTTCTTATTTATTGTTGTTATATCCCCTTCATCTCTTATAACATTATCATCATTCAATTCGGATTCTCGTGATAATCTTACGAGATTGGTCTTATGAGATTGGAAGGAGCTAGTGGGAGTTCAACGTACTAAAATTACAATTAGTATGATCCAAGGAACCCCAAAATAGAAACTGGGGTGTTCATCCGTGACGGAGGGAGTATTTGTTTTATTAGATGCTTAAAAGTTCAGAGCAGCCTTTTTTATCGTTTGATATTTAACATCTGTGTTACTAAATCAGTGCATGATTATGGTCGTGTGTTTGTAGGCTGTCATGCGAAGAGCCCAGAGCATGGCCCACGCAGCAATGAGGCATCCCAAAATGCTTACGACATGGTCATGCATTGGTCCACGGCGTAACGGCAATACTATGCCATCAGAGGAGCAAGTACTCTCCTCCGTATCGTCACCCTCCAATGCTGGAACTTCTGAACCTCTTATTTCATCATCTGAGTTGCTGGAACTCCCGGTATCTTCTTCTGAAGGACTGCAGTGGGATTCAGGGATTGGATGTTCTCATTCAGATGCAAGAGATCTTCAGCATGAGTTGGAGGTTGATGTTGCAGATGGCGAGGACCTAATGGAGAACCACGGAAATGAAGATATTATGACAGAAGTTGAGTTGTGGCACCAGCTTGAGCATGAGCTTTATGATCGAACAGAAGGAAAAGAAGCTGATGTTGAGAAGAAAATAAGAGAAGAAGAAGCAGCTGCCATGCAAGAGGTTGGAGCGACAGAACCAGAAGGTTCGGCAGCTGAAGTTAAGGAAGTACACAGATTTTTCCCTCCGGGAAAGATAATACACATCATGACTCTTCAGACTGAAGATGAAGAAAGTGTTTCGTCGAGTGATAGTGAAGATAGGCCATCTGTAGAGACGGAAGTTGGGATATTCCTTACCCCGAGGGCATTGTACAGTAAGCTGAGGCTTTCACATAGCATGATCAGCGATCACTTCATGCCTGTATATAGAAGACAGATTGAAAAACTCATCAGGGACCTTGAAAAGAAAGCTTCTGATGATAGCCATTGCAGTGAAGGAAATGGAGTAGTTTTATGAGGCTCGAAAATGGTGTAGTACGGAAATTTTGATTCTGGCCACAAATTCTGAGGATTAAACTAACTTATATAGCACGCCAGTGGTCATCCTAGCTGTGAAATTGAGGCTTGTGGTGTGGCCGCTGTTCCTGCTATATCAGGTGAGAGTATGGCCACTGATGGGAGCCTGGTTACCGTCAACTAGGACTGAAGCTCCGAAAAGTTGTACAGGAGTGGAATGATGTTGATGTCATTTCGCTACACTGATCCTGCATCCAGTCAACCCTAATAGAGCGCAGTAGGAACTGGTGAGAACTGATATACTGTACAGTGTATGCAGTTTACAATTGCGATTTGGTGTACAGAATAACAAAGGTCACTGTATCCACGCTGACATCTTGTAGTGTAGTAGACCTTGTATACATCAGACGATGATTTGAGAACGATATTTAACCAGTTGGTGGCCTCGGTGCCATGATTGATCTTCTAGTGAACCATTCGACTTTAATTTGGCCTCAAAAAGAGGACTACATCATCATTATTGCTTCCCATCTTCCTTCAGAGAGAAGCCAAGTGCATAACCCATAGACTCATGACTGATTTACTGCACACCAGGCCCGTTCCTGACTTTTTGAGGGCCCTAGGGCGAAGTTAAAATAATGGGCCCCTATTGCTTGTATATATCGGAAAAAAAAATCGAATTTACAATTAATTTTTTAGGCATTTGTTCTAGTAGTTTAATCTCATTCAAGTAAATGTAGATATCAAATATAAATGGGGTTCAAATCACGTCCAAAATCAATTTACCAAGTAGGAAAACCATCAACTGTAGATGCATGTAAAAGTGATAATTGTATGATGATGCAAAAGAATAAATAAAGCAAGAAAATTAAAGTTGCAAAAATAATGACCAAGGTAAAAAACGATATATTAGTTTAGACATATTTATAAAGAAGTAAAACATAAAAGGATAAAATAAGTGAAACTTGATTAAAAATTAAATCATAAGGAGACGAGTCGATAAAATGGGATACTTTTGCTTGGTAAAAGGTTTGAACCTTAGATGTCCAGTGTAGAATTAATATCACACAACCACTACTCTACTATTTCTTATATGCATTGTAGTAGCTCTATTTTAATTATCTCTGTGGTGGCTTTTTTTTTTCTGAAAGTTTTATCAAGTATTCGAGTGAGTAATAATTTGTGGCTATTACCGTAGAAGAACAAAAAAAAAACGGGGAATATTGTGATAATGTCAAGTTTAATGATGTGCTTTGGTGAAAGTGATGGTGTCTTATAACAAAACATAATGTTTATTCATGTTTATAGAGCGTACATACTTTTGAATTTGTTTCACATATTCAAATGACCGGCAACGAAGAATCGAGAAAAACGGAGGAAGTGGGTAATCAAAAGAGATTAGCAAATTATTGGAGGAGGGTCGGACTCAAAAGTAGCTATCAACAAAGTTTATAATACATGGTAAATTCATACTCCACTGCTAAATGGACTGGTCCCCTAAAGATTAAGTCAGCCTCCCCTTCACATATTTGATCATTTGTGGCCCAATGCCCGTTTGATGAATCATCATATCTCAGATTAATTGGCTGTTTAATGTTAAAACCATACATTAGTTAATGATGATGACTCATCTCGATTATTAAATGTTTCGCATCATTAGCAGTGACTTAGTGTGAAACTACTAATTCATTTCTGCTCTTTTTTCTCGTAGATCAATTATTATTGGTACACAAGAATGCTACTCAACGATGTTATAAAAACCCGATAATGGGACGCGGTTGTGATTACATAGGTGACTCTTGGTAGTCAATATACAGTAATGGTGGTTTTTATACCTCCAGTTTCTAAATAATACCGAAACAATGGCAAAATGTTCTATTATTGGGAACACTATTTTTTTGTGGTTGTGTCCTTGTGTGGGAGATCAAAATGGAGGAGACATATGCATGCAAACCTGAAGGATGAGTTGACGCGATATTAAGAGTTCTTTCACTACATACTTAAAAATTTCATCGAAAGCTTTAATTTTATCATTTCACACTTAGATTATGCTTAGAAGAAATAGTTTTTTTAATTTTTTTTTTATCCTAATCATACAATTGAATTGGCCAAGCATTGAAGACATCCAAAAACGTACCTATCTACGGTACCCAAAAAAGAAAGAGTAAGAGATTAAGACTTTCTCAAAAAGAAAGCATAGTCCATATGTGAAAGATTGAAGAATGACACGAAGTAGTGAGAAAACAAGTCTTGAAAGAGTGAAGGACACAGAAGAAAAAGAAGAGTAAGAAAAGTGTAATGTATGTGTTGGGTCTTTGTATTCAATAACTCGGCAATTGCATGTTCCACCTTCTATTAATGGAGGAATCCCTTCTTCTATAATTGTCGTCATGCAACTCTTCTTTCATTGAAAGATACCTGATCATTTGAAACATCAGTCCTTTTAGTTTGTATGACTAGTAGCCTCTTTGATTATCATACACTGTGTCACTGATCACTATATATATGATAGCACTGATCGTTTTTATAGTTGGTTTATGAATTCGGCAACTAAGCTAGTTGATATATACAAACATGCGGCGTGAATAGAAAAGTTTCGAAAATTATTTATTGAAATTCGATATATGAGACCGTATATTTTCGTTCATATCCCTCTCACATATTCCTACATTCTATTAGTTAAAACAAAAATCACAGTACACCTCATATTCTTTTTTTACTTGTTTAGATCAAAAGTTAAACTAGTGACACATATTTATGGAAACCCAACCCTAAACCCTTTTTCGAAAACCTTAAATCATTTCTCTCATTTGATCAAAGGGTTTAGTAGTTGGGTTGGGTTGTGCGTTATTTTTCCGCCGGAGTAATTGTTGTTGGAAGAGACCGTGAGTTGTTGTGGACGTTTTAATAGTAGTATGATAGGTAAAAATTAAAATTGTGTCGTGATTTTATTAAGAAATAGCATAAAAACTTTAGTGGAAAATGTTATAATTAATCATTCTTATATAGAAAAGCCCATTTAACATATCTATGTCCAATTACCCTAGTTATTCATGCATTGTAAATAAGTTAACGCAAGCATTTAATTTGTGAATTCAATGATTTATTCATGATGCCATATAAGTTGGCATGTTGGATGGTAATTAGTAATTTGAGTAACTTCTATTATTATTACCAAAATTCATAAAGCAAATTGCTAGAGGTATACAGTGTAGACACAATTAATTTGTCTACAATGTATAGTTGAGTAAGTAGTAGTAAAATGAAGATCGGAGTAGTAAAATTAATTGTAATAAAAAATCCAGGTAGTAAAGTTAATCGTGTGATTAGTAAAATTTTGTAAATTTATTGTTGATTGTAGACACTTAGCTTTTGGGTATCTACACTGTACACCTCTAGCATTGTCCATACATAAATTGATGGTTCTATAATTCAAAGTTCCCAATAAAAATATTTGACCCACTCAAGAAGAGGATACGGCATTATTGACTAGCTATCCAAATTAAGATGAAATGAATCACAAGCAATAAAAATGGTGAAAAGGCTAGGGAATGTACTCACTAATCCGGCCAATTATTCCAAAGCTTGTCATTATTTCTTCCCAAAATTTGGTCAAATTGATTTAGTCATATATTCTCATCCAATTTAATGTTCGTCATTATTTATAGGGGAAATGTATCAATTGCATTAATTTAGATTTTTACTCATTAATTAGAAATTTAGAGATACTTCATTCAACTGGTATAAAAGGCAGGAAAGCTCCAATAGATTTTCATAATTAACCAATTAAGCTCAGTCAAATAATATTTAATCTATCTCAAACCACTTAATTATCTTCTTAAACATCGTCTTTTTTGGAGAAGAAAGATATAATGGCTCGTTGTGTAGCAATATGCATGATTTCTCTAATGGTCATGTCTCTATTTATTGCTTCCTATGTAAGTACTTTGTCTTAATCCATGTATTTAGTTTTTGGTTGCAATCTAATCACGTTGATGTTCTCGCATTTTCATGGTAATTGATATATTAGTGAGGGTTGTAAGTTGTTTTAGTTTGCCTAAGATGATGTTACTCAGCTTCTTTATCTTAATTATCTACTCAACTGATTTCTCCTTTTATATCTTTAGGCTGGTGGAGAAGGGTCCGTTACTAAAGAAGGTATATATAATAATTTATAAAAAGTATTTATTCTCAATGCTTTCAATACTTATATATTGTTACTTCGATGATCACTATGCCTATTACCTCATATTGTTCTAAATGGTTTATACAGAGTGCCCGAATGAATGCGATAGGAGGTGTGAAAAGGCCTCGGGACATGAGGACTGCATCTTTTTTTGTAACATGTGTTGCGAAAAATGTTTGTGTGTGCCTTCGGGAACAGCCGGGAACAAAGAAGAATGTTCATGCTACAACGATTGGAAGAATAAGCAAGGCACCTCCAAATGTCCATAAGCTACTTGCTTTTGTTATCATGTGATGAGAGATGATTAGATCTAATCACTATTACGACTATAAATAATAATGTTTTATGTTATCTTTGGACCAAATGCAATTTATTTACTTTTGTTTTTTTACGTTAAAATTCCGAAAACAAAATCTATAATATGATAGTTCGGAAGTTACAGTTTTTTTTTCTTCTTAAGGTGAAAAAGTTCATGCAAGAATCATGATCATGGTAGATTGACGGAGTTAACAAGTACTGTTAATTCGAAGGTAAGAGAAGAGTTGACTGAAGACTTATCTTCTCATACCTTATCTGGCCACGTGTCGGATTTTGTGAGCTCCCCACCAGATTTCCAGACACAAAGTACCAAAATTGCCCTTTACTTTAATGATAATCTCCTTCTACCTTCCAACCTCCACCTCCCCGATACTGAAAAATTACCAGATCAAAACCCAGAAAAAATCCCAAGAACCTCCCACCATGAATCAGCGACCTTGGCCGTTGGAGGCAAGAAATTCGATGTCTCTCTCCTTTTATCGAACTTTCTACGAACCCAAGCCCAGGTTTGCAGCACCTTCCCAAACACCACCAATCACAACACCATCAATTATAATAGATCCTTCGAGATGAACAAAAATCCCAAAAATCAGGTGTTTACAACCACCCCTTCCAATCATAATGGAGACGGATTACAATCGGAGTTCGTTTCTGGTGAAGCACGGAGAGGGATGGCACACTGTCCCGAAACAATATCTCAAGATCTTCATCCGCCATCCGCAGCTACTCAGTCCAGCCTACCAAGATCTGAAAATGCACCTAAACAAGGAGGAAGGCGTGGAACTTATTCCGGGTTTACAGCCAGATCTTTCCGATCTCGAAAGCTGCTCACGGGGTTCAGCAAAGTTCGTCAGGTGGTGGGTAGAGACCAAAATCGACTCAAGAGAACCACTGCTACCACCAAACTTGATATGCATCGAAAGACAAAGGTCGAAGATTCAGCCTTTTATGAACGGCCCCAGGGGTCGAGTTTCGCGGCAAGTTCAGGAGAATCTGGAAAGCATGAGACCCATGGAAGTATCAATGCAGATAATCGCCTGGAATGCTAGGGGTATCGCTCGGGATGGGTTTGCAGCCAATGTCAACCACCTGATTCAGAAACATTATCCCAGAATCCTTATTATAACTGAGGCTCGAGTGAGTCCGGAAAATGCGAAAGCAATTGTTAAAACCTTACCTTTTGATGCCTATGAATATGCTGAACCCAATGGTTACTCGGGAGGAATTCTCATCCTATGGAGGTCTTGCCAGATTTCTTTTGAGTCTGTGAGCAAGAATCTTCATGCGGTGCATGGTTTTGTCCAGGTAAAAGACTCAAACACATCCTTTTTTATTTCGTGTATTTATGCGAGTACGAAGTTTAAAGTTCGGCAAGAATTGTGGAATGATTTGCGTGTGATTGCTGATTCTGTGATGCTACCATGGATTGCGATTGGAGACTTTAATCAGCCTACTTGTGCTTCCGACAAGTTAGGAGGTAGACCAGTGAATATGTATAGAGTAGATAATTTTTTGCGTTCCATGGATGGGTGTGGGCTAATTGATTTAGGATGTCATGGTTCTCGTTTCACTTGGCATAATAATCGGTCGGATGGACCAATATGGGTTAGACTTGATCAGGCTTGGACCAACTCTGCGTGGCTCACCTTGTTTCCGAATTCTCACGTCATTAACCTCCCTAAATTGACTTCTGACCATAATCCAATTTTATTTTCTTCTGAGGTTACCCTCCCAGTAAATATTTCGAGAAATTTCAAACTTGAGTCCTGGTGGTATTGTTCTCCTGATTTTGCTAACATGATTAATGACTCCTGGGGGACTTTGTCTCCGGATCTCCTTAATAAAATCTCGTCTATCACTGATATTATCAAACCTTGGGTAAGAGATCATCCTTTGAATTTTCAAAACAAAAAAAGACAGATTACTAAAAGACTTGATGGTATTCAGAAAGCTTTGATTTTCAATCAAACTAATCTGTTTTTGCTAAATCTTGACAAAACTTTGAATGCTGAACTTGCTGATGTGCTTATCCAAGAAGAACTTTTTTGGGCCCTTCGATCAAAAGAGAAGTGGCTGGTGGGAGGGGACAGAAACACGAGTTTTTTTCAGAAGTCGGTTATTATTAAAAGAAACACTAATAGAATTGTCCGTCTTCAGAATGATGTTGGTGAGTCTTTTTCTGATATTGCTGATCTTAAGCGGTTGGCTGTTGAGTACTTTAGCAATTTGTTTAAAGCGGATCCTCATACACCTATGATGCATACTAATGTTACTCAAAATCTGTCTCTTAGACTTTCTTTTCCTGTGTCTATGAATGAGCTTCAAAATGCAGTTTTTCAACTCGGTCCTTGGAAGGCCCCGGGGCCTGATGGCTTTCACGCTTTCTTCTATCAAAAACATTGTATGACTATAAAGAGTGATTTGTTCCTCTTTGTCAACAATGTTTTTGCTAGCAAAAAGCTTCCAAAAGCTTGTAATGGGACTATCATTAGCCTCATACCTAAAGTGGACCATCCTGAAATGCTTAAGAATTTTCGTCCAATCAGTTTGTGCAATAATAGTTATAAAATTGTGTCAAAAATTTTGGTTAATCGTATTAGGCCACATCTTGAAAACTTTATTTCTCCTAACCAAGGAAGCTTTTTGCCAGGGAGGGGCACTTTGAATAATTTTGTTATTGCTAATGAAATTTTGCATTCCATGAAAAAGAAAAAAGGAAGAAAAGGGTGGTTTGCTTTGAAAATTGACTTGGATAAAGCTTATGATAGATTAGAGTGGTCTTTCATTGATTTTTGTCTTAGGAAGTTTGGGTTAGATGATGACACTGTTTTGCTTATCATGAGTTGTGTTACGTCTACCTCTTACAATGTGCTTATTAATGGCTCTGCCTCTGACACTTTTTTGACGACTAGAGGCATTCGGCAGGGTGATCCCTTATCACCTTATATTTTTATTATTTGCATGGAGATGTTCTCCCAAATTATTCATGAGGCTTGTGATCGTGGGGATTGGAGAGCCTTTAGCTTGGTGGGGAGCGACCTTAAAATTTCTCATTTATTTTTTGCGGATGATGTGCTTTTGTTTGGTGATACGAGTGATGACACCTTGTTAAGTGTGAATAGCATGTTGTGTCAATTCTTCTATTTTTCTGGCCAAAAAATGAATAAAAGTAAAAGCAAAATCTTCTTTTCAAAGAATGTACAAACTGATGTGAGACGAAAATTTGAAGGCTCTTTAGGTGTGAAAGCTAGTGAGGATCTTGGTGTTTATCTTGGCTTTCCACTCGCGGCTAAGAGGCCTAATAAGGCCGCGATCTTGACGCTTGTCCAAAAAATCCGTAATAAGCTTAGCACTTGGAAATGTGATATGTTGTCGAGAGCGGGGAAAGTGGTTCTCATCAAGTCTACCTTGTCCACCATCCCGCTTTATCATATGCAAGCTTTGAGTCTTCCTGTTTGGGCATTGAATCAAATCGACCAGATTTGTGCAAATTTTTTGTGGGGTTCTACACCTGATCGTAGAAAGCTACATCTTGTTTCATGGGATAAAGCTACTGCCCCTTTGCATTTGGGAGGGTTGGGTATTAGGTCAGCTAAGTTGATGAACACGGTTTTAATGACTAAACTCTGCTGGTCCTTGAATTCTAAAAAGAATCTAGCCTCGGACGTCTTCTATCACAAATATATTAGAGGTCGTGAGGAGCCTTTAGCTTTTAAGAAAGGTTCTTATATTTGGCAGAATATAGGAAAGGGATGGGATATTTTCAGAGATAGTGCGGAGTGGGCAATCGGAACCGGGGAATCGATTAATTTTTGGGGTGATAATTGGTGTGGTGTTGGCCCCTTACGTGGTAGATTTACTGGGCCTTTGCCGGCTTCTGTTTGTAATATTACTGTTAGGGACTTTCACCTTGATGCTAACATCATTGATTGCGCTTCTTTTTTTGATGTGGATGTGGTAAATGCTATTTTGGGTACAATTATCCCTAGGTGTGGGGTTGATCTTATGTGTACTAATTTAGCCTTAGGAAGGTTTTTTGATTCAACTGCTCTCTATGAAAATTTATGGAAAACAAAAAATCAGTTTTTCTTTGATAAAGTTTGGGGGAGAATTTGGAATCTGAATTGTCCACCTAGAGTTAAATTTTTCATGTGGCTTGTGAAAGGGAACAAGTTACCCACCAGGGCTGTTTTGGCACACAGAAATCTTCCTATTCCTTCCTCTTGTCCTTTTTGCCCGACCATCACTGAGAGTATCCTGCATATACTTAGGGACTGCCCTCGTGCAAAGGAAGTCTGGGAGCCTTTAAAGTTGGAGCCGGCTTGGTTTCAAAGTGATATAAGTGACTGGCTAATGCATAATCTAGAACATGCTACAAGTGCGAGTTGGCCGGAAATCTTTGTTATCACTTGCTGGCTACTTTGGAAGAGAAGAAATACATGGATATTTGAATTGAAAAATGTTTCGGAAACCACGATCGTACCACAAGCAAAAATCCTAGCTCAAAAATACTCTCATCCCCCAGTTGTTTTTCAACAACTACCCTTCACCCCTCTTAAAAATAGCTTGACCTCCCCTCCTTGGGCGACTACCTTGGTTTTTACTGATGCCTCGTTTATCAAGTCTGAAAATTCTGCTGGATTAGCTGTTTGTATTTTGGATTGTGATGGAAAATGGAGGTCAGGGCTCATTGCGCATACGTATGCGACGGATGTTACCTTGGCAGAATGTCTGGCCGTCTTACTAGGATTGCAGTGGATGAAAATGCAGAATAACAATAATTTCACCCTTATGTGTGATTGTGAGCTCGTGGTTCATGGGGTTGTGGATCATAAAAACCCCATGGATAGATTGACTAACCTTTATTTGAAATGTAGAGAGCTCGGGATGGAACTCCATGCGAGTGTGGAGGTTGTTAACAGGAAGTACAACAAGGTGGCAGATCATATGGCGAGGGCAGCGAGAGTGATTCTGCCACGGATCGCCTTGACAGCTATTGACGGATTTGATTATGTTGAAGTGGGAATAGCTGATATTCCGGGCAATTCGTCTTTCTTTGATGAAGACCTTATTATTTTGCCTCCGTTGGAGGATGTAATAGATATTAGCTAGGTTTTCGATTTTCGTCTTTGTAACAAAAAAAAAAAAAAAATAAACCTAGAACCTCTAGATCCTCAAACTAAAGCATAATAGGCAAAAATAAAAAAAGAAAGTAACGAGCGAGTATTAGGGTACGTAATTTGTAATTAATTGTAGTATGTGATCAAGATTCAGATAATGTGGTACACTAGTAGTTTAGTGCTTTGATTGAATGGCACAGTCGAGCTCAAAGCAGCTCATGTGCTTGATATCGTGCAGCAATAAATGTTGTGGCTGATCACTTATTTCTCATATGTTCACATATCCACTTATTGCTTTACAGAATTATGAATGCTTGATTGAGAAGATACTAGCCTCTATCAGCTAATTAAGTAGTACAAAATTTGAGATCGAGCTCGATCGAATAATTAAATGATAATATACAATATATATAGTCGTGTCAAAACTATTATGATGGACATCCACTTCTGTTGCTCATACGGAGTAGTAATTTATTACACTTTGAAAAGGCTCACCTAGCTAGTGATTCATTACGACAATTATTTTTTAGAGTGCATAATTAGTTAGGACCTCTACAATTAATCAAATGCAAGGAAATTAAGAGTACTAGATTTTTTTTGTGGGCATACAAAACTGAAACTGTCCACAAACTTAAAAGAAGAGGCAATTTTGTACTCCACATCATCTAATTTTTATTGTATCTTTTCTAGAGTACATATATACATGAACGAAATAGCTACAATTTCATATGGAAATAATGTTGGCTTGATTATCTAGCTTCTAGGAAAAAAGTTCAATGGTTAGTTATAAATCAATGATAATGACCAATAATACTCCCTCCATAAATAAGTATAAGTCGTTATTTTCACATATCGATCGATACGACGGTTTGACTCTCAATACAATTTAACAAAAAAAGTACTTGAACTTTTTTTTTTGTTGAAATAAACTTTTACATCCGTTGGATTCTTGACGAAAAATCTTTTCAAAAAAGTATACTTTCATAATTTCTACATATGCACCATATGTGTTAAGTGATGTTGAGGTCGGGTTGAATGAAGTACCTCGATATATAAGTGAGAAAGACATACTAGTACATATTTTAATTTTATGGAGGTATTACATATTTTTGGTGATTTAGACATTTAGTATCTTCATCCTCATATTATCATATATATATACTCACTCCTTAATTATCAACATTCACACTTCCATCTTTTTAACAACATAAAAACTACGTCAAAAAAAAAATTCATAAAAACTCTCTTCTAAATTTCGGGTAATCTTGATTGGTTGAGCTCGGGTGGGAAAAAAACTACAGTATACAGGATTCCCGATAGCGACATGCATTGTTGTAGGAACATAATTAGCGTAAATGCACATTATTAAGTTTGTACTATACTCCGTATATTATAGCGTAAACAAGTCCATTTTAATCAGGGAGCATATGCTAGAAAATTTGATGAAATGAAATATGAATTGCCGCTGTCGAATGTCGTCGTCCACTCGTCCTAGCCTAGCCTGGTGTGTATGTGAAGTTTCATTACATAAAGCTTGGTGTACTGCCGGTCGCATTACATTACTCCGTATATTTCAAGTTTATGATTTAATGATTTATGACTGTGACCTAACCTAGTCGCATTCCTCAGTGTTGCTATCAGTACTTTCACACCTATAAACTTCATTTTGCGATTAATTTTGCTATATACTAGTATATAGTACTCGCTAATTCTTTTAATTTCCCTCGATCAAAACTAGAGCTTGAACTCAGATTGAGGCTTTTCGGAAACTAAAATTTTACGTATTTGGAAAAGTTAAATCTTGACTATTGTAAAAAATCGGAACAATGTGAAATAAATTAAAGAAGCTTTTAAGCGAGTCTATGATGACGAGCTTTTACGAGCACAACCGATCGAGTAGAATTAGCAGCTTCAATTCACTCGAGCTTAGATAGTTAACGTTTCGTGCATATATACAAACCCAATTATTACAAGACCTAGTTTGGGCACAATACAAATCAACGTAACAATTCACAGCATAAGAGTGGAAGAGGATCGTCGTCCCTTATTGACGTACTGCATTATACTCCATACGACTATACTTGTGTTATGATGAGTTCTTCTAGATTATTGTCAATGTTTAATTTAGTTACGGAGAGGAATTCAAACCAAATTAAATATCGATAATTGATATAGCTGATATACCCCATATAAAATATTTCAATAAGATCGACAATGTGAAGAGAACATTATTATTGTGAGAGAAAAAGATATATAATGAACTTCCAATAGCATGATGCATTGAAAAACCAAATAACGACATATAAGATGAAAAGATTTGGTCAATGAACGACATGCAGTGGTAGATAACAAGGAGTAATCAAGAATAAGACGGAATGACAATGAGGGTCTAGTCTAGGGCATTCTTTAAAGGCAAATCATTCACATGTAAAAATCGTGTACTTAATTAAGAACAATTGACATGGAATAATGATAGTCTTGGTACCAATCAACCAATAATTACGAGGATGAGTGAGCGACACGTGACCTTGTGATCAATATCATGATGGTCTATTCTAATTAATGGAATGAAATATGAGTGCATACTAGCTAGCTAATAATTAATCAAGCGAAATGTATTGCTAATATATTACATACATGATCTTTGTTATGATGAAGGTGTGTTGTCACGTTAACAATTTTGCTTGTTATTAGCGAGAACTAGAAATCTACTGGTTGGAAAATCAATTTGGGTGATGTTTCGAGTTCAAATCCTCGTATATATATATATATATATATATATATATATATATATATATATATATATTTCTACGGCCCTCCCAACATTAGCTACTCCTATATAACAAAACTTGATTTGATTTCACTGTTACGGGAAAATGGTAACACTACTAACACGGGAAACATATTCATACTAATGCATGTATTAAAGGTTGCATTTCTAGGGTCGTTTTATATACTGCATGGTGCATTTGATAGTTGGTGAGGGCTTTATGATACCCAGGCCATTTAGGTTAGCTATATACTAGTATTATGTTTTGAAAATACAAAGTTTGTGACTGTAACTCGTGTTTGAGATCAAGTAGTGAAGTTGCTAGATTTTTATAATAAGCTTTAAATTGTCCTTGTATAACTATGATTTTGGGTTAATTGCCGAAGGTTCATAATGCTCTTACGTTTTTTATGAAGAAAAACGTATCGAATTTATTGTCGTCAAGCAAAATGATTATTTATATATAATGTTGTAAATACATAAACATGATTGTTTACTCATTCTAATGAGATTTTACTCAGTCCTTGTGGTGATAGCCAGATACGAGTTAATGATCGACCTCCTTGTATATATTGACCTTAGAAATTATAACAGTGTCTAATTAATAAGTACGTGCTTTAATTTGATCACCCCAAAACAAAAAAAAAATGGTTTAATTTGCTGAAATTCTTTTGTAACAACGTGCTCTTAAATGAGCTTAATTAGGGATCGATCATATTGCAAAAATAGCCACCTAATTATTTTTGTGTACTACAAAAGTGATTTCATAGAGTAGACATTACGCATTTACGCTCAAATATAATCCTTCAAATAAATATGTACGAAAAGTATCAAAATGAGGAATGAAGGAATCCCCACATTCCACAAAGGTATATCCTCGTCACCTCTTTTTAATTGCAACCTTCAAAATTGGCCTCTTGCTAGACAAAGCCGACCGTGTGGTATTACTTAACACAATTATTAGCGGAATACTAATACATTATTATAATAAATAAATTAAAGTACATAAATATATTGTTCGTCATTCTTCTTCCTCAATCGTTTTCTGAAAGTTTTGATGTTACTTAAAAAAGGAAATGGTCTCGACAAGGAACCTCAAAATGCTTCAAGAATATATTTTTGTGATTTAACGATTGATTTTGCTATAATTTAAGCAATTTAATTATATGTTATCCTTATCAACGCTTTTTAATAGTAGTAGATGACCAATGCTTATATCATGCTCCGGGAGCAGAGGAGCATGGTGGTCATTTTCACAATAAAAGAGTAGGGACCTATACTTCAATTTTTTATTTATGACTCCACGTATTTGTTGTAAGTGGGAGCACCACAATACCATGGTATAATTTACCGTAGATGACGAGAAGGGCAACTCGACACGAGCAACACTTGTATAAAAATTCTAGAATAATTTTTTTTTGTTTTCCTTAGCTCATACAAGTTGTGCCTAAGACCTTGAATTGAGTTAATCGAGAGTCACCGATTGATCATGTCCCTTAGAAAAATAAAACGTCAACATAACTCAATAACAAAGATAGTTCTCATCTCCGAGAGACTTGATCAATGCATAATTAGTATCTAAAATTTGCCTTATAATTCTAGATTTTCTTTGTTCATTGTGAAATTATTAACCAAAGATGACAATTCGGATTAACAATAACGTACTCATGCCTAGTGGAGTGTACTTTCCCATATGTATTTTGTAGTCCTCCCTAAATAAAGGTGATCAAGACCCGATGTACTGGGATTAGACATAGACGAAATTTGATCACATATGTACACCTCTTTCCTTAGTTAAGAACTCTACATATAGGAATTCTCATGCCTACTCAACAGGTAAACAAGCCAAACCAAATCTTTGCAAAATGATTCATCGCCCGAATTATTGCACTATATATTGGGCAAAAAGAAGTTTAAAAAGGCAAGTAAATTCCAATACGATCATGCACAGTTGGCAGTCCAACTAATCTACGGCCAAAATTCAGTGCCAGCATAGATGCTGATGTTGCTTTGCTTGTTTTTTTTTTTTTTTTTTTCCCCTTGCCATATCATTACTCATTTGTAAATTTTATCCTTTCCTTTTATACTCCCTTGTCCAACTCATCTCTATTTCTTCGATACTCGACATATTCGAGTAATAAAAATCATATAACGATAACATTTTAAAGAATTTCGAGATTCAATTTTACCGACTTACCATGTAATACATACTACTTGTCTAATAAATACGTTTATCCAATGTTTACGATAAATGAGAACAACTTATATTATACAATCGTAACAGAGTGAGTTTTTTTTTCAATTATCCACCCCCTCAATCATTGGACCCCCTCTCTTTTTGCCCTTCCTCCCTTCCCTTGATAAAAAGGCCACTTCCCACCATTTCACATCCCCCCTTCTCCTCCCCCTCTCTCTAGAATCTCTCTCTAAACCCCTCTCCAATTTTCTCATAATAAGTGGAGAATTTTGTGGATGAGAATATCAAACTCACCAAACAACTAAAAAACCCACCAAAATTATTATTTATAATTATTCCTCTGTTTTTCTCTCTCTCTCCAATCATCCATCAAAGTCATCCTTCTGAATTGATTTCTGAGAGAACCCCAGTACAAATAAAGGTGGAATTTATATTTTTCCTGAAGAATTTATACATTTATAATGCTTTTGGAGTTTCATCTTTTCTTGTGTGAAGAAGAAGATACAATTGTTGGAGTATAGGAAAAAGAAAGATAAAATCTTTTTTTTTTTATTTCTAGCCCAGAGATTTTGGCAGAAGTTTCTGTGTTATTCACTTATTCAAAAAAAAAAAAAAAAAAAAAAGTATCAATCTTTTTCCATATTTTTTGCTTCTGAAGGTAAATAAATCCACTTTTCCTTATTAAGGAAAAAAAATCATAAATCTTGTTATTTAATGTGTTCAATTAATTTGTTTATATAGTTATGATGTGGGTTTTCATTAATATCTGATTTTAATGTCAAATTCATTTTATTTGGTTGAATCTAATGACTAAATCATCAACTGGTTTTTATGTCCTAAAGTATGGGATTTGATCACTATCTCTTTCTTAATCTAGTAGATTTATTAGTTTTATAATGATTTGTTGTTATTTATATCTACATGATTTTGATGACTATAAATTTGATCAACTTGTGCAGGAAGTTACTCCATATAATCACAATTCACAAGAAGAACAAAAAAGAGTAGAAAATGTCAGCAACAATTGTGAGTGAACCAATGATGATGTCAACCCAACAAGAATCATCAGCCCAAGCCCAGGCCCAGGCCCAGGCCCAACAGGAGGTCCAATCTATAAAATGTGAGTGTTGTGGGCTAACAGAGGAGTGTACCCCAGCATACATAGAGAGGATCCGAGAAAGATATATGGGTAAATGGATATGTGGACTTTGCTCCGAGGCGGTCAAGGACGAGATTATTCGATCCGAGAGGCTTATTAGTACCGAAGAGGCCCTTAATCGCCACCTTAACGTGTGTAGGAAGTTTCGGTCGTCTTGCCCGCCTGCTGGCGGTGATCCGGCCGCCCATTTGATCACCGCCATGCGGTCTATCCTCCGCCGTAGCTTGGATTGTCCTCGGGGCGGTCTTAGGTCCACCCCGGCTAGTCCTACCCGGGAGGCTAAGAACCGCCCTAAGCTTACCAGGTCCGAGAGTTGTTTCCCGAACCTGTGACAAATATACGGAGTAACTTATTGTTAGACGGTCTTAATAACTTTGGGTGACGGATTGGATGATGAGACTTGAAGTGTGTGTGACACAATTAGGGGAATGTTGAGGCATTTTCGTGTCAATTGTACAAAGATGAGGAGCTAATGCGAGAAATTTCACAAATTAGAAAATGGTAAAAAAAAAATCGAGAAAAGATGAATGATGGGTAAAATTTAGTGAGTGATTCAATCTAATTGACAATCTCATGAAAATTGTATTAGCAGGGGTTTTTGCTAATGGTAGGACATGCATGTAATGTTGCACCAAGCAATTTTGTGTACATATTGTAAGAAAGTAAGAACATGTTATATATACTAGTATTTGGTACAAGAATAAAAATGGTCTATAATTTCGAATAATTTGCTCATAATCTTTCCAGAATTTTGTTATTGCCTTTCAATTGGCAATGCACATTCATGATTCATGATTTATTGTATCATTCTTTCTCGCGCTTTTTTCCATTACTTCCAACAAGATTTACTATTGTTGATGTGGTTGGCGAGCCAAGTAGGAAAATGGACTAGATACGGATAAAGAGGTCACATTTGAGATTAATCATGACAAAAAATTTGCCTATTTTGGATTAGGTTAGTGTTGAACTTTAATCTCACACTATTTGACCAATAATCTTTTTTAAAGTTACAACTTGCAAAATGGTGAATCCAGAGTTTCTTAATTTTTCGTATTTAAACAACCTACATTGTCGTTTGGCTAGAGTTTTGTCTACGACTCGACGGCGTACTAATGTACTATACATCAATACGGAAGGAGGGGAAAATGATTTTTTAACCCAAGTACAAATATAGTTATGGTGTGTGTACTTGGTGTGGTGAACTGGTGATTGAGACCTGTTTAATAAAATTGGGCAACACTGAGGAGAATTCGGACATAAGAACAAAAATTATAGTGGCCAATGTGCTCTGCTAAATCTGGTAATCTATGCCCAGTGAAGGGAGTTTTGATGGAGAAGCATCTACTTGCTCTGACGCTGCCACTCTACTTTCCGTTAACATTGGTATGTCAACCGTCTGTAAATTTGGGAAAGCATAAATCCCCGGAGGAATTATTGTACCACGCCATGCTACATGAGACCACACGCACTAGACGGAGGGCAGCGTAGCATGGCGTAATTCAGCCGTGGAAATATAGTAATTCTAAGGTGGTTGACAAGTACCACAAAATACAATAAGAGCCATAATTTCAATCATCCATAATGTTGAAAATCAATCTACACCATCTATTATTTTTTGGGAAATGATCCAATATACCTCTGAGGTTAACGAAATTTTCAGGTATACCCCCGAGGTTACCGAGCTATCCAATATACCCCCGAGGTTTGCGTTTTCGCGTTTTTCCAGAATTTCGCTAACGGACTCTAACACCGTTAGTTCATTTGACTTATTTAAGAAAAATAAACATAATTAAAAAAAAAAAAAAAGCTAACCGCCTGCCAAACCCTCACATTTTCTCTCTCATCTCCCTCTCTCCTCCCACTCATGTCGCCCGCCTGCCACCGCAGTCGTACGCCGACAACAACGAAGGCCGGATCGAAACCCACCAGACGACTCAACCGTCGACGGCGAGGCTTCGTCGAACATCCCCAACCTCCGTCGACCTTCACCACGCGGCGTACGACGCGTTCTCCCTCCTCGTTTTCGCTCACATTTTCGCTAGATCTGGCCACCGCGGTTGCACTTGGCCGTCGATATACACCTTTGCAAACCTCCTCCCTCCTTTGACGCACCTATTGCCAGCCCCACGCTCCGATTCCGATGTCATAGAGCGATTGTAAACGTGCGAGAGGGGATGTGAGCGAGGAAATGAGGAGGCGGAGATGGTGGATTCGGTGGTCGGAGGTTGGGGCGTGGTTTGCGAGCAGTGGCGGGCCAGGTTTCGCCGGTCGTATGGTGGTCCTCGTCGGAGCTCTGGTGGTGGTTCATGTTGGAGGCGGTGGTGGTTGGGGGTTTTGGAGGTGGTAGTGCAGGTGGGAGGGAGGAGAGAGAAGATGGATGACTTTTTTATTTTGGAAAATTGATGGTATTATTAAGGGTTAATTGTTTTAAAAAAGTCAAACACAATAAGGACCTAACACTGTTAGAGTTCGTTAGTGAAAAACACAGAATTTCCCCATTTAGGGGTACGCTGGAGGGATTTTGCAAACCTCGGGGGTATATCTGAAAATTTCGGTAACCTCAGGGGTATATTGGATAATTTCCCTTATTTTTTTAGGTATATTTTATAAATTATATTGTAAATAACAAAAAAAATTAGAAAAAATGGTTAAATACATTTATTTAATCTTATATGCTTATATATACCTTGTACAACTATATCTAATATAATTTGATAATTTTTTTCCTTTTAGAAAAATTTATTAAGTTATTTACAAACGATTTAGTATGGTGCTTTGCGGTACTTGTCGAGCACCCTAGAACTCCTCGTGGAAATATTAGTGCCCTTAAATTTATGAGTAAGACTATTTGTATATGTGATATACATCACAAAATATTATGTGGTGAGATTGAAGAGAGAGAATTAAAATATGGTGGGACATATGAATAAAAAATTAGGGATATACATTTAGAAATGTATATGGATATATATAAAGACTTTCTCTAAATTTATTGGTCTAAAATTGTGGTACAAACCTCCAAACAAGCATATGATGACCTATTGAGTATCCCATTATGAGTCATGCTAGTAATTAACCAACATTAGGATAAGCCCTTGATTTAAATTGTATAACAACGCGAATGTCTTCCACATATTCAAACTAAACCATCATATTAAATTTTAAAAGAACGGAAATAAGGAGTATCGTGACACTAATGTGTTGAGTGTACTATATTAGGAGATGGAATGCAAGGACTAGAAAAATTAACTTACTCCGATCCATATATGGTTAGATGATGAACTTGTTCCATGGTCGATGGATCTAATAATACAAAGGACTTTAATAGGAAATGCTACTAGCACTCTTATATAATTAAGAGTTGTCTAACACTCCACTCCAACAAAAGTAAAAAAAAAAACTTCTAATGTGCACTATCAAATAATCGAGAAATACCTAAAAGATATATGCAAAAGTTCGTACATGATTCCATCTGAATTACATGTATTTACAAAGTGAAGTTGAGGAATAATACTAAAACCTCTTTCATATGTGGCATATTAGGTACACCCTTCTTTGCAATTTCATATTTTTTTCTTCATGACCACATTATAATATCTAGCTCTCATACTACTCGATTTCTCTATTATTTTCAAATTCAATAAAAGTTGCATTATATTACATATTTTGAGAATCCCTTTTATTGTAGGTAAAACAAAAGAAAATAGTACTTTAACTTGATATCTATTATTCATCTTTGTGAAGAGAGTTGTTATTAACACTATTCGACAAAATCCAACCGTGATAAATATATTTCGAGAGTGGCATGCAGTATTTAGGGGTATCCCAAAACATATAAAAAGAAAACACATGCATCACCATTCGAAGTATTGAGGAAGAGTATTTAAGAGTATTTATCTAAAATTGTCAAGACATGGTGTCTTAATTGTTTACTACACTCTTCCAATTCCCAAACTCCCAATTATGAAGCTTCAATCTACCTAAACACGTGACTTGCACGGTTTCACCATAACACTTGAGGTCCAGACGTCCAGTTTGTGCGTGTCATCACCCTCTTTGATTAATTAGTGTCTTTTTTCTTAAGTGGAATAATGTACACATTTCTTTTGGTAGATTGCTTGATTTAATACAATGTTTATTGTGCATTAAGGAATATACCTTCAGACTAATTGCTTAATTAATACTCAATTAGGTCATCTTCTTGTTCAATTTAAATTGCTTAAATAATGGGTCATCAGCTCATTAATTAACCGAAGATGCGTCGTGAGGCCAAAGCCAATAGATGTGAGTCTGTGACTACAACATTTGTGACTGATGTACAGTAACACGGACGGTCATTATTAGCTCAGGTGTGTCTAAATTCTGTTTTTGGTCATTTAGCATGAAATTGCCTAACATATGAATTAAGCTCGCGTTACACTAAAGAGGCACTACTCCGTATTAATCAAGTACTAAGAAGATAAATTGTAAATGATTAGCAGTGAATGTTGTGATATATTTAAGTATATAAAAATTTGTAACATACAACGCATCCTCTCAAATACATTTATGCTATCATTTTTCCGAATAATAAGATTCAAATATGAGAATTCATATCCGGACCAATACATAATGAATGTTTTGGCTGTAAGGGTTGGACTGTATGGTGTCCACCGGACAAGAAACACAGCACGCCCGAGTCCGGCGGAAAGCATGTGTAACCTCGGGTGTCCCTGCATGATCTTTTTTACTGCGGAGACAAAACAATGGGTTATCAGCTATCACCCACAGTACTCACACTAGCATGTCCATAGTTTGTCCCGATATAAGAAAACATTATCTTTGCCTCATAAATTCATCTCGTAAACGACCCAATTGTCACAGTTCTAGTAGCTAGCCTCCTTGATTGACAAACATTTTGCTTGTTTCTTAAGCTTCAAGTTGGAGTTGTCATAACTAACTAACTGTAGACTAATAATAACATGTAAGAAACATCAGAAGAGTTAATTAATACTGTCGTCCTAACAGGTTGAATTGTCCCATGTTGCAGGTTAAATAACATTACTCATTTACTCTGTCCCTTATCATATATGGAACATCTAGCTATAACTTGCTTGTATGTCATGTCTTATGCGAATTATCTTTGTCATAACTGGCTCGTCACATTACTCTTAAGACGATCGAAGATATTGAATTCGATGGGTCATAAATTGACACATTGTTTGAAGAAATGTTTGGTTTCTCATGCTCATCTTGTTGTAGTGGATGTTGTGCATTAGTCGTTTAGTATTAGCCACAAGATAAACAAAACAAATATGCACCAAAAATGAATCTTGTTTTAACTTATTAAGAGCTTTTCATGCAAACCTAAAGACCTACATACTGAACCCTTCACTTGTATAGTTGTATACTTGTATCTATCATGAGTCCATGACCTATGAAGATGAGACGCAAGTAGCCATGTGAAATCCTTTGACCTATATATATATATGCCCATACGATGCTCCTACTTAATTATGTGGATTTCCTTTATTTTTGTTAGCTAATCTATTTACTTACCAAGTTTATTTGATAAAATATATACCGATCGATCAAATAATTAACTACTTTTATGAGCTCTAAAAAATTAGTTACTCTAGTTGATATATAAAATCATTTGAATATGCTTCAACCATCAGCTGATTAGATTTTTTATTGAGAAGATAGTTATTATACATGATATTTGATTCTTAATGTTATCGACCAAGGTTTCAAATTCAAATGTAGTATACATAGCCTATAAGCAACAATGCTTTTAAAGTCTAGAGGCCGCGTTTGCCTTACATGCGTCAATATATAACTAGTTCCATTCATTTTACGGAGTAGTATGCAAGTTTTTGTTTCAACGTATGTACTTTTTCAATCAGAACAACTTCATAATTTTTCTCAGGAAAAATTTCCAAATTCTACCTCATGTATTTACAATCTTCCAGTTTGCTACCTTATATGTCCAAAAAGATATTTTCCTAACTTATAAATTGCTATTTTTATCTAATTCCTACCAAAAACACTATTCTGATAAGTTGACTCTCTATTTCCAACGTTGACACTCATGTGACTTGCACGTGACTTAGTTTTCACCTCAATCTTTCGCGTGATTCTTCTCGTACCCAAATGGCCATATTAAACTTCCATTTTTATTCATAACAATTCTATGTCCTCTCTAAATCCAAGGCTCCTCTCCAAATCCTTCTTTCTCTACCCTATAAAACCTTCATTTTCACCCCCCTCATCGTTATTAATGCATTGCATGCGCTATTTAACAAAAATGGGGAAATTGGAGGGAAATTACGAAAGATTGGCCAGAGTAGTGTTTTTGGTAGGAATTGGATAAACAAAGCACTTTGTAAGATATGAAAATATATTTTTGGACATATAAGGTAGGAAATTGAAAGATTGAAATATTTAAGGTATGATTTGGAAGTTTATCCCTTTTCTCATAATAGATAAAAGAAAAAAAAAATCTATTCTTTTTTTTTTTTTTTTAAAGAACCAGTTTATATGGAGTAGAACAAATCAAGGATTCAAGGCTAAGAAGACAAAACAAAATGATGAAAGGTGACAGAAGAACATGAAATATGTTTTATTCGTTCGTTGCATATAACAGATAATGCCATAGTTTTATTCAGGTCAAACGTATCAGACTAGTGAGTAGTGACTAGTGATAATATAAAGTGGCACATTTTATTCTCATAAAGAAATCAGGGAATCATGTTCATCTGAGATTTCACTATCCAAATTCCAATTTTAATTGACCCCTTGGTAGCTACCTAGCTGGTAGTGGATTGTCTACGTAACCACTGCGCTTGTGATTTATGCCTACTCAGCTCAAATCTTCACCACATAGACTCATTGAGTGACCCATGTTGTCTCTTGAAGGAGAAGATATCGACGAAAGAGTATCGATTTATGTTCATGACTTGGATTCATTAAATTAATTCAATATTATTTAACATGTCTGATATGCGACAACTACATACATACTCCTGCATTTTTTTTTTGGGACCGAAATGTAAGATTTTATTAAATCCAAATGACTAATCAACTGAGTTAGTCCATAAATTATCTGCATCATAGCCGTAGTGTTGGTTTGAGGGGCCGGCCGGGGCAAAATACATTGAAACGATTTTTTTTTTCTCATCTCGCTCATTGTTAATTTTCCACGCTAAGATTGAGCAAGAAAGATATTACATTTAATTTCGTCCATTTAATACATAATACAATAACTACTCGGATCACCGTGATTGGTATTGAGTTTCTCCTATACTCCCTCCGTCCCAGCTCAAATACCCCATATTCCATTTTAGGACGTTCCACCTCAAACACTCCATCTATTTTGGGACATATCTATCACTCTTACTTTTATTAAATTATTACATCATCTCTCATCTTACCTCTTCTGTTTTTATTAATCCTCACATTCTCTCTACTCCTCTTACCTAATGTTACCCCACTCAACTTATTATATCAATTTTTCTGATTCCACTACAAAAACGATTTGGGGCGTTTGAGCTGGGATGGAGAGAGTACTTATTCATTGATACTGCCGTGATTATGGCAAGACATAAATTGATTTAGCATTAGAGTGGTCTTGAAATTCATGCACTAGTAGCGTCTGTAGCTACCTCCGGAAACAATGGGCGTAGATGTTCAAGTAACCTCTCCAAACGGCAACAGATGGGGTCGTTTTTGCCATGCATGCATTTGCTGATTTGCCTAGCTTCTACATGAAGTAGTTTTACCTAATCAACATGATTGATTGCAAATCTTATGTACACTTAGTCTTTGTTCGGCCACATTAGTTTACTTTGTTTTAGTTATCATCATGTCATTGTTCTTAATTCGGCAGTCCATTAATTTATGTAGGTGCTGTTATTAAATTTTGGAGTCACTATCAAATTGATTGCATGAGCTCACAACCATGTATGTATGTGAGACTTGTGAGTCTACATTAGAAAGATTGAAATTTATTACCTTACTTCGTCTAGAATGACGTTTATTTTTCATTTTACATCGCATATTAAATGATTTACATAAAACAATATCGGAGTGTGATCTTGTTTTTTCGTGGAAAACAAGTATAAAAAAAAAGTAATGGAAGTATCCTCAATAATGACTAAATGATAGAATTGATAACTGAAAAATATCAATACCTTGAAGTACACTATTATTGTATAGTAAAATTGATCGTTTTAAATTACACCAGAATGTACACGTTCGATCTACTCTATCATTACGGTGTATTTATTTATCAACTTAATAAAAATTGCGTATAAAAAAATGACGATATAGCTTCATATTACGCATGCATGATGCATATAAAGCGTATGGGTCGAACTTGTTGCTCATCGTATTACGAATTCAAGCTTCAATAGTACACGATGATGCTTTGAAGATAAATGTGGAAAGTAGAGAAAAGAAGACAAAAAGAAAATGGACTACACTCTTTGCTCTTGAGTCATAATCTCCCTTCGAGTACATTTTCCTAGGTTCGTACATCGGCTAATGTTTTGGCTTACAATTTAGCTAGCTAGTTGGGGCCGTTTTTCTTCATCGGATTTTTAACTTAGTTAGCGTTCGAAGATTTTCTGATGGTTTTTACGTAGTCTCTTTGTAATATTACTCGGCAAAAAGAAAGGAAAAAAAACAAATAAATCAATGATTAGAAGTGAGTAGGGTAAGATGGAATAATTATTGGACACGTGAGATTGAGAAGCATCATAAGTTATGCCAAAAAGATGGAAACTCCTCCATTCCTTTTCTTCAAAGTCTTTGTTGGACTATTTCATCACATTTATCTATTTAGTTTTCACACTTGCGAATTAAATTAGTATGGGAGAAGTTTTGCGATTGCTTGCTCTATCAAAGATCCCATCAACAATCATGGAGGGAGTCCCTCAATAAATGAGTGTAAGAGAATAAAAATCAACATTGGAGATATCATGCATTATGTACATACATTAATAATGATTTATCACACAATAGATCGAAGATTTCGTCTATTTTATAGTATAATATATTAATATATGACAACCTCCGTATCAACAACAACCTTTTAAAATACGCTATCTCGATCAGTATGTGACTTCCTTATCGATTTTGGTTACGTTAATATATTATCCTACGTTATATGGAGCGTCTCAATTTTAGACGAGTATGAATTTCAAAAAAGGCGTTCATATTTTGTCAAGCCTTAAAGGAGTTTTCTAGTAATTAAGTGCAAAAGTACGTCGAACTACTCTCTAAAAAAATGCCTAGGGGATATTTGCTGCTATAGTAAAGTGCTAAAGCCCAATTGAGCGCTTGTTGTAAGGTGGGCTCATATAAGCCCAATCGAGTGAGTACCAGACATGCTGATTGCTAAATTACAGATTGATCTTGCAATTTCAGACTGGTTATCTCAGAGACTGAGGTTTCGGAGGGGCACATAAACCTGCAGACTAAGGTGTCTATTTTATGCAGCGGTTCCTGTCTTGATGACATCGTGTCATGGTTCGCCAGCTTAAACGGACCGTGACACGTTGCTTTGAATATATGAGCATTATGCTGTTCTATCAGAGGCCAGATGAGAGCAACTGTAGAAGTCATCTGAATGAACTCAGTCTTCTGAATGCTTATGAGTCTTATGACTTTTGACATATGAAGTGACTAAGAGAAGAAGATGATGCTATAAATTACAATAACAGTTCAACAGATCAAGAACAATTCCCTAGAATGATAAAAATCGTAATGTATCCTGAATAAATACTTCCTGCTTTCACTGTATCCTACACAATTTACAGCATCAAGAAGCCAAACTCAGATTGAAGCAATGAAGTGCTGTTGTGTACCTTGAACCCACCTCACGGCAATGGGACTCCTGACGCGGTGACTTCCATCGCTCCATTCAATCGAACCATAGCTCGAAGATTCCAAGATTGATTGGTAAGCTACAGTAGTACTAGTGAAGGTGATCTCGTACGACAGTGTTTGCTGCTGTGCAGTGAACACAAGTTCACTTGGAGAAACACTGACATCTACATTTGGTGGAGCATTTACGCTAACTTCATAGACAGCATCAGCTGAGCTACCGACATTTTTCACCACCCTGGTGTATTTTACAACTTGTTTGAGAGATTCAAACATAACTGAGAATGATGGATAGTTCAGATTACCAGGGCTAGACAGGTTCTTTGCTCCACAGTCGATGGTTGCAGGATCTTTCAGGAAAATGGCAATCTTTTCGGAGTCATACCCAATGGAACATAGAAATGGTATGTAGTCCTTAGCATCGATATCATATACGAGCCCTGGATCAATGGCCTTATTTGGATCAACATGGCCTGATCCAATGACAAAAGGCGAAGATTGCTTCCCTGTGGCAAGATCAGTGATGTTCTTACCGGAATTGTCAAGGTAATAGGTGGTCGTCATAAGGGCAGATTTGACAGCTGCAGGGCTCCAAGTAGGGTAAGCAGCTTTTAGCAAAGCAGCCAAACCACTGACATGAGGGCAGGACATAGAAGTGCCTGAAATAATATTGAACTGAACCCTTCTTGGGTCGATTTCTAGGTCAGTGGGCGAAGCTGCACCACTCCAACCAGCCAAAATGTTAACACCAGGAGCTATGACATCAGGCTTGAGTATTTCAGATGTAAGGTGGTTGGGTCCACGGCTCGAGAATGCTGCCACCTTTGGAGCTGAGGGTGAGGTGCTCACTACAGTTCCGAGGAACTTGATTGTTGCCGTTGGAGTAGCAGCCGATGAAACATACTCTTTGATCTGGTTACCTGCAATTTCGCCAACCATAGTGGCAGGAACCAAGTGAGAATCAGCAACCAATTCCTCGCCACTTTCACCTGTGTTGGCCAGAATCATTCCCACTCCACCAGCTTGTTTAACTGCAGCACCCTTTGCAACTCGGGCATTTGATCCTCGCTCACAGAGGACCATTTTGCCAGAAACTTTGGATGAGTCAAGTTCGCCTGTTATGACACAGAAACTCCATAAACATTGGCAGTAGCTAGAACACTCATTGCACAAAACCCAGCTCTGTTTTCAAATAATTCACAGCTACCCAACTTTGGCATTCAATGATACATATTAGTATATTACCCTACTATGAATCCACAACACTTTTACATGGATACAATGCATAACATAGATCTGCAATTCTAAATCCCATAGGATGAACAACAATTACCATGATAATAAATCATATATGATGTGGACATAGAACAAATGTGACGATTCATGAATGCAATAGTTCATCTCATCATGGGAGTAAAATCCAAAGAATATACTTAAGACATCAAGCTAACCCTAGACATTATCATCTGCTATCAATTATCTGGATCCCGAGTGATTAATCGAAGTAAGGCAGATATCTAATGATCAAACATCCTTCCAAAACCAAATTACGAAAAATCCTGAGCATGATGCTGTAAATAATTTTCGATACCAAAATTCTATGAACACTTCTAAATGATAAGCTAAACTTTGTTGCATTATCTATTTATTCAAGTCTCTAACAAGCAATTCTAGTACTATATTGTTACTAGCTGTAGAATGATGAATAATCCCAAGGAAGAATAAATATGAAACACTCCCATAAAAACGAGGAAGAAAACTAGTACAGTACCTTCTAAGCACAGTTTACTGCCACAATCACCACCATAGACAAGCTCCATGAACTGACCCTCACTCGAAGTATTCCCTGAATACAAAGACACCCCCTTTAACGTCCTACCATCTCCCAACACCACATCAGCCGGAAACTCCCTATCAATAGTCGAGGCACCAACTGTCAAAATCCACGGCGCAATGTTTACCACAGTAAAAGGATCAGGCCCTGAATTCCCAGCAGAACAGGACACCAACACTCCACTCTGTGCAGCATGAAGTGCACCAATAGCAATCGAATCCTTACAATAATCCGGAGCCAACCCATTTGCTCCTACAGATAAAGAAATGACATTCACCCCATCATCAATTGCCTTGTCCATGGCAGCCAGTATATCAGAATCATAGCATCCACTGCTCCAACAGACTTTGTAGGCTGCAATCCGCGCCTTGGTTGCCATTCCCCTCGCCTCACCACGAGCATACTGAAAAAACCCGGTGTCAGGAACCACTGATCCAGCTGCCGTTGAAGATGTGTGTGTTCCGTGGCCTTCGGTGTCCCTAGGTGATTTTGACTCTTTGGTCTCATTCATAGGCCCTTTACTAGCCTCATACCTATACATTAATGATTTAAACATCCGGGTCACTGTAACTTCCTCATGAAGCTAATTTACTTACTCATGTGACTTCTACAACACGATTTAGAGTGCGTACCAGTGAATGAACGAAATGACGACCAAAATAGTCAAAATAGAAAGGATCAAGGTGGACATACATCAAATAATTGAGAATTAACATTGGAAATTTCTATACCATGATCATGTATCATTTCATTTTCGAGTTTTAAAGTCATAAGTCGATTTCTTTCATTTCTTTACGTTTCTCGCGTCATGTCACTGCGTGAGATTGGGATGTGATGTCAAAATTTCACATCTTTATACCAATTCATTCGAATACAACATAATGCAATACAATCATGATTAACAAAATAAAACATTTTTAACCAAAGTTTTACAAAGTCAACGAAAGTCAGAAGAAATGATCATGTAACCAAAAAATAGTAAAAGAAAGTTACCCTTTATAGAAAGCACGAGCACCGATAAGTTTCCGATTACAGGAAGTAGCCGGAAAGCTAGGACCCACCTCACAAGCACCCTTCCACGTGGCAGGCACAGGATCATACCCAGAATCATGGAAACTAGGAATCTCAGGCCAGATTCCAGTATCTAAGACCCCCACAATGACGTCAGCGGCGTAATCGGAGTTAAGCCAGAGACCCGACCCATCAGACAGGCCCAAGAACTCCGGGGTCCGGGTCGTGTGGAGATGGTGGGCCCGGTCAGGGGTGATGGAGAGGACGGCAGGATGGCGGCGGAGCTCGGCGGCTTGGTCGGGGGTGAGGTGAGCCGCGAAGCCGGAGGCGGAGTGGGAGTAGGAGTAAAGGAGGTGGGGCCTGGAGGAGGGTGACGTGGAGGAGAGAGAGTGGAGGATGGAAGTGTGGTAGTGATGTGCGGAGAGGAAAGTGGCGGGTTTATTGGCGTTGGACACGTGGACTATGAAAGTTGATTTTGATTGGGTGAATGGGATGAAGAAGAGGGAGAGGACGAAGATTAGGAGGAGAGAGATTGGCGGCATTTTTTTTATTTTTATTTGTTGATTCAGAATATTTGATTGTGGGGAGAGGGGGGTGTGAGTTTTATGAGATTCCGGAGGTGACGTTGAGGAATCACTATCGCTGTGTGATCGATGACTCGTTTGCGTGTCTAAAAAGCCTCAACCAATTGGGTATGTAATTTGATTGAGGTCGCGACGATATGAATTACCGATGATATGAATTACGATTCTAAATTAAGGGTAATGATAACATTACGTCGTTGTTGGAATCAACTGATACACGTTTTTTAATACCTGTAAACTCATAAATCTGTTGGGGTGTATGACTTGATAGACATTAAAGAACGTTGATGAGTTGATTCGTGCCTGGATTTATACCTACCCTTTTATCTCACGTAAGCTCTAAAAAGTAAAAAGATCTGACCGTCGAGATTAGTACCTTATTATCCAATGTTATCATATTCATTTTCCTCTCCTGGCCCCCTACCTACTGCAGCCTCGTTGTTACCCTAGTTGTCGCGGTTGACGTCGATTACCACCAAAATGGACATTTGCACCACCATTAAATGTGTGGTGCACCGATGAGGCGACGACCCCACCCTATCCATCCATTTCTATTGCTTACTCTGGCAACGCCTTCTCTCCTTATTTACACTGTATGTTCCCCTTCGCATGCACGACCTAGATCTACTGGCGATAAGTCGACAACCCCCACGACGTCCTTGCATTTAACCTTCTCGCTTCAACTCATTATCTTTCCCTCGTCACCAATTATGGCAAAGCGTCAGACTTCGCGGGGTGACTCAAGCATTCTTGTGGTAAGGATAGGGTTGGTTGAAGAACAAAGATGACATGATATATCTTATCAAGTTTCACCGATGATGTCGAGAATATTATTGGAGACGATAAATTTTACTAAAATATGACGATATTATGCCGAAAGAACGACGAGTTATGCCGAAGATGATCAAAACGATTGAGGTCATTCCTACTGCTTGGGTGTAGACCCGAAATGATACAGGGCAAATGTTAGAGTCGTTCTGGTTATTGTAATCTGACAATTTAGCGCTTGATTGGATTGTTTTCTGTTATCTGTTTTTTGAAAACCAAAGTCCCCGTTTTTCAAAACCAGAAATAACGGTTTGGAGTTGTCAGTTTTCATTGTTTACTTGATTAAATCTTATACTATATATTAAAAGTTGTGTTAGACGCAACGACCACGTTCACCGGCTTCAGTTAGGCCATCTGCAGTGCCATGTGGCATTTCTCTTCAATTTTCTTTTAAAAAGTTCATTTGAAATATTTTTTTTGGTAAAAAAGTATAGCGACGTTTTCCATGTCAAAAAATTTCACAACATTTTTTTATTATAAATAATCAATGTTTACTATTAATTGATTTCATCTTTACCTTATTATTTTGTACCTTCCTTATTATCTTTCTTATTATTTATTTGAAGAATCACGTCATATATATTGAAAGTGAAAGTTCTATAAATGATAAACGAAAATTCTCTCTATACGATATAGTGTCTTGAATTTTCCATTCCCCCTTCAAGCTATCTTATCTTATACTATATATTAAAAGCAAGCTATGTTAGAGGCAATGACCACAGTAAATTATATCATGAAGTGGAGACACGTTCACCGGCTTCAGTTAGACCATCTGCCATGCCACGTGGCATGTCTCTTTAATTTCACATATAAAAATTTATTGAAAATGTCTTTTATGGTAAATAGTATAGAAGGACGTCTCATCCATGGTTATATATGAGTGACGTTTTCCATATGAAAAAATTCACAATATTTTTTTGTTATAAAAAAATCAATATTTATTATTAATTGATTTCACCTTTACCTTATTATTAGTTCTATAAATGGTAGATTTTATTGATAAAGTAATTTATTCACAAAGAAATAAAATGATAAAATCTATTCCGGTCGTAGCCCGGGCAGTAAACTAGTGTTTTACTAATATTTTAGTTGACTTTCTGCTCCTAAATTTTGATCACATGTCCGATTAACCAGAAATACTATACCAAATTCTTTGTACCACGTTACAAAATATGTCAGATGACGAAGATCTTCGAGGTTTTCGATGAAAACAACAATGAGTGACTTTGGTGGTAACGGTTATAATGGGGGTGGGTGATGGTGATTGAGGAATGAAATAGTGAAGATATGTACTTTAACGTGTAAAGATTTAGAAAAGGTAGAAAATTGAAAGTCACATGATAAAATAATCCCTTGGTACAAGAGTTAGTGGAAAGAGATACCACAAAATATTAGGTAGGTAGAAAAAAATTGAAAAACTGGTAATATAAGATATAAATCGAAGAAAATAAGCAATGTGATTGAAAGAAAAAAAAATAAACAAGCAAAAAACTATCTGTATGGGTTAAAAAAAAGTTCTTGGAGATCATTTACATAAACTTGACTCTTAATAAAAAAATTGCATTATCTAAATTAAAATCAATTTGCATTAACTTGTCATTGCAGAAAATCTGTCAAATTTACGCATACATCATAATATGGTCGTGAGAAACTTATCCTGGAGAAATCTTCTTTGTAATTAGGCCTCGGTCCCAACCACCTTCCTTTCTCTCTTTTCACTCCATTATACTCTGTTATCACCTTTTCGCTTCAACTCACTCTCTCTCCTTTGTGACCTCCCCCTATCTCTTTTTTCACCTTCTCGTTTCAACTGTTTTCTGTTTCTCGCTGTGCAATCATGAAAGTTTAAACCCATGTCATCCTTTGGGTAATTACCAAAACCACTAGTCTATCTAAAAAAATGTTTGCTCCATAATACATTAATACCTACTTATCATCTCTTAAATGAGGTCAATTGGTGTATGTGAGTTGGTTAGAATAACAGAACTTGACATAGTAGATTTACCAAGTTTCGTCGATGACATCGAGAAAATGATCGAAGACGGGGAGATTCTTCCGCAATGTGATAAGATGATGTCGGATGACGACGAGTTAATGCCCAAAGGTAACTGTATTGGTAAGCTGAAATGTCGAAATGTTTCTCAAAAAACGAAAAAAAGGAAGATGGTGGTTAGAGCACGAATGAGATGTGAAGTAGTATTGACGGTTATTATAGACGTAAGTGGTGATGATTGAGGGAATAGAGTAGGTCATATAAAGCGAAATGTGTGGAAAGGTAGAAAAATGAAAGCAACATAGTCAAATGAACTAAAAGAGGAAAAAAGTAGAAAAATGAGAAAAAAGTGCTTGAAAACTTAAGAGACCTAGATCATGGGTTATTAGGTTGTGAAAATCTCAAGCTTGCATGACCTCCCCTCTATAGCACTCTATCCAGTATAAACCCGCTAAATTGCACACGCATGTAAATTTTTAAGTTACCTGGCCAAGACAAATGCACACGCATGTAACTTGCAATTCGTGCTTTGAAAGTGTTGGAGTTATAGAATATTAGAACTTTAGGAATAATATGTGTTGGGTTAGAAATACATGTGTTTTGGTATATCTCAGTCATGGTAGGAGTATTAGTCGACGTCTTAACGTCCAAATTATCTCCTACACTTTCTCATTCAAACTTTAGAGATACCTAACACTTCATAGACATTTGATACATACAATGCATCATCTAAAGCATGGGTTGACATTGGTTTGTTTTAAATAACTGATAAGTTTGGCATAGGTTTAACTTTGTTGCGGTTGGTGAGTGAAGTGCAAAGATATAGAAAAGGTAGAAAAATGATAGTAAAAGATCCGAGAAAAAGGTTGAAAAAATGAAACAAAGTAGAAAAAAAAATACTGATACACAACTCAACACAACTGTTCTCAGATAGGAAGGCTATTGATGTCGGTAGGTGGTACTTTGGTTAAACACAAAGCCAGACTTGTGATATTAAGGTTTCAAGTATGAATAGATCTTCACACCAGTAACACAAGGAAAGCCGGTTGGTTAGCCAAATGGATGTCCCCCATGTCTTTTTGCATGGAGATCTTGTGGTATATGTGTATACGTAGCTAGTTACCTATTGGCTACATTCATTTAGGTGTGATTCAAGCTAGTAGAAAGACGAAAAACATAACTAGTAAAGTCTGCAAGCTCAAAAAGTCTTCATATGGTCTCAAACAATCTCTAAATTAAAGTTGTCGATGTTTTTGTTATTTGATTTTTATAAGAACATTTTTTGGTGATTTTGTATTTTTGTGTGACAAAATTAGCTCATCAAAGAAATTTTTAAACGGGGGTGTACCCCTAACTTTCATGTCTGGTACTTTAGGGTGAAGTTGATAATGATCACTTTAGGTTTTGATACCATGTTAATTTATAGTTCTTATTGGGCACTACCCCACCAGTCATGTTGGTTTTTTTAGATGAAATTGATAATGGTCGTTTCTCATATTTTGTGTGACCATGGTGATTCATGGTAGTGTTGTCGTTTCCTTGTATTGTATCTGCCGTTTTGTGGTGAAGTTAGTTATAGCCGGTTCGTGGTGTTGACCGTGGTGAATCAAGGTATTTATGGGTGATAATTTTTGGCGATCAACGAGTGGGTTTGAACAAAATGGTGTTCCTTAACTCGACTTGTTTTACGATGACGACGATTAACATGCCGGATTTGAAGTTTTGAAGATCTTGACGGAGTTATTTTGTTTCATTATCGTTTTGGAGAACTCATTGTAATTTTAGTCAAATTACCATGAGTTGATGGGGGTAATAGAGGATATTCGGAATATTGGGGTTAAGGAAATATTACAAGTATGTAATTTAGCAATACAATATGTTAGGAATATATTATATGTTAGGGTTTCGTGAAAGTCAAAGTTATGCATTAATATAAATTGGCAAATTCTATTGTACCCCCATGGTACATTGAGCATGTGCCTCGCGTTCAATTTTTTGGATTGAACTTGGTCATTACTTGTCCAAAACTTGGTTATTACTTGTGTACAAATTGGTCATTCCTTTATAAAAATTAATCATTACTTGTATTAACTTGGTCAATCCTTGTTTAGAACTTGGTCATTACTTGTGTATAACCCTGGTCATTACTTGTATTAACTTGCTCATTACTACTTGTATTAACTTGCTCATTACTACTTGTATTAACTTGCTCATTACTTGTGTAGAACCTGGTCATTACTTGTATTAACTTGGTCATTCCTCGTATTTTTGTCATTACCTGTGTAGTATTTGGTCATTACTTGTGTAGAGCTTGATCATTGTTTGTATTAACCTGGTCATTCCTTGTATAGAACTTATTCATTACTTGTATAGAACTTGGTCATTACTTGTATTAATTTGGTCCTTCCTTGTTCAAAGGTTGGTAATTACTTGTATAGAAATTAATTATTACTTTTATAAAACTAGGTCATTACTTGTATTAACTAGATCATTCATTATCCAGAACTTGGTCATTACTTGTATATAACTTGATCTATCCTTTACTTTAGGTCTATGCCATTATTTGTATAGAACTTGGTCATTACTTGTGTTAACTTGACTTGAGGTACCATTGGGGGGTACCATAGACTTGTTGGTATAAATAGAGGTTTACCCTAAAGTCGATGTATCGAATTATTCACGGATTATATTGAGTTTATGAGTTTTCCCAAACATTGTGCATTATATTTCTACTAAGATTTGGAGTCATCAGCAGCAAGAACCACTACAGCAGCTCATTACACAATCTGGGCAAAGCTTAACCTTACAGCAATTACTAGAGCAAGACTGATGTAAAACTTACTCTAATTTTTATGTGTTTTTGAATTTGTAACGCAGCGTAATTAAAACAGAAAATAAAGGATATGAATTAGCCTAGAATCCTCGCAAGAATACTCGACTAAGACTAATTTGTACTAAGATCACAAAGAAACAAGCACAAACAAACGGCAGGCACCAAGATCACATAGAAACAAGGTACAAACCAAAAGAATACCTCGCAAGGCCAAGATTTTGAAGGAAACTCCCTTCGACTCTTCGATATTAATGCTCAAACTTGTATATAAAACATTACAATAAGACTCTCTATTTATACTACTCTTAAGACTCCTAAACTTACCTAAAGTCAAGTTAAGAACCAGATTTGGATCTTCCCTTAAACAGACTTCATGCTTATTGCTGAAACTTTCCTAAACTCTCCTATAACAACTTGGAAACCTTTTAAGGCTCCTTTATTCCACAAAATTACTGTAAATTAGACACTTTCCTAAACTTAAACAAAGACACAAATAATAATAAGTATTATATCTACTAAGAACTTCCTTGGACGTGCATGGCTTGGGGAATATAGCAGATTCGGCCATCCTTGTGTTCACGCGTAGAAACTGGACAACTCAACTTAAAACAGGCATATATCCTTCGTTACTTAACCAATTAAGGCATATGACCACTTTTCGGAAAGCTTAGATCAAGAACTTTACTTTCCAATTTATGGATCCTCTAAATACTGAATAGTTTAAAAGATATCTAGCCTGGAAGTTGACGTGATGGTCTTTAACTTCTATTATTAGCTTTGACCCATAGCTCCCATGCATCATTCTCCCCTTCTTTGAAAAGATTCGTCCTCGAATCTGAAGTCCTCAAGTAGAGAAACATATTCTCACAACCACCCGGATCATATACAAGGATCACAATGAGAAGTAGAACTAACACAAACACTAAACATATGCACAAGTATTTGTCCTTTAACTCATCATCTTCAATGTACTTGATCAGTTTTGAAACACCATGATCTTCAATATCAATCCACTTCATACCAATCATTCCTTGATGCACAATCTTTCGACCATCGTGTTTGTATTCTTGTTCTTTACCTTTGAATTCGGTGCTATCTTTGTAGAGACACAACATTAATCTTGATTTACCTTTGACATCTTCATGAAATCCCTTATTAATATAGAGATCAACATAAGATTTGTATGAACTTCGATCATCCATTTTCTGGTAAACCAACTTGTGATCTATCTCATTTTCAATTATAACCCCATGTTCATTGGAAGTCGTTACTTTCTCTTCCCCAAAAGACATTCGTGAAAAATCAATGCTTTCCTCCTTAGAAGTATAACAAAGATCCAATGTTTTGGATTGGTCACTAATCTCACTCTCTTCATGCTCTTGGATTTGTATGAATTCATGTACTTGCGATTGTTCCTCCAAGATCACTTCTTTGATTTTTTCTTTGTCTTCACAAGACTCATGCTTTTCAAGATGTGCACTCCTAACTTTCTTCAAGTCATCTTGCATACGGTCAAGTTTCTTCATCATTTCCAACAAAATCAGATCATTATTTGCTTGTTCATGCTCATAAGACGACTTTTTGAACGACACATCTTCAATAAAGTTCCTTGGCATATATCGTTTACGTAGCTTGCACTTGAGTACTTCCCACGAATGAATCTTGCACTTACCTTCATGTTTGCGTCGCTTCTTCAAAATTTCAAACCAATGGAATGCGTCTCTTACCAAAATAAGTTTCACATGATCGAATCTTTCACGATCATCAAAACCAATTCGATTGAATTTACGCTCGATCTTTCTTTCCCAATTTAAATAATCTTCAGAATCACCACTCCCATCAAACTTAGGAAATTTATAATTCATTGATAAACAACAATCAACCACAACCAAGACTAACAAAGCATATAATTGTTATAACCAAGCTCTGGACTCAACTGCTGATGTAAAACTTACTCTAATTTTTATGTGTTTTTGAATTTGTAACGCAGCGTAATTAAAACAGAAAATAAAGGATATGAATTAGCCTAGAATCCTCGCAAGAATACTCGACTAAGACTAATTTGTACTAAGATCACAAAGAAACAAGCACAAACAAACGGCAGGCACCAAGATCACATAGAAACAAGGTACAAACCAAAAGAATACCTCGCAAGGCCAAGATTTTGAAGGAAACTCCCTTCGACTCTTCGATATTAATGCTCAAACTTGTATATAAAACATTACAATAAGACTCTCTATTTATACTACTCTTAAGACTCCTAAACTTACCTAAAGTCAAGTTAAGAACCAGATTTGGATCTTCCCTTAAACAGACTTCATGCTTATTGCTGAAACTTTCCTAAACTCTCCTATAACAACTTGGAAACCTTTTAAGGCTCCTTTATTCCACAAAATTACTGTAAATTAGACACTTTCCTAAACTTAAACAAAGACACAAATAATAATAAGTATTATATCTACTAAGAACTTCCTTGGACGTGCATGGCTTGGGGAATATAGCAGATTCGGCCATCCTTGTGTTCACGCGTAGAAACTGGACAACTCAACTTAAAACAGGCATATATCCTTCGTTACTTAACCAATTAAGGCATATGACCACTTTTCGGAAAGCTTAGATCAAGAACTTTACTTTCCAATTTATGGATCCTCTAAATACTGAATAGTTTAAAAGATATCTAGCCTGGAAGTTGACGTGATGGTCTTTAACTTCTATTATTAGCTTTGACCCATAGCTCCCATGCATCAAAGACAGTTTAAAGCAGCAACAGTTCTGATGAAAGCATGAGCAGCCTTTACAACCACTACATTTCGGACACAAATACTCCCTTGAGCAGCAGCTGCAGCAGCAACTACCACGGTGGTTCTTTCTCGCCTGCTGCTGATGATGGACATTATCTGACTTACAGCATCCACTGAAACAGCAAACCCATGAAGATTTAAAACAAGATTTTGTCCTGGCAAATGTTTTGAAACTTTTAGTCAGATTAAATTGTAAAAGACCAGTTTCAGAACACTCAGGCTTTCGAGTCTACAGAACTTTTTCTCTGTTCACACATTCGTTGCAATGCTCAGAGACTAATGGTTATACTATAGCTCTGAGATGCACCTATCTATCTATAACGATTTTACAGACAATTCTCAAGTGACCCTTTAGTAAAAATGGTTGCGTTCTTATTTCAGGCCATACCAGCTTTAGCTATTGTTTGAATTGACAGCTTATATATAACATGATTATATGAAACAGCCTTCATGAAGTACCTCATTCTCTTCCAAGAACAGCCTGCTTCAGGATTCTTCTGATTTTTGCTGATAGCATTGCATAATTTAGTTTAAATCCAGTCCAAGTGAAAAATAAGAAGGAACTGTAACGAGATAAGGTCTTACTCGGCTATGAAGGGATCTGGTTTTGCTGCTAGAAACTCATTCAGCCTGATGACATTTACATAAAAGAAAACAGAAACAATCAGTTGAGAAATTGGAGATTCAGCAGAAGTCCATTGCATGATTTTATCACAAGTGTGTCAAGAACAAGTTCTACATACTCTTTGCAGCTCCTAGAAGTAGGTTGTTCAGCTTCTAGTGACTTCAACTCTTCCTGCTCATGACAAAATCATACATCATTATTAATGCACAGCCTATATCAAGCTTTGCATAGGTCGAAGTCCTATGGTGTCGTAGAGAATATAATGCCAGCAACATTGCACCAGTTATAACACAATAATTACCCAAAATACTTGACAAGATGAACAACTGCTCAAAGTGAGTTCCTTATTTATTCATGATGACATTAATGAAAAGCTGAGTCGTCACAAGCACAACATTTCCAATCCGGGTCTGGAGTGCAAATTACGATATAGCCTCACTTCCCTCATCTGTACATGACTTTTTTATATTGCTCGCAAGTTAACAAGGCTTCAAAGAAGCACAACTACAATGGACTGCCATTTTTCAGATAGTAATATATTTGATCAGCCTATTTAACACCTGAGATCATATGGCAGATGTTCAGACTTCAGAAGTACAAGAAAGCTAGCAAAATAATAGTATTAAGATTCCAGGTAGAATTCTTAAAATAGGTACAGAGAACAGAAACAAGGACTAATAAAGCAGTGACATGATATATCCTCAGCACTATAAATATAATTTCCGGCAGGATTCTCAGCATATCATGTACTGTTCTACGTTGTAGGCTTGTATCACTTCTATCAGAGGATTCTACTATAAGTTTAACAAATAAAATCAAGTGATCAGATTTTTTCAGTAAAGCAGGTTACAGTTGCTTTCTGCCCTAAAATCATTCAGAAAACTCAGAATGTGGATTGCCATGACCATGAGCAAGCTCCTTCCCTTTCTTTGCTCCTTTCTTCCCATGCTTAAGGCCATGCACCATATCTACAACTTCCATGTGGACACCTGGATCATTGGCAGTATAGCTAGCCCCAAACATGATTGAATTGTTAACAGCTTGGAAATTGCTGTTCACATAGGTGTCGAGACCTTCAAGCTCATCACTTGGGAAATCCTCGTTGTCCTGATCAAGCTTCTCATGACGGCCCAACAATTCACCCCTCATAGTAGCCCCCGTATTGGTTCCAGCTAGAGTGATGACACCCACCCCAGGTTCATCCTCACGCCCTAACTGGTGGCTCGTCCCAGGCTTGTGTACATTCTGAAGGTCAGTTAGACGGGTGGTGAGTGCAGAGATCATGTCCTTAATCTCACGGTCTATATGCCTATGCTTGTCACCATCTACAGAAGCTGGATTAGACCTCACCGTGTTAGATGCCATAGTTTTTTAAAAAAACAGTCTAGACGCGAGACAGAATGTTTTGCAAAGGCCTCTCGAGAAATCAGACAAGTCTGGTTTTGGATGGACGAACAATTTTGAAATGATTACTTGATTTATACAAGGCAGGCAGGACCTAAGGCTTAAAGTTCCAAAGGAATAACAAAATGGGATGACTTTCGCGGCAATGTAGGTATATATTCTTGACAAGACTTCTTAGAATGGTAAGGGAAAAAAAGGATTGCTTGATTCTTGGTTCACCAAAAACTAACACTTTGTGTAATGCACAAGAAAGAAAGAATTAAGAGCATAAATCCTGTAAGAAGATTGTGTCCTGAGTCCTATGCTTCCTAGGATACGCAAATAGGGGTGAGAATCGAACCCCAACCATCAAGGGCGGAAGGTTGAAGCCCTTAACCAGTTGAGCTACAAGTTACCGTGAACATTTCATCCAACATAGGTATGGCAACAACTACACAAGTTTCAGAGGTTACTAATTCGACACCCACATCCACACCTATACTGTATATCACCACTCGAGTGCATTAAGCTAGGGATTCAAATACGATCCAAATCACCCTTTAATTGACCCGCTTGGGACAGAAGGTCTCTGATTTGAGAATGAAATCAATAAGCAAGAATTCACAAATTAAAAACAATTGCAATTCACAGGAAATATGACACTAGACCAATATAAATCCCCTGTATCATTGGCTTCTTGTACACATATACAGCTTTTCTTTGCTGTTCTTCTTTACCATTAACTCAAAGTATCAACCACGGTAACGTAGTTTCACTCTCTTCTACATTTACCAGGGGCGAAAAGACGAAAAATAACCAAAATTACTGTCCCATATGTACACAAATCCCTTTTCCTTTCAATACTTGAGAATTGCAATTTTGTAGACCAAGAAGCAGCTAAATTTCTAGGAATTAATGGAAAATGCCCCTGTGATCAATATTGTTATGTGAATTTATGCATTCTAGCATATTATAACAAGACCTCAACTTAATTACATGTTGACCTCAAAAAAACAAAACAAAAAAAAAACTTAATTACATGTTCATGCTAAAGCACACACAAACGCACATAGATGTCAACAAACGCACATAGATGTCAGTTAGCTCAATCGTTAAAGTTCATTGGTAGGACACTAATGACAAAGTTTCGAAAGTCGTCTTAATAATATTACCATTGTGAATTCCTTCGCGAACAAACACCCCAGCCAGAGTTCTTTACAGTTTACATACTTTAGCATATTACCAACAACACTCGACAATATTACCCAAGAGGGGCCTCAAAGGGTAGTGAAGTTAGATATACGCAATCTTATCCTATGTTTAAAACGTAAAGAGATTGTTTTTCGAGTGACAGAAACATATACTTAGCTTGCATATATATGTGTAGGAAATTGAAGAACACGATGATAGTAACCAAAACAAAACAAAACAATAATGAAAATTAATATGAAGAATACCTGAAGAAAACTGATTTCCCTCTCTAAAACCTGAAGCTTAGCTTGTTGACGACGCTTCCCATACAAGTCCACGTAACCCGGCGGAGACTTTGGCCTTGGCTGCTCTCCCATTTTTTTTTCCTTGATTAAATTTCAAAGAGAGAAACAACAATGTACTACATACACTAGAGTCGTTTGTTGGAAAGTAAACGCTCATGAATAAACTTCTACTACAAGCAAGTACTCCGTATTAATGTTTTGAAGGAAGACAATAAGACACTGAGCTAGCTATTAATGGCGCTTTAGTAAATGACTTAACTTGGTAAAAGTGACAGTCATTTAAGAGGAGTTCTAGGGTGCTCGACAAGTACCGCAAAGTACCATAACAAATTATTTTTAAATAACTTAATAAAACATTTTAAAAGTAAATAATAACCAAATTAGATTAGATATATTTTGTACAATGTATACATAAGCATAAAAAAATTATATAAATGCAATTAACCATTTTTTTTCTATTTTTTGGGTCATTTACAATATAATTTATAAAATATACCTAATTTAAAAAAATGGATGATGTAGATTGATTTTTAACATTATGTACGGTTGAGATGAAGGCTATTATAGTGATTTGCGGTACTTGTCAAGTACCTTAGAATTACTAGTCATTTAAAAGCAGTTGAAGGGACAGTAAAAAAAAGTAGTGGCGAATGAATAGAAATGACTGCTGTAAAAATGCACGTGATTTTAGAAGTGGCAGTACAATGCAAGTTACAGTTTAACATAAATAACACAGGAATGCCTGCTCTCTCTGCAGTGTTCTCTGTCAGCGAGTTCGCCTAGGAGATGGAATATTTACATTTCTCTCTTTTTCTTGGTTTCTCGGACAGGGAACGACTATTCTACACATTTCGAGGTTTATTCTCGTCCCCTTACCTCTTATAATAAGATTTTCATATTAGGGGTCGAGAATAGACAGTTAGTGTGTGGTAATAGTGTAATACTATCGTAGTCATCTTTTTACGAAATATTGGGTGACATGTAAGTTTGTCAAAATCATATATAATCTTGAAATCTTAAATCAATAATCATACATTTATACTGTAGTACTAATCTGCCAACGAATGAACTATACGAATAATACGATTCTCATGGCACTTGGTAAACGAGCCGTAAGGACTCATGCTCGAGACGTTTAGTTATCCGGTAGAGTCCCTGTGAATTGTGAAGATTCAACTAAGCGCTTATGAGTTATGACGACTCCTATTGTTTAGGAACAGTTTCATTAAACCTTTTTAATGATCATGGTGATTAAGTGATTACAAAGATTAGTAAAGATTAACACAAAAAAAAAAAAAGATTATTAAACAAGGTAAATGTAACAAATGGTAAAAAAACAAACGGACTGGCGAAAGTCGACAATAAATTACGAGAATTAAAGGGTGATAGTACAAAAATGGCGCCCGCAAGGACAGAGTAGGTAATATTTTGGGAAGAGAGAATCTGTGGGAGAAAGACAAAGTCGTTAGGTGTCAGCTGCTCGAGAACGTGCGCCTACTTAGCAAATGCTATTGATCAGATGACGTCATTGAAGCAACAGTGTCATTCCATCATTCTCTACTCCCTACTTGCTCCCTTCCACATTTCCGGTTCTCGACTCTAGTGCTCGTTTGGATGATACGGGAGTAAAGTATTACGTGTTTGAAAATTCTCGGAAAATTGACTAGTAGCGATTGAATTCTATCTGAGAACTTAAATTTCCTCGAAATGTGCGAGTACTTCTTTTCATTTAGAAATATAGGAATTGTTATTTGCAAATGATAGAGGAAGTTCGGCTTTTCGCATTTTTTGCAAATTGAGTCATCCAAACAGAGTTAATATTGTTTTCAGGACCCAAACTTTGCCCATTTTTTGATTTCTGGACCCCTAACTTTTTATAGGTGAAATCGGGACCAGACCACATGATTCCATCCAATTTGTAACTCCGTCAAGTCCTGAACCTTTGTACCCCTCTCTCTCTCTCTCTCTCCTCCTTCAGCTTCATCATTTTACCCCAATTCTTCTTCCCAAATCAAAATCCATCATAACACTATGCTTAAAAATTCGATAATTCATCACCTTTGCCCATATATATTGTATTGTCATCATCAAAACCTATCACTATCATCAAGATATTGTCATTATCATCAAAACCCAGATTAGTAGATTACTTCAAAAAAACATAGCAATAAAGAGCAACATGGCCAAAAATCAGAAAAAATGTTATAACCTATTGATATCATCAATATCAATCCAAAAATTGGTTTGATGCAGCAAACTCTTATTCAACAACAGTATCTCAACCATCGTCTTCTTGCTGCTTTCCTCTCCCCTATTTTTCAATCTCATTCTTCTATTTTGGTTTCGTGATTTTTGTTGATATGTATGAAATTGTAGAGATTTTTTTGTTGGTTTTCGATTCTGGATCAAGAGTTTCCTTTCTGTTTTTCTTTTTGGAATTTTTTGTTTATTTATGTGTAAAATTGCATGATTTTTTTGTTCCGTTCGTGGGTTTTGTTTCTTTTGTTGGATTTTGATTTCTTCTCTGTTGTTCATGGATGATGTGATACTAATTATTTTGATTCTCCAGCTTTCTTGGGTGAGTGATGAAGATGAAGTAAATGCATTGATTTGGGGAGAATATGGACAAGATTTGTAATGTTGCCATGGAAAGTGATTCTGAGATTGATCATGAAGCTGATGAAAGGGAGGAAAGAGGAGAGAGTTGGTTAGGAAGGTTAACGGGGTTAGATTTTGGATGGAAAATTAAAGTGAGGTCCTGATTTCACCCATTATAAGTTATAGGTCCTGAAATCAAAATTTTGGCAAAGTTCAGGTCCTAAAAAGGCTATTAACTCCATCCAAACAACTCTAATAAATCTCACTTCCTAGAAACTTATAATCCCTATGAAAGTTCGGTGTATCCAAACAACACCGTATTCGAATTTCTTTACGTCTAAATAGCACTCCTACTAAGGCCAACTAGTGTGACTCCATAGATCGATTAATCAAGTATGAAACCTCTTACCTACTTCGTTCTATGTTGCTATATATGCTTATCCAACGAAAAACTTGAGTATGAAATACGTTCACAAATCACAATCACCCCAGCAGCTTGCTTCCTCTTCAAAGAAAAAAAAAAGCAAGTAGCTAGGTTCAAAGACTCCGAAAATATGGTTTTGTTTTGAGCGAGTTCCTTGAAACCTCGACCAAAATGCACTTCAATCTACCAGAAATCCCACTTGTACATACATTATAATCAATATAATGTACTCTAAAAATTATCAAATATGCTTGATGTTATAGTAACATAATTACAAATGAGGACAACAACGGTCCTTTGTTCATGACTGAGTAAATTGAGCATTTTAGACTATTAATAGATAAATTGTATCTCCAATATAAATAAACTATTTTTTGCACCCGTGAAAATCACGCGACTGCTTTTACATTTCGTTATTGTTCATTTTCCTTGTACAAAATATAAAGAAAGGCATGAGATGGCTCAATTATAAGTATTAACTAGGATGAAAGCCCGTGCGTTGCACGGATTTCTTAATAATGATTTCTATTAAACTTATTAAAACTGAAATTTGTAATTTATGTTTGGATATAGATATTGTGTGATAAAATCTCTATTTAATAAACATTTTTTCATATTTATATGTATAGTTTTTTTTATACATTGTATAACGTATTTGTTTTTCGAGTTAGGGGTTTGATGGTCAGGGCTTGACGAAAAAATATTTCAAAACGATTATGAAACTTCTCGTTAGATTCTTGGTGAAAATTAATTTCACAAGTGTATAATATTATAATCCAACCATTGTATTTTGAGAGATATTAACGCTAAAGGAGTGTCACGAAAGTTAAGCTTTTTTTTTTTTTTACAATGAATGACACTCCCTCCATTCATTTTCAAGCTTCCTATTTTTCTTTTAGGGGACTTCACTACCAAGCTTCATGTTTCCACTTGTTAGAACTTCTAAGCCAATAAGAGGCCTCGCTCCTGAGTGGTGGATGTTCCTTTCCCGGTTGCTTTTAATACTTTTTAATCCATTCCTAAAACTTTGTGCAAAAGGCAACGTGAAGCTTGGAAATGAATGGAGGGAGTAGTTTGAGTTTAGACAGACACTACAGGTTATATTAGACAATTAGATTAAAATTATACAACCAATAGGTTGTTAGTGGCTAGCTATACTTTTGTAAGTCTCTTCGAACTGTTCTTTCGGATGATAAATATATCAACTAATTATTTTGAAAAAAAACAAACAAAGAAGAAGAAGAATCAAAGCTTATACAATTATATTTATACAACCTATAGGCTAGATATTGGACACACTTATTAAAAACTCATGCACAAAGTACGTAGGATTATAACGTATTTCGTTGAGCTAAGTTAAGTACGTAGTGTATGTCTTGCGTTTAGTACTGTAATTGTGATTGGAAACACCTTCTACACTAACGCATATTGTACGCTAATCCTAACAAATGAAGAAGGCTAACTACAATCTAATACTACATATTAACCGGCAATAATGGAAGTTATATAGGGGTTCTAAATAGTTTTTGAGATGAAAATCATATTGGAACCATTTATTATCAACTTATCAAAAGACATGAAAATTGACGAATTCAAGATCATCACAAAGTTTCCACATGAAAACCCACCAATCTTTTGCAATAAAATTTACATTTCAGCAAAAAAAAAAAAAAACCACCAATCACATTTAGCAACCTTCACTTGATTTTTAGATAAATATAGTTAACATTAACTCCTAATTAGAATGTGTATTATCGTACTATAACAATTCTATGACATAGGTTTTTGTAAACTACGTATTAGTAGGATTATTAGTAGGATTGTCTAGATTATTATTATAATATTATTATTATTAGAAGATTGTCTAATTAATTAAAAGAGTTTCACATAAGCTTGATAACTAAATAATATTAAAAAATTGTCAAAACTCTCTAATAACCTCCGGTCATTGTGAGAGCTCTAAAAAAGTCTTCTTTAATAGTATAGAAGGATTTATTTGCTACCATTGATTGTCAGTTTCTCCTTTATATAAGTTTTTGAGTAATACAATATTTCCGCCATTACACATTGAGTTCTTTCTATTTGTCTATTACCTCGGACTTTTAAAATGGACCTAGTAAAATATCCAATTTAGCCTACAATTTCAAATGAGCTGAGATGATTTTTAAAGGACTTAGATTTAGCTTAAATCGATGCACACCCTAATCGAATTTGGCCCGATCATTGTTGATTAGGCCCAAATTTCAAGACCTTTAAAGGTTAAAACCTTGTATGATAGGTTTACATCTTTCTAATTTGATCTTGCCTGATTTGAATGCGACTGATTTAATCTAATCTGATTTGAATCACTCTGGACCGTACCGATCTTATCTTAATGTGTTGCAAATTTGATTGAATTTCAACGAAATAGTATCAATTATGGACTAAATTCATTTGTTGTTATTTGAACATTTCTGATCTGATCTGATTTGATTTAGATGACAATGATCTAATCTGCGCTGGACATTAATTTCAAAGTCTGAACCAAACACCTCATAAATAAATCATATATTAATTTTGGTATGGTTTTATTCTTTATCGATCAATTATGCAACTTTCAAAGTATTTTAACAATGATATTATTGCATGCATATTTGTAAGCTTAACAAATATTTTGGCTCATGCACACTGCACAATACATATGATGAAATCTTAAGTTCATGAAAGCTGAATGAATTTGAATTTGGTGTGTGCATGCATTTTAGTAATTCGCATTTTTATAAGCAAATGCAAAATTAAAAATATCAACCGGACCAAAGCTACCAAATTACATTATAAATATTTTTCTACTATCACGATTGTTGTTGATTACGAAGGATAAAGAGTGATTTGAAACGAGAATCCAGGGGGAAAAGGGGTGAAAAAGATGAGGAGGGAACAAATAGAAGTCTCATATGACAATGCTTAACTGAATAGCCGTGTTGTAATTAACCATTTGAGTAGAGTATGAATGTTTATTAAACTTGTTATAAACCTGGATGCAGGGATAGAAGTTGAATGTGCATCTATAAAACCCTCAAAGTTGTATGACGATGGGTCCAGTTCCGTGAGAAATTATCTGAAATGAATATACTAGTTGTTTTTGAGGATCTATTGTTTGTATCAAATGTCTATGAAGCGTTAGGTATTTCCAAGTTTGAAGAAAAAAAGTGTCCGAATTGTAGGAAATGAAGAAAGTGTCGGGTTAGTTTCATGTCAAACGAGTTAATCAAACTTGGACAAAGGATAGCAATCTCAAAATCGAAGATGCAACTCTTTACTGGTAACTATATTGAACTTGATGGAGGGATGAGTGGAACAAACTTCACATTAGGTCTACGACGATGCAATCCCAAATGGATTCGTACTTACCAAATTGATCCAAATGGATTCGTACTTATCAAATGGATCCAAATGGATTCGTACTCTCAAATGGAATAAACTTCAAATTAAAGTAGACTATTTTAAAGCGCGTGTGTTGCACGGTTACATTAAAAATATTATATGTTATATACGTACCATTCATTACCGAAATCATTATTGTATAGCTAAACAAAGTTTAATTTAAGGTCAAAACTATATTGTAAATTTTATATTCTCATTTTCAATATGATTGTTATAGTTGTATTCCTTTGTTAATAGACAGAATATATTTGTAATTCGAGTATTATATATTAGGTTTGTGCATATTTTTTTTTCAAAGCTATAGGAGAATTTCATTTACATTGTGGGATTTTTCCCATTTCTAGACGCATTCGATACAAAAAAAAAAAAGTTGAATTTCTAAGAAGATTACATTAAGGTGGCTCGCTTAATAATTTTGGCTGATAATAATAGTTTTAGTGCAAAGACACCTACTCATACAAATTAATCTATTCCATTAAGGCATAACTCATCTAATCAAATTCATTTATTTTTCTAATTAATTTAGATCACTTGACATCTGAAGTATGCAAATCAGGTCAAATAACTTTTGATTTAATCATATAGCTTCATACCAGATGATACATAATCTAAATAACCAAGAGATCATCAATTTTTATGGAAATAACCTCAAGCTAAAGTTCTCCAATTAATTACAGTTATTTTCTAATTAATTTAGATCAATTAACATCTGAAGTGTTCATATCAGATCAAATAATTTCTCATTTGATCAAATTTTTGTATCAGATTATACAGGACCTAAATGACCAAGACGTAATCAATTTTCATGCAAATAACCTAAAGCTAAGGTGGGTTGATGCTCTCTTTATTTTACTATTTTTACAACAAAATATTGTTAACAGTAACTTATCAAGACGTGTTGATGTCAAATGCAATAAAAAATGCAAATGATGATAATTATAGAAAATTTTCAAAAATAATAATATGAAAAAAAGGGACAAAGATGATGACACTATTTTATATATATAACATTTGCTCTTCAACAATATGTATCAATATCATTTCATTTTTGTAAGTGAGTCATTAAAGAAAAAACATTTATCAAAATAGAAAGCCAAAATTTGCAAAATTATAATATATATATATATATATTATGAAAAACTTTTATTGATATATTAATTATGAAAATATATACCAACCATATAAGTATAACTTTAAGTATATATGTCTGTTTTTTTTTTCGCCAAATCAATTGCCAATACCTTATCTCGCAAAATGAAATCGTCATACATTTTTAAAAGGACTTAAAGGAGAGAATATAGTTTTTATGACTATGAAATTGTCATACATTTTTAAAAGGACTCAAAGGAGAGATTGAGGGAAAATGTTGAATTGTATTTATGTAAGAGTATATCTTAGGGTAACCTACATTACAAAAATTATATAGATGGCTAATATGATTATTTTACTAATCTAATCTAATACTATATATTAAAACCTGAAACCAAGTTTTTCCTAGAATGACGCTTCACATTCGTTAATTGGATAGCACTAAGTAATTACATAATATGAAAGTTATTAGCTAATTTATGGAAACTAATATAATTTATGGTGATTACGGTGATAAGCTAATTTATGTAAAATAGTAGTGTTGCTAATAATATCATAACAAAGATAAACTTACAATTTTATAAAATGAGTATAAAAATATAGATATATGTAGCCCGGGCGCGGGCCGTGCATGCAAACTAGCGCACATTATACCATGCTCCCGGGAACACAAGGAGCATGGTGGTCCTCCTCACAATAGAGGAGGTGGGACCACATTTAAATAAATTTAAATCTATTTAAGTGTACTCCTTACTCCTCTATTGTGAGGTATAAGCATTGGCAAACTAGTTTGAGAGTAAAAATACAAACACTTATATAAAGTCTATGGGAAAATAATCTATAATCCACTATTTTAATATCCAATGCTCTAACCTAACTCCGATCTCTCTTTCAACATGTCATATATGTGTTTCATGCAAATTTTTCTCACTAAAATTAAACAAAAATCACAGGTATATATAGTATCTCAACCAAACATGTAACTGAAACATTGGCAAGCGAACAACTAAGAGACACAAAGTTCTTAAGCGAGTTAATATGATTTATATATTTTCCATAATTTGAGAAGGTCGAGTGGTTCATAATCTATCGTAGCTTTTACCACGGCCTCACAAGTATCAGTTAAGGTGTCCTCATGGCTAAGGCCCTGTTTGATAGGACTGCATCTTTCTGAACTGAACTGATCTGATCTGAATGATTTTGATCTGATCTGAATAATTCGGATCTGATCTGATCTGATCTGAATTGGTTGAAAATTTGATTGAATTTCAACGAATTAGTATCAATTATGGACCAAATACATAGATAGTTTTTTGAACATTTCTGAACTGAACTGATCTGATCTGAATGATTCTGATCTGATCTGATCTGAATTCATCTGATAATAAGTCCTATCAAACATGGCCTAAGTAGATGGCTTGACCAGCATGATCGTGACCGTAATAATAGCTCTACTTATTATTTACATTATGGCTCGAGAAACTCCCTTTTATACTTCAAAAAAGAAAAAGAAAAATCTACGGTTACTAATACTTACCTTAAAATCAACGGTAATGATTATAAACATAAAAATCTACAGTTTATTAATACTTGCCTAACTTTTCAAAGTATTTTATTCCCTAAAACTAAACGTATGGTTTTTTTGAAAATTATAAACTATTTAAATAAACCCTTACTTAAATGTTGACCCTCACAACCGAATTAGTGTTTATGTTTTGTTTATCTAAAAAGAGTAATCTATTTGTGAGATATTTTTAATTTGGTAAAAAGAAAAAAAAAAAGATTACAATAAAACGATAAAGTGTTTTGGTAGTGTTGGGATCCTCTAGAGTTTGAAAATGAACTCTATTTGATAGAGTTTGTCTAGAATGGCTAGAATAGATTTTTTTAACAATTTATTTGTGACTCTTTAAATCCTTTATTTTTTGTGTATTATTTGTTTTGGTAAACTCTACCAACTCTACAAAAAACAAACTCTACAGAATCCTTACCCGTTTTGGTAGTATGTTGAACCAAACAATCAATGTTGTGTCAAAAAAGCAGTTTTTATATAAACCGATTATGAACAACGAAAACAGATTTAGAAAAAATTCCCAAAATGTGCTCTATAGATACTGTATGTTTTACATATACGTTTCCTGAAAAAAAAAAATTGAAAGACATGCATTACTATTTTCCCACTTAAAGTGAAAAAAAGCTGACATTATTGTTAGGTCTGATTATACAGAGTATGGGTTTGATCGGTGAACCTCTACAGGTTACTCAGAAAACAAAAGAATACAGGCCTACTAACATCCAAAGTGGTGCTGGTACCCAGAAAAAAATTCCCACGGTGAAACCACAAGAATGGAGGCCTAATTTTTCTGTTGATGCAACTTCCTTGTTCGAGGTGTTATCTGTCAGTATACACACAGCGTTTGATGATGGCTACCCAATTGAAATGTATGGCTCAATTCGTGTCACAAGGTGTTGAGCGTGTAATCATATATGGAGAGTATAATCATATATATGATGGTGTTGAGCGTGTCCGAGGACAGCAAGGTTGCTTTGCTAAAGTTCACTATTCCACCACGCCTTTGGCAGTAATTGCTAGGGTGGAGGTGTTGTACTGTGATTTTGGGACCTGGCTTGATTTCGAGGATGCATCCGAAGAGGATGATTTTGATTCTAATACTAATCATATTCTTTATAGATGTCCTGCAACTGGGGATGGACGTACGACTGGTATATATGGTAGTATTACTGCTGGTAAAGATGATGTCCAAGTTGGTACATGTTTGCTTTTCCAGAGGTCCCTAAATGACTGTGCACAAGTTAAGCCTAGAACTTTTATCACGCTATCCAGATCTGTGGTTGCGGTACCTGCTTACGCTTCCCTTGCCATCAAACTCGATTTGTGGGCTTGTGACAGCCAGTCCCAAGTTGCAAAGGGCGTGGTAAAAATCAGGGCCGATAGAGTAAGCTTTACTCGAAAGAGTGATGTTATAGGAAAAGATGGGTTTTTCCGAGTGCGGGTGACATGGGATGATGGATATCTCCATCTGCACAAACACAAAGAACAACAGTTGATGAGGAGCATTGGTCCACTCAGTCATAACGATTTTAAGACGAGTAAAATACTTATGGAGTTCTACTCAATTTCTGTGTGTTGCAAGGATTTGCAGCAGTCCAAGACTGTCCATGGCAAAGTTGTCATGTCTGAACTCATTGATGCTTGCCTCTACAATAGAAAACAAGTCTCCCCTCAGATTTGTTCTTCATCATTTGGCACGCTTCTGAATACTCGAGGCCCCCATCGGCGTTGTTTTATTCCCTCAGACTACTCTATCTTGTTTGTTAAACTCCAGAGTGCAGGAGACAAGATCATCAGTCAGGGCCGTCTGGGTTGGCAAGCTAATACACGGAAATTATGGTATTTTGACAAGCGCGCTTGTTCTGTTATTCGCGGTGATCATGGTTACGCGGTTATTCACTATTGTGTCTTCTCAGATGGGGTACAAGCCAAGGTGAAGATTTTACTGCAGTGCAACAGTCCCATGAACTTTGGTACTAGAATTCATGGGAAACTTGTTGCTAGATATGGAGGAAACCCAGAGCATACTTACACGACAAGCTATGAGAAGAAATACTTTCAGAGTACACTTCTCGTCATAGATGAAGATCATGATGGTCCAATGTGGTTGCCAACTCTGCCATCGGACTTGCCTCGTACAAGTGTAGCCCATGTCCCGCTCTCGAAATCCGTTGTTTGTGTGCCCAGAAAATCTAGCCTAATTGTTGAAGCAAGCATGACTGTAACTCCGGTTGATGATATGGTGCTCCAAGCTCCCGAAAATCTTTGTGGATCAGTGGAATTATTGTTTGATGATGATGGAACTCCACAGACAATCCGAGGGGAAAATTATAGCTTGCAAATATCAGTTGAATGGAAAGGCTCCAGGGATCTACCTATATTTTATCCCTGTAAGCGTATAGATATCTTAGACCTGGTGCATTAACGAAATAGTTGTAATGGTTAAGGGGTGTTTAACTTGAGCTTGTAATGGTTAAGCGTATAGATATCTTAGACATGGTTTAGCATAATGGGTTTTAACGAAGTAGAGTTGGCTAGAGCTTGTAATGGTTTAGCGGTGTTAACTTAAGCTTGTAACTTGAAGATCACAAGTGTTTTTGACAAGATATATGGAAATATTTGAAATTTTGAATCAGTCCTGTTTGCCATAACAGTTCCAACCTTTTAAAGTTCCTGTTTTAAAGTTCCTGTTAGATGCGACTACCAGAAACATAAGCATGAAGGCTAATACTGCAGGCTCCAATTTTTATGACTGTAGTCTGGGAAGCTAGACCGAGTACCCCTGCAAGATGGTACAGAAGACACCTGAGACTGTACCTAAAAGATAGTGTGGGTAAGGAATGGTCCTAGCCTTGCAAGACTCCCTCTGAAGTCTGAACTCTTAAAAGGGTGGGTAAGGAACAGTCCTAGCCTTGCAAGACTACCTCAGAGCAAGGGAGATGCACACTTTCGAGGTCATTGCCTATGTAGTAAGCTCCCCCCCCCCCCCCCCCCCCCCCAAAAAAAAAAAGTCAGCTCATCCCAGTCCATGGCACACAATTTTAAACCACATCGATTTTGATTAGTCATTGCCTATGTTAACAAGATGTTCAATGGCACGGGCAGATGATTATCCTCAAATAGAAATGCGTAATTGTGAAATGCATAGTATTGAAAAAAGCATTCCAAAAAGAGGAGCTATGTACATGGTGAAAAGTTCTGATTAACAAGATGCTCAATGGGGGAGCTGCTGCAACTCTACAAGGATTACATGGGGACTATGATATTTGTGGAAAAAATCACTAAAATCACGACCCAAACAATTGTGGTTCTCCTAAATTCAATAGGCACAAACTGCTCTAAAATACAACAATGGCCTAATGTAAGGGGGAGGTTTGTCATTTACAAGCATAACTCAGAACCACACGACCAGAAAAAACATATTTTTAGGGCCGAAAATCCAGAAACAGTGACCAAGGGTTCGGAAGGCCTTACCTCCCAAGGCTCCAAAAAAGACTAAACATTCAAAATGCTCCTCCGCACCAGCTCCTCTGATCATACGCCCTTCACTTTTAAGTTTAACCACCAAAGATCATAGCAGTGACAGCCCTGAAGGACAGAAAAATCAGGTACAGGGATAAAAGACCAACACCCAACATCTTAGAGGGCCGCATATCCTTCCTGAGTAAAACCACAATGGCCCATATGAGCCCCGCTAACAGAAAGCCAATCGTGTAAAACAAGCTACTGTCTTTAGGAACTACATACAAAGCAGGCCTTGCAGAGCAGGCACCCAATAGCAAAGAGATACCCAGACCGATTAGTATATTAAACATAGGACCAGCATAGCAGCCTGACAAGGCAATCTGTACACCATCTCCGCCATTCAATGCCAGTGCAACATCAGACACCAGATCCCCCATGGAATTTCCCCATGCCAGTACAGTCAATCCCAGAATTGACGGGTTAATTCCCAAAATGATTCCTAACCCAACTAATAGACCAACAAGTTCACTGGCAATGATGTAAAACCAAACAATGCTCATAAGAAAGCCTCCAAGGACCCATGGTAACAAGAAACTCTCAGGTGGATGATCTGTCTTTGTGTAACGATATGCTGAAACTCCAAGTATGCAACCAGCTGCCAGTCCGATGATGTAGGCCACATCTTTGCCAACAGGACCAGGATCATTTAAAGTAGTCCATAGGAACACAATGAGAATTGGAGCCAATGAGGCACTGGCAACAGCATAGGGCTTTGACCATGAATCATCCTCAACCATTGGAATTGTTAACCGTCTCGGAACAGACAAGGGAAGCTCCAGGATTGAGAAAAGCTTTGGGCAGGAAAACACCGAGTTGTTAGCTTCACCGTGCTCATCATTCCAGCCCCAAGGAGGCCTATCACTATCCAGTCTCAGTGACTGATGAGAGTAAATTGCCACATTGGAAGCCCACATCCACTGTGGCAAAGAAGGATGAAGTTGAGGAGCTTCAATCTCGCTCTCAAAGTCCATCAGTGGGCTGTAGATAGCATCATCATCAACACTTCCTTGAGAAAAGACACTACCTTTAACAGGGAGCAATGGTGTGACAGCATCCAATTTCAATCTGTGCGCCCCCCTTTTCAGCATCTCATTAGCAGCTACAACAAAGGCATACAGTACATATATCATCAAAAAAGCAACAGCTGCCCCAACAGATATCCTTCCAACGACCAGAATCAGTAGAAGCGATAGGACAGCAAAGAGAAAGAAACTAACATCCCTAATAAAGCATCTCCTATCAATCTGAATTCCCTTATTAGCCACCAGCAAGGATACAGTACCAACAACAACACTCGTCACAAAAACTGCCCCACCCAACACACTATTCAACCCAACCTCACCAGCACCGGTACCCACAAAAGCTGCAATACTCGCAAACACATCAGGAGCTCCATTCCCAAGTGGGAGGAGAGTAACCCCCGCAACAGTAGGAGGCAATTTCAAGATACTCGACAACTTCTCCAGCGAGCAACAAAAGTAATCTGCAGCAGTATTACCAAGAAGGTAAAACAATGCAGCAAGCCATATACCCAACACCATATACCCCAACACCCCAAGTCTCTGGCACTTACAGTAGAAAAACTCCAAGTAATCAAAGAATCCGCCTGTCGAACACTCAGGATGATCCTTCACATACTCACATTTCGAGCTAAAACCCACATGTTTATGCAACCCAACACAAAACACAGCATTCTCTCCACTCAATACACCATCTGAAACAGACCCATTACCCAAATTCATCGAGTTAACACCAATTTCCGCCATTTGACGACGATTAATCCCCAATTGGACCGACCCATCTCTAGATTTAACATGAATTGGCCATTTATGATGAACCCTAGCTGATTTCCTAAGTAAAGGATTGGCAACAACATCTCCTCTATCATACAAGAAGAAAAACAAGATCACAGCACATACCCCATTAAAAATCCCACGAAATTGGGACTTTTTCATACGATTATACACACCCAATTCTTCCATCTCTAATGCTAATTACATGGGTCATCAAAATCAATAGTTTTCAAACAAAATTGAATTGAATTGAAAGAATCTAGGGTTTCAATTTACCCAAATTGAAACCCTAGGGTTTAGTATTGGGCAAGAATCAATAATAGGGTTGCAATTGAAAATCAATCAGATAGATTATAAGACTTACAGGCTCTTTGCTGATTAGAATTGGGCGTGTGATCTTACCCAGAAAATCCCCAATTGATTTTTTTGATTAAAAGTGTAAGCTTGAAGGTTGAATTTCTTGATGTATATGGAGGATTTGGGCGTGTGTTAATAAAGGGGGGAGGATTGAGCATTTGTTGGAATTTTGTAATTCGACAAATAAGCTGAAAATTCCGGGAAAATTCTGTCTGAGAAATATGGGAAACATGTCCAAAAAAAAAAATGGTAGATCCGATTCTGGGCCATTAGCCCGAAAAGTTCATTTCGAATTGGTGCCAAGGTGGTGAGAAAAACCGAGCAACTCTAGCCACGGTCGAGCTATGACTCGGGGCTGGATGCGTCGTCTCGCATCTTGGATAATTGGCTAGTTGCCGACTTGCCAAACGTAATTGTCTGATGACTTCGTGTAAAAATCTTATTAGAAAGTGATGCATGTGCTCAAATTTTGTAAAATCATCATATTTTTAATTTCGATTTCATCTTTAAAACTTACGAGTTTACAAGAAAAAGTTGGATGTCTGATGATAAGATATGAACTAACAGACTCACAAAAAGGTATTGATAATGTTCAGAGTATGAAATTACATGCTCCCCCATGGCCTCCTCCAACTCAAAGTTGGACTAATAGCATCAAAGACACAGCAATTAATCTAATTACCTATATCATGGATCATTCGTCTTATTTTGTGTATACATTTAATCAGGTGCCAATATAATCAATCCTACCACCTGATTGATGTGGTACATGAAATGAGACACGGAGTGGGACGCCTAATCAACACCGGTGAAAGTTCATTGAACTTGATACCTTTACCAGATTTTTCACGTAAGTATTACTAGTCTAAGTTGTATACGTTTCATGTTTTTTTTCTTCTCAAAACTACTTTTTGTTTAGTCTGAAAAATCAATTGTTGAAATGCGAAGGACTTATATTTTACAACGGAGGAGTAATAATAAGCTTGACTAAAGGAGCTCGATAGGTCAAACAACCGGATTATTGAAAAGTGCAAACAAAAAACGTCATCATGATGAACCAAACTTATAACTCCCGCACTTTTTCTTGTGGGTGTGACTCATGAGGAAGTGAAATAATCCATAAATACTCAAGAGATGTACTATTGGCACTCTCCATAAGCCCAAGGACTACCACTAGTAACCCAATTGCATTTCGTTTTATTTCAAAGGAAATCGAATAAAAAGGTTGAAGGATTCACGTGAAGTGCCGATGAGTCCTCTTGCACGTTGCAACTCACGGTAAACCAAATCTGCAACTCTCGTGGTTTTCCTTTGTGGCCGTAAGGAAGTGCAAATCTATAAGTACCTTAGCGATGCAGTATTTGAACAAAGGAAAACGGATAAAGTACTCTATTTTATTGGGTTTTTTTGCCAAACACCACCTTTTAAGTTTTCGAGTTTGACAAACACTACCTTTTAAGTTCAAAAATCCCAAACACCACCTTTTAAGACTATTTTCTTTGACAGACATCACCAAAATAAAGTCCGACCACATTTTTTGTTGACTCCGGCATTGACTCACTCTCCGATTATTTTCCGTTGCTTTTTTCTTCTTCTCTTAAGCTCGATAATCCCCCCTCCTTATTAATTATTTCACTCTACTCTTTTTTCCCTATCATATCAAGAATCTCTCTTTTCTCTCCCCTCACCTCTAATGGAGTTTTGGTTTGACAATTGTAAGCAAAATGCACCCTAATCATTGTCAAAACTATGAACAACACCATTTTATCCTTTTTCTAATTTTCAAACTTTAATTTCACTCAATTTCACCTTTAATTCATCGAGTTCATCTAACAATGGTCAATAGAATAATTATGTACTCTTCAATTCTTTTCCTCTTATCAATAAGAGAATGGATCATATCTCTTTGCTATTCAATCCAATCATGTCTCTAACACACGCAAAAAGGCAAATCAAAACTAAAATTCTATCTAGTCAAATGCAAGAGAAAGCATATGAGACTACGTATGACAATAGAGAGAGTAAGGATGAAGAAGAGTGAAAGAATATCAGGCTCAAAAGAAGAAAGAAGAAAAGATAGGGTGAGTCAATGGCGGAATCAAGAGAAAATGTGGCCGGAATTGTTTTTGGTGGTGTTTGTCAAACAAAATAGTCTTAAAAGGTGGTGTTTAAGATTTTTGAACTTAAAAGGTGGTGCCCGTCAAAATCGGAAACTTAAAAGGCGGTGTCTGTCAAAAAACCCTATTTTATTTCGTAAACTCGTGAAATGTCAGATAGGGCCTCTCATAATGAACACGTATTTAATACCGTACAAGAAAGCAAGAATACAACGTTATCTTCCTCACCAGAAAGATTCGAAAGTTCCAATCAAACAACAAACTCATGTCAACTGCATTGTCTTCACTCCGAAAGAAAATTGAAAATTAAAATTTGTAAAGAGTGACTCAAGATAAGTGCAATAAAGTTTGGTCCTTGTCATGGGTGATCCGAGAATTCTGAAATGAGACGTCACTTACAAGCTTCATGTCAACATTTCTATATATATACACAACTCCCCATGATTTACTCAACTTCACCTGCTCACTCTAATCTCTCTTTCTCTCTCCAACTTTTCCATTTTCATCGGACACGCCAAAAGCAAAACACAATTCAAAAGGTGAGATTATGCATTTTTTGGGTGATTTTTTTTGGTTGATGATTGCTTATTTTAATTATTGATCATCTTGATCATTGATTAGTGTTGGTAATTAAAGATTGATTAATTAAGTGGGTATGTGCAGGAAAGATGAGTTTTGGTAAGAAAGAGTATGAATTTCTCAAGGAAATCCAGATAAACCCACATAATATTGGATGTTATGTGGCTGGAAAATGGAAGGCTAATGGTTCTACCATCACCACTGTTAATCCTGCTACTAATCAGGTAATTAGTGTATTACCCATCTTGTTAATTTTTGTCATTTTAGATTAATTTTCCATTTTTATTGATGGGTTTTTAATTTGATGATCATACATGATTTTTTTTTTGTTTGGGGATGAAAGTGCTATGTAAAGTAACAATCTTGGTTGTTGGTTGGGTTTGATTGATGTTATGGCTATTATTTATGTTTGTAATCATGAGTGATTGGTTTGTTTTAGAGGGAATTTTTTGCATTTCAAAGTTTAGGTTTTGTTTTACTGCTTTTTATGAACTCGTTTTTAGCATATACTCCCTCCGTTTCATTAGGTTCTATACATTTTGTTTGAATATGCGAGACAGTGAGAGGAATTCAAACGAAACGTAAATAACCTGAAAAAACGGAGGTAGTAAGATATTGTAGTGTACTAGTGTGTGTGTGGCACGTGGAGGAACTATTGTAAAAATGTGAAGAATTTTAGGAAGGTTGATCATGTGGTATTTAGTGTAATTAGCTGAATTTCCTTTTGTTGGGCTGGTGGTGGTTTTGCATGGTTGAAATGGTTGATGGCTTGATGTGATGTAATGACATTGATGCTGGGTTTATAATTGCGTACTTTTTGGTGGTTGATTTAGCCAATTGCTGAAGTTGTTGAGGGTTCTATGGATGACTATGAGGAAGGCATGAAAGCTTGTGTAGAGGCTTCAAAGATGTGGAAGCAGGTGATCATTGTTCTCTTTCGTGATATTGGTGTACTGTGGCGACTCTTTTTTTTTCTGTGAATGGCAAAGCCGCAAAGGCATTGTATTTGACGAACCCACTTGATCTATTTCGAATTGCTTGTCTACCTTTTCAGTTGACAGCGCCAAAAAGAGGTGATATTGTTAGACAGATAGGTGATGCATTAAGAGCTAATCTTGACCATCTTGGCCGGTTGGTATCACTTGAAATGGGAAAGATATTGCCTGAGGGGATAGGAGAGGTTCAGGTATGTACTCTTAAATTTGTCTTTGCTCCACCTAAGGTTTTATATTGAATTAGTACGTGGCTACACATAATCACCGTTGATTCTATGCAACCCTCTTGTATTAAATTTGTAGTCGGTTTACCACTTTATCTTAAGTCTATAGGTGATTTGATAATGAAGCTGCAAGTGAAGCTTGTAAAAAGTAGTTCTTCATCGTGCGTGTTCTTCTTTTTTGATGTTGGATTGAATTTTCTTAGTGGGCCTGTTTTTGCAGTCAAGTAAAATAGCACTCCACACATCTTATATTGCCATAAAGGTTCTTGCCATAAGGAGGGGTAAGGGGTAGTCGATGCAATTCTCCAAAGTTTTTTTTTTTTTTGGGTCATCTGAAAACATCTCCTTATGTTCTCTTACTTATTTTTAAGGCTTTGTGCATATAACCCTCCTTACCTCCCCATAAGCCGGAGCCTTTAAGCCACTACAGTAAGTTGCTCCCGGTAACTTGGCAAAAAAAAGGTTTCTCTAGCTAACTGATCACTCTAAAATCATTTTGGTGGGTATCTGGAGATAGCTACCTAAACTTCTTCATTCTAGGTGTTGTAAGGTCATGTGGGAGGACAGGGATTGTGGATGTATGTCTCTCTGCACATCTAAAAGTCTGTTTCTGCAGTTGTAAATTGCAGTGTACAATGGACTGTTGTACCATATTCTCTCTTCCCTTCCTTGAACTTCTCTTCACATTGAACAATCATATATCATCCATTTCTTGTACTCTGTATTTGTCCATGACTTCTGAAGTCATTGCTAAGGTTTTTCTGAAAATGCTTATTGTTAGTACGTAGGCCCTCCCCACAGTCGGATCTATGAGAACTCTAATCTTTGTCTCTCTCTCTCCCCTTTCTACTTTCTTCTGATTTTTTTTTTTTTTTTTTTTTTTGGTAATGAGAGTTTCTGTAATTTAGCTTTGGGGTTAAATTGATAAGTCTGTAACCCCCTTCCAGGCTTCTTTACTGAATATGGACAAGTTTTTCTATGTGATATCTTTACTGAAGACACTGTTTGTTTATAAGTCATGTTCTAACTTATTGTATAACTGCAATTTGCAGGAGATCATTGATATGTGTGACTTTGCTGTGGGGTTGAGTAGACAGCTGAATGGTTCAATTATTCCTTCAGAGCGTAAGTCACACTGCAAATTTCATGGGCATGATAAGTTTTTTGCTTAAATATAACATCCTGGCTGTGATTTTCTAAAGCAAGCTTTGGGGTTTGGTGTCACTATAGAGCTCCGCCTTCATTTGCATTCTGATGTTATAAAATAATTTTTTCTTTAATAAGCCATGTTTCATGTCCTAACTTTGATACATTCTTAAACAGGTCCCAATCATGCTATGCTCGAGGTATTTACTCATCAGGATTCATCCAATGCAGTAACATCCTTGTACATCTTTTTTTTTTTTTTTTTTTTTTAACATCTCGACTTTATCACTCTTTGTAGGTGTGGAATCCTCTTGGTGTCGTGGGTGTTATCACGGCTTTCAATTTCCCATCTGCTGTTCTTGGTAAGACTTGTTACCTTCAGGCTAGTTTGGGAGAGATTATACCCAAACATCTTGTCGATGATGAAGTTTGTGTTTGCCATATATATTTATGTGTAAATGCCATCTGATTGTCTTACATTGATATGTAGGTTGGAATGCTTGCAATGCACTTGTGTGTGGTAACTGTGTTGTCTGGTAAGTCTGATATAGAGAAAGTAAAGCTAGTTTTTGTTAGAGCCAATGAATTAAAGGACTAGTATAGTAATAGTAGTATATTAGTTAGCAATTTAAAGGATGTTAAAGACTGTATCTTGAGAATGCTTTATATTTGCTGTTTTTTTTTTTCCTGGCTACCTTAGCATATACTCCCTCCGTGTGAGTTTAAACACCCCATAGTAAAAACGCACCCTCACGAAAGAGGGTGTACACGTAAATGGTTAATCAAAGTTATGAAAAATTTACATAGGATTTTTGTTAAACCTCATATCTAACTTGCTATGTAATTTTTTTGGAACTTTGATTAACCGATTAGTGTGTATACTCTCCGCAACACAGTGGTATTTTGGGTGGGGTGTTTAAACTCGGACAGAGAGAGTATTGAGTTTGTCACTACGACACTACGTGTATATAAAATATTGCTTCAACAGGCCTCGGGTTGGAATAAACTTGCAAGTTGCAGTAGTGTGTCAATTGTTTCGTTCCTTGTGTGATATCTTGCGTGTATCAAGTTTGCATAACACCATTGTCTTCCAATGTCACAGTATTTTTTTTTTTTTTTTGATAAAAGCGTGATGCAAAACTTGCTCGTGGAATTGTTATCTGTTTCCATGGTCTAACTCTTCTTTCTTTAGTTATTAGTAAGTCTTCAAAGCACATCCTGGCTTTTGGTCTTGGTTGGTTTGGACTTTCGTAACTTCCTACATGTCTGCTGGATCTCCCCAGATTCCACCAATAATGAGATATAGGTGGTGTGGTATAATGAAAGACGCTAATTCCTGGATTTATCTACCACTCAAGCTTCAATCATACCATATGTATCAGCCATGTCGCTTGATTTTGAATGTTTTACTTATCACAGGAAAGGTGCCCCAACAACTCCGTTAGTTACTATTGGATTGACCAAGGTTATAGCGAGTGTACTAGAGAAGAATAACTTGCCAGGAGCAATTTTTACTTCCCTTTGTGGTGGGGCTGAAATTGGTCAAGCAATTGCTAAAGATACACGAATTCAACTAGTTTCATTTACTGGGAGCTCGAAGGTAAGTTGGTGACTGAAATGGAGTAGTGTTTTTGCAGCTAATATAAAGAAGAGCTTAATGATATTTATTAGATTCTGTAAGATTATCTCAAGTTATTTGCTCTACTTTTTTTTTTTTTGTGTGTGTGTGTGTGTGTGTCTATATACTAATTTCATTAGCAAGGAAGTGAAAATTGTATAAAGGGGAATCGTAAAATATTTTTACAGGTTTCTATTTGTTCTCCCAATTTCTTAACTTTTTATCGGAAATAAAAGTGTGAAGTTGATTTGCATCCTTTTAGTGTATTATATTTGAAGAAGTTAGATATATTATTTTCTCGTGTAAAGGCTTCTTTTAGACAGGCCTACTGTGTGAGAAATGCTTTGGATTCTAGTTGATTTCTCTTCTGTGAATGCTCACTGCAGGTTGGCCAGATGGTTCAACAAACTGTAAATCAACGATTTGGGAAATGCTTGCTTGAATTAAGTGGAAATAATGCCCTCATTGTCATGGATGATGCTGATATTAAGCTTGCTGCTCGTTCTGTTCTCTTTGCTGCTGTTGGAACAGCTGGCCAGCGTTGTACGACGTGTCGCAGACTGGTAATTTGGGTCACTTTCCTTTGCATGACAAACTTCTGGTTTAAGACTCTCATGCTATCTTCTCTTTTGGCCTACCTCAGATCCTCCATGAAAGCATATACGAGAAGGTACTTGAACAACTGCTTGATGCCTACAAACAAGTGAAGATTGGGGATCCTTTGGAGAAAGGTACCTTACTCGGGCCATTACATACCAAAACGTCAAGGGAGAACTTTGTGAAGGGAATTGAGGTCATAAAGTCCCAGGTATAGCCCTTTTGTAGCCTTATCTCCCGATGTTCAATGCAGGAGCAAGTAGATGACCTTGTGTATTGTATATTATGCTCAAGTAGTTGTTCATACTACTCCATTTAAGTGGAGGTTTGTTGTGTATTAGTTGGCAATCTGTGGTTATTTGGAATCAGTAATCAAGGGCCTTTGGAAGTGTTAGTTTTACTTGGACAACGCTTGTAATCACTGTCTTAGAAAGTTGGTATATTTGTTGTTAAAGCTTCACCAACTGTCCTTTGCCTTCAACATAGGAGTAAGTTTACAGGACGTCAGTTTCTAATAGGCTAAACTTTTACAGGGTGGGAAGATCCTTACTGGCGGATCAATTATAGAATCTGAAGGAAACTTTGTTCAACCCACAATTGTTGAGATTTCGCCTGACGCTGATGTTGTCAAAGAAGAACTGTTTGCTCCTGTACTCTACGTCATGAAGTTCAAGGTATATGTTTCGCATAATGTCAACTTTTGATCATGAAACTTCTGCAATATTGCTTTTATCCGTTTTCCTCATTTGCTTCTACTCCATCTTGTTGCAGACTCTAGAAGAAGCAATAGAAATAAACAACTCTGTCCCTCAAGGATTGAGTAGTTCTATATTCACCAAGAGACCTGAAGCTATCTTTAAATGGATTGGGTAGTTGCTCTTTTCCTTTTTCTCTTATTCCTGTCTAAACCATACTAAACTTATCAAACCGCCTCAACCTTTGTTTGTATTTTGTTGCTTGTAAGATTGGCTGTGTGAAGATTTGGAAAGTTGCCTGAGAAATCACGGTAAATTAATAGTGATATTTTGTTTGTTTCAGACCTTCTGGAAGTGACTGTGGAATTGTGAATGTAAACATACCAACAAACGGTGCTGAAATCGGTGGTGCTTTTGGGGGTGAGAAGGCAACTGGAGGTGGTAGGGAAGCAGGAAGTGACTCATGGAAGCAATATATGAGACGTTCAACATGGTATGTCTTTATTTAAGTTTTGTGCCATGTTGGTTCCTAGTTTTGACCTGTTGTTGGTACCCTCCTGAAGTTATGGCTGATATGATCGACTTTCTTGACAGCACAATCAATTACGGAAATGAACTGCCACTGGCTCAGGGAATCAACTTCGGATAGATCACGCTGGAGGTACTAATCCCATCTCAAATGCTGTGTTATCTGGGTGTTCCGTGTTCATGACACTCCTGTCTGCTAACTCTGCTGTTTCTTGCTTGGCAAAGAAGTCAGAACAATCTTGATCCTGAATCCTGATTGACAGCATTGCCGAGGGGACTGTTCTGATTCTGTTCATAATATTGTAACCAAAATCCTAATGTGTGTGTATGCAACTCTGTTTCGCCTCATTAATAAAATCCCTCTCTGGCTTATGGGTTTTGTTTCCGTCCTAAACTCTAGATAGCAGACTGGTTCCGCGTAGCTTATTACCAACTCGTATCCACTTATGAAACCTACTTCAATTACACTCTGATGGTACCTTACAGTGTCCTAAGGTGCGTCTCTTGGTCAATGGTAAATAAGCAGTTGCTTAATCTCCTAAATATGTAGGCAGCCAATCAATCATATGAAATGGCTTGTATTGCTGTATAAATTGATCGGTAATTCGATGCACCCATTTTGGACATCATCCAACTTTCATGGAGCTCAAGTGCTCATTGCTCGACCAACAAAAAGAGCAAAATAGAAACGAAATACGCAAGGAAGGGGTCGCAATCGTTTTGGTTTAATGTCGGCTTCTATTCAGATGGGGCTATTGTTGGTTTAGGTCCTGCACTCCTGCTGATAGCAATTCATCAGCAGGTCATATGCATCTTTTAGCGAAATTTTGGTGTCCTTGCTTTCCTAGGCCGGCTAAGAGCTGATCTACATCGGGGATTCCTCGCGCAATGGCTACACGACTAAGAGAACATTCGCGGTATCTAAAAAAAGTATGAAAGTGAATAGCTCAGAATGCAGAAAACGCAATGCATAATGATTGAAGAGCCAAATAGGTGAAAGAGAGCGCGAAAAATTAAGGCATTTCACCAGTACCTAGCCATGGTCCGCCAATACTGGAAAAACCTGTTATAAAGGCCAGAGTAACAGCAATGTGAGGATGTAGAACAACGGAACAGTTAATCGAATGATTACTATTCTAATTTACGAATACTAGATCAGTTTATACTAAATATAGCAATATTCTAGGAGTCATCTATAATGTTGATTCTTCGAGTTCGAGTGCAACTGCAAATTAATTTCCTGCATGCTTACTTCTAAACTGTTCAAAGAATAACAGCATTTCATACGAATTTTTTTTCATTCATTAGGATATGAGAAGTGTAATTGTATCGTGTACATTACACATAGAATCTGGCTACCATTTGCACGATGATCTAAACTTGAGTTTCCTGGGGCAACTGAAAGCTCTTCACAAAACCTGGCTACATATGCACTATGATCTAACTGGAGTTTCCACCTTCATCTTCTCAGACCTTCACCGATTATTTAAATGTCGAATGTTACCATGACAGAATATCCTTTACAGTATTCGTCTAAAGCAGCAGCAGTAAAACGTGTTGTTCTTATGCATTTGGACTTCTTTACACAACATTGACTGCACTTCCATCATTGATTGAGATTTGAGGAGACTCAATGTCCTCCTGTAAAGCATTCCCTAACACCTGCTGCACCTGTGCTCCCAAAGGTATCATCAAGAACCTACATTTCACACAGGATCAAGTCAGTGGGAAAGGCGCACTGCAGAAATTCTGAACGGTGAAAGCCAAGCATCAGGTAGCAATGTCATATGTGGAATTCACACAAATCTACAATTTTAAGCATAGTTAGGATGGGTTCTAAGGGAAAAAGTACTCACAGAAACAGCAATAGGCGAACCCTTATACCACGACCTGTTCTCTTTGCCATTCTCCAAGAAACTAAGAACATCCTGTGACAGCAGCAAAAGAAACTTAAGACTGCCGTACTATATCTATAAATTTGGAGCAAAGCAGTGTTTTAAGTCTAAAGTTCAGATCCATTCTCACCTGACCAATCCTGTCCCAGTAACCCCAGCCAATTCCAATGAAAACATGGGTCTCAAAGATCGAGTGCAGGTGATTGATTGTGCCTGCGAGCTGTTCTTTCAACGGCTGCATTCTGTTTCTGACATGTGGTTCACCAACACTCTCCGTTGATTCTTGGAGAATCTTCTTAATCTTCGTAGAACTCTGCAGCTTCTTCTACAGAAACAAAAAAAAAAACAATCCAAGATTAGCAAACCCTAGTACCTGTAACATCTTTTGTGACTCTAACATCTGCTGGCATGTTTATAACTTAGAAGTAACTCCCATTTTCTACAAGCTTCTCAACAATGGCTTGCAGATAGTTTCTGAATTTCGCTCTCAACATGACCGTAATCTCACTTAAACGATCCACTGGGATTTGATTGCCACCATTTGGGCTACAGGGTCCCCATGAGTTAAATTGTGTTTCTATTCTGGGTTGCAAACGATCAAGCATCCTCATCAATGAATTTAACAGGATGCCAACCTGGGAAAAGAGAAGGTAGGGAGAGGAGTCAGCATTGATCATATGTTTTTTTTTCTTTTCTAAAGAAAAAAAAAAAGATGAGCAGATAGACAGTATATTGACCTCATTGGGAACCATATACGGGCACACAGATTGTTTTGCAAGTTTCTGGACATGCTTCAAACCAAGATTTTCCTTCAACACATCAGAATACTGCCTGTCCAAAGCTTCCACAATAGCCTTTTCTACATCATCAACAGCCTAAAAAGCACAAGACAAACCGTGACAACTTTAGAGACACATTGAAAAAGCCAACAGCATGCAAGACATGATTTAGAGGGAGGTACAAAGGCTGCATTATCACAAGCTCTGCTAAGGGATCTAGCAAACCGATTCAGAACCATACATTTTCCAGTGCAAAGCTATACTCTGGCCAGCGGCTTATGATGACTTCATAATCATTCAAAGGTTCTTTCAGTCTGTCGTACATTTCATCCACAGAAGAAGTTGTCGAATGTTGAGCACGTACCCCGGACCATTTGACCTGCATGCATAAAACATTTAGATCCTTGACTCTGGAAAGAAAGCAGAGACGGTGGAAGTTATAAAAAGAGAAGCATAATGCCCTTGTCAGCAAAAAATGAAAAGATTCAAGCAACACAAAGCATGGAAAGTGAGTAACATGCTAACGCCATTAATTACAATGACATCAGAATTTGATTGCACTAAATTAAAATTATCAAATAGGTTGAATCCTCACCTTGTCTAGTTTACAGCTCTCGAGCAGTGCAAGATGCTTATCTTGAATCCAAACAACAATACGTAAGTGGAATAATTCTTTTGCATCAACTCCACCTTTGATTGAGCTGAAGATGAATGACAATGAAGTGAGAATTCATACATATGGACAGTGAATATGACAAATATTAAGCGATCAGGGTTTTCACCTGATTTTCCAGCTGGCAAGGTCTTCTTGGAAGTCTGCCGTGGCTATCATAAGTTCAGCAAAATGTGGCACTGGAACAGAAGGAGGGCATGTAATGAGGAACTCGCAATTTTCTGAGCAAAGTTCCACACTATATGTGGATGCAGAAAGACTTGGACGGTTTACAAAGCTGCGAAACAGAGGTGAATTTCTATTAGAACCTTAAGCCGACGCAAATTTACAAAGCAATACGACTACGCAAACTCAACAATTCGCAGCAAATTTACGACGCTGAAATCGAAACAAAACAACAACTGCATATTATAACAATCGCAATTGCAGATTAAAACTTATGAAACTTCTGTACACAAGTCCTACGCAAAATGAAAAATTCGGAGCAATTTGAGGACGCCGAAGTTCAAGAAAAACAACAATTTCAGTTCACAACAGTTGTAATTGCAGATTAACCTTGAGAAATTCCTAAAACAAATCAAATACATTTCAAAAACGTAACGAGAGAAGAGCGAATTACCATAAAAGCCGGAACAAACATTATAACAAATAACCACCACATAGTGAGCCGATAAGAAGGCGATCGAGGAGAATCTCACTTCGGCGGCGGAGGAGGAGCCGTGGTGGAGCAAGGCAAGTGCGGTGAAGTTGTTGTACTGGGTGTGGGATAAACATTTTACATACACCTAATATCTCTCCTTAATGTTTCTCCATTATTCTGAGCATGCCCTTGAGAGTTCCAACTCCCCATGATTAGGCACACAACTTAGGGGAGCGCTGTGTGGCCTTGAGAATGACGTCCATACGATTGTGCCGTGGTCGGGGCGAAATTCGTTACTCATCCAATGATCTCCGATCATGACACAACGATTACAAATTTTATTCTCTTATCAATTCCGCCCCTTACAATAATCAATCTATATTTTCCAATATCAAGTGTGTGAAAGACATATTCAAATAATTTTCTCCTCGCCATGATTGAGATTTGAATGAATGAATATTTTTTTAGACGGAGTTTTCTTGCAACAACATCGCTTCTTATACTAGTCTGGCGCCAAAAACAGAACTTGAGCTACTTCATTATTAACACACGTGCGTTACACGGAGATATTTAGTTAAATATACTCGTATCTACTTTCATATTTAACAAATTTAATACTCCTTCCGATTCAAAGAGATTTTCCTCTTTCTTTTTATAGTTTTAAGTTGTCAGCTTTGAGACTATTTGTAGACTAAATGGAATATCCATTTGTCGTAGAATCAAATGGAGTTGGTTGATTGCATTGCAGAATAAACTTACGAAATTTCTAAAACAAAAATCTTCAATTCGACGCCGAATTCGAAACAAAACAATACAAAGTTTACAACAATCACAATTGCAGATTCAAACATTGAAAGATGTATACACAAATCGTCGTTTCGAAGCAATACGACTACGCAAACTCAACCAATTCGCAGCAAATTTACGACGCCGAAGTCGAAACAAAACAACAAAGACATATTATAACAATCGCAATTGCAGATTAAAACTTACGGCAAATGCACGTGGTGTCCCTGAGTTTTAACGTTTTGCACATGGTGTCCCTGAGTTTGAAACTGCTACTCTGTGGTGTCCCTCAGTTTTACACAATGCGGCACGTGGTGTCCCTGGGTCTAACTCTGTTAACAGAGTTTCGTTAAGTGATGACGTGGACGTCATTAGTGGTTGGCGGAAAATAATTAATATTTTTAATTATATGTTAATTAAAAAATAATAATAAAAAATAAAAATTCTCTAAAAATTCCAAAAAATATCCATATATTGATTTTTCGAATTTTTTTCCTCGAAATTATGTTATTAGTGAAAAACACAGTGCACATGTCCCTGAGTTTTACACTTTTGTGCACATGGTGTCCCCCAGTTTTACAATTTGTGTATTGGTGGCCCTGAGTTTTCTAATTTAGTGCAAATGGTGTCCCTGCTTTACATTGAATCCATTTTTTTTCGTGAATTTCGGGCTATTATACATTTGGAATCTAATGTAAACATAAATCACAACAATGAAGCAATAATTTCACCAAAAAAAAACGGATTCAATGTAAAGTAGGGACACCATTTGCACTAAATTGGAAAAGTCAGGGACACCACATACACAAATTGTAAAACTGGGGGACACCATGTGCACAAAAGTGTAAAACTCAGAGACACCATGTGCACTGTGTTTTTCACCAATAACATAATTTCGGGGAAAAAAATTCGAAAAATCAATATTCGAAATTATTTTTGGAAAATCAATATCTGGATTTTTTTTTTTTTTTTTTTTTGAATTTTTAGAGAATTTCGTTACTCATTCAATGATCTCCGATCATGACACAACGATTACAAATTCTATTCTCTTATCAATTCTGCCCCGTACAATAATCAACCTATATTTTCCAACATCAAACGCGTGAAAGACATATTCAAATAAATTTCTCCTCGTTATGATTGAAATTTGAATGAATGAAGATTTTTTGAGACTGAGTTTTCTTGCAACAACATTGCTTCTTATACTAGTCTGGCGCCAAAAACAGAACTAGAGCTACTTCATTATTAACACCCGTGCGTTGCACGGAGATATTTAGTTAAATATACTCGTATCTACTTTCATATTTAACAAGTTTAATACGAAGTAGGTATTTGGTATCGTTTTCTGTTTTTTCGAAAATCAAAGTTCTATTTCTGAAAAAAAAAAAAAAAAAAGTGGTTTTCAGTTTCAGTTGTGAGTTTTTGCTTTCCGTATGACTATATAGAAACAAACAATTTAAAGTTTATTATGTAACTCATTTAACTAAAATTTTTACGCAAGAAAAAAAAAAAACTGAAAATGGCAGTAATATCGAACATGCCCTTAATGATTACTATTCCGATTCAAAGAGATTTTCCTGTTTCTTTTTCCAGTTTTAAGTTGTCATGTTAGGGACTATTTGTACACCAAATGAAAAATCCATTTGTCTTAAAATCAAGTAGAATTGGTAGTACTCCAACAAAGAATTTTGCAAGTGGGAGTACGCCAACAAGAAGGTCTATCGAGTTCATGAGGACGATAGCATGTCGTTCAATCGCAAATTATATATCAAATTATATTTCTGACCGGATAGGCCCCCTATATAGGAAATCTATCCAGTCAGAAGTATGATTTCTGTCAGAAATCAGAAGGAATCTGGACCCTCCATCTCATATTGATCAACGGCCTAGATTTAATATTAAAAAAAAAACTTAAAACAGAAAAAAAGACCCAAACCCAAAATTCACTCTCATTTTCTCTCTCTTCCCCTCCTCTCTTCTCTCTCCCCATTCTCGTCCCCCCTGCCGAGCCGCCGCCACCGCACGCCGTCAACCACCATCGCCGTCGCGGACAGAAGCGGCCGACGCCACTCACGATGGCGACTCCATTCCCAGAACCATCAGTCTTCGTCGAGCACCTTACCGCCGCGAACGACGCCTTCTCCTTCTCGCTTTCCGCGCTCTTTTCGTCAGGTCTGGCGGTGCCGTCGTTCGCCTCCGTCGATTAAAACCTTCACCGGCATCGTCTCTCATTTCCGCACCTACTCCCAACGTATCCTCGTGATTTTCGGAGGAGAAACGAGCGAAATGTTAGGAGAAGTGGAAATGAGGGAGCGGTGATGGTGGCGTGAGACATTTGAGGCGAGAGAAACGCGTGAGAGAGGTGGTGGAGATGTCGCGGGGGAGGGGGCTTCTGCTCGCCGGAGCACGGAGTACGTGGTGGTGGAGGTTGAGCCGGACTAGGTTGTGGACGGTGCGGTTGGTGGTGGCTGCGTGGGTGGTCGGGGTGGTGTGCGTGAGAGAAGAGAGAAACTGGTATATTGGATTGTTTTATTTTTTTTTATTCGAGTTACGTGTTTAATTAAGAAGTTAAGTTGAAATTACGTGGTTAATTAGTTGAGTTATGTTGGAATTACGTGTTATAGTTGTTAGATTAACGTGTTTTTAATGATGAAGTTAAATTGGAGTTACGTATTTTAGGTAGTGGAGTTACGTTGGAGTTACATTGGAGTTACGTGTTTTGGTTAGTGGAGTTACGTGTTTTGGTTAGTGGAGTTACGTGTTTTGGTTAGTGGAGTTACGTTGGAGTTACATGTTTTGGTTAGTGAGTTTTGTTGGAGTTACGTGTTTTGGGTAGTGGAGTTACGTGTTTTAGGTAGTGGAGTTATGGAGTTACGAGTTTTAGATGTTGGAGTTATGTTGAAGTTACGTGATTTAGTTGGTGGAGTTACGTTGGAGTTCCGTGTTTTAGATGGTGAAGTTACGTGTTTTGGTTAGTGGAGTTATGTTGGAGTTACGTGTTTTGGGTGGTGGAGTTACGCGTTTTAGGTAGTGGAGTTACGTTGGAGTTACGTGTTTTATATGTTGGAGTTACGTGTATTGGTTAGTGGAGTTATGGAGTTACGAGTTTTAGATGTTGGAGTTATGTATTTTAGTTGGTGGAGTTACGTTAGAGTTCCGATAGTTAAATTAAAGTTGGTGGTGTTTTGATATTAGTGGAGTTAGATGACTGGAGTTACTGATTTTAGTGGGTGGGGAGTTAAGGGACTAGAGTTATGCAATTCGGGTTATGGAGTTATCTGAAATCAATGGCTGAGATTGAATATGATCTCAGAATCAGTGGCTGAGATTCCTTCTGATTTCTGACAGAAATTATACTTCTGACCGGATAGGCTATATATATATATATATATATATATATACACTAGTTTGCGTGCCCGTGCCGCGCGCTCGAGCTCCTTATTTGTATCAATCATATTTATTTCACACAAAAAAATACGTTGTTAGATAATTACATTGTACATGTAAATGTCACATGTTAGAACATTATTTCACATATGAAAAAAATATAGCTATGAATTTATAAGTGTCAGCTATCATTTAAAGAGTATTGGATATCCCTTATAAAAATGTTGATTACTACGACCTCCATAAAAGTATAAATGACGGTTTAATCGAGATGAGGGTTTGACTTACAAATATAAGAATCAATATTCATAAAAAATAAATAATCAAAATGCATATCATGGGATTCGTATCGAAAAGTACTTTCACATATAATAATTAATAAATTATGAAAAGTACAATTTCATGCGGATTTGACTCACGTACTCAATATAACCCAACCGGCTTTGACCATAGGTGAAATTGAAACCCTCCTAATTTCCAACTCTATTTGCATTATTCATTTATTTTTATCTTTGTTGAAATTATAAAGAAACCTATAATTCTATACATACGTAATCATTTTACCAAGAGAAACATATTTTGCTAAGTTTTTTTTTTTTTTTTTTTTTTTTTTTTTTTAACGTCTGGAAGTTGTATACGTGCATTCCTCTTTTTATTTTTATTTCTTATTTCCTATTTATTATTCTGGGTTGTTTTATATTGCCCCGTCTCACAGTAGACCTACTATTTTGAAAATTACCTCGAGTACATATGAGGTGAAAGTTTTACCTCGAGGGTGGTGTATCTTGCAAAACAACGAGTTTATCGACATTACCACATTTATTAGACTTGATAAACCATTGGAATCCCTAATACAAAATCTGCATATAATCGAGTCTCCGACTTTACCGTATAATAATTAGGAAAAAATTTCGTATCGTATACCGTAAACTCCTAGAGTCCTAGTACTATTCGCCGAGCAGTCACGTATCGTTGTACATTCGTACTCTTCAATTTCCGCAGAACAACAAAAATTCACATTCACTCAACTCTGCTCAACTTCCCTAATACGCTTTCTCACCTAAAAATCAAGCATGGATACCGACGTAGTCATGGTTCCCGCCGGCGAAGGAAGCAGCAGTCTTGCCGCGCCCTCATCTTCTTCATCAAAGAAACCGAAACGTTTCGAAATCAAAAAGTGGAACGCCGTCTCTTTATGGGCTTGGGGTATCCTCCCTCTCTTCTACCCTAATTACTACACGATCATCATCATAATAATAATAATTGTAGCTTGATTGTTACGCTTCTTGATTTTTTTTTTCTGGTTAATTCCTCTTCTCAGATATCGTCGTTGACAATTGTGCTATCTGCCGTAATCACATCATGGATCTCTGTATGTCTTTTTAATTTCCCCTAATTAATCTTTGTTTTGGGCTGAATTATTAGTTCATTCGAAAAATTAGGGTTTTGTTGATTGTAATTATTATGATTATTGTTGTTGTTAATTAGGTATTGAGTGTCAAGCTAATCAAGCTAGCGCTACCAGTGAGGAGTGCACTGTTGCTTGGGGTATGTAATTGAAACTCTTTTAGTTTGTAATCAATTTGCGATTTTCGCTTGTTCCGATTATTTTGTTGGCTTATGTTTTACGTTTTGATTGGCGGATTTTATCGTTGTGGAATGTATGTTTTGTCAGGACTCTGTGGTTTAGTTTTGGTGATGTGGCTGTTTTTTGTTGCTGTATTGGTTATGATTGTGTGTTTGGGGAACATGTATCTCTCCGACTTATATCTAGTTTGGTGGACGTAGATTTGAGGTAGTTCTATCAGGCTTAGGTTTAGGTCGTAGGAGTGTTGAGGTTAGTTAAACCAAGGCAATATAGAGGGGACAGAACATGGAGTTTTTATGATGAAATTGAGCTTTAGTCGAAGTTATCTAGAATTACTCTTTACTCCTTAGGTAGTTGTCTCCTCAACGGCCTTAAGTGTAAAGAAGCCTCCTGAAAATTTGGTGTTGGTTTAGTGGTATGTGGTGTTCTTGTCTTGTCAAGTGGGATTTGGGAATTTATAGTTGTGACTCATGGTGGCATATAATCAATTCTCACTTTGGGGCGTTTGTTTGTAGATAAAAAGTAACTGATGACGTTGATAGGTGTATGGACTATGGAGGGGTGTGGAGGGACACCCTCATCTGAGCTTTGAGAGGATCTGTGAACAATGTAACATGCAATAAGAAGTTAGATGTGTTCTCCCTCGCACATTGTCTTTTTTCATTTGTGTGAATTTCCACATCCACATACACCCCACAACCAACATCTTCACACAAATCTAGCGTGTTCATAGTTGGGTAAAAAGTCCAGACACAATTTCAGTGAAATGGCAGTAAAAAATAGTGGTTTTGCTTTGATTTGATGTGGGTGTCGGAGTAGCTTTAGGGGGCGTAGTGGCAGCGTTAGTTACGGTGGTAGAGGGGTATACTTACTGGAAGGGCGCCGAGTAGCCGAGCTACGTTAGGTTGTGAAAGAGTAAATGAACTAGATTACTTGAAGGAGTTCTTAGAAATTCTTGGTAATTGAAGCCTCAGAGGCATACATAGATTGAAGTCAGCTGGTTGAAGTCAGTTTTACCGAATACGTAAGCCAGATATGAATTCGTACTATGAATATGAATAGGCATAGTATTAACACAGAATGCTCAGGTTGTGGGGAGTATTCTGTACCCGAGTTTTGAAGTATTGAACTTAGCTGAACCAAGGCAATAGTAGTTGGAACGCAGACTGTTCGTTATCAAATTGAATATTGTCAAAGTTACCACTATTATCAGGAAGAACTCCATACTTGGTTCTCCTCTTAAGGGTTAAGAAGCATCGTATGAATCTGGTGATGATGAATTCCTTTGTCACATCCAGTGATTTGAGGGCCTTTTGAAGTTCTTTGTATTTCAAATGTGAGGACGCTTCTATGTCTGGTCATTGGTCATGATGTTCTCTTATTCTCACAACTTTAGTTTGGGATTTTTGTACTCTTGGTTGGCATATTATTTCTTTCCTTGACATTTTGTATGTGGTAACGAGTGTAACCTATGCCATGGATAGGTTAGTCGGAGAGATGCACCATGCAAGGGACACCCCTTCACTATTATACATTATACTCATACACATTGTGAACCTTACAGATTCCATTGACCCTGACGAATGATTTCCCTGGAGATATTTGGCGGTGACGAGGTCATCCTTAGTTAAATGGTGGTATAGCTGTATAGGCGGCGGTTAAGGTTGTGGTTTCGAAGTAGCTGACAGTGGTAGGGTGGCATTATGCTTGGTGGTGTAGTGGTTCTTATGGTGAAGACTTGGTTAATACTAGAGAACTAAGAGGAAGGGGACAGGTGGTCTTGTAATTATGACTGTGCCGAGGTAGAGAGATAATAAAGGAGGGAGGGATGGGGGGAGGTGAGATCTGTGTAAGCCTGCAAGCAAGTCTGAAAGGGTGTGAGTGTAATTAAGGACAAATTTGGGACTTGAGTCAAATCAGTATTCTCCAAACGGAGCTATATTCATTTTGATGTTGGTTATGGTTGTCTCTTCTATCAACTCATACATGCGGTTGGTGAACATGAATGATGAATGTTCAGCACTTTTCTCTCGTTGGTGGACATATTTTGGAGCCTTGGACCTAGTTTTTTTAGGTTAGCTGAACGTCGCCAATGTGGAGTAGCCTAAACATTGAAGAGACTGTGATAAGATTTAGCATTTGGTTGAAGTTATTTGGAAGTACAATTAGGCAGTTGTCCATGAGGGGTAAGAGGCAACCTATATCGTTACTCTCGTCCAGTGATTTTAGGGCCTTTTGAAGGTTTCTTTGTTTGCAATCTTATGTTTTAGAATTTGTGCATTTTGGAAATTGGGAAGAATCAGAATGCTTAATCTGGTCATGATACATGTTTGTTCCTCAACTTTAGTCGGTAACTTTCTAGTCTTGGTGTGATCAATGTTGATAGATGTATAAGAGGTTGTCACACACAACCACACTTGAGATTTGAGAATACCCATTAACAATGTGACTGATGACAAGAAGTTGACAAAGCTTACAATAATTTTTTTTTCTTAAAGTAAAATATACAAGCGCCCAACAATGTCCACATCCACTTGCTTGCCAATTGCCACCATCATCTTCATCCAAGTCTACCATGCTCATAGCCAGGTGAAAGAATCCTGTTAAAGTCGGCCATGGGTATCTCTCAGGATCAGTTCGTGTGCTGTTTGGCCATGGTTTCAGTAGAGTGGATGTCACATTCTATTGGTAAATATTTGATGTATCATGGCCACGATCTCTTGCACAATCTTTGGGGATTTCTTGTGAGCATTGTGTTATCTGAAATTAGATTTTGAAGTTAAGTTGACCATTTCCTGGACAACCTTGATTAAGCTAAAAGGTAAGAGTCTTGCCGCATGTGATTGTGATACTTCTCAAGCTAGCAGGCTGGTCCACATTAGTACTCGCTCGTAATGCTATTATAAAAGAACTTGTTTCAGCCAGCTAGTAACTTTTGACTTGTAAGATGGAACTATGGGTGAACTAGTTCTGAGACTTCACTTTTGGACTAAAGTCTGGAACTTAAGCTGCTACTCTTAACTAGCCCCTAATGTTTTCTGAAACTGGTACACGTCTTTTATGAAGTAATAGATGTGTTCGGTAAACTAGAATCTTTTATACTTTGCTCTTGTTGGCTGACATAAATGGGAGGTGGTTGACGTGGATTTTCGTTGTGGTAGCATTGTGGATAGGTGAACTAAGCCAAAATATAGATTACCTGGATCCCGGACTGCTTATGTTCAAGGTGATCCTTTAGCATATTACAAAGTAGTTGTCATCTGAATCATACCCACTTGGGCGAACTACGGGAATTGAACCCGCGCATACATGTTTGGTTTTTGCTTAGTAACGATAAGATTTTTGAGAGCTCTTGCCCGTCATGTTCGTGGTTTTTTTTTTTTTTGAAAGACGTGGTATTGAAAGTTTGAATTCATGTCACCATGTTCTTAATAAATTGCTTAAAGATAAAAGGTAGAGGCTTATTCGGAATAGTGTGGTACTTCTCAAGCTAGCTTTAGCTTTATTGTAGTTTGTAAAAGTTCCTCTTTCTGTTATGATGAGTGAATTTCATTGAATCAGCTCGTAACTTCTAACTGCTCAGATGGAACCACAATGTAAACTAATTGATACCGCACAGCTACAGCCTCATTGTCTATGACCAACTAGCCAACAACTATATATAATTATTGAAAGACATGGGATGTTTAGATGCATGCTCTTAGCTATCTAAAGACTACTGTTTATGAAAGACAACAAGGTTACCCTGAAAATTTACGGAAACCAAAAGCAGTGATTCTGTAATTCAGAGACATATTGCACTCACTGTTGTGTGATATCACCCTTCAGGCCTTCACCAATTTTCAGTGTTGGATCTCTGTTTGACTAAGAACTGTTGTAGGTGTACACTTCCTAATCTGCTGCATCTGGTGCATAAAGGTTTTTCTCTTCTTATTTATGCTTTTCTGTGTTCTGTGATACAGGGGTTTGTAACCATGCCTTCCATTTCCATTGCATCAGCCGTTGGCTGAAAACTCGTCAAGTCTGTCCATTGGGTATGTTCTCAGTTGTCCATGTTTTGCTTTTTTTTTTTTCTTTTTTTTTGGTGGGAGGAATTGCCTTTGAAAATCTCATTTCTGAAACACAATATTGTCGTGCAGATAATAGTGAGTGGGAGTTTCAGAAGTATGGTCATTAGCTTCGTGGCAGTGGCATTACAGAGCCCAATTTGCTTCTTCAGGAGTTCGGAGGTTATCGTGAATTCAGGATGGACAAAAATACCCTGTAGTTTTATCAATTTAATCATTTTGGGTTTTCTGCTTTAACCTTACTTGATGAAAACAGATGAACTTCCTGTTTAGTAAATCATGGCTTGAAGTATCAGAGAAATGTTTATATCAAATTGTTGAGGATATCAAATGTTTTGTGTGATAACTGTTAAGTCATTTTTGTCCAAAAGTACTGAACTTCGAGAAAAGCTTGCAGTAGGTTGGTTGTGATCAACTCGAATAACGAAACCTGCCGGAGCGATGTTATTGACAAGTGACAACTGATCGGTCCATCGATTTTGAATTTACAGTGATCCGCTATCGGGAGTTCTCGACCAAACCTTAATCTCTACAGAATTCGAGAAAATAAATGATAAATGTACCATCACCCGAAATGGTTAACTAGAGACCGGAGAGGCTCACGCCTAAGCGACCGCAAATACAATTCCCTCTACTATTTTATTGCTTTGAATCTAAATTTGTAATGAAGCAATTAAATTCGAAATAGTATAATTTTATCAACACCAAATATATCTAAAAATGTTTCTATTTCTCTTGTCATTAAGTTATAAGTGTTTATTTCAAGTTTCTATTACTTGTCATTGAGATACATTCCAAGTGGATGCAAAATGGTGCGTGGTACAATTTTTTTTTTTTTTGAAATGAAGAACTTCCATAACTGAAAATTAAGTGACCGTGGATGCAAAGTCCGCTGCCGCAAGTTCTAGTACATCCGAAGGGCCACTATCGACCCATACCCTTGTCGAGTAATCTATCGGGCTCAAATGCGCTACCAAATGACCCACCTTATTTCTTGTCCTACGAACATGACTATAAATACACGACTCAAAACGACTAGCAACGTTATAAATGACCAAAGCAACTAAACCAAAGTAATTAGAAGAAAATGAACCAAAACGTAACGCCTTGATCCTCCCTAACTGAACCAAAACGTAACGACAAAACCAAAACGTTATGATACTATGATATAAGTGGTAGAAGTGGTAGAAGTAATAATAAATCATAATATAGTAAAAGAGTATAGGAGTATCATATAGACCTATAGTACTTTATAGAGTATTCTACGTTCAGTTTGTTTCACCTACAATTTTGTTAAAAAACAGGTTTATCGCAATCACATATGATACAACGATGTGGGACAAAAATAATCTAGCCGCGTATGGTGTGTCAAAATACTATAATCTTATTTATTAGATGATGTGGGACAATCTCCAATATTGGCAAATAAGAAGAGTAATAAAAAGTCATCCCTCATTGTCAAATCATGACCACGTAACAAAATAAAATCCCTGGCCATGATATCGCTATAGCTCATTTGGACTGCTCCACACCACTAAGTCTCAGCCGCGTGCTCTACTAAAAAATTGTCCCACGTTGTGAACATGAACAAATGAAATATATGTATGGACTAATAAACTGTTTTTTTTAAGAACATAATAACTAATCCCGTTAGGATTACAATACCGAGTAGAATGAACTATCTTCTTATGATGCAACAATGTGGGACAAAATAAAAACAAACTAACACATAGTGTGGCAAAATATTGTAATCATACTTCTTGGACGATGTGAGAGCATCTCTAAACTTGACAAGAAAAAAAAAAAAAAAGAATACTGAAAAATCGTCCACATTGTTGAATCATGATCAATGGATTATATAACTCCTCTACTAAAAAATTATTCCACGTAGTTGAACCATGACTAACCACATTATTGTTGAATCTATCTTTTTCCGATGCAACAATGTGGGACAAAATTAATAGAACCTAACATATATTGTGCCAAAATACGATAACCCCACTTCTTGGACGATGTGGGACAATCTCTAATGGCAAGAAAACCAGATATGTGATTTCGGTTTGAGAGTGTGCGTTTTTTTTCGGTAGAATGAGAATCGTAAAATGAAAATAATGACCTACATATATCAAATAAAATACAAGTAATAGTTCCTATATGATAATAGTCAAATATTTATCAATCATCATAGTTCTATATCATCATTAAGAAATTCGTGCAACACACCTAAATTCTTATAAGAAATGCTAGCATTAAGAGTCAAATTATTAAGTTATTATCAATCATTGCATCAATAACAAGTTTAAATAGTGAGACAATGTGAAATTAGAGTTTAGTGCTTGGAAAAAAAAAATATATTACAAATGATCATAAAAATGAAACCTCAAAGATATACACAAACACGAAAACGTGGAGCCCATGAGAAAATAAAACAACAAGGGTACCATGTGAATGTTCCTAAGTATTAATTTAAGATATTGTTTTAGAACAAAACTTTAATTTAGTTCTAATCTATTAGAGGGTGCTAATTTAAAATTGTACAATTAAAGACGAACGAATATTTTATTTTAGGTTATACTCTCTGATTTTTTTTCCCTTTTATGTGTCTGAGGGGCAAAAATTATGGTGCATATTATACAGAAACTTGAAGAGCAGCTAAAATATAAACACAACGGTACCATGTGAATGTTTTAGATAATAAGTTTTTTTTTTTAAAGGTTAGGTAATAATAATTAAGGTAATGCTTTTGAAGAAAAGTATAGTTGTAGTGACATTAAAAATGTTGATTTAAATGTATAAGTTGCCAAGCTTGTAAATAAGGTTCATATGATGAAAATAATTGTCCACACAGGTTAAATAAAATGCACGTAATATTTCCTATATAAGGGCCAAATATTTTTCGGTTCAACTTTATCATCGTAATTGGATTTCATCATTAAGAGACTCGTGCAACGCACGTGCATACATCTAGTATTTATTAATAGTCGAAGAGAGTTACAATTATAGATTATTGATACAAATGCTTTATTGATTAAACATAGTTTTTTTTTTGTATAGTGTAATATGAGGGAATAAGTAAGGGTATTATAGTAATTTTGCTAATTAACTGACCGATTAGGAAAGTGACCCTAAAAGGTAACTATGCCTAAATCACAAAGTAGGAATTACACTTTGAAATGAGTCACAAAACGTAACACCCTAATTAAATAATAATTCCAAAATTTACGGGATGTTACACAACACACTTATAAGGTCCAATTCCATGGCTTGCTCATCTCCAATGTACCAATGGCAAAACCGTGCTCATAGCACATTTCTCTAACATTGAATATACATGTCACCGTTCACTAGTCTCATATATATCAATTATCATGGCTGAAAGTGAGACGCTACTAGCTCTGAACATATCTACCCCAGCCCATTTGATCATACTCTTGTCTGTTTTAGTTGACATTGTCCGTGCACTTGGCCTCATCTGTTAAAAGTGAGATGCCTCTATTATTAAAGAATGCTTGCAAAGCTAGCGCATGCATAATGCATATGCAACCTCATATACGGAGCGTACGTATATCGGTATATAACATTATTAGTGTACCAATTTATCAACTAATTTATTGGCCAAGAGTTCGATGACATTTACTAGCATTTTTTATACGGAGTATATGATCATCCTAAAAGTCTATACGTAAATAATAGAAAAATTATCTATAATATATTAAGTGTGATAAATTAAAAACGACAAATAGTAAAACATATACGGAGTAGTTGATTGTGTAGTAAAATTTAACATATTTACAGTAAATTCATGACACTTATAGTAAAATCAACATTATTACATATCTATTAATCGAAAGAAATTTAAATTGATTTATATCCAAAATCAAGGATCCGGCCTTGATCGTCTCTTTCTCTTATAATCCATTATTTCCTAAATTATGCAACAAAATGTAATGCACCTTTGATTTTTTTTACTACATAACTATAAATACTACTTTTTTATTTGTCTATATATACACTCCTATCATTTATATAATTATGCTATGGCTTCATAAATTACAAGTCATCACCATCTATATATTTATCATAAAAACCTCATAAATTAGTACAACCAGACGTACATCATTATAGTCTTATAAAATTCCCACATAACCACAATTAGCCATTCAGAACTTAGAAGCCTAGACAATCACACTGAGTAGGACTACCAATAAGTACATGATCAATAACAGCTACGTTAAGAACGTTTTATCGTAAATTTGTCTTGGAGCTTGTAATGTTTTTCTTTTTTTATTGGTACTTTGCATGCAGCGGTTAATATTAGAGGGTGGGGTTGTGAGGATTTGAATCGTGGACAAACAAGTCACGTTAATTTTATTACCACTCGCTCAATTTTGATCCTCAAATTATAAAAATTTAAGGGTTATAAATACATCCGATCAAATTGCTCGGACCCGAAACACCTTGAAAAAGAAGTTCAAAATGAATATCTCCAATGAAGTCTAAGCTCTTTATCACGCATATATGGTCTATTGTTGGCAATTGAATTATTGTACCACTTTGTCGAATTGCCATGCATGAATGATTGAGCAGTTGTTAGTTACGCGCCTTACACGTTAATCTTTGTCACATACTCACATGCTAAAAAATCAAAGTTAATCAAACTATATGGAGTATTAAGCTAAGCTAAGGAATAAATTGATTAATTTGCTCGACAAAATCCTAGAAAATCGTAAGCAATGCACATACATTTGCACATGAGGTAGCTAGATATATTCGATGGCGCGCCAACTAGTTATCGAAAAACAGACGTAGCAAGCAAGCTAAGAAATAAACTATGTACCTATATACGGACTATTAGAGTAATTCGAGTGAAATGTTCATCATTGAAGGAAGCAGAGTAAGGATATATGACAGCCAAAAAGTTGAGCTATACTTCTAGTTTGACAAAATTATTATGACAATCATACAATTTATTATTATTATTATTATACACACCTTAACTTGAAATTACACTTCAAAATAATTATAGATAATACATGCATATGCTCTCTCACTTTTGTAGATTGTGTGATCTTTTAAAATTATTATATCACATCAAATATTAACGATCCAAAAGAACGAAAAATATAATTATTACTAGAAAATTTTAACAAACAATAATAAAGACTCCGAACTTGGTGAATAAAATACAAAATCTTTTATATAAAGATAGATTTAGGGCTTCTTAAAGAAGAACCTCCTTGAAGATTAGAGAAACCAACTCCCATGGTAGGAACAGCTAAGGAAGACTCCATGAGCACTCTTTGTTGGTAAGCTTCGATCGATGCACTAGCTTCAATGATATCCTTGATCATCGATCTATAGTATTGCTTAAGCTTTTTCAAGACGCTTAGCCTTAGCCATTTTACACGAGCTCTCCTGAATAGCCTGGTTAGGAAGAAGCCGCGACTTCTCGGCTTCTTCCCACCACCTAGTCGGACTATGGGGAGTCGCTGCCTCCGTTTCCGAATACGGATCTTCGGACGGCTTGGTAGAGAGATGGTGGTGGAGTATGTGGTGGTGGTTACTGGTAGTTTGTAGAGGAAGGCATCGGAGTAAAAGGAAGCCATGATTTAAGGGGAATAAAGGAAGCAATAATTATTGTGTGAGTTTTTTGCGAGTATATATTGCATGAAATGGTTGACCAAAAGTTAGGTCATGGGCATCTTTGCGTAGATCATGTACGTTGTCTCTAGTCAAATAGGGCTATTCGATCATAAATTAACAAATAACAAATGATATTTAATAAATTCCTTTTCATCATATCTCACTTATTGTTAACAATGCAACAATCAATTTAGTGTAAATACATTATTGTGGAAAATAATAATGAAACAACTCTATGCATAATAATACACATAATACTCGTATCACTTGGTCGACCAAGTTAAGATGGGATGAGATTAGAGGTTTCGAGTTCGAGATTTGATTTGTGCTAACAGTTGTGTTAAAACTTAAAAACTCATAAAGAAGAGTTTTAAGACCATGTGCATACAATTGTGTTACAAATATAAAACTTAAAAGCTTATTATTAGGAAGAGTATTGGCTTATGACCATGTGATCCTAAAATCCAATTTGAACCGGAGGACAGATAAAATAAACACTTTAAGAGCTTGTTTGGATAGGGGGATTTGGAGGGAAAGGGAGGGGAGGGGGAGGGAGGGGAATCGTATCCCTTATTTGGATACAAATTTGAGAGGGGAGGGGAGAGAAATGGAGGGATTTGGGAGGATGAGTTTTCCTCTATTTTCCTTGATTTTTATCTCTTCAAAATTGGAGAGATTTGGAAGGAAAATGTCCCCTTCTTATGTCCATTTACAATAATGCCCTTCAATTTTCATAAAAACACAACTACATTTTTCAAAAATTCCTTAATTAACCTTCTTTTATTTATCTCTCCTCTCTCCTCCCCTAACCACCACTGCCGCCACCCACGACCGCCGCCGGCCCACACCAACCACCACCTTCTCCGGCGCCACCACCACCAAATGAACCGCGTTAGTCCCACGACCATTTCCCCCTTACCCACCAACACCACAAACCACCATAACACCACCTAATTTTAGATCTAGGGTTTTCTAATAAAATGAAAAAAATCAGTTTTCCGGACAAAAGTGGCCGTCATCGTCCATGTAAGCGGTGGGAGAGGTGGAGGAGAGAGAGGGAGAGAAGATGAGGTGTTTCGTTTGTTGATTTGGGGAAAAACGAAAAGTAGGGTGAGAAAGAGAATGAGAGATTGCATGGTAGAGGAAGAAGATTGGAGGCCGTCGATGGCCATCGAAGACTCGCCGGAGACGGGCGAGTTGATCGGTGGTGTTTTCGCCGGAGATGGTTGCGGACGGTGTTGTGAGCGGCTCGGGGGAGGGGAAATGGGTGAGGAGAGAGAAAATGAGAGGGGTTGGGGATTTGAGTTTAATTTTATTATTTGTTTTTATTTCATATTATTATTATTATCCTTCAATATTGGGTATTTTCCCTCACTTTCCCTCTACCCATTTTTGTTAACCAAACAATGGAATTCATCTTCTTTCTCCCTCACCTCCCCTCCCTTTCCCTTCCCTCTCTTTCCCTCCCCTCCATTTCCCTCCTAAAATACTATCCAAACAAGCTCAAAGATTTTCGACATTTAGAAAAACAAATTTAACGAATTTCTAATGCGTGCCTCAAGGACATATGTGTCTAGATCAATCCCTGGATTGTGCCCCAGCCCAAGACTCATGTCGTTGGCTAGTAATTCGTTGCGGTTGTTGACGTGTCCATGCCATGGTGACCAAGTGAGTTGGGCTAACACGCTTAACTATTCTAGACAACCACGCTTATTAGGGAAGAGACACTTATAGAGTTATAGGTTTGGCAACGCACTTGTCTTTGTTGGACCGAGGTGCAGTGTCATGCTTGTGGTTTGGTTGATCCATTGGGCTCGACAGTCAATTTCTAACTTAAGGGTAATTTTGAGTCTTCACTTCATATACGCTTACGGTCTATATTAAATTACAAGTGCGACGTATAATAAATTTTTAACGGGCATATACTTAAATTCTCTAATTAATTATGGGTTTCCTTATTTTCACTTTACTATAGATGGGACACGCTGCCTGAGCATGTAATGCACAGGCCAGACACACTCAGTGGATTCATCACTGACCTTAATTACGAGATGATCGATAAGAAATTAAGCATCTCCACCCCATACTTTATAGGCTTATGGTTCTTATACGTAGTTTTTTATTTAGAAGTAAGATATATACGAAATAATAAACTTTTACTTATATACTTTAACGGGTGCCCAAAAAACACACAATAGAAAACCCGAGTAATTTCGGGATGCCGAAACTTGTCCTCCTAGTATTCGGTTGCAAATATACCTTGCCAAAAGAGTGATAAACCAAAAACAAAACAAAAAAACTGCACCTATAAAATTAGGTTGCGGTGAAACAAAACTTTCTTCGGCACTCTACAAGATCAGATTCTTTGATCAGTTCTAGAGGATTTTCCATACATATATGGGCAAAGGCGGCGGCGGTGGTGGTGGTGGCGGCGGCGGCGGCGGCGGCGGCGGAGCTTCTAGGTTCAGTTCTTACGAGGTCATCCCTTTTCATTTATCTCAACTTTTTGAATTAATTCTGTTTGATTTTTAATTTAATTTTGTGTATTGTATTTGTATGAGCTAATCTTCCTGCTACCTACGTATTGTTTCAAAAAGGGTCTATGTTAAGGCCTTGTTTGGATGCCCTATATATTCCCATGAATTGGATATTCTAATTCTTAAAATATAAATTCTCAAATTTGCCAAATTCCCATGCATTCTAAATTCTTAGGCTAAGCTAATTCGGTATCCAAACGGGCACTAAAACAGAGACGCAATAGTTCTGATACTCCTATGTTACGTGTTGGAGACGGGTGGTATGTCCAAATTATTGGGGTGTCAACCTAAGTCCGACATTGAAGAAACAAGGAATGAGATTCTTGTTTATAAGTTCCACCACCACACTAAAACCATGCGGGCTGGTAACAAGGCCCAAAACGGCACAACATACTAATTGGGGAGCCAGTGGTGTGGCAGTCCACAACACAATTGTCGTACTTATGAAATTTCCTTGTTCAAACATAATTAACTTTGTGTACAAGTCTGATCTGTAACAATGTGAATTGTTTGGGGGGAAGAACAATATCAAAGGTAAACAAAAGCATAGCTTTAGGTAAATGCCATCAGTTTAGATTGTGCACCTGACCTGCTCTCGGTCAAAGCTCCTTTACCCCCATTATGCCTAATTGCCTAGTAGCATTCGCCTCTGTGCCAACTTTACGTTTATGATATTTTTTTTCCAGTCTCAAGCCGGAATAAAGGAGGCGGAGACTTGCGGTAGCTTTAGTTAAGTTTGCATCACCTGATTATGCTATTCACATTGCCTGTAATTAGGCGGAACTGTTGTCTTGAGTCACGTCCCCAGGCGAGTACACCTACAGAATGCCGAATTTTTATTGCTGGAGGACTCATTTTGGTTGTCTAAAGAAAGTACCATTTGACGAATCCGAACCTTTCTTATTTTTGGCACTTGTTTTGCCAAACTGTTTCTATTTGCTAACACAACAAAAGTTTCCAAGTTTTTTTTTTTTTTTTTTTTTTGGCGAAAGCTGACATTTTTAGAACATTAACTACCTTCTGGCCTAACAATGTCAAATCTGCATTGCCAAACAGTTTGAACAGAATTTCTGAATTGTCTCTGTTTCTCATGAACTATATGAGTATATGACTCTTTTGTAATAGCTGAATCAAATATTCCAGTACATGGTTGCAATTGCATGGTTCCAGCTCTGCGCGGATGTTCTTTTCATAATTTTGTTACTGTATTAGACTATTAGCTAACTTCCCTGTACCACTGATTGTTGTGACGTATGTAATTAGGTAGTGATCATGGAAACTTGATGTTTCAGAGTTCTCGAAAAGGGTATATGGGAAGACTGGTATGCAGGGAAAATATTTTCGTGTATTCTAATTCACCAGCTACACTTATGGAGTAATTTGGTAAGGAATCTGTCCATTTGATCGACATAGGAAGTTACAAAACGGGAATCTAGTTTCCGTTTGGGTTGTCTACAACTGTGTTATTGAGACTCGTCTAGAAGTATTAGACACAGGCTCCAGGGCTCGCGTCCAAATTCTCCAAATGTCAGACGCTTGAGTTCATGAAAAAACTTCCATGTTATACTTTTGCCTGAATGAAGTGTTGGATTCTATTCATGTGTGGGTGTCCATTAGTGTGATCAGCAATGGAGCTAGATTTAATGGGCTAGGGTTTAAAAGCCGAGTAATAGGTAAACCAAATCATAGGTTCAACAAAATGTCATCACTTAAGGTTGGATACTTAGATAGTTGACCTGCAGCAGCTATTCTAAGCTCCTGTGCCTCTTTCGCACCACTATGCAGGGATGCTTCATGTGAAAGCCTGGCAACTTTATAATTTCTATAAAATGCTGCAAGGCTTAGAGTCCCTGCTCACCGCCCCCATAACCTTCTTTTTACCACTAAGTGTGATATGCTTTGTCTTGTGATATTCATTGATGGTCTTGAACAACGGAGAGAGTTATGTTTGGTTTGTGGTGGCCATTTAAACGCACTTTGCATCTTTGTTGTCCAAGCATCATTGTGAGCTCTGCTAGTAGTTTGGATAGTGAAAAAGGAGGGAAATCTGCTTCTACTCGCCTATTTTCTTATCCACGTATATAGGTTCTCAGGTCTCTTTGGTGTTTTAAACTCTTGGAGTTGACGGAGCCTTGTGAATTTACCCAACGATCTTATTAAACTAGCTGGTTTGCAAATTTAAGAAATTGCCAAAGTACTTGGCTATATTGTTAATGATCTGTTAATCACCTATGTGAAGCTATCATTGTATTGATAATAAATTTACTCTCATCTGGCCCGTTCATATTATCATATATGTGTTTGTAATAACTTGTAACTCGTTACGTTTGTCGATTTATCAGCAGTCGTGAACACTCATGTTGGCCAAAGATATTGAGTATAAACTGATTCAGTGCTTGTACTCGTTCTATTAATTGTTATGTTGTTCCACATTCTCACATTGCTCTACCTTGCTTTGTAACAGGTCTATCCAGGATTGGCGGACCATGTCCAGGTAATCACAATACCTATATTTTCCATTATCTGTTTTACCTGTTTGGGTCTTAATCATTATGCAATTGCCTTTTGTGCAAATTTTGGCTACTCATCTTGGATTTTAATCGCTTCTGATATGTGAATTTTTTCCCCATCTTGTTTTCTTACCGTGTTATCGCCAAATAGAATGCTCAATGAGTAGTGTTATGAATCTAGGTCGCAATTATGTATTCCACCTGCTTTCAATGATTACACTTGCAGTACACGATTCTGAACTTTGAGTTTCCTACCTTTTTTAGATACCCAAAACGTTCTCAGGCATGTGGCCATTGCGAGAGGAATCCGAGATGTGGATCAGCTCTTGGTAGGCCTAGGAAAGCAAGCACATGAAGTTTCCTTAGATGATGCATATGATTTGCTGGAAAAGGAAGCTGGTATTCAGGCAGTCCAAGAGGCTGCTTATTCTAATTATTACAGACCCGGTAAAGGTGGTCATTCTTGTAATCTCCTCTTGAAGAGCTATTTGCAGGTGAGTTAGTAACCACGCCTCAATTTAGTATTTTACTATTGTAATCGCCTCCTTATTAACAATGGTGCTTCTGACAACTTCTGTTCTCAATCTGTCTTTAGGGTGTCTCGGAGGACTCCGAATTCATTGACATTCACCAGAGTAAGTTGAGAAAATATTGTGGCTACATTGATGAGGAATTGGCATCCTGATCACGTCATTGTGCATTTGCTCAGGTAGTTAGGTGGCTAATTCTATGTAAATTTATTTTTTCTATTTGTAATCATACGTTGTTAAAAGACCGTGGTAGGTTAAAATGGTGAACACGATTATTTGTTCGTTCTTGATGGTTTAAGTAATGAATGTTACGCAAATCAGTTCCGCATACTTATCATGTTAATTGGTACCGGAGCTCTGCTTCACTCTTGGGGAATGGAGAGGATCAGAGGATGTGTTGGGGTCTATATACCTCACACATTGTTAATTACGTAGTAGTAGTAGTAGTTTTACTTATTTTTTCGGGGCTTAGCCGTCTTTGTAATTAAATAAAAAAAAATCGAAACGTATTTACATTGGAAACGGTTTCCACTTTCCGGCTTGTTTGGTCATGTGGGTAATTCATTCCTCAGTTCCTCACACAGTCGCACACTCACATCTCTCATCTGTATGAAAATGGGTGGTTTTTCCTGCAGTCCTGTCCCACGGGCCGGTATAGAAAGCCCAACCCGACAAAATCCGAAACTAAGGTCAAATGATACAAAACAGACCTCTGATTCGATACGTCTAGACCTACCCATAATCTTTTTGAATTGAAATTGCCTTGACGTCGGAACAACCAAATGATCCAAAAGTGAATGAAGCCTGACTTGTAAACTTCCAATCCGATGATGTATTCCAATTTAAGGTTTGTGTATAAGATACGTAAATACGTTATAATGTTTCATCATCGAGCACGGACTAACTTTGTCATAGGAGATTCTAAACTTCGACTAACTTTAAAATAGGAGATTTTTAACGTAAAGGGTCAAATTGTGGAGTTAGTATTTTAGTTATATCAATTATCAAATATTTGATTTCGGCATGAGACATGACCAAATGATGCCACAGCTTTTTTGCGGCGCGCCGGAGACAGTAAAAGATAAAAGACAAGTAAAATTGCAAACAAATTACCCTGCTGCGAGGAGCAATTTTTTTTCGATAGATGCAAACTCCATAATTTCAACATAGCAAAACAAACTGAAACTTCTGCTAACATAGAAACCAAACTAAACTTTAATTCTACGACATAGAAATCAAAGGTACACAGATCGACACATAATAGTAGTACCAAATATAAATTCTCTAATTAGATGATCGACCATGCATCACGCACCCTCGCTACAATCCTCATTGGCACAGACCATCAATAGCGTCAAGCTCAAGCATTGTCGCTTCCATCATCACTATCACTGTCAGAGTCGGTATCGCTTCCCTCTTCACTAGCATTACTATCAGAGTTAGAATCACTGGGTTTCTTACCACGACGACGGCCGCCGGAAGTATGTTTCTTCAGCTCTTTCTCCTGCCTCTCAAGCGTATCAAGTGTTTGCCTCAGGTTACTCTCGACGTCTGATCCCGAAACACCAACCTTGTACTTCCATTTCTCGGTTGCAGCATCGAAACCTTCACTGTTAGTTGCCTCTACGAATGCAGCCGCTTTGTAGGCGCATTCTATACTTGCAGAACAAACAGCAACTTTGTTAGCTTTGTCCATTACGTCCGCGCGAAGCTGGTCGTCCGGGTCAACTTTGCCGAGCTCCGCAATGTTATCATCGTGAAGCTCAATAACCGCGGTACCCCTGGGAATTGAAGCATCTCCTTCAATCTTGAGGTTGAGTTTCTTGAGGTTTCTGATAAATCGACTTGCCATTTTCTAGCAAAGAAACACACCTGCACATATATATACGAACAAAAAGAAAATAAATAAATGTCCCATGTAAAAAAGAATTAATGAAAAGTCTAATGCATGTGTAAAAGAAATATGAGCTGATTTAATTTTCAAAGTGGATGGTCGGACTTGCAATTTAATTTAAACGTACGTACATACATTGAGAAATCATTATCGTACAATAATTGGATTGTAAATTATCTGAATTGAAAGAACATATATATATATATATGGACAATGCTAGAGGTCTAAAATATAGACACCCAAAAGTGTCTACAATCCGTAATAATTTTACTACACTATCAAAATTTTACTACTCATACAATTAATTTTACTACTTGAATTTTTTACTGCAATTAATTTTACTATTCCGATCTCAATTTTACTACTACTAGCTCAATTTTACATTGTAGACAAATTAATTGTGTCTAAACTATAGACCTCTATCAATTTGCTATATATATATATATATATATATATATATATATATATATATATATATATATATATATGTATATATAGCTTAATTGATGTTCTTAATAACGTACATTGATTATTTGGAGAGGTATTAAAGATTATGACATGTGCAAGAACTAAGTGATTGAAAACGTACTACAAAACAAATGTTGTTTGGCTTGAATATATATTGAAATTAATCAATTAAGAACTTCTTGTACTCGTACTACCTTCACTACGTATTTCCATTTTAGCTACGTTTAGTTTGAATATATACGTGAGTGGCGTGTTCAAACAAAACGTGAAAAGTTCGATGGACTGCTACTTTGTATAGGTATAATTAATGATAATGATGCATGTGATGATGAACGTAATAGACTTTAGTCAGTGATTTCTACTACTCCATATTATATACTAGAATTAATTTTACCAACATATTAGCGTAATAATTTACCATTTTACCGTCCAGCTAGTTAACATTATATGAAGAAATTAAACAGCATGAATTTAAGTCGTCACCACGACAAAACTATGTAATAGATGAAGATTTTAAGAGAGAGGGCAGAAATTCACCTTGAATATATGACCGAATTAATCGATTAGAAATTTCATGTACTCATTACCGTGAAAATACTCTTAACTATAATAATAGTTGAAAATAAGGATTTTAGAGAAAAAAGAGTTGTATAATATATATTTGAAAAATAAAGATTGAGAGAAGTGGAAAAATTCACCTTAACTTGCTTACAGTCTACTCTCTTGGTTTAAACTTTCCCTTCGACCTCACTTGTTATTTATAGTAATGGAGGGGGTGTTATGGTTTTCCTAGGGCCAAATGTACGTAAGTTAGAGTACGTACTGCATGTGTAAACTACAACTTATGTGATGTACAAGTAAAAACGTATAGTAACACATTTTATTTACAATGCTTGACTTTTATCCTTATAGTGGTAAAGATAAAGACTAAGACACGCAAAAAGCTCAAGAAATGCCCACTTATTAATTAATTAATGTTGCGTTAATATATATAATGGAGTTTAGTCTAAAGATCAGAAGTACAACTATTACGTGATTATAAACGACGACTTATACATAATTAATTAATGTTGCGTTAATATATAACGGCGTCTTTATATAAGCGTTTGTACGTTGAACAGTGGAAGCCGTAAAAAAATAAAATATTAAATGTTATTTTAATTTATTAAGGATGTATGTGCCTTGTAGACAAACGTTAGAAAACTTGATTACTAATTATAGCTTTCATTTCCTATACAAATATTCGTGTCGTGTCTCAAGAATGATAATTCTAACTCCATTTTAGACTTTGGACATTTTCTAAGACCACTTTTTTAGTTTTTTTTTTTTTTTTTTTTTTTTCTGTTTGCTTTATGAAGCGAAGGATTATTCTAACAACTGGAATATGATAATAAATTAATAATGCATGGTTTTCAAGTCTCATGCACCTCGCATGTATGTACGAACGAAGATTGTTAAGATCAGAAGATCATACAGCGGCACTTCAAAGAATCAAAAGATCGATCAATACGTACTATTAAATGATCAACAACGGTTGGGTTGTACGTGTACTTGCCGGACCAGTAGCTAGCTAGCTAGATAGTACTACGCAGTACTAAAAAGAATCAGATCGAAGATTTGAGATGTCGTAGTTACGGATTGGCGAAGGTTTGCTGGTTTGATACTTGCATGCATGCATAGACACATAGCGTCAATAATCAGTAGGTGCAAATTCACAGGGTAGTGTAGGATGATGCATTACTTCAAATTAAACGTTAAAGAACGAGAAAAAATGAAGGGAGTATTATTTATCGCCTATTTTTTCAAAAAAAAAAAATTGTCTAGCTAATTATATTAGTTTCAAAAGGGAGAACAAATTCGAAAAACAAATAAACTTGTTTTAAAACGAAATTAAAGGGTACTATAGTGTTATGTTGTTAGATTCGCGGCTTGAATTATAATGTAGTAGGCCAAAATTTAGCTCTAATTCACATTAATTTTATATAGTTAGATTCGACGACGCTTGTTATTATTAGACGTTTTCTACATGGTCACAAATATGTATCGATCGATAGACTTCAATTTTGTTATTGAATAGTAAGGAGCCAGCTAGCTGTTGTGCTGCTCACGAAGATATGGTAGAAGCAAAGATGGGTAAAACTGTAAAAGTACATCTATCATAAATTCATAACAATGCTTCAGTATCCATCGACAGAGTACTTTTGATTTGGCAAGCAATAATAATATAAGCTGTATGGATAGCGACACTAATGCACCTCATCGATCACAATGCAAAGACATGCATACGTTGCTCATGCATGCTTCAATTCGATCTGTGGGAAAATTTGTACTAGATCAAGAGCCGAGATCGACTTGGGGCTTGAGGTTTATTATCGAGTAAGGCCATCTCGGACTTTTCCTCGGGTCCGATCACGGTTGGGTCATGCGATTTTCGAGTTGGTTTCAAGTTTGGTCTAGTTATTTCTTATTCTTTGGGGAAAAACGCACATTGTGTATTTTTTTTTTTTTTGAAACCAACGCACATTGTGTATTTGTGTGTCATCCTAAGCTAATTAAATCTGTTTACTGTTCATCAGTGAATGAAACTCTAGGTTGCGTTATAAGATTGGCGCGGAACACCAATTGATCCAGTACTCGTTTATTTCCTAAGACGGAAGACATTCGCAGCAACTTATCGTTGTTTACATATTATGTGATACGGCTAGCTAGTCAGAGTACTAGTTAGGGCGGATTTAGATTATGGTTAGCCTTATTTTTTAGTCTTTTCGCATCAGATTATTGCATTGCTTGGTTAATTTACTCAAATCTAATCGACCTTGTCCTGTTACTTGTTAGCCCTGAATCAATATAATATTATAATGTATTCAAAGCTGGGGTTTGATCAAATTCCTAGCCCCAGCATTGTGTTGAACACGATTTATATTTGCTCGTGTGTTATATGTCTTGCTTAGTGCCCAACACATTGTTAACTTGTTAACTATAGCATATATCTCTGCTCTAATAGAAAGCTCGCCAAAAGCCCAAAATGCCCTCTGAAGATACGGTTAGAGGACGTCTGCTGGAGCCTGTTAGGCAGATCTTGTCAGTCAAGTGATTCTCTGAAGATACGAGAGATGTGAAGACGGGTAAAAGTACATCAATGATAAATACGGAGTACTCGTATTGATGATAACGGAGTACAACCGATTAGACACAGTCATTGAATTTTGGACAGCTAGGCTTTGAGAATGGGCTTATTTGTTTAGTTTCTCTTTTCATGTTTTAGCCACAAAGCTTATTGGGTTGGATCTGTAAACGGCCCAAAACTATATTGTTTTCACTCACTATTTAGCCACAAAAAGTCCATGGGTGATGAAAAGTATGCTCACAAACTCGTAGGATTGAATTTTACATTCGCTCATTTTAGTCACGGTTTCCAATAACAATCTCATGCGGAGTTTGGAGAAGCGCAAAAAAAAGAATTGGAGTGAAAATAAATCGTCAACGATATCTCATATCTCCGACATCAAAAATGTTGATTGACAGATCCCAACCCCCTCCCCCCTTTTTACTGTAGTTAAAATTTTAAATCATTCTATTTAACCTCTGTCAAAAAAAAACAAAATTTAAATCATTAGTATTAAAATTTGAATTTGTAAGTTGTATCCACCCTTGTTACATTAGTTGTTCCTAGCTATAGAAATTGTAAGTTGTCCAAATCTATCTTCAAGTCTAAGGTAATTGATGAATTTTTAATGTAATGGAAATTCAAACTCTTAATGTTAATTAAATTGTTTGCGTTTAAAGCAGACGTGTTTACAATTAATCACGAAAAACCGTAGTAATAGTGTGTAGTAAACAATTTACAATACATGCATGGCTTTGACCCTAAACAATGAACTACTTGATACGAAATTATAAAAAAAAAAACACACATTCAATTATAAAGACTTAATTAAAGGTATGACGTGTAAGTTTAAATTTGCGACAAATTGAGAATAATACTGAAAGTAGTTTTATCACGAAGGAAATGAAATGAAGAAACGTTCATCACCCCACTTCAAGTATAAACATGCAATGCTTGTTTTCTCACCATAATTGAGGTTCATAACTACACTATTGATCACCATCAATGATCAGCCAAGAAATTTTAGGCAAGGATTAAGGAACTGGACGGTTTCATAGAGGTAGTTATAGGGTCATTATAGTTGTGTGCACATATGTCCGCAGTTTTGATGATTCCTCTTTAACTTTAGTGGCCGGTGAATGCGATTTCTCAGACATGCTTGACTTTTCCAGTCAATAATTCTTTTATGAAAGATCGCATTAGTGCATAGTGGACCCACAGCCGCAGCCATGCATATCCCTGATCCTCTTGCTTCCAACGTTCGAGTTACTGTTAAGAGTTAAGACCAACAACCAAATTAATACTCGCAGTAGTGTTACCATAAATTGCTTTCGAGTAACCACGAGATATTGGATTAAGTAGTAAATCGGTTGATTTCGAGCAATAAGATGATGTTGAGTTTCAACTTTTTGATATTCAAATAATAATTTCGGGTCCTAAATATATAATCGAATTGTCAAAATGGGGTCTCAATAAACTAAATCGCGCAACCAAAAGAAAAAAAGAGATTTATTGCCAAAGTTGAATAAGACAAGTACAAGTTAAAGGCAGCATCACCGTACCATGAAGAGGTTGCTGGGAATTGCTAAATTTTGTTGAACGTGGAATCCAAATCCTTCTTGCAACTAACGTCATTGCATGCTCGATCTCCTTTTTGCCAACTCTGTTTTTGCCAATATTTCCGAATCAATTTTCTCCCCTTTTAGAGCTTAAAAAGTTTACCAGAAAGTGGTGTAGAAAACGTGAAGTTAGGATTTGACAATTGGTATTGTGAAAATGTCGATATTTTTAAACTTCGCAATTTATTATTTTAGCTTGACATTGCCTACTTATTTAGGGCCGGGAAAACTAATACCGAGCGCACATAGAATTATTAATTTCGGTAAAGTAGTTAGGGTTTCAAGTTTCAACGATAACACCATGCTCCTAGTTGAATTTGCCCCCGCTCTCGTATGGACGTACAAAATAGCAACTAGCAAGTATATTCAACACTAAATGCACAGGTAAATCGTTTATAACACTTATTTAGTTATTGCGGAAATTATCATACTATCTTCACAGTCAACTAAATTGGTTGGGATTTTAATTAGGCCACATCTTTGTCAATTGAAATATCAACTAAATATGCTATGAGTACAAACTACAAACTGAAAAAAGTAAGCCCTTCATGGGGAAGCAATTCCATTTTGTGGAGTTAAAATCTTCACAAGTTTTGCGCAAATCTTGCTCCAAATATACCATTAATGGCTTAATGCCAATGGTGGAGTTTTTAATTTGTGTCAACATAAGTTCGAATGATAATTGATGATCAAAGTCCTTAGACTTACAAATGCCCATACGCGAAGGAAAACTTATTTTTTCATACTTCATGTTAATTATTGAGATTCGAATTAACCGTAACTTTATGCAAGGCATTACTAACATGAACTTATTGAACATCAATTTAACAAGATGAATTAGTGTCATCAGACTCATCACCAACTAATTAAATTTAACTTGTAGAAAGTTATAATAAGATTACGATCTTGTTTATTACATGATGGTTTGTACTGTGACCAGAATTTATTACTTCGTCGTACGAAATTACTCTTAAGTGGACTCGATAGTTTTTTAAGTTTGCAAATTGTTGCATAGATCTGATATCAACACACACTAGGTTGAGTTATTTGAGTATGTTCGTAACCATGCTAAATAAGTGATCTTTATATCAATTATTATGTATGAATTTGCCGTGGAATAGATATGATATACTGCTTTCAATTCACTGTGCTTTTTCTCTATTATAATATATGAGTGTAATTTAAAATAAAGGGAAAAATACGGTGAATAGGAGGACGTACTAATTAAGATGCTACACTACAAACAAACAAAATGTCTAGATGAGTAGATACGGAACTTAACTTGTTCATATTTTATATCATATTCAGTAGTTCAACATAACATATGAGCGATCAAACCATGTCTATGACTCTATGCATGGTATTAATTAAGTAATTAACATAACCATTTTTGTTCCTTTTCTTTGATCATTTTTCTTCTATGGCAGCACTAGTCTAATCGCTAGCTATTTGGACGCATTTAGAGATTTCGGCCTAATTAACAATTAAACCAAAATTTAGTCAAAATTTTGCAAACTAGACATTCAATAACCAATTAATCATACTTCAATTAAAAAAAAATTAAATTTTAATTGCAAACGAAGGGTTTGAATTTTGAACCCAATATATTACCGATCAAGTTCCATAGTTCAACGTAATCATAATAATGCAATCAGACAATGGTCGAGTCTCAAGCCTCCAAAAATATAACTCGTCAAAACTTAAATTCCATTAGACTATTTAGACCCCAACATAACTCCGTCCCTATATTTGGATATAGTACTACTAATCTAGGATCTGATCACTCAACATCACTCCCACCAAACTTTAGCCTTCGCAAATTAAAAGTAAAAATCAAAGTGAGTACGTATTTTATTTATATTTCTTAAGTTCGACTCGGAATTTTAAACGTGTTGACGAGACCATTTTTCTCTTTCGTTGACCATCACCCTTCTTCATTACGCATATAAATACTCACAACCTCAACTCCAAAAAAAAAATTACCTAGATCATCATCACCATTCTTCAAAACCCCCCAAAAAAAAAAAATATTCAGATCCTCAAATTAACCTCAATATCCTCCATTAAAATCAAACACTTTGTACAGAGTGGGTTAAAAAAAAAAAGAATGGCAGGGGTAAAAGAAATGATGGGCACATCAATTTTACAAAGATCATCAACAAAGTTGGTCCAAGTTTCACATACTATAAATAGAAAGTGCCCATTTCCTAATGTTTCTATAAGAGGAAGGAGGTTAGCAGCTCGGCCAATAATGGCGGCAATCAGTGAAGATTACTACGTGATCAAAGCATCTGAATCGTCTGATTATGGGTCTGGTAATAATCATGATTCTGGTGCTGCTAAAATCAAGGTTAGAGCTGTTGTTACTGTTAGGAACAAGATCAAGGAAGATTTGAAGGAAACCTTTGTTAAACATTTTGATAACTTCACTGATAAGATTGGTCGAAATGTTGTTCTTCAACTTGTTAGCTCTGATATTGATCCAAGTACGACTTTCTCTCTCTCTCTCTCTCTCTTCAATTTCTGCATCTTCATTTTGTCAGGTTGTGTTCTTGGATGGGTAGCATTTTTTTTTCTTGTTACTTAAAAAATACGACCGAAAAGTCTTATTCTTGAAATGATTTGGTATTGATTTCTATAGTCGTATTTGATTAATGTGTAGTGGCAGTGTACAACTTGTTACTTGACCAAAAATTATTATCGACTGACTGACACATAATACAACTGTACAAGACAAACAAAGATGTGAGTTAGATTATGGGTTTCCTTAAATCTGTTTTTTTTTTTACAGTGCAGTAAAAATTAAAAGACCAAAACTTTTAAGTGTATAATTGAGCCGACACTCTGCATTCTCTTGTGTAATGATAACGCTAAGAGAGGTCAAGTTAACTTTTCTGGTCCACTTTATTTTGCTTGTACATTTTCGGGTATATATACACTTATGCATTGTACACTTATTTTTGCGGGAGTCCTCGACTCGTCGTTCTCGATAACTCTATCGCATTAACATGTCGCAAAAGTTACACTTAAGGAAAATGAAATAGCGGTCACTACTCACTAGTTGGATGTAAGTGAAAGGGTAAAATTGAAATGATGCGTCCACTACATTTCATAGATTGCTATGCTCAATTTCTCGGCATTTATCAATTACTAGTTGACTACTTTATTGGACGAATTGAAGGCCACGCTACCTAAATCCACCAAAGTAGCATACTAGCTTGTACTAGACTATTTTGTGATGAGTAAAAAATTCGAGTAACATAGACTAAGACTTCATATATAAGCAAAAGTTTAGATATATTTTTCTTTTCGACTAGCGAAACGTATTAAATCGTCGAATATTATCTCGTTTCAGTTTTATTGACCCCATTGTGATACTGAATTCGTATGAATATCGTACATTTGTAGCACATTGGTCAAAAAATGACAATTGAATGTCATACTTTGACAATTTAGTATAAGCAAATTAATAGAGGTTTATAGTTTAGACACAATTAATTTGTCTACAATGTAAGATTGATCTAGTAGTAGTAAAATTGAGATCGGAATAGTAAAATTGAGCTAGTAGTAGTAAAACTGAGATCGGAAAGATTTATAAAATATGATTGTGAAATTGGCATGCAGGAGCGAGAGGACCAAAGAGAAGTGGAGAAGCAGAATTGAAAGATTGGTCAAAAAAATCAAACATGAAAGCTGAAAGGGTTAATTATTCTGCTGAATTTATTGTGGACTCTAATTTTGGAATTCCAGGGGCCATTGTAATTACCAATAAACACCAGCAAGAATTTTACCTAGAGACTATTACTATCGAAGGGTTCGCTTCGGGCCCTCTTCATTTCCCGTGTAATTCTTGGGTGCAATCGTTCAACGACCTTCAAACCCGACGTATTTTTTTCCATAATAAGGTAATAATCAATCAAGCTTCTCATCATTTTCCATGCCAATCTAGTCGATGTTACGTTGATTTCATCCTAATTTTGGCTTAATCAAATTTAAATATTCGCGTAAGGTGGTTGTACGTTACCTAAACAATGACATATAACCTATCGTATAGTGAAGTGAAATAATTAATGGTATAGTGACGTGAAGGCCATCGGAGTAAGATATTTTTTTTTTTCGAAAAATGACTTGTGAAATTTGACGTCAAAACAAGTTTACGATGATTTGACTAAAAATTAATTGCAATTTCTGTGAAATTCTGGAGTTGGAAATTGTGGGTATTTGTAAAAATTTACGCTAAAAGAAATGTTGACTGAATAAATACTTGACGTAATTGATCTTCTCATCTTCTGTGCGTCTTGTAATTATGTCATTATTCTATGTCTTAATCGCCTTTTTGTTATGCGAAATTACCAAGTAATTCATGATTATTAGTGTTGATAACTTTCCAATTTCCAATCCAGACTTTATGTTTTAGGACCCCCCCTCCTCCCACTTTTATGCTTTGTGGAACTTTTTGGTAAAATGTTTCGTAATTGGTGTTTGTTTGATCACGTTTTTCTTGTTATATAATTTCACGAGGCGTCTAGGCCACTGAGGCACTCATACTTTTACCGGTTTACGCACGTTTAATGCTGACGTGAAACATGTCACATCATCAATGATAGTAAAATTGAGTAAGACGTATTAACAGTACCTAAACTTGCACCATACAAGGCTGACAATGTATTTTAGGTTGCGGGGATAAATTTGTTCCACGAATTACGACCAACTCTTACCTTGGATTTGATTTTTCAACCATGCAGCCGTATTTGCCACATGAGACGCCCGCCGGACTTAGAGCATTGAGGGAGAAGGAACTGAGAGATTTAAGGGGTGATGGCAAAGGGGAGAGGAAAATGTCAGACAGGGTTCATGATTATGATGTTTATAACGATTTAGGCAATCCGGATAAGGGGACTGAACTAAGCCGCCCCACACTTGGAGGGAAAACAATCCCTTATCCAAGACGCTGTCGTACTGGCCGTCCTCCTAGTGAGACTGGTATGGAGTTTGTCTATATATCCTCACTTGGTTGTATCAAGAATGATTCCAGTTAATATAGTGTACTGAAATGCGATTATTCACAAATGTCTGTGTAGATATAAGTATTGAGAGCCGTGTGGAGAAGCCATTACCGATGTATGTTCCAAGGGACGAGCACTTTGAGGAGTCCAAGGCCGGAACATTCTCATTCTGCAGGCTTAAGGCTGTCCTTCACAATTTGTTACCTTCTTTAACTACCAACATTTCCTCTAAGCATGATTTCACCGGGTTCAAGCATCTCGATACACTCTTCAGTGAGGGATTGCTGCTTAACCTAGGTTTACATGATGACCTTCTTAAGAAATTGCCCGAGTTTGTCAGTAAAATACAGACAACAAGTCAAGGCCTACTCAAATTTGACACCCCTGCGATAGTTGCCAGTAAGTGTCACATAGCAAAGTTCTTGCCACTGTAATATATTTCGGGAATAGAAATTTTGTGTTCTTACAAAATAATGATGGGATGAATTGCAGAGGACAAATTGGCTTGGATGCGTGATGATGAATTTGCACGACAATTTTTAGCCGGTGTAAACCCTGCTAGTATTCAGAGAATGACATCCTTTCCACCAGTAAGCAAGCTCGACCCAGAACAGCATGGTCCTGTGGAATCTGCTCTCAAAGAAGAGCACATTAAGGGGTATTTAGACGGGATGTCAGTCCAAGAGGTACTAAATCTACATTATCACGAGTTTCATTCTTAATACTGGTCTATGCCTTTCTAGCGCATTATTCAGTTCCTTACGATGACACTTGGTTCATGTTTCTTCTTTTAGGCTCTGGATGCTAATAGGCTATTCATCGTGGACTACCATGACATCTATCTCCCTTTCCTAGAGGGCATAAATGCTCTTGATGGCCGAAAATCTTATGCAACAAGAACTGTCTTCTTTTTGACCTCACTTGGAACACTTAAACCAATTGCCATTGAGCTCAGCTCGCCCCATTCAGGACCAAATTCTAAGTCTAAAAGGGTTGTAGGCCCTCCGGTTGATGCTACTACTAACTGGATTTGGCAGCTTGCCAAAGCTCATGTCTGCTCCAATGACGCTGGTGTACACCAACTTGTCCATCACTGGTGAGTAAAATGACATAATATACGAGTTAAACAAATACGAGTATGACTGATGAAACAGTACTGTTATTGATATGAGGTAGCGCTTTGATAAAAAAATTTGTGTGAAACTTCAGGTTGAGGACACATGCAGCATTGGAGCCATTCATCTTAGCAGCTCACAGACATTTGAGTTTTATGCATCCCATTTACAAGCTTTTGGAGCCACATATGAGATATACATTGCAAATCAATGCATTAGCTAGGCAGAATTTGATCAATGCGGATGGTGTAATTGAATCTTCTTTCACCCCTGGCCGCTATGTCATGGAGATGAGTGCGGCTGCCTATAAGGATTGGCGCTTTGATTTGGAAGGCCTCCCCTATGACCTTGTCCGAAGGTATGATATTCTTAACATGTCAAGGGAAAAATGCACTATTGAGTATTGAGTGCTCCTCCTACTAGTGTCTAAATTTCGTGTTTATCATATTCGATTTCAGAGGAATAGCAGTACCAGACAGCACAGAACCACATGGACTGAAGCTTTTGATCAAGGATTATCCATATGCAGCTGATGGACTTCTAATTTGGGAAGCCATTGATAATTGGGTTCGTAGCTACGTGAATCATTACTACACAGACCCTAGTCTTGTGGCCGAGGACAAAGAGCTTCAATCTTGGTACGATGAGGCTGTAAATGTAGGCCATGCAGATGTGAGCGATGCAAGCTGGTGGCCGAAGCTAGATACCCCAGAGGACCTTGTGAAGGTTGTGACTACACTCATCTGGTTAGCGTCAGCTCAACATGCTGCCCTAAATTTCGGGCAGTACCCATATGGTGGGTACGTCCCAAACAGGCCGGTTTTAATGCGTAGGCTGATCCCTGATGAGAATGATCCTGAGTATGCTAGCTTCCTGGCAGACCCACAGAAGTTCTACCTCTCTGCTCTCCCGAGTGTCCTACAAACTAGCAAGTTTATCGCGGTGATTGACACCCTCTCTACTCACTCCCCTGATGAGGAATACTTAGGGGAGCGGGCTCAGCCTTCCACATGGACTGGTGATCCCGAGATCATAGAGAAATTCTTCGAGTTCTCGTCTGAAATGCGCCGGATAGAGAAGGAGATTGACCGAAGGAACTCCGATCCTAGCCTTCGGAATAGGTGTGGTGCTGGGGTGATACCTTATGAGCTCATGGCTCCTAGCTCTGAGCCTGGTGTTACATGTAGAGGGGTGCCTAACAGCGTCACTATTTGAGGAATTGGGCCTTTTGTGGCTTGGGCTTTGGCCCATATTTATTTGGATCTCTAACTAAAATTTAGATGTATGCAAGAGGGGCTTAGTGGAGGAATTATGGTTGTACATGACTACATGAGGAACATTATTTTGTATGAATTGAGATGGTTAAAATTAATTACTACTATCCATCCAGTATATATAATAAAATTTTACATTATTTTGTTAAAAGCTATTGTATTGACTATTGAGAGAGTAGTATTTTTCAACACAACTTTTATTACCTTAGTGCAACGGGACGATGCTAGAGGTCTACAATGTAGACACACAAAAGTGTGTATGTCTACAACCGACAATAATTTTACTATACTATCAAAATTTTACTAATCACACAATTACTTTTACTAGCTGGATTTTTTATTACAATTAATTTTACTACTCCGATGTGAATTTTACTACTACTAACTTAATTTTACAATGTAGACAAATTAATTGTGTCTACACTGTAAACCTCTAGCGATTTGCTAATGCAATATTACCGTCGAGGCAACGATATGATTTATACTATGTAATGATCGATGCGGTACATTCTACGCCGGGTGCCCGGGTTGTACTTCTTTCACGTTGTAATACAAATGTTAATCTTTAAACATCGAAGAACTACTCTTAGTCTACTACATACTCTCCTCAGTGTTATCGTATATACTTCATATAAGAAACGATAAACATATATAGCTGTTGATTCATCGGCCTCATACTACATTGACAAATAACTACAATCACCTATAGTACATACTATACTATAATGACTCGGTTTAAACACCATTTTTTTTTCTACCAAAGTGTTTAGAAGTACGTACTACATAGTAATTCACAACGAGTTGAACAATTTCACTAAAATCAGTACCTCCGTATGTATGTGATATATTTCAGGTCAATGATGTCACTAATCGAACAAAATAAAGATATATGTTTATGCACCAAACGCTAACAACGTCCATCGAAAATTTATGTTTAAACATGAAAGAGTGTGAATACGAAGGTCAAACTGCTAAATAATTATTCTTGGTGGCAAGGTCATCTTTATAAATTTCTAAGGTCAGTCTTTTTAAATTTCTATGATAAGTAAAAGCCAAATGATATGTTTATACGAGGCTTTCTAAGAAAGTTTCATGCAATTGATTTGTAAAGCTCCAACTATTCAAGGTCATATAGTCAGCTCAGCAAGTCAGCAGTCGTAGTTGGCTTGACTCTATTATGACTACAACAAGCAAGTCATGAATTATTCATAATCAAATTAGAGAGTCGTGAATAGTAGAATGTATGGTTATTTCATTTCTCGTACACTTCATTTTATTTACGGATTCGTGTAAAATGGGGGCACAACGACATTTTTACAACGAATATCGTACTCCTATTATGAGCACCACGGGCTTATCAATAACTTTCTTCTTGTTTTCATCTGCTTATTTGTTTACGAAATGAATAAGTTGGAAAGAAGCTAAGGTAAAAGTCTAAAAGGAGAATATAGATAGCGTTATTTTCCAAATATAACTAGTTACTCCGTAGAAAAGCCGAAAGGGATCCTTCACCCTTTTTCTTGTCACACATATTAATTGCGATCGACCATTCTTCAAAATGGAAGAAACAACGAAACTCCTTTACAAATTGATATGTTTCATGACATTTCTATATAAAATCCTAAACAAAGACAAAAAGAGGGAAGAAAAGTTAATTACACACAAATAAAATAAAGTAAGATACATGAAACTAATATTTCGTGAAATTGTCTAGCATTTACAATGTAATATCCCGTATATAACTAGTCTAGTGTGTCTACCTAACCACAAGTCCAATTTATCTAACCACTTTTTCTCCCTAATCTACCCTTATATATACTCTCTAACCCAAGAAACTTATAGAGCAATCCACTTCTACTACAAACACATAACACATCACTTATATTACAAATATATTACAAATTTACAACACTCATATACACAAAAATGGAAGGACCAACTTGGGTGGCATATGTGGGTGTATGGCTAGTGACACTAGCCCTACTACTCCTCTCCAACCGGTTGCGCCGCCACGGCAAACTCAACCTACCACCCGGGCCGAAACCATGGCCGATCATTGGTAATTTCAACCTAATTGGAGCCCTCCCACATCGTTCTCTTAACGAGCTATCCAAAATGTATGGGCCTCTAATGATGGTCCGGTTTGGGTCAGTTCCCACGGTTGTGGCTTCATCGGTCGATATGGCTAAGATTTTCCTAAAAACCCATGATGTAATCTTTGCCGGAAGGCCCAAAACCGCGGCCGGGAAGTACACAACATACAATTATTCAGACATAACATGGTCTCAATACGGTCCATACTGGCGCCAAGCGCGAAAAATGTGCTTGATGGAGCTATTTAGCGTAAAGAGGCTTGAATCATACGAATATATACGTAAGGAAGAGCTTAATTCTTTGCTAAGAGGCATATATGAGGTAAGTGATGGAAAGCCAACAATGTTAAAAGATCACCTCACAACTTTGAGCTTAAATGTGATATGTAGGATGGTGCTAGGGAAGAGGTACTTAGATAAAACCGAAAGCTCAATCGTTACGCCCGACGAATTTAAGACCATGTTAGATGAATTGTTCTTGCTTAATGGTGTGTTTAATCTTGGTGATTGGATACCTTGTATTAAGTATCTTGATGTTCAAGGTTATGTGAAGAGAATGAAGGTTTTGGCTAAGAAATTTGATAGGTTTATGGAGCATGTGTTGGATGAGCATAATGCTAGGAGGGTAAAAGAGGAAGAAAATTGGGTGCCTAAGGATATGGTAGATGTTTTGTTACAACTTGCTGATGATCCTAAACTTGAAGTCAAACTTGAGAGGATTGGGGTCAAAGCATTTAGCCAGGTATGTTAACATCTAACCTTCTTTTGTTGGTGTTAATTATTGGACCTTTGCCTTTACACATATACTTTTTAAACTCTATCAAGATATCTTGATATAAATAATAATCATATTCCATGAAAGAGTGACAGCAGAATTGAGCACCATGCGACATATTGTGATATAATATAAGATGACAAATCGATCGCTTGATACGAAATATATAGTTTCGGGTTTTCTAACATGTGTCAATAGGCATATGAAAAGAACACATTTCTTTCTTTAAGTAAGTGATAATTTACTCAATTAATCAAAGAGATCCTACATTTTGTTTTTTCAAGTAAGAATCTCACTTAAGGAAGGAAATGTGTTGTTATCATGTGCCTATTAGACACATGTTAGAAAAACCGATATAGTTCTTGTTAATTTATACGGAGTAGTATGTAATACCTACCATTAGGTAATGACTATATTAAGTATACTACCACTACTAGTCTACTAGGTTGTAGAAATTGGAAATTAAAGTTAAGTAGTTAACTAGTACATGGCTAGTAGAGAACTAGAATTTTTTTGATGATACTTCTATGAAAATATGAACAAAACTTACTTTATTTATCATAACAATGTAGGCAATCTCTTAAGCTGGTTTTTTCTAATTTCATTCATGTAAAACACTTTCATTAGTTGCTACTTGCTACTTTGCTAGAAAGAGTATTACTCCTCGACCTATCTCATTCACACAAATTTGAGTCATCATGCTAGGAGTCTACATATACATAGAATAATTGTGTGGTGGAATGCTGATTTTGATTATAACGATAAAACGTTACGTTTTAAATTGGAAGATGCTACATGTGTATCATTATTGTTAAACTTACACGAAAAATGTATCAACTTATGTGCCAATTAGTAACTACATGAGACATGATAATATGATATGAAATGCAAAGGTGTCATTCAACTTATATAAACTTGAATTACAGGATCTAATTGCTGGTGGCACGGAGAGTTCGGCCGTGACAGTAGAATGGGCAATGTCCGAACTCCTAAGGAAGCCGGACGTCTTAGCTAAGGCAACCGAAGAGCTCGACCGCGTGATCGGAAAAGAGAGGTGGGTTCAAGAGAAGGACGTACAAAACTTGCCCTATATCCGAGCCATAGCCAAGGAAACAATGAGGTTACACCCTGTTGCACCAATGCTCGTGCCTCGTATGTCTAGGGAAGACGTACAAATCCAAGGGTACGATATCCCTAAGGGGTCCCTAGTGTTAGTGAACACGTTCACTATACAAAGGGACCCAGGTGTGTACGAGAAACCCGAGGAATTTCAACCTGAGAGGTTTTTCGGGACTAACATTGATGTGAAAGGTCACGATTTTGAATTATTACCGTTTGGTTCAGGCCGAAGAATGTGCCCTGGGTACAGTCTTGGGCTTAAGGTAATTGAGTCAAGTTTGGCAAATCTTCTACATGGATTTACATGGAAATTGCCTGGTGATATGAAGCCAGAAGATGTCGATATGGAGGAAATTTTCGGGTTGTCAAATCCGAAGAAGAACCCTCTTATTACTTGTGCTGAGCCTAGACTTCCTCATCATTTGTACCATATGTGAATCAGTGAGAGTGTGATTTTGGTTATTGTTATAGCTTTCGGATTTATGTAATGTTAAAAATAAAAATGAGGGGGCTTTGTTGATTTTGTTGTTGTATACTTGTATGATGTGAAATATTATCAATTAATCAATGTGAATCAGTACTATGTAATGCAAGAGTTGGTTTTCTGTGTTTGTGTCTTGCACTCTGTTTTTACTCTGTTCTCTCTGGTTTGCTTTGTTCAGTAATCTCTCTGTTTCTGTTTTGCTTGTAACATGACTACACTCTTACGGAAAAATAGTTACATATAATATACTCCCGTATATACATGTGTCTTTTATCTAAGGATCTGCCTGGATTGGTAGTAATGGGTCTGAAAAAATCAAGCAGTAATGATTCAGACCCATTTCACAGGATTGGATTGAGAGGAAAAAAATATACGTGAAACGTTACCCCCTAAAAGGCCTAAAACTTCCTTCCTCACCCTCCCAAGGAAAGATTCCCCCTAATCTTTTCCCCCTAATAATTCCCTTCATACCAAGGAAGCCTTAAGTATTAAGTATTTAGTAGACGTTGTTGAGAAATTACTTTAAATCATTGAATATGTTTTTGGGGGTGAAACCATACTATAGCCCTCTCGCGGGCTCATACAAAATTGTTGGGACCAGCGTAGAGGGCTCTTTGGAGCAAGTTCGGAAGACAAGCCAAAAGGTGGGTGGGATTTCATCCTAAAAACCATTGGTGATAAGAGGAGTAGTCCATTAATGCCCTGTTTGATAAAACTAAATAAAGGTAGTATTCAGATCAGTTCAGAGTCGTTCAAATTAGATTAGAGTCGTTCAAATCAGATCAGAGTCATTCAAATCAGATCAGAGTTATTCAAATCAAATCAATTCAAAAAGATGCAGTTCTATCAAATAGGGCATTCCTTAACTTATTTTTAGTTTCTGAGATAATAGTTTGTGAACTTATCTTGCATCTCAATAACAATCTAGCCCTTTAAATTTAATACTACTCCATACGGAGTATTGGTGAACCATTTGATATTTTGTGGACAACCACCGTTGATTCTTCTAACAAAGAAACTAGACTTAAGACTTATACGAAAACTGAGCTCATTCATCTTCATGCCATAGAGAATAGGAAGCATGGTAGTAGTCACGACAACATCACGGTCTCCATCATTCCACTTCAACACTATACTTATCTCTAAGTTGGGCTTAGATCTGAAATTTTACAAACAAAGGCTTTAGGTTGGGCTTTTGGCCCGAACTTGTGTAGTTTTTTTAGTGAGCTCGGCTGGGCTCGCCAGCTCGAGTATAGCTCACGAGCTAGTCTCAAGCTCGAGTTGAGCTTCAATATCTAGAACTCGCGAGCTCACGAGTCGAGTCAAGCTCAGGGTTTTCTTTCACAAGCTCGACTCGAGCACGGCCTAGCTCATGATCGACTCGTAAGTTCGTAACACCCCTCGGCCATACATCATACACGCTTGCTTCTTCGTCTTCATGTGATTCTCAAAAGACAAGAAGCAACATCAACCAACCTCATTAATTGATACGTTTCACGGTTGTATTTTACACAAAACTATCTATCAAAATAAATTAAAAAATTAAGACTAGAACGAAGATACCATAAAGTCATGATACATACGTAGAGCAAGATGCTAACTAATGCAATGATCAGTGAAACCTGGCCTTCTACCTCGTAACATCAAATATTGTCTACCTAGTACATACGAGACCTTGACTAAAAGTCTAATTTTTATAATCACTTTTATTCCCATATGATCCGACTTCACCACTCTATATATACTCAACCAAACTTATGAGAGTTAAATCAACATATCACCTTATTATACCCTAGGTCACATATACAAATGGAAGGACCAACTTGGGTGGCATATGTGGGTGTATGGCTAGTGACACTAGCCGTACTACTCCTCTCCAACCGGTTCCGCCACCGCAAACTCAACCCACCACCCGGGCCGAAACCATGGCCAATCATAGGGAACTTCAACCTAATTGGAGCCCTCCCACATCGTTCTCTTAACGAACTATCCAAAATGTATGGGCCTCTAATGATGGTCCGGTTTGGGTCAGTTCCCACGGTTGTGGCCTCATCGGTCGAAATGGCTAAGATTTTCCTAAAAACCCATGATGTAATCTTTGCCGGAAGGCCCAAAACCGCGGCCGGGAAGTACACAACATACAATTATTCAGACATAACATGGTCTCAATACGGTCCGTATTGGCGCCAAGCGCGAAAAATGTGCTTGATGGAGCTATTTAGCCCTAAGAGGCTCCAATCATACGAATATATACGTATAGAAGAGACTAATGCTTTGTTAAGAGGCATACTTGCTATTAGTGGAAAGCCTACAATGCTAAAACATCACCTTTCTACTATGAGTCTAAATGTGATTAGTAGGATGGTACTAGGGAAGAGTTACTTAGATAAAAAGGAAAGCTTAATCGTCACGCCCAACGAATTCAATACCATGCTTGAGGAATTGTTCTTACTTAATGGGGTGTTTAATCTTGGTGATTGGATCCCTTGTATTAAGTGGCTTGACGTTCAAGGTTATGTGAAGAGAATGAAGATTCTGGCTAAGAAATTTGATATGTTCTTGGAGCATGTGTTAGATGAACATAATGCTAGGAGGTTAAAGGAGTGGGGAAATTGGGTGGCTAAGGATTTGGTGGATGTGTTGTTAGAGCTTGTTGATGACCCTAAACTTGAAGTCAAGATTGAGAGGAATGGAGTCAAGGGATTTACTCAGGTAATTAATGCTAGAGGTCTAAAGTGTAGACACGCAAAAGTGTCTAAAATTCTTAATAATTTTACTACACTATCAAAATTTTACTACTCACACAATTAATTTTACTACCTGAATTTTTTACTACAATTAATTTTACTATTCCGATCTCAATTTTACTACAACTAGCTCAATTTTACATTTTAGACAAATTAATTGTGTCTAAACTATAGACCTCTATCAATTTGCATTCTAAAATTTAACCTTCTTTTTTATCCTAATAATGTTTGTTTAAGCATTAACTAATCTTGCATGCAATGGATGAGATTAAGGAAAACAAGATAGTGTTAGTTGATGACGAGTATATTGTTGTACTGTCTCATTCGAACAGCTGTAGCAATCGATCAGTAGGATGTAGCGCGATTTTTTTAGGATACACGACTAAATTCAAATTATTTTAAGACCTACACTCGATTATTCTAGTCGTTGTTTTTTAAAAGCTTTAATTCAGCGCTCCATTACTAAATTGTTCATGTTTAGATGTATTGGTTTCTGGCTACATGTGTGTTAGATGTACGTGTATCGACTAGATGACTTGAATAACACACTACGTCAATTGCAGGATCTAATTGCTGGTGGCACGGAAAGTTCGGCCATCACAGTGGAGTGGGCAATGTCGGAACTCCTAAAGACGCCGTACGTCATAGCCAAGGCAAACGAAGAACTCGACCGGGTGATCGGAAAAGAGAGATGGGTGCAAGAGAAGGACGTGGAAAACTTGCCTTACATCCGTGCAATAGTCAAAGAAACAATGAGGCTACACCCTGTGGCGCCAATGCTAGCGCCTCGTATGTCTAGGGAAGACGTACAAATCCAAGGTTACGATATTCCCAAGGGGTCCCTGGTGTTAGTGAACACGTTCACTATACAAAGGGACCCAGATGTGTACAAGAAACCCGAGGACTTTCTACCCGAGAGATTTTTTTGGGACAAACATTGATTTGAAATGTTACAATTTTGAATTATTACCATTTGGGTCAGGCCGAAGAATGTGCCCGGGGTACAGTCTTGGGCTTAAGGTTATTGAGTCAAGTTTGGCAAATCTTTTGCATGGATTTACATGGAAATTGCCTGGTGATATGAAGCCAGAAGATGTTGATATGGAGGAAATTTTCGGGTTATCGAGTCCGAAGAACCCTCTTATTACTTGTGCTGAGCCTAGACTTCCTCATCACTTGTACCATATGTAAACTGTGTGGTTTATGCTATTGTTACAACTTTGGGGTTTAATGTTTATCATTTTATGTATCGTTAAATAAAATTGAGGGGATTTTGTTGTAATTCATGTAAAATGTGAAATATTATTTAATGTCAAAAATACAATGTGAGAGTTGCTCATGTGTGATTATTGTTTTTATGTAAAATGTGAAATATTATCAGTTTCCAAGATAAATATGCATAAATTTAGGATTACTGTGCTGGATTCTTGCATTAGTAAAAACGAATGGTTTTCAGTTTTCACGCTATTGCACTTTATTTTCAAAACAATAATTTATCTTTATTAGATAACTCACAGATGTAGCTTCAAAATTAATTGATCTATTTATTTCAAAAAAAAAAAGGAAAATTTAACAAGAATAATCCCAACTTTGGTTGGTTATCTCAAAATAATCCAAACTTTCATTTATCCCAAAATATCCTAACTTTTAACTTTGTTTCTGAAAATGTTCCTAATTTATCCGAACCTACCGATATGTACTCCAAACCTACAAATTCATAAGTTTTTTAAAATTTATATAGTTCTACACAACCCAACATTTAGCCACAACCCAATCACATGTCATTCATTCATCCTAATCAGATTTAAGAGTCAAACTTAAAATTAAAAATTTAATCCAAATTCTCACTAAATTTCCTCGATCCTCATCCAAAATGACCTTCTATACTAAAATTCCAACCGCAAGCCACCATGGTTTAGTGATCAAGGTAAGGGCATAGCAAGGGTGGGGAGGAGAAAGAAAATAGTAGGGGTAGCGAGTTTTTTTTCTGGATTCGGGTAAAAAAATGCAAAATATCTAGGTTAGGAGTAAAATAAATGACATGTAACTAGATTCGGAAAATATTGGGACCATTTTCATAATCAAAGTTGAAAGTTAGGATTATATTGGAATAAATGAAAGTTGGGATTATTTTGGGAGAAGAAACCAAAGTTGGGATTATTCTGGTTAAATTTTCCAAAAAAAATTAATTGATCTACTATTTTCAAAAAAAAAAAAAAAAGAGGAAATTTTTTTCCTTGATCCACATTCTTATAAAAATATTAGTCCAAACCAATTTAGTTTCCTTAGGCCCAAAATTTTGGACCATTATAAGGAACTCTGTTGAAGAAGAAATTTGGGCCCAACCATGATTTTTCTAATCGGGTCAATTCACGTCTGCTCCATGATGAGGTCGTCTAAATAAGGCCCATATCTATAATGCATTGGTGTTATGTGCTGAATGCCTGAATTTGTCTATGTCGTGGACAAGCCGACTAGCCGAGAATTGCTAGTTTCAACATTGTGTTGGGGCAGGATCGTAAGAAGGATAGAAGAGCAAATGGTGGAGCTATCATCCGTGGCGGACGATTTTTTTCTATTTTTCTCCCTAGCTATGTGCCCTAACACAAAGCTAGGACTAACAATACTCGGACTAGCCGACTAGATAAACCTTGATTATGGCGGGTTTCTCTTTGCATTTCCCCTCTTTGCCTCTAAAATCACAAATTTACTAACTTTTGCCAAAAAAAAAAAAAAAAGGTGGACTTGAGTAGCATATGCACGACGATTTCTTACATCTCATGAATCGGCAAACTATTTACACTTTTTTAAGCTAATTGACTTCGTACTTTTGTAAACAAAGTTTATAATTATCAAATTTTGATTAAGACAACGATGTGACTTTCAGCTCATTGACAAAGTACTAGGAAAGATTATACGGAGTATATCATAAAAGGATAATTTTATAAAAATTTTGAGAAATATTCGCAGCAGTTGGGAGAGTGAAGAAGCGTCTCGAAATGTGAGTATTAGGACTCATCATAATAAGATTAATAACTGTCCAAACAAAGGGTGTTAAGCCAACGTTTCATAGTAAAAGCATGAACCATGTTCTAGAAGCGGGCAGTTCCTTGCCATACAAGAGTTGTAGGGTATTAGGGTATCATCATCATCTGAAAATACTAACACAGTAAAGGTCAAAGGGTTAAGTAGCATATTAGGTGGTATATATCATTTTTAATACCAATAAACGGCTTTCTAATCATTTATCTCTACCCATTTCCTTGCAATTTTTGTGGCCGGCTAACTCAAATCCATCTGAATTTTGTTCTGAGACGTACATTTTACCTAACAACTTTGGGGCATAAGTACTGATGTCAGATGGGAGAAATAGGAGTATAAAAACAATATACTAAATGTTGAATCTTGGATAGTGACTGAAATTCTTCGGGTGAGTTAACCAAATTAAGAACAATTCATATGACTATACTCCGTATATATAACTTTGGCTGATGATTGATTGATGGCGATACCCTAATACTCTTGCGGAATTTAATGAACTCGTTTATGTTTACAAATTACATAATTTTCGTAATTTTTATTCAAATTTATTTAGAGGTATGATCAGCCACAACATAGTGTCGTGTTGGTGAACAACTGCACATGCACACATACACTAAGATAATAAAGAGTTGTATAAGCTAGTAATTGATGAATTTCGTACCTTTTGATTTAGATTTTAGTGTATTTGGTGTCGCCAATAGATTTGTATCAAGTTATCAACACAAGTACACAACACATTTTTTCTTTATTGAGAGAGGATAAGCACTATCCATTATTGAGACATCATATCTCAATCTCTCAAATTTGCACAAATGTAATAACTAATTTTAAGAGAAGTTAATTAAGGTCATATAGCGAAAATGTACTGTACTTCAACTTATATAGTTATATGTGACTCGATCTTTCTATATCTATCACAAAAGCTAGGCAAGATGTTCAAGTTTGGCTTAACCATACTCCCGAAAATATGAGCATTATTAAAGTGTATATGAGATGGAGCTATATATGCCTTTAATTAAATTGTCTGGGATTAAATTCCATCATCAACTATTATTTTTCGTACCACGTTAATTGTTATCGCCCCCAGTCTATGAAACGTCATATACTCATAGTTTGAACTAATATAGAAAATGATATTGGATTAGTTAGGAAGTTAGTACATCTTTATATACTATTATTTGCATTATTGTGCATGTATATCTCGTGGAACTTGCTGGGTAGGAAGATTAGGAGTAGAACTTGCATGTCACAATGTCAATCATGCTTTATCATTATTCTAACTTTTACTTATTGACATTTTCCCCAAACAAAATGTCAAATCTGATGTAAGCTAAGAAAATACCTGCTTTTATTTGAACATAAAACAATCACTACCAAAATTCACATAGAAACTTCTATTTCTTGTTTTTATTCAACAGCAAATTGAAAAATTAAAATTAATGCAAATAATAATAACCATAAACATAGATACTTACTTATTGTGTATTTTGCATATGTGTGCTTTTTTTTTTTTTTTTTAAGAGTACAAAAAAATAATAATTATGCAAATTTCCACTCACTTTTGACCATACAATATTCACAATTTACTTGACAATTTTTGTATTTCGAGCATAGTATTCCTACATACGCTACCATCTTTTATAACATTAGAATTAAGAAATAATTCTCTATTGTTATGTACATATTATGATCCGATATGACTTATATGAAAAAATAATTATTGTATCTTCAATTCAATTCTTCATCATCTGTTATTCCTAGGAGATTCAAGACCATAATTACCAAGCCTCTTTTGTAAAGCGTAATGTCTAAGCCTGTTACCATTATTCAAGTTCTTCTCCTTAATTTTATTTGCAGAATTGTTGTTGTTGTTCTTCTCTTCATCCTTAGGCACTTCATACACAAAGTGTCTTGGAATGTCATTCATCTTCGAGATAGACTCCAACGTCTCCACCGCGGTTCTCATTGTGGGCCGGGTCTTCGGGTGGTGGCTAAGACATTGGTAGGCTAACATGGCGGCTATTTTCGCACCTTGGGTCGAGTATTGGCCCTCTAGCCTAGGGTCCATGATCATGTCGATTTTTCGAGGATCCTTAAGATTAGGTTTTGCCCAATCAACTAAGCAATGCTCACGTCTTGGCCGAGTCTTGTCCATTGATCTTTTGCCCGTCAACAATTCCAACAACACAACTCCGAAACTATAGACGTCACTCATAATTGTCAAATGACCTGAAAAATAGTTAATCACCAAAAATACACGTTAGAACAACTTTCCAATGATCAAATTAAATTATTAAAGTATAACAGACCCTTAATATAACGCGTTTAAGGTTTAGACCTCTAACATTCGGCTAATAAATTACCTGTCATTACGTATTCAGGAGCAACGTATCCTTTAGTCCCTAGGATGTGTTCTGTTGTAATATGACTCTTATCATCATCAGGTCCATCTCTTGCAAACCCGAAATCAGACAATTTCGATTTAAAATCCTGCAGTCGAAAAATGAATGAACATAAATCAGATAACAGGTCACCAAAATCAGATAAAGTTACAAAGAAGCTTAAGGATTACAACTTACAGCATCAAGCAGAATGTTTGCAGCCTTGAAATCTCTGAAAATCACAGGTTTGCTCTCTTCATGAAGAAAGGCGAGACCTTTGGCCGCGCCTAGAGCAATTTTGATCCTTGTCAACCATGGTAGAGCGACAGAGCACCCTGCATTTTCATCACATAAAAACATTAGTATAAAACCATAATCATATTGTAAAGTAATTATTGGTACACCAACTTTAATATATCAAAGAAAACAGAAGGAATAATAATTAATATAAAGTATAAACGTACGTCTGAATAATTGGTTGTCCAAATTTCCCCTAGCCATGTACTCGTAAACAAGAACCCTCTGCTCGTTTTCGCAACAATATCCGATCAACTTCACCAAATTAGGGTGTCTCAACTGACCAAGAAATATAACTTCTGCCTGAAAAATAACATGAAACATTCTTATTATTTTCCAAATATATATGTGAATGAAAATGTGATTATTTTACGTATAGTAAAAACGATTCTGAATAATGTTTTTGTACCACGTGTTGTATGTTATCAACTTACCAGCCACTCATTATGGCCTTGTGGCCCGTCCAAGTCCAAGACCTTAACAGCCACTGTCTGAGCCCTTAACCCGGCCCGAAACTTGTCATTTATAAACCCTTTGTAAACCGCGCCAAATCCACCCTCGCCAATAAAATTGCTCGTATAAGAGAAGTTGCTTGTAATAACTCTAAGCTCTTCAAGTGTAAAAGAATGAAGATACGCCCCGAGGACCGAGCTAGAGATGTCGTTGAACGAGACCTCGGACCCTGCGTTGCTAAGGTCCGAGATCGATAGCCTTTGAGGCGAGCATGGAACCGAGCAAACCCGTCTGCTTGGTTCAGGTCTAGGCTTAGGTCTATGTATCTTTGGCTTGAAGCAACTAGGCAAAATAGACTCCCATGTTCTTGTTTTTGAAACCATCCTTAGTTAACCTTGTTTGTTGATCTCTAAATTTTTTCTCTAAGAATGGGTTACTTGAGAAATGATTGGAAATGTTCAATAAAACTTGTTGTTATGCAAAGAGTTGTTGAGAATGCACCTAATATTTATAGAACTAGTTGAGAAATGGGAACCTTGTTTCATTGTGTTGATGTTTCTGGGTTTGACTTTAGCCCCACAAAGAGTGGACCCACACCTTGGAATTTTGTTGGGTTCCTACTTCCTAGTAATGTACTACTTGTGGATTAAGCTTCTAATTTATGTGCTTTGCTAAATAATACACTAAAAATAATTTTGCCCTTCTGGATTGCTACCAATGTGTGTATGTGACCTACTTAGCAAAGTCATTTTCATCTAATGTCATTAGTGTTTTATTTTTGGCATGTGATTAATTCTCTTGCGGATTATAAGGTAGTTGTCGTCTTTTTAACTTGAGTAACAAGGCTCGACAATTAATTTTATAACCGATCATGGAAATTTCGATGAATTAAATAGATGATGCGGACCCGCTAATAACCAATAACATCTAAGGAACAATACTATAAAATCTTGAATTTCATTGAATCCGTGTTAACTAGAGCTAGATTGTCCATCCGCGGGACTGACTCAAGTTCAATTCACATCAATTAATCACAAATTGTCATGTGAAGTATATATGCAGTATTCTTTTTCAATTACTCTAATAATAACATTATTATGTTAAATCTGTTAAAATTAAAATTAAAGATTGGAAGATTATGCTCTATATGAAAGAAATTTGAATTAGAGCGAGTGTTGACTAAGGTTCGAACCTTGTATTTTTATTTCGAGTTTGAAAAAGGTTTGAGGTAATTGGTGAATTAGGTGGTGATGAGCTGAATAATAGAAATAGTTATCTTTAGTGACACTAGCTAGGTAATACGCTTTTAGCAACTTGTTGATAAAATCTTGACCTCTACTGTAATCCTTCATTGCTAGTAAAAGACAAGTTCTATGTTTTGGCTAGTCATATTAGACTTGCTAAGACTATGTCCTACGACATTTTGGGGGTACAACTGTACAAGTGTACGACTAATCAAAGAAATGTTCCAACGGATAAATTGTACTAGCTATATGCAAATTATATTTACGGATTTATTTAGTGATCATTTACATTCCATATACGTGTGAACTAAGATCTCGACATCCCAAGATGAGACATATCTCCAAACAATAAATATTTGTTCGCATTGAATTCCAATTTTCACAATCCTAATTAGAATTGATCACCGCGAAATAATAACAAATTAAAATAACTAAATCACAAAAAAATTCACAAGTTTTCGGTAAGTTCACAATGCAATTAATTAGGATTTTGCCTGTTTTCTTAAGTGTAACCTCGAATTACAAATATTATCTTCTCTGTTGCGTTCATTACAAAACTTATTATGCTAGATTTTGTTAGATTTTCATATGCAGAACTTCACTATAACAATATTACTATGACCAGTTTATCATCATTATTATGATCAGTTTATATATATAACTCACCTACACCAGATTAATTAATTCCATTGTTAACTAAGATACATATGACTTGCTGGCACTACATACTGTTGGGAAATTAAATAACATAAGGAAAATGTATTGTGTCTATTATTTATTTTCTTTTTGGAAAATGTAGTACTTTTTATTGTACAGAATATTCAAGTTCGCGCAGACAAAGGAAGATACCAGTTTAGCAGCAACAGCATGCAGGCCATATCATTCAGTAAGATATAGTACTATACTTGAATAAAATGCCAATAGGCTGTTCATAAGTTCATTATTCTTCTTCAGGTGTGTGCGCATGTCAGACAACATTACAGATGTATATTTGACAGGTAACATATCTCGTTACAGATCGATCAATTTTCTGGTGTAGAAACCGTATGTCTTTTATTGATGATGTGCGATTTCATTTTGTTTAAAAAAGAACATATTGAAATACGAAACAATTAAGAGCGTTGTTTAACTAATTTAGGTATGCCATAGCATTGGAGGCCAGGTGAGATCTTTTTTTTTGTCTAATTCGTCTCACTTATTGTTGTATAGCTACTATAATTAAAATATTGATGATAATGTTCTAACAGAAAACCACACCTGCCCTTCCCACTCCGAGAATAAGAGAGAGAATAGACAATGTCAGATCAACTGTCCAACTAACTCAATCACAATGTTTGGCTGTGCTTTGATCTTCTGGAACATGTAAATTCAGAAAAATAACGGTAGTTGGTAGCGTTTTTCTTAACTATTGATTATGATTCTGTTAGTAAACTGCATGTATGAATTGGAGTAAATAATTTCTCCTGAGTGTAAGTAATGAGAATAATATAATTAAAAAGAAAAAAGCCTTAGGTATCGTTTGGATACACTCGGGAAGTCGGAATACCCATGAACTTGCAAATCCTAGGAATTTAGAAAGTATGAGAATTGGAAAAATTTGTTTTGATGAACAAGGGAAGTCAATTCCCATGGGAATTTCTACTTAATTACCTAGCCCCCCTAGGTAATTAAATTCCTACACTTTGGAGGAATTGGAAATGCCTAGGAATTTCCAATTCCTACACTTTAGGTTAACCAAACAACTCATGGTAATTCAATTCTAGGAAAATAAAATTCCTATGGATTTTGAGGGTATCAACACATGGATAAATTATTCAGGTTGTCGATAGTGTTTTAGTAGCTTAACTCTGCATGAGTTAAAGCCGACATCATTTTTTATTGTTTCTTTAGTTTTAACTACCGAAAGAAAATAAAACCATTATCGTATAATCATTTAGAATCACATCGAAGAAATTCCCCTAAATTTGAAGCTTCTAGGACTCTAGGAGTAGTTTACGTCAAAACTTAATAAGAATAATTGGTAACTTAAAATAAAAGTATAATATCCTTCATGCACGTCATCATGTATTATTAATCTACCTAATACTAAGCTAGCGCAGCGGGATGACAACAAACTATGGACTCACGCCGTGCAATTAAGCGCCCAGCTCAAATCCAAACCAAACTAATCCATTATTATTAGCACTGTTAAGATAAGATTTACAAATATTTATTACGATACGTCGATACCAATTTCATCTTAAATCAGTACCATAACCCACCAATAATCATCGAATTGAATGTGAATATAGTGGTACTTGTACATTATTCTTTTTTACATTTGTACATCTGATAAAACATCGGCGTTTTTATATCAAAAGAAGGCTATCTCGTGTGGCAAAAATCAATAGACATCGACCTTAAGCGGCTTATGTATGCCATCTATATTTATTGTGAGAAAGGATAATAAATTAATAATGTTGCTACATATACAATAAAAACATAATTGTTACATATATGTACACAATACACATAGGTTTATTTCGAGTCAAATCATGTTATTTATTATCGTCCTTAGTTTTTAATTACTGAGACTAATTGCAAGTCGTCATGAGTCATGACCTTAATCTGGCCTAACAATCAAGGGCCTTAAACATTGTAATTAGCTAATTAACTAATAGAACACGTTATTACTAGCTAGCTAGCGCGTGTTAGGAAATTGCATGAGTGATTGAGTTCATGTACATGTCCCTCGTCACATACGGATAGGATGGATCATGCATGGATGTGTGGAAGGGGAACATTTTACTTCTCAAACGGAAGCGTATAAGTTTGATCTTTTTAGTCAGTTGTTGTTCTTGGAAAATCCCACAGCAAATCTTCAAAATTAATTTTTATTTTCTAAATGCTAATCATTAAGGCATTGTTTCTGTTTAAATTAATAAGTTTTTTACTCGTATTGATAAAGCTTTTTTTATTAATGATAATTTAATTAGCGGTTGGTGGAACATATATAGTAATCAATAATTACTGCAATATCCTTACGACTTAATTAGCTTGAACTTCATCATCAGCAGTACATTTCCTTCTTATTAGTTTGTTAATTTACACGGATTAAGGTCGTAGATTACAATAAATGCCTTGTTTTTCAAAGGTTAGCAACTGAAGTATACTAGCTATATACTGGTTTAGTTCAATAAAGTTTGGTCATTATTATTGTTCTAATTTGAACAATGTTAGTCCGAAGTAGTATGTTGAATTGTTTGATTTTACTCTTTAGTCCTCTATAACCATGTTGAATTACTCTATATTTGTTTTACTTATTCGCATTATAGAAAAGTTTATGAAGTTTTTATTGATCGATAGACCAGAAATAGGCACTTAATTCAGAGGAGCATGACGAATTGTAATGGGAACTTTAATTAATTTAACTTGAATTACAAACAATAACAAGTCATGTCATACTCATTTGATGCAGTATGTAGTGTGTATAGTGTGATCCAATATTCCAATCACCGGGTCGATGAGTATTGTCACAAAATGTTGTTATCAATCAATAACGACGTAAGCAAAAATATATGAATATATATCATATATGTAATGTAATCATGTAGAGAAAAAAGGAGCTTATCAGATCATACGACATACGTACTCCTGATACACAGATGTTGCACAATGCAACCATCTTCAATGAAATGGACTAGTTTTTAAAGATGAAAGTTCAACGAATTCTGTAGGAAGCTTTTATTTTTTTTTAGGATTTTTTTGTAGAGAACCACGTGCTACTTACTTCATTTTTTGGGTAACCACCTTATTAAAAAAAAAAGTTTTGAAGAACCACCTAACAAAATCAAATAAACAGAATGCAAGAACCACTGCACGTATGTAGTTCTGCACCTATACCTCTTTTACTTGAAATTTTGGCCTGAGATATCCTACGTAGCTGTCGGAAATCCACGTTGGCACAAGCTGATTCATTAAAAAAAATGGGAAAAAAAAGAAACTAAGAACAAAAAGGGAGGAGAATCAATAGATTCCATGCATCATCCCCTCCACATTTCTCTATATAAAAAAGTATCCTCTCCATTACCTATCCTCTGCTCCAAAAATCCCCAATTTTTTTCTTAACAAATTCTTATTTTAATTTTGGTATTAAATCCAAGCAAATCCCAGTTGTAAAAGTAATTAGCATTTTTTTTCCTTAATTACCGTGGCGTGTAAAAAGGTGCCAACGTGGATTTCCGGCAGGATAGCTCATACCAAAAAATGTGCGAAAGAGGTATAGGTGGTTCCTCCCTTCAATTTTGATTTTATTAGGTGGTTCCCCAATTTTTTTTTTTTTTTAATAAGGTGATCCTCAAAAAATGAAGTAAGTAGCAGGTGGTTCTCTACAAAAAAATCCCCCGATTCTTAAACCATTTTATTAAACGGAGTATTAAAGGATATTGAACACTTGGTAGTCTATCTTTTACTCTTGCATAGTTGCATGTATCCTCCAAAAGATAGGTAATTAAAATATTTCTAATCGTTAGTATTTCTTTTTTCTAATCGTTAGTATTGTATTCTCTTAAAACGTTAACAATTGATTTGATCATGCGAAAAAAGTCAAACCAAATATAAACCTATCGAATCCGAGTCACTACTATTTTACAAGTTTGCTTAAACATATCGCGCCAATAATATAATGTAATTAGGTTTTCGAAATATGATGGTTATCATTAAGAGTATACACGTACACGTACACGTTGATCATCATTAGATTTACGGGAAATGTGAAATCAGAACACACGTGCCTACATATTTCAACCATTAATATATCCTTGTAATATTTAATTTGATTATGTCATTATTCATCTTCAAAGTTTAAAAGTAGACGCACCTATTAATAATCGTTGATGTATCATACTCAATGTTATTATCTCGCTCGCGATCACTCTCGACTTTCTTTTCCCCACCCACTAGCTTGATTGGCAACAAAATGTAGCACTGCGATTCGTTCCTTCTTATTTATGGCTATGCTTATGTCGTTCCCAATTCCCATGCATGACCCGCTATATAGTTAGTGGTCTAGTGGAGGTGTTGAGTCATCAATAAGCATCATACTCAAATCAGCCATCTCACTCACACAGTCACGCGTACATTATGAATTCTTATATTTCGAAACCCTCGTTCGTTATATCTAGCGCAATCATCGGTTTAATTAGAAGTCTCGAGTCGATAATTCCACTAAATTACTTCTATATATAGATTTTCCAACGTGTGTTCAAAATGCACATGTTAAGATCTTCTTTACTTAATTATTTAAGTAAAATTCTACTCAAATAATCAATTAAATATCACATTTTGTTTACAAAGCGAGAATTTCACTTAATTATATAACGAAAGAAACGGGATATCACTTAAAAACAGTTATGATATAGTATGGAGTAGCATGATTCTTTGAAATAGTGAAAGGTTTACGGTTTTACTCATCATCTTAAGTGACGGTCTTGTAATCGAGCCAGGACACACATAGTCCTCAACACTTACGTGTAGGCCAAAAGTCCAAAACAATTAATTAAATGCGTGAACAAAATGTTGATGTTATTTTAGTCCTACCCAGAATGCATATGAAAATAATCAAATATTAATAATTAAGATAATAATTAAACGTGAATGTTAGATCGCAATTAATTATATATATAATGATTTCTAAAGACTTTTAATAGTTGATGAAGACGTATAACAATGCTCAAATGTTCTACAAGATTATTAGAATGAAGAAGATTTGTAGTGCAATGGATGTGACTTAAGATTGATCGACGATCCAATGCATTTGAATTGCGTGCTTGAACCGTAGTAAGTAATAACAAGTAGCAAGACTCACACTAGGTCGTTTAATACTCGTGTTTTTTTTTGGTCTTATACAAAGTTTGGAAAGCAAGAATACTACAAATGTCAGCTTTATTTTTCTACTCACACCAACCCCCTTATATTTCTTTCTTATTCTATTTTTATCCTAATGTTTGATATTATAAGAAAGATTATAATGTCAATATGTCGTATTCATATGATATCAATATTTTGGACTAATTATCCGTTTGCCCACAATTCGATTATTGTCTTCTTTCGTCAATCCCTCATTTTCATGAGTTTGTAGACCCACTAACACACCATTTCTTTACCAAGTCTCTTAGCCTTCGAAGAATTGCTGCCTTTCTTGAGATAGCAACTGCATGTCGCTTTTCACATTTGATCTTTGACATATTCATGTACATTTCTTTGGGCTTATTCACATTTCAGCTATATGCTTGATTGTATTTGCTCGTTTTGAATCGAACAATAATAAAGACTCGAGCTAAGGTTATATTTGAAGTTCAGCTTAATTACTTAAAACGGACTTTGATCTCATCGACTTGATCTTGTATTGTGTATGACTGTATGATTTTGTCCACATTCGAGCTTAGTAAATCAGTTTTGCAACAACGCATCACATATTTTAAAGAAAAATAAAGTCAATTTTTCGTTGGAGTATTCTATTTGCAAGTATGTTGTACAAGTTCACAAGTTGATTGTAAGTGTTCAAACTTTTATAAGAGAATTTGAGAGCCGATTGATCTTAAAATAGTGTTGGACTATTAGCATACGTAGTAGTGTCTTGAATGAGTCTGACCCAACAGTATTCTCTTCACGGAAAAGAAAGAGGTGAAACAAGAAAATCGTATAAGAAGTTCTTTTTTTTTTTTTTTTTTTATTTGCACAAAGTGCTAAGTTGTCCTTCAATTTAGAGATGTAGTCATACGTTGACATACCATAGACGTATTGAGCGAAGCCCATACGGCCATACCATATGGACTCAGTGGACCCGGCCTTTTGCTTTAACGGGCTAGTGGACCCAACTAGACATTGGGCTTGTGCTTTACGATTTCCACACTTTTATCGAGTGAGGGAGTGTCGAATATTAGGTAAACAATTCCAATCAAATGTTCAAATCATTTCGAAATTTTGATTATGTTCTCATAACACTCCTCAAAATCGAACAAATTTACAGTGGGACTTTTCCCCTTTGACGTAACAAAACGTAGTCTTCATCGTCTGCCCCTTTTTCACGTGTCGACTAGTGTATAACTTGGGCCATTTTAATATATATATAACGTTATATATATCACTACGTTAGCAAATGAAAGCATCGAAGAAAGAAATCAATAACGTATCTTCATTGTAAAGGAAAATGTTAGGTAACTCTTGAATCTTGATTACCCGGCAGTGTGTTGTTTGGACTACATGGTATCCAAAAGTCGAGGCGAATTGGCGAACAATCCGAACATATTATCACATACACTTGATGACTACAAGTTTAATTTATATATTCATGAACTATCTTATAAATGTGTCTGGCGTGTGTGTCGCACATGTGTCATCGAGCACAAGAGTAGGCTATCTAGGAGGGTCAGTGAGGTGGTGGTATCCTTCTCCACCAGGATGGCACTTGGGCAGCGGGATTCATGGCATCAGTTTTTGCCTTGGATGCTACACATGCAGAGGTTCTTGGCATCTTGGCAGCATCCAACTAGTGTAAAGATCATGGCCGACAATTGGTCACTATTCTAAATGATTCTAAGCTTGTAACTCTTGGAATTCAGGGCTCTGAAAGAGTTAAGGACAGATTCATCAATTTATATGACATGTGCAGGGTGTTCATCAAGGATGGTACTGTGAAGATGACCCATTACATACCGCGGATGTGGGTTCAACCTGCTGATATCCTTGTTGATATCAAGTATGGTACTGTGAAGATGACCTTAACATGCATCCAATCTAATGATTTTGTAACCCCTCCCCCATTTATTCAGATGTTCTTTGTTGATAACGGCATCTTTGTTCCCCGTTTCAATCCGGGAGAAGACATTGACCCGGACGTGATTAGTAGGATTTAACTATGTTCTAATACTCTAAACACTCTTGTATCTCTCTTTTTATTCTATGCTATGCTTCCGATCTTCAAAAAAAAGGAGGGCCAGTGAGTAAGATCGTGGCAAGGCATGCGGAGAGCATAAGCCACATGAGAACCCATCGAGTCATAGACCCATCATTTCTGGCACGGCCCCATCAAAACGGCTAGTGCCCATATATTGCTATTCTGTGCTAACGTGTATTGTGTAGCACGAGCCACATGAGAACCCATAGATCGACCACCTTTTCTCGTACAGGCCCAAATCTTCCCATTTACGTTTGTCTTTGACTTTACCAATATAAGGCAATGACCTCCTTTGACGACCCACCACAACGAATTTCTTTATTAAAACTACAGTATTAATTAACGATATCTCAACTGTGATTAATTATTGTCTGTTGTCCTTATTAACGATTAGTGCCAGCGATTACTTGTTAGACTGATAGTATAGACCAAACTAAAATGGTACACGATTAGCACCATAGATAAGGTCTTTAGTTGCTTTTTGGCGATGAACAGGAATATTCCATGTCACGTTAATCTAAAGCCTAACCATCATTGAGCATTTGAGCCTATATGCGTGCCCTTCCCGTTCCCCAAAGAATGCAAGATGCATATTCACATCTCATGGATCTTCTCATATACTTAGGCCATATGAGAACTAATCAGACTAAACGTCAACAATTAAAAGGAACAGAAGTAGTACTCGCGATCCTTCCTTCGAATATGAGCATATACCATTTACTTGCGTACGTGTGTCTTCCAAGTCGTCAGGCCCACAAAACTTTAGCTAAAAATGCAAATTATTCGTAGGCCCAACAAAGAAGAAGATACCACAAGAAAAGATAGAAAGATGGGATCGGCCCTTTACTATTGACCAAATTACTCTTCAAAGTCCTCCCACTTTCCTGGCCACCACCTAATTCACTCATGATCTTACTATTTGTTCACATTTTCTCAAGGGTTCAGCCCATCAAAATCCGGCTCTTAAACAAATAAAGGATGTGGGAATAATTTCCGGAGATAAGTCAGATTACTCTTATATAGTTTTATCCATGACGAAAAATGAAGTTCCGCTTAACATATCACTCGTTATGATAGACGTTAACATTTACTATTGTATCTCATAATAGCAAGTTGACGAAGTGAGTATTCTACCAACTAAACTCTCATATCTCATTTACGAGGTCTCGACTTAAACTTTGCCAATGCCATAAACCATAGGCCTCTATGTTCTTTAATCAATCATGTCATTTTTTTAATAGAACCGAAATAAAGGGCGAATGATGAAATTAATTCAGCATCTCGCAAACGAAGTAAGAAATCAATGTAAAATAAGAAAAAATTGCAACAATTACACTATACTACCCCGTATATGTCAATGTTATGGACAACTAATTCAACCCAACGCACTTCATAGCAACTTGGAAATTGCTTTTTCTCGAGTTTCTTCTAACAAAGTTTTGAGATCTTTAGTCATTGAATCAAATGTATATTTTTCATGGAATTTTTTTATCTTCTCTAAAGTCATACGAAGTATGTAGAATTTGGAACTCCTATATCACAGAAAAGACACCTCAATTGAATAATAATGTGTCAACTCGAGATCTCATAAAATGGTTTAACTACCCCTTTCTTAATCGATAGATGCCTCTTTGAAGTCGATGAAGTGAGTATAGTACTAATTAAACGCTCGTATACTATCTCACATCGAGTGAGCTACCACATTATCTCTAAAAAGAAATACTCCGTATTGTAGTAGACTTTCTTTCATTAATTTCCGCTTTTTCGGATGGACTTTTTGATACTCTTATACTCCATATTTACGATCATGTATGTCATATCTGAATTCAACAACTCACAGTCTCAAGCTGGAAAACTTTAACGATGTACGGAAACCTCTTTCAGACACAAAATCCTAGTTTTTCCGTATGTCATGAAACTTCTATTGACTTGTAAAATTGTCAACTTTGACATTGATTATACAGTTTTCTTATTTTTACTCGATTTCATTTACTTTGATTTCGTCTTTTATGACCAAGAATATAAGACAAAAAAACTGACATAAATAAACAATTTTTTACTTTTTACCCCATTTTATTTACTTTGATTTCGTCTCTTATGACCAAGAATGAAGACAAAAAATTTGGACACCGAGTCACAAAAAGGTGACGTGTGGCCCATTCCATAAAGTTCCACTTTTGTAGCCCAATAACGTAAAGGTGGGCCAAGTCCACCAAAAAGTTTTAACCAATCACTTCACAAAGACTAATGGGCCTAATTATTATTATAATATTCTCCTCATTTTTTGGCTCTCTTTATTCTAGAAACTTAAGGATCATACTTTAAGCCCAACCAAAATAATTAACTTACAAAAATTATTTGAGTCACAAGTTTAACAACCTTAACACTTTTCTAATGTTAAATTTTTGTTTATATTTTTCTTTTTTGTGTGTTTAATTTTTGTTGTTGTTGTTGGCTAGTCCACCTTTCTTAAAGAGACCTAAATCAAAGGAGTCCACAAACCCATTTTCCACTTACCTTTTCACATCATCAAAATTTCTTGCTTACTCTTCAAGCTCCCCCTTTCAAATAGGTGTTGTTCCATCATTACACAACAACAAGAACAAAAACACAAAACACAAAACACAAAACACACACAGCAAAAAGAAGAAGAAAGAAAAACCTTTGTTTTGAGAAATAACATGGCTCTAAAAATGGCCATGTGTTGCTTCACCAATACTCTAGAGAATAGTGATGACCTTGTGCATCCTAAACCATCATCCTCTCCTTCACCCCAAAGGATATACCTTATGGGTGTAAATAGTAACCTCACCTCTGAATTCTCCCTCAATGATCTCTCGAATTCGATCCCGGGTTCGAATCTTCATTTCTTTAGCCATGATGAGCTTAGGTTGGTCACAAATAACTTCTCTAGGAGTAACTTTCTTGGTGAAGGTGGGTTCGGCGCGGTCTATAAAGGGTTCATACATGATAAAGTTAGGCCCGGGTTAGAGGCTCAATCTGTGGCTGTTAAGGCCTTGGATTTGGAAGGAACACAAGGGCATAAAGAATGGTTGGTAAGTCATTGCTTTTATCCATCCATCAAACAAACAAAATTATCCTAAACTTCAGATAACATCATCAAAAGAATATGCTCGAAAATTTACCCATTTGCGTTCAGAAAGGTAGTAGCTGCGAGTTTTTCACGTCATCTAATAACTAAGAAGAGTTACCATCATGTTAGAAGTACATGTTAGTTGCATTGTAAATTTGTAATTTAATAACCTATTCAAATTATTGGTTGTAGGCTGAGGTGATATACCTTGGGCAATTAAGGCATGCACATTTGGTGAAACTTATTGGTTACACATGCGAGAATGATCACAGGCTCTTAGTGTATGAATACATGGCAAGGGGCAATTTGGACAAACAACTTTTTAGTAGTAAGTATATGCTCTCTTCCAAAGCAGAATTCTTAAGGAAACATTCTGTTCCTGGCCTTCCTGCAATCCATCATATTATTCTTTATGCTTTAATTCCAATTTTGGCCCCACCGACCGCCTACCTTACTTTAAGCTTTAATCTTTTCACCGTTTACATAACACTTGCTCGTGTTTTAATCTAACGTAAACTGTACAAATGCAGGGCACTCTGTTACCTTGCCGTGGCTGACAAGAATAAAAATAGCACTAGAAGCTGCTAAAGGCCTTTCTTATCTTCATGATCTTAATAAACCAATTATATTTCGAGATTTTAAGGGTGCAAACATTTTATTAGATGTTGTAAGTTATATATTTACAAACCCTTCATTTTAATTAGTTTCATGGTTTTTATACTAAAGTAAAATCTAATAATAATGGCAATAACATTTTTGTTTATGTAGAACTATACTGCCAAGTTATCAGATTTTGGGTTTGCTAGAGATGGACCAGAAGAGGATAAGACCCACGTTTCTACCAAAAACATTGTGGGTACTAATGGTTATGCAGCACCTGAATATATAATGACAGGTAATTTAGTAATATCCGAATTTTACTACAATATGTTGCTCTAACTCGGCTACAAGTAGTCAAGTATACACTACGACATAAGTTTTCGTGACGGACCTGGCTATTTATAGTGTGTGTTACTCCTTATGTGATATTTTGACACGAATACTTCGATAAGTATGAGGAGTCGGAGTAATATTGTTACGTTAACACTTGCACATGCATTGGTATGTCCAGGTCATTTGACAACAATGAGCGATGTTTATAGCTACGGAGTAGTCCTACTAGAGCTATTAACGGGTCGAAAATCCCTGGACAAGAGTAGACCTAAGAAGGAGCAGAATTTGGTAGACTTTGCTAGGCCATTACTCAAGGATCCTCGAAAACTCGAGGGTCTAATGGACCCTAGACTCGACGGGCAGTATTCGATCGAGGGGTCGAAAATTGCAGCAATGGTAGCATACCAGTGCCTGAGCAAGCATGCAAAGTCAAGGCCTAGGATGAGTGCTGTGATCAAGGTGTTGGAGCCGCTTTTGGAGCTCAAGGACGTGCCTGCAGGAGGGTACTTTGTGTATGTAGCACCAAATGAAGGTCACACAACAAGCAAAGTTGAGCAAAAATTGTGTGTTACTAGTAAAAATGAAAATAATGGGTGTGTAAAGAATGAGGTGGTAGTAAATGAGCAGGTAAATGAGGTGGAGAAGATAGAAAGTGTGAATGATAAGAATCAAAATGAGCAGATGGTGCAGAGGAAGAGTCATGAAAGAAGAACATTGAGATCTAGGGCAGTTCACTCTGATTCAGCTCTGTACAAAGCTCATCAAAATTGAATTTATGTTTCATTTATTTATTTTTATAATTATGTCATTTATAAGTTAATAAACTTTTAATCTGTGTAGATAAATTTTTTTTTTAGTCTCACGTAACGATGGTACCGAAATTGAGTACCAGCGATGATAATTTGATATATATTTTGCAAAATTTACGTACGATCGTCTTAAATATTCATCATGCAGATGAAGAAACCCCGAGAATATGTAATTATTTATCGATGACTCCACGGCACTAGTTTCAACCAAAGTTAATTATATAACACTCAAGTTTGTAACTAATAATGGTACTAAGCTTTGTTAAATGAAGCTTTTCTTGGTGGAAGAGGGCTACTCCATATAAGGCAGTTTGCTTTACTCGAAAAAACCTAATTTAAGTTCAATAAAGTTACACACTTACACCTACACGATTTGGCAAAGTTTAATTTGATCATTATCAGTCAAATCTTGAAATTTGTGATTAAGAAAATCATTAAAACATGATTAGTTATATCATCCTACCTAACAGAGCATCATTGCGGAGATTCCATGTTACTCTCTTAAATCTTAATAGTGTAGTAGTACACCACACTGTAACTCCTAGCTAATCTCTGAAAACATTGTTCATATTAGCATCCTCGTCAAGGGTTTTGCTAAGTAAGACAGGAACACGGGACGAACTAAGGGAAGACTTTATTCAGGCAACGATCCAAGTCAGATCAGATTCTTGTCTACCAATAAAGTTTAAAAAATCGAAGTTTTGATATTCGGCCTATTTCAAACGAAATCTTGGCTAAATTCTGGCTTCGCCACTCCAACAAATCAACAATCCACACGTATGTATCAATTTATGGTTAGACAATATGTTTTAAAAGGTTGGACAAAAATTGTACTTGAAGATACTCCACGAATTGCCCCAAGGGGAAGGGAGGGAGATTAGTGGTGGTCCAAACATGTTATCAGTGAAGAACAATGACACAAGGAATAATAGGGACTCAAAAGAGACAAGGAGTAAAGAAATAGTACATGATAAAACGATTCATGGACATAGTCATCCAGTAGGCGCAGAATTTGTCCTAGACATGTTATCGTGCATGAGTTGCTAGAGAAAGTGACTGAGAGACTGAGAGACTGGACGGGAAATATCGTAACTCATACATATACACTCAAAAGACAACTCGAAACATCTCGAACAGGGTTGTGACTCTTGTGAGGCGATCTTAGACTGTTGGAAGTAGAGTTAGAAGTGTGGATCGAGGACGAGGCTGAACAATCAAGTGATATGCATTGTCCTAGACTAAGCCAAAAATCTATCTGGTCCGTACAAATCTAAGCTCTGCTTCAAATTATACTCATTAGTCATTACTGTGTACTCACCAAGATGTAGACCAAAGGACATAATCACCCATATTAAAAGTTTTAATTAGACCCAAACACGTTTAACAAAAAAAGAAAAAAAAATAAAGACTCAAACAATCAGTTTCATATTGGTCGCTGATTTCAACTAATACTAGTAAATTCCTGCTTCTCTGAGACTCCACAGTACGTAAATACGCGCAAGGATAGATGGATAATGCTCTACATTCCGGCTGTAACAACTATACGCAAGACCGAACCACCAAGACTCAGCGATATCCTCCGCAGAAACTGTCGAAATGAAGGAAGAATTTGCAAGCTAACACGCAATAGAGAGACGGGCAGACAGCTATAACTAAGGGAAATCAAGCTGAGCGAATGTGTCTCAATGGTTACCAGAAATCATGACTTGAGAAAGGGAGAAACTGTTGAAGTTAAATCCAGAAAAGAGAAAAACACGGAGTCTACGCAACAGTCAAAGTAAGATAGTAAATGAGCCGGCCAAAGTGAGGAAATACTATACTATGGACAAAACAATGTCATCATCATACATGAGAAACTAAGGCATCAATCTTACGAGTTGACGCGCATTCATATCCTAAATTCAAGCTATGTTTACCACGTATCATGAATTTCCAAGTGACCCTTTAACTTTAAAATGCGAGATCCTCTACTCGCAAGCTTAAGGTAAACAATCGTCTCAGGCAAGACTTACTATCTATGAGATCTTAGCACTCGGAATTCTCAATTTTCGACACAGGACATGTACAAAAAATGTCACCAAAATCACAGGATATGGAAGAACAAAATTTGATTTCATACAAAATTTTGATTGGGATAGAACATCCCATGATTTTCAAAACAAATTCTTTCTATAATGCCTACTTTGCACGCTAAATTTTCTCTTTGGGTCAGATGTTCTCAGACCACAGGCAAATACCAACCTATTTTCGCTTTACTCTTTTCCTACTTGCTCTGAATAGCACAACAAAATGAAGGGGGGGGGGAGGACAGAAATATGTCTCGAAAACACAGAGATCAGATATCTCACCAACACGGTGATGGTGTACAGGATGTTGACTTGACTTGGCACAAGCTGGACAAAATGCCAAAGTTGTATGGTGGACAGAACACAATATACTTTCAGCAGCTCTTATCCAATTGAAGAAAACTACTGCGTCCGGGAATTTACACTGCTCAATGAATTACCAAGGATATCTCAGCCCATAATACTTGAAGAGTAAGAGGTGCTAAAATATGAATGGAGAAATATTTACCTCATGTTCCAGGGAAGAAGCAGAGAATGGATATATGTACATAGCGGACAAAACCTGAGACGTTGGAAAAGATAAATTCACATAAAGCAGTGCAGCTTGCTAGAAAATATAGTTCTTCAACAGTCACAAACAATGTGATAATCAGACATATCATAGAATACAACTGACCTGTGCTGGAAAGAAAACAGCAACCCAAAACTATAGAAAAATTGGAAAATCAGCAGCTTGCAACAGTAAGAAACATCACGAATGCTATCTGAAAACAAGACTTCCATTCTGCTGCTGTCTTAAATTTTCTATAAGGGACTGATAGAACGCTTTAAAACCCTTGGTGTCGTTGTTCTGTATAAAAGAGATCACAGGAATAACAGATTAGGAAAGCAAATGTGTAAATCGTAAGAGCTTATTGAAATGGTATTCAATGAGAACAAAGTGATGCACTTGGTTAACTAACTACAAACCTGCAATTAAACTATTATGAAGCTAAATTAGGCATGCAGAAAAGAAGGGACAGACATAAAGGGGAAGAACGTGAAAAAGTAATCTAACCTGCAGTTTCTGATGATACTGCTGAGCCAAATCTGGAGTGCAGTGTGCAGCAAGAAAACCCTTCGATACGAATTGAGCAACGAAATTCTCACCAAATTTCTCATACATGACCTTCTGGGCTGTTATTATTTCTCCAAACAATCCAAGCTGTTGAAGCAATTAAAACAATAGATTGTTAGCAACTAAAACCGTACACCAGATCCCAACCCGGAGCCAATCCACTCACATAATCTTATCAGTTTCTACACTTAAGGACAAAGTGAATATTACAGCTCTGTGGACAATGTATGGGACCGTTACAATCACATCTTCGACATTTAAAACACTCTTTGAACTGAATTTTATCCTCAACTCCCTCTGCCACCCTCCCCCCAACAAACTACAAACAACGACAAACAAAAGACAGGGGGGGAATATATACAACAAATTGCAGAGAGGCCAAGAGAAAAATCGTCCAGACAAGCCTATGAGGCTTCATGTCACAAAGGATCCCATTCCATATGGCTATACCACATCTTACTATTCCCATTAATGAAATAAGACAGATGTATTATCCACAAATGGAAGTTACCACATAAAATGACTTTTTTTTTTCTTTTCCTTGAGGGGAGTTTCATTTTAAACCCTAACAATTCATGTTAACCCGAGCGTAGCAGCAAAGGGATAATATCAAAGTAACAACAACAACATCTTTACCCCAGTGCCTTAAAGGCTCCCGCCATAAGGCGGGGTAAAGGGGGGTCGGATGTACACAAGCCTTACCCCAATTGAAACATAGAGAGGCTGCGCACGGGTGAGGATAAAATCAAAGTAACGTGGGGGAAGAAAGATGCAACAACAAATTACCTAGACTTTTCATGTTAACCATTTGAACATTTCAGATAGTCAACACAGAAACATAGCAATCAAGAAGGCCACTTGTCACTTTATTTCTCATTAATTCATTTTAAACCAACAACACAATATTGTATCAGCAAAAAACCAGACTTTAGTTCCCAAATTTGTCCAGAACTCGGTCTGACACCCAAGTGCAGTATTTAGCCTACGAGTCCCTCTCACTGATTTGAATAACTACGTCTGGAAGGACAAATGCGCATATCAATAACAGGATGGGACAGACTGATAGACTCTGTTGTTATATACTACTACTTCTCAAATCAGTGTCATATACTTCTACGCAGCCAAATCAGAGCAAATGACAATCAAAAGCTAAGGCACAGTATGACAGTAACATTAGAGTCGCCACTCTCCAACTATCAACCCAAATAGATACATAGATCTTTCAGAACAAACAATAAGACTACTTTTTTATTTTCTGGATGGGAATGAGAATACCTAGAACCCAAGTTAAAAGTTAATACTCAATGCATTGCTAAGCACAATGATGAAGACCTCGAAAAAAAAAAAGCACAATGATGAAAGCAGGCATAACATGCAGAAAGCAATAGTTCAGGTTATTATACAAAGAAAGCTGAATACTACTAGTATAACAATGAAAAAAAGAGAATGAAAAACCTCCAAAAACATTAGCAATTATTGTTCAACATCATTATAATCTCATCACAGTTGACCTTATCAAATGGTGAATGATAAAAACAGAGTCTTGAAAGTGTAGCTGGCATACCTAACGCATTTTTGATAAGCGTAGCTGGCATAACTAAAACATTGAAATCAGAAAAGAGTCGAGAATTTAAACTCACAGTATTAGCATCTCGGAAGTCAAAGGATTTGTCCAACACACTGTACAGGCAGCAGTTCACAGCAAAGCCTTCAATGACAAAAGTCTGAAACCCAGGTACCTAAAATACAACCACTCAGTACGACTTTCAAGCTGAAACATCGAACAAGGAATATTATATGGAAACATACCTTTTCTTCTGCATATGAACCCGTGCACCAGTCTTTGATTAATCGGATAAATACCTGTACACATGCCTAATAGGCAGAAACATGATTTAGACCGTTATCAACTTGAGAAATACATACAAGGCAACTACAAAAGTAGCAAATAATTTACAAAACAGATTCGAAGATTAACCACCCACCTTTCTTACAGAGATATCCTTGTGATTACAACACGAATAAAGTAGCAGCTGCATAATTGAATCCAGAGAAGCCCTACTTTTAGGGGAGAGGAATATTGAAGATAAGTCATGGGTTGCTATTACATTAAGAAACACGTAGAATGTTCGCTGAAGCTCCTGTCTCTCACGAATTTCCTGAAGCCAAAAGAATACAGATTTTTAAAGAGAACCACATTAGTATCCGGAATGCCAAGAGCCATAACTATAATAATCATCATATAGCAAAAATATGTTCAGAAATAACAGCATTAACCTTAGAATCTCTCAAGAAAACCTATGTATCATCCTCAAACAAGAAGTTTCCCTAATTACTGCGACTGAGAAGTTATATTGTAATTTGAAATACAGCCTTCTCACAAGTAAAAATTCGTTCATTTTCCGAAATCTTTCTCATAACATCGCTAACTTCTAAATAGATTAAAAGCTATACAGATGCCTAGGGAACAAAAAAAAGGTTGCATTATTACTGTACAACACTAACTACTTTTGACAGAATTGTTACAGAGAAACCCAAGCACGATACTCCCTAGCAGCTTAAAAGCTTATATGGCTATACCAGTAGATCAGTCTTCCGAGGTGATATATACAATGAGTTAAAATACTCCGTTTACGACCAAAACAAAGTAACTAAAACATCCAACACAGTAAGGACAAAGGAAAGGGCGAAATTTTTAATCCAGTTGTTCCTAAAGACCTAAAAGAAAAAGAACCTACAATCCAGGCAAGACAAGTATGATTGTATGAAAGTGTCTATACCTCAGTGTTGCTACCCGGTCCACTGGGAAATGCATCTTTCGGGACAACGGCGAAAACCTCATTGGCAATAGTAGGAAATATGTCATCCAATATATCATGCACCGCAGTGTTGAATTTGCATATGAGCTGATTAAGTAAAACAATAATACCAACCAACTCCTTGGGCTGTTAGATAAACAGAGTGCTAAAGTCAGCCACAAAGCCAAAGAAACTCATATGACACAAAAGAAAGACGATTAGCAATAAACCGAAAAAACAAAAACTCTATATCTATATAACCACCCATAAAGAGATCAGATGGAGAGAGAAAATCTGACATTCAGTGTATATGATTCCCACAGGCCACAGGTAACAAGAATAACCACTCCAAAATAGCATTTGTTTCCTTATTTTACAAGTTTCAATTTTAATATAGAAGAAACTGTTCAAGAGTACATGCGCATAGTTCCATAATACTTCAAGCATACAAAGAATCTAATGTTAATTAATTGTCTTTTTATTAATCAGATTTGACTTAAAAGGTGATTTCAAATATGAGTAGCACACTGAAAAGACAAAAGTTCTTACACAATTATAGTGATCTAAAATCACAATTTAAAACTAAGATAATCAATGTCCATGATTAAATGATCCAATAAAACCATGATGGTGATACACATATACACTTCTTAGTGACCAAAACAACAGAGACCTAAATAATGTTTTCTCTAAATGGAAACGAGATGCTAGCCATATGGAAATTATAGAATATCAAATCTATGAGCGTACTACAAGGATGATACTCCAACCTTCACGTAAAGAACGAAACAAAGGGTATTTGATTCATAAAATTTTAACATAATAATGAATATTTACCTCAATTCCAAGAAGTAACTGTTCCAATGCCTTAGGCAAATATGGAAAAACAGATTCACCCAGAGTTTCAACCATGCGATGAACAAATGAAGAAACCTGATTCAATAAAACATAAGGCAAAAATTAACATTACATTTTCATGATTGAAAAACATTGTTATAAGTTCCTCGACCAGGTGATACCTTACTCCGTAAACTCTCCACTTTTGGGAATACGATCAGGACTTGAAGTAAAACGTCCAAAGTCTACATTTAAAGATTAAAAGAGGTCACACATCTGAATAAGTTATGCCACACAGAAAAAGTATTCAACATGCAAATGAAATGGTATAAAGAGCATAATCATGCATGAAACTGTCAAAGAGCTCTGATACACAAAACATTCTGTTCTTCCAAGATAACTCATTCTTTGATAACTAACGCATCACGTAGAAAACGCACCTGCTTAAACATGAGACCAATCCCTGGTCGTCGCTTATCAGTCACAAGGCGCACACTGAAACCCTGAATGTAGTAAACCCAATGTGAGTTTGATGAATTCTCGACAAAAATGCATTGTAAAAACAAGTTAACTGGCTTACTGGAGCAACAATTTTGAAATAAACCTGAACTAGAATATGCTCTTTGAAAAAAAGGGGGGAAAGTTGGACAAAGTACAATTTGGTCAAACATTGTCTCGCCTTTCAAATGCATCCAAACTAATACATTATGGAAGGTACATATACGTTATAATGAAACCGAAAAGTTTGTCAAAATGGAATAAGAAAAGATTACCTTGCTTAATGCATTTATCGCCATTATGATCTGTTGAATTATCAAAATATTATTGGGACTGTCATTTCGACTTTGGACATTGCCATTGACGAGCAATACCTCAACCTGAAACGAGGAAATGAAAGATGTCAGCAACACCAATCGATAGCACAGGATAAATGAAGCTAGATAAGCTGGTTGAGCTTCAAAATCATAACCTGTTGACAAAGTGGGGTAAGTAATGATGACAGATAATTTGTTTGGTTCTCAACGGGCATTTCTTCCATCCCAAGTAAGATGCCAATTGCCTACACCAGAAATAAGCGAAACAAATGTCATTAGAAAAAGAACCATAAATATTATTAACACAAAAGACTGAGAGCATGTAAACCCCGAATCTATGCTTAATTACCTCAAAAATATGACTTCCATCTTCAGAGGGGGTTGTTCCTTCGGTGAAAGTCATGTTTGTAAATCTCGCCACAACATCTTGTAAACTCTGTAAACTCCGAATTAGGTATGCTCAAGGTTAAATTAGAATCAAACTAGTTAGTTCAACTCTATCACGGAAAATAGAAATAGAGGATCACCTGAAGAATTGTCTCTATGAAGGGAATTAATTTCGATCTCAACAACTTCACAACTCTCATAAAGAGATAACTTGCCCTCCGACTCACATTGAAATTTGGGTGATGGATACCTCTCTCATCAAGAAAAGCCGTCAAAGCCATGGGTATGTATTGGGAGTTCTCTTGGACATACTTCATGTACCTAGTTATCGTCTCCAAATACGTAAGAGCCACCAACCGAAAAGAATGACATGGAAACTTTGTTGAAAGAAGCATGGGGAGCAACTCCCCTAATACCCCACTGCCGGTTTTCATTGCATCATCACTTAGCGACTCTCCGTATGCATATAAAAGCGACAATGCAGCTTCTACCTCCTCGACATTTCTTTCCGGAGGGGAAGATGATGCATTAACTAACGAATTACGAATAAACACTTGTGTGGCGACCGGCGTTACACGACCCACACTTCGAAGCAAAACCAATAAATCCTTCCTATACTCGAGCATCCTCTCCTCTTCTTCCAACCCAACTTTATCTAATACATCAAGGTGCGCACGATAGGCAGGATCATAACAAATTTGAGCTCGAACTACCTCAAGAATTTGACCCAAATGAATGAGTTGTTCCTCAGATGGTGAGTTATCCTTCATAGTAGCTACATAACCGGAAAGAAATTGCACCACGCTAAAAGTAGCTGCATCCATCTCACAATTCCGCATAACATAGAAGACTGAGGGCAACACCTCCTCCAAAAGAAGCATTGCCACGCGCTTACCCTCATCGGGTGTCAATCTCTTCACACATTCCAACACCTCAACCGCATAACCAGTAACAAGAGTAGCTACATTGTCCACAACATCTGAATCGGCATCTTCATTCACTAGAACAAACACCCTCCTAATCTGCAAACTTTGCAGTAGCTTAAGCTTATTCTGTGGCTCCATACGCTTTTGAGCCACAGCTAACACACAACGGGCAGCAGCCCCACGTAGCTGCTCCGACAATCCATCAAGCAAAACCAACTCGAAAAATAGGGGTACAAACTGATAATACTCCACAACCAGCTTAATATCTATCCACGAAATATACCTCCTCATACAATCCAACACAGTACTAGAAAGCTCGGGATCCGAGCTCTTATACACACTAACAATCTCAAACCACGCACCAACAATCTGATGCACACATTGTTGCCTCATTGCGTCCTTAACACGGGAAGCAACTGCCACTTCATCGGAATTACGAGGATAATCTAAGCTAATAAGTTCATCATCTAAAGCATTCAAAACCCTACAAAACATATCAATAACTACACCTCCTTTATTCAAACAAGGCAAGAAATCGACAAACACATTCGACCAAATCATCGGATAATCGAAATAAATCAAAGTAACAAACACTTGCGCAAGCTTATTCTTAATAAATGCAGGACTATCCAAAACCCTAACAACCACATTATTACCATTTTCCGCAGCAACAACAGCACCACCTTCATCAACAACTCCTTCATAACACACCATTGCAAACACAGACTTCCTCACAAACTCCTTCTCCTCAGGACTCGTAGACGAAGTAGCGTAACGCCCACGAATCGCCTCGTGCAAGCATTGCAAGCACCAAAATTGAACCTGCACCAGCTTAGTTCTAAACAACCGTTCAACACATATGCTGCAAATTGTCGAACTCTCTTTAATTCGGTGCGAATATTCGAGTGCTTGAGATTTTAACGTCGAATCAATTGTTCCGGATTCGTCGAAACTAATCAAAATCGCCCTTTCTAAATCATCCATTCTATCTAAATTACCAAATAAAAACCCTAGAAATTAATCACTCTTAAACCCTTTTCGTTAAACCCTGCCCAAATAATTTGAGCTGCTGTTTATCATCGAATTTTAATTAAAAAAATTCAAAGTTTTCATCAAAAAAAATCAGCAACGGTAACAATGTTATAATTGAATTAAACTCACGATCTATTAAACAATCAAAACAATCACCTTTTGGGGAAAAATCGAACAAAATCAGAGCTTGATTTTTCTTTTTTTTTTTTAATTAGGGTTTTTGATTAGCAGGTGAAAGTTCGAGGGTATGAAATGGAAATATGAGGATTTTCGGAGGGTATTTCGGGGAAGATTAGGAGAGAGAAAGAGGTGGTCGTCGTCGTCGAGATGATGCTTGTAAGTGAAGTGTTGGGGAGTTTTTGGTTTCAGTGTTTGTTCTGAAGAGGAGAGAGAGAGAGAGAGAAAAGAGGTGGGTGATTTTGGTGGCGGTTTATATATGGGTTGATATTTACGGGAATACCCCTGGGGTTGTGTTCAGAACTTCAGTACGGCGTATTGTTGAAGTTTTGTTGGTGAATTATATGTGCCCTTTGCTGTGAGAGTTGGCCAATTGAAATCGTCTGAGCTGGATTTCTTATTTCTGAGGTGGCAATTTTTGGAAAGAAATCAAGGGTTGAAATCATAGAATCATGAAAGAATCTCACTCCAAAAAGAAAAGTGGAGTTTATTAGAAAGGAAAAAAAAAAAGACTTGATCTCAAAAAGTCACTAATAAATCATTAGTCAATTTATCGCTTAATTTCTTTTCCTAGGGTGTAAATGTGTAATAAGGTGAGGGAGTGAAGTACGGTGCAACAGGAATGAGTCTTCGATAATCTTTGTATCAGGAAGTGAGATATAATAGGAATGAGTATTCGATCACGTTTGCATAATAGTGCTTTTTTTCGAACTTTTTAAAATCAATTTGTTTCAATGTTGAAGCTCTCGCAAATCTTACTCCTTCTGTAGTATTTGTGCATTTCTTAACTTGGAGGTCTACAAATATGGATCAATCCAATCACAGGAGCCCAGTCCTACATGAGCTCTAACACAGTCCAGTCCATTCATCTTTAGGGCCATCAGTTGGGTGATCCAACGAATTTCTGGTAGGGCTGATGATATTCGAATCATAAGCAAAACAATAGCCGGTTTCAATCCTGTCTTCGGTTCACAACTTCACATGTGATTTTTTCAACTCCGTCCAACGGTCCAACGGAGCGGATCGAATGAGTTTTGGCTCCGATTCCCGATCTACTAAACTCGGGTATTTGGTCCGGTTCAGGATTGCACCTATACTTGGATCATGAATACTACCACATTCAACGGCTTTTTACGGCCAAATAACTAAACCTCATTTGCACAATTTTCAATTCGACAATCGGATGCAAAAATATTCCAAACACTGACATGTCACTAATAACCTTTTTCTTCACTACCACTTTTCAGTCTCATTCCATGTACCCTGACAATAATATACTACGCGTATTTTTATTTTGACGGTACCAATAACATATTAGCATTACATACATCATGAAAATTAGGCATCTAAGAATAGGTACTTACATTTATGACAGTCCGATTAAAAGTTAAAACTACTTATCTCCGAAATAGATAGTGTTTGGAACCAATAAATTTAAATTTTGTAATAATTTCAATTCCATCATTTGAGAATGTGAAATTCAAATATAAATCAAATGTTTTTTTTAGGGTGGGGTATCAAAATGACACATTTTTGAAGTGACACTTGTTTTTTGTCTAATTGGATTTGAAACAAATTCCAAATGATTTGACACAAATTCAAATTTTCAAATTTTTGAGTTCCCAAACATGAAATTTGTGGGAAATTTGGATTTGAGAATTAAATCCTCGTTTTTAAAAACACTCTTAAAGCAGTTTATTAAAACATAAATGACAACTTTTTCTTCGCGCCTATACGATGCATAGGCACGCACCCTCTTAAATATTTCCATCTTAATATTTAAACAAGCAAAAACACTTTCACCAAATTATTTTGTCACAATAAACCGAGTAGGTACTAGGTGAGAAGGAGAAGAATTTCATTCGTAGTAAAAGACAAGAGATAGTTCAATAGTATTGACATAAGATTTGGCCTCTAGTTTGTGAAAGGTACACAAAAGGTAAAGATGGAAAGGCGTGTGGGGGGTTTCGTTGCGGCTTTGTACATGTCATGACTTGCACGCGGTTTGCTCGTTTGCTTGCACGCTATTTGCGCGGCTACGTTCATCGTAACGCCTACGCAACGCTTTTTCGTTTGCTATCTTACCTGCTTTTCTTGCACCCCTTCTTCTTTCTTTTCCCATTCCGAAAGTCTTAATATACAAGCTTCAACCCAAAACGAAAAAAAAAATGTAACCAAATAAAGAAAATGAACATGCTGCGTAATTAAAAGAAAAAAGCTCGCTCTAGCGTAGATTATATGACTAATTTTCTCGTTTTCAGGAAAGTCATGTAACTCGTAGGCATCAGACTACCTCGTAATTAAATGTGACTCGACATTAATTCGAGATAGGTCTCACCTGCTAATAACAGACCTTTTGCCACGGATACGTAATATTATTCAATTAATCTTCGAGTAAATATTGTTGCACTAGAATCGTAAAGTGATCTAATATTACATCAAATTATAAATGTACTAGACGACGTCATTTGCTCCTTTGTGCCAAGTTCTACCATTATTGTAAAAACATGTTACTCATTAGGGTTTTCATCCAAGTTAGAACTTTTGATAAATTTGATTAGGGCTCGTCATATATGCCAATAATTTGATTCATTTGAAAAGTTTAAACCGTCACAACATTTGTCTACAATTTCATACAATCATACCTATAGTTTTGCTATCTTATAATAAGAGTACTCGAGCCACTACTAATTATATATGGATGGGACAAATAATGTCACATAGGGAGAGTGAGCCGTTTAAACTCTCAGTACACGCGCTTGAGAAAGTTGCGTATGACTATACGAGTATGTATCCGTGCTGGGATACTCCCTCTGTTCCAGTTAAAACGCCACGTATGCCATTTTGGGACGTCCCACTTCAAACACCCCATCTATTTTGGGACATATTTCTCTCTCCTACTTTTATTAAATTTTCACATAATCTCTCACACTATCTCTCCTACTTTTATAAATCCCCACATTCTCTCTCCTCATTTTTCGTAATATTACCCTACTCAACTTATTATATCAATTTTTATTATTGCACTATAAAAATCGTCCGGGACGTTTGAAATGGGACGGAGGGAGCGTAAAATTTTGTCACTCGGCCAACAAGACCGCCCGTGAAAAAAACAAAAAATTTAGTTGAGCAACTTGCGAGGTAGTAGGCCGTTGAAATGACTAATAGCATAGCCACCTAATGGAAAAAATTGACCAAATATAAACATTAAACAGCATGCATGCACCCTCGCAATCAATCAAGTGATCAACTAGACATCAACATAGAAATAGTCAAGGAGAAGGAGAAGAAGCACATCCTCTTACGTGGCTACTCACTCAATGATTAACCTGCTTCATATCGAAAGTTCTACACTTGTTGCCGAATTATTATTCAGCATTCTATCAAAATCTAGAAAACTCCTTAAAATGACAATTGATCAGCAGCAGCAAATCAGCTTACTGTGATCGTGACCTTAATTAGGCTACCATATACATATAGCTAGCCCCACTCAATTTGTGTTTATTGTCGTAGGTAGTTTAATTTTAATCAGCTAGCTTACTTTTAAGGTAGGATTTCGCTAGAGTCGGAGTATATATGTAGTCAAGTTTAATCTATAGACTATAGTGTCACATTTAATTTGATCCGACAATTGGTATTAGCACTTGGTGAACTTTATAGCGTATTCTAACCCACATGTGAAAAATAGATTAATTCACGATTGATTTATATTATGAAACCTCGTTGAGCTCTACGTGTTATATATTGAACATGGCGGTATTACTAGATACTACAAAATCATAATCCTTATTAATTAATTCCTGGCAGGAGCCTTTAGTTTAAGGAAGTGGGGCAAAGATGTTGTTTGATTAGGTCAATTAACGTGTACATCCATCTTGTGAAGCGTGTCTATTAAACCTACACCATTTACAGGCGAATGGAGAGAGTAGCTTCCAAAAATTAATTTTTTTTAAAACATGTTTTTTAACGTGTGTCCACTATACACGCTCTCGTAATTGTTACTCCCTCCGTCCCAGTTCAAACGCCCCAGGGCATTTTTGTAGTAGAATAAGAAAAATTGATATAGTAAGTTGAGTGGGGTAATATTATGAAAAATGAGGAGAGAGAATGTGAGGACTAATAAAAGTAGTAGTGATAATGTGAGATAATATGTAATAATTTAATAATAATTTAATAAAAGTAAGAGAAAGAAATATGGCCCAAAATAGATGGAGCGTTTGAAGAGGGACGTCCCGAAATAAAATATGGGGCGTTTGAAATGTAATAGGCAGTAATATCGTATAAGATACTGTAGGAGTGTATTATGCAGTATCGTATATTAGGAAAGATATTGTTGTAGTATAATAGTATAATATCTTGTCAATGAGATATCAGAGATATTGAGGGCGGCTAGGGTTTAGCCCAACCTTGTAAAGTATTGTGGTATAAATACCACCCTATTATTAGTGAGAATGACAACAAAGTATTCATAACCCTAAACACAAATCTAATAAAATGGGACGGAGGGAGTACACACTTACGCTTGACTACTTTGGGTCTTTGAGATACCTCTTAGATTCAACCATGAATGTTGGAGGGAGGAGGGGCCGGGTATGGGTAGATCCGGTAAGGTTTGGTTGGATGGGTCCAGGAAAGTAAGCCGTCGAGCCGGACTAGTACCGACACACATGTCCCCGCAAGTAGAAAAGCACGTGGCACTTTGACGACTGGGGACGGTGACACGTGGAGGTCACATGTTGAGAGAGAGTGGGAAGTGTACCGAAGAAATTAAATTTGGAAAGATATGATCATTGCTACAGTGATCACCAACCACCAGAATAATTCAAGGAATTGTCAGTGAGATTCACATGTACCTCCAAATTTCTCTGTATTTTTTGAAATTTTGACCCTAAATCGGGTAATTTATCCACTTGAGAAATTAGTTACAGTAACACTTTTGGAGTACGGAGTAATTGGTAAGAGTGCGGTTATTCCGCATGTGCTTATATATGAGTCAAATCCGTGGATGCATGTATTCTTAATTTCTTATGCTAGGCAAGTCGGATGTGTTTGACTCGACCACTCTCGTTTGAGAGTTGTTAGGCGTAAATACAATAAAATGTCAATTCAATTACAGGTCGACAATCGACAAAGTATATTGGAGTCGAATTTAATGATGTTTTAATAAGGGCACAATCTACCCAGTCCTACACGTGTCACTCTAATAAATTACTCCGTAGGTATCTAAGATATCTTCTATATATTTATTATTTAATTTATTGCAGGTACTCATGTAGTACATGAAGTGACGCTAATCTAACTCTACCGTTGATTTCGCCTCCGATGGGGAAGGATTCCCGGAGATTTTAGCTAGAAGTGAAGAATCTTCTATTGTCATCCCCACTCGGAATATACAAATACAATATTGACCCACATTAGGCCCCGTTTGCCCAATTGTTGCTTGTATCTCACGAGCTTGCTGTTTTGCACAATGTGATTTGGTAAAAAGTGATTACTGAAACTGAGTGCTTTCCTTCATATATTCGGCTTGATGATAAAGTTCGGAATAAAATGTTACCTTCAACTACAAGCCTGCACAGCCTACATTCCTACAACACCGTGTTATGGCCGGGTTGGCTCCCAAACACAATTGAGAGAGTTTTTACGAGACTTTGTGTTGAGAGAAATGGTAAATAGTTTTTCTTGTAAGAAGACCCTTTGTTTTCTAACGCGCATGTAAATTTCAATAACGCGTTTCGTATAGTAAACCTCAAAAGTGCGAAAAAAGTGATATATGATCTCAACAAGCTAAGAATTGAGAAGATGCATCTAAGTAGTATTAAAAGTGTCGTATGCTTTCACATATAGGTTCATCAGTTAATCAATATGTGTCATATACATGGTGGATGAGGTTAACCAGTCCCATTGTAGAAAACTTTCTCACAAACACAATAGAGCTCCCGGACCCTCGTTTAGCGGGGACGCCAATATACACCGAGCTACCTTTTAAACTCAATAGAGCTCCTTCCTAAACAAATCGGCAATAGAATTGAATGAGACATCAAAGTTATCCACCAATTTATAAACTAGTTTACACTTTTATGTTTCTCTAATGCATGATACTTTCCACAACTCACATGTAAATGTAAGTTGTAACCAATCGAGTAATTTATCATTTGCCAAACTCATCATAAAACTATTCAATTCCAACAAATGAATCTTGATTAAGAAAATCTTGCATACAGTATTGTAAATTAAATCTCTTACTCATCATAGTCATCAGTTCATCACCCACATCACTAATTAAAATATATATAGTATTCCATAAAATAAGCCATTCGGTTGAAACTTATCCACCACCATAATCCTACTCATCACTAAACTTCACAAGCTATCCACTACACTCCAATCCAATAATTAATATCCTCAACTCCACAAAAGTAATAAAAACACAAAAAAAGAAACTTCTGTACTTTACTTAACACCTAATTTAACCAGCCAAGTATACCCAATAATTAATTAATCACCTACCATCATCTCCATAATCTAAACTAAACAAAGCACTAATCTAGTAATCTATCCCCCCCATACATTTCCCACCCAGACTAAAAAATTGAGATCCCTTACCGTTACACAGTACAATTTACTTAAAATGAAAACTTAACTCTACCCTATGCATGTATCTCTTTTTATCAAAAATACATTTTTAATTATATTTCCACTTTATAGTAACTTTACCAAATTAATCATTGCACACAACAAAATCTAATTAATCTAAAAAAAAAAGAAACCCATGAAAACATTCCGTTAATTCCGGTTACTTTTCAAGGGCAATTCCGTCATTTCACTGTCTCATTTCTCCTGTCCGCTAAATGAGAGAAATGAACCTGAGGATGAAGATCAACTGAGAAGTGAGAACTGAAAATCTCCCTTCCCCAATAAAATCTCTCTCTTTCTCTCTCCTCTGTCTTCAGAAATACTCAACCCAAACTTTTCTCTCTCCTCTAATTTTTTTCCCTCCCTCTTTCCCAGAAATCCCCAATCTCTAAATTCTCCGTACATATTCATCTGTTCATATTCGTATTCACCCAGAAGTTTTAATTTGACTTTTTTATTTAAATCTTGAATTTTCAATTTTCCCGGGGTTTAATTTTTTTTTTTCTACCCACCAAAAAATCCCAAATTAGCAGTCTTGTGAATAATTTTACATAAATAGTAGCTCACTTCTTTCCACCAGATCTATAATTTATATTTATTTCTTTGTATATTCATCTATCATAATAATCCTTTTTAATTTAATTACCCAGAAAATAATTCTCGGTTAATTTAATTACCCAGAAAAAAAAGTTTTGATTTTTAAGAACTTGAAGATCAAGCTTCATCATCATCATTAATGGCGGTTTCAACTATAGCGTTGTACGCGAGCCCGCCGAGTAGCGTGTGCTCGACGCCACATCCGTGCTCCATTTCTGCATCATACGACTTCGATCTAACGTCAACATCACCGGCAAGCACAGCCACGTCAGCGTCGCCGATGATTGGTGGGTTATCTCGTCTCTTATCGTCGTCGCCGGCGCCAATTGCTTCCACCAGCAGCAGCTCCTGCTACTCTTCCTGCGGCGGTGGTGGTGGCGGTGGGGACGACTTCGCAAAATCCGACGACCACCACCACTACGGCGGGCTCAGTAGCTCGTTTCGATACGGCGGGTGCTCGCCTTTGAAAAGGGACCACCATCATCACCACCACCACCACCACCATCAGAGTAGCCCGGTGTCGGTACTCAACGGGCCGGTTTCGGGTTCGATGGGGAGTAGCTGCGGAGGGATGAGTTCGTTTCGAGGCGGGACGAGTGGGTTGTTTAGTGGGTTTGTGAGGAGTGGGGTCGGGGCCGGGACGGTGACAGGGGTGTGTTTGGATGATCGGGAATTCGGCTTCGGGGTTGGGGTTGGAGGAGAGGAGCTGACGTTTAATATGGAGGATCAATTTGTGCTTGGTAATGGTGGTGGGTGTGGTGATAGTGTGGTGAGGGAGTTGTTGATTAGTGCACAAACACGGCATAAGATTTTTAGTGATGAATTTGTTGTTAAAGCTTTTTATGAGGCTGAGAAAGCTCATAGAGGACAGGTATAATTTCATTCCACCTTATTATGTTGTTGCTTGTTTGAAAAGTTTTCATCTTTGGTTGATTGGTGACATTACTGCAATTCAGTGTAGAGTTATTGAAGAAGCTAGTATGTGATAGATATCGGTGATTTTTAAAGTTTTAATCTTGGATGGGCTAGTGAATTAGTTTGATTGATATTTTGAGAGTGTGAAAATGTTCAGAAGTTCTGATTTGTGACTGATTGCTGGAAATGTATTGTGGGATTTCGTGTTTGTGGATTTTGACGATGAGAGTGACACTATACGTTTAGGATGACAAGAAGGATCGGTCTTTGTGGAGTGTGGAAATTTTTGTGATTAAATGCAGTGTGGGATTTGATTTCTTTTCATAGGGCAGTCGATTTCGTGGTTTGGAATGAAATGAAGGGTTTGGCTTTGTATGAATAGTGAAATCTGTTGTGGGAGGCTTTGTTGAGGATTTGGGATCATTTTTTTCGGTGTTGAAAGAGATGTGAAGGTGATTATGCATTTCGTGTTGATTAGATCGATGTACGTGTTTGTAAAATTTCATGAGGAAATTGTTTGTTCAGTGTGGAAATTGTTGGTCAGGATTTTAGGATTAAAGGTTTTCTATTTTATCTGCTACACAATCATGGAGGGCTTCAAAGAACCTTTTTTTTTATTTCTTCTCCCGGATTGTGGGTGTATTATCGGCTTATAGCTATGGCTTAATAATCTTATTGAAACTTCGATTACGTTGGTATTGTGGATTTGCTTTGTCTTTGAAATTGTTGAGATCCCATTTTTATTAATGTGCCATGATCTAATGTTGGTAACTTGGTAATTTTGAGTTCTGAAGCATATTTTTGGCATTGGTTTGTGCAGATTAGAGCAAGTGGGCATTTGTATCTGCAGCACTGTGTGGAAACAGCGGTGCTTCTGGCTACAATTGGAGCTAACTCAACTGTTGTAGCCGCTGGGCTGTTGCATGACACTATAGATGATTCTTTTCTCACTTATGAATACATTTTGGCCATGTTTGGAGCAGAAGTGGCGGATTTAGTTCTCGGGGTAAGGTGTACTGGAATTATCGCAAGTTTTCATCAGACATGATTTGTTGGGGTTTTTTCTTGCGAGTGTTCCTCTGAACTCCCTTCTTCCATTTTGCTAAAAGACTTGGTCGATCTTCTGCATACTTTTTTTGTCTGATATTTCCTTGATTTTTAATCTCCGTTGGGGGTGAAGCTGTGATTTGTGGTGTCTGTCATGAACTTTCTACATGACGGTTTTAGTGGCATACAACTTTCCACACACACCCTGCAAATTGTTCTTTTGTCTGTCCTTCTATATTGTCTGTTCTTGAACCATATCTGATTTTACTGAGGGACATCTTTCAAATTTTCCTTGCTTAGTTTGTAGGCGATTGGCCTTCAGGAGGTGTTTTGGTTATGGCTCTGCTAATCTGGGTTTGATAGCGTCTCTTGGTGTTGAGAGATAATTCAATCCTTGATTACTTCAGGGCTAAGGATGATGCTGTAGTACCGTCTTTCACTTTTGGGCTCATATGTGGGGGTGTGTCATAATGGGATTAGGTTGGAACAATTTTCTGTTATTCGTTATGTACTCAAGTATCCTGGTATACAAGGCCGAACTTGTTAGTGCATTGAGTCGTATGGTGCTTTAAAGCCATTGCTTTTCTTTAAAAATGCTTCATGCTCTACATAGGACATAGCTGCAATATTGATTGCTTTTTGGTGTGTTCTATCCTGTTTCAGGTGTCAAAACTCAGCCACTTGAGCAAGCTAGCACGTGAGAATAATACAGCACATAAAACCGTCGAAGCAGATCGTATGCATACCATGTTTCTTGCCATGGCTGATGCGAGGGCAGTTCTCATAAAGTTGGCAGATAGGTTGCATAATATGATGACGCTGGAAGCATTGGCCCTGCAAAAGCAGCAGAGGTTTGCGAAGGAGACATTGGAGATTTTTGCTCCATTGGCTAACAGACTTGGTATCTCCACTTGGAAAGAGCAGCTAGAAAATTTGTGTTTTAAGCACTTGTACCCAAACGAGCACGAAGAACTGTCCTCCAAGCTTGTGAAATCTTTTGATCAAGCAGTGATTGAGTCAGCTACTGAGAAACTTGACCAAGCTCTCAAAAATGAAGATATATCTTATCATGACTTGTCTGGTCGCCACAAAAGCTTGTACAGCATCTACTGCAAAATGCTGAAGTATGATCTCACTCTATGCTTTCCCTGTCTTTTTCTTTGATACCTGATACCTTAGCAAGAAGCTTGCTTATCTTGCCTGTTAATTTGGTTTCTCGTTCTGGGGGTTTCGGCTGATCCCGAATTATTCTGTGCAGGAAGAAGCTGACGATGGATAAGGTACATGATATCCATGGGTTACGTTTGATTGTTGAGAATGAGGAGGACTGTTACAAAGCCTTGAAAGTCGTTCATCAGTTGTGGTCTGAAGTGCCTGGGAAGCTCAAGAACTACATTGATCGACCAAAGTTTAATGGGTATGGTTTATTGAACATGGCAGACTTTATATGATGTCTATGGTATCTGGTGATTGTTTTTGTAATGGATTTTTTGTTTTACTGTTCGTAGGTATCGATCTCTTCACACTGTTGTTGTCGGTGAGGGAATGGTTCCACTTGAAGTTCAAATTCGCACTAGGGAAATGCACCTACAAGCAGAATTTGGATTTGCTGCCCACTGGAGGTACAAGGAGGGTGCATGCAAGCACTCATCTTTTGTACTCCAAATGGTTGAGTGGGCTAGATGGGTTGTAACTTGGCAATGCGAAACTATGAACAGGGATCGGTCATCTGGCAGGTATACCGAATCCCTTAAGCCGCCATGCAAGTTCCCAACACATTCTGAGGATTGTCCATACTCGTACAAGCCCCAGAGTAACGAAGATGGTCCGGTATTCGTCATCTTGATTGAGAACGAAAAGGTTAGCTTTTAATTGTCCAGCCTCTCCTCTCACAGTTGCCTTTTTTTTTGGGGGAGGTGGGGTTGAAAGGGGATGGGTAGAAAGGGTGTCGGCCTGCTGCGATGGGATGAGACATTAGACAATACCTAGTAGTTATGATGTCTATGCATCTACCAACTTTAGAAAAATAATCACACATCTCCGGGGGTGGCACCCCCATATATCACAGTTTAAAAATAATCGTCATTGTTAAACTTAAAGAGCATTTAGTTGAAAGCAACGAGTAATTTTTGAATTTTTAGCTCCTTAACCAGTGAGCATATTGTGAAAACTATTATGTACTAGAAAATGTTGAGCAATTACTTAAAATCAGTGAGCGTGTTTTTTTTTGGGGGGGGGGGGGGAAGCCTTGTTCGTCTTCAGGGGTATGGTGTCACTAATGACGACTTTAGGGTGTGGAGATTTTTGAATATGATATTTCTAAGCTTTCATACTGATTCAAGTCTAGGGATGCTCCATGCCTTTTTCCATGTCCATAAAAATTCACAAGGTGGATTCATAAGTTTATTACTGGTATATAAATAACCTTGGGTTCTGCGAACATCAGAATCTTTGATGGATTAGCAAAGCATCAGTCCTTAAAAGTTGACCACGTGGCACTTGGGAGTACAATATGAGAGATTGTGTGCCAAAACGACGACTACTTCGTCAAATTTATAGAGTTATCATGTAAATAAACTATGCAATTCAGCTTTCCTAGTCAAGTTGAAGATTTCATAAAAAACATCTATGGCTTGAGAGATTTTCAAACCTTGGGGGTGTCACAGGCTCATGTCCACCTATGAACTAAAGGCTATTATGTGAAATTTTGTTAACGTCTACCCTGTGCATTTCTTCAAGTCAATGGTATGGGTTGTGAAGAGTGTTTCACTTCTGTTACCATTTGAGGTCTATGGAGAACTGGTTTGTCAATGGTATGGGTTGTGAAGGGTGTTTCAACTGTGTTGGCGGAATGTCTTAGTGCTGGCTGTATTTGTCAGTGCAAGTCTGTTAGCTGATTGGTTTATACATTAGGAGGGAGATGGGGTTTAGCAATGCACAATCTGAACTGTTTTTGCCTTCTTGGTTTTGGGCAAAGGGTTTCGATTCGAGTTACTCTGGAGCTGTACATCTAGTTAGTGCATTTAGGAGTCCTCGTAGTAACAATTTTACTAATCTGTGGTTTTTGCTGCAGATGTCCGTCCAAGAATTTCCAACAAACTCCACCATGATAGATCTTTTAGATAGAACAGGCCACGGTAGCCCGCGCTGGACACCTTATGGCTTCCCCGTGAAGGAAGATTTGAGACCACGCCTCAACCATGAGCCTGTAAGTGACCCGACTTGCAGGTTGAAAATGGGAGATGTCATTGAGCTAACTCCAGCTATTTCTGATAAGTCCCTCGTTGAATACCGGGAGGAGATACAACGCATGTACAATCGTGGTCGTTCAGTATCAAGATCAGGTGTTGGTGCTGCACGCCCAAGCGTTGTTGGCTGGAGAAGCTGACCAGGAACTAGGATTATAGGTGAATAACACGATGCTTTAATGCTTGTACATAGATCATTTGTACAGAAACAAAAATGTTTTCTTTCTTCTTGTATGTGGGAATGTATTTTCTAACAGAATCCGACAGAATCTTCGAAATGAAAGTAAAAAGAGTGGAATTATTCCTGCATTCAGATAACAATATATTTGTTGCACTTCTGTACCCCTTTTTCATTGTTTGTTGGGAGTTGGGACTATGGAGGTCTCCTCCTTGTGGACTGCATATAAGATTTCCTGTTGGCCTGTCGCGGCTACAGCACTGCAGCGCGATGCTGATGCTGATGCTGATGCTGAACAGAAGAGAACATAAATTCCTTCTTACTGAGAATGTCCCGTCTTTTGTTGTTTTGTATTATTAAAGTTTTACTAAGAATGAGTATGAATTGTAAATGATGATGCAATTTCAGATCCCAGGTTAAATTAATAGGACTGATTATACACATCGAAGATTCTGCATCAACTTGTATTATTGAACCGTGCAAAAGCTTGTACAGTACATTACATATTTATCATGGTAGCTACTTGGTAAAAGCCTGGAGAAACTAATTCCAGAAGAAATGTTGAATTGAAGCCTGCCAAGAGAGCACAAGCATGAGCATAAGCAAAACACCAGCAAGCCCCCAAGAAGATCCCCCAAACCGTATCACAGAACTCGGATCAGACGACCCCAAGATCGATTTTTCTTCCTCGGATGTTGTAGAGGTTGATGGTGATGATGTCCTCTTGATCGCGATTATGAGTCCAGCTAGTACCATAGGCAGAACAAACCCAGAGTTCCACCTTATGTCAGACCTTGTATCATTACTCCTTGTCACATACAATGGGGATAATACCACAGCCGAAACTAGGGCTAACGCCATTGCTACCGGTCTTCTTGACGACATTTGGCTCGAAAACACGTTGGTGTCCATCGATAAATCGAAAACCCACCAAAGAGTATTTGATCAAGGGAGGATGGAAGAAGTCTTAGCATTTTGGAAGAGTGGTATATATAGAGAAAGAATAGGGTATGTTATCATGTAGGTGAAGGAATATAGTTGTAAAGTGTGGGATTTTGGGTGTCAAAAGGTTTAAAGGAGCCGTCCATAAAGTTGGAAAGAAAAAGGAGGGAATTGCAACGGACAAATTTGATTGAAATAGAGATCAGATGATGAAATTTGAGGTAAAGTATATTTTATGAATCTTCATTTTCTTGGTTTCACACGTAAATTGTGTTCTTCATCACATCATGTTCTTAAAAGGTGCTCCCCAAAAATTGGCCAGTCGAGTGGGTTTATGTCCTAATAAAGTTTGGATTAGTGAATAATTATTAATAAGGAAACAGATCTTAAACAGTAGAGATACTAGTATGTATGGGATTACTTGACTCAGTGTCCTAATGAAATAGAGTTATTACAAGACCATACTTGAGTTGCGGTAGTATATGTATATCTAAATCCTAATAAGATTAGACGTGGAGGAAATCTTCTATCTATATATATATATATATATTTAGAGTTTCGACCACATACTTCGTTCATCATAATACTAGAGATTAATAATTCTTCAACAATTGTACTTATTTTCGATTAATAATGTTGCGATATTGGTTAGTTGTTCTGCTTTTTGTGTTTAATGGAATCGCTGTAAGTTCTGCCCGAGAGTATCATCGGCTTCCACTTAAGTTGGGAGCACACGGACCTGAATCCGTAGCCTTTGACTGCAAAGGTGAAGGTCCATACGTTGGAGTGTCTGATGGTAGAATCCTTAAATACGAGGGTTCAAAGGTTGGTTGGACCAAATTTGCCGTTACAAATCCATATAAGTATCTCATAATTCATCTTTATGTAATTTTTTTTTTCTTGTTATACATCATCTTGTTTACTGCCCATACACCATTGATGCTTAATGCTTAATCTACTTGATTGTTGATACTACTACTTCATTGTTTGATTTTTTTTTTTTTTTTTTTTTTTTTTTTTTAAGGTTGGCCCTGTGTGATGGTATCAATGATACTCCAGTTGAGCAAATTTGTGGCAGACCACTTGGACTTAAGTTTGATGAGTCCACTTGTGAATTGTACGTTAATGATGCGAGCTTTGGCTTGGTCAAAGTCAGCCATAATTCTACCGTAAGTACTGCAACACTTGCCACCGTAGCTGAAGGAGTCCCGTTCCGTTTTTTAAACGATCTGGACATCGACTCTGAGAAAGGGGTTATTTATTTCACAGATGCTAGCTCACGCTATCATCGATGGTAATTTTCTTTTGAACTTATTATTTAGCACTTTACATTCATAGAAGCTTAAGTGCTATTGACAATCGTAATATGTTTGCGTTTTCTCGAAAAAATTTTCCTTTCTCACCCTGCGCGCCATGAGGTGCCTTTTATAAAAAAATTGGACTTTTTTTCATCTCCACAAATAGCTTTAATTTTAAGTACGCAAGCGATTTTTGGCCAATTAATATTAATTTAGTGGGATTGGTAACAATCAAGAACTTGGATTTTAATGTTCCCTAAATTAAAATTCACCTTGAAGTGTACGTACATAATGTCTTTTTTTTTTTTTCCCTAATTGAATTGCTATCAAGTATCAACTAACATACTCTCTCAAAAAAAAAAAAAGCTAACATACTTTGTCGTTATCTAGGGAATATATACTTGCAATATTGAGGTTAGATCGGAGCGGAAGGCTTATGAAATATGATCTAAAGACCAAAAAGGTGACGGTCTTGCTTAAAGGCCTTGCTTTCGCAAATGGGGTAGCTTTGAGTAAAAACAAGGATTTCGTGGTCGTGGCCGAAACAATGGGCTATAGAGTTCAGAGATTTTGGTTGTCTGGACCTAAGGCTGGATCCTCCGATGTCTTCATTCATTTAAGTGGAAGACCTGGTAACATCAACACAAATGCGAAAGGCGAGTTTTGGATTGCTCAAAATCCGACTAAACCTATTTTGGTCGATGAAACTGGAACAATACTTGAAACTCTTAACACTAACGCTATTGAAGATACAAGTCATGTTATGGAAGTGAACAGTAGGCTCTGGATCGGCTCCGTTGATAAGGATTATATCCTTTACACAACCTAAATTACGAAGTAGATTATTTTTAGTTTTACAAGATTTTTAATATTCTTTGTAATTTAAATTCTAATTAACTTTGAATTTTCGCAAATAATCGATTTTTCCATTATATTTGAGGAATTGTATCCGGTTTTTGCCTTTTTTTTTTTTTTTTTTTTTTTTTCTCGCTGTACATTCATCCAATTAATTAATAATCGTTGTTGGTGAAAATTAAAGGAAACTAACTTAAGGTTGGGTTCAAATGCGATATCGTAAATTGAACATCGATAGGCGATTTACTTGTGAGTACGATAGTTACGTATTGTGGGGATACCGAAAAATATATATGCTCAATGAAACTAAGAAAACAATGTGTGTATACAACGTGATAACGTTAATTAGTTCCTTCAAGAAAGATTCATCTTTAACTATACGCAAACCAAAGGTAAGGGACTTCTCAAATGTACAACCTCCAACTAAAGCATGATTACCAACAAGAAAACACATGTTTTTTTATAACGTAGTCCACTAAATTGGTGTGATCATCTTTATTTCCAATTGATCTAATTCAATATCATACAAATTAAAGAGTTTATCAATGGATTATTATACCAAACTTTTTCTAATAAGCAAACACATAATCTTCAATACAATGAAAATAATTAAGCAGATTATTAATAATGTAACAAAGTTGAAGCATAATGTGCCTATATTTGTGCCCATAGCTAGCTTTATATTGTCCTTGTACTACTACTATTTTTTCGACCTTGCGCCTTGTACCGTTGATTTGGATGATCGAACCACCGTGCATTTTTGGGTTTCAAAGCGTAGGCGTCACGGTTTGCCTAATCTTGTTCTTATACATGGTTGTGGTGGAGATGCGCGTTGGCAATTTGCACTCCAGGCATGTAATGTTCACTCACAAAATTAATTGTGGTCTAAACTCTAAAGTAACTTTTTTTAAGCAGACACTTTAATCAATTTTCACTATATTGGGTCTTCCGTGCGCAGTCTCTCTATGTTTCAATAGGGGTAAGACTTTCGTGCATCCAACATCCCCTTACCCCGTCTTATGGCGGGAGCCTTTAAGGCAATGGGGTAAAGATGTTGTTGTTGTTGTACACTTTACGAGTAAAAATGGTACAGTATTTCTTAAGAATCTTAACGGTTACAACATTTGAGCATAGAACAAGCTAACATTCGAGATTGTGCAGATGAGATCATTGTCGAGATCATTCAACATATACATGCCAGACTTACTGTTCTTTGGTAAGTCATACACAAACAGCAAGGAACGTTCACCACAATTTCAAGCCAAGTGTATTATGGAAGGACTGAGCTGGGGATTTGGTGTCGAAAGGTGCTCGGTTTACTCTATCAGCTACGGCGGGTGGGTTGGCTATCGGATGGCCGAGATGTATCCTCGAGAAGTCGAGAAAATCGTGATCGTTAGCTGTGGTATTGGGTCTAGTATTGATCAGAAGCTGGAGCAGCTGAAGCAAGTGACAATGCCAATAGAGAAACTGGTTGTACCAGCAGACCCTGGTGCACTCAGATTACTGGTTATGAAATCAGTTAAGAAATATCATTTTACATGGGTTCCTGAGTTTTTACTGTGGGAGTTTATAAGGGTGAGTTACATTATTGTTAAATTAACTTATATATAACGATTCTGCTTTTAGTGCTTTACATTTAAACATAGAGAGTCTGTTTTCGACTGACCTATTAAAATTGCATAGTCGGACTAGTACATTGTAAATTCAGTAGCTAGCGTAAACAGTTTAGTATATCATATGATGTTGTTATAAGCGCACTCTACAGGTAATGGACGATATCGAACATTTGATGTCAGAGGATGCTTCTTCCGATCACGTTTCAACTTTGTCACAGGTACTCTAGTTCATAATGGGCTGTCGTACCGTTAACTATACTCCGTTCTCATGAATTGCTAGCATTAGATTGAATTTTTTACATAGTTCAAATTAAAGTGCGTAAGCTAATCACTTTGCTTGAGTTGTAACAATATTCTGGCAACTTTTTGATGTACACTAAAGGATACACTTCTGGTATGGGGTGATCAGGACAATTTCTTCCCAACAAACTTGGCATATCAGTTGCAAAGGTACTTGTGTACTACTCCTTTTGTAAGGTTGCGGATTGTGTTTGATTTGAATATATAAGAGAAATTTAAATAAAACGTAAAGAATCTAAAGAAACGGAGGGAGTATATATATAGTAGTAACAGAGTAAAATGAATATGCTAACTTACGAAATTGCTGAATAGCAGGATCATAGGGCCTAAAGCAAGGTTGGAAATCATCAAGAAGACGGGTCATGCAGTAAATATTGATTCACCAACTGAACTCAATGCTTTGATCAAATCGTTTGTACTGGGTCATAAAAGTGACTTATTGTAGGGGCATGTCAATGTTTCATGCAATTTAGGAGAACTCAAGGTTGTCCAACTTGTACTAATTACAGTAATGCGTTTAGGCTGCCGAATTCGTGGTACGATTGGTACGATCAAGTGACCAAAATAGTCACTGGGAAAAAGGATTGCATTTTCATTGGACATCTATAGTCTGTAGAAGTGATATTGAAAAACAAGTATTCTCGTATATTCCGTATTTAGTTATCTACATGACTACGTCCATTGTTTATCGCTTTCGTACGTGAGAATACTTTAAAGACAATAAGACATCCACATTGTCACGCATAGAATATAGTGTTTTGCGGGTTTTTCCAACAACTCGGACTTGCCTACCCTCAACTTAAAGAACTTGTGCACGACCACCGTTTTGCTTAGAGGTATTTTTGTCCACTTTAGCAAAAATCAGAATGGAAAGATTACATTTGGGAGTGGTAATATGGGAGTAGCGCTACGACACAAATGTGTTGTGAACGCGTGAGGCCTGACTGAGTCTGGCGCATTTGAGTACTTTTGTGTCGTAAATTTAACTTCACCCGTTAATAATTTATCGAGACTATCGAACCTAATAGGATATCAACTAGAGTTTTACTCGTCGTTGTTAACGTTAAATTGTCGTCTCAAAAAATAATAACAATTAACGAAGGAGTGTAGTCTACTACTCTACTAATCTCTCCAAATCCATTTATCTCTTTCTTTAATCCCTCACGTGACGATATACCAATTAAAATTACAAAAAAAAAAAAAGAAGTAAAACATCCATTAATCGCCGACCACTCCTCAGTCCTCTCCACAACCGTCTCCGCCATCCCTTCTCCGTTCTTCTCTCGAATCTTCTTCCACAAGACTCCACAACCAAATTTTAACATCATACACAAAATTCATATTTTATATCAACACAATATAATTAAAACATCATATGGTAAAATTGTGAGGAAAAATGTCATCGGGAGACCAAGTAGCGGCGGCGATAGTGACACAACTCGCGCTAGCCGCCGACGGAGCAGTCATCGGCGTAGCCCTCGCTTACGTGGCATTTCGGAGTATTGTTAAATACGCTACCACATCATCCGCGCTCCGCAAAATCCGCGACGCACCGTCCGTCCATGTCTCCGATCTTCGCGCAATCCTCGCTGAATCCGACGGCGGAGATGACGCCAAAAAAGACGGCGGAGGCGGCGGTGGAGGAGGAGAGATGCTGGTGGTGGTGAGAGGAACTGTGGAGTCTAAGTCGGCGGTTAACGGCAGTTGGAAGAGCTTTTGGCCGGACGTTCTCTTCTCTCATGAATCCGGCCACCACGCCGTCGTCATTCATCGGTCGCAGAAGGTGGTTTTTCTTCTCTAAAATTACTTTAATAATTTGTCGAATTCGGAATTGAATTATTTTGTGGTTGAATTATTTGTTGTGGAATTTGTGATTGAATTATTAGATAATTTGAGCTTGTACGAGAAGTTGATCAGACGAATTACGAGTATGTTGTAAGTTGAATGATATATGAGGATAAGAGGTGAATTTCAGGTTTTGATCTTTTTGTTGCTTGTGTGAGAAGTTGATTAGGTTTTTGATGTGTGAGGTTAGGTTTTAGAAGGTTTATGTAGCGAATTCGAGGTTATGAGTATTTTTGAGGTTTTGGAGTGGAAATGATGTAGTGGAATGAGATAGTGGAAGATTATGAAGCGAGTTTTAGGTGCGCTTGTGCGGTAGATTGAAGAGAGGATATGTTTGATGAGGGAGTAATGGGGGGTGGGGTGCTTAAGAAGTAAGCCGGTCTAAACTGCGCAGAATGGGAGGCGAAGGTGGAGATACCTATAGAAGATAATGTGGAAGGAATAGAGGGAAGACATTAGCCTTCTTTGAAATGGAATAGTTTATAGTAACTGGAAAGGAGAGGAGGACGAGAAGGAGAAAAACTGCGCGTTCCATGATGTTTTGGATATATAGCTAATGTTCTATTGTACAGAGAAACAGAATAGAAATGGTGTTCTCTCAATGCCAGAACGTAAGAAATTAGATTAGCATAATAAAAAGATGTGTTGATGATCCATGGGTTCAAGGGAGGGAGTACGTTTAATGATCGTGTGGAAATTTCTTCATGTGTTTCTTGGAGCATCACTCGCTTATGGAAAGTGGCATGCAGTGGATGAGTGAGGCAATGCACTTTATGTTAATGTGGTTTCTTTGCATGCTTATTGCTAAACTCTTCATAATTTTCACCTTCCGGGCAGGGTTTTGTTTGATATTAATATATCTAATTTATCATGATAATATGATTGCTAATAGTATACCTTCCCACCGACACTTAACTTTCATTCTTTTTGTGGATAATATTTCTCATGATAGTCCTAGAGCTTGATTAGCTCTCTTTTGTATATGGGCGTCGCCCCTTTAGGTGTCTTTTTGTATATGAGAGTCACCCCTTGTTGTCCTTTTGAATATATGAGATCCTATCTTACTTATCAAAGAAAAGAGTATCTAATTTTTTTAGTTACAGGTTGAGCATAGTGAGAACTTTAACAATGTAGTTGCTCTACATTTTTTGATACCTTCATTGAGGTGTGAGGAGTTTCAGTGAAAGATATATGTACCAATGTTCGTTGTGCCTCATTTTCTTCTTTGTTCGACGTTGAAATTAGCACACCGTACCATAGCTATATATAGGTGAAGAATCTTTACCCTTTGCTTTAACTGCAATCTTGACAATTTGGGTGTTAGGCTTTTATGAATAGCCCATGGGTTTTGGCAAACAACGCAGATACTCAGTCGTTCTTTCTTCAGCCTTATCTGGTACTTGCAATAAGGATTGGGTTTTTCTAGCACGAACTTTTGACAAGTGATGATGGTCTATTGGTTTCTGAATATGTTTGATGCAGAAAAACACTTTTCTGATATCTGGAAATAGTTGGCTTTTCGACGGAAATGTTGAATCGAAACATAAATTGAAAATTTGAAATTCATAATTGCTTGTATGTTCAGTGTGGTGCTTTAGTGGGCCGTGCTTTGCCAAGGGACCCAAGTGTGTGGGGGCAGGGGATAGATTGTTCGGAATTGTATCAGCTTTCAATCATATATATTTCGACGATCAATTTCTGTTAAGTTTCTCTTTGTCTTGTACCCTTATGTCACTGATTATTGTCTATTGTCGCTTTAGTGTGTATACAATGAATGGAGAGGCTTTTTCGGATGGTATCCGGACTTGCGAGCAGTCTTGGCCAGAGCCTGGAGAGATCAAGGGTCTTCATCCACAAGAACGGTATTACTTCTTGCTTTATCTGTTTTCCTTTGTTTAGGTGATGGATTTGAAAATTGCCAGCCTGTGCATCATGAGTTATGTTTTCTAGAAATGTTTTTTCGTTTATTTTGTTTTTGCCTTTTGTGGACTCTTTTAAATTTTCGGACGTGCTTATCCTATTGTATTTATATTTCCTGCAAGACTGAATTTGGAAGTTCATTTGTGTGCTATGTTTAATGTGGTTTTTCGGTCATTCAAGTTTAAGATATTGCTGCCTGAAGATACAAAGATTGCTGACAGAAGACTAGGTTAAGTCCGATGAGACATCAAAATTCACTAATGACCTGAGGGATTTCTTAGCTCTCGAGCAAGCAAAAAACATCTGACTATCATGACATTTTATACCCTGACGACTTTTATTGATATCAAATGTCATGATGAGCTTTTTCAATTTCTGTTCAGTGTCGTCTTAAGTCTCCAGAGTCGGGAAAGTTTTTGCATCTGCAAAGTGAATCCACTTTTTCTATTTTTTCTGTTCTTAGCTGGCCGATTATAGTTGCCCTTAGTGAAATCGTTTTTGACATAACTCCTAATATGTTTTCTGACGTGTGAGGTGGTGAACGAGCACCTTGTCTATGTAATTATTGATTCACACTAGAGACTAACAACAAGGATGGAAAGGAGGATAACGTAGAGGCATGGTCAAGTTAGTGAGATGATGTCAGTATTTCCAGCAAGTCATGTGGATGTGCACAGGGTGCAGCCCTTCTACCTCCCTGGGCTTCTTTACTATGTGCAAAATTTAAATTAAGACTGTCAAATGCCAATATAGCCTGCTTGAAGATATTAGGCTGCTGGGAATGTGTGATGATGGCTGGTTTTATGCATGCAAAATTCTGAGATTTGTTAACCTTTTTCAGGTTTTGACTAGTAGTTACTGAATCTGCATTTGAATTGTAGGTTGCCTGGTCTCTCTGAGTATATGCAATTCTTATGATTCTTGGAAAGACTGACCTTACAGGTTCCATTTGTTCTTATTGATAGTGGACAACAGGCGCTACCAAAGTACGTCGTTGTTGAGCTGAATGGTTCAAAACACCCACTACCTCTGACTACAATCTTCCGTCAAATGCAACCGATTCAAGCTTCTCCGTATACTTTTCTACAGGCACTCTTTGGTCATGAATATCCTGTAAGATTAGTTCTTCTTTTTCTCTGTTATTTTTATCTTCTTTTTATTGTCTCAATGTATCAGGACATCATTGCTTCTCTTGCTTAATGTTTATTTGACTTCCAAGGTTGGCGTGGTTGATGAAGAAAAAATTCTTCCTCTTGGAAAGGATGTCACGGCTGTTGGTGTTTGCTCCTCAAAAGATGGAGTTCCATTGATCAAAGCATGCACAGATCTTCCATATTTTTTGTAAGACACTAATGCTACCTTATAGTTTAAATTCAAATAGTTCCAAATGTATTTGTTATGCTCAGTCAAATTTACCAACGTGCATGTAAATCATTCGTGAAAACTTGATAAGATATTGAGATTTGAGAGGAATATATTGGCAACAACACTAGAGTTTTAATACTGCAAAACATAAGCTAGTTAATGTGTTCACTAGGCTGTATTAAGATAGTCACTTGAGAACTGGGTGGCAGACTTTTTTTTTTTTTTTTTGGTGGCGTAAAGACTGATCATACATTAATAAAAGGAGCTACTTCATTGTAAGTATGATATTGGTTCACTATAAAGGATTTGATTTTCACCAATCTAGACTAGTTGGTAACAGATCAAGTGTTGATTTTCAAGTTTTTGTTTAGAGATGTCCCTTTAAAAGAAGCAATCTTATAGCTATATTTACTTTTTACAGGTGTGAAATGACCAAGGATCAAATGGTAATCGAACTATCGTCCAAGACAAAACTCCTACTGTGGAGTGGCATTTTTATTGGATCTGTGTCAATTGGCATACTCGGTTATTCAATTGTGAGGTACTGTTACAGCTTTGCGTTATTTAACTTCATCTTTGTACCTTTTTTACTATATATCATGATATAAATTTGTGAGCTCACCTGAACTTTTTGAGTGAGAATACTGTCTAGCTCTGGAAGATGATATGTGGTTTGCATATTTGCTTTATGGGGAGTGATACTTCTCTCTCTTGTTTTTACACTATAAGAGTAATGTGATGTTTACTTTTATGTTGATAAATTTACTATGGTTCCTGGTGGAGCTGTATAAAAAGATTCGATAGTTTTGATAAAAGCTGATTAACTAAGTGGGACTGCTGATATTATGCAGGCTGGGGATCTCATTCATGTAGGATTTTAATGTATAAATCTGTGATTTTAGCACTGCATCCGAAATTCCATCTCATACGTCCATTTTGGGTGAATAATGAGTTTCTTCCTTGTGGTGATTCAGGAACTGGAATAAATGGAAGCAATGGCGGGAGCATAGGAGGGCACAACAACAAAGCCATGCTGCAGCTTCTGATGTGGCTAACAGCAGTGAAGAATCTGAGGTTATCGAAGAGGATGAGGTGGGAGATGTTCCAGATGGTCAGCTGTGTGTAATCTGTCTAATGAGGAGGCGAAGGGCTGCATTTGTACCTTGTGGCCACTTAGTTTGTTGCCAACCTTGTGCTCTGTCTGTTGAACGAGATCTGGCACCGAAGTGCCCTGTATGTAGGCAGGCAATTCGCAGTTCTGTGAGGATATTTGATTCTTAGGTACATGATAATGTTTCTCTTATAGCTCTGTATGTATATAGTACATTCCCAGTCATCGAGCTTGATTCCAGCAAGACGAGGATTTAAAGATGGTCCTAGCGGATTATCTTCCATTAGGCGGTTGTAATCGCTAGTCTGGACATTTGAGCCTCCATGAAATTGGTAGAACCTGAGCTAAAATCGTGAAAAGGTAGCTGATGAGTCATGACAACAGACGTTTTAGATGGAGTGTTGGTTTTCAAAGACCCGACTCAAGACCTTGTCGGGGAGAAAAACGATTGATTCAAGTCATTCAACTAAGGGAGTTGGAACTTGCATGTCACAACAAACCAGGAAATACCAGAAGTTAACGAGGTTTCGAAGGTATAGAGGGAGCAGAACTTAGAGACAATATCCTCGAAAATCAAATGCTATTTCTGTCTTTGTAGAGCACATATAGTCTGTACAAAGTTTTGCTTAATTACAGCCGTCACTGGACAGTAAACGGAATGCGATATGCTCCTATCATTTTGCTTAAAATGAATGGTACCATATCCGTACCTTTCTTGTCTTTAATACTTTAACCCTGGATGATTAATTTAGCATCGTGAGATTGTAGTACTATGGACACGAATAACACCTCTTTTTTTTTTTTTTTCTTCAATAGTTCTATACGTTTTTTTATTTAAATTTAAACCGCAATAATTAGGTGGTTTTGTAGAACGTGGGATGAGGCAGATCGGGATCGGAACTCCGCATAATTTAGCGCCCCTGTATTTAGCCATTCTTAACTTGGTACGACATTTAAGCAAGATATGTAGCTTCTTGCACACGAAGTACTATATGCCTTTATTTTGGGTGATTTTGTTATGCCCTAATCTGTTTGGCGCTTTCTTGACGAAGAAGTCAACCCAACTTTTGAACTCCTAAAACCACATAACTATATCTCTTCTCTTTCCGAAAAAAAATAATCAAAAACTTCTTATTCATTCTTCAACAACAATAATAATAATCATCAAGTAAAACAATCACAAAGTTTTGATTGAGAAATTAATTACAATGTCAGTGATAATAGCAAGCATATCATCAGGATTACTAGCGTTTTGGGCGTCAAAGGAAAGGGCAAAAACAAAGCATGCACACGACAATCTCGAAACGCTGCGTTCCATTCCTGATATACCCATAAGCAGCCTCCAAGCCCTATCGGGACATCTACCTCACCAAGATGCCAAGAAACTTGTTTTCGTACGTGGTGTCGTCTTGCCTCGCTCCTCCGCCAACAATGTTGGTGCTTCCAACGCCGAGGCGGCTTCTCCTTCACCCGAAACGTACACTCTTAAGTCGGATACTACTGGCCAAGAGGCTATTGTCATCGAAGACACGGTCACGGTTAGTATTAATCACAATCCAAGTCTCATCGTCTAAGATTTTTAGTTGAGATTATTCTTATTAAAGAAGTTTTACTTTATTGTAGTGTTTGCTGTTAAGATTTTGATCTTTTTGAATACTTGTCAAAATTAAATCTTGTTTAAATTGTTGATATTATGGATTCTACTTGTTAATTCTCTAGAACAAACCCTAATATATGTAGAGTAATCATTTCTAACCAAACGTAAAGTATTTAATGAAACTGAAAGTAGTAAAAAACTATATTTCTTGTATATTGGTTATCGAGTATGTGTATCATCTCTCGAATTATTATGCATGTAGTTGATTAATTTCTTGGGCTTCAATATTAATCAATCAATGATTGACTTTTTTTTTTTCATGAAGCACATATTTAACGAATTTTCCGGAAATATAAGAGGGCTCACACAAGAACAGAGCAAGAAAGTTATATCCAAGACACGGAGACAGGTATATATCTACATTGCAATCAGTTCGTTTTTTCTTTTTTTCATTTGTTAATGTTTGATTTGGACGTAGGATACAAATTCAAATCGAATTAACAATGAAATGACCATAGGAGTAAATATTGGTACCTAATTTGTATTTGTGTTTATGGTTAATTCTCCGTTGTAACAGGTTCCCTTTATTTTATCGAGTCATATCTCGAATGCATGCAACCACTATGTGTTTGTTAACTTTGACGGTACAGAAGATCAAGTTCCTCTTGAAAGAGTTTGTTCCGATAGGAAAGAGCTTTTTACTCGCGCACATAAAGTAAGCTTTTGGTATACTTCAATTCTCGATCTGAGTGGCGCATGCATAATATGTGAGAGTTCGTGATATGCTAGCTGGAATTATATGTACTAGTTGTTTGCGACATACTCGTATTTTACACAATGTATTTTAATGTAAATTATGCAATTGGTTTTAATTTATACAGGGTAGTGAACTAATTGTTGATGTGTTACGTGAAGAAGAAGTTCTTCCATTGGGCACTGTTGTTACAGCCCTCGGCCTTCTCAGCTCAGATAATGGAATTCCCACTATTAAACCCTTCAAAGAGCTTCCCCTTTTCCTGTAAGTAAACTTCCTACTCATACTCTCAATCCTAATTATCAGTACAATTTTTATTATGGGTCATCCGTAAGAAACCTGTATACACATACTTCGACAAATCACGGGGAATAATTTAAGGTGTTACTATATATTTGCACAGCACAACCAAGAGTAAACAGGAGTTGATCGCACAGCTATCGGAGGAGGTAGAACAGTTAACAGACAAGGGGTATTTGCTATCTCAGATGTCAGTTGGTTTAGCTGGTTTCGCCATTGGCGCATTCGTTACTCATCTAATGAGGTTTTTTTTCTTGACGCTCCTCAGTTCATTTTGGTGTTCATTCCGTCACTTAGAAGTTAGAACGATATCTAGTCTCATAATAATGCTAACATCTACTAAAAATGCTCTCAAATATTTGCAGGGAATTGGTGCGCTCAACTTAAGTTTTATAGGCCAGGCCAGTAACTTAATTTAAGTCAATTACAGTTTTGACCGATCGAGTAGGTTTAATTTCGCTGTTTCAGTTGTTTCAAGTACTTGGAAGTTGGAACCATGCATCATCAACAGTAATGTATGCTGCTCAATTTTGATTACTTATCTTTCGCATTTGAAGATTAAACGCGTCATCAATTATGTTATCTTACATTATTTTTTAAACTGGCGTCAAAATGTCGACTGGTAGTATAGTGGTATGTAACACGTTCAGTACGTGACAACATTGGTATTGTAACATACTGTGGCTTTTCATTTAAACTGAAAACTTACAGAAGTGGTAAATAATTGGCAAATTAAAATTTCAACATTTAACCACTACCACCAAGAACAGTCTTAAGTTTTTTAATTTGCGCTTCATCAAGAAATGTGGTCGTCTCGATCAATTTAGTAGCCAAATTACTCCCAAACAATGCAAGATCCAAGATTTGTAGTCCAGGATTTGGGCTACTAAAGCTAACAAATGCAATTGATGGTATACCCCTTGCATTAATTTGGAAATGCAAGAGTCCTTGTGGAAAAACCATAATGTCACCCTTATTAAGCTGTTTTACGTAGACATCGTTTGATGACGTGACAAACCCGGCCAAAATCGCGCCTTGAACCACTATTAGCACCTCTGAGCCACCCGGGTGGGTGTGCATGGGGATGACCCCATTAGGGGCTAGGTCAAGTCGTGCCACCGATATTCCTAGCCCATTTAGTCCCGGGAATTGGGCGTCAAAGGCAGGAGATACCGCGGCCTTAAGGATATTTGTGGTGTTACCAGCCTTGCCTAGGCTTGTGTAAACAAAGTCATCTACTGTGACTTTAGAAGGGTCTTTGCATGAGTAACCTGATGGGGTTTGGGTGCCCATTAAGTCGGCTACGCAGAAGTCGAGGGCGGTCGCCTTGATGGCGCAGGTTGCTAGGATTAGGGCGAGAAGGAATAGTGTAGGAAGCATTGTTGATGCCATATTTTGAAGAAGATGAGCTTGTATGGTTGTATTGTTCTTGTAGTTGTACGTAAATGTAATGGTATATGTGGGCTATATAGCCCTAATTTTTAAGGGAAGATACCCTAAATGGGCCAACTTGCAAGTTGTGGGTTGGTTGGAGTTAAAAAAAAAAACAGGCTGTAGTTTTGGATAAAAGGAGTGTAAGAGCCACATATGGTGATACTGTTGATAAATGATACGTAGTATTTTGTCAATTTTACCCTTTTGCTGGTATAATAGGGACTTCTTAGGAGACTTGAGTGTCACTACTCAACAAATTTGAGCTACTAGATCTTTGTAAGATTCTCTATTTAAGGGTAGTTATATATTGATCGATTAATAAGATACCACTTCGATGTTGAAGATATGAAACTATAATTTTGGATTGATTGGCATGGAGTATGGAGTAGTATGACCTAGGATTTAAGAGCCAGGACCTAGCTAGTTGGGGTTTTCAAACAATGTATGTAGTGAGATAAGTTGACTAATATATCGACGGTTAGCTAAATTAAGCTTCCTCGATTCACCTGAATTGTTTATATTTCGAAGTTAAATACAACAAAAAAAAGTTTAAAAGAACGTTAATTAATTGCGAAAGTTGCTTCTAAGGGGAAGATTACGACATAAGCAGTGTTAAAAAATATTTATCAAGAGAAATTAAACAGTGGTGACTAGTGAGGAATACGAATGACTTCACTTCGAAAGTGTGACTAAGAAGGAAACATTATCAAGCGAAAGATCGGCATTTGACAAAGAAGAAAATGTTAACAATTGAAAAGCAAGGTTAACAAGTAAGAAGAAGTTGATACTCCGTATTTCCCTTCTTCTTCAAGTTTCTTAAATGGGATAAAGTTCAATGTTGATGTTGATAATACATGGGCTTTGTCATTACCGGTTCCACAAAAGTTGGAGCATTTTGTTTAGTGGGCCAGTCAAGCAACCCTCTGACCAGCCCATCTGTGCATGGACCGAATTCATCAAAGTACCAGTTTACACAAGAAAAGTTTACTTGGCTTTAGCTCATAGCTCACTGAGCCCATTGGTCTAGACCATGCAATTTTGAGTCCATGAATCAAGTTGGGTACAAGATCAAGGTTCGAATGTCATTTCACCTATGAAAAACAATCATTTCAATCAAAAGTTTGAATCATGATTATCACGAAACAAGTATTCGAAAGAATCGATCAATTTAGGCAGGAGACACATTGTGGAGCATAGAGCTTTCTGCCAACTCATTGTAAGAATCTTAGTGGATGTGTCCACAACGTTTTTCTAGTTACACCTTTAATACACAATATATATTGTGCATCATGTATCATTTCGAAAAATTACTCCCACTTTACGTCAAGTAAACACGCATATAAAGAAATTTGGCACATACATTATGCTTACCAATTTCCTGACACAAATATGTTATGTGAAAGACATTGCATTAATCTATCAACGTGAATGAAATTACTCCTGAATTTGATCCCTATTGAGATGGTATATATGTACAGATGTACTATATCTATAACAGAAATAACATTGATATTTTTCTTAAAAACGATTCTTTACGTTTGGTTTGACCGAAAATATAATAGCAATAAATGGACGTAGGGGGAAGATGGAAGTGTAATGGATAAGATACGAACAAGTTAATTGGTTATCAAAGAGGGGCATTTTGCAGGACGAAACATGTTACACAGTCCCTGCAACATGCACTGTCGTCCTTTACTACTCCTTAGTCACTATTTTGGCCTTTTTATCTCACAACCCGGTGCTGACACGTGGATGTTAGTCTTTGTCTCTTTCTTCACTCACTTGTCCTTTTCTTGTCCAAGTGTCAGAACCCTGTTATCTCATGAGACCGCAGTAAAAAAAAGTTGTACCACCTTTTATTACGAAGTACTACCCTACTACGTATTCATCATAGCCATTATATCTCTCTTATCGGCCATCACTTTGGCACCCTCTTCAATGTTACTTCAATTGTACTCTTGTGGTTTCATTTTGCGCTTCATTATTTCAAAGTAATTACTTGTATGATCATTAAGTCATCATCTAAACTACTCCATAATATGGATAAGATCAACTAACCAAACACATCCAAGTTAAGATTATTCGAGTTCGATTATTCGGTTATTGTTCTTGTGGTCATGTGGACAGTGTTATATACTTATATGAATAAATAGTTTGACATTTTATGTATTCTAGTCAATTTTGAAATGACATATTCCGTATGCTTTATTTGTATATATGAAACAAGAATTTCTTTCAAATAACTTTGAACCGTTAATGCAATACATATATTGAAATATTCACTAAGGATAGTCTAACTTAAATTAACAACGAGAGTGATAGTCTGATAGATTATTGATATAATGTGATTCAAATGAGATAGGTCATCATCTCAATTAGCAATTAACTATGATTCAAATGAGATAGGTCATCATCTCAATTAGCAATAACAAGAATCACTTTAGTTATCACATTTGCACATCGACATTTTAAGCCTAATTAGTCATTTTTTTAAGACAAGATAAGTATTTAACCTTACAAGTTACAAGTGTACAATGTAACATTTATGTCAATTGGACCAATTAATTCATTTCTTTAGATACGGAGATATTTTACATTAACTCAAATTTACAGATTTACCTCATATTATTATAAACATTGACATGACATAGAATAAGACATTCTTAAGTTTTGGATATAAAAGGAGTGTTGTATATTTTGGGATGCTTGTGAAATTAGGGCACCCTAGCAAGTACTAGACTACTAGACTAGTAGAGGGTAAGAGAAAGAGAGAGAGAGACGAAATAGTAGGACAAAACTCATCAAGTGTTTTGCAGTGTAATAAATCAGACTGTAAGACTTTTACCAGTAGTAACATCAAAGCTGTATTTTTCACTTTTTTTTTTTCATTTGTCTTATCATTTCACAAAGCAAGTAGCTAGATTCTCCAATTATCCTGAAAACCCAATGATCATTTCTGCAAAACCTCACCAATAAAAACCAACCCCACTTTTTTATTGTTACTTTCTTTTTACTCATCTGGGATTTTCTCTCTTTTTGAAGTTTGTGGTAAAAAAGAAGAAAAAGTTGAGAAATTTTAATCAAAGATGATGATAGGTGAAAGAAATCACAGAAAGTCTGAATTTGCATTCACAGCAAGTCAATGGCAGGAGTTGGAGCAGCAGGTTTTGACATTCAAATACATAATGTCTGGTCTTCCTGTCCCACCTGCTCTCATCTCAACTGTCATAACCACCCCTTCTAACTTGTCTTCCTCTTCAAGCCTCTTCCCTCAGCATCAGCACCCGCAGCAACTTACTAGTAAGTTCCTATGATTTCATTCTACACTGATATAAAACATGTAAGTTTTGGTTGGTTATATATGTTTTACTAGTAATAGTATGTGGATTTGGTTTATGACTTTATAATTATTGTATACAATGAGTAATTCTGTAAATAGGGTTAAGATTGCGTATATCTGAAGGTGATTGATTGGTTTAGTGTTCCTGTTAGAGTTTTTACCCTTGAATGTCACAACAAATGCAAACAGTTAGAGTTTAGACTATTATTGTTGTTGTCATAATTGTGTCATTTTGGTTATCTATCTGTTGTAAATTTGTGTTTCCCTGATTCGGACACGTTAAGGATAAGGTTGCGTATATTGAAACATGTTCGACCCATCAACATCGAATTTTGTAACATGTAGTTGTCACCTTTGTGTAACGGTAACCAATTGTGTTAGCTTTAGCACTGTTATAGAGTGTTTCTTTTAACATGTTTGAGCATACACTAATAAAGACTCAATTGAATAAATTAACCTGAAATCGACTAATTCGATTGACATATATATCTTTGAATTCGACTAATTAACAAATGCAAAGAACATATTGAAACAGAAGGAGTAATATAAACTTTCGTTATTTGTCTTGAAATAATTGGTCGATTTTCGTGTGTGGCAGTTGGGTTAGGGTGTTTTCAAGTGGGAAATGGAAGAAAAATTGATACAGAGCCAGGAAGGTGTAAAAGAACAGATGGTAAAAAATGGAGGTGCACAAAAGAAGCGTATCCAGATTCTAAGTATTGTGAGAAACATATGCACAGGAGCAAATCTGCCAAAGCTAAGAGACAACAACAACAACAACAACAGCTTAATGTCAACATCTCAGCTACAAAATTACCATTTAATAATTTTACTTCTCCTACATCATCATCAGCAAATTTGAGATCATCTTGTTCACCTTACCCTGCCATCTCTTACAGTAATTCTGTTAATTACCCTACCAAATTCCAACCCAATACTAATATTGATAGTAATTCTGTTAACTACCCTAGCAAATACCAACCCAATAGTAATAGTAACAGCAGTACTTTTTACCCTTTTCTGTCTACTCAATCTCCCTCCTCATCAAATGTTAGTCTGTCAACTCAAGATGATTGTAGTGCTGGTTCTCACTGGCTTGGTCTGGATGGTGAGTTACATGATGATCAGCATAATAGAAGAGACAGCAGGTTTGTTTCTCGATTTCTTTCGTGCTTTTTTGCCCATAATGGTGTTAATTATAGACTTATAGTGAAGATTAAGACTCTTTGCAAACGTTCTGTTTCTGTTTTAACTATCAGGATAAGATTGCGTGCATCTGTTTCTCAATTCTCATTACCTAGCCATTGCTCGTTTAGGTAGTGTTGTCATTGTGCTATGATTGGGTAAGGCTGCGCACATCTAAATCACATAAGCACTCGAGTGAGCGGTATACTAGGTGGTGGTGGTGGTTGTGCTCCGGTAAGAGAAGAATTGGGAGACTGTACTTTACAGGGTGGAGAAAGTGCAAAAATCACTACCTGTTCGACATTGTACATTACAACAGCATCTATCATGCCGTGTTAATGGTGTCAATTGTTGTTGGCATGAAATATTGAGGAATTTTGGTTTTGTGCACTCTGCAGGTACTGCAATCAAATAGAAGGGGCAGTCAGCGGAAAAAGAATTTCGAGTTCAGAAGCTTCAACGGTGACTTCTACAAGCAGGCGCACTATGAACATGGGATACAAGATTGACGATGAAGATAAGGAACAGAGGGTTGGAGTCGGCAAAGAACACGACACACAGAAATTGTATCATCATTTCTTGGGTGATTGGCCTTTGAAGCTGCAGAGTTCTCATGCTGTTGGAGTGTTCCCCAGGAGGTGATGAAATTCAGGAATCAGGAAGTTGAATAACTGATTTTCAGTGGTCTCATCATGTATTTTCAGTTGTCTAATCTTGTTGGTTGGTTTTAATTTGGACAATGGGTTGTTTCGGCCTTAAGCTGTCATAGCGAGATGACTGATAAGCCATATGACAAGATGTATAATTATCGGTAACTTTCGTGATGGACTTTGAAGAGAACGTCTTATCCAAATTTTTGTAAATTACGACGATGGTGAAGCTAAAAAGATGTTCTGATTGATGTTTGCCCAACTTTTGTGATTTAGTACGAGTATATTTTTCTCACGAAGAGAGGTACTTTCACGACACATGCAAATTTATGGCGGAGTTCCCCGTCTCTAATGTCTGTAGCCTAAAATTCTGCATTTTGCATCTTGTGTTATGAATAGAGATCTAATCTTTGATGTACAAAATCAGGGTTGCTAAAACCCATTGACTTATTGGGGATAAATATTCCCATCCCACCCACTAATCCCACAAAACAAACGACCCCCGAATATTAAGTGAAGTTAAAATTCTCGTCTCCTACCCGAAAAAAAGATGGGGTGCTGAACTGCGAATCATGAACCATAGTGTGATGGCAGATACTCGAATCTCTACAAGAATACAAGCATACGAGAGTTGTCCAAATGCATCAAAATCGCGATACAACTTTGCACTGATACAGCTTTGTCACTATTGAACTGTTCCGTCTTTTCCACTCAATTCCCCCTTCCCAGTTGGACTGCCTCCAGAAAAGAAAAAAAAAAAGATTGAACAGTTTCATCTTTTGTTTTTCTTTCCAGGAAACTTAGCTGCTAGGATGAGAGGTCACTACACAAAGGTTCAGACTTGCAAGAACGCAATATTCAGACTCCTCAGCTCAAATATGCGAGATCATAATCCAGAAAATTTGCTCTTCTAATCGAATTAATACAACATTCAATCACGATTTCACAGCAAGAGACCCTAGATTTCGTTAGCATGTCAATGTTAGTATTAAACTATTAACTGTATTCCATACCAGCTGATATCAGCAGTCAGTCTGTTAGAGCCAACAACGGTCGACATGAACACCATTTTTTGCTGCTAACCCACAAAACCATAATCCAATGACCAACACGAATAAAAACAGCTGGTCTAACAAACGGTAGTATAAGAGTACTAGCATTTCTGGACCAATTGACAAAAAGCTAGCTCTATCTGTCTTGCTAAAGCCTACATACGCCCCTCCCGCCCCCTGATTTGAAGAAAACATCTTGACAGAGCATGAACACGGTGCACAACATACCAAACCCAAACGAACATGCAACTTCAATCCCTTAAACCAAACGATTCATTTATACCCACCAATCCCGAAATCAGAGTGATCAGTATACGAATACAAGGTAACTGGATATCGCAAAACAAGATGCATTATTCAACAGAAAAAGTTCCATTCAAACCATACTATGAGCTGAAGCATAACAATTCAGTATGAATTCGTACTGTCTCAAATATGTAACGAGAGTGGCAAAGAAAAAAAGACAAGTTTTAAACTAAGTAGTTCCATTAATTCCTCTCACTTACAATGGTACAAAAGTTAGCCTAGAGAATGAAAAGTATAGAACCAATACATGAACATGGAGGGGAAAAAACTCCAGTTCCCTGAGTATGAATTGAAAGTCAATGTACTCGAAACAGAAATATATGAATTTCAACACAAATTTTTAAGTAGGCAAAAAAGAATTTAAATAAAAAGAAAGCCAATCAAATTTTACCCCATTTACAGAAATGCAGAATGATCCCAACAACTAATCCGCGGTTGCTTCATTTCGAAATACTCAGCACAGACACACTCAAACCACTATCAAATGTCCCAGTGGGCTGAGTAATGCCACCATCCACACCATTCAACCAAGACACCCACCAATTCAATCCAATGTTAATCCAATCGGGTGCAATCAACCGCAACTCTCTTCTATTTCGTGTCCAATTGGGAACAAAGAATCACAAAAAAAAAAAAATCCTAATACAACGTAGCCACCACAAGTCAATACAAATTAATCCCCCCGATCACGCTTCATCATCAGTCATGCATCTTAAAAAGCTGCCTCCTCTTGAAAGCCAAGAAACCCACCACTCCAACTTGCAAGATCACAACAATGCCCGAAAACAGCAACCCAATCTTTTTACCCTGGTTTAGACTTGGACCATGCTTCTTTTCCCTGTGCTGATTAAGTTGCGAAGGATTCAACGCACGAGAACTCGGTGGAGGGGAATGCAAGTGGGGTGGAGGAGGTGGAGCTGATTGTGGTGGTGGAGGAGGAGGAGGATGCCCTGGAGGTGGTGGAGGAGGCACAAGAGGAGGTGGTGGAGGCGGGGGTGAAAGCAAAGGCGGGGGTGGAGACAATTGAGGAGGTGGTGGAGGTATAGGAATCGGTGATGGAGGCGGTGACTGCGGTGGTGGCGGAGATAGCTCTCCATTTCCATTATGCCCGTTTTGCCCTTGTTGCCCTTGTTGAGGAGGTTGTTGTGGTTGAGGAGTTTGTTGTGAGTCAACATTGATGGCAAGAAATGCCACTAAAATGCATATGATTACAAACAATAGGGTCCTTAATGCTGGCCTTTCCTCCATTGTTGTAATAAAGAAGATTCAATCTTTCTTCAAATGTCAAAGATTTCATAAATCCCACCAAACTTTTCCCCCACCTAGATTTCCCCCAAATTTTTCAAAATTCACAGAAATCAGCTAATTGGGCACCTGGGATTTGCCCCAAATCCACCCAAAATGAAATCTTTTCCCCAAATATCAACGAATTTACCACCTGGGTTTTTTCCTTTTCCCCCAAATTTCCTCCAAAATCAAATCAACCACCTGGGTTTTCCCCCAAATTTCATCGAAAATCGAATCAACAATCTGGGCAGCTAAAGTTTAGCTCAAATCCAATCAATCTTCAACCATACAACAAAATGAGCAATTAAAACCTCCCATCCAATTACACAATACACTAAATTCAACCCCCCAAAATCAATCAAATCAAATCAAACCAAACTCAAAAAAAAAAAAATTGAAATCTCAATCTAGGGTTTGGAGATTACCATTGATTGATTGAATTTGATTGAGCACCTTCACAATCGATCCAAACCATGAAAAGGGTAGGTCCAAATTTCTTAAAATTCGGTCAAAAACAACGAAAATGAGATGTCAAATTAGGGTTGAATTGGAAATCGAAATTTGGGGATTTTTTTGTTTTTCTTTGATTTTCTCTCTCCTCCTCCAGGTGAATCCCCCAAAACCAAAGCTTGTAGGAGGGGTAAGAAAGAGAGAAGAATTAGACAGACAGACAAGGGCGGGTAACAACGGTTTTTTTTGGGGGTTATTTTTGGAAGAGAAAAAAAAAAAAAGATGTGATCTTGTTCTACTTACAGACTCCAGACAGAGTATTACACCCTGTCCCTTGTCACAGAATTTTGCAATGAAATTTGGAGAAAAAATTAATCTAATCTCTTTTTTTTTTTTTTAATCTAATCAATAAAGGGAACATTGCCTGATTAAGAAAGTGTTTAGTGGAATGTCACTAATTTGATATTTTTGTGTAGGTTACTTGGTTATGTTTGTAGCGGTTTTAGGTGAGCGACTGAGCGGTGTTAAATTTTCCATTTATCAAACAACTGCTCAATTGATTAGATTTTCTTCAAAAGACTGGGATTCTCGAAGAGTTGCTCAATCGTTTAGATTTTCTTTTTTAAGTGTGTGATTCAGACTTGATTTGAAACGATTACCTTAGTGGAGGTATCGGTCATTGATATTTTGAGTACTATTTGAATGTATTGACATGCCAAAGTTGAAAAAAATAATTTTATCGTTGTTAAGTTGACTCAAAGTAGTAAGAATTTATTCACAAGATTCGTTTTATACGGGACTAAACATAAACATGTTCCGATTGACGGACCAGGAAAACAAGACCATTACCAAAAAAAAGGGGCCATATTGCAAGTTACTAATCATAAGATTTGAGATGGCCCAAATGTTTGGTATACGTAAATGGTCCACAATGACCAGTTACCAGGATATTCTGGCCCATAAACGTTCCCATTTGAATTTTATTTGATCATTGATGAAAGTTGTTTTTTTTTTTTTTTTTTTTTTTTTTTTTTTTTGAGGTTTGATCATTCTAATCGATCTACATCTATCTTTATTCCATAGGTACGGAATAATAATGAAATGAAATGTGGAGACGACCAAAAAAAGTGTAAGATATCAAATTTAATGAATGGATGGAGTGAAAAAAAAATCACTCCCTTTATGTCATCTTTGTACAATAAATGACAAATTTTAACGAGGCAATCATGTTGTTTATGTTATTGCCTTGTTGATTCAAGTCTATAACCGATTTTTTCAATTTCGAAACTCTTAACTAACGAAGCGATATTTCTCATGTTGGTGTCCTGGACATACGGAATGTCATTCGCCTTAGACAAAGTTTCATTCACGAATCGTTGACACAGCTCTTGTCGTTGCGCAATTGTGCCATGGTAGTGATAGTACTTCATCAGATGACTCGTCTTGTAATTCGAACTGCCTTCAAAATTCTTAGATAAGTGCACTCCTGTGGCAAACACATTACGGGGTTGTACCATGTACTTCTTGTCCCTCCTCAATACTTTCTTCACGTTCCTATATACTAGTTTCTCGAACCCCCACAACCTGATAATGAACAACAACATGAGGAGGATAAGCTTTTGATGTAAAAATAATTCAACATTCTGCGTATAAACTATGCAATATACACAAATAATGATGTGCGGTGACTTTTTTTTTTTTGAAGTAAGTCAGGTGATAGATGACTACTTATCTTATAGTGATAATATTGAATTGCAAATTGCTAGAGGTCTACAGTATAGACACAATTAATTTGTCTACAATGTAAAATTGAGTTAATAGTAGTAAAATTATGATCGGGGTAATAAAATTAATTGTAGTGAAAAAATCAGGTAGTAAAATTAATTATATGTGAGTAGTAAAATTTTGATAGTGTAGTAAAGTTATTGCTGATTGTAGACACTTTTAAGTGTCTACCCTGTAGACCTCTAGCATCATTGAATTATTATAATGATCAAAATACATTTAATTGTACTACCAAAACTTTTAACTCAAAGTTCATTTTTACTTACATATATAGTCACATCAAAACATGCATGATCACAAAGTTAGCTAAACATAGGTAAATTGTAATATTTCGTATACCGAATTTCTGTGGATACGTAAAATTCACCCTGAGTCCTAAGCTTCTTTTTTTTATTTCCACCATTATTGCTTATATATATTCTTTTTCTTTGTATCATTTTGACTCCTAAAAGCCAGGCCAGGCCGGCGAAACGAGTAGATTAGCCGCCGGTGGCCGGTATATTAATATTAGAATTTCTTGTAGATTTCAGTGATTGCATGCATGACATCCACATTAGTGGCTGCAAAGTGCAAAGCCACATGATATACGCAATTTGTCAATGTTTATATTTTTAAAAAATGATGGCATCTAAACTTGCATTATTTGAATGAATGCTAATATTCTTATCAATCCATAAATTCAATAATCTAAACGACCAGCTCGTCATGTTAACAACTAACATTATTGTTCGATTAGGACAGCCTATCACACATACATCCGGCCTTTTCTACACCACGCACTCTTCGATTATTTATTTAATTTCTTTTGAACAAGCTTATTAACGGGAACATATATACAGACAAACCGATTAATCAAATGCTAATTTGTAGAGCAATTTCGGGAATTCTTATCAACATAAATTAACCGATCTTATTATTTTCATTTATTTCTTTAATAAGTACGCGAAAAATAGAGATTAGAGCAGTACTTGATACTACTGAAATTGGAAAATCCATGCATCTACAAGGAGTCATCTAAATAGTTTTTTTGTACGTGTGAAATTTTTGTAATTTTAATTAGCAAATATGCACAAAGTTGACTCAACTTTTTGTCCTATCATATATAGGCGGCAGATCAGATACTACCGCCCCTATGTATAAGCAATTGAAGAATGTTGATGGATTTGTCTTTTTTAATAATTCGCCATTTTGCTTCTGCACCAATGTATGTATCTCCGGATTTTAAACGTGAGCTAATCTAAAAAAACTTTCATATCATATAGTTACGTACCAACTAGCTAGTGTATGTGTGAGATGAGATTTGCTAGACTCAACAATAATGTGTTTATATGATCAGGTGTCGATCACCTACTGTTTTCCACATTTTCAATGTATGTACTATATGATGGGGCGAGCAAATCTCGTATGAAATACCACCAACTTTTGAGTAATTGAGTTGTAATTAAGGATTATTACATGACAAGTAATTTACTATGATCTAAACAAACAATGCAAAATGCAAAGATTAATTATGATGTTGCTTATATTAGGCTGTTAGTTTAATTTCTCTAATGGAGCCCAGGCACAGCACTACTATGTGTGTACTCGTATTGAAACCGAAACAAACGTAAGTTTTACACTAACTTCAAGTATTAGCAAATTATCACACCCTTCACAATCCCATCCTTTTCGTCATCGTTGTGCATATGCATGCACTCATGACTCACCCAACCATATGCCATTAATCATATTTTCTCCATGTACGTACCATACTAATAAGTGATAACGAATTCGACACTATAGATAATATAATCACGTATTTTCTATTTACGGTATCGAAATTGAGCACCACCATATATCTATCAAGACCGTAAATTGTAATAAAAAGATCAAGAGTATAATAACATACCCGGTGGAATCAGGAGCGTCTTCAACAAGGCATAGCTGGTTAGACATGGGCATCTGCTCAATAATGAGCTGAGAATACTCCTCAACCGATTCCATGACCGAATCAAACGACGATTCCTTCCGAGTCAAGTAAATAAACTCGTCCGCGTCAAAGAAAAACATCCACTTTGTCGCAAAACGATACCGATGCAAACAATCGTTAACAACAAGGAACTGATTATGATAGTACGCATCAAACCTCTCTTGTTCCTTCACATCTTGTAACGTGACGAAGCCGCGGTCAATCCACGGCTTCAGCACGTCCAAAACCTCGGGGTGGATCCCACCCGCGTCGTAAATGACAAAGTGGGACCGCTCCCCGAACAACCAGACGTGGTAAGCAATCCACTCCCGCACTCTTTGCGGGCTTAGGTCGCCGTACAAGGGGGACCCACAGTAGAGGTAGTCGTACTTTTGTTCGGAAATACTAAACTGAGACACATTCCAAGACCCAGGCTGCTCCACCAACGCAGGAATCACGTCTGATGTTCTTATTTCGGAGTCGAAACCACCGTTGACGAAAGCGTGTAGGTTAAGCTTCCCGCCGTACGTGGGGTCCGTAACGGCGGGGGAAGTGTTTACAGGGAAAGTACAGTTGATTACTACCGTGGTGTACACGCGACCGTATCCCCAATCAGGGAGGATCTTGTAGCCTCTTACTGACGCTACACTAACAGTTTCATTATTTGAACGGTACTCACAAGTGTAAACCGGACGTCCAAATACGTGCAACGGTTTCGAAGACAGCCCGACAATAGCGAACGTGTTGTCCCCACCGCGGTAGGCCGACATTAGGATGAAGTTGTAAGCAGCATTCCCGACCGGATGGAATGACCGCTTTACGACACCGTGTCCGACACCGACCTCCAACGGCGGCGCCCGAGACAAGAAGGGTGCGGTTTCGAAATCGGAATCATTGACGACAACAGAACTAATAGCGGGCGGCGTAAGGGTTACGCAATTGGGTAAGGATTGATTGTAGTAATGGAAGAAGCGTGTTGGGAGGATTTGGAGAAGAGTAGCTAAAGAACAGAGTATTAGGAATGCTGTTAGTATGATCTTTAATTCGGCTGCGCAATTCCATATTAATCCCGATAATACCCTTCGATCTTTCTGTTTTTGGTCCTTTACCATTTTTTTTGGGGTGGTGGAAAAAAATGGAAAGATTTTTTTGTTGTTTTTTTTTATCGAGCTTATGTGTTTTTATTATGCGTTTGTTATATACTTATATGTATTTCTGGTACTTTTGAACCGCACATGACACACCTAGATGTGTAATTGCTAGTTGTTACATACATTCCCAGACAATCTGTATGACAGGGTGGAGGGTGGTGAGTTGGGGGGGATAAATCAATCTCTATAGTAGGGATAACAATGTCGATCACGTACGTGTTTTTATAGGAGTGAGATTGAGGGAAAAATGTTGAATTGTATTACTACATAGTGGGTATTTATACAAGAGTATATATAGATGACAGGGTTAACTTACGCAATACTTTTAGGGTAACTTAAGTTACAAATATTACAAATATATAAATATGGCTAATATGATTATAACAAAATCAAAAGATACTAAATTAGTTAGATTACGATATTAATAAGATAATTTTTATTAGGAAATTTATAATTTTTACTTTGAAAATTAATTACAATATCTTTAACCCCAGTGTCTTCAAAGACTCCCACCATAAGGCGGCCGGGCAGGGTAAGGGGTGGTCGGATGCAAGCAAGTCTTACCTCTATTGAAATATAGAGAGGCGGCTTATCAATTACTAACTCTAAATCAATTTCTTTGGGGTGCACCAAATGGAAACAACGTGGAGTGGCGGCTTATCAATTTAATACAGACAAGATGACAACCCTCGTTGACCTACGAAACGACCTACTTTGACATTAATGCATGTACACGGCTAGCCTTATTAAGTGGTGGTCCAACGGGCTATATCGGATGCGGCCGATATGGTTAGATGCCGGGGAATCGGGATGGTTGCGAGTTACTATTAGATTTTTCAATTTTACCACGGGGCGGGATTGGTGTTCCAGGTCAATCACCGTGATTGGTTTCATAATTTCTGTGTGACGGTGTGTGATGAAAATGCATTGGACTTGTCGGTCTCAAAAAGCAGGAAAGATGATGGGGCTGCGAATCGTGGGAAAGTTAAAAGAATTGGGCGAATATCTTTATTCCAACAAGGAAAGAGTATTTTGCAATTTTCATTCGCATTTTCGTATGCGGATATTTGTCTGAGAGTAATTTCAGGGCCAAATTGATTAAAAAAATATGAGTCTAGACAAATGTGAACAAAAAGAGCTGTCGTAATTTGTAGGGAACTACGAGTATATCCAATTCCTAGATGTACTTAATGTACACTTGGAACTATACTATTGGGTTTTGACAATGATTTTTTGTTCACAGTAATGATACAAATTCTTACAAAAAAAAAACAGTAATGATACAAATAATATCAACCATATCAAAGGGTGTGAGGATTCAGATAGTATTTCGGTTGTTCACTAATCATATATAATATTATTAGCCGTGGATTTGAAACATTATGAGACCCTCCACGCAAGCGCTGATGTCAAATGAAAATTGCCGTCAATAGCACTCACATGATTATGAATGGCACACGCTAGCATACAAAAGACACACGCTAAAATATTGCACCCTGTAATCAATACCAATATTATAAAAAAAAATATATTTTTGGACTGAAATAATTGAAATTTATCTATTTGCCTAAAATAAAACTTGACCATACCGCAATGCATATATATATTTTATGGAATAGCGAATCAAATATTTACACTCTAGGAAAAAAAATATACATCTTTAACCATATATACAACATTATATAATTACCGGTATTTACTATTTTCGGTTAAAAAATCGCTCCAGAAAATGCTAATTACCTTACTTAAATATAATATTCCAAATATATGCTGTGAAATCTTTTATAAAAATAGCAAAGAATCGAAAAATATGTCATGATATTTAGTCGGATTTTTAAAAAAGAAAATGAATCATATATTTAATTATAATACCTTTAATTAAAATCAATCCGAAAATAATACCATACCCCCAGGATAAAACAATTATTATTAAAATAATAAAAAAATCTCAGCCCCCTCTTTATCCACGTTAAACCGACTGGCGGTTATTATCCTGGGGGTATTACCCCCGGGGTATAGTATCACCACTGAATCAATCAGAGCCATAAAATCTAAGTGATTGCCAAAATTCTCAAACAATTTCCTCTAAAATAGGCAAGAAATCAAGCAGTATACTTTTTCCATTGTAAATACACACAACTTAAGATTTAACCATCCAGGCCTATCATATTTCGTCTGTGGCATGATTCATTTCCACGATCTCTATCAATTGATGGATGCACTACGGAGTACTAAAATAGCTCATTGGACAACGTCTACTTTTCACAAACCACTGAACCAGTGATGGCTTAGCTTGCCAGTCGATGATAATTCTTCATCATGGGCCGGTAAGTAGTGAATTAGTGATAAATGTTGTGTTCATCGGACAATGCAAGGAGTATAGGATAGATAGCATTATTGTGCCTTAAATATTATTTAATTTATTGTTTGATACGTCTTCATCATCGGCCAAGACTAATATACGTAGATCATTTTGATCATATGACCACACTCTTGATTCTTTGAGTATGAACTACTTTTTTTAAAATTTTTATTGCAGAGATATATAAAGATTCATAGGTGGTGATAATTTTACAACATGCAAGGACAATTGGGCGGGTATCAGAGGCACACTTTTGGAGGTGTTTAACCTGCCAGTGAGAATTCTATTGAAGAAGCCATGCATGTTCTGCCTTACTCATGCCTCCTAGAAGAACTGCAACAACTATAAAACCATTCGGAAAGGAGTATAACGAATTAGAGCAAGAAATGTTTGCTAGCTAGCTAGACATTGTATGTTTTTATTACCTTTTTTTTTTTAATTTTGGATATACTGTATTAAAATTGCTTCACATGGTGCTTACTTATAAGATCATTGTTTGGTGTGTTGATTGTTGAGGTGAGTGAGTTTAAGTCAAAAGCAAACATAATGATGTCCACAAAGTTTAACAGGTCTAACAAATAAGTCGGATTAAGTCGAGTTTCTCGGTTAGTTAACTTTTTAAGTTTAATCAATAGGCCTAACAATATATAGTTATTAAATATATTATAACATCCCGTTTATAGATGATAACAAAATAGACGAAACTATTTTTTGTAGTATAACTTTTAACGGGGGAGCATTATCATAAGAGAGTTAATTGGAGTCCTATGCTTTTTTTTTTCGCTCTAATTTAAAGGACAAATTATTAACTAACTCGAATCATTTGTCGTTTCATCGCCCTTAATGCAATTACCACGATCAATGTGTCAGGGTTAGAGTTACCCAAAATTAAGTGTGTCATAACAGATTTGGTACGTTTAATATGGGTCACTCCCTCATTGTTTAATACATATTAACTTTAAATAATAAAACATATATATATATAATACAAAAAAGTCATCACTTTATTTATGCAAATACAATACAATTTGTTGGTTCCATTAAGGCTCAAATATACAGGCCAGTTCACGTAACATGACAAAAATACGGGTTTGAGTAGTACCTACTCCTCCATTGTGAGTAGTACCACTATGCTCTTTGTGCTCCCGTGAGCATGGTATAAGCATTGCACTTAAAATTGAAAAATATATCGTTGTGTAGTTTTTTTTTATAATTAAAAAGTCTTTTTAGTATAATTACTATTCCACACTCAAGGGTAACAAGTCACATCCGATACAAAGTCAAGCCAAGTAGAGGTCGTCTTAATAAGTGTTTGCTTTAAATTTAGGGTGATTTGTTTTAATTAAGGGCCAAATTTGATCCACGGGTCGGATCGAATTTGAGATAATATATATACGTGGGTCACTACAAGTCACAACATTAATAAATCACCATTCTTACGATGAGCTCTAAAATGGGTGGGTCGAGTAAGATACAAATTGGTTAAATAACGGGTTAAGTACACCAATTAGTTCACATAGCAAGCATGTCAAAATACAGTTTCAGTCGGGTAATGTCATCATATCTAGGTCAAAAATTTAGAATTGCCTCATTCGTTCAAATCTTTTTTTCATGCTATGAAAAAAACATCATTGTGTAGTTCACTAATGATTTTAGCAATAAGATGATATTGGTTTATACTAATCTCTAACCATTATCTATATAATTGTCCATTACAACAGCCCGTGCAATTTTGCACGGGTCAATAAACTCTATAAAATTATTATTATAAGTGAGTTAACTCGAGTCTTATATATGCTGTTTTGTCGCTCGAATCTAAAGGAACAATTCATACCTAACTCGAATTATATGTTGTTCTATCGCTCTTAACTCGATCAATTATTACGGGTCAAAGCTAAGCGAAAATCACATGTGTCAAAATACATTTGATATAATTTGAGTCACTTCTTCACTGGGCATAAAATAGGATTATGACTCAAAAATAACGGGTAACGAATCACAAAAAACGAATTCACGACTTAGATTTTTTTTTTTTTACATTTCTAACTTCGTGTCATGTATTTTTGTGATGTACCTCTACTAATATGAGCTTTTACTTTTTACTTTTTATTTTTTAATACACATTGCATGTATTCAAATAATAAAACATATAATATAAAAACGAGTCATCACTAATGTCATACAACAACCATATGCAAACAGGTAAACAACTACGGGTCAAATAATGATAAAGTTAACAGGCTTCATGTCGGGTTATGTCCGTACGGGTGAAAAATACATCAATGATTGTTCCTTTTTATTTAACTTATTTTAATATTGAAACTATAGTGAAATATGTTTCTGTTTTCTACTCTTATTTTCAGCCGCATATTATTGAAACTATAGTGAAACAATGCATTTCCTATAAATTTTTAGCGTAAGACACATCGATCAGGCTATTGTTTTTATTACTATAATCATAGTATAGTTAGATGGTATCGATAAAAATGTCATTTAACAGCCCATAAAATTCTACATGGATCAATATGGTGCACATGTAAAGATAAAATAGAGAACGGGTTTATGACCCTGAAAAGCGGGTGAGGTCAGATAGTATCAACTTTTCTCAAATTTAACTTCGCGGGTCCGTTTTAATTATTTTCATTCTCATCTATTAGTTTGACAATAGTTAAAAATAATATCAACATATGTAAGCCTCAAAAAGAAAAATAATATTATTATCATTTTCATAAGCTCATACAATAATATTACTGAAAAAGATAAGAAATTAAAATCAATATTATAAACATTAAAATTGAATTAAAGTTCAATTTAACATAAATACCTACCATTATATTTCAAGTTGATTTTGTTGACTTGAGGTTGATTATAACTTCAATTCCATATAATAAGATTTCATCTAAGCAATAACATTATTTGAGTTTTAACTTTCGGATTTGAGTTCACATAACTTAGGGCCTCCGCCCAGCTCAAACACCAGTGCCTTATACCCCTGTGTTATGAAGGGTATAAAATTACTAATGTCCTACCACCTACGGGTTAAGTGACCTAAATTTAATTAGAATTAGTAAGAAACTTCTACAAAACGAAGGCAATATATAGAGATACATTTAAAAAAGAGTGGCAATTAAAACAAAAAAAAAAAATGAAAATGGGCCAGAGTATAAATATTTCAAGTCTAAGACAAATGAAACAGTTAAGTTTGAGGTTTAGTTTGATTTTAGGCTAATTTGGGTTAGTTATGGGTCATTTTGATCAACGGGTTAGATCGATTTTGAGATTAAATACGTGATTCAACACGGGTGACAAATAATAACAAAATCGGGTCCATGACCAAAAGAAGTGGGCGAGGTCAAATATGATCAACTTGTGTGTGGTTAAGGGTTTTGGTCGATAAAACTGACATTAGTTTTTTAATTTGTTGTTTTGTTTTTGGAGAAGGAAAAAATTAATTTATTGTTAACTACATCTATAATTAGCAATTCTTATAGAGTAATATTCAAACATTAATAGATAATTACCTCTTTTGTGAGGTTTTTCGCTGGTCAATACGGTTCGTCTATCCAATGGGTATCGAGTCTTTTTAGTGTGTCAAAAACTCAAGTTATTCGAACATCCTACTAACACCATTGTTATAAATTAGACGTACTAACATCTTATACCTACAGTTTTAGACATCTATACAAACATCCCTAAACTAAAACCAGTTCAAAGAACAAAGAGGTGAAACGCCCCGTGCAAGTTTGCACGGGTCAAAGAACTAGTTTCTTGTAAATTATTAATGATTTTTCGTTCGTAATAATAATAATATATGACAATAACTTCAATTGATGGTATCAGAAATCTCTTGATATCATATACTTGTTCGGGTGTCCAAGTAAGGTTTATGGCTGCTCCAAAACCATCCGAAGTATAGCTTTGACTTTTAAAACATTTGGCCAAGATTGAAAAAATTGGACAATTTCGAAGCGTACTATTCACAGTTCATGGCCAAAAATTGGCCCAAAACAAAAACTTCTCAAATCATTGTAGAAGTTCATAATAACTTCTTATAGGGTTGCATTATTGGTAATAGCAAAATATCAAAGCCAACAAATTAAGTTAATCAATATCGGCAAAAGAATACAAGTTAGCCTCAACCGGTGAAATATGTCGGAGGGGTTATAAGTGGCATCATGGGCGAATCTAGGGGGTAGCATGGGGTGTATCGGCTACCCAAAATTCCCCGAAAAAGTCAAAATATTGCCTAAAAAATTCCAAAAAAATAGAAAAAAAATTTAAAAAAATTAATTTGTATTAAGAAGGCTATCCCAAGTTTGTGGGGCTAGATTCGCCATCAGACACTGATCATATAGTAAAGGTATTCCAAGATCATTATGCATGGTAAAATTTTCGAAACATTCCTGATCATTTGAAAGCACAACAAAATAGGCCTTTCATCAGTGGCACCGGCGCACCATAAGCCCATATATAGAGCACAGCAGTGGATCACGAGCCAAGGTACCAAACTGCCAACAGAAATTAACTGGTCAAACTAACATATAGTACATGCATCCAACATGCAAAAAACAGTGGATTTTACTAACAGAAAGTCTTAATCTATATCCATATACATTTCTAAATGTATATCCCTAATTTTTTATCCACATACCCCACCATATTCCAATTTTCTCTCCTCAATCCCACCACATAAAAATACAAAACATAACCTTATTACTCTCATATATGTTTAGTAATGTATATCACATATACAAATAGCCTTACTCTTTTACTAAAGACCGGGGCACGCAAGTCTAGGTTATTTATACCATTTGCAGAATTGCAGGAGGAGACTTTCTACACGATTCCCTAGGAAGCTTTTTTCGGCATGACTACAGATCATAAAAATGCTACACTGTAATAAAATGAATCTTAGAACTAGCAGTAATTCGGAGTAGAATCATGTGACTAATGTCTGTGTTAACATTGCGTTGTTGTAGTAAAAAAAATATGTAATTGCATTGTTGTGATCAAATTGTGTTAGGAAAATTGTTTTTCAATTCTTTTACATCAATTAAAAAAAAATTGTCAACAACGAACTTCTCTATAAGTAAGGATTCTATATATATGCTTTAAAAACTTCTATAGAGTTTCATTTCTATAAATATACTTTCAATGACAAGATCAGTTTCGATAATCCAGTGGCACGATATCATGCATTAGTACTATTAAAATGGCAATAGTTTTGTTTTCTTGAGGTAATTAAGAAACAATTACGACGGAGTACTACTTAGAATGTCAATTGTTGATCCACACATACATTGGCGTCTTAAAAACAATTACGGAGTGCTACTTAAAATGTTAATTGTTAATTTAGACAAGATGATCATGTTAATACTTAACCTAGCTAAGTTGGCTATAATATATGGAGTAGTTTAATTTAGTGAATCTAGACATTACAAGTTTACAACCACCTAAGCTTTTACTACACGTCTACACTTGTGAGTTGAATTGTGACAAAACAACAAACCAAAATACCTTTAAATAATATTGATTCATTGTTCATCACAAAAACAACACAATGTTATACAAAGCTTCTCACACATATATAAGAGCTTGCATAATCCTAAATGTCTATAATAACTACCCAAAATTAAATGCGTTAGTATAATCACCGTAAAGCCAATACAAAGTTAACCCTTTATTTCATTCATGATTCATTCCATAGCGCGAAAATTGAAACTTGATTGCTAATGCCCAAATTTTGTTTAAGTCGTTGATGGCCACCCTCAATGACTTTATCAGCAACAAGCGCACATTCTTCAACTTTGGGGCCTTGTAACGAAAAATTTGAAGAAGTAAACTCTAATTGATAATCTTGAGGTGGCGTTGGAGTAATGTTGTCATTATTGTTGTTATCAGTATGATCATTCCACATTATATTGGCTAAGTCATTGTCGGAACCCGACCTGCCATTTGTATGATCTTGATCAATAGAAGGAGGTGGAGAGGAGTCCTTGTAATTGTTAGGAGATGATCGCTTAGCACTATCACCTCCTATGAGACTTGAGCTTGAACATATTCTCTTGACGTCGTATCTACTTATGTCGAAATTTGTCACTGCACTTGTTCCTCTAAACTTTATTGCCGCAATGTCGTATGCCTCGGCTGCTTCTTCTTCAGTGCCTAATAACGTACATACGTATGTGTCACATATTTGGTCATTTAACTAATTACTCTGTAACTAGTATATATATATGCCAAATGCGAAAAATCGTCAATGCAGAACGCATATAGGCATTTTAATTACCGTACAGGCTTCTAAATTCTAATTAGACCTATTTGATTATGATTTTTTTTTTTTGCACACTTCAGACATTTGATACTTAATTATAAAATTGAAAGACGAAACAATATAGAAAGCTGGCTAGATCCGAAAGGACGGGGTAAAAAACATCGAAAGGAGATAGAGAGGTAAAATTATTACTGAAAGTGCCAAGGTAGAGGTCCTTGTTGCCTGCCACTCTTCCAATTCGAGCCTGCCACCTTCCGTGCTGATGATGTCTGGGTGAATGCCAAGAAAATTAGGCTAATTTAGCGTGTATATATTCAATAGTATACAAAAACTTGTTCTGATTATTTGGTGATTTTAAATTAAATTAAACGACGCGTTAACAATCAATAGACTATCTGAAAGAAATTACAGATAAACATATGCATATATGGACGGATTATTGCCTTCATATTATTATATACTCATGTCATATCATATAATATAGTATTAATATGGATCGAGTACTACCTAAAATGTATCTCTGCAACTTCATAGTCACATGCATCAGGTCACGATCGAGTTCATGATATCATATGAGTTATAACATTCTGCTCATCATCATCCTATTGTGCATTATTGCCCTATGATTGAATTGAAAACGGTACAATTATTGAATATAAAAGCTGCGAATAACTTTCCAGTAAATAAATAATGGAGGACTTTGATATTTATTGCTTAATTGCTTATTGATCAAAGGAAGGCGGTAATTATAATTAATCGCAAGATGTTGCAACCATAATTGACAATTCTAATTAAGGCCATTTTCGAAGAAATTTATTTACTCTAAAATCTAACCAAGTTTTTTCATCCTAGAGTACTCTATATATTATAGCTTAATTACGGGGTATTATTTATACGAGTTGCGCAATTATAGTGTAATCTTGTGACAATGAATTTCAAATTCTTGATTCTGTCTCTTAAAACAATTGATTTGTCCGGTCGTAACTCACAAGCATACCTTGTTACTCCTCGGTACATTGACGCCCCTCTTGAGAATCTACTGCTTTGCCTACATATGTCATTTATGTAGACATTATTCACATATGCATCATTTCAGCAGTGGTCCAACCAGGCAGTAAATATTTCATTGACGTCAATGAATAATAGTAATAACTCACGCAGTAAAAAAAGTCCATTTGGAAGTGTTTATAGAGAAAATACGTACCTTCTTAGATGGGCAACAAATTCTTGTCTACCCATGTTCTTCATCTCTTCAAGTTCTTTCTCATAAGCACTAAGCTGTCAAATGATAGAAACTAATTATAATTATAAGATTCGATAATTATCCAGTCAACTACATGTCATGTTTAATACTTGAAGTGTTGAGTTGGAAGCTCGAGTTCAAAATATCATCTTTTCATCATATGTAGTTTCATGTATGAGTTACACTTACGCCACATTTGTAGTACACATTTGCCGTATGTGTACTACTGGTTTATGTGCCTTGTTTAAAACCAATACTATGATACTAAGATCAAGTATTATATATCCTACGTACTTAACTAGAAGGCGTACTAGTCGAAATTGGTAATTATTTTTTTTTTTTTGAGGAAAAGAAATTGGTAATTATGGTAAAGCAGAATTACCGGAAAATTGATATTAGTCGTTGGACCCCAATATTTTAGTGCTGCTAAATCATAAGCCCTTGCTGCCTTTTCTTCTTTGTCATAACCACCTGGCAGTTAGTACTGGTATAGTAATTAAGAAGCAAATTAAATTACAGTAATTAATGCCATGTCGAAAATTTACGTAGTATCTCAAAGATTTACCACCTTACAAGTATTTAATTCACACAATTTTCAGCTCTATTTTTTTGAGCAAACGATACTACCCTGCCTTCTTATTACTAATGTTCGGTTAAATTCCGAAACGTGAAAATATGAATACCATTTTCATAAAAGTATTTTTCACGTACAATAGTACTAATAATACTAAGCACAAGATGATAAATAGGTAAAGTTATGCTTACCAAGGTACACTGCCGAGTTTTTGCAACATTATCCAAAGGCCAACAGAATGAAAATAACACTGTTAGTCCAACTACATACTTGAAATAATTATAGATCAAAGCATGCAGGTAAAAAAAAAATTCAAATTTGTCTAACCTTGCCTTCCTTTTCTAGTTTGTCCTTCTTTTCTGCAGCTATTATCCCACAAATGGGCCTCATATCTCCCTGTCCACCTATGCCTGATCCCACAATTTTTGACCAACAAAACATACATAAACTTACAATATACACTCATATTTAATCATGTCTCATGTCTCGTTTGCCTATCGCACTTTATTATTACTCAACTTATATAATTATTACTCAACTTATATAATTAGCAAGTTCATTTTTAATACAATGAGATATGAAATCGATCTACATCTAACTAACGTAACACTAATTTTTGTTTCAAAAAGGTTGCACCATTGGACTATCGGTATAATCAATTCAATTCTTGTGTAAGACGGTCGGACTTATAAGACGGGAAATAAGGTAGATTAATTCGGAGTAGTATACCTAGTAACACCACGGAACTGAGACGTCCTTTGCCCAAACGTATCAATAGACTTCCTAGCAGGAGCAACGACTTCAACACCACCATTACAAGTAGTATTAACACACTTAGCTTGCCCTCTCTTCTTGCTGTCGACCACCCCGACCTCGACCGGGGTTCCGGCAAGCGAAAGCGACTGAGGTTGTGGTTGTGTAAGGCCAACCATGGGGTGGGATTGCCTTAGCCAAGACTTGAACTCGGCTATAGCCGCACCATCAAAAGGAGAAGATGAGTAGCAGTTTTGAATAAGCTGCTTTGAGCAACCGCCGGTGAGAATAGCACCATCGTCTCCTTGGTGATGATAAGGGCTTGTTTGGATTTGAAGGTTATCTTGTGGAAATGCATTTACATTGATCATCGTCATCTTGTTTTCTTGGTCTTGTGAGTTTGTGTAACACCCCATAAAGTCTTCTAGCTTTGGATTATTTGCATGATTTTCATACTTCCACACTAGTAACGCACGTACATACGTAAACAAATTATAAGGAACAAATTATATGAAAAAAAAAATCATATACACTGAAACAAATTATAAGAAACAAAATTCATTAATTATTCCCAACAATAATAATAACAATATAAGTTTAGCAAAATGATAGTGTGTCACTAGATGGTTAACTTCAATTAGCCGTGTTTGACTTCGATATGATATTTTAATGTCGTATATGGTGTAACTAGAGTTTTGTACCAAAATGTGCCGTGAATTATTAAGCTGTTCATATATATAAATTATAATTTATCCATTTTATTAAAAACCAAATTTAACCCTATACAAGCTAACCCTGCAAGATGTAACAACATTTGAAGAAATAAAAATTAAACTACTTTGCGGTATAAGCTAAGTGTGTAATTACGTTATGACGTTCACATGTACGCAATCTTAACCCCTACAAATAAAATCACGTCAAAGGTGCAAGTGTAAAGAAAATTGTTATTTAGCCAATTAACCTTGAAGTTGAGGGGTGAAGGGGTGATGCTGATCATGAAGACCAGTAAAGAGGGAGCCATCGGAGCGTAGAGGCATGACGGAGGTTACCCGGCGAGGTGGCGAAAACCGTCCTACTCCTACATCTTCTTGTTGTTGTAATGGTTGAAGGTTATTATTATCACCATGATGATCGTCATGAGCTAGAGAGAGTTGTGAGTGTGAAGTAAGAGAGAAGCCTAACCAATTTTCATTACTAATAGTATTATTATCACTCATTCTTTTTCTTGGAATATTTCAGTATAATAAAATACTTGGAATTTGTTGTTTTTTTAGTAAGCTCAAAGTTCAAAGAAATAGAGAGGGACTATATAGTTGTAGAAGTAACGGACACACTAACTTTTGTAGGTTGTTTTACTTCAAAAAAAAAATAATTAACAAAAAAAAGTTTTGTAGGTCGTCGTCTCTCTGATACCAACAATAATTCTGCCGCTGCTTGAAAAAGACTGGAGAGAAAGTCTGTCAAATTGGCAATAGTATTGGTCTTTATTTTTTTTGATATTAATGGTATTTAGAAAGGGGTGTACAATTTTGTGTCATTTTAATTTTAGTCTACGGCAATTTTCAAAAAAAAAAATTGGCAGCAATTTTGATTCATGTAGTTGATAAATTTTTTGAATTCCGATCAGTATGTTGGTTTAATTATAATTACTACTAGTATGTATAGTAGTATGGAGTAACTATGTATGTATGTACATGCTTGTTAAGTCATACTCCCTCCATTCATATCCAACCTTCCTACTTTCCTTTTAGGGGAATTCACATCCAATCTTCCTCTTTCTTATTTTGGTAACATTTGAACCAATGAAGTGCTTCCAAAGTGCTATTGTCCCAATTCCCACTTGCTTTTACTAATTTTTAATACACTCCTAAAACTTTGTGCAAAAAAAAAAAATAGGAAGGTTGGATATGAATGGAGGGAGTATGATTCAAGTAAGCGGCTTGATTCGAAAACATGATTTACCTAAGCTGACTTATAATGGTTTTTTTCATACTTAGACTAAAGATAATGTCTCAAGTTTAAATGCTGAATTAAATTTAAGTTTCTCCCTTTTTTTAAGTGGCCGGACTCCTAGGAAAAGACATCGTTAATTAATATTGTGAGTGAGAGTAGTACTGAAAGCAAGTTTGAAGCGGATCAGAGTGTCAATAGTCTCCCCTCTATATGTATCATACTCACGATCCACATCAAACTATAAGGCATATGCATGCTCAATTAATCAGCAAGGAGACACATAGTCTATTGATTGAGATTCAAGCATGCATGCACAATCTAGACTTGAGAGTTAAAAGTTGCTCCATGTATATATATAGTCATCAAAGATTCAATAGATATGGCCTAACTTTTCGATGGATATATATTCCTCGCTCTTTTTAATTATTGATGTTACGATTATATAGTCTGATTATACGGAATATATAGGAATTTTAGACAAAACAAACATTAACAATTCAAAGAAATGAAATGAGCACAAAATATCGCAATTGTAGTACGAAGAATTCTTGGGTTTCGTTCCTTCTTTGATAAGATCCTCTCCCTCATTTTCTCAGTTGTTGGCAGGCTTGCAGGATGGGGGGGGTACGGTAGTGACCAGACCAAAGTCCAAAATCTTAATAATGTATGCACACATGTTACTAAAATGAAATGAACAGAAATTTCAGGGAGTATGGGAGCATTGGTCCCTTGTGTTAATTAGCTTCCACAATAATCAAATTAAATTCAGCTCCACAAAATTCTACAATCTTGATCGTTAATTTCTACTACTTGGCTTTATATTGATAGCTACATACACATTGAACAATCAACGAGTTGTGTAGGCAAGGTCATCATCATTAATTCACTCACTTGTTCATACATAGAAAGATCTAAAGACGCGACAATTTTTTTTGGACATAGTGGAGTCGGTACATAGAAAATTGGTAAATATTTTATTGTCCAACAAATCTCATTAAAAATGATTAATAATATACTGTAGTTAATATTAGATTTGTCGGCATGCATATTTCAGTTTACTCTAAAATTTTGATATGGAATAACAATTCATACGCATATCAACGTTTTAAACCCAATACATCTTACCAAGCCGAAAATTCATATATATGTCGAAATGTTAGTGGTAGTAGCGAGGTGACGTATGAGCATGCATGGATTCATGGCATGCATGAACCAAAAAGCTTTAATCATAAAAGAGCAGTTGGTCATCAAAGAGAACGTTACATGCATGGTCTACTGTTCACACTCGTTACTATTAATTGGAATTAATTGACTAAGCAGCAGCCAAATAAGGGAAGGGCCGGGGAAATGAAGGTTACTAGTAAAAGAGCCTATCAATATGCAATTTGTGTTAGTTGCGACAGTGATCAGCTGACCAGACATGGGTTGGAAGGTGGCTTCATTTTGGTGGCGTTGTATTTCCCACTTACTTATCATGTACCGATTCACACTATCACAAAGTTGACGCCACTCTCGTCTTAATAAATTGTTTATCTTGTTTAATGTGTGAAAGAATTAAATACGTGTACATCAAACTTGAAGTACTTAGTGCATTCTAACATTTGACTTTAACAAACAAACAATAGTAGCTTTAAGGAGAATATCATGCCATATCGGTGATACATAACTGGAGTACTACTATTAACTATTAGGACTTTAGGAGAGTAAAAGAATAAGGAGCTTATATACCAAATTTTAGTTTAGTACTGTGCTATTACTTCACATACTATTACCTAGCTAAAACACGCATAGGTCTAATTCTGCATGCTATAAATAATACGATGACACTGAAGTTGTTCATAATTGATACTAACTTGAATGGTAAGAAGTTTTGTGGAAGTTTATTTTGTACAATCACAATCAGTACTATAGATATATATATGGTCGTCTGTAGAGATGAAAGTCATACTCGTTAATACTAGGCTAGTTCTGTTTCTACTAGATTTTGTGTTAGTTGGACCTCGGCGCTTTCACCAAACTTTGAAGCACATTTTAAGGGACGAGTGATTGACTGAAGAGGGTTGAGTTTAGCAAGAAACGGTCATCAAATCAAATAAACAAACAATACAACAACAACAACCATCAAGCCTGAATTGTGTAATCATATAAACTCCGTATATAGTATTGTGTCAAGCATTGCAACTCAATAAACAATTAATGCACAAAGACACAAAGTATTGAGTATTGCGTTATTTATGAAAATGTGTAATTTTGTACTGCACTTTATAAATGAGCTCTGTGAAGATTGAATCTTTTATTCATGTTTTCTTTTTGAGGTCAAATCTTCATTCAAAGATTCAATCTGGTCTAGTTTGAAGTCAACTTTTTTGGATTTTGATGCTTTAAAGCTTAATCTTTGAGATGATGATGCCAAATTATATACTGTATTTACTATTTTAGGCCATGGCCTGCATATTTTGGCGGAGGCGTTTATGGGTTTAGTGGTGGTCCGTGTTAGGCAATGGCGGTGGGCGGTGGTCTGATGGCGGTTTAGCCAGGGGAGTATGGAGGAGGAGAGGAGAGGACAGGAGAGAGAAAAAGGTTGTTTGGGATCTGGGTGTCAGGTTTGATGAGATGATCAAATTGTAAATTGTCACCCAGATTAAGCCACACTTGTATGATTGGCATTTCTTACCAATAACACTAACGAAAGTGGATGGAAACTTAACACAGGTCCCGATTTCAGAATTAATTAAAAGTTCAGGTCCTGTTTTCATAAATAACTCTCAAAGCATAGCAGAGCTTAAAGAATAATATATGTTCGCGTCAAATATGTTCGCTTTACGTATTAAAAATAAAATAATAAAACAATCACAATATTAGGAAAGTTAGTTTTGTAAATATTGTGATACGTTGTTTCCTATTGTGAATAATATATGCATAAATTTCCTGAAAATATATACTAGTATTGGTTAGGTAAATTCTTTTGACGACTAGATCGTCGGTTTATGTGTTTGTGTTTTGAGAGTGATAAGTTCTTTCGTACTCGAGTTGTAGCAGAGCACTTTACCTTGGGGCGTTTTATTATACTGTCAGAAGCAGAGCATTCAATCGATCTCACAGTATAATGCTGTGAATTTATTTCATTAACAGAATAACAGAGGTAATTCTCAAAGTTACTTCCTTTTTACTTTACCAATTACCACTGTGTGATCAATTTTGCTAATTCTAATTATGCACGATTGACTGTCACTCAATTTTTAGGGTTTGTTTTTTTCACTACTTTACCATGAATTTTGCAATTCATGCACGGCTGTCACTCAATTGTTATGATTTGTATTTTACCATGAATTTTGCAATCATGCTTTTCCTGTTTTCGGTTTGTTTAATCATCAAGACTTCAAGAGGATTATTATATCATTGTGGACTTGATATCTCATCGAATAACCCTGTTTAATTTGTTGGTAATTTATTTGTTTATGGTATTCATTATGCTTTGTGGAATTGATTAAGGAGGGTTTGTTTTTTCACAAATTCAAGTGTAAGACGGTCTCATGCGATAAACAAAAGTATCTAATTATTACTTTTCAAAGCCAACTTGTTTCATTCAAAAGTAACATGTTAATGTATCAAAAGTAATATGGTAATTGGTTATAACTACTGTAGTTTTTTTACTAATTTACCATGAATTTTGCCAAGTATAGAGTTACTATTTGTTTATGGGATTTTGATTATACAGTTTGTTTCAGGCAATCTATTATTAGTTTATTACCCAATTTTGGATTATTTACGTGTCAATCTTAATTCTGTAATTACTCATTTTTATGCGAATTTATAGGTTGGAACTGCGTTCTTCTTTCATATATTCGATCATGGATTCTGAATATGGAGATTTGCATGCGGGCATTAGAGCCGCACCATTATTTGAGCTCTTTTCCGTTTCCGTCAACGGTCCTAGCAATGAGGAGGTTGCGGATGGGAAGCCGTTGAGGATATATGGTGTCATTACTGTTCTAAAAGATGCTGAACGCGATGATATCATTGAACTCTACAGCAGATTTAGGGATGACCCTGAGGAAGTGTGGCTGGGCGATAAATTATCGCTTAAGGGTTGTCCTATTACCCACCCTCGCAAACCCTTAAGAGTCGGGGTTTACCTTTGGGATGCTGTTAGGGGTGTGCAGATTGCCATTGGTATTTTCACTGTTGAGTATAAGGCTCAGCAAGACTATGATGTATGCAAAACTGTGACCGTAAATGGAGAGTATGGTTCTGCAACCATTTGTTAAAACTCGTACTTTTCGGCCATGGTTGGTTTAGTGAATGTCAAAACCACGAAACTTAAACATGACCCGGAGAATGAGTACATTAGTGTTTATGGAAGTATTTCTACTCGTTTGGGAGGTGGCTACTCACATAGAATGACCCCCGATATGACAAAGATGACTGTTTTCTGTTCAAAAGGCATCCCGATGGTGCTTTCGATCTACATTTGGGACGACACAGGGTTGATCTTTCCAGATCTTCTGTTGCTGCCCCTGCTGGTTCTTTTCTTTGGATTATGGTGGATTTACATGATGCTCGTACAAATTGCATTATTGCCCAATCAAAATTGAAGTTACGCGTAGATGAGCATTTTACCAACTATCAAGAAATGGTTGAAAACGGTTTTCATACCCTACTCACAGTGTGTTTGATGAGTCCGTGTGAGTTAAATCATCGAGGAATCAACAAAGTTAAAGAGTTGCCTATTGAACAACCTGAGAGTAGCTTGGTTAGTCTGTTTATCTTCTCTCCTTATATACATATATTTTTGTTTTGTTTTGTTGTAGTACATAATTGTAACCTTCTCTCCTTGTGACCTCCTCTAATCTCCCCCCAATTTTATTTTGTTAGGCACAAAGCAAAGTTGTGGAGCCAAGTGAGGGTGGAGAGAAGGATTGCTTAGAAAAGAGACTAAGCATGGTTTGTAAGCTCAGTGGCTGGCCTGAGCCTCTCCGAGGTAGGCCTCTAGTAGAGGTTTTTTCGGTATATGTGGATTGCATTAATCGCAAATTTGTGGGCATCAATGGAGTAGTTGAGCTCCATGATCGTTTTGGTACATACTCCATCTTTAGAGATGATCACATCAATGATCGCGATGTTTTGCATGAGCGTGAATCACGTAAAAAGCTACCGAAAAGATCACGTACCAAATTGTCTTTACTACGAGGGGTAATAACTCGTTGTGTGAAATTTAAAGATTTTTCTGTGACTTTGAAGTTGAAAGACGAGAAAAATCGAGCGATAAGTAATGGCTATGCGGATTGGGACGATGATGCGAAAGATTACATGTCCTGGTACGACAAGCCGATTTGTTCCGTTTTTAAAGGAGATTCCGGGTTTTCAACAGTACATTATAGTATATTTAAAGAAGCTGTAGAAGCTCGGTTCATTGTTGCGCTATCCTCTATGCACTCTGATGATGATGTTAGCTATAGTACCGTGGTGGTATCCGGCAGCATCACAGCTCGATATAAGAACTTCAACTACTCAACTTTCTATGCTCAGGAGTTCTACCAGAGCATAATTTTTGAGGAGCACGAGGAAAAGCCGATATCTCTCATGGGGCGGTCTGAAGTTTCCCTTCCGCTATCAAAGACTGTGGTTCCTGTTCCAATGAAGTCTTCCCTCATAGTAAATGTAGATTTAGTCGTTGTTGATGGACATACGCTCGAGAGGGGGGTTGTGCAGGGTGTGATTGAATTTGATCCGTTTCTCACGGTCGAAGAGAGAATAAGGGCTGCTAATGGCTTTGAAGTTGTAGTTAGGTGCACATGGAACCCTTTACGCGATGTACTCTGCCCTTGATGTTCGTCAATATAAATCAATGTGCCTTCACGCACAACCTTGGACTTGTTCTCTTGTTCCTTGAAGAAGTTAATGTGCTCAGGCGGAATAGTGTTTCACCTAAAAGATTTCCTTCGTAAAGATGGAGGGTCTTATTGGAATCGAGGGCAGACATACATTGCTATTAATCTACTACGATGATCCACATATTACAATTGGTATCTCAGGAAACATATGTTCATTAAAGTCATGATCGCATCCTCCTACAGATTAGGATTAGTCAGCTCCACAAAATCCTACAATCTTGATCGTTCATTTCTACTACGTACAATTGGCGTTATATAGATAGCTACACATTGAGTAACATAGTAGCAACGAGTTGTAGCGAGGCCATCACCATTCAATCACTTGTTCATACATAGAAAGATCTAAAGACGCGACAAATTGCTATGACATTGTTACGTTGTTAGTGGAGTCGGAACAAGGGAAATTGGTAAATGTATATGGTCCAACAAATTTTCATCTTAAATTTGATTAACAATGTGATTATATTAGATTTGTCCGACATGTTTCAATCCACCTAATCTAATCTTCGTATAGTATGAAATAACAACTCAAATGTATATTTAACGTTTAATACTCAAGACCTCTAACAAAACCGAAAAGTCTCTTATATATCGAAATGTTAGTGGTAGTAGTGAGGTGACGTATGAGCATGCATGGATTCATGGCATGCATGAACCAAGAAGCTTTAATCATAAAAGAGCAGTTGGTCAAAGAGAACGTTACATGCATGGTCTACTGTTCACACTCGTTACTGTTAATTGGAATTAATTGACTAAGAAGCAGCCAAATGCCAAATAAGAGAAGGGCCGGGGGGGATGAAGGTTAGTAGGTTACTAGTAAAAGCGCCTATCAATATGCAATTTTTGTTAGTTGCGACAATGATCGGCTGACCAGACATGGGTTGGAAGGTGGCTTCATTTTGGTGGCGCTGTATTTCTCACTTACTTATAACCATGAACCAATTCACACTATCACGGTTTGTCACTCTCATCCTAATAAATTGTTTCTTATTCAATGTGCGAAAGAATTAAATACGTGTTCATCGAATTTTAAAAGGACAATGCTAGAGGTCTAAAGTGTAGACATGCAAAAGTGTCTACAATTCGTAATAATTTTACTACACTATCAAAATTTTACTACTCACACAATTAATTTTACTACCTGAATATTTTACTACAATTAATTTTACTATTTCGATCTCAATTTTACTACTAATAGCTCAATTTTACATTTTAGACAAATTAATTGTGTCTAAACTATAGACCTCTATCAATTTGCATTTTAAAATACATTCTAACATTCGACTTTAGCAAACAAACAATTGCATTAATTTTAGGCGAGATAAGATCGAAAAATTAGGGTCAAGTTCCTTCGTACTCGAGTTATAGCAGAGCACTTTACCTTGGGGCGTTTTGTACTGTCAAAAGCAGAGCATTGAATTGATCGATTTCTAAGTATAATGCTATGAATTTATTTTGTACACTCAATTTTTTAGGGTTTTTTTTTACTACTTTACCATGAATTTTGCTAATCATGCACCACTGATTGTACTCAATGAGCGATGCTATGATCACTCTCACTCTCCTTGAGAGAGTGACCATTGACCCTCAAACTTTAATTGGTTTTGACTCATAAATGTTGCAATTAATGCTAAATGTAAATGATTATTATTTTGTTGAATAACCAATAAAAACTTGAGTGTCCATTATCACTCTCCCAAGGAGAGTGACCATAGCATCCCCGTCACTCAATTGTTATGATTTGTATTTTACCACTTTCGCCGTTACTATATGTTTATAGAATTGATTAGAATTTCTTCCTTCCCAATTTCGAATTGTTTTGGGCCGATCTAAATTTTGTAATTGCTTATTCTTATGCGAAGTTATAGGTTGGAACTGCTTTAGACTTTCATATATTCGATCATGGAATCTGAATATGATGAAAAATTGCATGCGGGCATTAGAGCCGCACCATTGTTTGAGCTCTCTTCCGTTTTCGTGGACAGTCTTATTAGCAATGAGGTTGCGGATGAGCAACCGTTGAGGATTTATGGTGCCATTGCAGATCTGAGCACGATGATATCATTGAACTCTACAATAGGTTTAAGGACAACCCTGAGAAAATGTGGTAGGACGACAAATTATCGCTCAAGAGTTGTCCTATTACCCACCCCGCCAAGCCCCTAAGAGTAGAGGTTTACCTTAGGGATGCTGTTATGGGTGTGCAGATTGTCAGTGGTATCTTTACAGTAGAATACAAGACTCGATAAGGCTATCATGTATGCAAAAAATTCTGGAACAATTTGCTATAAGTCGTATTTCTCGGCCATGGTGGGTGTAGTGAAAGTCCAAATCACCAAATTGAAAAATGAGGAAATTAGTACATTGGCGTTTGTGGAAATATTTCTATTCGTGTGGGAGACGAATACTCACAGCAATGGTTGAACAAGATTTTCATACTCAACTCACGGTGCGTTAGATGTATCCGTATGAGTTAAATTATCTAGAAATCAACAAAGTAAAAGAGTTGCTCGTTGAACTACATGACAGTGACATGCTTAGTCTCTTTATGTTTGCTATTTTGCACAACTTACGTTTATTTAAACGACCAATGACTTGTAGCGTCATTTATGACGCTACAATTCCATGTGTATATGCAACTCAGAGATGATAAAAATTGTTTACGCTGCAACTCATATTTTTATTAGGATTAGTTTTTCCATAACAAAGGGTGTGGAGGCTCAAATCGTATCATGACTCCCCACAAATTTCTGGTAAATTTCTATTGATTTTTAGCTGAACTAATAAAAATTGTGCAACTTAAAAGTAAATATTGTGATTAGTTAGATTTGTACATTGCATGAGTGGTTGCTAAACAACAGATTTTCACCAATATAGTACGACACATGAAAAAAAATCGCTATTTTCACCAATATAGTACGACACATGAAAAAAACCCGCTCTTTAGTATACAAACCCAAAACATAGAAATATCATTTACGCTACACTGTGAAAAACATTAAAACTTCCGTAGAATAATATGTATTCTCATATTCTGGAAAGCCGGCATACCGAAAAATAATATTGTATTAAGAGTAAGTCTTGGGTGAGATGGTCTCACAATAATTTATCGTGAGACCATTATAATCGTTTATATTGTACATCTTTTACGTTGTTAGTGACCATTGTACTACTTTTAGTAGTTGTTTTAATATATGTTTAATCTCCTATGTGGGATTAGTAAACGAGGTTACTTGATATGTTATGGTCGATATTTAGTTATGTGATCCTTTAAAATCACAAGTAATTTGATTTAAACGTGAACTAAACGATTACTAAAAGCAATATAATGATCACGTACATGCTAAAACGGTCACTTTTTAACCATAGAAAATGGTCTCACAGTAATAAGTAATTTATTGTTGAATCGTCTCATATGAGACTTTGCCTTGTATTAAAGTGTCATTCTGTGATACCCATATTTAGTACCACCCATGATAGTTTTGTAATTTACTTAAATATTTTTCTGATCATTACCTTATACGTCTCATCTTCTTGGTGGTCGTTTGGTTCATGTAGGAATTTAATTCATGTAGGAAGTAACATATCCCATGAATTGAGTTCCTGTACATAATTCATGTGAAATAGTTTAAAGTTGTTTGGTTGACATCAAGGAATTTGAATTTCCCATGAATTAAATTCCAACATCTCGTTTGGTTGCACCCATCCAATTCCCTTATTTCTAATTCGTAATTACTATTATATCCCTTATAAAAACAAATTCTTTTGCCTCTTACAATCAACTTGTATGCTTTTGTACTAAACATATGTCTTTGCTAATTCGCATCACAACTACTTGCTTACAAAAACACTTCAGGATAATTCTTTAACGTTATTAACTAGCAATCAAGTTCATAAAAAAAAATTCTCATAATGCTAAATGATAACTAAAAAAGTACTGATCTTGATACTACTAGCGAAAATGCGTACAAGTGCTTGTAAGCTACTGCTGATTTGTTTGATCAGGAATCAACAAGCCTTGCACATACGCATATTTATAATCACTCGGAAGACTGAAAAAGAAATCAACCTCAAGAGGACTTGTAGCGATTTTTTTTTATGCGCAAAGGACGTCTACAGGAGTTAATCCTTGGATCTTCATAACTTCAGAAGTTACCTGCATCCTTCTCTCCGCAGACTCTGACTCGTGTTTGAAACAATTTGCATGCCTTCCGATATGATCACCAGCAGCTTCCATCACATCAGTCATTTTGTTAAGTTTAGAGGAAAATTCCTTGAGCATGTCAATTGCTTCGGTCCTAGCCCTTTTCGTCTTACTAGATGAAGGTGCAGTTGGCGATGGAGATTCAACTTGACTACTTGGGAAAGTTGGAGATGCCCCGTGTGTATCAGATACAATGGGTTCTTCTTCTTGTTCAGGTCTCTCTTGATTCCTCCATCTCCCCTAGCGTTTCTTGTACACTTCCACCCTCATTTCCAAGTGCCCTATCTTTGCCAAAAATCCTCCCTAAGTCATCAAATAGTGGAAAAGGTTTGTGTCTGAGCCCAGCAGCATTCTTATGACTCTGCCATGTACAACAATCACCATTTAGTAAGAATAACAATCTTAAATAAACACAATTATCACAATCTAAAATAAATTCCTACAAACACTATCAACAATCATTTAAGCATAAGTTGTTTACCTTTAACCACTCATCCCAAACTGTCTGCGTACATGTAACAAATTTTCCCTCATCATTCCATCCAAAACCACTAGCCTTTGGACCTAACATCTCCACAATTGCATCATAATGTTTTCTGAGCGTTTTTACTCTTGATTCAATATGAGGCTTAGCTTTCTTTCCACATCCAGGAAAATGTGAGGTACACTTGGCGCCAAAATAGTGAAAATAATGGCGCCTTTCTATTTCGTGGGGGGCAATTTTGTAATTTTCATTTAAAGATGGTGGGGGAATTCTGAATTACCAAGGGGGGGGGGGGGGTTGGTAAGCAACTTCCACCATTATGTGGGAATTTCATTTTCCCATGGAATTTCCAATTCCCCCATTTTTTAAAATTATGGGCAACCAAACAACCTGGAGAATATGTAATTCATGGGATTTTGGAATTCCTGTGTTTTAAAAGGGCAACCAAACGACCACTTGGTATCATTCACAACTCTCTTGAATTAGGTTGGGCGTCCTCCATTTCTTACGTTGTTGGTAACCGATAAGCCCATGTTTTATTATTTTTTTGTCTATAGCATTTCATTTTTATTGCACAATAGTCTTTTAACATTAAATGATTTTCATTAGCAATATATTTGGATTTTTCGTGAGTTTTGATCTCCTGATCGATAGAGGATTTCCTCATAATATTTTGATTTGTCCAAGAGGTGCAATGTTTGCACAAAATTTTTCAATGAATTCGGCATCCAATATCGCTAATCATGTCGCATGTCGTTTCTTTGGTAAGTGATCAATATTGTTAATTAATTTGTATCAGTGTAATCCGTGATATATTAATGAATTTCCGTTTAATTTTTCTAAAAGATAATTGATGAAGGAGCGTTTAGGATCTACAATATATACTACTCACCAAGCTAGGGTGATTAAATCTAGGGTCATTACCGCGGGTGGTAATCACCATAGGAAAATAATATTTTAATAAAATTTGTTATTTTCCTATAATAATTTATTAAGAGAATATCTAATAATTAAATTATAAAAAAATATAAAATCAGGGATATGTTTGGTAGTGCATTGTTGCTTAAATTCCTCAAATGTTAGAATTATTAATTTGATTTAATCAATCTTTTCAAACAAAAAAACAAGTTAATTGAAGCAAGATGTATACACATACGTGTATATTGTAGCAGTCATCCATTCAAGATCATTTTTTTTTCTTAGTTACCTCCCCATGGCTGGCACTCTTAACTCTTAAGCCTTTCATTAGATTAGTTGCTATGTTCTCCCCCTCCCCACTGTTGATTCAACAATTTTCTTTTGACGAGTGATTCAACCATCTGGCTACCCCTTTTAATAATTCAACATTTAATTGACACGTCTTTAGTTACACGTCGAGTGATTTTGAAATAAGATCCACCTAATTACCTTTTTAACCGTGTAGACTCGATTTCAAAGTAATTATATTAAAAAATGGTAGATGAAAAAATATGAACACAGAAAAAGGGGCGACGGAAACTATAGGAGTAGAACCCTCCATGGTTCAACATTGAAGACATTGATGATGGTGAAGAATAAATTTGTACTAGTATGTAGGTGAATGGAAAAGTAATTAGACGCAAGGTACATTAAGGTAATTGAGGATATCAGGGTAAGTTAGATTATCATGAATTCCAAACACTACACAAAAAATGAATATTGAAGTAATATTTTTCATTCTTCGAAATGATTCTTGCTTAAATTAAAGATCCACTACAACATTAATTTAGTGACAAATACTATTAAAATATAATTTTTTATGGTGATTACCAATAGTGGTAATGACCATAGAATCATCGGATTGAAATTTACAATAATCGGAATCTAAATAAAAATTTCTTATATGTAGCATATATATAGGGACTACATCCGATCAGAAATAATTGTATTTTCAGAAATCAGAAATCAGTACTTCATATACTAAATTGGCTAAGTTTTATCTTATTACTGCACTAATAAATATGTGTAATAACTCGTTATCTCATATAACCCACCACCGGACCACCGTAGAACCACCGTTGACCCCCGCTGGAACACCATCAGACATTCGGCATTAACCATGTACAAAGGTTTTAAACGCATCAAAATTAATTAAAGATTATGCTAGAAAATTGTGTAGAAAACAATTTAATTGTTCTAGAAAATTTTGGTTCGTTGTCAATGTAATTTAGGAAGAAAAAAATGTTTACAAATTGCATTAAACACAAGCTGTGCTAGCACGGGATGGGGTTCTAGAAATTAGATACAGTATGTTGTCAAGGAAATTTACAAAAAAAAAACCAAAAAAACCTCTGAAATTAAAATTAAACACAAGCCGTGCATACCACGGGTTGCAACGTATACTAGTATAAATGTTACTCCATATTCGTAAATTGTATGTGGGTGGTGGCGTGGTGCACAAAGCTGAGTATTATCCGGCAACACGCTATTGCCGTCCCTGGCATACCTCAATCAGACGATCTGAAATTGAAATTAAACACAAGCCGTGCATACCACGGGTTGCAACGTATACTAGTATAAATGTTACTCCATATTTGTAAATTGTATGTGGGTGGTGGCGTGGTGCACAAAGCTGAGTATTATCCGTGGTGCACAAAGCTGAGTATTATCCGGCAACACGCTATTGCCGTCCCTGGCATACCTCAATCAGACGATCTGAAATTGAAATTAAACACAAGCCGTGCTACCACGGGTTGCAACGTATACTAGTATAAATGTTACTCCATATTTGTAAATTGTATGTGGGTGGTGGCGTGGTGCACAAAGCTGAGTATTATCCGGCAACACGCTATTGCCGTCCCTGGCATACCTCAATCAGACGATCGATATGTTGGATCTTCCCGTCGTTCTTTTACCACAAGCAACCAGAAAACACAATGTACATCTGATCAAAAGAAGCCCAATAATCAGATACGTAATTTGCCTAAGCAGACAGCCAGCCAATTGCTAGAAACCTAAACTGCCTGCAAATAAAATAAGAGAAGGCAAATTCCCAGCTTCCTCCAGTTCATGAGCAGGAAAACTTACAGGTGAACAATTCAGCATGTATTAACAATCGGTAGCACCAAATTATCCCCATGCCATGGTACACGCATAGTGCAAGGTCAGCTGACCATCAATACCGAAGTTCTGCAATGGCGCAACACAGTGGCGTTAAAAAATCAGAGCAATGCACAGAAAAACATTTTCCTCCCACTTCCTATTTCAGAGTCTTTCTTCTTTTTTCTGGGCCACTCGAAGAAATTAGGTAGCCCAAAGCAATTCCCTTTCACAGCCCCAGAAAGTAATAAATGGATGAGTTCGAGCTCAAGCTCGAGACTGACTTAAACCCATTTGCCACCATGTGAGAGTCCGACCCAGACATAAGGACAATAACAGGATTTTGTGATCATATACAGTATTGCACTATTACATCAAGCATATCAGCGCAATACCTGATTAACTCATACGATAATTAATAACAAAGTCAAGCATAGCAATGCAGCCCCCTACAAGAGTACATATCACACAAAGGATGGTAAATGAAACAACTTCACATAGCATTAAGAACCATTTTAACTTCAAAAAACCACAATCACCTAGAGCTGGAACATGTAGAGGTTCAACTTCATACAGCCTTATTACCAACTTCATACAGCCTTATTACCAAATACCAACTGGCGAAGACGTTTCTGATAACTCAAAAGCTTCTTAAAACAAATCACATAATTGTACATATCATTGGGAAGGCAGCCATCAAAATAATGATAGAGGCTAACATTAATTAGAAGAGCATTTGGTATTAGACCAGGCACAAAAACAAACACCACACAGTCACCATCCAACATTTGTAAGCTGAACTTGACATTTGACCTTCAGTAATCATCCAATATCTCAAGTCACTCGTGATCATATAATAGTAACATTAACTGTGTCACGTACTCACGTCTCAAAAAAATAAAACAAAAAACCATTAACTGGCAGTGACATAAACACAAAAAGTTGAGTAAACACTACCTCTATGTCTCCCTCCACATTTAAAAGCATGATTTATTTTTAGGAATAGTGATACCACAAAAGTACACTTTGGTGCAATTGAGATCTCCAAGTCTCCAACTGAAAAACAGTTACAAAGAAAAATAAAACTTACATTGTAAAGATCGGACACCAATTCATCTGGGTTAGGAAGAAAAGACGAACTGTTGACGTATACAAACTGTCCAGAAACCAAGAGTGTCAGTAAGTTCTCATACACCAAAGAAAATGTATATACGGGTTAGGAGAAAAGGCACTAAACAAACTGTCCAGAAACCAACAGTGTAAGTAAGTTCTCACATACAACAGAGAAAATGTCGCAAAAGTTACCTACCAAAGTTTCTTTTTTAACCTGTCGTCTCAGAAATTCAACAACCCTAGCAAATTTGTCGCTACCAGAGACCTACAGAAAGTAAATGAACCACATATATGAGCCGAATACACAGAATATCAGAAAGAAAGATGTAGCAGTCACCCCAATGCATTAATCGTTTAACGATGAAAAATTGCTAGGAACAAACAGACGAGTACAAACAAAAAAATCATAAAAGCAACTCATCATGCATGGACAATTGACCCATGAATTCTAAATAACAACTTGAGCACAATAATATGCATAGGAGTTTGTCTTTATGACAGGTTACCTCATGCTACAAACCTTAAATTACAAGTTCCTAGGGTAAAAGGGTGAACAATTAGAAAGTTAATATCAACTCAAGCCATCTTCTCTTGTTCAAAATCAAGATTAAAGCAGATACCATATTGCGAGAGAATGAGAAAAGAAGCCCAATTATAAGCTCCTAAGGTAAAGAGGGTCTTGATAGTTAATTAGTTGATAAAATAAAACAAATGTTAAGATTTGCTGGAACAATTGTTAATCATTTGAAGATAAAGGACACATAAAATATGTTTGGTTTGCAAGGATTCTAGACTTCTTCAAAATTTTCTACCTCTTGGAATTTCCCTAGCTTTACAAGTAAATAAGTATCAACCAGAATGCTAATTCCAGTAGTAATTGTAAGGACTGTGAATTCAATTATATGATCCACAGATCTATGAGCCATTTAAATGATCCACAGATCTATCGAGCAACAGACTTCTTATTCTCCACATGTGACATCAAACCACCTGTTGGATAACAATTCTCTTGGATACAGCTAATGGAGATAAGGGTAAGGGAGGAGAGGGAGTCTGTTTGGATAGTAAAAGAAGAGAAAGGAAACCAGGGAAGGTGGCAATGTGAAGCCCCGATGCAAAAAGTCAAGAAAGGAGACCAATGCAGAAACACAAGAAAGGAGGAGGGAAGATAAGTAAAAGTAATTCCATTACGACGTACAGCCGTCACTGTCACAGTAAAATGCCACCACACTAATTAACTTACATTTCTACACCAGATTTTCAGCAGGATAGGTATTCTAAGAAGTTGAAGCTACAATAAAAGCAAACACTAATTGCTAGTCCAACTAGGTCATGTATGTTCATTAACTATGGAAATCTATCCTACTATCCTAGTTTCATGCCGAAGGAATTCATCACATTCACAGCATGCTGAAAAGTTTACTTATGATCTGCAGCGGACGTTTGTAAAGCAGAGTTTTCTAATAGATCACCAAATTTAAAACGCCCTAATTTACAAAACCTCACAAATTGAGTTGTGAAAGGGTGGATTTCAAAGAAGACAGCAGCCTGGAATTGGGCAGTCAGAGTTCACCTACAAATTCCCGTCTAAATTTAGTACTGATGAGGCCAATAAGTATATTTTCCATGACCAGTTGCAACTACTCAGTGGACCTTTCCCTTCAAAAGCTCTCCGAGACTAGAAGGAGTTTATATCTTGAGGACAGAAATTTTTAATTTCAGCTTCCCAACCAAATTTCTAACAAGTGCAGTTATCTTCCTCCCTCCCCGTCCTACTTCTCTCTATTTTCCCTCCATCTGAAAAAGATTTAAACCATCTTTTTGACAAGTATCTAGTGTAAACCAACATTGATGTTTTTGTCATGCGAGTTGATCAACACCTTCAACCAAAATTAACCAAACTGCTATTAGAATGTCAAGGAAGTTTTCCTCATTAACAGTCCCTCCATCTCCATCACGATTTCGCTAAATCCTAGAGTACTCAAAATATAGCCATGCCAAAGAGCTAGCATATCACTAATGTCAATAAGACAAAATAGATTGACCATCAAAGTTCAAGAGAACAAAATAAGGATACCAACTGATAGACCAAGAACCTGATTGTTCCAACACGTCATCCTAGTATCCTACAACCTTTGTTCTTTATTGTCCAACACAAGTCAACTCCACCAAATTTTGAAGTCCTACTTTTTAAAGAACATAAACCTCAAAACTCAGTTATGAAGGGATGAACTTCGAAGAAGACAGCGCAGCAGCCTATGATTGGGCGGTTGGAGTTCACTTAAAGATTCTGTTATTGATATAGTATCAATGAGGCCAGTAAGGATAATTTTACATGCCACTAGCTACTATGCAGTGGGCCTTTGCCACCTTTCCCTTCCAAAGCTCTCCAAGACTGGAAGGAGTAGTATATCTTGAGGACGGAATCTTTCAGTATTATCTTCCCAGCCAATCTACTAACAAACGAGCAGTTATATTCTTCCCTCCTTGGCCTACTTCTCTCTATTCTCCCTCCATTCAAATAATAGGTAAACCATCTTTTATGCCAAGTATTTAATTTTGACTAACATGGACGCTTTCGTTTTGTTAGTTTGTCAAAACACCTCCAACCAAAATTAACTAAAGTGCTATGAGAATATGACGGAAATTTTCCTCATTTAAAAGTTTCTCCATCTCTACGACGAGTCGGCTAGAATCCTAGTACTCAAAATGTATACACGCCAAAGAGCTGGCATATCACTAACATCAGAAGACCAGAATAAAAATGACCATCAAAGTTAAGGGGCACCAAAATGAGAAGGCTGTCCACTGACACACCAAGTAAAAAATGACAAGGGAAGGCTTGCCCCTTATACAACCTTGTGGTGGGACCCTCCCCCAGACCCTTGCCTTGCGGGGACGCCCATGTGCACCAGGCTGCCCTTTTTATAGCTAAATGGAGCCGTATTATAACCATCCCTGTCAAAGTTATATGCCACCACAATAGTCAACATATATTTTGCAATAGACATTCTACGGCAAAACTATTTTACTAAATTGGTGATACGCAAGTATGTCCTTCAAACAGATACAAAAAAAGAAAGAAAGACACAAAAGACTTATTGCTTGTCCACTAAGTCATGTAAACCTCATACATTGACTAAAAAAAATCTTATCCTAGTTTCATGCTGAAATATTTCATCACATTCAAAGCATACTGGTCATTCAATCACTTTTTGCAGCGGACTTTTTTACAGCAAACTTTTCTAATAGATTTGTGATAAAAGAGTCAATTCCACCAAATTGGGAAGCCTACTTTCCAAAGAATATTAACTTAAAAATTCGGGAGGGAAGCTTTGAAGAAGACAGAGCTATTTATGATTGGGAGATCAGAGCTCACTTACAGATTCTGTTCTTAATTTAGTATCAACGATGCTTACCAAAACAGAGAACCTATAAAGCAAACATTTTATGATACTTGGTCATGTTGAGCCTGTTCAATAACAACTAAGGAAGTCAGGTTTAATGCAGAAACATCTCATAACATTCAAAGCATGCTAGTAATCCCACCAACCAACCCTCCCCGACTTTTTGACCTTGTCAGTTCTCCTTTTTTGTATTAAGAGGTAGCTGGGGCATATTTCGAAAAGAAAAAAAAAGTTCGCTGGAATGGCTGGCGCGTATGCAAAATAATAGTGTAGCTAAAGGTTCAGTTGCATCAACCAGCAAGCCCCTAATCTGGGTGTCTAAATGCAACGTATATGCTTGATCATGCCCTTTGGGCTCACCAATGCACTCAAAACATTCCAACGCTTGATTAATATCAGTCAATAACTTAATATTGAGGAAATTTGTCCTGGTTTTCTCGTGAAATCAGTAAACCCTTACCACTTGGTGAAAAGGATGCAACCTCTACGGAGGAATAGAAGAAGCAGCTTTTGAAACCTTGAAAAGATCACGGAAGCAGCTCCTAGCTTAGCTATGCCTCATTTCAACATATTCATTATCATTCAAACATCTGCTTCTAGAGGTGCCACAGTGGCAGTACCAATGTAGCAAGGGTATCGATACTGATAGCATACATTAGCAAAGACTTGACTCCTAGACATCAAGCTTCTCAGTTTATGAACGAGATCTTTGGTACCCATGTTTACAGTTCATGGTTATTAAAGCAGTAAAATAATTAGAAAATTCATCACTAAGCCTAATCAATAAGGACTCAGATGATCAATGAAGTCCTCTCTCTAATCCTTCCGTGAATCCTGTAATTACTCTACTGTTTCATTTCTCAAGAAGCTCAGCGACTTTGCCCACCCAGTTTACTAACCCAAATATACACACTACCCCGTGATCTAACTCCCATCTAATACATTTAGAAAGGTACGAAATTTGCGAGTGATACTTTTTTAATCGCCAGATATCAGACAACAGAGTACAAATAAGATAATCTGGTCCATCTAATTCAAACAAAAATACCAGATAATGTAAAATTAAAGCAAAAAAAACATAAGAAAAGCCGGTGTCATAAACTCAACAATATGATTAGCAAAAAAAACAGCAGTATTAAAGATCGAAAAGAACCGAATAATAGTAGACAAGACCTGGAACTTTTGCTGTCTAAGAACTGGGGCATCACCAACAGACTTGAGATGTATCACAACTACATTACACTCACATTAAACAAATTAATTACAATAAACGAGATTAAGCATACACTGAAGAAGAAGAAGAACAAAAAGCCAAAACGAAACGAGAGAATTGGGTTTCTCAGTTTCTGTATACTAAATTGGAACTAGTGAAAGACAAAGATTGTACCTTTAGCAACACTTGCGGAATCTGAAGCCATGGAAACTTCAAAGACAAGCCAGAGAGAGAGGAAAGGGAGTCTTCTGCAGCAAGCCAATTGTAATTCTAATCAATCTCCCAAATATAATCTTCAATTCACCAATAATATTTCAATCCCAATTATAATTATAATTACTAGTGATTAAATTAAATTAGAATTCTGGAAGTTTACACATTGCAATCTTAATTCAAAACCCAAAACCCTAATTTGAACTGACAAAATAACAAAATTGGATGAGTAGCACTGACCTGTGACCGGCAAGCTGTCCAGTGCGCCGTCGCCGTCGCCGGCGATCAGCCGAGTCACCGTTACTTGGGATTCGCGACGCCGACTTGCGGAGGCTCAGTTATCACGAAGCTCCGCCGCAGAAATTGGGCGCGCAAGTGTATGTGTGGGTTTTGTAACTTTTGTTTTCGTCAAACAAATAATACTACTTGTTTGCAGCCCGGCTATGTATTTACTTTGTTTGTACACATTTTATAACAAAAGTGTTGACTTATCTTTGTCCTAATACATTACCATAATAATTAGTGTTTTTTGCGAAACCCTACCTTTATAAGCTCCAATTTTGCAAAACCCTACCTTTTATTATAATTTTTGTGAAAGACTATCTTAAAACAAAAAAATCTTTGCAAAACACTACCCAATCTCTCAATTCCGTCTAATCTAACGTTTCTCTTACTTTGACTGTTAGTTGACATATTTTCCCTCCACACTTAATATGCTAATCACAAGAAAAAAATATCTTTCTATCACAGACCCTCCTCCCACAAACTCCATTTAGCAGGACTGATCATCTTTCTCTTATTTCACTAAGCTTTCTCTCTCCCCTCTATACTAGTATACTCCATTAACAAGCAGCAAATGCCCAAATTGTCATTTGCTACTTTGCTAGCACCACTGTACCAACTACCAATACCGTAAAAAAGTTTCAATAAATGTCTCCTCAACAAGTCACCACACTTTAAAAATTGAAATTGGTATCATCTACATCACCTTCTTTAATTCATCAACTCGGTTCGAAAATCGGTTGCGCGGAAAAAGAATGGTGTGCACAGTTGCGACTACGACGGCAATTGTAGCCAATTTGCCCCGGCTACACCTATATCATATGAGCAATTTAGCACTTTAACTTTTAGTTGTGGCAATTGACCCCCATAACTTTCGTTAGGTGAGCAATTTACTACTTCCTTCAATTTTCCAAGGAACACATAATAAAAATGTAATTATAATTTTACTCAAATTTAATAAATACTTAGGAACTTAGCTAATACAGATGTATACTATACATATACGCAAACTAAGTTTTAGTTACGTACAAATACGTCATTTATCTCTCCTCTATCATCTCTCCTCAAAACCTATCCTCTACTGTCTCCTCTCTCCTGAGTCATGGCCCCACTCTCCAAACCCACGGTGCAACACCCATGACCATCACTCCCAAGCATCAATCACCACCAACCACTGCGGTCTTAACCGTCCATCACCACCACCCACTGTGGAGAGAGAAGATGAAAAGAAGAAAATGGAGGGGATGAGGATGAGGGTGATGTCGCGAAGTGGTTTCGGCCAAGTCGCCGGAGAAGGGCGGTACAAGTAGTGGTGGTGACCGGGGATGGACGGTGGTGGCAAGGGGGGACGTGGGTGGTTGTTATGGTGGGACAGGTGGGTGGGGGAGGACAGACAAGTAGAGTTTTCGTTATTGTATACATGCCGTATATATGTCTTGTATTTACATGAATATAAGATGTATAAGAATGAAAAATTAATTTTCTGGTCATTTTAATTTCCACAAAATAATTTTAATGACTAAAATTGGATGAGAAATTGAAGGAATTGGTAAATTGCTCACATAAAGAAAGTTATGGGGGGTCAATTGATACGACTAAAAGTTAAAGTGTTAAATTGCACGATTGATATAGGTGTAGGGGTAAATTGTCACTTTCGCCAAAAACAAACTGTAAAAAAAAGGAAGTTACACATTTACCCTCAAATTTAGGGCAGCCGAAGGGGCAAAATCGGTAAAGAAAGCCAAGTTGCTTCATATATACTCTGAAATTCAGACTTAGGAAAAGAAGTTGAGGATTTTCTGCGGGAAGAAACAGAGCAAATTGAATTCCATCCGTCCTTTGTTACTGCTGTAATTTATTTCTACTCAGCCACTCAGGTAACTCCCAAATTACTCGTCTATATCTCAATGTTACTTGCTTTGTTTTTTTTTACTGTGATTGTCCAATTACTCCAATTGTATATGGTTATGCATGCATGTCCTAACAAATTTTAGGGTTTGTTTTTAGTTGAATTTTTGTGTTTTTGATTTCTAAAGTATGGTATCATATGTGGAATATGTGCTTGCGGATCGAAAAAAATCGAGTAACGGTCTCATAATAATTTATTGTGAGTGATCGGTTTAACATTCATTGTGATCATGATATTGTAAAATTTACGATTTTAGCCACGCACGTTGGTTGTGATTTAGAAGGGCCAGGAAACATAAAATTAGGCGTAATCCATAGATTAACCCATTAACTCATTTTTTATGCGGTGTTCTAATCTTACATTAACTTAAAAGCAATCACTGACAAAAGTATAATGGTTACTAAAATTCTAAAAGACGTATATAAAAAAATTGGGCTCACAATAAGGTAGTGTAATACTGTGAGTAATGAGAAATGAAAAGGGATGGATTTGTAAAATTTTGTAAAATTCTTGATTTTGGTTGCTTAATCTTCAAGCATAAGGAGCATTATTACATGATTTCTCATCCATATAACCTATCATGTATATGGAATCATGCATTTTGTTTTTGGAATTGTGTGATTTCACATGCTTTTGATGGATCCTCAGTTTCGGATAATTTTCGTGCCAATTGTATGTTGGAATCCGCTTTAATTTCGGATCAACATCCCTCTAATTGTAGGTTGGGAAGCCGGTTTAAATTTCGAGTATGGAGTATAATGAAGATGTGGAGGCATATATAAGGGCCTTTGAAAGCAACCTTCCTGAGAGAATGAAAAATCTTTCTTATCATAAGAGGGCCATGGATCAAATAAGGCTGCTAGACGGTATTGATCCGGGTACTACAGATGATAGAGCATCACCCGTCTTTGAAGTGTTATCTGTAAGTGTACACAGTAATGACAAAAGGGTTGCCGATGGGAAGGAGTGTCAAATCTACGGCTTCATAGCAGTGTTGGATGAAGTCGACCATGATAACGTATATATGTCCTTTACAACAGATTTGAGGATAACCCTGAGAAAGTCCGGTTGAATGATACTTTATCGCTTGAGGGTTATCCGTTTTCTCCTGCTAAACCCCTTAAAGTAGTCGTTTACTTAAAGGATGCAGTTAGGAATTTGCAGCTTGTCTATGACGTTTTCAAGCTAGAATACAAGACTGAGAGTGACTATGATGTCTCTAAAACTGTTGATGTTTATGGAGAGTGTGGTTATGCAAGAGTTTGCCACAACACATTCAATTCTGCCTTGGTAGGTCGAGTTAATGTTCGAATACTTAAGAAGAAAGATGCCGAGGATGATTTTGTTCATCTTTATGGAAGCATAACTGCGGATTTAAATGAGGATTACATGGAGAAAATGGGTACCCATCGTTGTTTCCTATTTAAAAGGTCTCCAGAGGACCCTCTCAGCGTGACGTCTACTACGTTCATGGAATTATCTAAGTCTTACGTTGTTGTGCCGGCATCTTCCTTTGTTTGGATTCATTTACACTTATGGGAACTCAATCCGAAATCTAAAATTTCCCAAACTAGAGTAGAGCTTCCTACGGCCGAGCTTTTGCCAAGGTATTTCTGAAGAAGATTATGATATTCATATCACAATAGACTGGAGACACCCAGATGAACTATTCAGTAAAGAAGTTAACAAATTTTCTACGGGTCCCATTGAGGTGAAAACCTTGGTTCCACACATTGTTTCCCTCCTTTTATTGTTTTTGTTTACTTTCCAATTTTCGGCCACCACTAACATACGGTTTGTTGTAACAGTTGATGTTGTGGGTGCAGCGTGAGAAAAAAATGACAAAATCAATGGTTTGTGCACGTTGTTTCTCCTTTTTTAGCGTCTTTCTAGTTTCATTTTTATTGTTGTCTTTTACTTCAGATTGAAATCTGATTTTATCTTTTCTATTTTAGCTCATTGCTCCAACGTTAGGGGACTTGAAGATTGGCGGCGTACCTTTGGTAGAGGTCTACTCTGTGGTGGTGGATCGCGTCCACCATAATTGCGTGGGCATTTATGGAACGATCAAAGTTCACGACACTTTGGGTACTATGTGTATATTCAGGAGGGAGAAAGACCAAGCTCAAAGTTCGTCCAAATCACGTATGACCTTAGCTTTACAAGGACCAATTACTCGTAGTATCAGATATGAAGTATTTCTTATGTCTCTACAACTAAATGATGATCAAGGTTCCTTTGTTAGAGGTTATATAGAATGGGGCGAAAGGGCAATTGATTATATGTCGTGGTATGATAAGCCCATCTGTTCCATCATAAAAGGGGAAAGTGGCTATGTAGCTGTACACTATTCTATATTCACAAGCTACGATCGCAGTTGTATTATCCACCAACAATGTCTCTCACGAATTTAGAGGCGATGTGTCAGGGAGCATCACCGCTCGATATGGCAACTCCGGTCACTGAACATACTATGACAAAGAGTTTTATCGGAGCACTCTTTTCAAGGAGGATGTCGAACATCCGGTACACCTGAATGGCGATGACAAGTCTGAAATTCTGCTACCACTATTGAAATGTGTGCTTTCTGCTCCAACAAATTGCTCCCTACTAATCGATATCGAGTTGGTTGTCGTCGATCAGGTTACAAGTGATAGTAGCGTTGTGCAAGGTGTGCTAGATTTTAAACCATTTTACAATGGTTCTCGGAGAATCGAATCGAGTAATGGCTTTGACATTACAGTTTTGTGCGAGTGGATAGATGTTGCCTCTACTTGATCCATCTGCATTACTACATTGAATTATTCAGCTCAAGGCAATCGGGTAATAATTTAGCATGGTAACCCGGCCTATTTGGACTATCAAACTTCAAGAATTTTAAAGACTCAATATTTACTTTGAACCGTATGTGATATGTTCGATGTTTTTAAAACAATTGTGAAATTATTAACCCAAAATAGTAAAACTTACATAATATGTAGAGGTTGTTTGGTCACATACGTTAAATTTGGAATTCTCATGTTCCTCCTGGAATCGCATTTTAATGCAAAGTTTACTGCATATAGTTGCTATTGATCAAGCATAATAGGAAGCTGCTGATTCATGTAAAAAGTCAACACCAGCAAATGCATGGAGCTATAGAAGATGAAAGTTAGATGATGTCTTGAATCTTGATGATGCTTAGGCCGAGTCGTAAGTAAACTAATACCAATCTACCAAACATTGCAAACAAAAACAAGACGAGAAGAAGACGATCAATCTTTAGTACACACCAAAAAGATGTGGATTTTTTTGGACAGGAATAGAATTTTTCACATACTAGAACTGTGGAAAGCACTGAAACAATCTTGAGCGTCAAACTTAGTTACTTACACAGCAAGTTTAGATCCTTTACTACCAAGTAAGCTAACTTTGTATGGGCTCCATCCGAGACACACAGAGGAGCCGGGAACGCTGTCAATACTACACAACTCTATCAGTCGATCAGTATCTTGAATCTTCGCATTCTATCAGCCAATCACAATGTACATCTGATCGGATAAAGCAGAAAACCCACTATCAGGAACTCAGACTACCTACCTATGAATAAAAGAACAAAAGGCGAGCAAGAAAGTTTACAGCTCAACAATTCAGCATGCATTGGTAATCAGAGGGTAGCGCTAAATCAGCCCCATGCCATGGAACATGCATAGTTCACAACCAGCTTACCATCAATACCGAAGCTCTGCAATGGGGCAACACAACGATGTTAAAAAGAAAAAACAGAATGGGCCCAAAAGGATCGTTTACCTTCCACTTCCTTTCGTAGTCTTTCTTCATTTTCCTGGGGGTGTCGGGGAGGGAGGGGGGTGATAATTAGGTGGCCCAAAGCACAAGCCCCGTAAATTAGCAATTGGATGAGTTTAATCTCAAGACTGACTCAAACCCACTTGCCACACAGTTTTGACTAAGATTGATTAGAAGTTAAGAGCATTTGGTCTAGGAGGAACAAAACGAAAGATAACACTATCCATTCACAATTTAACATTTGACCTTCACTTTTCATCCAAAATTTCTTGTCAACCGTGCTCATACTATACCAACATGAACTGCCAGGGATAAAGACACAAAGGGTTCAGGAAAACAATATCTCTCTAACTTCCAGCTACGGATTCGGAAATATGACGTTTTATTTTTGCAAACAAGAGTCCACGGGACAGTGATATCACAAAAGAGCACTTTGAGAGGATCAAGGTTGGCATAGTGGTTAGAAGCTCAATCTGTCTGGGGGGTTGTCCCGGGTTCGAATCCTCATATCCCCACCCTCGCAGTATTATCTGCTCCTTTGTATCAAAAAAAAAAAAAAAAAAAAAAAGAGCACTTTGATGCAAGTGAGATCTCCAACTGAAACGTCAGTTACAAAGAAAAAAAGACTTACATTGTAAAGATCCGACACCAATTCATCTGGGTTAGGAGAGAAAGCATTATTGACATACACAAACTATCCAGAAAATAACAGTGTTAGTAACTTCTCACATCCAACAGCGAAACTGTCCCAAAAGTTACATACCAATTCATCTCTGTGAAGTTGCCGTCTCAGAAATTCAATAACCCTAGCAAATCTGTCGTTTCCAGAGACCTGCATAACAGTATATGGGTCACATACATGAGCTGAGGACATGAAAAATTCGGAAGCCATAAAGATGTAGCGGTAACCCCAACCCACTGTCTACATATGCCATAGAAAATACAGATGACTACAAATAAGATATTGTATAAAAAAGACCTCAAGAAACCAACTCATCATGTATGGACAATTGATCCATGAATACTAATGAACAACTGGTGCACAATGACACGGAAAGGTCTTTGTTTTTATGAAAGGTTACCTCATGCCATATTTTCTCGTTAAAAGGGTGCCCAATCAGATATTAAGATCACCTCAAGCCATATTTTCTCGTTCAAAACAAGTGTTCAAAGCAAATGTCACGAGAGATTGAGAAAATGAGATAAGAAACCCAATTGTAAGCTCCTAGGGTAAAGGGGGTCTTGATTTTATGATATAACAATTTTTTTAGGTTTGCTAGAAGCATAGAACAATTATCAAACCTCTGAAACAGTCCACGGAAAACAAAAAAAAAATCTTTGATTGCAAGTAAACTAGACTTCTCGGACGTTTTATAGCTCTAGGAATTCCCCTAAGCTTTAGGGTAAAATAAGATAATCATGAATGGTAGTTCTACACTTTTCTTCTACTAGTCATTTTGATTTTTTTGTGAATTCATTTAAATACTCCACAAACCTTATGAGCAACAGAACTTATTATTCTCCACATGAGACATCAAACCACCTGCTCTATAGTAGTATGCTTGGATAAAGTTAATGGAGATAAGGGGATGGGAGGAGTGGGAATCAGTTTAAACAATAGAAGAGTTGAAAAACGAGGGGAGGAGGAATGCTGCCCCAATGCAAAAACTCAAGACAGAAGAACAATGCAGAAACACAAGAAAGGAAGAGAAAAGATAAGTAAAAGTCTATTCTATCTCAGTTGGAAAATGCTGTCAGATGTTTGGGCAAAAAGGGTGTATTTACAGCAAACTTTTCAAATAGATTGGTGATACAAAAGTCGAATCAACCAAATTTGGAAAGGGTAAACTTTGGGTTGCAAAAGTTGGCGTACAGATTCCAGTCTTCCTATAGTATCAGCGAGGCCAATAAGGTTACTCTTCCATGACCACCAGCTACTATGCAGTGGGCCTTTTCCCTCCAACTCCAGGACTCGAAGGAGCTTAAGGACTGGATTTTTCAACATCGTCCCAGCCAATTTGCTAACAGGAGCAATTAGTTTCTTTTGTCTCGCCTTACTTCTCTCTATTCTCACGCCCCAAATAAGGGGTAACCGTATTCATTGTCAAGTACTCCCTCCGTCCCAGTTCAAACGCCCCATATTCCATTTTGGGACGCCCCACTTCAAACACCCCATCTATTTTGGGATATATTTCTCTCTCCTACTTTTATTAAATTATCACATAATCTCTCACACTATCTCTCATACTTTTATTAATCCCCACATTCTCTCTCCTCATTTTTTCTAATATTACCCCACTCAACTTATTATATCAATTTTTCTTATTCCATTACAAAAAACAGTCGGGGCGTTTGAACTGGGACGGAGGGAGTATCTAATTACATCACAATACTCAACTCATATTTTTGCAGCAGACTTTCTACAATCGATCCTAATACATTTGTGAAATAATCCAGAATATTATTCTACTACGATCTAGATCATGTAAAGCCTGTTCAAAGAAACCTATCCTATTTTCATGCCGATATACTTCACATTGAACATGCCAGTAACCCCTCGCCCCCCCTCTCTCTACATCAACCTTTTCTATCTTGCAGTCCTCTTTTCAATTGTTTGTATTGAAAGTTCCCTTGGTGGAGGGGGGGGGGGACTCGTAAACAAAATCATACTCTAGCTAAAGGCTCTGTCGTATCAAGTATCAACTAGCAAGCCCCTAATCCGGATGCCTAAAAGCATCTCCCTTTGGCTCACCAATGCACCCAAAACATTTTCTAGGCTTGATTAATAGTGTGATCGGTAAATATTGAGAAAAATTGTCCTGATCTTCTTTAATTAAATCCTAATTTATAACAAAAAATGGGATTCTCGAGCATATCATGTGGAATCAGTGTTGGTTTTGAAGAGCACCAATATTATGCCATATAAGCAAGTGTATGTTTCTGCACCACAAGTGATATACCTGGGGCATATGATTTCAAGGGAAGAGTCTCTACTCTCTATAACTCTTCCAAGTGTTGTGGCATGGTCAACACATACGAGTCTGAAGTAATTGAGGGTGATTTTAGGACTTACTGGTTACTTAAAAAGATTCAACCAAGTTGTGGTGAAATCAGCAAACCTTGTTATCAAAAACTAGAAAGAATGCATTCTCTAAGGGGAAACAGAAGATGAAGCTTTGAAACCTTAAAAAGATTGTGGCTTTAGAGTATGCTTCTGGAGGGGCCACAACGGCAAAATAATGATGTAGCAAAAGTATCATATAGCAATCATAAGCGAGGCCCTAGGGACCTAAACATCAAGCTTCTCAGTTCTTGAAAAGTGGAAATTTTTACAAAATGGAATTCATCCTTAAAGCTGATCAAGTGATCAATGAAGCACTTTGGTCATCAAAGACGTCCTCACTCTAATCTTTCCGCAAGTCCTGTTCTCTATGGAGTATTTCAATTCACTCAATAAGCCCAACAATTTTCATTATTTCGACTCCCTTGACAACTTGAGTTTATTTAGATAATCCCAAAACTGTTAATTACCTCATGATCACCTTATCGGGCCTGGACTGAGATATTCTACTTATTGGTCAATAAAACACTCAGCACCTCACCCTAGTGCCATTTTGCTCCCTACAACAAAAACTACTCGCCCATCCTCTCAGCCACAGGTTTAAACTTCGCCTACCCAATTTGTGAACACACACAGTTCTCCGTGGTCTAACTCCCATCTAATACGAGTAAAATGTTACGATATTGCAAGTGATACTTCTTCAACTGGCGAATATCACAAAACTCGAAAGAATTGAGATTTCTGGCCCATGAAGTTGTAGATTATAATACAAGGCTACAATAATCATAAAATGACTGCAGAATAATGTTGGGAGTAGGCAAAAAGATCAGAAAAGGCAGTGTCAAAAACTCAACATTATTTTTTTTTGTTACAAAAAAATCGGCGAATAATAGTAGACGGACCTGGAATTTTGGCTACCTAAGAATTCGAGCATCACCAGTCTCGCGTAGATATATCACAACTAGAATTACACCCAACCAAAATAGATAAATAAAAAGCTAAGATTAGGTTTCTGGAAATTGGGTTTGGTACTAGTGATCAAAGAATGTATCTTTAGCAACACTGGCACAATCTTTAATTACAAAATTCATCATTAAGGCTGGTAAGTTCCAGGTAAATTGTCTTGGCCGCGGCAGCAATCATTGAATTGTAATTACATGTAGTGGAGAAGATGATGATTAGAATTATAACAACGGGTAGTACTCAAAAAGTAAACGAAAGGGAAAACTGGGAATTATAATTAGAAATATAATCATTGAGGCTGATCAATGAAGGATTCGGATAATCCTGTATGTACTCCACTGAAGCATTCATTTCGCTTAAGAAGCTCAGCAAAACCCATTATTTTCATTCCCTTTAACAACTTGAGCTTGATTAGAAATTCCCAAAACTGGTAATTACATATCATACAATTCATATTTCCAAGAATTTCTCCCAAAAAATGACCAACCATGATCACATTGTTTAGCCTTGGACTCGGAAATTCTACAACAAAACGCATCTGCCCTTACCCTTACTCCACAGACTCAAACTTCGCCTATCCAATTCGCTAACCCAAATATATATACACATTTTCCCCATGATCTAACTCCCAATCTAATACGAATACAGTAAAAAGTTAGGAAATTTGCAAGTGATACTTCTTAAACCGGCAAATATCAGACAACAAAGTACAATTAAAATATTCCCAAAATAAATTAAAAACAGTAGTACGAATCATAGTAGACGGACCTGAAATTTCTGTTGCTTAAGAATTGGGGCATCACCAGTAGCCCGGAGATATATCACAACTACAATGAACAGTTTAATTAATTCATTAATTAGAACAAAATGAAACTAAGAATGGTACTAGTGAAAACCAAAGATTGTACCTTTAGTAACATTTGAAGCCATGGAAACTTCAAAGACAAGCCAACCAGTCTAGACTCTAGAGAGAGAGGGGGAAGGGAGTCTTCTGCAACTAAGTCAATTCTAACTCCAATTATTATGTACAGTAATATTTAAAGCCTTTAAAAAAAATAAAAAAAAGATAAAAGAAAGCTTTGAGTAATGATCAAGGTCGCCGGCGTGGATTATTGGTCGCCGGAAATCGGAGAAATAGCGAGAAAGGATCGCCAGAATCTGGCCGGTTTGTTCATCGCCGGCGGTGGAGAGGAGAGAGAAGAATGTCCAAGTAAGCGAGTTTTTATTTATTTATTTTTTAAATTACTTTGGCAGAATTTTTCTATTTTATTAATTAATCTGGTCGTTTTTTTTTGTTACGAAAGAGCGGCTAATGCTACGGGTGTGGGGTATAATGATTTGAACCCGACAACTTGAGGTAGGTTAAGTTTCAATTTTTAGTGCCACATACGGGATACAGAGTATAATTTTAACAACTTACCATATCATTTATTTATTCCAAAAAAAACTTACCATAATTTATGTTAATTTTTTCGATATATATAAGAAAGGATTAGATAGGTTTGATTAGATCAAATTTTAGGGATTAGAAGCCAAAGTAGTTAAGTTACAGAGCAACTCTGTTCGGTTGTGTTATTATTTCGACAGACAGAGGTATCGTCTTCCCACTTTTAATTATTTTCTCTCTTTGTGATTGTTGAATTTTTGTCCTGATAAATGTCTGAAATTTATTTTATTTGGTTATATATGCACAAATTGTTACATGTCGAATCAATTGTTAGGGTGTTAGGAGGGGAAACATTAGGGGGGTAAATATTTTTCTTAGGCCTTACGGAGGATTGGAGGTAATAGATTACTGGCTTAATTTTTCCTCTCAATTCAAACCTCGTCGATTTTTTTGGCAATCCATGCATGCCCTTAGAGTAGCCTAACCATAAAATTATGAACAACAAGTACTATATTGGAACTTGGGTGAATATAATTAGAGCTGGCAAAAATCAACCCGACCTGAAAATGACCCATTTAGTGTAGGTTTGGGTCAATGGCTCCTAACCCGTTTAACTAAATGGGTTGACCTACCCAACCCGTTTAGATAAATGGGTTGGGTTCAGGTTTTGACTTTCAACCTGAAAATAACTCGACTTGACCCGCTTACATAAACAGGTCAAGAATGGGTTGGGTCTTACCCGGGTTGACCCATTTATACGAGGAAAAAAAAAAATGAAAAGTACAAAGAAAATTTACCTAATCGGATAAAAAATGGGTCAATTCGGGTTCATTAATGGGTTGGCAGGTTGGGTTGACCCATTTGACCCGTTTAGATCCTATTTAAATAGGTTGACAGGTTGGGTCGGGTTACTTGTTTATAAGGCAGGTCGGGTTCAAGTTGCAACTTCTTGACCCATTTTATATGCCGACCTAGGTTGGGTCACCCAACCCGACCTATTTGCCAGGTCTAAATATAATGGGTTTGGTGGCCCCTATGTTTGAAACTTGTACATTGTGTGGTACCCCCCGAAGTCTACACCTATATGCATGTGAAAACGGTATCGTGACATATAATTAGTGAAGTTAAATAAATTCATTAGCAATAACCTATTTCTTAAGCATGTGGAAGCATGTAATTTATGAGGTTGACATTCTTTGATTTATTTTTATACGAATTATGATTTTTGGTTTACTGAGGTTTGTTTTTGGTATATATGAATTGCTGGTTTGAATTGCTTTGAAAATTCATATCCGATCCGATCCGATCATGGAATGTGACGAAGCTGTAGAGGAGTACATAAGGTCTTACGAGAGCGGAATTCCTGTGAGTGAGAGAGCATCATACGCTCATACATCCTACATTAATGAGGTAAGGTTGTACGGTCTGGATCCTGACACAAATCATATTATCACCGCACCCTTGTTTGAACTGTTTTCCGTTGGTGTACACACTAGTAACAGGAAGCCGTGTCGAATCTATGGTGTCATTGTTGTGCTGAAAAGGGTTGAGGATGATGATATGTATGTCCTTTACGAAAGATCAAAGAGTTACCCCGAGCATGTCTCGCCGGGTGATAAACTATCGCTAAAGGGTTATCCTGTTACCGCGGTGATGAAACCCCTAAGAGTGGGTGTTTATCTAAGTGATGCAGATTCGGGTTTGCAAATCGTCAATGGTATTTTTAATCTGGAATACAAGAGTGAGCATGATTATGATGCATACAAAACTGTTACCGTCGGTGGAGAGCAAGGCTTCTTTGCGAAGCTTTGCTACAACACATTTTATACGGGCATGGTAGGTAGAGTGGCAATTCAAGTCTGCAATAAAAAAGGTCGGCGGACTGGTGATGTCTATGGATGTGTTTATGCACGCTTAGAAGATCATTACTTGAATAAAATGGGTGCTGATAAGAAAGAAATTTGTTTTCCATTCAAAAGGTCGCGTAAGGATCCTTCAACGCTGAATATCACGCAGTTGGAGCTATCTCGATCTTGTGTCGCTGCTCCTTCTGGTTCGTTTTTCTGGCTCGTGCTAATCTTACGGGATGCTCATACAAAATCCATAATTGTGGGATCAAAGTTAAAGATATTTGTATATGATGAGTATAGGATTGCTTCTCAGGACATCTATGGTGAAGATTATCATACTACAGTCAAAGTGAATTGGTTGCATCCAGATCAGCTCTCTTTTGAACAAGTTAACAAACTCAAAATGCCACCCATTGAATTGCCTGAGAGTAGCTTATTGCCGTACAATACGACTAGCGCTGCGAAAGACAAGGAACAAAGCCAAGGTGGGGCTTTTGCTTTCGAGGGCTTGACCATATTGAGGAAACGTCCTCCTAGTCAAACTCCTATAATCTAGCTAATACAGTTTGTATATATTCCTTCTGGTTTATTTGTAATTCCTTGTATTTATCTTCACTCTGTTACCTTAAACTTAGGATTGTTAATAGGATCTGAGCTAGGGTTTAATAGCTAACAACTGTATATATATGATGTACGTACGTTTCATTGAGATATACAATCACAACAATTCTTCTCAAAACTCTCAAACACATTCTGCACTCTGCATCTTCTCTGCTTCTTCTTATCTTATATGGTATTAGAGCTTTTCGATCCATTTTTTTTACCATGGCTGCCCACAACAACAACAACAACAACAATGATCTCAACAACAACAATGATCTCATTGCCCACCTCCTCCCCAATCCTGATGAACCCACCCGTCCCATCACTCTGGTGAATTTTGCTAATGTCGCAAAACTCACACCTACTTCCTACCTTACCTGGCTTCCTCAAGTACGTTCAATTCTCAATGGCTATCAACTCTTTGGCTATGTCAGTGGTACCATCCCGGCTCCTGCTACCACTATTACCAACGCCGCTGGTGCTCCCATTGCCAATCATGCCCTTGTGACTTGGTCTCGCCAAGATCAACTCATCTTTGGTGCTCTCCTCGGCACTCTCTTGGCATCTGTCTCATCTCTTGTCTGTCATGACACCACTTCCGCCGAGGTCTGGAACATTCTCAAGACCACTTATGCCAACCCGTCGCGTGGTCACATCCTTCAAATCAAATCCACCCTCCAAAACATTACCAAATCTCCCAATCAATCCATTACTAATTACATGAATGCCATTCGCTCCTGTACCAATCGCCTCGCCGGTCTAGGTAAACCCATAGACCATGAGGACATTATTGCTAAAATCCTTCGTGGACTTCCATACCAGGCCTATCGTTCTGTTATTGATCCTGTCAATAGCCGCGATGAGCCCATCTCCTTTGAGGAACTCCATGAAAAACTCCTCAATTTCGAGCTTACTTATAAATCTGATGAAACCGAGTCCAACTATCCTGCCTCGGTTAATGCTGCCTACAAATCTTCCACCTTCCGCCATCCGAAGCCCTATCAACAGTCCTATTCGACAACCAACCCGTGCCCTTCTACCCAACCAGCTCTTCTACCCACACCTGACCACTCCCCCAAACCTTTTCTCGGGAAGTGTCAATACTGTGGCATCCGTGGTCATGTGGTTGCTGACTGTGCCAATTTCAAGCGGCTCTTCCCTACTATTGCTATTCCTGCTCGCACGACTCGTCCGCGTGCACAGGGCTACTACGCACCCCGTGCTCACGTTGCCCAGGCTACTCCTATGTCTCCTCCTTCCTCCACTCCTTGGCTCGTCGATAGTGGTGCGAGTCACCATGTCACCAATGATATTGCAAATCTGTCCCTCCATACCCCATATGATGGTGCGGATGAACTCATCATTGGTGATGGCTCCTCCCTGCCAATTACCCACATAGGTTCATTTACTATTTCTACTTCTACTCACAAATTAATTTTTCGCAATGTTTTATGTGTTCCTTCAATTTCGCAAAACATACTTTCTGTTTCTCGCTTTTGTCAGGATAATAATCTGTCAATTGAGTTCTTACCATCCTCTTTCTGTGTTAAGGAACCTCAAACGGGCCAAATCCTCCATCGGGGGCTGCCTAGTCACGGCACCTATCAGTGGAGGCCACCACCTCCACGACTTTTCCAGGCTGCCAAGTCGACATTTCTGGAGTGGCATCATCGTCTTGGACACCCTTCCTTCAATGTTCTACGTCAAATTAGTTCTCATTTCAGCATTCCTATTTTAGTTTCAAAGTCTTCATATTGTAATTCTTGTTTGATCAATAGAAGTCACAAGTTAGCTTTTCCCACTCCACTCTCACGTCTCAAGCTCCTTTAGATTTAATCTTTACTGATGTATGGTCTTCCCCAGTCTACTCTCACGACAATTACAAGTACTATGTAATTTTCGTTGATCACTTCACAAAATATATATGGCTCTATCCTCTCAAACAAAAATCTGACACTTTTCATGTCTTTAAACGCTTTCGAGCTCTTGTCGAAAAACACTTTAATACCCCAATTCGACAACTTTACTCTGACAACGGGGGTGAGTACATCAAACTCACCCCGACTCTCCTTGACAATGGTATTGGTCATCTCACCACACCTCCACATACACCCGAACACAATGGTTATGCGGAACGCCGTCACCGCCACATTGTTGAAACGGGTCTAGCTCTTCTTACTCACGCATCCCTTCCTCTCAAATACTGGTCACATGCATTCTCTACAGCCACATATCTCATTAATCGTCTCCCTACACCTACGCTATCCAATGATTCTCCATTCTCTCGTCTCTTTCGCCAATCCCCTAATTACTCTAAACTCCGTAGCTTTGGGTGTCTCTGCTATCCTTGGCTACGACCCTACACTCATCACAAACTCGATCCGCGCTCCGTCCCCTGTGTTTTCATAGGCTATTCGTCCACTCAAAGTGCTTACCACTGTCTTGACCCGATTACTCATCGTATATACACCTCCCGTCATGTCCGATTTGTTGAATCAGAATTTCCGTACTCACGTCTCACGTCCTCTTCGCCAATCACCGAGAGCCCTGACATTGACCAATAGTGCTCCATGTCTCTTCCCGTAATTACCTCCCCTATTTTTTCTTCCTCTGTTTCTCCTGGCGCACCTTCCCCGTCTCCGTCCACTCCTCCTTCTCCATCCTCACCGCCCAGCTCTCCTTTCATTCCTTCACCTACTTCTGCCTCCACTCCACCACCTCCACCGCCTCCCCCTCCGCCTCGTCGAATCGTTGTAACGCGTCTACAAAATAATATCATCAAACCAAATCCCAAATATGCCGATTCTGCCTCTCTCTCCTCTCCCACTCCAATCACCCCTACCTCTGCCACCTTAGCCCTCAAAGACCCTCATTGGCATCGTGCAATGACTGATGAATTTAATGCTCTCACCCGTAATCAAACCTGGACTCTTGTCCCTCCTCATCCCTCTCAAAATGTTGTTGGTACCAAATGGGTTTTTCGTATCAAGTACAAACCTGATGGTTCACTTGAACGCTACAAGGCTAGGCTTGTCGCTAAGGGCTTTCACCAACGCCCCGGCATCGACTACTCTGACACTTTCAGCCCTGTCGTCAAGCCCACTACTGTTCGGCTTGTGCTCTCTCTTGCTGTTAGCCGTGGTTGGTCACTTCGCCAACTCGACGTCAACAACGCCTTTCTTCAAGGCACCCTCCATGATACAGTTTATATGGCTCAACCTACCGGGTTCAAAGACTCTACTCATCCTACCTACGTCTGCAAACTCTCCAAAGCTATATATGGTCTTAAACAAGCTCCCCGTGCCTAGTATACGGAACTCAAATCCTATCTTATTTCCTTTGGTTTCACAAATTCCATCTCTGACTCTTCTCTTTTTATTTACAAAACAAACTCTAATCTTTTATATCTACTGGTTTACGTAGATGATATAATTGTCACTGGTCCATCTTCCAATTTTATTCAATCTTTTATACGAACACTGTCCTCACGATTCTCTCTAAAAGATTTGGGTCCATTATCATACTTCCTTGGTGTAGAAGTAATACCAACTCCTACTGGTTTATTTCTAAACCAATCCAAATATATCTCTGATTTACTTGCCAAGCATCACATGTCTGATGTGAAGTCAGTTTCCACTCCCATGGCCACGCATCCTACTCTTACTTCTCAGTCTGGTCGCCAAATTGATAATCCCACCACCTATCGTGCTATTCTAGGAAGTTTACAGTATTTGTCACTCACTCGCCCGGATGTTGCTTACTCTGTTAATCGTCTATCACAATTTATGCAAGACCCTCGTGAAGATCACTGGATTGCCTTGAAGCGTCTCCTCCGTTATCTCCATGGCACTATCCACTGTGGTATTCACCTTCATCGTCAATCACCACTACAACTACATGCTTATATAGACGCGGACTGGGCTGGCGACAAAGACGATTACATATCAACCACTGGTTTTATTATCTACCTTGGTCGCAATCCCATCTCGTGGAGCTCAAAGAAACAGCGGGCTATAGCTCGCTCTTCAACCGAGGCGGAATTCCGTGCTGCCACGGCTGAACTTGTGTGGCTCCAATCTTTACTCTCGGAGCTTGGGTTTACCTCTTCTACCACTCCTACTGTCTACTGTGATAACTTAGGTGCTACTCACTATGCCGCCAATCCTGTATTTCATTCTCGTATGAAGCATCTTGCTCTTGCCTTTCATGTTGTTCGTGAACTAGTTCAACAAGGGACTCTTCGTGTACAACACATTAGTGGTGATGATCAATTGGCTGATGTCTTAACAAAGCCACTACCTAAGGACCGCATCCTACGTTTACTCTCCAAGGTCGGCCTTTCCCTCCGAACGTCCGTCTTGCGGGGGCGTATTGAGGAAACGTCCTCCTAGTCAAACTCCTATAATCTAGCTAATACAGTTTGTATATATTCCTTCTGATTTATTTGTAATTCCTTGTATTTATCTTCTTTCTGTTACCTTAAACTTAGGATTGTTAATAGGATCTGAGCTAGGGTTTAATAGCTAACAACTGTATATATATGATGTACGTACGTTTCATTGAGATATACAATCACAACAAATCTTCTCAAAACTCTCAAACACATTCTGCACTCTGTATCTTCTCTGCTTCTTCTTATCTTATAGACCATACATAGACTACCTTGTATGATCGGCACTCGTCTCGTGGAGGTATTTTCTGTGATTGTGAATTGTATCGAACGTGATTCTATGGGCATTTATGGAACAATAAGGGTTCATGACAGTTTGGGTGCACTCTTCATCTTCAAAAGGGAAAATGATGATTATTAAATCCTGCTTAAATCACGCCCAAGTTTGTCTTTACAAGGGCCAACGACTCGTAGTGTGATGTTGAAAGATTTCCATTTGTTTGTACGACTTAAGGATGATAAGAATCGCGTGGTTGGTAAAGGTTATATACGATGGGATAGTAGTGATGCTACCAATTATTACGATAGGCCCATCTGTTCTATTATCAAAAGAGATTTTTGCTCTCTCAGAAAAAGAAAAAATATAGATTTTGGTTATACATCCGTGCATTATACCATTTTCTCAAGTGCTGCACAAGCTATGCTAACAGTTGTATTGTCCACCAAGAACACTACTTGTGAGGTTAGAGCCAATGTGTGGGGGAGCATTACCTGTCGATACAACAACTTTGATTACTCAACTTACTATATGAATGAGTTCTATCGGAGCACGCTCTTTAAGGAGCGCGAGGGAAAACCAGTACACCTGAATGGCAAGTTTGAAGCTCCACTTGCCCTCTCAAAATGTGCGATATCTGCTCCAACAAATTGCTCCCTCCTGATTGATATGGATTTGGTTGTCCTGCATGAAAATACAGGTGATAGTGGCATCGTTGTACAAGGCGTGTTAGACTTTAAACCATTTTGCAATGCTTCTCGGAAAATCCAAGCAAGTAATGGGTTTGATGTTACAGTTTGGTGCCAGTGGAAAGATATGGCCTCTACTTGATATCTATTAATCTTTTGGTATTTTGGTGTCCAACTATTCTGATATCATGAACCCCTCGGGCGCAGCGGCAAAGAACGTGTGTATTTTTTTGCCAAAGTGAATCAACCCGAGTCCACAGACATGATGTTGATAATGTTGGGGCTCATGTAGAACTGGCTTATGCTTGCATACCGGCCCCCATTAACTCCCAAACGATGGCCAAGAGGTGGGTCTGCATGCCTTGGTGCGAGCATCCTCCCGATGCATCCCAACATTACAATGGTGTCCTTACTATCTTTATTTTATGCATTTTTAATCTTTTGCTACCTTCACTACCTAAGTTACGTCCCTTGTACTTTAAAAGTTCCAACTTATGAAATTAAATGAATCAAATCTCATTTGAGAGTTTCTGTTCCAATAACCACATCGTTTCTTTCCATTAGTAAATCTAGGCATGCAAATCTCTGGCACTTACCAGTTGCCACAGATTTACGGTTATTGAGTTTATTAATCGTTGGTTTATAGCTCAAACCTCTATTTTACGTTATTTCACCGGGAACACGCCTTTTGACAATTCTGCTATGGTGATTTACCTGTTTACTGAAAGTCTTGCAGAGTTACACCTCAAAAAAAAAAAAAAAAAAAAAAACTGATGATTACTCCTGATCATGGTTTTTCAGACTCTGTTTATGAAAAACAGAAGTTAAGTCAGACATAATCACTTGGTAGATTAAAGGTTAGTATTCATTATGAACAGGCAACCATGTCTAACAAAAATGAAACATTAATTTAACTAAATGACTTGGCAGCTTCTTTCCCCACAAAGATAAAGACTAGCAGAAAGGTTAGTTAACTGCAAAAGCCTTCGTGCATACCCAGCATCCATTCACCTCGGGTACATTAATTCTAACCAATGACCCCCGTCTTCAGCAGTCAATTTGTATTGGGCAAAAAATATTTACTCATGAGTATTCATTCGAGATGGCTACGCACCATAATTTACACACTCGCCATAAGAACACCCTCACCTTTGGCCACAACTCTAGCTTCCACAAACAAGTGCACTAGCTCTTGCCCTCCTTCCCCGGGCTACTCCCCTCAACCCCATTCGCAAGACAAAATCGATGCCTCCCATAGTGGTGATGATCTCACTGAATACTCCTTATATCTCTACTACAATGCCATATTAATTTATCATATCCCCACTCGATGCAATAGAAATACTTAAAATCTCATCAGCCTAGCAAACTACTACGAACAACAGTTTCCCTCCATACACTCGCCTCAAGGTCGATTCACTTTGCTATCGTCTGATCTCCATCCCCCCTTTTGAGTGATGCCATCTTAAAACTAGGTCCCCTTATTGTCCAAATCATTAATAACATAAGGGTCATTTTATACTTAAACTCTTATAAGACCAATTATGGAGTGCGATTTGTCTTTTTTACACACAATTTGGTTAATCAAATAACAATCTTAGCTAACTTGCTTAATATCTAAATCGTTATGCAATTTGATCTCGCGACAACTGCTCATTGATAATCTAACTAATAACAGTATATGATGGGACTGCGTTTTAATGTTGATTTGATTATTAAACTTACTTGATTTGAATTAAACTGAATGAATTTATTGAAAAATTAACTACATTTAGACGAATTAATAACAAGAGATACATTGCGATTCAACTTATTCAACAGTGTTTTAAAATCAAATCAAATCAGATCAGTTTTATTCAATTTAAATCAAATCAGATCAGAAGTATCGAAATAACAATCAATGAATCTAGTATATTTCTAATTATTAATTCGTCTAATTGCAGTTGATTTATCAAGTAATTTAGTTCAGATAAAATCAAATCAAATAAAAAAAATGCAATCCAATGGCACATAGCCTAAGTTCGTTGATAATTATTTGGATGATTATGATGATTTAATTAATACAAGTTCCACGGATCTGATTCTATTTGATCTAATATACGGAGTACAGAATAAGTTTTTAAGTTAGGATGAATTACGGAGTAGAGCCTCACGCTAACCTTGACACTCATAGGGCTCATAGCCGGTTACTATTGTCTAATAATAATAATAATAATAATAATAATAATAATAATAATAATAATTCTATTCTCCTTTGTACCCAACAAACACAAAAAAAAAAGAATAATAATAATAATAATAATAATAATAGCGTCGAGTCGTCGACTTTCTCTCTCTTGGAAACGATCTTCCCTCCATTCACTTCCGATCAATAAATCTGATCGCATTCCATAGTGAAATGCTGATGATGCTTTGATAGCAGGTATACTTGTTTTTGTTGGTTTTTAATTAGTTTCGTCAAATAAATCAAATAAATTAATTTTGTATCCATTCATTCAGACAGGATGGAGATGGGGTGTTGTGGTTGCTTTGGTTTCTCGAGGAGGCATAAAACGACTGCGAGGCCGAGGTTTCGATTTGGGGGCGGGCAGAATTTGTTGGGCGAGGAGATGGAAGAAGAAGAAGAAGAAGAAGAAAGGTGTAATGGAGAAGCTACTGGGAGTGACGTCCCCAGCAGTGCTAAACGCTCCGAGGAGGTTATTAGTTTCAGGATTAAGAATGGGTTAATTTGTAGGCAGTTTGAGGTCAAGGAAACTTGCAAACTTGTTCGCTCTGAGGTGACTGTTAATCTATCATTTCTGCTGTTATTAGCCTTTGTCGATCTCTCTCAAGATTTTAACCCTTTTGCAATGATTGTTGGGGGGGGGGGGGTTTGCAATATTCAGGATGAACATGGGAATAAGAAGATTAATGAGTATGTTCGAGAATGCAAAATCGGGTCTGGGAGTTATGCCAAAGTGGTGAGCTACATTCCAGTGTATTTTGGTCTTATTGACATCGTGGTGGCTTTGCAATCTCAAACCATGTTATATCTTTTTTTTTTTTTTTTATGATGTGACAGGTTCTTTATAGGAACACCATAGATGGGAAACATTATGCAATCAAGGTTGTTTTTTTTTTCTTTATCCTCTTTTGTGTATGTATGCACCTTTTATGCCGACTGTTGATCATGCTTGCGTGCCTTGATTTTCCTGCAACAGTGACTTCAAAAACACTTGTATATATTGAATCATATCTCATGGCAATTATTTTTGCAGGCATTTCACAAGTCCCATTTGTTAAAGCAACGAGTTGCACCTTCAGAAACTGCTATGACAGATGTTCTCCGGGAGGTATATGGTTCTTGGGAAAATTTTGGTTGTTTTGGTTCTTTAGCGACCTGTCTTTTATGTCTCTATTATGATACTGCATCTATTTCTTATACCTAGAAGCCTCTCATGTAAGCAAATTGTTTCATTTTTTAATTTTAAGTGGATCCATTTCTGAACATTGATGCTTAAGTTGGTCTCCTTACCAATTTAATCGCTTATTATGCCCTGGGAAAACCAGTATATCCTTCTTTGTTTCACTCCTGTGGTGGATTCTTTTGTTATAATTCCAGATGTTTATCTTTTGGCAACTGTGTTGCATTTATACTTGGAACAATTTTCCATCAATGCTGGTCAATCGTCATGTTGGGTGATTCGAAGTCTAGATTTAAAGTTCAGGGTTTTGTGTCGAAGCCTCTTAAGGTTGGTTGTCAGCATTTTGATATGAGAAGTAAAGTTTGTCAGATGATGTTATAGTGTTTTTTGGTGGTTTTTGGCACAGTTGGGGATTTCTGAGGCCCCTTCCCTGTTTGCTGGATAATCGCTGACTGTTTGTGTATTGACCTAGAACCAGAACAGTAAAAATGTTAGAATGTCAAGTAAAGATGGTGTAGTCTGTTGATTGGACGTTTTTTCAAAGTCCTGGGTGGGGAGGTAGCTAAGGAGTTTCTTTTGTGGTGTTGTTTTTAAGGAAGAGGGCAGTCGGTCATGTCAATATGTTTCATACTGTTTTCTGCTCTACTGACATGGTAACCTCATTAGGAATAAACGGATTTGAAATATAATCTCATGTTAAGTTTCAGGATCCAAGTAATTATGCGTGCACACATGTCTATCATGGTGCTAAGACTTTGGAAGGCCAGCAAGGTTTTAGTTCATAAAGGACTGGAAGTTTATTAGAGACGTAATTTTTGGTTCTGCTGAGGACATTGATAGAGATGTAAGACTTTTAAACAGAGTTATACTTTGAGAGTCTTCTGGGCTGATAGCTTAATGAGGGAATGGATCAGGGAGTAGAAGTTTTAATTCCTGTATTCTTGGGAATTCAGGAGTGCAGGAGTTAGTAGTGCACAAGTGCTATATATATAGAAGTACGGCATTGAATGGGAGTGAAGATGGTATTCTCTACTACTAAGCACTTGTTAGATTTAAACCTTGGAAGGAGAAATAGAGTACCGATTTCAAGGAGTTCACGGTGATGGATAGTATGATTGCATAATAAATATTTGCGGTTCAAGGTGACATCGAAGACTTTATAGGCAGGCATCATTCATCAGAATTTTCTTTGAGAGTGAACCCATACTGGATAGTTTTATGTAGAGTCCATGGTCGGAGAAATACTTTTGAGGAAGAATTGAAACTTTGTTAATGTCCTAGACTATTTGGGGATGCGCTCAAGAGTCATAACTATGAACCTTGGTCTTTCAGAAATTTCAATGTAGGAGTTAAGACTGTGAAGTTAGTAGATTCTAGCTAGGATAAGAATGTCTTCCCCATTAGCCCTCTCTTTGTTAGTAAAATCCTGTCTTATGTTCTTTCTTGTGACTTGTGAGCTTTGCGGTTTTCGCTATCCTTCTGTAGCTAGGCTTCGAAGATTAAGTGGCTTTGGAGGGTTGATAGTGAAAATGATCCACTTTGGAAGAGTGTTATCATCTGAATTATGGAGAACATAGTTTGGGTCGGTGGATTAAAGACGTTGATAGTTCTCATGGTGTTAGTATTCGGAAATCTATAATCTCAGACGTTAAGTTTTTTTAGCCATTTGTGGGTTTTGATGTCAAAAATGGAGCTACAGGTGTGTTTTGGCATGAACTTTGGTGTGGAGACTGGAGAGTTATCTTTAGAATCTCATTTTCCTGACGTCTTCAGAATTGCATCTCATAAGGATGTTACTGTTGGAGATGTTGTTTCATGGGATGATAATCATCCATTCATCATCATTGGGATCCAGACCCCCCAATGATTAGGAGGAACCTTCTGTTGACTTTTGAAGCTACTTTCGTCGGTCATAGTTGTTGGACTAGGCAATGATAAGATATTTGGAACCTTCTGTGATAGGAAATCTTCAATATTATCGAAATGTGTCTCTCATGATGGGCTAGTGCGATCTGGATGTGCAAATCTACCCCTAAAGCCTGTATTCTTGCTTGGGCAGCAGCTAAGTATAAAATCCCAACACGAGACGTGCTTAACCGAGAGCTTTTAGTTTTACCAGCTGCTATGTTGCGAGGCTGATCATCTTTCACTCTCATGTCCTTGGGTCCAGTCTTCGTGACATCTTTTCTTGTCTCTGTTTGAGTTCATACTCGTAAGGCCAAGGATGTCCTCTTGGCTTGGAAAAGGAGGACGAAGAGATGGAGGATGTTCGAAATTTGGAAGGTGGTTCCAACTTCCACATGTTGTTTGGTGGTCTACGTGGATTGAAACAAGTCATCACATTATTAATGATATTGCGTCGACGCGCTTAGAACTCTAACTTCGTATTTGTGCTTTTTGTATAATTGGAGTTTTTGTGTTACATTATCACTGACATTCGACACTCCTTCCTTTTGTAGGACGAAATTACTCGTGATAGTTTAAGTGCCTAATTAGCTCCTTTTGTATATTGGCGTCACATCGATGGTGTCTAATTGTGATTGGGCGTCACCCCCTTGGTGTCTTCTTTTGAATGTATGACATTCTATCTTATTGAAAAGATAAAACGATGGGGTTTGGCTACTACTGATGGCTAGTAGTGGGCGCTACACTCTTGGTGTCATTGATAATGATATCCTGCTTGCTGATTGGAAAGAGTTTATAAATCAGCTAGAAGTGATTGAACCACTAGGGGGAATTGGTAACTATCTGTGTAATACTGTTTGCTGACCTGTAATTTGTACTTTGCTAGCTCCACTGTTTTAGATTTAACTTTTTTCAAGCTTCTTACAGAAAATTAAAAGAAATGCAACGAGGGAAAATCTACTTGAATTGAGCTTGTGTCCATAGTAATTGACTCTTTTAATGGATCACATGGCAAGGAATGTTGAATATCTGCTTTGTATTGAATGCTGATCTTTTGCCGATGAACGAGGGCAGGTAACTATTAGTATACACCAGGCATACCAACATTGCTGATATAGACCAGTATATCACTTGTCATAGATTAAGGCTAATTACTACCTGACTTGTTTTGTACTGTTGCTTTGGTGTTATTCAAGTCACATGGCAATGGCATGTGACACAGTTGCAGTTGGTTTTGGGCATTCATATTGGTTGATTGATTTTACATATTAGTTATTTTTATTTATTTTATATTTTGTTCCAATTGCATGCAGGTTCTAATTATGAGGATTGTGAGCCATCCTAACATTGTCAATCTCATTGAGGTGATTGATGACCCTGACACGGATCACTTCTACATGGGTATTTTAGCCACTGTCTATTCTTGCCCTCTTCTTCTGTGATTTTGCATGAGTGACAGTAAGAACCAATGTAACTTTGCGTTGCAAGCCTCTTGCTAACTCATATTTTATCTTCTTCCACTCAGTACTTGAGTATGTCGAGGGGAAATGGGACTGTGAGGGTTCTGGTCCACCAGGCGGCTTAGGGGAAGCTACCTCAAGAAAGTATCTGCGCAATATTATTTCGGGGCTTATGTATCTTCACGCACATGTAAAGCTCTTGCTTTTGCATAATGTTTTTCCTTTAGGAATTAGGATACTTGTACCTTCATGGTAACTAGTGAAATAGGTGAAAATGACGTGCTTTTCTTTACTTTTCACGTTGCGTAATATTATAATGTGGCCTTGACATTACTTTCACCAGAACCCCCCTCTGCCCCTTAGTTAAAAAAAAAAAAACCTCGGTCTCAGGCACTGTGCCTGCTGATATGAGTCGTACCCGAGAGGCCGACACGTTCGACTAGGCATTTTCCATGTTATTTTTCTTCTTGTTCTTTTCTTCTACCCTTTTCTTTACCCCTTTATTTGTTGCTTTTACTTCTTTAGATCTTGGCTCTCTCTAAAGGCCAAAAAATGGGATCCTCTTTTGCAAATATTGTTTGAAAATAGGAACTTGTCTGGAAAAAGCCAGCGCCTCATTTCAATGAGGCGCACGCCTTCGCCCTCGTCGCCTCAGGCCCTCATTGCCTCGGGGTGCCTCATGCCTTTTTAAACCAAGCAGTCTGCCCTTCAGAAAAAAACTTTTTTTGTGCCATGGTGGAAACTTATTATTATTAAAGTAAGTTGGTGTGCATTCTGTTACTTTGTTATTGTTGGTCTGCTCTCTTCTGAATTAGACACTGTTATGTTTGCGTGTGTTAATTTTGAGGCTTATAGCTGTGCTATTATCATAGTTGTCCTTGGGTAACTCTCCATATTAGATTGACTGTTAGTAATCTGTGCACGTGTTGCCCCTTTCTTTCTATATCTGGGATCCGGAAGTCTGAGTCTAAACTTGGTTTCAGATCAGAGTCCCTCTGGAAATTAGACAGGCAGAATAACAGTCAAGCTGCATAATCACTTTAGGTATCCGAATGCTATGGTCTTGATCCTCTAGACATTTCACTTGGATTTTAATCACTTTGGTCATTATGTGGGCATGGCTTGATGACCCACCCTTACTAGCAGAAACCCTTTTTTCTAAAACATGGTTTTTTTTTTTTTTTTTTCTGAATGAAGTTCAGGAGTCAATCAGAAACAGCAGCTGGTTTAGGGAGTTTAGTGAAATTGATGGACAAACTTTCTGAAATCATTCAAACTCTCAATCTTGCACAAGTCAGTTAGTCTGGTTGCATCCATGTGATTTATCTTGTCCTTTCTTGGCTTCGTTGCGAAGTTCTTAGGTTGGTAGTTTAAAAAGTTGTTTTCTGTCATTATTTGATCAATTTGCGACTAAGACCCCTTTTCTATTGCTTGGCCCCACTGAGGTTACTCTTTTACCTTGATGTGTATGTGGTGGTTGTCATTACAAGATGATGGAGTTATTTACAGGTTTCTTTTTCCCTCTGCCAACAGAATATAGTGCATATGGACATAAAGCCGCAAAATCTTTTGGTTTCTCACAATGGTACTGTGAAGATAGCAGACTTTAGTGTCAGCCAAGTATTTGAGGTATTAAGTTGCTATACCTTTATTTAATCGTCTTGTTCGAGTTTGTGCATACGTAGTTTTGCTTTTACATGAAAAGTTAAAAGGATTACTTTGCTTGTAATTTTCGTTCACTTGATGAGTACGTAGGAGTATACTCTTGATTGAAATTTATTGGAGTACTGCTTCAAAATTTCCACTTAGTTAAAGCCGCAATTAGATTACTTACATAATCTCTTGTACAAATCCTTTGTGTACTGTGGTGTTCCTAATTTTCATCTTATTTTTTACTCAATCCTATGGTACCACAAATTTACTGTGCTCTCTGACATTTTTGCAAATTAAAATAAAGAATATACTAGGAAGGTTGGTTTTATTGCTCAGATCTCCCAATCAAATTGCCTGCCCCTGTTTCAATCTCGTAGATTTTTTTTGTTTTGTTTTTTTTTTGTTTTGTTTTGTTTTTGTTTTTGTTTTTTCTGGAGTGCTTCAAAACTCCCCAAGGATCTAATAGAACTAAGGTGCATTGGCTCTCGGATATGAAGCTCAGTGAAGGAAAAAGTTCTACCTAGATCCGGTGGATGATATAGTTAGGAACACAAATACTCCATCTCTTGTAAGTGCTGTGTTTATTATCTAGAGACAGCGACATGTCTGTCTGAAGTGCTAGAGTTGGGAGTCTTGAGACTTGGACTTTGGAGCAGGTTGAGGAAGGATGTTTTCGGAGGAAGCAGAAGTTCTGGCATTGAAATTAAGCCTACTTTGATAGTAAAAAGTTACAAGCGTCAGCTTGATGGGTATGGATGTCGGGATAAAGACTGGTTTTTAGTAGACATCTGTGAAATAGCTGTATGCCATATAGTTTAAGGTGTGCAATTGCTTTAGTTGCTATGATTATGTTCATTGAAGATTCTTACTGCTAAGCAGTGCTGCTCCCTACATTTTCTCAATTAATATTCAGCTGCTTGAGTTGAAAATGATGGGGACGAGAGGAAATAAGATAAGTGGTTCTTTATGTGAACATATGTTAAATAGCTGCCCGTCATTTGTTGTAGTTTCTGGTGTACAACTGCTTGAGTTGATCTATCAGACGGTTTCATTGAAAATTCTTGTAGGTGGTTCTGCTGTTGTCTTCACGTTTCTCAATGTATTTTCAGCTTTTTGCAAGGTAGTATACCTTTTATATCTCCCAACTGTATCTATATTTGGCTTGCAATTGAGCAATTGGGCTCATATCCCGAGATGATTTGTTTCATTGGACAACTAGAATGAAACATTTTCAGTGTTGTGAATCATCATTATGTTTCCCATCATAGAAGGCAATGGGAGATCATTCTTCATCTATTTAAATTAGCGCCTACTTCTTGATTAGGATATTTTGTTTTCAAGTGGCCATTTGGAGTAGTAAATTGAAGAGTTGTGTAACTAAATATCCCACAAATCTAACTAGTAAAGTGAATTACGAGAACCCTCCTGTTCCTTGCAGTTCGACCTACTTCAACCAGCTGAGAAAAGGAGAGGTATGAAAAGAAGCACAGGATTTCTGTGGGACAAAGGTGCAACAATAACAAATTTTGGAATAACTATGGATTTATCAAAACCTTTTCTGAGTTTGCACTTGATTTATTCTGGCTCCGCTGCTCCGTTGTTATACACTTTGAATACAATGCCGAATCCATTTCCATTAGGCTCGCCTTTGTGATATCATAGGTTTCAGTGGGGGTGTCCCGAAGAGTCTTTTTATATGGATCTAAATTTAATTGAAATTTGAGAGTGCTGTGCTGTCTCCCATAAGAGCAAATTCACCCATAAGCTTCGGCTGATAGTCTTGCTTTTAGGATCAAGGCGCCCTGTAGTCTATATGCATCTATATGCCTTTATTATAATGCCTCTGTTTTACTGAGCCTGCATCATAATTTAATCTGTTTTAAGTTTCCTTTTCTAAATTGGAAATGACATTGTAATTTGCATGACTTTGCTTTATTTTCATTGGACTCCTTTTCTCATCACAGCAATGTCTGCAGGGTGATAATGATGAGCTACGGCGCTCTCCGGGTACACCTGTTATTACTGCACCTGAGTGTTGCTTAGGTTAGTAATTGACCTGCCACCGCAATAAAATTTTATACTTAACTCTTGGAAATTCAATAACCATTTGTTTTTTCTCGAACTAACAGGTCTTACTTATGGTGGCAAAGCTGCTGATACATGGGCTGTGGGCGTGACATTACATTGTATGATAATGGGAAATTTTCCTTTTATTGGGGAAACACTGCAAGATACCTATGACAAGGTCTGCTACTAATACCTTTTATGAAGGCCACACCTTGCTTCAGTTGTTGCAAAAAACTAAAATAAAACACTTTATGGAATAAGGCTTCGTGGCTGTTGTAACTGACATGATCTTATGGTGCAGATTGTTAAGGATCCATTGGATCTCCCTGGCGATATGAATCCACAGCTCAGGGATTTGTTAGAAGGGCTTCTTTGCAAAGGTGATGAAATTGTTGTGAGCTGATTATGCTTGGCATTTGGTGGGCTTGTATGTTCTTGCATGTTTGTCGTCATAGATTGCTATTTTAAGTAGACTATGACCTTTCTAAGAGGACTCGTCAAAATGATTGTCTTTGCTCTGTCTTGCATTGTTTTAATAATTGAAAATAACTCATTAACCAACAACATAATTAGATTTGTGGCCTAATTATTGAGGGGTGAAGATTATGCCCAAGGCATATTGCTAACACCAAGGGAATTGTACAGAGTCTTGTTTTCAGTATAACTATATTACTTTGGCATTAGTAATTTCCGCCTTGGCAAACATATCACCCATTTTTGAGAATACCTCGGGCGTCGATGGACACCGCTGCCTCCCACTGTCAAATTACTGATCTTCTCACCTCAACCCCCGTCTCCGCCGGCCTTGCCACCTGCTACCACTTACATGTCTCACCATTTCATGAGCAACCAAACTCATTGCCTTGGGGATTGTGGTGAACGGAAGCTGTCGAGATTGTTTTGTGAAACAATTTCTATCATACTTGTTTCGATTTCATTTCAACCCTACTGCTTTTTAATTACAATGCTCCTCAATGTGTTAATAATCGCTGGTAGCCTGGTATGTACTGAATGGCAGTTGCTTACACCCACCCCTTGGTTAATATGTCCGTCTTGTCTCATACTTCAGCTGATGTTTATTCCTCACTGTGTTTTTCGTTGACCTTTCCAATTGTGGCAGACCCAAAACAGAGAATGACGCTTGAGGTTGTTGCTGAGCATCCATGGATTCTTGGCGGAGAGGGACCTCTTCCCGAATTTTCCTGTTGGTGCAAGCAAAATAGCTTGCAGCGGGATGTTCGTGATGTGGACGTAAATGGAAAATCAGAGGGCGAGGAGAGTTTGGATTAATTTTGTGTCTTTGGTTTGGGGGTGTTGTGGTGTTTGCATATATTCATTTTTTCTTTGTTTGTTTGTCTTTGCTCATGCTTTCGAAATCTTGTATGTTTTACAGTAGCAGAGCTAGGACTTGTATCGGCAGCTCTTTAACACCTAGGGGAGAGGAGTTTGAGCAACTTCGAATCAGTTTCCCCTTTTTGGTGCCTGTAGGCAAAATATGTTGATATCAAAGTTTTTTTTTTTTTTTTCTGATGGTTTCGAACGATTGAACCGGCGGATGGTGGTTTGTATGCAAAACAAAGTATTTTCGTGAATACAGTAAAGGTTTATACAAAGTTGTCAAAGTTTATGTGTTCATGTCTTGGTTTGGTAGGGCCTTACATGCATCTAATTTCAGATCTCCTGAATGCATTTCGTGGTAAATTGATGAAGTGCTTGAAGATTCGTACTTTAGCCCGATTTGATAAGCAATTACCCCTGGAGGAATACTTGTGTTAATGATGGATTCGTATCATGCAGGTCGGTGTTATTAGTAGTAACCAGCACATGATTGACGATGTATATGCAGACTACAAATTTTTAGTACTTTCACCCTGGCAATTGAAATCCTGCAAATTTTAGAGGTTACTCATGGAAGAATGGACAACTTATTATCTAGAAATGATATGTCTGAGAGAAGCTTGCACTTTGAATCTCCACAAGGACCAAATGGGGTACAATGCTCAATATTTGTCAATTTCATTAAAAACTTGTAAATGTCCAAGGCGTGATTCTTCTGTTATGATATTGCTCAATTGGTGAAAATCACTAGTAATCATCCTTGAGTATTCCCCTGCTTTGCTTTGAGCTGTGTGAATTGTTGTTTCCAGTCAGAAACCTTCTCCTCTCCATTTACAACCTGTTATAGTCATCAGAAAACGCTTTCAGATTTGTACGAACAACATCGAGAACAAGTGGGGAGGGGATGCTAAACCGTACGATGAACATTGAAAACATTATGTCACTAATCAGGACTTGCATTTGTTCATCACTGACCTCGATTATTAGTCCAGTGTCTGGAACAGACTCGAGTGCCTCTACACATATAAATGCTGCGTCTTCCTTGCTAAGACTTCCTGTTGCTGCAATACCCTGTCAACGATTCGACACAGTTGCTGGTCAGATTACCAGTTTCAAACTTTCATTACTCAACCTGTTATTCTAATCAGATATTCATAACCAGCATCATTCCTAAACTTCTACTGCTAAATACAAACCAGGCTAAGCTTCCACTAGTTCTTCTTGTGTGGCTAATGAACACATTACACATTAAAGAATGACAGTAAGTAATGTCTGTCTATACCTCTTGAAAGCTAAAGCCCTGTGTTCCACCCGGTGTGTTCAGTAGAGAACCTGCTCTGATTATTGTGTACGGAACTCCTAAGGCCATCAGCGAGTATTCATCTTGCTCAGCCAACTTTCTTGCATTGCTTCTCATGAGAGCCTGAATGCCATCAGCACCTTTGTAGACAGACAACTGCAATCTTATCAAACATACATGCTAGGGCCTAGGGGTAGTTTCTCTATGTTTCCTCATTTTCAGACAAGTATGTACTAGAAATACCTGCGACAAGTAAACAACGTGCTGAGCTCTGCCTAAGCTTCCAGCTTTTGATATGAAACCTTCCTGTAGAGAGTATAGACGGCTAATTATTGGAAAGGGAAAGCCAAGGATAAAAGTGCTGCAGATTGCAAAATATATACATTAGGGCATATCACTGCACGAACACCCTTCAAGGCCTTCTTCATAACTGCCTTATCATTCACGTCTCCAGTCAACGACTGCTCATATAAGGATTAACAATAATGTCAGGAGAAAATGCACCAGTGTTCACAAGAAACACGACCATAACAAAAAAAATGTCCACACACCTCAACATAAGTTCCGAACGCTTCCATAGCTCTCCGCCTATCTTTAACCAGTGCTTTCACTTTGGCTCGTTTGATAATCAGGGATAAAATTACCATCTAAAATTGAACAAGATCAGAGTTTATACACCCCAAAGGACAAGACTGACATTTTAGTGTATAAATGTGGTAGATTATTGTACAAGGAACTCAATTATATAATGAGCCTTTAGGTGTAACAGTGAGATATGAAATGAATTAACCCATTTCTCAATGTTTGAGAAATTCTTTCTTGCAAACCCATCTCCATCCTAGTCATCCCATGGATCCTAGCCTCCTAGATAACTTTCTATAACTCACTACAAGTTTTTGTTAATTGAGCCTATTAATCGTCGATTAAACAACTCATGATCTATCCTTTTGTTATTGTGTTTTTCTATATCAATTGTTTATCAGAAGCAATCGATCTACCCAATTTGTGGCAATGTTTTGATCATTTCATCTCCGTTTATTAAAAAAATAAAATAAAAAAGGGGAATCCCAGCGTGTACCCCTGTGTTTTCCAGGAAATACCCATACCATAAACGAAAATTGTATGGTCATTACCGCTAGTGTTAATTACCATAAAAATATATTATTTTAGTAAGGGTAAATATTTCAATGTAATAATATATTAATTACTTTGAAATCTTTTGTTTAGAATTAAAAATATATTTTTCTATTCTTTTTTTTAGGCTTTGTTTGGGATTAATTAGGGGTCATAAAGGGACGATGACACAGGAAATGTATTGTTACCTGGATGGTACTCAACGGTACTGTAGGTGGGGAAGAGCTCAGCAGGAAGGGGTTATCCTCACCAATGTTGGCGTAGGACTTGGGGAAAGAGTTTTTGTGATGGCAAAAAGGGCAAAGCCTATGCCTCAACTAGATAATTCTCTCGATAGTGCGTCCAAGGTGTTTGGCGCAACGCCTATGCCAGAATCACTCTCAAAAGAGTCGAGGTGATCTAAGTGATGGAAAGTGTTGTTGTGCAGCATTGCTATTAATATCCCTAACTAAGCTGATGAAACTTGAAAGAGAATCATCGAGTGGCAAATTCAGGAAGTTATCACTGGATTTTTCTTTGGACTGTGAAGAGTGCATATGAGGAGGATTATATGGTGAACATTGTCATGGGGTTGGGTAAGGGTGGACAGCTTTTTTTGCGATCTTCATTGCACGACTCCTATGGTTTTAAAATGTAAGCATGCTCGACAACTTTATCCGAGTGATGGAGTTATTTTACTACTGTGTGAAACTGTAAACTTTGCACATGTCCTCATTTGCTCTGCCCTTGATTTCAAAAGTGACCATTGGCTTAAGGCATTAGGTGATGTTGGAGACATTGTGAAGAAAAGGCCTGATTCACGGCACATTGTTGATAAAAAAACTTTCAAATCCTACTGGAAGCCGCTTATGTTAATGGTTATGGTGTGGACTGTGGAGTGTGGACACTGATAAGCTTGGGTGTAAAAGCTACTATGAATCCACTGCAAGAATGATGGCCAAGTCATTAATTTTATTGGTTCATTTTCCAAACTCATCTGCTGTCAGCTTGGTTTTTGATCTAAGTCTTTCTCAGCTGGGACAAGGATCACTTGAAGGGGACGGTAATGATACACCCCGTCATTCTAGTTTATTGTCATTTCATTTTTATCCTAGTTTATTCTTATTTCTTATCTTTTGTCTCTTAGCTAAGCGTGGTAGATTATTCCCCCGAGAAACTCAACTATCTAATGTGCTTTTAGGTGTAATAGTGAGACATGAATGAAATTCAACTGAGAAATTCTTTCTTGCAAACACATCTCTATCCTTTTCATCCCATAGATCCTAGGTGACTTTCTATAACTCACTACAGGTTTATGTCAATTGAGTCTATTAATCGTTGATTAAGCACACTTAGGAACAATGCAGAGAAAGAACTAGTAAAAAGCAGGAGGTAAACAGGTTCATGATCATTACATCTGGTACATTAAAGACACTACCTAGGCAAACTTGCAGTAAACGTGAGCAATGCCTGTTCATACCTGGCCGATGTCACTATCTCCATCAGTCACCAGAACAGCGTCCCTAGCTTCTTCGACATCTGCTCAATTTTTGACACTAGAGATGAATGTGTGCTCAGGAAAAGTTTACAGCTGTACAGACAACTCTATGATTATGGTTTCAGAGAGAGTACACAGCATGTATGATACCAGGATCATCCTTTTCTTGGCCTACTGATCCATCTTTCGGAAGGAGCTCTGGTGCTCCATACCATTTCCTTAATTTTGGCCCTCCTGCAGAATACTTGTTAGAATCCTCTTGCAAGGTGTCCCATTGCTTATCCATCGAAATGTGCCACTAAAAAAAATGTGCATTTGAATCAAACTGAAGCTTTTTTTTTTGTTTTTTTTTGGAGATCTGAATCAAAATGAAGCTAAGTCCTTAATATCTGACATTTCTGGTGTAACAACACTTCCGTCTCCTCCCTGTAAAAAAAAAAACAACAAAAAAAAAAAAAAAAAAAAAACTCCGACTGGGTATTGTGAAATATGATGATATAAAGCAAAAAATATCTCACTAAAATCCACCTTTATATTGTGAAGTAGTAGTTTGTCGGTGCACAATGAAAGATCACTTGTATTTTGTGCAACTCCATTGTTTAAGGACTAAAGGGCATATACATGTCAAAATTGTCATAGTAATAGTAATACCCACTAATCAACAACCATACAAATGTGATCTCCAATAGACCACAACATATACAAACAGAACTATATGATCCTTCATTACAAAATTTCCAAAGTTGAAAAGCGGTTATTACTGTTAGACCCTTACAACTTTCTAACCAAATTATGCAAAAGGTACATTTCTACATGAGTACCAGACACAAAAAGGAAATCATATATACCTTCGATATAGTCGAGAATTTGATCGACAAAGCTTGGTTTTTTGCTAGCATTGCATTGCCAACGAGGCGGGTTACGATCATTATTGCGCGGAGATGATAAATATGAAGTGATAGAATTAATTGATAATTCTGCTGAAGTAGGAGCATACGAATAGAGACACAAAGTTGAAGAGAGAACGAGAGCCATGATTCTTTGGATAACACAACTCTTTTTTTTTTTTTTTAAGGGAAACACAACTCTTATTGTTGGGGGTTGTTTTGTTTCCCGGCACATCACATTAGATAGGATATCTGATGTGTCAAGAGGACCCACTTAGCCCATTACTAAACTTTTTTTTTTTTTTGAGGGTCTTACTAAACTTGAGTCATACTCAATAAAACTAACACCAAATATTCAAACATTATATGTGTGGCGGTTTATAACGGTCACTCAAAACAAGAGTTTCCATTTCTTGATCACAGACAATCACATATAAGCACCTCTCACGAATTTGCATTGATCATTAATCATTAAAAATCAAAATTTAGCTCCTGACAATCATAAACACAAAGATAATTTGGGGTTGCGAGGAACTGGTGTTGTGTTGTTGAAGCTTCCAACGTCTACAGTTGTGGTGGGTTCTCAAATTCGAAGGGTTTTATTTGTTGAAGTGAATACCACACGTGAGTGTCCCACATTGAAAAAGAGGAGAAAGTTGAGTCGTATATAAACCAAGGAGTTACTACTCCTATTGCCAATTGGTTTTAGTATGGAACCTCCTTGGGTTTATGGTGTGTACTCTCTCTCCTCCTACGGGTGCGGCCCAGGCCCGATCGTGCTTTAACATGGTATTAGAGCCCATGGTTAAAGACCTGGGACTCAAGAAGATGAAGTGGGCTCGTTGCAGATAGACCAAGTTTACGCAACCGAAGAGAGCTAGGAGAGCCCCGGTTTGCGATGCCACCGAAGAGAGCCAGAAGAGCCCCGGTGAGCTTGAAAGTCCAGTCTGCGCAGATGGGACAAATATGTGGAACCGAAGAGAGCTAGAAGAGCCCTGGTTAGCCCCTAAGCCCATTTTGCTAGTAAAAGGGAACTCACATGTGAGGGGGAGTGTTGAAGTGAATACCACACATGAGTGTCCCACATTGGAAAAAGAGGAGAAAGTTGAGTCGTATATATAAACCAAGGAGTTACTCCTCCTATTGCCAATTGGTTTTATTCTTGTAATTCTACGACACATTATTTGATACTGTTGTGTGCCAAAAGACACAAATTGTTCAGCTATGACTACGACTAAATTTAGGTATGTAATGTTCAAATCTTCTTCGTTCTCTCTGTTCCATTGTGTTCCAACTTCTGGGCTCTGTTTTCTTTAATATTTATTACTGTAAACTTTAAGATTTTGATGAAGTTGTTTATGAGTTTAATTTTTCACAATTGATATAATCATAATGAATAATAATGTGAATGTTAAGTTTAGAAAGATGATATGGGGTTTTTGAGGAACTGGTGTAGTATTATTGAAGCTTCCAAAGTCCACAGTTGTGGTGGGTTGTCAAATTTTAGAGTTTTGTCCCAAGATTCTTGCAATTCTATGTATTTGATACTTCTGTGCACAAAGACACATTACTCAGCAATGACTGAATATAGATATGTAATGTTGAAATCTTCTTCTTCCTCTCTGTTCCATTGACTCTGCTTTTGTTCAACTTCTTGGCTCTGTTTTCTTTTTTGTTCAACTTCTTGGCTCTGTTTTCTTTAATAATTGTTACTGTAATCTTCAAGTTATTGACGAGGGTAATGGGTTCTTCATCAAAATTACAAAGGAGATGGTATGATTGTATGAATGCTAAATTGGTGAAGAAGATGGTCTTCTGGTGTTCTTCACATTATTACTGTAAAATTCAAGGTTTTGGTGAATTATATGAATAATAGTGGCCTTCTGATCTTTATGAATAATGGGTTCTACTTCGAATTTACAAAAGAGAGGGTATTAATGATGAATTGGTGGAGAAAGAGGACAGAAAAATAATGGTCGAAAAATCGAAACTGAAGAAAAATGCTAACTTAGTTGTTTTACTGTAAATTTCATGGTTCTTTATTAATTATTACTGAAAAATTCAGGTTTTGATAATCATGATGGCTTTTTTAGTTTAATCATCCAAGATTGATTAAATGAATAATAATGTTAAGTTTGTAGTTTAGAAGAAGATAATAAATAATGGGTTATAATGATGGACTGGTGAAGTAAAGAGGACAGAAAAATAATGGTCGAAAAGTCGAAAACTTAAGAAGAGGCTAACTTTGTTGTTTTACTGTTGTCTCGATAATACCCTGAAGACTAGGATAAATTGAGGTTAGAAAAAGCAAGAACATTGAGAATTATCAGGTGTGTTTCAGTTTTTCTGATTAATTTTTCTCTACTGACAAATTATACAAAGCTGCTGTATATGCAGCTTAGAACCTAGTCCTAAAGTAGAGGCTGACTTATCTAAGAATTAATGATCTTGGTTCCTGTAGTTACATGGAGGATTACTAGATTGTTGCATGTCTCAACAACTTGACAGCAAGCAACGTTTTGGTGGTTACTTGCTGCTTTGTTGTGTTAACATTGCTTACAATTTAATTTTTGCAGGTCAGAGAGAAAAGATATCGGCTCCATTGAAGATATGCTCATTCTAGTTGTAGATCCTAATGATTTCGACAAGTATAGCTCAGGAACGAAATGCATCCAAGAACATTCTTATGTATGAAGATGGGAAGAAGGGTTCAGTTGAACCACAGAATGTGGTATTCAAGAGGTGGAGGTACCATGATGATTGTGCATCAAGAGAAGCTATGATTTTGAAGAGAGCAGTTTTTTGGGCCAAAAGGACAGAATGGACCATTGCCAATGAAGATGATCGAGCACCACAACAGTGGCGCACGATTCGAGACATGATCAACCTAATTAAAGCAAGGAAATTCAGATTTGTTTCGCGGATGCTTAGAGTTTCTGGTCTTTACATCATGGATAGGGGAATGACCTCTTTTGAAGACACTGAGGGAAAGAAATACATTCTAGATGAGTGGATAGTCTCTGATCCTGGTAGGAAGTAGCACTTAGCTGTAAATTTAATGTTATTCCTGTCTTGGAGCTTATGTTAAAGATTTGCATTCCTGTGATTATACTATATTTTGTTTGCTGCTGTCTTATGATTACTCTCAGATAAGTTATCAGCTTTCTTGGTAGGGCCGTGCCTGAGTTTAGACCTAACCGCTGCAGGCCACAATTCAGGATTCCGAGGATTCCTCTTTCTGCCCATAGTGAGAACTGCCCTAGCTTTCTCAATCCAGTCATCTTCTGGCATTTGCTTGCTATCCAAGCCTTTCGCGCAGCTGTCCAAGCATAGTGTTACCTGACCGACTTCATCCAAACCCTTTCTGTGCCTCCTCTTTCTCGGGCCTTGGCAAGCAGCATTTTTGCTCTTTCAGGCTCGTGGTTTTCGAATTTCAGCTTGAAAGCAGCAAGCCAAATCTCCTCAGAGATGGGAATAGCAGCATAAGCTTCTTGAAGAATGGCCCGAGCAGATGGCACATCACCAGCGAGCCACTTCTCTTTTGCACCCATAAGCCATAGAACTTCAGCTTGGGGCACATATGTAGCTGCCCTCCTCAACAAGGCATGAGAGACTCCCTAGTTCCATGAGTTTTCTCAAGTTGTGCTGCTTTAACCCATATTCTCTTCTTTGTCGGGAAGACAGACAGAGCATGAGAATATATAGCCCTTGCAGTTTCGACAGACCCTCTCTTCTTGCACTCTTCAGCATTAGCAACCATGTTCTCTTCCTATCCTCTTCCTCAACCCCAACTTCAACTGTGTGCTTCACTATAGCTTCACAAGTGACAACAGACCCGGCACACTCAGCCGCTTCTGTTTCCCTCATCCAGGCTTCCCTATCAATAACAACACCTTCTCTTTGGCCCGAATACCCCTCTCTATGTTCTGAACCATAGCACTATTTCCATTAGTTTCTTCCAGCTTGGCAGCCGTAATCCAAATGGCAGGCTCCTTCAGAAGCTTCTCCCTAGCGCGGTTGAGCACTTTCTTGGCCATATCATACGTTTCCAGCCTTGCAAGGGCAAGTCAAAGCTCCACATTGCAGGGCACAGCATTCCACTGCCCTCTGAAGGACCAGTCTCGCATCTTCTTCATTAATTTCAAAGGTGATAGAACAAAATGTAACTTGCCAGACTGTTCCCGGTAAAATTGGACTAAGCTGTCCTCCTTTTACTAGACAATCAAGATTTGTAATGAAGTTGGGAAGACGCCTTTGGGACGCCCTGGAAGAGGTACAGACCAGCCTTCGGACCTGCTCCTGCATAGAGAAACGTTAACTAGCCTCGGGGGGGTGATCGAGTAAGCCCCCCCAATGCCTAAGTCAGTTTAGATAGTATTTGTCTAAGGAGTGGAGAGAGAAAACCTTGTCCCTTTCATACCCTTTGAGTATGTGGTATTTATACTAACTTGCCTTAGTTTTGTGGTTGTAAATGATGCACGTGTGTGGACGTCATGTGGCCACATCATCAATTTACAAAAGTGGGGTCCACCTCAGGGAGGTGTCCTGGAGTGTTGACCTTACCGGGTCTGGACCTGGTGAGCTGGCCGGGTTCCTACCAGCTCCTACCTGGTGGGCTGGCAGGGTCCATACCAGCTCCTACCTGGTGAGTTGACCAGGTCTATATTATCTCAGCTGGTGTGCTTCTGACCACTCTGCCTCTGACCAGCTCGCCTGGTATAACTTCTGACCAGCTTGGCCGGATAAGCTACCAGCTCCTGCGGAGACTGTTTAGCTGGTCTGGGGAGCTCCTATAGGAGGTTTATTCCCCGACTATTTGTGGGTGCTCTTCTTGATATACAATTAGGACCAGTCATGGGGAGAGAACCAGGGTAGATCCAATTTGATACCCAACACTGACACTGACAACCTAGGAAAGTTATCAGAAATTGGCAACTATCCACATATTTTCCCTCGAAATAATGTCCCAAAATTCCCACAGTATCTCGGACTCCAAATCATAATAATTAAATCCAGCTAATAATATCACTTTGAAATCCGAGAACGGTAAAGACTCACTCAACAAAAACCAAAAGAATAGTCAACAAGCCACAATCTTTCTCTCTCCCCTCTCTTTTCTCCCCTGTAAATTCACCTGCTTTCTATCTCAATTTTTTTTTTTTTTTTTTTTTTCACATCATGATATTTCTTGCTCATTAAGTCTCAAAAGTTACCCAGTAAAATTTTCAGGAAACAGAAAAACACAAGCGTCTTGTATAAGAAGTCACTTTCATTTCCCATTTTGCCGCTAATTTCACCACTCTTTCTTACTTTCTCTCTCTTGTTTCTCTCTCCAACTCTACTGATCAGAGTTCAAATTTCAAATGATCACACATTTTGGAACTGGGTTCCAAAATTGGCCCTAATTTGGCATCTGGGTAAGTTTAATTTTGCTCTTTTCTGGGTTAATTTCGCCCAATCTGTTGATTTAAATTTCTTACAATTATAATGGGTATTTTTCAAATTTCATTTTTTTTTTGCATGTGCTTGTGAATTGTGATCATGGTGAATTTTGTCAAATTGGGTATATTATTTGTTGCTTGTAAATTTGAGAAAGATGTAAACTTTGGATTAATTGGGGTTGTGTAGAGTTCCTTTTACTTTTTTGGGGAATTATTGATTTATTGTATGCCAAATTTGGAAAGTTCTTAACTTTGCTTGTGTTATTGTGAATATTGGGTTGTGACTGTCTGATTAATCAGGAAAATTAACTACTATAATTGGAAATTTTGCATTTCAAGCAGTTGTGTTGAATAATTATGGTGACATTCTCTGTTGATCAAGTAATCATAGTGAAAATTTGCTCCTTTGATCTTTTGCGCCGGATTTTCGCTGTGTATCATTGATAATTCAAGTGTTGATTGATTACGGAGAAGGCGAAACACTAGAACTTTGGGTTGGGAAGAGTCCACCCTTGGCAAATTTAGCTTATTAGTTGTAGGATATATAAGGTTCTAAATTTAGTGTTTTTTGGGGGATTTTCGTCATTATTGAAATCAAAACTTCTGGTTGCTCCAGTTATCGTAATTGTTACACAGCGTTAAAAGGGTTTTGTTTAGTTACGATTCTTTGTGGCGAGAACAGTGGGTGCTTCCATTCTCAATACAGGCAATGTGTCATTACGTGTTGACTTTAGAATGTAATGGAGCAAACCAAAATGGCTCGTTTAAATGTATGCGCTTCTCATATTGTGAAGTAGTAGTTGGACGATGCAATTCTTGACCCAATTTTCAATGTGGGTCAAGGTCATACTCCTTATGTTCTCAACAAAGGGGGTAAGGTTGCTTAAATCCTAGCCCTCGCTATCTCGCCATAGGCAAGAGCATTTGAGGCATTGTAGTTATATCGCGATTGATGAGCTGCTTTTAGAAGGAAATTTCAAATATCTATATTTTGGGCTTTCAGGCATGCTGTTCTGAGTGTTGAGGGTGGTTGGTCAATGGAAGTAGTGGTTCAAGTTGAAGAGCGTGAGCAAGGTTGTATTGAGGACACTGGTAAACCTTGTTCAGAATCAGCCAGACCGAAGCAAGTTGCAGATCCAGTTGTCTATAAACTCGTCCGGGTAAATAATTTATACCAATCTGTTGCCGTTGAATTATGTTCCTAGTTGATGATTGATATGCTATATAACTTTTTGTTCCTCTGACTGAATGTAAAGACTTCAACCATCGACCTGATGTTTGGTAAATAGCGCTATAACTTTGTGATATAGTTTTCCTTCATAAAAAAAAATTAACAACAACCAAGCCTTATTCTCAAAATGATTTGGGGTCGCCTAACATGAATCGTCATCCAGTAACCGTCTTGTGTATACCATAAAATTTCAAAAACGTTGTGAACCATTTAGGGATATTGAAACACTTTCAAAAGGAGTTTTACAAAGTCATCAAAATAAATAAAAAGTTTGAAAAATAGTGAAAAACATAAGAACTTTGAACACGAAGAAAAAGTTTTGGGAAAAAAGTTAGGAAAACCAAACAAAGAAACCAAAAAGAGTCAAATTAAATCCTCCGCATGGATAGAGTCTCTCCACACCGCCTTATCCAACACCATACTTTGAATATAGTCATTGGCTGTCCTGTAAGGAATTGCATTAAGTTTTAGTTTCATTGCAAGGGAATATGATTTGAGCTCTTAATTTGAAGCTCGATCTCCATATGGCAAATGTTGTCTATGTTTGTATCTAAAGATCTAATGAGGTTATGTTTGTGTATACATAGCATAATTAAGAAGAAAAAGAATGTACTGTTCTAGAAAAGGTGTAGAAGTTTGGAACAGTGTCACTTAATTCGTAGTACGCTACAATTCGTAATACGGATTCGCATTCGGAATTCGCTACCCCCGGGCGATTGCAATTCGCTAAGTGTTTTCGTATAGGAATTCGGTTTATAATACGATTTATATATTAGTGAAATATCAGAATTTTTTTCAAGTAAAAATGATAAAGACCTTGGTAACTGCATGTGTATATAGGAAAAGAAAAAGTCAAAGAAAAAATAAATACATTAAATGTTTACAGTAAACTGCTACTTTTATCCTCTTTTTTAGGGAAAATTAAAAACCCTATACACTTTCCCAGACCTCATCCACCGGCCCCCGCATTAACTCCCCTCATTCTTTCTCTCTCCTATTTACTGTTCATACTGCATACACCCTATGTCACCGGCGAATTCATGACATCAGCTGAGCGAATTAGCTCGCGAATTCTAGCGTTCTAATTCGCTACCGAATGCCGTTTGCGTTCGACCGACCTAGATCGGCATTCGCTAGGGGTTTGAGCGAATTCTGTATCACTGGTTTGGAAGACAAAGAGACTTCCTGAATCCTAAAACCTAAAAAGTTTGGGTTATATATGTTTTGGTGTGATCTGTGTTTAAGATCTTCCAACCATGGTCAGTTATTTTTTCGGGAGTTGGTTGAATGCACCTTTGTATTTGCTGGCGCTTGTTCATTATTGGGCAATATGGAGTTTTGACGTTGCTCACAATTTGTGCACTTCAACTGAGCTTATTACATTGATTCTGGTTGTTGTTTAATGGTTTTCGCAAGTTGCGTTCAACCAAATTTCTTGGTGAGTAATTTGGCTCAGTGGGTCTATTGTGACCATTATAGAGAATCGTGATCTCTTTACATGTAATGCTGGATCTTTGCCAAATTGCCTGCATCCTTGACAAAGATCTTTCTTTCATTCATTTGTTTCATGTGGTACCGTTAATATTTTATGATCATAAAATTGAGGTCAGATATAGGTTTTGTCGAAGTGTGATTTTAGAGTGAAACGGTGCCGATTAAGAAAGAAATTTCGGTCTGAATTTGTACAATGCGAGTATTACATATGAAAAAATTGGTATTTCTAAATTTCTAGAAGTTTTACCATAAGTTGGTTCTTAATACTTGAAACTGGAATTGAAACAGTTCGAACGCTTCTCCAAAGTTGTTACTATTTCGGCTTCGACCGATAGCTTCTGTTTGTTTTATTTAGAACAAAGTTGTCGGAAAATGATAGAAGTCGATAAAACATTTAAGGTTGTAAATCTAGATTCTTGAATATAGAAGTTACAGATTTGCTTTTGTCTTTCTGTTATTTATTAATCAATCTATATGGGGGGATAAGATACTCGTATACATGACTTGGTAGAGTTTACTAGAAATGGTAGTAGAACAAATAAAAGAATGTTTGCAAATGCATATAAAAAGTGTTGTAACATTGCACTTGGGGAAGATATCTCTCATCTATTGCCAAAGAATTGTGTGGATTGCTGTACTAGAAGCTGTTTATCACAGGGGAGGTCTAAGAATTATTTTGAATTTTGTGATTCGATTGGATGTCAAAGTCGTTTCATGATCTATGGACTCGTATTTTCAAGTGCTATTGTATAGTTGAGTGTGGGTGGTTATCAAATAGTCCCATTTCCGTGTCGAAGACATGAAATTTATGCATGCTTGTCCTGTGGGCTTCCATCATGGGATCCACAAAGTTCTCTTGAACTCATGTGGTCTTCGTCTTGTTGATCGATTAATTTACTTTTGAAACATCTCATGATTATCTTTGTCATTGATCCTTACAGGTCTTCATTACCATTGTTACGTCGAATATACTCCTGCAGTTGCCACACATTTGCCTGCTTCATATATTGAACTATTAAAGCCACTGTGCTCAAGAATTTATAGTTCTTTATTTGTTTTGTTCTTGTGCATAATGCCTTTAACCAACATTAATGTTTGCTGTATTGATGAAGTACGTTCCTTTCGATTGAAGTGAAGCTTTAAGTGTTTACCGTTTGATTTCTTGACTTGTGTGTGGTCCTTTAATCTCCTGTTCCAGCCATTTTTTCCAATATTGGATTTTTTGTTTTCAAGCAACAAGCAACAAAGCTTAGCATTTTCCTGTCGTCTAGGTTGATTACGATGGAAAGCTGGTACCTGCTACGGATGATGAGCTTTTGGAGGTTGAGAATCTGTTGGAGTTAGAGAAGAATGAAATTGTTTCTGTATTTGAGACTGTAAGACAAGGCTTGGATAAAAATAACTCAAAGACTTCTCAATATAAAGGTAAATGATGTGTCTCTAATATTTTCCTTATCATGGTTAAGGCTTATCGTTTTCAATCTGGTGCAACAAGCTTGTACATTGTTCATTGCAATTTTTTATTGAACATTTAGTCTTGATACCTATATGTGGAGAGTGGCGTGTTACCTAATATGGAATCTTCTACAGAAATCCCTTATATCGTAATGGCTTGCACAGTTCAACGATATGTATCAAGTCAATCTCTTTTTACTTTAGAGACTTTTCTAATTGTGAGAATTTTGTATCATTAGGTTCACAGCAGATCAAGAAAGAAGAAGGTGATGAACATAGTGTGAAACCTCATCTTGAGGTATTATTTTCTGAGTCGTATTATGCCTTACTTTTGTGCTGAATACTACTAACCTTGTGCCTGGAATTTTCTTTTCTGTCCTTTGGGTGATTTGTAACTTTGCTTCTTCTGCTTGCTCTTCAATGACTAATCAACATAAAGTTCTGATTTTTGTTTTCAGTTTTTTAAGTGATGGCTCTACATGACATTTCCCTGCAGGATTCTTTAACTGCATCAGAATTAAATTCTACACTAGGAGATATATCCCAGAACATTATGGATGAGTCATGCTCTAAAGATGGATCGAAGGATAGGGGATCAGCTGGTTGTGAACCTAATTTTTCTTTGTTGAAGGGAGAGATAAATTTGGAGAAATTAACTATGCGAGAGCTCCAGGAAACATTCACAGCTACATTTGGACGTAAGACTTCTGTCAAAGACAAAATGTGGCTGAAGCGGAGAATTGCTATGGGGTTAACTAATTCTTGTGATGTAGCTGTGGAAAGTTTTATAATTAATGATGGAAAGGTTTTGAATAAAACAAATGATTTCAGCCACACCATGGTTTGTGAGGATTCAATAGCTGGAGAAGCCTGCAGTGCTGGGGATGACATGTCTGCCAACTCAGGCTCACACCTACATCCTAGTAAAGATATGGTAGATGGGGGGGCTTTTAAAAGTTCTCTTGGAGATTCTAGCTGTAAAAGTGATGATAGCCTTGACCATAGGGCTGCAAAGAGAGTCAGAAAACCAACAAAGCGGTATATTGAAGAATTATCTGATAAAAAAACTGATGACCCTACTGGAAATTCAATCTCCCCATCCAAGCCTAATGAAATAGACAAATCTTCTCTGGGTTCAGCTATCAAACCTGCTTGCAGTCTCAATACAGGTGTTTTTGTCACCAGGCGTGATTCAATTGGAGGGTCAGGAGTGCAGGTTCCATATGTTTCTCGAGTTCGAAGATGCCGTCCACGGCAAAGTATCACGATCCTCTCAGTAAGTCATTGTTTTCCATGCTGTACATTGACATGCTTTATGATTGAGTAGTGACAACTTGCTTGCATTACAATAAGATTTATCTCCCATGCATGACTTTGTTTAATTACAACTTCAGAATGATGCTTTGGGGTTTCCACCGATTCTCTTTGTGCATCGTGGTTGTTTGTCTGTCTTTCATTATCTTTTTGCAACTTTTCATGTAGAAATTCGACTCTGAGATTGATCTGCCCTTGACAAGCAAAGATGTTGAAAGCTTGGAGGCCCCAAAAAAGCCAGACTGTGATACTGACATCAGGGCTGAGCTTGTGGAAACTGTATCTGCTCCTTTTGAAGATCTGGTAAGTCATAGTGTGCATTGAGGTCTTTAGCTTTCTATTAATTGCTTTATCTTTTATCTTACCTTGATTCTTCCAAAGGTTGTTCCAGGGTTGTGGGGACTATATATTAATAGATATTATAGTTCAGTATTCAGTACTTCGAGTTCTCGTACTTTGGCAGTTGCCGTGGTGGTTGATATGTTACCCCTTCTCATCCGACTTCTGATAATAGAAAAAAGGGGCACAGTGTACCACTTTTCTCAAGTCGTTCAGTGTTTGTGTGTTTTACCCTCTTGATTACATTTGGGGACACAATTTTTACTTTGTGGCCTTGTGGGCTAAGGGCCTAAGGCTTCTTGGTTTATTAAGATTTTCCTCAAAATAATTGGAGGAACTATATATTCTTTGGAGGATTCCTTATCATCTACTCGTACTCATGTACTCCCTTGATCATCAATACATTTTTTTTGCGATCTAAAAGAAAAAAAAGTTTTTTTAGGCACCCTGCTTTCTTTGTTTCTTTTCTTTTCTTCTCTCTCTCTCTCTCTATTTTTATTTTTTTTTTATTTTTTTTTGCAATATAAAAGAAAAAAAAAAGTTGATTAGACTGTGCTACATTCTGACTTTTTTTAGGCAGCCTGTATATATCTCTTGTAACTGATCCGGCCTTTCTGGGTTCACGTTGGATTAGAGTTCTCGTAATACTTGCCTGCTGTTGGGACAAAAGTTTAGGCTGTCTCAAACATCGTGTGACAGGAGGCTACTAACTTTCACTTCTTACTTATGATGCTACTGTCAATGTCATGAACACTACTGAGGCAGGAGGCGAGACTGTTTCTAGGGAAATTGTTGAGCTCTTTAGAGCCCTTTCAGCCAAGTTCCTTGGGCAACTTTTGGGTCCTAGAAGTTGAAGCTGGGCCAAACTTATTTAGCCTGGTTTGAGTGATTTGTGGGGATTCAAAGAGAAGTTTGTCACTTATTATTAAGGGCTGAAGGTTAAAAAGAGAACAGAGATTAAATGGGAAAAAGAAGAAAGAATGGTGATCCCTTTTTTTTTTTTTCTTTTTGTAGCTTCACTTGCCCAGAAGTCTTGCTCTTGTCCCCTTTGGCAATTTGTCTTTCATAATGGTTGATTTTTGAAATTTTGGGGTGCTCTTGTTGAAGATGAATTTGGTGCATTGAATAATGCTGATGTTGGATTATATTTTGAAGGTCAATGAATATGGAGTAAGGCTTTGTTTTGAATATATTGATATCCTCGTGTATTTATCAAAGGTGTTTTTTTTTTTTTTTTAAATGCTTAGTAATCTACTTGAAGGTTGTGTTTTTTTACCCAATTAGCTAAGTTTTCTCATCTTCTTACCAATTAATCTGTCATTTATGATCAAAATCTGAGATGATATATTGTGGGATTTTGGAAGAAAATATAGGTTAGTCAATTAAAAGTTAATAAAGAAATAGGCCCAATAGATACCCTACCTCTTCTGTTTCTCACAAGTGCTTCTATATTGTGGTTGCCAAACACCTTAATGTGTCTGGATAAGGGATTACTTCTTGGGAAGTTGGAGCTTAGCCAAATAGGCGCTTAGTTGATACATTATTACGTCTGCCAGCTTTGATCTGATATTAGCTTCTAGTCCTCTTCCAATTATAACTTAAACAAATGAACTGCCTAGCTGCGTTCTTGGTATTTAGTTAGTAATTAGAAGATGAGGTCCAAGCCGGACTCTGTCAATCGCTCTCTCTTGGATTTATCTGTGAGACAAGAAGTTTAATGAGCTATACGGCTACTACTACAAAACCTTTTCTTGGAGATAATTTTGAGCTAAACTCTATGTTTTAGTTGTTGTGAATCTTTTGTATTTGGTATGCCCTTGGAGTTACTGCTGGATTGGTATGGTATCATTTGTTTTGGATATTTGATTTTTTGCAGGTTGTTTCTGAAGATTTGGCAGAGAAGCAAAGCATTACTAGCATGTCAGATAACTCTCAGGATAAGGACCTAAAAGGTGTGGATTCTGGAGAGCATGCTTCAGGAGATGATGCAGCAGGCAGTACTTCTGGGACCAACTCTGATGACAATATAGCAACTGTGCCAACTGCAAATGGTGGCATGAGGAGGAAACATCATAGAGCTTGGTCTCTCACAGAAGTTATGAAGCTTGTAGATGGTGTTGCGAAGTTTGGAGCTGGTCGTTGGTCTGAAATTAAACGACTTTCCTTTTCATCATATTCACATCGTACAGCTGTTGATTTAAAGGTGAGAATTTTGATTACATTGCATCACCTATACTAGGAAGCGTAGTCAAAAAAACTTTATATGAAGGTATCATTAGTTCGTAATTGATAGTAGTGTTAAATTTTCAGGACAAATGGAGAAATCTCTTGAAAGCTAGCTTTACTCACTTGCCGGCTGAAAAAGGGGTAGGACGATTTCTTCTTACTCCCGCTCTCCCTTATCCTTCTCTCTTTTTCCCCTGGTGTCCTTACCATAGAAGAAGTTTTATGTCATGGCTGTATCCACAATACTCATATTTGGTGTACACACACTTTCAAAGTATATATTCGATTCCTTAAATCCTTATGTTTTGACTCGGGTCTGATACTCTGCTTATTGATGCAGATGAATTCTCGTACAAAGGCACCTTTACCAATTCCTGCCCCTATTTTGGTGAAGGTGAGGGAGCTTGCAGAAAAGAATGGCCAGGTACCGCAGGTATTCAAAGTACGCAGGGACGACAGGGGCCGAGTGTAAATGAACATAGATGAGGGATAATTGTGATATACGTTTCTGTATATAGTTGCTTACCGCCCCTTAGATTATAGAGAAATAATTGTAGTAACCTTTGGTCGAACTGATACTTGTTGGCTGGTAATGAGAAACTTTTGACAGGAGATGACTTTTTGCTGTCTTCTCCTTTGTTCTTGTACCTCCCATTTGTCGATCTTGTTCCTTGATCGATCGTCTAGCTCACCATGCAAAACACCTTTCGACGAGTGCGTCTTGGTCACCTTATTGGCTCCACGAGTTCGATCTAACAATCATGCAGTTTGGGTGAATCTTTCACCAAAATGTCGAAACACGTCTGTTATTCTTCTAGGTCACAAACTCACGATTAACTAGCTCATGTTCAAAACGCAATACAACAACAACAATAACCACCTAGCCTTATTTTCACGATTAACTAACTCATGTTTTGTGTGTTCTGTTTTTTTTTTAAGCAAAGTCTTGTTTTTGAAAACCAGAAAAAAGTGGTTTACAGTTTTCAGCTGTTAGTTTTCATTTTCTATATGACTATTATAGAATCAAACAATTTAAAGTTAATTTTATAACTTATTTAACTAAATTTTTTACGCAAAAATACCAAAAACTGAAAACGGCAGGGATACCAAACGGGCTCTAAGTTAATAGTTACATTCTTTTCCGTATAGCTGTACATGTGTCAACCTAATAGAAATTAGAGAGTGATCAACATGAAGCAATAACCTACCAAAAATGATTACTCCCTTTTATTTACGTTGTTTTATCCTGACATTAACTCTACAAAAGACATATGGTCGCTTCTACAATTAAGGATCCACGTCACTTAATAAGACCAAACGACTTCCATCTCCACCCAGCTCCGCATGGTTAGATTAATAGTTACATTACATGTCAACTAAACCGATTAACCCCGTGTTTAAAGCGCTCGTAAATCGCAAGTGGCTCAAACCTCGATAAAATTAAGCTCTGCTACTCGGAAGAAATATAAACAGCCGCTATTTGCTAGTCTTTGGTTTTTGAGGGGACAGCATCTCGAAGCTGCTCTAAAAAAGACCACGCTCTCCTTCGAGCAATTTCACCCCCAAATCAATCGTCGAATTTCCGCCCAAATCAATCTAACAACTGCCCAGGTAACTGTTAATCCCTTTTGGGTATTTTTTATTTGATCAAATTTCTGATTTCTATTCATTTAAAATGGTAATTTATAGTGTAAAACTTCTGGGTGAAGTCTTATTTAAGTTGGGAAATCGGTAGAATAGTTGCTGAAGATGAATTTTCAATCTGATTGATGGATTTTCTTAGTGCAAATTTGCTGAGTATTGTTGTAGTTGTTGTTGTATTGGGAAACAATTGAAAAGTAAGGTTGAAAAAATTGCAACTTTCCGGGGTTTGTTATTGGGGTTTTGCACAGGAACGCTCGAATTTACGAGGCGGCCCCGGTGCGTGTTTAGTTCGTTTGAGCTTGATTGTTTGGTTCTGTTGTTCAATCTCAGTTATTCCATTAGTTTTAGAATTTCTTTCTGGTGGGAAAGACCCTAGCTTTCTTGATTTTTGTTGTTTGGGTCCTATGTTAGTGTAAGGTTGCATGGTTTCGAATCGTTGTTTTGGTTTAATGGAGTAGAATTCGATGCTGAGGTGAAGGTAGTGACAGTATGGTGTTGATAATTATTCAGTCTATGGTGTTCACCATGGAATTTTTGGTGAACATCATAGATGTTTGAAAATGTATGTTTGTTGGGCCGAATTTGAAGCTTGTATTTGTTTCTCAAATGCACAATATGAAGTGATATCTGGTGGTAATAGACATAGGACATAGTTTAAGAGTTGATGTTTGATGATGTTATATTCTTGGACTTGCTCAAAGCTTTACATCTTTCTGAATATCAGGAGGCGTTGAATAACATCTGAAAACAAGGAGCAATGGGGATCATAGAAAGGATTAAAGAAATTGAGGCCGAGATGGCTCGGACACAGAAGAATAAAGCCACAGGTGTGCATTTCCTGATAAAGATTCTAGCTTGATGTGTGCTACGCACTTCATATTTTTGGTTTGTCTTCCCTCACTTCGTAAATAGTGATGGTTTTATTAGCTACGGTCCATTATATGCTTAAATTTTTCTTCGGTTTTAGCATGTCATTGTTCTTATTTGCTTGTAGTGAAAGCTACTGCTCTTGGAGATGTTGGAAGTTTGAAGTTCTCGAAAGTTCCTGTAAATAGGGTTTTATTAGTTTGTTTTGGCCCATCAACAGTCTACTTATCATTTTGAATTATACTTTGTGGCCACTATACTTAGAATTGCAATCATATCCTATGCAGAGTATCATCTGGGTCAACTCAAAGCGAAGATAGCAAAGCTCCGGACACAGCTGTTAGAGCCTCCTAAAGTATGCAAACTACATATTGCTTTTACAATCTTGCTAGAGCAGTTGTGACTATCTTTTGTCAGTTTGTCATTGAACTTCGCAGTGTTTGAAATTCACTCGGTGTGTTCCACACCCACTGTTCCCGTTTCCCTAGGTTTCTAATCCAGAAAGGTCGAGGGATTTTGGTTTATCATAATGTAATATCTATTTCAATCCACTAGTCTGCATTTGAACGGGCTCAGAATCAAGGGGTTCAATTTACATTTAACAATATTGCACTGGAGTATGGTTTTTTGTCTTGGGCCCTTGGCTACCTGTTACCTGATGTATTTCAGATGTACATTTCTTTGACCTACGTATGATTGTTTCCTAAATGCTTTAAGAAGGTCATTGAAGAGAAGTTGCTTTCTGTTTTTAGAAGTAGAGGAACTTGTTTTTTTTTTTTTTAACGGATTCCTCATGGTGACTGATTATTGATTTATGCAAATATATGCTTTAATAATTGTCTTCTCAATGATTTCTTGCTCTGTTGAGTCTGTTCTAGACTTCTAGTTCAAGTCATTCATTAAGTGAAGGGGCTTATAGGAAATAGTTTGAATAAATGGGTCTTTTAGCATCTTAGTTATATTGTTGTCAGCTATCATATTGTTTCACATTTGTTTCTAATTGTTAGTTAAACTTGGAATCAGGGATCCAGTGGAGGAGGAGAGGGTTTTGAAGTGACTAAATTTGGGCATGGACGTGTTGCTCTTATTGGTTTTCCAAGGTTTTCTATCCTGACAATATCACTGCCAGATTCTTTTGTTTGTATTTTGTGTTTGGCAAATACATAGATGAAGGAATTTATCATAAAGATTCACTCCTTTGTCTTCTTTCTTGCTGCAGTGTGGGAAAGTCTACACTCCTAACATCACTGACTGGAACTCAGTCTGAAGCTGCAGCATACGAGTTTACAACGCTTACTTGTATACCTGGTATAATCAACTACAATGATACCAAAATTCAGCTGCTTGATCTGCCTGGAATTATTGAGGGTGCTTCTGAAGGGAAGGGGCGTGGAAGGCAGGTAAATGGCGCTTTCTTAGATCTACGATATGCTATTTCAAGTGTGAAAATGAGAATTGGCCCCATTATGAATAAGCAAACAATTGGCAGTTTAATGATCAGTATGGATTCATTATAGTTATTATCTGAAATTCTGATTATAGCCGACTGTCACTGATTTTGTGAATAATCCTTTTTTTTTCCCCCAACATCTTGATGATTGAAACATTTTCCTCTTTCAGGTTATTGCTGTGGCCAAATCGTCAGATCTTGTACTAATGGTTCTTGATGCCTCAAAAGTAAGTTGCTGAAACTGTGGTTATGTGCTTGAAATTCTCCAAAGAAATACACTCTTTGCTCATCTACAAAGATGATTGTAGAAGTCATTTTTGTTCCACAAGAAATAATCGTCATTATCTCAAATATGTTCTTTTTTGGATTTTGTGTGCTTACCTTGTGTGTTTTTCAATCGCTCTTTTACCAGGCTTAAATGGTACAAGTTCTTTTTATTCCCTCGTTCAATTCTAATTATTCTAGCACATAATGATTTTTCTGTAGAGTGAAGGACATAGGCAAATATTGACAAGGGAACTGGAAGCTGTGGGATTGCGTCTCAACAAGAGGCCTCCTCAAGTAAGGCACTCTGCTTTCAAATTGCTCTAAGTAATTTTGTTGGGGTAGTTTTCACCTTGAGCTATTCTGTTTTTATGTTCTGTTCTGGCTGATCCCTCTTGGATTTATTTGGAATCTCTATGCTTTTTGAACACCTATTGACCAATCTGGATTTTTCATCATTTTGGCTTCATGGCACTGGGTCTTTTCGGCAGTTTGACATCTTGCAGTTCTTCCATAACTGATTTGAGTACATGTAGATTTGATATAGAAATTCGTAAGATGAAGTTCTTTGGAGGGTCATTTACTTAGCCTCTTTGTGGGCAAAAGCAGTGGGGCTAGGGGAATCAGTGTAACAGCCTTTCAACAAAATTGGGACCGTTTGTAATAGCTACGTTTTGAGGCTATCTTCTCCTCATTTTAATACAAACATGGAATTGCTACTGCACAGAACCTCTTTTTTCTTTAAAAAAAAAATGAAAGTAAAAATAAAAATCTTTCTTTTACCTATCTAAAAGTCCAAAAATTTAACTGAGGAACGACTTCTTCTCTTTGTGCCTTCATACTGCTCTCATTTGTGCATAGTATTCTCGTGTGTTTTGTTGAGATCCCATTAAGACTTCTTTTTGATGATTTACTTGGGACTTTGGGTGTGTGCCTTAAGTTAAATATCTCTCTTGATTTTCACTTTGTGATTCTCTATCAGATTTACTTCAAAAAGAAAAAGACCGGGGGCATTTCTTTCAACAGCACCATGCAGTTAACCCATATTGACGAGAAGCTTTGCTACCAGATTCTACATGAATATAAAATCCATAATGCCGAGGTATTAACTTTGACTTTGCTATTCACTCATTATTGATATGTGCTGCTTGATTCCCACTGGTTATCAAACTTTGAGACGAAATTGTCTTCCCATTAGCATTTCTCCATAGGTTTTTGTGATTGTGTAGGCCCTTGTATTGGTTACATCAGAGACATGAAGTGATGCAGCTTGTGCTCAAAAATAAGTTTTAAAATTGTATTCTTTGTATTACCTGAAAGCTGTCAGCTTGGACTTCCGTTTGTTAGCTTATACACCCTCCTTTTCTTTTTAAACACCCCATAAATGCCCCCTGTTGAGGAGAGTGTATACACTAATTGGTTAATCAAAGTTCCAAAAAAATTACATAGTGAGTTAGATAACACTCTTAGCGAAAATTCCATGCAAGTTTTTTGGAACTTTGAGTAACCGATTACTCGATTATTGTGTAGACTCTCCTCAGTAAGGGTGCGTTTTGTATATGAGGTGTTTAAAGACTGACGGAGGGAGTATATCAAGAACTTTCTACCGAATCTACCTTTTTTAAGAGGTCATAACATTAGTGGAGTCAGTTGTCCTCACAAGGTCGATGAAGTGGAATTGGACTCACGTGTATGGAGCCTTTCTGTATAGTTTAGCTGACAAGAGGCTGCTGCTGCCTTTATGACTTTAAATTAAACCATTCTGCATATTCGAGCCATAAAATGATGTTTAAGAATCATTTGAGGACTGTTAAGCTCATTGATCACTTTTCTACTCTATTTGTTTCATATAGATTAAATTTTAAACTTTAATACGTACCGTCTATTGCCATAAGACATTGAGATGTTAACCATTCATTATTACTTATGGCCTCCAATTGATGCTTGTTTCTCTCTACTTGCTGCAGGTCTTATTCCGTGAGGATGCAACTGTTGATGATCTCATTGATGTTATTGAAGGGAACCGCAAATATATAAAATGTGTATATGTATACAACAAAATAGATGTTGTTGGTATCGATGATGTTGACAGGCTAGCCAGACTACCAAACTCTATCGTCATTAGTGCCAATTTGATGGTACCTTTCTGACATTGTTCTTCCACTCATAGATAGCTATCATGCTGTTAACATGAGTTTAGATGTTTCTGAAATTATGGACACTTGACCACAACAGCGTATTTGAGGGGGTACAGTGTATATATTAATTTGTTTGGTAGTTAAATTACCTGTAGAATGTTAATGCTTTGGATTTTAAGGAGGTAATTTTTCACTCACCTCAGAGAAACACGAAAAAAATGGTTTTCACTCGGTTCCTGTATCTATGTTACGATGTGATTCGTTCTAGTTTCTAGTTTTGCAGTAAAGTCTTGAACTTTATCTAGAAAGTCTTGGTTACACAACAGCGTTCATGCATATACTCTTTCTGTTGACATGCTATATTGCTATGTTCTTTGGTATAATGTGTAAATTTATCTCAGATCTTCACTGATGTTCAATTTCTTTTGTTACTTGAACAGCTTAATTTGGACAGACTACTGGCAAAGATGTGGGAGGAAATGGGACTAGTCAGAGTTTATACAAAGCCTCAGGGCCAGCAGCCGGATTTTGCTGAACCTGTGGTTCTCTCAGTGGTATGTCATATTGGCTCAAAGTTTCATTTGTTGTGACTTCCGCTCTCTAGGCTCTCCACGCTATTATAAGATGACATCCTTTTAATTTATATGATTCCAACTTCGCATGTATATGATTTTTTGGTTCCCATTGTAGGATCGGGGTGGTTGCACTGTTGAGGATTTCTGTAATCATATTCATAGAACACTGGTGAAGGATTTGAAGTATGCTCTCGTCTGGGGTATGAGCGCGAGGCATTATCCTCAGCACTGTGGGCTCTCTCATGCCCTTACTGATGAGGATGTAGTTCAAATCGTTAAAAAGAAGGTGAGTTTAATGTCATCTAAACCTCCTTTATCAGTATACTGTCTTAACAATTGTTCGACAGTATATCCACAAACATTATAGATGTATAAGTGTATCATGCTTCCAAGCATTGCATTGTTCAGCGCCCTTAGCTGTGATTGTATTTGCCCAGCTGGAAGTGAGTGCTGTGCTAAAATAAGATCAATGCTTCTGGTATAAAATCATAATTTTATGTTCTCCAGGAGAGAGACGAAGGAGGGAGAGGCCGGTTCAAGTCACACTCAAATGCTCCTGCAAGAATAGCTGACAGAGAGAAGAAGGCCCCACTCAAACAATAAGGTGCATGCTTGACTATATCTGCTATTCTACTTCTACCATATGTTTGCACTTTGTGAGGAGCTAGCCTGAGCTAGGTGGCCTCTATCCGAACACCCGTTGGAGCTGGTGTACCCAGTTTTGTCCTGGCTAGTTTAGCTTCCTGTCTGATTACAATCAAATCATTTGTTGTAATTTTACGCGGCATACAACTCTGGTGACTGTGAAACGGCATTACTCTTGACTCTTGAGTCTGTTAGGTGATACCGTTATTCGTTGTACTTTTTGAATCCATAGCAAGTATGCTAGCCATTTTGCCCCTTCTTTCTGGATAGAAATCAGAACACTTTTCGTCCAGGATGAAATACCTGGTAAAATCCTTCGAAAATGACTTGTTTTTGTATAACTGCGAATTCCTCCTTGCTGTCAATCTGTAACTGCATCCTATCGAACCTGAGAACGCTCCTACCGTCTTATTGTCTTTCGGCGTAGTCGAGCGCTTCTCTCTGGAAGAATACCCATTTTTTTTAACCTTGAGAAGATTCCTATCAGATCAGTAACTATACGTGATGATTTCAATGCAGCCTTTACGTGATTATTCGTGCATGTCCTGTGCGCAATTTACTAAATGGTAATCAGTAAAATTATTTGTAATTAAACCCCGTGTTTCGAATAATATTGATGTCAAAAGGTAAAGTGGTAATCTAAAAGGATTTTTATAGTTCCTTCTACTTTTCTTTTGAGTATCTCAGAAGATTTAGCATAATGACAAGTTGTAGACTACTCATAAATAAAGGCTAAAATCCCTTCATTTTTCTCATATGTTAACCCTTCTATATAAGGCGTTATCTTATTCATTTACTAATGTTTCTTTATACGATAGTCAGACCCATCTGAACTCGCCAAAATAACCATGTATCCTTCACTGGCTCTGACACTTTTATTAGGACTGATTGTAGGTCAAGTTACAGGTGAAAATGAAAAGAATGTGTTTCCCAAAATTTACCCAACAATAACGGTGCATGTGGTTAATGAATTACCTGACAATGAGCCTCTCACTATCCATTGCATGCGTAGAGACAAGGTAAAAGATCTTGGCGAGCACAGGCTTGGTTTTTCTCAGGAATTTAGTTGGAGGTTTAAAACAGACTTTTGGGGTTACACGCTTTATAATTGCCTCATGCAATGGAGCCAAGCTCGTGGCCATTTCAACGTGTTTTGGGTCCATAAAAGACTTATGGGTTATTGTGGCCGTAAAGATTGTAGTTGGCGTGTCCGTGCTGATGGGTTGTATATATATTCTAGAACTGAAAAAACCTTCGTACAAATGTATAAATGGGAAACATCGGACGGAGTATATATGTGTAATGAATTATTTGGAGATGCGTCATGCTTGTAACGCTTACTAGCAATACAATTACTACCATGTCTAATTGATCATAAGTTCAAATCGCCTCTCGTGGTTACTAGCTACCTTGTATGATATCTCGATTGTATGTGTATCATCTCTCGATGAGGCGAGTCGGATTTCACAATAGGCTTTTTTTTAGAAAACTAACTAGTGTTAGAAAAATTGGCCGACTACCAAGCTGCTTTTTGACCTTGATACGAACAGTTGAACCTGAAATTATTCAAAGAAGAAATTCTATGCTTAGGTGCTAACTGTACGTGATAGTCTAGCCTGTCAAGTGTCAAGTGTCAAGTGTCAACAAAAATGATTCAACCCTTCCCGCCGCATCCCCATACATCTTGGACGAACGTTTTATCTCATCGAATAGACGCCAAAATGTTTGCATTCCAGATGTATCCGCATTCAAGCGTAATACTACTTTCATTTGCTTCATTTCTTTACGTTGGGTCTGAATTACCTTTTCAAAACTCGACCCAACATAATAAAATGAAAGAAAGAAATGGATTGCTCACCAACATATCGTCACATACAGGAGGAAATTATTTAACATATTTCATTAATACTTTACTTTTTTCCCCCTCTTCGTAGGAAAATAAAATAGAGGACATTCGCCACAGGACAAACAAAAGAAAAACCCATTATTTATAAGTGCATAATAACGAAACTGATAATATCAATGTTTATTAATATTAGTTGAGTGAATGGACAATAAGATTTGACAAATTTACGTACTAACAATATTAAGTTTATAAGGCGTAATTGCGTAAACAGTGAACACAACCCAACAAGTTGAGTACGTGAGTTCTCATTGTAGAGTCAATTACACAATTGTTAATAGTCAAGATATGTGACCACTAAAATTAATCAATTAATGCAAATTTGTCGCGAGCGAGCGTCTCAATTCAAAGTCAATTGCTCAAGTTCGATCATATAGTAGTCAATCACTCAAATCTTGTTAATGGTCGAAATATAGAGCTCAATGTTATCTTTCCAATTTTCTATAGTACATGGTAATTCGTTACACGCGAATTTTCAACAACTGTGATAGTGATACACCAATTTGTTTTCCAGTAGATTAATGTTCTAACCAACTACTACTCCGATATATTATTTCTCATCTAAGAATAATGAATGGTATGTCATATGTGCGTGTGTGTATATATGTCGACATGTTGTGTGAGGTGTGACACAGGCGACTGAGGCGAGTAATTGTTACGAGTTTATTTAACCGCAAGCGTACGGGTAATTGTAGCTAACGGGTCGATCTCAGGAAGGTATGAATAATGTTTAGGTCGTCTAAAGAATTACAAAGTCAGCTACGCTAATGGTCGAAATAGGTTGGTGATTATCGACTAAGACTAACGAGAATGCGAATAAAACGAATGTAAATCAATGAACTAAAGGCCTAGGGTGGAAGCTCCTAGTATTAGTGTTTATTTGTTGTTTGTTTATTCTCGTTCTTTTCTTGCTCATTTGTAACTTTGTTATATTGGTCTTTCTTTTATATTAACGCCTAATTTCCAAAAAAAAAAGGCTAGGGTGGAGATATCCCCACTAACATGCATCTACTACGATATTAAAACACATAGCAAGTCAATTAAACATAGATTAGGGGAGATTATGCAAAGAACTACTTATCCCGGCGGGGCTATCATAGTCTAATCCGATTACTATCCTAAATTCTACTCCCGCAGTGAAATGATCAAGTAATAAGAAGCATTAAGAATGCATAAGTAACTCCCAACTAGTCCTACCAACTCACTCCCGTGGTGAAACAGTCCTAATCATTATTAGAGGGCTAATTACTAAACAAGAATCGCAACTTTCGCTTATAAACTGCGTTTAGCATTCAACAAGCATGAATTAATGTAAATCTAATCACAGCAACAGGCATATAAATTAGACAACAATGATCAAAATCAAATTGATGATTAAACCTAGCCATAATAAGCCCTAATCATATGAATAAATATAACTTGCTAATTTGTGAATTAAATAATAGTATCAAGCATGTTAGGGTTCAATCAAACCCCTACAAAAAGACTACTCACACATAGTGAAATTAAGAACAATAATAATGTTAGAACCTAAGGTGGTTTAGACACTCTAAACAACACTTAATAACTCTATTAAGTTGAACCTTAGGTGAGGATCGATTTGCATGTAGTTAAAAACAACTAAAAAACCGAGTTTAAAGATCGTATACCTTGTTTTGGCTCTAGGTTGTGCTCTCCTTTACTAAGGAGTGTCTTGAGCTGCTTAACAAGGATGATCCTCCTTCCAAACTTTGATTCTTGAACTCTTCTAATCTCCCACGGCACGTACCAAAGGATTCACGAGAAAACCGAGTTATTATGTACTAGTAATAACTCGGTTTACCCCAAAAACAAAATAGCCCTAATCCCTAACAATTAGGATCAATTAGGGTGAAGTATTTTTGTGTTTAGATGTGTTTTTGAGCTACATGCAAAGCTCAAAAAACTTGGTGGCTATGGTGAAATAGTTGGCTCTTTTTAGAGAGGAAGAAGATGATGATTCTTTCCTCAATTTTTTGGGTTTTTTATTTTTGTGTTGAAAATGATTCGTACTCTAAGTCTAAACATGGATTAGACTATATATAGTGGTGGGTTAAATTAGTAAATCAAATTTACTAATTTGCCCCCACTAACATTAACCAACCTTTAAGGTATAACAAGGTTAATTTAGTCATTTCATAACTTAACTAATTAAGTTACAATTAACTATTATATATTGATATAATAATTATATCTAATCATATTTTAGCTAATAATTACAACTCTTGTAATTAATTCTAGCTAAATTTGTCACAACTGACAAATCACAACAATACCCGTATAATTACTAATCTCAAATTTAGTAACTTATACACTGATAAAATTTCTATTTTATCAGTGATTTATTTATTATCAATTATCTTATAATCAATAATATAATAAACTCTACAGCCTGATACTAAACACATTGCCAGTTAACTATTAACTGGCTAACAGGAGTTCATCACGTTATCCTATATAGGTATGACCGATAGGGATCAGTCGATCTCCGCCATCTTACGACGACAATAACGTCAAACTCTAGACGGCCAATCGTTATTGATTTACGTTGATCAACTGATAAGTTCATCTTATAAACCGATCCCTGTTTATTCCATAATTGAGATTTATTAATCAACGCACTATTGTCGGAGGACACTAGTCCAACAATCTCCCACTTGTCCGAGACAAGTATGTGCGTGATCGACTCTCTTGCCCTTTATATCTCCCACTCAATGCAAGATGTCTTTCAGGTCGCTCCTGCACCCGATGTGAATCGTAAAGTGGTTTTCTCGATCGAGAGCGCAACTGTCTGCCCGGAAAAATCTACCTTAGATTGCTTCCGAGCGTGGCCACGCATTTTCAGTTGCTACTCCTCGAGTGGCCTAAAGATATTAACCCTGACGTGGGCGGACAATCCCTTCACTCTATTTTCATTGTTCCATACAACTCACAGTGACCCAAAATATGCCCTTATAGCCTCCTTTAACGGCACGACTTAGGACATAAATCAAAGCCACTATTTATTGCACAAACTCTGGCAAATAGTTTCAGGTCAAAAGAATCGACTCAATGGTATAATACAGTGCTCCTAGCTTCGACCCAGCAATAGGAATCTGTAGGTGGTCAAGTCCGACAGAGTGTCTCACATTCTGCTTGTGTAAACGACCGGTCATCCCATGACCTATGACTTTTGAACTAGTCATCCTAATTGACTTACACTCTAGTCACTTAGAGTCGTCACCTCACATTGTGACTAGGGACTAAATTATTCTGCTATTCATGTTCACTTCATAGGGCTCAAATCGTCTCTACGACCTATAGGAGTTTAACAGAATGTATATTTATTCAGAATATACAAAACTGAATAAATTTAAACGATAAAATCTTTATATACATATGTATGTAAAAAGTCAATACAAAGATCTAACTATTACATACCATATAATCTACAACCAATCAGTCATGCGTCTCAATCCCATGGACGCTACATGACTGTTGTGCTTGGCCAGTGTCATCGGCTTAGTCAGAGGATCGGCGACATTATCATCTGTCCCGATCTTACAAACCAAAATATCTCCTCGTTCCACACAATCTCGTATTACGTGAAACTTCCTGAGTACATGTCTAGACTTGTTACTAGACTTAGGCTCTTTAGCCTGAACTATTGCTCCACTGTTGTCGCAATAGATGGTGATAGGATCTGCTGCTGCCGGAACAACCTTCAGCCCTTCTAGAAACTGCTTGATCCATACCGCTTCTTTTGCAGCTTCTGAAGCCGCAATGTACTCTGCCTCCGTTGTAGAATCCGCTGTGACAGATTGCTTGGAACTTTTCCAGCAGATCGCTCCACCGTTCAGAGTAAAAACATAGCCGGATTGAGATTTCATATCATCTCGATCAGTTTGGAAACTAGCATCTGTGTTACCTTTTACACGTAGCTCAGTATCTCCTCCAAACACTAAGAATGTATCTTTAGTCCTTCTCAAGTACTTTAGGATATTCTTTACAGCTATCCAGTGACTTTCACCGGGATTAGCCTGATACCTGCTCGTCATGCTCAAAGCATGTGAGACATCAGGCATCGTACACATCATAACATACATGACTGATCCAACTGCGGAAGCGTACGGGATCTTTTTCATGCGTTCAATATCTGTGGGCACAGACGGCCATTGAGACTTACTCAGAACTATTCCGTGACCCATTGGCAGATATCCTCTCTTGGATTTCTCCATATTGAATCTCTCAAGAATCCTATCCACATAAGCTTCTTGACTTAATGCCAACATCCGTTTTGATCTATCTCTATAGATTCGGATGCCTAAGATGCGTTGCGCTTATCCTAGGTCCTTCATCCGAAAATGATTTCCTAACCATCCTTTAACTGAGTTGAGGGTCGGAATATCATTTCCTATGAGAAGTATGTCATCCACATACAGGACCAGGAACGTTACCTTGCTCCCACTAAACTTCATGTACAAACATGGTTCCTCAACACTGCGAGCGAAACCATTTTGTTTGATTACATGATCAAACCGATGATTCCAGCTCCTGGATGCTTGCTTAAGTCCATAAATGGACCTTTTAAGCTTGCAAACCTTCTCAGGATTGCGTGGATCGACAAAACCCTCTGGTTGTGTCATATACACTTCCTCTTCCAGAAACCCGTTCAGGAAGGCGGTTTTGACATCCATCTGCCATATTTCATAATCATGAAACGCAGCAATCGCTAAGATTATCCGAACGGATCTGAGCATCGCAACTGGTGCAAATGTTTCATCATAGTGAATACCATGAATTTGCGTGAAACATTTCGCCACTAGTCGAGCTTTGAAAACGTCCTTGTTTCCATCCATGCCGATTTTGATCTTATAGATCCATTTGCATTTCAGAACTTTTGTTCCAACTGGCACATCTACCAAGTCCCATACTTGGTTCTCGTACATGGAATCCATTTCAGATTTCATCGCCTCCAGCCATTTTGTAGAATTTGGACATGTCATGGCTGCGTTGTAGGTTGCGGGCTCGTCACTTTCTAAAAGTAACATTGAGTATTTATCATCATCTTCGACAATACCTAAGTATCTCTCAGGTGGGTGACTTACTCTCCCTGACCTTCTAGGAACGGAGGTTGGAACCACTGTATCAGAAGTTTCAGGGCTGTTTTCTCGTAAAACATCCTGATTATCTTCCTCTGTTTGTGACTCCTGAACTTCTTTAAGTTCAAAATTTCTCCCACTCTGTCTTCTAGAAATAAATTCCTTTTCTAGAAAGACAGCATCACGAGACACAAACACTTTGTTCTCCTGACGATTGTAGAAGTAATATCCTCGTGTTACAAAGGATAACCTACAAATAGGCATTTCTGGGATCTGGGTGCTAGCTTATTGTCAGAACGGTTCTTAACATAAGTTTCACAGCCCCAAACCTTTATGAAAGACAAGTCAGGAACTTTTCCTTTCCATATCTCGTATGGTGTCTTTGGAGCTGATTTTGTCGGACTCCTGTTCAGCAGGAAAACGGCGGATAGTAGAGCGAAACCCCAAAATGAATCAGGAAGCTCAGCCTGACTCATCATAGATCGAACCATATCTAATAGGGTTCTATTTCTCCTTTCAGCAACACCATTCATCTGTGGTGTTCCAGGAGGTGTTAATTGTGATACTATACCACAATCTCTCAGGTGATAACTGAATTCGTTACTCAGATATTCACCTCCACGATCAGATCGTAAGGTTTTGATCTTCCTATCAAGTTGGTTTTCAACTTCCCTCTGAAATTCTATGAATTTCTGTAGGACTTCGTCTTTGTTCCTCATTAAGTAGATGTATCCATATCTACTAAAGTCATCTGTGAATGTGACGAAGTAGTTGTAACCACCTCTGGCTGTGATGCTCATTGGACCACACACATCTGAATGTATTAGTTCCAATAGCTCACCAGCTCGAATTCCTTTTCCCGAAAAAGGTTTTCGTGCCATCTTGCCTAATAGGCAAGATTCACATTTATCAAATGATTCGTAATCAAGTGATTTGAGCACTCCACTGGATACGAGTCTCTTAATGCGTTTTTCGTTTATATGACCTAAACGACAATGCCAGAGATAGGATAACTCAGGATCACCTGATTTGAGCTTTTTATTTTCTACATGGTAGATATCGGTGGTTAAGTCTAAAACATATATTCCGTTGATTGACGGGGCTATTCCATAGACCATATCATTGTGCGAGAAGGAACAACATTTGTTTTTAATTTCAAAACGAAAACCTTCCGCGTCTAACATAGATACAGATATTATGTTTTTGCTCAGTGTTGGTACATAATAACAATTATACAAGTGCAATTCCAACCCTGACGCTAACGACAAAACATATGTTCCTACGGAAACAGCATCTATCCTTGCTCCGTTTCCAACGCGTAGGTCCACTTCACCCCTTGCTAGCACTCGCACCTCCTGCAGCCCCTGCAAATGATTACAGAGATGAGATCCACATCCAGTATCTAATACCCACGACGTGGAACTAGCAAAGTTTATGTCTATAGTGTAGATACCTGAAGCTTTCTTCTCCTCCAGGTATTTGGGGCAGTTGCGCTTCCAGTGACCTACTCCGTCACAATGGAAGCACCTTTGATCGGGGTTCGTGCTTTTGGGCGGCTTAGTCTTTGCGTTTACTGGCGCTTTTCCTTTGCCCTTGCCCTTTCCTTGCACGGGTTTCTTCCCCTTTTTCCCTCGGTTTTTGAACTTGCCACCTTCCTTCCTCACATTTAGCGCTAAAACATCTCGTTTTCCGCTAGTACTCCCACTTGCGCCCATGTCTTTCTCTGCTTGGACAAGCAGAGCATGAATTTCATTGAGGTTTTTCCTCAAATCGTTCATGTTAAAATTCAACCTGAAATTGTTGAACTCGTCATGTAGCGAATGGAGTATACGATCTACCGCGATTTGGTCGGAAATCGAGCATCCCAGTCGTTCTAACGTCTCTACGTTTTCGATCATTTTGAGCACGTGGGGACCAACAGGCTGTCCCTTGATTAAACGTGCCTCAAAGAATCGACTGGCGGCATCGTATTGCAATATTCGCGGTTTTTGCGAAAACATATTCGTCAATTTGACGAATATTTGGTATGAGGAGGAATAAATCAACCTGCGCTGCAATTTTGACGCCATCGAATAGATCAATACGTTTTTGATCGAGGTTGATTCCTGCTCGTACAATTCGTACGCTCGACGCTCGGCCATCGTTGCGTTAGGCCCTGGCGTCGCAGGCGGTGGTTCAACGAGGAACCGCTCCTTTCCGTCGCTTTTAGCGGCTAAACGTAGACTCAATTCCCACTCTGGGAAGTTGCTCCCATCGTCCTTCAGGGAGTGCTTCTCCATAAAGGCACGGAGCCATGAGTCTTTCGTGATACTCGGTAGAACTGGGTTCGCATTTGGATTTGCCATTGCGATTTACGATTCTACAAGTTTGGAAATAAAATTTGTTTAGATTTTATCGCATTATTTTACTTCACATTTTACACATAAAACGTGAATTCCGTTTATATAATTGATCTCCCTTAATTATATAACCGATTCCGAGATCCGTCGTACTTATAAATTTTGGGCACGCGAGAGGGCGTCTTTAGCTTTTTCCCTAATTTATAACACTCGGGTGAACCAATTCTTGGTTGATTCTAACTCTAAGAACTCTCGGTTGACAAATTTCTCGAATATTTGTCCTCTAGCCTCGAATTTGCATAACCCTTATGCCCAATTCGTCGAGATCAACCAAATCTAACGCGTTGTAACACTTACAACCCTACTCCCCAAGGTAAAAAGGTCCCACCTCACGAGAGGGTGAGTGTGGTTCCTAATGAACAAGGTTGTATAGGTGTTAGATTTGGAAAAGCTAGCTCTCGATATTACGTTTGATTAAATTTTAGGAGATCTAGTCGTCTTATATTGTCTATCGCGTTTATTCAGTGAACTAAATATTTAGCGAATCGTTGACAATTTATAACGACTAAAACGTGTGCACAAATTTTAGTTTATATCGTATCCACTACGTCGGCGGAAAAAACTCAATAAACCAAGCATGCAACAGACGATTAAACTAATAAATCGATCACGAGTACTAGTATGGCCCTATTTCGCTTAAAAGAAACCTAAACTAGTCCTAACTAGTCTTTGACGGCTTCTCGTCTTCAAATGCAATCTTCGACTCCACGCCAAGGTTTGTAAAAGCTCGAAAATAGAATTACATGTAAAAGCCTATTATACATTCACTTTCTAAAAATAGAAAAAAAAAATATTACAATCTGGCGATACGAGATCGCAATTAATTACAAACCCACCGATACCGTCCTTACATTACGGTACAGTACCGGTCCTATGAGACATCTTGGCCATACTGTACTCGGATTTTGGTCAAACGTATAACACTTATACGTTTGACCTCAGTAAATCACATTTACCGACTAACAAAAATCAAACAACGGCTAATTTTGGAAAACGATTTTAACAGTTAAAATCACGAATCAATCAAAACACTTTTGGAACCAAACCAACAACTAAACTTTTTAGTTTATCAACCTTTAATCCCACTAAAGTCGATTCAATTAGTTTGATGGATTCGTTTTAGCCCTCTTTTTGCTCGAAAAGTGGCATAAATTATTAATTTACTCTAATTAATCATAACAATTATGAATTTAATTAGAAAAATCATTTTATTTAACTAACAAACCATACTGGCAGTAGCACATGCATGAGCAAAAATTTCCAGATATTTCTTGTTTTAATTCAATTAAGAAAACAATTTCCAAGTTAATCATTATTAACTCTTAATAACGATAAAAACCCAAAATTAACTTTTAATTTTAGAAAAATTCGAACCAATGCCATGGTGAACTTTATTACTGGAAATTTTAGTCCTCTTAATTTTCACATAATTTTATACATGCAAATTATCTAATTAACACTTAATTCGATAATTAAGCTAATTATGTGATTTAAACCAAAAATTCATGGAAAAATAGCTAAAAAAATTCCAAAATTTCTACAATTTCGTCCTAAACTTTTTTAAGACCAGTAGAAGCCATGCATGTCGAAAAAACCCAGTGACAAAACCATTTTATCATTAAAATTAATTAAGTCGATAATTCACCTAATTAACCAACTCGGTTTTAACATGCAATAAGACCAAATGCTCTGATACCAATTGTTAGAACCTAAGGTGGTTTAGACACTCTAAACAACACTTAATAACTCTATTAAGTTGAACCTTAGGTGATGATCGATTTGCATGTAGTTAAAAACAACTAAAAAACCGAGTTTAAAGATCGTATACCTTGTTTTGGCTCTAGGTTGTGCTCTCCTTTACTAAGGAGTGTCTTGAGCTGCTTAACAAGGATGATCCTCCTTCCAAACTTTGATTCTTGAACTCTTCTAATCTCCCACGGCACGTACCAAAGGATTCACGAGAAAACCGAGTTATTATGTACTAGTAATAACTCGGTTTACCCCAAAAACAAAATAGCCCTAATCCCTAACAATTAGGATCAATTAGGGTGAAGTATTTTTGTGTTTAGATGTGTTTTTGAGCTACATGCAAAGCTCAAAAAACTTGGTGGCTATGGTGAAATAGTTGGCTCTTTTTAGAGAGGAAGAAGATGATGATTCTTTCCTCAATTTTTTGGGTTTTTTATTTTTGTGTTGAAAATGATTCGTACTCTAAGTCTAAACATGGATTAGACTATATATAGTGGTGGGTTAAATTAGTAAATCAAATTTACTAATTTGCCCCCACTAACATTAACCAACCTTTAAGGTATAACAAGGTTAATTTAGTCATTTCATAACTTAACTAATTAAGTTACAATTAACTATTATATATTGATATAATAATTATATCTAATCATATTTTAGCTAATAATTACAACTCTTGTAATTAATTCTAGCTAAATTTGTCACAACTGACAAATCACAACAATACCCGTATAATTACTAATCTCAAATTTAGTAACTTATACACTGATAAAATTTCTATTTTATCAGTGATTTATTTATTATCAATTATCTTATAATCAATAATATAATAAACTCTACAGCCTGATACTAAACACATTGCCAGTTAACTATTAACTGGCTAACAGGAGTTCATCACGTTATCCTATATAGGTATGACCGATAGGGATCAGTCGATCTCCGCCATCTTACGACGACAATAACGTCAAACTCTAGACGGCCAATCGTTATTGATTTACGTTGATCAACTGATAAGTTCATCTTATAAACCGATCCCTGTTTATTCCATAATTGAGATTTATTAATCAACGCACTATTGTCGGAGGACACTAGTCCAACAATCTCCCACTTGTCCGAGACAAGTATGTGCGTGATCGACTCTCTTGCCCTTTATATCTCCCACTCAATGCAAGATGTCTTTCAGGTCGCTCCTGCACCCGATGTGAATCGTAAAGTGGTTTTCTCGATCGAGAGCGCAACTGTCTGACCGGAAAAATCTACCTTAGATTGCTTCCGAGCGTGGCCACGCATTTTCAGTTGCTACTCCTCGAGTGGCCTAAAGATATTAACCCTGACGTGGGCGGACAATCCCTTCACTCTATTTTCATTGTTCCATACAACTCACAGTGACCCAAAATATGCCCTTATAGCCTCCTTTAACGGCACGACTTAGGACATAAATCAAAGCCACTATTTATTGCACAAACTCTGGCAAATAGTTTCAGGTCAAAAGAATCGACTCAATGGTATAATACAGTGCTCCTAGCTTCGACCCAGCAATAGGAATCTGTAGGTGGTCAAGTCCGACAGAGTGTCTCACATTCTGCTTGTGTAAACGACCGGTCATCCCATGACCTATGACTTTTGAACTAGTCATCCTAATTGACTTACACTCTAGTCACTTAGAGTCGTCACCTCACATTGTGACTAGGGACTAAATTATTCTGCTATTCCTGTTCACTTCATAGGGCTCAAATCGTCTCTACGACCTATAGGAGTTTAACAGAATGTATATTTATTCAGAATATACAAAACTGAATAAATTTAAACGATAAAATCTTTATATACATATGTATGTAAAAAGTCAATACAAAGATCTAACTATTACATACCATATAATCTACAACCAATCAGTCATGCGTCTCAATCCCATGGACGCTACATGACTGTTGTGCTTGGCCAGTGTCATCGGCTTAGTCAGAGGATCGGCGACATTATCATCTGTCCCGATCTTACAAACCAAAATATCTCCTCGTTCCACACAATCTCGTATTACGTGAAACTTCCTGAGTACATGTCTAGACTTGTTACTAGACTTAGGCTCTTTAGCCTGAACTATTGCTCCACTGTTGTCGCAATAGATGGTGATAGGATCTGCTGCTGCCGGAACAACCTTCAGCCCTTCTAGAAACTGCTTGATCCATACCGCTTCTTTTGCAGCTTCTGAAGCCGCAATGTACTCTGCCTCCGTTGTAGAATCCGCTGTGACAGATTGCTTGGAACTTTTCCAGCAGATCGCTCCACCGTTCAGAGTAAAAACATAGCCGGATTGAGATTTCATATCATCTCGATCAGTTTGGAAACTAGCATCTGTGTTACCTTTTACACGTAGCTCAGTATCTCCTCCAAACACTAAGAATGTATCTTTAGTCCTTCTCAAGTACTTTAGGATATTCTTTACAGCTATCCAGTGACTTTCACCGGGATTAGCCTGATACCTGCTCGTCATGCTCAAAGCATGTGAGACATCAGGCATCGTACACATCATAACATACATGACTGATCCAACTGCGGAAGCGTACGGGATCTTTTTCATGCGTTCAATATCTGTGGGCACAGACGGCCATTGAGACTTACTCAGAACTATTCCGTGACCCATTGGCAGATATCCTCTCTTGGATTTCTCCATATTGAATCTCTCAAGAATCCTATCCACATAAGCTTCTTGACTTAATGCCAACATCCGTTTTGATCTATCTCTATAGATTCGGATGCCTAAGATGCGTTGCGCTTATCCTAGGTCCTTCATCCGAAAATGATTTCCTAACCATCCTTTAACTGAGTTGAGGGTCGGAATATCATTTCCTATGAGAAGTATGTCATCCACATACAGGACCAGGAACGTTACCTTGCTCCCACTAAACTTCATGTACAAACATGGTTCCTCAACACTGCGAGCGAAACCATTTTGTTTGATTACATGATCAAACCGATGATTCCAGCTCCTGGATGCTTGCTTAAGTCCATAAATGGACCTTTTAAGCTTGCAAACCTTCTCAGGATTGCGTGGATCGACAAAACCCTCTGGCTGTGTCATATACACTTCCTCTTCCAGAAACCCGTTCAGGAAGGCGGTTTTGACATCCATCTGCCATATTTCATAATCATGAAACGCAGCAATCGCTAAGATTATCCGAACGGATCTGAGCATCGCAACTGGTGCAAATGTTTCATCATAGTGAATACCATGAATTTGCGTGAAACATTTCGCCACTAGTCGAGCTTTGAAAACGTCCTTGTTTCCATCCATGCCGATTTTGATCTTATAGATCCATTTGCATTTCAGAACTTTTGTTCCAACTGGCACATCTACCAAGTCCCATACTTGGTTCTCGTACATGGAATCCATTTCAGATTTCATCGCCTCCAGCCATTTTGTAGAATTTGGACATGTCATGGCTGCGTTGTAGGTTGCGGGCTCGTCACTTTCTAAAAGTAACATTGAGTATTTATCATCATCTTCGACAATACCTAAGTATCTCTCAGGTGGGTGACTTACTCTCCCTGACCTTCTAGGAACGGAGGTTGGAACCACTGTATCAGAAGTTTCAAGGCTGTTTTCTCGTAAAACATCCTGATTATCTTCCTCTGTTTGTGACTCCTGAACTTCTTTAAGTTCAAAATTTCTCCCACTCTGTCTTCTAGAAATAAATTCCTTTTCTAGAAAGACAGCATCACGAGACACAAACACTTTGTTCTCCTGACGATTGTAGAAGTAATATCCTCGTGTTACAAAGGATAACCTACAAATAGGCATTTCTGGGATCTGGGTGCTAGCTTATTGTCAGAACGGTTCTTAACATAAGTTTCACAGCCCCAAACCTTTATGAAAGACAAGTCAGGAACTTTTCCTTTCCATATCTCGTATGGTGTCTTTGGAGCTGATTTTGTCGGACTCCTGTTCAGCAGGAAAACGGCGGATAGTAGAGCGAAACCCCAAAATGAATCAGGAAGCTCAGCCTGACTCATCATAGATCGAACCATATCTAATAGGGTTCTATTTCTCCTTTCAGCAACACCATTCATCTGTGGTGTTCCAGGAGGTGTTAATTGTGATACTATACCACAATCTCTCAGGTGATAACTGAATTCGTTACTCAGATATTCACCTCCACGATCAGATCGTAAGGTTTTGATCTTCCTATCAAGTTGGTTTTCAACTTCCCTCTGAAATTCTATGAATTTCTGTAGGACTTCGTCTTTGTTCCTCATTAAGTAGATGTATCCATATCTACTAAAGTCATCTGTGAATGTGACGAAGTAGTTGTAACCACCTCTGGCTGTGATGCTCATTGGACCACACACATCTGAATGTATTAGTTCCAATAGCTCACCAGCTCGAATTCCTTTTCCCGAAAAAGGTTTTCGTGCCATCTTGCCTAATAGGCAAGATTCACATTTATCAAATGATTCGTAATCAAGTGATTTGAGCACTCCACTGGATACGAGTCTCTTAATGCGTTTTTCGTTTATATGACCTAAACGACAATGCCAGAGATAGGATAACTCAGGATCACCTGATTTGAGCTTTTTATTTTCTACATGGTAGATATCGGTGGTTAAGTCTAAAACATATATTCCGTTGATTGACGGGGCTATTCCATAGACCATATCATTGTGCGAGAAGGAACAACATTTGTTTTTAATTTCAACGCACTATTGTCGGAGGACACTAGTCCAACAAATAATAATTGAAATAAAGCAATACATAATTAAAAGAATAAAGGAAGAAATACAATACTCTCAATTTGGGTCTGAATAATACGATGAGATATAATAGGAAATAATCTTCGATGAACAAAAAGCGTCGTAGTCTTGAAAAGTAGAAGTGCACAAAATAATGAAAGCTTAGATAAAAGTTACAAGTGCTCTATTTTAAAATAGGAAATAAACCCCCGAAAACAAATAAAGAAAATACGGAAAATATATCTCGCGCGGGCTACACGAGTCGTGCACCATAATGCACGAGTCGTGCCCTCTGCAGTGACCAAATCGTGAATGTACACGAGTCGTGCAATCAGCGCACGAGTCGTGTAAAACTGGTCCGGCAGTCCAACTTCAAACGCCTTTAATTTCTTCGTTAATTATCCGATTAGGGCGTGTGACCACTTTTTAGAAAGCTTAGATCATAATCTTTCACCTCCAGTTGGTTTTACTGCAAAATTCCAAGTGGTTTGGGAGATATTGAGCTCCGAAGTTGGCACTGTGTAAATGACTTCAATCTCGCATCTTAAGTTCTCCAAAATGTCCTCTTTATGCCTGAAAAGCTCAAAAACCAACAACTATACCAAGGACGTGAAATATTGCGAGAATGAATGATAATACAGTATGAACGGGGCAAATATAGCAATTATAGCTCCGTAAAGTCCTATATAACTATGCAAAATATGGACTTATCAGTAATAATGTTCGTTAATTAGTTCAAAAGTGCAAATTAAACTCTTGTTTCGTCACTCAAATCAATTAATTACTCAAAATCAAAATAATATTACATTGTGCATATATATATATATATATATATATATATATATATATATATATATATATATATATATATATATATATATAGGTATAGGTATACATGTAATTAGCAATTACAAATTAAATCCAATTTAAAAGCACCACCTTGAATTTATGATCATGAACTTCTATATATCTTCACCCATTATACTAACCGAAATTCAGTGGTTTACATTCAACTTTATATAAAAAGATACTCCTTTCCATCTCATAAATTTCCATTTGATAACTCAAACGTCAACAAATGAACGGAGGGAGTATCCCACGCAAACAATTAAATTAAACAAAAAAAAAATCAAACATTATTGTTAATAGTATTAAGGTTAGGACTTTGTGTAGGAGGGGTAGGAGCAGAAGCAACTCTCCTACCACGCTCAGTTTCAGCACTTTGAGCAAACTTAACACTTCCTTCATGCATACCCTTCCGCTTCTCCGCCTCCGAGTACTCCGCCACGTAATACTTCTCCTCGGTGGCGCTTTTCGACGGCGGTAGGAACATGCTCCCCCACTGTGGGAAGTGTATTAGGGCCACTGGCAAAGTACAACATACGGTCATAATACCCATGTATAAAAGACCCTTGTCCGTAGAAAAACTAGCTGACGTAAAAAATATAAACTGGGTCAACCCGGACCCGATATTCCCACCCGCCCCGGTTAGACCCGATATGATACCCAAAGACCGTCTGGATACGAAGGGGACTATACCGAAAGTGGCCCCACATGCAGCTTGGGCCCCCATTGAAAATAAGACTAGGGCCACGACCGCGGTTTTGAGCTCATTGGCTAGGCCCAACCAGATACACATGAGCCCACCCGCGGTCTGGAGGATCCATAGGGTCCATAGTCGGCCTCTCATTCCGAAGTACCGGGCGCTGTAGTCCGATGCTAATCCGCCTAGTGGTCTAGTGAATAGGTTAGCCATTCCGAAGCTAGCTGCTATGATTCCGGCTGTGTGTAGCTTGAGGTTGAATCTGGTTGATTAATTTTGCATCCACAATGTTAGACTCATCATCAGTGTACGTATGTTTGGCTAATTAACTCTTATCTACTAGTAAAGTCGTTAATTAACATTATCAACAAGACAACTAACAACGTACGTGTCAATTATCTTAACTGATATTCTGATAAAGACGTTAAGTAAATACGATGGGCAAAAGTTTTGCGCAACACGTCTCGGTGATTAATATTGATTATTATGTCTAGTCGTTCATGTTATTTTCGTTGACACAAAGGATCGAACGCGATACACATAATTAACTATAGTTTGAAGTGCACCGTACAATAATGAATCAGATTCTAATAATATGTTAAAAATAAAATAAAATAAAAAGGGTCGATTTCATTTAATTTTTAATTGATGAAAATGACGATTTTAATTTGAGGATGTCAAACAATAGAATTAATTATTATGCATTTTGAAATATTAAGACCTTACTTAATTCAAACGAACATAATTTTTATGATTAATTCAATCTTACTAGCAGATAATCCAGTCCTAAAATAATGTTTGTTTGGGTCACAAATTTTGTTTTTTTAGTAATTTTATTGTTAATATTATTACTGTACTATTTCATACAAGCTTATCCATGAAGTCTTGAAGTTTAGGTAATAAGAAAAACAGTTGAAATAATGAAATGGCCTGGGTAAAAATGTTACCTGTCAAAGAAATACTCAGCGATGACATTATCTGTTGTTAATTCCACACCCAAGGAGTATCCATACAGTAGAACAAAGATCCAAGTGCGGTAATTCGAAACAGCGTACCAAAACACCTAAATCACGCAAATATCGAAAAAATTAGTCATAATACTATACATGTAATGGAGCGGTATCGAAATTAATTATTTGTTACCTAGCTAAGATATGGAAAAATGACACAAGTAGGGTTGAAGTGCATTTACCCTGCCAAACTTGTCCTTTTTAACTTCGCCCCTCTTTTGTAGGGCACCAAGGTTACCATCAGGCAAATCCTGACCAAGAACAAGCACTAAAAGTCCCATAACAATATGGAGACAACCCGGAATAAAGAAGGCAATTCTCCAAGCTGTAAACTGTGTAGCTCCGGCTTTATGAATAACCTCGAACAATATAGGCATAAGAAGTTGGGTGGCCCCACCGCCGACGTTCCCCCACCCGGCCGCAGTTCCGTTCACCAATCCAATAATCTTACCATTGAACATGGTACTCATCCAATATTGGCACGACACGAAAGTCGCTAGGCAAAACCCGATCATAAACCTAACAGCAACATATCCCGCTGCATCTTCAATCAATGACATGCAGAATACAGTAGGGGCCGTTAACATGACTAGAAAAGCACATGCATAACGGGGGCCCATGAGATCACAAAGTGTCCCCATGATAAGCCTAGAGAAAACGCTTCCTGACACTGATGCCACGGAAGCGTTACCAATATCCCTCTTAGTAAGGTCGATATTGTCCCTAATAATAGGGACTAAGGGTGCGGCCGCAAATGTAGATATGTAACACGTACAAAATGATATCCAACTTAGGTGAAATGTTGTCATGTGAGGTTTTGCCAAGGAGAAAATCTTGAATTTCGTTGCCTTGTGCTCAGCATCGACCGGCAAGCCGAAATGGGCCGTGTTGTCCACGGGCACGGTCGAGGGCGACACCGAGAAGGCGAAAGATTGTTCCTTTCCGGTGACTCCATGCATAGAGCTTCCGGGCTCACCAGGCTCCTCACTACCCGCCATTTTTTAATTTATATATATATTTTTTTTTTCTTTTACTAAGAACTGAGATAGAATGGAAGGGAGTCGTAACTCGTAATTAAGTAGCAAATTAATGTGTATGTTTGATTTTGTTGTTGCAGTGGAGACAAGTTTCTTGGTGTATATATAGTAACTTCACGTTGACATTATAAAAAGGTGACGGAAGATTCATAATAAAGCCGTTTGAAATCCCAAATGGTTAATTTCATTACATAATTAATCAACTATATAACAAGTCCAACAAGTTGTATTAACCTAAGGGTTTTAAAGGTCATTAGAGAAAGTTTTAATTAATTAAAAAATAAATCCTTTGCGCCGCATCTAATACATTCCGTTATTTGGAAAGAGCTTATTGAAGATACCAAAAGATCAAATGCCTTTTGAATCTAACCTTTGGATACTTTGTATGATTTTTTAATAAGTGTATACGAGTTTTCACTTCTCACTATTGCTGTAAGTTTGGAACTTAAGTTTTGATAAGTTAATTAAATGAGAAAAGGGTGTTATTAATCGAATTTTAATGTTAATTTCGATTTGCGTGTACGAGTAATTGTGCTACTTGTGGCAAGGAGAATCAATATAGACCGTCGTGTCATTGCTTGTTGCTATCAATAATAATGCAATGCAATGACTTAAGGTATTCACATTCGAATTTGCAAGGTCGGTTTTTAGTTGAAATCGATCAGATTGTGCCTCTAGCTCCGCATTGTCAATGACATTTCTTTTCAACTCGTCTCTTAGATATAATTTTTATTTCTTATGTATTCACAAGTCTATTTAATTTCGCTTTGGGACATCGTTCATTTCATAATTGTACATGCGAATCAGTCTTCTTATATACTTATATGCATGTTATTGCTGTATTTAGCTTTGTTATTTGTATAATTAACACGACTTGGAAAAATTAGAGGAAATACGTACTGCGTATATGATTTGGGGTAGTGCAAATGAACTAATTACAAAATTTCAATTGTGGATTATTATTGCCTTATTGGAATTCTCAATGTCTAATTGCTTGTGTCAAATATTCTAACTGAGAAGAATATGAACAGGAGGAATAAAAGAAGAGTAAGTAAGAAGCTTCTCATAAATACCCCTATATCATGTATACTTCATAATACTAACCCTACTAATAAGTTCTCAAGAAGATATAACGTATACATTTTGATAATTGTTTGTCAACTTTTTCTTTATTATGTTGAAGGAAAATGACATTGTTGTTATTTTGAAAGGTTGTCTCAACTTCAATATTATTACAAGATTTACAAAAAAGTTGTTCATTTATTTGAATGTTAATTAAAAAATAATCCGTAAAGTCGAGAATTTGCGAACATAATAATAGCGCATTTTCTGGTAAAACAAGTAGTGTAGTAGGGGCGTCTATTGGCTGTACGTTTTTTTAGTACAATTATTATTTACGGGTCTCCTATTATTCGATCGGCTCGAGAGTCATTTTAAAGGAAAAAGATGGCAAATGCGCAATCCATAGCCATCAATATTATCAATCGTTTTAGCTTTAACTAACATAATTGATTAATTGCTAAGTCTAAATTTTCTCTAAATTAAACTACAGTCTTCTCATCAAAATCATGAATAAATAACTATAATGAGTTGTGCGGCATACTTTGATTGTTTTATTCTTTTGGTAGTACTATCTGAGTCGATTATCATCCTTATCGTACACATAGATGAAATGTGTATATTACTCCGAATCCTATTCTTGTCCTGTTATGCTTGATGATAAGCGTATACTTTTCAATTTTGTATAATATAAATAAATTCATATTATTGTATGATCATCATATTTGTCGACACACCCATGTACAAACTTCAGCTATACCAGTATATTATATGAAACCTTTATAAGTTCCATAAATTGGAGTTTTCTCTCTATGATATTTTTGCTTTATTATCATTATAAATTAACTATAACATTTTATTGAGTTTAATTTGTTCATTTGTTTGTATCTGCCAGCAATATATATAGTAATTGACGGATCAGTAAGTAACAAAAAGACCATTATTGGTATTGTATTGCCGGCCAAACCAATAAATAATTTGAAAATTTGATCCGATCTTTTGGAATTGGTTGTTCAGATCATATGGGATTAGACATTATAGTATGATACGATCAATATGATAGTTTGATAGTTTGATAAGTGGTGGTCATGAACTCCTGATATATAACTAGATTAGAGATTATCAAGGTTGGTTTGATGGTTAGGAATAATTCAACTTGTCTAAGAGTTGTCCTGATTTCAAATTCTCATATCCTCATTCATCATCCCCGCGGCTAGCTAGAGCTGGCCATCTGGCTCGTTCAACCCTGGCTCGCCCTGACCCAACCCTGGTCAAACCCTAGCTCGGCCCAACCCGGCCCTAACTCGGGCAACCCTGTTAGAGCGAAATTCTATGGATGGTTCCCCAATCGGACGAAAAAGAAGCATAAAGCAGTTTAGTGGAAGGTTGTGCTTGTGAAAATCGAAGCCTATGATTAACGGTTTTAGACCCAAAATGGCCCGTAAAAAGAAATACCTTAAATTTTTGTGGGAGTAGTTTATGTGGCTGTGTGTAAAGTTATATGGGCTTGGCAGAATGTTGGAGCCAAATTAAAGACATATGGTAGACTTTATTCCCAAATCAGCCATATGCACACACTAGCCTCAACGTTGCCGCTGGAACTTGGAAGGGCTTCAAGAACTCAGTTCTAGGTGTTTATGGAACATTTGGCTACTAAAAAACCGAGGAGTTTTAGGGTGCTCGACAAGTATTGCAAAACACCATAATAAATCACTTTTAAAATGACTTAATAAATTTTTCTACAAGGAAAAAATTATCAAGTTATATTAGATATAGTTTGTACAATGTATATATAAGCATAAAAGATTAAATAAATGCAATTAACCATTTTTTTCTATTTTTTTGGTTATTTATAATATAATTTGTAAATATATCTAAATAAAAATAATGGACGGTGTAGATTAATTTTTTACACTTTAGATGATTGAGATGTGAGTCTTATGGTACTTTGCGGTACTTGTCAAGGACCTTAGAATTACTCAAACCTAAAAAAAATTAGTGAATTTTACACTAAGTGTACATTTCATTTGGTGATCACGAGACGGATCTTATAATATGATTCCTTAAAAACGATGAAATGATTGAGACATTGGTAATAAAATTAAAGGAGCAATTAACCCGAGGGTATGCACAAAAATTATTTATGCACCGTTATTCTACTTCTTCTTTTTTCTAAAAATGAGGAAAGCTCGTCCATAATAATTCGACATACGGAATCTCTATAACGAATTCCAAAATTTTCAAAACACAAGACTAAAATCAAATAAAGCTCAAACATTCAAAACTAAGAATTAAGATCATTCTGTTTTCTTCGGTTCTTCCAAATCTATAATAGTGCTATTAATCTATTTTTCTACTTAATTACCACATTTCGTTAGTGTATAGATTACGATTTCACGATCATAAGCTAATAATGGATTTCTGTAGATCCCAGATTTCACAAATGATTGTCGCCCCACGAATATCTAAACCGTATGGGTATTAAAGTAGACATGTTTGCTTAATTGCATGGATTTGCTGCCATTATAAGTAGGCCTCGTTTTCCGAATTAGAAAGTCAGGCCCAAGTTCAGCTCCTCCTAATACCCATTATGGCCAACTTTAGAGACCCAAAAATCAGATAAATTCACAAAAATCTCACGACAAAATGTTGGTTGCCTGAAAAAGTCCGACAAAATCTCATTGTCTACTATTTATTGATTTTGGTCTTACTCCAAATATTTCTCTTTATAATGTGATAAGAGAAACACCCAAATGCATATAAAGCATAGAAAACACCCAAACACCCAAATATTTCTCTTACTCCAAAAATCAGTCTTAATGTATGTATATATATGGATTATTTTTTATTCACATGTCCCACCACATCCCATTTTTCTATTCTCAATCTTACCACATATAAGCAAATAAAATATCTGAATTGCCCCTCATATATGTTTAGTGATGTATATGGGATGTACAAATAGCCTTACTCTTTTATTTGGGAATATAATAATAGACAAGTAATTAATTTGATTTTATAGAGTGACCCAACATGTGCCCTTTTTCATGGGCAATATTATTCAAAAAAGACGAGTATATTGATTTATAACATTAAACTTAAGGTCTCATGAACATATCTCAGATTTGAGGCTATATACTGATCTCTAAGGATTACCCACATTAAAAGGTGGTGTTCATTCTAGACCTGACACGCTGCCGTTAGCTGGATTTGTAAGGTTGATTTGTAACATAACAACAAGTAATTAACAAGTTTGATTTTAGCGGTTGTTTAATTGATGTCCATTTTGAACCACATATATACATACATGAGATCGCAACGCCGATGAAACTATATATTTATCTTATTGGTTTCATTTTCATATTTCGCCTTATATCGATTGAAAGCACCTTTTAACAGTCACGAGAACAAACTAAGATAATTACACCCAAAATATGGTTTTTTTAAAAACTGGAGAGGATCATCACACATTATGAACGTATACCCTATTCGATTGAAAAGAGTACCATATGTCCACATAAGAATTGTCGTGACATCTGATTTGGCAATGCCATCAGTATGGATCAATTGATTAAAAAAATATAAACATCAAGCTAAGATTAATTAATTTAATCAGAATCTTAATTTGACCAAGCCAGGCTAGCTAATCAAGGGGGATTATAATTGAAAAATGTAAGCTATGCGTCCCCTAAAAAGAAACTTATAGATCACTTTGAACATAGCCACATAGGGGAGGTCCTTTACAATCTTACCTTTTGATCCACGTTCTAGTTCTCCAACCTCTAAAGCATGCCATAAAGAAAGTATATTGCAGTTAGAATTGTGTACATTATCATAATTAGCATATCACCATGTTATGATTTTGTGGTCCTCTTCTCTAATTAACTTAATTAAATTAGTCCTTAACTAAAAGAATGCTAGAGTAGTTGCAAGAGTGGTCCTCCCTTCTAATTGTTTTTTTTTTTTCATGTAGACAATGTTATAATAACTCGTTAACATGATACAAAATTCTAAGTTGGGACAGTTACATTCGGAGTTGATAAACTCATATCAAAACCTTAACATACAGCTCGGCCAGTTGATTGCCACGACCCATATATAAAACTATTGCTATTCAGTATCATAATAACGACGATGTAGATATTATTATTAAGACGAGTTTTAAATTCTAGTTATTGATTTACCAAGTAACTTTAACTTAATCTCCAAGTCCCCATATGTTTATATGGAGTGTGTAGTAGAAAAACAAAGAATGGAGGTCACAATCGCTTTTTACTCGATGCTGTAGATCAATAGCCAACCAATATTGACAGTTGACAGCAAGCAAATAAGGCATGCACTAAGAAAAACTTTGTGATTTACCCCAAAATTAAATAATTTAATTATAAATTCAACATCGTATGCCTTTTTAAATGATTCACTAATATGAATTAATGACCAGCAAAGATCTACTAAGTGGATATTGTGTCTAATGCTTTACAGACCGAGACATTTTTCACCTTTTTTAATTACTTTTTGAGTTTTTACCCTCTCTTCTTAAACCTCTATATCCTTGCTGGCTAGCAATTACTATGAATAACACACCCCAAATATAAGCCCATACTATTAAATGACATCATAAGTAATTCTTCCACTAGCCCATTTCTAGCCATACAATTTTATTACTCCCACGGTCATTTTCGCTCAGCTTAAACACGGAGTACATGTGTAAATTTGTAATACACATGCGAAATATATAACACTCCGTTCCAAATTAAACTCTCCATGGAATTTGTAATCCTCTTACATAATATTATTCCATGGGAAGTTTAATTTGGGACGGAGTGGTAGCCGTTTTAGTTGCATGAGTCTTTATCAAACATAGATAAATTCTTTAGAGTTATGTTCTTGAGAGACTCGTGCATTTTCGGACAGTTTTATACGTTGGGTATTCTCTCCAATTATATACGGAGTACAATAACTCAGTTAAATCGATATAATAAATAGCTAACACTAATTAATAATGAATGTCGGGCATACTTCTTTCGTTAATTAATATTTTATTCAATATTTGTTTTCATAAAATTTCGTCGGAGTGTCCACCCATTCCTATGAAACCTATCACTAAAATATCCTCATTTGCTTACATTTTCAAGATATACTAACAAAAGAAGAGAAATTAAAGAGAAGCTTTAGTTTAGCATGGGATTAGTGAAGCCAACACTTTTGACCAAATGCAAATTTGTTGGGAATATTTATGGTGATACTAGTGGCCATGTCTCAAGCTACCTTATACTATACCCTACAAAAAGACAACGTATGCTTGCTCCTATAAGAGAAAGTCTTAATGTATATCTATATACATTTCTAAATGTATATCCCTAATTTTTTTATCCACATGCCCCACCATATTCCAATTCTCTCTCCTCAATCTCACCATATAAAAATACAAAACATACCTTTACTACCCCCATATATATTTAGTAATGTATATCACATATACAAATAGCCTTACTCCTCCTATAATAGGTAAAAGATTAAAGGTGAGAAGAATACTCATTTAAATTTCTTCAATACACATAAAAAGATTCAAAAATACAAATCCAACAAAAATAAACAACACGAATTAGCATGACTTGACCCATTTATTACTCTTTTGCTCGATTATTTAGCACCTTTTGATCATCAGCTTACACCCTTTTTTACTGTGTGAACATGATCTCGAATCTGCGGTTACTTCCCCTTTACTCTCTCTTTCGTCTTCTTTTTGTACTCCTAATAACCAAATCTTTGTTTCAAAATAACGCCTTGGTGATGAAGTGTTTGTACGTAGTAAAAGGAGTGTTATCGACTATGCAAATCTTTTATCCCGTTTAATGTTGAGTTTTAATTTGTCTTCTACATCATGGAAACATCTAGCTAGCTCATGAGATGTGAATAAACTTACATTGTTTTATAATTACGTTTTGAATAAAGGTGAATATATAATATTACGACAACTAATAAATTGAAGGACATATCTTCATTAGTTAGATGTAGCCACATCGTCATCTAATAAACAATCAAGAATTTAACCAGGCCTATTGGAATTTCGAAGTGTACAATAAAATGGTACCTTAGAATAACAAAGGAATTGAACTTCAAAATACAAAATTAAAGACTGCCTTCAAAGATGCTGATATGGAGTAGAATTGTAGAAATAAATCAAGCACATCATTTAATCACCAATAAATCCACATGCATTATATTAATAAATGTTCAAAATTAATTAGTAATTAATCAATAGCTAAATTACAAGATGAAACCATTCGCAATAGCACGATTAGTACTAACACGAGTAGTCTCATACACCGGCAACTCTTGACGATACCTATCGTCAACACCAATCTCTAATAAATTATCGAGCTCGAAAAGATCGGAGCTACAACAACTCTCACCATCATCGTCCTCCTCCTCCTCCTCCTCCTCGTCCTCGTCCTCGAACCCTCGCAAGTTAATCTTACTACCACTATAATCAAGCTTATTATTACTTTTACCACCAATAAAATTACCGTGATTAGCACTAACAACATTAACCTTAAACTCCTTTCTAATTTGGTTATTACTACGGTAATTCTTCAACAACTCCTTAGCAGCCTCCTCCACCCTCCTTTGCTTCTCCCTAATTTGCACCTTCAATTCGTCCTCTCCGCCGCCGCCGCCGCACACGTCCATCCTCGAAACGCCGTCGTTGTACACCGATTTTTGTCCCGCCTCGTCGACCACCACGTTCACCGGACAAAACCTAACCGACCTCCTCTCGAACCTCCCTGCCGACGATGGCGTCTTACTCAAGCACGACCTAGAGTACGACGATGCCGTCGACGGCACCGTCGATGACGTCACAGCCGCCGGCGACGGCGACGTCGACGGACGCGATTCTTCGATTTTAGGCTTACGAGAGTTGCCGGAGTGAAATAATGAGTTGAGAAAGCTTGCGAGTTTACCTCCGGGAGAAATCGGCTGCTTCACCTTCTTCAAATCACCGTACAATTTCAACGCGCGTTGTTGTAGCTTTCCTTCTTTCTTACTCTTCTTATTCGCCGGAATTTCGTCGGCGGAGTAGCTTTTCCGACGAAATTCCGGCGAGCTTGTCGCCGTACGTATCGGCTTCAAGCTCGGTATCTTCGCCTTCAACCTCGTCGGAGCTCTGTTCAACGACTCCGTATCCGACGAGGAGAAGCCGCCGATACCGGAGCTGGAATCAGATGAGCTTGTAGAAGACGAATAGTTTAACGGACGTCGAAAATTTACTTCTTCTGGCAAAGAATTCCGTCGTAACTTAACGGCGTCATTTTCCTTTTCCTTTTCCTTTTCTTTCTCCTTGTCCATCCACTGCTGTAAAACGTAACGATCACGCGACGACATATGAGTGCGGTTTTCCCTCGTCATATTATTCACCATGTAAATACTAGTATTATTATCTGAAAAACCATTACAACTCTTACTAAACTTGGCCATTTTGGATCTTCTGTCTTTATCGTCATCGAAGGAGCGATAAATCTCTTCGAGCAAAGAGGAAGAGAAGGAAGTATAGTTGTTGTTGTTGTTGTTGTTGTTGTTCATATTGTTTTTAATTTTTTGGTGGAGAAGAAATGATGATCGAGGATGAGTGTGAGTTTTTGGAGGTTGTAGTAGTAGTAGTAGAAGTAAGAGAGGGGGGAACTGGGAAGAGTGATGATGAAGCTAAGGTAATGGAGGGTGAAGAAGAGACAGCAATGAAAGCCTAAATCCACGCCTGGGTAATGGTATAAGTAGTCATTAGAAAGATGACAAATTACATTACACGGACTATGTTTTCTTGTTTCTTCTTCTTTCTTGAATAATTGTTTTTGGTTTGGAGTTTGGACAGAGAAATTAAAGGCAGACACGAGTGACTTGAGTGAGTGAGAATGATAGAGAGAGAGAGAGAGAGAGAGAGAGAGAGATTTTCGGTGTGTGATTGGAGTGAGTTGGGGTCTTATAAAGGGGACCTCTGTAATATGGAATTTAAGAGTCTTCTTTACGCGCGTATATTCGTCTTCATAATTATCTTGATTTTGAATTTTGATCATTTATTATTATACGTACGTACGTTCATGGTATTATTAACGTATATATGAGTCTTATAAAGTACAGAATAGATCAATTTCAATATTTTTGACGAAATGGAATGTAGAAATGTCCATTGAATATGTATGTATTGATGGAGTAACATTTTCTAGGAATTTAAAATACATGTCAATTTCTATAAGTTTAGTCCATATAAATGAACATTATACTCATGTATACCACTGTATAAGTTTAGTCCATATAAATGTAGTCGTATCAAACCGGGTCTTATACTCTGTTTGATAGGACTTAAAAATATTGTATCATCGGAATAAATACATTCAAATCAGATTAGATAAGTTTAGACGCATTCAAATCAGAGTTTAGAATTGTTGAAATAATTATCAATGAATTCAGTCCATTTTTTGACATAAATTCGTTGAAATTCAGATTAATTTTCAACAAATTCAAATCAGATTAGTAAAAGTCTCAAGATTAAAGAAAGTCTTTAAGGGCACATGATCGTCTTATATTAGCTGGTAAAGCAGCTCTTACAACTAGTATTATATTTGCTTGAACATTGCTTTGTAAACATATCTAAATATGGTTGTGTACATCCTAATGAATAATGACGTACAATTTTTTTTTAGTTTACGGATCGGAGTACTAACTCTTTGGATGGGAGCATAACGGTCCTCAATTAATACGGTATTATACTGTGTGTAATAATCCTCTTATAACAGAGTTTTGTACCCTAATTAAATTAACCTAGCTAGTTCGTGATTAACTCTCCTTTAATTAGCTGGTTAGCTAGCTAGGTTTAAGCATATATCTTTCACACTACTAGTGTACGAATTGCATAGATTACGTACTAGGTCTTAGCCTTTTCAACATCAAGTAGTGCTAATCAAAATATTAGTCTTCTTAATTAACTACAACTTTTAAATTTGGTTAGTTGGAGATCCTTTGTGTGCGCATGTGCATGCTATATAAAGAGAGGGTGAATTTTGTGTAATTGGTGGGCTTCCCTTAACATTCATAATAATCATTGCACTCGTGGTTATTCGACCTTTATTAGTCATTAAGAGGAGGGAGAAAGAGATTATAGGATCCCTTCACGACCTTAGCTACAATAAAAGTAAGATTTGATCTTGATCATAATTGATTGATTGATTTAAGCAAAGGATTAGAACAAATTTGAATGGGGTCTTAAATTATGCGAATAATATAATGCCAACATATATGGTTGATGCGAAACTTTTATATACAATCGTTATATGTAATCATTTATTTCAAAAGCGTCATCGGTTAAATAATTAAAAAATCCTTTAATCGTAATCGATATAACTGTATATCTATGACTGACATATTTTGACCTATTTGATAATTTGAATCTTCAATACTAAGTTTGCACATAAACGGTCACACACTCAGACCAATTCAATACAGAGTAATATTATAGCAAAGGATTTCATGCTTCCCCTATTCTTTTCCCCCTTCTCCCTACCTTCCTTCAAATTGACGTTAAATAATGATCACACCAACTTTCTAATTTTATAAATTCATTTTATTCATAATGTAGGTCTTTCATTATTATAATACCAAAGCAGGCAAGCACAATCGCCTTTTACTAGTTTGAGTAGGCTACCATCAAGATTCTTTTGCTTCCTTTTATATCTAGAAAGACAAGAGTTTAACTTCATATAATCATGAAGCAAAATGACACCTTGTACATATAACATATGATCGCATAAATATGTCGCATTATTATTCGCATATGTAGCTAATAGTAGCCTATAAGTTGAAAGATCAACATACGATTGAACTTAAACGTTAAAACCTGTTATACCAATACTTCTATTTTAACCATTGTCACAAGTACATGAATTGAAAAACGTAACCTAAGGAACGATAATTCGAATTCACAATAACTACTCTTAGAATGAATATAAAGCAACACTAGTTTACTTCATGATGTAATTGAAGCAAAAAGTTGGCATCCAATTACATACGTATGTACGTATAGATATTGTTTACAACCGTAAAGGTTATTAGTCAAGAAAAAAAAGTTGGGAATCAATTGAATTCAATATTTACGTACCTAACGATTAATAACTACTAATCCACACTAGTGAAAACCTAATTATAGATCCTACATAACCCTAGGATGCTAACCTACATATATAGTGGAAAACCTAAACTTCAGATTAAAGAATAATATTGGAGACTCTCATCATAACATCTTAGGTAGTTTGAATAAGACTAAGATTATTCCACTAATGATCATTGAACAACCGATTAATTAAGCAAACCACTAAACTAGCTTTAAGATGAAATATATATGTATGTTCTTTGATCGGTTCATATTAGTGTAAATTAAAACACTACTGCCTATAGTTAGGTTGTCGTCTTTTTGAATTTACAATTAGATGATGTATTATTATTCAATGTCGATCTCAACCTGAATTAACCACTACATACTATAGTAGTCTAATCCAACATTACATACTAGTTACTTCAAACGAGCTTTCGGTTACTACTTGTACTTGTCCACGCATGCATGCACATACAAGTGCTAGCTTAGTAATCGTAGTAGTGGTGTCTATTCGGGGACGTCTTATAACTTATTAAGAACGCACGCAACGCTAATGTTTAATCTGTCTAAACAAATTCCCTCATACGAGTTTACGTGCCTCTTATTGTTCTTACATTATGTTGTAGTGGTGTTATTGTTGATGCGACATAACTACATGCATTAGTATGTGCTCAATTGCTCGTCCGCCATGTATACTGGCAAAAATTATTCATGAAAGCTTATACTACAAATCTAGATTGTTTGTGATTGATTTAATGTATGTTAGGGTCTACAATTGCAACCCACTTGATGTTAGGTATACACCCACCCAAAACAATTGGGAATGTCTTATAGTAGAGGGCAATTTAATGAGTTATTGTCTCCATGCCTTTCATCACTTTCTCCTCCAAAGGCCCCTTATGTGTAGAGGGTACCCTTTAATTAGAAGGATATATAGGCCTATGTTAGTAGGTTAGATTGGTTGGATTACACCCAATTGAAATCATCATGCAATGGCGCGCGAGCAGCCGCAATCTCCTATTAACTAAATAGGTGAAATCATCATATAAACGGTACTCGATACCCTTTCCATTGATCCAATTCAAGTAAAATGTAACGCTTATCATTTTAGCCTGGGCGAAATGAAATGTAACATCTGTTTTTGGCAATTGAAAATATGATTACGTTTGATTTGCAATCAAAAATTTGGTAGTCTCGGAAATAAAGTAATGACACATTCGGTCTGCAATGAACAAAAAACTTTCTTCGATTAACAATACAATGAAATGGTCGGTAAGCTCTACCGCTTATACTTCTTCCCACAAATATGGACATATACAATATGCCGTAGTTTGAGCAAAATACCCGAATATCCGAAAAACGAGCTAGACGCTCCAAAGAATAGGCACGCACTTTCATTCTCATTACAGGTTGTTTTCTTCGGAATCAAACTACCAAAGGTGACCCCCGTCACTAGACCAAAAAAAGAGGCCCTCCGTATGAAGGATAAGCCCATAAAAAAAAAAAAGCACTAGTCATTTTCGAAGGCTCATTATAAATGTGAAAACAGGGCTGCCCCGAAATCTCTTAACCAACGGACCCTACTTGACCCGAGTAACACGTGAACCACCCTCTCTTTTGTCACAAGTCACACGTGTATGTGTTGCTCACCCGACGAACTAGGCAACTCCCGTCACCATATGATCGTACGAGTACTAATTAAACCATTGTCATACTATTAGATTGTAAAGTCGCTATTTTCACATCCTAAATTGTTAATAGTTTTAAATTTGTCGAGAGTTTGTAATTGAAAGTGATAAGAGTAGTACAATGTCAATAGGTGGTATTGAGTCTCGACCTCATGTTATGATACACATTTTATTTCCTTAACCAGTAAAACTCGTAAGCAGGTAGCGCAAGACGAGTTAGTTGCTTGTATGACTCGAACATATTGTTATCAAACATATCTGAACATACTAGTATTTATTAACCTGTTTTAATTTACTAATATTAGTACTATATGTTATGCCATAGGAAAACACCGGAGAATTTTCTTTAAGAAAGATCCCCATGGAAGATTAGTCATTTGACACAACCAGTAAGATAACTCCAAATATTGAATACAAGAACAGCCGAAATGGGCCATAATGTGTGGTCATATACCCTACAAAATCAATCATTTACATGGATTTTGTGGCATGGGGGTCGAATAATTGCTTCTCCCATTGTTTTCATTCCAAATAACTCACCAGACCACATACGTCTTGAGCAATTATATCGATAGAGATTGATGTTTTAGTATGTACGCGTGTAGTACATGCGGTTGACACAAGGGGTGTGCAGTGGGACAATTTATTTGGCTCTGGCATTATCATTTTCCTAATTTTAACAGTTAGCCAGTTCGAGGGGACAACTGTGTCAGACAAACGTAGATTAATTCCGAATAATACGTAGAATTTGAGTTAGACGGACAACTGCAGTATCAAGTACTGTAATAAACTCAGGATACAGATTTTTCAAGAGAATATTTTTGTCAGGGAAAAGGAGAAAGATATGTTGATGACATTCTGTTTCTTGGGATCACCAAAAAAAGAAAGACTCAGGATTCTTTGATTTGTCAGAGTGTTTTTACTTGGGATAAAGCTGATAATTCAGCTTTATTCCAATGATGAAAGCTTGAAGAGTTGCTAGCATAGAGATCAGATAATGAAGCTTTCCAAGTTAAACTTATACATATGCGGAATTTCAAGACAAAAGCTTGGGTAAGACGGCTCTCAAGTGTCCAATTAAGATGATTCATCTGAGGCTGCTGATAACCCCGGCCTCAACGGGCGCTCCAGGAGCTTGGGATGCCATCCCGACTCCAATGTTGCCCGCACCCATATGATGGCGACTAGGAATGCCTGTAGGTTGTGGAGGATACTTTCCAGGAAACTGTATTTGCGAAGACTGTGCTGCAGCTGCATTGAATGATGGGTGACTAGTGTGGGATTTCATATGGGCAGGATGTGTTGCCTGCCCCTGCATATTGAAGCATGCTGCAGATTGCATCCCAGGATGTTCCTGTGGTTCGGGATCCACATTTCGGATGTCTCAGCCTAACAAGAAAAATGTATAGAAACTTATAGGCCAAGCCAATGTATCAAAGCATATTTTCGAAAACAAAGCTTGTCACTCGGAACAATTTTTCAATTTGAACTATCAGTAGCTGAAACCTCTAATCTTTGTCATTGTTTCAAATTGAAAGAACGGTTCATTCTTTAACAGGACTTCCTTTTCATGAGACAAGCTTCACAATACAATTCCATCATAACCCAGAATAGAAACTTGTTTTTCATCAAGCTAAAGCATCCTTATTTTAGAACTGGCAACATTTCAGTAGCAGCAACAAAGAACACGACTTTTTAGCCAAATCAACATACCAAAATGATCAAATTAAGCCTCAAATCAACAAGACTTATTCCAAAATACGATTTACAACCGCCCATCTCAAATTCTCAATATATTCCACGACAAACCACCATCAAAATTTCAAACTCAATTTTAATTACTCGAAATTGAACACACCCCCACAAAAGTAAAACACCCAGGAATCTGAAGTACATACTCTGAGCTGCTACTGAGTGAATATCAATAACAGCAACTCGAACTGCCTCTCTCGCGGTTGGCGGTGTCTTTTCCACGAGTACTAAACCGGTCAACAACATCATCATTACCCCCAACGCCTTAAAGGCTCCCGCCATAAGTCGGGGTAAGGGAGGGTTGGATGTACGCAAGCCTTACTCGTATTGAAACAAAGAGAGACAGTGCACGAAAGTCGTGAACACACCCCCCACAAAATTAAAACACCCAGAAATCTCAAGTACATACTCTGAGTTGCCTCTGAGTGAATATCGGGTAAGTTTTCAATTACAAGTCGTGAACCTTAATCATTACCTATTTTAGTGTACAGCTCTTTTACTCAAGCGAAAGCTGAATCCACGTAATTGTCAACTTTCAAGATAATACCAAAACAGTAAAGGAATATAGACATAAGGAATGTATGTGACAATACCAGCCTACAAGTCAGGTGATTATGAAAGAAGAAAAAAAATTAATTCCATTCAAGCAATTCTCCATAAAAGTCATATATAAGTTACAAACTGTGAGCATTCAACCAAGTTCAGTTGGACCAATCTCAATATCTAACATATCAGAAACTGAAATCTATGATATATGGTTCTTCACAGCCCCCAAATTCTATTCCCAGATATGCGTTCATGTATGGCAGATAATGAAAGATCAAGAGGGTAGGAAATCCTAAACTCGAGGGCAGCATTCCATTTCCAGGAGAACATCACAGCTTGAGAAGTTCAGAAAACTGACCTGGAGACGAGGTGCCTTTGGCAGTTTGATGATTAAGCACAAAAGAAATTGTCTTAACCAACAAACAAACAATCAAACTAGAAACATCACCACGGGCCACCATTTTTGGAGCAACAAAATGAAGCCGATCCACAATCTGATCAGCTGGAAATGCTCTGTAGTCTGTAGTCAGAAACAGCTTTTACTCCACCAAACATCTCAACATCATTCCTCCTAAGAAACCCTAAGCAGCAAACAAGGTTATAATGCATTAAAACGTTGAATGCCAACATTCTAACGCTTCAACTATAACACCAGAGCATCTTTGAAGGTCTGAGGCTATGTGAATTAGGAGGATACCTTATGTATCTTGTAAAGCCACATCCTACAGGGAAGGGTGTCGTCACAGAAAAGGCATCGTCCCTCAGGATCTGAAAATGAAATACTATTAATGAACAAGAAACAAGCCACACGGTAAATATCATTATATAGAACACCTGGTGCGATGGCCCTATTAATGAACATGAAACAAGCCACATGGTAAGTATACACAAATACAATCTTAGTTTCTTAAAAAGATAGCGTTGGAGATTATGCGGCAATGACCTGGCAAGTGGGCAACAGTCACGTCCTTGGCTTCAGTTGAGAAAAGACCTGGAACAGCCTTAGGAACACCTAAGAATGGTCCACCAATATTCATCACTGCTTTTACGTGCCTAAGAGTGTGATCTCTCACAGAATATCCCGGAGCAAAATAACCTGCCAGGGTGACATATGCTCAACCCAGCATAATGGCCTACACAATATGAAAAAAGAAGTCTGGGTCAGAAATTTCACATATTTCTTGTAAGAGTTCACTACTTGCAAAAAACACTCAAGTGAAAATTCCAATGTTCTTTTTTTTTTCTTGAGGTTGGAAAATTCCAATGTTAGAAAATAACCGGCGTGGAGTGGTGTACGAAGTAACAGAGTAATGCCGCACTGCAGCATGAATGACACATATCCAGTCTCCATTATCATGTACTAATGGAACTGATATATAACAGGAAAGGAACATAATAAAGAAAATGCATGGAGTACTTATGAACTCAAAACTGTCCATGGTCCAAGTCAATAAAGAAAATACTATTTCAGAGTCTTCTGAAGAAAGCAGACGTAATTAAGCAGGAATCTCTTGCACAATCAAAGGTGATGAGAAAGGACAACTGTCAGCATTCAGTGCCCAGGTATCAGGTGAAGCTATACGATTAGAGCGATCATGATAAAAGCTCTAATAAATGAAACCACAGGAAGAGAAGTGTAGGGGCGATCTCAGCAACCGTTTTACAAATGAGCTTTCCAAAGAATAGAGAAAGCCTAAACTTAAGTGATTCATATGTATGATAGAAGTCACAATACTACTGGTCCTGGACACTGCATAATGCACATCATGGATCATTCTCACAATCCAATGCTGCAACTGACTAACTGAATCAAGTAGCTCTTCAACCAACCCTTTGACAATTTTCATGGTCACTTTGTCACCAACATGAAAGTTTTAAGCTGAGATGGTTGAAGACTTGAAGTGCAACTAAATCACAACTAAATCACTAGTTCGGTAAGTCGATTATTATCTGTCAATGTCAATGTGCTGCATTCCTATAATCACATTACCCCCATAATTCTTACCAAAGTTGAGGTCAAGGGAAATTGGATACAATGAGCCTTATCCCTACACTGATAACATAGAGAGAATGTAGTCGTTGTCGACCCAAAATGAATATTACGTCGAGAATTGGCAAACCCCCCCCCCCCCTTATCCAAAGCTACCAAGATCAACACAGGATGTAACATAGTACATTGTATATTTGTATGACTTGTAACCTTGTAAGTTTCTCTACAAAAGAAAAAAAGTCTTACTCTTACACGGTTACACCAGTAGTATCCTGCCAACAAGACAATATACACATATATATTCCAATATTGGTATACTTGGAATGAATCTAACAATATGGAGTAGTACGAAATGAGTAAAGTAGAAGATGGTGGGGGTAGCAGCGAGAGAGAAAGGAGATAAGAAGTGGGTATTGCCGGAATATGCCCACGTTTTACTGGATTTGATAATTTTTCCGGTGAAAGTTTGAGTCTTTCGAACGTTTTACTGGAATTAAATGAATTTTGCCGGTGGTGTATCAAATGAATGAATATGGAGCCATGATGGTCAACCCTCACAGTAAGTCTGACTGAGCCAGGAGCACCTTCCGTATTTGGAAACCATACTGAACCTGAACTATTTGGAGTAAGATAAATCTGACTGAGCCAGCATTATTGGTTCAACTTTCCTTTATGTTTCAAAGGCTCCCGCCTATAAATATCCATGTTAACCGCAAAAGAAGATTGCTTATACAAAGTGGAATCGTTTAGTGAGTCACTTGAGCCTCCGTGTCTTTGATCAAGTCACTCGGGAAATGTAACGATCAATTTAGGAATCACTAGTCGCTTCTCGGCTTCACCAAATCATATACTCCTACTGTACTCGTCAAAGTTCAAACCATTCTACTAACTTACTACGAGCCTGTTTGGTAGGAAGGAAATGGAAGGGAAGGGAAATGGAAGGAAAGAAATTTAGTAGTTTTAATGTTTGGTTGATAGGAAAGAAATGACTGGAATTGTGCATTATTTTAAGAAAATACGATGCTACCCATTTGTTTATAGTGGAGGGAAAACAATTTTTCGGGGTAAAGTGGGTAATTTGCAATGTTTACAGCAGTTTATATTTATTTTATTTTATTTTTATCTAAAAAAACAAAAAAATTCTTCCTTCACTTTCTTTTCCTTTCCTTCCACTTTCCATGCTACCAAACATTGGAAAGATAAAAAAATTGATCTCCTTTCCTTTCCTCCCGATTCCTTCCTACCAAACAGGCTGTAAGCCACAAAGTAAGACTTTCATTGACCCCAAAGTTGTCCCCAAATCCTCTTCATTTTCCTCATCTTCAAAAAAAAAAAAAAAAAAACAGACAATGTTGACCAAATTGCTCCACCAGTTCCTCAGAGTTTCGCCACATCCGATTCTCAAGGTGATTGATTAAATAATTTCATTGACATTTTTTTTAGTATGCAAAGTCTGAATTTTTATTAAGCAACAGGAGGGTTTGTTTTTAATTGATTTGATTTGTGCATTCAGGCGCTGGCGACGGCACAAGACTTAGACTTTGTTGATTGCTGCATCAAAAGGTATTACCTTTCGCTTAATGTTTCAATGAATTCACACTGGGATATGTTGTTTGGGCGTTATTTTGCTGGATGTTGCCTGCATATGATATCACTGCGGTGTGCAATTTTGTGCATTAATGTCGTAAGATGGTTCCAATAGTGATTACATTTGGGTTTGTTTGCGATTACCCTATCCGTCCCAAATTAAACTTCATACTCCATTTGAAATACTCTCACATATGCAATTTTCGTATCCACATGGCATTTCGATGAGCACTTGGCCTAATTCTTTGAGCATTTGCTAATATTTTGATGAGCAAACATAGAGTATGTTAATCTTCCATAGTATATAAGTCAAATACATAAAAGACATTACAATGACATTGGAAAAATATGTTCTTCGACTTATGTGACAATGCTATAAAAAAAATTATTGCTCATCAAATGAACATTATTTGCTCATCAAATCTTTTAGAAGGGGTACGAAAACGCGCTAAGGGTACAATGTAATTTTTCCTTCTTGTGAGTCCTCCCTCTCCCTCTCGAAATTTTCAATTTCCCTCCCTATATAGCCGTTACCACCCTCCTCCCGTTTCTAACAGAAAAAGAACAAAACAAATTAAAAACAAAACTCTTCAAAGAACTGTCTCACACTCTTCAAACTTGTGCTAGAAGCCTTGAACTCTCACCATCTTCCTTGTACATGGCTCCCCACCACGACAGGTATGGTGTACATTCCATGAACATATAAATTAATGGGTATTTGACCATAGTTGACATGATGCCCTTTTTTATCTTCACAATTCTTGATCAGTCCAAGAATAAGATGATGTGCTTCTGTTTCTTGCAATAATATGATTATTTTTGAAACTGTTTGTTCATTGTTTGTGATGATTAGTTGACATGATGGCCTTTGATCTTCACATTTTTTTATCATTCCAAAAATAAGATGATGTGCCTCTGTTTATTGCAGTAATATGATTATTTTTGAAACTGTTTGTTCAATTGTTTGTGATGATTAGTTGACATGATGCCCTTTGATCTTCACAATTCTTGATCATTCCAAGAATAAGATGATGTGCCTCTGTTTCTTGCAATAGTATGATTATATTTGGAACTGTTTGATCAATTGTTTGTGATCCTGGTAATTGGTAATATAAAAAAACGCACTCGAATATTATGATAGCAATGAAATTGAATCTTTGAAATGCTTGGTGTAGGGCTCAATTCAATATATCTTCCATTCCAGAAGATCATGTCGTTGATATCCTTGTAGATGGTTTGGACTTTGTACCATACGGGCGAGGTATCGATAAGATAACCAAGCTGTGTGTTTCGAGGTGGGATCTGGGTGAATGATCGTAAAACAACATATGACGACGAGGACAATTTGTCCTCATCAACTGTTGGACAGAAAAGTGTGATAGTCAAGTGTCTAGTACTACTGGTTTAAAGGCTGGTTCGAAAGGTGATTCATCTTATCTACCTAAAAAACCTGACTTTCTTAAATCTGATGCATCCTATGCTGTTAAAAGTTACGTCTTAAACAAGCTTTCTCTCTATACAATGGCTCTTACCAAAGGTGGTAAGTGGATGCAGTTTAAACGGATTATCTATCGATTCTACCATACTCATGAAAGAACTGGAAAGAAGGTGTTCTCAGGTATCCTGAATGTTTCAGTAAATTACTCTTAGGGGTGGAGGTTTCCAAATAGTAAGAGTTAGAAAATGATGATCTCAGATAAAAAAAAAAAAAAAGAATTAGAAAATGAACAAGCTTTTGTCACTGTCAACAATGATATTCTCAACAAGTCAGTGATCACTGATTTGACAATGATATTCTCAACAAGTCAGTGATCACTGATCACCCTGACACAAAAAAAAAAGAAAAATCTGAAAAAAAGTAGAGTTTTATACAATTGTCAGTTGCCCCCAGCTCAGCTTCAGCCCTCTTTTGTCCGAGCCTCCACGCTTCGTCTATGTTGTCCGGGGCTGATAGAACTAGCTCTGCCAATATGTATATCTTCCCTTCTGCATCTTGAGCTTGTAGCATATAAACCTCACTGATTCAGACAGATAAAAGCAAGATTCATGCACATCACCTTTGAGATCTTTGGGCTTTCCATAGTGCCCTAGATGTGATCTCCTAATGACACCACTGAAAACACTAAGGCCCACAAATCTACTGATTTGGAAACCTCCACCCCTAAGAGTAATTTACTGAAACCTTCAGGATACCTGAGAACACCTTCTTTCCAGTTCTTTCATAAGTATGGTAGAATCGATAGATAATCCATTTAAACTGCATCCACTTACCACCTTTGGTAAGAGCCATTGTATAGAGAGAAAGCTTGTTTAAGACGTAACTTGTAACAGCATAGGATGCATCAGATTTAAGAAAGTCAGGTTTTTTAGGTAGATAAAATGAATCACCTTTCGAACTAGCCTTTGAACCAGTAATATTAGACACTTGACTATCACACTTTTCTGTCCAACAGTTGACGAGGACAAAAAGATTGTCCTCATCGTCATATGTCCAATAGTGGAGAGTAAGCTACAGTTCTCTACACTATTTGTCCTGTTCTCCTGCTGTTTTTCTTGTCTAACCTAGGAGTTCTTCGCTCAAATAAAATTCAGTCAAGAGTGATAAGTTGGAATGTGGATGTGGAGGTAATTCACTCTAGTTAACTATTATTTGAAATTACTAACCTAAGTATTATTTTACCACTAAAAATCAATAGTAATTTACAAGAAAACAATCGGTATATGGTACCCCGGGGGTACGTAGCTCTAGGTACTCCCAATTTAAGTGGTATATAATGAGTGAAAATTAGAAATTAATGAGTGAAATTCGGGAAATAATGAGTGAAAGTTGAGAAATAATGATCGGAAGAAAGCTGTATATAATGATTGGAAATTAAGAAATAATGACTATCATGTTATATATAATGAGTGAAAATTGAGAAATAATGAGTAAAAATTGTAAAATAATGAGTGAAAATACATAATGAGTGAAATTGAGAAATAATGAGTGAAAATTGTAAAATAATGAGTGAAAATATATAATGAGTATAATGTGCAATATAATGAGTGAATAGTTAACCGGGGGGTACGTAGCTCTAGGTACCCCCGGGGTACCTAATAATTTGTGACAAGAAATTGGTGGGGAGCCGAGAGACGATCTGAGCCCCCACACCCTTTGCTATGGAAAAACCAATAATTTGTAACAATATATCTCTAGAGTAGTTCAAGGTTAAAAGTATTCGTAACAACACTCTATGAGTTGCGATTTTACCACTGATTCTCCCGGAAGCAACAAAGGTAACAAGGCCAAGACTCAAGAATGGGTAAGAACACAACTTTAAACCAAAATTCCAGGGAGAGAATGAATGTGGTACAAAAGCTAGTCTAGTCGCTCATAGTTAGAAGCAATGTAAAAAAAGTCACTTTGTAACGGTTTCTCAATAAATTAATGAGAGACCGTCTTTTATGAGACTCTGTGTAATCAATTAAAGCGCTGAAGTGACTGCCACACGAATTGAATAATTGTTCGAATTTGGGTTTAGATTATTAACGTTTGGTTCAAAATGGGAAGCCGCATAAAACATACACAGCTTAAGTGTGTTGGCGTGGAGCAATTGGCATTATCGTTGCCTTTTAATATTTCAAATCAATCATTAACAATTCACGGATTAATAAGACTTATTTAGGTCCACAACATGACGAGATATCTTATACCATGATGTGTTTCATTCCATGTATCAAGCCAATCAAATGACAAGGAAATCAAATAACTTCTAAAATATTTACTCCCTCCGTAAAAAAAATAATCAATATTTAGATCCCAAGACAGTCCTACATACTGAGTAGTAATTAATGGTTGCACTTAAGTTACCTAGCTTAACTTGATCTTGTAGCTTGGACTCTTGATCTGGAAGATACAAGTTCATCAAGCCCCACTACTACAGCATTCCCTTGCATGCATACCACACCTAATAAAATCTATTTCTTTGTTAGACTACACCTTATACCAACTTCTACCTTCTATCCACCCACTCCCGCCACTTACCCACCCACTGCCGCTGCTAGCACCTCCCATTGTCGTCCCTTATCACGTGACAATCGTCTTCCGCACTTCTCCCTTCATCTATGTTCACACCCCCCTTTCTTCTCCATCTTTCATTTTCCACCATCATAACTAGACGGATCCATTACCCATAATCAACAACGTCATCATCATCACACTTTTATTGCTCCAATAGTCGATTACTCTATTATTAAAAGCATTGAAGAAGATGTATTCATGCTAAAGGTTAGTTCTTTGTAATTGTCATAAACTCTCGTCAAAATTTGAATTAGTTTTCAATTGAATTCTACAATATAGGGTTATTTGGGTGAATTATAGGATTTTCTTGAATGTTTGGGGAAAGTAGAAAAAAAATGGAGATGAGTAAATCTGAAATGAGAAAGGGGGAGAAATGGACAAAAAAAACCGATTCTTGGGGAAAAGTTTTGGAGAAAAAAAAAAATCAAAATTGGGGAATAAAATCAGTGGTGGTGGTAGTGGGGTGGCTAGAGGGAGTAGTGGGTGGTTAGGGGCGGCATTGGGTGGGTTAGGAGCGGCATTGGGTGGGTATTGGGAGGACATACGGCCGGAGTTAGTATTAGGTGTATTTCAACAAAGAAAAATATTTTATTAGGTGTTGTTTGACAAAAAAAAATTATAATAGGTGTGGTTTGACAAAATTCTAGTTTTAATAGGTGTGGTTCGACAAAAAACCCTATTTTATCACAGTTCTCACTTTTTTTTTTAAGGAAATGTTAAAAATCACATTGATAAATAGTCAAAAGGCACTTACAATAATAAGGAAGATCTAAGATCAACAAAACATACAACCGAGACAACTAAATAAACAACGGGTCAATTAAGGCTCGTTGTTTACAAATTGAAATCTGAGATGATTTTTGGATGTTCTCGCATCATTTAGGACAGAGAAAAAAAAACCAGTTCGAGATGTTTTATAGCCGTCTTGATGTATAAATTGATGGAGTAGCGAAGATCAAAGAAATTTCAATGCGCCATTCTCGGAAGTGAATTTGAGTGGTTGGCTTTGAGGCGGAAGGACAACACCAATTCGACCGGCATGGGCAATCCAAAAGAGGAGTAAGTCCTCCATCTATCAGCCCGAAGACGGACATATCCAAACAGAATACTCCAAGTGAATAGGTTGAAGCTAGTAGTAAGTAGTAACTAGATCAACCAACTCCCACATGAAGGCGCAAAAAATTTCATGAAGGAGAGAAATTGTTGTTACTTGAGCACTGATGAGGTAAAGCTATCCCGATGATCTTGTGTTGCTGTTCCTCCGGGTTCGACTTTGTGGATTATGGTATCCTTGCGTGAAGCTCATACAAAGTCCGTAATTGGCAGGTTAAAGTTAGACTTTAGCGTATCCGAGAATTTTACTAGTCATGGATACATTTATGAGGAAGATTATTGTACTCATGTCACCGTGGATTGGGTGCATCCAGATATGCTATCTATGGATGATTTTACCCATCTAAGAGATGTGTCCACTCAACTATTGCCATATGATTGGAGGGAATTATCGTCTAAAACTAGGCAAGAAAGAAAACAAAACAACATTGGACTACCTTCGACGATTGGCGGCTGCGGCGTTCGTTTAGTGGAGGTGTTTTCAATAGTTGTAGAAAGCGTCAAACGTGATTCTGAAGGAATCCATGGAAGAATAAATTAAGGTTCACGACAGTTTGGGTGCACTTGACATCTTCAAGAGGAAGAACACGGATTCTGAGACTTTGTCTAAATCACGTACAAGTTTATGTTTACAAGGACCAACGACTCGTAGCGTGACATTTAAAGATTTTCAATTGTTTGTTGAGCTTACGGATGATATAAATTGTGTGATTAGTAGAGGTGACATAGAATGGAGCAAAGAAGCTAAGAATATTTTTACGTCGTGGTATGATAAGCGCGTTTGTTCTGTTATACAAGGAGATTTTGGATATGCATCAGTGCACTACACCATCTTTTCAAGTGCTATAGAAGCCGTGTTTACTGTTGTAGTATCCACCATCAGCAACTCTGTTGATGTTAGAGCGAAAGTGTGGGGGACAGTCATTGCCCAATACAACAAATTCGAGTACCCGACCTACTATGATAATGAGTACTATCGGAGCATACTTTTTAAGGAGCATTCAGATAAACCGATACATCTTGATGGTGAGCCTGAAGTTGTGCTTCCCCTCTCGAAAAGTGTCGTTGCTACTCCATCGGATTCTTCACTTCTAATTACTTTGGATTTGGTTGTCGTGGATGCGAACAAGGTTGATGGTAGCAGCAGGGTTGTGAAAGCTGTGTTAGACTTCAAACCATTGTGCAATGGTGCTCGGAGAATCAAGACAAATAATGGGTTTAATCTTACAGTTCACGCAGAATGGAAGTGGTCTGATGTGTAGTTTATTTGTCTTCCTGTGAACTATTCTGTATAAAATGTACTTTATTTCTGTCAAAAAAAATTGTTGCTTTATTAACATAACCATATAGACATATCCAAATATAGAATACAGGTACAGCTGAAATGGGTCATAAAATCATAATGTGTGGTGATATACCCTAGATGGATTATCTGATATGGGGGTCGAACAATTGTTTTCATTCCAAATAATTCACCAGACCACATAATTCTTGAGCTATTATTTCGATACAGATTAATGTTTCACCATATACGCGTGTACGCCGTGTAGCACAAACACCCTTGCCCGGCACTAGGGGCGTGGGACAATCAATTTTGCTCTGGCATTATCATTTTCCCTAATTTTAACAGTTAGCAGGACGGAAGGGACAACAACTATATCAGACAAACATAGGTGAATTCTGTGTCACAAGTAGAATTCAGGAGAGCTCCAAGCCTGCAAGTATTAAACTCAGAAGACAGATTTCCAAGAGCTAATGTGTTGATGACATTCTGGAAATCACCATATAAAGAAGACAAAGAATTCTCTGCTTTGTTCCAACGATGAAAGCTTTGATAAATTGGTAGCATAAAGATCAGATGTTGAAGCTTTTCAAGTTATCTTAGACATGCGGAATTCCAAGACAAAAGCTTGGGTAAGACGGTTCTCAAGTGTCATACTACACAACTGCTATAATAACTGAACCTTCATTTTTCGGTACTAGATGTATATGAGAACATGTTGAGCTTCGCAAGCAGCAATCAGAATGGTGTTAATAAAGACACTGCGATATGTTGCGTCCAAACACGACACTGGCAGCACATCAGATGGAGGTGGGGGAGGGGAAGAGGGGATAGGGAGAAACACGACAGAGAGAGCCTAACACCAGAGCTTCATTGAATAAATATAGAAAGGTTGTCATGGAACAAAGAAAAAATTAGAACCTGTACCTAAATCCAATCCCTCATAATAACAAGCTTGGAATGGATTAGCTGCTCAAAAGTTGGTACCCCAGTTAAGATGATTCATCTGTGGCTGCTGATAACCCCCAACCTGCGGTCCAGGTGCTGGGGGAGCCACCCCCACTCCAATGTTGCCCGCACCCATATGATGGCCACTAGGAATGCCTGTAGGTTGCGGAGGATACATTCCAGGAAACTGCATTTGCGATGACTGTGCTGCAGCTGCATTGAATGATGGGTGACCAGTGTGGGATTGCATATAAGCTGGATGTGTCGCCTGCCCCTGCATATTGAAGTATGCAGCAGATTGCATACCAGGATGGTCCCTGTGGTTCGGGATCCACATTTCGGATGTCTCAGCCTAACAAGAAACATGTACAGAAACTTAGGGCAAGCCAATGAATAAAAGAGTAATGGTGTTAAAGAAGACGAGACAAATCAGACAGTTGAAGTTTGAATAACGGAACAAGCGAAATTGTGAATAATCTTGTTGGGTAACAGCTTGTTTCCTACTTTCCCAAGCATACTCGGTATTTTTGGTACATAGAAGCAGCTAATAGCCGCGGGGGTGGGGGCGAGCCCGGGACAACCCCCAAATAGGTAGATTTCCTAACCGCTAGGCCAACCTTGATCCTCAACTAGCATACTCAGAATCAAAGCTTGTTCATAGGCACATTTTCTGGAATACTTATTTCAATTAAAAATGACACACATCAAATGGAATGGATTTTCAAGAACTCGGTGTTAGTGAAGGGCAGCCCGCTGCACATTGGCTTCCCCACAAAGCGAGGGTCTGGGGATGGCCCACCACAAGGGCATATAGCGGGCAAGCCTTCCCTTGTCATTTTTCAACAAGAGGCTGCTCCCAGCAAGGGTAGGATGTTAGTACTTAGTAATAAAAGATATCATTGAAATAAGGTAAGTAGGAAAAGGGTAAAAACACACAATGATTTCATTTATGTAGTCCAGAAGACTAATTACCTGTGGATTCGGAACATAAAGATTATTATCTTTGTATTTGAGTCGGGAAGATTCATCCAGACCCGCAGGTCCCCCGACAACTCCAGGCGCATTCATTGTATATCCAGTAGGGCTTGCCATACCACCAAAGCCTGTTGGACTGCCAGCCGGGAAAGGTTTAAATTGCTGAACACCATACTTAAGGCCGTTCCCAGGAAGATGAGAATTTCCTCCAGGCATTATAACATAACTGCTTCCGTTGGAGAGGTGGGGATAGCCAGGGTTATTTGAATACCCAGGAACCATGGGTGGAACATACATTTGAGGAAGATATTGACGGTATGGCATGACATTGGTGAAATGGACTTGCGGGTACATCTGGGCAATAGGTGTCTGCGGCTGCATCATAGTCACAGAGGTATTGGGAACGCTGTTGCCAGAGTGCGATGATAAGACCTAAAAATTGATTTAGACAAAAAAGGGTGAACGAGAATTTAAGAAGTAGGTCATAGCTTTAAGGCTAAGATGATAAACAGATCATAGCCTTTTCGGAAATAGGTAAATTGTAGAGAATCCATAACGAACTTACCTCTTGGCTAGATGATAAACCAGTTCCGCGGACAGCATCATCAACAGAAGGCCTAAAATATGGCATGTCATAAGCAGGCTGTGGATCATATGCCTGAAAGCAAGCACAAGGCACTTTAGTTTTCTATTCAGTAAGTCGGAGTAATGGATGAGGGGGTCCTAAAAACAAAAGGCCACCTGACATCTGGTGTACAATTCCACTGGAATACGAAAACCAATGTTACAAACACAGACATCAGATTGCAGAGAGCACAGATGTCAATCGCACACCCACACCCCCCCCCCCCCTCTCACCAGTCACCATACATAAAAAAAAAACAAAGACTAAAAGCAATATGGTATAAAAAGAAAGTCATCCTAAAAAAATGAGCTGAATGAACTTACAGAAAAGTTAGGTAGTTCAATAGACTCTTGAGGCTGTTCTGGCTTCGAGGTGGAGAAAGTTGAGTTGTTCTGGACCAAACTCATTTCATTATAGTTATCGCTATTAGAGACATCAGCAGCAACATTGTTGTTGGGCAATGGATTTTCAGTTGGTACACCTGAAAGACTGCTTGAGGCAGAATTTCGAACTTGATCATCCAGAGCATTTACCTGATTGTTGCTGCAAATAGCCAAGGAGATTTAAAATCACACCACCAAATACAGCACACACATTAGATGTTCTGGAAGGAAGACTAGAAATGAAATGTGATAGTTACAAGCATTAAAACGCACTATATCTAACAAAATCATTCTCTTAGTATTAATCTTAGTTTAAGGAGGTGCGAGGCGCACCGAGGCGTTGGGGGGCTGTTGCGATGAGGCGCAAGGCGAAGGCGCACGCCTCATGCACATGAGGCGCATTCATTTAGCGAATAAAATTATATTTTAAGAAACCATATTTTGAAAACAAAAAAAAAAAATCCTTTTTTTGGTATTTAAAGGACAATTGGTAAATAAATATAAACAAGGGATTAAGGGGCAACGGGAAGTGTGTAAATAAGGTTACAAGATAAAGAAATTGAAAATTGCACACTTGTGCGCCTCGCTGCGCCTCAAGCTTCTGAGGCGATTGCAGCTGCGCCTCAGTGCGCCTGGCGCCAAGGCGCGCTTTTTTAAACTAAGGTATGAATTAGTGTCTCACTTAAAACTCTACGAAAATAAACTCTCAGTAACACCATCACTTAACCTGGTAGACACATACAGGCCAATAACACACTCCACTACAAAAAGTTTGAGTTAAAAATTGCATGTACGATTAAGAAGAAAAAATCACCGCACATGCCATGGGAGCACGGTACAGCAACTACTGCAATTTATAAATGTGTCATCAACTTATTCCATCTACATTCTCTAAAGGTAGTTAAACTTTGCATGCGTTCAGGAATTTTAGCATTCCAAATTTAAAGGCAACCCAACAACAAAGTTCGGGGAGCACAAACTAACCTTGGTGAAGCCTCCACCGGTTCCACGCCATCAGCTTCCTCAACAACATCAGCCACTTGAAATGAAGAAGATGAGCTCTCAATATTCTCTGATTCCACACCAAAACTCCCAAAGGTTACTCTACACCGACTGTTCTCAGGCACCCTGATATCATGTGCTATGATGACCTTTTGGTTTTCATCCTCGTGGATATCAATTTGTGAGAGCGTATGCTGCAACTCATCTGTTTCTCTCTCCACATTCTTAGGTGTATCAATCTGAACTGAGGTAGATTTCACAGGCGATCCAATTACACCAGGACTTGGAACACTCGGCTTCTGGTTTGTCTTAGGCTTCCATTCTTTACTAGGCAAGGGACCTAAACAAAGCCACAGTCAAGATTCTCAGTCTCGTCTATTGCACAAAGAAAACAAAGTCAGTCGTGAACAAGCATGGGAAAAAAGTGATCAACTATTCAAATAAGGACCACCAGTAGTAACAAGACAGATTAGCAAGATAGGTACACTTTTGTGGACATAAGAAAATCCTGATATTCACAAAAGGAAGGTGGCAATGAGCTGTCCCGTGAAATAAAACAAGGCACACCCATGCACTATGATAAGTAATTTAAAAGGAAAAAAAAAAGAGTTTTCTCCAATATAAAAAAACACTGGAATAGCAAGTAGATCCTAACATCAAGGATAATATTGAACAGCAACAATAACTCGAAAACTTATATAGCAAAAAAGAACTTATTTTTTTGTTTTCGAAATATGACGAAAACTGTTATTAACGGTAAACAACCTCAAACAGGCAAAAAAACAGAAGTGGAATATTAGATACAAATATCAGACATAAGTCTACCCGTAAAATGTGCCTCTCATGCCTTATCAAAAAAGTACGACAAACTAACGAAGAAATGCACAATCATATAAGTGCTAACTGAACTGCCAACACTATACTCCCTCCTACCCAAAGAGATTTTCCCTTATTCCTCTTTGGGTAGGTTCACTAAGATTTTCCTCTTTCAAAATTTACCCTATTTGGCAAATTTTGTTGACAAAACTACCCTTACTAATTTTCTGATTTGGGCTTAATCATTAGTTAATCAAAAATTCCCAAAGCTCATCTCTCTCCTCTCCCCATCTTCCCCATCCCGGCGACGAGTAGCTCTTCAAGACATTGAATTCATCAACAACAAATACAACAGCTAATGTTCTTGAAATCCACACCAACCCACAAATCCATACATCAAAATTGAGCTAAATTACATTAACAACAAAAACACCCACATAAATCTAACCCATTTCTCAGATCAGCAGAACTCCTCATTTCCCCAAACAAATCAAACCCAAAATTCACCAAAAAGCCACCACCTTCTCACCCAAAAATCCAACAAATAGTCAAATAACATTACACAAGGAATAATCTTTTACAGGAAATCAATAAATAAAAAAAGTGAGATCTCTTCGTGGTGGGCGACGCTGGAAAAAGATCGATCAGAAAAGTGAGTGTGTGGGATCGCCGATGGGGTGATTTCGCTGGTGGGGTGAAGGAGGTGGCTCGCCAGCGGGGTTGAAGGTGGTGGCTCGCGGTGGTTTTGATGCTGAAGATTAGTTGACTGGTGGTGATGGGAGGGGGATTAGAGATTAAGTATATTTTATTAAACTATTAATTATTTACTTACAATTTTATTAAGCTTTGTTTATTGTTTTGGTTGGTTGTTGTGCCCTACCCAAAGAGGAAAATCTCTGAGTAGGAGGGAGTATAAGATTCAGATTATTATGAAGATCACCAATGTATTAAAAACAGCAGCAGCATAATGTTAAGACGAAAACTAGCTGTCATTTTTATTCTGAAAAGTTTGTATGAAAACATAGCAACACACAGCAGCACAACACAAGCATGCAATAAAAGACCATACCTTTTTGTCCAGCAGGCTGTTGATGAAACCTATTACTTAAGTGACTGTTGAATCTGTTTCCAGCAGAGTTGGTCATTACAGAGTCCACCACACCAGTTCCATGGTTGTGGCCACTCCGAGAAACAGTACTTCCATGTTTAACTGATTCTGTTGCAGGACTCACAACAACTGGATTCAAATTAGAAACACTTTGCTGATGAGATTGTTTTGGAGCACTTTCTGATGATTGGCGACGACCACCGACAACACCAATCTCACGCCTTATCGCTCCAATAGCAGCAGGGGATCTAGAATCAGGGGATGGAACATGTACAGGATCTGAAGCAGACGCATACACACCAACAGCATTAGAAGATGTGGAGCTACCTGATTGTAGCTGAGATTCATTTTGCTTCGTCATGGAGGCCTGCAAACCAGAGTCTGTTGCAGCAGAAGTGTTTTCCTCCACATGCTCTTTTCTCGAGTTGTTCTTGAACTCTCGAGCCACTTTAGGTCGAAAGTCATTCCCAGCGTTGAAATTTTGAGCAGACCGGCTACCTGAGTACCTTTGGTTGTTTGACGCCACATATGCACTGACATTGATAGGAGAAAAAAAAATTATAAGCAACTTCATATCAGAAAACAAAAAACATCAGCTGGCTATTTAAATGGCTAAAAAAAGTTGAAACCAAAAAACAACATAATAAGACCAATCACAAAGAACATTATTCATAAGTTTCTTCTTCAATATGCTTAAAATGATTTGCAGTAACAGGAGAAAATATCCAGTTGAAGTAGAAACTAAATGCATAGGAATAGAACACAAAAGACCAGTATACTGGCATCCAAAGAGTGCAAAAAATATCAAGGACAGTGTTAAAAAGCAAGAAAGCGTGCCGTCCCAGAACCACGCCAGAAACTTAGAAACCTTGTCACGGTGCTATTACTTATCATATTCAAGTTACAATGTCCTCGATCCAGTACCCTTAGTTTTATTGCGCACAAAAGCACACCCTCGTTGTTACTGGTAGGTGGCAAGTGCCCATGGCAAGTTCAAGTGCCTCATGCAAGCAAGGCACACTCTTTTTGCAACCACTTTCCTATGTTTCCTATCAATATTTGCACAACAGAAGCTCTTTTTCAGTTATTAAAGATAAAAGGAAGCAATAAAAAAAAGTTTTAGGGTCAGCTAATTTGAATCATCATGTAGTTCACCAGAAAAGATTGAAAATTTTAAGTAGAAGAAAATTATTAAAAGACTTCAGACAAAAGAAGAAGGCAGAAACATAGTGTGGTAGTATACACTATCGGTAGTGTGTCAGAGATATGCCTCACACAGCCCCATGCGTCTTTTCCGGGGATCACCACACTTTGTGTTAAGCCGTTACCATATGCTAACACCTAACATAGGCACCATGTCAAAGGATCCACGAATGACATACAAATATCCACACCATACTCAAAGGAAGAACAGCAACACAAATTACAAATGACTGCATACAACCAAAATCTGGTTATCACTACAACCACCCAATCCAAGATATAGACACAATGGCAACAATAAAAAGATATGTGGATAAGATATTTTTAGTGGATCACATAATGAAAGATATAAAAGTACCCTCTTTCAGAAGCATTATAGACCCGTCTAGCTGTGCTTGATAGTACACCTTGAGTTGAAGACTTTGTTCCTCTGGGAGAGCTTTGGTTAACTCTGTTGTCTTTGACAACACGGAACTCTCTGCTGGTTCCTGCACATTATATGGAATAACCATTAGAACGAACAAGTTCCAATAACTTTCTGCCATTTATGTATACTACTTTCAAGCTTTGAATCAGTATAACAATTTCCAGCAACAAGGTGTTATTTTTCAAGACATGACCATGTCAATAAGGTGCAATTTTCTTGAGGGGCTTTCCGGTAAAGGGGACCTCATTTCCATCCCCCAAAGATCCATTCTCAGTCCACAACACTGGAAAGCATTTATAAGATTTCAAACCACAACTAGTGCATACCAGCCTTACATTTCATTGCAAAATCAACATGTTCAAATGTAGAGTAGAAAAAAAATAATCATAAGCACTGGTATTGATAGTCTATATAGTAGAAAACTTATAAATTAGGGAGTATTCCAACCAAAGTTCCATAATTCAAAAGTCTTATGATTATGACAACACAGCCGATTCCAAAAAAAGAAATTTTTACAAAAGACAATATTCATATAGATACACAGCATGGCCTGGTATAAGTATTGATTTATCATACTACCTCTTTTTGTATGGCCTCCTCTGCGACCATTGCGATCAGAACGAAATTTCGGTCCTTGATCTATATTGTCATCGTGCTTCCCTGTTTCAACTTGAACATTGTGATCTGCATTCTGAAAATCGATGACGTAGGTTCAGAAGAAGACAATAAAAAACGCAATACAATCTCCAATTATTTACTCATCGGTACAAAACATGAAAGGTTGAAAGTGGTCCAACCAAAACGCCACAGAAAATCCCACATCCAACCAGTCCAATGTTGGCAATGTATATATATTATCATGACTTCTATGCAATAACTTTGTCTTTCGAAAATGATAGTATGTATGGAGCAGGGAGAGGGGATGGAGAACAAAACTTGAACCCCATAGAGAGTTGTCAGGCTGCAAAACAAAAAAGTCTTTAAACTAAGAATATGGGCATTTCAAGAACACAGAAGGAGAGATGGAATATAAAAGGAAAAAAGAAGTTCAAGGAAAAACCATATATATCTGAAACCATGCACTGCTGCCTGACAACTCATTATGGAGTTCAAGAGCTTTATGCCTACCTTTACACTAAACAAAATTCACAGGCCGTGTAATAAAGTGCACTTGCAAACATCCCACAAATGCAGGACTCTGAAATTGCAACATGTGGAGATGCCTTTTGTTCTATGCCTTAGTATATTCTTTGCAAGGATCACTATCATCAAGTGAATTGGCTCACAGGTTTATCAAAGTTTCAAGCTGTTCGACAATGTCTAGGGGGTCTAGTGGTTTGAGTATAGGCAACAAGAAGAAACTACAAACCATCCTCGATAAAGAACACAAACATAGACTTTACAGCATTTGCACATTTAAATCGAAAGCTCTGTCAGTGATGTCTTGCTCAAAATAATGACACCAAAATTTAAAGAGTCCGTGAGCAGTGAAGGTAAGCATGCCCATTGTCACAACACCACGGTGAAACACGATGAAGTTTCAAAACACCCAACAAGAGAAGGGGACATAATAGTATGCAAAAACACGATTCATACAAATAAAAGTGTGATATTTGTGTGCATAACATAGCAAGCTAAAAGAGAAGGCAAATTACCTCTTTCTTCTTATCTCTTCTCTTTCTGACTTCGTGAAAGGTATCTGACAAGTAAAGTAATCTAAATCAGTATTTACATACTTCTGATTAAATTTAAGAATACCCTACCGAGCATATAGTATATACAAGTAACACAACAGTAAGACAAACTCTCTGCCATCACTTGCTCCAACATACAATCCTAGAGCGAAATCTTCTCAATTACTTTAATACATCTTTCAACTTCATCTTCTTATGTCGAAATCATACTTTGAGTTCCAAACTAAGTAGACATACACCACCTCCACGAAGAATCCAAATACGCTACACAGAGAAGCTGCATACCAAAAGTTTCACCTCCGTTCTATATAACGTGCCAAGTTCCTCATAAAGTCCTATTCCGTCACCTCGTATCACATTTCCTCCCCGCCTCATAACATTCTCATATTATTAAGAACCTCAAATACAACCCACAAGTAAAAATTTCCCAAGTAACACAAGATTAAGACAAACTTTCTGCCATCACGTACTCCAACATACACTCCTAGAGCGAAATCTTCTCAATTACTTTTATACATCTTTTAATTTCATCTTCTTATGTCGAAATCATACTTTGATTTCCAAACTAAGGAGATATACACCACCTCCACGAAAAACCCAAAAGCGCTACACAGAGAGGCTGCATACCAAAAGCTTCAACCCCTTCTACATAACATGCCAAGTTCCTCCTATTCGGGCCACCTCATATCGCCATTCCCTCCACCTTAGCTAGTCTACCGAAACATTCTCATAGTATTAACAACCTCAAATACAACCCACAAGAAAAAAAAAACTTCCAAAGTTCAAACTTTTCCCACCAAAAGAATCGTATTTCGCCTTTATTTCCACTCAAACCATCAAAAATAATGTACATTTTTAATCGTGATCATCACACAACATTATAACTTCAAAATCAAAATTACCCATGACTCAAGTTAGCTCCTTTTTCAAAACCCACATTCCAAATTCCCTAATTAATCAACCAATTACTACAAAATAACACAAAATCAAAGAAAACGCACAAATTTGCAACTTGCAAAAAAATTCAAAAAACAAAACAAAAACAAGAGAGAGGGGAATTCAAGAAGAAGATACCTTGGTAGAAGAGTTTGTCAATAGCATCGCTAGGGTTCATGTGAGATTCTTTAAGAGCATTATAAATATCAGAATCAGAGTGATTACCAACTATTTCTCTAATAGACTCAATCTGTTTTCGGACATCTTGTGATAATACCACCATTATTAATAATTAAATTGAAAATTAAAAAAATACCCAGAAAGATTAAACACAAAAAAGATTAAAACTTTATTGTTTTCTGACAATAATAATGATGATTAGTAATCAGAATAAGATGGGTTAAACTAAAAGGGGGGCGAAATTTAGGGGTTTAGGGTTTATCAATCGAGAGCGGCAGAGTGATAAAACAAGAGGAGAGAGAAAGAGAGAGAGGGAAGTTTTGGGTTTGTTTTTCACTTTTTTTATTTCTTGGTTAAAAAAAGGGGGTTTTTTTCTGAATTAATAATTTTTGGGAAATTAGGAAAGTCTTTTGTTTTCTATTTTCAGATTGTTTTTATTTTTTAATATAATTTGAATTTTGAGGGGACTTTTTGGTTTTGGATAGTGTCAAGACAAGTGTACTAAGGGAAATTTTCCTCTTTTTGGATTTTGTGTGAGTGTTTGAATGGGTTGAGTTAGAGGTTGAAAGTTCTTAGTATGTTGGGCTTTGATTAATTTGGGTTAGGTGTTGTTTTGTCTGTTTTTGGTTTAGCGATATCGGCACGATATATATATATTTCGTTTTACAACTCGAATGGTTGGAAAAGTTGAACGTGTCTTAACTAGAAATTCCTTGACAGAGGTTGCATTCTCGATTTCTCCAATGGTTAAACCATGCTCCTGGGAGCACTCTTCTCAGTTCTCATAGTGGTGGGGTGAAGACCACGCTTTAAATAATTTAAAATCTATTCAAAGTGTGGCTCTTACTTCTTTATTGTGAGAAAGACCAGCATGCTCCTTGTGCTCCCTGTAGTATGGTATAATTTACCGATTTCTCTTACGTGATCATCAAACTCAATGTGAGTATGTGAGTTGAGAGTAATGAAAAACATATCGACGTGTGAGTTTAAGTAATAATGAAGAACGTATCTATCTGTCAGCTGAGCAACGGTGAAGAGGTTGAATGAGTACATATACATTGAGTAGGATAATGTTAAACAGTTGAACACAAAACCATTTATCAAATCATCACCTCCACAAAGCGTCTCCTCTGTCTTCAAGGCAAAGGTACTCCAAGTCAGTTGATGGCTCGCAGCTGCAGCTGGCCTCCTATCTAAGGCAAGAAATCGGGTTCAGGGTCTAAGGATAAGCAGTCTAAGTCGTTTCCCATCGAGTGTTATCCCTCGGTCTCTCTTTATCCCATGTAAAGAAGGGATGTCAGCTCCAGGCACGCGCAATCAGACTAAGAACTACTTAACATATGAAATCATACAGTTGATGGACGAAGAATCCGAAGAAACAGCAAGTTTGCAGAGGCAGGAAACAGTAAGTTGAGCATGGACATGCATTAGGGACAATGTATACAACAGTGAGAATTACAGCACAAAGTATTCAGCTCATTACTGGCAATTGCTACTGTGATGTGAGTCTGGCTATTTCCAGTTTTTTACAAGTCATTTGATATCAAAAATCTTCCCACTGAAATCTATTCACCAAGCCATTTCACGAAGATCCTACCTACTTCTCCAACAAGGCATCAGACTAAATGAAAATTCTATGTTTAAAGATCTACATATATCGATAAAATGTGAGAAGGCCAGGTTTTGTAAGTGTGTTCAGTATTCACCATTATGATCTTTTCTCTTCTTTAAACTGCCTGTGATGCTCCTAAGTAAGAAAAAGGCTCAAACGGAGACCAAACGAGTCAGAGCGTGTGTATGAGTGTATCACAAGTACTGTTCCTGGATCCTGGCCTTGTTCTCTTCCCACCACACTCTTGCATGCATCTCTCCAAATCTTTCACGGCTGCAGGGGTATCAAAAGTAAAACGCATCAAATACAGCATCACGCATATCTATAGGCTTGAACAGGAATAAAGATTAATGCATTTTTGAAGTTCAGAATTTTATCTTCAGAAGATTGGAAATACGAGACACGGAATGATTCAAGCAAGTTGAAGTGATAGTGTCCATTAATTCACTACAATGGGGCATAAACATGCAAAGCTTAGTTACATAGAATGAGAGTTCTACCACCTATGATCCCAAAAACTATTATCTTCAAGAACCATACTGTGAGAAAGAGTCTTCGTTACATAGTCTCAGTCAATTAGTCGTCACACACACACACACACACAAAAAAAAGGCTTATCATGAAACAGAGACACTTTTAAGGGAAACACTTTCAGATTTCGTCTAGTTTAGGTACCCTTCAGTAAAAATCTTGATCTTAGTCTTGTCAGTCTCTTTCCCCTGTCCTTGGAATTTGAAAGGGAGAAACCAACTAAGGACTATACAGAGACCACAAACCACAAGAACAAACCACTATCACAATCCCAAAGGCAACAGAATAAAGCACATATGGGTTGATAAGACTGATAAATCAGGTCTCCATAAGTCGGTCTTTCTGAGGATGTAAAATGAATGAGGGTGTAAAGAAGTAATAGTTACTGGTTTGAATTCTGCAGAAGCTCACCTGAATCTCACACGCCGAAGCTCACGAGAGCCATTAGGCAGTGATCTGATAGTGATGTAGACCCCTGGTTCATCCTGCTCAACCCATTCGGTCTCTATATCACTTGCATTACTAACAGAAAGCTCTCCTGAGTGATCCACGTCTCTTGATAAGCTACTCCTAGCAGAGGCATCAATTGACGACGTCTCTGTCTTTGTCGCACTAATGCTAGAGAGCTTAGGAGTCGAAGCAAGTCCATATGACTCATAGTATGGTCGAGCCCCGTGGTGGTCAAGTGAATCTGATGAGGAGTATGCCAGCCCTGTTGGACGTTGGAAATTCCGTGGCAACCGTTCCTTGCTCAAAGGTGGTGTTGCAGGACTGCCAAGAGCAGATTCAATCTTGGAGTTCTGTGAGGACATCAAAAACCCATCAACATTTTAACAATGGTTGTTAAAGCAGCAGTGTAAATTAAGTTCCTTAGCAAATCCGATGAACACAGCATGAATAATCTAGATATATGTATACATACAACTGCAGAAACACAAGCATGCTATTCAAAAATCCCATCTTTTAACTAATTAGCACCTCAATCTCCTGGTTTTAAAAATATAAATTCAATGCTCACAGTAAATTACATCAAAGTCTTACCTCGTCTTCAGACCTAGGAGGGGTTGCCAGGGGCACAGTTTGTTGATTGAACTTCTGAACGTTGTAAAGTTCCATAACTTTATCATAGTTCTCAGCCCACCATCTTTGAGCTTGCCATTTGTTGAAAAGCTCACGGCTAAACAAGCCAAAAGCAGAAACTCATTGGAACGATAAGATTGATGTCAAATGAAAAGACAGCAAATTGAGTCATAGATACACAACAAGCCAAAACATAATCAACATGGTTGTCACCAGATCCTCATAAAATGTTAACTTGGATGGAAGCTTTTCTTCCTTTCGAGATGAAAGGTCAATAGCTAGAGGTTATTCACAAGCATCTTCATGCACCATTCTGTCCTGAGGGCCGAAACAGTGTAACTAAAGAATTAGTTCAGTTATGATTTCCAGCCAAACATCAGCATCAATAAAGATACTTCTTGGAAGACTACGATGTGAATTGTGATAGCTTCCTCCATTTCCTTTGATCTAGACTTTAATTGTAAGATGCCAAATACCGACAATTTCAGTCATCTTATTGGCCTAACTTATCAGTATATCACAATTAACATGGATATCAAGCAAACCATACATTGAACATGACCAAGCTGCAGTCTAGATTTTTATCCTGAGACCCCTATCAGCCTTATAATGCTCTCTGAACATAAACATTTCAATTACATCTAGTCTATGGCCACGTGTTGTCATCTGCACCTAATCAAGATATTGTAGCAACATACAAATTAACTGGAGAACTATAAACTCGTACATTTTCTTGAGGGATAAACTTGAATAGCTAAAACAATTATGATTTCATCTTGGTGTCTCAGCCACTTTCTTGTAGAAGGATGGGCATTTCCTGACATCACTGAGCATATGCTAGTGCAACAACTAAGCTCTTCTAGCCTCAAAAGGTTTTCCCACTAATACCATAGACACCTATCAAAAACACTCAATTTACATGCGCAGCCATTTCTACTAGGACATATCCATCAGTTAACAGTTTAAATTTCCAAGCTGTTCTTCACCATCAGTTTCTTTTTCTTCCTTTTTCACTTCATGCTCTGCAGACATCGCTGAAGTGGTAGGCCCATCCTGCTCGACTGTATGGGGCTACAAAAGGGTTTAAATAGTCCAGTGTAGGATCCACAAAAAAAAGCCATTTCACTCAGCTGGCAACCACTTGATCAGTCTATTGAAACCCTATATGTGTTATGTAACAAACACGAAACATCCCGGTTTGTTATTAACATGGGGCCATTCTACCCTGGTTACAGTTCATAACCGCTCCAGAGCCCACTACATGTTGGACATAATTACCACTGGCATACGCAAGTATGTTGCAACCACAAACTCTTCTGTCATTAAGCTACAGACAGTACTGGCAATGTTTCAGCCACTTTTGAGAGTTTATCATGAAATAAGGTACTAAAATTCTCAAGCACTGCCCAAAGGGGCAGGAGAGAAATTGCCGAAATTGTCATTTGCCACCACCACTGTACCAAGGCCGTAGAATAGTAACAATAAGTGTCTCCTCATCATACCCTCAGAATTGAAATAGGTACCGTCCTAGCATATCTAAATGTGAAAGAGTCACACACTCACACCTTTCCAATGATTCACCAAACCCCATCCATCTACATCACCTTTGTCAATTCATCAAGTGGGTTTGAAATCTGTCAACATATTACACGGAGTATATAGCTATTGGATTTATCTTGACGAGCCAAGGACTTATATTGCAATTTCCACTTGATAGTGAGTTCTCTAAACACTTGACACTCAGATTCCGTAACGTATACAAGTGCGAAGAGAATTAAATCAGAGGAAAATAAACAAATCAAGGACCATATGTCAACATTGTTCCCCACCAAATATAAACTGAAATGTCTGGTCCCTAATCGATTCGTTAAATCCAAACTGAAGGCCAATAATACCAGGTAAAACCCAAAAGGGACAGAAGCAAACTTACAAGCATATAAAACTCCAAAACTCAATTCATTTCAACAATCAAGCACCCCAGAAAAACCAAAACAGAAGTATCAGCAGACAAACACCATAGTAAAACAAAACCATAACCAAACATGCAATAATACCTGAAACGAATGCGCTTGAGATCATTGCCACCTTCACGCATAGAAACAAAAGTGATGAGAACACCAGGCTCAACCTGAGCAACCCATTCCTTAGTCTCGTCTTCCTCCATGAAAACCACAGACTCCGTTCTCCCACTCACTGACACCGGTGTAGCCTCACCACTACTGGACAGCCCCATTCCCAGTCCCTTAACCACTACCCTACCATCCAACTCCTTCCCCCAAATCTTCCTTGCCGCTGCTGCAGTCGAATCTGCCCTCTGATACCCACAATGGAACCTCCCAGATGAACCCGAACCACCACCAACCGATTCCTCATAACTCCGGCGATTGTCATCCCCTCCTGCACAGGGCTTGCAGTTCTTATATGCCCCAGATGCTCTCAATGCCATCCCTTTAATCTGCGAATTTTAATCATTTCATCACTAAATTTTTCGCCACCAACAACATAATCAAAACAACAAGATGGGTTTGCATTTCCCATACACTTTGCCAATGTCATTCCTTTCCTTTAACTAATAAAAATTCATTCCACACCAAGTATCACAAAACTTCTTCAACACACAAACAAATCAATCAAATGCACATTTCCCTAATCTAGGCATTCATCAAACACTTAAAAAAACATCCAAAATATCACCATTTTAAGATAAAACAAACAAGTAAACATCAAGTTAAAGTTGTATAGGTCACAACTCACAACAAATCCATCAAATTAACTCCTAATTAAGATGTAACAATCCAAAAATAACAAATTAAAAACTTAGCAATAAAAAAAAACACTTACTTGGGTAGTGAGGGTTTTGATGGGTTGTCTTTTACTAGGAGTCGCAACGACGTCGTCTTCATCATCTTCCTGATGTTGAGGCAAAGATCCGCCATTTAATTGCTTAGGACATGCTATACAAGTCAACATTTTTTTTCTTGAACCCACCTCAAAAAATTATTACAAATTATCACAAACTAAACCTTATGTTACACACAAAGTAACTTAGGAGTATCATATCACAATATCATATCATATCATATCATATCATATTAATATATCATATCATATCATATATCATATCGTACCATATCATATCATATATTATGATATAAGTAGGACAAGACTCTACCACTGTATAATTAAGTGCAAAAGTTGTGAACTTTTTTTTATGTGGGATTTTTTTTAAGGATAAGTCACATCTGGGGTTGTTTGTGATTTGAGAGAAAAGATTACAACTTTTATTACAGAAATAAAATCATTCAATGAACCCATTAATTATATGAATAAAATTGAAAAACCCATTAATTTGATTCTTCATTCGATACGATTTTGGTGAAATTTTTACTGGAAATTAATGGTTAAAAAAAAAGTGTGTGTAAGAAGTTTTTGTAAGAGAAATCTTGTAAAATTGGCAAAGAAGTACAAAGAATCTGTTAGTTTAAGAGAGAGTGTGTGTGTGTGTGAGAGTGAGAAAGTGTTTATAGTGTTTAGTGTAGTGTGTGTATATGCTGTTGAGATTTGAGATTCCCCACACAGTCTCACACACTCACACAAGTGACACAACTTTCTTCTTCTCCTTCTTCTACAAGTTGAGGAGAGAGAGACTGAAAGAGAGATGTGGAGATTTGTGAGAAAATATGTCAAGGCAACTTGGCTAGTATCGACTTCGACAAGTACTAATAATATATCTTGGTGTTGGTGGGGGTGTTAGATTGTTAGTCACGTTAGAGAGAATAAGGTGCATGAAAGGAAGAGAATTCGAGTTAGTCCCGTTTTAAAAGGTGTTTTTAACGAAATAAAAAGTCATCGAAGAAAAAAAAAAGAGCGACTTTTTGGCATGTACATAGATATAAGTGTACAAAATTGTAAAATGGAATATCACTCTTTTTCCCCCTCAAAATCTTTGAGTTTGTCCGCATTAATTAACTTGTAGTTTTGTGTTAAGTCTAGTATACAAAATCACCAAACAGGTATAGACCTACGTATTAGCCTCTCACGTCTTCTATTCATTTCTTTTCTTTTCTTCTGTTTTCACACTCTTCGGTCTCCAATAATATCACCTAGCAATTACGACTGAAGTTTTGAGTTGTTACGTGGGATTGCATGTGCAACGACCATCCATCTATTCGTAGTCATTACAGAGTATAATACAAGGTGAGATATGAAAGGCATGTATCAATCAGAATAAGATGGATAGAAGAACTGCATCGAAGGTGATGCATAAGTCGTCGATATTTTATTTATTGGTGTACTAGACAAAGTAGACGTATAACTAATGGCAAAGTTGAAACGAGAGATAAATCAGTCTATGAAATCGACATTAATTTTTAAGTCTTTAGTAAAAACTTCTCCGAGATAACTTATAGTAGTCATTATTATCGGTTGACATAATTATTTTGTTAAACTTAATTAGCTTCTTGCCTTGACCTCTCGATCATACATCATGATGCAAACAATTGCATTGACTTTTCATAGTACAATGAATTGCCTTCGCATATTCCAACAACAAAATCCAACACTGAAAGGGATGATAATGTGTAGGGAGTATGTCTATGCACGCACTTTGAGTTTAACTTTGAACTGAAAAATGAATTAACTTTGGAGTGTCTCATACAATAATAGTCACATATTGTAATGTTGTCAGATTTGTCACGGTTGTAATGAAAATTAAAAAGGTTATCTAAATTTTACGAGAAGAAAAACCAATAAATCCAATATCATGCAATATCCAAAGTTGTCACTATATTTGGTCAATATCGTTCTATGAAACATCACATGGAGGGTTGTTGCATATCATATGCTTTTGGATCTAATTGAACTAATAATGTTTTTGGACCCTCAAAACACACATAAATCCCAATTCTCCCTTTCATAGCAATGGGATGTGGGTCGAGCATATACGTCGGATTTTAGCCTCTTTCTCATGAAGTCCCACAAATATCAGTACCAACTATATTTTTCTATTTGTAATGGCCCCCAACGACCAAATGCAATGAAAATGGCCGGAGATTGATTGTGGATGTTAAGAATGAAATTGTGAGTGCATAGCCAACTTTTTACCCGGAATCTTGCCTAGTAGACCATTCTAGTTAAAATATGAGTCCTCTTGTCGTAGTACCCTCTCCTTATCGAACATCAAGCACTAACACTGAATTACAATCTACAAATTATATTTATACACTCCCAACTTTTTCGTATGTATGTACTCGTGACTTTACTCAAAATTTCAAGTCGTATATATAATTTTTTTCTACGAAAAAAGTTCAAAATTTATACCTTCAGATCTACAATTATTCTCCAATTTTTAAAGAGATGGCTCAAATTGTCAAAAAAACATCTAGGTCCATTTTATATTCGACGGTCCATGTATGGCACACCCCATTGTATTCTTTTCAGGCTGAAATCGATCGAAACTTTAATTAAGAAGCCATGCAACTTGCGATTAGTCGGCCAGCTTTTGATCTATGATGAGGGATTAGCATGTACGAAGCTTTACATTCCTTTACCCTCAAACAAAATTAAAAAAAAAAAGCAGTGGTTTACTTACGGCTCAGAGAGACATATAGGCGATATGGCACCGAGCCTAGACGGTAATTATTGATTTATTGTTAACTTCTAGCATTGACTTTCGTAAGTCTGGGTGTCTACTGTCTAGTTGTCTATTGAGTTTTTTTTCACCGTAACCCAAAATATGCAATAGTTAGGCTATGTTTGGTAAAATTAGTTTAAATAGTAGCTGAACGCTGGAAAAATAGATGAATGGTGAAATAGTAGCCGGTAGCTGAAATAATAGCTCCAATAGTAGCTGGAAGTTTTTAGATGATAGTAATATAGTAGTGTTTGGTAGAAATAGCTAATATAGAAGCTGATATATATAAAATTACATAAAATGTATTATTTATTTATAATTTCATTTTTCATTTTGATTTAGTAAATAAATGAGGGTAAAATAGGAATAAAATTATGATAATCTACCTTATTTTTAAATAAGTTACATGAGGTAACATCTTAAATAAGCTAGCTTATTATTTAAGCTAGTGGTGTTGCCAAACCAACTTATTTGGTCAAAGAGTTTAAAGAACTAGTCAAATAAACTACTTTGGCCAAATAAACTAGTTTATTGTGCATAGTTGCATACCAAACATACCCTTAAACGCATAATGATAACCATCGTGTATGAAATTTTTTTATAGTCCTATTTGACAATTTTACGAAGCATTATAATTATAAATACGATAAATTATCAACTAGCAGAAAACGTATACACTTAAACTACAGTATAGGTACTTAAAATTCTCGGGACAGTTGAAGGGCACATTGTTCCAATTATTGCTGATGAGTACAAGTGCACGATACTTTTGAGGTTTTAGTACGTTTGAAGTCCGCCAAAAACTATCCAAACAAATTATGAACTTAAAAAATAAAAGAAGAGAAGAAAAAACTTTAAGCTTTAGGGCTTTAATTTATTCTCGAACGAGAAAAGTTGGAAGTTGGTATAGCACGATGGGCAAATGATTAGTGTCGCAGTCACTCAGAAGGCTTTTGTACCACATTCTCTCCCTGGATTTCGGTTTTAAAGTCTTGTTGCTCCCCACTTTGTTGCCATCACTCGTTGGCTCGTTGCCCTTTCTTTTTGCGAAAGAACCATCTCAATATAAATATACTCCGTAGATTTATATAAGTCGAGACTTTAGAATTGAAAATTCATGCAGTTATACGTCCTTCTTTTACCTGTTTTTAAAAAAGATATATCATTAATCAATTATAAAGTATCGTACTCATAATTTTAATAGCATCTTTAAAAAAATACTCCGTAAGATATGTAACACAAAAAATTCTTTGAATTACCTCAGTCATCATGCCATTGAATATTGAGGGGGACAATGCCTACAAATTTTCTGTCTCTCCAAACTTTTTAGCCAAAATATTAAAATAATATTTGGACTACTTAATTAGTACTCTAGCTAATTGATATGTTGCTCCTTTCTTTCTGTACTTGGTCATAAAAGCCAATAAGTGATGGCGCACATCAACAATTGTGTGTATTGGCATACTTGTGTATAATTTCTAGAGTTACTTAAAGCTCAAAGTGCGAAATGGAGAAAATGAATATCAAACCCGCTCGTAATCTAATATACAGAACAATAACGAATTTATCTTATATATTAAGGCGAAATTGTATAAAATTCGCATGGGTTCTTGTTTGCTCTTCGCTATCTATATACTCTTATACTTTAAGGATGATTAAGACATTAAGTTGTCATCGTCAATTAATTAGATTCATTTGAAGTGTAATTTAAAGCAACAATAATGTAAAACACTTTTAGTTATAATCTTTGTATTTTATTTCCCGTCATGCATAGTTCAAATGTATTTTAACTTTGATCTCTTTAATACAAAGAGCATATAAAGACATAAAGTTGTCCTAGGTTCCCTTAAGCACGAAGGATTATAACGTACTTTTGGCTTTTTGGAAAGAATTAAACTTTAGCTTTACAAAAATGAACATATCGGCCTTTTGCTTTGTGTTTATCAGTCTTACATTCGAGTTTCTAGCCAATCATAATTAGATCAGAAAAGTAATGTCTTGTTATCTAAACAAGTTAATAACTAAGTTTTAGATTAAGGAAACACTTTTATATGAATTATATCACAAGCTCTGATATTTATCATGCATGCATAGTTCATAAAATAATGCTTTTCTTTTATACGTGGAATCCATAAGCGTTACCATTTGAAACTCCAAATGCGCTTTATGTAATCCGCGATCCCTGCTTTTTGATGTCACTCCATGTCCAATGTTACAGCCCACCGACCTCAAACTTGACTCCAAATCCAGATTATTAATTAAGGGGCCTATAAGGTAAATGTAATCAATAAGATTATTGCCTAGGCTCTAACTTATCAAATATTTTGTTTTAAGTCTTGACAAAACCTAAATGGTGGGGCAGAAAGTCATTTATTGTTGCATCTTTACAAAATCTTGTCGAATCACTAGTATCTGCTTAGTTTGATTTGATCTTATGCAAATTCCATCATTTTTACACGTAATGAATCAAAATGGTTTTTAGGTAGACTTGACATTCAAATTCGTTCTTTAATCTTTTGTGTTCATGTTCTTTTTAACCATTTATTCTTTTCTTTCTTCACTTGTTTTTTGGTGTATGTGTGACTGTGATGGGTGAACCAGAAGCTAAGCTTTGTGCATTTGGTTTCTTTTGATCCTTGATTGCCTTTCACCTTTCTTTTGGAGGTCGGATTCTAGTAACATAAGTATTCGCTTATGGTCCTTGTTTAAGCAAGGGAAACCAATTCAATACTTTTTTTTTGGTAGGACAGTCAATCTAAAGTTCTCTAACATATACAACCTTTGATTTGTATGAAATTAAGCGCATTTATAGTGTACAATTGTCGATTATATAGGCACTCAAGTATATATGTAAGCTCTGCCATTTTCGAGGTACAATGTGAAATAAAATAAACGGGACTATAAAAAACTCCGACAATATATAAAACAAAATTTCCTATTATTTACATGCATGTTAGTTGAAAATTTGCTCCACTTTCATCCTTGAGCTAAAAAACAAAACACAAAAAAGAATATTATAAATAAAGAAAAATCAAAGAAGCTTCAAAGTTCAAACACATCAACAAACATGAGAAGGAAACAGTCAGGAAAAGCCTAGCCCAACTTTGGGAAATCAATAAGCCCAAAGCTGAACATTATAATTTCAGATAACCCAACGGACCGTTTCTAGCAATTTTCAATACACCCAAAGCCATGGCCCATTGGCCACGATAGCCTATTGGCCTGCACTGTGACGTTTATTCGATTCCGGCGACTATTGGCGATCCACATGAATCATAAGACAAGGTAAGAATTCGAATTCAATTTAGAGTCTGGTGAAAAAGGAAATGAAAAGAAAAAAAAAACAATTTAGAGGCCTAGACGGTTCCTATTGTTAACAAAAATTTGAAATGGTTATTGCATAATTTCTGTATAACCTCAGATTGGATTATTGAAGTATAAACGTGGATATTTCAACGAATTAATCAGCCTTGAAAGTTGAAATGCAAGTCGATTAAAGTATCACTACTTTTAAATCAACGTTTAAATATCTATCTTGATAAAATATATCAGTTTTACAATACTCTGCAATGTTATTTATCGGAGTGGCGAAAAATGGAATACAACGTGACGTAATCGCGGATTGTCGCTTTAACCTCGAGGACCCTCCTGACTTCCTGAGTATGACAAAAACAGACAGTAAATCCGAGACCAAATTGCCAATTGTTGCTCTCACAATTGGGATCTTTGGAATGTCAGTTTTGTCAGATGCCTAAAATCCCAAATTAATCTAAAAAAAACAGCATTTTGTAATTATTAATAACAAGTAAATTCTAAACCATAATTTAATCTAATTTAAGTTCGTCGTTGATTATGACATCATTAATTCATCCCCAGAAACCTCCAAAACATCAAAAAAATTAATTGAATTTCATCTCCAAATTTCTTTTTCTTCTGGTTTACAGTTACTTTGAGCTGGCCTTGAAACAACCAACCAACCAACCCCCAATCTCCTCTCTTGTTCTTTTTCTCCCATCTTCCTCTTCAAGTTTTGTCTGTAATTGTGGGTCCCACCTGACACCATATTTTTTCAACCACTAGAATCTCCTTCTCTCTCTCTTATCACCCACTCAGATTCATCACACAATTAGAAAACAAGCTTCAACAGGAAGTTATCCCTGTTTCCCGCCGGAATAATCATTCAACTCCCCTTTTTCCGGTGAAAGCTTCCAACTTTCGCGGGAAAATCCGATTTCCGATGATACCCACTTCCAATATTCACTCAAATCATTAAAAACCCTGACAAATTATTTTTTAATTTGAAATCGGCAAGATTCAAACTTTCGCCAGAATATTCCATTTCCCGCCAGAATCTCAATTTTCCGGCGATACCCACTTCTTATCTCCTCCTCTGGAATAAAACCCAGAAATATTTTATTATTTGATTATTATTTGAGCATTTTTTTCGCCGGCAGAAATGCAGAGTCTTCGCCGGAGAAAGCCCACTGACCCGGCCCGGCCCGAGACTGAGCCCGGCGTCTCGGAGGATAGGGAAGAGGAGAAGGATAGGAGAGAGAAAAAGGAGAAGAAGAAATGGTCATGTGTGGATAATTGTTGTTGGTTTATAGGCTTAATATGTGCAACATGGTGGTTTTTGCTGTTTTTGTACAACGCAATGCCGTCTTCTTTTCCTCAATACGTTACGGAGGCGATAACCGGGCCGATGCCGGACCCGCCTGGGGAGAAGCTGAGGAAGGAGGGGCTTACGGCGATTCACCCGGTGGTTTTTGTGCCCGGAATCGTAACCGGTGGGCTTGAGTTGTGGGAAGGGAAGCCTTGTGCTGAGGGCTTGTTTAGGAAGAGGCTTTGGGGTGGCACCTTTGGTGAAGTCTATAAGAGGTATATATACTTTACTCATTTCATACTACACATTACTAATTTTGTCTTGAATTTGATTTATTTGAAGTATACCAATTTAGGAAATTAGGATTTAGGAGTATGTGTATATTGTCTTATTAGTACATCCTAGGTTGATCTTATAATTTAAACAATGGTGTATGATTTTATCATTTTTAGAGAAACTTACAAGTTACACAATTTATATTTTGGTGGTGCTGACAATTGGACATCCTTAATTGATCCTGGTAGCTTTTGGATAGGAGGGGGGGGGGGGGGGGATGGCCAATTCTCGACGTAATATTCATTTTGGGTCAACAACACACTCTCTATGTTTTCGACATAAAGATAAGGCTGATTATATACAGTGTCCCTTTAACTCGACTTTGGTTAGAACTATGGGGGGTTAATGTGATTATAGGAATGCAGATTGCAGAACATCTCTTTTGTGAGATATCATATTGAATATGTCTACTATTGCTATCATATCACTTCAAGTCTTCAATCATCTGAGCTTGAAATTGTCATGTTCGTGACAAACTGACCATGGAAATTGTGAAGGGTGGATTGCAGTATTTGACCGTGAGAATGATCCATGACTTCTGTCATACATACTCGTATAATTTACTTAAGTTTAGGCTTTCTCTGCTGTTTGGAAAGCTCATTTGTAAAACGGCTGCTGAGATTGCCCCTATACTCCTCTTTCCGTGGCTTCATTTGGTTAGAGCTTAAAGCGGAGGAACAAACCTTTTCTCATTTACCTTCACCATGATCACTCGAATCATATGGAATTCACCTAGAAGGACTGTCTAATGTATGAGCCTATGCCATGAGATTGTGGAGGAAAAGTTGATGTCACGGAGCTGTCTGATTGGTGACAAATTTAAGTCCACTAGGAGGTCGATTCATTGAATATAGACATATAGTACAGCATGGACCTATGACACCTGCATCTTATCACATTTACAAATTAGGGGTAGCATGTTTTTGAAGTCCACAGCATCTACTCATTCAATATGACCCATGCCTTGCAATTTTGCCTTTATTTATTAATTTTTTGCTGGTATATTTCTTGAGTATTGGACATGTATATTATGCTTTCCATTCATTGAAGTGCACAACAAAGGGAGTATCACATTGAAAGTTATACAAGTACCCTAAGTACCTGTATCCGATATTGTCTTCCTAGAAAGTTGAGAAAGGTGATACAATATCACATTTTGAGAAGGATATATCTGCACCTATATCTTATAACACAATATGTGAGTCATGGGTACACAAATTTTTTGGCTTGTATAGGGATAGAGAGTATGTGGCAACACCACATTCGAGTACTGTAATCCATTACTGCTTACTGACTTTGGATTCATTACTTTTCCAACTTATTCCACTAACAAATTTCATGTCCTTTAAAGTCGAACTTGTGAAGGGACTATCACTAAATGCTGTTGAATTCATGAACTTTGTGTGCTTAGAGCTACTTGCGTCAGTAAGCTGGTGTTACAGTGTAATTTCCTCCCTCGCTGTTTCATGGCTGCAAAGAATGTTATACTTTTATTCACTTGTCCTCGTGCTATGTGAATTTGAGCTCATGACACGATAAAGAGTTTCTCCTCCTATAGCCTCAATCTGGGCACCGAATGCTAACAGTTGTCCTTTCTCATCACTTTTGATCTTTTTTCTTATTTTGGCATATCCTAAGAAGCTGAAACTAGATAAGACATAAACGTTTGGCTAGAATTGACATGTCTTATGTACATTGAGCTATTCCTTCTTCTAGTTTGGGACATCATGCTAGTTTTTCTGGGCTGGCTCCTTATTGCTGTTTGCGTTGGATTTGATTCGTCTTGCTTATAAGGTTCTTAGGCCTCGAAGCAGTGCGAATTATTTCCATACAAAGACTTCATAGAATCATGTAACTGAAGCCAGTGGAATTCCACTTCATTATTCAATGATGCAATATTTCTTATTGGAATAACTTGACTCTTGTCTGCTGCACAGTGACATAAAGTTTGATGTATGGATTCTCTTAGCGTTAAGTGAGCTTGACCTTATTAACCTTGAATTTGGAGATCTTGGATAGCTTTTGCTGCTTTTTTCTTTCCCTTTCCTTTTTTTTTTTGGGCTGTTGTTGCTGCCTTACTGTGGTTGTGCCAGAGATTCCAGCGTATATACGTCTGAAGAAGAGACTTATGAAATAGTATCTTTATTGACTTGGAGCATGGATAGTTTTCAGTTCTTAAGTTTTCCATGTCTTTCATTATCTCGCTTGCCAAGTAACAATGTCCTTCCTGGGGATATATCGTCTTGTTCAGTGAGTACATGAAAATGGAAACTGGAGATGTGTAATTCATGTTGCAGTGGCGGCAATACTCTGTTACTTAGTAGACCATGCCAGTTAGGGAGAATATATAGAATATTGATCTGGTTGCTTTCTAAAACTGGAATTTGCAGTTCAGTGTCGTTTCCAAGTAGTGAATTCTTACAAGAAATATTTGAAATTGCTGACTCAGACTTCTTCTTCTGTGTGTGTAGACCATTATGCTGGGTTGAGCATATGTCACTGAACAATGAAACTGGACTTGATCCGTCTTGTATAAGAGTCAGAGCCGTCCCTGGGCTTGTTGCGGCAGATTATTTTGCTCCCGGATATTTTGTGTGGGCAGTTATGATTGCCAATTTAGCACGTATAGGGTATGAAGAGAAGAACATGTACATGGCTTCATATGATTGGAGATTGTCATTCCAAAATACTGAGGTATAACTTTCTTTTACTATGTATTTTGACATTTTGATCTTTCCCTCCGCCATTTCAAAATCATTTATGCTTTCTTTTCATCCCATTTTGTTTTCTAATTTCCTTCATGAACTGGCCAGGTGAGGGATCAAACTCTAAGCCGGATAAAAAGTAACATAGAGCTCATGGTTGCAACCAATGGTGGGAAGAAGGCTGTTATAGTTCCACATTCCATGGGTGTTCTGTACTTCCTCCATTTTATGAAGTGGGTTGAGGCTCCGGCTCCTATGGGAGGTGGTGGTGGTCCAGATTGGTGTGCCAGGCACATAAAAGCAGTGATGAATATTGGTGGACCATTTCTAGGTGTTCCGAAGGCTGTTCCAGGTCTCTTCTCAGCTGAAGCCAAGGACATTGCCGTTGCCAGGTCATTGCCGCATAATCTTCAACGTTGTATATTTAAGAAACTAATTAACATCGTGTTTTTGTGTATACTTAATGTGTGGCTTGTTTCATGTTCATTTATAGGGCCATCGCACCAGGTGTTCTGAACAATGATTTATTTCATTTTCAGACATTGCAGCACGTGATGAGGATGACACGTACGTGGGATGCTACTATGTCAATGATACCGAAAGGTGGAGATACTATCTGGGGCGGTCTTGACTGGTCACCTGAAGAAGACTATGATCTCAATAAGAGAAAGCACAACAACAGTGATGCATCTCAACATTCAGAAAGAAAGATGGTTAATTATGGGAGGATGATATCTTTCGGTAAGGATGTTGCTAAAGAAGCTCCTTCTGAGATCAAGAGGATCGAATTCAGGGTAAGAAATTCTAGTTTCAATTAGTAGATTTTTTTCATGATGAGCTAGCCTTATCAACATCAACTTCACCTCTATGTTAAACTAGATCATTGTTTTTCTATTTGCTTGTTCATTAGTCATACAAGCCTATGGCCTATGATTTACGCAGTGTAAACTTATCCATGAGGGACGATCCCTAGTACGCTGTGGCGATGCCCTTCTCTAGGATGTGGCTTTACAAGATACAGAATATATCAGTCCTAATTAACATAGTCTCACCCCTCAGGAGATGCTTTGGGGTCATATTTGCAAGCATTAGAATGTTTCACATTCAAGATTTATAATTCATTATAATCATTCAGCTGTTTTTGTTGCTCAGGGTGCTCTTAAGGGTAGTAATATTGCAAACACTACTTGTCGAGATGTTTGGACAGAGTATCATGACATGGGGATTGGTGGAGTAAAAGCTGTTGCTGACTACAAAGCATATACAGCTGGTGAGATTGTGGATCTGCTTCATTTTGTCGCTCCAAAAATGATGGCTCGTGGTGATGCTCAATTCTCGTATGGCATTGCTGATGATTTGGACGATCCAATGTACCAGCACTATAAATATTGGTCGAACCCCCTAGAGACCAAGTGAGCTCTCTTAACATCCATGTTGATTTTCATTTTCCTACTTTGATTCAAATACTCTTGGTCTTTCCACCCCCTAATATTACCGACTTAGGCTCTCAGCATTGGGGGTATAGTTCGATTAATGTGTTCCTATGCTCCTATTGTGTGTGTTGGTTTCCTCTTGATAGAATTTCTTTCTAATCTACTTTTTCCCTTGTGTGTGCTTAACTATCAGATTGCCAAACGCACCTGACTTGGAGATCTTTACGCTGTATGGAGTTGGCATTCCAACTGAAAGAGCGTATGTATATAAAGTAACCCCTTCTGCAGATTGCAGTATCCCATTTCAGATAGATGTATCAGCTGAAGACGGTTCTCTAAAAGATGGGGTATTCCTTATCGATGGAGATGAGACAGTGCCAGTATTAAGCGCAGGTTTCATGTGTGCTAAAGGTTGGCGTGGAAAGACTAGGTATAATCCTTCAGGAATCCGAACATATGTCAGGGAGTATGATCATTCTCCTCCAGCCAACTTTCTAGAAGGTCGCGGGACTCAGAGTGGTGCACACGTTGATATAATGGGGAACTTTGCGTTGATTGAGGATATCATGAGGGTAGCTGCTGGACAAAGTGGTGAACATATAGGGGGTGATCGCGTTTATTCAGACATCTTCAAATGGGCAAAGAGGATTAACTTGAAGTTATAGTTCGCATAACCCTGTCTCCAGGTCAGTTTTCTGAACTTTTGAAGCTGTAAAGATCTCATGATTGAAGGAAACGGAATGCTGCCCTCGAGTTTACGATTTCCTACCACCCTTATCTTTCATTATCTGCCACTTTTTATAGATGGAAGATGCAAATGATGTAGGCATTAGACAGTAGAGACAGTATTCTTTTGCCATTATTCTTTGCAAATAACTCCTCGAAAACATCTGAATGTCTCGTTACCTATACGTTCTGTTGATCATTGATTCTTGTAATATTTACTATGAAAAAGCATAGGAAGTTGTAGAATGATGAGGATATCTGGACACTGCTGCTCCAAGTACATATTGTTTACCGCGCTAGCGTTTGGTGGCTGTGAAGAACCATAGATCATACATACATAGATTTCAGTTTCTGGTATATGTTTGATATTGAGATTGCTCCAACTGAACCCTTTTTTTGGTTGAAGTTGCACTAAGTTTGTAACTTGTGTATGACTTTCAAGGAGACTTGATTGAAATTCATTTTCTTATGTAATAATCTTGTTCGCAACTACTCCCTCCATTTTATTCAATTGTCTATGTTGGAGCGGCTTTTATGAGGGGAATTTAAGACCAACGTAAACAATTGAATGAAATGGATGGAGTATCTTTAACTTTTATGGTTCGCACAATCGCACAAGAAGGTTACCGATGATTATTCTTGTAAGCCGAATCCAAATCATTTTGGGAACAAAACTTGGTTGTTGTGGTTGTTGTTGTTGTATAATCACCTAAAACATTCTATTTTCCTTGGACACTTTGGTACCTTAAAGTCGACAATTGTGTGTATTCTACATTCGCTTGAGTATCATAAATTAGTTAATGGTAACTTGTATATCCGTGGTTTTAAAGTAAAAATTCTTAGTGGGGGTTGACACGACCGCCTTTTCAAAAATGTCAATATCTATTTGTGACAGGAAATAATGGCTGCCTCATGTGGGCATCAGGGCATGTACGTGAAAGTGGAAAGCGTAGGGTGTAAAGAAGGTTAAGAGGATTAGCATCGGCCTTAGAAAATAAATTGATGCTAATCGGATAATGGTCGGCGGGCATCATGGTGTGCGAAAAAATGTACGAGGTTCGTCATGTCCAAATCATACTTGTACGAGGTTATGATCTTTATGGGTTGTTGATAAAAAGTGTCTCAAATGTCTTGGGGATAAAACTTGCATTCCAATTCATCATAATAACTTTCTTCATTGTTCTTTAAGGAAACAATAATGTAAGGATGAAATGATGTTTTTTTTTGGTTCATTATTGTTTTCTATACTTGTGCAAGGTAAGGAAAAGAGTTCACCATTCCATCTTAGGAAAGAAGCAAGTAAAGTTCTCGGTAGTTTCTAAAAACTTAACGGTTTAAACCCTGTTTGATAGGACTTATTCTCAGATGAATTCATATCAGATCAGAATCATTCAGATCAGATCAGAATCATTCAGATAAGATCAGACCAGATCAGAACCATTCAGTTCAGAAATGTTCAAATAACTATCTATGTATTTGGTACATAATTGATACTAATTCGTTGAAATTCAATCAAATTTTCAACCAATTCAGATCAGATCAGATCAAATCAGAATCATTCAGATCAGATTAGTTCAGTTCAGTTCAGAAAGATGCAGTCCTATCAAACAAGACCTTAGTATAACATCGTCTCATGAAGTGCTAACTACTGACTACTGAGTGTATAAGCCCAAAGAAAGGAAATGGATTAACAAACATTGAAGCATCTCAAGGAAGACGACAAAAGTTTCCTACTCTTAGGCTAAGATTAGTGTGCTATTAATTTAGAAATGTTCATAAATCAAATGAGAAAAGATTTGGCATGTGCGCATGGGTTGCCAGATTGGTAACAGATAAACCTTGAACAATTAGAGGCTTTATAAAATTGGTTTTATTTGTGACTGCTAAGTGTACGCTTAATTAAATATTCAAATGATAAAATAAAGTCGGTATGTATTCTTCCTCTTTTAATACTAGTAATACAAGAACTATTATACAATTATCGGAAAAAATATTCGAATAATGCATTGGAATAAACTTAAAATAATGTGGGCACTTTGATCAAACCCACCATGGCCACCAAACATCGATTTGATAGTAGGGGAAACATAGTGAAAATATGATGCAAAAAGAGAGCAAAAAGGTCTTAAAAGAAATTCCCACTTCTTTGTGCCTCACTAATCTTTTAATTGGTTGTCGTCCTTGCCCAAAAAAAATAAAAAATAAAAATAAAAATCTAATCTTTATAGATAAGGGTAAGAAAATGCGACGTTCTTTCCTATGGGAAATCTTGTACTTTACCCACATCCTTTTTCAATTTTCTAGGGCCATAGTCAATACTCTGTTGCATTTGACTTATATATATTGATAATAACTTGGTTAATGTTGATCCAAAAGAGGCCTAAAAGTGGATTAATGTGTATTGGTTGTCATTTTGATATTTGGTTAAAGAAGTAGTAAAAAAAGAATTTGTCTCTTGTAGACTTGTGCCTTGTAGCTAGCAAAGATTTGAAGTTTTACATTAATTTTTTGGTCTTTTTGGGCATACAAATTTTGGTTTTTGAAAACACGACAAGGAGAGTAATACTCGTTACTGTATTCTATGCTCATTTAAAAAGTGTATTAAAGAAACCTTGAATTGGTTAACAAGAGACAATTACGACTCATATTACTTCATTATAAATGGGTGACCATCAACATGAACATAAGTTGCTTGCTTGAAGGTAGCATACCAATTGGATCCATTGTTTATCGACAATATGATCGCAGTATAAAATATAGATAGACAATATTATAGATAAAAAAAAAATCGTAACGAGATCAATTAAGCTACGAAAACGTTGACTAAATATGAATAATCGATTCAGACTTTTGGTTGAAATGATTATTTCACTAAATGAACCGAAATAACACCCACGATACATAAATTACGAGTCTACTTCAATATACTTGAGTAGTACTTTTTAAGGATTAGGACACCATTTGCGCAGTCCTACAACAAGAGTGAGCGAGTCCTACATCTCCTAAAAGATCTTGCAAAGACAAGTGCACCAAATGTAAGCACGTCCTGATTCTAAGGCAAGATTTACATCATACATGGCGCATAGCCCTGCACACCAAGAAGTGAGGGGGGGCGGCTGGAACAATTATACTATAAAGTTTTTAGTATAAAGTTTTTATATCATAAAGTACCCAACATTTTAATATTTCTGCTATTTTGTCTGTTGGTACATGGATTAGCATAACTAACACACCCACCACAAAGTTACAAACACACCCATTTAATATTGCATAGGATGATTATCTACTAACTACACAGTCAAATTTACATTTAATTTTGTTTTATGTAAATTTTATTGAGTTAATCTACCATTATTAGAATAATAGCACTACTATATATACACTTCTACTTCATTATTTTTGCTGAGCTCACAAAAAAATAGATTAATTTAACAAGATCGTGATTAGTGATTATTGATTACATGGGTCATGGGTGATTAGTACTAAGCATTTTGAAGCTTTTAAGGGGATTTTTATTTTTATTTTATTTTATTTTTCATCTTTTTTTTTTCTTGTGATTTTTTTGGAGTTTTCAAAGGGAGGCAAGAAGCCGACATTTTTGGAGTTCTTAGCCTGTAATCTTAAAAGTCTTAGGAATCAAGCCAAGATTATGGATTTCTTTTACTAATAGAGTAATTTAAAAAAAAAAAAAGAGTAATTAAGAAGGATTTTACTGAGAAATTTGATAAGGTGGGTGTTTTCAAGAAAGGAGACATGCTCAAAAACTTGAGCTTTCTTAATACAGTTGTACTTCAGATGTTTCTTGTCCAACTCTTCACCAAATCCCAGAGGTTATCTCCTTTACCTTTCTATTTATTTATTTTAAATTAATTTGTTGGACTTTTTATTCTTTTCCTACTGTATAATATGTACTCAATGTTGAATTTTTGTGGTTTAATTTTGTGGGTGTGTTTTCATTTTTTTTGTAATTGTGTTTGCAAATTTGAATTTTGTTGGTGGTTTGTTATGTGATATATAGAAATGGGTTGGTTTTCAATCTTCTTTAGGAAGATTAAATTTGGTGAGTTATAATTTGGTGAATTTGTATGTGTTTATTTGGCGAAAAAGTTGTGTTCTTTGTTGCTGCTGCTGAAATGTTGTCAGTTCTATAGTTATAGTAAATAAGTTGGTTAATCTTACCTGTTTTTGATTGTTTGAGATTTGATTCTGGATGTAGCTCCTGAAAAAGAAGTTTCTATTCTGGGTTATGATAGAATTGCATTGTTTGAAGCTTGTGTCATGGAAAGTCTTCATCTTTTTGACCTATAGTGAGTTTAGCTTAAACTGTGTAACTGATAAGTTATCAAGGGTAGAAAATCATTTTATGACCCAAGCTTCAGTTGTGAAATGGTTTTGGCCTTTGTCATCGCGTTGACTCTAAAACGTCTGGAGTTGTGTCCTGCTAGATTGCATCGTCTCCATGAGTGTGATTAGTTATTTGGAGTTCTCAATACTTCAGAACATTTTTACTGTTGGCTCTTTTTTTTTTTTCTGTCTAGATTGATGAATCTGGCTTGTTAACTGATAATATGTTGCTGTTTTGATTTGTTTAATGAATCGATTCGTGAAATTAGCCTTGTGGCGACTATTGGTCTGTCTGGGCGAGGCTAAAATTATACAAGCCCATTATCTCGATGAATTATTGCCTTGGCGCTACCTTCTTAAAGTCTACTGGGGACTTTACTACTGATCCAGTGTAGCTCTTAGACATTGGTTTGAGACCAGACAGAGAGATTCAGAAGGGTTTCTATGGCATGTATAGGATTTAAACTTTACTAACAGGCAGTAGCTTCTCTCCAATGCTACTTGACATCTTCACGGTTTGAGTGTTGGAAAACACTCTTTCGTTACCATGTCATGCCAATTAGTGTGATCAAAGGGGACAACAGAAATAGAAGGAATGGATGAAAAGAGATGTGAAGAAAGAGTATAGCAGAAATGCTTTGTTGCGTTAGTTTATTGAGTTTATTTTTCAACACAACTGGGGAAGCCCAATCCACTCTCATAATTAATTTGTGTACAGTCATAGTGACTGCAGAACTCAGTTTTGGGCAGCTGTGTTTTGCTTGTGACTTGAGTGGTACCTTACCGTTGGTATGTATAGTATATGTAGCTTTTGTTGGAAAAGAAAAGTCGTGTACATCTGAGACTCGGCATGTGAAGTTGTGAAAAGAAACACACATACCACAGACTACTTATAATGAGCATTTTGATGGACCTCGGTATTGCATCATATCCTTCGGTATAAATTCATTTTTGAATAGCGGAGCGCCGGAGTCTAAAGGTATGGGTTGCTCCTATGCCGTTTTAGACACTCCTTGTGGCAGCTTTAGTAATGCAGAACTGCAATGCAAGATTTTGGATAATGACCTTACTTTGGGATGCTTTTTGCTGATGGTAAACAAGGAGAATCAAGGGTATAGTCACTGATCTTGTGTAACACATACTGTGTAGATACTACACAAAGGTAGAGAATTTTAATTGCAAAACAACAATCACGGCTGCGGCTTAGGGCAGTATTCAAGATTAGCAACCAGCCATGTGACTAAGATGTAGGCAAAAGTGTGGAAATGATGTTAGGCAATCAACTTCAGATGCACTTGTTATTTAGCAACTTAGTATTATATACAAGTCAAAGATTTGAATGAAATGGTTGTTATTCTGATGGTCAGGTATGCTAAAGCTAATATCTTTCTGCTTCGGACTGATGTTTTATGATTTTCTGAGCAGCTGTTACCAATAATGCAAGGATCTAAGAAAGAACCAGATATCAGTATTGCTAAATCAACTAGTGACTCTGGCCTCAGTTTCCAGACATTGTGGTCAACTGTTGAATCACATCGTCCAGATTCTGCAGTATCCAAGAATACAAGCTTCAAGATGGGAGTACCTGCTCATCGTTTTCAGGGTATGAAGTTGTTGGATTTTTCACTTCAAGAGCACGACTCATCTTCAACTCAATCAACTGGGCAGTCCTACCCTAGAGCTCCTTGCAATGGAGAGAGCGATTTCAATGCTCAGAGAATGGGCTTCGTACAATCAGGTAACAATTCTTCTGGACTCCTTAACCATTTATATAGGGCCTGCAATTTTCTCACTGATTTCTGCAAGTCTTATTCTCTTTATAAGATCTATTACTGTCTTCTGTCTTCTGTTGTAGTCATGTAGATGTTTAATAGTATTTCGTAATAAGCTTGCTTCTATGAGAGGTTGTGAAGTTTTAATATTGAATATCCATGGGAGCAATTTTGGGAAAATGATTAGCTGTTCATTTAGAGTGTTTCTACCTGTTGTCAATATCATGTATTTGGCCATTGTGAACCATTGTCCTTTGTTATGAGTGTATTGACAACTCCTATTAAATTTCCACTTCAGTTTTCTTGGCCGGCCGATGTTGTGCTTTGGGGGAAGTTGTTCTTCTCTTCAAAGATATGGTGAATCTTTATTATCTTCTTCAAAGCTTGATCTTTTCTTCCCTTTCCTCTACTAAGTAGACCGACACCTATGCCAGGACTTGAAGGGACAATCTAGATATAACATATGTAGTGGAATGTTTGACAATTATTTTGGTCAAACTACTGACGTAGGCTCGAGCGGTATCAAGAGTGTCTTAGACCATTCAACTCTCAGTCTGCTATATTATTTTAATGCGGTCATCAAACAAAATCTTCTGTTAGACCATCTCAAGGCTGAAACCTGCCCTTGACCTGATGGTTACAGTTATTAGTCGGGAGATCTCTCTTCTGCCAACATCAACTTACCATTGATTTAGATGAAGCTAAACATACCATTTTGTTGGTTAATACTTTTAAGAGAATGGAATAACATCGGTGGAAGGAGGATCAAATTCATTTCTTTTAACTTGTAATTTGTAACAACAGTTCCTCGGTCTAAGTATGTTCAAAGTCTTCAAACTTATAATCTAGAAAAACTTCAGGGCATGTATTCATACAAGAAAAAATTTGAGACATCCTGCTCTGGTAGGATTCTAGCTCATTTCCTTTGTCTGAGATGGTGTAGATGTGTCACCTATGCTGAGCGATTACCACCATATAACTTCTTCGGAGTTCTGAAGCTGTACCTTTTGTTGCTTCTTCCCGAGTATATTTACATAATTGTTACCAAAGTAGAAGTACTTAAAAAACATTATGATACTGTTAGCCTTTTTATTTATTTAAGTTTTATGTTTTGCACTTGCCTTTTTCTGTGAATGTTCATTAACTGGGTTTCTAACTTGTATGTTTTCCTCTTCCACTTGAGACTCTTTCACCTAATTTCTGTATGTTTACTTCAAATGTAATCTCGTTGTTGGTTGGTAAATATTTTTCAATGAGCTAGAATTGAAATATAGGCAATAGCTAGTTGTCTGGTTATGATTTGGATTTCTGCTTATTTGAGTACTAGCTAAGATGTCTAATTCTTCTCGCTGCTGCTGACCAGATCAAAATGTCAGTTATGGTAAACATGAAAGCGATGAAATTAAGTTCACTACATCTGTTGGAGCTTACAGCTACATCTTACCTCCTCTTCAAGCTGACTACCACCAGTCGTTTGTAAGTACCTATAACTAGGTAGCTATGTAAGTAGCTTGGTTTTAATGAAAACTTAAGATTCAGTTTTTATGTTTCAGCCTGCTATCACATTTGCCGATCAACACTTCAGCAGTACAACGTCGACACATGGGCCTCAAGCTTTGGTAAGGCCTCTCTAGTATTATTGTTGTTGGGTTTCTTGTCAATGGTAAAATCACTCTGTGTGATGATAATTTCTAGTTTGGTTCCGCATAAGCAGCATCTTTCTATTTTTAAAAACAGCCTCGTTCTGTTTCAAGATAGGGGTTAGGGTGTGTGCATATAAGTCCCCCCCCCCCAGCCCGCCATACGTGTATGCCTTTTGAGGCATTGGGGTGTTTTGTTGTTGTTGTTTATCACTTTATCCTTCGCGTTGTTGTTCATGACTGATCTATCTTTACACGGACTATGAATGTTTATATTACTTCTATGGTACTAGCAGAAGAATTTGCCAACTGTTATGCTTTCTTTTGCTTCTGATGGAGGGTTAAGAGGAAGTACTTCATGGTCCTAAAGTAACCAAATTTTCGTATTGCTATAGTGGATTGCATTATTGCCACTTGTCTGTGCGCCTGCATTTTCGAGATTCTGGTTTTCAATTTCAGACAGCAGTACGTGGTTCTTATGAAACCTCTTTCTGTCTAATATGTTGTCAACTATGAATAATAATTGATAATTGTTGTTATATAATTGGTAATGGCTAGTAAAAGTTGGTACCACCATTTCACTTAGTTTCCTTTTGGGGGAATAATAGACTATGCAAGAGTTTTCAAGTCATTCTTTGCCGAATCAGTGATGCCATATTTCCAGTATCTTCAGTAAATTACTAATAAAAGCAATGTTGACTAAGCAAATTGCTGCATAAAATAATTAGGTAATTTCTTCTTTATGTGAGCATCGATATTAGATACCGTATGGCAATTGGCAATTGTTTAATTATTTCACCTCTCTTGTTTTACCCTTGCCTTATCTTTCTTCCCTTTAAATCTTGCTTTTTTGTGTTCAAATGATTCCTTACACTGGTTCATGTGAAGCCGATCCGAGTTTTCTTTTGGCACTTAGACTTTTCTACTGTTATTGGATTTATAAGTTTTAAACTAAATTTCGGGATGTACAGTAGAAGTTTGGGTTGTTTCTTTATGCTATCAACCATTCCTTGATCTTACATCAAATATAGGCAAGAACTCAAGATCATTGCAAAGAGGTCTGCCAAGAATTGCACTTTCTATTTTTGAATACCGTCTAGTAACTACTTTCTTTTAACGTGTAATGTCTTAGCCTCTCTGAGTTACTATTAATAAATTTCTCGTTAGAGGCATTTAGCATTACGGCTATGCTTACTATCTTTAGTGGGGTGGTGAACCAAGTTGCTGAAAGATATAATATAATATTCTACATCGGTGTGGTTTCCACCTTAAGAGATTCTTCCATTATCTATTTTCAGTGTTATTCTCTCTGTTTGCGTCATCGAACCCTGAACTTTATTTAAACCACTTTGTCTAGTCCTTTCAGCATCCAGATGTCGTTCTTCTACCCTGTTATAGGGTACTTACCAGCTAAACATTTTGAGCTTCTTCATTCCCAGGTGATGGGACTTACACCAGCTCGTGTTCCACTTCCTCTTGATTTGGCTACAAATGAGCCCATATATGTGAATGCTAAGCAGTATCGTGGGATTTTAAGGAGGCGTCAGCATCGTGCAAAGCTTGAGGCTCAAAACAAACTTCTCAAAAATCGGAAGGTATGCATACTATGTTGAAAAGTTGCTGATTTGTGATTGCTGCCTGCTTAATCTTTTAGCATACGTGCATCGTATGATCTTGTACTTTGATGAGGCTATAGCTCACTGACCTTGGTGTCTAGGGAGTTTAAGTATCATTAGCTGAGTTTTTGGCGCTAAGAAAAAGTTCTCACACCTTCACAGCCTATAAAACAGCAACTTCCCGAATGCTGAACAGTGAAAAGTCTGAACGATCTAGACGTTGAAAACAAAAGTTCGTAAGACTAAATTGAACAAAGTAATCATACTATCAAAGCTATATATTAATTATTTTGATCTCTTGATGATGAAGCTTAAGATTTAGTTTGATCATTAGATTGCTTGTTGCCATGACTTCCATCCACCCCATGAGTGGAAAGATCATCGTAATTCTTCCTGTCAAGATGTTTGACTTCAATGTTTATTTAACATGAGTATCCGATTATCTTGTGGTTGTTGTCTTGCTCTCTACCGTGATCCAACTATAGAGTGATATGCACATCTCCCTCGAGCGTTGTTTTACCATTAAGTACTTTTGATCTTTCAGTACTTTGTTTAGTATCTAACATGTCACGGGATCTTATTGTAGCCCTACCTTCATGAGTCCCGGCATCAGCATGCAGTGAAACGGGCGAGGGGTTCAGGTGGCCGATTTCTAACTAAAAAGGAACTCCAAGAAGCCAAACCTGCCTCAGCTACCGGTGATGGCAACAAAGCTTCAGCCTCACATTCGCTCCACTTGGGTGGGAACTTCAAGGAGTTTGGAGCTCGTCTGCAAGACCATCATAGAGAAGGCGCATCCACGACCTCTGGTTCCAATCTTACTAGTGCTACCTCCACCAGTGACGATATCTACCATCCGCTTGAATTCAGGTTCTATGACTACTCGTCTCGAATTGAGGAATCGATGCAAGGTGGTGGGGGGAATTATCTCTGACAAATAGCGGTCACTCGAAACACCGGCTGATAAATTCCTACATGGGAAGTCATCCTTGGCTCAGTTACTTTTACTTCATTGTTCGCTTCGGTTAGTTTGCAAAATCTTAGACATGGGAATAGTCCTCTCCGTTTGCTTTGTGCTTTGTATGAAGAAGAAAAAAAAAAAAACACAATGGATTTAACGGAGAGGATGATTGTAATTTGTGATTATCAACCTATTTAACATGATTGTGGATTACGGATTACTAACATTTTTAGTTAGCTATCAATTTGACTTGAAAACTTTGTGTATGCTTCAATCTTCTTATTTCTTGTTTGATCTTATGTTAGCTGACCTCAAATATATCGAGTTTACAACAGTATCGTTGTCGCATCGGTAAACTCATTGACCGACTTGGCAAACTCCTGATCCCATGTTTCTCCGACAAAAGAATTTTAATATTTCTCCTGGTCCAGGACAAGCTAGCAGTAGTAGGAAAATGTGCACCATAATCATTCTATGGATATAATTCGCATGAACATCTACCATAATATTCATCGTGATGGAATCATGGAATACACGATACCAGCTTCTAGGACTATGCAATAAGGAGAACTTTTTTGACTCCCTGCATGCATTTATTTAGGTTGTTTATGTTCGGTTTAAATTTTATCCGTATATACTCAACTACTCAAGAAGATGTAACATAAAGATACGGAGTATGTTAAATTTGGTTGTTGTAATGAACATAATGAGTAACTCATGCTTTCGGACGTGTTCTCTAACGCTCATTTTTTCTAAAGAATTTTTTCAATGGTATATCATTTGGTAATCTTACATTCTTATCAGCAATTGGTAAGATCTTGATTTTAGATTAGCTTCTCTATGACGTTTTAGTATTAAGCATTGTAAGTTGTAACCAATCAACAAAATCCCTAAATACGGAGTATGTCACAATCAATAATAAAATTAGAAAATTTCCTACTCAAAATTAATGTATTCACCTCACATAATCATTTACCAGTAGATTAATCTACCAATAATCATTAAGGAGTTGATTATGAAATGTTGTACATCCATAGTGATCCATACCATTTATTAGTAGATCTCGTGATGTAGACTTTCTTACATTCAATGAGGAGTAATTGCACATATGGAGATAAGCTGAAACAGATATCTGCATAAAATGTGTGTTTGATGAGATTGACTATAGTTTGAGACTTTGGGGTGAAGACCAGTTTATGGGCTGCCTACAAGCATATTCATTGGTGAAATTTGTTGAAAACATCAAATTCAGTAAGCACGCTATGTTTGTTCAGGTATTTAATCAATTATTACGCCTCAATTATCGATTTAAACTTTTAGTCGGGATAGTTCTCTAACAACATTCAGAATAGGGAAATCAGCAATTGTGTAAAGATTTCGACTCAATATTTCAAGGTATTCACGAGCACCCTCGCTCTAGATAAAATCTTTGAGCCTAATTCTTTACCGCTTGTAATTTAGTGTTCCTTAATCATGGGTGTAGAAACATGAGTATGTTTGGCCCTGGTTTTCTAAATATATTTTGATTATTGTGAATCAGTTTGTTCAAAAAATGTTCTTTGAAAAATTAATGAGTGTTTGGTTCAACTTGCAACAAAAGTACATAATTTGATTTTTATTTCAAAATTTTTATTTTTGTCAAATAAAAAACGATCTCATATATTGGATTGATTTTAAAGAAACATACAAAAACACCAAATTGGTGCTTCTGCTTTTAGGGGCCAAAAAAATAGATTCAGTTTTTATTAAACAGTTTTTTTAATTCTAAAATAGTACGGATTATATGTTTGGCCAAGTTTCTAGTTTTAGGGGCAAAAAACACTTTCAAAAACTAAGCCGAACACATACATAGTCTAAACTCTCACACTCCTCCAGATCATAACAATCCCTTGTAATAGTTAACAACAAAAACAATAAGCCTATACATTTGTAGTACCCTATTATTTATGTCAAACAGTCGAACTGGTCACTGAATCACTGCTATGACAATTCTTTTAACAACAAGCGAGGATCCCCTGGTGTTCCTGTGGTGAAGATTTCGTCCTTCCACCTATAAGACCAAGACCGAGGTTCGATTCTCACCACCATGGAAAGAGAGATGCCCTTACCTTTCCCCCTCTCTCCCAGTACTCATAAATATGCATTGTTGGCCTATGGTTACATTGCTTGTGCAATTATACTCAATGTTGTTCTTTCTTTTTCGATGGCCAACAATACATTCAACAATTCAAGTGACAATCTCGAAGAACAATTTCTGACACTTTAAAATAAAGTAGAAATTTTAACTCGTGACGGAAAGAGTACACCACAAACTCACAAAAAAACGCCATCTACTCATAAATCACAAAGCAAGCAATTCCGAAAACCGATCTTCCACAAAAGAAAAACTTGAGCAAGATAGCACCCAAATCTCACATACAAAATCACCTTGATATCTTAAAACTTTCTTACCATAAGAAATAGCTATCAATATCGCCAAAGTTAATTTAGACTGCTTCACGCCCAGATGCCTCAGACGCGTATAGACGTTAGTACAACCCTAAGAAATGGAACACACCCAAAAAAATTATTTCGGACTTGTCACCCATCTATCCAATATAATTAAATAAAAAAAACCATCTCATCTCCCCCAAAAATTAAATTCAATTAAATTCAATTCAATTCCAATTCAATTAAATCAATTTTTAACATTATTCAAAACCCCAACTTCCCCCTTTTTTTTTGTGTTTTCCTTGTTTATTTCACTTTCTCTCTCCTCCTGAGAGCATACGTTGTACTCTTCTACTCTCTCTACTGTGCTCTCCTCCTCCTCCTCCTCCTCCTTCCCATTTCTTCTTCTTCCTCTTTTTTTTTTTCTTTCCAAATTTATCCAAGAGGAATAAAAATCCAAACTTTTTTCATTTCTCAAAGTTTCCCAAAAAAGAAAGTTATGGAACCAGGTGGTCAGTACAATCCTCGTACCGTTGACGAGGTTTTTAGGGATTTCAAAGGCCGCCGTGCTGGTCTAATCAAAGCTCTTACCACAGGTTTTTAATTTTTTTTTTTGGGTTAATTATTTACTCATTTTCCCCAATTTTTTGGGAGAATTTTTGCTGTTTCTGGGTTTTTTTTCTGCTTATTTTTCTGGGTTTTGTGTAAATGGGGTCCAGTGAGGTGGGAAATTTTTTTTGGGGGGAAATTCATGGTGAAAGATTCAATTTTTAATTTTTATGACACTGACGTGGCTTTTTTTAATTTATTTTTAATTTTTCTGTTTTGCAGATGTTGAGAATTTCTACACTCAGTGTGACCCAGGTTAGGGTTTCTTTCTCTTGGTTATAAATGTTGCTGATTGAATTTATTTTTGTGCATTTTGGGGTTAAATTTGATGAGACTGCTGAGAAATTGGGGGTAATAATGTACTAGTTAAATTGTTGTTTAGTTTGGATTTACTTAAAATAGTTATGATTGCTTAATTTTTATGGGTTTGATGTTTTTTTTAATGATATTTGATGTTGGAGAGTGATAAAGTTTGGAACTTTGTTCTGAAAAGGTGAGATTTTCTATGTTTGACATTATGTTTGGGGGATATATGTATTTTGACCAGAGTTGAATGCATGCAAAGCCCTGAATTTGGCACATTTGTTGGTTATCTGTGTGAAAGTTGGTAACTTTGCCATGGTTTAGTAAGTTGGATTTCGAGGTGGAAATCGGAATGCTGTCGTTTGGTATGTCTCTCTGCGAAAATCCATCTTTTCAGGGTGATTTTATGCTGTATGTAGCTTGTGTGGCTGGCGGATTGGTAGGAGTTTCTCGTGTTAAGTTCTTTTGTTAGCTGCTTGGTGTTGTTTCGTTGTTGCGTACCTACTTTGCTTTCGCATTGCAAGCTTCTGTGTTGTAAAGGGACATCTTGGGTGCTGTGTTCTTCATTGCTAATGTAGTTATTTTGCTATGTGCTTCATTGCTTTATGTAGTTATGTGTATGATTAGGACTGTACCACGCTTCTTGTCATTTGCGCTTTCTTTCAGTTTGTTGCATGTTTGTTAGAGTCGATGTTTATGTGAGCTTGTTGCGTTAATGTAATGTTGGCATTTGTGTATTTCAGAATGTCGTTATTTGGTAGTCTAGTAGCATCTGCTCAATTACTCATCTGATTGTGTGTGTTATTATTCCGCTAGAACCTCCTTTGAATCCCTGTCAATTTGGCACAAATTTTGGATGATATGGATCAGTGATTGCTTGAGTTGTTTGCAATGTAAACGAGCAGAGCCATTCTGTTCTTTTATCATTTGCTTCACTTTGTATGACAACGTTCTAAAGAAATGAATTCATGTGTTTTCATGCTTTTCCTAGCACTGTATTTTCATGATTTTCTCACTAAATACATTTATGTCATATATAATTGTTTCCTTCACTGTTGTTGTCAATTGAACATGTGTCTTGGTGTTATGTGTTTGGCTATTCGTTTTGACCCTTAAATCTCCATTCCATAGTTTAAAGATAAGTCTTCTGCTTTACAGAGAAAGAAAATCTTTGCTTGTATGGGTTCCCCAGTGAGCAATGGGAGGTCAATTTACCAGCTGAAGAGGTTCCTCCTGAGCTTCCAGAGCCTGCATTGGGCATTAACTTTGCAAGGGATGGTATGCAGGACAAGGATTGGCTAGCTTTGGTTGCTGTCCACAGTGATGCCTGGTTGCTTTCCGTTGCATTCTATTTTGGTGCTAGATTTGGCTTTGATAAAGCTGACAGGTATAGTGTTTATGTGTTACATCTCTGAGCGGCTGTGAAACTCATAGACATCTAGGTGATGTATATGCGTGGTCCATCCCCCCCCCCCCCCCCCCCTGCATCTCTTTTTCTCTTTGCATTCTTTCTCTCTATGCGTCTAGCAACTCCTAAACTTGCCACGGGTGGGAGGCTACTGGGGTGATGTTGTTGTCCATGCATCTAGCAAAGCTGTCAATGCACTTATTGTGAAAGTTGTAATGAGTATGAATCTTTGCATGACCATCAAACCATATGTATAATCTCCTTTACTTAGTCATAATTTTTTAGTGCCTCTGTGTCATATCTTACAGAAAATTGAAAAATATCTTATGTGGCTTCATGACTGTTGATGCTCCTCTAGTGTTGGTATTGACGAATAGTCATATAGATCTTGCCATTGTCACTGATCTATATGAGCTTCCGGATATCTTTCCATCTCTTGTAATATATTGTATTAACTGGTCAACTATTAATGATCCTTAGTTTCTGCATCTTGTGAAGGTGTAGTTTCACTCTTTCTTGGAGTCTGAGAGCATTTATATTGCATAACCTTATTGAAATTCCTTGCTTTTTTTTATTATAAGTTAATGGCATGTTTTATATCATATCCTGATTCATGTCCATGCTTGGGGTGGGTTCCTATGTAATGTGTGTTCTGATTCTTTAGTTTATCGTCCAGTTCTCATTGATAGACATGATGTTTATCCTCACCTTTGAAGGTTGGAGTGCATTAGCGCTAGTGTCTTGAGTTGAGCTTTTTCTAGCTTGTCAAGCTTGTGGTAGGCGGTGAATATGATCATGAAAGCTTGTTAATGACCTTGAATTTCATACTATTACTTGCTTTTTGATTCTTTACTTTATGCCTTGCAATGTGATCGATTATGATGTTGACTCTGTTAACTTACTATTTGGCGGACTGTAATGAAGACATTGAGTAATTAGTTTCATTTGTTTCACTGGAATGACAAGTTCTTGACTAGTTCTCAATCAGAATGAAACTATGCATGAACTAGAAAGAAATGCTGACTATCAATTGCGGTCCATGATGTGGATACAGTGTTGCATGTTGCCGTATTTTGTCTTTTTTGGGTTTGCTGTAGGAAGTACTTAAGGCATACTCGCCCTAAAAAGAAAGTACATAAGGTATACTCTGTTGTTGATGAAAATTCTATTTGGCAAAATGAAGAGGTTCATGGAAATTTGGATCCTTTCTGGTGTTGCAGATGCATAGTGAGATCTTTTGTGCTGGTTTTACTATTAGTTCATTTGCCTTTCTGACTGTAAGGTTGTTTATGTAGGAAGAAGCTATTTAGTTTGATAAACGATATCCCCACTATATTTGAAGTTGTGACTGGTTCTGCTAAGAAGCAAGTCAAGGAGAAGTCTACAGTCTCAAATCACAGCAGCACCAAGTCAAAATCAAACACCAAAACGGTAAAAAAAAGTTGATTTAGTTTCTCTCTTGGGCTTTTGGTCTGTCTGTATGATTGAATGGACTTGTTTCTGTAGCATATATAGTTAAGAACTCATGATCACTGATGTGTAGCTTTCCTTTTTTCGCTGGTTGCTACTCTGAGAGCAATCAGGCACCATCTCCTGCCCCCAGTCTGGTTCTATTAGTAGAGTGATTATCAATTTGTACAGGACGTTTTGCTTGAGGCAAATATTTTTATAGTGATAGTAGGAGAGTAATACTTCCGAAATCTTAGATCCGTCGTACTGGGTTGATTAAGTTATATAATGATGAAATGATCAATGCATGTGATTGAACCTTTGCACTGTTTTATCAACTTTTGTGGAATGTTTTCACCATGTTTGCTAGTTGAAATGGAAGATTTATGGGCTGTTGTCTATTACATGTAGCTCTTTATTCTTTAAACTAGTGATTTAATCCATGTTCAGTTGGCATTTTGGATTTATCTGTCTCGTGCAATTTGAGGCAAGTGCTAAAGTCAAGAGATGATCAATGTTCAGTTGGGATAAAGGGATACATCAAGCTCATGAGGGTTTACTGAGATATGATTTTAATGGCAGTGCAGTTTTGAGATCATTTTCTACCTTTGTTGAGTGAATACTTTTTCCGTCTCTCTATGTCTCCTCGTCTGTTTGACTGTATTTGTGTGTGACAGTGTGAGTGTGTCTGAAGCGGGAGTCCTATTGTATGCTTTTGGTTTTCTTTTCTTTTTTTTGCCATATCTCCAAATTGTATCAATCTGGTTTTGCTTTTGTGCATGGGGACGATGAAAGCAGCATCCTGGACTGCAGGTCAAGCATGCAAAGCCTCAACCAACAACAGAGGAGGAAGAAGGCTTGGAAGAAGAGGATGAGGAGGAGCCTGGGGATACCCTGTGTGGCGCTTGTGGTGAAAACTATGCATCAGATGAGTTCTGGATCTGCTGTGACATTTGTGAGACTTGGTTCCATGGCAAGTGTGTGAAGATTACACCAGCTCGAGCTGAGCACATCAAGCAGTACAAATGCCCTTCCTGCACCACCAGCAAGCGAGCTCGGACATAACCTTGTTTAGATTCCAGGTGTCTCCTTCCCTCCGCAGCTACATAGACCACATGGTGGCCTGATTTCAGGTGTCTCGTTGATTATGGCGTCTGTTCATTGTTCTATGCTTTCATCAGCGCTTGTGAATGTTTCTAGAACTTCCTAGGATCTAGGATCTCAGTAGTTGACCCGGAACTGCCTAATCGTAAGAACTTGTTTTAGTACTAGCTTGCCCTCTCATTCGAAGGCGAAATTTTACATCAAAGTCCATATGTGCCATTCTTGGTGTCATTGTCACTCATCTGGGTTTTATTGCCTTCGGTTGTGAATCTTCTTATTTGTTTCGATATCTCGATAATTAGCACTCGTCTTTCTAGTAATTACGTTACCATCATCTCATGCTGTTTGGCTGTATTTACTAGAAAATCAGTTGCAGTGATTCTGTTCCTGTTCATGTTGCTGACATCTTCATTGTTGAAGACAAGAGTGGGGAGAATTTCAGTCGACCCTCACCCATATATTGATCTAATGTGCACATAACTCGGAATGAGATGCAAATGTGAGTACAATAAGACGGTAATATGGGACGTGACACGTCCAAGTATTTTAATCTTAAATCATTAGTAGGTCAAATTCTTACAAGTTACAACAACTCGATTGTTATGTGGTTGTTTACATTTAATTCGCATGAGTCAATGTTACGTTTATGACCATAACCTTATGATTAGACGACGAACGATGATTTGGACATTTGAGAGACGTACAATTACACTTAGTTTTGTGCAAAATAGTGGGCAAGTAGGCCCAAAGTAAGTTCCTTGAAAATCAATTTGAAGACAAGATGAACTACTTTTTGTGCTTTTTTACGAACTCAAAGCAAAAGATTAGACATGAGAGCACCTATCCTTAGTGGCTGCTAACATGCATGGGCCATGGGGTATGGAGCAATGACATTTCCACAAAAAAATAAAACCGTACAAAGTTCAGTATTCAATTTTTATTTTATTTATTTATTTTTGAGTATTACCAAAAAGCTTATCCGAGAAGTTTTTGGTTTATTTATGTGTAATAGAGATTCGTTCTAAAGTTATGCTAGCATTAGCACTATGTTGGGACACAAGGAAAAAAGAAAAGGAAAATTGGTTTGTCAATCCCATCTTTTTTTTTTTTTTTTTGGTTCCTCTGTGTTGTACTCACACAGTGTTGAGGCTAGAAAAACTTGAAATTCTGCTATCTAAGTACTCCTTAATAGTATTTCAAAGAAGTTTAGGTTGGAAATGTTGGGTCTTTTAGGAAGTCTTTTGTCTGTTGGTTTAATGTAACAAATTGCATCCCATTCTTTCAAAAAAACTTCTTTTACCAATAGGAGATTTTAACTTTTTATATGTTCCGATATATCGTAAACTAGTGAAACCGACTCATACAATAAATAAACTAATCGAATGTGCGACCGCATCGAGTAAACCTTCACCAAGTAACTCAGCCAAAAAAAAAAAAAAACTTTACCAACTAGCCAATCTAGTGCCAAACACTCAAGTATGACTACAACGTGGTTGAGACTGACAGCAGATTTGAGTAGTCTTGTTCTTATTAATCAGAATCAAAGAGATGACTAAAATACTGAGACGTGTAATAAAAACCTTTAATTAATGTGTCTGACATGCAAAGATACTACCTTATACTAAAAATATTATGTACATATTAGATTATCCAATCCGATTTCGGATAAGGCAACACCTTGAATCATGCTTTCAACTGCTCCCCTTGCCTTTGTTTTGTATTTCATCATATTCTTCAAGTTTTTAACAATTTGACCATTCTCAGATTTGACAAATACAGGTTCTCTGATCACGGGGAGCTTGCTAGATTGAAACAAGGTTCACAATCGGATTCCGTTATTGATTTGGCAAGACACTCTCGGTTTACAAGTATTTTTTTACTCTTATAATTGATGGTTGATTTCGGAGGATTTAACCCGATGCTATGTCAAAGTTGGCCTAATAGTCATTTGGAATAAATTCTTCCTAGAAGTTCAGAAGTGGTTAACTCATGTGACATGGAATCAAAAGGACATAAAAAAGTTGTCCAGGCCACTTTCATACTTTTACTATTTTAATCTCAACAAGATTGAATAGAACATTGTCAATCTTAAAAGTGGGGAGATCTCAAGATGCACAAGAATTAGCCTTTTCCAAGTGGATAATTATATCACATAGCAATGGATCACAATTCATAAAGTTGCTAATCAACTTCTGTTGTTAGTTGTTACTAGTATAGTAGTAGTATGTTGAATCTTCGAGAAATGATCATCGGGGGTTGAAGATCGATCATCCTTACATTGGTTTATTTGGTAACGAGAGTTAACTACGCACGATTGCCAGTTAAAAAAAAAAGAACTAAATGCACATAATGTTGGTCGTTGTTGCACTTACATAATTGATCGTCAAAATGTAGCATCTTTATGTATATATCTTGATGACGGAATTACATAGATCATTAATCCCTAAAACCTACCAAAAGTTCACAGAAGCTAAACAACATTGCTTCTCAGTTCCAAAACTAGGAAATCAGACCAACAGAAAATAACTGCTAGAAACATTATTTCTGTCATTACAAAAGAGTGCATTTTGCATTTTCCCCTTGTATAGTCCTACAAACTAAGTGACACCTTCTTGACTTTTGGCAGACATCCTCTTAAGAAACTCATATGTAGTGATCATGGTGGTGGCGGACAAAGACATAGACGCCCACCGCGGCCCCAACCCGCGATAACAGGCAGTCCACCCACCTTCCCTGACCAAATTCCGGAGAGTTTGAGCCACGGTAGGCCCTCTACCGCGCCCATTCTCCTCATTGTCCAACACTTGCAACCGAGTCTTGATAGTATCCAATGGCATTGTGATCAAGGCTGATACACCACCAGCCATGGCCGCACTCAGCCCTTGGACCGCCATCACGGCTTTCGAGTCCGGCCTATAACAACCATTACTAACCCCAGCTACACCATTATTATTGTGCTGACCCTGATCATCTTTTTTGCAACAATAGCACCCAATTCCACCCCAAACTAATCTCTGAGCAACAGAATAAGATGCCCACCAAACAGCATTAGAAGGTGCATAAGTCAGTATAGATATCCCAAACCCTCTATATAAACCTCGTACACCATCCGCTCTTACAATCTTTTTAAACGCATCAATCCCATTAACATACCGAACCTTGTTGATGTGGCCGGCATTAACACTAACGCAGCTCGGGTTGGCGTTCGCGTTAGTGTTAATGCCTTGTACCATGAGCCTCTGGCTCACCACATCAACCGGGGTCCAGACCAACTGAGCTGCCACGGCAGCCGACACACCCGCTGCAGCGTTGGCCAGTGTCGTTGCCGTGGCCTCGGGAACACCAAGTCCTAGCGTGGTCGACCCCACGCTAGACTTGGTCACCTCCAGGGCGGTCATGTAGAGCGCCCTGGCGGGGATTGTACCCATCAGAGACGTCCCGAACCCTCTGTAAAGCGCCCGCAACCCCTCGTTCTTAACCAAGTGAAACGCCGTCCCGACACTCGACCGCTGCAGCTGCGCCACCGCCATCACCTGCTGCCTCGTCTTCAGGACAACCACCGGGTACAAGGCGGCCGATACGCCGGAGAAAAGAGCAGCTCCTAAGATGAAGAATTTTGACTTGTCCAACATTTCCCAATTTATATCAGCTGGGAGATGAATTTCTTCCTCTGTATCTTCTTCTAGACTCATCTTATCCACTTTTTTTACTCTTCTTATTTCGTGGTAATTTTTTTTTCTTGATGGGTTTTTTTTTTTGGATATACAAATAAATTCACAAAAAAAAAAGCAAAATTTGCCAAGAACAACAAAGGGGAAATTAATTACTAATTAGTCAAATAATTACAAAATTATATATACAAAATTATATGATTGATGGATTAAATTAGTCTAAAATTGATAAAATGAAACAAATCAAACCCACAAAGCAAAAAAAAAAAGTCGAATTAATGAAAAAAGATGGAATTTTTTTTACGTTTGCGAACCCAAATTTTAGAGCGAAAGAGATAAACAAGTGAAAGATCTAGCATTTCTTTTCCAGGGTAAAATCAATAGAAGGGGTAAAAACAAATTATGATTAATTTTCTTACCAATTGTAATAAACCCACAACACCACCATCATAATCATAATACTAAAGAAAAAAAAACTATAGTGATAATCTACAAAATTTGGACTTACAAAATATTATGATTATTACTAAGATTATGTGACCAATAAAGTTTGAGTCTTTAATATTATTTGGGGGATTTTTTTGAGGAGAGAGAAAGAGTGGGGAAATGGTAAGAGAGAGAGAGAGCAGAGGGGGGGTTTAGGGAGGAGGGGAAGAGATGAGTTAGAGACTGACACGTGTCGGTGAGTGTTAGGGTTTGGGTATCCAAATTAGTTGCTCCGTTTTTTTTGGGTTGGTTTTTTGTCCTAATCACGAGATACGCACGTGGGTCTGAGTACTCAGTCGGTTAACCTTATCCGTTTGAGTGAGTGAGTCGTTTGGAGGAAGCTATCCTCGTTTTTATGGACCATGGGATGCTTTTTATGCCGAGAGAATACGATTCCGCAGTCTATGAAGCACGAAAACCTCTTTCAAGTTAATGATATTGTAATAGTGAAAAACGGTGTTGTGTTGATCGTGTGATCGTATCACTGTGTGTTAAATGATGGGGAACTTGGCAATTAAGTTTTTTTTTTTTTTTTTTATCGATCTATTTGGATGGATATTAAGGCGAATGAGACCACAAATGATCACGGTCTTACGGAGTACTTCATAATGGACTGACGCATGTCCACAGTCCACCAGAATAATGGCCCAAACATGAGTAATATTAGCCTAGGAGGCCCAAAATACGTTTCAGTTCTTGCAAAACAAAACAAAACAAAATTGAACAAATGGTTTTTTTTTCTTTTTCTTTGGAGGTAAAGATTGACCTAAGAATGTTTTGTTCGGTTTTCCTGAAATATGCCCACACCGGCAAATATAAATTATAAAACCGAATAAAAGTTACTGTCTGTTTTATGAGAGATTCTACAATGGTTACCAAGGTATGGTAGCCATTGTAAAAGAAGAAAATCGGACCGTTAATTTCAGAAAATAAATCATGTTCTTTGGTCCTTCCATTATTTGACCTAGTATTAAAAATAATAATAGAATTAAATAAAACCCAAAGGCCACAACCCCGTATTTTTCACTCTCCTCTCTCTTTCCACAGCCATGGCACCACCCTAGCACCACCACTGACCTATACCCAACACCACCAATTCACCTGAGAAAATCACCACCGGCCGGAGACAGGTAGACGCGATCCCGCTTAGATCAACGCCGACCACCATCGTCTCATCCTTATTAGTTGTGCACGATGCACCCCAATCCTCTTTCTTCTCAACGTTCCTCTTTGCACCCTCACCCCCATAGATTCCCTGGCAACCAACCCACGAAAACCCCTTCTCATCTCTCCCCCAACCCCTTAGTAGCCTCCTATGCCGCCGGCCCCCTCACAATCGTCGCCGCCCAAGAATTGAATATGGAGAAAAGAAAGTGAAAATGGAGATGGAGGTGGTCGGCGTCGGTGAAGCAAGGAGTAGGGGCTTTTGGTAGAGGGCGTCCGGCGGCCCAATGGTGGTTTTGGGTGACAGTTTGGTAGTGGTTGGGTTAACACGGAGGTGGTTGCTGGGGTGGGGAAGGGGAGGCGTGTAGGGATGAGAGGGAGAATAGGGGGGGGGTGTTGTAATATTGATAATTAATTTTAATTATTACAAATGGTCAAACAAATGAAAGGTCAGGATTTATTTAACAAAATCAACGATTAATATTCATTCATTTACTATAGCTACCATACAATTGTAGACATTGTAGAATTGGTACTGTTTTATAAGTATAACAACTCACAAATTACTACAAGCATAATCTCAAAAAAGGGGGCGCACAAATATTTTTTTTAAGGGATAATGCTTCTAGTACTCCGTATGACATTTATTTCTATATATATGTATTTGGCGTTTGAGTTGTATGTATGTGGATTAAAGTGATCGAGTTTTAATGATTCAGATGTCCACTTATGTTTTACTAAAGGAAACAGATCTCTAATAGGGTTTTCCGTCAAAAAAAAAAAATAGTCGTTTGATTATCGTGGCATTACATCTTCTAGAAATTCTGATTTTTGGAATTACGTATGCTTCTAGTTTAGATTTTAGAAGGTGGATAATTTATGAAAATGATATGTCACTCAAATTTGCCTATTAAACTATTTTCATGTTATCAGCACTCGATTTAATCGACAGTTAAACTATTCGAGAGATTTTAACACACTATGGCTATCCTTAAACTTCTTTATTACAAATACGAAGATTTATGTTAGGAACAAAAAGAAAATCAAATCTATTTGTTTTTTTTATTTGCGTTTTGTTACCTTTTCATCTTCTATCTTGTCCTAAGGTGCATATTGTCTCCTAACATGATAAACGATAGATATGAGTCTGTTATTGTACCTTACGGTGCCGGTCGTGTACCATAAAATAGTTCATTAATGCGAGTGTTAGTTGTCCAAAATTCTGGATCTCCAATAGTCGTTTTATTATAGTGACATACATTACATCTTATGGAAAATCTTATTTATGAAATTAAGCTTCTAGTTTAGATTTTAGAAGGCGGGTAATTTAAGCACATGATCCGCCACTCAAACTTGGCAATTAAACTATTTTCTTGTTACCACCACTCGGTTTAATCGTCAATTGAACTATTCGAGAATTTTTAACACTATTTTAGCAACAAAAAGAAAATCGAGGCTATGTGTTTTGCTTTTTGTGACCTTATATCTTGTCTTTTACACTATATCTTTTTTTGAAAAATGATTGACAAAATAATATCTTTTTGAAAAATCATAGGATATACAAGTAAAAAAAAAATTAAAAAATCAGGAGCTCCCTAATCCCTTATCCAAAACGCGTTGTTGGTAAACCAATAAGGAAGAATTTCTCCAGTGATGAATTCCTAATTGGGACGATTTGATCATAAAGATTTGATATCATTTAGTCATATTATGGGAACAATATCAATCATGATTAATTTACCTAAAAACCTGATTTTGTATTGATCATGTTTCCAATATTTATCAATTTAATTCACTATAAATTATTTGTAACTGTAACGTTGTTGTGCATCAAAAACAGTAAAACACCACTATTAGTGTTACGTAACTCCTGTAACACTCTCCCAAAAAAATAGATCAAAATTTCGTTCACTAATCACTAGCAATGGCCACCATGAAGAAAACGTTTTACTACAATTTCTTCCCATCAAAGGAAGAAGAATTGGCAGCATTGTCCTTGGGTCGACCATACCAAGTGACCCGTACCCTTATCGAGATTCGAGACGACAACCCCAAAGTGAAGGTGTTCGACCCCAGCAACCCATGGACGATCCGAAAGAGAGTCGAGTCACAAGAAGTAACAGCGGGCAAGATACGACTGAGTCACGAGGACATGTTTGAACATGTTTTTCGTTACGTGTCCCTAGAGGCTGCGACTGAGGTTGTTAAGGGAAAAAAGGTTTACGTACGAGTTTGTGACGTGACGGACGAGAGTGAACAACCTTTATTGTATGGACCATGTGATGATCAAGTTTACATTGAGAAATTGGTGCATGATGAGTATGTGTTAGCCCTTCACATGACCATGGTTAGGAGCCGTGGGCTCAAACAAGGTGATGAGATTGGGATCTTTTACGATCCTACTAAGGAAGTCTTCTTCTTCAAGATTTTTCAGTGAGAGTGAGGAAATTTACCATTTCTTTTGAGAGAAAAATTTACCATATCTTTTTAATTAATTATGGGTCGATTTGTGATGTTGTGACCCCTATACTTATCTATTCTCTATACACAATTTTAATTTATTCTATACTCCAAAAATAATCCCGTTATTACAATTTTTGTTATTATCTATTTCTCCATATACCATTTTAGTATAATCCCGTTAATCTGTGTAATCTAATCTTTTTATGTTTTCAAACCGTTTAACATTTGGTTTAAAACACTCTTACACGAAGGGTAAGAAATGACGTAGCTTTGTTTGGCAAACCGTTTACATCTTTAATTTGACAATTAAAAAAGAAAAAAGAAAAGAAAAATAAATTTGTTTGGACATTATATTAATCAACAATTCATACATCAGACGTGGTTTACCATTGGATTGCATTTGATATATTTCGCATTTTTTGCTAAAATTTTTTCTCACCCCCTACGTGGTAACTACAACCATTGAAAATAATGTCCCAACAATTATATGTCGTTTTTAGTATGTACTAAGGCACTTTTTGATTCAAGTTAAAAAATAGTGTATTTAAATCATATTCGATCGTTTGGTTCCAATCAAATCAAATAGATCAAATTCATAGAAATTCCAATCAATAATGAATGGAGTTTACGTTTATTAGTTTGCGTAGATTCAATTAATTTTCAAGATATTCAAATCAATGCAGTGCTTAGGCCCTGTGCGATTGAACTGCATTTTTCTGATTTGATTTAATTTGATTTGAATGGAACTGATCTGATTTGATTTGAATAAATTTGATTTGATTTGATTTGAATTGATTTGAACTGAATTAATTGATAAATTAACTGCAACTAGACGAATTAATAACTAAAAATAGACTAGATTCATTAACTGTTATTTGGATAGTTCTGATTTGATTTGATCTGATTTGAATAAAACTGATCTGATTTGATTTGAAAGCACCATTGAATAAGTTGAATCGCACAGGGCCTTAGCCTCGACAAATCCAATCGCTTTCGGTCATCAAATTATATTAGATTAAAAAATTGCAATCATCTAATCCAATCGCTTTCCGTCATCAAAATATATTAGATTAGAAAATTGCAGTCATTTAAACCAGGCCTAATTCATGTACCACACTAATCCAATGTTTGGCAACTCTCATTAATGTTTGATTCTCACTTTATCCTCTTTGAAACTCATTTGAAACTCCCAATGAAGATGACTAAGGTCCTATTTGATAAGAATGTATCTTTTTGATTGAATTTGATTTCATTGCTCCTGTTATATATAATCTCATCTGATTTGAATGACTCTGAATTTGAATTTTTTTGAAACTTTAATCGAACTTCAACGAATTAAGATAAAAAAGTGGATCAAATTTATTGATCATTATTTAAGAAATTCTAATTTGATATAACCTGATCTTATTTGAATGACTCTGATCAGATCTGAGTTTTACTTTATTAAACCCTATCAAACGAGGCCTCATGAATATTTTATAGGTTTTTGCTAATTAAAAATTAGAGCCAAAAAGCTATAGCATGTCCAGAAATCGTTGAAAATTGCAAGCTAACTTTATTTTGATGATGAGTGACGCATGATTAAAAATCTGTCATTTTTACTTTTTTTTGAGACATTGCTTTAATTTGATCTCGGATTAAGCAAAAATGTAATCTAGGAATAATTTTGAAACTTCTGTCATTTAATTCGTCACATTAAATTCTTTCGATTTTTGTTCATATATTTTTGTCACAACTAGTTAGTGAGAACCTAGCTCTCTTCGGTTGCGTGAACTTGATCCATTTGCAACGGGCCCAATTCATCTTCTTGAGTCTCAGGTCTTCATGGGCTCTAATACCATGTTAAAGCACAATCGGGCCTGGGCCACACCCGGTAGGAGGAGGGAGAGTCCGCATCATAAACCCAAGGAGGTTACATCCTAAAACCAATATATATATATATATATATATATATATATATATATATATATAGAAATTGAATCAGGTCAGAAGTAAAGTTATGTCAGAAGGTCAGAAGTAATCTCAGCCCCACATCTTGATAACTCACTAACTCTCATAACTTTAGTTGCTCCGTAACTCCAGTAACTATAGAACATAACTCCAATAACTTTACAATTATAACTTAACAATATTTGACTAAAATACGTAACTTTAACTTAACTCCAATAACTTCAATAACTAAAACACGTCTTTTACTATAACTCCATTAACTACAACACGTAACTATAATAACTTTAATAACTATAAAGACGTAACCCCGACTTAACTCCGATAACTTTAATAACTCCAATAACTTTAACAACTTTAAAAAAAAAATCAGAAAACTCTCTCCTCCCATACCCACCACCCACCACCACCACGAACCACCTAACCACCGCCGACCACCTTTACAGACCACCACCCCGATCCAGTCGGCCAGCACCACCACACTCGCCGTCCTACCGCCAGACCAGCGGTGGTGCTCCCTCCCCCTAACGACCACGTTACCGCCCCCAATACACCAATTCTCTCTCCTCAAACTCCTCTCAAACCACCACGAATTCCTCCCTTCCCGGTGTTCCTCCACCCCTCCCTTGAATCTCGCCGCCTCTCCACAACGTTCGCCGCCCCTCCACCGCGTTCGCCGCCCTTCCTGGCCACCTCTCTCCCAATTTTCGAATTGAAAAAAGGAGGAAATGGGGGAGAAGGAAGGGGTGTTGGCGTGTGGGAACGCCGGAGGGGACGTCGGAGAAGCCTCGCGGTGACGGTTTCAGTGTCGCCGCCGGTGATAGCGGTGGTCGGGGAAGGCTGTCTGCGGGGACGTGGTGGTCTCGGGTGGGGTAAGGGGGGTTGGGGAGGAGAGAGAAAATAAAAGGGAGTGGGTTTTTTTTTGTTTTTATGTTTTTTTTTTGTTAAACTGGTTTAATCTTATCCATTGTTTTTTTTTGTTAAATTGGTTTAATCTTATCCATTAATTTATTATACTACACTCCAAAAATAATCTCGTTAATCTATGTACTCTTTCTATGTTTTCAAACCGTTTAAAATTTGATTTAAAACACTCTTATATATTCAAACTAAATATTTAATTATACATGACTCATAAGTCGTAACGAAAGGGCCAGCTAAAATCAAAGGGTAAGCTAATATAAGGAGACCTAAGGATATTGTTGGTCACATATCAAAATTATATATTCGGTCTCGTACCAAAATTATATATTTATTACCTTAACAGAAAGAAATGTACAAGATCATCCCCAACATTAAAGAAATGATATAGTTTTGTTTGGTCAACACTTACATCATCTGCCATTCAATTGAATTTACCACGCCATGTGTCATACAACATAACTCCCTTAAGCCATGTAGCATGACAATTAAAATAAAAAATAAAAATAAATTGTTTGGAGATTGAGCAACAACTTATGCATCAGACGTGATTTACCATTGCATTGATGCAGTTTGCAATTTTTGCTAAAAATCTTTCTCACTCCTACGTAGCAACCACAAGTTACAATAGTTGTAGTTTGTCATTGGAGATTCTTCAATAATCATAATTTTTTTGGAGTATGTATTAATGCACTGTTTAATTCAATTTGAATGGTATTCTAATCAGATTCGTTTGATTCGAATCAAAATAGATCAGATTCATCCAAATAAATATCAACGAATGGAGCCTACTTCTTGTTATTAGTTTGCTTAGATTAAATTTTTTTCAAGAGATTCAGATCAAATCAAAACCATTCAAATCAATCCAGCGCTTAGCCTCGGCAAGATCCCCTCAATCCAGTTGCATTCGATCATCAAATCATATTAGATTAGAAAACTGCAGTCATCTAAATAAGGTCTAATTCATGTACCACACTAATCCAATGTTAACCAAATACTTCTTTTTAGTTTACAAACATTATTGATTTAATAATTCTACGGCTAGACCGTTTTATGGTATGAGACCAATTAGTCAGTTATTTTTGATAAATTAGCATGTCACTTTTGAAATATGTTGACTTTAAAAAGTAATAGTTCCTTTTGAAGTGTGTGAGAATTTGTGTTATTGTTTTGTTAAGAAAAAAGATTTTGCCATGGAAAAGAGAGATATATGAAATGAAAGGAGATGAGATGAGGGAAATGAAGGGAGATAAAAGAAATGAGAGGTTACCGCGGTGGGGGAAATGGTTGGCTGGCCAACACCGGACGAAACGGTGGTGTTGTAGCTAGTGTCGATCGGTGGGGTGGAACAGTGGTGGGGAAGGGGTGGTGAGCAAGGTTGATGGTGGGTGAGGGGGGAAGAGAGAGAAAATGGGGTTCTTTTTTTAATATTCTTTTGTTAATTTAATTTAATTTTTTTAATATATGATTAGGTGAGAGTGTTTAGTTTGTAATTAGAGTGAAAGGGGAACGAAAGTAAACGAAGACAAACGACGTTAGCCCAACGGTTACAGATTTCGCGAAAATACAAACCTCAGGGGCGCCATGGATATGTCGAAAACTACGGGGTCACCACTGAAAAAGTCGGAAAGTACAGGGTCGCCACAGAAAATATCCCTTAATTTTATGGGTTTTGGCGTACTATAAAATCTATTTTCTAGCAAACAAGGGTTATTATGGAACAAAAACAATTCCCATTTGAATGACTCTGAACTGATCTTTGATTGCTCCTAATCTAATCTGATTTTTATTTGAATAATTCTAATGTGATCTGATCTGAATTTGTTGAAAATTGGATTTTAGTCCAAAGAATTAGTATCTAATATGGACCAAACTATGGCATGTCCAGAATTAAAATTGGCTGAAAATTGCAAGTTAACCCCAATTTGGTGACGTGTGACGCAAATTTTAAAAATTTAAAGTCATTTTCATTTTTTGAGACGACACTTTGATTTCGGAATTAGCCAAAATGTAATCTAGCAATAATCTTGAAACTTATATCATTAAATTCATCACATTAATTTTTTCTCAGTTTTATTTCATATATTTTTGTCACAAGTAGTTAGTGAGAAGTCTGAGAACGATTTATATAGAAAATGAAGTAGCTTTTAAAAAAAAAAATGAGTACAACATACTAGAATACATTTCTGATAAATAGTTCTCCATCCAATTCAGATATAACTATTTCTTACTTTACTCTCTTATCATATTAGGAATTTACAATAATTCCCTTTATACCTTACCACAACCTTTCTTTATCATTTTCTACCCATTTGCATTTTCGCTCGTAGCTTATCTTTTTTTTTTTTTTTTTTGAAATAAAACGGAAATTCATTAATATTGTCGCCAAACGGCACTTAAATCAAGAATTATGAAGATACAAATATCGTCAAATAAATCTAATTGACACAATTTTTCCCTAATTAACAAATTTGATCTCTTGCACGTCGACATCTTTGCGTCTTTCATCGGCATCGGAGATCTATGTAACTCGAAGAAGAAAAGGCAACCATCGTAGTTAACGGAATTTGATCCTAAATTCAGCCTCCAACGTGACAAGATTAATGAACATCAGAACCTTGGAGAAATCTCGCGAATCTCAATATAAACCCACCTATATGGTGGTAGAGATACCCTTTCGATGAGGTAGAAACGAGTTATTATTGATAATTACTAGTAATAACTAATTAATTAGGATGAATGATAAGAAAATTGGGGCTTACCACAATCTAATTGATGACTGGTAGCCCCTAGATTTAGATTTAGCGGCTAAGGTTTTTGAGAGAGAAAGAGTGGGAGGAGGAGAAGAGGGAAAGAACGTACTATTAGACTGCAAAAAGAAACATGAAAATCTCTTTAGGTAGGAGTAACATGTAGCTTATCTTTTTTCGTGTAAGTGAAATGAGAGATTCTCTGAGACCGGAGGGAGTATATATCACGTTAAGTAACACAAATATTAATGAATATTTTTCTACATACACAAAAATTATTTAATTTAATTTATATTTTTATGGATCATCAAATTATGTATAAAAAAACATATGTACAAATATCCAGCTCGGTTCAACTTAAAATTAAAGCAACAATTTTTCAACTTTCATCTACTTGACAAAGCAGTGGTGCCGCTGTTCGCGGACAAATTCTTTTTCTGGACACAACCTTTGACGCTCATCACAACCCACACAATCAACCGTATGATATTAAGCGCCGAGGCCAACATCAACAAGACGAATAAAATCAGCATCAAAATGAGTGTCGCAGCATCAATAGTCAAGTATCGATTCTCGTTAGAGATGATTGATTCGATGAAGTTGAGTCCCAAGAACCCAATTGCAGTGTACATAAGTTGTACTATGATCCAAACACACAACTTGTTGTTTAGAGAAAACCCACTGACCAATAGGACCATTATGGCAGCAGATGGTACAAATGTCACGGAATACTTCGAGTACTCGGTTGTTAAATCGGGTCCATTTACATTCATGTTGATAATGGGTATTGCCATTGAAGCGGCTATTATAGTCGCGACAATAAGTAATGATCCCCGGTGTTGTTCTAACCGGGGGTTGTCACTAAAGGTGAAAAACTTTTTCCATGACGACTTTGGCCCACGTTGGCCAGGATCGACTGATGCTTGCGATTTAACGGGTGGCGTAGTATAAGTGTTGCAATTTAGGCCCTTTTGAGCATTGGATTGTAAGAGGAAGTTGTGTATCTCAAGGCCTTTTATGTCTCTAGAAGAATTTTCGATCAAATCTAGACATGTAAGGCCATTTTTGTTCACTGCATTCATTTCAATTCCTGGCTTTGATAGTAAGTACTTCATGATCTGGAATAACAAATTAAATAGTTTAATTAGTCAACACTTCAGATGTCGTTTTCCTTTCGTAGACGAATAAGTGTAAAAATACGCTCATATATTGTAAGACCGAATTTTCCTTTCGTAGTTGAATCATGAGTGTATGGACGTATGGAGTAAGACATTTAAATTCTTTTAGCGTGTCTAAAACAATACAGTATTCCGTACTAACTTAAAAGTAGTGATCGATGAAAAAAGTCAACTAAAAGGAGAAAAGAAGAAAGATTGGTACCTCAAGATTTTTATGTAGAGCAGCCAAATGCAAGACAGTATTGCCATCATAATTTGTTACGTTCAACAAATTCACGCTAGAGTTTTCTTGCATCTCCATTAACACTTGCAAAGCTTCCAAGTTATCATACTTCACACACAAATGCAAACCCGTGTCCCCTTGGTCCGTCCTCGACCGAGTCAACGATTGGGGACACCCCCGAGCCAACTCGCTGACCACCTCAACTCGGCCACCCTTCATAATAGCCAAGTGTAAGGGCACCATCCCGTCCTTGCTACGCACAAGGCCGGTAGCGTGATCCAAACGCAACAACTCTCGCACGATCTCCGCTCGTCCCTTTGCAGCAGCTGCATGAAGGGGCGAGTGGCCGAGCGAGTCTAACTCGTACATGGACCGAGGGTTGCGACTCAGCACTTCCCTCGCAAAGTCCACGTGGCCACGTAGGATGGCCACGTGGAGAGGAGTTTCTTGAAGAAAAGTAGGAGAAATTCTATCAAGAATTAATGGATCTTTTTGTAGTAATGTTTTCAAAAGTGTCACATCTCCTTCAAGTGCAGCTTCATACAATTGCTTCTCCATCTCCATCTCCATCTCTCTAAATTTTTAGGACTTTTTTCAACCTATGCTAATGCTAAATCATACTATGCTACTTATATACTAGTATATACAGAGTATGCAACATGATGCAAAGGATAAGAGTAATGACTTTTCAAAGTACAGACGTACATGAAAATTCCAATCACGAAGACTTGGAAAGCTTCATGAACAAGTTTTCTAGTCAAATATTGTGTACTGTTGCCTGGCAATGTTATTTAAAGTTGCAACTGGTTGGAAGAGAATGTTGTTGTACACTAATGAGCGGGTTGGACTATATTATATGATTATGCTATAAACACTAAAATTATAATAAGTTAATACTAACGTTACAATGATTAAGGATAAGTATTGATGGCAATATGGTCAACATGGTATGATTTTCATATGCACATCAATGTCGTAAAACTGAATATAAACTTAGCTTTCAATTTTCACCAAATCACCAACTTTAATATATTACTACACAATTGTGTGCAGCACAAGTATATTACTACTAACTAATGTATATCGTTTACAACTCTCCAGCCTATTCACATTTCTGCGTTGCAGAACATCGATATATATGTACACCTACCGGATAACAAAACTTCATCCTATCTATACAGACATCAAACAAAAGTGGCTGCGGCTGTCTTAGCTTTGTTGCGACACAGGTGAACTGAACACGGTGGCTCAGCGATATATCAAGTCTTCTGCACAGGGAACTAGTCTCTTGAATGCTGCATCAGCTCAAACCACTGCACCAAAACAAGGGGTTCAGTTTGTCGAAAACAGGAGTTAAAAGGCGAACAAGGACAAGGAATAGCTTAAAATTTGTAGTAGAGGTTAAATACCTGTCTCAAGAGATCAGCCAGAGTCCTAGGGAGCGCCTCAATGTTCCTCAGCACAATGTAGTACGGGAACGGGAATGAGTTGAGATAAGGAGTAGGGTTACCAGCAAATCCTGTCTTGAAATCATATTCCTTAAAGGTACAAAAAAATGACTAGTAAGCGACTGACCATCGAAAATCTCCGTTATAGAAGGAACAACAATTACAACAACATCAAAGCACAACAAAGATGATCCATGGTTGGCTACATGTATCTTTATAAAGGAAGAGCAATGAATAAATGCCAAAAATGAGGAGAACATGATATTAAAGCAAATGAAATTTTAAAAAACCTTGCTAGGCATCAGATTTGAGCAAGACAGGTTTTCAAGTTTGGTTACGAATTTTCAAGTTGGAATTTTTTTGGGGTCGTGCAACGAGTCTTACACTCCAACCTTTTGAAACCTCATCCCCTCACTGCATATACCCCCTTAACGTTGTACCACTATGTATACACTATTAGTCTATTACCCCTTTGCCAAAGGACTGTATATTCAAAACTTTGCCACAAAGGAATTCAGCAGAACTTGACATACCTTGTAATCTATAATAGACTCTTCTGCGCTATCCAAAACCAGATATGCAACCATACAGTTTCTGTTCAAGATATCCCTGATGCGCCGCTTCAGTATTTCCTTGTTGTCATGAAACCTCCCGTCAGCTATGATCAGAACAAGCTGTTGTAACGGGTTCTGCCCACTAGGCGTTCTGGTATTGGCTGCTGCTTCCTCTAGCATGTTATTCAGATACTTAAGCAGCTCAACCGTAGGCTGATCCCTCATCGTATTCTCTTGGTTAAATCTCAGGCTTGAGATCATCTGTTCCAGCCAAAGTGAATACACAGAAAAAGACAATAAGCTGTCAGGTGATAGAATACAAAAAATAGATACAAGGGAAGTTAAAAAGAAGACTTGATGCAACTCAAATTCGCATAGTGGTAGCTCATTAAGTGAATTGACCTGCATCCCAGCATCTCCTGTCATCGGTTCATCGAAGCCATGCAGTAACCTGATGTTCCCCTCTTTCCCAAAGCTTGTAACAGCTAGCTTCCCCACTTCCAGATGAGACAATGCACGGCATACGGTGACTAGAGCTTCAATTGCAAAATCTCCACAGCGATTCTCAGACATACTACGGGAATCATCCACCGCAATCACAACTTGGTAATCACGTTTGTTGGGCTTGGTACGCCTCAACCATATCTTATCTTTCCGAAAATGACTAGCAATATAAGGAATTACCTGCCAAGTGAGAAAAAACACAATATGAGTTGGAAGACACAAAACATATCCAAGGGAGCCAATATATGAGAAATTATGCTTACTTTCTTCATGTTGATCCTCTTGCCAGTCTTGTAATCCCCTTGAAGTTTGCTAGCTAGGGTAGGCTCCATGATGAGACGCAGCTGCTCAGCCAACTCCTGAGACAACCTTGTCGTGCGTAGTTCATAGTTTCTCCAACGAGCACTATTCACTTTCATGTCGTTGAATTGCTCAACCAAATTCTGCACCTTTTCAGGTTCATTAGCAAGACCACCCAGTTCACTGAGCTGACGTGTGTCTCCAACCATGTTAGAATTCAGCATTGTAACTAAACTGTCCCCAGGCCTTCCAGGACGAGCAGCATCACTATTGTGAGGTTGAATATCGTCAACAGACGACTCCTCATGTGTTTCAGGAATTTTCATTGTTTCATCAATCCTGCTGTTTGAAATTGAATGGCTGGGAATTTGATCATTATCCGTAACTTGATCAGATTCCTGAATTTTAGTAGCCTCGTTAATATCAGGGCCTTCTCTCTCAGGTCTGTCACCGCAAATGTCATGTTCCATCTGGTCAGGCATTGCAGGTCCCAGTGCCTGAGCTGTATTCTTGTCGGACTCGGATGTATACGCATAATCATTTGCATCTTCATCCATCACGTCATCTACAGTTTCTCTATTTGAATCCAGAGAGTCAGTTACATTAACTCTCTCTTTCCAGTCCTGGAGCGCATCCCCTAAGTCTCTTAAAGGGTTTGGTTGGTTCTTCTGAAAGGGGGAAAAATCTGACTGGGGCAGCTGCGATTTTTGCGGGTCATCTGTGAGATTACCCTTCAAGGAGTTACCTAAAAGCACTTCAGCCTGACTGGAATTTTCTGAAGGAGTGAGATCATTCTGAGTATCACCGCTAGTAGGCCACATTGTTTCAGGTGCTGCACTATCAGAGTTAGGCTTTAGCATTTCATTCAATTGTTGTGTCGATGCCTGTGCATCAGGAAATTGGTCATTTACCAAGTCAGAGTTACTGTTTTCAGACACGTCCTTCAAAGTCGCATCCATGTTATCATTGCCACCTTGGTCATCTTTATCTTTATCTTTACTCTCTGAATGATTCTCAGATTTATCATTCAATTGGTCAGCTTCGGCTTCTGCTAGAGATTCATCTTCAGGGACGGCTGTATCATTTTCTAGATCTCTGTTATTGGTATCATTCTCTTCCTCTTCAGCACCAACATCCTCCAAGGAACTGGGCAAATCCTCTTCCATTTTATCATCTTCACCCATGGAAGTTTGATTTGGTTCATTGGGATCTATTTTAGTGGGATCAACGTCAGTCTTCTCGTCAATATTCATCGCCTCCACTTCATCCTTGTCATCGGTGGGATCTTTACCAGAATCCATATCATCATCAGCTTCACCAGATACATCAGAATTTTCCTCCGCATGCCCATCAGGTGCAGCAGCAGAATCATCTTTAGCTCTAAGCTCCCTGTTACTAGGATCCTGGTCCTTCACCGAAGAACCAGGCTCATACTTCTCATCTGTAGCATCAATGTCCTGATCTTCTTCCTTGTTCCATGGTTTTTCATCAGCGATTTCACCGTCTTCCCCAGTGGCTCCCATCTCACTTTCCGGCTGATTGACCTCGTCACTTTCGTCATCACCATTATCATCGTCCTCAGTAGAATCTTTACTGACACTACATGCAGGAGCCTCAAAATCTTCTCCCACTTCAACACCTTTGATATCCTTGCTTGGGTTTTCATCTGCAGCATCACGCTCTTTCTGTGGACATTAGAAAACCATACACAAATGATCAAGAGAAATTCATATTCTATAATGTACAAGAAAGCTACTAGGGCACGATACACACCTCTCCAACAGTCCCCTGGATCTGATCTTCATCAGTTATCTGATCACTAACATCTTTACCTCCAGCACCATCTCCCAATCCAGGGCCACCAGCATCTTGAGTGTTATCACCACGAGAGTCATCAACTAGGTCTTCAGAAGGTGTTCCGTACCCTTCAGTAAACAATGAAGCAAATGCCTCTGCCAGGTTGTGAGTCAGAGTAGATACCTGTACGTGCGAGTCAGCGTATGCAGTCAGTTAGGAAATACCATCAAATACCACCAAATAGACGAAGCGTAGGGAGCATAACATACCATCTGGTGGACTGCCAAAAATTCATGCAAAAGACCGTCACAGGAGGCCAGTGCCAGAGTCAGGAGTTCTTCAAGATGCATAAAGTCTGGACCAGTTTTACCAGATAGGCCATATACATTAGCCAGTTTCCCCTATAATAAGATCAGATAAATGCACGTGTTAAATAGTCCAACTTTCCCTGTAAAAAAGAACAATGCTAAAAGGCTGGGAAATGAAAACTTACGACAGAAGTAATTATTTTATCAAGTTCCAGGCTTAAATGGTCCATCTGCAGATCTGCTGCATAGGAGTCAAACAGATGTTTCCATGAAGTGATCTTATCTGATAATGCTTCAACCAGATCACCCCTGTTACTCCAAGAACATAGTTTCTGAAGTGCATTCCTGATATATATGCATATATTATCGAGAGACGAACGCAATCCAGCTTCCATTTCAGATACTTCCTCAGCTACCAATGGAGGCTTGTTAGAACGCTGAGAAGAATGGAACTGCTCTTCGAACTTCTTGGCCTGCAATTCAGACATATTACGAGCTCAGTTCAGCATATTATCTCTGTATTTCCACTATAAAGTGATGTCATATTGATATGTAAGAAGCAATATCAAACATTTAAGCGCATATATTTACCTTTTCAATTACATCCTGAAGATGTTCAAGTAGAATTTCAACTGCTCTCTCGTTCATCCCACGCTCACGTAGAGCAAGAAGATCCTTTTTGAGCTCTCTTATGAGTTGAAAATTTTGAATGACAATCTGCTTCATCTCTTTGGTAATCCAAAAAGCTCGCAGTTGTGCTAAAGGTTTTATAGCAGAACCATTACCAAGTAGTTCACCATCTAAATAGGCCTGAGAAAATACAATGACAAGTAAAAAGAAATTCTTATTACATTTGTTCAAGTATAGAAAAACAATAGAAAAACTCACAAGAAAACCAAGCAAATTAGTAATTCAATCACAAGCCTACCTTAGAAGTCCGGACTAATTGCAGTTTATCAGTAATAAAGGCAATAATGTCGGCTGCAGGTTTGATGTTTTGACAGGAACCCAAATGGGCACGTTTAATTGTTCGAAACATCAAGGATTCTTCATTCAATGTCGAACACAAGGCATCAAACAGTTCCTGCCAAGGGTTAACAAATATTCAATTGAAAAGGAAAAAAGCCAGTAAATGAACCACTGTTACATAAATACATAGTAAGCCACTCAGGGTAAAAGAATTAGTGACAAATGCTTACTTTTTGCTGCCACATGCATCTAAAGAGAAGATTTTGGCCTGTACAAATAGCGACTCCAGCACTGTCTTGCTCAGTCAGTGAACTGCAGGCAGACATCTTTTTCAAACAGTGACTACATTCCCTCAAGTCTTTCAAACGTCTGGCAAAATCATAGGCAGCAGCACGCTGCTCCATTTGAATTATTACAAGGTGCCCAAGGAAGCAATTTGATTGGTTAACCTGCAGAAAACCAAACACATTTCCCTCATTGAACTTCAAAAACAAAACAACAATCGAAAAAAAAGCAACATCTCTTGTTAGTTTGATATTGAACAACTTTCTGGAAGAGTGGAATAAGCACAAAACCTCATATATTTCAATAAATCGCATGGGCTGTGAAAACTGACGGAACCTAAATCTATTAGTTTGTTCCTAAACAAAGAATAATCATGGGCCATGGAAAACTCCAGTGAGCCTAAGTAGTAATATGTTGTTAAGTGGTGCAGTTCTCCAACAGTGGAAAGGGAGATAGCACAAAAAAAGGAAGACAAGGAAAAAGAACCAACAAAGGTAAAGGAATATAGAGCTCTACATTTATAATAAACATAAAAAAATTAAGGTGCAAATAGCGCATGCAAGTTGTGCTCTCTAGTCATTTACAGTTTGACCAGAGGTTGGATGCTTCTTGTTAGTGACATGTCCTAGCATAATGGTAAAATACAAATCAGAATTACCATGTCCAGGAGAATGTCTTAGTATTCAAGTAACAACTTATTCTATAAAGAGTGTAACCGTATTAAAGTATAACAACTCCAAGGAACATTAGAGCACTTGTTGAGTTGGCCAGGACTCGACAAATTTAACTAGAGATTCCCGACTTCGAACCCTGACAGTGTTAAAATTTCATGAGTCAAGCGGGGGTGGGGGGGTGGCTGGTCCTAGTTGGCTCAAATGTATGCCAACTTGAACCAGATGGTACAAACAATATAAAAGTTAGACATTTCCATATCACGTAAATAAGATAAATTTTTTTTTTTTTTCACTCCTGCGCGAGACTTACCTGATCAGGATTGAAATCTTTATGAAAAGTAAGAGATATATCTTCAAGATGCTTCACAGACTCCAAACTCTTGAAGTAGTGCTGATTGGCGCAACTCCAATTCTCTAGTACACTAGTTGAACTTTTGAATTGGCGGGGAGCAACATACATTTCCTCACAAGACAAGCCTTCAAGTTTCAGCAGCAAATGGTCTACATCATAGGCAGGTAAAAAGAACCACCTATCTGAATGACACCTTTCGTTTTGACCCTGCAGATATTCAGTCTTAGTAAACAACCAAGCATGATTCAGCATGCAAAGATCACAGCTTTGTAGCAGAGGGGAAATGAAAATTTAATTACGCAACCAGGCGAACACATTACATTTTTAAAGAAAATGATAGGTAATTATGCATAGTATCAAAACCTAAGTGTTATGATCTTACATCTAACAGGCCAGGCTTTGACTCAAACAACGTACTTCCTTCCAGCAGCTTATAAAGACTGGATTTGTGTTTTGATAATCCAGATCGCTCCAGCAGCTTTAAAAGATCGGAGAATGCCCTCTTCTTTACTTGTAGTTTCCCTTCTTCCTTCCATATAGAAGCAGTTTCTACCACAGTTCTACATAAAATTTCAAGCTTGTGCCACACACAACTCCAATTTTCTTGGTAAGCTGAGGCAGAAGACTTCAACTGGAACCCATCAGCAATGTTATCAACTGGAAATAACATGATTTGGTCAGGACTTGTGGATAATGTCAAAATTATATGACCTGGCAGAAATGGTCATGTTTTGGTTGACAGACAGTGCCCAACAGGACTAGACGCACAATATTAGCATATACAAGTTCACATCTTACGTAAGAGGATAATAAAGTAATGAACAACCTTTCAAATCATTAGAGGTTCCTTCAAGTTGATCAAACTTCTTCTTCCAATCCTCGTACCATACAGCCCTGCACATATATACCACGTAAAAACAGGCTTGTAGCAATTTCCTGATGAAGCATAAACATTAGATGCAGATGACTGATAACTACCTGCTAATAGGACTAATCCCAGATATATTGAAAGCTGACAGTTCGTCATTCTTGACAGTGGTGTCGCCGAGCTGCAAAGATTTTAAACTTCTTCGTGCCGATTCTTGATTAAGAACAAGAATAGCCGGCTGCTGGAGGGCGTCCTACAAAACAAAGTGGAGGGTTCAGGTAAGTACAAACTTACAATAAGGCTTATGACGATTCATACCCCAAATCATTTTGGGAATAAGGCGTGGTTGTTGTTGTTGTTGTTGTTGTTGTTGTATTATAAGTACAAACTTATTCAAATCAAAGAATTTCCAGAAAAGAAAGTAACGACTAAAAGTTAGATGAGTTGATAGGCATATGTGGCAACTAACAGCTTCTTTAAATTATGAAGTTGATTCATTGACTCGTAATTGAAAAGAAAGTTTTTATTTTATTTTATTTTATTTATATGAAAAGTCCATGAACAAAGAAAATCAAAGAAAATACTTCTAAGGCATGCTTAGTGTATCTTGCAGATCTCTTCGACTTGGTATAACTCGCACACCGTACGGAGGAACATAGGGCCCCACAGATGACAGAACCTACGTCCCCACCTTTATAACACAATGTTTCACAAAAATCCAATAGTTCCATAATTCCATGCAATATATTTCACTCACAGTGTATTGTTGTACAAGCTTCTTCAGCTTTTGGCGGTTCCTTTTCGAGTTCTCCAAGTAAATGTGTTTCTCAGAACAACCCCATCGGCGAGACAATGTCACAAGATCATGAAGCTCTTTTTTGATGGTTTTAGTGCTAGTTTCAATGTGCTTCATGATTCTGAAAAAGAATAATCAGATATGGTGCTAAAGGTAAATCAGCCATTCTAAGGTAAACTAGATTATATAAAATAACATATTTTGAAATAAGGGAGAGAGAACTGTAACAATAAAATGGACTCACATTGGTAGTGATTGTACATAAAATCCAAACACGTTGTAGAGCATATCTCTGTTTTCCTTATCAGCCCGCCTGCATAAAGATCCAATTAATATTGAGTTTTGAATAAGGGCATAAGGCCCTATTTTAGCAGATAAACCGGACCATTGAAAGACTTGGACAAAAGTTGAGGTGATAAAAAGATCACAAGGGCTAATGTCAATGGCGCCGAACGCACTTTTCAAAAACGTGCACACACTTTCCATATGCGTGCAGACACAGGGGCTGAGGGAGAGAGAAATATGAGGTGAGGAGGGTGGGTGTCCAGCCCAACACAGTCACAGCTCAACCCAGCTCAACCCAATAAGATGGGAAGTCTCCCTTTTGGCCCATATATCTTCACTTGGGATTATCTCATATTATTATGGTCCTAGAGAGGGGGACAGAAAGGAAGATTAGGAGTAACAACCCGATAAGGTTGCTTTTTATGGAGAAGGCAGCTGTATGTTATGGTACAATGATTCTTCTCATTTCTAGCACCCAGTTGGATCCTAAAAACTCTTTTTGAGTATGGACTAAAAAACATCACTCTTAACCATAAACGTGTGAATGCCTGAGAGTCTTTGTGAACAACCACTTATTCAGCCAGATGGATTTTTACGACACCAGTTGCGCAACTATGAAAAGATGTCAAAATAAGGACGAAGAAAACGGGAACGTTAGCCTCTCTATATCAAACCAAGATCCTCATGCTGTTTGAGTACTATCAAACTGTTATTCAACTCATGGGAAAGTGAAAATTTCCATAGAAGAGGCTATGTGGACTGCCTACCTCGTATATGATCCAAGGTGTATACCAGCATTAAGCTGTCCGTAAAATGAAAGTATAAGCTGCAGTCGTCTTCTAAATTCACCCAAGTTTGATGTTCGAATCAACTCCTCTAAGCTGCAGCAAGAAATTGACAACATTATCTTAAAACCATGTACCTTCACTACCAAAACAATAATTTCCCATTTCAAATTATATTAACATTACCTCTGCAAGGTAGACTGAGCATATTCAGTAATATCTGTACTGTACCGCCGATGGAGAACAGAGTGCAGAGGAAACCACAACTGCAAAGAAAAGTTCAACAAAATTTCAACATAACAATTGGACATTAGGAGGAAAAAGACAAACAATATAAAACATGACTCAAAGTTTGAAGACTGTGAATATAATGACAGATGGCAAGTTTAGCTTGATCAGTCTTTTAATGAATTCATATGAGGTTTAAAAGCGGTTAGCATATGACCTTCCGCCGCCTTTATAAATAAAGACAGTGTGATAGCAAAAAGTTATCTCCATCTCATGTTAATAACCGAAGGTTTTACGGTACATAAAGTCACCTTAGTACTTGCTAGTAGGGGTGAGCAAAAAAAGCGGGTACCCGTACCCGGACCTGGACCCGCCAAGGACCCGGACCCGTTAACAACGGGTACGGGTACGGGTCCAAATTTGTAGGACCCGTTGTCACCGTTGAAACAACGGGTCTTGCGGGTACCCGTAACTGCTGGTATAAAATACAAATTACAAAAGAAGCCTTTAACAAAAAAAAAAAAAAAAAAAAAAACAGAAAATGAAAAATGAGAAATATCTATGTTTCTAAGTTGACAAGTTCTAAACTTCTCCTACCCTTGCCGACACACTCACACACCCCTCTTCTCACTCTTTTCATTCTCAGATCTCACTTCTCTCACTTCTCACATCTCACTCAGACACTCAACACAACACTCCAAGTCTCAACAAATCTTGTATTCAAGTAAGTCGACTCTTGTGTCCCTCTTCAATTTCATCTTCTTGTGTTAAAATTTCTGTTTTGACTTTTTTTATATAGGTTTAATTTTAATTGATATTTTTCTGTTCGTATTTTCTGGGCTTATTTTACTGATGATTTTTTTGTTTGTTTGTTTGTATAATTTTGGGGCTCATTTTAATTGATGATTTTGGATTTCATTTTTTATTTATTAATTCATTGATATTTTATTAATTGATTGATATTTTGTATTTGATTGTAAAATGGAGTCGATTGATTTGGAAGGGATGAGTGAAGTGAATATGCAATCAACAACAAAAACAAAGAAAGTAGAGAGCAAGAGAGGCCGAAAATCATTACTTTGGGAGCATTTTGCGGAGATCTTGGATGATAAGAAGAACATTTCTGGTGCAATTTGCAACTACTGTGAGCATCGACAGTTATATTGAACGGGTACCCGTACCCGCTTAGGACCCGCGGGTCCGGTTCCGGGTCTCGATTTTCAGGACCCGTTGTTAACGGGTCCGGGTACGGGTCTTGATCTCGAGGACCCGTTGTTAACAGGTCCGGGTCCATGACTTATAGGCGGGTACCCGCTCATGCTCACCCCTACTTGCTAGCACCAAGTGGCGCACCTACAGATCCCTAGACTCACTGACACTTTTCAGTCTATCCAATTAATTTTCCCTTACAAATCAGGATTACTGGATGTAACATCATGATACTTCTATCAATAGTTTTGGTCAGCTGTTCAGGATAAGCAGGCTGTGGACTGTCCTGTGGCCCTTCCTAACACCCCCACCCCAAAGCGAGCAGCTCAATCCAATTACTTAAAACGTCAAAAAGATATCACTGTGTGCATCTGTCAATGTGAACTACTAGAGGTCAGCATAAGCATATTTACGAACATCCAGATAAAACACGTGTGGTTTTGGCAAGATGGTGAAGGCAGCTGCAATACTGATAAACACCAACGACAGAAAAATGACTCGTGGTCGCTAACATGGACCATGAGCGTGAGTCCATAAATGAGAAGGGTAAAAAAACGAATTACGAAAACATAACATTACCTTTCCAGCATTTATCTCAAATTGAGCAAATACTTCATCCAGCATTGTCTCCCATGTATTGACCTCCATCTCATGTAATGATTTAATGAGAGGAAGCATACGTTCCACCTCATCTGTCAGAGTAAACCCAAGAAGAGTAAATAACCAAACTCAAATCTAGGTGAACAAAATTCAGAATTTTTGGTTAATAAATCATTCAAGGTGCCTACCGTTCAGAGGAATTCTGGCTCCATTTTCCTGAAGTGACTTGACTCGGCTGACCAGGAATTGCAGGCCTGACAGAGCCTTAAGAACACCCACAAAAACATAAACAGAAGCAACATATTAGCACAATTGACTACACAGATAAACTCTACATATATCATATATCCCACTGAGTCATCAATGGAAATAAAAAGAATATATTCGATCAAGTTCTTTATTGCACTTGCTGTTTGGGAGAATTTCAACGATATGTTTTTGCATGTTTTATATTTACTTATTATTGCTTTCTTACATTTTTTCCCCTTTGTTTGATTTTCACAACTTTAGTCAAACGTGTTTCACTACTTCTCTAAGCTCGTCCGATCCTTACCTTTAAAATTTTTATTGCTTATGTATGACGGCTTCAGAGGGCAAATCATGTTATTAGCCGAACCTAAATCATTTTGGGACTAAGGCTTGGTGGTGGTTGTTATTCTTTAGGACCAACATTAAGGTACCTCCCCAAAAACTAAACATATGCCGATTATATACAACAAGCATATGGTAGTCTTCACTAAAAAGAATAGTTTGCTTGGTGAGCATTGCATAATTACACAAAATTATATTTTCAAAAACCACAATGGAAACTAGCAGAATCAACCTTGATCAAGCAACCTAAACATACCTGGGCAACAGAGGTACTTGGAGGAAGAGCCAAGAGCATTTCAGTGATATCCAGGATTTTCTGGAGTCCTTGATCTTCGTACCTCACCTTTAAAAGGGAAAGAACTTGTTCCCTTAGAGCAAGGAGCAATGGCACCATGCCAGCTATAACAGGAGGATTAGGGTCCTGAAGAACAAGATAATTTTCCTCAGCAACATCATCGCATAAAAGTGGGAGTAACTACACAAATTGATAAGTTTGGTAACTGCAATACCTTATAAAAATTCCGCACACCAGATTTCTCAGACAAAGGAAACTGCTGGTCATGCTCTAGACAAAGGCGGAACAAATGTTCAGCAACAAGCCTAGAATCCAGGCTCGAAGCACATATTCCCGTCAAATCTGTAAACAGGGAGAAAGAGAAGAAACAGCATTTTAAAAGATGACATCCTGAAATACAAATGAAGTGGCTGTTATTTCAGTTATAACGAGACTACCTTTGACAACCGTAGCTCCAAATGTGTAATTTTCAATAAAAGAATGTAGCTTTTGAGCATCAGAAATCTGCACAATGCCAGGCTGCGCAATAGGAACTAATTAGTAGCTGATACTGAAATATATTGTCAGCATTAGAAAACCATCACCTACAAGAAGCATACAAGATCAAAATAGTGCAATACATACCACATCATGAAAACAATGTACACCCATCGTCAGGAAAAATATACAATATACAGCAAAAGGTTATGAGGTACACGCATTCACAGTTTTCTCATGTTAGAGCAATCTCAGCAGATAAGACAAGTACAGTATAAAGATGATGCAAGACGACGTTCAGTAAAACATACAGTTTCAGCAAGATTGCTGGACCCAAACAATTGGTTGTGTACATTCACTATTGTGTACAACATTGATTCTGGAATAGTGTTCCAATGTCCACAGCTTTCAGACGGATCAGTGGATTCCTTCTGCAAATCAAAAAAGTATTTTGTTCAAGAAATGGTGAAGGTATAGCACACCATGCTCAAATGTAGAAATTTTACCCTTTTGATGCTATCTTCATCAAGAAGCAACTCCTTCCATTCTGAGAAACTATCGCTTGAGAATGAATTGCTAAGAGATGATAAATCAACTTCACAGACATCATCAAGCTTAAAGGCACGAGGCCTGAATTTGTACACTTGAGCTTCATCGTCCTTTTTGGTTTCCTCCTGAACTTTAATATCCCTCCACCAGCTCGTAAAGAAATTGAAAACTTTATCAAGTATCTGATACAAGCTCCAAATCAACCATAGTGAGTTCCCAGAAGCCCATGCGAAAATCATAATACTTTGACTCCGAAATACTTACCCTGAAGGCTGCATTGTCCAAGGTTCTCGTACTGGCAACAGTATCCAAGACATGTCTGAGCATGTTATCAAAAAGAGAAGCTTCCAATTCACAAGAAGAAACCTGTTACAAAAGACACAGTCAATATGAGAACCATAACTCTTCTCAAGTCCTTGAACAAACATGATCACTAACCTTTTTCCCTACATCAACCCTATTGGTGGAAATAACAAGCTTCTTCAACAAATCCATCTTCTCCATCCAAGTAGACACTGATGAATCTATGGTGTAGTAGGGGTACTCAGGAGAAACGACATCAATCTGAATGCCTCTTTGAAAAGAATACTCGTGAGGGAATCTCATGAATGAATAAATAGCATCCTGCGGAAATTTACCATTTAGACAACAAGTAGTGACATGGTTGAATTAACATGTAGAATACACGCAAGGAGAACCCCAGTACCAGAGTGCAATCAATGTTGCTTCCTTGCAGTTCTCCAAGAATATCATTCTGCAAGGCATTTGTCAAAAGAAATGCCATGCCTAATTTCATTTCGTAAACTGCAACTTGGATGGGTTGGATAATGTCAATATAACTGCTATACTCCTCCGATAAGCGGTCAACAAACTGGTTCGCTGTGACCTAGGTAAAACAATGCACGATTCAAAATTAATTCAGTTTACACACCACAAAGATAGATAGAAATAATCATATGAGCTATGTGAAGAGCCGTCACTACTGAAACAACTATATCTGGGCAAAACGTAATAGGAGTAGAGGGAACAAAGACATACCTGCCAGTTACGAGCTCGATCATTAAGTGACACTGATGTCATATTTGTCTCCTGTAAAAGCTTCAAGCCTAAGTTCACATTCTCAGAAAACTCGCTACACTCCTCCTTCAACTTGAAAAATTTTCCAGAATCCGTACGAAACACAATCTGATATGAGAGTTCAATCAGTTAGCAAAAAGTGATGGAATATAAAATGGAACTGTGAACCTAAAGGGTCAAAATAGAATGTCAAAAAGTTGCATAAAATGTCAATTAAATATTCAGATTATGAAATACCTTTTTCTGCAACCTTTTGCACTCAAGTTCATGGTTTCTCAGTAATCTTGCTTTTTCTTCATCACATTTTCTTGAAGAACGTGAACCAGCCAAATAATCACAATGTTGTCTGACCTGAAAATATGGATCAAAGAGCCACATGAAAACACAATCCAAGGCAGCCAGTATAACCATAATCCAAGGCAGTCAGTATAGAGTAAATGATGTCTGCTAACATGAAACATTTTGTGAAAAAGGGGTTGGCTAACAACAATCATTCTCATATAAACGTTACCATTGGAATTACCAAAGAGGGGGGGGGGGCAGAACAGTGCTTACAAAGAGCACGAACCCAGCACAAATTCCCCCTTTGTTTATAGGAAATCGATGGTAAGGCATCCTCATGACAAAGCAGTCTGATAAATAAGTTCCACGCATTACAGGATTATATTTAGGATCTGAGGATAAAAGTACCTTGATTTCTGTGGAAAGCGAATTACATTTGTTCACTAGCATCTGATACTTGGAACTATACTTTATGGCTGGATCCAGCTCATCACATGCAAGCAGAAGGTGAAACCGCAGTCCTCCGAGTCTCAACCAAGCAAGGCTTATCCGAAGCAGTAAATCTAAATAGTAAATCCCGTAAGACTTCCAGTTAACATGTACAAAAACCAATAAGAACAAACACCAATACTACCTTCTGAAGAGCCTGTATTAGTAATTTCTCTTAGTAATGGTTCGACAAATAGTTTCAGAAGGGAAACAAATCTCTGATGCCTGGAGGAAGATAGAAGTCTAAGCAGAGTTTCAACATCCGCTTCCTACAATGAACAGCAAACCAAAATATGAAACCACTCTCAGAAGTTTAGAGGCAACCAGATTCCTAACTTAAGTTGCTCAAAGAAACTACCTTGGAATCACTCTTTTGAAGAGACACAAATCTCAAGTTGATTGCCGCAAAGTCTTCCGGAGTGAAGGACTTCCTATGGGCATATATAATCTGAAAGAGAAAAATTAAAAGCTAAGACAGAGAGAAGAATAAAAAGCTAAGAGAGAGACACTGCAGAACCCTTTGGAGAAACACAAGAGTGCAAGATCTCAGATACCTGATGAAACAAGGAACGCACAGCACGTGAAAGACAAGAATGCAAGTCTTTAATAGGACTGAGGCTACGTAAAATATTGGACGAGGCAGCCCTAAGCTTCAAACGATGTAAATGGTAATCCTTCATGACAAATGCCTTTCGCCTGGAGAATCCAAGATCTCTAACATTATACAATGGCAACAGTGACAACTGACACTTCGTACATAATTGACACTTACAAGGAAATATAACAAAAATACAATACAAACACTTACAAAATATGGTCAACAGTCACTGTTTTCACAGGCTTGACTAGCATAATAGGAAGCACCTCATAGGTCTTTACCCCGAAGAGCTCCTGCACAAAAATAAAAATTTAGGTTCAAGCATAAACATCCACACGTTAGTTAGCGAAAGTAGCAAACCACTGGTTTACATTAACATATAAGAATACCTTAGTAAAGCCATGCCGGCAATTCCACAAGGAGGAATGCCAGTTAAACCATATAGCATGAATAGAGCTAACAACCTTGAAAGCAGCTGCATTGAAAAAAGCCTCAATACTTTAGATACAAACTTCGATAGAAAACTAAGATTACAAGTAAAACTCACACTACCTTCTGGAATTTCTTGCCGAGCCTCAACTATCCATAGAATTTCCTGATGAGGTACAAAATCGATAGGTGTTCTTGATGAACATTTTATGGAGAAGTCCAAAGAATTCTTCAGACGATCACTGAACCCGGATAAAAGCTGTGAATCGCAATAAAAGAATATAGGTCAGACAACTCAGCATAAAAGAGAACTAACATTTCAAATGATGGTGAATGTTAGGGACAATCTCTTCTGATGACAGTCCCAAGTAAGTAGCCTAACAACCAAGAGCAGGCATAAAACAGCCTCAGAAAGAAACAATGGTGCATTCAAATGACCTCTCCTTTGACAACAGCCACGAATTCACTGCTTGAAGAAGTAAAGGCAAGGCATTCCATATTCTTACCTTATAGACCTAATTGGCAACATTTCTAACTACACAAGGACTTCATAACGCATTGTTCAAGTACCTTAACATCTTAATTTACAAGTCCCATTACCACCAGAATCGAAGAAGGACAACTGCTAAATCATCAAGTTTGGAAACCATGCAAATCACAAAAGCTACCTGACAAACATACTATTAGCTTAGTCACAACAGTTCTATACAACCATCTTGCTATAATTTTTAGCACTACCTGAATAGATACAGCAAGCAGCTATAAATCTACCGCTAAATAATGAAGGAAAAAACTTCAAGGGGCACAAACAAGTAAACTGACTCTTTGAATGTGAAATAAAAACTTGTTCTATTTGCTAAAGGTCACGCTGAGAATAAACTTACCAATTGCAAATCTTGTACATCAGCAACAAGAAGTTCTGATAGGTCTTCAAGCAGTAACAAGTCGAGTAAAAGGCTTGTCTCATTTGCTATAGGAAGACTATCCATCCAAGACTCAAATCCGGATGTGTTGCACATTATCTCCGGAATAACAGTACAGCATTCTTTAGAAGCCAGAGCAAATTTTTCTATTAAAGTCGTGGCGTTCACCTCCAATTTGTATTGATCTGTTTTGAATCTATTCCGTAGCATCTGCAAAGTAGAGTAAATTAGAACAGATAACAGTATGATCGAGTTAAACAGTAAGAAAATGTTGCATGAAGGTATACCTCATACATATCCTCTAAGCGCTCAACAACATTATCCACCTTTCTGTCAAGACACGATGCCAAGCAAACACCTATATCCCAAGCAAAGAGATGGCAAAAAAGTTATTCAACCACAAGCAACATCAAAACAACTCTCAGCACCAATGCAGAAAATCAGCAACCTTTATACCATGTGCCAAGCCAAGCTTTAAAGAATATACCACAGTACTTCATGTATGGAACACCTCAAATGTAGGAACAAAAAAAAACCCCTCTACAAATAATTAGCGGTTTATAAGACTCTGAAATGCCATGAAACGCAAGACAGAGGAAAAATAAAGGATATGAAGAGGGCTTGCAGCTTACCTTGCATGGCAAGAAACCGAAGCTCTGGATTGGTTGATGCGACATTCTCATAAATGAAATCTTCAACTAAAGACAAAAATGTGTTCAGCAAATTTGACTCTAAATCATATATCAAAGAAAACTGATATAAAAACAAACTTACTCTGCTTCGTGAGAATAGCTTCTCTAGGCCAGGCTTGCTTTGTCATGGCAACAAGCCGCTGGAGTTTATAATATATATCAGCAGACTGAGGCAGTGTGGGATGCCCTCCATATGCCCATAACAATGACTTCTCTGAATTCAATGAATAAGGTAATCTTCTACTAAGACTGTTTGACATGATGTCAAGATTAATCTGGACAATAAACAAGGATGTAGCTTTAGTCGACAGGCAAAAACAATATAATAAATAACTCAAAATAGGGTATCCTGACAGGTTGATAAAGAAAACTAAGTCTTTTCCGATAATAGAGAACACAATTCCAAGCCGTCACGCCTCTATGTATTAAGAAACTCACGGCATTTGAAATAATAAAGCATATGGGACGTACCAGCACTTTCTTTACAGCATCTGGGAAAAAGCTTCTTAATTCCAGAACAATCTTGATCAATGCACGCCAGTGAACTAACAGAGCTTCAAACCGTGAAGATGCAACAGTATTCCAAAGCAAAGTGTGCACTTCTAGAAGATTAATGTAGGTTTGATATAGGCTATCAAAAATTGGGGATTCGATAGCAACACTAAGCATTTCCTCTTCCAGTTTCCGCAACGACTGTGTCAAATTTTTTAAATCTTTGTCACTGCAGTTGACCTCATAATTCCATTGCCGCAAGCTAGCTCTTAACAATCCAATACTTCTAATAGCATTGCAAAGACGTCTAGCAGAAGATGGTGACACACTTGCCAGAGCATCAACAGACTCCAAAGCGAGCAAGGGCAGAGAATCCAAGTCAACATCCACATATCTATGAGAAACAGCCTCTTCACGTATATGAAAGATGCATTTCCAGATTGGATGTTCTAGTTCTTGTCTGAGGGAACCTTCCAAAGGACCAAAGAGCTTGCAGAAAGGCTGCAATTGACTATCAAACCAACTAAACTTACAAAGATTTAGCTCAATCTCAATTGTTTCAGCGACTTGCTCCATAACCCAATCAACTGCAAAATAAAGTTTTTCACTGGTCACTAGAGCACTAGTGTCAGTTGCCATAACATCACTGATACTTTCACCATTTAAACCCTTGGGGTACATCATTGTCTGCAACTGCTTCCAGTTTAATAAATATATTGACTTAGGCCAGTGGGAGTTGAGCCAGAGGTTCTTCTTGGATTTTTTGAGTTCATATGTAGCACACTGCACCGCTAGATGTTCCAGATACAAGCAATCCTGTTGCACACAAGCACCCTTGGAATACCAGACGTAATCTTTAAGTTTCAATGATGAAGGCCACCCACCAGGCAAAGAAAGAGACAACTGTCTATTTAAAATGTCCACGTCTTGTTTAAGATCTGAACAAGCATCCTCACAATTGAATAACGATATAAACTCTTTACAAACCATATCTGATCCCGTGGCTTCCCCTAATGAAGAAAAATATGAATGCTCCCAACTCTTGAGAAGACTCCACATAAGATCATTCCCAGACATCAAAAGCTGCTGGAATAAGTGAACCCAACGTCCCAGTTCAAGATATGTAATATCAACATCGAGGCGCATTCCTTTAGCAAGCATATGTGCTTTTGCCATGGAATCGACCAACATCTCGGTAGGTATGTTGGACAAAGAAAGAAACATCTTAACATCATCCGTTTCAAGTTCCTGGACCTTCTCATTGTCATATGCATCAATTAGCCAGTGTGGCTGCATCACAGCTATCTCAATTCCCCTGTTTCTCATTGCCCGGGAAACTTCACCATGGTTTGGATTTACAGTAAGAAACATCCTAAAATTAGGATGTGGAAACAGAACCAAAGGTTTCCCATCCACGTTTCCACACTCATTTACAGTAATTGACCCATTTGACTCCGCTAAAGAATTGATGCGGTCAAGAACCTACAAAAATAAATGTTATATAGATTCCGAAAATTAAAAATTGAGTGAAAATTTTTGGAAGACATAAAGGAGGAAAAAAGGTAAAAACAATCATTTCAACATACAAAAGCTCTCTTCTATGAATACACAATTAAATAACTAAATGCAAAGGCTAGATAGGAATACCGTGGGATTGCAGAGATTAGCATCCTCCAAGACGATCCATTCTCCATTCTCAATTGCTTTAATCAACAGTCCAGCCGCCCATTCAAACTTAACTGGAACTGGTTGTCCAGTTTGAATTGCCTTCAGTTTATGAACTCTTTGCAAAACATTAGACAAATCCTCCAAGCCCCAACAAGTAGATAAAACATGACTCTGTAATACTAAAATTAAATATTCAATAATTTCCACCAACAACGCTAGAGATTCTCGCCACTTTTCACCATCAGTATTATCAGAACTCAACATATGACCAAAATGTACGATGGATGAAAACTGGAGCCATCGGTTGATCAAATCTCTTCTCTCTCCCAGTAATTTATTGGCTGTGGAATCTAACAGAAAGCTGCAATAATCACTGACAAACCCTTCAACTTGATTGACAATAGAACAAAAATTCCTGTAGGCATTGTATTGCTCAAAGGACCCAAGTAGCTCTGATATATCAGTCGTGGAAGAAAGATTTATCTCATTCAGCACATTTCCAGTTAGGTGTGCAAGTAGCCTTATCAGCGATGTTTTGCCAGACGCTGCTGGCCCCACCAAGATGCATAGCCATTTCTGTTGAATACATTGTAAAGCAGCTTCCAGTGAATTTCTGAATCCTGGGAGAATCTTAAGCTCACTACCAATAGTCTTTACTGACTGTGAATGGTTCCTCTTGATACGCGCACTCCCAACACGCAAGTAGTGATCATCCAATTCTACCCGAGGGTAGGGGTTAATATAAGGCTTTCTTTCGAAAACTTCTTCATATAACCGCACTACCTCTCTTCGGTCTGCGGTAGTGCGCATTCTTTGCACATAGACAATATTCAGGAAGCCATCGTACTTTCTGTTCTCAGGTGAGGCTGCAGAAGCACCAGTTTAGAGGTGATGTTTTAAATACATAAGTAAACAGAAAACATATAGGTATACATGCATCCATACCTTCGATTATCTCACAGGAGCGAATCACATCACGGAGATTGAACTCCCATGGGGAACCCTGAAGAGAGAACTTTCGATGTACCATTATGTCTTCATATAACCTCTTGTTAAAAACAATCAACCTGGAAAGTACAGGCTCAGGGATTGCTGGAAAGAGGGAGCGACATATGAAATGATAATCCTTTTCGCTTAATTCATCCACATAAACCTGATTTAAGACAACGTAACTTGTGAGATTTGACTGATGAAAATGCATGAGTCTTAACAACCATCTTTATTTATAACAAGCTCTTGAACATTACATAAAAAGAGCCAGCAACAGAGGGACTGGTGAGACATCTGTTGAATTTGTGATCCAAAATAATTAGTCAAATATTGTTCTTAAGTTTTGGCTAGTATTTCCACTATCTTAGAGTAGCATGATTAGTGGGTTAGTTGTGAACAAACGTGAGGTATGTTTCCTAGTTAGTAGGATTTAGTTGTGATTGTGTAAAGCCTATAAAATGGCTGATGTTCCAACAAAATTAATTGAGTTAGTTTTTCATCAGTAGACTACTCCAAAGTATGGTTTACTCTCATTATATTACTCCCCTCTAAAATTCTACAACATCAAGCACATACCTTGCTAAAGCGATTCAGAAATGATTTAGGAAGACCCTTTCTGCCACCACCCTGATGAGTCGGATTCTGACAAGCAAAGACTCTAAAAGATGGAGGGCATTTAAAAGAACGGCCCAACTCTGGAATAAAAACCTCAGCTCTATGGTCTAGGATAGCATTTAACCCCTGCAATAAGTCCAGAAATTAAAAGACGGAAAGACAACAGTAAAGCTAGGGTTGTGCCCAAGAAAATCACAAGAAAGTCAGATAAAGAAAGATGCCTCCAAAACAGATTGCTGAGCCAAGTTGATTTCATCCAGCAAAACCCAAGATCCCTCTCTTAGAGCCTGCACAGCCGGATAATACATGTGAGCATCATAAGCTATGAAAATAAATTCAATCAAGAAGGCAGATTCGTTTACCTGAAGTAAAATACCATCAGACCAAGCAAATTTCAAGCCTTCCTCACTCTCAATAGGCAAGTCTGAGCCCAGAAGATCCATGATATCAGTCTGCAGAAAGTTGTTGAGCACATAGATAATCAATTTACAATACCCAGTACAAGAACTCGTACAAAGTTAGAACCTACACAAGAGAAATTAGAGTAAAAAAAGTAGTGGATCGAGCAGTAGAATATACTGAAAGATTTTAACCTGATCAGATAGGTTAATTCGCACTACTTTGTGTCCAGAAAACTTCCCAATGGCAGATATTAAACTTGTTTTCCCAACTCCAGGGCTACCCTCCAGCAGTACTACAAATGTAGAGCACTTAAGTACAGAGAGCAGGAAATAAATATACATATACCAGTTCATGAAAGAGCTAAACTAACCAGGTTTTCGTAGTTGCATAGCACGCAAGACGCGCATAACATTTCTACGAGTTGTAGGAGCCAAGAATTCGAAACCCTTCTCTTCAAGAGGTGCACAGCCTACATAAAAGTGTTCTCTGTGAGTATGGGCCTCTCCCAAGAAGCATACCATGCCATTGTTATGAAGAAATGAGAAACTAAAAACAAACACAACTACTCACTCAAAGAAAACTTTGAGCAACAACGCCACACTTTGGTGCACACTGAAAGATGACGGGAGATTTTATTGTTTACCTTTCTCAATATAAAATGGACTAATACCAAAAAGGTTATCACATTCCATCTCATCGCTCACTGAACAATGTGCGGTTCTGCTGATTTCGGCCCATCCATAATTTTCCATCATAAGAAGCTTTGATTTATCCACGGCTGGATTCGTATCCTGTTACAATGGACATGAGACACTGAATAACCCGATATCACTGACGCACAGTACCAGCAAACTCACATGTGGTACTTTGTATCATCACAGAACCTTAAATTCCTCAACTTCAATTTAAATATTATTGGCAACAACTCCCAGATGGCAGCTTTTTTTTTCAGTATTTTTCCCTGATAAATATTATAGGATGTCTATTAAGAGACACCCAGGAAGTGACACCAAGATGCCAACTTCAGACAAAGAGGTTTCACAACTGATCGAGCTAAAATTTGAAGTTACTCACATCTCCCTTTCAAAAAGAGTTGCCAAGATTATTAAAAAAAACGGACACCATCAATCAAAATGCTTAAGAAGAATTGGCCTCAAATTCCAGTCATGTGGCCAGAGGAGAGTACTATTAGGCACCCCAAACATTAAGAAAATTGGATTCTACTGAAATAATAACATTCTAGCATACACAGAAAACCTTTAGTTGCTTGACTAGAAAGGCAAGGCTTTTCTCTCTTAATTCAGCAGCTTCATCCTTCGCTATACCAGTGCCTGTAAAAAGAGGGAGGGCATTGAAAATGAAGAAAACAAAAATTAAGTAAACAAAATAGTAAGAAACAGCAAGAGCAATAAGTGTAAAAAAGGTAAAGACTGAAAGTCTGAAAGTATAAGTGTAAAATAGGTTATACCTAACACTCACAATTTGAACATAAAAGTCTAAAATATGTAAACACCGAAGGAAAAGTGTCCAAAACACGGAAACACCAGCAAACAGTAGAAACCATTCCATAGAAACTCAAGCTTATACTGATGTGATGAGGATCTGAATCCAGTAATTGGGGTTCACCTTTATTTAGCTTCTATTCATCACCCATAGCATGATCTATATAATATTGATCTATATCCAGTCCTCCAACCTATTATTGACCACCAGTGAACAAGCAGAAACCCATTGAAATGAGTCCAAAAAGATATTACTCACAAGGTTCTATCATAAAAAAGGATAACTCAATCCCCTAACTAACAGTTATAGGTTCTCATTCTTTTAAACCCACTAATATACGTTGAAGGAGTCTGTAGTGCACAGATTTTAAGCTTCCAATGATCGTTTTTACTACAGTTTTCTTGATCAATATCAACTATTCACAACCAAAGAGTAGCATTGACCATAGCAACAAAAGAGGTAGTCATGACTCATGGCCTAAAAATAAGTAAGAGAGTATAAAGACTGCTCCCTGTGTCTTTTAATTACTTTAAGAGCAGCTCTAACAAAGTAAATTGACCAAAGCCAAAGCCTTAATAATAAATACTGGACTCATTATATTAATTGCTCTTGCTAAATTAACTATTGGAAGTACTTTATAGGCTAACCCAAAGTTCATTGACAAACACAAAATAATAATTCGCTTAAAAGCGCAAAATGCTATGGGTTAACTATTTGATTCTATTCACCCTCATCTAAAATAATGTGGATCAATCTTTAAAAGAAGTAGACTCAACATTAACTCTCTAGATTTTTTGTCCTGGAAAAGAAGTTGGAGCGGGTTAGGCTTGCCGAAATGTCAATATCCAATTTCTTTGCATTTTAGGTGGTGGTATAGCTTTCTTTCTAAGAAAGAATCTTGAATTTTTGGTTCCCGTCACTGCTATGGACTAAGTACTTCACAACACTGGCCCATTAAATTTGCAAATTAAATGTACTTGAGAGGAACATGAAAAATCTTGTAGTGTAGCACCCTTAACCCAACTTATTCACATGGCTGTCTTTATTCTTTGATCCCTAGCTCATTGACATTGTAGCATAGCACCAAATTCCTTGCTATAAGCCGAACAAAAGATGTCATTACACTCAAGGAATTTTTATTTTGCAAAAAGATCCATTTAAAGTATTGGTAAAGAATGCTTGCCTCCACTCAAATACGATAGCTACTCCACTAGATCAACAGATTGAAAAAGGTTGAGCTCTAAAGCATATAACATAAACAAATTGAAAAGCAAGAAAAAATGAGGAAACTGTGAACATACCCAAGCTTAATCCATCGAGCAAAATGAGAAATGCCCCATGAAGGAATGCAAAATCAGGCTCCAAGCTCGTCACCGTGTTTTTTACAAAATCTATCCAAGTAACAAGGTCCCTAACCGTAAGTGTTCTACAAGTTTGGAGCTGATTGTACCACTGTAAAATTGACAAAACCACACGGTAAGCACACGGAAAAATTGACCATAGAAACTTCGTACATCTCACTTTCAATTTGTGGAAAAAAGGACTTTTTAATATGATGAGCAGCAATATTCAATCAGATGTAAAGAGCCGAAAATTCTAGAAAGCCAGGGGGGAGACGATCAATCAAAGGACACCAAGGGGATGACTCCAGAATACAAAAAGAAACCAAGCGGTACACCCGTACACATTTGGATAGCTAAAAGTTAAGCTCTCAAGCTACAAAAAGAAGAGAAGTCAAGTTCCGATGAGAATCAAGGTGCTTGGCTCCAACGATAAAACTTCAGAGAAGCGGTACTTAAAATAAAAAGGTATACAGCCAATATTTATCAAATACTTTCTGATTTTGTTCTATCCATATACAGCCCCCCAATGAGATATTCAGCTCTTTTTTTTTTTGATAAGTAAGATAGGATATCAATATATTCAAAAAGACACCAAGGGGGTGACTCCCATGTACAAAAAACCCCTAAAGGGCGGCGTTCATAGACAAAAGAGAGCTAATTAAGCTCTAGGACTATCATGAGAAATTTTATCCACAAAAAGAATGAAAGTCAAGTGTCGATGTGAATTTAACACTTGACTCCAACTATACAACGTCCACAAGAAACTAAAAGTGAACCCCTGGTGTGTCAACGTCCAAAAATGCGATGATTTCTTTCTTTCCAAGTACACCACCAAATTGCAATTGCAATGAGATATTCAGCTCTAGGTATGGTTTCCTATCAAGTTGGCTCCAACTATAAACGCTTAAGTGGTACTTAAACTCCTGAGGTTTAGTACCAACATCATCAAATAATTGATAATTCCTTAATATCAACATAAAGAGCCCCAATGAGATATTCGGCTCTAGATATGGGTGCTTATAGAGTTGCAGTATATCATTTGATTACTAGTGCTTTTTCGAAAGCATTGCTGTTTTTAGGATCGGGATCCCTTATTCATTCGATGGAAACGCTTGTGGTTTATTCTCCAAATAAGAGGCATCAACCCTTTAGGTGTCTTTTTGTATACGGGGAGTCACCCCCTTGGTGTCCTTTTGAATATATTGATATCCTTAACTTAAAAGGGGGGGGGGGGGGAGTAACAAAACACGTTCACCAGATAATAGCACGATTCCAAAGCAACCTCTTTTCCTTGCTGGAATAAAAACCCAAAAACATCATTTATGATAGAGTTTAAACAACACCATCCCCTCCTGAACTTCTATGCATGCCAGAGGTCGGAGGCCAATTCCAAGGCAGAAGTCCACAAAAATCAAGATGTGTGTTTTTAAAAAGAAACCCCATAAAAATCAGGGTATTTAAAAAAAGGATCTGAAGAGTTCATCTCTACATGTTAAAACTTACCTAATAAGCTTAAAAAGGCTAACATCGTCGAACAAAGTAGAGATATGACGATCTAACTTAACACTAACTCAAGGCTAACTGCCATTTTGCCTTTTGATTAGGCCTGCAACTTATAAAATGAAAAATAAGCAAACCATGGAAGTCAAGAGAATCATACCTCCCAAAAATTCACAAGAGGACCTACAAGATGCTGATGGAATTCAGATGTAAGAAAGCTGTGCAAGTTGAGAAGAAAAAGTCAGCGAAGCACAAAACACAATAAGCAACCATGTGGTACAACAAACTTATAAAAGCACTAAACTGGTGTACCTATTAGCAATCTCCTTAAGCTCATTCAGGTCACCAACCGAAGGGACCCATATCTCAGTAAATCTATTGCGTAGTGCTGGAGATAATTCTTTTTTACCAAAATCACCACCAGGATTCATTGTAGCAAGAAGGAAAAAGTCATCATGGGCAGTCAATGTCTCCAGGTCAGGACCTCCCTTCTCAGCCAATGACTGCAGGATGAAACATCATCTAAGCATATTTCATTGTAACTAAGTAGATGCAAAAACACGCATAAACACGACCTTACCACCCAAACGACGAGACCACAAAAAAATGAGTCCCCTTGTGTCTCGCCCACAACAATAGTAGATGCAGTTCCATTAATAACACTAGATAGTCTATACAACTTAGTCTTGAAAAGGGTTATGAAATACTCACCAATTTCCGGTCAGGCTCAAGCACACTATTCAATCTTTCTAGCACACTGTCATCAGCCAAAGAGATCTCATCAACAAGAAGTAAGTCACCATGTTTCATAGCTTTCACAAGGGGTCCATCTTGCCAGATAAAAATTCTTTGCCATTTCTGGTAGAGCTGATACAGTTTTCCTTTCACTTTCTCGAGATGAGCAATATCTAGTTCACTTATACCAGACAATGAGATCAGACCCTGCTTATAGCTATCCAAAACTGTTGTCAGCTGATTAAGGGTAGAAGGACCTTCGCCAATATCTGTCGAGAGTTTCTGCAGCCAAAACAATAAGCTACTCATCAACAAAAGCCACCAATTATTTCTTAAAAATGAAGCCGTAGAATAGCCTCTCTCTGATAGGATAAGAACCCGGATGTTAAATAAAAGCCTCTCTAGAAAAGCCCAAAGCAATCATACATTTTCAAAAAAACAGGACAAAGCCCTGGACAGCAAAAGCTGCTCTATCAGATTCTTGAAGTCGGATTCCAATTTTGGCCTCTCTCGGATAGGATAAAAACCCTGATATTAATTATAAGAGAAACATCAGCAGAGTATCTTAAAATACGTTTGCAAGCAAATATCCAAACTAGACTGTACGGAAAGCAGATTGCTCACCCCAATAAAATCTGACGTTTCTGTATATTGATGACAATTCAAAACATGTAATTCGGCCTTTAAAGCCTGGCTTAGTAGCTGGCAAGCAGTCGTCTTCCCCCCACCAGTTTCACCTACTAGCAACACAGGCTCCCTTAGCTCATAACACCTTTTAATAAGGAAGAACAGCCTTTGCATACTTTTAGTCTGAACAATCCTGTAACAGCAAAAAAACCTTCAGTTAGGTGATGAATGTAAACCAAAATCAACGGAAAATGTTAAGATAACTCCTAATCACGCAAAGAAAGGAAGGTAGGTCTAGAATAACAGAACATTTGCATATACTTACTTTTCAAAAGCGCTCTCTTCACTTTGCTGTGATCCCTGCATAGAAGCAAAGCTCAAACTTAGCCACAGACTCTAAAGGATTTAAGGCAAGAAATCAAATCAACTTAGTGTGGTCATCTAAGATATGAAAACTAGAAATACCCCAATATATAAGCTTATTACCAACACTTAACACCTCAGCCCTGTCCGGTTTATTAATGCATGTAAATCGTGACAAATTATCTAAACCAGAAGATAATTAATAGATCAGAAACGGAGCCCCCACAATTTCAAAGGTTTTGTATGATTCTAAGAATAAACGTAAACACAAGCACAGGTGTAAAGACAGCATATGATCAGGACGACACCATAAGGTGACGACCATGTACAAAAACACAATTGAAGCTATGCCGTACATAAAAAGGACAGGTAGAAATAAAGCACTCAAACTATCTGGACAGGATACTGCAAGCATTTATAAGGTGAAGTCAAGTCACTATGTTGCTTCTTTCAATATACAACGTAAAGAAATTAGAAAAACAGAAAAGAATTCCGGGGATGAGCACACAGACAACATTAACATCAACAACGACTAGTCCCTTCCCTTCAAAAAAAAAACAACGACTAGTCCTAAAATAATAGAAGCCAGCCAACATGAATTGTCAAATGTGAGATCAATGAAAGTGCTCAGAGTAGGCTAAACACAACAACAAAAACGTATGAACTATCTCATTAACACAAAAAAAATGAAACCAACTATACACACTTCTAATATGAACAAATCAGCTCAAAAGATTTGACAGTGTAGGTAGCTTTAGAAATTTATCAAATCACACCCCATCACCCCCAAAGAGAAGTTCTAGAATAGGAACATATTCATCCTCACATGCTCCTTGATTGATATAACATTAGACCAAACCAAAAAAAGGCAAAGCACAGGACAGCAAAAAAAAGCAAATATAATCATCTTTGTGAAGAAACAGAGAGAATATCAATACCAAATTAAGAAATTAAGAAAATAGAAAAATTATCAGAGAGAAACGAGAAATAACTGTTCTAATTTAGAGTAGTAGGAGCAACCTGGTTATACAGCTCACAAGTCCTTAATTTTACACGCAGGTGTTTCTCCAGAACTTCCATTACAATGTTCTTCTCACTCTCATCACGGAGTCTATCAGCCAAAAGATAATAACCATCCCTGGCCAAGTCCTCATAAGAAAGCCCATCTTTCCGGTAACGGTTAGCCCATCGAAACAAATCTCGTGGAGTAATAAAACCATGTTTACCGGCAAAAATTTTACTGCTCTGCCTGCGCATCTGCAGTTCCTTCATAACTTCAATCATTTTTTTGGCGTAACTACGAGGGATTTGGCCTTTTCTCTCCAAAATTTCAGCCAATTCTTCCTCGGGGATTTCTTCAACATGCAACTCGACAAAGCGATTACGAAATGCACGTGAAAGAATTTTACGCCCCCCATAGAAAGTAGGGGGATTCTGAGTTGCAAACAACATAAAATCCGGATGAGCACGAACAGTTTCACCAAGTTCAGGCACAAAGAGTTCTCTGTTATCATCCAATAATCGATTCAATGCTTCAAGGACATCAGAAGGTGCAAGATTCAACTCATCCAAGACGATCCAGTGCCCATTGCGGACAGCCTTAACCAAGACACCTTCATGAAATACAAGTCTTCCACTTGCATCTGTGATATATGAGCCTAAATATTCTTGCAAGTCTGTATGTTCATGATTATTGATACGCACAAATTCATGGCCAGTTTTCGCAGCAAGATATTTCACAAGACTAGTTTTTCCACTGGAAGTTGGACCCTGCAAAAGAACAGGATATCTTTTGATGAAGACAGCCCTAGCCAAGCTCCTTATGTGCTCCTCGACAGTTTTGGTTAACACATAATCTCGCAAAAATTCTTCAGATTCAGGCCTTTCGTTGATGTCCAATAGACGGTCCAAAGCAATGGGGGCAGGCAATCTGATATCAGCTCCAAGCAAATACGAGACTATCTTTTGGTTCATCAGTTCAGCACTGCGATCATCCAGCAAAGTCATGAAGAACATGCAAAACCCATCATAAAGAGCTCTTCTAAAGCCCAAATGCCCCGCTTTCCTTGTGTATTCTAAAGCACGATAGAGAGACCTTAAACTGTACTGTGGCCTCTGGTTAGCTCCATCCTGCAACCTCTCCTGAGAATCCTTCTTAGCAGCTTTGTAGAAATGGACAATCTTACTAACTAAGTCTTTGCCCCTATCACTAACATCAAGAAACTTGTTAACAAAGAGGGACAAATCCTCATCATCCAACACATCATCCACAAAATTTTCTGTAAATCTGCTACGCAAAGCATACGGCAAATCCCGTTTCCCAGCATCAGTAGCAGGATTCATGCATGCGAATAAGCGAAAATTAGGATGTCTCTTCACAAAATCACCATTTTCTGCTAAGCATAGCGAGCTACTCTCCCTATCAAGGACACCAATGATTCTTTGCAATGTCTCCAGAGGAGCCAAATTAACCTCATCAAGCAAAATCCACTCGCCCTTTCTAAGCGCTGTGACAAACGCCCCTTCAACAAATGAGAATATCATTCCTGATGAGGAGTAAATTTGCTTTCTGGCTATCTCAACTTTCTGCGAAAAACTTTGCCACAGTATCAGAACTTCTTTTTTAGGTCTCTTTCGCTTGTCTCCAGGTTTATACCTAGTTTCGTCATTTACTAGTTGTACAGCTTTCTGAAAAACACTCAGTACACTCTTCCAGTTTTTCTTGATCACATATTGTTTCAAACTAGAAAGAAGATGCTCATTCCTCTGTAAAAAGATAGCAGCGTGTCATGTAAAGATCACAAATTTTGAGGTGGGTACACCAACTTTGAAAACAAATACCTTTAAAGACAAAGCCATTGGGAATATATTATCAAACTCCTTGTACAGAGGCACACATATATGTTGAGGATCCATTGGTTTGAAGCCACCTAACAGATCGGCTACATCACTCTGCTGACTAAGATTCTGAAGCATCAAATAACAAACATATTACCTAAATATACAATAAATAATACGTCTTAAATATAGGAATGGACAAAGAAAACACAGCTGTGTAAAATATCAAGCCACATTCAGGTGAGAAGGCTTCGGCATATATAGCAATAGCAAAGAGCAAAGAGCAAAGAGCAAAGAAGAGAGCAACAAAACCAAAAACATATACCAGAACAGTAAGCTTTTGACCAATTCGTGCAGCCAGATTCTGTACCAGCGTAGTTTTCCCAGTACCGGTTTCACCAACGAGAAGTATGGGCTCATTCCATTTGACAGCACAAGCGATCCTCTCCAGCACATGAAAAGAACTACGAATCTCAACAAAGGGTTTCTTTTCCTGGAAAACCTGTATCAAAAGTTAACATAAGACAGTTATTTCAACACTTTAGGATTACCTCAGAAAATAATGATGAAATTAGGACAGTTCTCTTCTACTTACAGACTGCTGACTAAGTTCAAGAGTGACTCTTCCAATTTGAACAGCTCCAGGTAAATCCTGCATATTTGAGTTGAAGAAGATAAATGACAAATGGCCCCAACAAATAGACCCTAAAACATGAGATTTAAAAGAGAAAAAAAATAAACCTGAAGTACGGGTTTATCAAGGCGATATATAGTTTCTGCTCTGGAAAGAGGCACTCCCCACATCTTTGCTATATCACTAACAATTTTGAGCCGGTTTACGGGTGAAGGGCAATATACAGCAAAGACATCTATTGCCTGCAGAGAATATGTTGAAATGTTAATCTAGTAAAGGTAGTAATCTAGGAGAAAAGATTTAAAGCAGGGGAAAGAAAGAACCCAAAACCAACCTCCCTATAGATCCCACTGCAGGTGTCAACTGACAGACCATTTGGACTAAAAGTTAAGCCTGGACCAGCAACTCTTTTGCACCATTTTAAGAGATCCCTGAAAGATGCATCCATATAGAAGTGAGAAATCACAAGTAGATGATTCCATTAATACAGAGCATGACAATGGATACCATACCTTAACGAGAACCTGCTGGAAGAATTTGTGTTGGAAGGCAAACTTTCATTAAGCATGTTAAAGGTTTCTGCAAGGTTAACACGATCATTAAAACATGCACAACCTACATAAATTGCTAGCATCCAGCGCAGAAGAATTACCTGCAAGCTTTTCAGCAACAGGCTCCAAATTCGGGTACCAGGCACTCACAATATTTGCTAAATCTGTGGTGGCAGCTGGCCTGACCATCACTCTCCTCCAAAGAGCGGATAAAGAACTCTTACCTGTAGGAAAGATGAATGCAGTTTGTATTTTTAAAATTAAAAAAAAAAATAATAATGATAAGGTAGGATTATTTTTTCACCAATGATAAGTTTCGTAGAATTGAAACAGCAACGACAACATAGAGAGGGCTTAAAGGCTCCAACCATAAGGCGGGGTAAGTGGGGGTTGCAACTTGCATGTACACAAGCCTTACCCTTACGTTGACAACGTAGAGAGGCTACTCACAGATGACCCATAATAAAGATTGCTTCGAGAATCACATCGCCTGACTGCTACTTCACAATACAAGAAGGGCAGACAGTTTCGTGAGCCATTTTGCTCACTTCTATCATATCCCAAAGCCAAAGAATAGTTGGTCTTTAAATGTGATCTGTGATTATATAACACCAAAATACGACTTCACGAATAGCATAAAGACCAACCTAAGTTGGTTTAGTGGGCCAGAGGTGGACTTATCACGTGAAGGTCAATCTCAACTTTTCCGAGGGGCCTATTCAGATTGATATGCGGTTGGGTTTGACTCCAGATGGGTCTTCCCAGCAGGTTTTTTACCTTTCCAAAAGAAAGTATGACACCAAGAAGACCACCCCATCATAAAGCTTCAAAACAAGCAGCCGTATTCCCAAAGATTCTACAAACACTACTGATAAACAAAGCCACAAGATAACATAAAGAGCAGAATGCACAAAAGACTTGTCCTTTCCTGCCTTACCGGCCTTTATAACTGTCCTCTAAAGGTGAACAACAAGTCAAGGTAAAAGCCCATAGTTATCGACCTCGCTTATCCTCAACCCACTACTTTTTTTTTTTGGTAACTGTGAGTGGCAGGTATCCTCAAATCACTACGCCTCACAGATTGCCAAAACATCAGCAGGATCAAAGATGTTTTATCCAAAACACACGCAAAATCCTCTTAACAGATGCCGTGCACGGTACTCCCTGTAGTCTGTACTGCTATCAAAATTTGTGATATTAACCTTGTCATGACAAACAATTTAAACTTTACATATTACTTCATTGAATTTCCTTGGGCTCCTGGGGATGCATCACGCGCCCAGAAAAAAATGAAGTTTGAATACTAGTATCTGTAATTGGTACGCGCGGGAGAGGAAGAGACAAAAGTGAGGCAATCAAAGAAAATTCCTCTTTAAACCAACATGTTTCGGGGAGCATCTCTCTATTTTGGACAAGTCATTTTGGGGTACACTTCATGTATCAAAAATATTGGAGTCTCGAATTTAAAATTAGAGTGGACTGAACTCAAACTCAAAATACTCACTAAATGTGAATCCAAGTTGGATGGAGCCAAAATACAATAACGAAAAGGTTCGCAACAATGCAAGCAAATCATTTAAAAAGTACTTGTCTCACAAACCTTCAGAACTTGATATTGTTGAAAATAATCGGAAACCTTCAGCTACTCTTATAGCCTGCAAAAAAGTGAGCATTCAACGACTCTTATCAGCTCCCATAGCCGATAAGATATATGATGGCATAATTAAGGAATTCAGACACAACGAAAAATTACTACCTCTCCGTAACCAGTCAAAAAAGAACTATTGCCCTCCAGAAGAGGTAATAAGATGGACTGTACATCTGAAGCTGCTTGGTCTATGTCTTCAAACACCACCCATAAACCAGTTTTCACAGCCTGTAAGGTAAAACATTCAGAATGTTAATAAGAATGTCTACACAAAAGTTAAATTTAGAACACAAGCTCAAGAACAGCATTAATAATAATTAAACATAGACAACCTGAGTCAGGGGACCTGGTTGCCATCGGAACTCGCCAGGCTGCTCCGTACAGACATAGCTTCCAATTAAGGTCTTTCCATCAATATGTTCATCCATGTGTATCGGAAGGACTTATAGCAGAACAAAGTAAAAAATTAAAATATGATTATCAGAGAGTGATTAAGATTCTTTGTTATGAAGAGTAATAACCCTACAATAATTTTTTTGTACGAAAGAAAGGATTATATTAGATAAGGGAAACGAAACAAGGAGTAGGAAGGTAAATGTTCCAACGTTATAGGACAATTTCAAGGATAGCTAAAAAAATAGAAAAAAAGTAACAGGGAAGCATGTATCAATTGTTGATAGCGATAAAAACAATGCAAATGGTCAGCATAACAGCAATCAAAAGGAACGTAATCGCAATTTCTTTACAATAACAAATGGAGAAATACCTTGATTTCCACTATCCCCAGCCAACTTATTAATAAGGGCAGTCTTCCCACAACCCGGTGGACCATACAAGAGAACAGGCCATCTCTGATTGACAGCCATGATGACCCTTTCCAAACTAATCTTCATTGGAGATGTCATGAGAAAAGGATCACAGTTCCTGACCATGTCGGAAGACGGAAAATTTACCGTATGTTAGAGTCCAGAAATCACGATCTTAGTAATACTTTTGACAAGTATATGGATAGGTCATATAGAAACAAAGACCATGAAATCTCCTTTGGTCCCAATTAAAAACAAAGAGAGACCAAGACTACGAGGTCCAAAGGGTTCAAAGCATATTATTGCACTTTGGTATGTCAACGAAAACTCAATGGACAACAACATACCCCATTAAGCATCTTCTAGACCTTTCGGGTGGTGCAACTTCAAGAAGCTCGAGCTCGTTAACAGCCAAAGAATCTCCTCCATTCAGAATAGAAAGTCCATCAGAATTACTTGAAACTCTTTTCCTGCTAATATACCAGCCCGCCTGCTCTATTGATACATCCCAACAGAACTCATGCCACCTATCAAATGTATTAGTTAGTATTAACAGTCCCAAGGTAAAATTTATTTCATGTGCTTCTCTAGTTTTGCTTACACTGATGACTGAGGAACAATTTACAAGAGTGCACACATTGAAAACTAACCGTAACAAACATGTTAAACCTTCTACAGCTTGTACACCAAAGCTAGCACCTCTATTTGGTAACCTCAAAAGAACACACAATATCTGAACCGCACACCACTTTACATCTTTAACAAGCTCACACCCGGAAGAACTGTCGAAACTCCAAAACTGATGCACCAGATCCAGAAAGCAGCACCAATTCCAACGGCTTGAAAAGTGTTCAGGTTCCAGGAGGAGGAGTCGATAAGATGTCCAGACAATCTCTCTCAAATGCCTCATAACCTACATGATAACATAGACAGATGAAGACAGAATGTTATGGACAATAATAAGACTAATAAGACACCTACAAATATAATTAAAAGAAATATGCAGTGACACTACAATGGCACCCTTCTTAGGTCTAGAACTTCTGCAAAACAATTTTTTATCAGCAAGAAAATAATAATAGAATTCTTGCTTTGATTAATTTTTTTTTTTTTATAAAATTCTTGCTTTGATTATAACTACCCACCTAAAGTAGATAGGTAAAGGTAGTGTGACCAACATCAAATGTCCTTGCATCATTTTGCTAGTGATTTCATTTGGTACAGATTTTTGTTTTCAAGTTTCTTCAGAAACCAAAAATTCAATTTCTGAAAACCGAGACATTATTTTTCAGTTTCAGTCTCATAACTCCCTCCGTCTTTCTTTAAGCACCCTGTGTTGAAAACGCACCCTTATTGAGAAGGGTATACACACTAATCGGTTCATCGAAATTCCAAAAAAACGGCATGCCGAATTAGCTAAGATTCTCATCTAACTTGCTATGTAATTTCTTAGAACTTTAATTAGCAGATTAGTGCTACCACCCTCCTCGAATTTTATTTTTATTGGATAAGAACGATAGGTAATCATTATATTCAAAAGGACACCGAGGGGGTGACTCCCATATACAAAACGACACCTAAAAGGCTGACGCCCATATACAACAGAGAGATAATCAAGCTCTTGGACTATCATGAGAAATTTAATTCATGAAAAGAATTAAAGTGAAGTGTTGGTGGGAATGTAACACTTGACTCCAACTAGACAACATCCTCAAAAACCTAAATTTGTAGTCATTGAGTGTCAATATAGTATCATCAAAATTCCGATGATTTCTTTCTTTCCAAGTACAACATCAAATTGCTATTGGAACCATCTTCCACACTTCGGCTAGCCACTCTTTCTTCATTCTCCTATCCAAGCGGAGAGGACATCTTTGGCTCTCCGTGGATGAACCCATTCTCCTTGACACCCTCCTCAATATGGGAGATATTTTGGGTATGGGGTGTGTTTAAAGAAAGACAGAGTAGTAGAGTATAGAATCAACCAATTTAAAGTGAACGTTGCAACTTAATTAACAATTATACTGAAAAAGGCCCTAAGCTTAAGTGAAACAAATGAGAAAGAGGGTCGAATTCTTAAACAAAGATAAAATACACTAAACATAATACACCAGAAAGGGGTCCAGAAAGACTGAGATGATGTGGATAAGGATGTTTAAAAGTGAAATACATTTATTTTGTATTGAAGAAAATATGCCATTTCAGAGGCCGGAATGGAGCTAAGGACTCATGTGGATGATGGGATTTGACCACTTTTTGTTTCACACTACTATTCTTTTGTTTGTTTGTCAAACTTTCTTCATTTATTGGTTCAAAAATAATACAGGATATCAATTAAGGGAGATGAAGGGGGCTCCCATGCACAAAAGAAGAGTTAGAGGCCTCTTAATATATCATGAGTGAACTTTTCTACAGAAGAGGAGAAGTCAAATGGCAAATGGGGTGGAGCACTTGACTTCAATTATGTATAGCAAGTTCAGTTAAAGATTTCAAATTACACACTAACAGAAGAAAAGAAGGGGGAAACCAACAAATCTATGGGAGCTGGAAAGCAGTTCTACAAGCAAAGTTTAATGGGAATCTGATACCAAACAGTAGTGGTTGGTTTAATAGATCTATATGTCAAGAAATGAATGTGAAGCATGTCAATGTAGGTCTCACTGGGACATCCCCTCCTCTCACCATCATTAGCATACAGTTGCCTGAAATCCACCTCCTATAGACCAGGGAAATTTTTCCCATTATCATCTACATTCCCATAATCAACATTTAAAGCTATCATCTTAAACCCTCTGTTTTCATCAGTTACGTCTATTATTTCTCTAACTTGCAGTGGCTGTAGTGCGGTAATGTAGTGGTCGTCACAGGGAGTGATGGTTGGGCCGATCCCTTTCTTGGTGGAGAAAGTCAATTGGTAAAGGATTCTCAAAGGGAGGATCAGCTAGTAGTGTGTTAAAGTGAGGAGAGCAGGTTGACTGTTGACCTGGGTTCAAAGGTGATTGAACTGATGGAGGTACTGTTGGTGCGCTGAAGGCTGCAAAGGTTGGTTTAAAGGTGGTCTACTACTCTACTAGTAAGGGAGAAATGGATTGATAAACGCAGTACCATGCAAACCTATACCACAGAAAGCATTTACAGTCACGCAGACTCACCAAGACATAGGTATGTTCAAACATGGTAGCATCTTTTAAATGATTAAATCTTCAAATGCCAGATATAATACACTTACATCAGTAGCCAGACCAGAAATAGATGTCATCTGCAAAATACGAGCAAATGGAGGTCCACCGAATTCGTAGTAGCAGTCTACCACCCTAGAGAGTAAAGTGAAGCCATTCAGTTTCATATACATAGTAAGATCACAAAATGTTAATAAAACATAATGAAAGATGGTTTACATGTTTATTCGAGCAAAGATTCATCCAGGCAAACTTACAGACAAATTAATGCAAGAATCTAGACTTTACAACTCAAATTGACATATGGTTCTTTCCATGAAATAATGGACAATGGCATTTCATATTTGAAGCACCATCAGGAAGGAAAACATCGCTAACTGTGCCACTGTTCAACAGATTACAACCTCCACATGATCTTTGGAAACGTACAGAATACACATATGGTGAGCCAAATAGCAAACCACCTTATACTTACAGGATGACTTCCATGATACTAATGAAACGAAAAATAAACATACAACCAAGTATCTCAAAGGTTAGGCTCTCGCCTATTGTAAAGTAAAACAATTTCCAGATTTAAACGCCACGTACCACTTCAAATAAGGTGCCAGGTCAAGAACTCGGCAAAAGGCAAGATTGGCCAGTTCATGAAGGTCCAAAAACCGGCCGTGTCCTGAATACACCTCAATCACTCCAACAGTCTCTATATCATTAAACTCTTCACACCCAACGAAAAATTTACCATCCTCAGCATTAACAACAACAACACCCTGAGGCGGACTAAACCTCAAATTCGGCACCAGTTTCAGCAACTCCACCACACGCTCTACAATCTTTCGAGTAATCGGGCGAAAACAGCCAATAATAGGAATTGTATAGCTAGGATGCAGAAACACAGTAGCCAATGCACTCACAACCTCTTCCTCCTTCACCTCATCCCCCTTCACCAAACCAAACCAAACCCAACAATCCAAAATTAATATAAAAATAAAATCAATTGAATAATAAACATAACAAAACACAATTGAAGTAGACAGTAAAACTCCATAAAGATTCAATCTTTATGCACAACATACCTTCCCCAGCAAAAACCCGAACCCGGGTACGGCTCCGAGTTTCGGGCAACGGAGAATTAACCTCTCCAATTCCAAATGCAACTTAAAACTCCCGTCCAACGACATCCTTTAAAATTTTCTCGTCAATATCACTAAAATTCTGCAAACAAAGATTGTTATACAAGCTAAAAATAAAAACTGCAGCAACAACAACAAGAAGATTCAGTGTTACTCAAAACCCAATACTCAGAATTATGAATAAAGAAACAAAAATCAACATTCAATCAAAATAAAAAGTATTTGGATTTTAGGAATTTGTTCAGTGAACAGATGATTAATTGGTCGGCAGGCGGCTGGCGGCGGCGTCGGCGGCGTGCACGGTGGGTCGGAGTCGCTCTCGGTGGTTATTACGAGAGCGTGAGAAGGAAGATATAGGAGAAGAAATATAGGAATTGGGAGAGGTTTTAAGGGTTTAGGGTTTAAGGTTCAAGGTTTTGAGGCGGCTTGTTTTTTATTTTTTATTTTTTGTCCCAAATTCCCAATAGTCCAGTTGGCAAAATGGGCAACAGACCGACCTAGTAAAAATAATTCCTTTTTTTTTTTTTTGCGAGTGGTAACGTCACGTTCGTTTTCCATCATACATGAACACCGAGTTTAGGGCGTGTTGTGTGTAGTAATGTAACTCACGGACCTCATTTATGTGGGTTTTAGATTGGTTGAAAATGAGCGTGGTATTATGGGCTCCTTTTTTTTTGGGTTGGTAAGGAGAAGGATTCAAGTGACGGATAGAAAAGACCGAACACTCTTGACAAGTTAACTGACTCCTTGCGGCTCGTGTAGGATCTTTGTGAATGCATTTCATGGACGAAATTGGCTGGCGAAAAATGTGTACACAGTATACCATGATTGGCTAGTAAAAATATGTGAGCTATATTTTCTTCTAAATACGTGTTTCGCATGTCGAATTACGAGGATTATGCAATGAAGATACGAACCATTCGAATGTCTCAAAGCAAATAGCATCGTCTATATATCATCTAGGAGCCTTTTTGCATCCACTTCTAAGACAACTAGAGCTTGCTGTAGCCCTTTTATTTAGGGTCTATGAAGTGCAAAAATTACAAGAAGATTTCCCTTGGTTAGTGTGAATATACTTCTCCATAATTATGAGACCAAAGAAGAAGCATCGTCACCAATACACCACAAATTTTGAGAACCAATGCACCTCTTTGGCAACCCATAACTGGTTTGAACACGCTTTCGAGGGGCCAAAGGGTAGTGAGAGAAAATGATTTTTTCACTCGCACTTGGTTCAAGACTCGATGCGAGAGGAGTATCAAGAAACAAGAATAATAACCGAAACTTTAGAACAAATGATAGAACATTTCATTTTCATCAAACAAATATATTCTTTACATCACAATTACACTTACATAAGACATAGTAGCACGAAAATGTACAAATAATCAAAGAGCCCCCAGGAAAAAAAAATAACAGGGCTCACTAGTCACTACTACCTATGGGCTATGGCATCACATAATGCCTCTTGCTATTCAAACCAACCCGTTTCCAGCCCCATGACCGGATGTCTAACAACACGAAACCCTTTCGTGTCGGAGGTTTGCTGTTGATTTGTGCACAATTCATGCACATTACAGTCTCCGAATACATTGCCACACTGGGTAGTTAAGAAATACGACCCAACAAATAAAAATCCAAATGACAAGGAAGAACACCAACCAGACAAAAAATCAAATGAAAAAACTACCACCTAGGCCTGAATATACAGAATGTACTTTGGTTCCGTGGAGCAATGATGTACGATCAGTTGTCCACCGAGCACCAAGAAGTGGCAATAAGGAATATCAATCGGACCGTTGTAACAGGAAGGAGAAGCCTGAATTTTGTCGAAGCAGTGGAGGGGGGTCCACATCGGCTAACTCCACTTGTTCCATAGACTTGGAGATTTCATCTATTGAGAATGGGATGCTGCAGCAAAGAATCAAGCAATGGCAAAGATTTCACACAGATTCTTAAATTTGGAGAACAGAATGAAATAAGAAGCCTTCCAGAGTTTGTTAAAAAGGTTCAAAACAAAATTACCTAGAGTCGTCATCTAGCAGGAACGAGCTGCTCGAAGAATGGTTGGATTCCTCTGTCATCATGACTCTCATACTTGAAATAACCTGTCATGAACAAAAAAAGTGTTTCTTTATGAAAAAAAGCCCTGCTATGCTCTATAGACCCACAAAGTCACACACGAACGTCAAGGGAAAGGGGAAATATTATTATGCCAGAAAGAAGTTCAGGGAAAAGCCAACATGTAGTATCACAATGAATAAGCAAACCAAACTGTAAATTCCTAGATAGACATGCCAGTTGAGATGGTAAAGAACTGATTTAGAAGTCACATTTATCCCATTTAGTTATGACTCACCTCGGCAGACACACTATGTGTTCCGTATTTGTCATCCCAATACATTGTACTGATGCGATATAACTGTTGTATGCTGAGAGCCTGACACAAAGAGACAGTTGGAGACGGGGAAGACAAATTAGAAGGATGGTTAATAAACTTGGCATACAAAATACTTCAGAAAGGGTCATGGACTCACAGGACACAATTCCTTTGTTATCTCTTTCAAGCTTTTCTTGGGCTTTTGGTGTATAACCTGATTGTCATGCATACAAACATAGTAATTTCAGAAAAGCTCTCAGGTAGTAATTATTATCATGAAGGAAAAGGTTTGAAGCAGACCAGGAATCCAACTGCTTGTTTTATGTGCTTGAGTTCCTCCCAGGCAGTACCGGCAAACTGATATACAAGAAAAGGCTTGTAAGTTTCTGCAACTTGCCTTGTAACGTAAGAATGCTACAAGCCAAAAATGCTATATGCATACGCAATATGACAGCTAAGGACATCTTGAAATTACCTCCTCAGTTGCATCCTGACACCATTGTTCTAACTCAGCCAGGCCGGCTTTCACATACTCTCCGTTGCTGAATGAGCAGCATTCACGACGCAGCAGGAGACTGAAGATAGATCACAACAAGGTCAGTCAAACTAACTCCTCACACAAAACATATGAGTACACTTACTGCTATACAAACCAACAAATGTGAAACAGAGAAGACGTTTGCAAGAACTACCTGTTGAAGAGCTGGACATTTATAAAGCAAAATGTTTGGGTGAGCACCTTGCGGATAAGGAACGGGGGAACCTGCCAAATCACAAAAACCAACAAATGAATACGACCAAAGTGTAAGCCAGGAGACATAATCCGTCAAAAGCCACTTTACTTACAAAGTTTGCTCTCATCGTGTTTAGATAGTTATTGAGACTTTTCACAATGTTCTGCCAGTGAGCAATGAGTGCTTGTTGAGCGATTGCATTGGCTTGAGCACGCCCCTTTACGAGACTTGCCCGGGAATTTCTAGGTGCCTATAGGTAAATAATAGTCGTCATATCAGAGAACATTCTTAAAATTTCAGCACCCATTCATATATGCATTAGCGAAGCAGCACGATACTCTAAAGATGAAGATGAGAAAACAAGATAGAAAGTAGTATCACAAGACCAAAAGAGTAATTCTTGAAACAATAGTCCATTACCTGGATACATAAGCCAAGCAATGGAGAAATCTCCTTCTTTAAATTGTCTCTTATCATTCCATATATCTTTTCAAGGAAAGCAGTAAGTTGCTGTTTGAAAAGTAAAGCAGGATATTTCGCCTCGACCTGACGTAACTCATCCAATCCCCCAAGGGCACGGCCATTGAACAATGAGAGTGCTGCACTTTGTGGGGACGTTCGGAGCCCCTGAGAGACCCTCCCAAACAAAGAAGCCGAAGAGGTTCTCCTACGTTGTGGAGTTAAGCTAGCAGCTCCACTTGCTTTTAATGTGCGCTGGAGCAGTAGCAGCAATGTAGCCGAATTCGATAACCAGTAAGCTAGTACGTCGTTGTTATCTTGACCCTATAATGGTAGACATAAACAAAATAACAAATTCGGGAAAAGAAACATAAGAATTACAACGCAAATCGGAGAAGAGATAACAGTGACAAATTAAGATCTACATCTCCAGACCACACAAGAAGAAAAGATAACAATTAAAATATGTATATTTTCCATAAACACAGAATACTGAGATAGCAAATCACCCTAAAGCCTTCCATAAAATACTTACCTACATCTCTACGAGAGAGTAGTCGAGACATACAGCCAAGAGTGACTGTCGAGAGTTCACAACTTATTCACAACTTATAACCAGATACATCGTATAATAACATTGAAGGAATTGGAGGGCTGATAAGCAGACGACAACACAGTGACACAGAGAGGGCGGGTAAAAGAGGGACAAAACTGACTCTGGTCTCAGTAAGAAGAACTTCTCTCTTAACATAGAAGGGTTATATAGGGTCAAATAAGTTCACACATTGATTGAGAGGCCTAAATGAACGCAAGAAATGTAAACAACACGTCTCAGACAAGATTTAGATACATGCCCTTTTGAGAGAGGAGGGGGATCATTCTTCCAGCATGCAAAGTTTGGCCTTATTCACGTATGCCCAATTAAAATCCCCATCAAGTGCAGTAACATTAACAATAAGCACTGGGCCTACAAAACTTCAACCATTGTACTGGCATCAACCCTTGAGAAGTGAGTCTCCTAGGGAAAAAGTGTATCGGTGTATATGCTCATAAAGAGCACAAGAGACTCAGAGACAGTTTGATTACGATAAATTTTCAAAGTTGAACTATGACCATACGTCCATACCTCAATAGCTGTCGCAATTGTTTGTATGATACGATCAAAAATATTTGTTCTTTCCACCTCAAATGATCTCCATTGTAGAAGAGACTTATATATCAAACATGCAGCAATAGGTCTGCCTTTAGAGAAACCAAGATCTTGTGAGATACACTTGATTAGCAGGTCTTGGTTCACCTGGAAAAAAAAGGTAACATTTATAACATTTAGTCATGGCTAAGTGAACTCCAAATATTTAAAAGGTTTTGGACCAAAATATATTAAAAGCAGGCAAAACATAGGTCAAATTATTGTGTGCACACCTGTTGCTTCTCGTTAAGGAATTTTTGGGGTTTTGCTTCACTTTCAGGAGTGTAAGGTACAGGAGCAAGGGCCTAAAAATATTAAGAAGATTATGATGAGACCAAACTTTATACAAGAGGAACAAACACAATACTTGCTGAGTCTTACCGATACTCTTCTAATATCTCCATCATTAATATTCCCGTTCTCCGGAGTCCTCTGAAATTATAGAAGAACAGCTCACCAAGATGTACCACATGCATGAAACTCAGAAAATTTGAAATATGCATGTCGGTTTTTTTTAAAGTTAAATATGCACGTCAGTTATACCTGAATAATTGTTGTTTTTGGCCGTGTTGCAAGAGCCTTGCCTGTCGGGGAAATGGCCACCGCTTGTTGGCGAAGCACTTGATTCTCAGATTCTAAATTGGAGACCTTTTCCTCAAGCCTGAAAAGGAGCGCGTGTTCAAATGCCAGTGTTCACAGTGTCAGAAGACTCAAGGACACAGCAGAAAAGTTATTCAAGCTAGAATTATACTCTACATCATCAAGCTAGATTTGTTCCTCTCATTTGTAAGGAAGTCCCTACCCTGGCTGGAGTGAGCTTTGAATAAATGGCCCCAATTATTGGTGTAAAGTCATCGCTTCACCACATCATGATCAATATTAAATTATTGGTGTAAATCCTCTCCGCTTGGAAAAGGAGAATGAAGAAAGGGTGGCTAGCCGAAGTATGGAAGATGGTTCCAATAGCGATTTGGTGGTGTGCTTGTAAAGAAAGAAATCATCGTATTTTTGATGATATTATGTTGACACACCAAGATTTCAAATTTAGGTTCTTGAGGGCGTTGCATAGTTGGAGTCAAGTGTTACTTTCACACCAACACTTGACTTTCATTCTTTTTGTAGATAAAAGTTCTCATGATAGTCCTAGAGCGTGAATAGCTCTCTTTTGCTTACGGGCTTCACCCCTTTAGGTGTCTTTTTGTATATGGAAGTCACCCCCTTGGTGTCCTCTTGAATATAATGATATCCTATCTTACTTATCAAAAAAATATTCACTTTAACATTTATTTCTAATTTCATACTACAGAGAAAATATATACGAAGGAAGATATGCGACGGTGTGAATATACAACATCAGGCAAGAAATGAAGGTGATTTTTTAATCACTCACCTCAAAGATGAAAGGTAAGTTTTGCCAAACTACCTATTTAATAACAAAGAAGTAGAACAGAGAATATTGAAGAGTTTTCAACAGACCTCTGCATAGAATCTTGAAGCTGGCTAGCTTTTTTCTCTGTCTCCCCTAGCAGCTTCACCAAATCTTCATTTTTGGTTACCACTTCATCATAGGAGAATTTCACCTCTTCTTTCGACTGCTTCTCAGACTGTACCAAAGCCTGTATCAAGAATGAATATCTTAGGACTAGGACATCAAGAAAACTTTAGAATTATGCAGTCTCCACGAAGATTGGAGATGCTGAAAGTGAGCCTTTCAAAACTCAGAAAATCCACCTTCCACCTTAGTTTCAAGAGCTACGCATTGTACAGACACCATTGACAAACACACCAAAGGGTTAATCTAAAATTATATGGAGTTAAATGACCTTTATCACTCATAGAACACCCTCAATTCAGTATCTATGCAGAACAATAATATCAAAATAAATCCAATTACAGAAAGGTAAAGCGTTAAGAGGAAAGGAATTTACAATAGCATAAACCCTAGATGTAGTTGCAAAGAATGCAGGATAAGAGATAGGTATTCTTCAACAATATTGAGTGGCATTATCAATTATCAGCATATAATTATGTGTTGCATTGCAGCATGTCTATTAGCTAGAGGTACGGCCAAAAATATGTCTCCCTAAGCCCTGCTTTGGCGGGATTCTTAATAGGTGATGGTACTGGTGGTCGTATCGAAAAATTTGAGAGCCTCTATTATTCAATAAGGGTAGATGCAGAAATCGCACCTTGACTGTTTCAAGTTCAGCAGTCAGTGAATCAATCTTTTCGGTATCTTGGACAATAACAGGAGTTTCCTTAATCACGGGAGGTGCTTCTTCAATGGCTCTCTTAGCTGCCTCCCTTTCTTTAACAATCATCGTCTTTGCTTCTTTTAACTCTGATTGCATAGCACGCAATGCCTCTTGCAGTTGAGCACTCTCCCGGGATTTTGCCTCCTCAAGGTCAGTCTGCAAGACAGAAGCTAATTAGAAATTAATAGAAAATTTTCGAGGAGATATTGCAAGGAAAAACATAATTCAAATTTGATACCCTTAGACGCTTCTCAAGTTGCAAGCGCCATGTCAATTCCTCTACGCGTTTTTCAAGCTTGTCTTTGGCTTCTCTAAGTGCTCCAGTGTCTCTTGCAGCCTAACCAAATTTGAAGTCAATATTCATTAATAGAAAAATGAATAAGCATAAAAATAAAAAATAAGAAATTAAACAGAGTAATTGAAAAAGAGTGCCAAACCGTTTTGAGGTTTCTGAGTTCCCTTCTTGCAACTCTAGACCTCCATCCACACTGTGTAACAATAGCTGCTCGGTAGAGTTTCTTGTAGTAAGCATATGATTGGTAACAACGCCATTTCGCCTGTGATTAGAGATTAACAAATGAAGTGCAACTACCAAAGGATATCGAGGTGAAGAAGCAGTACTTAAAACCTACGTACCTGGATGTGCATGGCTGCCTTAGTTCGTTTCTTCATTCTAAATTCATTGCATGCAGTCATTGTTCTCAAACCTGTCTGCAATGTAATTGCTGACAGTTGAACAGCCACATATTCTCTTCTGGCTACATACTGCCGGAACTTCTTCTGGATTCTTAAAGCTGCAGCTTCACGCTGCAGTATTTCGAACTGCTTGCAGGCCTTAGTATCTGCAAAGATGCAAAAGTTATCGATATCAGAATCCTCAACAACAGGAGCAGAATCCCATCAATCTATTGGTGCAAAATTTAACACAGCAACTTAATCCTACACAATAACAGTTGAATGGTCTTGTCATTTCGGATATCCAGTTAGACTCATGCATGGCATATTCTCAGGAGTCAGCACAATTTGATATATCATTTTGTCCACAGTAGCACACACAAATACACAATTAATCATCTGGTTTTGGCCTACTTGAATGTTTTATGAAAAATATCGCCAAAATGAGAAGAAAACACATTCCCAAAAAGAAAGCACATATTAGGAGCCAGCATACATCGACATAAAGCCTGCAGCTGGATGGCACAATCCCGAAGTGCCACAAAATCTCTGCGAGCAGTGTAGGTACGAATTCTCCACTGAATCTTTCTTGCTGCATTTCCAAGCACTTCTGTCCTTCTAGCATCAAGTTCAGCCATCTGGCCTGCTCTTAAGAAAACTTTTGTCTTGCCTATCTGGTCAGAGACATGCATTGAATGGTTAAAAAATAAACTAAACACCACATAGAACAAAGAACAACTACACAACGGTACCCCAAACTGACTAACTATGCTATTGCTACTAGGACGCACGTATCAACCAGAGTTATTCAGTTCTTCACTTGCTGTATAAAACCACCACATGGCAGCTAAAAATACAAACTAGGCCTAATGACACAAATCCCAACAATACTTAACATCTTTCAAAACACGGAGAAAACAGCAAAGACAGACAATCCAATCTCAAGAGCCCTGAAGATTTATTCTACCCCAATCCATTTATATGTATCAAACTTCAAGATGATCTAGATTAGCAGAAAATCAAAATATTTCTAAGAGGGAACCACTTCTCAGCATTGTCAAACCCATACTGAAGGTAGATAGGTAGAGAACAGGAAAACTTGACTAACTCCTTACATTTTACCTTATTTTAACTTTTGTGGAATACATCTTGACATAGAATTACAGAAACTGAGAAACACATTAACTTGAAGAACTGATGATAGTATAGTCAGACTTCAGAAAATAAACTCAGTGGGGTGTCCCACATTAGCATCTGAGACAGGTACTCAAAGTAGGAAATTGATAACCCCTAGCCAGGGTAAGAAGGGGTAGAGAAAATGCCTCGAGCCATTTTCAAGCAATGGAAAGGCATAGCTTAGATTAACACAAGCATCAATGTTTAAAAGCACCAAGACAACTTCTAATCCACTGAAATGTGCAAAGTAGACATGGATAAGTGAGACAAGAAGAAAAACCAAAGAGATTGATGCTACCTGGTATCCTTGCAATCCCATTTTATCAAGAATCATCTGACAAGCGACCTTGTCGTCGTAGCTGCAAGGCAGCAACTTTACGTGAATTTTCACATACTTTTGACCACAATTTGATATTGCTACCAGAAACAATAGACATGATTAAGCAATTCATCATGATATTAAATTTCCACTGAGAGCTTGTTTGGGTAGGAGAAAATGGAGGGAAAGGGAGGGGAGGGGAGGGGGAGTGAGGGGGGGATAACTTCCATTGTTTGTATAATAACTTATGAAAAGAAGGAAGAAAGGGGGGAAAAAGATCTCCTTTGTCCTTTCTACTGGTACCTACTGCCTACTGCAACTTAGATATTGGCAACCAGTTCCGTCTTCAGACTGCTTGTTGTGAAAGACAAAGCCCTTGCTATGATGATTGCTTAACACTATCCCTTGTGCCTATTATATGCCAGCTGCCAACAGTACCAATTGAAAAATTTCCCTTACCATTCAACAATGTTCAATAGAGAAATTTTCCGTACCATTCAACATTGTTAAAAATTTCCGTACCATTACATCACTATCCCTTGTGCCCATTAGTCCAGTTGGTTCAGTTCTTTTGGTTATTCACCCATGTCAAGAGAGAGAGAGTTTTCCTTCCAAATCTTTCCAAGTTTGAAAGGACATGTTTTCTTCAATATGAATGAAAATTAATTCATTCTAATTCCCTCCCCTCCCTTTCTCCGCCTAATTTATTTGCTAACCAAACAACTTAAGATTTCTCTCATCCTCCCCTGTCATTTTTACCTTAGATAAAAGCAAAATCTCTCCCAACTTATCCCATTCCCTCCCTTTCCTTTCCTCCCCTTTCCCTCCCCTCCTTTTCCCTCCTATTTTTTAATCCAAATAAACTATGAATCTACAAAGGAACACTTAACCAAATAATTAGCAGAATCCAGCTTAGAACTTAGAACTTACCTTCCTTCCAGAACTCCTGGTGCAAGGACACCAAAACGAAGAAGGAACTCGTAGAATGTCTTCCTGGTAGGATACCCAGCACAGCTAATTCTGATTGCCTCCAGCACCCCCTATAAGTAAGGTTTAGAAGTACAAGTATCTTAGGAAATTGTAAATATCAATTGAAGCTTGAAAAACCTAATCGATGTTCTCAGAAACTTTAAAACGCTGTATAACTCATAGACTGTGATCAGACATACGCCCACCAAACACACACACACACACACACACACACACACACACACACACACACACAAGTTAAGAATAATAAGAATAAGAATGCATACCCCACAACGTAACTGCTGGATGACGTTCACATTCTCAAAAATGGCAGGCTTCAAAACGCTATTCGGCTTCACACATCTTATATAGTGAGGCTCAGTTGCACTTAGTGTCTCCATCAAAGATTGAAGTTGCAGCTGAGATATTGAAAATGTCAACAAAAAAGACAAATTCTACAATGTGAGATCTTTGAAACTATTTATATGATCAGAATGTGCCCACCAAAATAAATAAAAAAAGGCGCGAGAAGACTGTCAACATAAGAGTCTCAAATTCTAAAAGAGAACGCCAGAGTTGAGGTTTATGATGCAAGTGAGCATATGCTCTGCTAACCCAAAATTACACAATATCCCCACGCATTTCACCCCTCATGCACAACATTTATTTATAAAACTGGCCCCTAATGACATCCCTGGAATTTGTAGTTGGGGTGGAAATAAGAGAATTAGTTGCCAAGGAACCAATAACAATCACTGCTGACCAGTAGACCAGACATTTTGCAAAGCAGAATGGAAATTTGCAGTTAAACATACAAAAAAAGGCCGAACCTTAAACCTTGATCCAATTGAAGAAAACTTTGATGACTTTGATGAGTCTTGTGGAAGTGGGGGGAAAAGTGCACCCACAAAATGGCACTTTGAGGCAGTTAGCAAAACTTGATGTTCCGCCACCACATAATCTTTATTTTTATCTAGAAACTGATCTGCTTGATAAGTCACCTATGATAACAAGACATTTCAGTGACTGCAGTTGTTGTGCTTAATATTTTGGAGAAAGAAATATTTTTAACAGGAGAACTAACCTCCCCAGCATAGTGCATTATAGTAAAATCAGTCCGAGAAAGCTTTGGTTTGTTAAAGCGTTTGTTTTTCTGAAAAGTCTGATACAACTTCTGAGCAAATGTTTCATGCGTGGACTTTGGGAACATGCTGCAAACATTTATAATCAATACATTCTCCATAGAACATAATATTTAACTATGTGATACAAATACATAGAGCAGGAAGTTAGTGCAAATTACCAGGCTTCGTCAAGAAGGGAAATAACTCCTCCAGGTTTCTGTAGAGGATTGAGTTCTCAGTTAATTCATGTGAAAATAAACCTTATAAACGATAACAACTGTATAGGTAGAAAGAAGCCAACAATAAACTAGGATAAGCAAAAGTCACTTCAATCCAATCACACCTTCTCAATTAGATCCAATACATCCTGGTTATCAACAAATTCTATGTAGCTCCAGTTTATCTCTTCTTTTGAGTATTCTTCTTGCTCCATCTTAAAAACATGCTGCAAAGATGATTCTAGAGTGAGAAACTCTTTACTTTTTGTACCAGAATAAAAATAATGCAATTATAGACGCTAACCTGATTGAAGTGCTGCTGCAGTTTCTCATTTGTAAAATTAATGCAGAACTGCTCAAAGCTGTTTTAGATGAGAGTCAGTATGGAAGAAGATCATAAATTACGAGAAAACACAAGATTTTCTAAACACCGTCGAGTACCCTTCCCACTGACTTGTGAAGGAATACTGCCTTTTTCTAGTCCTAGCTTAAAAACCGTCAACCCAATATGTGTCGAGGATTTCAAAAAAATGATGGACAACAGCGGGGGGGGGGGGGGGCGTCCTTGGGGTTATTTAATTGACAGCCTCTATTACTAAACCAAAAGAAAAGAATAGTAACTCACCTATTGAACTTGAAACTTTCAAAACCATAAATATCAAGAACACCGATAATTGATTTAGAAAGCGGATCCTGTCCAATAGAGTTATTGATCTTCTCTACAATCCTATCACACGGAAGAAACGCATTTCATTTGCATTTAAATCACAAATAACAACTTTATAGAATTAAGAGACAAGGCTGAGCTAATACCAATCAAATAGGCGACAGTATATGGTCTTAGCTAGTGCATCCCTACTTGAAAGAGCATTGACAGGGTCAAGGGTTCTTGTAATGATTTCTTCTGGTGTCACCATCACACGTTTTATAAGTGCATCCTCCAAGCTCGAGGCATCACACCTAGTAAACAATCCCAAATATCAGAAGTTTGAACCTAAATACAGACCAAAAGATAACAGACTAAGAATTGACATTACCTTAGAAGTTCTGCAGTCATATTCAGATGGAACCTTGACTTCTCATCCTTGATAGCGGAGGAGTCTATTTCATTTCCCTTAGCAAAATTGATATTCCCCAGATGGAGTATAGCAGCAACAACCCTGAAAATCGCCTCCTGCAGATATTGCTCTTTCTTAAATAAGAAACCCCATTGTCCTTAAAACAAGCATGCAAAGAAAAAACTAACCTGTTCTTCCTCACTGATTCCAACTATATCCATAGCCCTCCGAAGTGCGAGATACTCATGCGCATCATTCACGTCATCCAACTCATAGCAAGTGGATTGATTTAAGTAGTGGAATGACTTAGGATTCCCTAACTTGTACTTTTCAACCTCCTGCAAAAAACATTGATTGAGATCATATTACAGACACTGGCAGCATATGGATAGATAAATCTGGATAAAAGTATACCTCAGCTGGTGCAGCACACAGAAGATAGAAGCAATGGTAGTTCCTCTCAGGATCAGAGATTTGGCATACACGTGATCTTTCGAGAAGGTAAGTTCTGATAGCAGCACCAGATATCCTTCCACTCTTGTCAAACTGGATTTCAACAAATTTACCGAACCGACTAGAGTATCATGGATGAAAGTACAACAATAAGAAACTTGAAGAAACTCTCCATAAAAGAATAACAGAAAGGCAAGTCACACTAAAGGAACAAAAAACCACAATCTGGTAAAGCATCTCACCTAGAATTGTTGTTCCTAACAGTTTTTGCATTGCCGAATGATTCAAGAACTGGGTTGGACTGGGATTCAATCATCAATCAGGAGCATTAAAACGCCATTAGCGGTAACAAGAAAGGGAAGGGGATTGTGATATAAAGAATAGTACATATGAGGGGCAACAGAAATAGGTGGATTCCATCTACCTCCAGAACTTGTTGTTCAACTGTTCTTCCCTCTACGCCAGAGCGTCCACCCAAATAAGCCAGATACCTCATAAGCATTTTTGTAGTCTCTGTTTTACCAGCACCACTCTCCCCACTAACCAGAATAGCGTTGCTCTTACCCTCATTAATCATCGCCCTGTACATTATTAGATATCACTTCAGTAACATTTAACTAAGAGAAGTAAGAAATATTTAGTAGCACATCATAGAGGAAGCAAGGAAAACCTGTATGCAACATCGGCAATCGCAAAGACATGGGGACTCAACTCCCCAAGAGATGCTCCTTTATATTGCTCCATCATGTGCGTGTCATACAAGTGAGGTAGTCGTTGAAAGGGATTCACGGCAATGAGGATGTTGCCAGTATATGTCTGCAGATGTACTTTCCTTATTAGCTTTAATTAATCTAATATACTCCTCGAATCTCAATTGTATCTTTCCAGGATAGGTTTCAAAATAGACTTCGCAATCCATTCTACCATTTAATTCTAATGAACACTATAGAAATCACTTTCCTCTCACTTACATATATTTCATTTAATTCATATCGAGTAGCCAAGTTTTGTAAGACACCAGGCTCATGTAAATAAGAAAGTCTTGTCATGTCGTCAACTCCACCAGGCGGAGCTTCAGTGTCCTTTGGATATACTTTCGATTTTTTTGCAACAATCTGTAGCGAAAGGACGAAATAAGTCATTATAAAATTGTGATTATTATGAAGGACATCCACACAAGGACAACCAGGAAAATGTTTCATAAATTTAGATCAAAGTTTTGCACTTGTATAATACATAGAGATTACAGAACATACTCAATCAACACAGGAAAGAGCAAAATAGAAAAGAAAAGACCACGGAGTCTCTGGAAAGCCAGTACACACCTCTTCCAATTTATAGACAAAATCCATATATACCATGTAAAAATAGAATTGTGAACGTTTTGCATGGCAAAGCCCAAACTTTATAATCAATATTGATCCAGTCTTAGTTCCAACGACTGGTAGAATCAAATCTCAAATACATAGTTACGACTCAACACACGTAGTTTTAAGAATGAAAATCTATATATCAATGAACTATTGCAAAACCACAAATAAGTTGCATACACAAATACTCCATGGAAGGTAGTGCTAGCTTAGTAAGTGATTCAGTGGAACAAAATAATCCAAAGAAAGGTACTTTTTATTGTGGCACTAAAGAAGAGTTCGCATATGTACATTAAGTCTTGTAATCACTACCATGTGAAAGCTATAACTGAGACAACTTACTGTTTTCCCATTTGGGGTCTTAATATGAACATCATCACCATTTATCCGAGTAACTTCTCCATCGATCCAGGCTAGCTTACTATCTTCCAACCAAACTTGCGAACCAATTATTATGTTGTCTGGTGAAGCCTGCAACAATAACAAAGATAAAACCAGGGCAATTAAATTCTATATTTAACACCGACGATGCCCTGAGATGCATAAACAATTGGATCGCCATTATTATCATGGTATTGAACCACTATATGGAAGGAACAAGAATATCAATCACTTCTGACAAACTAAGCAGGTTTAACAGATTCATTAATTACTAAAATCTATCCAAAGCTCAGATAGAAGAAAGCCTTTATCTATATGGAAAGATGCTCACTTAATCAACCAGATGATGGCAATCTCATCTTCTGAATTCAGATTTCTAACTCTCAATCTCTAACTATCCGTACCTCATATGACCCCAAGGGTGAATAGATCTCTCAACAACAATACTAAAAAGCCCTAAAGATTCAGACAGATCAATGATACACACACTAATAACCATGCTTGTAAAATTACAAACCCTTTGTAATCTAGGTATGTATTGCACCTCATTCCACATTCTAATAATTTAGAAAAGACCGAAGTAGTTGATGAATGTGTCCATTGCTCCCACTATTTAGTAGGTATACACAGCGTAAACAGTTCAATATCACTGGGGAAAGTGGAGAAATTCTGGTGAAACAATTTTCTGCACACTCAATACAAGGTCATCAACTCCTGTTCCATGCACTTAAGGTGAGCTATTCAATAAAAGCCAGTACACCCTCTGGCATGTGCAAACACAACGCACCACCCGATTATAAAATACACTAAATACGGTTCTATTATCACCTATACCAAAGATCATGAAGTTCAGCTTTTTGTTCCCACACATGCTCAATAAACAAGTACAATACCGCATTACGATCTGATAAGTGCAGCGACATACACTACCATTAATTTTGATCATGATGATATAATTATTTCTCCCTCGTTCGCTTCAGTATCTTACACTACACCACAAATCAACTCTTTCTTTCTATTCCTTCTTTTTTAACCCTAAACCAGTATAGCTCAGACACGACAGAATGCAACATTTGTAGCTGTAAGCTAAGCCATGCTGGTACAGCAACATAATTTATAAAACAAACAACCAAAAGTTCCAAAACATTACTAGAATCATTTCATTGCTACGCATCCAACCCTCGCCTATTCAGGCTTCATGAACAAATAACAACAGCAGTAATGTCTAAACCCCCACCCCACAATATCTGATGCCATTCCGCGGTTACATTTTAGAGTACTACGAATAAATCAGACACCAACCCATGCCACTTAAATGGTATCCAACACTAATCATTCAAATTCAACACAGAAAAATATCCATACAAACTCGAAATTCAAGCAACTCGGTCATACGAATTTGCTGAGCAACATTTCATCCTCGCAACTCGATCATACGAACTCGTTGCGCATCATTTCATCCTACCAACTCGGTCATACGAACTCGTTGCGCAACAATTCATAACAGAAGCTCAAGTAATTGAAACACATGAAATATGAACTTAATACGCAACCAACAATTTCATCCATAAATTTCCCAAATCAATTACACAGCAACAATAGAATCATTTCTGCAATTGGCACACAAATTCATATTGACTGTGAAATCATTAAACAAAAATAATCACCATAACTTCTCAAAATAATTCTAAACAACAAAGATAAAAACTTCAAGTAAGAAAAATTTACCATTTTGTATTAAGCAAGAAAGACGATCTCCTTCCAATCACTTCAACTCATCCAACCCCAAAACCCACCAAAGATTACAACTTTATCAGCTAAAACTTCAACTTCAAGCCCCTTTTCCCCCCAAAACTGAGGGACCCACCACCTAATTTTAGCTGAAATTAGCCCAAAAAGCTTGCAGATCAGCCCAAAATGGAAACTACCCAGAATTAATCGATTCCGAAAGTTACAAACTTTGAACTTTGTACAACAATTTGATGATAAAATCAAACTACCCTTTTTTCAATTTCGAAGAATATTACTCCAAAAAAAAAAATACAAATTTCAAATTTAATTTTTGTAAAAAAAAAATGGAGGGTTTAAATAAACTTTATAATATGAAATGAAATTGAAAGCAAAGTTTGGGTGTTTAATGTTTATCTCTCTCTTAAGTGGGGGCAGAAGAACACATTATAATACAAACATTAGACACTTGCAGACGATATATTAGAGTGAAAATTTATTTTGACTAATTACTACTCGTATCTTACAAGTTTTTTTTTTACTGCATGAAGAATACTGTAATTTTTTGAAATTTTATATGGTGAAAATATTTGGATGGGAATTAAAAAGGAGAAGAAAAAGTACGAGATTGACCCTTTTGCATTTTGAAGCTTCAAGGTGAAGGTGAAGGTGAATTGAATGTTTGTCTTTGCGTTACTGGAAGTTACTGCAGAAGGTGGGCCAACGGTCAAGTGAAAGAGAAGGGTTAAGTTTGGAAAAACGCCAACTTTTGAGTTTAAAATTTGACAGCCGTTGTTTCACTTGAGTTGTACTCCCTCCGTTCGCCTATAAAACGCGTAGGTTCGGAACACAGTTTTTAAGAAAAGTAGAATAAAGAATGAGTTTTAGGGTCCACTTGGTGTAAAATTACACGTAAGGGTATGTCCCATTTCCACTTTTAATAAAAAAGTAAGGGTGTTTTGGTATTTATATGTACAAATAAGGAAATATTCCAAGTATGAAGTTTAAAGATGAACACCCCTAAATAGAAAGTAGGAAGTTTAAAGCCGAACAGAGGGAGTACTTGTATGCTGTAGAGTTTACAGCTTCGTTTTGTACATTTCTATTTGTTGGCATTTCTCCGATGATTTTCGTAGTTTGTTGTCTACTCGAATCTTACAATTTGATCAATTTGTGTCGTTTTAAGGAGAATCGTTCATTTTAAACTTGGATTAGGCAAGTTGTCATCAAACGGGATGTATATTCGGATTATGTTGTACGGCTTGTACCATTGCTCATGATGAAATAAATCCAACAATGAGAACAGGTTATGGACTTCATTGTTGGAATCATAATCTTTTTTTTTGTACATCTGTATTGATCTTTAGTGGTCTATAAATCAATCATATTCATGATAGTTTTATATTTTAACTCATCTTTCTCCTCATGCAACATTACGAGATTCTGAGACTTCCGACTAGTCGAAAACACGCACAAAAATAAAAATTAAAAATGATTTTTTGATAATCTGGCTAAGGTAGGCAACGACGAATTACTCCGTATGACACTTATCATTTATGGCACTTATTGAGAATATAGCACACATCTGGCAAAAATAATTGTATGAAGGGCAGAGTTCTCCAATCAAGTGGGCCTATTGGGCTTAGAATTATGGAGTTTTAAAAATGTGGGCTTGGACTGAAGTAATCATGTTGTTGTAAAGGTGCTACTCTTATTCTGAGTTGTGAGTTGTGAGTTGTGAGTTGTGACCAATGCCATTCTCTACTCCAGAAGTATTGTAACTTCTTTTCTTCTTCTTCTTTTTTTTTTTTTTTATGTGTTGTGATTGTATGACTGATCTTATGAGGCTATAAGCCTACGAGGTTCAAAGATTAGACGAAAGGCAGTAAATCGATGGTATGTGTTGTAGTCGTAGCCACTCGAAGGTGATAGCTTTTAACTATTGAGGTAAAAGTTTTTTACTAATTGGTTGAAAGAATAGTTGTTACAATGACGTGTTTGGCTGTCACCAAAAAAAAAAAAACAATGACATTTTTGGCATGATCACTAGCGGTTGAGTTACTAAAATGACTAATATATCCTAAAATTAAATTATTAGAAATATAACTTTTCTTGATGAAATACTACTTATATAACACCATGCAGCAAATGCAAAATAAAGTGCTAATAATAAATGTATAGCCGAGCGAACATGTCAAGTAACATTTTGATTTGGTCAAAACATTGAACGCTATTTTCTACTGCACTACCAAAATTAGTCTAAGGGAGTACCCCAGGTGTTATATTATTTTTCTAGATGATCCCAAACCGTTAATGTGAAGTTATTACTCGATTCTAATTAAAATTTTGTGGGTGATGTTAATGTGAAGCCCAAATCATTTTTATTTTGCTAGAATCACGAGAAATGTACTAGATATGAAGTCGCAATTATTTCGTATATATTTGTTACGAGTAGTTAACATCGTACTTCGTTTGCACAATTTCATACACGCACCACCGGCTCACGATGGGGGATCATAATTAACCTTTCTCAAAAGAAGTTTTTATCGTGTGTTCTCAACCCAAGCTTATAATAGAAAACTTGTTTATATACAGTGGACTTATTCTAGCAATTGATGATATACACCCTCCTACCTACTAAGATTTCCCCCTTTCGTTTTCTGCTTTTGATTAGTTATGTGCGGAGCTACTTGTAGACCAAATGAAAGATCTGTTTACCTTAAAATCAAGTGAAGTTGTTAGAATGCAATGCAGATTGCAGAATATAACATGTACTAATTTTTACAACAATTGAACGATTCCTTTAGTTTAAAAGTAGACCCAAATATGCCTACCCAAAAACTGTTTTTGAAAGGGGGAGATCATTATTGATAGGAGGGAGTACCGTAGTAATGAAAAACATTATGATTAACGGTTTTATACAATTTTGCCGAACTGTGGACTCATTCCAGCAATGATATCATTATGAACATCACTATGATATGAACATACTATTACCAGAATCTATGGTCATGAATTTCCAATTTTTCTAGGTCTGAATATTTTTCCATTTGTATATCATAAAGTCAACCTTTGTGGACCAGTTACTTCAACCGTCAAACTTGCAAGTTGTTTGCAAAGTACCAACGTCCTCATCCAACATTTCCAGAATTTTGTGCAGATTTTTGGTCTAAATAGATTTTGGCGTGTGAATTAGACAATTGTACCTTCTGGTATGTGGGTGGATGATTCCTTAATCAATTTGTGGCATACTATGCATTCTGATTTTCGAATTATTTGAATAGAATATGGCGTAACTAGGTACGACACTTTGCAAGTCTGTATAATCGAACATTTATCGTGAAGTTGAGAATGGAAACTGAAACCGATAATACTAATTATAACAAGGGAATGTGTGGTTTCTAAGTGATGCATTCACAATTGGATGGCACTGCATAATTAAGCAAATGTCGTGCATACGTGACTTTGTTTAGGATCTAGTCCATTTTGAGCAATCTGATATGTTTATGGGATGCTATGACTTTGAAGCAAAGCGTACGTTGATCCAAGATGATATGGTGGGATCAAAGCAATGTACTCCAAACAAAAACAGTAACTTCCTATTAAGGTCGATTTTTGGATTTAGCTTGCGGAAGATGTTAGCTTCTTATGGAAGATACTTAATGATACAAAACATTCCCTATTCTCCAACAAGTTTCATGCATATACTAGTATGAGTCATGAATTGTTGGTGATTGATTGTGTGTATGACACATCACACTAGTACGCTTAAATTAGATGGCTTAGCTTTTTAATCTTGCTTCAACTAAATATAAGAGTTGATTCAATTTTCATCGGCTTAGTTTGGGACTTTGGCGCCATAATCTTAAAGGCTAAAGCTCAACGTAAGTGGGACTTGATTGTACCAAAAAGATGGACTCACTGTATAAACTAGTTTCACTTGGCAGGAGTCTATACTTATCTAAGTAATACTCCGATGAATTTTTTTATCCACGATATTAAATCAATCTCAATATATAGAACCTGATATATAAAAGACGGAAAATGAGATAACGACACCCGATTGCGCACTGATAACATGCCCAATAGTCAGTTGGTTAGGTATAAGTACCTTTTGGCTTGTTGAAAGCTTTGATCATTGAAATTAAATATCCATGGACAGTTGGACGTATGTAGTGTGGGAATATGATTAATTAGGGCAGTTATCTATACAAAGAATTCTTGTTATTGAATGGCCACGTCCCATCTCTCTGTTCTCTGTAGGACTCCACTCTTAATTTTTGTTCTTTTGATAACAAACAAATTTAGAATATCCATTGCTTATGTATATTCCATACAAGGCTAATTTCTCAAGTGCGCAAAAAGTAAACATTACACTACACATTCGAATTACAACCAAAAATAGCACTAAAGTAGGAAACTAGTTAGGACCAAAGGAGAACACGAGGTAATTGGTAATTGATGACTGAGGTGGACCTATGAAGTCGTTTCACTTGAACGAAACAAAAATCGATCTCAAGTGATCCATAACCGAAAGGACAATACATAGAAGAAAGAAATACGGAGTTGAGGACCCAGTCGAATCTCAACATTCACCTAAACGTGTTATATTGTGCATGTTTTATATATTTATCAGGTTAGAGCGTGAGAATTGCTTGATATTGTACTTTTGAAAGTTCGGACAATCGGACATATTGCAAACGTCGACTAGTAACATTGATACCATATGATCGGAAACACATAAGAGAAATATGCAAGTAGACCTGGCAAATAAGTCGGGTTGGGTCAACCCGACCCAGGTCGGCATATAAACGGGTTGGATATCTTCTGACCTGAACCCAACCCGTTTACTAAATGGGTCAAGAAGTTGCAACCTGAACCAGACCTGCCTTATAAACAGGTAACCCGACCCAACCTGCCAACCCATTTAAATAGTTTCTAAACGGGTCAAATGGGTCAACCCAACCTGCCAACCCATTAATCAACCCAAATTGACCCATTTTTGACCTGATTAGGTGAATTTTCTTTGTACTTTTCATTTTTTTTTCTCGTATAAATGGGTCAACCCGGATTAGACCTAACCCATTCCTGACCTGTTTATGTAAGCGGGTCAGGTCAGGTTTTTTTCAGGTTGAAAGTCAGAACCCGAACCCAACCCATTTATCTAAACGGGTTGGGTGGGTCAACCCATTTAGTTAAACGGCTTAGGAGCCATTGACCCAAACCTACATTAAACGGGTCATTTCCAGGTCGGGTTAGCGGGTCGGGTTGATTTTTGCCAGCTCTATATGCAAGGGATCATGTTCACCTTGTGAAAATTGTTCAACAGGATAAACGTATGTAATCGTTCTCCTCTAAGTGACCTTTAAATCGAAAAGAATACGCCAAAATAGAAAAAAAACAAGGACAAAACAATAATATAGCCGTTCATTATCTGTGTATACATTCCATCCCACCTACAACAACTACAACATAATCTACAACTAGTAGTATTATAGTATCAAACAACATCATCTCCACTCCTTTCGACTCACCCAATTTTTTTTTTTTTTTTTTTTTTTTTTTTATTAAAAGCAGTCATCTTCAAAAGAATAAATAAATGTATAATTTAATAGAAGACCAGAAGAGGATTAAAAAATAAAAAGAGATTAAAAAATGGAGTGACATGCAAATTCTAGATTGAATCTGGGCGTAAAGGTGAAGGAACAGAACCCTGTTTAAGATTAATAGAGTCTGATTTTTCCATCTTCAATTTAGCTCTGAATCTTGCAATAAAATCATCAGCTTTCGTGTTCACATCTGGACTCGGACAGAACGCCGACGACGGTGGCACACTACCACCGCTACCGCCGCCGTGGCTGCCACCCTTTTTGGCGCTGCTCGGCGAAATACTTTCGTCTTCTGATGCAGAGTAACCGCTGCGTGGACTGTTGTTGTTACTGCTTGCTATTTTTACGTAGTCTCCTTGCATTACGAATTTCCACGGTTTCATCTTGAACGGCGGCGGCGGTGGCGGTGGTGGTGGCGGTGATGGTCGGAGGTGGGAGTAAGTGCTGTTTATTGAGGCGTCTTCGTCTTCGTCGTCGTCTGCGCTTCTGAAGCTGACTGTTTTCGTAGTTTTTTTCGTTGGTTTTTTGGGGGTACGCGGCGGCGGAGGCGGCGGCGGTGGTGGTGTTGAGGTGGTAGTGGTGGTGGTGGTGGTGGGGATAGAGTGGACTTTCTTTTTTGTTTTGCCCTTTTTGGAGAAGATGTGGTGGAAAACTGACGGTGAAGATGGGAGTGGTGGTGGTGGTGGCGGCGGCGGCGGTGGTGGTGACGGTGGTGGAAATTCCGGTGTGGATTTTGAACGGTGTATCGATACCTCCTCCGATTTACGAGGTTGAGTGAATTCATCCAAATTCTCGTAACTCCGCCGCTTATGCTTCCGCTTCCGCCGTGACTGGTGGTAGAATGAGCTGAAGAAATCTTTCGTAACATTTACGCCACCTCGTTTTCTGTCACTCGTGTCCTTCTGTTTACTCTCAGTAAAATGCGCCACCACCACTGGCCGTGATCGCGGTGGTGGAGGCGGCGGAGGTGGCGAATGTTGTGGTGGCAGTTCAACAACCTTTGACTTTGTCTTACGTTCCTTCTTCAACACTCTACTATTATTGTTGCTGTTGTTGTCGTTCCACCTGTACCTTCCGTATCCAATTGTTTCAAACGTTTGATTATTAGTTTTCTGCTCCGCCGGAATCGAGGAGTACACCCGCCTTGCCGGTGGAGGAGGAAGCGGTGGTGGTGGTGGTGACGGTGGTGGCCAATAATATGAGGTTGGAGAAGGCGGAGGAAGAAAGTTCATCGGTGGTGATGGTGGTGGTACGGTCCTATATTTAGGTGGTGAAGGTGGTTTATACGGCGGAGCAACCACTTGTTCAAAAGTATCCACTTCAATAGTCTTTGTAGTTGTAGTAGTAGTTTCATTATCTTCGTCTTCATCTTCATCCTCGTCATCATCATCAACAACTATTTCGGATAATAGTTGTTCAGATTCGTCTTCATCTTCATCTCTGTCAACTACTGACGGAGATGGAGATGGAGATGTAGATGAAGAAACCGACGATGGTGACGCTCTCGTAAATTCGTGCGTTTTCTTCACAAGCAACGTATCGACCTCAATGTTCTTAACATCATCATCACCGTTATCTTGTTTACGGAAAGATCTAACTCGACTGTCAGATCTCGAAAACTGAGCAGCATTACTACTACTACTATTATTATTCTGATGATCAACATCAGTATCGTCATAAAAACGCCATCGGTTCTCCTTCATCACCCAATTGCCAGTAGACTCTTGTCTAAGATCTGGATACGAACTGCTACTCCTTATCAATCTCGTGGTACTGACATTATTATTGTTACCAAAATCGCCATAAGACGAAGAAGATATTCTATCTTGAAACCCATACCACTGCCGCGGACTTTGCTGCAGCTGATGCTGCTGCTGTGCCTGTAATAATATCTGTTCAGATTTATCAGAATGTTTTCTGGTAGGAGTATTAACAGGGGTGGTCTGATCATCATCTTTTCTACCAAGAAACCCACAAATAATAGCAAAAAGTACGAGGACAATGTTGAGTGAACTCCAGCTTTTCTTTACTAAGCTTGGGTTGAAGACTTGTCGAGCAAGGGACAGTACAGAAGGGATTACAATCACTAGGAAAACAATTGCTGTCACCAGCAGGAACATGACTAGTACCCCTGTGTTGAGGAATAAGGACGAGGCCTGGCGGTGGCGGCGTCGATGTCGGTCGACTTGCCGGAGTGTGGTTGTACTTTGTAGCCAGAATGGTGGTGGCTCATCATCATTTTGCTCCATCTCTATGTATTTTTGTGTGTTTTTTTTTTGTGATGAGAAAGTGAGAAAATTTGTGAAGAATGAGAGGAGGGGCACCTTTCTTTGATTGGGTGCTTTGGCTTTTTGGTTGGGTTGGTGCCCCTTTTTGTGATGGGGTTTGGTTAAAGAGAGCTTTTTATATACACTTTGTTTATATAGATTTTGCTTTGCTTGTGGACAATAGTGTCAAGCCTATAGAAATGATTAATAACACTAGCCGTATTGGATTATGGAGTACAATTATAGGACAAACTATAATACAATATTGCGTAATCAGACGCTACTCAATTTCAATACCACCGTTCAACAGTTTCATAATGCATTTTGTACATATTGCATGAGTACGTGTACTAGTCTAATCTAAATCAGCCTTGATGATAATTTTTCGTGACCCTTATAAAAGTGGATCGTACCATAAGTGACGCTGTCTTATTTTCCGAATTGTTCAATTATAGGACAATTATAATATCGTGTAATCAGGCGGTGTTCAATTTAGTATCACCAATAATCAACAGTTTAATAATGCATTTTCTACAATGGCGTGTAAATCGGCCATATCAATTTCTCGTGACTCTTATAAAAATTAATCGTTATTGTATAATTAAGTGACGCTATCTTATTTTCCGAGATAATGGTCACGGCCGCGGTGTTGAACATAGAAACATATGGCGTGGGGCACACATGATTTGCTGTCGTAGTTTAGTCATAGAAGGGGAGAAAGTAGAAGGGAAACATTTGATATGTGGAGACTTTAGACCGCGTGTTTCTCGCATAAGTACGCGGTTAGAGGATTAAACTAAAAGTACAGGTTGGTTTTTAGAGGGAGCTTAACTTTTATCATGTCTAATTTTGCTGTCATTCACTGCATTTATTTGGATTCTTTCTAAGATAGTACACACATACTTCAATCATAAATCATTTTCGTACAAATTTTCTGACTATCAACTGACCAACATAACATCAGCCTGGTTTTCAGAAATTGTGTCAACTGTCAACTTGCGCTGTATAGTGGCGGGACTAGGGGATGGCCTATTCTGTTGACGGTCGATTCTAATTCGTAGGCTCGTGAAAGATCGTAAATTGTAATAATCAATTTACCACAAAATTAGTTTCAAATATGCAAGTTGTAGTACTTCCTCCAATTCTGAATGATTTTCTTGTTTATTTTTTGGGTCAGTTCTAATTTCTAAATGATCTTCTACTTTCCTTATTTGTAATGTTTTTTGTGGTCTTAATGGTTTGTGACCCACCAACTTTAATTTTCCACCACATCTTACCCACTACAAAAAAATCCGTGCTATTTTATTGTGGAACATCAAATAAAACAGGAGGGAGTATTTGAATTCACATGTTAATTTGGTACAATATTCCGAGCTATCAACTTTAAGTTAGCTATGTATGATCAACTGACCAAGAAAACTAATTGAAACTTCAGCAGCCTGGTTTGCAGAAATTGCGTCAATTGTCAACTTTGGGGCTGCAGCTTTGCCATCTCTACGCATTTAGTATTAGTTTAGCCAGATTAATTAGTCGTCTAGCTGAAGTGCAAAGGTTATTAGGGGAGCCACTAAGGATGACTACAAACTCGCATGTCAATTTATAAGTCAATGAAGGTTTTATCTTAAAACCAATTGACGATAGAAAAGAGTAAACTTACTTACTTATAAACATGTTTCATCCACCTGAATTTTTGAATGAGACCGTATTGAAACACGTAAAGGACGTCATTTCAGATGAGTAATTACCACCCGGGCATTGATAGAAATTAGAAAAGATGTCCCGAAGTTTTGCGACTTATAGGTCATTGTAAGCTTAGCTAGCTTAGAAGTGTGCCCGTTACACTTTAGTACAAAGACTTCGGCGTTTTGTGTTAGTAACTTGTTGTAGTGAGTAGTCAATTGACGGGAGAAATCTTCAAAGTCCACATATTCTACGGAAACTAACCGCGTAGTTTGTACACTGTACATTTTGGCGAAAGACACCAAGAAAATGCTTACTTACGATTTGTACATGGAATATTTGTCCTTAATTCATTAAAACTCGTCTGTAGACACCAAAATCTACCATTCGCAAAAAAGTAGTTTGGAATGAAAGTAATCGTTACTTGGTGAAAACACTAAGGGGTCGTTTGGATAGCATAGGAATTAAATTCCTATAGGAAATAGAATATACGGGAAATGAATTTCTATGGTAAATTTGCGGGAATTTGTCTTACAACGTTTGTGGATACCATTTAGGAACTTAAAATTCCTTGGAATTAATTTCCCATGTCTTGTTTGGTTACCATAGAACAATTCATTTGCTTATTTATTGAAATGACTAACTTACCCTCTATTAATTTAGCTAAATAAACATAAAATAAGCAATTAAAGGGTAAAGTAGTAATTGCATATGTTTTACACCACAGAAATTGTGAATGACCATGCGGGGGCTAGGTAATTGGATTCCTATGCTTCATAGGAATTAGAAATTACACTTCTACACTGTCAATTTGCTAATGGACTTATATGTCAAATTTCTCATCTTTTATACATAGACAAATAATTGAGATTGTTGGTACATGGGACACGAAAATTCGAGCTCAGGTAAAATTTACGATATCTTACTCTAATCCATTGGATCGACTATAACATCAGTTTGTCCATCTACTCAATTACAGAACAAACAATTTTAAACCCGAATCTGATGACGCTCTCATTGAACATTTCAACACCGATTCAAACATTATTAGTAATCATTCATATAAAATAATTAAATTTAGGAGAAACATTTTTAACGTCCTCGTAATATTCTTTGCTCTTTGGTAATATACCATCATGAAATCTTGTTCGGCTCAGTTCTCATTGGTCCAATGTCACATATCCGTTTGCCTTTGTCCCCAAGCTTAGGTTATAAAAAGTATACAAGTCATTGTTTAAATCATGAAAAATCTTCATTATAAAATAGTTTGTTGTAAGAAAAACATTATTGTGTGTTAGTTTGGATAACGGAATTTATGCAACAAACCAAAATAAGTCCCTTTTATTTCTTGTTGGTGAAGGAATATAAACGTGGGTGAGAAGATGACAATCAATCACCTTACGATGATGATTTTCCTCTCTCATGTGTCTTCTTGATCAATGATTAAGCTATCAAGCTATGGGACTATCATACACGTTCTCGATCAATCTCAATCATTTTTGTTCTTGTTCATAATATAATCTATCTCCTTTTGATTCAAACTATAACAATCTCTTTGAATTTATTAAATGTCGATTAAGTCATAATGATCCAACTTAGAATACAATATTCAGTTAGGTTCGATTACACGGTACCTAAAGAGAAATGTATTGTCAAAATTCAGCACGCTACTCAGTGATAAGCGTGCATATACTTGTGGCGATTTAGTACATGACTTGCACCTGAACCGACGGCTAACTTTTTCTAAGTAATGGGGAAGAGGACCGAAACATGCCACTGAGACAAAACATCAGAGACTTTTTAATCCACCGGTCTTGCTGCTGCTCGGCTTTCTAGATCTGGAGTAGGCTTAGCTCGACTCGATTACCTGCGGATTAGGTGCCCAAGAAAAGTATTGGACCGACCCCTAACCAATTATTTGAATGTTCATCTCTAAATCATAACGACAAATCATAAGTCCGACGCTCCACGCGATAGACGATCTATGAGTAGTTCATCTTGGATAGTCTTGTTTTAATCCTATATTCTTGAAATGCCAACAAAAAAAGCTGATCAATGACAATCTCGACAACATTTCTGAGCTGGACCCGCGGCTGAGATTGAGCTTCAGTACTCTGATCCGAGCAACGGTCGATTCAGGGTCGGCCTCTTTCACCGTAGGGCAAATGCCAATAGGTATATATCCCAGAAACAGATATTTGAAGTTCCAAAAGACAATATATTCACCAAACAATATGGAAAAAGAAGACAAAAACACTCCTTTGCAAACGAAGTTAATAATAACTGACAAAGTGTGTAATAACAACCGAATCTTAGTAACATTGCAAAATCATAATGCTCATACACTAAACCCGTACCATCATCCTCAACTGAGGGTTCTTGTGTTGCATATTCAGTATCTAAGATTTCTCAAAAAGACATCGATTTTAAGGTTATACATAGGAAGCTCAATTCTTCATGGCATATCAAGACCTGTAAGCCATGTCATCTCTTTGTTGAGTACTTACCCTCGTCCTCTACGCTTCCTCCTAGCTGTTGGGAATTGTAAAGGAACAGGAAGGGTTGCCACAATTACCTTGTTTCGACTCCTAAACTTGCATCCCAAATTTTCAAAATAAGGTCTCAGGCTTAGCACAGACATCTTCAGATCCTTGGCAATATCTGTGATATCACTCTCAAATTCGTCAACATGTAAGGTGAGAACCGCAACATAGCTGAGGAGAGCCTCAATTTTATCATCCGCTATTCTCTGTTTCTCCGTATGAAGAAACAATTTCGTGAACTTCTGGAGCAGCATACTTGGGAATTTGCAATGCTTTGCGGATGAGAAACCCTCAAGCGAATGTTTATTCTTGAAGTTCACTAGATGGGTAATATATGACAGAATGCCAGCAACCCTTCTCTTCTCTTCCTCATCCTAACCAACAACGAAATTACATCAACAAACAAGATATGCATAGAGATGGAAGGGCTCCAGGATATATGACAAAGGAAAAACTAACGAAGACATATATGCTCACCTCGGCCAACACGACTTTGTGACTACGGTTGCAAACAAAACTTGGGTATACATCAGGTTTCAGCTCTTCCCCACACTGCAGTAACTCCAATACGTCGTTTATATAATCCGATTCTCCAGTGAGAATAATTTTATCTAGTGGATAAGCATTCGCTGGGATGGTAGCAGAAAGATCATGAGGGGGTACATTGCGATTGACTTTTGAGATGGTATGCTCTATGACCGCCTTGGGCTCATCGTTTTTCTCCAAGATGTGCTGCAACAACTCCTTTGACTCGGGATTTTCCAGTTGTCTCATCTGTTCTGCTTTTTTAACCTGCAATATTATAAACATATATGATCAAATGTGTACCAGACCTAACTGGGTCCGGGATTTTTCAGGCATTTAACTCTGGTTTCTATATTACTCATGGGCTCAAGGTAAATAATTAATGGCTCTTATTTCTAGTACAAACTATCTTTCCCCCTACTTACCTCCACATTATAGAATGAAATTGAGTACACTTTTTGAATCTAAGTGATAGCTATTGTCGTGGGATAGCCACCATGTGAAAATTCAAATTGTACAATGAGGCTGTTACCCGAAAGACACTGAACAGACTCCAGAACAATCTAAACATGCAAAGTTACAAGTAGTACAATAAGACACGCAGCATTTATGTTAAATTATAACACGAGGTTCTTGCCCTTAATATCTCAGTCTCAAAATAAGCAAAAGAACAAGCTCAATTAAAGAGAAGCAGTTCATGAAATAAAGCAACAACATATATAAGAAACTAAACATACCTTTTTAAATGCTAAAGCGGTACCATAACGCTGGGTGAGGCTACCCATCTGCTGATTTCTCTCCTCAGAGGCAAGTTCAGACTTTGCTGGAGTTGCAGGTTCTTCGATCGACATATCTAATTTCCGCACCTTTGGTTCCAATCTAAATAACTGAAAACGTCATAATTCACGTTAGGAATGATAACTCAATGACAACTCAACGTCCACTGCATTTCAAAACAAAGCTTTAACCTCTTCAACAGACACCAGAACCTTGCACACTTTGGGATAGCAAATAACATGACTTGATAAATCATCAACTGGCTGCTGAAGTGCTGATAACTAGTAGGTATTATTCAATATAAGGAGATGAAATTCTTTACTGGTAGTGCCGTGAGGCATGAAGTGAGTCATGAGTGCCAGGCATACCAAATGCATCTCTCTCGCTTCTTTTTGGTCCACCACAACCATACACTAATACATCCAATATCTTTTTGGGTGGTTATTGGTGACACTCCCTTAACACGCACCAGTATTATCTTTCCTACTTTTTGTTGTATCCTTCACAATTCCCTCCTAATCTCAAATTATACAGATTGTCCACGTATATCAAGTTTGTCTGTATTTATACAGCATCAAAAAAAGTATGAACATGGGTAATTGGGTATGGTTTTAAATTTCACCAATCCGAGCATTTTTACTTCAACTACAACAATATGCCCAATCACGCATGCCACTTGGTCCATAGAAGCAACTACCAAGCTGCAGGTGTTCGAAATAACAACAATGACTAGTCAGACGTGTGTCCACTTTTTGCACTGCTATATGGTGTGATTAAGTGCTTAAAGTATCCTTTACAGTGTCATGGGCACTGGTGATAAGGCAATAACCATAGTCAAACAGAGGCGTGTAATAAATTATATTGTCTAATATACTGACAATTGTTCAACTGAAACCAATGTAAACTGTAAACAATTACACTCCTCTTCTCTCCTACTTCTGAGTTACCCCTCTATTACCTCTCCATTCCCACTTATCTACACTAAAAGAGACCCATGACATTGTAACAAGGAACAGCGCAACCAAACATACACCATGTTTTTTTTACTAATTAAAAGAGAGAAATCAGATCTACCGGTAGGCTACTCCCTTTTCTCAATCAAATAGACTTCTGTGCAGTGGATGGCACAACAGCACCAAAGTGAATTCAAATATGCTATGTATAAACCCATGTAACCGCTAAAATTACCATTGCTGAATTTCTAAAAAATAATGCCATTATTAACTAATTGTTTGTGCCATTAACTATCAGCAGAGAAGTTACTTCCACGACTTTAAATGATTGAGCAAGCAGTTCTCGGTAATCTAAACATCACCTAACAAACAGAGACCAAACTCAAATGCACCCTATTTGCATCCTTCTCCTAACAAAAAAGAAGGTTCGATGATTTTCCACAGCCCAAACAGAAACCAAATTATCCTTCACAGACATAACTGGGCCAGCCATACATCCAACAACTATCCCAGAAATCTATCTGGCCACCACACTCTTTACATAATACAAATACAGCAAAGTAAGTTTCATTTGTTTCTTAGCCCCACGGATGTTAAAACAGATGACAAGCACGAGCTTGTATAATTGAGAAACAAACAATTACAGTATGTAATACCACAAAAGAAAAACCAGAACTTGAGCTAGTAAAAAGCAATATCTTTCGGATTTGCATAATTAATTTGTGTAAAAAGGGCAGCCCGGCGCACATTGGCGTCCCCGCTAAGCGAGGGTCCGGGGAAGGGTCCCACCACAAGGGTGTAATGAGGGCAAGCCTTCCCTTGTCAATTTATTTGACAAGAGGCTGCTCCCAGGACTTGAACCCGTGACCTATCGATCACACGGCATAATTAATTTGTGTATCTAAATAAATTAAACTATTCACCCGTTCCCCTCCCCCTAACCCCAACAAGGTTTGTCACTTTCTCATTCAACTCCTCGCACAAAAACATAGTAAAATACAGTCTCCAATCCAATTCCTATACAAAACCAACAATTTTCAACACTTCATAGGATGCAATACAAATAAGCTGCGCATCGGGATGAAATGTAATGTGAAGCATGAGCGAGATGCATTCACAGAGGGAAGATTTATTCTCTGTAACACCATGCTCATTCACAAATTGGTCAAGGGCTACAATACGAAAAATATCTTACTTAGGTGCACGATAAAATGGGTATCAAGAACACTTTTGAACCGGTCAATTCGCACTTAATTAAAAAGGGTGGCTATTGAAGAGTATTAGTCGATGTCCATAAGTTCAGTGAGGTTTAATCCTAAAACCAATCGCCAATAGGAGTAGCCCACTAACTAATAAACATATTCCCCCACCCCAACAGTCCGATACATAAATCAGAATCTTAACACACTTCATAAGGGAAATCTTAAAAGATGGTACTTCTTATGCTCTCTTCAACGGGTGATGCTCAGAATAACATCCAAGTAAAGAATGTATGAGAGAGTTGTGTTTACGCCTCACACATAGTGACAACTACTTAGGCAAAAACATATCGTCCAAGTGGCATTCCTATGGTCAATACATGTTGTCAATGCTCTCGCACCCAATCTATTCTTTGCTTCTTCCTTCTCTAATGCAATTCTCCACAACCCGTTTCTCCATCACGCTATTGCAAGAGGCCCTATGGTCTGACACACGGGTTCCGGCGACAATTGAAGCATAATAAAGCTAGAAACTAGCCGAAAAACTCGATATGAAGCAAAAACAACGCTAGATTAACTAGCAATTGTACACCCTACACCCACACTAGATTCCTATACTAAACTCAACAACACAAATATCATTCACATATCAGACTTACCCACATATCGAAATTCGACATCATCCACATCAAATTATTCAGCATAGCAAAAAACAAAACAAAACAAAAAATAAAAACACACACAAAAAAAAAAGAGGAAGAAGAAGAAGAAGAATACCTTGCCAGAAGAAATAGGAATGAATTCAATAGTACCAGCTTCTTTATCAAGCTTCATGATACGAAGAGAACCAAACCTTCCAACAGCAGCTTCACCAGAATAATTAGTACCCACATAATCAACTTTAGAACCCTGAATTTTAGCAACAAGTTCGACTCTTTTACTCCTCTTGTGATTCCTATAAGTGGTAAAAATTGGGGATTTATTGGGTTTAATTAAGTTATTTCCAGATGGTAAATACCCCACAATTACTGAACTTTTACCCGGTTCTTCATCAATTATTTGTATTGAAGCGTCATCAACAAGTTGGTGGCTTCTCTTCTTCTTGTTTTTCTTCCTTTTGTGGGTTTCAGGTGTTTCTGGAGGTGGGTTTGGTGGGATTTCCATGGCTTCTTCTTCGAGAAAGTTGCGAAGATTTGGGATTTTTTTTCTGGGGTGAAAAAATGGAGTCTTTGAAGTTAAACCCTACAGAAGTGAGACAAAGGAAGAGGAAGAGGAGCAGACGGAGAGTTGTGGTGGTGTGTGTGACTGTGTGGGTTGGAGAAGGGTTTTGTCCAAAAGGGTTCAAGTAGAGCTGGTTTGGTTCGATAGCATAGACCTAACTTGTCGATTCTCAGTTCGATCTCGATCTCGACCTCGATCTCATTAAACTCGTTACATTCTAAATTTGGTATTTCTAGTATCGTTGGATAATGAAAGGTCCATGTCAAATTATTTGGAAAGATAGTCGTTTTTTTAGCGAGTTAAATAGTTCCCATAGTTTAGTTATATACTCGTCGAAAACTTAAGCACGAAAGTTGTTGAGCTAAACGTAAAGGTTATTGAGCCGACCCAACTAATTGCTACACTAGTCAATAGTATGGTGAGTCACTAGTGATTCAAGCCATGGCTCTGACTCTATACTACGAGTGTCCAGTAGTATGGAGTGCCGGTTTGGCTCGACTCGACTCGACTCGTTAGGAGTCCATGACTGTCCTATTTTCCTAGTACTAGTAGTATTTCACTCTCAGTCCAGTTTTTGCGTTTTGCCCACTTCTTAGACTTTATACATCTCTCCTCTTTTCCTGAAGACAACCTTTGAACTACTTCTCCACTTCTTCCTAGTCTACCTCTTTCAACCCTTTTCTTATTCTTGAGAAAATCTCCCAAATTTATTGGAAAAAGGCTTGTTCTTGAAGAGTTCTCAGGTGAGTCAGGTCTCAGGCAAGTCTCACCATCTTTGTTCATCATGCAATTTCTAACTTTTTGTTGGTTTGATCCTCCTTTTGCATCCAATTTTATTTCCATTTTCATTGATTATCTTCTCCTGTATATTATTTCAAGTTTTATATTCTGGGTTGTTTGTGATTTAAACTAAGATTAGAGCTAATTTTTAATGCAAGAAAAAAAAAAGTATAATCAATGGACCCTTTTTATCTGTTGTCTTTTGATTGAATGCATTGCTCAAATTTATTGTGTATATGTTGCTGCTGTTGTATTTGGACTGCCCTATTTGCCCTGTATGATGTTATTGGATGGTAAAATTCATCTACTCCTTAAATTAAGCTCTGAAGAATAATTAAGATGATTTGTTGTTTGCATGTGACAGATGCTTTGAAGTTTGAAGAATCAATTTTGGGCAGGGAAACAGTTTGATGTCATTTTGCTGATTCATTCTACAATTCAGCATGCCACAAAGTATGTTGCTTTTATTTAATTTCGAGCTCAGACTGCAGTTTGTGTTTTCTGTGTCCCCTGATTAGAAATTTTCGAACTTTGGTGGGAGCATTACGCATGTAGGAATAGGAGTGGTAATGGTAATCGAATGAAGAATTGCTTTTCAATTTGGATGAATGATAAAAGAGGAATGTGGCAATGGACTTGTCGTTTTTCTGTGTGCTTGTCATACTATACTGCCTTTGTAATGAGTGGTAATAAAGATATATAAATGACTGTCCGTTGACTTACTACTTATTACCAAACCGGCTGTGAGGGTATTGTAACTTGGCGAATACAGTGCTTTCATTCAGACCTCAATTCTCGCCCTTTTGTATTGGTTTGTAAGCCGGCATGGTATGTGTAGGTTTTGTTTCTTATTTATGGACATTTTTGCTCCTCAATCTTAGAATTCAAATCTTCCTTTTGTGTTTTAATGAAAAAGTATGGAGGCAATCGCTGCTATAATTTTTTTTTTCTTTTTCTCCTGGCCATTGAACATCTCGGTAGTTCAAGCTGATGCTGTGTCTTTGCATTTAAGACTACTTTTGGCTTAATCTCAAGTCTCATTGATGTGAATCCATCGAACATAATCCCTGAAACTGCCATAGTGTAAAACTTAGGACTGATTTAACTTCACTCTTCTCAACAGTCAGATACCATTATGCCTGGAAAGTAGGAAGGCTGTGCATTTTTCGACATACAATCCTAATCAAAGAATTCTCTTTTGGCTTGCACGATCCTCTCTTAAAGCTATACTAAGCAACACTTTTGCATGCTTGGTTGTAGACTTCTCAAAGAAATTGTATGAATTTGAAGCTGACCTGGAACTTTGGAAGTAAGTATAGCCAGAGCATTCAGTATCTTGGTCAGGTTCTAAGATACAAATAATTTTATAGTAAAACAAGGGTTTGATGAATATGTGTTTGATGAGGTTTTCATATGTCGTCGTGACTCGTGATTTTTGGTGGCAGTATGGACCTATGTATTTTTGGACATCTAACTGAACAACTCAGACCTATTGTTGCTGTCTTTTTCTTCGGGTGTGATTGATATCTTTGCTTACAGTGACACATTAGAACCTTATGTGTATGGTTAGCAGGCTGCAGTGAAGACCCTAAGAAAGGTGTACATGGAGATTATGCTCTCATTGAGGATGCCGAGAACTCTTCATTAGGGTTGTATGATAAACCTCTCCCATGCTGTGGTTGTGGAATCGGCTGGCTCTCGTGAGTTTCCATTTTTCTTCTATGCTTTCTTGTCCACGCCCTTGCCTTTTTCCCTAACTCATCTCTGCGTTTTTCCTTGCAGTTTTTTGGTTGGCTTTGTTTTTCCATTGATGTGGTACTATGCTACAATCCTTTACTTCAGAAATTACTATCAGAGAGATCCTAGGGAACGGACTGGATTGGCCGCTTCTGCAATTGCTGTAAGTATTTATGTAGAGTGTATGCTACGAAGTGCCATTGCTGATTCACATGCTAATTGAAGGTTTTTTTTTTTTTACGGGACGATTGAAGTCACTGAAACACTTGTAGATAAGATGATTTTCAATAGTTGTGTAGCTAAGCTTAGCTTCTGATTTAGGAAAGAGATATCTATTGAAACAGAAGTTATAATTACCAAGACATCCTACCTGTTCCTCTGAAAATAATTTGCCTCCTTATGAGCAGACGATGGAAAAATCCTACTTATTTAATTTTTTTGGCAAAAAGAAGCTCTCTAATTCTTTACGGGAGTCTGTCTCCTGATTAAATTTGAGCAGTTATAGGTCACATTAATGTGATACTTTTATTAAAAAGGTCAGTAGGTCACCTTGAATGTCATAACTTTCGTGTCAAAACTATCACGTCAAGTCGCCACCACACACCCTCCATTACTCAAAGCTCTTTGTGAGACCAGTTCCCTAGCTATGTTTAGAAATGTAGTAAAGCAATTCCTCATGGAAAAGCATGCAGTTATTCGATTCTCCCATCTCTTTACTTGACGAACTTTGGAATACAAATCTCACTTTCCTTTATTCTTGTACATTACTGTCTGGGAGTACGGTAGCTTACTTCTCTCTGCTTATATTCGTAGTAGACACGTACAAAGGAACACATGTACTAGTTATCATATGTGTTGACGCATTGAGAAGATTTTCTAGGACGGGATAATTACCTATATCACTGTGCACCATATAATGTATGTCTATTTGAGTCGCTTAGGCAATGCAGTGTATCATGATGGAAACAATTTCATCAGGTCTTAAATGAAGCATTCTAGTCTTCGTCTGAGGCTTTCTACGTGCTGTGTATTTTTTTTTCTTTTTTCTTTGGCGTCTGCTATGATTTTGTTAATCTACCAATAACACAAATCTCTCCCTCTCTCTCTGCAGGCATTGTTTTTTTCTGTTGGCATACTGATTGTAGCAGCTGTTATCCTGCTTTAGTATCTCAAGCTCTGCTTCGGCCAAATTAACATGAATAGGTCCATGTATACATCACGCTCCTAATCTTTGCCAAAGTTAGCCTTAACTTAATAGGTTGTAAAGCTCATATAACCGTGTTGTGCAGCAGTTGATTGTCAGGTTCTGATAATGTTCTCGGAAAAAGGTGTATATGAACATGATCCCTTTGTTGAAGGGCACAGAAGTTTTCACCTCTTAGTGAATTATAATTCTTCTATCTTCTCTTTCAGCTTGCCCTGGTGTTGCATCAATGCATCATGTATCTCATAAGGGAACAATGATGGTCAGTATACTCAATCTCCCTTTTTCTGCAATTTGCATCTACCGAAATGCCATAGACCAATAGACCACTCTATAGAACCATCATAGATGATTTCATAAGCTCTAAGATATACATGTTCTCGTACCACGTGAAATAATTGATTCAACTACACGGTTGAATTATGTAAACACTTCATTTAACTAAAAAGATTGGTTGAGAGTCGAGTAATGCCTCCTCGACCGAAATTTGCCACCTGAAAAATATGTTGGAACATCAAAAACTGCCTTCTTTTAGCCAAAAATCTAGCATTAAGGATCCCATTAGACATTACTAATTATAGCTCCTCAGATTTAGGAATTATTTCCCCCATTTCTCTCAATACCAACCATCAAAACAAACCACCCCACCCCCAACAATCCTCTGTTGCATAATTTGCTTGCAACCCTAATCTTTTTCCCTTGGATTATCATTTTGGGTATTCCCAACCTCCCAGGTAAAGAAAACACAACAACAATAAACACAAAACCCCAGGAAAAAAAAACAATATTATTGAACCAAAAGAAAAAAAAAATAGAAATATAACAATTTTTTGTGTGAAAAAATGGGTGTAAGCAATTTTGTCCTAGGATGTGTGAACACTTTAACTCTATGCCTTTCCTTGCCTATCCTGTTAGCAGGATACCTCATCAAACTAACAGCAAACTCCCCCTGTGATCCTATAATGTACAAGCCTCTGCTCGCCCTCGGAATATGCTTGCTCATTGTCTCGCTCATCGGTTTGCTAGGAGCGTGCTGTCGATTGTCCGTCTTCCAGTGGTTATATTTGATCACATTGTTCATTTTAATCATTGGTTTATTGGCTTGTTTGAGTGTTGGCGCGATCATTATTAGGGGCGACGTAAAGGGTGAGGAAGTTATGGGGGGTGTCAAGGAGTATGAGCTTCCCATGTTCTCAACTTGGATGAAGAAAAACTTTATTAGTTCTGATCATTGGGAAGATGTTAAGAAATGCATGGTTCGTCATGATGCTTGTGGAAAGATCAGCACTTTTAGAACTCTTATGGATTTTGTTACATTCAAAAGATCTAAATTGACTTCTATGGAGGTATATATTATAAGTCTCTTTTCTTCCCGCTCTTTGATTTCTCCTCTTAGGGTTCATATTAGGTGATGTAGGGTTACTTATTCATCACGCCTCCCTCGCATAGAGGGGTCTCTTTTCGCGTATACAACAACACCATTACCGCAATGCCTCATGCGCACTACCTTATGGTGAGGTAAAGAGGGTTGAGTGACGCAACCTTAATTTTAATGAGGCAGATTCCGATGACCCATAGTAAACATTGTTTTGAAAATTGCATGAACTAAGTGATACACGTAAAAACTATATAGAGGCTGAGTACCCAAAAGCGTAAGGCCGTAATGAAAATCAATTAAGGGATCGCATTGATCAACTTCTACATTACAATATAAGAAACGCAAACACTTTCACGCTTGCATTTGTAGTAATCTCTTCATCGAATAATGTAACTAATAGCGGTTTCTTCAATTGTTTGTCGATTCGTTTTGGCGCAGACGGGATGTTGCAAACCACCAGTGCATTGTGGGTATGTGTATAAAAGTAACACAAGATGGGAAATTCCAGAGAAAGGGTTGGCATCACAAGATGTAGATTGCAAATCATGGAACAATGACTCGGACATATTGTGCTACAATTGTGGAACATGCAAGGCTGGATACTTAGCTTTTTTCATGAAGGGATGGAGAAAAATTACAGTTTTGAATGCTGTTCTTCTTGTTGTACTCTTTTTTATCTTCATCATTGCTTGTTGTGCCCTTAGAAGTTAGGACTTTCTAAGGGTAACCTTTTAACTTGTGTATCTTTCTACATGCATGTACTCCTAGCTTTTTTTTTTACCTTGAATATTTAAAAGGGGTTTGAGTCTTCAAGATTATTTGTTGTTTACTTGACTTTACATGGGGGGTAAATTTTCTTGTTTCTTATTTATATGATACATAAATTATATAAAGGAAATAAAGAGTTTCTCCATGACAAATTATTATGTCCCAACTTTTATATTGTGGTTTACTTTTTTTTTGAAACTCAAAAACGAAATTGTATTAAAAACTCATGTGACCGCGGATATGAAATCCGAGGCCACTAAATCAAGAACAATTGGAGGGCCGCTGTCAATTGTAACAAAAAATAAAATAAATTTAATTTCAATCAGTGCTTACGCTAAACTTTTTTGTAAAAATATTTGGGAAAAAAGGGGTATTATCTGGTGGTTAATCATCGACAACTCTACTCTGATGTATCTAAGGCATTCGTCTACAACAACAAAATGATGCTAAGACGCATGGGGCTTTCAAAAGTTAATATCATTATAGGAGTAGCAAAGCGAACCCTCGAGATGGGCTCTAATATTTTAATTCATCCTTAGTCTTTAATCACAACTAGTCTTTTTTAGAGTCGTTAACAAATAGTCTTAATCGTTCTCGTTAGATCATATTTGAATATTTGATTACATAGAGCTTGCAAAACTATCTCTCAATACTCGCGAGTATATTCCCATCTAGAGAAAATTTTCAAACTCAAGAATGCGGTCAATGAAAATAATTTCAGTAAGATTTGTACCTAATTAATGACATTTCCAAGACTCCCCATAGAATTAATTTATTAGTTGCTCAAATGCACCAAAAAAGAAAAAAATAGCTTTATCATTGACCAAGCATAAGTTTGAACAAAATCTTATCAAATGAGACAAATTATAGTTGAGGTAAATAGCTAAACATAGAACAATAAAGTAAATTCTACTAGTAATTTATAGGGTGGTATTTTGAATTGAAATTTGTTTTCAATTATAGCAAAACTAATCTTAGTGAGAGAAATTGGATAAATCAAGAAGGTAAAAGAAAAGAAAAGGAAGGGGACAGCTCAATTACAGCTTTACTTTAGCCAGATTTAGACTTACCCAACAAGCTACATAGGTAAACTCTTTGGTATGCCATATTTTGGTGATGTTGCCTTAGACATTGCCCTTATGACTTAATATTACATGCATTTCCAATAATCTTTAGCATTGGGCTTCAACTCAAGTGTCTGAAACCCAGGTGAAGAACAAAAGATTTATTGGAGTTTTAAGATATGTTCCTTACCTCCCTATCTTCGTGTCAGATTCACGAGGAGAAACCAAGTTGAAGATAAAGAACATCGAAGATTTAAAGCGTCATATTTTCTTGTAATTATCTACATCTCTTAATTCATTAGGTGATTAAAATTATCTTCTTGAATTCGAGATTAAAGATCGGGAATTCAAATTTAGAGAGCCAAAAAAGGGGTGTATGGCTATAACATCACCCCCGGAATTGGGTCATCATACCGTTGCAATTGGGATTGACAAGGACAAGGCTAGCCAAGGGGCTGTAAAATGGGCAGTTGAGCATATCTTAGGGGGAAGAAACTCAAATGTGATTCTTATTCATGTCAAACTTAAAACTCTAAATACCGAATCTCGTAAGTAAATTATTTGATATTAATTATTTCCTTTTGATGATCATGCGGATTTAATGGATCTTTTTAAACATTGATTTACCTTGATCCGAATTTTATAATGTTCACAATTATTGCCGAAGGATATATAGTTGTAAAATGCTAATTGGCAATTTTCGATAATTATAGAACCTCAACCAGATGCAGAGTCACAACAATTATTTCTTCCTTATCGTGGATTTTGCGCTCGTAAAGGGGTACGTATCTTCTTAAATTCTGATTTCATAAAATGTTTTGCTTCATTTAAAAAAAATTAAAAAAACCATCACCATAAAAAATAAAATAAAAAAATCCTCTATTTCCTTGCTCTTCACATGAAATTTGATCATTATAATCTGTTTTGCTACTAGTTTGATGCACATGAGGTGGTACTCCATGAAACAGATGTTTCAACTGCCTTGATAAATTACCTTAGGAGCAAATCCATTGGCGCAATCGTCGTTGGAGCTTCGTCCCGCAACGCCTTGACAAGGTATATCGTAGAGAGCGTATTATTTCAACACTATTACTACTCTGTATACAACAATTACGACATGTCTAGATGTACGCAACTTTCTCTCGGGTCATGAAAGGATACGAAGCCCTAATTCTCAAGTTCATTCTTATTTACAGGCATTTTAAGCAAGCAGATGTTCCCACAAGCTTAATAAAAGCAGCACCAGGATACTGTGCAGTCTATGTAATATCGAAAGGGAAGGTGCAGTTTACGCGCCCCTCTACGAGCGCCACGCCTTCCTACACAAACACCGCGCCTTATAACACGTACAACCAGCCTTCTAATACGAACACGCCTCCTCGTTTACCAAGTCCAAAGACAAGTGCAAAGAACGCTAAAGCTAGGTCCTATATAAACTATTTTGCGAGTGAATCCTTGAGCAGCAACAGTAGTAGCACCACCACAACCAGTTCAACATCAAGCCATGACAAATATATTCTTACATCCTCCGCCACTCCATATCAATCGGCACCTGATTCACCTAATGGTTATGATTACGGTTCCCGGGATTTTGACGAAAACCTGAGGTACGTTGTTACATGTTCTGTCACTTGATCAACAATACTAGGTTGTTAACAGCAGAGGAATACTAACATATACGATACCTCCAAAAATTTCCCTTCCCCCACACCTTACTACAGTGGGAGAGATGATGTGCATACACTTTTTCTACGTATTGATCCTGTAATTCACAAAGTTCCTTCGCACACAGCAACGAAGGCTATTACAGTGCAAGACTGCAGTCAATGTTGCGGCCCTCTCATCCCGAGAACAGAACCAGTTTTGAGGATTCCTCGAGGTAATCTGCATATGTTAGACTCATCAAGCCAATGAAGCTGCACTAGCAAATGAACTAGCCTGTATTGGGTTTCACCCAGCTACCCTGTTCAGCCCCTCCCCATCTCCAGCCCCGAACATATCCCTCTTCACTTTACCAGTGTCAAGTGCTGGCTTCTAGGATCATTACATAGCCAATATAAATTTCTAGGAACTCGTTCTACCAAAAATCTTAAAAGGTCTGATATGTTCTGCAGGGACTACTATGGTCGAGAAAATAGGAAAAGCAATGACATGGATCAGCTTCCATGGAATAACGAAGGAGCTCGTACACCATCTAGATTTATGCAAACGCCACCTAGGTTCATGCAGAGCCCAAGCCCGGCACCCAGAATCATGCAGAGGCGAGGGCATAATCTTTCCCATATGAGGCCAACCTTGTCAGATGGCTCTAATCATAACTCATTGTCTAGCAACAGCTTCGGGTCGAGTACCGGATCATCCAGCTCTAGTAATCATAGTCATGACCAAAATTACTATGGATCGACCAATACCCACAGTAGTGCGGTGAGTTAGTTATCATCTAATACTAACTGGTCGCAAAACCTTTAAACATGTTTTCTAAGTCAGAGGAACATATTATGATATTAATGCATCAACAGCCAGAGAAGTTCTGACATTCGATTCAATCGTGGGTTTTTTTGTTCACAGAAGGAAAATGAGCTCGATAATGAGATCAGGAGATTAATGCTTGATGTACAGAAAGCAATGGATCTTTACCAATCGATTTGTGATCAAGAAGCCACAGCAAGGCACCAGGTAACTAAGAGTCAAAGACAATGAGAAGCTATCAAAACACGTTAATATTGTTCCCGATGTTGCAAGATATGTATGCACACAAATACTAAAGATTATACTCGTGTTCAATGTCTTAGGCTGATAGTATGTCAAATCAAGATGAAACACATACCACGGAGAATGTAGAAGTATCCAAACAGGCAGCAATGCTTGTCGCAGACCTAGAGCGACTAAGAATAAAAGCTGCTACAGATGCAACAAATATGGCAAGACGGCTGGAAGAATTGGAGACTGGAAAAAGAAATATGGTTGAGCAGAGAGCCAAAAGCAGGGATGATCAGAAAAGAACAAGAAAAGCTTCCCCAGTTGGCCATCGAATTTATTCTTTGGAGGAGATTGAAGTAGCAACCAATTATTTTTCGGTTTCACAGAAGATTGGTGAAGGTGGGTATGGACCTGTCTATCGAGCCATGCTTCACCACACTCCTGTTGCTATTAAGGTTCTACGGCCAGATGTCTCCCAGGGGCTAAAGCAATTCCAAAAGGAGGTATACCCTTAACCCAATTTCTTGATTTTCAGTGACCGGTGAAGTTAAGACAGATCAAGACGTGCAATTTTAAGTTATCACATTAATTCCATAATACTCCCTCCTTTATTATTTGTTAATGTTTGGTTTGAATTTCTCTCACATATTCAAACCGAACCATGACAAATGAAAGAACGGAAATAGTCGTCGCTGAATGACTGGGGTTTACTTATTCCCTTCTGAATTATTGCAGATTGAAGTGTTGGAACACATTCGGCATCCTAACATGGTAGTTCTCCTAGGTTCATGTCCACAGTATGGGTGCCTTGTCTATGAGTACATGGACAATGGTAGTTTAGAAGACCGACTTTTCCGCAAAAATGGTACTCCTCCAATCCCTTGGAAAGCACGGTTCAAAATTGCAGCTGAGATTGCAACCGGCCTCCTCTTCCTCCACCAGGCCAAGCCTGAGCCCATGGTACATCGGGACCTTAAGCCAGCCAATATACTCTTAGATGTCAACTACTCAAGCAAGATTGCTGACGTAGGCCTGGCACGACTGGTCCCCCAGTCTGTGAGTAATGAAATGACGCAATACCATATGACTGCAGCAGCTGGGACATTTTGTTACATAGACCCAGAGTACCAGCAAACGGGGCAGCTTGGAACAAAATCTGACGTATATTCTCTGGGAGTCATGTTGCTACAAATTATCACAGCTAAACCAGCTATGGCTTTGGCTTATCATGTAGAAGAAGCCATCGAGATGGGTAACTTTCCCAAAATGCTTGATCCAGCAGTACCTGATTGGCCAGTTGAGCAGGCATTATCAATGGCTCAACTGGCTCTCAAGTGCTGTGAGCTCAGGAAGAAGGATAGGCCGGACTTAAGGTCCATTGTGTTGCCAGAACTAATTAGGTTAAGAGATTTTGCGATGAATACTTGATTTCGCTGTCTTTGGTTTCGCACTCTCTCCGGAGGGGTGTAGTGGGAGGATTATACCACCCAGTGTCTTCTAAAGTTTGATATTGGGTAAAGAATTTAGGTTTGTGGCCTCTTTATATGAGTGCCCTATGTATAGCATCACTATGAACAGATTAATAGTCATTCTATTTCTTCAAATACAAGTATACAACCACAGAGTTGACAAAAAATATCCGAAATTTATATACAGAAGAAGCAAGAATCAGAAAACATTGTCCAGCAACTGTGATATATGATACTGGCAAATGTATATACTATATAGAACAAGCAAACATAGAACTAAGGGCTAATATCCAGTGTCCTATAAGTTTGAAGCTATTTTGGCGACAAATTCAAATAGCACATACAAGAAGTTAAACTGTGTAAAAGAATCATGTAAGTGGCAAAGGAGTAACAGAAGAAAAGTTTGAGCATGACCAAAAATTAGATATATAATTCTTAACACCAGTTATCAAGTAGCCCAAAACTTTGCAGTTTAACGACACCACAATATTCAATTTTAACAGAGTATCCAGAATGATTAGATAAGCCATTCACGAAGAAACAGTTAGTCCCAACACCTTGACAAACAAAAGGACTTACCTCCGATATCTCTACTGTCAATTGAAAATTCATCCAAAATTCTACAAGAGTCCAAGCCCAAGCTCCGAAGGCTGCTTCATGGGTTGCCTTAAGCGATAGTTGTAAAGATAGTGATGAAGCTTGCCATTACAGGCCGCTCATATTTGAGCTCCTTAAGAAAGAACTCATTTGCCATAATGTCTAAGGCATTGAAGACATCATAGTCCTTCTTCTTTGCTATGATAAGAGTATCATTCAACAGTTATATCAATAGGGGTTCTTGTGGCGACATTGTAGTAGGGATAAGCAGTCTTTAGAGTTAAGTAATTCGAGTTGCCAAGAATAGTGGATGGCAGCGTGTCAAAGCTACAGAAGTTATCAGAAGTCCCAGGACTTTTAGCAACAAACCCATCAATTACATCTTTAGGAAGAAGCCAATGTTCAACGCCATCATCATTAAAGGTGTTACAAGCAACTGGTTCAGATAACTCCTCAACAACCTTGTAACTGCAGGAACATCACGGAGACCAGATGTAAGTGGAGAGCTTGGCAACTTAGAGCTTGATACTGTGGCTCATTGTCATCCTTGAACCAAGTCTTGAGAAGCCAACATCAATAAGCTTCTTGAGGCTAAGAGACCTGTACCAGTATTAGCAGTTGCTACAAGTATCGAAACAACAACCCCAGCACCCGCCACCTCCTTGATCATAACAGGAGCTAGCCTTTTCGACCTAAGCTTCTATGTACTGATGTACACACACAAAGCTAAACTCAGCCATGGAAAGTCAGAAACAACCTCACACCCGAACACACATTCTAACTAGAATACCCGTAATACAAGCCACCAGCTTCTTCGACATTTTGACCCGTCCTCCAATATGCCAACTCTTAAAAGCCCTAGGTGGCCTAAGTGCCCACTGTAAAAACTCTTTCGAATACTTGAACCTCTCATCATCCTCAACATAGTTATTTAAGCATAATCGTGCTTACTGACACCCTTATTCAAACTAGATTACCCAATGTCCTTGATTTGCCTAACAAGCAGTTTTTCCCAAAATTTACGTCCATTCTCGATAGCAAGCGACTGTTACATCCTCCTCACCATCACCTCCATGCTAGCTACACTCGGCCTCGTACCCGCATTTTAGATACCAATCGACTCTCCCCACTCCCCACTCCCCACCCACCACCCTATCTCCTCCACACTATTATGTTCACTAAGCTCAATTCCAGCATTCTCAACCAAATTCAATTCTCTGGGTACTAAAGATTTCACTATTGGGCAAATTAATTTCCTCCATTAGTCCCAAATCAAACAAGTAAATTAAACCCCTAATTCTCTTCAAAAAAATGTCGATTAAACAAGTAACAAAACAAAACCCATGAACAAAACAATAAAATTGATGAGCTACAGAAGTGGGTCCATGTCAATCACAGATTTAATCAAGTAAATGGAGCAAATAATCTATAAAGATATGAACTTTGAAGATGTATACGAACCAAAAAAAAAAGGGAGCGGATATAGAGTTACCTGAGAAAGTGTTAAGAATTGAGCAGAGGAAAGGATCCACAGGGGAAAAGTGAGAAGGCTTGAGCCGAATCGAAACCAAGCGTGGGCTCGAGTGTGATTAGCTCAAGCTTGGCTCGGGTTAGAATCTATAAGGCCTAAATTCAAGAAGTCCAGTCGGTTTTATCAACTAACTACGGAGAAAGTTTAAATAGTTTTTGTGTTAAAAGTGAAGAAAACTGGAGTCGACAATTTGGTTTCTTCCCTTTTAGTTTTGACTAGTTCGTTTGATTAGTTCAGATTGCTTGTTTAATTTTGTGAGTTCGTCGTTTTGTTTTGCTTTTGGTTTAGTTCATTTTCATTATGCCTGGTTTTGCTCATAATAATTAGTAGTAATCAACCTAATACTTGTGTTTGGTTCATAACTTAGTCAGTAAAATAGCTCGGGCATGACGCTAGTTTCAATACCCGTGGCCCCATGGACTTACGGTTTCTGAAATGATTCAACGGTACGCTAATTGAAAATAAAATATCAAAGAGATCTTGCAAAAACACAACAATCACAATAAACACTATTCAAAATTGTCTTAGTTGGATATCATATTTAACACCCGAATATTAAACAAAACACGATACCGAACGAACCAAAATTACCGAAACAAAACACGATATCAAACGAACCCGTGAAGGCTTCCGTGAACCCGCAAAGGTGCAAATATTGTACAAGTGCAAAACCCTCATTATTCCGAGAACCAGCCCAACTCCACTCTCTCTCTCTCTACCTCTGCCTCGCGCGCGCTTATACGCTTCACCATTAGAGGTTATTGGTACCTTTCAAACATTTAGGTACGAATTTTGCATTTAAATTAGCAACAAATTTTCAATTATTCCGTTAATTTCATGCAATTTTTGTTTTTATTTCATTAGGGTTTTATATTGTTGTTGTAATCCTTTGCCATTGTTGCGGTTTACTTGTTTTTTGAATTGGGTTTTCTTGTATTAGGGTTCTAAATTGTGGTAGTTTGTTAAAAGTAAGGGTTTTTGGAGAAAGATGTGATCTTTATGTTGTATTTTTATTGATTTTCTAGATTAATTTTAGTATAATTTATGGGTTATGTTTGGGGTTTGTAATCGAATAAGCCGTTGCGGGTGTTTTAGTTGTGATGCACAAGCTGAAGGATTGTGTTGTTTGGCCCCCTTTTCATTCTCCTTGTGTTTGAATATGGTGATGGTGAATTTTTTAGCTGGGAAGTTAATTGTTACTTTGTTAGTGATTAGCATGTTAATTTTGTTAAGTAGTTTTGATGGGTAGAAGGCGATTATTCCGAATTGATTTCTTGTAGGAAGAATGGAGGCCGATTCGGAAATGCATGATACAGCCACGAATGCAAATGGAGGTGCAAAAGATGAGATCATGCAGTCTATGGAGAACTTGCAGATTGAACCGTCATCAAGCTTCAAGAGGAAGCCTGTTATTATCATTGTCGTTGGGATGGCAGGTCAGTCTCCGTGGATGTTTAACATGGCGGTGTTCTCTCTTTTTCTGAATACTCTGTGTATTGCTGGTATGTGTATGGAATCTGATTGATAGATTTGATTGTAACTAGGAAGTGGAAAGACCTCGTTTATGAATCGCCTGGTTTGCCATTCTCAAGCTACCAATCTTCGAGGTTATGTGGTCAATCTTGACCCAGCAGTCATGACGCTTCCATTTGGTGCAAATATTGATATAAGGGACACAGTCAACTACAAGGAAGTTATGAAGCAATTCAATCTAGGTCCTAATGGAGGAATTCTGACATCGCTCAACTTGTTTGCTACAAAGTTTGATGAGGTAAGACTTGGAGCGCATTTGTATCTTGTTCGTGATTGTTTAAATGGTTTGAGCAATCCATGAAGCTAGGTGAGGTGAAGAGTTCTGCTTGTCAGATGTTCTTGTCTATGTCAGTCCTGCTGTTTTGAAATTTGATAATTGTGGTAACATTGTAGATCACTAAATGTATCGCTTGCATTGAATTGTGTTGACCACTAATCTTAGACACATCCATGTTTCTCTAAGTTTGGTGCTTATATTCTGAGCTAATGTTGTTGTCTATACCCCTTATGAAACCCAATTTTGTTGATTGCTTTCAGGTCGTATCTGTCATCGAGCGTAGGGCGGACCAGCTTGATTATGTGCTGATTGACACACCTGGGCAGATTGAAATCTTTACTTGGTCTGCCTCTGGAGCAATAATTACAGAAGCCTTCGCATCTACTTTTCCTACTGTGATTACCTATGTTGTTGATACACCTCGTTCTCAAAGCCCTGCTACTTTCATGAGCAATATGCTCTATGCTTGTAGCATTCTTTACAAGACACGATTACCGCTCGTATTGGCTTTCAACAAGACTGATGTGGCTAAACATCAATTTGCTTTGGAGGTAGGAAGATTTTTTTGAAGTGAAGGCTTAATTTGCTTTATATGCATTTAATTTACTTTTCATGCATTTATGAAAGACTTATGTGGCTCAGCGAAGTTTGCTAGTTTGCTTCATAGGTAGGATGCTTTTTTCAGTGAAGCTTAATTTGCTTTTTATGACTTGTCTTGAACCTTAGCGATGGATTGTGATGTCTGCAACCTGATTGAGTTCATGTCATTTGCTGACTTTGGTTGTAACTTAGCTTCAGTATATCTGAAGATGAATTTGGTGTCTTTTTGGTCAATTGTGGATGTTCCTTTATTAAATTGCCTTTCACAGGAGACTGTCGGGTTATTCTGAATATGTAATCTGAGTGCTTCAACTTTACCCTTCTTGCTCTTACCAAGGAAATAGCGTTTGTTTACTCTGCGACTCCATCTGGAATTCTGGATTTTCTGTCTATTGTGATTAAAAACATAGTGCACTCTTTCTTTGCTTGTACTATACTTCTATGTACAAGTGTGCATACATTGCCTTTGTGAGAGATGGTGGTTGTTTATGCTGGTTTTTTGTGTCCGCGGACTTGACTCGAGTTTTTACTTTATGTTTCTGGTTGACAAAGTTTCCATCTGGTGTTGGTATATTTGTAGCTGTAATAACAAGGTAATGACTTGATGACGTATTATAGTTCGAGCAATGTCGAATAACTGGTCTCTTATCTTTATACTGTTTATACGGAGTAGTATTTTTGATCTGGTCAAGATACTGTGTCTCTTGAAGATGTGTTTGGCTTTTTGATTGGGCGGCTTGAGCGTCTTGCTAGCAATTGCTAAGAGTTTTTCGACTGGGGATAATATATGGGATTTGTTGACGAGTGAAAGCTAGCTGCAAAGTTTTTGGTAGATCAGTGAATTGAATCTGACTAACGCATCATACTCTTGCTCTCTTTCTGTGGGTCGTATCTACCATAGAGAGTTAGTAAAGTATCTAATCAAATTGTACTTGTAAGTTTTAACTATGCAAGTTAGTTTCTGAATGTGTATATGTAACTATTTTCTTTGTGAAGTTCTCGAGTCACAGTTAGCTTAGACGCTCAATTGTTCTCACCCCCTTCTGGTTAGGAATTAGTATTTTTCTCATGAAGAAAATCTTCTTTGAGGATGCTCGAGTCTCTGAGGTAGCTCCCAATTCTGAGATTATTGGCTTTTTATCTAATGGATTCTGAAATTCCAAAAGACATAGTTCTGCTGCCAAGATTTACGGGTCTTGAAGGGATACTTCACCTCTTCAGTTCATGCTTGTTGAGGTTTGAGGATGGCTCTGTCATAGCGCGCAAGATATCGACCTTAACATATGTGATATATGTGTTGCTGATATAAATTTTCATGGAAGTGTAGATAACAATGCTTATAACTTCATTTGCAGAGTTCTGTAAATAGACTTGAACCCTTGTCCCCATTTGTTGCAATAACTCTTTTTGTGTGCTGATATGTTACAGTGGATGGAAGATTATGACTCTTTTAACGCAGCCCTGCGGTCAGATCAGTCTTACAACTCAACTTTGACCGATAGCCTAGCTACTGCTCTTGATGAATTCTATAAGAACCTAAAGTCAGTGGGAGTATCTGCGGTGACTGGTGCTGGGATGAATGACTTCTTTAAGGCCATAGAAGATAGTGCCAAGGAATACATGGACACCTACAGGTAATTAGCTCTATATCTTATTGTAGAAGTCCCCCTCCCTCCAAATACTAATGGAAATTGCTCTTCTTAGCGCTTATTTTTATTGATATACGATGGTTGTACAGGGCTGATCTTGACAAGAGAAAGGCAGAGAAGGACCGTTTGGAGGAAGACCGTCGGCGTGAGAACATGGAGAAGCTAAAGAGTGATATAGAGAAGTCCAAAGGTGAAACTGTGGTGTTGAGCACTGGTTTAAAGGGCAAGGAAGTTGGCACCACGAGCCTGGAGGAAGATGATGAAGAAATTGAAGAAGAAGATGAAGACTATTATATAAGTAGCGAAGAGGGAAACATGATAGATGATGATGATGAAGAAGTGGGTAGGTTTGCTTTCTAACATGGTACTTACTTAGGATTACGCTCCATCTCTCGAAACAAATGTGCTTCTGGAATCTGGATGGGAGGGACGTGATGCCCTTTGTTTTGTGTTGCGCTGGCTAAACGCTTGTTTGCGCTAGTGAATGGCTAGAATATGGAAGCAAATGAACTTACTAGTGTATATACACATTTCTATGATGCTGCTCTGCTGTATTACTAGCTTTGGGCAGCTGATTGAATGTTGGTGCCCTGACTGTTCTCTATGTTCATTTGCTCGAGTTCATATCGTGTTAAACACTTGGATCGGCCTGTAACGATGATTTCCTCGTCCACCATTGTAAAGACTTGCCCTTAAAGATTTTTAAGTTGCATTTGTGTTAAGGTACAGTTGCACTTCTTCCGGTTGAAGTTTTGCCAAGCAAATGAAAATCATCTTCACCAGTAGAGCCTCAAGGGCAAGCTCACAATCAATTGCAATACTATCAGAAGAGCAGGGAGCTAATTGTGAAACTCACAAACACAGTAAAAACTAAAAAGGACACTCATACTTTCCTAGACGGTTTGAGATGGTCCAACGGTGACTCACACCGAGATGTGTTAGTTTTTTTGGAACTAAACCGCAAAAATAACAGAAGATGTACCCAAAATGATATATATCTTTTTTGGTTACAACCAAAAATGATATTAAACGAATGTAACTTTTTTTTTCGAGGGTAAATGAATAAATGTAATTTTTTGTAATTATAGATTTCTTTTATTTTTGAGGGTAATTATAGATTCGAAATAAAGGAAATCACTTTTTTTTTTTTCATTTTGGGTAAAAATTCACACGAAAATGAACATCAAACTTGGGCTGATAAGAGAAGTCAAGTTGACCCAAAAAGATTGAGGGGCCCAAGTAGAGCCGAAATTAGGGCACCCAAAAGCAAAAGAGGCAGAGAGACTCCAGCTTCACCGAGAAGCAACAACACACACTATCTCTCTCTCTACTTTTGCCGCTATAACCTTTTAGATCCGACACACTTGCTACAAAAAACCCTATAAATTCTCAAACCTACCCTAATTTAATAAAATTTCCAAAAATCCCCAAATCACACCAAAAGAAAAAAAAAAAACACCAGTCAACTCGATCTAAACTTTCAGGTAATCATTCTCTCTCTCTCTTTTTTTCTGGGTTTTAATTTTATGTGATTTAGTATTCAAAGATTCAATCTTTCCTGCTTAATCACGCTGAAATTGGGTATTTTTTGATGAATCTGATGATTTTACATGTTGGGTTTTTTTTGTTGGGTTGATTGCAAATCGTATTAGTTTGGACAAGATCGAGTTTTTTAGCTAGTTTATATCTCATAGATAAGGTGATTGATGTATTAATCTAAATTTGTTTTAGTTTGAATGCTTTATTTTGGTGTGTAATTGGGAAATTAAATTGGGGATTTTGGTAGGCAAGTGTTTGAATCTGTCGTTAAAATGCTATGAATTTTATTTTATTGTAATTTGTTCTTGTGTGGAAATTAGCAGATGTGTATAGAATTTATAGCTTCGATAGAATTATACTCTTAATTAGTTTATGACTTTTGCTTATGTTAGTGTTGATGGTAGTATTAGTGGTAGTTTGTGATTCAGTGATTGTGCTGTGGTATGTAGCTCCGATTGTAAAGCTATCCAATGGGAGTCCCTTCGTTTTTTTCGGCTTTTCGAGTGTTCTTAGTGTTGGATTTGTTTGTGGGCTTGTGGCGTTTCACTTTGCTCTGGAAATTGGAGAGTAAATGGATTTCTTGGTGATGTCTCTTAATTTTGGTTTCGTAACATCGAGCCAGAAGTATATGTTTGGGATCCTTGCATCTCGGCTAGCTTGTTTGGCCATTCGATGATATTTATGATTCGCTATTTTGTGTTTTCATTATGTAATTAAGAGTTGGAGTTGCCTGTGTTTTCGCAAGACATGTACTTGCCTGTGGTGTTGAGTCTCACGTAGAGAACCTTTCGTAGGTTTAGATTTACTTGGCCTCTCTTCTTATGCTTGTATTTATATGTATTGGGCGAAGTCCCCCCTGATCCGTGTTTTAAATACTCTGTGGTGCTTAGACTGGATAGTGAGCAAGGGTTCCGACTCTTCCAAGTAATGTCTTGTGCCTAGTTTACCTTTTTCCATTATCACGCCTTGTCATGGTTACTCTTTAGTTGTGTTGGTGAAATAAGATAGTTGTTTTTTTCATGATGCCTTTTTCTGAAGAACATAGAATTTTCCGTGGTTACAGGATTTAACTTTTATAACTTGTTTTTGTTTCCAGTCATGGATGGACCAGATGGATCAAAGTACAATGATAAGGATTATGATTCCAAGATGAGTGCCATGTAAGAGCACTTCATAGCTGGTTTTTATTCTGATGATTCTGTACATACTTGTTTGATTACACTGGGACTGGCTATGTGGTATATGACTTTATCTCATTCTTTTTGTTTAGACTCTCTGGTGATGGGGAGGAGGAGTTCTTCACCTCGTATGATGAAAGCGTTGATAGCTTCGATGCCATGGGTTTACAGGAGAATCTTCTTCGAGGAATTTATGCTTATGGTACTGATATCTTCTGCATCTATGTGTTCATTTTTGGAACTTACTGCTTGTGTTTGTTGTGTTGATTGTATCCTTTTTGCTAGCTTAATGAATATTATTTTTCAGCCTTGTTATTCCCTGTCAAATCGTTTTTTGTTCTGCTGGTTTTATGATTTCCTCTTTGTATCTTGGTTACTAATCCCTCTAGTTTTCCTTTCTTTTAATTTCCTTTTTTTATTGGAGCCTGAACGGTGTGAACATTGATCTGTGACGAGAAGTATTTTGCTGTTTGGTTTCACTGTATAATTGTGACAAGCCTTTCTCGAATTCTTGCAGGTTTTGAGAAGCCTTCTGCTATTCAACAAAGGGGAATAGTTCCCTTTTGCAAAGGTCTTGATGTTATTCAACAGGCTCAATCTGGAACTGGGAAAACAGCTACCTTTTGTTCTGGGGTCTTGCAGCAGCTTGATTACAGTTTGACTCAGTGCCAAGCTTTGGTGCTTGCACCTACTAGAGAGCTTGCACAACAGATTGAGAAAGTCATGCGTGCCCTTGGTGACTATCTCCAGGTTAAGGTCCATGCCTGTGTTGGTGGAACAAGTGTTCGTGAAGATCAGAAAATTCTTCAAAATGGGGTTCATGTTGTTGTTGGTACCCCTGGTCGTGTTTTTGACATGTTGCGGAGGCAGTCTCTTCGTGCAGATAGCATCAAGATGTTTGTGTTGGATGAGGCAGATGAGATGCTTTCACGAGGTTTCAAAGATCAGGTGCGTACTCTGGTTGATATTGATTCTTAGCAGCGTTTTGTTTTCTGTCTTTGCAGAGCGACTATTAGATTTCCTTTTTAGTATTGCCTTTATATGGTGAGACATTAGATATACATTCAAGTTATTGATAACTCTTGAAATCAATAAAAAGGTGGGATGAGAAAAGTGATTTACAACTCTGAATAATATATGGGTAGAAATAGAGTAAGTTGGTCTAGGGGGTAGGAAAAGAGTTACTTGTATGTGTTTTTGGGTGTCCTAGGGTGCTTCGAATGGACTGTTTTTTTCCTGAGCTTTGCTTAACTGTGATCGTCTTCAGATTTATGATATCTTCCAGCTGCTACCACCAAAAATTCAAGTTGGTGTGTTCTCTGCAACTATGCCACCAGAGGCGTTAGAAATCACCAGGAAGTTCATGAACAAGCCTGTGAGAATCTTGGTGAAGCGTGATGAACTGACCCTGGAGGGTATCAAGCAATTCTATGTGAATGTCAGTAAAGAGGAATGGAAGTTGGATACTCTCTGCGATCTTTACGAAACCTTAGCCATCACTCAGAGTGTCATTTTCGTCAACACCAGGCGCAAGGTGGACTGGCTCACTGACAAGATGAGGAGCCGTGATCACACTGTCTCGGCAACTCATGGAGACATGGAGTCAAACCTAAGGGATGTTGTCATGCGTGAATTCCGCTCAGGGTCTTCTCGTGTTCTTATCACCACTGACCTTCTGGCTCGTGGTATTGATGTCCAGCAGGTCTCGCTTGTCATCAACTATGACCTCCCTACCCAGCCTGAGAATTATCTTCACCGTATTGGAAGAAGTGGACGTTTTGGAAGGAAGGGTGTCGCTATCAACTTTGCCACTGATGAGGATGAGAGAATGCTTGCTGATATTCAGAGGTTCTACAATGTTACTGTCGAGGAGTTGCCTGCAAATGTTGCTGATCTCATCTGAGGAGCCCCTCCCCCAACCCCACCCTCACAAACATTTCTCCGATCTGGTATGCTGTCTGAAGCTACTAAATTTATGTTTTTCGGCACTTCTTAATCTTAGTAGTGAAGTATATTACTTCTACCAAACATTAGACATACTCTGCCTATCTTAAAAGTTTTCGGTATATGTAAGTGTAAGATTGTTGCTGGGCAGAGTTCTATACTTTGGGATTCTAGCATAGCATCAGCATCTGTTTTCCATGGTTACCTTTTTGCCTTGATTTAGACGTCAAGAATGAGGAATGAACCAAAAGGTCCGAGGCGGTTTTTCTAATCTCTGGTCCGTGTATGTTTGCATATTACGCCTTTTTTTCTGGTGCATATGCTTGATACATGCATCTTGGCTCACATATCTCAAAAGAGAAAATCATTGTATGTCCCCCCTATTTGTGCTCGAAACCTCACCCATTTTGGAGTCGAACCCCCTCCCTGTTCGTTTTGCAGAATCGCCTCTTCCCTCCTGTCGAAGTGTTGAATCTGAGTTAAGTCCGGTCCACGGTTAGGCTCTTGTTCCCCCATCTCCCTGTGCGCTCTCGCTGTTTCATGGTGATTCGATCTAGAGCCCTCATGCAAAACAAAAGCATGGGGAGAAAGGGGATTCCATCATTCGCTTCACTGGCACACTTTTCCGCATCCCCGGTTTGCATTGTGGGGAGGCACCGCCCAACAATGGGCAGTCGCACAAACATCATCGTATATGTACACAAAATTCCGTGCTAAACGCCTTCATATCTTAATATCGTACCCCCTCCGTTTAAATTCAAATGGTTTTTAATTAACTGTCTTAAGAAATTGGCAATTCCACCGGTTGTAGATCATAATACCGAAATGACGAAAATTATGAAGTTGATTTTCATTCAGATTTTGTTTTACATCCTTTTTCTCGAGTCACAAAAGATATTCATCGGTACTATAACTGGCAGCGGTTTTTACACTTTCTAGATTGATTTTGTTTCTAGTATGCGGTAACCTTTCGGTTTCTCTTGGGGGGAGGTTGTGCGACAAACTTAACGAGTGTAAAGCGTTTATTGTCCCTCCGGACACAGTAAGAGCGAAAGAAAAACTCCCAACATTGTACGATGAACTCACAAGTTAGGAAGATCTATCTGAGGATTCTCGACTTTGGAGTAACCAAAGGTACAGCTAGGTTTTGAGCTATTTGGTGGATCAATGCATTAGAATATGACAATTGATATGGAACTCCATCTTATGCACACTAGCCTATGTGTTTCCCATGTGTTTTCTCTCTCTTCACTTGCTAATTAATGACTTGGAGATTTTGGATCTCATCTACCATAGTAGAACAATCTCAAAAAATATTTTAATTTTCTAATGAGAAACAATATTTACGATTATACTTATCAGAATCCGTACATATTATATAAGCTAGTTTAATTGAATATATCGGTAATGAAATGATGTTCGAATGACATGCACCCGAAAAGGACTAAAGCGGTACAGTTTAGTTAAGTTTGACCACATACATTACCATCATTGTGTCAATTCTCATCTCATGCATAATATGCAATCATGCACCTTACCATACACTCAATTCATGGTTACTAGCACTTTAGCACCCACGCACTTAAAAGTCACGGAAATTGTGTCACTTCTCATTAGTCATACATACACTACCAAAGTCGGTAACTGAATGTTGCGTTTTGTGACCATGACTAGTTTGAAATACGATAAATTTCGTAACGGAATTTCTGTAACATAGACTAGAAAGTTAAAGAAAAAGAAAAGTATGTACTACTAGTAGTGAAGTAGGTACTACAATAACTAGAAACAAACACCAAACTCTATCACATTTAGCATCACATACTTCCTCCTACCCAAATAGATTTTCCTGTTTCTTTTTTCAGTTTTGAGTTGGCATGTTGGGAGCTATATTTAAACCAAATGAATCGTTCACTTGATTTAAAAATTAGTAAGTATTTCAGTCTGCATTGCAGTCAACCAATTTTACTTGATTTTAAGGTAAACGGGTCTTTCATTTAGTCCACAAATAGTCCCTAACATAGCAACTCAAAACTGCAAAAAGAAACATGAAAATCTCTTTGGATAGGACTAGAGTAGTATGAAAGACTATTTTTAAAACAAATAAATTCAATCATAAAACTTACTCCATACTAAACCTACCCAAAAAAAAAGTACACACTCCCAAAAAAAAAAGCCAGCAAATTGCAACTGTACCCTATTTATCATGCATGATCCTTAATTAATACAAAGTACCCCCACCCAAACATAACCTCTTTACAAAGCAAAGCAAACCAAACCCACACTCATTTTTTCTACTTCTTTTGTCATCTTCTTCTTCACGCCTCTAAAATCTTCTCTTAACATTTCATTTCATACAAAAAAAATGGAGAATTTCAGATCAATGTCATGCAGAGAAGGGAGAATGCAAATGGAAAGTTACAGCTATAATAATAATGATAATAATAATAATAATGGTGGTGGTGAGAGTTACAGTGGTAAAAATGGAGGTGCACCGACAAGCATGCAAGATCTGAGATCATACAGCACATCATATGCTTCTTCATACATGCAGGTTCATCCTCAACCTTCTTCTACAAGCAAAGATCATCACGGTAATAATAGTAATGGTAATACGAGCAATAATTACAAGAAAAGTAGAGGACGTGCATCATCTTCTTCAGGAAAAGGGTGGAGTTTCAATGATCCTGAAATTCAGAGGAAGAAAAGGGTTGCTAGTTACAAAGTTTATGCTGTTGAAGGCAAAATGAAGGGTTCTTTTAGAAAAAGTTTTAGATGGATTAAGACTACTTGTTCTCATGTTGTTCATGGTTTGTTTTAATTTTTTTTTTTTGGAATAATATTTGCAATTTTTTTTTTTTTTTTTTTTTTTGGAGTTGTGATTTAGGTACTAAGGTATTATGTGTATGTTGAGGCTTGTGTATTGATATGAATGAAAGAATGTATAATGATCAAATTGTAAAATTTGTCAAGGTTAGAAGTGGTTGATCAAATTGAATACCAATGTTTTGATTATTAGATCTTATTATTTTCAATAGTAAGAAACTTTATGATAAAAACGAATTCGCTATTATTTTGAGACCGTCTCATAGTACGATAAGCACTACCGTTTGATGGTTAACATATTATGTAATTTTCTCAAAATTTGAGGAGCTCTGATTAGTTCCGACCGAAAAAAGAATTGATAGTACCACTCATAGTTTTTATACAGCTATGGATCAAGACTCAAAGCGCAGATGGAACTGCTGATCAAGTGGCTAAACGTGTGAAGGAAGCATATGATATACTTGACCAACAATGAAGGTGAGACCCTTCTAGGATATTTTAGAGATCATGTTTATTCATCGTCGATAATAAGTTGTTGACTTTTAATACCAAGAGAAGTCTTATGAGAGGGTCCAACATTATTAATACGTCTGTTTATATAATGACCTTTTGAGTTTTTAATGACCATTATATCTCTATTAGAGGTTGCTTTAATTTAATTGATAGTTAGATTATGTAACCAAGTAAAGTGGTCGTACAAAGTTGCAAAGTCACAAAACGAGACTGCCATAATTCACAGGGAAAAAAACCCCATTCTAGGCAAGCACTAATACAACATCTTTAACCACATTGCCTTAAAGGCTCCCGCCATAAGGCAAGGTAAGAGGGGTCGGATGCACGTAAACTTTACCCTTATTGACATAGAAAGGCTGCGCACAAATGATCCTGGGAATAAAAAAAAAAAACAAGCCATCTGAACAAACAGAAATTGTCAAATATGAAGTTCTGCAAGTGAGGCAAATGTTAGCAACCAAAGTGTAAGCATGATCTAGGCATGGAACTGTCTACCAACCAGACCTTGCTCCGGTCATTGGTCACCGTTTGCGGCTAACGAGAAACAAGCATATGATCTAGACATGGAAAATTTTACCAACCAAAGTGTAAGCAATTTTGCCCTTATCCTTGGTATATTAAAAAAAATACAAGGGGCTCAATTACAACTTCTTTACAAGTGTTTCCTATAAGAGTTACTTCTCCCAGTTCTCAAGCCCTGTTTCAGCTCTAACCTGTCCTAGAAAATATATCGAAAAGGAAAAAATATAAAAGGGGGAGATTTTTGGCATACAAAGGCGAAAAAGAAAAGAAACTTAACACCCAACGTACACGAAAAGCAAACCGTCTTCAAGATTTACAAGGGGGTGATCGGTGGTGAATGAGCGTCAAAGTCACGTTTCTTGTGGTCATCAGTGCAGCCTATCTTCATTGTTGACATTTAGGCTCTCAATTTTCCTGATGGTAGATTCCAGATTTTGTTCAGTTGACGCCACTCTCCCGGAAAATGCGCGTGGATGCTCTGAGGATACGAATGGTGAACTACGATGCCCACTCGCAGTTTTGTGAAGACTGGGGTCTGCTGTTCCAGAACGAGTGGCATCAGCATCACTTCCTGCAAACACTGCATCACGACTGCTCGACCCAACAGCACGCCTTGCTGATGTGCTAGTTCTCATGATAGAACTTGAGAGCTGACCAATGGAAAACAAAGAACAAATCAATCACAACATGACTAACAATCCAACTAAAACAAAACCATAATTATTACACTTTATAGAGATTTGCTAAAGGCCCGTGAAATATGCTTAGCCAAGGATCCAAGGTAATGCACCAGTCACCGTGCTAGCACATTGTCTAGGACTCCTAGGAGGGACGTGAATTAAAGCAATGAGAATTCAAGAAGCAACAGAAATTCTTCAGCTCAACTTTGAAGTGCACCTCTAAAAGCAATTTAAGCGAGCGAAAGAGTGAAGAAAATTGTCCATTCATGAACACGCTAGTGTCATTCTGAATTTGTAATGTGATCCAAAGAACATCGAAGAGCATCATGATACACAGTCCTTAAGAGGACACAACAACTTTCTAAGTACCTGTATAATTAAATACTATTCCTCCAGAAGACAGCATCCTCATTCCTATTTGCTTGTTCTAGCTTTGCTTTACCCCCGCCCCCCCCCCCCCCAGAAGGAAAAGCCAGCACCACGACATTAAACCTTAACCTAAGCGTAAGAATTGCCCTCCATGTTAACAAACACTTCACTTTGACAAACCAAGGTTCCTCGAATTATAAATCTTTTAAAAGGCCGCCGCTATATCTTATATAAAGCCAATGCAGCTGACACAAGCACATGACTGGTGCTAAATCATGCCATGATATCCACAAACATCTACATGAAACTGCAGAAATGCACACCGTCAATTTTAACTGCCGTGTAACATCACCACAGCTCAATACCCAGCACTGCACTGAGCCAGTGTACACCCAAGTCCAATTCCAAGGTCTCAATATTTTTCTAAACCCAAAAGCTAAAGGAGTATCACAAAAGAACATCCACCTGTTTGGAGTTCATTACATAACCCAGACATAGGTCGCCACCAATGATATCTCCAAATATATTCAATACCAGCCTCACTATACTGGTAACAAAGACAACTACTAATACATATGCCTGAGCATCGCCAATCTTCACTGTCATGATTGGCCTTGGCCTTGTACTTTTGTCTTTTTGCGAGTTTTCACAGCAACAGCCAACTTTATCAGACTAAGCCCTAAAAGCTAGTCAGAAGTAGATCTATAAGTACAACCTCAGTCACGTTTTCTCTCCACTCGCATAGCAAATACGCCGATTCTGGGTCTTGTGAGTTATAACAACCATTAATAAAATGGGCTCCAAATCCTCCATAAAACAAAACTCATGCCAGTTCATGAAGAGTAAGAATGGGATTTACACATGAACGCTGCACACAAATGGCCCCTTGGGGATCAACAAATTTGAGTACTTGCACTATAAAGATCAGCACTACACTTTACCATGGCGTCCTTGGCTGAACAACCATTAATAAAATGGGCTCCAAATCCTCCATAAAACAAAACTCATGCCAGTTCATGAAGAGTAAGAATGGGATTTACGCATGAACGCTGCACACAAATGGCCCCTTGGGGATCAACAAATTTGAGTACTTGCACTATAAAGATCAGCACTACACTTTACCATGGCGTCCTTGGCTGCAGCTGGATCGATTCCAGCAGGGCTTTTCTGCTTAGGCACACTTCCCATCCTCCTACGAGATGAATCTGCTGAAATCCAGCCAGAAGGTCTCACATCCTCACCGCCTAGAATACAGAAAATATTGCATGCATTAAAGACAAGCACAATAGTAGCCAAGAATATGACAGGGATCACAAACTCCACCATCAGAAAACAACAAGACCACTGGAGTAAATATAAATTTCTCAAAACGGAATGTATTATTAACTATCAACAAATAAGGTAGCCTTCTAAACATACCAGGTTGTCGATCATTGCCAACATGTGGCAATCCAGAGCTCGGTCCAGCAGCACCCTGAAAAGGCCTCTTGACTAAGTAGATGAAAAAACTTAATGCGGTAAAAATCAAACTAAGTCCCAGCAGTTGATACTCACAAGTGCACGTGGGGGTGGAGCGACAATCTGGGATTGCTGGTATTTCAATATGGTCCAGTCAAAGACGTAATCAAACTGGAATCCTGAAACCGGAGTGTGAGGACCATTATCAAAATTTGTTGAACTCTAGAGAAATCAGAAAAATATTCAGATTGACATTCTCTATACCTTCACGAATAAAAAGATCACGGAAGATCCTTTTCAAATATGCATAATCTGGCTTGTCATCGAAACGCAATGAACGGCAATAGTGAAAGTATGACGCAAACTCTGTTGGATAACCCCGACATAAAGCCTGAAAAAGATTTGTTAAAGACTGGCCAACTTCAAAACAGTAAAACTGTGACACGCTTTTGCTTGGTCTTTGTAAAAAAAAAAAAAATACCTCAATAGATGTCGAAACCTTTTTCTCACTAATCTTCTCGTACTTTTGCTTCTTTGTTCCAGCTTTCAACCCCTGCCACGGAAGACTGGAAGAGAGTGGCTCAAATCCAGTGAAATAGAAAGTCTAAAAACAAAGTACCAAATAAAAGTGAAGTATGGAAACAACAACTCACCTCCCTCTTAAGAAATACATGAGAACATAACCTAACGACTCTAGATCATCCCTCCGGCTTTGTTCTGCACATCGAAACAAAAAACGGATTAAAACCAGCCGCTAAAATGCCCACTTCAGATAAAGAGCTTTGTGTAGATCAATCTATAAAAGATGAGGTAAATCATCGACCCTTAACCTATATAAACCTACAAATCATAAGAGCTCTGAACTTGGCCAAACTATCGGAAGAAAAATACACAGGAATAGGCAAAGGAGTAAAGCATACCAATGCCCAGATGTGTATTCATGCTTGCGTATCTAGCGGTTCCCGTCAAATTCTTGTTCTCCCTAACACAGACACCATTAAGTTAATGAGTTGAACGCACAAAATAATAAATTTACCTACATTTCCCTGGTTTCATCTTTCTTTTTCAGTGTGTTGGAAGATTGTAATGAGCCTTAAGGTAAATCCAACAAACCAGCATACGAGCAAAACTAAAACACTCAAAAATATTTCTAATGGAGTATTTAGAGTTTCAGACAAACACCCATACATGAAGGTCGCATTTGTACAAGAATTTATCTAAGCAACTTAGCAAGCCAAACATCTAATGCAGAAGGTTAAAATAACTGATATCGCACCTACCAAAAGCATTTCGACGACTGTATTTTAAAAAAAAAATCCACGCCAAAATCGACAAGAGTATGAGGCAGTAAGATTCTGCCTTCAGATACTTGAGCAACATAATCTAAATGGTGAAGAGCACAAGCAGCAAACGCTATAGTAGAATAAAATTGGAAAAGAATAACATGTTTGAACTTGAAAAGACATCCTCCACTAATCTTTCCAGACACAAAGTTACATTTGCAATGCCTTAACTCGTCTCGTACATGGTCTGACAAAAAAAAAATCACAAAGATGCAATCTTCCCCAAATTCACTAGGGACTAGCAAACAACTGAGGCCTTCCAAACATAGAATCCCCATTGAATGTATAAAAAGCCATTACAACATCCAATAATAGAAAAAAAAGGCGGCAACAACAAAGATATTCCAACACGCAAACATTTAGCATATAGATCCTTTCAAATGACTTACCTATAGGGAATGTGTTGATGGTTTGTACTGTCTCTATACTTCTTGGCTAAACCAAAGTCAATCATGTAGACCTACATCAGGGTAAAATGAAGTAGCAGATTGGTAAGTGCTGAAAGAATAACCAAAAGATAATCAGTTCTCAACAAATAAGCTTTAAACCCTTCCACCCCCACCCCACATAAAGAAGCATCATAACCTGATTTGCACGTCGCCCTAACCCCATAAGGAAGTTGTCTGGCTTGATATCACGATGCAAGAAAGATTTAGAATGAACAAATTCGACTCGATTGATCTGAAAAGAGTTATGGCAATTAGTTGTGAAAAGAGCACAACGTAACATAGAAGTAAAAGCAGAATGCTGAAGATGGAGAGAAATTTACCATCTGATCAGCAAGCATAAGGACAGTCTTCAAAGAAAATTTTCTACTACAGAAATTGAATAAATCTTCTAGGCTGGGCCCAAGTAAATCTATAACAAGAACATTATAGTCCCCTTCAACACCAAACCATCTTACATTTGGGATTCCAGCTGCCAATTTTACAAAAACACCAGAGTGAGAAAAATCAAAAGGCTGGCGAGAAAGACAAAAGACACAAAACAAGAAACAGTCAAGCATCACAGAAAAGTTCATTACTTCCTCCTTGCAGAATCTTATACAACTTTGACTCGTACAGAAGTTGTGGATGCTTTGTTTTCACGTTTTCCTGAGAAATATAAATTAAATCAGATAGCAGTCACCAAAAATGCAGAAGGAATGAAGTTGTCGTCTAATCAACATATCAGACAGTAGAATAAATTGCATCAATTTAACATATCACAGAATGAACTGCAGTGCTGATTAGAAAGAACTTCGGACTCCTCAATGACATGACTCCATGAGTGATTTGGATGATTGAATACATCAGTCACATACGCATATACCAATATCAAACTCACAAAACATGAAAAGGCCCACCCATTTAAGGGAGCACTGTAGCATACTAACTTGTTCTCTTTAGACTGCTATGCAAGAGAATTGCAGAATAAAGAATAACTCCACAGAAAGGTATTTCGAAAACTCTTCTCTACAAATATCATAGTTTAAAGGAAACCAAGGAATGTTGTCAACACTTCCTTCCAAGTCAAGCACAACACTACCCGCAAAAAAACCGTAGTTTTGTAGTCCACCATACACCCGAAGCACCACAAAAAAGACTATCTTAAACACCAGAAATCATTCCTTTCATCATCTCATCAGTTAGTAAATATGTCAGTGTCCAAATCCTCTGCGACCCGATCATGCTGTTCCAGCAACTATTGGTTGCTCACAAAAGCTCAACGGGAAGAAAACCCAATGCTGTGAGAAATTATATCCCTTTTATATCGATAGGAACTTGAAAATTCAAGCCCCAACACTAAACCAAAAAACATGGTGAAAATCCTCAAAGAGATACTGGATCCTACCACCGATCATCAAATGAAACTCTGGAATGTCACAGGATTACCCAAATATCAAGGTATATTCAGCTGGCAGTACGCTGAAACAGACCAGTAAAGGACAAAAATCCAATAGATCAAATCTTACTAGAGCACAATGAACAACCGAGAATCCCTCCCAAATTGTGGGTTTCCCAAAAGTCTTTCTGCTCTTAAAAGCACCCACTTCAAGTGTTGTCCTTCCAAAATAATCCATAACGCAGAAATCAACTATCATTCTGAATAAGCCAAGGCCTCACCCATAACGCAGAAAAGGAGGTTTCATTATTTCATGACCACACCCAGCTAGCAACATTAACATCAACAAGTTCTTCACTACCACCTCCCACATCGACTTACTACTTTCAGAGTGCAATACCAGATTGTTCTCACTTTTAGTTCGATACATTTCCAATAAAGCACTAAACCTAAACAAAAAAAATTCTGCCCACATAAGCTACATAATAAGACCTAATTTAGCTCTACAATGACCACAAGATTGCGTTTATCACAGCAGTCTCAAAACAAAAGTTCTACAAAATCACAAATCAGTCATAGTAGGGCTACTTTTCAGCTTAGTATGGGAACATGAACATGTAAAAGGCGGGGCTTGAAACCATATCCATGACCATCCTCCCCCCTTCTTCCCGCTCCCCTTCCCAAAAAGGCAAACAATCGACTTCAATCCACAATTTAGCTCAAAGTACAAATTACTCATCTAATTGTCAAAAGACACTCTATCCTTACTGAAGCGTCTTACAGGCCGGTAACTTTACGATACCAAGAATCTTATACAACCCTCCAACATTAAATTAGCAACACTACAACCTAGAACCATAAATTAACAGTTTCCTCCTTACCAAAGAAGCTACTAAATCTTATCAAATCCAGCAAGAACATAACTACTAATTAAACAAAATTCTGAAGTCGAACTAAAACTAATCAAACTAAAACTAGATTAACAACCACATACTTCTGCTTTAAATCAAATTTCATTAAAATCAAATTAGTGACTCACAAGCTTTATTGCCACCTCCTCATTGGTCTGCACATTTGTACCTACAAAACCCACAAAATATTCCATCAAATCATATTAAAATTTGATCAAAAACATCATAAAAAAAAAACCCAAAAAAAATCAAATTGATTAAATTTGCAACAAGAACAATACCAAGATAGATCTCTCCAAAAGAACCACTTCCGATCTTCCGACCAAGCCTAAACTTATTCCCAACACGAGGCTCCATACAAATCTAATCTTAATTTCCCCCAAAAAATAAAAGATAATAATCACAATCAAAGAAAAAATAAAAATAAAAAACCCTAACTTTATTATTGTTAATTGAATTGAATTGAATTGGGTAATTTGAAAAGAAATGTTTTGTCAAATAAAAAAGGGAAAACGGCAGTGGGTAAATAATGATTTAAATGTGACCCCCATTTAATAAGGGATTTAATTAAATAAAGCCAGTAAATTTGGTTACCCCAAAAAAAATGATTAATTTGATTAAAAGAGGGGGGGGGGGGAATGGGGTGGGTATTAATTGTAGAAGCTGGAAAACTGAAGAAGCTTGTGATAGAAGATAAATGGTGAGATGGGTTGCTTGAAGAATCTGGGGAACAAGGGAGAAGAGAGAGGAGAGAGGGAGAAAGAAAGAATGAGAAAAGGAGACAAAGCTTGATGATGAAGATGTTGTTGTTGCGTTTATTAACAGCCTAATTTTATTTTAATTTTCATCATTTTCTTCCAATTTCTTGCACTTTTTTTTTTGCATAAATAAATTAAATAAAAATAAGGCTTTTGGGATATGGAATATTGGTGAAGAATAATAATTGGTCTCGAATTCTCGATGGGTGATTATATTTGCGTCGGTTTAGTGGTGAAAGTAATTGAACTTGTTGAGGTGTACTTTGTGAGTCGGAAAGCACGTTGGTGAAAAGAAAATAAAGATATGCGCGTTAGTTGACGTGTTATATTGAAAATGTACTTGGTGTAAACTCAAACTAAAGTGTGAACCAATGTGAGTTTCTCACGTGTTTGTATATTTTCTAGGGGAAAAAGTTTTAGTGCAACTTTTGGAAAATTTAATTCTTGTAAAAGACAACAAAACTATATACCGTACATGAAATGATAAATAACCAAGGACTCTTGTAAATTTAAAGAGACTCTAAGTGCCCTTCGAGTTATAAAAATGTTTTATGGATTTTTCTAACGTGTGCCCATAGGGCACATGATAAGACTTGATTTCCTACCTTAATTAAGTGATATTCTCCTGAATATATCAATTAGATTCCATTTTTTGTTTTTTCAAGTGAGAATATCACTTAATCAAGGAAATAATTGGACTTTTAAAATTGTGTCATTCGTGGCTGTCATGATGGAGGACGAGGAGAGTAACTAGAAACGAGAGAGTTGGGAGAGATCGCAAAAGTGGGCAAAAAATCATTGGAAGAATACATTCCCACACTCGATACATTTTCTTTCATGTGCCTTTTCAGTTGAATCTTGAGTTACTTCTGAATGGGAGGGAAAAAAAAGAGAAAAAAGAACAAGGACAGATTTCTGACAGTGAAGGGAAAAGGGCAGATCACAGATTTTCAGTCGAAAATGATTCACAAGCTGTACTCTCTGATTTACTCGTATATATGGTACATACAACAGCTCTAACAAGCTTTTGTTTGATGAATATGGGACATATTGAACAGATTCCCCCCACATTAACTCATGAAAAAATTGCTGCTATATATCGGAAAACCGACCAAAGGGCCACAAAACCTAGCAAAAAAAAGGCGAACTTACAAAGCGATCATCTAAAACAAAAAGAAGAACAAAATCAGTTAGTTCTCTGGAGACTGGTAGGTTGTACTTGTTCCTGACTGCTTCTTCTGCAATTTGGTTTTCAACTGTCTGATTTTCGCTTCTACCCGTGCACTGAAACCGATCTTGGTCTTTTGCCTTGCTTTCGATTGTTCTCTGAACCACATGTGTTGGTCCTCGACGTCCTTCTTGTAGTACTTGATTTCTTGGATTATATGGTGATCCATCGGGTTGAAGGCTCGCTGGAATGCAATGTGGGCAAAGTATGGGAGGTTACAGGCAACTGTCACTAACAGGGTGGCTGACCAATAGATGGGTGCAGGAGCAAGAGCTTCTACTAGAAGTTTGTGGGCATTTCCGGAAATGGTGGAAGGCATTGCACCATATATCAACAGAAAGATATACCACATTGCAATGCTTCCCCACACAAGCAGGTGTTGGATCCAAGTGAAGTGGCTCATTGTGAGGGCAATCTGGCAGTTTACAGCCCATATGACGGTCGTGAACATGATGGTCCCCACCGCTGACATGTCAGCAGTTTGGCCTCCAACGCGGAATGCTTGATCATAGAAGATGATGATGTTGAGGAAGAATACTATGAGGGAAGTGTAGAGGCCGTTTCCAATCCAGCCAAGAATTCTCGGCCAGTCAAAGAAAAGATTCCGTGGTCCTTGCTGATACAAAGCTGGAAACTGGAAGAAAACCGCATGATGTGAGTAAAAACAGTAATTATTCTACCACAGGACTATACCTATGAGGCAGAAATCACAGAGTTGTTCAAGAATATGGTTGGAAGATGAACACTTGCCTCCAAGCAGACATCGGAAGATACATCCTGCTCAAAGACTCCAAGTGAAATGACTGGCAACGAGGTGAGAATCACGTTGAAGGAGAGTGAGTACCAATCATCATAGATTGTTTGCCCAGAAAATCCAGCAAAGGCCTCAAAGTAAAAGAGTGTGAGACCAAATGCAATGTTCTTGTAGAAAAAGTAGCAAATCTGCACCAAAGTGAAGCATAAATTACTCATATAGAAGAAATACCAATTTTCGAAAAAAAAAAAAAAGAAAATAAGAAATATCACAAAATTCGAAAGAGCAAACAGTGGTATTTGGTAATTACATAGAATACACAAATGGCTTAGATCAGAATCCTTACCATCTGAGCAATTCTCTTATAACACCAATGGCCATGGACAAGCAAAAGTCTTTCTAGAAACCGAAATTGAGCAACAGCAAAGTCACTAGCCATCACCGCCTGCACAAAGCTGAAAGCTAGGTAAATCTGCATTAAATATGCTCTCTGGCAGAATACATTGAACTTTACGCCGACCTATGTAATGTACATAACCAAGAAAGAAAAGCTAGGCACAAGACCTGCTCTGTACACATGATTGCTACAGAATGGAAGTGTACCAAGATTTTGAGACAAATTCACAAGGACCTTCCAATTCTAAAAATTTTGCATTGAAAATCACGATTCATATGAGAAGCAACTCTCTTGACGATGAAAATATTAGGGAACTAACCTAGCTTCCTAAATGTTAGTCAACAATAACCAAAACACTTGCCTCTACTGAAGCAAAGGATAAAAGGGGGTGCAGAGAGAGTCTGTTTAACCTTAACTCAAAGAATATGAGAGCAAAGACGATGTCATGGACATAACCTACCTGCATACCTTCAGCCCCACTAATGCCCACCCCAATATCGGCTTCTTGTATCATCCCGACATCATTTGCACCATCACCAATGGCCAAAGTGGTTTTTCCAGTCCCTTCTTTGACCAACCTTGTCACCTAGAGAGAAAGCATGTAAGATTTTATGTTTCCTTGTTCATGGCAGGATTGTTATACAATTACACTAATAGGACTATCAGTAGAAGAGGCAAAGAAACATGGCCTGAAAATTAAAGACAAATTACGTAAAAGCACATACCAGTGCCTTCTGCTTGGGAGAAACACGACAGCAGATGACAGAAGCACACTCAACTGCCAAGGCTAAAAAGTGGTACTTCATGTCCTCCTCGAGAGCATACGTCAAACTCTTTCCATCAATAATAAGTGCAAATGCGGCATGGGGATCTTTTTCAAGCTTGATCATTTGAGAGGCATTGGTGATTTGTAATGAAATATTCTCTTTGATAGCCTGATTAGTTGTCAACACCAAAACTTTCTAGAATGAAATGTAATTATTTTTCTCAAAGAAATGTCAACACAGTTCCTCTGAAGATGATAGTTACCTCTTTAGATTCATTAGCAGGTCCTTCAATATTTGCAGCTGATATACATATCTGCTTCATGCCTTGGCGAAGAAGACTGCAGGAAAAGCTGCAAAAGAACAAAAAAGAATATATAGTATCAGCATGCAAAGTTCCAAGAGCTGTCGAGGCAAAATCAGCACCAACTTGGAAAATATATACTTTCTATTTTATTCTTCTGCATTTTAAGAGATCTAACTGAACAAATTGATTGGGATCTTTGTTGCAAGTTAATCAGGGAGGAGTATAAAATCACATACCCAATATTTATAGCAGTTTCCATTTTATCACCAGTAAGAACCCAGAGTTTTAGTCCAGCTTGAGCTAGTTTATCAATGCATTCAGGCACCTACAGAAGAAGAGATGTAACTATATGCACATTGTAATACGTATTTGCAGATCTGAGCAATGAGAACCTACCCCCTTCTGCAGTTTGTCCTCAACAGCAGTGGCACCAACGAGAATTAAATCTTTCTCCATAATATCTGACACCCGTTCCAAGTTTGAATCTCTATCAGCCCCAATGGCGCTCTTTGCTTTCTGAAATTCACTGTTCCAAGCAGAATATTCTTCCTCTTCGAGTGGTTTATAAGCCAGAGCTAAAGTACGCAACCCATTGTCCCCATATTCATTCAGATGCTTAGTAGTGGAATCTAAAAAAGTTTTCCCGTTCTTTGCTAGTCGTTCAAAAATGATGCTGCATACACAGATTTATGATGCATCAAGAGAAATAATTAACTCATAATGATATGATGTAAGCTCCAAAAGTCCAGAATAGGAAGGCTAGAAAACAGTCCAGCAACTTTCGAATGACTTTCGAGTATTGAAAATATTTTATTAACAAAAACATCTGAAAATTGTTTCCTTGTGGTTTCCAATGCTAACTTGCTAAGTAGAAGATCTGAAGAAATTGCGGTCACAAACCTGTCTGCACCTTTACAGAAAAGAAGTATTTGGCCATCCTCATCACGCACAATTACAGACATCCGTTTCCTCTTGCTCGTAAAGTCCAGTAGATTAAGAATTTTGTACTCCCTGGAAGAAGCACAAGGAGAACAGGGATTAGCAAATTTCCAAGTAAAAAGCACAGACAGAAGTCATACAGCATAGATATCTCAATATGAAAGAGTTAACATATGCTAACCTTTCAACAGGCTGACTACCATGGAGATATCTTTCCCGGACAACCACAGTTGACTGAGTTCTTTTACAAAATTCAAAACCAAATTCTCTGGCAGCGGCCAGAAAAGCATTTTCATCTGGAGACTCTGCCTCATAGGTATAGATGCCAGTCTGTTCATTTAGTTCAGGGATTGCAGTGTGACAAACAGCAAGAATGCGGAAAAACAGTAGCATGGTCTCCCCATTTGGTTCATTTAACCAATTGCCACGCATAAGCCGGTCATCCTCAAAGCCAAAGCCTTTGATCGCAGGCTTATGATCTGTCTCATCTCTGGAAGTTATCACAGTTTCCAGTTCTATTTCTGACTTTCTATAGGTACCCTCTGCTTCCTGCTCAAGGTCCTTAGCCATCTGTTTAGCAGCAGCAAGTTCCACTTCACTAGAACGGATGCCATAAGCAACACCGGCAATAGAACACTTGAGAAAATCCATTTGATTGCAAGTCAAAGTTCCAGTTTTATCGGAAAGAATTGTGTCAACTTGCCCCAACTCCTCATTCAAATTAGATGTTCTAGCCTGTGCGGGTGTGCCAGACTCTTCATCATACATATGAATGTCCTGATCAATAAAGATGGCTTGCAGAAACTTCACAAACTCAATGGATACATACAGTGAGATCGGGATCAGATATCCATACAGTATGAGGGCAGTGACAAGATGGAAAAGACCAGACAATTCAGGCCTACTGGGATCGTACAAGCCCTTTGAGTCTGGAGCCCTTAAGTACCACCAGGTTGGCATGTCATACTTGGTTCTCACAGAGAAGCCAACAGAGCTGATTAAAGAGATCAACACAAGCACAGAGAAGAGAATGTATATGATGTGGTCCATCTTTTTCTCTATCCTACTTCTTTTCGAAGGGGACTCTGTGGCATTTTGCATCACTTTACTGTCATGGCCAGTGAATATAACAACTCCATAAACGTAAGCAGTGTTCCTGAGCTTTGAGTCCCTTAGAAGAATCTGACTTGGATCAATAGGAAAAATCTCACGCTCGTACTCCAAATTGCCAACAAATGTATAAAGATTGGGATTTGGGTCCTCACATCTGATTGTCCCCTTGAATCCTTTAAATGCAGCATCGTCATCCAAAGACAATGATACTTCTAAAGCTCGCTTAACTTTCAAATTTGTCTCACCATCTAAGTTCATAGTCTCCACATAACAGATACCATCTTCGTAGCTTGATGACAACAGCAGTAAATCTGCAGGGAAAAACTCATCCTTCTTTACTCTTACCACATCTCCAACACTAAGCTTCTGCCATGCCCTATCTCCAAACACACCGTCTCCTTTGTGAACACTAACTTTCCGATTGTTAACCTTCATATCTTGAATAAACCTACGCCAATCTTCCACAGCTTCTTTGGCCATTGTAAGCCCAACCACAATGGTCAAAGGAGCAATCATACTAACAGAACCAAAGGGGGATACTGAGGTGACAGATAAACATGCTGCCAAGAGAAAATACATGTTGGCAGCACGACGAAATTGCTCAAACAGACCTTTGGGAAGAAACGTGATGACATTGTATTTTGTTGTCGATATATTGTTAGTCCGATACCTAAGAGGCTTTTTACGATGAAGGTCAGATTGATTACAATGTACAATTCGTGAAAAGCCAGGGCCATCAGGCAAGGAGGTCGGCTCCTCATCCTTAGGGACATTGGGACGAAGACAGGCAAATGTATAAAGATTACTCCTACGAATCTTCGCCCTAATCCTACCTCGAGCCATATCTACACTTCCTCAGCTCAAACAAGTCTCAATTGAGACATCTTAACAAGAGCACAATCATCTCCCCCTATCTTTGCTTTCAAGACAAAACTTCCAAGATACTTCACCAGCAGCGCAATTTCGTATGCACTGATCCAAACAAATTCCTATAAATTCAAGAATAACCCATATCACATCACAAAATTCCATTCAACCTAAACTACAAAAATTTCTCAAATTTTTACAAAGTCAACATTTGCAAGAAAAAGTCTCCCCATACCCCAAATTACACGACCATTTCAATTTTCACCAAAAAACCATCAAATTCTCAACATTCCCACCCAAATCAAAACAACAAATCTTCCCCAACAAGATACCCAAATCATAACATTACAACATCTTCTGATCAGCATGCATTCCACACAACAACAAAAAAAATTCAAATTTCAAACAAACAATCACCAAATTCCACCAGCTCAAATTCCAAATAATAACAACTCCCACAAAAAAAGATACAAAATTGACAAATACCCAGCTAAATTCACACCCAAAATAACACAAATTCACACCCAACAAATCAAACAAAGATCTTCCTTCCTCAAGAAGGAAATTTGAAACAATCCCAGATAAGGAAAGCGGGAAACAAACCCAAAAAAAAATCAAAAATTAAAAAAAATTACCTGCGATAATCACAATGCTTAGAACTCTTGTGTTGAAAATCAATCAAGATTAATAATAAGATAAAACCCAGCTTTATTTTTTTCTGAAGTAATGAGATCTTAATGAAAAAGACAGTCTATATATCTTTTTTTTTTGTTGTTGTTGTTACAGAAATATTATGATGATTTTTATGATCTGCACAAAAACAAAAACAAAAACAAAAAAAAAAGAAATTTATTTGGTAGGAGAGAGAAAGAACAACAAAATGAGAAAATCAGAAACTTGAGAAGAGAGATTGAGAGAATACAGGGGTTTAAGTCCAATGTCGAAAACTTCGAACCAATTACACCAGAATTTTCCGCGACTTTTTTTTTTATTTGTATTTATTTTATGATTATGACTTTTAATTTGTTAATTAAATTAGTCATAGTGGTGCTTTCTATGAACAAAAACAAAATTAAATGTTGGGTACTCTTTTATTTTAGGGAAGATTTTAATGTAATTTGTGTGTGTGAATCTTGAAAGATATGATTTACTTTGACAAATCGGTTTTTTTTTCCTAAAACGGCAGCTAAATGAGGTAGGAATTAGCACGTTAATTAATCGGTAATACTATTTTCACGATTCAGGAGGTATACAGGCCGTTGATTTGGGTTGTGAGAAGTCGTTTGTTACTTAAATGTAATTTTACGATAGGTGGATACGATTTTAGTCGTTTTGTTTGAAAATTTCGATATCGATAATTTGGTTGTGTAAAATTAAGCACGGAGTAAATAAAGGTTTGTGATTAGTGATGGGGGGTTTCGTGGCAAAAGGGAATGTGGAGAAAAAAGAGAAGTGGGAGCAAAAGTGTAGGAGTAGCCAAGCTCAAACTTTTGCTTGTATCTTGGGGAATTGTTGTGTGTGGGTCCTCCTTTACTACCATGATCCATGATGATCTACACTTTGAGCATTACTATAGCAAAAAGAAATAGTAGGAAATCCAAATGTGTAGATTAGGAAAAGAATTTTAGAAAAGTGATAAAAAAAACATATCATTTGATTTTGATTTTGATCTTATTAGAATTTTCAATTAATCTATGTGATTCTCGTATACATTTAAGATGCAACATTATTAATTTAGTAATATTATGATAACAAATGAAATAAATAACTTTCGTGATAAAATGAACTTGACAAATCTTACTACTTTAGGGCCTGTTCGGTATCACTGACGTTTTCAGTTTTTGGTTTTTTACCTAAAAAATTTAGTTAAATAAGTTACAAAATTAACTTTAAATTGTTTGTAACTATAATAGTCATATAGAAAATGAAAACTGAAAACCACTTTTTCTGGTTTTCAAAAAAGGGACTTTGGTTTAAAAAAAAAAACTGAAAACGATACCAGACCCTTAATTTTTCCTTTCGTAATTATTCACTTCTTACAATGATGTATGTTTAAGTTGTTTTCATGAACCCCCCCCCCCCAAAAAAAAACAATGTTTATTTCATAAACCCGAAAGCACAAAAAATATGGTGCTAATTTTTTGTTGATAACAAATAAAAGATGGAGTGTTCATGAACACTCTCTCAAAGTGAGTGTCCAATTGACCGGCATCCCCCTTATAAAAGTATGGCTTCTTCTTTTTTCTCACCCTCTTCCAACCATGTTCATTTCCCCATTATGTGTGCTTAGTTGCTTGCAATTTACAACACAACTACCCATCTACTTTTTTCTTTCAAATTTCATTGTGATTGCTAAATAGAGTATATTTCGTTATTTTATATAGTCTATATTGTACATAGTTTTCATAACATTTATAAATCTTTGACATTGAGGTCTAGCCAGAAGGAAACAAAGGTAAATACGTGTAATGTCAATCAATAAGTATTACATGAACTACATATAAAAAAACACAAGCATTTTGATGCTAGTGTAACATTGTAAGGATCATTTTTTTAGTAGAGTTCAAACGAGTTTACTTCCAACTATTCAACTAATTAACACAATTATGAGGGTTTCGATTACCATTGCAATTCAGTTCATTTTTTATCGGGTTCAAAAACTCCAAATAAACCAAACAAACAAAGGTCTTCTTCTCACCTAATGCATACACCAAACACTTGAGAGATATTTTGCGATATCGATTATCAAGTGCTTATTCAACAATTAGATATTTCTTAATGTTGTTATAATAACGTCAAGTTTAAATAATTGAATTTTTTATATGGCTAATTGAGCACTATATTATTGTATATATGAAGGTCAATGAACAATAATACATTAGATTGGTTCAATTCTCGTTCGCTGTATCTGCAATAACATACATGCAGAGATGTCATATTGCATGGTAATTGTACATTTGTTTGTACTTCTACATTTAGGATTTAATATTTCAGCTCCACATTGTCTTAGCCAATAGGAGCACAGATTCTTCACAAAATATATTAAGAAAAAAAAAGGATCATTTTTTCTGTGTTAAAATGATATTGTCATTCTGACAGTTGATCAAACCCTAAAGTGTATGACATAATACCACTAATCAACCATATTAACTAATGATAATTACATTTAGGTCTGCTGCTCTGATATTTCAGCTCATATTGGATAACGACCTGACATAATGATGTTATAGTGTAAGAGATTTTAGCATTTGGAGTTACCTATATATGGGCCTTTTGAGTCGATATGCAACTCAATTCGCTTAATCAGAAGGTATTATACACGTGTTTATAGCTAAGAAAACCATATGTACCACCGCATTGCCTAATCGTCTTCATACAACTCGGAAGAGATAACAAGATTCTCTTCTTAAACTCGTGAGTAAAAATTCACCTACCTAAATATTATCACATACTCAAATGAGTCATTGAGTCATTTACTCATATGTCACATACACCGTATATATTTTCAACTCGTAAATCGTAATTGAATTTATATGGTGATACACATCAGAATTTTAGATAGTTACGGAGTTACCTCAATATCGATACATCATCACATCCCAGGGTTAAATAAATGGAACAAATCGAAGGAGTAATTATTCTGGAATTATTTGTATATAAACAAAATCAGCCAATTCTGATTTTGAGGAGTGAGTCCACGTTACGGCATCCCACTAACTTTGTGATTATAATATTCCTATCAACTCAATAATAAAAAAAAACGTAATATGTAAATCAATCAATACAGTATGAAATATGATATTTGTTAATTACAATGACACATGTGTTTGGATCTTCTATTTGACTGATTTAATTTGTCTGCTTTCAAACGGCTGACATTTCCAGAGAACATTTTGTCCCTTCACCAATACACTTATACACCTGCTAGGCTGCTATCAAATCTTCATTCAATTGCTTTGCTCATTTAGTTGGTAGTTTGGTGCATTAAACATGAAAGCCACAACAATTCTTTCTAATAATACAAACTAGGTTCACTAAACGCACCAAGATTACGAGTACCATCTTATTCGGAAATTGGTTCAAAATTCTATCGTGCATACATTCTTTCTAGCTCAACTTTCCGTGATTCCATGTATGGTTACTTATAAGTCATAACTGGTTGATGTAGATCAGATTAGATAATTTCTTTTAAGAATTTACAAATTATGATACGAGTTTAGTGGACTTTATTTAATCCTCACCACTACACACATGGTAGAATTAAAGGAAGAAAAAGTATTTGTACATAATATGATATATAAGAATTCGTCTTCATATTATAAAGAATTTATGATGATACATGTATCTTTTAAAATTTAAATATGCCACATTGCCACTTGTCCCACAAGTGCATAAACTCAAGACAATTTTATCATGAATTTGTAATTAACAAAAATATACGAGTAATGGTCTTCGAATAGTGAAATCCTCACTCTAAAATGTGATCGAGGGGTGCATAAGTTACAATGGAGCACATATGGAACGAAGAAACGTGCATGCCTTAACATGGCACAATTTAGAGCAATACTCCTACATAAATAGGTCACCAACCTAATAATTTGGGGCATTTGAATTAGAAAATGAAGGTGACGTGGATATATACCGGTTTCCTATCCGAGCAAGAGGGGAATTAGTATGCAAAAATCTAATGAATGCAATGTAGACGTCTCTCTTATTACAATTGGACCACATGCAATATATATCCAATTACCATTTTATTTCATTTGTAAAAAGCTTGTTCTTGTCTTGCCCTACAAGGTAAGCTACATTTGAACCGTGGACACCTTGCCTTAGGTGACGACTTTGACATTGCTTGGTAATGGTACACAACTTCTATTGTAAGATTTGTTAACTACAAAGACGAACTTTGTGACTCTTTATGATCATGTTCAATTCGAAGTCCTATTCAATTTGAAATATTGGCTTGGATCTTTGCCTTAGTGATAATGGTTCAATTCTCATCTGTGAGCAAAATGACTGGCAATGCTGGAATTTATCGGTCCTTATGTTAGAACTCTCCACACTGAGGGTTAAAGTCGTCTACGCGTGTACATTTCCAGCCAACTTTATATGTCAACATTGATCAAGACATAACGAAGATGACAAGGATATTGAGGTTGACAAGAATGCTATGATCTCGTACAGTAAACCAGTTTACACAGAAGGTACATCGATGCTGATTTCCGTGCCACTAAAGTGGCGTTAACGGTCCGGAAAAGAAAGTAAAAAAAACAGGGCAAATCCTATGATTATAAAGTACAAACACCTGTAAACTCTACAATAGAGTCAAATGTGCAGAGCATAACTAAACCATCACAATATCTAATAAACTCAGCCTGAGTTCTGCGGCAAAAGGCACCTGAGGGCATGATGCACAAGATACAGGAGGCATGGCTGACATTTTCACTGTAAGCAACTGAATTGTTCAGCTCAAGAGGGATCTTGTCAAGTGTTCACGAGCCAAAGCCAACGCCTGAGATATGGTCTGTAAATTTACAAGAAACGATTTTATCAGTTTCACTTCAAGGGTCATCAAGAAAGACAATGCTCATTAAACACTTCTTAAAATTTGTTAGCCCTACAGCTATACTGTAATTCCAAAAATTAGACAGTTGCCAATTAGATTTCTAGCAATGGCACAGAAATTAAAAGTGATGAGCAGGGTTAAGGAACAATCAATATGCCCAGATGGAAAAGTGGCATGCATATAAGTTACATCACCTGCTCAGATAAGGGTGCAGCAGGATCAACACTGCTAGTTGCGACTTTGCCAGCAATGACATTACCATCAGTCTCGAGAATAAACCTGCAAGACAAAACAAAAGAAGAAGCCTAATAAGAAACATTGGAGAAGTAATCTCAAACTTTCAGTAAATGGTCTAAAACATCACATGCTCTGTACACAACATAAATCAACTCCAAACACCCAAGTCTCTTATAGAAGCTCTAACTCCAATTCAGATGATCTCTTGTAACACGACTCTAGAGCCGAAACGAGAAACATCTTCACATCATAGCCTGTGCAGATGGTATCTAGTCTAGAGGCCTAGCAAGCAAACAAGTAATCCCGCAAGCATGTCACATATCTTGAGTCTCGACTACCTCAGTCTTTCTGTCTTGTCCAAAGGATATATCTCATTTTTCTTTCAGCAATGTACATGGACCGATTTGTCTATTGGAGCACTGCTTACTATTTTGTAAACAATAACTACCCTGTTCTACATGGCATTCCACAACATAACCATAAAGTAAGAGCATGTAGCAAGACAACGGTGAAGCAACTATTCTATTTTACTTCAGTGATTTGGTTTCTCTTTTCATTGTGAAAGTCAATGCTTAGCTTCATTCATTCGAATGTGTGGACATACAGTAAATCAATAGTCCTGACGTCTACAATGCTGAAGAGAGAAGCAGCTTCATTCCTAATTGCCTATATCCAACAAATCTAAATTTATAGGTCTAAAGAAATTTATGACATCTTTGAAGGAACTTTTTTTTTTTTTTAAATTCAACGGAAAAACTCTCATGAGAATCAACAATCACATAGAGTGGCATTGTCTTACCCTCTGTCAACAATCTCATCTAGGCATAGAAGTATAAGATCCAAGTTCTCGAGAGCCTCACTCTTGTCAACCTTACTCCTGCAGGTAAACAACACCAAATACAAATAGTGACAACTAAACTTTTAAAACCAGTTGCATAAAGTATCGCATGAAGACATCAATTTATGAAAAAGCTACCTGAGTAAAAGGGCGACAGCATCAGAGAAACCCTGAAGAACTGCATCTAAAATAAGTTCGTTTTCCTCATCACCACCAATGACAAAGAAGTGGAGATCTTGGATAAACTTATAGATGATAATGTTGTTGTCAAACATAGTTATCTCAGCTGCAAACATATAGTAACAGAATTAAAACTATTTTACTGCATACTAGTATCACCAGGCAATGTTCTCACATTAAGATTTGTCTACCAACCAACCAAAAAAAAAAGGAAAAATCCATCACTTGTCGTTTACATGATCTGGCCAAAATAGTCAGTACAGCATAAAAAAGATTAAGCCAGGCATGAACCAAGTGCTACAGTTCTTTGAGAATACAAGCCATTGCATGGATACTATAATTTCAGCAGTTCATACACAGACTCCATTCCAGGCATATTCTAGGAACGAAGCGTAAAGTTTTCTGACATTAGTGTCATAATAGTTTCTTTATAGTCATAAATCATTAGATAGAGTGGAGACAATAGAAATCGTGCACTAAAAAGAGGTAACTCCAAACCAACTTAATGCCAAGAGTCAGCAGCCAACAACAACAACAACAACATTATCCTAGTGCTTCAAAGGCTCCTGCTGGCAAGGTACAACCGTAGGGGGATCAGATGCACACATCCTTGCTTCACAAGGGAACTGCTACAGGGTAACAAGAACCACGAAGCAGAAAATCATGCTAAAGTAGCACCCCTCTAATATAGCATGTTATAACCCACAGCCCATAAGTTTAAGTTTATGTTCAAGTCTTTTTGGTTTATCTATAAGCATAAATACTTAAGATTGGACAGAAAGATTCTCAGAACAATCACTTAGGTAAAGAAATGTTGATAATGCAGTCTTACGATTTAAAGAAGACAAACTAGGTGACAATTACTATTGCGGGTCTAATTCTAAAACAGATGGTAAGAGCTAAGAACTCCGGGACAACGCTAGTTTAACATCATTTGGAAAATTAACCAATTTTAGTCAATGAACTACTGGAGAGCTGAATGGTCATACTCAGTCACTAATCAGAATACAAGATCTCTTCAACTCCTCTTCTTTCCTAAAGTTATATTTTACCCAAGAACACGTCAAAAAGAAAAATGGCAGAGAGTTTTCGGAAGAACAATTTGAAAGGTCAAGAAATAAATGAATTATACACTACTGGGGGATAAATATTACAATATACAATTCAGCATATAAAACACCACATTCCAGTAAATAAGCATTTCAATGAAACTAGAGACATAACTCTGACACATTCCATAATCCTAAGCTCTTTAACTCATATGTCTTATCATCGTCATCCTTCATGATATTACATCCTAACTTCATCTCTGAAAAAGCATGACTTCAATCACCTTCCCAACCCTCATCCTACTACTACTTCAGTCCTTACTCTTACAGTCTTACTCCCTTGATCTCCCTACTTCCGACACTTAGTTGACCATTTCGCCCCTAGCTACACTTTATTGCTGCCCAGTGCCCCTCTACTTTGCGCTACTAAGGATACAGTAGTGTTAAATAATCCTTGAAGCAACCTCTTTCAGCCTCCTTAAGCCCGTTGCTTATCTGGTCCACCAGAGAAACTCCATGGTAAAAAAAGTGGAAAGGAAAACAGATATAAGTTTTCACAAAGCGGATTACACATGGAAATGCTTTCAACTTCCGGGAGATCCTTCAAATGTAAATTTATTACATCTCTTCAAACTGTTGAAGGAAAAGGTATTGATATACGTTTTAACCCCCTCCCCGCTGCATGACATTGGCAACAACATAATTTTTGTCCCAAAAAGCTCAAAGCAACAAAATTAGCTTAACATGACGGAAAGACTTGCCAATGTACTGACGCATAAGCTTCGCTTCCCAATACTAATTAAACACCCATTACGTGTCTTTTCCCTTTACCAATGGAGTTATATCTGATACCAGCTCTCTATCAAAAATGGATTAAATGTCTCTGGCTCTTAAATTACACTCATTGATGAATGGAAGGTCACAAAGTATAAAGAAAACTCTAAGTACATGAGAGTAGAAGAGAAAAACAATTCTCAATGCCCAAAACAGATCCATCCCCTTTATACACGGGCAACACAACCACAATAATAATCCACGTTGTGAGACTTCCGACCCAACAGCTATAAAGATAAGTTTAATTAATCTTAGTTCTAAAACGTGCACTCAACAATCCGAAACAATTTCGCTTTTGTTTTGAGAGGTTGGCAAGGAACAAGATCAAGTTGTTGTAGATCTGGTTGACAAGATTCATTGTGGCATAGCTACAGCCTACAATAGAAGAATCTTCATTTAAGACATCCAGTAAACTGAAATATACATGCACACTAAAGGAGATAACTGACTGTCTCAACTCTCACGTCATAGATACATAGGTGTCTATATGCATAATGTCGGAGAATTTAATCAAATCATTCAACAGTGCTAACCAACACCAAGAATCTGTGCTCAAGATTAGAATAGCTCCTAAGTGATTCAAAAGAGACTTTCATAATCACCTACAGCAAGACTTGGGAACTTTATCTTTATTACACGCCCTACAAGACACACGGCTTCAAAAAAAGAATCACACACGATAGACACAAACAATGACAGCCGAAAACCCAGAGATCCTAAGAGAGAAGATATCAAGTGACCGGCAACAAAAGTTCCAATCATCATAAGTTACCTTCTGTCCTAGCATTAGTCTTCTGAGTTTTGGTGAAAACAGATTTCTCGTAAGCCAATTTCGCAGAATTGGTAGGCCAGTCATCAGAGTAATACTTGACAGCTACCCTCTTACATTCAGAATCGAGCAGCAAAATCGCTTTCACTACTGGGTTTGAGTCCTACACAATTTAATCATATGCAAACATCAATAACCCAACCCACAGAAACTCATACTAGTATACACAACGTATCAAACACTCCACTTCCTCTCGAAAATCGGGTTTTCAGCCCTATATACAAATTAGATCATAGTATATACACTGATCCAACACATATCCCACATAAGAAAAAATTGCAATAAAGTAATTTCACCAATGTGGGATACAATGATACATAATCACAATAATTGGGGCAATTACGAAGCAAAATTGATCGGGAGAAACACAAATTAAACTAAATTGGCGTAAAGGGTACGATTAAAACATGATCAGAAACCCAAATCAAGGTTAAAGTATGCAACTTTACAATGAAATTCATTCAGATCAAATAAAAGCCCAAGAACAAGTCGCATCATATATTAAAAAGTAATAAATTGCATCATAAGTTAAAATTATGGAGACGATCTAATAAGAGGAGAGAGAAAAGAGATGACGAACCATTGTTGTTTGGTGGGTTTTGAATCAGAGATCTGAAGCGCAGTGAAGAGGACCAACAATGCACAGAAATTACGCAAAAAAAAAATATGACGAGTTTGTTTCTTTAAAATGAGAGGAGAGAGAGTTTATCTACGGGTTAATTGAAAGTGAATGGGCTTCACCTTCAAGCTTTGTTTATAAGACCATTTTCTCAGTTTATTGAGCCCATGATTGAACCAAGTACTGTATTTTACGAATGCATACGACTATACGAGTTTTGAACAAGCGTAAGTTTTGTCCATGAAGTATGAACGTAGTATGAGTCGATTAAAATTATGCTTGAGTCGGTTTCAAGGTCCGACTATCGACCCCGTGTAAGAGTAAGTATATTCTTTTTTATAATGAGAGGATAGAGAATTCCTCCACGGGCTAAGTGCTATTAAATGGGCTTCGGTTATCGAGCCCATGAACGAAGAAGGGCTCCGTATTTACGGACGCACCCGAGTTGTGAACTTGTAACAGCCCGAACCACCGTCCGTCGCAACACAACCGATTAAGATGGGTAGTCACCTCCTAGGCCCGTAAATTCTCTCGTGGGCTCTAAAAGGTGAAGGCCTTGTTGGTAGTATGATGGTAGGAATCTATTATAAACTGATCATATGAGCCTTATTTTCCCAATGTGGGACAAATCAACTCCATAATCCACTTTCCATATTCCGTAGTGTTACAGAACTAGCGTGAGTTTTGTCTATGAACATAAAATGTGCCAAATTAAATTGTGCTCGAGTCCGTTTCAAGGTCTGACTATCGAACGAATGGAAGAGAAAGTGCATATGAGTATATGCGTAAGTTTTGTGAGTATAAAGGAGCTAGATGAGTGAGACCTTACACGAGCCGGGTTTATTCCTCGAGTGTGCCTGAATTATGGAGTTGTTGCGATTCTTGCCCATTCGAGTTTGATTCAACATATGTTTTATGCACCGACCTAGGCTATCTACCATTCATGTTGATTGACTTTGATAAAATTATGCTCGGCATACACCTCAAATTACATGATTCATGGACATAGCGTACTACATGAAAATATGGATTTGACAAATATCCACCACTCCGCTAAAACATTGCGTTTATTTCAACCTATTCCATGGTAATAAATTGTGGGTACATCACTGACATCACATATAAGATTATTACACATCCTAGTTTTATAAAAAAAAAATCGTTCGTTGACCATTGTCCACCCTCTCTTTTTCGTTGACCTCTATTCAAACCAAAGACCTGTATTCAAAAACGAAGGATGCAAGGAACAATCACCCCAAGACCCAAATCCCCAACACCTCAAGTGTGAAATTAGACTTTGACAATGGTAAATGTGTTACACATGGGCAAAGAAACGTAAAAGAAAGCGCCAAAAAGAATAACAGAAAATACAGTTAGGCACAGGTGAGAGAGAAAACAAGAAACTTCCTCTTGTCTCTTCACCCACAAATTACGAATTTCAGCAGCAAAAGCAGCGTGTCCTTGAATCTATCATCATATTCATGAATTAAAAATTCGCTCAATTTTCCTATTCAAACTTTCTCAATTTAATTTACCTAATTACCTAATTTTCTCCCCCTTTTTTCCCCATTCTTTTCACAAATTCTCCTTGATTAATGCAGTTAATTAAGATCAACAAAGTACCCATTTCACTAATCTCACCGGGGAAGATAACCCAGATTCCCCTTTGGGATTTTCTCAATTTCCCTTACTATATCATTGAATCTTCTCTTTTACTCAACAAAACAATTTTTCTTAATTGGGCTTAGATTTCTATAATGGGCTCATCGGAAAGCCCGACAACATTGTCGCCGTCGAATGTCGCCGGTGGGATTATCGTCGACAGGGAGACAGCCGGAGTTGCTAATTTGCCGGTTTATGTCCGTGAATTGATCGCCGGCGGTGCTGCCGGCGCTTTTGCTAAGTCCGCCGTTGCTCCACTTGAAAGGATCAAGATTCTATTTCAGGTCCTTTCATTTTCAATGTTCTTAATTTTCTTACTTTTTTTGGAAAGTTGTGATTTTTTTAATTAGGTATATTATAATAAATATACTGTAATGTATGTTGTAGATTCTCGTATTTCTGATATTTGGGTGGTCCATGTTTAGATGAAAAGTACTTCATAGTTGTAGCTTTGTTTAAAGAACTTGGTATCATTCGATTGCGATACGATTTAATTTAGCGAATGTCAGCTAGCTCAACCGGTAAGGAGTGCGAGTTTAAGAGGTGGTACTCATGACTTGAATTTGCGCCTTTGCGGATTTGGAAATTGGCTGCATCATTAACTTTATCATCATTAGCTTTATCTCTCAAGTTGAGTAATGTAGATTGCAGAATTTTCTTTGTTGACTTAGGAATGAGTATATATGTGAACTTAGGGGTGTATTGTTCAGTTTATACCGTGTGGAGTCTCTCTATGTTTCGGTAATTCCTTTAAGGCGCTGGGGTAATGATGAGGTTCGCTCATAGCTCTCTATAGTCTGTAGTGCATTTGCCTGTTTGACTAGTTGTAAGTGAGATTATGACAAGGACACTTACAATTAGGGCAATGCATATTTAAGTGAGATTCTGCCGTTTTGGGAATAGACAGACTCAACACTCTCTTGGGAATACATACAACTTGTGCAAGTATGCAGTAGTTATTTAATTTTTGCAGTTACTTGATCTGTCATTATGTTATTAGTGTGCATACTAATCATGGCCGAGCTATATTGCTTCGATTTAGTTTTGTTGCGTAATGTATTTGATGTATTCTACAAGCTTGATGATTATATCTTACAGTCCCTTTGAATGCACCTCTAGACTCGACCAGAAGGATTTCAGTCTATTGGGGTCTACAGGTCGCTGAAGAAGGTTCTATATAACGAAGGTGTACAAGGGTTGTACAGGTGGGTGTTTATTTCTTTCGTGAGACTGTAGTACTTTCTCTTTTGTGATTTGTTTCTAAATTTTGGCTGCATATCGAAGATTCTTATTAGCCGTTAATCTCTCTGTAGAGGCAATGGAGCAAGTGTTCTACGGATAGTGCCCTATGCAGCATTGCATTATATGGCATATGAGAGGTATCGATTCTGGCTATATGATAATTGTCCGTCACTGGGGACAGGGCCTGTTGTAGATCTTTTAGCTGGCTCAGCAGCTGGTGGGACTGCAGTCTTATGCACTTATCCTTTGGATTTGGTCAGAACAAAGCTTGCTTATCAGGTTTGTCATTACCTCAACATTAGCTCACATATATATTCCCCGACATAGCTACATCCAACATTGAGTAAGTCTTTGAATGGAACTCCTGGATTTCATGAAAAAAGTAATATTTTTGGCAACGTATATATGACAGCCTTGACTTTGAATCATGTGCTTTCTAAGGGCTGGGTCCTGTGAAACTGCTGCATCGTCTATCAAGTCTATAGTGTGCTTGCCTTGTCCCATTGCTTATATAATGACCAGAACTTCAATGTAATTGCTTTTAAATTCATGGTTTTGCAACCACGAACACATTTCTTTCTTGTGCAGTTATGCTTTAAAGACCTGATTTTAGCTCATCTTTGCTAGATGGAAGTTACTGATTATTTTCATGACTGTGACTCTCTGTAGGTAGTTGATGACCGACCAATTTTTGGCACTAGTACAAGTTCCAATCGGTCCACAGCATCATATCATGGAATACGCGATGTCTTTAGGAGGGTGTACAATGAAGGTGGTGCACGTGGCCTCTACCGTGGTGTAGGTAAGTCTTGTTAAAGAGAAATTAACGCAACTGGTTTTTTTATTCAAGTAAACATGTTACACTAAACTATAGCTGAATTACACTAAACTCTAGATGTATACACCGTATATTGTTTGCATTATATTGTATGTGAGGCTGGAAATAGTCAAGTATGCAGTTAGGGGGGCCTGCTTTCCCCTCATGTTTCATGCTGTCATGGCATGAAAGTTTTTTTTTTTTTCCCTGTCTTTTTTATGTGAGATTTACCTATACCTCGCCATAAGGCGGGAGCATTTGAGATACCGGGGTAATGTTCTTGTATGTGAGATTCCCCAGCTGATTCCCCCTTTTTTTTTTCAGGACCAACTCTTGTTGGAATCTTACCATATGCTGGTTTGAAGTTCTATATATACGAGGAGCTCAAACGAAGGGTTCCTGAGGAGCACCAAAAGTCTATCTTATTGCGACTTTCATGTGGAGCTTTAGCTGGCTTGTTTGGACAGACTTTCACCTACCCATTGGATGTTGTTAGGCGACAAATGCAGGTAACTTCCTCTTGTCCACAAGACCACATGACCTGGACTCATGGTGGTTCTGATGGCTATATTTTTCCTGCCTCCTGCCCTTATAATCAGATGTCTCTCCTCCATTTTGGACTTCGTGAAGATATAGTCACTGGTAGATGAGCAGATGAGCTTGGATAATGTCATGTTGAATCTATGATTCAGAGCTGGACTCCTAGATGTTAAGGCCAACATACCTAGATGTTAAGGCAAACATAACCTAGAAGTGAAAAAAATTCCTCATTTTCTGAAAACAGAGAAGAAATATATGGTAGTCAGTGACTTCTGACTTCCTGGTATATTGGGAAGTTCAGCACGTTTGGTGAAGTATATAAAAAAATACCAATAGGGCAAAACTGCATGGAGCTAGTTTGCTACCGTAGATGGGGATGAAATCGTTTATGTTACCCAACCTGTAGTTATAGACATGTCAGATATCCATACAAATTCAACATATTTGAAGCTATAAAATGCTGCCATGTCCATGGGTGGGCGTAGTTCGAATTTTACTAGGTATCATTTACGTGAATATACATTACCTAGTAATGTTTTGTGTCACTGTATATGTGAGAGTCATTTGCTTACCTACCTTATTCTGCGCACAGTAATAATTTAGAGGTATGACTTGCAAAAATTATCAAGTTAATGGCTGCATTACAATCAGAGACAATGCCCCCACTGTGTCTGCCTGACTGGGGCATTACTAAAGCTAAGCTGCTTAGCATCATAAGGTTGATTAGAGAGCTACCGTATCATTTTTGAATTTGGAAACTTTCCCTGACTATTATGTGTCCATGTTTCTTCTCCTCATTATCGATCTTTGCTTACATGCACATTTCTGATCATATTCGACCCCAGACCTACCTTGATCGGAGTTGTACAGGGTGGTGAGCGTTACTGCTATATAGATACACTTTTGTGATTCTATGAAAGATCTACAGTGTCAATCAAACTTTTATTTTCATATGTACACCATTGATTAGGATCTGATTTGTGGTGATAACTTTCTTTCCAGGTTGAGAACTTACAGGGTAATGGGGCAAGGTACAGGAATACCTTCGAAGGTCTTACTGGGATTATCAGCACTCAAGGATGGAGACAGTTGTTTGCTGGTCTGAGCATTAACTATATCAAAGTCGTGCCTTCCGTGGCAATTGGTTTTACTACTTACGACATAATGAAATCTTGGCTGAATTTAACCTCTCAGCATAAGCGACCAGCGATATCTGGTGGGTGACACATCAAACTAACTTCATATTTTGGCGTAAAATCAACGGATCACAATCAACAGGAAGACCGTAAGTATTTTTTTACAAACACTCACATACAGTAGCAATCGTATTACTATTGATATGGTATTAAATCTTGGTTTCGTGACCCAGATTTAATACCACATTCTTAGTATATAGGCTAGCATGATCATTGTATTTTTGGTCTATATTGAGACCACGATTCTAGGAAATTGAAAACTTCATTTAGAAGCTAGAACAGATGATTCATATATATACTTCTACATAGACGAGATTTCGGTCTCAAATTGAATTCTCTTGATTTGTACAGAGCTAATTGCTTAGTACTAGTAATTGCTCAAGCCTACAAACATAGCTAAACTTGACATATACTACTTCATTTGCCCAAATCTCTAGACTTACAAAAACTTCCAAACTTATGGGCTGTAAACTGAGAGCCCACATTTGCATTTCCAAACCTCAGGCTCATAATTTGCAAACTGGATCCCCAGGCGGCCGGCCATTGTGGGCACTTGGATGGCTATACAAGGGTTACAACTATCACATTTGTGATCGCAGTTTGGTGGCCTTGACCCTAGCTGGTTCATTCCCCTGTAGCTTCCTTCTTGTGATTCCTGTGAATCCTGCACAAAAGTTTATAACTCAGTAAAATTGCCACACAGCGAAAAACAAAAAGTTATAGAGGTACTGTAAATTTTAAAGTTACGTAATGATTTTTACACCACTTTACGAGAATCTCAAAAAGAGGAGCGTAAAATCAAATTTGAGAGTGTAAAAATCGTTTCTCGGAAGTTAAGGCGGAAAGAGCTTAATAAAATAGAAGGATAGAGGCAACACCTGTGGTGTACTACTGTATGAAGCTCCTACACTCTGAGTACTGATTGTAGAGCCTAAAACAGAAGAAATGGAGATTTTCAGCAAAGATGATAATTTTGCAATGATAATGATAAAGAGTATGATTATTATGGTAGCTTTATGTTGGGAAAATGGGCACAACTACTAGCGGAAGCAACAAAAACCCCAATTACCCCTTTCGTGTTACTAGATGGACAATTAACACTACCAACCAATCTACTTGAACCTACCAACAATATAGCACAACTATGGTGACCAAAACAGCCCCCCCACACATTCAACAACGACAATCAAGTGAGACACAAGATATACGTGGAAACCCAATGCGGGAGAAAACCACAAGTACCGTAAGCCGGTACCAAGCCCTTCCACTAATCAATCAATAATCAATGGGATACAACAATACAACCTCCCTAGGCTCACCTAGAGGCAACCACTATCTCAAGGTAATAACCTTGGCACAACCAACCACAACTACTTCACTAACAAGTGAGGAAAAACACCAAAATACACCAAAGAAGAGTGAAACGAAAATACCACTTAGAGATGTCGAAAGACCTCCAAACTTGGCAGAAATGAAGCTCCCATATACACTAGCATCCTCCCCAAATTTCGTTGCAATACGAGCTCGTTCGGGGCTCGAAACAACCACTCAAAATCTGGGTTTTGAGGGTTATACGGGTTTGCTGTTCTTCCCTCTTTTTCTCTCTTTCTCTCTCTTTGTGTATGTGTTTGTGGTTGTTGTCTTTGATCTGATTTTCTGCTCTCAAACAACCCTTATTTGTTTGGCAAAGCTTCTTCAAGAAGCCACTCATTTAGTAAGGGTAAAATGGTCTTTTTCCCCTTACTTGCTAAACTCACATGAAATGAGTTCTTCCTCCTTATGGAGGGATATCCCAACAAATCTCCCCCTCACGACATAAGGAGAAGCCTATCACACCCGCTTCTTCCTACAAGCATTCAACTTGTTTTCGGGCAAGGTAAAAACAACTCTCTTGGACAAACCACCAACAACACTCAATTTCTCACATTGCCTCAACAACATGGACTTTGTTGATGATTCACAAATCCAAGGATAACCAACGCCATTCACACCATGTCTCATTACATGTTGTGAGCTTCCCACTTTGAACATCCGCTCACCTTTCTTAGATGTTCCATTGCCCTTAAGCAACTTTACCGGCTCTCTAGTAGGACTCTCATGCAAGGCTTGCGGTTCTTCTCGCATGGCTTGTACCCACTTCTTTTGATGCACCTCAACATTCCGGTAGCTAACTCCAACTTCTCTAACAAGAGGCATCCCTAGTGGTGGATGTGAAAACCTATGCTCAACAAGAGTAGGTTTCACCAATTTGCTCTCACAAGCAACATCACCACAACAATTCATCATTCTTCTTTCTCCCCCATGATCAAGACACCCATGATCAACACATATACCATTAGGAGAAAGAGATATACCATTAGGGAGGATATTCATACCTTTCTTACCATGATCAAGCTTCGGCTCCATGAAAGAATTTGACGCATCACTCTTCTTCCCTTTGCACACTCTAGCTTGCATCAAGTAGCTATTACTTTGTTTCTTACCCCGAGCCACAATCAATGAACCTTTGGTAAGCTTCCACATATCATTACCAAAACGGCTCATATAACCATTTTCATCCAACTTTCCCACGGAAACCAAATTCACGCGAACATCGGGAACGTGCCTAACATTCTCAAGCAACAATTTGCAACCAAGTGTAGTCTCCAAGCAAACCGTACCCACTCCGGCAACCTTGGACAACTCACCATTTCCCATTCTTACATAGCCATAATCGCCACTAGTGTAAGAAGAGAAACACTTCACATGTGAAGCGTAATGATACGAAGCCCCCGAATCAACAACCCAAGAACACTCTTGGAATGACATATCAAGGCTAGTATCATCACCAACGAAAAATAGCTCATCACTAGTTGCAAATGCGGAGGTGTTATCATCATCACTATCACTATCCCCCTTGGAATGTTGGCATTTCTTCTCTTTCTTCTTCCCTTTGTCACGTTTCCATTTCCGACATTGGAATTTCTTATGTCCGGGCTCATCACAATAATAACAAGTAATACCATTCTTCGATTTTGATTTCCCCCTAGATTCCGATCGACTATCATCACCCTTCCTACTTGTGCTTCTTCCACGGCTTAGGCCTTCCGCAACATTTGCCCCCGAATAGTCCGAAGAGGAACTCATATCCTTCCTTCTACCCTCTTCATTCAACAAACTCGACTTCACAACATCCATTGTGAGCTTTCCTTCCGGGGCCGAGTTACTAAGTGACACCACAAGAGTATCCCATGTTTCCGGCAAAGAACTGAGAAGCAATAATGCCTGCAACTCATCATCCAACAACAATTTCATTGCTGACAATTGATTCACATAACCTTGAAAATCATTCAAGTGTACAACTACACTCTCACCATCCTTGTATTCTAATTTCACAAGTCTTCTCATAATTGAGGCTTTATTCAAGGCGTTCTTTCTCGCATAGGTGGACTCAAGCTTCTTCCACATTACATAAGCATTAGTGTCATTAGCAACATGTGACAAAACCGACGAATCAACAAATTGCCTAATGTAGCCAACGGCTTTACGGTTCAAAAGATTCCATTCTTTCTCAACTACACCGGTTGGTACCTCTTCACACAAGATGGGTTCATACAAATCTTTACAATAAAGAAGGTCCTCCATTCGGGTCTTCCATGTGGAATAATTCCCCGAATTCAAAGGATCCATCCCACGAGTAAGGCTTTTATCATCCATCTCTACCAAGTAACACAAGCATCCACAAGCCACAAACCCGTGGCTCTGATACCACTATGTTGGGAAAATGGGCACAACTACTAGCGGAAGCAACAAAAACCCCAATTACCCCTTTCGTGTTACTAGATGGACAATTAACACTACCAACCAATCTACTTGAACCTACCAACAATATAGCACAACTATGGTGACCAAAACAGCCCCCCCACACATTCAACAACGACAATCAAGTGAGACACAAGATATACGTGGAAACCCAATGCGGGAGAAAACCACAAGTACCGTAAGCCGGTACCAAGCCCTTCCACTAATCAATCAATAATCAATGGGATACAACAATACAACCTCCCTAGGCTCACCTAGAGGCAACCACTATCTCAAGGTAATAACCTTGGCACAACCAACCACAACTACTTCACTAACAAGTGAGGAAAAACACCAAAATACACCAAAGAAGAGTGAAACGAAAATACCACTTAGAGATGTCGAAAGACCTCCAAACTTGGCAGAAATGAAGCTCCCATATACACTAGCATCCTCCCCAAATTTCGTTGCAATACGAGCTCGTTCGGGGCTCGAAACAACCACTCAAAATCTGGGTTTTGAGGGTTATACGGGTTTGCTGTTCTTCCCTCTTTTTCTCTCTTTCTCTCTCTTTGTGTATGTGTTTGTGGTTGTTGTCTTTGATCTGATTTTCTGCTCTCAAACAACCCTTATTTGTTTGGCAAAGCTTCTTCAAGAAGCCACTCATTTAGTAAGGGTAAAATGGTCTTTTTCCCCTTACTTGCTAAACTCACATGAAATGAGTTCTTCCTCCTTATGGAGGGATATCCCAACACTTTAGTGTGATTATCAAAGAAAATGATGACATACCTGATTGCTGAAAAGTGTGATGATTAAGAGGTAAAAGCCTACTAGTTGCAGGAAACCAAGCCAAAATTTGCAGAAGTAATGCTATGCAGAAAAGCAACCTCATTTTCATTTTGCTTTCAAATGATGAATATGATGATTATGTTTGATGGCAACAGCCTTGGAGAGAGAGATAAATATTTTGGAGAGAGAGAGAGAGAAATTGAGAGCCAAAACACTTGGAGTTAGAAAAGCCCAGGTGTGACTGTGAAATTGTGGTGGTAAATATATATAAAGGTCCAGAAATGCTGCCAAACAAGAAACTCCCACTTCCCAAAGGAAAGACTCAGAAAAAAAGCAGCAAGATAATAGAGGTGTATTTCTTAAGTTTCTTGGTTAATGCTGTTCTTCTGCTACTGGTTTACCTCTCTTCTTGCATCGGGTGGAGAGAGAGAGAGAGAGAGGTGTTGCTTGAAAGACAAGGGATTCTACTCCACCTTCTATTTACTGGAATGCTACAATACAACCTGCTGACTGCTCTTTACTGATTTTCTTCTACCCTTATGACAACTCACTTCCACAATCCCAAAAAAATAGTTATATTAAAGTCTCTCTTCTCACCTTTCTGTTATTCTAGGAATCAGGAGCTGATTTTTACGCTCTCACAACTCGTACGTGAGTACGTGGCTACACATTAAGAGGAAGTCATTCGGGACCGTATCCTTATATGGTGAAGTGTAAAAGTTAAATCCCGAAAGTGTAGAAATCGAAATCACTCGTTACAGAAATGTGAATCTATTCAATTGAAAGCCACCGTGTTGGCTTGTTCCAATCAGTTTCTTCAGGATGAATCTAAAACAGTACCAGATTGGTATGTCCTAAAGGTAAAAAATGACAGCTGCACATTTATGCATTCTGGGAAAGATTCAAGTAAAAAGACAAAAGAAAAGATTAAACAAAGATAGTGACGAGGCCTACAAAATCTCAGGGTTCATAGAAGAAGGAAAGATATAAGAGTCTTGGTTGCAGGAGCTCTTTTCCCTGTAATATAAATTAATGATACCCATAAAGGGAAAGGAAAGATCTCCATTGGCAGAAAGCTTCTCCAACACTATTTATTGAAATTGAATTTAATGGATCTGTCATCAGTTTTTTTGCAGGTTCTCTCATCTTCAAAGCTGTTATAAATGTGTTAGTTACACTTGTATCATTTCTGTTAAAAATTGTTCTTGGTGTTACAGGATTGACTACTGTCAACCAACCTTATAAGACATCCTATGCTACTACTAGTCTACTACTACTAACATTCTTCTGTGTTACTCATTTTATCCTCTAAATTTGATAATGCTACTTAGTATATGACCCCTGGATAAGGATCTCGATCCTTTTTCGCATGGTAATTTATCCCGACTGCACTTGTGAGACACGAGCAGGCCCGCTACAAGCTAACTTTAACTTCTGATTAGTCGTGGAGTATATTATTAGTCGTTTATTCATCTCTCAGTCGTTTTGGATTGCGATTTTCAAGTACGTACGATTTTTTGTGGTGGTTGTTGGTTGGAGGGGAGCAGAGTGAGCACATTAACCTTTGGTTCAATCAAGAATTCAGGGTGACTCAATTTTTTTGTTCCTGTAAAGTGCAAAGACTTGTCTCAGTCGAATAGTATTAACTCTTGAAGAAGTGTGATTTGCTGCAGCCTTGAAATTGTACTTGTTGATTTTCTTTTATAATTTTTTCTGATCAGCAGAAATTATTTCTGGGGATTTAATTTGAAAGAAGTGGGTCCATGCAAAGCAGCTGATTGAAGGATTGATCAACTGATCAATGTACAGTGTTTTTCGTGCAAATAACAGTCCTACTAATTTAGCAGGCTTGGCTACCTTGCAAGAAACTAATATGACGCATAACGAATTAAAACAGCACTCCTGTTGTACCTTGGTACTCAGGGCACTACTAAACATTGTCCGAAACCCGATGAAACTCTTCGTATTGCATCCAATACCCCGAATAGAAAACCATAAAATATTTATCGATACTGTATTTTTTATTAGGGAGGAACTCTTGGCAATCTAAATTTTGTTTGACATAAGATACCAAAAGTCGGATTGCTGGAGTGCTGATACTCGTTCTCTTTCAGTTACTACACTAAGAAAAGCAAAAGGATTGGCATGAGCAATGGTGACATCAGTCTTGGATTTAAAAACAATTACTTCATCTGTCCTTTTCAAATTGTTGACGTTTGACTTTGAATATATAAGAGAAATACACACGAAATCTATACAACTAAAAAGAACGTAGGTAGTAAAAAACAATGTAAGACGTGTTAACACGTTCTTAATGATAAAAGATGGTCTCTTAAGAGTCCTAACTAAACCGATGAGATCATATAGTTAAGAAACACAACAATCAATGTAACAATCAGAGTAATGCAAACGAGAAATCTTTTTCCAAGTGCTCAAAGATTTTAAGTTTCAATTTTAAGCAATATTGATAGGACATTGTTGAGTTTGAGTTGAATAGAACTAAGATTAATTAAAGATGGTCAAAAGTCAAAAAAATACCCAACAAATATAGAATTTAGGGAGAAATGGATGACTGAATGATTGGAGTTGATTTTGATAATTCACTGCTGATCAGTGTTTGCAGGAGGAGAGAGAAAATGGGTAACAAGACAGGACACAAGGAAGGATTTGTGGCACTTTGTAGCCTCAATATCAAGTGACTTTTACCCAAACTATTTCTTGTACCAGGGTACAATTTCAAGTTTTTACCACTAGGCTTATAGTACAAGCTAGTATATTAACCAGAGTTTTCTTACTATTCCAAAATTTACAGTACAAGTACCCTGATTTCTGATGTCTGATATGTCCATGTTCTGTATCACCTGTATGTTTCTATCATCTACAGCAATTTTTTCACACATTTTCAGACCCATTTATGTCACTTGAAAAATGAAATTGCTAAACTCTCGTTGGAGTGTAATTGTGTAATGTATACGACGAGTATGTGACTTTGTTTTTGTGGTTGCTGTCCATTGAGTTTAATCCCTCCGATTTTCTAATTAGTCAACGTTTCATGGACGCATAAATATTTTCTTATTAGTCAACGTTTTATAAACACATTAATTGAATGGATAGGGTGTGGGTGTGCGAGTAAGTTTATGCATTTTCCAATATACCAACAGATTCAAGTAATCCGGTTAGATTGAAATAAAATAGACAAACTCTCATCTTAGATACATCTGTTTTAATAATATATATTGATTACAACGAAACAACGATGCAATATGACAAGGTAAAAGACGTTGATATCAGAATACAATAAAAAAAAGTCACGTTTAACATCCGGTAGGTACCTTCCATTGTGCACAAACGGTTAGATCAAACCCATTATTTGTCTTGATTCTCTGAGAATCATTGCAGAATGGTTTAAAGTCTAACACTTGTTGCACAAGACAGCTACCATCAACCTTATTCGGATCCACGACAAACAAATCCAAAGTGATTAGAAGTGAAGAATCGGATGGAGCGACAATGACACTTTTCGAGAGGGGAAGCACAACTTGAGACTGATTGACATTCAAGTATACTGGGTTATCTGATTGACTTCTGCGGCACTTGAAAAGATGGTGTAGTGCACCGCAGCATGACCAAATTCTCCTCTAATGATAGAGCAGATTCTCTTATCCCGCGACTTATAGTATGACCCTTGCTAACAATGCGATTTTTGTCATCCTTAAGTCGCACGTACAAATAGAATTCATCGAATACCACACTACGAGTCGTTGGTCCTCGTAGAGATAAACTTGTACGTGACGTAGGAAGAATTTCACAATCATCTCTATCTCTTTTGAAGAAAGGGTGTGTACCCAAACTGTCATAGACTCATAGGTACATATTGTTCCATGGACGCCTAAGGAATCTTGTTTGGCGCAACTCACAACCACAGAAAACACCTCTACTAGACGAACCCCATTCATCAAAGGTAGTCTGTACAACAATTAAATAGGATATTATTAGCCAATCCATCGAAATAAACAATTTCAACTTACATAATTAATGATGGGTAGGTATCAAAAACACGTACCTAGATATGGTCAAGTCCTCACAAGCAGGTGATTCGTCATCAAAAAGTTGATCGACAGGCAAGAGATAATCGCTTTCTTTTCCAATTTTGGAAAATCCACTTCTATCGCGGGACAATGCCTACAAAATCAAAATATCAAGAGATTAGATTAGAGAGGGATATATACGAGCTGAGGTTGGAAATCAAAGTACATACAACTCCAAAGGAAAACGTAAGGGACAAGCCACAAACCAAGCTATTAGTCTCAACTAGTTCGGTAGGCACACTTTTGAGTATGTTAACTTGACGAAGCTCATCCGGAGTCATCCACTCTATACTGACCCTGACACTAAAAAAATTGTCTGCAAGTAGTCGTAAACCCCCATACCCATCCTTACGAGCATCTATCTTTATCTTGCCTCGGCCAATTACAGATTTTGTACCAGCTTCACGTAAGGTTACCACAAGCCAAAAATAAGAACCCGGAACAACAACACAAGATCGTGATAGAGCTAACTCCCTCTCTTTCAGAGGGTTCTTTATATGAGGATCCTTTCGCGGTCTCTTGAAAAGATAACTAAATTCTTCCTTATCGAACCTTGCATAGACGTGTCCATAAACATCCGTGTCTCCACCACCAGCTTCAACTGTCACTGTACCTACAATGGCCGAATAGAATGTGTTGTAGCAAAGCTTCACAGAGAAGCCTTGCTCTCCAGTAACGGTAACAGTTTTGCGTACATCATAATCACGCTCACTCTTGTATTCCACATTAAAAGTACCATTAGCGAGTTGCAAACCCGAGTCTTCATCGATGAGATGAACACCCACTGTCATAGGTTTGTCAGCCCCGGTAACAGGATAACCATTAAGTGATAGCATTTCACCCGGCATGATTTCTTCAGGGTTACTCTTCGGTCTTTTGTAAAGTGTATACATATAATCATCCTCGGCCGTTTTTAGCACTGCAATGAGACCATAGATTCGACACGGCTGCTTCTTATTAGTAGCGTGTTCTACACTCACAGAAAACAGTTCAAACACGGGTGCTGCTCTAAGATGCGGTAGTCCTGGATTCAGACCGAACAACCTTGTCCTAGTTTTCTCATGAGCAGACAGTTCGCTCTCGTAACACCTTATAATCTCCTCCACATTCTCCACATCTTCATCATCATAATAATATTCCATGATTAGAATATGTAATCAATTATATGGAGTAGTTTTTTTTTATAGGCAGACACGCACACTTTTAAAATTCCATTTTCTACTTTATGTAGGAAAATCTCACCTAAATGAGACAGGAAATAGGAAATCCGAATTAAAAAGATTAGAATATGGTAAAGGTAATTTTTTTTTTGACGAGAACATGATATGGTAAGTAATTAAATTGTTATGATAAGAAACTTTTGGTAATTCTAAATAAACTTTTACGGTAAGTTAGAATTTAACGTCGAACCAAATAGTTCAATGCTTCCAAAGTTCCAAGTTGGAAAATGTCATGTCAACATAAAACGTTCATTGAGGAAATAGCTAGTCTAAAAGTTGGCATATTGCTCGACCTACACCGAAATTGCTTACGTACATATCTCGTGTAAAACTACTCACCCACTCTCATACTCGCAAAGTGAACTTCATTAGACTAGATATAAAGTTATAAACTATAAAACGAGTGTTTGATCACTTATTCGTCCTTGAGTCGATCCTCAAATATTCTGCACCGCTAATCCAGTACGAGTAACCATTATTGTTGACGAGGAAACTATTCCGAAAAGAAGCGTCACTCACACATTACAAACACGAGGGGAAATGAGTGAAGAACTGAAGATAAGTAACAAAAACAGTGAAACACAACACGAGTGGAGTAAAGTACACACAACACTGGTCTATATCTGTCAAATTATAACTAATTATCAAATTATATCATCATTATTCATCAGAGTGTGTTTAATCTTTGTTAATTGAGATTTTCGAACCCAGAATTACATCCAATGGCTGACCATCCTCCTGCATCATCAGTACCCTCACATTCCCCCGATCATAACCCTGGTAAGTATTTTTTTTTATGGAAAAAGATCTTGTCTTTAATCATACCCATGATTTTAATTTTGAGTATTGATGATTATTTCTTCCCCTTTGTTAATATTTTGGATGATTTGAGAATTGTAATTAATTGGTTATTTGATGTTGGAAATTATTTGTTAAAGTTTTTTTTGTGAAGCATGATTTGTTGGGATTTGATAGTTTTGGGGTTGATTGAATTTGAAGTGATAATTTTTTGAAGCAAAAAGTTACTGCACGTTGGGGTAATTTTAGGAATAATTACCCTGATGTTTTTAGCATTGGTATTGGGAATGGCATTACTCCACAAGCTAGTAGTGTAGTAGACGGTTGGCCCGCTTTTGAGTAAGATTGAATTGGTGTGTTATTTACGATTCTTTCACATTTTGCATGATTCCGAGGACTAAGGTTGGTCTTGTGGTTAGGAACTTAACTTGGGTGTTGTCCCGGCATCTAATCCTCATATCCCCATCCCCGCAACTTTAGGTTGCAGCTGCTCCTGTGTACAGATAAAAGAAGTTTGTATGATTCTTGGGTTATGACGATTCAGTAGGGTGGGGGGGGGGGGAAGTTTAGTAAGGGTTGATTTACATTCGATTGCCTTTCCTATGCTTGGAGCGAGAGCTTCTTTGAAGGCATTCGGGTATTGGTAACGATGATTTAGACCTATTTATGTGTTTAGAGTTTGTGCATATCACCTTGGAGACTGATTATGGGGATGGAAGTGGCAAGAAGTTTAGAGTTAATGCGTTTCGCCTTGGAGACTGATTAGAAGAGCCTGCTTGGAAATCTTTATGCAAAGTCTACATCTTTAGCTTCTTTGGGTTTATTGCTAGTAAGTAGCGTTGAGTTCTGAGGGTGGAGAATACCTATATTGCCATATTGCACTGATCATTTCCCACAAGGAGTTAAAAACCTAGTCGGACTTGATTTTGTTCACCGTAATGAATAAATTTCCTTCGTGATTTCCCTTCACAAAACAATAAAAACTTTCTGCACTCTATTGTGATATCGCCTGAGGACGTTACAGGATAGTTCATTCCCGTGGATTGGTTTTGTAAATGTGCAAAGTTAGGTAGAACTGGCAAGGCTTAGTTTGAGCATCATTTTGAAAGCGTATTGTTTCGTTGGTTCAAATGTTGAAGAGATAATATTAGTGTCATTGCTGTAATGCCTGGTAGGTACATAAGAATATAGGATTTGTCGGCATTAAACAGTTATGAGGTTGATTGAATTACAGCTGATCATTTTTTAAGCAAACATTCACTGCATATTGGGTGTTTTTTTCTGGAATATTACCAATGTATCTTTTTTTTTTTTTTTTTTTTGCCATTGCTAAGGCAAAGACTAAATATTCTTCGGCTATGGGATATAATGGTGTAAAGAAAAATGGCTCACAAAATTATTTGTGCTTCTTGTATTGTGAAGTAGCCATCTAGTAAGGGTTGATTCATTGTTGGTAATTTAGTAAGGGTGATTTAGTAAAGGTTGATTTATGTTTGATTCTCTCTTCACATGACAATGCCGTATGGGTTATTTAGTAAGCGTTAATTTACATTCGATTCCCTTTACTGCTTGGAGCGGGAACTTCTTAGGAAGCATTGGGGTGTGGGGATGATGATTTAAACTTGTTTATGAGGCCTTAGTATAAAATTGCCAAAGGAGGATGCGGGATATTTGATTCCTCTGTGAATTAGGTTTGTAAATGTGCAAAGTCACATAGAATTGGCAAGGCTTAGTGAACATCATAGTGATAGCATGTTGATCTGTGGTCTTCAAATCTACACTGAAGACTTAATAGTACTGTCATTACTTTAATACCTGGTAGGTGAATCGATTTTAGATATAGGGTTGTGGACGGTTAGTAAACTCTGCTCAACTAATGGATGATCTACCATTGTCGCTTCATAGAGAACCCAAATGTGTTTCTTCAGTTACGTTAGAATGTCTGGTAGGGAGTGCGCTTCATTCTGTTTATGGATTTAACCTGGACTTGGAGATAGTTAAGTGTTCGAATTTCATACCGTGTTTTTGGTTATCTGGCACAATTCAATGAAAGTTTGGTCTATCAGAGTGACACCCATCATGTGCATTTTGGGAGGGGGGGATGGAGATTGGAGTGTAACTAAACAATTCAGCTGCTCGTCCTCCTGTTACACTAAACCAGCTTAGTTCTAAAGCTTTTGCATTTCTGAACTAGAGATATTTGCGTAGCTGGTGCCAGTTGGTACCTTCTGATGCCGCGTTTTTGAGGTATGCTTGTCTTGCAAAATAGTAGTACTTCTGAGTTCTGATAATGGATCCATTTGCGTATCACTTTGATCCTTCTTTAATGCATCTAGATATCGTAAGTCTGTAACTGTGAACTGAATTAACTGGAGTAGAGTGACTTGTTTTAAGTCCATTGCCGTGGTTTCTTTATATTTCCCCGTTCAAGCTTTGTTGCAAGAACTAGTACGTGACCAAGATCTTGTTTCCTGACCTTAGGTGGTTTGACAGAAGAAGGGGTGAAGTCACCAAACACGATGGAGAGAGCCAAGGGTGGGTTTGAAGGAGCCTTTCACCATAATAAGTCACCACACCATCATAAAGAAACTCATGGGACAAGTGATGACATTGACGAGACTACCCCACCCGAGGCTGTCAAAGGTCCGAATGTGTTCCAACGTGTAAAGGAAGAGGTCGAGGCCATTATTGAAGCTATCCACCCTAAAAAGGATTCAAAAGATCCTAAATAAGACGATGCTTGTACACCAATTCTTCAGTTGGATTGTTACCTGACCTGCTGACCTTTAGCTAGGCAAGGATCAGATGCCTGAATAGCTACTTCTTGTATTAGTTGCTGGTTGCGAGACAGTACTTTCTTAAACTCCAACCATGTTCGACAAATGCATCATTTGAATCATTCTTAGTTTGGTCGTGTCATTGAACTTCTCTCCATGTATCGAAGGAACGTATCGTGAATTCGTGACTCGTTTTTTTTTTTGTTACAAAGGAGCAACTAATGTTGCGGGGGAGGGGGAACGAGGATTTGAACCCGGGACATCCCTCAGACAGGTTGAGTTCCTAACCACTAGGCCAACCTTGATCCGTGACTCATGAGTGACCATATTCGTTATGATCAAGTTAAACTTTAGAGTTCGAACAAAATTTAAGGCGAAAGTAGTAAAAGACCCCATACGTTTGCTAGTATGTGAAATTAATCCCCTTACCTTTTGATTGTAGTAATTGACCCCTATATCTTTATTAATATGTGAAATCAAGGCATACCCAATTTCTCACATGAGAAATTCAATATTTCACCAATTTTTCATGTGATAAAGTTTACTAGAAATGATTCAATGATCTACGGTTAAAATGATTCAATGATCTACGGATAAAGTTTGCTCACATCCCAACCCAAGGTCAAAGCCCAACAGCCCATGCCCCGTAAAGCCCAACTAATACAACACAAACGGTCCCGAAATAGGCCTATTTTGTGTATCCTCTCGGGCCTCAGCCTCGGCACCTTCTTAGACCTTTTAGGAATAACTCTGTATGAAAATTAACAACGTTTAGAATTGTTTCGAGTTCGAATCTTTAAATCAACATGCTTACAATTTGTTATGAGATGCAAACGAAGAGATGAGGGCTTCTAGAGTAACACACGAATGATGAAAGTGACATGGGTATTGAGGGTAACAGTGACCAAAATTGACCAACAATCTAGTCCTGTTGTTGGCGTGAAAATAGGACCACCCTTAATTTAATACCTTCCAATGCTAAGTGTAATCAAGAAGATAGTAATTCAGTTGTATTGTATGTCGCCAACACAATCTAGCAACATTTTACCCTCGACCACTTTACTAGGCCCTGTTTGATCGGACTGCATCTTTCTGAACTGAACTGATCTAATTTGAATAATTTTGATCTGATCTGATCTGAATGGTTCTGATCTGATCTGAATTGGTTGAAAATTTAATTGAATTTCAACGAATTAGTATCAATTATGAACCAAATACATAAATAGTTATTTGAACATTTATGAACTGGTCTGATCTGAATTCGTCTGAGAATAAATCCTATCAAACAGGGCTTACTTAATTACACTTCCTCTTCCCGCTTTTCCGATGTTATGAACTGTAGTAACAAGGCAGAATAAACGACTTCCACAGTTTCATACCTTAAAACCCTCTTATTAAGGAAGCTTGTCTAAGAATAAAGCATGGAACTCAAAAATTGGACCCCCTCCATATTCATTACATATCCGTTACTTCCACTTTTTCTCTCCTTTCAAATTTTCAAATTTCAAAACCCCCTTTAAACCCTCTTTTTTACTCACTCAAAAACCCAATTTTCCACCATTGTATGTTACAGACTTTCAGTTGTTTTTAAAACTTGAACATTACTCAACTCTGGATTATTTCTGGGGTTTTCGCAAATGGGAGCCCCCGGAAACTGGCTGAAATCCCTTATTACTCCCAGAAAACCCAACCCAAATGATCATGTAAGCTTATTTCTTTCTTACTACTGTATACGGTCGAGTTTTCGTGGTATCGGTTTTTTTAACACGTAAAAAAAAGGGTGGTACTGAAATTGAGTATTGACCGTGATATTATTAGTAATAATTGTTTTGTTTTCGTGGATGTGTAGGATAAAGTGGGAGGTAAGAGTAAGAAAAGATGGAGGCTTTGGAGGACCCCATCAGTACAGGGGAAACCTGAGCCGTCTGATCATCTATCAACGGCTGGTGTTGATGCTGGACTTAATGCTGCCATGGCTGCGGTTCTACGTGTCCCGTCAAAGGATTTCTTGATGGTTCGGCAAGAATGGGCTGCCATTCGCATTCAAACTGCGTTTCGTGGTTTTCTGGTGTGTTTGTGGCTTCCTCTTTACGTTTTCAGAGCATTTTAGCATGTTTGATTTGATAATTCAGATTAAATTTGGTATACTAAGTTTGAATGGTGTTAGTTGGTGGTATTATATGATAAAAGTTCTTAGCTTTACAGCTTTACTGGTTGGAACAATTCAATGTTGTATGCTAAACCATTTTTGCCAAATTAAGTTGATAAGATTTGATCTTTGGTTCAATTTTGGTGTAGTAAGTCTGAATTGTATTGGTAAAATGCAAATTTTATGATAAGAGGATGCTCTATATATAAGTTGTAACTTGTAAGCAACTGCATAATTCTGAGTAGAAGGTTTCAATTTCAGATGCTGTCACAGAGTTTTACTTGTAGATGAAGTGTTATGATGAAGCTATAGTCTTTGTTGGATGGTCTAATTATGTTGTATGCAATTCCATGATTGTGGAAAATCGTTGAAAAGTCGAGAATTTTTGTAGTTGTTCAGAATTGTTTTCGGGGTGTTGGTGTGTAAGACCTTGTAGTTGTTGTCATTCTTGATGCCTAGGCCTTAGAATCTGTCATGATTTTCGGGGATTTACTGCTCTTGCCTTGCCCGAAATCAGTGAGGAACCAGTGTATGACTGTATGGTATCACATGATTTACATCTGTATGTGTCTGCTCGAAAGTCCCTGTATCGTGATTTACAAGCATAAGTTGAGCTAATATCTTTGTTTGATGACACTTGCTTTTCTTGAAAGGAGTAGTGTGTCAGACGGATGGTCATTTAACCATAATCCTATATAGTATATAGGTAACATATGAATGCTAATGGCACAATTCATCTGCGATATTTGCAGGCTAAACGCGCTCTGAGAGCTCTAAAAGCACTGGTCAGGCTACAGGCTATTGTGCGTGGCCGTTTAGTAAGGAAGCAAGCTGATGTGACACTAAGATGTATGCAAGCTCTTGTTCGAGCACAAGCTCATGTCAAGGCACAGCGTGTGAGGATGGCACTGGAGGGGCAGTCTACAAAATCACTCCAGAATCTTTTCCGAGCTGATCCTGTCAAGCAAGCAGAGGTACTCATATAGCTCATTCGCCATGCCACTTTATAACAACATTGTATAACTATGATGAAGTCGATTTCTAAACAAACTATGACAATGTGATGGTCATTAGGATCAAATTTTGATGTGGAAGCCATTTTAGTTTTTGAATGAATGGTCTGACACTCTTTGTGAATTTGTGGTCTTCAGGAGGGTTGGTGCAGTATCAGGGGAAGTGCAGAGGAAGTGAGGACAAAGCTGCAGTCGAGGCAGGAAGCCGCCATCAAAAGAGAGAGGGCAATTTCATATGCTGTGTCACAACAGGTATATGATTCAACATGACAAGCATAATTTGGCTAATTTCTTCCTATGCTTTTCCATTAATACATGTATGATCTGACAAGTTTTCGACTTTTGCCATTCCAGCAATTAAAAGGCAGCCCAAGCTTAAACCCACTGAAGAACAAGCCATTCCAGACAAATCAGGTTCCTCCTAAGCTCGATAAGAACAGCTTTGGCTGGAGCTGGTTGGACCGTTGGATGGCCAGCAAACCATGGGAAAGCAGGTTAATGGAGGATGCTCGCAGTGAACTTCCATTTATGTCACCACTCTCTAAGGCTTCCTCGAGACTAGACAAGTTCAGCACAGGAAGGAACAAGTCATCAGTGAGGCCGAAATTTGTAGGACATATCACCCAATCTTCTTCTGTGCCAAACTCGAGAATTCTGATTGAAGAGACCTCAACTTCAACCTCATCTATTTCTACTTCAAAAACTCCGGCTTCTAGCAGCACAGATAGGACTGATGAGAGCAGCAGCAGCAGCAAGCCTAGATACATGAACCTTACAGCTTCCAACAAGGCTAAACAGTTGGGAAACAAGTTCTCGTTGCATGGTTCACAGAGGCGTCCACTTCAAGACATTCAGAATCATCACTTATCATTGACAAGAACGCGATTCAGTGGGGATGCAAGGAGTAGTATTGATTCAGTATCAGTCCCTCATTCAGTTCCGATATGTGAGGATCTTTACCCGCCCTATCAAGTTGATGGATACGATTGGAAGTTTCGATAAAGAAGCTTCAGTTTCACTAGAATGGTAATACTGCGCATTTTGGTTGTCAGAAGAATCCTTTTTTGCTCTTCATGCCTGCAAATTGAAGAGTTCAACAGCTTGTTGTTTCTTTACGATAGCCAAGAATGCCAGTTTACTCGAAACGTACACAGCTTCATTCAGACAAAGAAACGTTACAGTGTTTGCATGATTCCATATAGGGTGTTTGTGCGTGATGTGATTACAGAATTAACCTGTGTGTGTATGATCGTATGAATATGATTATATCAAGTGTGACCTAAAAATGTTTTTTTTGGTTTCGACAATTAACATAAGATCGTGATTTTGTAATTTGATCTTTAATTAAGATGATAGATAAGTAAAGTGTGTTTACTAAGCTGGATTGACAACAATACACATAAATGCCTATTCAAGGGGAGTGTTTGATTGATTTAGAGTGTGTTTACTCTTTTCATTCTGCACCTTGTGTTTCGATTTTCGAGCAGAACTTGATTCAATGAAAAGTTGGTTAGATCGATTATATCGAAATTTTCTATTTATCTACGTATATACTCCTAGAATCATCCAAACATTAAACAATAATATTAAAAATGTGTATAGAACTTCTTCCCACTCGTCTTATAGTCTCTTGAAAGGAAATGACTGAATTTTTATTTTTTTCAGGTGGTCATTTCAGATTTAGAGAAGAATAATTGATTAAAAGTAGTTAAATATGTTTTTCTTAATTACCCAATCAAGTTATTAGGTAGACTTGAATAAAATGGTTAGATGCGTCACAAAGAAGTGAACCCTTGTTTGGACCACAAATCAAATTCTACAAACTATGCGAAAAGATGATTTCATGAGTTTTAATGTCAACGATCTGTTTGTAAAGCAAGCAAAGATTTCAAGTAGTAACAGAATTCGAGTTCCAGCATCAGCATTTTATGACCACCCAAAAAATTTTGTTGCAAGTCAATCAGGTACGATAATAGAATGCAAAAGACCCTTGGGGGTTATTATGGCTTTGGTGGTGTTAGAATGCAAAAGACCCTTAGGGGTTATTTGGCTTAGGGTACAAACAATGACTTTATATTTTAACACGCCCCTTCAGGCCCTCACGTGAATATCCTTTGGGAGTTTGGGTGTTAGAAACCAACTCAACCAAAAGTCTAGACTGCTAGTTAGGGCCCAAACAGTGACTTTATATTTTAACAGTTGGTATAACGACGACACTCACTTGTGTTCGTGTAAAGTGTCAAAGGGAAGCAACTACTCAAGTCTCGCCGCCTCGCTCGGTGATATGGTGTATTGGTTGAGGGTCGTAGTAGTGGTGTACTGGTGTCAAGGTTTATGATGAGAATATAATGCAACGTTATTAGACCTGTGAACATAGACTTCAAGTAAATTTAAGTTTAACGGCATAATTTTGAACGTCGCCCAAGCAATTGTGAGCAATAATCATATAATTTATATGCAAACTTGAGGTAATTTAACAAATAACCATAGGATCTGTAGGGTGTACAAAATAAGATGATCCTAGGCTATGTTTCAGAATCATTATATATAAAAATTTCTTAGGAAAATGACACCTTCATACACCTTAGGAAAAGAACCAATGCACATACACCTTCTCCAAAGAATAGAAATTAAAGCCCTACATTGCATGAGTAAGTCTAATTAGAAAGTTCCCATAAAAGATACAAATATGAAACAAAATTTCTTAGGAAAATGACATTTTTGAAGCTATCATCCCTCAACTTTAATTCACAAAAGAATTTATAAATAAAAACTTAAGAAGCAATAAACAAAATGAGCAATGAATATAAACTGAGAGAAAGAACAAGGGAGTGTTAAGGGTAGTGTCCCAGAGTGGCTCATCAAATAAAGCAAACAAACTCTGCCTCCATTAATTGTTCCATGTGCTTTACATTAATTTCTACAAAATCTCTTTGTTTTTTGGTCCATTCTTTCCTTCTATCATAAGCTAAGATCTCATAACAGTACTACTATACTCCTTAGCCAAGATCAGCCCTGCTCCTTGTTGATCTAGGACTATTTATAAGATGATAGCCACCCAATATATGCATATATATAATATATATATAGTCCATTGTACATTTGTACATGCAACATTAGCACAATTTTACCAAGTGTAAAATAATCGTAAAAGGTAATATATATGTTGTGTAATTTGATACCAATAATTCAAAGTTATAAGAAGCAATAGCACTACAAGAAATTAGCTAAAGAGGGACGGAAATTTGTGAAAGAAATCCGTCTCAAACGGGTTTTAGAGATGGATTTGAGACGAAAAATAGGTCCGTCTTTATAAGGCTCGTCTCAAATCTGCCTCTAATGATTCTATGTTGTGAGACAATACAACGTCATTCAAACGATCATATATGTTAATCGTATATAATCGAGTTTTGTATTAATTGTACACCTAATAGATAGACTGTTGTTAGTTTGTCTTTAGGAAAAGAATTAGGCAATATTCATACATGCATTTCTGTGAAAAACTTCCAACTAATTTGAACCTGATTTTTGAAGTCGTACGAACATTTGTACTTATGTCAAATAAAGTTCAACAATCAAGAGACTAGTTAGATTTTATGTCATATATATGTTATCATTAGTCCACAAGTCGCGTTATTCGTTTACTTTAGTAATAACAATTCTGACTAATCAATTTACAAACAAGCTAGCTAATAGCTATAAACATACATAAAGATAGCTCCATAAACATCTCCATATGTGGATGGAATTGGTATTAATAGCTTGGTAGGAAGTCTTCGAGTTAATTAGTCAATGTGAATGACTAAACCAATTAGACTTAGCAATCGATTAACTTCTTCTTAATTACGCCACTAAAAGAGACGTCTTATTAGTTATTAGCCATTAGAGCTATTACCAGTACAAATCTTATGTCCCATTGTCAACTATTAACTGAATGTGACTATGTGAACAAAGTAATGTTAACGATGACGAAATTTTATTGTACATACATATATATAATACTCAAGTTCTAAGTGTTTAATTATAAATATGTAATTCATGGTGATACAAAACTAACGAACATTAATATTGGACATGTAAATAATAATTAGTAGAGATAGCTCTAAAGTACAGCAGGAACCAAGTATCATTCATCATTGATCAATGATAATTAAGCCCAAATATATAGTGCATGTAAAGCAATAACTAAATTGATATTACAAGAAAAAATTAACCAAAAGCCTCAAGTAATAAGTGCTTTGTCTATGCATTTTTGTTAATTACTCAATAATGAAGAGAAAGCTATATGACTTGATTCAGGGACCATTTTCTAGATTCACGTACATCTTATTGTTTCTTTCTCTCGTTTTTCATGTCATCGAAATTGAATGAAGGACAAGATTTTGTTTATATTATTATTAGTCTTGCAAAATTAGAGCCATATCAAATATGATTTAATTAAAATTTCGTATTTTTTCGTTTGATTTTAGATCTCATATAACTCTACATGGGGTCTCTACTAATTGAAGTATTAGAATACATTTTACGCCCTCTCAGCATTTCACGTGAACTAATAATTAAACAGCTATTTATACTATCCGATCAAATCTGAACTAAAATGAATTAATTATAAGCCTGTCGATATATATAAGAGTTGGAGAGAAAAGGGGCTAGTGGAGTATGTGCCTTGAAGGTAAATGAACCTTGAGTCAATCATCGTCAGTCACAGTCAATGTGAAGGTTACTTTGTCCACTTTTCGGCTCTCTCAATTTTGCTTGTTTTTGCAATGTAAAACAGTAGGGTCATCCACCATCTGCAGTATAACAGAACCAAATTCGTCGTCGCGTCCTCTTTAATTGCATGCAGAGTTATACTACAGTCTACAGCAAAGTAATGATGTTATTGTGCTATAACATTTTATGGACCTCATTTTAAAGCGAGCAAATGTGTATATTTAGTATACGGTCATCAAATTAAACAATTTCAACAATCATTACCCATTTCAAACATCATCATCATTGTCGTAACAAATATTAAAAATCATTAAATTAGATCCATATTATTGCATCTACAATAGACTCAATTTCTCCATTTATTTGGGATTTTGGATGGTAGTTAGCGTTAATTTGGTGTGAATATATGAGAGTAAAACAAGCGTTAACGATCTAATAAGATTAAGCCTCTGTGCGATTGGACTGCATTTTTCTGATCTGATTTGATTTGATTTGAATTGATCTGATCTGATTTGATTTGATTTGAATAAACTTGATTTAATTTGATCTGAACTGAATTAATTGATAAATTAAATGCAATTAGACGAATTAATAACATAGAAATAGACTAGATTCATTGATTGTTATTTGGATAATTCTGATTTGATTTGAATAAAACTGGTCTGAATTGATTTGATTTGAATAAATCTGATTCGATTTGAAAACACTGTTAAATAAGTTGAATCGCACAGGGCGTAAAAGAGTAGCAGAATATAGTAATTGTCCTTTTTTGTGGTAGTGGTGGTGGTAATAGATAGTAGGTCATTTCCAACTTCAAAGTGTATATCCTTCGTGCTTGATCGATAACATTGATGGTTGTGAACAACTCAATCTAAGGCTTAATCATCAATAGACCATGACAAAGTCGTTGCATTATCGGAAGCTAAAAGGGTCGAGTTTTCACTATTCAAATCAGCAATTAAAGCGTAGTTTCATTAAACCAGCTCGATCTATCCAGTTCTTTCATTCTGATCTCTATGCCTAAAAGCCTAAAAGCTCCGTTTCTCTAGAAAACTATATACATAATTACATACCTTAGGTATTTTTCTCTTATTTTGCCATAGAGCTTGCCTCTAAAATATGAGAACCCACCCTACTATATACATAGGACAACTTTCAAACAATTAAAGTACTCTTATAACTTATAAGCAAAGGCGACATTTTCAGTTTTGCCCTTTGAAACAAACCTCTCCCACAAATAAGTAGCAGCTACATACGAGCTGAGTACATGCACAATCACCACACCCATATTTTCACATAAACCTTAGCTCCCCTCTTTCTCCAAAACTTGTGTAAAACACAAAACTTTGCTTCTTTCATCACCAAAATTTCATACTAATATTCCTTCCAAAAAAAAAAAAAAATAGTATAGAGTGAGTTAGAAAAATGGGGCATCATACATGTTGTAACAAGCAAAAGGTGAAGAGAGGGTTATGGTCTCCTGAAGAAGATGAGAAGCTTATTAACTACATTTCCACCTACGGCCATGGCTGTTGGAGTTCTGTCCCTAAACTTGCAGGTTATTTCATTTAATTTCTCTCAATTTTCCGCTTACTATTTTTTGTGGGTCTGTCGGAAACAACCTGGCCTCTCGTTATGAGCTAGTGCGTGCCTCTTAGGCTCTTACATTTGGTCTTATAATGTTTTACGTAACATTGTATAGTTACCCATCTTTAGTAGATAAAATATACGCTCGCTCGCATTTTACTTGTATAGTTGAATACATCTATTGATTTCAGGGTTACAGAGATGTGGGAAAAGTTGCAGATTAAGGTGGATAAATTACTTGAGACCTGATTTAAAACGTGGGAGTTTCAGTCCACAAGAAGCTGCTCTCATCATTGATCTTCACAGAATTCTAGGCAACAGGTTCAGTCTCTCATCTTCTAATTATTATTCTTCCTTCATTCTCATTTCTTCTCCACTACTGAACTGAACTGATTTTCCCTTCAGTTCTAAACAGACAGTTTCAGTCACATACATGACTTTTTTTTCCCCTTCAGTTTTGTCTGCTTTACTACTGTTCCGAAGCTATAGCATTTATTTGGGGAAAAAACAAATTAATTACCATAATTAAGAAGGACAATGCTAGAGGTCTAAAGTGTAGACACGCAAAAGTGTCTAAAATCCGTAACAATTTTACTACACTATCAAAATTTTACTACTCACACAATTAATTTTACTACCTGAATTTTTTACTACAATTAATTTTACTATTCCGATCTCAATTTTACTACAACTAGCTCAATTTTACATTTTAGACAAATTAATTGTGTCTAAACTATAGACCTCTATTAATTTGCAATTAAGAAAGCACAAGAATTATTGTGTGAGATGAGAAATTACTACAAATTAACATGATTAACATGTGCACTCCATTTCTTGTACTATCTTAGCTTAGCATTGTTTACTAAATTTGCATGTTGGTAACTAGTAATAAGTTTCGGACTTGATTTACATGGGCGGAATATCTCATGCCTACGTTAGTGCATTACTAACATACAATATAGGAATACTTCCATGATCATCTAACACAAAATAACGTTCGACCGATAAATGAATAAGGTAGAGGGTCATGAGATGAGACGGTCATCTATCAATCGGGTTATGTAATGTACAAGCTCAATTTTTTCTGCATGTGATGGTTCATTTACAATCGAGTCATGTAATTAGTTGTATCATTTGTTCACTTAACAATTTGTCTTTTATAACCGTAATTTATGACTTAATTATTACATCATCCTTTCTTTTATGAGCGTAGGTGGGCTCAAATAGCCAAGTATTTACCAGGAAGAACAGATAATGAAGTGAAGAATTTTTGGAATTCAAGCATAAAAAAGAAGCTTCTCTCTCAAGTTGTTGTGTCAACCTCATCCAATATGATGTCTAACAACAATAATCTTCACCTTAATTACATTCCTTCTTCATCATCTTCCACCTTAATTGATGATTATGGAGGAATTACCACCTTCTTTCCCCCTCTTAATAACCCTAATCTCATAATCACACCTTCACAAGATTACCAAATCCAAAATTTTACCCAAACAATCCCTATGCTACAAGGGTTTGATCCCAATAATAATGAGCTATCACTTATTAACCAAATCACCCCTCAAAATGATGATCATTTGGTTTTCTCCTCTACTAACTATGATCCTACATCTCAATTAAACTTGCAACATTTTATCAATGAAGGGTTAATTAACCACCAAGTCCTTACTAATGAGGCCCTAGACCCGCCACCGCCTTATGATCATCATGATGATGATGATGACTCTATGGTGAAGATGAAGATCATGATGATGATGAAGATGGGAGGAGTAGTCCCATGCATACAAAAATCAGATCAAAGCATGGCTACAATCACGGGCGAATGTAGTAGCTTGGTGATGATGCCATCTTCATGCTTATCATTGTCTCATCATCATGATAATGATCATCATCATCATCTTGAAGAAGAAGTTTCAAAGTTTGTGGTCCAACAATTATCAAGTCTTAATAATACTACTACTTCCTTTGGTGGTTCTTCATCTTTGGAGTATGTTGATGTAGAGGATGATAATACCATCATACCATCATCATTACCATCCTCCTCCTCATCATCATCATCACCTCCACCACTACCTCCACCACCACAAACATCACCATCAATCGCGGCCGCAACATCATCATCAAGAGGAGGAACCTCAGAGCCTTACCATGTGATGGCAAGCAGGCTAGCTACTATTATAAACCCTAGCTAGGATTCCAAACAATTGCTTAGCTTGCTAAACATGATATGGCCTGTAATAGTAAAGAAAACCTAGCCTTTATAGCATTAAATTTCCTTGTCATATCATGCATTAATGTAAAATATATGTTATATATATAATATATATACAGTATGCTTTTTTATTTGAAATATATGTCTATATATATATATATACTATATAAATGTCTTTGAATACAATGTTATTATTAACAATAAATTTTAATCAGAAGGAAACCTAAATGAATATAGTTCAGGTTCTAAAGGGAGAAATATTAATTTTGTAGAGATAGGGATATAATTTCACATGTTTTTACACTCAGAATTGCATGAAAATTTTGGACCTACATATGAATAAGTAGGGAAGAGGCTTACTAAAAATACATGCATGTCTCTTTGAATACATTGTTTTTATATGAATCAGTTATTTCTCTGCTAAAATTAGCTTTCTATTTTGAGGGTACTCTTATGTCTCTTTGTGTATGCAGGACCTCTTATCATTTAATATTTCCTGCTCATCAATCTCTCTCTCACTCTGAAATGGTGGGCAAATCATTCCAGAAAATCTACATAGTACATGGTTTATGTAGGATTGCTCGTCATAGAATCATGTAACTCAGAAGTCAACTGTACTTCTGATAAAACTTTATTATTAGACAGCTGTTTTACTGTATGTACCATTTTATGATTTTGATTTGCTGCTGTATGTGTGAGATGTGTTTTTGTTTGGACTGCTGAACAAACTGAATGATATCAATTATGTTCGTGTAAAACAAACTAGCTAGTAATGCAGTATGTATCTGAGTTTAGATTAATTTGTGTAGCATTATAGCAATGTTTGATGTATTATACCCTTGATGTTCGATTGATCGAAAAGAATGAGGTAGCGTCAACACGTGACAATTCATCGCCTTTTTTGTAAGAGATATGGTAAGAGAAATCTTTGTTTAAGAACTGTTCTTCAATTAATCGAGGTTAAACGTTAATTGTTAAAGAAAAAAAGTTAAAAACGAAAGCAAATCGACTGAGGTAGGTATTCAAATACGGAGTAGATATGTTAGCTATCGCATAGCGTGCTCTACACCATACGCTCTAAAGAAAAGATGAAAATGATGCCGAGATTAAACCGTTCTGTGTTCAATGGTAGGACGTTGTCTAGAGCCCCGACAATCCTCCGATCCTTAGACGTGTATGAGAAGCTAAAAAGGTTTAGTTCTCCTCGATGATAAATTTCCACTTTTCTAAGAATGTGATAATGTATATTTTTTTTTTTTGAAATAATAATGTGATAATGTATTGTAAGAGTAATGCCCAACAAGAATAAACACTGATAATAATTTCTCAGCAAAAGTTGGTTTGAAAAGGTTTAAACTTTAGAGAAAGGGAATAGAAGTTTTCTCGAAATAGAAAAACAACGAAGCAAGAGAAGGACGAATAAAGATTGGTGTTTAGGGCTACAGTAAACATCATATCCTGTCATTGTTTCTGAAGCAAATGACTTCGTGCCCTCTCTCTACTTTCTCTCTTGTGTTTGATTTTCTAGTCTTTGTTCTGGCATCATATGTTTCACGAATCACAAACTTACCTAAACATACGACTACGAGTAACTAGCTAGATTCAATTCGGGATGAGCTACGTTCTAGAACTAGACACAATCAACGATAAATAACTACCCGTAAAAAACTTAAGCCAGTAGATCTAGATTAAGAAATTGAACAAAAATCTCGTTCATCGGTTCACTTCAAATAAAATAACCCGTCGTAGATATTACTTTGGCCCGAGAGGCCGAGAATCAAAAGTCCATTTTTGTGAAAAGAGAACCACCATCTATAATCCTAGGTCTCTTTTTCCGGTCTGAACCGAATTATGCTCCCATAATGACATATCCGGTTCATGAAATGGGACTCCGGGAATTTTACGTATGATGTGTATACCGGACACCAATAGCTTGTTTGAAAAGTTCCTTCCGAAATTAAGAAAAAGGAAGCTTGTTTAAAACACCTATATTTAAGTCTCTAGTTGTTAGGCGAAACCGCCAAATATGTGGTATCGCTTTCTTCGTTCATTGACAACGTTGCTAACTCTTTCATTCACCATCAGTCAGTACAATCTTGCTTACCTCAATATGCCCTTGTTTTCCAAGGTAAGCATGAGATGGTGTGACCAGATCCGTTTAAGTTCACAAACAGTGCAATTAACACCGCAAATCGCTTTCGCCTGATACGTCATTATCGTGATTACGGTGACTAATGACTTAATGAGGCGGTTAGTCTGCTAGGAACATCGACATTAATATAGCTTTGCACGCACGTTGGTGTATTTCAAAGTCAGGATTGAAAGAACTATGTACTATGGAGTAGAAATAACAGCCACTTCTTGCAAAGACGATAAAAGCATAAGACAGGGCTCAGTAATCACCATTCGTTAATCGTAAATTCGATAACTCTTTACTCAATGACATAATGCAGAACACAGGAGTTCAAACTACAGCTAAAATGCAAGGGTACTTCTGTTAATCAGCCCTTTTCAACCAAGAAAATAGACTAGAAAACTCTAAGAACAAAATCCCGACCTATATTGGAAGCTAATCCACATGGATTTTATGAGTGATACAAAATGCATCAACATGAAAAGTAGCTTAGGAACTCAGGAGTGTAAGAGAACGAACGAAATATATGATTTCAACAGGATGAAAACATCGCCATAACCAAGATCTTATGCGCACAAAGGGCACCGGCAATTACTTGTTTCCTTAATCATGAGTGCTCAAGATCCTATGCTGTGACTCTATGTCGCCCCTTTGCAATTCTCCGTGCAATCACTCTTCGACCACCCTTTGTAGCCTTGCTGCAAAGGGAAATAGTAAGAACATCAGTAACCACTACTAAGCTTCAGAGGCAAACAGCCAACTCTGTTCCCAATACTCCTATAGGATTCGCTTCATATCTCATATTGATACATTATATTATCATACTCAATTGAGAATGGCAAGGAGCGGAGATTAGGAGTGAAATTGAGGATGAAATTGACGGAAGGAAAGGGGTGGGGGTGTGCTGGGGGATGGAGAGCACAGTGTTCTAGGGAAGAAAAATGGAAAGGTTGATTTTCTCTACCTCTTTTGTGAACAACATTCTTCCAATGTAAATTAGAAAGGGTAATCCCCAGCTCCATTCACACTCTGTATCTTCCATCTTCTCACATTCTCCTCCCTGGTCCGGTTGCCAATCAATCTCACCCACCACCTTTCTCCTCCATTCATCTATTTAAACGAGCACAATAATTTCCCCCTCCCCTTCCCCAAAATGTTTATAGAATCCTCTGTACAAATCGGCACTAATAGGTTCTCACTCCGGACAATGGGAGGGGGGGGGGGGGTTGTGAGTGTGAATGGGTGTGGGTGAGACAAAGGAGAAGAGATTTAAAAAAGATAAACACTAGCTCGTAAAGGCTAACAGTCTTCTAATGTGGAGTAAGATAAACACAACCAGGTACTCTGGCTAACAGTCCACCCCCTCAAGATTTTAAAGAAGAATAATTGCTGATAGCCAGCAGGGATATCAGGTAAAGGCTAACAGTCTACTGATGTGGAATAAGAAATTATGATGTATAACAGCAATTCCCACTCAAAACAAATACTTGGTTTTGGTCAGATATCATTCGCGAAAACTTCATAAGAAAAAAAAAAAAAAAACCCTTATTTCTTCGCCACTGGATCTCGCTACTTTATAGCCCCGTGGGAAACTTTAAATGAGTCACTTTCACTATTCCATTATTCACACACACTTTTCAAGCACTTAAAAGGAAACAATAAGAGGGATTTACCGTGCAAAAAAGCCATGATTCCTTTTCCGCCGGAGGGTGCTAGGTTGAAAGGTTCGTTTGGGAAATAAAATCATTGGATCACTTGAGGAATCATCAGCTGCAAGAAGTCAATGGAGGATGTTGAGCCACGACATGTCAGCTCAAAAGCACAAGGGAACGTAACTAAAAGTGCTATCTAATCAAATAATAGTATGGCTACTGGCATGCATGAATCTGACAAGAACTTAAGGCAATCAGAAGAAAGTATCAAGAAAAATAAAACCAATGAGCCATATTACAAACATAGTCTTAAATGGAATGCAAGTTCATTTACATCAAAAGTACCAAAATCATCCCTCTGGAAAAATAAAACCAATGAGCCATATTACATTCTAAACAAAATAATTATTTATCAGACACCAATTCAGATTCTAAGCTTGAACTTTTACAAAAAGACGAACACACGTTCAGTTTTTTTTAAGAGAAAAAAAAAATCGATGAACAGAAGCACCAACGCTCCCCAGTACCCACTCATTTCCCTCTACTCTACCCATGAGATAAGTTCTAACTTTCTCTTATGCTCCATAGATCGAAGACTCCTCCTAAACACAGAGAGAGCGAAAGACCATATCAAATCCTCAAAAGGCTCAAATCTATGATTATAGATACGATCCAAGCATTTTAAGCGTGCAATTACACCACACGACTTGAAAAGCCTAAGCCACTCGTTCTCCAAATGTCTTTACATGCAACGCTTAAACTACAGTGAATCTAATTCCTCAGAAAAGGGCTCCAATTCATAGAAGATAAGTTACCAGAAAAAAGCCATACAATAGCTTTGTTATTCGTTCAAGTATACACATTCTTTCCAGACACAAGAAAAAAAAGAAAGGAAAAACCATTTGATTGAGAATCTATTAAGAACTACACATCCAGATGACTAAGCTTGTCACAAGTCCTTTTTCCCTCATTTCCTGAAAGTTATAATAAATCACTAAGACGTAAAGAAAAAAGCTTGGCTTCAGGCTATGTTCCAGTTCATATCAGGATATTTTCCTCAAGTGATGAAATAACAACCATAGTGTTAAGAGGTTAGCAAAGAAAAAAAGGAATCCTTGATTATCCTTTGTTCAAAAAAGGAATCCTTGATTAGCCTTTGTTCATGTACAATAACCCCTATACAAAGTACATCCAAAATTAATGTTAGTTGAGTTTCAACACCAATCGTTTAAATAGCAGTGAAGAACCAAATATGAATTCATACAGTGATACTAAGCCCTTAAATTATGGATCACTTTAGTAGAAAACCTTTGTTCTCTCCTGCTGCCATTTAAATTTCAAAAGCCCACCTGAATGGTTGGAGGTTTGCCTTTGTGTCATAAGAAGTCGAAACACCTTTATTCACCATTTAAGGATTTATATAGAAATGACTCAAAGGGCACGTGCAATTGCAGAGCCCTGGCCCTAAAGAGCGGAGAACCGAACAAGCTATCCTTAATTTACATAAAAATTACTCCAGCAGACTATATATTCAGAGATTTGAAGCAGCTTTCACCAGCTATGTACTTTTGAACAACTACAAACTAAACTCTTCCCACTAGATGGGGATAAATCACCATAAAGACTTCGATGGATCAGAAAACTTCTCTAGGATGAAAAAGCTTTAATGAAGAATATACTAAAGGACAAAGTAAATTAGATAACGTATTGACTACTACACACCAATACTTAAATGGGAAACCCGTTTCTGTACACTCTACTTCCTTTTCACTTAAATAGATAGCATTCATCAAAAAACTTCTACCATGACGAACCATTAAAGTTAATCTCCTTTAACATTTGATATTCCAACTTGCACTAAGATTAATCAGCCAAGAGCATTTAGCAGCTTGATCTACTCCCTGATTAAAGGCTTTGAAATAATTAAATTCCTACGACAACGGTCATTAATTTACCATATAGCCCATTCATCTAATCCTTAACCCAGTGACCTCTTAGTTGCCGTGATCTTTCCACTCGCTATAATCCCCTACTTTCTTCCTGACTCTAAATTCAATCCTAAACTTTAGTCTTCGATCACAATGTATAATATCTCAAACCACTTCCATCATGAAAACTTCAACACACACCCCAATTCCGTTTCTAGGTCATCTCCCAAACAAGTAAGCTACTTTACCTCAAAACTCAAGCAACATAAAGACATTTTATATCCCGACAATCCCTGCATAGAGCTAATATCGACTTATAATCCACCGTCTCTTTACACATTTTGACAAGCATCGGTGATCACAGAAGTAACTAAATGATCGTTCTCGATTCTCTTTACCCCTAAATAACCTACCAACTTCTTAGATGCCGTAATCTTATACACCCCATTACGTACTTGCCTCGCATATATATCGCCTATTCTCGATTCCTCAAAATTCTCAAACGAATCCCAAAAATCCGTAAACACTCCCCCACCCCCGATTTCAGACTCGAAAAATAACCCATGTTCTTATTATGCTAAACACTACTTTTCCCAAATACCAAATTGTTCAAAAGTTCAATTTCAGAACCCAAAAATGCAATAAAAATTTACCCAAAGTACATGAAACAAAACACAGTAAAAAAAAAGGGGCAAAAATATTTACCGTCTGGCAAGAAGAAATCAAGGCAAGGCTGACCAAAAGGGTAAAAATCCTTGACAATTTCCAAGGTCTTATCTTGCACCTCATTTACCTTACCTACATTTCAAAACAAATCAAAATCAAATCCAAATTAACAGAAAATAGAGTAAATTAAACAAATTAGAAAATCCAAATGCGTACCATTTGGCAATGGGAAGGGCAAATTGGCGAACTTAACGGCGTCGTTTTGGTGATTTTTGGGGAAGAAGGGAAGTGATTGGGGATTTGAGAGTGAAGGGGAAAGGAAGAGTCTTGAAGAAGATACTAGGGTTTGATGAGTTGTACACGGAGATGGGTTTGCTGAGTTGAGAATCCGAGTCGCGATCGACGCGCCGGTGCGGAGTAGGGTTTTAGCCGCCATTTTTTTGGGGGAAATTTTTTTGATTGAAGAAGAAAAGTGAAAAGAGGGAGACAGTGAAAGTGAGATTTGTTGCTTAACGGTGGGTTTTTGGACTTGTGGGTCGCGGGCCGAAACTCAATACTCGACTCCTTTATAGTTCTAAGTTCGATACTTGACTCGTTTGTTGTTCCAAATCTTAGAACGATATGTGTAAACGAGATCAATATTTGACTGTTTGTATTTTGTGGTTCTAGTCTTCTAGAGATTGGTTGATTGTATATTTGTACTTTGTTTGTGTTCGATGAGTATTGTAGCAACTTGTAAGTAGTGAATATGGTTAATAATGTCGTTAACGGAGATAAGGTGAGTGAAATGGTTTGGATGTGTCATGATGAATTTGGTTGCTAACCAATTTGCAACATTGTTCTCTTTGTTTATATACTCCTATAGTCCTATGCTTTTTGTGAATAGAAATTTTGAAATCAATGGAGTAGGGAAGAAAGTCATGATAATCCCTTGAAATCAAATTTGAGTCAACCCCAAGCTTCTTTAGTAGAACTAAATATTTGCTTGTCCAAGTTTCATTGAATTGATCTTACTTTGTTGGCAACCTAAGGAATTCCAGTTGATCGACGATCACATACTCGCATTACATCTAACATTCTAACTAATTGGTTGTCGTAAATATGACTGTACACTGACATCCTAACTGTCAAAGTTGGTTGGTGTGAGTGGTAAGTGCTCTCATCCCTTAAAAAGATGGTTAAAACTCTCATAATCAACACCTACAAAGAATGACTTCACTCATCAAACCGACCCCAATAGCTCGAGACTGAATTCACCGTCCACATGAGATACTCATAATCAACATCGACACCGAAAAAATCAAAAAAATATACTAGAACCCTAAAACGGTCAAACGTTGTAGGACTAGTAGCCTTCGTAAGAACACTTCCTAAACAGAACAGACACTATTTGTCCCACCTTACTTTCCCCTTCCACTCTCAACACGACAGCGCCACCACCACCACCGCCAGTCCGCCACCGCACCGCGGCCACTATCTCCGCCGTGTTCACCCCACCACCACCACCGGAAAAGCATCTCCAAGAATAAATGGAGAATAGAAGCAAAGACCTGCTCCAGTTTGAGCATAAAGACCCTTCTTCTTTCAAAGGTTGCTCCTTTTTTTTCTTTAATTATTATATTTTTAACTGTAATTTTCAGCAATTTTTGATAAATTGACATTGTTGTTTGCTTTGGTAAAGATTCTGCTCTATTGGTTTTTGGGAAGACAAAAAGTTCCGTAGAAGAGAAGCTACCAAACCCTGGTGGCGACCCTTTCACTTCACCTCTACCTTCAAGCCAAGGTCTGAATTAATCTTCCCTTTCCTTTTTCTGTGTTTTTTTAGCTGCTGTAATTTGTAATTTGATGTTTTTATGCAATTGAAGCTTAAATATTATTGCCCAGATGATAATTTAGGGAAATATTTGGGGTTTAGGTTGGTAATTTGCGACTGTTATTAGCTGAAGGTTTCGGCTTATATCGAATTTTGATTGAATGTAGCGGTATCAGGGATTTGATGTGGTAATAATAATAGGATGGAATAGTTTGAACATGGAGTAAACGAGGTTGGTTGTTGGAAAATTGTGTACCTCTGGGTTGATTGATTGGAAATTACGGGGTCGTATGGATCACTTTGTCGATTAGGATTGACTGATCGTGAGAGATGTTCGAGGAGATTGGAACTAGAGGGTTATGTGGGAGTTCGAGTTAGAACTTTAGCTACTTTTTAGCAGGGCTGTCAAATTGTACTAGGGTTTGAATACGCAATTCTCACTTTATTTGGTACAAGATGAGGATTCCGTACTACACTAGAATGGTGACAAGCCAAATTTATGGAAAAGAGTTTAAATTGTAGTGGCTGAAGCAAAAATTTGAAACTTTCAGGCTTGAGTGTTCTGGGGTTGTAGTAATAATTTATAGTGGATCAGTGCACTGAGTAGCAGTCATTAATCTAGGAATAGATTATAAAGTGGTACCTCGAATTTACATTTTCAAAGGGTGAAAGTTTCTTTCTTTTATTTCCTTTGGGAGTGTGAGAAAAACTTCTATTCTTTGATGCGTGAGCCTTAGAAGTTCTGGCAGCCGTTTGTCTACGAGGGGAAATGGAGAAGGAAATAGGGATGCACACTTAAAAAATTTCAGGTTGAGTATTACTGTGTCATTTCCCTCTTCTTTCTATTGGTTTTCTCATTTATTATTCTTGGTGCACTCATAAGCTATAAGGTGATGCAGATATAACAGGTTTAGTCTGACTGATTTTTGTTGTTTGGTGTTTCTCAAAGTACTGAATTTGATTTGACAATCTTGTGTCTCAAAAAACAGGTTTAGTCCTTTTTTTATTCTTAAAAAAAACAGTCCAGTGTCTGAATGATTGGCTTTTATCTTGGAGGTTGTGGGCGTGGGGGGAGTGGCATTTTGATCGGAGGTCTTACGAAAGAAAGCAAATTATAAATTAAGAAAGTCACCTAATTTACACAATACGGTGGAAGGAAACAAAATATTGCCAAATACCCCACTAAAATCTTTGAGCATTAGAAATAGGCTAGATATCTGATGCAATTCCCTTCCGATTTATCACTTTCAAGCAGTACATTTTTTGGCTTACCAGCTTGTTATAGAGAGGATACTCTGAATTCTGATGAATGTTTGTTGCAGTATCTCACTTCTTTAAGGGTAGATGACTGAGGAAACCCTTAGTGCTGCCGGGCTGGATATGTTGGTTATTCTTAGTATTTTGACATGGCTGTATTGGGATGAGCTTATTGCTTCATTAATAGGAGGCTTGTTCAATTGATGTTATTCTGCTGAAGTTTTATGTTCGAAGGTGTAGGGAATTCATGTAATTCCCTTTGAACCCCATAGTTGAACAAAGTCTATATATGTTCCATTGGGGGATATCTGCTTCTGTCTGTGACTGATGTCTTTGTTGGCATTCCTGACACAGCTCAGCCAAATTTTTATTTATGGATAAATGTATTCAGCATATTCTACTTTTGCTCATATTTCTGTCGTTTGGTGAAAGAATATTGATTTCATAGCCGGACTTTGAGTTTGATCTCTATGCCTCAAGAATTAGAGTAAGAAGAATTTTGGTTGACATTGCTCTCTCCAACATCTTGTGCAGTCCTTGGTAGGGTGAGGGATTTTCTAGGAGTCATATCTGAAGCTAACAAAACTCTTGAGGTCAAAGCAAAGGTAAACAACTAGAAGCATTAAAAAATAAAAGTAATTACGAGTATTTAGTTTCTGTTATCCAGCTGATCCTGAGACTGAGTGATTTGTGATCTGCCAATGTGCAGGAAAAACCCGAGGATTATGATATTGAAAATCTGAATGGGAATGAAAGCGAGTTCATTGAAATGGTAAAATTAACTACTCTTTCCACTTATTATGGTATATGATGTTGCTAATGTGAAAACTAAGACTGGATGCTTGAATTCAGGATTTGATGTTAGGTGTTGCTGATCTTCACACTCCGGAGGCCATGGCCGCAGCAGAGGCAGCACTTGCTGGAAATCAGCAGGTTCTCAATCTTCAGTCAGATGATGATTCTTTAGAAAGTAGCAGTGATGACGAGGATGAGGATGAGGATGACTGTGACGATGACGAACATATGCTGGTTGATGGTCCTGTAAAACAACAGTCAGAAAGTAAGAAGAAGAAAAAACTAGCAAACATTGTTGAGCTTTCGTAAGACGCATCTCTTTTCATGCAAGAAACAAGTTTTTTTTTCTTTTTGGTGGTTGGGGATGTGTAGAATGCTGCTATAAATGTGCAGTATCTAGCCTTGTATGCCGGTCTGTTATAGCACAAAATCTCCAGTTTCCCAAAGATTCTTGTTTGAGAGTTTGTCTTAATTTTTTTACCATTTATCCATGATATGTTACTACAATCGTGTTCAACATCATTGTAAAGTTTAAGCCAGATTTGTTTTCAATCTTGGTTTGAGGTTCTAATATACCAAGCAAGTCTATGTGAATATGGCGAGCCAGATTACGTTGAAGTAATGTTTTTTCTCGGTATCATGCAAGCTGGAGAGCGCAGACGTACTGGAAGTGTACATATGTTGATGAACTGTTCCTACTTAACTTTAGTCAGAGATCTTGAGAGAGCACCCTTCAACAAAACAGTCGAAAAGTTCTTAAACTGACATTGAACTGATAATTACACAAAACTGTTTAAGTTACAACGGGGAGAATTAAGCTAACCCTACTGTTCTCTAGTTCAGCAAAAAGAAAAAAGAATCTAATAGAAAGTAGCAGCAATTTCAGAACATGCTGTAAATTCCATGGATGCGTTTCCTTAAGGTTCCGCGCTAACAGCACAGTGCACAGAACAAGGGCATGGGAGTAAAGTTGCCAACAGGCCCAACACAGTCGTTTAAGTTACAGCGTGCAAGAATGCAGGACTTTGTTGCTTCTTAACCTTCAATCAACTTAGCAGCAGATTCGCGTGAGTGAGCCTTTCTACTTGTCTTTTTTAAGAGTAGACATAATCCAATCTGCAGCAGAAATTTGACAGTCCGTGTCTATATAGGGAGAAAGGAAGACGGGTGTAACAGACACCTGTCAATAACAGTAACTTGAATCACAAATTTGTCGAAGGGTGACAGATCTTAGTTCAACAAGTAAATACTACATGCCAATATGGATTCTCAGGTTCAATAATGAACAAAACAAAGCAAAACCAGAAAGGATTGTTCTCAGAATATTCCGCTTACAAAATTGTCTTCAAGTGCTTTGATATCTGAATCATCATCGACTTCACCATGTTTTTTGTCAAGAAACTGCATTCAAGAATCAAGATTAAAACACATTGATCAATCTATCTTGGTTTTGCCTGAAGGAACTGTGGAACAGCTGAAGACAACTTTAAAAAAGCAGTCTGTGGAACACTAGCTTGGCAACAATGAAGCCTACTTTCATGCAGCACCATATTTAGGTTCTTAAATGACAAGGAACTAATAAATTGAGAGGGAACTACAATGTCTGACAGAAGGGATTAGTTATACTAGTACTCAATATTCTGAAGTAATGACATTGATATCATTCCAATATGGTTTGAAGTCTGTCGATGCCTGATTTCTGCCTGCAATAAAAACATTTCTCACCTCTAGGCGGAAGTTCTTTTTGACACCTCGGTCCGTGTTGGACTTTGCAGCAACACCAACGGATTCTATCTCCAAGTTCTTCTTTTGATTTGTCATACGGCGAGCTGCACCCTGACAGACATTGAAAAATCATTAGAAGGATAAATTTCTGGAAGACAGGAAAGAAGCATACAAGAATAAAGCTCATGGCCATCAATAAAGGATGAAAAGCAATGCAAGGATAAGCCCCAGAGATACTCACAGCGGCAGATGCATCTCGGCCAAGCTGTGCAAGTTGAATACCAAAGCCTGGTTGATTAGGCATGTATCCAGTTGGATGCCTTTTAGCAGATACAGCTTGCCAGCACAAAGTAGATCTCCATGAACTTTGTTTAGTAACTTTGAAGCCCTACCGAAATACAAACCTCATAATTAGCCTACAAGCCACGATGAATAGATACCGAAAAAAATCAAGGATCGGAGCTAGTAACAGAGGGGGGAAATAGGAAGGCTCAACCAGCTACAGTCATTCTACAAATGAAGCACAGAGTGGTAAAGCATCCTACAAGTCTAAACAATCAAAAATAAAAACATTCAAAATTATTAGTTGATGTTTCCACAATCATCTGCCTTTTTTTGTATATTGTTTTCAAAACTTATAAAATCAGGAAGACATGAACCTTGTTTGCCGAGGGAGATGTAGGAAATTGTATGTTTAATGCACATTGTTTAGGGAAACTCCCATTTTCAACATCTCTCACAGCAGAGGCAATTATTGGCATCGAAAGAGCAACAGCCTCCTTTATATTGCTTTCACTGCTCTCATCCTTCTTCCTAAAAGAACAAAACCAGTCATACGAAACCAAGATTAGCAAAATCAAAGAACAAGAAACAGACAGTGTGAATGTGTGATATAGTAGCTTATATAGAGTGTTCAACTTTACCAATCGAAAGATATGGAAACTGAAGGTACACCGCCAATTAGTGCCTCTCTTGCCCCGGCAACAACACCAGAGTAAAACCTGAAGCCACCAGCAACATTTCAGGCTATGCAGTATTCTACAAAAGATGTTCGACAGAAGAGGAAGAAAACATAATCCAACTACTACAACATTACTCACATATGATGACCACAACTCGACCCCTTATTGATTCCACTGACGACCTAATAAAAAAATCAGCTGGTTAGCACTTAGCACCCCTCGGAAGATACTTCTTTCCTAGCTTGTGAAATCAGTATTGCATACCAGTGTAGGTTTGGACCAAGAGAAGAGAGCCCCAGATAATGCCAGTGAGACACAGTCAACAGGGGTCCCTTTATTTAACAAGAACAAATAGCTCGTAAGATTCTAGAGCCGACAACAATGATATTCTGACCATCAACATAAAATTTATATCTAGTTTGATTACTCTTATTTTGCTATATCATACTACTGTGCGGCTGTGCCTAAGAGTACGACAGATACTTTCGATTACATTCTCAATAATGCATAGCATCACCAAAACCAGTGCAAGAGAAATCTAGCTTAGTTAACAGACAAGATGACACCACATTTAGGCCAAACAAAATGATATATATTCATGTGACAATTTCAGATTCACTTCACAACATCTAGGAGTTAATTCCTGCGCAAATATACCTGAGACCTCATAAGCAGTAGCCCCATTCATCTCAACGGAACTAACAGCAACAGTTTCCCCAAATGTCATTGAATGTCCGGCAACTGATTTATCCCTACCATGCCAAATTGAAAAAAAATTAATAAAACAATTATGGGCCATCATATAAAGCACAATGGTCAATTAGACCAACTTTCAACAACAAAATGTAACACCATTTCATATTGAATCATGGCATGGACACTTCACACCTCAATCCCATATTCACATCATTATCAATGGCAATCATACCAATGATAACATACTATAATAAATTCAATTTTGCAGCGATCTATGATGCAACCTACATGACATAATCATAAAGGAGAAACTTGTAATCGCGAGCAATTCGTAAAATCAAACATCATATCCCTACATTACATGTAAGCACCAAATGATAATGTGATTAACCATATTAATCCAATCATTTAAAAAGTGAGCCACACATCACAAACAGATTAATAAGAAATGCAATGCTAAAGCCTAAAATCCAACCTCAAATGACCAATGTGCATGATTTAAGCCATATAACCACAATGAAATGGTAAAATCGGTCACCTAGACTCACAAACCAACAATGTCTTGGCCTAGAAGTTACATTTAGGTGCATTAGGTCTCACATTCGAATCCGCGACAACTATATTCCCACAGGTGTCTGGTTATCACCCAAAACAATATACTATTATACATGTACAAATGATCAAGATAAACAAGGAGAGAAAGAGATAAGAAAATAACCCACATTTGAGGGGCACAAACATAGACATTGTAAAGTCCTTCCTTAACAAGAGCTTCAACAAGAAGGGTCAGACCAAAAGATTCAATCCCATCACCATTAGTAACCAAAATTCTAGGCTTTGAAGAATCTTCTTCTACACAATCACCATTAAAATGTGAGCTTTCTTGTTGTGAAGAAGAAGATGAAGAAGTGGGTTGGTTTGATTGATCATCCCCTGCATCTTTCCTCCCCATTAAAACTTGTTGCAGGTTAGAAACCAAGTTTGGTGGCATTACAAAATTGTTCTTCACAGAAGTTGTCATATTTACCTCTTTTTTGGGTCAAAACAAGAATTCCAAAAACCCTAAGAAAACTTGAAAAAGATTGAAACTTTGGAGATAAAATGGGGGTAAAAATGGAGGGTAAAGATTGATTAAAGGAGGTAACTTTTCTGGGTTAAATTGATGTAATGATGATAGTGTTAGACCAGTTCAAAGGGGATAATTTTGGGAAGACAAGAAGAGAGAAAAAAGGGTGAGAATTTGAAGGGGAGAGAGAGGGAAAAAAAAAAGGAGACAGGTGACACAGGAAATTTTACTGCTGTCCTAATTATTAGGAGTAATTAAAGGTGGGGGTGATCAGATTGTATACAATATGATTATATAATTGCATATTTTATGGAGTAAATCTATGATTTTGTTGGTACACATAATGCATTTTCTTCAGTTTTTTTGGGTGTGTCAGAGATTCAGGAAGTAAGTATATTCTAATTGACTGATGAAGATCTTTTGCTGGTGTTGTATGGTTTTACTACCCTTGGATTGGGAAGAGTTAGACTTGTGGATTGACTCACATCTTTGTCTTTTAAGAACATCTTGGATCTCTGTGAATTAAGGTTAATTACCTTAATTTTGGTCATTTGAAGGAATCTTAAATGGCAAAGTTTGTTGGTATCATTTTGAAACGGTAAAGTGACTCAATATATTCGTATTGGAAGCGGTAAGGCTATGTTCTTTAATATAGAGTACAATTTACAAAACGAGTAGCTGGACGTAGATGTAGATTCAATGCATTTAGTCTAAATGCTATTAAGCTATAAGATTAAATTAGATCTCTCTATTGGAGAACAAACTATACCATTGAATGATATACTGTGGGTATGAAAAGTGTCGTTGATTCACCGTTTTATCCTCCAAGAACATTATCCATGGAAGAAATGTACTCCGTAATAAATTTCTTTCGCTTCACTATTTACAACACCAAATATAAGTTGCATGTCTTAAATGTCAAAATTTCAACTTTATGAGTCTTTCACACACCTTGTTCCAAAACAAAAGGTAAGAACCGAGTCATTAAGCAACAACCTTTAAAAATGGAATAACTTGTCATTTTACATTTTTATATAAGAACTTGAGGCATAAAAACCACTACTGTTAATACTTATAGATCTACTCAAATTTCTACCTCATTCCTCGTTTACTCATCTAACAAATTCACTTTACAAACTAAATTCTCGATTACATTATAACATGTAATCAAATCGTCGTACCCTAGAATTTGCCACTTGACTCCTCGGATCTCTTGTCTTAGCCTAGGCTACAAGCCTACAAGTGCTTACAACTTAAACCCATGTTGCACAAAGGTGGCTAGCATGTCTTTAGAAAAACAAATACTCTTCTACACACAGCAGCTTACAACTAAAATTATTTCCCTCCACAACAGCTTCTTCTACACACAACCAATTGAAAAAATGGTGCCAAAAAACAGTTAAAAAACACCATGGAAATCCAAGGCTCAAACGGGTCAAAAACCCGATTAAAACCCGATTCAACCACCGTGTTTGGGAGAGACAACCTTTCCAATTCAAAAGACTTAGCCGTTTCACGCCGTCACCTTTTAATTGACCTCATTTCCTCCCCCAATTTACCCACCAGCCAAACAAGCCCTAGGGTTTCATTTGAAGTGGTGGGTAAGAACCCAATTTGGGTTTTTAATAAAGATGAAGGTAAAAAGGTGAAAACTTTCAAGAGATTTCAAAGGGGTGAATTGGGTATTGGTGATTTATTCTGTGTATCTGGTAAAAACCCTGTTTGGTTCACTGTAAATAAGGTTGAGAACGGGGTTTTGGGGGAGAAAGAAAGGGTAAAAGTGGAAAATTTGGGGAGGTTTAGTGATGAATTGAGTCAAAGTTTGGAGGGTAATTCTGAGTTTGTTGATGATGGTGAGTTTGGGTTGGAAAATGTTGATGTTTCTAGTATTGACCCAGTTCAAGGTTAGTTTAGTTTCCTTATTTAGTAACTTATTTGAATTGTGTAGTTAAAATTGGTTAGTGTTGCCTTTGCTTCTTGATTTTGGAATATTGGTTGTTGATCCAATGTTGTTGGTATAATGCTAGAATTCCTTTGTTTTTGGTCAATTTTATTAATTTCGTTGCGAAATGTTGTGCAAATTTAGTCTGTGATTGTTTAATGGTGTTCTAGTGGTTCAGAAGATTCTGCTGGAAGTTACATTGAGATGGTTGAAGTTCATGGTTTTACATTTCAAGTGAACATATATGTTGGGGGTTGTGTTTATTTTGATAGTTCAGTTGATATGTTTGGATTAGTGCCTAGATATTTTGTTCTTGATAGTATTTGTTGCAAAAGTTTAAGCTTTTCGCGACTTGGATGTTCCTGTGTTTATTGCGCATTTGTGTCCTTGGGAATGTTGACTCTAGCAATGCTCAATTGTCATTGTTTGTCCGAAAATTAGGGCATCAGGGATATATAAATGTGCTTGGTATGTGATTTGATACAATCTGAATTTTCGAATGCTGAAAGTGTAACTGAAATCTTAGCTTATGTTGTAATAATACCATCTTACTAGTGAAGCTTAGTAGGATCTTGTAAGGATTAAAGCATCACTTCATGGCAATGTTTTAAGCTTTTTGAGACTTGGAATTTGTCTGACTGTGTTTATTGTGCATTTGTGTCTGTGTTTATTGTGCATTTGTGCTCAATTGTCATTGCTTATCCGAGAATGAGGGTATCAGGTATACAGAAATGTGCTTGGTATAGGTGATTTGATACAATCTGATTTTTCGAATGCTGAAAGTTTCACTTAAATTTTAGGTTATGTTGTAATAATGCCAGCTTACTCGTGAAGCTTAGTAGGATCTTGTAACGATTAAAACATTACTTCATGGCTAAAGGGGTCACTTCTTTATTCCCACAGTTGGCCTGTTTCCTAGCAAGTGAATTGTTTTTCTACAGATGATCCCTACAGTTTAATACTAAGTTGGTCTCAGGATAGATACTAGAAGGAAATCTGACTTATCTGAGAATTTGTGATCTTCGCATCTTTCTGTTTCCCCAAAGCCTTGCTGACATTCCCAAGGAAAAAAGCCTTGTTGGCAGGTCCTGAACTTAGTAGATGAGTAGGTTTGGCTCTTTAAGTTTAGCTGGCTTTTGCTTCGTGTTCGATTGTTACTTCAGTAGATTTCTTAGCTAAGTGCTGCAATAAATGTGTGTTGCCTTCAGTATTCTTCTGTGCTTTGCATTGCTCAAAATGGACTAATTGACCTTCTTTGTTGTGTCTTCCTTTGCTGAAATTCAGAGTTCGGTTTCCTTGTTATTGGACATGAGTTTGATCAGTATGCTAAGAAAATGATCCCTGAGATCAAGAACTGGGACTGGTTTCTTGAAGATCGTAAAGGAGATAGTGATGAGTCTGATGACGAAGAGTCAGGTGAGAAGAAAGGAAAGAAAGGGGTAAGGAGGAAGCGGAAGAAAACAAGTGGAGAAGACGATGTGGATGAGGAGTGGTCTGCTGAGAGTGCAGGCGATGAGTTAACCACAAAGGCCACTAAAGTTCAGAGACCAAAGTATCATACTCGATCCAAAGACCCTGGTATATCCCACAACAAGCGACTAAACACGAAAGTGTCTCCCACTACAACTAGCAAAAAACAAGAGAAAGATGATGTAGATGATGAGGACGAGGACGAAGAAGATCAGACCTTGGGGGGATTCATTGTCGACGATGAAACTGCAGATGAAGAAGAGGATGCGGAAAATACAACAGACGATGATGAAGAGGAAGAGTTCATTGAGGATGAAGATGAAATGGAGGAATGATAATGGCATGTTTTTACCTTATGCAGACTGTCATAACTAACTTATGTGTAATGATCTTTAATCTTTTTTGAATGCTGTAAAATAGTGTATCACCTGTTCATTTTAGTTTAACATAGGTCAGTGAAATGTTGTTAAATGCTCACTTGCTCTCCTAGTATCCTGTACAAATAATGTATCAACCTCTTCATCTCAAAATATACTCACACATTCAGCGTTACATTTTTTGTCCACTTGTAAATTTAACGACAATTTGACCGTAATTTTCAATCCAATTTGAGTGAGATTAATTAACCTGTTTGTCATTTTGTCGTAAAAATGAACGTTTGGAGCAATGAATAGGTATTTAGGGGTCGTTTGGATACCCTCAAAATCCATAGGAATTTCATTTTCCTAGGAATGGAGTTTTTGTGGGGTTGTTTGGATAACCCATTTTTGTAGAAGTGGAGGAATTGGAAATTCCTTAAGAATTTCTAATTCCTATGAAGCATAGGAATTCAATTACCTAGCCCCCCCATGATCATTCACAATTCCTATGGTGTAAAATATATACAATTACTATTTTTCCCTTTAATTGCTTATTTAATGTTTATTTATCTACATTAATAGAGGGTAAGTTAGTCAATTCAATTACTAAGCAAAGGAATTGTTGTATGGTAACCAAACAAAACATGAGACATTAATTCCATGGAATTCTAAATTCCTGGATGGTATCCAAACGTTTTAAGGCAAATTCCCGGGAATTTACCATAGGAATTTATTTCCCGAAATATTCTATTTCTTTTAGGAATTTAATTCCTATGCTATCCAAACGATCCCTTAGAGTTCGAACATATTTCGTAGGCAGAACGTAATCTTTAATAAAAGAATCACAAAATGAAAATATTACAAAAAAATTTAAAAAATAATCCAACATTCAATAAGTCTTTCAAAAATATTCCTACCTTACGAGTAATCTCAAACTAATTAATTAGTTCAGAAATGCGTACTTAACAATCCGTGTGTACAAAAATGAACCATTTTCGCAATACAAGACCAAAACTTGTGTTATTTACGACTTTGAAGACAATTCAAATTCAAATTAAACTCTTATCAATTAATTTCGTTAAGTTTTCCAAAATATTAACGTAGACGAATTCCGAACAATATTTTATTAAGGAAAGTGCCAATGTGGATACTACCATGACACCGACTTCTATTTCCTCTCAAATATATACCCAAAAAAATAAAATTGTGTGTTTACACCAATTTCCTTCTACTGGTGGTGTACCGGCAAAATTAGGGTTTATAATCTCCCCAATTTTTTTCAGGTAATTCTCAACCACTCTCAATCAATTCCATTTAATTGGAATCAAACCCTAGTTTTTAATTTTCTAGATTAGAGATTAATTAATCTGAGTTTCATTTTCGCAATTTTTTCCCCAATATGCAACCTCCACAACCACCCAAGAAATTGGAATTCTTGAACTCGAAGCCACCGGCTAATTATGTCGCCGGGTTGGGTCGTGGTGCGACCGGGTTCACGACCCGGTCCGATATCGGTCCAGCAAGGTCCAATTTCGACTTGCCGGATCGGTCCGCCACCACTATTGGTGGCGCTGCGGCGGCGCCTGGGGCGGGGCCGGCTCCTCAGGGTGTAGGTGTGGGGCGGGGGCGGGGGAAGCCCGAGGAGGAGGAGGAGGTTGATGAGGAGGAGGAGGAGAAGGGATATGATGAGAATCAGAAGTTTGATGAGTTTGAAGGGAATGATGTCGGGTTGTTTGCCTCGGCCGAGTACGATGAGGACGATAAGGAGGCGGACGCGGTGTGGGAGGAGATTGATCAGAGGATGGATTCGCGGAGAAAGGATAGGAGGGAGGCTAGGTTGAAGGAGGAGATTGAAAAGTATAGGAAATCGAATCCTAAGATTACTGAGCAGTTTTCGGATTTGAAGAGGAAGTTACATACAATGTCGACTGATGATTGGGATAATATTCCGGATGTTGGGGATTATTCGTTGAGGAATAAGAAGAAGAGGTTTGAGAGTTTTGTGCCTGTTCCTGATACGCTTTTGGAGAAGGCTAGGCAGGAGAAGGAGCATGTTTCGGCTCTTGATCCTAGGAGTAGGGGTGTTGGTGGGACGGAGACACCTTGGTCGCAAACCCCTGTTACTGATTTGACTGCTGTGGGTGAGGGTAGGGGTACTGTCTTGTCGTTGAAGCTTGATAGGCTTTCTGATTCTGTCACGGGGCAGACTGTTGTTGATCCTAAGGGTTATTTGACTGATCTGAAGAGTATGAAAATTACTAGTGATGCTGAGATTTCTGATATTAAGAAGGCTAGATTGTTGCTTAAGTCTGTTACACAGACTAATCCTCGCCATGGGCCTGGTTGGATTGCAGCCGCTAGGCTGGAGGAGGTTGCTGGGAAGCTTAAGGTGGCGAGACAGTTGATTGAGAAGGGTTGTGAGGAGTGTCCTAAGAGTGAGGATGTGTGGGTGGAGGCATGCCGCTTGGCGAGTCCTGATGAAGCAAAGGCGGTTATAGCAAAGGGTGTGAAAGCTATACCCAATTCTGTAAAGCTGTGGATGGAGGCTGCTAAACTTGAGCACGATGAATCAAATAAAAGCAGGGTTCTAAGGAAGGGACTTGAGCATAATCCTGACTCTGTGAGGTTATGGAAGGCGGTTGTGGAGCTTGCTAATGAAGAAGACGCGAGGCTGCTCCTTCAGAGGGCAGTGGAATGCTGTCCCCTGCATGTGGAGCTTTGGCTTGCCCTTGCAAGGCTGGAAACGTATGATATGGCAAAGAAAGTGCTCAACAGGGCTAGGGAGAAGCTTTCCAAGGAGCCTGCCATTTGGATTACGGCTGCCAAGCTGGAAGAAGCTAATGGAAATAGTGCTATGGTTGAGAAGATTATAGAGAGGGGTATTCGGGCCTTGCAAAGAGAAGGTGTTGTTATTGACAGGGAAGCCTGGATGAGAGAAGCAGAAGCGGCTGAGCGTGCCGGGTCTGTTGTCACTTGTCAAGCTATAGTGAAGCACACAGTTGGAGTTGGGGTTGAGGAAGAGGATAGGAAGAGAACATGGGTTGCTGACGCTGAAGAGTGCAAGAAGAGAGGGTCCGTCGAAACTGCAAGGGCTATATATTCCCATGCTCTGTCTGTCTTCCTGACAAAGAAGAGTATATGGGTTAAAGCAGCACAACTTGAGAAGACTCATGTAACTAGGGAGTCTCTTGATGCCTTGTTGCGGAGGGCAGTTACATATGTGCCCCAAGCTGAAGTTCTATGGCTTATGGGTGCAAAAGAGAAGTGGCTCGCTGGTGATGTGCCATCTGCTCGGGCCATTCTTCAAGAAGCTTATGCTGCTATCCCCATCTCTGAGGAGATTTGGCTTGCTGCTTTCAAGCTGGAATTTGAAAACCATGAGCCTGAAAGAGCAAAAATGCTGCTTGCTAAGGCCCGAGAAAGAGGGGGCACGGAAAGGGTTTGGATGAAGTCGGTCATTGTTGAGAGAGAACTTGGTAACACTGCAGAAGAGAGGAAGCTGCTTGATGAAGGTCTTAAACGTTTCCCAACATTCTTCAAATTGTGGTTGATGCTTGGACAGCTGCACGAAAGGCTTGGGCAGCAATCAAAGGCCAGAGAAGCTTATGAATCTGGTATTAAGAACTGTCCCCACTGCGTCACTCTCTGGCTTTCTCTTGGAAACCTTGAGGAGAAGATGACTGGATTGAGTAAAGCTAGGGCAGTTCTCACTATGGGCAGAAAAAGGAATCCTCAGAACCCCGAATTGTGGCTTGCAGCTGTTAGGTCTGAACTCAGGCATGGCCATACCAAGGAAGCTGATAATCTGATGGCCAAAGCTCTCCAAGAATGTCCCAACAGTGGCATCTTGTGGGCTGCTCACATTGAGATGGTTCCCCGTCCTCAGCGCAAAAGGAAGAGTCACGATGCAATTACAAAGTGTGATCAAGATCCGTATGTCATTGCAGCTGTGGCCAGGCTGTTTTGGCAGGACAGGAAAGTAGACAAAGCAAGAAGCTGGCTCAACAGGGCAGTTACCCTCGCTCCTGATACCGGTGATTTCTGGGCCTTGTACTATAAATTTGAGCTTCAGCATGGGACCGAGGATAGTCAGAAAGAGGTATTGAGACGTTGCATTGCAGCAGAGCCAAAGCATGGTGAGAAGTGGCAAGCAGTGTCAAAGGCAGTTGAGAATGCTCATCAGCCAACAGAAGCAATTTTGAAGAAGGTCGTGATCATTCTTGGCAAGGAAGAGAAAGCTGCGGAGAACAACAATCACTAGGTCCTGTTTAGTGTTTTCTACCTTTTGCTCATCTTCGTGTTACTTTCTCTTTCGCGTAGCTACATTTTTGATCGAACCGTATTCGTACCTCTTTGTTTACGTTTAGTTGCTTGTATAACATTAGGCCAGAAGTATGTAAACTGCTCACTGTAATTCTGTCATTGAGCTTATGATAGTCACATTTCAGGTTCATTACAACTTGCTTTAACTTTCCTTTGTGATCTGTACTTGTTGCCTTGTAATTATGCAGACGTCAACCAATGGCAAAAACAGTGCAATATGAAGTCGAGCTCAGCCTTTCGGCAGGTGGCTGATTGGCGGTGTTGGTGGTATACGGCTTCAGATTCTCAACTGAGTCCTTTCCCGACATTCTCATGTTTCTCAGTCGTGACTTTTCTGTGGACAGTGTCTTTTGATTTCTGATTAACAATGGTGTGTTAAATAAAGTATTACTGTTGATCGGCCCATTCCTAAGCTAGCGTGATACTCCGATGCATTGGTCCATGGCTTTGGCCATAGTTTGATGCGCTGCCTCACCACCACCAACAATGGTATGCAGTGGGTTAAAACGGAATACGGAGTATAATTTTTTTGTCACACGCGAGCAAATTGGTCTCTTATTCGTGTGACATGAAGTTCAACTTTTTTCGTAAGCACTACACACTAGAGAAAAAAAACACGTCTTCAAACAAACCCATGTTAACTCATAAGTCATATCGAAATCCCTACCCGTGGTTGCGAGTTTGCGACTAGAATGTTGGTCCGGCCAGGCCAACAATTTAATCCTAGAAAACAAGGCAAAGGAACAATTTTTTTGTTCATCAGGTCCATAGTCAAATAGTCCTATCCACAGACAAGAGAGCAGTGGAGTAAAAGTTGAGTTCAACACTGCCACAATATTTGAGATGACTCTTCTGAAGCTTCACTATCACACTTCTCTCATTCCTAAAACAACCTCTTTAATCTCTTCAACAACTGCTTCAACAATCATGGCATTTAACTCAGGGTCAGTAATTTGTCCCAAAGTTCCTCTGCATTTCAGGCCTAAACCCACTTCACCATTCTTCTCAAAACCTCTGCTTTCTCTCTCTTCCAGACAGTTTTCCTCCCACACTATCACTGCTTCTGCCAAAGGTAACTTCTTTTCTTCTGGGTTTTTGCTAAAGTTTGATTCTTGGAATTGTATCTCGTCTTTTCATTTTTTAGTTGAACAATCAATTTGAGGGGATTAAGAAATAAGAAATGTTTTGGATTGATACAGAAATCTGTAATTAACTGTTCTAAATTGAATTTTGTTTCCCTTTCGAAAATTTAGGTTGAATTTATGAGTCTCATATACGTTTTCTGGTATTTAGTGAAAAAGGTTTGATCAGGCACAAGAGCAAACCTGAGAAAATGAATTGTGCAATTGGTTAATTGAGTAGTCAGGTACTTTGATTCTGGGATTAGTGGGATAGTACCTGATATAGCTGATTTTAACTTGGAACGATCGAATTTGATTTTGCTGAGTTAGTTCCAATCTGATCTTAGTGTCAATTGTGTGGTTACTGTTTGTCTGTCACTAATTTTCCAATGCTTCAATATGTCTTACTGCAGATGGATTTTCCGGAAGTGTTGGGTTTCTTGGTATTGGAATTATGGGTTCACCAATGGCCCAAAATCTAATAAATGCTGGGTGAGAACTGTATAAGCTCCATGCCTATAGGTTATGTGGTGATGAAAATGTTTATAGTTAGTGTGGATGAATAGGAATTGGCATTCTGTGTGAATTGTTTGACTCGTAGTTGGGGGATAAAATGTGGGTGATTGTTAATATTTATGCTGCCTTAATTGTGCATTACTAGCGTAATCTTGTTTGCATAGTCTTACCTAGTTACCTGAGATGTTTGCTATACTACTACTCTTGATCCTTTTCCGCTCCTGCTCTTGGCTGGCCATTAATTCTTATAATCAATTTATCCTTGCTTCCTTAAAATTGATCTGATGAAGTTCCATTTTTTCATGGTTTTAGCTTTGAAGTTTTGAGCTTTGAACTGTTAATGTCTTTTGTGATTTATCCAGCCAGTACTATGAAACAATGGGAGTTTCTATTTTATGATTTCAACGGGCATGTTGTAGGTGCGATGTGACTGTATGGAATAGGACAAAGGGCAAATGTGATCCTCTCATCAGCTTGGGTGCTAAGTAAGTTACTGTATACTGAAGAACCATGTTGCTACTTTCTCTCGTAGTCTTGTCTATCTTCTTGCTCTTTGTTAAACTTGGTGTTTTTTTTTTTCTTTTTCTTTTTGTGTTTTCAAATATATCCTGGTGGGTTTCTGTCAAACCTTCTGACTAGGTAAAAAAATTTGAGTTGGAGCTTGAATGGCCTGTATATAAGATACTTGAGAAACACATCTTAGTATCGAATCAGTAACCACAGAGTACCTGCTATCACTGCCTCTCATAGACTGACAGCTATCAATTTTGTCTATTTTCTTGGGAATGTTTCTATGTGTATGATTAGCTTATCAGTCGGTTACTTGCGCAGGTATAAGCCGACCCCTGAAGAAGTGGCTGCGTCCTGTGACGTTACAATTGCCATGCTGGCCGATCCTGATAGTGCAGTGCGTATGTTTCGTTTGTGTTCTCTTTCTTATTTTCCTTTCTTGTTTTAGTTAGACGTGATAGGCATATGTAAGGTCTATGCATTAGGTGGAAGTTGCATGTGGAAAGCATGGAGCTGCTAGTGGGATGAGTCCTGGCAAAGGGTGAGCAATTCTGTCATTACTGAGTTCAAACCTAAGAGCTGTAGAAGACTACACATTGACATCAATTGTGATTTGTAAATTATTGCCATTATCTTTCATTTTAGGCCCACCTTTTTTGAGGGGATTTTAGGATGAAATTGCTATCTTGTAGTTGCTGTTTAAGTATATGTGCTTAGTCTGTTAGCTATGTCTCCACAAAGTCTCGACACTTAGTTTTTGGTCCCAGGTAACTTTCTACGAAGTAAGTCACTAGACATTACCATATTTTTATTCATTTTCTCCAGTTTACATATATTAACCCCTTTGCAAATTGTCATTTACTTCGAGACTATAGGTAATTGCTTGGAAAATTCTTGACTTCATCTATGATTCAATGCTGTTGCCATTTCCTTCTATATACCTGCAGTAATATTCTGGGTGCAGACTGCACTGAGCAAGTTGCTTGAGAGATAATTGTGTCGATAAGAATAAAAATTTCACTTTTTGTATGTGTGTATTTCCGTCAAGGGTCTGTATAAAATATAATAGGACAAAATAGGACTGGTGGCCTGGTGCGTTATTGATGAAATAATCGTATTGATTTCATGGCCTTGCTTGCTGATTATCTTCTGAGTGATTTTATTGCTTTGATATGTGAAGGTACGTTGATGTTTCAACTGTTGATGGCGTGACTTCTAAACTTATTAGTGAGCGAATCAAAGCTACTGGGGCGTCATTTCTGGAGGTAATTGCTTGATCATCTTACCTTTACCATGCTGCCAATTTTCGTTTAAGTGGTCTATCAGCTGTGGCTAGTGCAGAAAAACATGGATGCAATAGTTAATGGTTGGATCAGGTTACTGAAACTCTGATGTTACTGCGTTTGCCTTGTCAAAGGAGCAAAGCTCAGCTACCTTTTTTCTTTGCAAGCCAACGCCTTTTTTTTTTTTTTTTTGTGTGATTGGGGTAACAAAGACACATATTCTATTAAGGGACTGTAATCCCAAGTTATTGCATTTTCCAACAGGCTCCAGTTTCTGGCTCCAAGAAGCCAGCAGAGGACGGACAGCTAATATTTCTAACTGCAGGTGAGTCATTAGTCAGTTTTGAATTGATTCACAGAAACCATGCTATTTGCCTGTAATCAGCTTGTAGCTGTTGTCTATGTAGTAGTTGTCTTTATGTGGGTACATTGAGATGTACACTTTACCGATGTCATTTTCATTTTATGTCGATCTTTTGTTTTTCAAATGAACACTACTGGATAGCAATTAGCATGGTCAATGAAGTAAATTGCTTTGTGGGTTCGCAGGTGATGAATCATTGTACGAAAAAGTTGCTCCCCTCTTAGACATCATGGGAAAGGTAGTTCTCAAATACTTCTCCCTTAGTTCAATTTGATATGTTCTCAATGAACTCATGGTATCTTCTTAGTCAAAATTCTATCTTGGAGACGTTGGCAACGGTGCAGCTATGAAGCTTGTCGTCAACATGATCATGGGGAGGTATGTGAAGATTGTAACATATCCACACGTTTATTTCTTTTAGTTTACAGACAAACAGGTTTCAACTTCTCTACATTCTCATAGTCTTTTTTCTGCCATTTTGCAGTATGATGGCATCATTTGCTGAGGGGCTGATGCTTGGGGAAAAAGCAGGGTTGGATCCAAATGTTCTCGTTGAGGTAAATCCATCAAAACTTAATGTATTATTACACTATGTCTGCAACTCAGTACAAGCGGAACAATCAGTTTAAAAAGGGCGTCAATCTCAGTTTTAGGTCGTCTTAGGACGGCAGTCTCAGTTTGAGGCTGTCTTGCAAGGACTAAAGAGTGTCATAAACCTTGATTACTGTGAATGCACTTTTGAAGAGTGAACTTGGCCTATCATCTATGATCCAAAAACTGGCAAATGCTGCGCACTTCACTCGAGGAAGTGTGTAGGGCAAGATTTATGTAGCCTTTGTGAAGCAGAGCTGCTTAATATTTCTTTCAACTGTCAGTATAATGTTAAATGAAATATTTTCTGTGTCTGAACTCTTCAGCATTACATTTAATTTCTTTGGTTGTGTTTCTATTTCAGGTCGTCTCACAGGGTGCAATTAGTGCACCGATGTATAAAATGAAGGGGCCATCAATGGTGCAATCCACCTATCCTACTGCATTCCCCTTGAAGCATCAACAGAAGGTCAGTGAACCACCATCTTTAATTTTGTGTTGCCATTTCAACATCATGGCCTATTGTTGAACATTGTTCCTATGTCTCAAATATTGGCAGGATATGAGGCTCGCTCTTGCACTTGCGGAATCTGTCTCACAGCCAATACCAACTGCAGCAGCTGCCAATGAACTTTACAAAATTGCTAAATCTCGTGGCCTGAGTGACCATGACTTTTCCGCTGTAATTGAAGCTCTGAAGCCAAACTCACCACAAGAATAGGACAGGTGACTGTTTTCTCATAGCCAATGTTAGTTTCAAATCGCTACTGATGTGCAACAGTCCATTTTCCCATTTGCACCTCGTTTATTAGTGAAATCCATTTTTACTGAATAACTTGATGTGTTGTGGAGTACATTATCTTGTAAGTTAAGACTCGTATCCGGCCATGCGGGGTTATACAGGATTTTCTTGCTTCAACTGGAGTACTAGAACAATATTTTTGTTGGCTCAATATGCCAAATAAAGGGGCAAGTTACATTTGATTTAATATCACCTTTGAATCTTGTATTGCTTTGGCTTTCAAGTTCCAAGTCTTGTAACTTGGTCAAAAATAGATTCGATAAATGTCCTCTTCATTACATTGAAATCTCATAGAGATGTCAACATACATACATATCCATCATTTCGTTAACTAATTCAAGTTAAACCCAAAGCATTCTTCGTGTGATTTATCCACGAAATCGAGATATTTGTAAAATAAGGAACCAAGAAGAAATATCGCCTTAGTTAAGTGACTTGAACAAAAATACTGACAAAGTCTCATATGAGACGGTCTCACAATAACGTATTTGTGAGACCACCTTATTTGATTAAAAAGTAAACAATTTCACATTCATTGTGATCATTATATTGATTCTTGTGATCATGTTAGTTTACGATGTAACCATGAATCTTTGATTTAAAAAATTACGATATATAAAATTAGGCATAATTTATAGAGTAACACATTTACTGGTTTTATATGGGGTGTTAGAATTGTACGTCAAACTAAAACAACTACTAAAAGAAGTATAATGGTTACAAAATGTAAAAGATGTCCCTATTTATATAAAAAAGATGGTCTCATAGTAAGTTAGTGTGAGACCGTCTCACACAAAGACTTTACTATGTCATTTAAATGTGATTTTCATAACCGAAATGAAACCTACTTTCTCCGTTCCTTAGTCTCTGTACATAAGGAAAACCCGTTCACTCGAATCTCTCAAATCTCTCGAATACGGAGTTCATTTCCGAATTAAAGGTAAAACACCCGAAAATCAAGTCTCGAAAATAAAAGGCGAAAAACAACAACAAATATTTTGCCGTGTGCATTATATAGGGGACGGGGACGGGGACGGGGACGAGGACGAGGACGAGGACGAGGCGTGCCACTTAGGTCAAAACGTGTTTTAAGAAAAAAAAGGCAAAAAAGAACAAAAGAAAGAAACCGCCGAAATATTCCACCCTCTAAAAACCTTCTCTCACAATCTCTCCCTATCTCCTTTTCTTTTCAACCGCCGACGAGCGGCGCCACCGCTAAAACCACCTCAAAATGACCGACAACAACACCACCAGTAACAAAGATCAACTTGACATGTCTGATCTCGCCGTCAATCTCCCCGCCGCTGCCGCCGGTAACTTCCTCTTTTTTTAACCTTCTTATTTTCCCTTTTTGCCCCCCTTTGTTTTTCCGTTGCTGATATATTTTTTAATTGTTTGGCTTGTTTGTGAAGCTTTGAGTGCTGAGGATAGGGCTGGACTTGTAAATGCACTCAAGGTTGGTTCTTTTCATCGTTTTTTAGGATTAATTTTGGGGGTTTTGAGGTTTTATTGTTATTGTTGTTGTGATTTAGGGTTTTAATTTACTAATTTGTTCGATTAACTTGTAGAATAAGCTGCAGAATTTGGCCGGAGAACATTCGGATATTCTCGAATCGTTGACGCCGGGTGTTAGGAAGCGTGTTGAGGCACTCCAGGAACTTCAGGTTTACATTTCTTTCGTTTGATTTTTTTTTTTTTTAATTTGTTAATTCAAGATTTTGATCAGGTTATGTTGTGAGTGTATGACAGCAAATTGTGACGAATTTCCCCCTTTTTGTATTGTCGGAAAATAATTGAGTAGTATACATGTTTAGTAAAATATTAGGGTAGGATTCCCAAATTATGCGGAAGGCTCGAATTAAAGCATGAATTCCATCTTAATGATAGATTGATAGTGTGTGGTGTTTATGATTCCTTGCATTGTTTAGTTAAAATCGTTCGTATGAACAACAAGGGGTTGTGATCAATCAATTTTGAGACGAAGAGGGTTTTGGATTCTCGAACCAATTTCCGTTATGGGTTCATCCCTAAGCAGTTTCTCTGTGTTTTCAACGTGGGGGGTAAGGATTGCGTATATCCGACCCCCCCTACCTCGCCCTAGCAGTGTAGTTATGTTGTTGTTGATGTAGCGTTACGATTTAGTTTGTAATTTGAAAATGTTAAAGCTGCTGTTAGGTTTGGGTAGTTCTTTTTGTAACATTGTGTTTACGGGGTTTGATGTTTAATACTAAAATCTCCTAGATTTAGGCGGTAGGGATAAGCCGGGTATGATATGCTTGTAGGCATATGGTGTGGGTAGCAACATTCACTTTACCTTTGTTGGATAGTGTTCCATATATCTACGAGTGAGATCATCCGAGATGATGTATCATGATGATAAGGGATTAAGGATATGATTCGTCTGGAGTACTTCAAAACAAGAAAAGGATCAAATATGTAAGTGTTTGGGTAGGATAACGAGCAATTGTGAATTTCCTTTCGGAGGAGATTTTATAGGCTACCTTGTGAGTTGTGTCCTTTTCTCCTTTATACATGGCTTGCTCGCATAAATGGTAGACGTGGACAGTAGGATCAATGCAGTTGGACTCGGCGTCTTTTTAATTGTTTTTGTTACTTGGGGAAGAGGGAGCTACGTCCAGAATGACAGTGTGTGCATGCTGAGCAGTTCGAGTGTTCCGCCGAGCTGGATTTATAGCTAATTCAGCTGATTATCCAATCTATGATTTTGGAAAAACCAGAGAGAAGAAATCCCCTAGAGGAATTCAAGAAGTATATTAAACCATCTTGTGGCCTGAAGTATAAATTCCCGTTTCCTATTAAGGTTGTCTTTAATCAAGTATGCTATTCCCTTGTTTGAGAATTATTGTGACATCACCAGTGGAGTACTGGAGTTTATCTTGTGATCTATAATCTTCTTTTACCTTACAGTGGGAAATGGTTTGCCCTTGTGTTGGTTGTAGAGTACTGTACATCTGTTATTTCATGTTCAAAATCACACTTTATATTGTTTTTCTCATCGCTGTAATGATTTTTGGTTTTATAGATTGTTTTTTCACGTGTCTCATGTACTAAACTACTTTAAGTACTCTAGCTATGCTTATTGGTAGAGCTTTATTAGTTATGCTGTTATGGAACTATGGTAAACAACGCCATCTCTATCCTTATATGATGTGGTAGGCAGTGCATGACCTTGAGGTTTTCTAACTTCGTATTTTGATTTTCTGCATCTTGTGTTGTCAGAACTGAATGTGGTCAGCTGGTGTTTTTTCTTTTTTTTGGAGAGTTCTCTTTTTCCTTTTGATGTAACACTCCTGCATCTGCTTTGATAGCTATCTATGTCTTTCTGATGTTTGATCTCATACAGGGACAACATGATGAGCTTGAGTCTAAATTTTTTGAGGAGCGGGCTGCCTTGGAAGCTAAATATCAAAAGCTTTATGAACCACTTTACACAAAGGTGCTTATATCCTGATTCCTAGCAAATTACATTTCTGTTTTCTGTGTTGATGGCGCACAGTTTGTGTGATATGTAAAGTCTTATAAGTTTGATGCTAACTACATGTGTATTTTGTTGAGCTCATTTGCAGAGGTATGATATAGTGAATGGTGTAGTTGAAGTTGAAGGAGTTGCAAGTGAAGCCACACAAGAGCAAGGAGAGGAAAATGCTTCAGAAGGTAATACTTCTTACTCTGGGTTATTTGGTGCTCTTCTTGCTTAGATTGATCTCAAATTGAAGTGATTTGGACTGAACACTCTTTTATCAATGCTTGCTCAGAGAAAGGTGTGCCTGAATTTTGGCTTACTGCAATGAAGACCAATGAAGTTCTGTCAGAGGAGGTTAGTGGCTGCATGATCTTCAATTTAGCAAGAGTTTAACACTTAATTTTGGAAAATGACGCATGATTTTTAATTTAGCAAGAGTTTAACACTTTATTTTGAAAAATGACATACTTTTGGTTTCAGATTACAGAGCGTGATGAAGGTGCTCTGAAGTATCTCAAAGATATCAAGTGGACTAGGATTGACGATCCAAAGGGCTTTAAGCTTGAGTTCTTCTTTGAGTCAAATCCATACTTCAAAAATACTGTGCTTACTAAAACTTATCATATGATTGATGAGGATGAACCTATTCTGGAGAAGGCAATTGGGTAAGCTGTTTCTGTCATTTTGATCTGGAACTTGCAGTTTCCATGCCTGCTTGATGTATTATATCTGTTCCGTCACTCTGCAGGACGGATATCGAATGGCTTCCTGGAAAGTGTCTGACACAGAAGATTCTGAAGAAGAAGCCCAAAAAGGGGTCAAAGAATACCAAACCAATTACTAAGACTGAAAACTGTGAAAGTTTCTTCAACTTTTTCAATCCTCCACAGGTTCCTGAGGATGAAGATGATATTGACGATGATGCAGTAAGTGTGCTGTTTCACGCGTTCTCTCATCGAGTTTTGTTCTTATGTAACTAGAATTCTAATGCGAAAAGTGACAGGCTGAGGAGCTTCAGAATTTGATGGAGCAAGACTATGAGATAGGGTGAGTCGGCATGATGAGCATATTACAACTTCTGGTTTTTGTATTTTCTATGCTGTCTTGTTAAGCTCACCCATGTACGCTGCGTCATTTGCTGACTGTGATCATGTATGTGTTCTGTTCATGCAGGTCAACTATCAGAGACAAAATCATTCCACATGCTGTATCTTGGTTTACTGGGGAGGCTGTTCAGGGTGACGAATTCGAGGATATTGAAGACGAGGATGATGAAGAAGACGAGGATGATGAAGAAGAAGAGGATGATGAGGATGATGAGGATGATGAGGATGACGAGGAGGAACCTAAGAGCAAGAAGAAGGTATCGAAACGAACCACTTGATTCCCCCGTATTTCAAGTAATTCATTTCACTATCCCTCGTTTCTTTCAATTACGTACAAATGTAAATCTGTTCTAACTGCCGGGATCTTGGTTCTCTATCTTCCTTGTGCAGACGTCAGCTGGATCTAAGGTGAGCCAGTCCTTTAATTGATCGTTGTGGTTGAGGTCAGTAACATCTTCATGTTCGAGATTTGAAAATCTGGAATGGTTTCTTCTCTTCTGCAGAAGAGTGGAAGGGGCGCAAGTGGACAAGGTCAGGCAGGTGAACGCCCCCCTGAATGCAATCAACAATAGTGCTCTTGTTCCAGCTGGTGAGAAGGAGTGCTCGGTTCCGTGCGTTCTATCTGCTGTTGGCTGTTATACCTTTAGAGTTTTTGATATTTGCAAATCCTTGTGTTATCATTGCTTAATTCATTTGGTATATTTTCTTTTTTTCCTTTCATGAAGCCTTTGTAATGTGGTTGGGTAATCTGCTTGATTTGTGAACTTTACTAGTGAAGCCCTAAATACATGGTTTGTTCATATAGTATTGGTCGTATGTACACGAATTTGGTCTTCCTGTTACAATGGTAAAATCGGTTATCTAAACCTCTTTATTATCCATCTATGTGCTGTGCTCTTCCTCGAAATGCCACATTGTTCGCCATGGCAATACCAGACCTTGAAGATGAACATGGTCAAATACAGTATACAAGACCTGTTGAATCTTGGAAAAAGCATATACAAGACCTCCATTTTGTAGAAATTGGAAATCCCCATAAATTTAGAATCCCATGATTTTGGACAATCAAACAACTACACATTTTTTAATTCATGACCTAATTCAAAATTCCCATGATTTTGCTCAGTAATCAAATGACCACCTAAGTAATACCAAAAAAAAAAAAAAAAAAAAAATGTTGATGCCTTTCCTTTAATTCATCAGCATAGCGAGCGAACGAACTTTCAATGCCAGGTTATGTGGGAGATATGTTTGATAATGGGCCAGTCATCCCCGTGTGGCTCTTGACATCTTCTCTCTAATTCATCTGTACAATTTGATATGCAAAGGTTGTTGAGTGATGTCATATTCTGCACCCCTTTCGGTATTGAGGGATGTCTAATACTTGAAGAGAGGATAAGCAGTGCATCCCTATCCATTCCGGTAACACTTCGAAGTTGTCACACTCTCTAATGCTCAATCTTTCAAGGGAGTTCATCAAATACTGCATCCCTCTTGTCTTCAGATTCTCCGCGTAAATGACAAGACGAGTGAGGCGAGGAAATGAAGAAGTTGGCCAAAGCCGGGCATTGTTGTTACTTCTGCTACCACCAAACTCCAACCCTTTAAATATCCCTTTCAACTTTGGAACTTTATTAATCACGAGAGTCTCCAAAGAGGGGAACAGCGTACACTCTGCTTCTTCTTTCGACTCTGATCCCGTTGATGCCGCGCAACTGCTACTGCAACTCGTCTCATCATCTATGTACTCCAATTCATCCAACCATTCAAGGTGTAATGATTTCAGATACTTCAATTTACTCAGCATCGGAAGATGCTTCAACTTGAGACAAAACCCAATCTGAATGCGGACAAGATTTGGGAAAATGGCAGCCCAATTATAATCTCCGCCCCCTCCCCACCTTGGAATTCTTACGCCAGTGTAATTCCGCAACTCCAACTCCTTGATATTACGAGGCGGCAGCAGCTTTTCCAACAAACCTTCATCTTTTGCATCAACGCCATGATCCAAATCAAAACGTACCGCCTGCAAATGCTGTGCACCCTTAAAGAAGCTACCTTCCCAATCATATACGTCGGCTGCCGTGAAATATTTTTGTATCTTAATACGAATGCTACCCTTTAAGTTGGCAACAACGGATTTGAGATCTTTCAACTGACCAACTCGGTTGTCTCCACTTGAACTCTCATCAGCCACTACAAAGTCGGTCAGCTCACACAGAGATGTCAGCTTATCCATCCCCACTGGCATACACTCCATACGGTTACAACCCTCTATATTCAAGTGCATTAGGTTTACGAGTTTACTAAACTTTTTTGGCAGCTCTCGCAACCTACGACACTTTTCTAATTTCAGAGTTTGTAGGTTATGTAATCTTGTTATGGAGGCAGGGAGTGTTTCCAATTCGAAATTCCGGGATAGATCCAGATATCTTAAATGTAACAATTTACCGATTGAATCTGGCAATGTATTCATTAACACATTCACCAAGGTCAATGTTCTCAGGCATCCTCCATTTGTTAATATCCTGTCCACAGAACATGGGGAATCCACCCAGAGCAAATAAGAACGAAACTTTACATTGCTGTAAAAGTTCTTCTCGCAAACAGAACTTCCTTGAAAAACATGGCGGACTTTGTCGCCTAAGTTGCTTGTCTCAGGCGTCGCTACCAAAATTTCTTGTCCTGCTACTTCTTGGGCCACATCGTGTATCAAGTCGTGCATTTTAAATGACTCCACATTACCAAACATGTCCAATTCCACATCTTGGAAAAAGCATCTTCGTAGTAGAATCAGAAAATGCTCCTCACCAGCATCTTCAATGCTTTGACCTCTATCAAATGGCACAATGTAACCTTGTGCTGTCCAAAGCCTGATCAACATCTTCTTCTCCATCCAATAATCTTTGGGAAACAATGCACAGTAAGTGAAACAACTTTTCAATGACGGCTCGAGGTTGTGGTAGCTAAGCTTTAGTATAGACATGATTTGATTATCGCCATTGCCAATACCACCTAATCCGCTCGTTTCAAAAGTTCGCCACTTATCTAAGCCTTGACCACACAAAAGACTTCCGACCACCTTTAAAGCAAGAGGAACATTAGAACATTGCTTAACAATCTTCTTACCAATCTCAACTTCAAGGGCGTTTGCTTTCACAAGGGCTATGGAGGATGTGTAAAATGTTGAATATAAATTTCCACGCTCTAAAAAGTCTCCATTTAAGTCTTTGCCAAAGTTTTAGTACGATTTCCGTGTGGAGACCACCATCGTCTTTTCCCACGTGGTGTACCACCAATCAGTCAGCTTTAGTCTCTTTCAGTCCTTCCAAGTCTAAGACTCTATTATGAAGTACGAAGTACACTATTATGAATATGTAGCAAGAATACAACCACATAACATCCCGCGTACTAAGTACTAACTGGACCCAACCATATTGACAAAATGACATCATTCTTTTCTGAATTATTGCCGACTATTTGAAGTAATGATGTGATTCAAATCACTCAATTTGGTTTGATTTCGACTTTATTTCGTTCCACAAAATGGTCGCTACAAGTTGGTGACAAATCTAATATCTATCTAATCTAATATATTATAAAAGCCGAGTACAACTCTTCACTGATGGACACTTGGCACAATTCTATTGGATGATAAGAAATAATATTATTAAAATATTAGGATATGGAAATTTTATGTAAACTATTAAAAAAATATGGTAGTTATCAACTAATATATGGAAAACATGATATGGTAATGATGTGATAGAAGAGGTGATGCGATACTGAAAAAAAAAAAAAGATGAAATAGCATAACAGGTGACGTGATAGTGGAATGAGAATGCAAAAAAAAGGGTTACGGGACATGGAATGAATGAAACAATATAACGGGTGACGTACAAGTAGAAAGGAAATAAAATTACGATGAATTAGTAGACATAATAATAATATAATATAACGGGTGACCAAAGTTGAAAGGAAAAAATCATGTAAAGCATCGTTTCAAATAATATTATAATAAAAATAAACTTACATTCTTATGAAACGTATATAAACAATATAAGTAGGTAGGTAAATTGACAATTTCATAAAATGAACATAACAATATAGATATCCAACAAGTATAGTCCTAAGCTAAATAAAGCTAAATAAAGTTAATTAAAACCGCTAAAATGGTTATAAATCCATACAAAATTACAAAATGAGGAACAAACACACCACAAATCCAACAAGTATAATCCTAAGGTATCTACAGTAATGTTTGGAGGACATTTGGATTTTTTTTCGAAAAATTGATCAAATTTGGCTAGAATCGCAGTACATAACGGTTTTTCGATAATATGGGCTTCGGAGCGAAATCGGCTCAAATTTTGTTGGTAGTGTCAAAGTATGATATAATGAGGATTTAAAAACTATTAGGGCCAAAAACCCAAGTAAAGTTAAGTAAAACAACTAAAATGGTTATAAATCCATAAAAATAGGGTATCCACAGTAATGGGGATTTGAAAAATATTAGGGTCAAAAACATAAGTAAAGTTATGCAAAACGACCAGAACGGTCATAGATCCATACAAAGTGACGAGCGTCGAAACGAATGAAATACTTCATAAAATGAGGTACCAACACTCAAATCAAACAAGTATAATCGTAAGGTATCTACAACATTGTTAGGAGGACATTTAGATTTTTTTCGAAAAATTGATCAGATTTGACCGGATTCGTAGTACATAATCCACGGTTTTACCATAATATGGTTCCGGAGCGAAATCGGCTCAAATTTTGGTGGTAGTGTCTTAGTATGATATAATGAGGATTTGAAAAATATTAGGGCCAAAAACCTATATAAAGTTAAGTAAAACGGCTAAAACGGTTATAAATACATACAAAGTGACGAGCGTCGAAACAGATGAAATACTTCACAAAGAGAAACCAACACTCAAATCCAACAAATATAATCAATGGGTATCTATAGTAATGTTTGGAGGACATTTGGTTTTTTTTCAAAAAATCGATCAAATTTGACCAGAATCGCAGTACATAATTCACGGTCTTTCGATAATATGGCTCCGGAGCGAAATCGGCTCAAATTTTGGTGGTAGTGTCTAAGTATGATATAATGAGGATTTGAAAATATTAGGGCCAAAAATCTAAGTGAAGTTATAAAACGGTCAACATGGTTATAAATTCATACAAAGAGACGAGGGTCGAAACAGATGAAATACTTCACAAAGAGAAACCAACACTCAAATCCAACAAATATAGTCAATGGGTATCTATAGTAATGTTTGGAGGACATTTGATATTTTTCGAAAAATTAATCAAATTTGACGAGAATAGCACGATTTTTGATGATATGGCTCCGGAGCGAAATCGGCTCAAATTTTGGTGATAGTGTCTAAGTATGATATAATGAGGATTTGAAACATATTAGGACCAAAAACCTAAGTGAAGTTAAGTATAAAGGGCAGAATGGTTATAAATCCATACAAAGTAACGAACGTCGAAACAGATGACATCTAATACTATATATATTCAAACATGAAACCAAGTCTTTCCTAGAACGACACTTTGCATTCATTAATTGGATAACATTAAGTAATTACATAATATGGAAATTATTAGCTAATTTATGCAAAATAATATAATTTATGGTGATTATGGTGGTAAGCTAATTTATGGAAAATATTATAACAAAGGTAAATTGACAATTTCATAAATAAATATAACAATATAGATATATAACCCGGGCGCAGGCCGGGCATGCAAACTAGTATAGACTTATTGCTAAACATATTTGCCTATAGATAGATAGATAGATTGCAACAATTGTTCTAATCGCGAACAATTCGTCACTCTAAGTTGTTTGAGGGATCGCAGTTGTAACATCCACACGCAGGTTGCTATTTTTGTATGTAAACATTGGGGATATGTCGGATAATGGGCGAGTCCTCACCGTATGGCTGCTGACATCTACTCTTCAGTATATGTGAGCACCTCCCATATATTTGAAGTTCCTTGAGGAATGTCATATTCTGCACCCCTTTCGGTATTGATTCCAACTTTTCACAATCTTTGAGCATCAAGGATTGAAGAGATGATAAGCAGCTTATCCATTCCGGTAACGCTTCCAAATTCTTACAACGTTGGATGGTCAAGTTTTCAAGCGCGAACAAGCACTGCATCCCTCTCGGCAGAACCTTTAAGGACTCTATATCTCTTAATTCCAATGAACGGAGGTTGTGGTTGAGTTGTCTCCAAGGCATTCCGTCTTCCTTATCGCCTTCTTCCCACTTCAACTTCCCGCAATTATGTATTCTTAGGGACTCTATAGTGGTTATTTGCTCCCAGCGTCCCCACGAAAGATGGGTCAGTTTGCTGCAGGATTTAAGTGTGAGGGTTCGAAGGGAAGTAGAGTACTTCAACAGCTCCCCCACTTCTGCTAGGCTCTCCACCTCCACATCACGCAATTTAATCTTGATCGGACGTCCTGCAGGAAGTGATTTTAGGTATTCCACCCTGCCTAAATGCACCACAAGTGAATCTTTCCGTGAACCACAAGTGATTTTCGGTATTTCAAGTTTTGTGAGGCGACGGAATGATCTTTGCCAAAGACCATGATAGTTCATCATCAGTCGAGAGAGGCGCGGAAATGAACGTTGCCAAAGCCGGGCTTTGTTGATGCTGCTGCTGCTATCACTAAACTCCACCCCTGCAAATATCCCTTTCAACTTTGGAGCACCCCAAATGTCGAGAGACTCAAGGGAAGGGAACAGTGTACACTCTGATTCTTCTTTCGACTCTCCCCCCTTAGATGGCCCGCAACTGCTACTGTAACTTGTGTCATCTATGTACTCCAATTGATCCAAAGAATAAAGGCGTAGTGATTTTAGATACTTCAATTTACTAAGCATCGGAAGACACTTCAACCTGCTACAATGATCAATCTCAATGCTGACAAGATTTGGGAGTATGGCTGCCCAGTTATAATCTGCGCCTCCCCATCTTAGAAATTTTACACCTTTGTACCACTTAAACTTCAACTCAGTGACATTGCGAGGCGGCAACAACTTTTCACACAAAACTTCATCTTTCGCAACAATGCCATCATCCACATAAGGAAAATCAATATGTACCGCCTGCAAATGTTCCGCAACCTCAAAGCAGCTACCTTCCCAATCATATACGTCGGCTCTTTTGAAATCATCTTGAATCTTAATATGAATGCGGCCCTTCAAGTTCACAACAAGGGACTTGAGATCTTTCAACCGACCAACTCGTCTGTCTCCACTTGAACACTCATCAGCCACTATAAAGTTGGTCAGTTCACACAAAGATGTCAGCTTATCCATATCCACTGGCATATACTCCATGACATAACACCACTCTATATTCAAGTGCATTAGGTTTACGAGTCTGCTAAACTTTTTTGGCAGCTCTCTCAACCTTTCACACCCTTCTAATTTAAGAGTTTGTAGGTTATGTAATTTTGTTATGGAGTCAGGAAGTGTTGCCAGCTCGCTATTCCAGGAAAGATCAAGATATCTTAAATGTAACAGTTTACCAATTGAATCTGGCAACGTCTTCATACCAACATTGACCAATGTCAGTGTCCTCAGGCATCCTCCATTTCTGAATAATCTGTTCCGCTGAAATTGCAAGTCATCCTCGGCTTGGAACCTATTATAAAATTGCATATAAGAACGAACCTTTACATTGCTGTAAAAGTTCTCCTCACGTACACGACTATCATTAAATACATGGCGGACTTTAGCACTTAATTTGCTTGTTTCAGAAATCGCTACCAGCATTTCACCCCCTGCTACTTCTTGAGCCACATCATGTATCAAGTCGTGCAATTTAAATGAACGAACATTGCCATACTCGTCCATCTTCACATTTTGAAAAAAGCATCTCCGTAATAGAATCATAAAATGCTCCTCGCTAGCTTCTTCGAGGGTTTGAGCTCTATCAAATGGCATAATGTATCCGTGTGCCATCCAAAGCCTGATTAAAATGACCTTCTCTATCACATAATCTTTGGGGAACAATGCACAATAAGTAAAACAACTTTTCAATGACGGCTCGAGGTTGCGGTAACTAAGCTTTAATATAGCCATGATTTCATTGTCACCCTTATGGTTACGGATACCACCTAATCCGCTCCTTTCAAAACTTCGCCACTTATCTAAGTCCTGGTCCCACAAAAGACTTCCGACCACCTTTATAGCGAGAGGAACATTGGAACATTGCTCAACAATCTTCTTGCCAACCTCTAATTTGAGGGGGTTTGCATGTTCTTTAGGCGTTTCTTTGAATGCCGTCATTTCAAATAGACGCCACGAATTGTAATCAGACAAGCCTTTTAATTCATGTATATGGTGACCATCCCCTACCACGTTGGCCACATCCAGTGAACGTGTAGTCACCATAATCCTACTTTCAGCAGCCCCTAACATCAAGTAATCCTCCACATCCATCCATTTTGCTCTGTCATCATTCCACAAATCGTCGAGGACTAGCAAGTACTTCTTTCCTGCTAGTTCCAAACGTAATTTCTTTTGCACTTGTTCTAATGATAAATCGTGATGCTTATAACCAGTGGCTAAGTCTAGAATCTTACAAAGAATTGCTTTCTTGTCAAACTGGTTCTTGTCTTGGTCGGCAACACAAACCCACCACAACTTGGAAGAGAACTCATTCTCAACCCTTTGGTCGGCACAAACAAGTTGGGCAAGAGCGGTTTTGCCCATGCCTCCAATGCCCACAACAGTAAGGAAACGAGCACCCTTCTGACCATTCAAATCAAGTAACTTGTTAACAATTGCCTCAACGTCAGACTCCCTCCCAATAACAGTGGGTGCTTTAACATAAGAACAGGTTTCCTCTCTTCTGTTCCTAATAAGTTTGCTGTCAACAGCGAAGCTAAATTTGGTATGATCACTGGCAATATCATCCAGATTCTTCTTAATTTTCTTAATCTTTCCGGACATCTTACGAGCAACATTGAGAGACATGTCAGAACATAAGAAACGGCGTACCTTCTTAAACAGGTGATTACGCTCCTTGAGTTTGTTATGCTTGCGCTCAGCCAGAGTGTGGAATTCATCGAATAAATCATCAGCATCGTACACAGCAGTCTTGAGCTTCTCAATAAAGTCTTGTGCTTCGTCGGTAAGTACCTCACAGGCCGCAGCATCACGCAGCACACTTTCGACGGTTGTGACAGGTTTTTTGAGATCTTTAAGTTTAGACATGTATTTGTGGCCGCCCCACTTGGAGCAGGTGCTCTTGAGGATTGGACTATGGAGTACCGAAAGGAGTATACTTGCAGCACTAAGAGCTATTGCGACAGCTACCATATTTTCAGGATGTGAGTGCGGGATATGATCTGAAAATGAAAAAAACAGTCTAAGAATAAGATAGAGCATACTTACTGGTGTTGTGGAACCCGGTCTTCGCAACAACAACATAATAATAATAATAATAAAGCTGGCGAGTAGGGTCATAGACGAGAGAGAAACTGAAAACCGGTCTCCATGCATTAGCATTTACCAGTGACGTTTCCTTACTGAACGATGACATTTTTGTCAACTGCGGCCGATATTATGCTAAAAATACGATTAAATAACCAGCACGAAATAACTATCAAACAACTTGGCATTTTGTTTCAACTTAACTGTCACTAGTATTATAAAGTCATGGCGGCTACACAAAGGCAAGGTGCTCATAAAAAATTACAAAGACTTCACAATGCTTGATAATCCTTCTCTTGATTGACTTGATTATTTTTTCCTAAGTGAGACCGACTTACCAGCAACTATCCAACTATTTTTAGTTGTACAATGCTTTGAATTTGGTTGGTTCCAACTTAATCTCGCTCCATGACGGCTTCCCACCAAAAATAATTGCAAAAATGAAATATTATAACCTCGTTTTTTATATATGCTACTTTTTAAAAGTATACAATAAGCCACACTCCATCGATTTCATTCATTTCTTTATGTTTGATTTGAAAATTTCTCAGTTACTAAACTACATCACAAGCTAGCTTTGACTGATCGGTAGCTTTAATTTTTCTTTATGTACTCCTTTCTTCTTGTTTTCACTTTATAAATTACTTTCATTGTTGGGAAAAAAAAAAAAACTAAACTTCCCATATTTTATGAACTCTTTTTATTACATATGATATCGGAAGAATTTTTCAATTGAACTAGAGGCTTCGTAATAAATTTTAGGGAAGGAAAAACCGCGGGAAAAAACAGAGCAATCTCATCTACTCTGTTAGTGCCGCTGGAAACACAGAGCAACTTTTTTTTTTTGAGATAAAAAACACAGCAACTTCATCTACTTCGTTATTGCCGGAAAACTGCTTTCATACCTCACAAGTCATGACTCTACCGGCTGATCATTAGTATTTTAGATCTTCCCTTCGTTCTCTTATCAGCACCACCCACAAATCAAAATGTACATCTGATCAAATAAAGCCAACTATCAAAAATCTCAACAAATAAAAGAACAAAAGACGAATTCCACTGCAATCCAGCATCAAAAATGAGCACGAAAATGGGCACTTATTTGATTGTCACCCTTACTAATACGGCCTATTCCACTTCTTTCAAAAGTTTGCCACTTATCTGAATTCTGGCCACACAATAGACTTCCAACCACCTGAATAGCGAGAGGAACATTGGAGCATTGCTTAACAATCTTCTTACCTACCTCTACTATAACGGGGTTTGCTTTTTGTTCAGGCATTTCTTCAAAAGCTGTCATCTCAAATAAACGCCATGAACTTTCGTCGGACAAGCCCTCTAAGACATATATGTGACCACCATTCCCTATAGCTTTGGCCACATCATGAGAGGGTGTAGTTACCATAATCCTACTTTCAGCAGCACCTAACATTAAGAATTCTTTCAGCTCCACCAACTTTACTTCGTCATCATTCCACAAATCGTCAAGAACTAGCAAGTATTTTGTTCCTTCTAGTTTCCGACTTAATGTCATTTGCACTTCTTCTAGTGATAAAGGTTGATGCCTATAACCTGTGGCTACATCCAGAATCTTACAAAGTATTGATTTCTTATCAGATTTGCTGCTGTCATGGTGGGCTACACAAACGCACCACACATTCAAAGAAAACTCGTCTTTTACCCTTTTGTCCTCACAAACAAGTTGTGCGAGAATGCTTTTACCCATACCTCCAGATCCCACAACACCAAGGAAACGAGCACCCTTTCCACCATTCAAATCAAGCAACTTATCAACAATAGCCTCAGCATCAGCCTCCCTCCCTATAACAGTGGGAGCATTCACAAAAGAACATGTTTCCTGTCGTCTGTTCCTAATATGCTTGCTGTTAATAGCAAAGCCGTTGCTGTCAACAGCAAAGCTAAAGTTGGTATGATCACGGGCAATACCATCCCAATTCTTCCTAGTTTTCTTAATCTCTCGGGGCATTTTGTAAGCTAATTTGAGAGAATTGTCAGAAGAAAAGAAGAGGCGTACCTTCTCAAAGAGCTAATTACCCTCCTTGAGTAGGTGCTGCTTCCGCTCAGCCACAGTGCGGAACTCATCAAACAGATCATCGGCATCATAAACAGCAGCCTTGAGCTTCTCAACATATTCTTGTGCTGTTAGGGAAAGCTCTTCAGAGTCCACAGCATCAAGGAGGCTGCAACATTTTCTTCCTGACCGATGACATTTTCGTCGATTCTGGAGATATCACCAACAGGCCAACAACTACCAAACAACTTGATCCGGTCAGAAAATCAAACAACTTGACAATGTTCGGACAATACAGCAAAGTTGAACTCCTCAAACCCATATTTTCGAATTTAGATCATCTTCTCTAGCAAAGCTAAGTAAAACAATACTATAAACGAATAAATTTCAGCGCGAATAGAAATGTTCAATGTGTTGAAGACCCAATCCAAAAGTTCACCAAAAATACAGTTGAGAAGGAATTCTTGAATCCTTCTTTCCCTATTATTTCTTCAAGACTTGAACAACACATATTAACTTTGTACTCCGTATTCACTGTTGTGACAAAAACAAAGTTCAATATTTCGACAAGTTTATGAAGTATGTGCTTCTTTACCATTGTGTATTCAATATTTTGGCTAAAAGGAATTCTCGAAACCATGAAGTATTGGGGTTTAACCGCACCAATGGACCAAAATCTGTCACCAATAGTTCGATAATAACAACACAGTCGTAGACGACAAATACCACGGTAACATAACACAATGACAATAATAGATGTGTCTTAGTTGACGAACAATAAAAAAAAAAAACACTCAAAACAGCTTAAAGGCTTGGGATTTCGGGTTTTTGACCAGCTTAAAGAATACAATATAGTACATCATAGTGCACCAATTTAAAAAACGGAATTGGTTCAGAAAGATTATATAACTTGCAAAAGTTATGAACGACAATAACAATCATCAATACATAAACATTTTTTGTATAGTTTTGTATTTCTAAATTTCCCCAAAAATCTTACCCAATTTTCCAGATTCTTTTCCTGAATTCTACCCCAATTCTTACCACTCACTTGATGAAAACGGAAAACAAGCTCAATTTTCAATACCAAATTAAATTGTGACAAGTGTATCATACCTTAGCTTCTCCAAAGTTGTCGTTCATGTTGATTGTTTTCCGAGCAACAAACTCACAATTGTGGTTTGAATTAGAAGATAATTGGTGAGGAATTGGGGCAAGTTTGGGAAAATTGGGAATCTGTTTTTTTTTTGGTGGGGGGGGGGGGGGGGTTAAGTGTTAAAGGGTAAATTGGGGCTGTACTCGCCGGAGAAGCGTAGTCCGAGTTAGGGATAAAACATAGAGTTAAGAAAATTACGTGGCCACGGCAATAAAATTTCGAGACCAAAAATGTGGGGTACACAAGAAGGACCAATCTCGATCCATACTCGAGTGATATACCACCGGTTCTAGATGAGCCATTATAATGACATGTCTTTATTCCCCGATCTTATGAAGAAGGTGCAAACAAAAAGAACCGAAATTACAAGATAATGGGAATGCGGTGGTTTATTTGTTTTTGTGTCTACCCTTATAGAGGTGATGATTTTTACACTCTTACCTGTGAGAGGTGTTAAAGGAGTAAGATTCACATCTAGGGAAATGTGACTCGTAATAAAAGTGTAAACATTAACGGAAAATTCACGTGGTGACCCTGAGTTTTGCAAGATTGCACGTGGTGACCCAAATTTTAAGTTTCTGCATACGGTGACCCTGAACTATGCATTTTGTGCACGTGGTGGCCCTATATGTTAACGTTGTTAGAAGTCCGTTAAGTTTTTGTCAAATTAAGTTCTAATATCATCTTTTGGAGGTAGCAATTAGTTATTTACACCTCATCCAACATTAATTTAATATCGTATTAACATATAGTTAACTTCAATTAATTGAACTTTTTTGTTAAAAGATTGTAGATTAGAACTTAATTATTGCATAACTTAACGGAATTCTAACAGTGTTAAAATATAGGGTTACCGCGTGCACAAAATGCATAGTTCAGGGTTACCGTGTGCAGAAACTTAAAATTTGGGTCACCACGTGCAATCTTGCAAAACTCAGGGTCATCACGTGAATTTTCCGAAACATTAATATGAGGAGTGTAAACATCACTACGCGTGTTAAATTACATTTCTTTCTTGAGTCGACCGTCTCTAGGCAATTTGTGGAGTATTTTGTTACCTAGGATTGTGTTGAATTCGAGTGGAAATTGACAAATTATTGTCACACGATTTCAGACTTACGGAATATTTTTTTTTTTTCTTGTCACAAGTATGCTAAGCAGTAATCATACCACAAGAACAGTGTTGTAACACGAAGATCAATACTTAAAATACATAAAGTAGTATAGATTAGTTTGCAAAAGTATTAAAGTTCCTAATATACGCTTCATTCTAAAATCTTGATCATGGAGGCTGCAACATTTGATACTCCATGCAGGACCTGAGTCCGACCCGCTAACGGACCAGGAACCTTACCTACCGGGAAGGCTAACCGACACGCTTCGGCCTCATTACCCGAATCTACCATAGCCTGCTCACCGAACTTGGGGTCCCCTTGTCTCACTGCATTCACGGCTACACCAACGTTGGTATTCAGCACAACCTGGTAGACCCGAATACAATCCTTAAGGGCCCGCATCATCTCCGGGTCACGGGTCTTACGGGTCAAACCCTGTATGTATCTGAGAGAGTCCGAGAACCGAGTTTTGACAGTGTCGATCATGATCAAGATAAGGCCTTGGGTATCGGCTTTCGAGCTCCTTGGATCCGACCGGAGCGCGGCTTCGCAGATAGTCGGGTCGGCTGTCTGCGAGCACGTGGTTCGTACGAGGTCGTTTGTTGTTATCCTTGGGTGCACATATGTTGGTGTTATGGTTAGTGTAAGGGTGGCCAAGAGGAGAAAAACTACTGATGGGTTGCTCATGTTTTTCTTGTTTAAAAGAAGCTTTCTTAAGAAGCTCTACAATTCAAGGTTTTGGAACTAGTTTTTGTGTGTTACAACTTGCAATGCATTTGTTTAGACATAGACTATGATTCGTTTCGCCTTTTATAGAGGCTTTATTGGTGGGCTAGCCGTGAGCAAGGGTCTTGTAATGGGCGGGTCCTACTCGGTTGAAAATGTTGACAAACCCCTGGAGTGAAGTACTAATGTAATGTAGTAATGTACTATGGTTTTGTGGGCGAGCCAATCGGGTTTATTATTGTTGTTGGATGTGAATGGAGCGAGTATCTGTTAGAACGAGAGCTAGATAGATGAAATCGCAAACTCGCGAGAGTAAAAGTATTCAAACATGTTCTTTATGAAAGCAATTAAGATCATTAATTAGTTCTAGTAATGTAAAAGAATAATTAATTGGAACCATTAATTTGTTATTATCCTTGGAAAGTCGGAGATGGTAATTGTTGGATGAAATGTATCCAACCCAAGTTAATTAATGTGGTCAATAGCTTGGTTTGAAGTCTAATGAAAAGTTGGTTTTTAAGGTGAAATTTAAGAGTGGTTCATGTACATTGGTTCACCAATGCAAATTAATTATTAGTACGTGTCCACCTTATATGCGTAACAGTTTGACTTTAATTTCCCGATATTAAATAACTATGTAATCTTAATAACATACTAGTTCCGAGAAATAATTACGGACGTTGCAGTTTAATTACTACTACTAAATAAAAAGGAAAAGAACAACACATTTCATGTGAACTTCTCCATCTGTAAGGCCGTGATCGAGCTATGCTATGTTTACGTACGTGTCTTTCTTAAGACAAATGTGTAGTTATGTGATGTGAAGGTTGAAGGCTTCTTCACTTCATTTTGCGTCGGTACAAAGAGACTCTCATTCAATCATACCTGAATTGTGGCATGCAATCAATTAGTTGATAGTGGTGACCCACAGCCTTGTGATTCGACAAATCAATTTTGTTAAGGAAGAGCACCAAATTTATGTGATTGGTAAAGACTTCACTTCATAACAACCATCTCAATCTATTACGAGTGTTACTATTGGGGACGAAGTTAGGATTTGACATTTAGAGTAACGTGTTAAAAAGTCTAAAACTCGACAATTTGTAGTTCAGAATTCGTTCTTCCGAGCGTAGTCATCCTATGATGATTTGGACCCTATATATAGAAGTGAAAGTCTTTATATATATTCATATACATTTCTAAATGTATATCCCTAATTTTCTATTCATATGTCCCACCATATTCCAGTTTTCTCTCCTCAATTTGACCACATAAAAATATAAAAGATACTCATACTACCCCTCGTATATGTTTTGTAATGTATATCACATATACAAAGAACATTGAAAAAGCATGAGTGATAGGAAAGTATGGTGTAGCTTTTGGTTCCACTATGAATGCTTTTTGGACTAAATTAACAATAGAAGGGTGTTATGGTCTTGCTAAAAAGGGAGCATGGCTTTATCCAAGTGTTCTACAATTATTTAAGAGTGTATCATGCCGGAAAGTAAAGATGCAATTCGAGTTCAGACGATGAAGTTGATACATTATTGTTTGCAAGTGTTTTTATTTGCATTATTTCAATACAATACAATTCGATTCATAACTCAATATATACATTATGATTAATCAATGTCGTGACTTAATGATTAATCGATGTCGTGACCTTATAGGTGCGTTTACTAAAAAAAACCGTTTGTCCATTGAATTACAGTTGAGCGGAATTTGAGCTGCTAACAACAATACGTCGATATGACATGACTTGACGTATTCACAATGCAAGATTTACACATACTACATACGAGTAGTGAACATTCGAGTATACATGATAGCTAGCTTGTAAAACACACCTCAATCTTGATGTATTAATGTATACAAACTTGTCAATAGCTTAAATCATGAATGTAGTAGTATTGGTTTTGTGTTCTATTGGTCCTAGCAATTTCTAATCATATCTTTTTAATTTGGTCCAACAAATTAAGATAAGAGAGGCTCCACTTCTAATCATGGAGTTGAAGAAAATGACAATACAGATTGGTTAGCTTAGACCCCATTTCCCTCTTGCAATCGTTACAACTTTAGGACTGCTTCTCTAGGAAGTCGGAACTCGACAACAAACAAATACTCGTATCTAAATTGGAGAAATTCCAATTTTCATCGACTAGCCTTTATTTAAGATACAGTAGATTAAACATTAAAGTAGTGAAATAATATTTAAAATTCTTTACGCTTCTTTTTCGTATGAATGAACGTTCATGCGAGCCGTCCTTAGTTCTTACCCTATCCGAAGCAAGAGCGTCTTTTGGCAAGTGATAATGATATGTGAAATGTGAATGAGTGTCTCAATATATAATTGGTTGTAGAGAAGTGAAGAAAATATGATAATACTTGCAAATGAGACGTACACTTACGGACGTGATGATATATATCTTGTTCATCAAACCAAAATTTTCATGGGTCTTCTGTCTTGGATACAGTTATCAGAATTATATATGGATATATTTGTTTGGCACTTGATTGAGAAATCCTTATAATGCGTGCTACTGTATACACAGTATCCGCTCATCTCAAAATTTATTTGCATCATAATATCATATATACAAGTGGAACGGACTCGAAGTTGCTCCGATACTACTACACGATAACGCCTTATCATATGGCGATATGGACTAATAAGACTCAGAGGAAGGTAGAGAACAGAGTTGATCACTGAATTTAAGCCCTAAGTGTTGGAAACTTAAAGAGTAAGACTGTATAATAAATTAATAAGTATGATCACGAAAAAGATTAAAACATTTCAATACACAGAAAAATCACACCACAATTCCAATAAATATGTATGACAAGAATAATGTGATTAGGCTTCAAATCAGTAACTCAGTGAGGTCTATAAATCTTGCTCACGTACTAAGTTTTTGTCGTATGCTCTAATTTCTTCTGTAGGGTTGTTAATCATGGCCTTCTTCATGTCCCAAGCTGTCAATTTGGTGATCTTCACATCCTCTGATCCATTGTTGAAGGCGTATAAGTTTGCCTCGTCCCCTATAGCCAATGTGGGATAAACTCTTGCAGTAATGCAGCTCTTTCCTTCAGCAGCAAAGCTCTCGACTATCGAGTGATCGATCTGGCAGGAAACATAATAAAGAGTTTAATGATAACAGGATGAAAATAACTTCAGTACCACTATACTGAATACTGTTATACATTATCTAATTTCTCTGTATTGCTTAACCATGAATTTTTCGACTTACCAAAACCCTGAGTGAGATCTCTTCCTTAACAGGATTCACGTCCACAAATGTCCCAAAGGTCAGCTTATCAGTAGTAGGGTTTAGAGATGATCTGCACATTGAAGAAAACATATGATAAGCAAAGGAAAACTTAGGCCAAAAATCTGTTACAATGTCATATAGAACAGGTTATAAAACTACATGCAGATGTACAGTTTTACAGGTGCTGACCTGCTTTGATCACTGCACATTAGCACAACATATTTGTCTATGGCCTTGAAAATCCTGAAGAACACGGCCGTGTACTCTTCTAACTCATCAGAGGCGAGAGTAAAGAGTCCGAATGGTCCGAGACCACCTTCAACTGATGTGCCTTTCTGGCTGCACAGAATCTGTGCGTTGGTCCATGTTGGGTCGAACTCCTCTACGTTGTTGAACTTCTCTATTTTGAATGACACTTCCACATCCGCCTTTCAATGTAAATATGTAATGTAAAACGTGATTAGGTTACGTTTTACATACTAGAATTCTTGGATGATTGATTACATTTACGTACAGATTTAGATATCAGTAATTCTGTAAATGTGAACGCAATGTTAAACCAAGTCTACTAGATTTACCTGACTGGCTGAGACCTCAGAAACTTTTTTACGTGATCCTCCTTTCAGTATTCGGGGATGCAAGTTCACTGCATTTCTTCGTAGTGTGTCTATTTCCTTCATCGGCCATTGTACCAATTGCTTCCCTGATTTGTCAAGCACAATTGTTCTTGGGACGGCCTAGGGCACAACAACACCAGCAAAGCCTTAAATCTCGAAATGTTTTTGGGTCGGCTTAACATGAATTGTCATATAGAAAGGCTAAAATGTCACATACCTGAAGTCCGGACCAACCTTTGATCTTGTCATCTGCCTGAGTTGAAGACTCATTAACCCAACCCCATAAGATTCTACGGCCAGTGTTGTCATCAAAGAAAGACTTTGACGCGTAAAATTTACCATAATCATACCTCAACCCCAAATCATTCTCAACAGACCCTTCATCAGGTGTGTAAATATCCTTCTCTGTATCATACGTACCAATAGTGTAGTACTCGTATTGTGTATCAAACAAGCTCAGCTTAAGAACGTGCTTAACATCAGAGCCAGTAACAGAAGTATCAGCACCTAATGCCTGATCTCCAACATACACCGGGAAAAAGTCAGGACATTCCCACACACCATTACCCTCAGCTGAATGCAAAGGCTGCTCAGCCTTAGTCCAAGTAACAAAGTCCTCACTAGTGAACAGTACAGCTAAGCCAAGCTTGTAGTATTTTGTTCCAACAATGGCTCTCCACTTACCATCAGACAGTAGCCAACCAGTTGATGGATCCCTAAATTCGGAAGCATTGATGCCATTAGAAGGTGTCCCGACCATTAGTGGATTTTTCGGAACCTTGACCCATTCCTTAAGGTAGGGGTCAGAAGGGTCCTTAGGGAAGGCTAAGTTTTGGACTTGGAACATATTTTCGTCGATTCCAGTGTACAGCATTGCAGGCTGGTCACCAGGGAGTATAGTGGCTGATCCGGACCAACATCCATTGATGTCAAAGGGTGTTGAAGGGGTTAGTGCAATTGGTTGTGGTGTCCAATTGATTAGATCAGTTGAAGTTGAATGTCCCCATACTATTTTAGTGTTCCAAACTGGTGCATCTGGGAATTGTTGATAGAAGAGATGGTATACTCCCTTGTAGATCATGGGTCCTATAACCAAATAGAAACGTAAGCTATAAGTTTCCTTGCAAATGTTGATTAGAGAATACTATCTATCAATCTATCATGTAACATTTCCTTTATTTTACTAGTGTGTCAGGGGATGGGATGAATTTAGTGGAAATCCTAATTAATCGCAAACTTTTGGATCAACCTGTTTCACGATAGCATTTATGTGAAACGGTCCATCAATGACAAACTTGTTATTGCGACATAGTTCGTACTGGTTATCGTCAAAATCATTAGGTGACAAACTTGGAAAATGGGTGACGATTAGTGTTTTATTGACGACCCATCGCATAAGAAAACTTATCTGTGATTCGGATTCATTCAAAAGCTTGTATTTTATAAATCAACTCTTTACACACGAATGTGAATTCAGGGCAAGACGAAAATTCCAACACGAGACTATATAGTATCAAGTTACAATGTCGCTGGGATTGGTAAATTTCACCATGCCGTACCATGAGTTGACATTGTTGACCTCATTTTCCGATTTATTTTACGGCGAATGTAGCAATTTGACCCCAAGACTTTATTCAATTGTGCAATTTATCACCTTAACTTTCACTTGTAACAATTTGCCCCCTTAACTTTTCAATCATGTGCAATTCAATCAATTTTACTAATTATTAGTCCAATTGTCTATTAAAAATATTCCATCACAATTAAAAATATATAGAAAATCAATTATAATTAAGAAAAATAATTTACATCCCAAAATATCATACGCAACACCAACAAAATAATTAAAAAATAATTTTCATCTAAAAAGAATTAGTTATGCTTTAAAAAAAGACAACAAACTCTACGGAAAAAAATATATTTATATTTAACGATTTTCTTAGAGGAAAAAAAATATTTATATTTAACGATTTTCTTAGAGAAAATAGCCATGATCAAAAAAAGAATTGAGATGCAAAATGGCGTGAACAAAGTTCACTTTTTGGTTTTTTTTTTTATTTATATTTAACAATTTCTTAGGCGATTAACATTTTTGAAACAAAATTAATTTTTTGGATTTTTTTGAGGTTTTTATCTAATATTTTAGATATTAATTTGAATTTATCAAAAAAAATTAATCTTTTGTGTTTTTTAATTATCACAAATTTGATTTTATTGAAAAATTAATTGAAAATTAGAGAAAGTAGTTGAATTGCACATAAGTGAGAAGGAAAGGGGGCAAATTGCTACCTATGAAAGCTAAGGTGGTAAATTGCACAATTGAGTAAAGTCTTGGGGGCAAATTGCTACTTTCGCCTTTATTCTACTAAGCAAAAATGCCAAATTACAAGTTTATAATGCATCTAAGCTTACTACAAATTGTCTGCTTGCCCTCTAGAATATCAAGTACGAAATTATCAAAATTTTATATTTCTTATAATCAAAAATATAGATGATTTCCATGATCACTATTCACTAATAACGCTAGGCTGCACTACATATGCAGGCCCATATTATAAGATTAGGACTAGACCGGTCCAAATAATGTTTCTTGTTTTTTCTCACAAAAGTAAACTCAATCAAAACTTTCCCAAACAAAAAATAAGTCCACTTGTCAAGACTCAAACTTATAAAATTTAAAAGAAAATTAAATTGGTACTTACCATTAGGATCTGCAGAAAATTGGCAAACATGAAATTAATCCAAGTGCAATTCCATTTCCCAGCATCAGAACACGCCCACATACACGTAAAGACACAAACTTTAATTTACGCGTACATTGTATTGACTTTTGCGACTTATAACCAAAGCACGAAAATAGAATCGAATAAGAAAAGAATGCCAACATAGAAGAATACATACCATTCATCCAATTTTGAGGAGGCTGGAAATGAAAAGCAGACCTATATGGATCATGATGATTACCCAGAACAGAAATGACACTAATTACAAGCGTAAGAGAGAAGAATAGCCAGTTGCTGGAGACAGGCGCCATGGCTGATTTTGTGTTTTTAATTTTGATGGGTTTGTGAGATTAAGAAACTTGATTAGATTAAAATGTTAAGAGTTAGTGGTTAGACATGTATATAAATTGAGATGGACTATACAATTTAATATGACCCAAACATTTACAAGTCAATGATCTGAGTAGTATTATATACTCCTTTGGATTATAGAAAGAAAAACTTGTTGCACTTGTTTGTTATACTTACTGACTAACTGTCATCATTTTGTTTTGTTCTTCGATCTAGAGTACCATGAATGCTTTTCTTTAATTTGAGTCTTAATTGAAAGGCAACTCTTTCGATTTTTCTGTTTTTGAAAAATGAAAAGAGAACTTGTCGAAGTCGTGATATTATTGATTTGTTCGAAGTTGTTACCACCATAGATTGTAACGAATTTTAGATGGTATGTGTAGCGATAATATATTAGTCACTCAATCATGCGAAAACCCAACAATTTTTATCAAAAAAAAAATGGGCCTTAACTTCTTAACAGGCCTTAGGATGAGCCCAGCCCAAACTCGCTTCGAAGGCAATTATTCAAGTTTAGGCTTTCGAGTTGTGTTTGCCCAACATTGCTCTAGCTAAATTCCACTTCTCCAAATGCAATGAAATGTTGCATGACTACTTGATAAATGAAGTTCCATTTAGTATATGCGTGACTACGTCGATTAATTGTCTTTAAACTAAACAAATTTTCGTTATGACTCGATTCATATAATTTACCGAACAAACTTACATCAAATAACAAAGTACGTACAACATCACTTATTCACTAATGCACAAAAATGCACTCGAAATACATATTTTGCGAGGAACTAAGCAATGCTAGCTTTCTTCATGCTCCAAGCATGCAAACTAGTAATCACAACGCTGCTTGTCCCGTTATTGAAGGCATATAGATGAGCATCATCATCTAATGCTATTGTAGGGTATACTCTTGCAGTAATCACATTTTTTCCCCTTCCACCAAAGCTCTCGATCACAGAGTGGTCAATCTGCGAGTAAACACAAGTTTGAGCTGAGCTAATTAATTACTCAGTTAATGAGAGCGCTATAGCTAATTCATACTATATATATAGACTATGTCCTATGTTACCCTATGCATGAGCGATACATACGTGAAACTAAATGTGTATTTCAAGAGACAATGCTTACCAAAATTCTCATGGACAATCCGTCATGAATTGGGTCAACATCCACAAAAGTCCCATAAGTTATTTTGTCAGGGGTTGGATTAAGAGAACACCTATAACAACAAATTACGATCAAGATAAATTCATGATTCTATACAGTTTCGAGAAGTCATTTTAGACCAAATTAATTATATATAAATGCATGAAGTGTTTATATTAGAGTACTAACCTGCTTTGGTCACTACACATGACGACAATAAACTTGTCAGAGCTTTTGAAAACACTGAAGAAAATGGCGGTTCGTTCTTCCAAGTTCTTGGAAGCCAAGGTTAGCAACCCAAATGGTCCAAGCCCACCATTAATAGAAGCCCCCTTTAGGCTACAAAGTAACTGTGGGTCGGTCCAGCTTATGTCAAAGTTCTCAATGGACGCAAAATTGTCAATTTTGAATGATACTTGTACATCCGCCTACATAAAAGAAAGCAGGATAGGCTAATTCAATCACCAAATTCACAATAGTAATGTACTAGATGCTAGAATGAACTTTATTTTACAACTCTACAAAATTTATTGTACCAGAGCATTATGTACAATGTATTACTAGATCAACTATAGATGTACAATATATGTGTAATACTTGTATGTGGTCTTTCAGGGTTTGGAGTACGAGTTTGAAGAAATCTACTTATTTCACCTGTGCTGCAGTAACACCTGAAATTTCAATGAGGGAACCCCTTTCTAGCACTTGAGTGAGTAGACTAGTTGGGTTCCCCCTCAAACTTTCGATCTCCACTATGGGCCATTGCATCAGTTGATCTCCAGCTTTGTCTAGCCAAATAGTTCTAGGGACGGCTTGTAATTATAAATATTTAAATCAAAATTTCACCAAGTGTCAATTTAGGTTTTAAATTGAGATCGTATTTAGTTTCACAACGAAGGAAAAGCGAAACTCACATGAATACCGGACCACCCTTTTTGTATATCATCTGCAACACTCGAGGATTCATTTACCCAGCCGAGCAAAATCCTCCTTTGTGTACGACTATCAAAAAAGGTTTTAGAAGCGTAATATTTTCCATAGTCATATCTAGTGCTCGAAACGTTCTCAAACCCCCCGTTTGGAGCATAAGTATCTGTCGTTGTATTATAAATTCCAATAGTATAAATATCATGTTTGTTATCGTCCAAACTTACCTTAAGCACATGCTTAACAACAGAACCAAACGTACTTGTATCCGCACCAATTGGACTACCATTTGCATAGACAGGATAAAAATCGGGACACTCCCACATTCCCGTATTTTGGTACGAATATAAAGGGTGGTCGGCTAAATCCCAAGTAATAAAGTCCTTGCTTCTATATAACACGGCCAACCCAAGCCTATCCCGCTTGCTCCCAATAATCACTCTCCATCTGCCATCTGGCGGCATCCAAGCGGTCGAGGGATCACGAAACGACGTGGCATTTATTTAATTTTGTGGGGTAGAGAACATTACAGGGTTTTGAGGTACTAGAACCCATTCCTTAAGGTAAGGGTCCGTTAGATCTTTAGGAAAGACTAGATCTTGAACCTGTTCGTTTTGAGGGGTAATTCCGGTAAATAGAACGGCTGGGGTGCAAGCTTGAGGAAGTAATATTGTAGTAGACCCAGTGAAACTTGCATTCATATTAGAAATCATTTGTGCTTGGATGGCTATAGGTTGTGGAGTCCAATTTACAAGGTCTGTCGATGTTGAGTGACCCTAAACTGGACTACTAGCCGTCACACCATTTGGATTATACTGGTAAAACAAGTGGTATATTCCTCTATATATCATCGGACCTGCAAGATATTAAAGTTGTGAGTCGATCATTACGCATTACTCATTTTGAATAACATTAAGTTGTAGAACTAGTATTCGAAGTCTACCGTCGATATATATGATCAAAGAGACGAGAACTAACCACAAGGATCTAATCAAGTATATGCGAATGATGCATTTTGTTGCAAGTCAACATCACATTCCCAAGGAAAAAACAAGCTTGGAGTTAGATCAGATAATAATGAGATTTGACTATATAGAAGACACAAATAAAATAATGAAAGCTAGTCGATGATCTACTATCAAATTGTACGGTGTATGTAGTAAAACACACACCTGCATGGTGACGTACCATTAATGAAGTTCTTAACCGGCTGAAAATGGTAGCTTGTCCGATAAGCTTGATAAAAAGGATTAGAAAGAGAAAACGAGGACGTATCATGGAGGTTGTAGACATGGTGGGAGGCTTTAAGCTCAACCACACCATAGCCGACAAAAATAGATAAAATCAATAATAACATCACTTGTTTCTCAAATTGTAGAGAAAAAAAGTAAAATGTACGGTATATATGTAGAAGAAAATGAATAAATGTATAGGCGTATAGCTAAACTGTGTGGGTATTTATACAAAATTTAAAAAGTCGACGCTGACGACATTCTACATACATACTATATATATACGACTAGACCTGGCAAAACTGACCCAGACCCGAACATCCGACCCGATATACTTGACCCGAACATCGGAATTTGACCCGAATTTGTAATCTAAATTCAACCCCAAACCCGAATCGACCCGACCCGAACCCGAAATTGACCCGAATACTGTTTGACCCGATATTGACCCGACCCGAAACAGACCCGAACTAAAATAACTCAGACCCGAATAATCAAACATTTAAATGAATCGATTGAACAAAAGGGACTTGGATAGCTATATCATATTTTCAAACAGTCAAATTAGCAATTAAATTCTAAGTTAAGATAATATGAGATAAAATTTTGAAAATTTGGTATTAATAAGTTTAAATTGTTAAATCTTGCACTGAACGAAAACAAAAGATTTATTATTTAATTTCAACAACGGCGTAGTTGATTTATGATTTTATGGGACCTTCCCAAGCTAGTCCGTCCCATACCCTATAACAGAAGGTCAAACTTGAAGTTGAAGAGTGTAGAACCACCCTACGGATTAAGGGGAGCACGGGAGAACCATATATTATTGAACGATTGATTGTACAACCACGCATGTACGCATAAGCTAGAGATATTGTGGAATTATCAATCATTAATTAAAGCCTAGTGATAGAGGTCTAAAGTTTAGACAATTTATTGTTGTCTAAACGTGACATGGCGGTGATGTGGAGTATGATATGACAATATGTGGGGTCATTCATAAATGGTTAGGAATCTAGGTTAGGAAAATTTATTTGGTTAGGAAATAACTAAGCTAGGTAAGGATCCATTATAATGAACATACTAAATTAGGAAAAGGCCAAAATTAAGCAAACCAAATAATTATTGATATATATACACCCAACATATATATCTTTTTAGGAAGAAGATAAAAAATATATTTTTTTTTTTGAGGGCATAAATAAAATTATTGAACTAAAAAAACGAAAATATGGGGAAAACTAAAAATTCAATTGTAATTACATTAGGTCGATTGAACCATTCAAATCCCCCTTCGGAAAAAAAAAAAAAACAAAATTCAAAATTTTTAATTTCGCGGAGGTAAACTAAAAATTCAATATTTTCAAATAATACGATAAAATTGAATGTTATTGAAAAAAATTGTAGTTACGTTTTCATTTTATGTTCCGTAGATCAAAAATTTTAGGGCTCATTTTTGCTTTTTAAGTTTTTTAAGTATAAATACAAATTACTTTTTGTCAATACAAGGAAACAAAAAAAAAAAATCAAGAGTGATTAAAGCTGTACTTCCTCGTGTTTCCATTTGCAAAAACATATACTTAATTAGCTTGCTTATAAAATAGGATCATAATAATTTACAGTATAACGGCTAGAAAATGTAGAGTATCTTTTTCCCTACTAGTATGATAGTATCCCCCTAATTGTCTCCCATAATTTAGCTTCCTTCCTAATTTTTTCCTTTTATGTTAATCATCCTTACCTAAACTCCAAATTCCCATACCTAAAATCTTACCCCAACCCTTACTCTTCCTAGGCAATTTAATTTTACTACAAATACCTAATTTTACTACATCATATGACATGGCAAAGTTTAGACAATATTTTTTTGTCTAAAATTGGAAGAATTTGGATCGATTTCAATTATGAATCCTCGACGATTACAGTACGTAGTAAATTGTTTTATGTGACTATCGCACGAGATTAGTGGTCATGGCCTCATGGATTTACGACGGGATTGAGTTTCTCGTTGTTCCTTAATAACTCTAGAGCAGTCGATATGTTCTATTCAACTTAAAAATAAAGAACGAGATGATTATTTCAGTTCAGATCGATCATTCTAATAAATTAATAGATACTTTAATAATGTATCAAATTTGAAGCCAGGAAGCGTTCTTAATAAGTTGAGCAGCAATATCAGAAATTTGACGTAGCATTAAGTTCAATTGGCGAAATGAATCCGGAACCGGCCGTAGATGTTTTTCAAAGCTTTCTAGACAAGTTACCGGTTCATTACTTGAATCTACCATTTTGGCCAATGCCAATTTCGGATTTCCTGTTTTAACCGCGTATTTTGCAGTTTCAACGTCACCTCTTACCACGGCATTATAACGATCCTGGCACTGCTGCAAATCCGAAATCATAATCGGGTCTTGGGTCTTTTTTGCCATATCTTCGGTACTATTTATTGCGCCCGAAAAGTGGGTTTTGATCACGTTGATCATGATCAATATAAGGCCTTTTTCGTCGGCTGTGGAGCTACCGGGATCCGACCGGAGTATGGACTCGCAGGTTGCTCGGTCGGGTTCGGATACTTGGTTGCACATCTTTGCGATGAGGTCATCGTTGTGTTTATATGAGTAACCAAAGCAAGTTACAACCAAAGTGAGTACAAGGAAAAATATAAGAGGGTAATTGGGAGATGAAGTCATCATGTTTACAAAATTGGAGAACAATTGAAAGTTTTTTGTGATTTTTAGAAGATTTTGCTGTGTATAAGATTTAGGTGACCGTTCTCACCAGGGTATAGTTGAAATTGTATAAAATGGATTCGGCTCATATTCATTTTATATAGGATTTTTTAGTGTGAAAAAATTGAAGTTTGTTTTAGGGAGAGTATCACATGAGATGATTTTTTGTATCACTGACATTACTCTGTAAATAACTAAATATATGTTGTATTTATCCCAAAAGATTAACTTCCAAACTTGTAGTTCTATGCAAGGAAGAATATCTTGTATACTCTGTATGTATACAAGGTTAGAGTTTTTTTAAGAGATTATATAGTACAAAGTATTAATTTAAAATCTCGCTAAATCAAATTAAAAATAAACACGAGAAACAATAGACTTTTTTTGTTACTTTTTCTTTTTCTTTTTTTTGAAGTAGCTTAATACTAAGAAGACGTTATCATGGATTCATATTTGAAGAGTTCATTAGACCTATTCGTTACAGGTCACATATATACACATCGACTTGAGGCTAGTGTGTTTTTATTTTATTTTATTTTTGATTCAGAAACCTACCATATACGGAGTACTCCGCAGTTCCTAGTTATTGCTCTAAAATTTGGGTTCACCCATTATACTACCCCTACTGGCTTCCCAAAATTTTGAGCCATTTTTTGTTTTATGTTCCGTTTTATACCCCACTCCTTGTACCCCTCCAATTACTCTGTACAAGTGTGCGAACTCACATTTCCACATAATAAACTCATTTTACTTCTTGAATTTAATAGATTACCATATTCGATTGGAGAGGTCAGGGAAAATGACATAAAAATGGGAAAAAGCAAGTTTTGGCAATATCGATCATGACCTTGGGGCATATTAGAAAAGACTCATGGAGCTAGAATTGCCTTTCTTGCACGATCGAATTGCTTTCTTTCATTTTAGTCTCAAGTCTTAAGGCAACAATCAAATAGTTTTCTCTGCGAAAGATAAAAATTTTGTGCCGATAATTAAGCAATTCGAGCCGTCCTCATGCTCCAAGCAGTCAGCCCAAAGTATTCAACATCATTAGTCCCGTTGTTGAAAACATATAGACGAGCCTTGTCTCCGATAGCTAATGTGGGATATACCCTAGCTGTGATAACGTTCTTTCCCTTGGCCCCAAAACTCTCCACCACAGAATGATCAATCTGCCAACATAATTCAAATTTGGGCCGGGTAAGTAATTGTATTATCTAAATTCACTATAACTTGTAAAAATGTTACATATAATAGCCCCCCGTGAAATTATAAATAACAAAATAGTTACGCCCCCAACAATGTTGTCCTTCTTGTGAGCATATGTGCATATCAAAGCAATATTGGAGGATAAATGGACAGTAATTAATCACTTACCAAGACCTTCAAGAATAAATCCTCTCCAACGGGATCTACGTCCACGAACGATCCATATGTATGTTTTTCAGTGTCTGGATTAAGAGAAGATCTACCACAAAACATGTAAAACAAAGCATAAGTTAAACTGAATTCTCTAAGATACGTGTGTATTCATCTACTGATCTACTTTTTGTTTAATGTTTATCTATACTCCGTATTTCTTACTCTTTGTTACGGGGTATACTAAACGACATAATAACAAGATAACGATAATACGAATTTTGATCGTCCGGTTGCAGGATATTCATCTTAACCATTTTGTCGAGACGTAACTAAGTTCATTCAACTATGAGAATTATTATCATAATTTATCATGCAAAAGTTACAAGAAAGAGAAATTTACTAATTTAAATACCTTCTTTGATCACTACACATAAGCACAACGGGCTTATTATTAGAGTTGAAAATTTTGAAGTATATGGCAGTGAACTCTTCCAAGCCCTCGGAAGCAAGGGTCAATAAACCAAACGGCCCAAACGCGCCTTTCACTGACGGCCCATGTTCCGTGCAAAGTATTTGTGGGTCTTTGGTCCATTTTGTATCACAATTTTTCAGGTTCATATTCTTAATTTTGAATGACATTTCCACATCTGCCTATACAAATTGTTATAAATAAGTGAATAACACCATATTATTACGTCAAGAGTAATAAATAATTTTTATATGGACAATGCTAGAGGTCTATAGTGTAGACAACCAAAAGTGTCTACAATCGGAAATATTAACGGCATATGAATAGAGTAGGTAATAATTTTTACCTGTGTAGGAGTAATTCCAGGAATTTCACTGATGGATCCTTCTTTGATTACTTTGCATGGTAGTCTCACAGGCCACCCTCTCAAGGTTTCGAGCTCTCGAACCGGCGATTGTATCAATTGCTTGCCTGAGCTATCAAGCCAAATGCTCCTTGGAATTGCCTAAAAAAAATCATTATTCGAAGGTGTTTTAAGAATTTCTCGAAATAAGAGGATTTTAATGTACACAAAACAACAACAGTAATGAATTCCTAACCTGAATTCCGGCCCAACCATTTTTAGTAGTAGCAGCATCCGATATAGATTCCTTAACCCAAGCAAATAAAACCCGTCGCTTCCTAGAGGGATCATAAAATGTCTTGGAAGCGTAGTAATTCCCATAGTCGTACCTCAAGCCCGAGTCATTTACAAATTTGTGAGTAGATATATAAGCATCCTTTTTAATGTCATACGTTCCAATTGTATAGACATCGTGTTTAGTTGTTAAACTTTGATAATTCGTTATTAAGCTCACTTTGAGCACATGCTTAACAAAGGGCCCAATTGTAGACGTATCAGCACCAATAGTCGGGGTTGGACCAACCTTTTTAAAATGATAGACAGGGTAAAAATCGGGACATTCCCACACCCCGCTATCTTGTGAATACAATGGCTCCTTAGATTGAACCCAATTAACAAAATCCTTGCTTGTGAACAACATTGCCAATCCTCGGCTTCCATCTGCGCTCCCGACCGCCACTCGCCATCTGCCATCTGGCAGTATCCAAGCGGTCGTCGGGTCTCGGAAATTTGTTGGGTCGATTTTATTCTCCGGGGTTGGGAACATTACTGGATTTTGTGGTATTAAAACCCATTCCTTAAGGTAAGGGTCTAGTAAATATTTGGGCACGGCTATATTTTGGACTTCTTGATTTTGTGCGTTTTGTCCGGTAAAAATTAGAACGGGCTTATATCCTAGGACCATTGTGGCTGATCCAGACAAACTGCTCCCATTGTTGGCCGGCATTTGCGGGTTGAGGGTGTTAGGCTGTATGACCCAATTGACTAGGTCTCTCGATGTTGCGTGACCCCATATACGCGGCCCGGTCGATGACCCGTGACCTATAGGGTTAAACTGGTAAAACAAGTGGTAAATTCCTCGGTAGAACATCGGTCCTGCATAAAAGAACAAAGACAGGTAATGAAATGAGTAGTGAAGAAAGAAGTACTAGGTAACTAGTTCATCGTCAACAACCTTTGTGACTCGTACCTATTTGTAAGTACGTACCAAGTTAAAATTCACTAACAAGTAACAATCGATATATGTGCAAATTTACAACAATGCGCATTTCAAGTGCAAGAAGCCACTAACCATTTGGATCTGTATATCCAACATACGTCGGTCCAATTGAACATATCCCAACGTCGCATATGTAACAACAAACGAACACACATGTAAGTGATCTATCAATGTAAAGTGAGAACATAGTAATATACAAGATAAACTAAGATAGTAACACAACGATGTAAAATCATATACCGTTCATATAATTTTCATGTGGTTGGAAATGAAATGCCGTTCGATAAGGTTGTTCTGCCGAATAGGCGTCGAGGGGGTTAATCGCACCATAGACTAGGAAAACACAAAGTAGCCCCAAACTCGTAACGTGCAAGGAACTCATCACGATACTAAGTCGATAACAACCAGCTCAACCTTTTTACGCAAAAGTTGTCAATATAATGCACATAATCTTATCAATTAAAATACGCAACTTTTGATCGACCTGAGTACTAATAAAATTTGAAGAGCTTGGAAATTTTACGATTAGAGAATTCGTGAGGTAGAAGATGGGTTAGCTTTTAATAATTGACTAGGGTGTAAAATTTAACAGAACAAGCAAAAATCAAGGGAGAAAGACTGCGAGAGTTGATGAGATCAGAGTGAAGAAAGGGAGTGTTTTTCTCTGACTACTAGTATGGAACCAATTAATTAACGTGAATACGTAATGTATAAGATTAGTTTAACCCGAAAATTTTACCGTACGTACTTAGCATTTCATAAGTATCGTTCCAATGACTTCGTTCTCTTATAATGGATTTCTTATATAGCTAGGTGGTTGTTACATATCAATGTCTGTTATCTATGAACTTGAATATAACATGTAGTAACATTTATTTTCGAAATATGATTTGCTTTTGCTAAGTCAATCAAATTCGTTAATTTTTTTCTTGTTTAAGAAGCAACTCTAGCTGTCTTCATACTCCAAGCATTCAATCCGGTAAGTTCGACATTATTAGTCCCGTTGTTGAAGAGATATAGACGAGCCTTATCACCAATTGCCAATGTCGGATATACCCTTGCCGTGACCGTGTTCTTTCCGTTACATCCGAAAGTCTCCACCACAGAATGGTCAATCTACAAGGAAATCGAATTTGCTTGTTAAGTAGCAAGGGTGTGAAAATCACCATGTTGGGATTTAATCATGTACGTATCATAACGTACGCAAATTATACCATGCTCAGTAAACAAGTACTACGATTGCTAGATACAAAGCAAAACCGTGGTCTATTTACCAAAACCCTCAAGAATAACTCTTGCCTAATAGGATCCACGGTCACAAATGTTCCATATGTTGTTTTCGTTGGGTCCGGACTTAGAGAAGACCTAAAACCAAAACATAAACAAGCTTATTGAAGCGATACTGTAAGAGAAATATCCCACTCATCGTAATAAAAATAGAGTATTATTTATCAAACACGTAATAACTACTTCCCGAATGAACTCGAAAACCCCCTCCGAAAAATTAGGAAGATGGGTGCTTCGACAAGGAGTACCAAAGTGAGTGAGAGATAGTAAGGCCCGTATCATTGAACTTAAAAACTGACGTATACAATTCAAATGTAATGAATTTAATTCTAGATGTAAATTCATTATAATAATTTAGATCAAATCAGATACGTTTAGTTAAAGCGTAAAAATCCTACCTTCTTTGGTCACTACACAATAGGACCATGGGCTTGTTATTGGCATTGAAGATCCTGAAGAATACCCCAGTGTACTCTTCCAAGCCCGTAGAAGCCAAGGCTAATACGCCAAATGGGCCAAACACGCCCTTCACTGACGGCCCATTCCGGTTGCAAATGGATTGTGGGTCATTTTTCCACTTTGGATCCAACTTTTCAGCAGTCTTCAACTTCAAGTTCTTGAATTTGAAAGAGATTTCTACATCTGCCTACACAAATTTGTACATCATCACACATTTTATTCAACTATGATTATATGGGACAATGATCAAAACCCCTTTACTTGGTGGTAATTGGTAAATATACCTGCGCTGCAGTAAATCCTGAAATTTCAACTAGGTAACCTTCTTCAAGTATTTTGCTTGGTATGATCACTTGCTTCCCTCTCAAGGTTTCAAGCTCTCGAATTGGCCATTGTATCAATTGCTTTCCTGAGCTATCCAGCCAGATGCTTCTTGGAATCGCCTGTTCAAACCACACTTCAGCCACGAATAATTGATTATCATATTCGTTGGAACTTGTATATCCGTCAAAAGTAGTATGTGACCCTTACCATGACTTGCAAAAGTCACATTGATTTTTTTTTTAACGTCCGAAAATTCATATTGTCTGCGATACTAGTTGCAAACGTGAATTAAAGTGTTGTATCTTAGCCTCAACTTAAATTTTTTATTCCGGCCTTTATAAAGCTTCCCTAAAGAAATGCTAATCTTACCTGAATGCCCGCCCATCCAACTTTCATACTCTCGGCATCTGGTATGGATTCCTTAACCCAACCAAATAAAATTCGTCTTTTCTTAGACGTATCATAGAATGTCTTGGAAGCATAGTAATTCCCATAATCGTACCTCAAACTCGAGTCATTCAAAAATTGATTATTGGGGAAAAATGCATCCTTTTTTATATTGTACATTCCAATTGTATAGACATCACTTTGAGTCGGTCTTAGGCTCACTTTGAGCACATGCTTAACATTAGGACCAATTGTAGATGTATCAACACCAACACTTGGACCACCCGTCACTTACACAGGATAAAAATCAGGACACTCCCATAGCCCAGTTCCTTTTTCCGAGTACAAAGGGTGTTTAGTTTGAACCCAATGTACAAAATCCTTGCTAGTAAACAACATTGCCAATCCTCGATCTCCACTTACGCTCCCGACAACCACTCTCCATCTGCCATCTGGCAATTTCCAAGCGGTCGTTGGGTCTCGGAAATTAGTTGGGTCAATTTTATTTTCTTTGGTCGGAAACATAACAGGATTTTGAGGTAACAAGGCCCATGTCCTGAGGTAACGGTCCGATAAGTTTTTAGGCACGGCTATGTTTTGGACTTCATGGTTTTGTGAGATTTGTCCTGTGAGTATTGTGGTTGATCCTGACCAACTGCTTACATTGTTGGCCGGCGTTTGTGGGTTAAGGGTGTTTGGTTGTATGGTCCAATTGACTAGATCAGTCGATGTTGCGTGGCCCCATACGCGTGGACCGTTTGATGAGCCATGACCTCTAGGGTTAAATTGGTAAAACAAGTGGTAAATTCCTCGGTAGAACATTGGCCCTGCATAGTAGAGCAACGATATACGTTTAATGGACTTAACGTATGTATTGAAATACTCTATGAATAAAGTTTGTTACATTTTCCTTGTATCTTGGATTTGTTTAGCCTCATCGAGTCCATGGGCTTGGCCTCGTGGCGCACTGGCGCAATTTGGTGATACTCAAATGCAGTACAAAATGTACGTGTAGTTGTGTAGTTGTGTACATTTGAAGCGTAATACATACGGAGTATGCATAAAATCGGAAAAGTGAAAGTTTACATTGGAATAGGAAACTAACCGTTGGGATCTGCATATCCATCATAAGTCCGTCATCACATCCATAAAGGGAATACATAAGTGAGTAAGCGATGACCAAATTTTAAAAATTTACTAATGCAAGTATAGGAGTATATATATCAATAAATTGAAGTAATCGAGATTGAGTCCATATACCGTTCATAAAATTTTTACGTGGTTGAAAATGATACCCTGTTCGATAAGGTTGTTTAACAGGTGATGAAGCTAAGAGACTAACCACGCCATAGCCGAGGAAGAGACAAAGTAACCACAAACTTGTAATATGCATCGAACTCATGATGTTACTAGCTAGATAGTAGGTCGATATCAGTTAATTTAACTAGTTGTATTACGACCTTCTTTGAGAGAAACGAAATAAAATTGATTTGTTTGTCTAAGGCATTTATAGTATGCTCATTTCATTTTGTGTCGCAATTTATAGCTAGTGTGATCAAGTGATGATGAGTTCATCCTTTCCAATCTAGATCTTAGATTGCATGCATTATTATAACCAAGGTGTACCAACAAGATTTTGGGACCTCCGCGATCCGCATGCATATAATCTGTAAAATGGATGTCAAGCTCAAAAGAAGGTGGACATCCCACTTAAGTTAAGGGATGATCGGAGACGAAACAGCAAGGCAATTAGGTGCAAAATGAGATACGAAAAGGGTAGGTTCTATAGACAATTAGTCCGGCAAGTAATAATTTTGAATTTACAGGTGCACATGCTTTCCTTTTATAGTATAGTGGCTTTCGTATTCTCCAACCTACCTCTTTAATTTCCTCCCAGTTCCAAAATCCAAATGCTAAATGTCTAATATGTAGACACGAAATCGTACGAAAGCGATGAACCTAGTTTCCAAATTGACTTGTTCACAACTACGACACCGTTCGCAGATGACATGAAATGTCAAGAGTGAAATATTGATGACATATATTACTGATTATAATACATACTGGACAACTGTTATATTGAACGAGGGTTTTTTTTTTTAATTTTTTGGTGGAACCGGACGGAGTTGTTAATGAGACTTGATCACTTAAAAATCTTGCAATTGTTGGCAATCTTTCATCAATATTATTATTATTATTATTATTATCAAATCACAATTGACAAATTAAAGCTAATCTTTTGTTATAATTAAGTCTTTGGCCCTCGTCAAAACACATCCGTCATACATCTATCCTTATAGCAATGCTATACATACAAAAACAATGTAGAAAAATGCATGTGTGGTTCAAAGATGACAAAAGAATTAATCAGGAAGTTTCCTCTAGTAATATGTATGAACTCATCAATTTTAAGCAATGTTAGCCTTCTTCATGCTCCACGCCTTCAATTCAGCGATTTCGACACTTGAAGATCCGTAGTTGAAGGCGTACAAATGAGCGTTACCGAATGTTGCCAACGTAGGGTAGGCACGAGCTGTTATTACGTTCTTTCCGTTCGCCCCAAAGCTCTCTACCACTGAGTGATCAATCTGTCGTCATAACACAAAAACTTGAAATTAGACTCATCGTAACGTAGACTTTAACACAATGTATGATTCGGCTTTTTTGATTCAATCCAATTGATTAGTGATCAAAAGAGCGAGAACATGAGAAACTTCAACATTAAGATTCTTACCAGTGCTCTTAAGGAGAGCCCCTTAGTTACAGGATCGACATCTACGAAGGTTCCATAAGTTGTTTTGTCCGTTGTTGGGTTTCGAGATGACCTACATACACAAACAATAGCGTATTTTTAATCGATAATTCTAGAGGTCTCTAGTCATGTTCACCCCGTTCAGATATAATTAAAGAATGCGATAGTTATTTATATATCGACGTAGGGAGTACATAATAATGTACGTCTTAGTTACCTGCTCTGATCACTGCACATTAGGACAACGGGTTTCTTGTCAGATTTGAAAACTCGGAAGAAAACGGCTGTGTACTCTTCCAAGCCCTTGGAAGCTAGAGTTAGCAACCCAAATGGTCCAAGCCCACCCTTCACTGATGCACCCTTTTGGCTGCACAACAATTGTGGGTCGGTCCAACTCGCATCAAATTTCTCAGCCTTTGTCAAATCCTTTATCTTAAATGTTATGGACACATCTGCCTGCAAATACACATACATACAACATCACTACAACTAAATCTATGGTTAAATTTAACTTTTAACAATCCAAAAAAAAAATGGAGCGAGTACATACATACTACAAGTCTACAATATCATATATTGCACATATACTAATAATGTAACAACAAGGATCACGTTTGGCCTAGCTTAGTGGTTATTAGTATTTAGTAAATCAAACCTGCCTGACGGATGTCTCTAGGACCCACCCATGCAGCATTAGTTAATCCTATGTTCCCCAAAAAAAAAACGAACTATGTAGCAACGTGTGCAAAGTAATTAATGTTATACCTGAGCAGCAGTTACTTCGGAAACTTCAATTGATGATCCTCCTTTGAGTACCTTGCTGGGTACACTAACAGTTTTTCCTCTCAAGGTCTCAATTTCGGAAATTGGCCATTGGATCAACTGCTTTCCGGATTTGTCAAGCCAAATAGTTCTTGGGGTATTCTGCATTTTTAATCACAAATTCTTAGTTACCAATTTTGACAACTTTGGAAATATTATCCGGACATAAGACCTATAACGTTTAGAGTACTATAGGTAGAATTCGTTACGAGGATCTTACGTGAATGCCGGACCATCCTTTAATCACATCATCGGATTCAATCGATGACTCGTTAGCCCATCCGAGCAAAATCCTCCTGTTCTTAGCATGATCGAAAAATGTCTTGGACGCGTAGTATTTTCCATAATCGTACCTCAAACTAGACGCGTTCATGTAACCAACATCAGGGGTGTAGGCATCCTTAATCGTATTATAAGTCCCAATGGTATAAATGTCATGTTTAGTGTCATCCAAGCTAGCCTTCAACACATGCTTAACCTTGTTACCAATAACGAACGTCTCAGCACCAACCACTTTACCATCAGCAAAAACAGGAAAAAAATCAGGGCATTCCCACATCCCACTTTTCGGGTACGAGTACAAAGGGTGCTTAGCTTGAACCCATGTCTTAAAATCTCGACTCCTAAACATTAGCGCCATGCCACGTCTACCACGCTTGTTGCCGACAAGGGTTCTATACCTGCCATCTGGCAATATCCACGCGGTTGTGGGGTCGCGGAATGAGCTGGCATTGATCTGATTTTGTGGGGTAGGGAACATGACAGGGTTCTTTTTGGGTAGGTACCATTCCTTAAGGTAAGGGTCAGAAGGGTCCTTGGGCAAGGCTAAATCTTGGACTTGGCTATTTTGTGGGTTGATTATTCCTGTGAATAGCATGGCTGGTATGTTTCCTGGGAGAATTGTGGCTGACCCTGACCAACTTCCATAGTGGTTAGCTGGGCTCATGGGTCCTAAAGTTATGGGCTGGGGTGTCCAGTTAACCATGTCTTTAGATGTTGAATGGCCCCATACTGGTGGGCCCCACATCACTCCGTTTGGGTTGTATTGGTAAAATAGATGGTAAATTCCTTTGTACAACATTGGACCTGTAGTAAATAAGCACATGGTAACAAAAAAAAAGTTAATAACTTGGCCAACTTATGTAATGAGTAGTGAATATACTTGATCAGTTGATCATGTCCTGAGTCACTAATAAAAGGCTCTAAGGGTATACTAATACTCTGTTCCACGAGAATCGCTCATATGTGTAAGACGTGGTAACTCTGGTGAGTATTTACAAAGTTATACTTCTTTGAAACTATAATTTCGTCTAATCGTGTGATGGAGCCATCTTTTCCATAAAACTATAGAAACAAACAACTCAATAATTTTTCGAGATTTGAATCTGAGATCTGTATAATTGTGTATGCTATTGGTCTCCATTTCGACACAAGGGAGAACACAAGTCCAAATTTTCATTTATGGATAAATTGGACAATTTTAGTCAGAAACCAATTACATCAATTTCAAATTATACGGCTAGTAAGCCGTTAATAAAAGACGAAATAAATTGAATAAATATAATTTAGAAACAAAAAAAAAATATAAAAAATTAAAGAGGAAGAAAGTCAAGTTTTGGGAGCTTTCAGTAAGATACCAGCAAATGACTTTTTAAAATGACACGAAGATCAAAGCTGGTCCACGCGATCCGATTAAAAGGCGACATAATGACAGCTTGTCATTGTAAAGCAATTTGCCGGAACCTTGTGATTTTCATTTTCTGAGACGTGATATGACATGTTTTTATTTTATTTTATTCTATCATTTCTAATTAGTCGATGATACTAACTAAATATTGCTCTCAAGTCTCAACTGTCACCGCGGTATAACATATTACTCCCCTGATGCCCTCATGATACAAATCAAGTCGGAAAATGATGGACGATATTACGAGTATATGAGACTAGTTTTAATATTATTTAACGATGATTTAACGAGCAAGTTTAAGTAGTATATGGTGAAATTTTTACTCCTTGTTTTATTTACTATGTACAATCTGCGTTATGAAACTAACTTTATTGAAGTTTCAAGATAACATCAGAGATCATGTTCTTTATTTAGATACTCGAATCGTATTATTTAACGAACAATTACTACAGTTATAAGTCAAACTTGTATAAATCCTCTATCTTCTTAATTTAGTCATTACGTAGCCTTGTTGCAGTGTTCAGACTAGCTAGATACTTTGCAAACTGGAAATGTAAAATATTGACTTTACGATAAAAAACAAATAATAACGAAATAAATTCATAAAAGTTAAAAGTAAATAAAAACTAACCATTGGGATCTGCATAAGTATAACCATTGGTAGATTCCGCCATACATTAGCAAAGGGAAAAAAAGTCAACGTTAGATCATGAACACACAAAAACTTCATTAATAAAAATAAAAATAATGATCAGATTAGTACGTACCATTAATCCAATTCTTAACGGGTTGGAAATGGTACCCGGTTCGATACGGGTCCATAGATGGGAGAGGTTTGGTAGACATCTTGTTGCTTTCGTGGATGCTACTAGAGACATGGTGTGAGCCATAGATATTAGCCACACCACAACAAAGGATGAGAGATAGAAGCAACACGCCCACGGAGGAAGCCATGGTTAAAGCTAAGCGCGGATTATAACCTCGCTTAGCTACCTAGCTGTATATAAGTATCGAAATTAAGTCAAGATGATACGGACCAACCCGTAACTCGTGTGGGTTGTATATGGGGAGTTATGTAACGTGAGAACTACTGAGAAGTATTTATGTATGTTCTGTATGAATGTGGTGAGTTGAAGGCTTGGGTATATATAGGGGTTGGACAAATGATGAGTTTGCATGATTTATGTAATTAATTACGTAGGTGTTAGGACCCACAAGTGTAAGAGCGAGCTAGTTTAAGATGGTCAAACTTATAAGAGAAGCATCACGGATAATGGTGAAGATCGGAGGGTTGGGTACTTGGGTAGTATTGGTGTGATTTTTATAATTATTAATTTTATTTTAGCAAATAATGATGTAGTAGTAGTATACATTTATGTCATAATGTCAAATAATAGTAAGTCAACAGTCAATGTTTTATTCCGAGTACTCAGTTCCGTATCAACTATCAAGTTGCATTGATCGTTCATACTCGTATACATCAACAAGTTGATTTTTCTAAGTTTGAGTATGCATGGGATGACATTTCATTGTTATTTTGCGGCTTTGAACATTATGTACATCCTAGTGGTAAAATTTAAGGGTACAATGCTAGTGGTTTACAATTTAAACACAATTAATTAATTTGACTAATTAATATGAATGTGTTGGTAAAATTGATCATTAGCAGTAATAAAATTAAGTTTTATTTAGCCTCAAAAGAATAAATTAAGTTGGAATGAACAATAAAAATAAATTAGTTTACGTAAATTAATTGCGCCGGTAGTAAAAATTGCTGGTGTACATAATAAAATCAATATTAAGTGGCTACACTTTAGATCTCTAACATATGACAAAAATAAGACTTGGGATTATTGTATGTGCTAAACTGCTAATACTAAATGATGCATTTAGTATGTAGCTAGTACTAAAAGAAATATTAAATAACTACTATTTGAAAGGTCATCGAATTTATTGCCTAGTAATTTTGGATTCAAATTTATGTATAAGGAGTCTCGTTTGACCCGTTGTTTATTTAATTGTTTTGATCGTAAAATTTGTGGTAGTATCTTGTATCTACCTTGTTGTAACTTGTAAGTGTCGTTTGGTTATCTTTCAATGAGTACATATAATTCCCGTCAAAAATAAAAGTTATTACCTATTTAGCTGTATACTTTACTGAGTGTTGTTCATGATTTTAAAAAAGATAAGTCACTAACTTTACTTTTTTATCGATATATACTTTACTCGGAATAAATCGATACATAGTCCTTTAGTTATTTCATTTTTATTAATTACTTCCTTAGCTTATGTTATATCCACGTACGGCCATGCATGTACTCGTAAAAATTGCCGAGTTAATATCTGGGACAATGCGAAAGTGTTATTATGTTACTCAATTTCTAAGCATCCTGCATCATATACGGCTACGTCGTATACAGCTACGTACTAGTCGGCTAACTGACCATAAATATTGGGGGGTCTGATCTGCCGAAAAAGTCCGATTTGGATCAAATTCATATTCAAATGACGAGTAGTTACTCGTTTATTGTTCAATTGGTTCTAAGATGGTTTGAAGTACGTTACAAATTAACTTTGCATTATTGTTATCGCCTTCTCTCTTAGCTAGCGTGACACCTTACTCGGGGCCGAATTTTATTATACTCAATCATTTCATGTACCATTACTGGTTAGTGCGTGGTTACTATCAAGTCATTTCTTATGATAATTATATATGTAAAATTAAAATGGATTCACGCTAGATCGAGTTAGTGATCGATGACAGTACTGAATAACTATATAAACTATTCGAGCTATATATGGGCCGGGGCTATGTAATTTATGGTTTGGCCAATGCATCGTGGAGCATTAACTACATACTCAACGGTGTAGGGAAGCAATGCAAGTTGTTTGAGTACGTACCTGAATTTCCAAACAGTTTCGAAGCTGCATGTATGCATCAATGCATGTTACTTATAATACTTTGCTTATTATGCAATGCATGCTCATCAGCTACATGTTACTTCCCCTAAATCACTGGAGTATATATTTTGAGTTAAACTACGTACCGTTGAATTATTATTTATTTTCTATTATTACACTATATATATCCTATATATTGATAAATTTAATAAGCAATTTTTTTAGTAATATTTCAGAGACCCAATCAAGAGTCTCTTTCACTCTTGATCTTATTTTCTGTGATAGGACATAAAAAAATGTAAACCTCAACATCAAATTTGTGGTAAACCCCAAGTTTTTTGCATTGTTTTCCATTTATATTATATTATCTCCATCTTCATGGAGTTTTAAACTTGGTTGTCTCATGATTAAGAACTTAAACAAAGACCCTAAAAAAAAGGAATTGTATGTGCTTAAACAAATAAAACAAAGGAGCTGAGGAAAGACTACTGTTTAGTTTCTAAAACACTACCCGGCCGATCGATTGCTCTACTTATTTACAATAAAGATTTCGAACTTTGAAGATCTTTGAGATCTTTAATTTTATTGTCTAATTTCTTAAGAACAGTTAAGTAGTAATTAGAAAGAAATTAAATACGTCTATCACTTAATAGATAGAGCCTATAGAGTAGTTAACTCGGGGTTTTAGTATTAGAGTATCGATCTATCTCATTTACTTAATTCGATCCACTAGCTAGTATTTCATAATATCAACGGTAAGTCGGTAACGAAATAAGCACGTGATCGAGTGAGTCCCATAACTAATCCAAGCAAGTGATCTTAATAGTTGCACTAATGTAATTGCATTTTATAGCTAGCTAGTAGGATTTTATTCACCATGCATGTAGTTCAGATCACAACTCACAAGTCAGAACATTCAATTCATTTAATTTACAAGTTGCTATCTTAATTTGTCAAGGTAGCTACGTACATAGAAGCAACCCCCTAAGAGAAAATGAAAGGAAAAAAAAAAAAATAAGGTGATACGCCGACCATTCGTTCTGTTTAAATAATATACGACCCATGTATCATGTGATTATAATATACCAATTCCACTTGCCCTTAATTAAGAACTACATACAAGCAAACACTTTATCCATTTCGGATAATTAGCTATTGATTGATACATCATAACATAAGTTTGAAAAAAGATCTAGACGTTGACTTACGCGTTACGCATACATATTGCATATACGAAGCCAAAAGTGATTAAAGACGCAAAAAGAAACAACTAGTCAAATACTAATTGATCATCATCCTAGAGTCTATATATATTCACAAAGAAAATTGTCTATAATTCAATCGGTATACGTCAAGTGTAATAAACTAAAATCGATATATAGTAATTAATTTGGTTTTGCAGTAAATTTATGTCGCTGACAGTAAATCAAATATGTTATTAATTTGTCAACGGCAACAAAATATATATACTCCGTAATTGTTTCCAATGTCATAGTCCTTAATTTTCTCCATTTTCTTAATACTAATTATTTTCATACTTATAATGTTCCGTACATTTCATTTTATTTACTACAAATTCAAAATAGACACTTTCTAATTTGTCTACCTATAGACTCCTACTATTTTCCAATACTAATATTCACTCTTCTTAACTTGGGAGAGTGATTGACACTCTCTCCTTTCATTGGTTGTAAGTTAACCTATGAATGTTGCAATAATTAATGCCATAAGTAAATGATTATTTTTTTGCTCAATAGCCAACTAATGAAAGGTTAAATGTTAATGATCACTCTCTCAAAGATTGACGAAATTATATATAATCATTTATAATTGCGTATTTATATCAAGCAGTTAAGAAGGCGGAGGAATGATTTATCTATTTGTTGAATCAATTATTCCCTTGCATGTTGACGACATGAGTAAAATCATATACAGTGAACTACAATTATACAAGCACTGAAGCACATGAATTATAATATTGATACAGAACTAAATTATTAGGTAGTTGAATTCATTTTACGACTACAATGATACGTTTTTCGGCTCTTAATAGTAGATTTATAGTTTTAGCCTATTCGTTCTTTTATTTATTTTACTACGTGGCACTCATTTCTTTTTTAATTTCTCGATACTCTGACATTTAGTTTGAATTGAATATGTGATATTATATGGAGGTAAACATAATAATTAGGTAGAGAGTATCACACGCATGCATGACCGTTTCGCAAAATCAAGAATATTATATTACTCCACATTATTCAGCAGTAACGCTATGTATGATTGTATGAATAGGACGTAATCAATAATCTAAAGGTTTTTCCTTTTCTTATAACTTTTATGAAGTACATGAAGAATTTGTTTGTTGAGGGAAATCTTTCACAAGCTAGTCAAAGTATAGCTGCTTTGTGTTTTATTTTATGGTGAATTGTTGATCTTGTGTATAGTTAAACGAAAACGTGATTTTGTTTAAAAAGAACCATGACTAATGTTACTTATTATATCCCGCGTAATACAAAAGTTTCCTGATTTAGTCTAAGCTAAGCTTAATGATGATTACTGAGGTGGAGGCTCTATCTTTGCCGTATTTGGTCTCCAATTACTGGATAAGGTACATATCAACATATATATCATCCTCCAATTATCATCTTTCATCGTTCATTCGTTCATTCACATGAATATGGTATGTAAGCAGTTAGTTGGTGTGCTATTGGCTACTCTTTCTTCACTTCATTTTCACTTTGATTCTACTCACCAACCTTCTCGTGAAACATTAAACTCTCTTTTGATATTCGGAAAAACGAATGTTAAATGTTTAAAGATTAGACATTTATCGAATCTGTAACTACACCATCGATCTCATAACACGGGTTTAAGCTAAAATAAATTTCTTTTTTAATTTTTTTTTTCATGACATTGATTCGTGTAGAATATTATCATATCTAGAAAAATATTTCATACGATATCACATATTAGTGTTATAAGTTGCAGATAAAAAACGATATTTTTAAGTATATACGAAAAATGAAAGGGATGACCAAGCTGTCTCAATAATAATTCTAGCATCATAAGCATGTTTAGGGTATTATGCTTTTCTCATGACCATTATTCGTCTCTTTCACACCCAATAATAAAAGCTCATCATAGGGTCGGTGATATGAAGTCCAAAAAATTATAGTTTTGAAGCTATTGGTAAACCATTTAATTAAATTAAATACATATATTTCAGAGAAAAATCAAACAGTGTGATGTAATATGAGCTCATGTATGATGTAGTGTGGGATTTACATAAACAAAAATAATTGTACCAAAAAAAAACCATAAACAAAAATAAGCTAAATGTATAAACCACTCAAATTAAAAATGGAAAGCAAAGCAAATACTCTTTGGGTGTGTTCAGGTAGCATTTAGCTGTTGAGGTAGCTGTTAGCAGTTTGACTAGCTGTTAGCAGGTAGCTTTTAGCTGTTGGCTGAAAAGTAGCTGTTAACAACGACGTGTTTGGCACGATAAGTAGCTGTTGAGTTATTAAAATGATATATATATCAGAAAATTAGAAATGCTACTTTCGATGGGAAATGCTACTTATAATAGCATTTGCCAAATGCTCTTTAAAACGCTAAATGCTACTTCAAACGCTAATAACAAATGTACAACCAAACATGTAAAGTAGCATTCTAACTTGGTCAAAACGCTAAACGCTATCTTCTACTTGTCTACCAAACATCCCGACAGTTTGAAATGGTGCATTGAGACATTGAGTTCATGTACCATGTACTACGACGACTAGGAAAAGTTTATTTACTAGATACACATGTTTTTCGGGGAAGGATTTACTCAAAAGATAGTAATTATCATAAGCAAACCCCTCACGTTTACCCCCTCAACGTCCATGTATGAGTAAATCTCGATCCCATCCGATCTAAGTTTTCGGTCTACCTCGCCCACCTCGTAGTGAGTCTGTAAAGCTCTATGTAAACCTTGAACTTTCCGAGTATGTCACTGAGTAGAGCAGTCGAAAGAGTTTTCTGAGATAAGATAATTAAACCCGAAAGAAGGGGAGTAATAGGGATGATCTTTTCAACACACGTAACTTGCACATTTGTACAACCAATGTTATATTTAGTTGTTGGAAACTTCATATTTATCCCAAAAAAACGTGGATAATCAAGAACATAATCAGAAAACACTGATAGAAAGTGGAGAAACTTGGTTTTACCCGTGTACTATATCCAGATGTATGACCCTTTTTCAAGGCAAAGTTGGAAAAAATACCCACATAATGTGATACCAAAAAGTGGTAAGTGGGCAAATTCCCATGGTTCATTAACAACCAGCAACAACCAAATACTTGTATCCACATCACATTTGGATAAGTTTTGCGCCAAAGAAAAAAAAGCTGTCTAGTATTAATGTTCATTCCATGAAAAATCCAATTTCCCCTCAAATTTTGGGGAAAAAAAGAAGATAGATTTGGTTGTTGCAGTATCACATGAAAAGGGTATAATTTGACCCAAGTGGATTCCACAAAAAATGGATGTCTTTGAAGTTTCTCCACCTGATAGGTTTAGGAACATGAAAGAAATCCCTGGAAGTTGCAAGTTCTTGGATGAGATTATGAATGTACAAACATCTCAAAACGAGATCGAACTGAATAGTAGCAAAACGTAGAAATGATAACTAGCTAAAGAACAAGACCTCATCAAAACATATGTAAATGTAGTGCCTTCTTTCTTTCATCGATGCATCTTAAGTTCTCAACTATGTGTACACACTGCGGAAGGAAATTAGACAATGACATCATTTGTTGTGCAGGTTAACTCCATGCAGGAAATCTTTCTGAAGGCCTGGCAGTTTTCGAAAAATGAACTTATCTAAATATCTTTGGCCAAAATCAATGGTTTAGACAAGTCCGCAACCATCTAACATGGATTTACCCTCAATCAAAGGTCCATAAACAAGTTGTCTTTCAACGGTTGATGGTAAACAGCAATGTTCCCCCAAAGGAACAGATACAGCCATAAAGGTTTCCGAGCTGCATAGATAACGATTTACAGGAACAATTTAGCGAGATGATGAAATTAATCACACCAGGAACAGAGACGACAACGTTGAACGAATAGATTGACGTGTGAAACAAAAGGTAGGGCATTCAAATGGGGGGGGGGGGTGAGATTTGTGTATTTTGACTTCATCAGACTTGTCACAAGCACAGGAAACAAAAGCACCAAACAGGAAGTTCAAAAGAGTCAAAACAAGACAGAGACCTGAAACTAATATTATCTAGCAAAGTCAGACAAGGCCACCCCGAAAAAGAAGGATACATCCCGTCTATTAGATCACGAAAACATACAACTGCAAGTGCGTAAAAACATTTGACTTTCTACTGGTCAACAGATTGAAAGTGTTGCACAAACTCAAAGCTTGGGTTGCATGTTATAAGTTATAACTTGTAACCAATTGAATGAGAATTGACAAAGAAAATGGACAAGAAAGGGAGTGAAGAAGATACCTCAGCAATGATTGAGGTAAGAATATAATCATCTAGTCAGAATGATGACGAATTCGGATCAATTTGTTGATGAAATCTCGCTCACGATAATAACTGTTGAACAAAAAATATCAGCTTTTATCCTCACTGAAGCTTGCTGTCGAATTAAAATACATTACATATATATCTATATAAGGGGAGGATGTTTAGAGGACATTTTTAAGAAATATGGTAGCACATCATATTTTTTTTTTTAGGGTTGGTACATCATAGCTTCAGTAGCTTTAAGTTAATAAATGTAAGGAATATCATCTAATTCCTTGATTTTATAGCTTCAACAACTAAATGTCAGAGAAAACCAAGACTTACATGATACCAGCTGAAAGACAGAAGCAAGTCAATCCAACAGAAAAGTGAAGCAACAATGAAATCCAGAAGTTAGCCCTGTCCAGAAGAATCTTCTCCGATATGAGAGTGATCACCCCAGAAAATAACAACACCACCCAGCCAGAAGGCAAGCAGCTGCGGGCTGAAAATGGTGAGGAATCCTGCGGCATGAGCAACTCAAACTAAGAAAACTACACAACACCCGCAAACATGCGACACATCAAAATTGTGTTTCAAGTAAGGCTTGGCATTAAGAAACAGTGTCCAACCTGGAAGTAACGCTTGATAAAAATTGCAGAATATACTATCCTCAGTCCCATATCTTAAAAACAGTCAAGGAAACTGCACAAACTTACTTTCAAATGAATTCATTTCACAAACTTAACTTGGCTGACATGTCGAACGAGAAAGTACCTCATCAGGGCGAAGAAAAAAAAAAGTATATGACCAGGATAACTTCGAAAATAAACTAGCAGTCTACGAGGACTGAAAAAACTCCGGGGAATTTTAAGTCAGATGATATCATCAGGAAATTTCTGGTAATAAATCTATACTTGCAAGATGGTAGACAACACACACACATCAGACGGAACCAATCTACTGTACCATATTTCTCGAATATAAAAGAGCAAAGAAATTGGCCAGTCTAGAAACACTTGGAAAATGAGCCAAATAGAGAAACACAGAGAAGGATACTTGTTGAGTTTGCTATGATTAAGCCAATGGCCCCAGCTGAGTGCACGAGCAGGACATTCAAAAAAACATATATCAGCGAGAAGACAAGTAACGAATCATTAGAGCGTTTCAGTTGGCCCTCATCTGCAACAGCATGCAAGAAAGCTTCTGATGTCCCTGATGCAAGCCAAAAGAACTTATATGTAAATTTTCATATAGAAGGGCTCATGACAATGTTCACAATAATGAAGCAGTTTTATTTTTGACAGGCAGGCCATCTAATTTATTCCCATGAGAGACATGGGAATGAGTGGCAAGGGAAGTTAGTGCATAAAATAATAATTCCATATATGGCAATGAAGGAGGAGCTCCCAAAACAGATGAAGGTTTTCGTCCGGGCCATCGAGCGTGAAAAACCATGGATTATATAATTTGTTTGGCCGATTTAGACCAGTTTTTTGAAATTATCTGAATTTTCTTAAAACTTTGCCATGAACAGCCATGGACTGCTGTTATAAGAAGGCCACTTCATCTCAATTCTTTATGCTCCTTTTGCAAACATCCCCTGACGAGGGCTAGCGTGCGTTTTAGCCGATATCGGAAACCTACCATAGGTTTCAGGCTCTAAAATTTTGTTAAAACCCAAATTATTACTCGTATGGCTGCTAGTAAATATGTGAGCCGTTTTTGTTCTGAGGTATTTTGCCCCAATTTTATAGCCTTCAATTTTATCCGATTTTGGTTATTTTTCCCACTTTTCGAAGTACTAAAATGTTCACTTTTGGAATGCCCATTGTGCATTCGAAGGGTCGAATCCCCCACTTGGGAGTAGGGTTTTAGGCTCCATTACTTGGACACAACACAGAACATGACCCCTAGGAGCTCTTGCAAAGTTGTTCGGTGCCATTTTACGCCAAAAAAAAAAAAAAAAAAGAAGAAAAGAAAAACTTGGGTTTTGGCCAATTTTGACATCTTTATTTAAAGTAAGCAAATGTTCGTAAACTTTACCAAGGACAAACTTGAAGTTCCCTTGTTTGAAATGAGGGCTGGCCTATTTGATTAGTTCCTTAAGCCCCTTATGCACATGAATATATGATGAGGCTAATGTGTGTTACTCTGCCGATTTTGGGAACCTATCATACGTTTCTAACTCTAATATTTTGCTAAAACCTATGATATAGAACTTAGAGGTTAGCACAAATTTGAGCAGTTTGTCTTCCGGGATCATTTTGCGCCAAAATCGTGGAAAATAGCCATTCTGGTTGTTTTGACCACATTTTTTTCAAAGTTTTCAGTGTTCTTACGACATCACAGTGCACACCATGGGAGAGCCATCGATCAATCTAAGGGGCCGATTCCATTGTGTGGCCAAATTTTAAGCCCCTCCACCTCAAGACCCATTGAGGCTTATGTGTGTTTTTGGCCAATTCGAGGCACCTATCATAGGTTTTCAGCTCCACTATATTCCCACAACACATAATGTGACTGTAGGAGAACCTACAAAAGATTAGCTATTTATGTTCTAGTGCAGCAGGCAAAATGCTACCGAAACTTTACCGTGGAAAACCTTGAGTGTTGTTTGAAATGCGGACCAGTTCCCTTGTTTATGTAGTTCTTTCAACCTCTTCAGGACACGTCACCGATGAGGCTAGTGTGAGTTTTTTGCCGATTTCGGGAACCTACCATAAGTTTCTGCTTCTAATATTTTGTAAAACCCAAAATATCACCCTTAGAGGATACCACAAGAATTTGAGCTATTTTCGTTCCGGGGCCATTTTGTGCCAAATTCCATGGATTTTATGGCAATTTTGGTTATTAAGGCTAATTTTTCAAAGTACCTAAGTGTTCTTACAACAATATCGCGGACACCTTGTGTGTGCCGTTAATGAATTTAAAGGGCCGATTCCCCTATGTGGGGGAAGACCCTCTGCCTCGTCAAATGATGACGCTTGCGATTGTATTTTGCCGATGTGGGCACCTATAATAGGTTTTCAACTCTAATATTTTGCCACAACATATGATATCAGCCCTAAGAGCTCCCATAACATAACTGAGCCATTTTTGTCCTGGTGCCATTTCCGGTCAAAAACCATGGACTATATATTAGAGTTTTGGCCAATTTGACCAATTTTTTGAAGTATCCAAATTTACTCAAAACTTTACCATGGAGAGCGTTAGAGTGCCTTTGTTCGAAGTGCTAGTTGTTCCTCTGTTTGGGTATGTCTGTTAAGTCTCTTCTCACACGTCACAATATGATGCGAGTGCGTGTGTTTCCCTGTTTTGGGAACCTACCATAAGTTTATGGCTCTAATATTATATATTGTTAAAACCCATAATATTACCCTTCAGAGGCTAACATTGATCCTCTTTTTTTTCCAGAGGCATCTGGCGCCTAAAACCGTGGATTATAGATTTACAGCCAAGTGTAGGCCTAGGAATAGCGTGTGTTCAAGTTTATATACATGGGATTCGATATTAGAATAGATTAGATATACTAAAGAGAATCCAAAGATGAAATTATGCCACATCAAATCTAGAGCATGCTGCAGAGCAAAGACCTAACTTAAATGGACCAAATAAAACCCCACAAGCAATTGCCTGTGCATAGAACTTCATATGATGGAAAAATGACTTAGAAGGAAGTGAATGTGACAACTTTATCATAGCATTACAAATTCCAAGAGCTTAAAATATATCACTAACCATTCATAGCCAGAAGCATAACATACAAGCAGTAGTACTTGAGAGCAGTTGAAGCTTCTCCATCACTCCATTTATCGCCATACAGCAATCTTATGAGAGAGTAAGAATAGCTTGGTCCAAAAGCCACAACATTAAGACCTGTGATAATCACCAATATTGTATTATAGAGTTTAATACATGAATAAATAATTAGCTACAATCCTCTAGCCAAATCATATATGCCTTATGTATTTCTTTATTAAAAGGAAGGAGCAGTAGATAAACAAACGAACAATATCGAAGAATATACCAATTAATGACACAAGCTTCAGGGCTTCTGTGAGGCGCTGTTTGAGATGGCTCCTACTGTCTCCTGATTCCTCTGTAAAAGGCAGAATTTAGTAACTGCTTTCAGCAAATAACATCTTGGCATAAATGGCAGTTCAACGTTACCCTCTCTGTCCCCCAAGAAACAAGTTTAAAGATGCCAGAACGAGAAAGAGGATTCAGGTAATGTTCATGCATTAACCATGTAATCAAACATGGTAGCTTATAATGCTGCTTGTTGATGATGAATTAGTATCTGAAAATGAGCCAAAATAACCCCCTTTTCACAAAACAATTTTTTCTATTTCACAGAGAAACGAGACATCAAGAGTTACACTACAAATGGAGATCCAACTTTGAAAACAAAACTAGAGAAACATAAACTCGAGAGCCACTGAAGCAACAATTTGTATAACCTTGACTACACACTTAAAAATCCTCGTTCAAGTATCCGTTCCTAGGTTAGTAGGTTCCAATGTGTTTCCCTAAACTAAGCCTGACTTGGGGTTCAAGCCCTACAACTGATAAACCCCCAATTAGTTTCTCTAAGAGGTTATAAGTACAATGATGAATGACTAGCTTTGTAAGTGCTTCCCTCAGGCCTAATACCTGGCTAAAGAAGCCATATCATCCTCATATTAAAAATAAGTCCAGCCCTTCATAATTTTCTGAACTTTATTTATTAATATTAAATTAGCGACAAAACTGTAATTTGAGAAACCTGATAGAACTGATTATACCACTTGCAGAAATAATGACAATCACGTATGGACTCTAAAGCAGTACAACATAGTAAATTGATGAGAAGAGTTGAGAACAAAGGGTATTTGACCTGAAGCAGACCTTGCAAATATAGCATATGAGCTTTCTTCAAAAGGTAGGAATACCATTCTCACCACCAAGCTCCCTGAGATGTAGAGTTGTAGACGCAATAAGCAAATAGGCCTAAACCAAGCTAACGTTGTCTTGGAAGTTTGAACATCAAAACTTCAATTTCAATTTCTTACTATCAACAATGCTGTACACTATAAACTTTTTTTTTTTTTTTGATAAGGCTCTAAACTATAAACAAACATACACATTTAGTCAAGTAACAAGAATTTGGAAGACAAATCACCTAATTTGTCTATAAGTCCATATACGGCTTGGTTATACGGAGTGTCGAACCACACAAGAACCATTTTTTCTCCTTCTTGTAGAACCAATTTACGAAATGACTGAAGGGTAAATAGTGTACACAACTTGAATAGAGGCTTATCATAGTTCGTTATATCACCTGCCCTGAAAGAAAGGTTTCAAGAGACCAATAAGATTGAGAAGCAACAATAGAAACAAAAACACGTTGTGTAAAGCCAAAAAAAAAAATCCATGATTTTTGTCCAACCCATCCATCAAATCCACACCATTTTCCTTTTTTCTTGATGAACTCATCCGATTCTTCCCATTTCCCTTTCCGGGCAAGTGTTCCCTTTCTGATTGATACCCTGCCCCACTTGTTTTAGCCTTAGCTAATAATTTTGTGATATTTTGTAAGAATTCCAGCAAAAAAAGGCAAATTAGAATTTTCAAAGAAATAGCTTTTCTCCTTGTAAACATTTCCTATTTATCCAGCATAAGTTATTTGTGGATGTGACTGATAAACATAGGCACAAGCACAATGGTTCCAGATATTCAAGAGTACTAGGAAAGCAATGACCATACAACTCGAGATTGACAGGTTCATACAAATCTACGTCGTCTCATGAATCACACAAAAATAGCATGTCCTGCCTAGAGTCAAGATGCTAACACCACGCTTCTGCTTTTATAATATAAATTAAACCTGTGATGCTGCCGTCTCAATCAAACATAAACAGATATTAAAATAAAATCAGATGCTTCTAAATTGCAATAAAGAGTCTACCTGAAGGGGAACAACTTTGAACCTTGCACTCCATGAAGAAACAGAAAGTAGCCCCAATAACCTAAGCAAATACAACCTCCATATGATGCTTGTGACAAAGCAAACACAATAGGATTTTGCTGCATAAGGAATCCAAAATTAATTCCACTATCAAGAAATAACAATTTGAGAATGCAACAGAAAAGAGATAAACAACTAACGTGCTGACAAGTCCCAACATCTTACCAGATCACTTTTCCGAGAAAGGAGCGCGTATGTGGTTAGACAACGAGCAAGTGTTGCTGTGCTTTCAACCACCATCCGCAGCTTGAGACAAAACAAATACTGAGCAAGTATATACAATGGTTCTGCCAAAAGCTCCAATAAGCAAGCAAAACCTGTAATGCCAACAGAATGAGCAGTAAGACTGTAGTACACCATCAGGAGCTTTAGGAGATCTTCGCCCCTCAAAGACGAAGGGGAAGCACACGAATAAAAATTCAGAAAGAGATTCTACAACTTCTTGATTAACTCTTAGATAATAGCTTGAATCTAACCTCCCTATGGTATAAGACTGCCTGGGGTACAAGGATAGTAGTACAATATTAGTACACCAACTTGTAAAGAGGGCCTATTGAAAGAAACTATTCAATTCGCTCACTTTCATGTTATCAATCTGTAATGCTTCTTCTCTTACTACAAAATGTGCAGATACAAAATTGAGATTGATGAGAAAACATAGACAAAAGGGTCAAACTTCCTCTTTGTCATTCATCAGAAAGCATTCAATCATACAATCATATTCCCACATGTTGGTTGTAGTGTATTTGGGTGTGGTTTAGTGACTACTGACTAGAGCAAAAGGAGAGGTAAGCAAGAATCACAGCACAGCAGGAGAATTACTGCACACCGAATATACACACTTCTAAGAGAGTGACAAGAAAGGAGTCTAGAGAACACTTCTGAAGGACGAATACATAAACATTAAAAATAGATGCTTAATAGATGTTGAAAATAGAGAGGAAGGTCGAGACATACATGCAACAATAAATTTCAATTTCTCTCAAGTGTTTGCTCCAAAAGTATATTTCATAAGCAAGAAGAAATCAAAAGTAGTGTTCTGACCTAATTAATACAAATTATAGTTCGTGTCAAACACTAAGAGATATATTCTTCTATTATCCAATGGCAACCACAGAATTATCGATGTTAAATTGCCCAGTTTGATGACCCTCATTTTAAATTAACAAAATAATCCAATGTTATGCAAGTCTACTTTGACCTTTCGACTCGCAAAAATAAAAGATTTCAAGCATCACACAAGACGAAGCAGGTCGGTTATTCAATGATGACTATAAACTAGCATCCTTATGTATGAGAATGGTTCGAGAATGCAAGGCCCCCCTAACCTGAAACCTTGACCAGTGTAACTTTTGTCCGATTATCCACTTCTACCCAGCATTTTCTAGCAGTTGTTTTCAAAACATAGCATAGTCATCCTACATTATGCATAAATAGAAAAAAATTATCAAGACACACATAAGCAGGAACTTAATTAAAGATGATATGAAATGCACCTTACCATTTATTAATATAGCCTGACCAAATGAGCTCGAATAGCTCAGCTCTTGCCACCAGAATATGAGTGCGCAAGCAATTAGTGTAACAGCCGTACCAAGTGGAAGGGAGAGCCAGGCCACTTTCAATAGCTTTGCTGTATTTTCTCCTTTTGAATCATCGTCACTGCAACACACATACGAACAAAACATAAAATAAAAGGTAAACATAACTGATTTTTCATGATTGAACTCTTTGATGGAAAGGGAGACCGAGACAAGCCGCCATCTATTTCTTAGAAGTTACTAAACTCTGACTACCAATCATTTAGTTGTTCTTTATCAAAGTTCCTTACTTCTGCTTACAAGCAACCACTGGATCACTGGAGAAGCACTCGACAACCCAAAGACAGGACAATCACAGAACGAAGATCATGAAGTTAAAACTTTCTCAATCTGGTAATGTATACTCAACACATACAAATCAAAGAGTGAGAGAGAGAATACCATTTGAATTCAGCACGCATACACGCACGCCGAAATCCTTCACGACTGAGAAACAGTACACAAGTAACAAACAGATGGAATTGCACTGCATAAATCTGTAAACCAGCATACAGTAAAAAGAAAAAAAAAATCAATCAACCATCCAATTAATTCCTTATCAAAAGAAGCTTTTATCATCAACATAACATTTCTTAGCTAAGAAGCTCCCTACAAATTCATGTCTGTTGCAACATCCACCCAATTTCCTTCCAAGATTACAACTTTTTTTTTACTACTCACAATTCACAGTAAAAAGTTAAAACCCACAAATGAAATGTAACAAAAATTACTAAAAATGGCTAATTACTTCCAAAAAATTTACAAACCCTAGAAATGCAGCACAATTACAAGTCCAAAAAATCGTAATCCGGAAAAAAGGAGATAACTTTATAAAATTGGCAGTAAATTAGTAACAAAAAAATGAACTTACAGCATAATCAGCAGCAGTAAGATGCCTGACGATCCAAGAATTAAATATGAAGGGGATGCCCCTGGATAAAACCTGGGTCGCTGAAGACAGAAACAAACAGTGAAAAAAAAAGAGGGTAAATTGATTGATTGAGAAGTATGAAATCTGGAATCTTCATGAGGAAGGAAGAGAGAAATATAACTGACCCATGAGATATTTGAAAGTTCGAGAAAGGTTGGTTCTGTCATCGCCAGTTTTGCTCGGAGTTTCCATCTTTATGCTCTATGTTTCAGATTGTCGACGTGATCCAATGGTGGCGCCGCCGTGTTTCGGAAGCGGTTGCGGTGGTGCTAGCGGCGGAAAGGGGTGAGTTTGGTGTAAAGTGCTTTGTTTGGTGGACGCCCAAACAGTAAAAAAAAAAAGGCAAGGTTTGGGTTTAGGACACTTTTTTACCGGCAAGTATGAAGATCATGATCATGTGTAAAAGTTACGCCAAATGCTCGAATTGTTTTCGTTCGTGTTTGCTTTGATTCGAGTTTTCCTCTGTAAATATCGTGTTATGTTGTTTAAATTTGAAGTTTTGTTCTCTAAATAAATTAGTTATTCACGTAGTAGAGAATTGCTAACCCCAACATTGTGTTGGGACATAACATTAGATTGTAAAAAATAGAAAATGGTGGTAGGTCTTACAGAGGAAAACTCCCCAATTTCCCTCTCTAATACATCCTCGTCTTGATTTTGTTGTCGTTGATTTGTCACAACATTTTACTGGAAAATATTGCGTGACCTGAGAGCTGAGCATTAATGGACGACTACAGGTCTTACACCATCTCATTTACTCTTTGCATATTGGACTTGAGTAACTTGATACTCCTTATAAATTTAAAATACTCATACACAGTACATGATTACATTCCGAACTCCAAATATATACTCGAGTGGCTTTATCTTTACTTCTCCAAGAGTTATGATTAACCTCTTAAACTCGTACCTATTTATGGAGTAAATATGATAATTTTCCGAGATTTGACTACCCACGTTGTCAAAAAAAAGAAAAAAGACCACGCTAGTCTCCCAGTAAGTCGGACCAAATAGCCAAAAACGCAATGACGACAAACTTGGCCAACAAGTAGAAGTGGGCTTCAATAGTAAAATTTACATAATTTCCAACCATCAATTTATTATTATTTTTCTTCCATTTTTATTTTCCAATCAAAGTTTAGATTTTTGATTGGCAGAACAAATTAGTAAATCCTAAAAATGGTGGCATTTCTGGGTACAATTCGACCAATACCTTATAATTGTATAAGCAGGTTTGCAAATCAAAGACTCAAACTTTCACCATCTTCTGGGTTCTCAATCTCAAATTCAAGAAATGGGTTGTCTTTCTCTCTTATCAAACCAAAGCTTTATGCTTCTCTTCATTCTGGTAATGTATTGATCAAGCTTCTTCTTCAAGTTTTGTAAATGTTAGCTGTTATTTTCTCTTGTTTTCCTGCCTTTTTACCTTTTGCTGTTGCTTAATTAGTCGTAGTACATACTACTCCTACCCAAAGAGATTTTCCTGTTTCTTTTTGGAGTTTTGAGTTGCCAGGTTGGGGACTATTTGTATACTAAATGAAAGACCCGTTTATCTTGAAATCAAGTAGAGTTGGTTGATTGCAATGCTGAATGAAATACTTACTAATTTTTAAAGCAAGTGAACGATTCATTTGGTCTAAATATAACTCCAACATGGCAACTCAAAACAGCAAAAAGAAACAGGAAAATCTCTTTGGCTAGGAGGGAGTAGTAGATTAGTAGACGTAGACTAATAGTGCTAGTAGCAGTAATGCCCTACTGTTTAATTTCACTTATTTAGCACTTCTATAACTTGTGCTAGACGGTTACAAATGACGATTCATGTTAGCCGACCCCTAATCATTTTGGGAAATGGGAATAAGGCTTGGTTGTATTTAGCGCTTCTAGCTCAATTGCAGTTACATAAGCATAATTCCAGATTTTATGGCAGCTGGGTTCAGAAGTTTTAGAGGATGCATTGGTGTTATGGACATGCATTCGGCTACCATATGTGGGAATTGCTCCTACGTCCTGGTTCGTGTGCTGGTGCACATTCGAGGGATAGGATAATGTCGGTCATATGATCTGAGGAGCCGTTGTTTGTAACTGAATTGTGAACAATTACGACAATAGCATTACCCCAGTGCCTCGAAGACTCCCCCTTATGGTGAGGTAGGGGGGGGGGTCGTAAAGATATTAATCTTGTGGACTTGTGGTAAATGACAAAAGAAGGGTGTTTCCAGATGGCCCAAAATGAAAATTGCGTGAAGGCGATTATGATGCAAAAAAAACAGCCAAGAGTGAAAAGGGGGTGGGGAGGAGGGTGAGATTGAGATGAGCTTTTTGTTCTACTGATCAATGATGTATTTAACAATCACCAATTAAGATTCTTTTCGTAAAATTAGGGCGTGGTATGAGAGAAGAAAATAGTAAACCAGAATTAATCATGTCAGAAAGAATTGCTGTATGTCTGTTAAAGTGTTAAAAATGTTCGGGTAGAAGACAAATAAGTAGGGAAATGCCGTTATTTCCTACTCTCAAGACATCTTCTCAGATGCTTATCCATAAGAGTGTTTTAACCAAAATATGTTCCTCATTGATTTGGAGTTCGAGATACTCTCAGAGGAGCCTAATTAGTTTGATAGTCCTCTGAGTCAGAGTAAGAAATTGGACGAGAGTTGGTTGAATCATGTATGTGTGGGAGGAGATTGGAAGAATCGAAAAGTTGTGAAGACTTGCAGCCTTACTTTTCTTATTCGATGGTAGTCATATATGAGTGTTTTTGAATATTGCTAGCTTGAGGGTTAGCTATGATATTTGATGCTAATGAAGCTAAGAAAAAGCAAAGAAGTTACTGGTTTCTGGATAGATGAAAGTTTCTCTTTCCACAGTTATGTAGTCCATGCCTCACGTGTGTTGCAACTGTCAAACACTAAGTACACCATTCTGCTAACTTTTTTAAAGTTAACAATGAAAAGAGATCGCCAAATGTTATTTGTCTCAAGTGATGTACATTATTAGTTGTTTTTTTTTTAAGATGTTACTTGCTATATGACTATACTGGAGGCCAGTTGTGAGATGCTTGCGAGCTGACATGAGTAACTTTTCACTGCACTGCAGAACCTACTCGCAACAGTAATGTGACACCCACTATAGAAAAATCTGAAATCATATTTGTTGGAACTGGAACTAGTGAGGGCATTCCACGTGTGAGCTGCCTGACTGATCCTGTCAAGACTTGTGCAGTATGAACAGCATGATTTTTCTCTCTAATGGCATTTTCATCTATCTATCTCATAAATTCTAGAAAAGTGATGGGGTGTAACACCTTTCCAGGTTTGCGAGAAGGCCACTCAGCCAGGGAACAAGAACAGGAGACTCAACACAAGCCTCTTGGTTCGCTTTCCTGGATCTTCTGGGATGCGTAGTGTTCTTATAGATGCTGGAAAGTAAGTATGCTGTGCAGATGCTGTTCCTCAATTTTAGTGTAAATTCATGTACAGTTAATCTTAACCTAGATTACATGACTGGGTACTTCGTGTTCTTGCACTAGCTGGACATATCTATGTCCCAAGATTCTGTATTATTAAGTATTTAGGGTTGAAGTTTCCAGAAATTCATTTTCTGTCAGCTTACTTTTTACTTTACTAGGATCAGCCTTTTTATTTGTTCATCACTCTGTTTATTTTTCTGCTATACTTCTTAAAATTCCACCTAGTGTTACTTAACTTTAAGATTGCATGCACTATGGCATGCTTCACTTTAAACACAGTCCACTATAACATCCATTTAGACATGCAACTCTGCCATGTTGGTAACCATTCAAGGACTTGCCAGAGCGGTAAATTATGCAATTAGGAAGTCATAGTTGCTTCATAGCATTCAGTATTTACATATTTGTAAGAATTGTAACCAATTTGTCGCAGTGATGCTATATTCCTATACTTTTGTTTTTGTGAGATCATCACTTTTAAGTTATCATCATGTCTTCTTTTCTATACTCAATAAAGGTGTATTGATTTCATGTAGGTTTTTCTACCATAGTGCTCTTCGTTGGTTTCCAACTTATGGGTAAGCTATCGTCACTTCCATTGATCAATACTGGTTTGGTTTGCAAAAAGAGCCCCCTCTCCACAGTATTACTTGAAACTCTCGTTTAGGTATCTCTCTCGTTTTACTGACTTGAGGTAGTTGAGGCTGATGGTTCAAATTCATCAGTTGCAAAGTAACAACCTTGGGAAAGAACTACAATTGCAAATCCTGACTTTTTGACTTGGAAAATGTCAATTTTCCATCTTTATCTGTATAACTTGTAGTATGGATTGGATGATGTCAATGGTTTAGCGTAGTGAAACGACTAGCCTATGTTTTAGAGGGTATGGGTCTGGATTAAGGAACAGCTGTCAATAACCATATAATCTCTAGAGTCAATTATAACAGTAGGAATAAATTGCTTCATCAAATGGTGTAGTGTAACTTTGAAACAATATATGTTATCATTAGTGCTTCTAAATCTGGTCAATGAAGTCTCCGTGGTCTGTTAAATGTAGCTGACTTGTTCAGTTTATGTGCTTGATCGTATAAGTTTCTTAAAGCTACTGGCTGTCTCTGCCTGAGGAATTTTCTCTGAAAACTATTGTTTCCAGACAAGTGCTTTCAGTGCATTCTTAAATCTTGCTTGAATTAAGGGTAGTGATTTTTTATTCTTTCTTAACCTGATATACCTCTTGGTCAATCTTTGTCAATCATGGCTGTCTTGTAGGAAATTTTTTCTGAGTCATATTTCTGCCATTGTATTTGTGCCTATTCATGACTAGTTGCATTTCTGCCAGGATAAGAACCCTTGATGCGGTAGTTATTACTCATTCACATGCTGATGCTATTGGAGGTCTCTGACGTTAACACACTTGATATTTGCTTTTACTCGATTCTGGAACTGGAATCGCATATTTTTAACACTTGGCTGATTCTTCAGTATCTGGCCTTTCGTTTAGGTCTTGATGATCTTCGAGATTGGACAAACAATGTTCATCCCTCCATACCAATATATACTGCAGAGCGTGATTTTGAGGTCTATTCTTCGCATTTGTCACTCTTATAGTATTTGTCTACATGTTGTTTTATAATTGTTGTTCCACGGATCTATACTCTTGGTAATGTTTAGGTGTTTAGCAATTTTACACTATCTTGAATCTTACATCACTATGTGTTTGTGGGAGATGGGCTAAAGTAAGCTCTGACTAGTGGGTGCATAGGGGAAGATGAGGATAGCACCCATCGCACTTATAAATGCTGGATTTTGGAACCTGGTCCCTCGAAACTCCAAATAATGCAATCTCTATATTTTTGGTGATTATATATTGAGGTTAGGTGTAGTTTTATCAACTGTAGACTTTTCCCATTATGTGCTTCCCCCAAAAGATAAAAGCATTTTATAAGCCTCCTGGAGTCCTGGCCACTAAGATCAATCTTGTCATGTTATCCTATAGAGGGAGCGCTAGACTTAGGACTCGTCATTATAAGACAGTTACTTCTTCTCGAGTGTGTTAGGTTGGAACGTGAGACACTGTTTCCCTAAAGCTGTAAATCCTTGTGGTATGATGCAATGTACCATTAGTCTTGACTTGCAGTTACCAAAATGAAAGATTGGTAGTAGCTTCTCTCGTGGAATTTCTAGTTTCAATTTTCTTTATACTGAGAGCGGCTAAATCATGTCAGGTGATGAAGAAGACCCATTACTATTTGGTTGATACAAGTGTAATCATACCGGGTGCTGCTGTTTCTGAGTTGCAGTTCAATATCATCAATGAAGAACCTTTTTCTGTGCATGATTTAAAGGTTTGTATAGAAAATAGCATTACGGATACTTTTGGCTTAATGTCATGTAAATTCACGCCATCTTTTAGAAGCGACCTGCCTTGTGGATACGTAGATTTGTCAATAAGAAAAAAAGGTTGATTATTTGACTTATAACTCATTTTCTTTTTATTCTTCGCTGGTTCCAGATTACTCCTTTGCCTGTGTGGCATGGTCAAAACTATCGTTCGCTTGGTTTTCGCTTTGGAAACGTTTGTTACATAAGGTATTCCAGCTGAAAGATACTTCTATCACTGTCTCTACTACTTTTTCCTTCGCATTTTTTTTCTGCGGTAAGAATTTACATGTACTATTGTTCCTATGCATCCATCAATAGTGAGTTAGTGACTGTTATTGCTCTCAGTGACGTGAGTGATATACCAGATGAAACTTATCCGCTTTTGAAGGACTGTGAACTTCTAATTATGGTACTTCTCTCTTCTCTTTTTATATTCTCTGTCTATTAATTCTTGCTCTAAATTATCTGTGGACATACTTCATTGAGGATTTTAGTAACTTTTGCCAAATCCTGCTAGGACGCGCTGAGACCTGACAGATCTTCTTCAACACATTTTGGGCTTCCAAGGGTATGATATTTCTTACTTGTACGTTGTTCCACTTATGCTAATCTCGCTATTCATTATATCACCATGATTTCCTCAGGCGTTAGATGAAGTACGAAAAATCCAACCTAAGAGGACACTTTTCACAGGTTCGTATTTAGCTGTTATTTGCAAATTTATCCAGTACTCTCCACATAACGATCGAAAATATTCTGATTCCATACTTTCTGAAATTCTTGTATGCTTAATCTGTTGGAATGTTAGTATGTTTTCTCGAATCCACTATAAATTTGGTAGACGGGCGCAAGACTGATACAGTTCAACCCTGACTTTCTTGCTTTTCGCTTTCCCTGCTGTGGCACTGATTCACAGGAATGATGCATCTAATGGATCATGAAGAAGTTAACGAATACCTGCTGAAACTGAAGGATACAGAGGGACTTGATGTGGAGTTGAGCTATGACGGACTCCGTGTGCCTGTCGAACTGTAGTCTTCCCCTCACTCATCAGTCAGTCACCAGTACCATATTTTTCCTCCAACAAGATCAATGAATCAGATACCTAATATTATTTTATTCATCCACATTCGACCAGAAATCAATGCAAAATGCATTCCTTTCATTGAAGGGTAAAAATCTCGGCAAATTCGTCTATTCAAACGTTGAATCTTGTACTCGTACATATGAGTAAATTGTTTCTGGAGATGAAACACATTACTTTTGTGCTTCTTTTCCCAAAATACATCTCTTGCTTTCTAGTGAATCCATGTTCAGGTCTGGTGTTAGAAAGGTTGATTACCCGGGCAAGAGAAAAGGCGCGATATTGTATTTTCATGTATTATGACCTAACCTGACTGTGAGTCTCTGACTGGAGAATGGAAACTATGTCCGAACGTTAGGTACAGTCGACCATATTTTAAGCCGAAATTTTGAAACTAGCGTTTGAAACTTGTCTATAAAAATCAGCGAAATAGTCGATTACGCTACTAAACTATTAGTGCCTTTGGAGGAGGGTGTCTTACTTGAAACGCTTCAATCATTGAAGGTACAAGAAAAGTGGGACTCACAGTGAGCAACACTTTATGCTCATATGAATGACATGTATGGCCGACTCACTCGTGAACTACACAGCAGTACAATTCTCTCTTCTGCTGTGTTCCACCAGCAGTTTGCCCAAAAATGGGCAGCAAAGCTAAAATTGACAACTCATCCTCACTATTTGGATTTTATTTGTGTCTCTTCCCTCTATATGAGTATGACCCTTCTATAGGACTCTCCTTGATCTTTTTCTGTGTCGTAAAGAATATGCTACTACTTCGGGAATGTTGTTTTCACCTAAACATCTCTTCTGTTAGATTTACTATGAATTAAGGTGAGTCGATTTACAAATTACGATTATGATTGACTGATTGAGGAGGTGACCCTTGGTGGTTGGATGTTTATCTTGTAACCCCGAGATTAGAAATTTTACTAATGTTGCGAGTATCGTACTCTTTATTTGGTCGTGACTATATATGATTGAAATCGTTACTATTTCTGATGACTATGATTTTGTTGAATGATATACTCCCTGTAAAGTCGCATATATATGAAGAGCAAATTTTGCTTTTGTTTGATTAGATAATCATCCACTTCTTTGCAAATCGATCACCTGGTTTTTTCTTTTAAGCGACATGAAAAGCTACATTTTACAACAATGAATCCCCACGCTATCAACTTTTACTCTTATTCATTCACTGACATAATTAAAATGGGCCAACTTCAATTATTAATATCCTTGATTATTTTTTTTTTTAAATATTTTGATGGATGGATTAGTATAAAAATCGCACGAGTTTGCAGGATCGTATGAATTGCATGGAGTAGTCATTCACGTAATAAATTGCTATAGACTAGGACTCCAGGAGTCATGCATGACTTGAGAATTGAGATTGTCAACATCAAATTGGCGAAATGGCGACCAATATTGGTCGTTATTTTCCGGCAGTTATTTTTCTTCTCCATATCAGATTGATTTAAACTTATTTTTGGGGGTTTTGTCTTTATTATTATATTTAACTCGTATGATAAACGAAACTGTTTAAAATTTTAAACAGACAACGATTAAGTGGGATAAGCTCATCTTTAATGTGCTATAAGGGTGAGCTACTCAAGCCGACCAGGGACGACGATGGTGAAGTTTTGATTGAACTTGGCCGATATTGTTGAAAACGTAAGCAAGAATTCTAGCGCAAAATCAAAAACCTATGGTGGAAGAGAAATAGAGAATAATCGGATGCAGATCATAAGATTGGCCGCCATATTTTGGACCGACTTGACTAAGAGGACTAATAGTGATGCACCATGCATTCTAATAATGGACCAATTTGGCAAGTTTTTGAAAGCAAAATCTCCTTAGAAGACATTTCCATTGGCTCATTGGTCATTGCATATATAGCTTCTAAATCGGATATGAAGGCCAAACTATATTACGTACTTGCCATTTTTAGGATTTTAGAGGATTTATTACTTTATGTGCGTGGACTATTACAAAACCGGAACTTTTCTATGAGCCATGTACACAACTTCTGATCTGTTACGTAGCGGTTAACTATTCGGAGACGGTAACATCATGTTAAATATATAATGTAAAAATGTTTGCTACGACACCAGTTTTTTTTTTTTGTCTAGCTATCATCATCGACATAAATATTTAGCGATACCCTTTTTTTTAGGTAAAAAGAATAGCAATACCTAATTATAATTCATAAAAGTTTCTCATTATGATATTACGTATGATCACTGCCACAAAAATGATAGTATTAGTCGGCCAATTACCATGGGTAATCAACTAATCATTAATCAAGTCAATCATGATCATGCATTATGTACTTCAAATTTCTTAGTCAACCAGATCATTGTTAAGGTCTCCTAAGCTAGATTACATGCAAACTAATAGATTACTAATAGTCAAGCAGTCAATAATGAAAAAAATTAAGTAGCACTTTATTTAGATCGATCTTGCATGAGGATAATACAAGTTGGAATTGTTTCGTGGAAAATTAATCGATGCATGACAAAAAATTAGAAGCTAATAACCAAATTAGTAGTCATATATATTACTCATATTGTGGGCTATGTGGCTATAGTCATCACTCATCACCCCCTAGCACTTCCATAAATTCAATTTAGAATAAATGAGTCATCTCCTGGTCTAGTCGTCTAAGTTTCTTCAGGGATTTTGAATTCGAATGCATCATTATTATTGTCGATTGTGAATGTACATGCATGCGCAATAATGTTTGTTATATATGTTTCGACTTACCTATGTGGACTATTTTAGATAAAAGAACATTATGTAGCCACACCTCATTATTTCCTACCTTTTATATATCTTTTTGCTGACTTGAAAATAAATTACATCATTTCGTGCACGATCCGATCCTCAAAAAAAAAAATCCAAGAGGCAAAAAAAAAAAAAAATTGCATAATTCTATGTATTCTTAATTAAAGTAATTCAAATTTTAGAAAAATAGCTCATGGGTTTGTCAAGCAAACTACCTATTTTTTGCCACATGGTTCTCGTTTGAGTAACCTTACAACAAATTATAACTCTTATTTTGATTAGAAAAGTTATAAGCAGTATAGGAGCGATGTTGTCATATTCCCGAATATGACTATGGCCTTCACATATTCGCTACCAGCATCGCCACCAACACATCATATCATATATAAAAACATTTAAAAAAATCAGCCATATATAGTTCACGTACAACATGAAGAAATCGATTCAATATTATTACTACTTGAATACCATTTTTTCCTATGTTTTTCCCGACTTGTATTATTCATATTGAATGATGGGAGCATGTACAGGATGGAATCAGGCTACAAGAAAGGTAACGAATATTTTTCTTGTAGGGTACCCTTCACATGTCATCGATATGGGACATAGGAGAATATATTTGATGGAACCAAAACACATTATCGGACCTAATTTTTTGAGTCCCCAATCTCATTAATCCCGTATCAGTGAGAAATATATTTCGAATCCGATGTTTAAGTCAGTCTTGTAGATGGAGAAATTGGAAATTATAGTTTTAGGGCGAGATTAAAAGTTCATATCTTGGGTACTAACAAAGGACTTACTCCGTATATAGTATAGTAGTAGCATATAGTATATACTCCGTAGTATATAGTTTTGGTTGTCCAATAATGCATATTCATGTTCGTTTATTTATAAAACCCGTCTTAACCAAAATCCAATGTACGCCTTTCATTCTCAAACTACTGTTAAAATGAACATTATTTTGTGCTTTGTAATTGAAAGAGCCGAATGAAGTATGATCAAGCTATATATATAAAACGGAATGATCGGTATCAATATGTGTAATTGAATTTTTTTTTTATCCTATTACAAATTATTTAATTTGGCAGATGGTGTGATGACCTGGGATTGCACATTGGAAATTGGGTGGGGGAGAACAAATAGCAAAGGAACCCAGCTAGTACTATTTCTGTATTTCATCACCCCAAAATTAAGAAAATCACAAATTTTCAAGAATAAGACAAGAAAAGGACAAAGAGAAACAGTATAGAGTCAAAAACAAGTGCATAAATAAGTACAGTAACAATTATTCACTGAAAGATTAGTGTACAACTGTACTATACTTAATTAATTACAGTTAATTGACCGTACAATTATTCACTTAAATTAAAGCTTAATATTAAAAGATAATGTTATCATTTACCTGATCTTTCTCTTATAACTTGTGCAGTGACAGAGACTACATCAGAAGAAACTAATTTGTATATTCAGTATTTTGTCACTAATTGCAGTCCCTTTGGAAATCAAGGAAGAAAATATTGTTATGTGTGTTAAGATACATGCAACATGCCTGCCGGATTTGAGGAACGAAATCTATGATTTTTGTTTGGCATAACTCTAACTATAGCTTAGTTGTTGATACAATATATAATATGCCGAAATTAAGATTCGAAGTCTAGGCAAACAACATCATCTAAGTTTTGAAAATGATTATGTTTACGCTCCTCAAGGAAGCGATAATAGAAATCCTTCCAAATTGAAAGTTTTGGTGGAAATCGATCGTTCCTCCTATGTTTTATCGGACCTAAATTCACAAATTAAATGTCGAGATTTTTGTACTAATTTAGGTAAGTGTGTTCCTTGAAGTCTACAACAATACTTTATTTGGTGTTTTAAACACTTCTGTTGGGTGCAAACCCAAGTCCCATATCGGATAAATAAAAAGTTAAAGACTTTCTTATAAGGGATTACCAAACTAATTAGTATGAGGCCTTTTGGGAAGGAGCCCAAAAACAAATCCGTGAGGGCTAGGCGCAAAGCGGACAATATCATACTAATTGGACTGGTAATCGCCGTACGCAGGGGACCAACAACTTCTATAACGAAACAAGGTAAATTAAGTATTGTATACGCAATGTTTACCCTAATAATGTCATTTAAAATGCAAATGAAAATGTTTCCTTGAACCCACTTTTCGTTTCGGTATCATGAGTACATTATCATCGTTGTATTATGATTGTTTTACTTATTGTGCTGCACACGCAAATAAAACATGGGAGTAGGAAATTTAGCATCAAAGCAGCATATGATTACTTCAGAGGAGAGAATAGGAAAATGCCGGGGCATAAGGTAATTTGGAATCCCGTCAACTTTCCAAGACACAGCTTTATCAGCGTGTTAGCTATCCAGAAATGTCTTCCCACGGTCGATAATATGGTAAGGAGATGTATGGTGTTGGTTAATCGTTGTGCTCTTTGCAAATGCAGTGAAGAAACGCACAACCACCTCTTTTTTGGATGCTCCTTTGCTCGGAGTATATGGCAGCATGTTGTTGATTGGATGAGTTTAAGGAGAGCTGCCTGGAGCTTGAAGAGGGAGCTGGATTGGGGTCATAGCGGAACCATAGTAAACACTGGAAACATAAATGGTTTTGTGCAAGTCTCTCGGCCACAGTCTACATGATTTGGCTTGAGCGAAATTCTCGGGTATTTGGGGATATTGAACATAGCGAGAAGTGGATAATAGACAAGATTAAGTTTGTAGTTTGTGTCCGTGTTTTAGCTTATACTAGGCATCAACTCTACGATGAAATTGTTGATAGTTTTAGTGCCCGATAGTGCTTGAAAGACTTGTAGTGGCTATCATTTTTGTAACTTTTGTCTTTCTTTCCAATATGGATGAATAAAGACTAAATTCTTACCAAAAAAAAAAACATGGGAGTAGACCATTTTTACACTTCTTAAAAATTCAAATTCCGAAATTAAGAAAGGTCAATGTGACTCTAACTATTGAAAGTCTATATCCCTAGTAGACAAATCAATTATTAGAGACGTAATTCCTCTAGTAGACAAATCTAAGTATGAAATTGAATTATTGTAGATTCAATTTTGTTCTTTAAAATGATTGACATAATTAATAAAAATGATCGCACCCACAAAAAAGAAAAAAAAGGGCCTAGAGTGCTAAAGTACGTACGTGTGGCAGATGTAGAGATGTGATGGTATCTATCTATGAAGTAGAAAGAACAACCTTTTTTTTTTATTTATCAAAATGAGACATTAACTGAGAAGTTAAACAAAATAAGAGAAGAGAGAAAGGTGGCAAAAACATAAAACAGAAAAAACCAACATATTAAGGTCCCACTTTAAATAGAGAACTTCCAACTGAAGGAAGTACATTCAATTGCCTCATCTTATTATTTGCTGGAACTTACCTCAATTGTTGTGATTTCTTGTTGTTTGATGTGATTTAGGGCCATATGTAGTTCAAAGTACCTTTAATTTATGGAGTCTTTATATTTCATCACACTCATGCGTAATACGAATTTCGTATTTGATTTAATTACTAGCTAGTAGCTCAACTTTAACCACTTGACAAAAACTTCTTTCAGTTGTACGCGTATTTTTCATGGACAAGTCAGAGTCGATGAAACCTAAAAATTCCCGTGATTTATTATTGGTAGTCTTGGTCAAGACTATATGAAACTCATGATTATGCATGCCATCAATTTGGAACAGCTCTGATCTAAACGTCCCATGTCTTAACCAATACCAGTATTCATGTACATGAACTGCTGGAAGCCGAAATGTGCAGGGTTTCAGACAATATACACCACTTGGCCGTATCACTCGCCAAGTACAAATTAATAAAATCTTCAACTTGGCTTATTTGTGAATCTAGCGTGACCTTGATCTTAGCTTCTATTAATAGGAGGCCATACATCAACAGGACAGAACAGTAAAAGAAATCTAATCTTATTGCAATAATAGAGTAAAATTCTCGAAATTGATTGCACAAATGAAATTTTTATCTCATAGTTATCGAATCAAATTCGTCACTCGTTAAAAACTTCTTGTTATTGATAGGATGTTTCATAAAAACCATTCCCGTGAAGTAATTCACGAAAATAATTTCAATCAAGGAAAACAATTATTGATCAATTAACATGGATCTATCCACACTTTTGGATGTAGAAATCAACTTCATTCACACATACGATTCAATCTTCTTTGGGATGAAAGTTCTTTCGTATTGTCGAAGTTATTGTAATAGTAGTGTTGGAATGAAAGAAGTAACTCCTGTTAAAGGAACTTCATTGTATGCAAGTAATAACAGGTGACAAAGTATAGAAGGTGACCAGGCAACTCCCCCTAGCCTCTTACGGAGTACAATTTAATTATATATCGAGGATTCAGCAATAATTCTACACTTCACAATAATAGTAAGTTGATAATCGAAACCTAGTAAATGTTTCAATAGTTTATATAACGACCATTCGACCCAAATCAATCTAAATTATTAGCAAAACATAAATGGTATCCTTTACTAAAGGAAGAACAATGATCAATATTGTAAGACTTCTTTTATTGAATTTGGAAACAAACAAAATGCAAGAGCAAGGGTGAATAACTACAACAGAAGAATATACGGAGTATATCACATTTCGAAGAATAACATACCTAATTACATGCTTTGTACTTCAGTTTATTAATAGGCTCATTTACACTATGTAATGCATCGGAAATAAACTTTTGTCATTTGAATTATCGACAATTAATTTAAATATGTAATGAATTTAAACTACACGATATTAACCATCGAAACGATCGAAGAGAGTAGTATACATGATGATAACTCTACCAGCAAAGAATAAACTCTTGGGGATGGTTTTTTTGTAGTGAAAGATCAGATGCATGTGGCAGTAACTAAAGATAGAAAAGTAGTAATTAAAAGCTGATAATGAATATTCACCACAAAAGTAACAATAAAGTTTTTAACAAAATCAAATTTAAGTACCAGAAGAAAAGCTTTGCTCAAAAGTTTCTTCCTACTTCTCTACTAATAATCCATGCCAATATTGCCATGCTGTGTAGAATATACAAATAGACACTCTTTCTTTCAAAAAAAAAAAAAACCCTCTCTCCTCTTCACCCCCCTCTCTTGATTTACAAATCATTGTCCCTTTCTACATGGTTGCTTTTCCACCTCACTTTTTTGCATAGATGGGAAAGATGGTGAGATTAAAGAAAGTTTTTTTAGCAGTGGGGAAGACCAAAATAAATTAACTTTTCTAAAAGCAAATTTTAAAAAAAAAAATTGTTATGAACAGAAAAAAAATAAATAAGTAAAATAATTTGATTTTTATGTGGATGGGAGAAAGATATGACAGAGGCCCCCAAAGCCAAAGGAAAAGACAAATTTGGCTATGTCAGATTTTACAATTTTTTTTACATTTTTAATTTAAAAAAACCCATTATTTTTTATTTATATATTATTTGCCTGAAAAAAAAAGTTTAAGACTGTTTTTTCATCAGAGAGCATTTTGCACTAGTACACTGTACACCAGTGTATGTCCACAGTTCCACTACCAAAAACTCAGTCTCTCTCTCTCTCTCACTAGTACTACTTTCTCTCTCTAGGAGTTGGGGTGTGTTTGTTTTGTTTTGTTGGGGATAGAACTAGAACTAGGCTGAACTACTAAACAAGCTCTCTTTGGTTTTTAGTAAAGCATAGTTATCAGAGAAAAAATGCAAGTAATATAGTACCTAGAGGTCTGGTTTTAGCCTTAAATAGAGCTCCCTCTTTCTCTCTCTTTTCTTTCTCTCTCCAAACACATACTCCCACCATACACACTTTCTCTGACCTCTCTCTAAAACTTCACCTTCACTTTTCTCCAAAAAAATGAAAGTTGTCTGTTTGGTTGGAGCCAAAGGAGGAAGAAGCCATCAAGTAAGAGTCTGCTGATGCTGCTCTTGCTGCACTTGTTTGTGCTAATGGGGATGTGGGTCTGATAATATTACATAAGCTATAATAATACTATCTACTACTATCAATTTATATCATCATATCATATCATATAAATTACATAAATAATATTTCATCTTACTTCTATGTTTATATCTCTCTCATTTGTCTTTCTTCAACTTTCCCTTGTTATAATTCTGAGCTCATCATCTTTTCCAGATTTGGGTTTTCTTTTGTCCTTTTAGATCATTACATTAGATCTTGGTAAAACCAACCCAGACCAAACCAAACAAAACCCTTGTTATTACATGACAAAAACCAAGATCTAAGAACTAAAAATATTGCTCCCTACTAATATTTTTTTAGGTTTATATACCTAGTTTAAAGCCAAAATATACATATAGGTTGGTCCAAAATTATAATCCCAAAAAAAAAAAAAGTTGAGAAGAAGTTAAATTTTAATGATGATAAAGCAACAAGAGCAAGTTTTTGTGGAGGAGAATATGTCAAATTTAACATCACCAGTTTCTGGGGAAGCAAGTGTTTCTTCTAGCAGTAATAGAGGTGAACCAAGCAGCTCTATTTACCCTCAGCAGCAACAGCAGCAGCAGTACTTCTCTCATCAACAACAGCAAGACCAGTCTTCACTTCAGGAACAGTCAGACCAACCTCCTGCTAAAAAGAAAAGAAATTTACCAGGAAACCCAGGTTATTACTATTCAAGTTTGAATTTTACTACTGTTCATTTTCATGGTAAAAAGATAAAAAAAGATTCAAACTTTTCTTGTTTTTCTCAAGTTTTAGTACAATTCTGATATGGGTTTTTGTTTAAATGTTGAATTATGTTCATTTTACATGGAATACAAACAAAACATGCAAGTTTTCAGTGCAATTCTCCTTTTTTCAAAAGAAAAGACTCAAACTTCTACTTTACTCTTTTTTTAGAAGTGTGAATGAATCCGTACAATTCTGAGATGGGTTTTGAGTGAAATTAAATTATCTGAAATGGTAAATTTTCATTTTGTTTTTGACAGACCCAGATTCAGAAGTGATAGCTTTATCACCAAAGACACTGCTAGCAACAAACAGGTTTCTGTGTGAAGTGTGTGGCAAAGGTTTTCAAAGAGACCAGAACCTGCAGTTGCACAGAAGAGGGCACAATCTGCCATGGAAGTTGAAGCAGAGGTCAAAAACTGAGGTGATCAGGAAGAAAGTGTATGTGTGCCCAGAAACAAGCTGTGTGCACCATGACCCATCAAGAGCACTAGGAGACTTGACTGGTATTAAGAAGCACTTTTGCAGAAAACATGGTGAGAAGAAGTGGAAATGTGAAAAGTGTTCTAAGAGATATGCTGTTCAATCTGACTGGAAAGCTCACTCTAAGGTTTGTGGCACTAGAGAATACAGATGCGACTGTGGCACCCTCTTTTCCAGGTATAATAATTTACGACTCCTCCGTTTTTTCGGATTGTTAACGTTTTGATAAAAATTGAACGGGACAGATAATGGAGTACTATGCTATCAATAACTCTTCCAATAGTCTTATTAAATGTGTGCTATAGACAATAGTACAATCATATCATTGTAAGAATTAAATGTGTTCATTCTCAACAAAATCATTAAACAATCATGTAATGTTCATAGAGTTCATTAATGTAGAGCTAAAAAAAGATCAGTGAAAAGGTCTAATATTAGTATCATGGTTTCATACTCATCTAGTGAATGATTTCTTGGTTGAATCTTTTTTATTTTTCTTTATCTTTTAGGTTCACTTTTTGTTGAATTATTCATGTCATAGACTTTAGGCATCAGCTTAGGTAGCAGAGATTCTTTCACCAAAATGGTAGCTTGTCAGACATTAGTAAAAAGAATAGGGATGTTAAAAGAGACAGAAAGCAAGTGAGGAGGAGGAAGATGGAAAAAGCTGATCATCAGAAAAACAAGATAAAAAAAGATGACTGATTTCTTTTGTTTTGGTTCTTTAATGTGCATGCATGTACTCCGTATTTGAAATAACTCATCTTTTCTTTTTAATCACACAAAATATTAGAAGAGCAGTGACTTGATGATTACATTTCCCATTGCAAATCATTCTGGGATTAAGGATTGGTGTTCGTCGCAGACTCGTAGTCATCGTTGTTTTAATAATGTGTGAGATTAAGTTTAGTTTTCTGGTATAATTCTGGTTTTGCAGGAGAGATAGTTTCATAACACACAGGGCATTCTGTGATGCATTAGCAGAGGAAACAGCAAGAGGAATAACACATCCACTTCTCACAAACACAATTTCTGCTGTACCTTCAAGCACACACTTCCTGAACATGCAGCAACAGCAACAACAGCAAGCAATTCAGCTGATAAACAGCCAGCAACAACAGCAACAGCAACATCATCATCAGGACAATCCTTTACATGCATTCCCACTGAAAAGAGAGCAACACCAGCATCACCAAAATCTGATCAATCTCCCCCCTTGGCTTGCTTGCCCACCTATGGACACCCATCATGTGAATCATCATCATCAGCAACAACATCATCTTGCATCACCATCATCATCGTCGTCGTCGATTTTCCATCATCAAGATCAACATCAACAACTGATGCAACAACAACAACAATCTCCCCATCATCTGACTGATCATCAGCAACATCATCATCAAATACAGCAGCATCAAGTACAACATCAGCAAAATCAAAACCCTAGTAACCCTAGCATGGGACCCACATACACAACATCATCATCAGGAGGGGGAGGTGCAGGGGGATTAGCTGGACCTTACCACACCCAAGCAGCAGCAGCACCATCTGCTCACACGTCAGCAACAGCATTGCTGCAGCAGGCAGCTCAGATGGGGGCAAGCATGAGCAAAACTGCACAACAAAACCAGGGTCACGTGTCTGACAACAATTCAAATACAACAACAGCAACAACTTCTACAGCTGGGCTGTTTGGGCTTAATTTGTCCTCACGTGACCACCAGCAGGAGATCATGTCTTCTAGTACCACTTCTACTGGCCTCATTCTTAACCATGGTTTGTCTTCTTTTGGCAACAAAGCTGCAAACCCAACAACACCACCAACTACAATTCCAACCACTTGTGGTGGGCCCGAGTCCGGGTCAGGGCCAGATTACGCAACTCCAGGCCCGGGTCTAGGCCCATCCTCATCATCATCCTACCTCCATGACATGATGGTCAATTCTCTCTCCTCCTCACCCTATGATGATGATGCATTTGGAATGGGTGGCATGGGCATGTTGGGTACTTCTACAACCACCACCACCGGCGTCGCGGGCACCACCAACAAGAAAGACTTGGCATTTCATCAAGCACATGGTGGCCGTGGCCGAGACGAGGGCGGCGCCACGGCCAATGGAGGTGGCAATGATGGGCTGACAAGGGATTTTTTGGGACTAAGACCACTTTCACATAATGAGATTCTCACAATGGCTGGACTTGGGAATTGCATGACAACAAGCAATAGTACTACCACTTCGCTTCACCAACAAGAGACCCATAAACCATGGCAAACTTGATTAATTAATTAATTTTAATTAATCATCCACTTTTGTTTAATTAGTAAGTTGCTACTAAATTTTTGCTCCTCATCTCTCTCTGTCTCTCATCCTCTTATGTTAGATTACTATCATTATTACTTCCCAAATGATTTGGGCTTTTGATACAAATTAAGTATATTAATTAATTACCCATTTGCCCATTTCTTTTTTTGTCAATAATCATATATAGTGCAAAGTTCTTCATCATTACATGTGATTCTATATTAAAGTACCTTTTAATCATAACAGATTACTGTTATAATTATGTTTATACTTGTGAATGTGATTATCCGAAGAGAGCCCTAGCCTTTTACCAACTCTTTCTCATTGAAGATATAATAGAAGAAGTTGCGTTACGTACTCTATTAAGAGAAGTCAGTTCCGATTAAAACATCGTTGTCGAAACTCTAGTAGAATAATCTAATTAAAAGGTGACAATGCAAATGTGCAATATGATCCTATATGAGAAATTATAGATATGCAAGGCAAATCGAAAATTTGGCATTTTTGTGGTGATTTTGAATATGTATTGCAATAATTTGAAGATAATTTTAGAGTTTTTGGGGTGCATGTGATGTGGTGCAGATTAGATGAGTGATTCTTTTTTTCTTTCTGTCAATTCTTCTTGGAGGACCACTGTCGCCTGGCCATGCACCGCACGTGGTCCAACCTTGTGATCGTCTCTCAATAGTCTTAATCACATGAAACCATTAGTGTTACACCTTAATTATTATTATTATCATTTTTAATACTAATATAATAACTTATTAGCATCTCTATCGTTTTGTTTAATTAGTTTAATATTTATATGATCTATTGGTGACACCAAGAAGAGAGTATGTCTGTCTGAAGATTAGATTGTGACATTCCCTATACTCGTACTATGATGCATGTCGATCGATTGATTTATTTAATGAAGTTGTTAGTTTTGTTGTTCTTGGCCCTACTTTATGCATTAACTATGAACTTATGATAAACCATTTGCATCTTTTAAAATCAAAGTGCGTGAAAGTAACTTCAATTCCGCAATTTCTAACCTTGATTATGGGTAGAGATAGATCCACGCCAAAATCAACCACTCCGTGCAGGAGTGTGTCCGAAGTGGTTGATTTCAGACGTGGCCGTATAAAAATAGTATCATTCTTAGGCCCTGTTTGATAGGACTTATTCTCAAACGAATTCAGATCAGATCAGATCAGTTCAGTTCAGAAATGTTCAAATAACTATCTATGTATCTGGTCCATAATTGATACTAATTCGTTGAAATTCAATTAAATTTTCAACCAATTCAGATCAGATCAGATCTGAATGTTTCTGATCTAATCTGATCAGATCAGAATCATTCAGTTCAGATCAGATCAGATCAGAATCATTCAGTACAGATCAGATCAGATCAGAATCATTCAGTTCAGATCAGATTAGATCAGAAACATTCAGATCAGTTCAGTTCAGTTCAGAAAAATGGAGTCTTATCAAACAGGGCCTTAGCTTAATTATATTATTAGATGATCGACTTATTAGTTGATAAAGTCGTATAATGAAGGAAATACCAACAATACTTTGAAATCTCTTTAATATATTGACCACTTTTGATTTAAAATAGTTATATTCTGCTCGTCGTTATTTCAATGTCTTTTGATGTTATAGTAAACTATCTATCTCGGACTAACAAGATGCTCGTTATTTGGTTGTTTACCGTTATCTAGAAAACGAACCAGATTTTTCGAATTCTCGTAATATATAGCATTGTCTAAACTCAGGGCCGGCTCTGAGATTTCGGAGGCCCTAGGCGAAAAATCGATAGGGGGCCCTATCCAATCTATATCGTCAATATTTTCAATGAAAAATAAAAAAAATGAAGAAAAAAAATCAATATAAATGAAGCTAGGTAGGATTTGAACCCTGCACTCAAATATGGAAGGGTGAAACACATACCACTAGGCTAAACACATATTTTATGAGTATATTTACTTCCTAATTTATATGTATTGATCTAACAGTTATTGGGTCTCAAATATCGGGGGCCCTAGGCGGCCGCCTAGCTCGCCTGGGCTAATAGCCGGCCCTGTCTAAACTATAGGTTGCAGCTGTGTGAATAGACAAATAAACAAACTCGACAGCCGCAGCACTCGTTTTTTTACTGATCATATCATCATAGGTACTTAGGTAGAAAGGGAAGTTGACAAGGTGTCATACCCGATCGAGTGCGAGAAAGCATGATAATGCCAATTTCCAATATTCAAATATACTCGTATTACGGAATTGGTACTTGACCTAAAGTTGTTAACTTTGCATTATATCTATCTGGTCATATATATCATGCATAATGGGCCAATTTGCACTAAATATTATTGTTTATCTCGTGACATTTCTATCACAGTTACTATAGCTTGATGTGTATCTCAACAGCGTTTTATTCCTTTATAATGTTTTCGACGAATTTGTGAGCAAATTAATGATGTCGAAATCTAATTAGGGCCCTACAAAATTGACCATGGTCAGCCGTCCTAGTCTAATATGTCTCTAAAGAATATAAAGTTTCCCGCCCCTTATATCACTACATAAAAATATTTAACACAAGAAAAACATATAATTAGCTAGTAATTAGTAATAGTTAATGACAAACTAAATTAATTAAATCTTTGATGTTTATTGACAAGAACGTGCATATATAGCTCAGACCTCAGTAATTAAGTCAAGTAGATAGTAGTCTAGGAATTAAAGATAGTAAATTGATAGAGATCTATACTTTAGGCACAATTAATTTGTCTAAAATGTAAAATTGAGCTAGTAGTAGTAACATTGAGATTGAAATAGTAAAATTAATTGTAATAAAAAATTCAGGTAGTAAAATTAATTGTGTGAGTAGTAAATTTTGGATTGTGTAGTAAAATTATTACGGATTGTAGACACTTTTGCGTGTCTACACTTTAGACCTCTAGCATTGTTTTTAAAGATATCGATGCATGATAAGTTTTCCTTCTAGCTTGCACAGAGACTACGTATACGTATATTGAAAATGACATGGAAATGATACAACATTATAGCAATCAACTATACTCCCTCCGTTAAAAAAAGATCTGATATCACTGATTTAATTTTGGACAATGCTAGAGGTCTAAAGTGTAAACACTCAAAAGTGTCTACAATCAATAATAATTCTACTACACTGTCAAAATTTTACTACTCACACAATTAATTTTACTACCTGAATTTTTTACTACAATTAATTTTACTACTCCGATCTCAATTTTACTACTACTAGCTCAATTTTACATCATAGACAAATTAATTGCATCTAAACTATAGATCTCTATCAATTTGCTTTAATTTTTGGGATTCCGACTTTTGAAATTATTGGAGAGTCATCGCCTGGCTTTGACCTAGCTATAGCTAGTTATCTTCTTGAAGACGTACGCAATGGTTGTAACATTTCTCAATCTTTGCATCGATTAGATTAGGTCAATAATATTTCATTACGTCGTTCTTAGCTTGTTGTTGATCGAGAACTTCACGGTTTTGATTTGCCGAAATAGAACCAAATTCATTCCTGTTTCCCAACTATTATGTTGTGTAAAGCACTTGAACACATACTGTACTTACAAGCTAAGTTACAATATCTGAAATGCACATATAGAGAGTCACATATACTAGTATATGGTATGGACGAAGGGTGTAGCTCAAGATTCAAGAATTGTGAATATACGATATCAGTAACATGCTAATTAAGCATATACTACGCCACAAACAAAGTCCACATAGAATATACAAGTGATTACATGGACTGTAAAGTGCTGTTAAATTTAAAGTCAATTGACAACAACAGAAAAAAAAAAAAAAAAAAAAAAAAAACATTGGATTCTTTTATTTCGTGGAAAGGGAAAGAGCAACGATGAGATATGGTATCTTTTACACCAAAACAAATAAAGATGATCGATGAGATGCTCTTTTTTATTAGGAGTTGACCTTCTTTTAATCTTCATGCATTTGCCCTGAAAACAGGGTTTCCCTTTCCCTCTCCCTCTCCATTCCCAAGGGAGAATAACGTACCCTTTACGATTAGGCAATCAAAGGTCGTCGTACCACATTTTATGATCACACATTCAAACAATTAGCAAAGGTTTAGTTGTGTTAATTTGTTCATGTTTCATTTCACCACTAGATCAAATTATCGTTTTATGATAAAATATGACGATTCCTTATGTTAATAATGTAACGATCCGTTATACCCAGCCACCCAGGTAAACATGAGAACTGAACATCGTCTGCATATATATATAATTACTGACTACAATTTCAATCGATTATATCTCAATATATGTATGGATGCTTATATGAACCACGAGACCGATCGATATAGTTTACATATCATAAATTCATAATGTCGAAGTACATGTATACTAAAGTATAACATCCATGATGATTAATCAAACAACATATCGATTAGCTGAATGATACTAGTATAATTAGGGCATATTTAAACAAAGTAAGATCCCATGAAAAGCTTACATATTATCAGACAGAAGTCACAGAACACAGAACAGACATGCATATGAGATGCAACAACAGCAGGAAGATCAGAAGATGCTCGAATATACATATATTTCTTGACAGATTGCTAATGTTAGGTCAACATGGATATGGGCTGTAGCTTTTTTTGCTTTGGGAGTGGTGTTGGCATCTGTCCCTTCATTTGTCTCACAAAAGCAAAAGGGTTGAATTGCCTTAGAATGACTAATTAATTATTTAATAACTATACTGGTAATAATCAAATGTTAATATAGATTAGCATATTCCTTTTAACTAAGTAAGTGTGCATTTGTTTGAGTAATAGAGGTTCTAGCTGGTCTCACTATCGTCAATAGCAAGGTAAGGAAGATCAGATACATCTGCTTGACGCTGAGTGGCTTTACGCAGTTTATAGCCGAACGGATAATAATTTACAATACTACTTCGTATTTAACGTAAAATCGTCTCATACGAAACTTTGCACGTAGACGGCATTAGTTTTTGAGTAAGTAAACATAGGTCAAGGCCTCAAGCGGTCACCTAAATTAAATTCTCGTCCACATGTGACTGATGTGAGTGGTGAAACCGGAGTTATTCCAGATAAGCACTTTGCTAAGAGAATCGAAATGCACACTGCCCTAGTAGTAGTACTCGTAATTAGCAGCAGCAGCAGCTTTGGTTTTGACTTGTGTTGTCTCTTTTGATTATCTTTTTGGGAATTTGGTATCATATGCTTTCTGTCGAGTATCTTCATTAAACAGTGCAGGAAAGTAGTAAAAAGGAAAAGTCGATCAGTGAAACAAGGTTAAAATTTCATGCTTATCGTCTCAGTAGCTTCATATATATGACTTTAATTTCAACTACGTTAAAACGAAAAATTACACTACCGGTTGTATATACTTGTATTTTCATTTATATTGATCGAATTGAATGACGATAAAATTTAAACTTTGCATGTTAATTAAATTTGTTGCTCAATAATCGTCCCAACTCCCAAAATGTGCACAACGCAACACTCATAATTTAACTAAGATAATTCTGAAGCGAACATCAACAAAGAAAGAATTCCACATGATTTACTACTAAATCAGTAGATGTCGAGCGTTGATTTAAGCCGTACATTTTAAGATTTTATTTGTAACAAACATATAATCCCACATGATTTACTACTGAATAGTAGATGTCGAGCGTTGATGAATAATTTTTTCTCTACATACTAAGGCCAAATTAAAGAACAAGTACAGATTGGGACAATGTTCAAGATTAACCAAGGGGGAAACATACATAAACAAAAGTTTATTTGACATTTTGCATTGACTTTTATGTAGAAATACTGTACATGAACGTTGTTATGTGATCTTTAAGGCTTTAACCATAATATTTTTGGGTCGAGCCCCCGATCTCGACTTTGAACTATGAGGTCTCAACGCAGTGAACCATACCGCATGGTGGTCGCAGCAGATCATTATTCTTAACGGAAGGACATGGAGTTCTAACATGTGCTATATGGGCACACGTTAAAAAAACCGTTCATAATAATCGACATTGCAAATTTGCATTATGCTGTTGGACTTGGTTGGTAACCAAAGGCCATAACTATACACCCCAAAGCCCAACTATAGAACAGCCCAACGAAAAATTTAAAAAGTTGAAACGTGGTAAACGTGACGACACCAAAGCGAAGATGAAGAAACAAAATTCATACACCTTCACCACCAACGCCGCCGTCATTTTCTCTCTCCTCGCCTTCTTCGCCTTACTCGTCTTCGTCGCTCCTCTCCCCTCTCTCACCAACCACCACCACCACCACCACCGCAAGAAGGTGTTCCTTCCTTTTCACTCTACTCTTTTTTGCTTTAGCTTCACTTTTACGACTTCCATCGTCATGTTTCACGCATAAAAATCGAGCTAATTTTAATCAGTTGAAAGCTAATTTTCACAATTTGCCTACTTTTTATGTTCTCCATGAATATCGATAATGATTAGTGACTGATTAATTTGATTTTTTTTCTTTGTTAGTTTCAATTTATTCACTGATTTAATTAGTTCGATAATTTATCATCATTTTGGCGCCAGAAAAAGGTAATTTTAGATAGCAATTGAATGTGATTATTATGGAAATATAGGTAGGTGATTTTTTTTTGATGGAATTAATTGTGTTTTATAGTGGTGGATAAATTGATTTATTTTCTGATTTGATTAGCAGTAGAAATGAGTTGGATGTGATGTGTTTATTATTTGATTAATTATTTGTTTGTTTTGATTTGATCAGCTTAATGTTAGGAAGTTTGAGATTGCTGATGACATGTTTTGGAAAGATGGTGAGCCGTTTCGGATTATTGGTGGTGATTTGCATTATTTTCGCGTTCTTCCGGAGGTACTTCACTTGAATTGTGCTCTAGTAAAGTGGTTGATAGGTCAATCTTGAGTAAATTGTTTGGAATTTGATATTTGTGATAATGTATGATTTTACCGTAATTAGATTATCTTTACAAATTACATACAAAGCAACATTGGAAAGTGTTTGATTGAACGGGAAGGAATGTTTGACGACTTTTTTTTGCTTTCGAGACCATTTTTGGTGATAGTGTAGTGAAGTCTGTGTTTCGGATACTGTTAGTTACAATTGACTGTTTTATGATGGCAACGCAGTATTGGGAAGATAGATTAATGAGAGCTAAGGCGTTGGGCTTAAACACGATTCAGACTTATGTACCGTGGAATCTGCATGAACCAAGCCCTGGGAATCTGGTTTTTGATGGTATTGCTGATATAGTATTGTTTCTGAAACTCTGCCAGAAGATGGGTTTCCTTGTCATGCTTCGCCCTGGCCCTTACATATGTGGAGGTCTGTTGTTTAAACCTATGCTCATTAGACAATTTCGATCATTTCCTGTATTGGCGTCTTAGTGATGCTCACGTGGTGTTTAGCTCATTTGATGTTTTTAATTTCATTGAACATATAGCACAAGATGTTTATCAGCTAACTTAGCGATTTCTTACTTGCCTTATATGAATAAGAACTACATCCTGATGCGTGTTCTAGGAGATTTTTCGGTATTTGATACATTTAAGTCTTATGATAAGTGGTCTTCTTTCTGATTTACGTTCATTTGTTCCTATTCTGGTAGAGTTAGATAAAAAGGTGTAAGATAATGATAATGCTCTAATAATCGACTTAATATTATTGAAGAGGCAAGCCTCATTATATAGTACAATAGGAGAGGATTCCACCCCTAACCCTAGTTCTAGAATTTTCTATGCTAGACTATTCTATATTCATCCTCTATCAAAAGGTATTCTTGTAGAGGCCATCTCGTAGGACTATTTTGCGTTATTGTCAATAAGCATAGGGGTACACTAAATGCATTTGTGTAGAGATTGTCTGCCGATATCTCTCCGTGATTTATAACAAAAGACGGAGTTACTGATGTTTATCGGCATTTGACTTCAGAAGTATGTTTACTTCTAGCCTGTACTGTTTTTCCATCCTTTTAAATGACTTTGACTATGGTGGTCATGGAGCATCAGTTTTACGAACACCTGTCAGTACCTTTGAGATAACAACAACTTTCATCAATATGTAAATCCCTTCTGCTTCTATTTTGGTTCTTTGTTTCCTTTGCTACTTTCCTTCCAATATTATGGACAAATTTTTCTGTCTTATGAACCTTGTTGTTTTGCAACAAGTTCTCTATTGGTGAAGATTTCACTGCTGTGCATGTTCATCCCATCAATTCTTCTGCTCCTATTTTCCAGGTCACTAACTTTTGACATCTCTAGATTATACTGATGAGGAGTTGCTTATTCTTGACTTATGCATATGCAACAGAGTGGGATCTGGGCGGATTCCCAGCCTGGTTGCTTAAAAAAGAGCCAGCTCTCAAGCTAAGGTCTTCAGACCCAGCTTATCTCCAGCTGGTACGCATCCTTTTTATTTCAAGTAAATTAAATATATAGAGCCATGGATCTTTTGTAGATAACATTTTTGTAGGCATGGTTTAGGAGGAAACAATTGCAGTTTTCTTCACTCTACATCTTTCGCTCCACATTCTTGCTTATCACCAAAGGTCTTTATATGAGGATGGGTTGCATCCAGATCTCTACAAAGTTGGACTTTTGCTAGACATAGTTCATTTGCATGCTTTTAACTAGGAAGTAGCTTGGATTTGACTGATGCTTCCTTTTTTTGATTTTATGCTCTATAGGTGGATAGTTGGTGGGGTGTACTACTTCCCATGCTCGTGCCTTTCCTCTATGCAAATGGTGGTCCTATCATCATGGTTCAGGTGTGAAACTTTGTTATGTTTCCTTATATTTCATATTTTGAAGTATGCATTACGATTTACACTTTTAAACTGAGATAAAAGAAGATAGTGCAGATTTGATAGTGGCTCCTTTCTTACGGGTATGCAGATTTGATAGTGGCTCCTTGATCAGAGTTGTTAAACCATTAGCAAATGCGAAATGTATGATTTTTCGAGTAGCTTCCTAGATTGAAGTACCTGTTGATTCACTTATCCAGAAACCTGATGATTTTCTCACTCTGACGAAGGATTATTTTTTCACAGATAGAGAATGAATATGGTTCCTACGGAGATGATAAAGCATATCTACGTCACCTTGTCGAGTTGGGCAGGAGACACCTTGGAAATGACGTAATCTTGTAAGAGATCATATGTCTTTGCTGTTGTGTTAATGGCTCTGTTTAATGTATTACTTGTTTTAATATGCATTGCCATTCACCAAATAAAATATTAAAAAAAAATGCAGTGCCATCATATGTTATTCTTAGTATGCATAAAACACATCGAATAACCTTTCATCCATTTTCATATAATTTCTTCCTGGTTTATGTGGTTTCTATCTTAAACCTTGATTGAACTTGTACTAGAGGTTATATCATGTCATGCTGTCTTGAAAAGTGATCTTAGTGTCACGGCACCAGATTCTTGTCTTGCATGGTGCATGACACCTGCCTCCTTTGTTCTCTTATTCTCCCATTGCATACCGGGTTGTTTCATGGAAAAAAAAGTTTTCTTGTCGCATAGGATAGAATGTTGGCGATATGATGTACTTGGAAGGAAAGAAATAGCTGCTTGTGATAGTAAGACTTCATCAAACCAACTTTCTAAGTTATATTTTACATCAGTTTTGTATAGCTTATGCTGTATGATTCACATAATCGAGGGAGTGACCGAGTGCCTCCCTTTGTTGTCACATAATGGGTTTGGCAGTTTACCTTGTTCTTCCGCCACACCACGGCCAACCGGGCGGGTTTTCTAGGACCAGTAGTTTCTAATTTGTGGCAAAGTCTCTTGTCCTAGTTTTGCGTTCCATGGCGTACTTATGCCCTAGCTTTTGTTAGGTTGAAAAAGAGTGAATAGTTTTTAACTTCGAGTAACACATTGGATATTGGAAATGCATTTAATCTTGGACTTGGTAGTGAAATTTAGGCTACTTTCTGTTATCCTTCTGTTGGTCGTCGGTCATGGTGATAATTATTAACTGTATACAGCACTCTGCACATAAAATAAAATCAAAGTGTCAAAAAGCTATGGTCTGCTGGCAAACAGAAGACATCTGAAATATTTTTCGCTATACTGATAAAGAGGCATAAATGTTTTCCAATAAGATTTGGGTGCCCTTATTTTAACTTGAGTTTTACAATCCTTCAGACTTCCTGATCTCCCTACAAATCATGATAAGTTTATCTCCTTGGTCTGTTCAGGTACACTACAGATGGTGGTACGAGGGAAACCCTAGAGAGAGGAACTATCATGGGAGAGGGTGTTTATGCTGGTGAGATTTGTCAGTAAGAAATAATTGTGAAAACTATGTCTTCTTTAAGTTAAATCAGATAGATTTCTTGGGTAAAAAGCTTGACAATACGTGTCACATTATGATGGTATAACTCTTGGGCAATACTATGTCCTTTGCATGACTGATAGGTACCAAGGGAACCAAGCCACCAGATACATTGGTGTCTGAAAGATTGAAATTATGCTGTAAATTCATCTGTTTCTCCATAGCCCTTTATATAAAGTGTATATAAAGCATTTATTAGGTGTTTTCAGATTATATTATGAGATATATGATCCCACTTTCGAAGAAATACTATCTCTCTCTTTTGGATAAGAAAGTCACACGGCACAAAAGCTAGTGCAAAAAAGAAGCCCAGATTCCTCTAGCTTTGCCTGTAAGTAGATGTTAGAAGTGTTTGACAGTGACTGTTGTCATCAGAAGTAGATGCACAGCAAAAAACTTTAGTTTTTGGGTATGTGATATTCCAAAGCATGAGGACATGCTGCTATTTAGGCTCATATAGGGAACGATAAAAGTTGTACTACGCGAAGAGCTTAGAAGCTAAATTTTTGTTTCTCGTGTTTTCAACTGTGTGTGGGGTCATGACCAAAAGAAGCAGGCTTCATTGAATATCAAAGTTTCATTGCTCGCAAGTAGCAAGACGTGATTGACAACCTTATGCCTATACTTTGCTGTTGATTTAGTTCAGAGGTTAAAGCTGATATCGTTTCCTACCATATCAATCATTTGACTTCTGACCAGATAGTAATGGCATTACTTCGAAGTATTACTCCATAAACCAGAAATATCTCAAACATAAAGCAAGGGGATCACATAAAATTTAAGATTTACTTTCACATGAGATCATCGTGTTATATCAGATAGTTATGGGGTATCTAATATTCTAGTATCGTCATTGCTTTCCTAAGTATATATTTTTGTTTCCTGGATTGCAGCTGTTGACTTTACAACAGGTGACAAGGCTTGGCCCATATTTAAACTGCAGAAGGAGTTCAATGCCCTTGGAAAATCGCCTCCTCTGTCGTCGTCAGTAACTCTTTGACAGACAATGAAAGATCTATCCCTAATTCAATATTTTTGTTTATCACTCTAATCGCGCTAATTATTCCTTGACTGCATGATCTGAGTACGGATGCTCATAATTCATGATTCTTTACATTTCAGGGAATTCTACACTGGCTGGCTGACACACTGGGGTGAGAAAACTGCAAAGACTGATGCTGATTTCACAGCAGCTGAGCTAGAGAAGATTTTGGCGAGGAATGGCTCTGTGGTGCTCTATGTATGCTGTAACTCTATAAGATAATGTTTTCACAAGGTAGTGATGGTTGTTGGTATAGTAATCTGATATAACCTGTTCGGAATTAGATGGCACATGGTGGAACGAATTTTGGGTTTTATAATGGGGCAAATACTGGTTCTGATGAGTTGGATTACAAGCCTGACCTTACATCTTATGATTACGTAAGACACCGCATGCAGCAGCTTTCGGATTACCCTTTTTTTTTTTAATAAATATTGCTGATGGAGTATTTTCTCCCAGGATGCACCTATCAGAGAATCTGGTGATGTGGATAATGCGAAGTTCAGAGGTACATCTTTGGTTTTCCATAATTTCTGCCATAGCTAGCTTAAAGTAGCATTTTGCAGGTTTCTTATTGTTGCAGCGTATTATATATCTTCCATTAAAGGCCTTCCTCAAATCAGTTCTATTTGTAGTAACATTATTTATTTGACCTGATTTTCTCTTTGGTGGAGTTTGGCCTTTTTCGTTTTTCACCATCACTTTGTATCCCTTGAACTTTCGGAGGCATGCTCAATTTCACATATTGGATATATCCGAGCAGATAGAATAATTTTGTCTACATTAATCATCCTGACTAATAATTGTTTCTTGAACAACATTTCCACTGATATTTTTGTCCTCTTCCTCAGCAATACGAAGTGTAATAAAAAAATATGCAGCATCAAATCTTCCTCCTGTCCCGCCCAATAGTGAGAAGGCAGGGTATGGATCTGTTCAATTACTAAAAGGTGCATCTTTGTTTGAGATCATTGTCCACCAAGAAAGCTCCAATGTTGTTGAATCCACTGACCCGATTTCGATGGAGTCTGTTGGCCAGGTAGTTCATGATATGGTGTTCCTGACTTTTGTTTTGTTATTTGTGGGCCTCATCCAGTTAATTCAGTTGGTAAAATATACTCCGTATGAGAGTTGAAGATAGGTGGTAGAAAACCCATCTTCAGCTGTCTTATGTATTTTACCTTAAACCAAATGGCAATTGAGGTAAGAAGTCTAAGAACTAAAACAAACAAAGAAAGAAAAGAGATGCAATTGCTGTGATGATCTAGTACACCCTTCTTTTTCTCAGAATCCTTTCTTATTTGTCTTTTCTTCTCTGCATTCAGGCATATGGCTTTCTACTTTACATGAGCGAATATACTGCACATGACAGTGCCAGTACCATATTCATACCAAAGGTATGACATCTGTGGCTTAATATTGCCCTGTACCTTTTTTATTTCACATAGATCCTTCGTTTCCCCCTCTTCTTTTGGGATTATGGTTTGCTACTGAAGGTTGGTTTGCCATTTGTGACCTTGTATCTGTATAACCAATTGTTAATGCTTGGATGCAGTCTACTCCATTGACGTGAAGTGGCGATGTTTAATGTTTTTATCAGTCAGTACCCTTCCTTATCCTGCTAGTAGTACTAAAGTGACGCCATATCTTGTTTGATTTCCTTGCATGCATTCTGTTCTGTTACGGCTTGTCTGTTTCTGCCATTGTTTTCACTATGGTGAACCATGTTAGCCAACTCCAATTCATCTTTCAGTTAAAGTTGTTGCTGTGAGCTTGTTTTATCACATTGCCTTTCTGGAATTCATTATTGCTATTAGTTTAATTATATGTATACTTGTAAGCAATCATTTTGTGAGTTACTGGAATAAGTAGGGAGTTCATTAGTAATTGTAGAATGTAGTATGTCTATACATTGATGGTACGTTGTCTATCATTTTTTTTTTGAACTTTTTTTACTTTTAAACTATACAGGTCCATGATAGAGCTCAGGTTTTCATCACCTGCAATTTGAGAGACTACAAACGAAGACCAATGTACGTGGGCAACATTGAGAGGTGGTCTAACAAAAAACTTCAGCTTCCGCATGTCAAATGTGTTTCAAGGGTCACCTTATTGATTTTGGTATATACATTTCCTCTTCGAATTTTAGTCTGGGAGTTTTAGAAGGCGCAGATACTATCACCATGCCTCAAATCTAGAACTCAAGTTAGGTTGTTGGCCAAACGTTTATGTTTACTTGGTCTAGATATAAATTGTAGTTAATATCTCTGGTTCTGTATCAAATCAATATTTACTGTAGTTCAATGCTTTTACAGAGGCTACAGGGGTACTACCTAATCCCTACCACCTAGGTAGGGTAACGGTAGGGTCAAATGTATGCTGCATTCACCCTGTGAGCATAAGAGGCACTGTATCAGGAAGATCTGAGATTAGGAAGGCAATTATCTAGTGCCTCAGAGTCAGTAACAGCTAAATTGATCCCAGACCAAAGACTAGTGAATCATTAGCGGTTATTTGCCTGGTAACATAGTAAACACAAAGATCTTTTTTTTGTGCTTCTTCCAGTACCCATAATTTTGGATCCTAAGTTGAAGACTTTTTAAAAGAACTTATCCGTCTCTGTAACTCAGTTAGGCATATTATGGATTATCCCTGTGCACAAAATTGTCACCTACGCTGGTTCATTTAAATTTGCCGGCATGTTGCTTAACTTAATACCAAAATAACAAATTGCTTCCTCAACTGGGTCTTAAATCTTATCTTTGCAGGTAGAGAACATGGGGAGGATTAATTATGGCCCATACCTGTATGACAGAAAGGTTAGCCCTTGCTCTCTCTTGTTAATGGTGTCTTCTTGAACCTTTTATGCATCTTTCTGGGGTCGTAATTTCACATGATTTCAATTAAGCAAGTACAGCCACTTAACAATCATTTAGAGAAGTCATTTGGAATGGTTAGCTTCTACAGTCACAACATACCATGTCTATAAATCGTATAAATTCAGTAGCTCATGTAGAAGTCAAATAACCCTTCTACTGTAACTCTTACCGCAGCTGGGAAATGGGAGCTATGGCTCTGAGTGCTCTCTCTTTCTTATCTTATAAGAAATTCCTATTTGGCTGCACTTTGTTGAACATGGATTCTCTTTCCTCTAAACTTTGTTGCTTCTTAATATTAGGGCATTTTGTCTCCTGTATATGTGGATGATCACCCTATTCAGAATTGGAAAATGTTCCCCATTCCTCTTTACACACAAAAAGGTCAGAGTAGTCCCGATATTGAGTTGGCTAGGAGTGTCCAAACCCAAGTACATGCAGGTAAGAGTATTCAGCATCATATTAGTATGCCATTCTTATTGCAATTATCTTTATAGGCAGAATTGTTTAATATGCCGTATATGTGGTTTTATCTATTGCTTGCTTTTCATTATTGTCTACCTTTTTGCAGATGTTTCATTCGATGAGCCTGCTTTCTACAGCGGCCATTTTACCATTGACAGCGTAGATCAAATTAAAGACACATTTTTGTCTGTGGAAGGCTGGGGCAAAGGGATAGCTTTTATTAACAACTTCAACGTAGGGCGATATTGGCCGGTAATTACTTCTGTTCTTCTTTTTCATAAGTTCAGCCATTCTGTTATTTGTTTTTCATAAATTATGAGACTCGTGTTCTGCAGATGTTTGGCCCTCAGTGTAACCTCTATATCCCTGCTCCACTTCTTCACCAGGGCAAAAATACATTGGTAAGCTTCATCTCCCTTCTCCACTCTTCGCTAGGGCAAAAATACATTCATAATGGTACCAAATGTGGTGCCCTAGATTTATTTGAAACACACCATCATGTTCAGTTGTTCTTTGAACACCTTTTCTTCCCTATTCTATCTGTGCACTCGCGCACACAAATTAGTTGCTGACTGCTGTGTTTATGCTAGCACAATAATGATCGGAATTGCAACTTGCCCCAATAAGGTACACTCTAAAGCTCGTCATTGCAGGTACTCTTTGAGCTGGAAAACCCGAATCCCAAGCTCGTGGTCAGGTTTATTCAGGAAGAGAACTTCATGTGTGGTCAAAACAGTTCTGGTAGTGTTCATGATCTTTAACTTGGGGGTTTTGATTCAATATCATAATGCTGCATGTTGAATTTTAGAGGAGATAGAGAGTAACCTTAGAGAAGTATTGATAGTCATTTCTGCCAATTCCTCTCATAAACCTTTTTTTTTGCAAGGATATCTCATAAACTCCGTAAGGGAACTCCACCCTGAGGTATCGACATTTACAACTTAGTACCCTTTCCGCGTTTTTAGCTCAGAATTATAGTGGCCGCTATAAGAACATGATATGCTCAGAATTTCACTGTAATCACCTATTATCACTATCACGTTCTGCCACTCATTGAACAAATACTCTTCCTCATCGTCCTCATGTGTGCTCGCCCTCACGCAAACTGAAACCAGTTGTTAACTGCTGTGTTTCTGTTGCATATCTGAAGCTCATCATTTCAGATACTAGAGCTGAAACCCAGGATGCCAAGCTTCTGGTCAAGTTCAGGAACATAACTTCATCTGTGCTCAAGCAGCTCTGGTAGTCTCCGTGATCTTTACCTCAATTTGTTTTGTTCGAAGTCGTACATACTACAAAGTACATGTACTCATTCGGATTTATCACGATAGATATTATCAGTCATTGTATTAATTGTGTAGTTTGTTTTGTTAAGCTAAGCAAGTGAGCATAGTAATGCGTTGAACATGAAATGCGGAGTTTATAGGGAGATAACTCTAAAAACTAAAAAGTGTACTCAATTAGGATTAAGAGAAGTAATACAAGTAGTAGGTCTAGCAATACAAAGGTACTACAAGGTTAGGACATACTACACTGGTCACAAAGTTTTTTTTTTGTTTTTGTCTTACTGGTATGTTACTTCGACAAACGTATTGAAGAAGGTCTACGAACAGGTGACAATCCGATTAACCAAAAGAAGTTTAGCTAATGTGTCATAGGGTTCTTTTTAACTTGTAATTAACCAATTTATCTACTCCGTATACATCATCCTCAATAAGGGAGTTCCCTATAAGCGACTATGCCACATGAAAGTTTACAAGTCAAAAGTCAAGCTTTTGCTGGCTTTTAGGCCACAAAAGAATGCCCCAAATGTCACAAGTTACTGTGTGTACTTTGGAGTACTGCCCACATGATTGTTTGGTTCACATTTTTTTGGGCCCAGTAACGGATTGGAATCACTCAATCCGTTACTTAATGTTTGGTTGGGCTTTTTATATTTCCAATTCGTTATTACACTCAATCCGAATCAGTTGGATTCAAACCCACCCCCAACCCATGGATTCATTTCTGTATCCCTCAGAATACTATCGACGCGAGCCCCTCCTTGGGCGGATTCCTCCTTTTGCTCCTCAGTCTACGGGGTATTAGCAGCCGTTTCCGGGGGCGTTTGGTTCATCGTTTTTGGGGGGATTGGTAACGGATTCATTCTCCCAATCCATTACTTGTGTTTGTTTGCAATTTTTTGGTCTCCTAATCCCTTTCCAATCCCCCAAAAATAAATCCTTCAAAAAACCTAATGTTTCAAAAATGAATCCCCCTTAATCATTTTCTCTCTCCTCCCTTCCTCTCTCTTCTCCCACACACCAACCCCCCTACCCCCAACCCCTCACCGGATAACCTCGCACCACCGCCGGCGTTTCACGCCCCACCACCATTACCGCCGGATACACCACCCTCCGGCCGCCCTTGCTCCGGCGACTTCACCGGCCATCTTATCGACCGCCCTTGCCACCACCTCGACGTTCCTTTTGCATTTTCTCTCTTCTGTCTCCTTCCTCACTTCTCCTCTATCCCTCCTCACATTACCGGAGCCTAACCCCCTGCCCCACCGTCGACCCCTCCGCCCACATCTCCGACCGTCCATCTCCTTCCCCCACCACGTCTTCCACCATCAAATAAAAAAAACGAAAACAAATTCCTAAATCTATATCATTTGGAACAATATTAAGAAAAAGTGATTATGTAGGCATGTTTGCTATGTAATTTGAGTTGAAATGATGGTATTGGTTGTCGCACCGGTCGCAAGTGGTGGTGGTCAACGGTGGTGGCGGCGGTCAACGGCGGCGGCTGAGTGAGGAGTGAAAATAGTTGAAGTGTTAGATGTTTATTTGATTTAAAAAGTAATTTACAATTTTGCCCTTACTTATGAAACCATTCCATTCATAAAATGAACCAAACAAAATTTATAAAGAATGAAACTTGATTCCAATCCGTTTCCATTCTTGATTCCAATCCGTTTCCATTCCAAAATTTGAACCAAACGGCCCCTCATTCTCAACGCCTCATTATTCATATTTCACCCTCTCTCTCCTCGAAAATTTCTGGAAACAAATCCGAAGCTCGCACTAATCTCCTCTTTGATTCTCTCTCCTCGCACTAATTGAGGTAAATTTTTGCTCGATTGTCGATTATTTCGTTGATTTTGATCGATTATTTCGTTAATTTTGCTCAATTATTTCGTTAATTTTGCTCGATTATTTCGTTAATTGCTCGATTATTTCGTTTACTTTGGTTGATTATTTCGTTAATTTTGATTGATTATGTTGATTTTTATCGAAATTTTCTGGTAACAAGTGACTTTATCGAAATTTTTGGGTTTTTTTTTCTGGGTATGTTAATTTGATGGATTTTGTTGATTTTGTTTTAATTAATCAATTAAGTAAGGGGCAAATTATGTTTGTACTTTTGTGTTGAACGATTTGTGATCTTGTGTGATCTTTACTTTTTACAGTTGTTCAACCTATTGTGTATCTTCAGCTTGAAGTTGTCGTAAGGGCAAGCATGACATATTTGTATCATAACAAGCTTGTGTTGTGTTGTAATATATTTCCAATTTTCCAGCCTACTGTTTTTTAATATTTTCAGCTTTGTTTTTTTTTTTTATATTTTGAATAATTTTTTTAATTATTTAATCACATTTAAATTTATTATAATATTTTCTACAATTTTTAATAATTTTTAATAGTTAATAACATAATATGTGCTTTAAAATTTTTTGATTCTCAAACTTGACTAAACCAAACATCAAGAAAGGAAAACAAGTAAGGTTGATTTCATTCATTAAGTGAACCAAACAAGGGTAATAAAGAATGATTCTTGAATCCTTTCCTTAATCCAATCCCTTTCAATTTCCAAATGTGAACCAAACGCCCCCGTGTAAAGTGTATTCGGCATGAGCATGGTAAAATCTTTTCTACTATCTACTCCCGGCTCACTTAGGTACACCAGTGTGGGGGATTTCATTCCACGGTTTCCAAGGACTTGCAAGTTGCAACCCATCTCTTCATTCCCTTCGGGTTTTAATCACTATACTAAAAGCAACTCCAACGGTGTTGAAATTCCCTGCTTGGAGTGCTTTGGGCAGGAAGCCCACCATTGGAAGAAGCCAATCTTTCCCGCTCGGCTTGGGCGAACTGCTCAAATGAGCAGGCTGCTCAAACTTCACTTTTGTTGCAAATGCTCCATAAGCTGCTCAGACTCAAGTTCAACATAGGTTTTCGCAGTGGAAATCATCTTCTCAAGTTGGATGTTATCATAAGCTAGCTCCCTTCAAGCGGGATTAAAACCTGCCTACCATTGGAGTTGCTCTAACGTGCTGCGACTTACGGTACCGGTGACCTGAATGAATTTAATCCTCGTTTGAATTGATTTTTTTGTTTTTGTGATATTTTATGTGGTGTCCCTTGAGGTTTCAACTTTTTCGGTGGTTCTCATGTGGTTTCTGACTTGTCTATGGTACCGATGAGATTTGCATTTTCTTAAAAAATTAACAGAATGTTAACTTCGTCTATGGTCAATGTAATTTGACATTCATTATATATATTATTTAACACCCAGTAATCATATCCTAACTTTACAAACAAAAATAAATAAAACCGAATTAACAAAAGAATTTTAGTTGGTGTTAGAGTTACGAGCATCCGTTAGTTGAGTTACGTTAAATTATGTGTCGAATGTTTGGAGTTAAATTGAAGGTATTGGAGTGACGTGTTTTAATTATTGAAGTTAAGTTGTAGTTATGTATTTTTGTTAATGAAGTTAAGTTGGAGTTATTACAGTTATTTGGAGTTATTAGAGTTACATGTTTTAATTAGTCGAGTTAATTAAAAGGATTTTTCTAACGTGTGCCCATAGGGCATATGATAAAACTCAAATTCTTTCCCTAATTAAGTGATATTCTCCTGAATTAATCAATAAGATTCCATTGTTTGTTTTTTTTCAAGCGAGAATATCACTTTTTTTTTTGAGGTCAAGACGGGCAGTGTTCTATTCATTCAAGTCGTTTTCCGCAAGGGATAAAACACCCTCCGCAAGCGAGAATATCACTTAATTAGGGAAAGATTTGGAGTTTTTATCATGTGCCCTATGGGCACACGTTAGAAAAACCGTAATTAAAATTACGTGTTTAAGGTTTGGAGTTATCAGTTATGTTTATAACTTATAATTCTTAGAGTTAGATAGGAGTTACCTATTTTTGTTGATATAGTTAAGTTGAAGTTATTAGAGTTATGTGTATTAATTATTGGAGTTATGTATTTTGGTTAATGGAGTTAAGTTGGAATCACCGGAGTTACGAGGTTTAGGTATTGAGTTATGTTATAGTTCTGAGAGTTAAGTTGAAGTTGGTGAAATTCTGATATTAATTAAGTTATACAATTTATTTATTGGAGTTAAGGGACCGGAGTTACGCATTTTAGTTGGTAGAGTTAAGTGATTGGAGTTACGAATTTTAGTTGGTGGGGTAAAGCGATTGGAGTTATGTCGTTCTGGTTATGGAATTATGTGAAATCAATGGATGAGATTACTTCTGAGTTTTGACAAACTCATCTCCATGAGTTAAAGCATGAAAATGGAGTCCAATATTTCCAAAAAAAATTCGTTTGGGTCTGAAACTGTCTGCTTCCACATTTGCCCACGTGCTAAACTGCTGACCCACTCCCTCTCATTCCCCCATTTCTTTCAAATGTATATGCTCCATTTTTATTGACATGTCCCACCACATTTCATTTCTCTCTTCTCAATTTCACCATATAAATTTAGAAAATATACCCAAACTACCCCCATATATGGTTGGTGCACAAATTCCTCACAGATTTCAAGAATAATTATTACTTTTCAAAGCGAATCTATTTCAAAAGTAACATATTAATTTATCAAAAGTAACCAATCAATTGGTCTCATACGATCAGACGGTCTCACCGTAGAAAAGTCGAATTTGGTGATATGCAGTACTCCCTCCGGTTCAGATTAAACTTCCCACTCTCTTTTACGCACTTCAAAAGAAAAGTTAACAAATAATTTTTAATGATTCATTTAGCAAATTAATTTAAAAGCTAATTATCACCAACATTTACATCTTGCCTCCCTAATTATTCACTCGGAAAAAAAAACTAAAAAAGTCGAAACACTAAATAAAGTTTGGGAATGGGGAAGACAAGGTCGAAACACTAAAAAAGAGGATATGGAGTTTAATCTGGCATGGAGTATATGACATATATAAATAACTTTACTCTCTCTCTCTCTCTTCATTCATGCTCAAAAAATCAGCAGTGCTAAAACCCAAACATATTGAAATCGAATCCCTTTAATAATAAGAGTGAAAAAAATTCGTTTGCTGTGCCAAAATAAAACTCTTCTTCTTATGATTATCAAAATTTCAATAGGCATTTCCTTGTCTCTCCCTAGCTCAATTTATGCCTCAATGAATCGGAGGTTCGACATCTTTCTCGGATCATACTCTAAAGGGTAAGTACCTCCTGTAAACCCCTCAAATTCAATTTCCCAGCACTTCATATAAACCCTAGAATTTATATTGAAATATCAAAGATCTCCCCAAGAATCATTCAAAATAACCCAAGAAAAAATCCCTACAAAAACCATGATAATTAGTTTAATTTCTTCAAATCTGGACTCACCCAGAAAAAAATCTAAGCAAAAGACTTGAGAGAGTGTTTTGGACCACACTTAAATAAAATCTTATCCACACCCGTGGTCCTAAAACTTGTCAACAGCTAAAGATGGCAGCCATCGGAACAGTGTTAAGTGCTGCTCAAACACTCTTTGTGACAATGGAGGATCTAGTCATCCAGGAGGTCTTCTCCGAGCTGGGATACAAGTCTGAACTTGACGATCTCAAAAGCACTATCGCAACCGTCAAAAGTGTGCTGCTTGATGTTGCCGCAGCTGAGGAGTTGACCTTCCCAGCACGAGACTATATTTAGAAGCTTAAGGCAGCTGTTTACGATGCGGATGATTTCTTTGATGAGTTCCGCACCCTGGCTGAGCGGAACCAGCACCAACTCAAGGACGTTAAACGGTATGGCAAAGTACGCCGTTTCTTTTCTTCCGATAATCCTCTCAGTGTTGCTTACAAAATGTCCAAAGAGCTAAAGAAGATTACCAAGAATTTCGATGCTATTGCCCGCGATCGTACCGACTTTGGGTTTGACATCAAGAGAATTAGGAACAGGAGGGAGGAAACCTGTTCTTATGTTTATGAACCGAATTTTATTGGGATGGAGGCTGATGTCGAGGCAATTGTTGATAAGTTGCTTGATTTGAATGGTGAGAACGATGCTCGTTTCCTTACCATTGTGGGAATTGGAGGCATTGGTAAAACTACTCTTGCCCAACTTGTTTGTGCTGACAAACGGGTCCAAAGACACTTTGAGAAACTGTTGTGGGTTTGTGTCGGTGATCAAGATAAATTTAATTTTGATTTGAAAGCAATTCTTTCTAAGATGCTGGAATCAGCCACAGGCTCAAGACATCACGACTTATCACTAGATGATTTACAAATGAAATTACGTAGGGAACTAGAAAGAAGGAAACTGTTTGAAATGACAGCATTTGAGGGAATGCCAGATTCACAAGAAAACGCCCTTGGAGTAGAGATTGCCAAGAAGATTGTTAAGGAATGTTCGAATGTTCCTCTTGCTATAAAGGTGGTCGGAAGTCTTTTGCGTGGTCAGGGCATAAATAAGTGGCAAATTTTTGAAAGGAGTGGATTAGGGGGTATTGATATGGCTGATGATCAATTCATGTCTATATTGATGCTTAGTTACCACAATCTTGAACCCTCCTTGAAGAGTTGTTTTGCTTACTGTGCATTGTTCCCCAAGGATTATGAGATAGAGAAGAAGATGTTAATCAGGCATTGGATGCCACACGGATTCATAGTGCCATTTGATAGAGGTCAAAGCATTGAGGAAGCTAGCGAGGACCATTTTCTGGTTCTACTACGAAGATGCTTTTTCCAAGACGTGAAGATGGACAAGCATGGTAATGTTGAATCATTTAAAATGCACAATTTGATACGCCATCTTGCTCAAAAAGTCTGCCATGTATTTGACGACAGTGGTGTACATGAGGTAAGTCTTTCTAATAACATAAAGGTTCGTTCTTATTTGCGAGTTGAACCTGTGTCTGAAGACAAGCATGTGCTGCAACTTCCAGTGGACAGATTATTGACAAATGGGGGATGCCTGAGGACATTGACATTGGTGAATGTTGGTATCAGTGGTTTGCCAGAATCCATCGGTAAACAGTTGCATTTAAGATATCTTGATCTCTCCCATAATAAAGAACTCAAGACACTCCCTGACTCTATAACAAAATTACATAACCTACAAACTCTTAAATTACAAAATTGTCGCATGTTAAGAGAGCTGCCGAAAGCACTTTGCAGTCTTGTTAACCTTATGCACTTGAACATAAGCTATTGTGACACCATCAGTTATATGCCAGTGGGCATGGATAAGCTGACGTCTTTGCTTGAGTTGACCGACTTTGTAGTGGCGGATGAGAGTTCGAGTGGGGAGAAACGAGTAGGACAGCTGAAAGATCTCAAGGCCCTCGTGAGCTTGAAAGGTTCGATCCATATCAGTATTGGGAAAGGTTTTAACAGAGTCAAGGCAGGTGATTGGAAAGGTGGATACTTGGAGGGTGCAGAACATTTGCAGGCTGTATCTATTAATTTTCTTAGAGATTCTCAAGATTGGGATTATGATGTTGGTGCAAACGATGAAGCTTTGTTGAAAAAGCTACTGCCGCATCATAATATCAAGGAGTTGTGGTTGTGGTCCTACTCAGATGTAGAAGTTCCAAGGTGGGGAAGGTCAAGTTATAACTGGGCAGCCCTTTTTCCAAATCTTACCCACATCCACATTAACAATTGTCGGAGGTTGAAGCATCTTCCATTGCTGGGTGAACTGAATTATCTAAAATCACTGACCCTTGATGGTTTGGATGAATTGGAATACATAGACGAATCAAGTGGCAGTAGCAGTGACCGAGAACAATGCAATTTCCCCTCCCTGGAATTTTTCTCAATCAAGAATGCTTTAAAATTGAAAGGGTGGTGGGCTGGGGTGGCTTTTGCTGATAGCAGCAGCAATGCCCAGCTTTGGCAACGATCATTCCCTCGCCTATCCGAACTTGAAATTAACAGCGCTGTTCCTACCATCGCGTACCTTTTTCGGGGAGATTCACTACTAGGTGGATTCAAGGTGAGAGTATCCAGCGTGGAATATCTAAAATCACTCCCTCTAGGCCGTCTTACCGAGATTATGCTGTGTAGTGACTCTAGTGAGGAGGTGGAGAGTCTGGCAGAAGTAGGGGAGTTTTTAAAGATCTCCCTTCGAAGCCTCGCACTCCATGACTCTAGCAAACTGAGTCATGCTACAGGGGGATTGGAACATCTCACCACCTTGGACTGGCCCAAAGTTCAACATACTCCCAACATTTGCATTGGTGATGATGCCACACCCTTGAACAGACCTCAAGTAGTTGAATCTTCGGATAAATTGAAAGGAATACATCAGATACCAGACGGGGAATTTTGGCCCAAAGTTCAACACATTTCCAGTATTTGCATGGCGATGATGCCACACCCTTGAAAAGACCCCAAGTAGTTGAATCTTCGGATGAATCGAAGAGAAGGCATCAGATACTAGACGGGGAAAACTGTCCCAAAGATCAAGATATCCCCAGTATTTGCATTGGCGATGATGCCACACCCTTGAAAATACCCCAAGTAGTTGAATCTTCGGATGAATTGAAGGGAAGGCATCAGATACTAGACGGGGAAAACTGTCCCAAAGATCAAGATATCCCCAGTATTTGCATTGGCGATGATGCCACACCCTTAAAAATACCCCAAGTAGTTGAATCTTCGGATGAATTGAAGGGAAGGCATCAGATACTAGACGGGGAAAACTGTCCCAAAGATCAAGATATCCCCGGTATTTGCATTGGCGATGATGCCACACCCTTAAAAATACCCCAAGTAGTTGAATCTTCGGATGAATTGAAGGGAAGGCATCAGATACTAGACGGGGAAAACTGTCCCAAAGATCAAGATATCCCCAGTATTTGCATTGGCGATGATGCCACACCCTTAAAAATACCCCAAGTAGTTGAATCTTCGGATGAATTGAAGGGAAGGCATCAGATACTAGACGGGGAAAACTGTCCCAAAGATCAAGATATCCCCGGTATTTGCATTGGCGATGATGCCACACCCTTGAAAATACCCCAAGTAGTTGAATCTTCGGATGAATTGAAGGGAAGGCATCAGATACTAGACGGGGAAAACTGTCCCAAAGATCAAGATATCCCCGGTATTTGCATTGGCGATGATGCCACACCCTTGAACAGACCTCAAGTAGTTGAATCTTCGGCTGAATTGAGGGGAAGACGTCAGATACCAGACGAGGAGGACTGGCCCAAAGTTCAAGATATCTCCACTATTTGCATTGGTGATGATGCCACACCATTGAACATACCTCAAGTAGTTGAATCTTCGGATGAATTGTGGGGAAGACGTCAGATACCAGACGAGGAGGACTGGCTCAAAGTTTACGATATCCCCAGTATTTGCATTGGTGATGATGTCACACCCTTGAACAGACCTCAAGTAGTTGAATCTTCCGACGGATTAAAGGGAAGATATCAGATACCAGACAGTGAGGACTGGCCCAAATTTCAGCATACCCCCAACATTTGCATTGGTGATGATGGTTAGTTTGCTTATTCCTCGGTCATTTTTTCATATCTTGGGTTATTCAGTATGTCTGTTTAGAATAAATCTTATCACATCCATGGTGAAACATACATAGTGTAACTTGGTAATATCTCGGTCGGGCATTGTATGCTTGCACTTGCAGCTAAGTAGATAACTCTCTCCCATATTTGGTAATGTGTCTGAAGATGCACTTTTCCAAATTTTCAAATATAGCCAAAATCCTTAAATTTATGCTTACAATTTTCAGTAATGTAAACAAAACAGAGATATTTTAGGCTCTCTTCAACGAATCGAAGGACTCTCAAACACTACTGAATTTTGTTAGAGGTTTAAAATTTGAAATTAGTTTATTTTGGAATAAACTAATACTTTGAATTATTGTAGAATTTTGATAAAATATTTTCCCAATTTCCATACACCGCAAAAACTAACACCATATGCATACTAAAGGATGAAGACCTATTCTAGTGTGATGTTGGTGTGGTGAATTAATTTTGTTGCAACAATGTCGCAGGTACATCGAGATTCTTGCTCAAGGAAGCATACAACAGGCAAGAAGAAATGAAGCTTCATTGTTGTCTTTTCCCGAAGGACTATGAATTTGGGAGAGAGTCATTAGTTGAGTTATGGATGGCAGCGGGCTATTTGAGGGATGAGTGCATGGAGGAGCATGGGAGGAGATATTTTGACATTCTATTAAACGAAGGGCACATCTTAGACTCTGGAATTGAGAAATCCTCAGGGGAATCCAAGTACAGAATCAATATCAATACAACTTTGCCAATCAAAGACAAGGATGTCTATACCATATTGGGGGATGGGCATACACAGGCTGAAGGAACGCATTATCTGCATGTTTCTCTTTTGTCCAATGATATCAATCAAACAACATTTGAGACATTGAAGAGATTCAAAGAGCTGAAGACACTCCTCTTTGTCCGCGATTATGGTCCCTCCCTCAAACAAGTGCCATCAGATGTGTTTTTAGTTTTACGGTGTATGGAAGCACTTGATCTCAGCGGAAGTCATATAACTGAGTTGCCAGGCTCCATAAAGTACGCGAGACAGCTGCATTACCTGAATCTTTCATTTACATTGATTAAAAGGTTGCCTGAAACGATCAGTCATCTTCAAGAACTGCAGACACTGAAACTTATTGGTTGTAAGAAGCTCTACGCTCTTCCTAAAGGAATGAAAAAGCTTGTCAACCTTCGTCATCTATATTTCGATGTCCTCGGGCAGCTAACTGTTATGCCTAGAGGAATAGGGGCCCTAACGGAGTTGCGCACCTTATCAGCATTCCTCGTGGATGTAGAAGAGGGGTGCAATATCAGGGAACTGAGGTGTATGAATAACGTCAGAGGAAGTTTGTGCATTTCTGGCTTGGAATATGTGACTGACTGTGATGCCAGGGAAGCAACTCTGCATGATAAACTGCATCTTACCCGGCTACAGTTGAGATGGAATGACTATTTTGCCATTGATCAGAATATTGTTTCTGAAGATGCATCTTACTTGGAACCGCATTCATGCTTGGAAGAACTGCAGATGATATGTTACCCTGGATCAAAACTCCCAAAGTGGATTTGTGATGAAGAAAAGTTTAAGCAGCTGAATAGTATTACGCTTCGTGGATGTGTAATTAACCAACTTGACAATGGTTTGGGGCGATTGCCAAACCTCAAGTGTCTTGACATAATTCGGATGGATAAAGTTGAAACAATCGATCACTCAACTGATCATGCTTATCGAGGTCAGGTTAGCTTCTCCAGATTGGAGAAGCTAACAATTGACGGGATGTTGAATCTGGCTAACTGGAATGGTGTACAAAGGGGGGACTTCCCGCTTCTTTCTGAGCTTAGCGTGAAGCGTTGTCCCAAGATAATCAATCTTCCTTTTCTTGCCTTTCTTGGTTCCTTGAAGATTCTGAAACTAAGCAACTGCACCTTGCTCGAGTCTCTGTCTGGTGATAAGTTGTCTGACAAGCTAGAGACTTTGATGGTTGATGATTGTCCTTTGCTATGCATGAGGTATTCCAAGGATGGTGAAAAGTGGGACAACATCAAACATGCGCCAGAGATTTGGTTTGATCTTGAAGAAATGCACTAATGTTCTTTTGAAGTTTTGATGGTTCTGAACTGCTGCTGATGAGCGATGCCGGACTGGTATGTCTCTTAATCTTCTCTTTTAAGTTGCATACTCCAGTTACTTCTTGAGTTCTCTTGGGTCTGACAACACTTTTTCGTGAATGTGTCACGTACAAGCCTTGTTATTTCATATTTTCATAACTTGATGGAAAGTTGACTCTAGATCACATCGGAGCAATGCTTTGGTTGTTGGGTCAGGTTGATATTTGCTAGAACATTTCTAGAGATGTACTGTATTATATAGTTGCCTAGTGTTTATTAGATAATATGCATGTGTTCTCCCTTTTCATTCGAATTCTTGAACCAGAATTCATAAAATCAAGAAGGGATCCTGTAACCAGAATTTGAACAGCTAGTGGAAGATCAGGATGAACTGCTTAAAAGAGAGACGTAGACTCAGGTTTGTTAAGCAAACGACTGAAGGAGTTACCAAAGACGGTATAGAACTAGACGACTGTGTCTTCGTACATGAGATTATTGATTATCCGTGAAGTACTGGAACTCTGGAAGTCGCATCCAAAAAACTTGTGCCTGAGCTTCTGAAGTTGCACAGGATACTTTGATTATGTCTAGCATGAAAAGCAAGGCTAAACTGGTATGTAGATTGTAGGCCATCCATATACTCTGTACAAGAGACATAGCGGTAGAAAGTAATTTGTAGCTTCATTCACATGCATCCTTTTGATCAAAACCAAACCCAATGTCTGAGTGTTTGTAGGCATGTTTATGTAATTTCTTACACACTATGGCTGCATCAATGTTTCTTCTACAATGGTGATTGTCATGATTGCGAATTAATTCATTTTTCTGGTGTATAGGAAGTTTGTAAACCACGAGATGAATATATTTCGGATTCGAATGCCGGAGATTTTAATTTTGACCAGTCTTGGGATATTATTATGACACTATGTGAAACATTGGGTTATTTCTATTAAAGTGTAAATGTTAAGTTATTCTTAGAAGACACTACAAACGTGGGGTTATTTTCATTATATTGGCCTTTTTAGAATAAGTTTTACTTTTTAGTGAGGGTAAGAGAGAGAAAGAATAGGAGAGTACAAAGGGTAAAAGTAGAAAAGAAATGACAAAGTTGGGGCGACATGCGGACATATAGTATTTGTGGGGCGCCATATAGCGTTCCCAATAGTTGTTTACTAGATCATGAAAATTACCAACAAACATTGGGGCTGTTTGGTTCAGATTTGGGAAGCAGAATCATTCTGCCACTCTGTTTCTTACTTTCTTGAAAATCAAAACAGGGCACTGCCAATGTCTTCCTCCCTTCTACAAATATTTTGAGAGAGGGGCATGTAGAGATTCAGAGGTACCTTGAGCAAAATATACAGAAGCTTTACAACCAAGGCAGCAAAACTGCAATTGGAGATGATGACGAGCAGTCCACAGGCAGGACGTCGTAACGTAGATTTATACAAAACCATGCTAATTGCACAAAAATATAGAGTTCGTAGACGGTACAAGTTATTTATGCACCACAAATTATTAGGTACCCCGGGGGTAGTTAGAGCTACGTACCCCCGCGTAACTGTTCACTCATTATATTGCACATTATACTCATTATATACTTTCACTCATTATTTTATAATTTTCACTCATTATTTCTCAATTTCACTCATTATGTACTTTCACTCATTATTTTACAATTTTTGCTCATTATTTTACAATTTTTACTCATTATTTCTCAATTGTCACTCATTATCTTCCGATTTTCACTCATTCTATATAACATGATAGTCATTATTTATTTTCAGTCATTATTTCTGAATTTCCAATCATTATATACAACTTTGTTCCAATCATTATTTCCCAACTTTTACTCATTATTTCCCGAATTCCACTCATTAATTTCCAATTTTCACTCATTATATACCACTTGAATTGGGGGTACCTAGAGCTACGTACCCCCGGGGTACCATATACCGATTGTTTATGCACAATCATCAATAATCATTCAAACTAGTACAAACGTGACGGGAGTGGAGAATTCATCCTTATTTTCGGAACCTAAACAGCTAAAAATATGCTTCTAATTAATAACAATTTCCCAAGAACTTACTTTGCACAAGTCTCAACAACTACAAAATGGGAATGTGATGCATTACATCACTTACCTATACTGTCCTTCTGCCATCTGCATATACCTAGCCAGAATTGCTGCAAGAAATATCAACCATAGGTTAAGAAAAAGGGTCTGAATGTTGAAGCTTACCCCCCAAAGAGAACTTTCAAGCTGTTGTCCTGGAGAAGGAGAGATATCAATAGTTGTTTGTAAACTATTTGAACCAGATGTTGGAATCTTCTCACCTTCAATCTCTACGCTTTGAATACAATCGACTTTTGGCCAGTCACAACCACCAATGTTACAACTATAGCTCAAAATAACACATTCAGCTATTGTCAGGGACTCGAGAGAGATTGGTAAATTTGGAAGCGATCTCAAGGTTCCACAACCTTCAATTTTCAGATTTGCTAATGAAGTAAGATGGCTTAGAGAAGACATGTTCCTCAACTCTGAACAATTAATGAAGGTAAGGTCTCGTAGACTAGGCATTGCTTTTGATTCCAATACCACAACCGATCCTTGAACTTGTATCAATTCCTCGAACACCAATTTCTCCAAATTCGGGAATTGCCCTTGTTGAAAGAGATTGTGATCTTCATTTACCACATTGCGGATTTTCTGAAGGTGAAGAACTTTCAGACTAGGCAGCCGTCCAAGCTCCGGCAAGACTTTTATACTTTGACACTTGCACAAATGCATTTTCTTAAGCACTGGAAGTTCCTGTGCATTAGTCATCCATTCTGGAAATTCGTCACCGTAGTAATTTGTTATCTTCAGCTTTTTCAAGTTTTGGTGAGGTTTCAGACAGGTCAGAACATGTTTGGCAATAGTATGGTTTTTGGATGACATCCATTCCAGTTTTACCCCTTCTAGGAATGACTTCTCACATAACCTAGCAAACTTGGCCGTTGCCCATTCTCGAATGTTTTCCAAATGGATTATGCGTAGTTTTTTATGAACACCATCCATATTACGCAACTGCGTAATCCGATGTCCATCCGTATCACGCACGGGAAATAGGGGAAGTGTTTGAAGACTAGTAAGCTTGCCGATATTGGACGGTAAACCCATATGGTTAATGTCTGATACGTCCCAATCAAGGCCTATCATGTTAGTCAATTTGTGGAAATTTGTGGGCAATCTTGTAAGGTTTCCTATTTTCTTGACAAGCTTAAGAAATTGTAAAGTGTGAACATTAGAAAGTGTTTCAGGCAATGTTTTAATTAGTGTATGAGATATATCAAGGTAATGAAGGTTTTCTAAACAGTTGATGGAGTCGGGGAGCTCAGTGACATCGCTCTGACTTAATGACAAAACTCGAAGACGTGTGAGACCCTTGAAAGCTTTGGGAGGAATACGGCTAATGTTACTTTCACACAGTGACAGAAATGTCCGAAGTCCCTCCAGCTTCTTCAACTTATCCCATAGAGGGGTTTCATAATCATAAAAAGCATTGCTAGAAGACAAATGACGAGTGTGGACATGAAAGTTGGGCATACCTTGGACAAATCGGAAACACGTTCTTGAAGCAGCTAATTGCGCAAATTTATGACCCAATGGATTCAGCTCATATTTTTGCATCCCGTTTGGTGCCTTCTGATCGGAAAGTCGAAGTATCGACATTCCCAGTAGATCAGTGAAGTGATTGTTGGCTACTGTTGCACCTTGAGGTCCTTGGATAAATCCTTCTCCTACCCAGAGTTGGACGAGATCATCAATTGTGAAGGAATGGTTGGGAGGGAAGAGCGAAAAGTATGCAAGACACCGCTTCAAATGTGACTGAGCTTTTGAATAGCATGGCTTCAAAGCTGGGAAAATTTCGTCTCTGAATAAATCTGAGTCCCACAAGTCCCCATTCAAGATGTTACGCACTTCTTCTGCATCATATTGAGCCAAGGCTACTCCCAAGATACTGGAAACTGAAGGCAAGCCTCTGCATTTTTTGGCTAAGGAAGCAGCAGCAGGTTGAAAATGCACATCATCAGATAGATGCTGATTGTAAGATCGTGAGGTTGCAAGGATCACTTTTTCACAGTCCTCATCAGATAAAGGTTTGAGATGACGTGAACAAGTCCCGGTGTTCTTCGCAACTGTTGGGTTGAAAGTTGTGATCAGAAATTTGATGATTTTGTATCTTGTTCCATTAATCCCTTTGGTGATAACATGAGACCAGAACGCATTCCACTCTACAAGTGTTACCTCCAGCAGATCGTCGAATATGATTAGAATACTCTGAAGTTGATCTTTGTTGTTGCGAGGCGACAAGTTACTGTGAAGTTGATCCAGCTGCTGAATTATCTGTTTGGAATCGAAGCAGCCAAGCACATCAACCCATAATGTAAAAGCAAAATGGGTAACAACTCTCGCCTCAACTTGGATAGCAAGTGTTGTCTTCCCAAGGCCGTCGATACCTAGTATGGAGACACCGTGATTGTTACAATTGCGAGAAATTAGCTCCTGGACGATTTCCTTGACATCAGTCTCTCTTAGAGGGAGAGCCATTTCCATATTTGGTTTGTGATGTCCATTGGACTGTCCTGTCATTATGGTTTCTGATGGGATAGTAATTTCCACGAGTGCTTCCAATTGCTTCAATATAGCATCGAACTTATATTGCAGCTTGTTAATTTTGTGCGGCTTAAACCAACTTTGAGGAGATTTCAAGATGGCCGTACGCACAGGCTTAAGGGAATTTTGATGATCAGCTATCATAAGTGATAATTCATCCATCAAATCCTCTGTAGTGTAGCAAAGATCAGTCAGAATGTCCACCTTCTTTTGCATCAGGCTTTTCAATCTCCCCTGCAATTCAAAGGCGTCAACTTGATTGAGAAGTCTTTGAGCCAGCATGATTGTGGTTTCCAGCTTCTCCAGGGCGGCATCACACTCTTTGACCTTCCTCAGTTCAACAATGACGAAATCAGTCACTTTGTTAAACAAGACGTCAAGTAAGGCCGATGCAAAGCCAGATTGAAATGCAGCATTCATTGTGCAAACCTACTTTTCGCTTCCTGTGCCTAGGACCTATTCAATTTTAACCAAGAGGATAAATCAGCAATACTCAGAATACAATTCTCCGAATGATGAAAACTAACATTAGCAGAGTCATTATACGAATTTTGTCTATGCGATCAGACAATCTCTTCCTAGAATAATTCCAATGTATTTAATACGTCACTGTAGATTGTCATAAATCAGGCCTAAAAAATTCAGATCATACATAAATTCCAAAATGATTTAGGCCCCGTTTGATACGACTGCATCTTTCTGAACTAATCTGAATGATTCTGAACTGAGCTGATCTGATTTGATTGACTCTGAAGTCGGAACTGATCTAACCTAAATGCGTTGAAATTTTGATTGAATTTCAACGAATTAGTATCAATTTTTGGACCAAATACATTGATACAAATTTGAACATTTCTAATCTGATCCGATTTAAATGACACTTTGATCTAATCTAATCTGAATGATTCTGAACTAATCTGAATACTACTTTTTATAAATCCTATCAAAAGAGCCTTAATCTACTTATTCATTTTATCACAGCTATATGGAAAATTCGCCACATAGCACCTTTTATGTTTCCGAATTTAACGGAGATCACCTTTTATGTCAAAAATCTGCCAGATGACGCCTTTATTTGGCATTTTTTAATGCATCGCACCAAATCGTCAATTTCCGGCCAAAATCAATTTGACTCCAGCTTTCAATCAATCTCCTTTTCACAAATCTTACCTCCAGATCTTCCTCCCTCAAGTTGAGATTACAAAGTTGCATTTAGAAGATAATAACCTAAACATCTCCTACACAATGATCTCATTCTAATACTCATAAGTCATAATAATTGTACAGTATATCATACTCATATGACTATACATTTTACAAGCACAATGTAGCATACGATTTTAGATGACTAGCCAAAAAAAAAAAAAAAAAAAAATCTGCTAATATATCAGCTGCTAGAATGCAAGAAATACTTGCTGAATAATATCAGACTCTGATCTGTAGATATCATATCTTAATCAAAGTCCATTAAATGTACGTGACATGATAAGTCGGTATTTAAAAGAATTACCTGAAGAATCTCGAAAGAATTGCTGGTTTAAACTGTTGTGTGTTTCACAAGTCGGATCTTCAATACTCTTCGTTCCTTTCGCTTCTTGAGGGCTTTTAGCTGTTAGGGGTTTAACACTCGACAACTACCAATGCCTTAGCTTTTTTTTTTTTTTTTTTTAAATTTTATGTTTTATTCTCTCTTTTATGCCTTAGAGTCTAGTCTACTATGACTCCGTGAGTCGTCGGATCACGACAAACAGCCTTTTCAGGTCGTCGCTTTGTAGTCAATACGGAGTAGTGGAGTCCTCCCTCCGTCCCAGCTCAAACGCCTCATTTTTTATTTTGGGACGTCTCACCTCAAACACCCCATTTATTTTGGAACATATTTATCTCTTATACTTTTATTAAATTATTACATCCTCTCTCACATTATCTCTCCTACTTTTATTAATCCTCACATCTTCTTTCCTCTTTTCTTTTAATATTATCTTACTCAACTTATTATATCAATTTTTCTTATTCCACTACAAAAACCCCTTTGGGCGTTTGATGTGGGACGAAGGGAGTAATATGGACTATGGAGTGGTTGTGGTTCTATTTTGAAAAAATCAGCAAAGTGTATTTGCAAAATTGGAGGTATAAGTTCCTTGTTCACACAATCACACATACTCTAGGGGTTTCTTCACCTGCGGAATTTCAAGAAGAGATTAGGGAGATTTTACTTCATTAGTTGAGGAAATTTCATTTTAAAACTAATTGACAACTGCTGAAATAATTTAAAATGTATTGAACTCAATACTATTGGATTCGCCTATCCTATTTAACAGTTGGAAACTTGGAATCCAAATGACATCCAAAAAGTAGACATTTTTAGTCAGTCTCATGGTCTGTAGCATGTACTATATCGCGTCCTCAACAATTCATTTGTAACGAGATAGTGCATTATTTAGTAGTGACTCCATATATTGTTTTTCACACTTCCTTTTGTGAGACAAGCATTTGGAATCGTAACTCACAAGTCACATAAGGAAATTGGATGGCAGCCATATTACGAGATGTTTCTTGAGAGTCTTATCTATAAGGTAATGTTAAAATCTAATAGGGAATAGACACAAATTAGCATGGATCAGTTCGTTCATGCCGTGATATTATCATTACCCGTAAAATAAATGTGATCCTAGGCCTTTGGGCCAAAAAAGAAGGCCCATAATCGTAAGACACCCTTTTTTTTCTATTCTAACTATAATCCGGTCCATAAATAAAAGAGCAGTAAATTCATATTCTTGACTGTAAGAGCTGCTAGTCACCTATCTATTTATAGAACAGGTTCGTTTTTTTTCTTCTTTCTTTCTCTTCTATTTTTGTCGAATTTCAATGATATGCAATTACACTACTCTGATAACTTGGAGGATCTTATTTTATTTGTTTAGTGTATTATTAATTACTTTAATTCTCACTAATTAAACAGTACTACCGATTTGTGCTTCTGATATTGTAATTTATAAATTTATTTGGGATAGTGATGAATATGTATTATTATGTAGTCTAATTTAGTACCTTCTTACAGTATGATTAGCATGAATAATCCGATAAATCATCATATCTTAATTGGGGATTAGTTAAGAATTCGGTACTTTGTAATTTAGGATAATGGGGTTGGTCTGTTTTAAGTAGCGTATATAGAAATTCAAGAATGGAGGGTCGAATTTGGATGTATAGGAGTTCAAACAACAACAACGCCTCAATGGCTCCCGCTATAAGGTGGAGTAGGGGGGTCGTATGTACGCAAGCCTTTGGCTATGCCGAAAACATAGTGAGAGACTAACTACGGATATTTAAGAGTCCATGCCCCCCTATTTTTTCTCGGGAGGGGGGAGGGGTTGGATTGTATAAGAATTTTTTTCGGGTGCTGTGGAAGCTTAATGTGCGTCATTCGAGGTAATTTAGTCTTGGTGGTTTGGTTACAGTTTTAAAAAGAAATCTATGCAAATGAGTAGTATCAAAAATATAGAGAGCTGGTATTCTGGTAAAGTAGGAGAGTTGTTTAGTCTGAGTTGGTTCTATGTAGCTGGTTGGGTTCATGTCTAGAGGTTGCAGGCTTGCAGCCGAGAAATCTGCGCAAATATTGTACTATTATCAGTTCCCTGTTACACCACATCTTATATGGACTGGAAAATATTTGCTATTAAAATTGCGTGATGATAGCTTGAGCACATAGGACTAGCCATCCCAGCACAGATAGTTTGGAGGCCAACATATTAGTAGGCCATTTCACACGGTATATGTCTACGGAGTAGTAGACCTTGCTTAGTGATTTTACCGTCATAAGAAAGCTTGTGATAATTTGTGTCCCTTTATCTCATCCCTGCTAAGGTATTGCTGGTGGTTGGTGATGTGATTGGAATAAGGAAACTTCAGGAGTTTAGAAAGTCATAATTATTTCATTAAGTCATAATCTTGTCCCTTTCCCAGTTGTCACTAGATTAGACTAGTCTAAGCTGTATACTTGGTTGATATTAGGTATTGTCGCAGGTTGAAGCATCTTCCATTGCTGAGTAGATTAAAGTATCTACAACAATTGACCCTTCGTGGTTTGGATGATTTGGACTACGTAGAGGACACGGGATTCAGTAGCAGTTTCACATTGGCGGTATCAGGGTCCAGTGAAGCGGAATGTACACTCTTCCCCTCCCTTGAGTCTCTCGTAATTAAGGGTGTTCCGAAATTGAAAGGGTGGGTGGCAGGGATAGAGTATGCTGATAGCAGCAGCAATTCCCGGCTTTGGCTACGATCCTTTCCTCGTCTTTTTAAAGTTCAAATTTTGTTTGTTGAGGATATCTTTAACCCCCGATCATTTGGAGCCATCTGCACCAATGCCTGCTGGGTCTTTACTTTCTGAATTAAGGGTGAATGTGGACAGGGTGAATTATCTGAAATCACTTCCAGGCAGACGTCTTACCAAGATTATATTGTCTGATCAGGAGATTGAGAGTCTAGCAGAAGTGGCAGACATATTCAAAAACTGTTCTTCCCTTAGAAGCCTCAGATTATATGACTGCAGCAAACTATACCACTTTTCAGGGGGGTTGGAGCATCTGACCGCGTTAAAGTCCCTCAAAATAAGGCATTGTGGGAAGTTGAAGTGGGAAGAAGGCTGCAATGATGGGATTCCTTGGAGACACCTCCATCAGAACCTCCGTTTCTTGAAATTCGTTTATGTAGAAAGCTTGGAAGTTCTCCCCAAAGTGATGCAGTATTTGACCTCCCTGCAAAAGTTGTCTATCGAGTTTTGTGACAATTTCCAAGCGCTACCAGATTGGATAAGCGGCTTATCCTCTCTACAATCTTTGGTCATCATGGATACTAAGAAGATCAAATCGATTCCTGAAGGGTTGCGGGCTATCAGATCACTCAACGAATTTGTAATATCGAATTGCTCAGATGAATTAGAGACAAGATGTCAAGAACCTGACGGGGAGGACTGGCCCAAAATTCAACATATCCCCGACATTTCCATCTGATTTTGTGTGCTTAAAATTTTCATATTTATTAGAGTTTCTAGATTTGCTTTGCTATGTCTATCACAGTATCTGATGCTATAATTTTCGAATCCCATTGTAGAACATAATAATGTTTCCTGCTAAATCTTGGCTGGCTCTAGAGACATGCTGTCAGCTAAGAAGAAACCACAGATTGAGTAATAATGCTACTGACTTCGCTAAGCTTTACATTTATGTTAATGACTGATCAGATGCGCCATCTGCTGTTGTACAGGGTGTTTGCTGAACTTTACGAGCGATAAGCCTCAGTGACGGTGGTGGGTAGTGGCCTGGTGGGTTTAGGATGTCAGCTGTGGAAGCTTAATGTCAATCTGAACCCTATTGCCCCAGTCGAGGTAATTTAGTTTTTGTAATTATTTTTCAAACCGTAGTATTATTTTGCACACATTTGTAACAAAACTTCACATTTTCTATGCAACAACAACATCCAAGCCTTATTTCCAAAATGATTTGGGGTCGGCTAACATGAATCGTCATCTAGTAAACGTCTTGTGCGCGCCATAGCATTTCAGAAACGTTGTGAACCATTTAGGAATGTTGAACACTTTCGAAAGGATTTTTAGAAAGTCATCAAAATAAATAAAAAGTTTTAAGACTAGTGAATCATATGAACTTTGAACATTGAAAAACATTTTCTATTGGATAATTTGACTAAAAATATTAAAAGAGAATATATTAAGTCATAAACTCATAACTATGGACCAATTCAGAATGTTGTACGTTTCACTTTTGTCATTCTCTGATTAAGTTGCTTTTAAATATGCATTATAATTGCCATTTGACTGTATTTCTTTTCGCTCAAATCCAATCCACATTAGTTCATCCATATTCTTGTTGCTTCTTGCTCTCCTTATGAAAATAATTATGGACCAATTCAGAATATTTTTATTTTATTTACTTTATAGAAGTTGACCTTGGCGACAGGTTGACAGCATGACATGATCTGAACACAACTTCAGCGTGTTTGTGTTGAAATTCTTCTACATGTTAATACATGGTTAAACAAGATCAATTCCCATTTGGCCATATTTCTTTTTTCGCTCAAATCCAATCCACATTAGTTCAACCATATTCTTGTTGCTCCTTCCTCGCCTGTCTGAAAGATGGCCACCTTCGGAACAGTGCTAAGTGTTGCTCATTCACTTTATTCAGCGCTTAATAGTCCAGTCGTCAAGGAGGCCTGCTCCACGTTGGGCTACAAGTCTCATCTTGAAGATCTTGAAAAAACTGTCACAACAGTCCAAAGTGTGTTGCTTGATGCAGCGGCATCTGAGGAGCTTAACAACGCAGCACGAGACTACATTGAGAAGCTCAAGGCTGCTGTTTACGATGCCGATGATCTATTTGATGAGTTCCGCACCCTGCCTGAGCGAAAGCAGCAACTTAAGGACAGCAAGCTTTCTGAGAAGGTACGCCGCTTCTTTTACTCTGAAAATCCTCTTAAAGTTGCTTACCAGATGTCCAAAGAGATTAAGAAAATCGGAAAGAATTTGGATGGTATTGCCTGTGACCACACCAACTTTCGCTTCGCTATTGACAGCAAGCATATTAGGAACAGACGACAGGAAACTAGTTCTTTTGTCTTTGCGCCCAATGTTATAGGGAGGGAAGCTGATGTTGAGGGAATTGTCGATAAGTTGCTTGATTTGAATGGTAAAAAGGGTGCTCGTTACCTTACTGTTGTGGGGATCGGAGGAATGGGTAAAACCACTCTTGCCCAACTTGTTTGCGCCAACCAAAGGGTTAAAGATGGGTTTTACTCGAATGTGTGGTGGGTTTGTGTCGCTGATCAAGACAACAGCCAATTTGACATGAAAACTATTCTATCTAAAATGCTGGAGTCAGTCACTGACTCCAATGGTCATCGCAATTCATCACTAGAAGTAGTGCAGAAGGAATTAGGGGAGGAACTAGAGGGAAAGAAGTACTTGCTGGTTCTGGACGACGTTTGGAACAAGGACAGAGTAAAATGGATGGAGCTGACAGATTTTTTAACTTTAACATTAGGTGTTGCTGAAAGTAGGATTATGGTGACCACACGTTCACATGATGTTGCAAACGCTATTGGAAATAGTGATGTACATGTGTTAAAGGGCTTGTCTGATGAAAATTCGTGGAGTCTGTTTGAGATGACAGCACTTAAAGGAAAGCCTGATATACAAGCAAACGCCCTTGAAGTTGAGATTGGTAAGAAGATTGTTAAGCAATGTTCTAATGTTCCTCTTGCTTTAAAGGTGGTCGGAAGTCTTTTGTGTGGTCAAGGCTTAGATAAGTGGCGAACTTTTGAAACGAGCGGATTAGGTGGTATTGGCAATGGCGATAATCAAATCATGTCTATACTAAAGCTTAGCTACCACAACCTCGAGCCGTCATTGAAAAGTTGTTTCACTTACTGTGCATTGTTTCCCAAAGATTATTGGATGGAGAAGAAGATGTTGATCAGGCTTTGGACAGCACAAGGTTACATTGTGCCATTTGATAGAGGTCAAAGCATTGAAGATGCTGGTGAGGAGCATTTTCTGATTCTACTACGAAGATGCTTTTTCCAAGATGTGGAATTGGACATGTTTGGTAATGTGGAGTCATTTAAAATGCACGACTTGATACACGATGTGGCCCAAGAAGTAGCAGGACAAGAAATTTTGGTAGCGACGCCTGAGACAAGCAACTTAGGCGACAAAGTCCGCCATGTTTTTCAAGGAAGTTCTGTTTGCGAGAAGAACTTTTACAGCAATGTAAAGTTTCGTTCTTATTTGCTCTGGGTGGATTCCCCATGTTCTGTGGACAGGATATTAACAAATGGAGGATGCCTGAGAACATTGACCTTGGTGAATGTGTTAATGAATACATTGCCAGATTCAATCGGTAAATTGTTACATTTAAGATATCTGGATCTATCCCGGAATTTCGAATTGGAAACACTCCCTGCCTCCATAACAAGATTACATAACCTACAAACTCTGAAATTAGAAAAGTGTCGTAGGTTGCGAGAGCTGCCAAAAAAGTTTAGTAAACTCGTAAACCTAATGCACTTGAATATAGAGGGTTGTAACCGTATGGAGTGTATGCCAGTGGGGATGGATAAGCTGACATCTCTGTGTGAGCTGACCGACTTTGTAGTGGCTGATGAGAGTTCAAGTGGAGACAACCGAGTTGGTCAGTTGAAAGATCTCAAATCCGTTGTTGCCAACTTAAAGGGTAGCATTCGTATTAAGATACAAAAATATTTCACGGCAGCCGACGTATATGATTGGGAAGGTAGCTTCTTTAAGGGTGCACAGCATTTGCAGGCGGTACGTTTTGATTTGGATCATGGCGTTGATGCAAAAGATGAAGGTTTGTTGGAAAAGCTGCTGCCGCCTCGTAATATCAAGGAGTTGGAGTTGCGGAATTACACTGGCGTAAGAATTCCAAGGTGGGGAGGGGGCGGAGATTATAATTGGGCTGCCATTTTCCCAAATCTTGTCCGCATTCAGATTGGGTTTTGTCTCAAGTTGAAGCATCTTCCGATGCTGAGTAAATTGAAGTATCTGAAATCATTACACCTTGAATGGTTGGATGAATTGGAGTACATAGATGATGAGACGAGTTGCAGTAGCAGTTGCGCGGCATCAACGGGATCAGAGTCGAAAGAAGAAGCAGAGTGTACGCTGTTCCCCTCTTTGGAGACTCTCGTGATTAATAAAGTTCCAAAGTTGAAAGGGATATTTAAAGGGTTGGAGTTTGGTGGTAGCAGAAGTAACAACAATGCCCGGCTTTGGCCAACTTCTTCATTTCCTCGCCTCACTCGTCTTGTCATTTACGCGGAGAATCTGAAGACAAGAGGGATGCAGTATTTGATGAACTCCCTTGAAAGATTGAGCATTAGAGAGTGTGACAACTTCGAAGTGTTACCGGAATGGATAGGGATGCACTGCTTATCCTCTCTTCAAGTATTAGACATCCCTCAATACCGAAAGGGGTGCAGAATATGACATCACTCAACAACCTTTGCATATCAAATTGTACAGATGAATTAGAGAGAAGATGTCAAGAGCCACACGGGGATGACTGGCCCATTATCAAACATATCTCTAACTTTCGAGTTCACCATTAGTCCTTTAATTGGACTCAAGCCCAAAATTTGGTTGTGGAACAATTCTTCCCAAACTTTTAAGATTTTTTTTTTTTTTTTTTTGGTTATGAACTTTGAATATAATTTTCTTAGTGAAGTACTTCATGATAGTTTTTAGTTAATCCTTTTTCCGTTCAAATACTTGTCTAACATCGTCCCTACGGTCACAATTTTCTGAGTTCTAAGTTCCAAGTTTGGCATGCTGATTAAGCAAATACGGTGTAATTTATGGTGTTTCTATATCGTCTACGGTCTATCAACTATTGTATCTGTTATAATTCTACTGTTCCAGTTCGGTATGGGTTTGTCGCTTCACCAACTCCGATTAAAACCATGCCTGTAATTAAGCATGTGGAGTACCTAAGACGAGTGTTGAAATACTTCATGTAATTGACTATCATTTCGATTACACATCCACCTACAGTTACATAGATACGGTACATTGTTATATCACAAAGGCAACTGATCCAGTCTCTACTAAGACAACATAGAATATTGTATCCCCTTTCCTAGCAAACTCCGCGGAATGAGCCTTAAACTGATCGTGCCCACCTCGTATCGAGAAAGCAATAACAGTTGTCCTTGTCGTATTATTGATGGGCTGTCAAAGAACGGAAGAGTTTGGCAAAAGGCACCTAAAAAGAGTCACTTGGGAGGCTGTTTTGAAGCATCTGGTTGATCCTTGCTTGATCCTGTCACAGTTGCTACAGCCGCAGCTGACATTGCTGCTGCTGCTGCTCCAATCTTTACAACTCCAGCAGCTTTCATTGCACCAGCTAGCTTAGCAAAGGCAGCCAAACCTCCTACGAGCATTGCCCTAAAAGCAACTGTTGGTTTGACCTCCATATCTTATCAATGACCCCCGCGACAGTGAACCCTATCTTTTTCTGCATAACATGTATAATAAGAATATAAGATTATTACAAAGTCAAAACTCAGAGTACAACAACAAAATTAAGGATGATAAATTCTAGAACAAACAACAAAGCCGATGACAAGGCTGCATAAAGTCATTTACAAATGAGGATGAGGCTCCAAGAGATCTAGCAGCTGCAGTTTAGTGGGAATATTGCTCTAATGTAACCTATACTGAGATCAATTTCTCTGACTGAAACAGAAAATGTGTACCCCAGCTTAGTAATGCTGGAAAACCTCGGATTCTGCTAAATTCTATCTAAAATTTGCCTTATCTTAGATAACTGAGTTAACTCCTAACTGTCTCACACTCTCTCTCACAGGACTTCCTGTACTAGTATCATAGTATGTGCCATCTGTGTATCGCGTGGTGCTTACCAAACACAAAGACTTCCTACTTAGATATTCGTTTTAATCTTTAGCAAAGATAGACAGGCTTGTACATGTACTCCAGTCTCCAGGTATTACCCAACTGTCAGGAGAGGTCAATGAGCTTCTGGAGAATGTGAAGTAAGGAAATAAAGTTGTGTTTAGGTCTAATTATCCATCTATAATTGCTCAAACTATACGCCAAATTACTTAAATACGGTTGTTTTCATTACAGTTAAAAAAAAAAAAGAAAATAAATAAATAAATAAAAACCTGGCACACAACCTACTACCTAGCACCTACTACTTGAAAGTAGCTAGGAAGTTTGTACCTGTTCTTTGGAAATTCTAAGGTCAATAACATTTTGCCAATCCAAGATGACAAACTTGGTTTACGTCGAATCCAACTAAACTTTTTTTAGATAGCAAAATTGGAGGAAAGAGGAGGCAAAGAGGAGAGGAAGGAGGGAAATTACTCATAAAATTGGAGGGGAAAACAACATACCAATTTCAAATACCTTTTCCTTACCTTTACTGACTCTTTACTTTATTAACCAAATGATGCATTCTGATTTCTGAACCCCCTCCCCTTCCTTTCCCTCAATTTCTCTTTATCCAAACACAATGTTAATCCCGAACCCACAGAAATAACTACACACATGACACAACCTACCACCTAATACATAGGTTATGCCGCAAGAGCTAATACACTCAGTAGCTAGTTAGTGCATGTCTACATGTTTGATTGTTATAGTCCTATAATTCAGGAAGTATAAAGTCCAGAACATTTTGTCTATCTGGGGTAGAAATCTTAGGTTCGTGTCGAATCCATCAATAGTTCATGATCACTCCTCCAGCAAGCTCTTATCTTGTTTCCTAGTTCAGAGCAGATCTAAAAATGTTTCGTCAAGGAATTACACTTCCAAACCCATACTAAAAGGAATCCCCCACATTGATGGAGCCAGAAACCAGGCACAATTCCAAGCCTCAAATACATACTTAGCAGTTAGCACAAGTCACCACACAAATCAACACTCGAGCTTCAATTAGCATCTGCGTTAAAGGTATCTTGGCAAAGCTAAAGCTTCCCAATGTCACGGAACCAGAAACTAAAAGATTGGAAGGCTCAAATAAATACATAACCCAAGTACACAACACAAAACAACACCCGAGGGTCAGTATAGCAGCCACATTAGAGTTATCCGGACGCAAACCCGAAACCTTTCTACTGTGATTGAATCAAAACCAGAAGATTACAATACACACAACACTCAAAAGGGTCAGTTTAACATCTGGGTATGCCCAAACCTTTCGAATTTTCGACAATGAATGGTGATTAGAATAACAACAATGGTAAATTTTTATTTGGTGCATACATAATAACATAACATGGACCTAATCTTAGAACAACCGTCTCAATCAAAATTTCAAGTCAAACCCTCATTTCATCTATCAAGAAATAATCACAATGACCTAATTATTTCCCACACTACACATTCAAATTAAAAATTCCAACGAGTTCTTATCAAAAGGATCATAAAAAAATCACATATTTACCATTTTTAATCCTATATCCCATTACCCCTTGCTTGCATATCACAAAATCTACATTACCCATCAACAAAATGGAGTCAAATAATTATAATTTACCATCAATCGTCAAAATTACTGCTACTCTAAAATCAACACAAGGAAGAACCATGGAGTTCAATAAAATATCACATTAAATAGATAAATTAAGTAGCCAAAAAAAAAAAAAAATAGAATAATAGAGAAAGTGGAGAAAAGAAATCACCTGAAAGCAAATAATCCGACAGATTACTCTCCAACAGTATTTCTTCGTGTTCGGAGAAAATGAGATTTCTGTTCCCTTTTTATTTTATTTTATTTATTTTTGTGTTGGCTACTCCGAAAATATAAAAGGGGAATATGCTTAGCTGAAAATATAACGCGCGATGTCATTTGGAGCAGATCCTTCTACTGTGTCGTTTCATGTTCATTTGTTGGGGTAATCAAGTAATCTGGTTTTTAAGTACGGGTTTCTATTGCGTGCTCAAATAGAACATGTTAAAACTTCATTTCGCCTTATTTATGTAAGTTTTTCATCTTTATTACAGTAGTTGACTTTATACTCATATGACGACATCCAATTTAAATCGAACGGTGTCAACAAAAAAACTAACAAGTCGCCCAAAAAAAGGTCTCTAATAGTACTACGGTTCTACTTCTCAGTTCTCACCCATAGCCATTTCTCACATTTTACTCATTTTCATCATTGTGATATACTAATGCAAAGACGATTAAAGATAGATAATTCATATTTCAAATGTATTATACTCTATACATGTGTCGTAACAAACGAAAATACAGTGTAGTAGTTCTAACTTAGGGCCAATGTGTATTAGGGGATAATGATTTGGATTTGATAGGAAATTACAAGCATTGTTAGACCTAACCTTAATCAAAAGAATTGACACTCTTTACTCCTTCATTAGCATTAATTAACAAGTGTTAATTTGTATTGGTGAAAACCTCCTCTAGAGTACTGAGTACAGCACAAATATTAGCCAGAATCTAGCAACTAATGCCCTGATTGTTGCACTTCTTCCTCACTGTGCAGACTCGGCATTTGGATCTTCTGTTGATTTCATCTTTTACCACATGACTGCAGCGCCAAACACCTAGTTCTGTCGCGAACACTGCCAAATCCAATTCCACTATGTCCTCGTAAGTCTTCTGATAGTGAAGTTTATAATGAGAGCGCGATTAACAACTTTGGTAATATACTCAGGGCCAGGGCAATATTAAAGCAAACCTCCAAGTGATGCTGCAATTAGTTCCATTACCAAATCGGATGTGAAATGCTACCTCGGAACAATCTCAGGGACTTCCAAGTAACGCTGCTTCAAGAATAGGATCAGAGCATACCCCTGATACATACAAAAAAAAACATATGAGCATCATTTCACAGAGATACTTTACAGTTCCTGTGGTCCAGGGAAGGATCCTCCCTACAGGAGCAGGGAACGAGAATCGACTTCTGTTATCTAGGGCGGAAAGGGGAAGCTTCGACCACTATACTGTCCCCCTGATTTCTCTAATAATGGTATATAAACTGGAAGGGGAAGTCTTAATCACCTACCTGTTCCATGAATTTTCACATTGATTCATAACATATTAACATATTTCCTTCCTAACTATGCAATGACTACATCAGAATCTTATTTACTACTCTCATGGACACCAAGTAACTTTTTTAAGGATGGCACCTGGCAGAGCTATAGGATAATAAATGGATGCAGATTTCAATACTAAAACAAGACAGAAACCGATGCCAATAGAGGAAGCAGATGTTACAGATCGCAGCCTTGGAGAAAATAGTCGCCAGCAGTCATTGCAGGAACAATAAACCAGTGAAGAGTAAGGAACAATATTGCAGGAACCGCAATGCATCTGTATCAGTAACTAACCTTCCTGTTATCTTTGAGAAGTAGTTGGTATAGTTATGGCTATCACCACAAACACAAAGATTCGTCATGATTCTGACAGGGGTGTCTGCACTCTGCAGGAATGTTTGAACTCCAAAGGCCATAGCCAGCTTCTTGCTGTGTCCGTTCAGTAACCATTTTTCTCATCTTCATCTGTGCTTGGATCACAGAGTTTTGGTTTGGTATGTATCCCTCAAACTACATCTGATGATCCAACCACTCAAGATATCATATAGTTTCTCAAACAGGTCAACTGGCGCCTCATGTTTTCTTGCTGACAGTCTCACTCTTCCAGAATCATCCCATCTCCCACTAGGAGCATAAATATTTGACAGCAGAATATAACTTCCTGCTGCACCTGATTTAGAGCTAATTATATGGAAGGTTGCTTCTTCTACTCGGTGAAATCTTTCAATTGACTAGCATTTAAGAGAGCTCCCCAAACACACACATTTGGTTCCATAGGTATGCTCCTCACTGTTGCCCAACGTTTTTTCGATAAGGCCAGCCCGACCATATAGATCAACAAGACAAGGATAATGTTCCATCTTTCCAGTCATTACTGTAAATGTACATGCATCAGTGCATCACATCACAAGAACAAAAAGATGCTATAAATGTGACCTGACATACCTTTGAGGAGCTTCACAAATAAGCCAATGTGTATTCATGCCAATCATATCCAGTCCAGCAATCACAGATGACACAAGATCACTAAATTTGTGAAATTTTAGACGCCCTATTTTGAGACTTCCACATTTGGTCTATACTATTACCAGCCAGAATACCTGATGTAAAACTTGCTCTAATTTTTATGTGTTTTTGAGTTTGTAACGCAGCGGAATTAAAACAGAAAATAAAGGATATGAATTAGTCTAGAATCCTCGCAAGAATACTCGACTAAGACTAATTTGTACTAAGATCACAAAGAAACAAGCACAAACAAACGGCAAGCACCAAGATCACATAGAAACAAGGTACAAACCAAAAGAATACATAAAAATTAGAGCAAGTTTTACATCAAATTGGTATCAGAGCTTGGTTGTAACAAACTTCTATGCTTTGTTAGTCTTGGTGTGGTTGATTTTGGTTTATCAATGAATTATAAATTTCCTAAGTTTGATGGGAGTGGTGATTCTGAAGATTATTTAAATTGGGAAAGAAAGATCGAGCGTAAATTCAATCGAATTGGTTTTGATGATCGTGAAAGATTCGATCATGTGAAACTTATTTTGGTAAGAGACGCATTCCATTGGTTTGAAATTTTGAAGAAGCGACGCAAACATGAAGGTAAGTGCAAGATTCATTCGTGGGAAGTACTCAAGTGCAAGCTACGTAAACGATATATGCCAAGGAACTTTATTGAAGATGTGTCGTTCAAAAAGTCTTCTTATGAGCATGAACAAGCAAATAATGATCTGATTTTGTTGGACATGATGAAGAAACTTGACCGTATGCAAGATGACTTGAAGAAAGTTAGGAGTGCACATCTTGAAAAGCATGATTCTTGTGAAGACAAAGAAAAAATCAAAGAAGTGATCTTGGAGGAACAATCGCAAGTACATGAATTCATACAAATCCAAGAGCATGAAGAGATTGAGATTAGTGATCAAGACAAAACATTGGATCTTCATGATACTTCTAAAGAGGAAAGCATTGATTCTTCACTAAAGTCTTTTGGGGAAAACGAAATAAAGAGTGCGATTGAACATGAGGTTCTAATTGAAGATGAGATAGATGACAAATTTGTTTACCACAAATTTGAGACCAAGATTCCATACAAATCATTAATTGATCGCTATATTGATGAGAGACTTGAAGAAGATGTCAAAGGTAAATCCTGTTTGTCTTTCTTTCTTTATAACAATGGCATCGAAGTGAAAGATGAACAATACAGCTCTAAACTTGATGTCCAAAACATGATGGACCATGAGAAGCTTAAAGAAAAGAGAACAGAGATTGAAGATCATGGTGTCGAAAAACTCATCAAGTACATTGAAGATGATGAGTTAAAGGACTTGTGCATATGTTTGGTGTTTGTACTTCTCTTTTTGATCCTTGTATATGATCCGGGTGGTTGTGAGAATGTGTTTCTCTACTATAGGACTTCAGATTCGAGGACGAATCTTTTCAAAGAAGGGGAGAATGATACATGGGAGCTATGGGTCAAAGCTTATAGTGGAAGTTCAAGACAATCACGTCACCTTCCAGTCTCAATATCTTCTGAAGTACTCAATATTTCGAAGAACAATCAATTGTATAGGAAAGTTCATGATCTAAGCTTTCCGAAAAGTGGTCATATGCCTTAAATGGTTAAGTAACGAAGGAGATATGCTTGTTTTAAGTTGAGCTGTCCAGTTTCTACGCGGGTACACAAGAATGACCGAATCTTCTATATTCTCCAAGTCATGCACGTCCAAGCTAAGGAAGTTCTTAGTAGATATAATTCTCACTATTATTTAGTTTCCAAATAATAAAGGAGCCTATGAGGTTTCCGAGTTGTTCTAGTTTAAATAAGTCGGAATTAAGGAAAGTTCTATTAGAACCTTACCTTATTCTCTAAGGTCTAGATGAGTCTATTTAGTATAAATATAGAGTCTTATTGTATTGTTTTTCAGATTAGATTATACAAGTTTGAGCATTAATATCGAAGAGTCGAAGGGAGTTTCCTTCAAAATCTGGCCTTGAGAGGTTCTGTGTTCTTTTGGTTCGTGCCTTGTTTCTTTGTGATCTTGGTGCTTTCCCTTTGTTTGTGCTTTGTTTCTTTGTGATCTTAGTGCAAATTAGTCTTAGTCAAGTATTCTTGCGAGGATTCTAGACTAATTCATATCCTTTATTTTCTGTTTTAATTCCGCTGCGTTACAAACTCAAAAACACATAAAAATTAGAGCAAGTTTTACATCAATACCACGGTCCATCAATCCTCTGGAGAACACGATCACGGATTCTTAACTGAGACGCAATATTGCCAGCTCTAAAAAAGCTGACAAACAGAAAAGATTGTGATACGATTGGGTTTCAAATTTTCCATTTGCATTCTCCGACTATGTTTGGTCTCAATCTGAAGAAACAATTGTATAGCCTCATCACATGAGCCGAATCTGCAATCATTACAGGTCACGGTGTTTCTAAGCTCCACCAAATTACTAAAAAAACACAGAAATCAAAAGATGTGTAGCTTCTCAAAGGCATTCTTTCAAACAATTCATATGAAGCAAGCATCTGCCCCATCTCTACTAACCAAGTAACCAAAGGGAGAGTATACCGATGTGGCTTAAGCCCTAGGTCTTCCAATCTGAGATAAACCCTAATAATACTATCTTCACAACCCCTATCCTTTGTGAGTCCTAATAATGGTGTCCTATAACCCAATATCGAACCATACACGCCCAAAACAGCCTCAGACACTTTCCGGGCATCACTGATGAGCCTGAAATTGCTGTACATCGAAACAATCAGCTAAAAACCCGAGTCAAGCAAACCCATCTACAAGAATTTGGTAAAACTTATTTTCATTTCACAATTAAATTCATTTCCGGGAGAAACGTGATCATAATCATAATCATCCAGAAGCTGATTGTGGGCAGGCCAACAAGAAATTGAAGAACAAAATTAGGGGTTCAAACTTGAGATTTACAATATGAAACTTCTAATTGAATATTCTCCGTTAAAGATGATCAGCAGAGGTTACAAATCTACTAATTCTATTCTACCAACAATTCCAAATTACCCAGAATTTCCCACAAAATATTTACTGAAAAAAATTAGGAAACCCCCCAATTAAATACGGAGTAAGTTTCAGCAATCATATTGGAGAATATATTTCCATAAATCTTGTTCCTGAAGATTGACAGGATTCCCAACCAAATGCAGAAGTTAATTGCAACCAAAATCAATGTGAGAGGGAGGGGAAAAAAACCTGGATTTTCAAAGGCTGAGCAAGACCCACCACATGCAAGTGTGCAACACTGTTCCCTAAAACCAGGATACCTTTCTACGTCATTCCGATTTAGTCTAAATTCGAGTCGAGTAAAACTACACAGTCCAGGAAACCTTTTCCCATGAGTTTTCAAATAGACACTCAATTGGGTAATAAATAGGTTAGTAAAAAGTAGTATAAACCCTTTAAACAAGATCTTACTACGTCGTTTTGTGCCTAAAGGGTCTCCTAAACCGTCGTTTTAAACCTTGATTAAGGATTAAAGATCAAATCTTTTCAATTGTCCACTGTCTTCTTCCTCACTCAACTTTTTTTTCTGTTCTGGGTTTTTGAGAGAGAGAGAGAGTGTAAGAGAATGGATCCTCATCATCAATTTGGAGGAGGGAGTTGGTCTATGATCCCCAACATTCCAACCCACAATAACTTATCTACACCCTCAAATCAAGATTCTCTCTTTCTCTCTCCTCAACATTCCCAACAACAATTCCATCTTCCCCAACAACAACAACAACAATTCAATCTTCCTGTTGTTCAACAACAGCAGCAGGTGCAGGTGCAGCAGCAGCAGCAGTTTCAGTCGCCGCAACTTCAGTCATTTGTTCACCCGTCTCCGCAACATCAGCAACAACAGCAACAGCAGCAGCAGTTTGTGCACGCTTCGCCACAGCAACAGCAACAGTTTGTGCACGCTTCGCCACAGCAACAGCAACAGCAGTTTGTTCAGCCGTCTCCTCAACATCAGCAGCAGCAATTTGTTCAGCCATCGCCGCAACAGCAGCAACAGTTTGTGCATGCGTCGCCCCAACAGCAACAACAGCAATTTGTGCAGTCACCTCCACAACAGACACAACAACAACAGCAGTTTCAGCCGCAAGTTCAGCGGTTTCAGCAGCAACAGTTTCAATTGCCGCAGCAGTTTCAATCACAACAACAGCAGCAGCAGCAGCAACTTCAGCCGCAACAACAACAACAACAACAACAACAGCAGAAGTTTGCACAGCGATCACCTCAACCGCAACAGCAGCAATTTGTGCAGTCGCCACCACAACAACAACAACAACAACAGCAACAACAACAACTACAACAATCACAGCAACAGCAACAGCAAGTTGTGCAGTTATCGCCCTCACCGCAACAACAGCAGCAGCAACTTCAACCGCAACAGCAACAGCAGCAGCAGCATCAGTCCCTGGCATCTCATTTCCACATTATAAATGTACAGTGTTAATTTCATGGGAAACTTCTTGATGTTGGTTGGTTTCTATTCATTATTATTGATTATGTTGAATTGGTAATGCAGTTGGTGGAAAATTTATCTGATGCGATTGAGAACGGAGCTCGAGATCAGCAAGCTGATGCTCTGGTAAATGACACTCCTGTTATTTAGTCAGCTTTTTTGAACTGTTCCTGATTAATTTTCAGTAGCTAATTATTGTACATGTGAAGCATTTTTTGCCTTGTGATTGGATAGTGTGATATTGGGTGTTATATGTGTTTGTGATTGAGTGTAGATCAGTGAGCTTAGTGGCCGCTTCGAGAACTGTCAGCAGCTGTTGAATTCTATATCAGGGACCATTAATTCCAAAAACTTGGTAACGCCTCCTGCTGAATTTAATTGTTGTTTTGTCGTGGTTACGAGGCTCATTGTTTCCTTCTGAGTGAATTTTCCTGGTTAGTATCTTAGTGATTTGTGTGAGTGTGTGTGACTTGCAGACTGTTGATGGGCAAAAGGGCAAATTGGAGGAAAGCGAGCGTTTGCTCGATCAAAGGAGGTTTGCTGTTATTTCTGTATGGTATTCTTCTGCATTTAAATGACTCTAGATACTGTATTTTGACACTCATACTTTCTTTCAATGCCAGAAATTTGATATCCTCTTACAGAAGCTCTATTGAAGGCCTCACCAAATCAGAGCCTTAGCTGGTGTTGGATTTCCAAATCAGTAAGTATTTCTAGCTGTTGGAAGTCACTTGTGTTAACTGAGGGAACTGTTTTCCAAAAAAACTGACAATGCTACTATGAACACTTCATTGCTTTGCTATATTAGTTCATAGACAGACTGTTGTTGAGTTGTTGACGGCTTGACGCCATTATAGGCATGCTTATATCATGCAAAATTTTAGTTTGAGAGACTATAAAGCAGAGACAGAATAGTTTTTAGTTTCACACTGCCAGCATCTCGACTTGGCAGTCATTTACTTCCCCTTGGTGTCTTTTAGCACATGGCCGTCACCCCTTGGTTTCTTTAAATAGATACCCTCTCTTTCTTAGATATCATGACTTACTTATCCTAAAAAGAAGAAGGAAAAAAAAAGTGGGTATACGGCCTTATCAGCTTGTGTACTGGATACTATTTCTTACAGCACGACAGTTCTTAGCTGCATATATCGAGTGTGTTTGCTAACAGCAGCTATTATATCCTTTGATCAATAGAGTCCTCCCCCCTTCACATCAAGACTTTTGTTACGGTTAATGTGTACTATTATCTGTGGATTGAGCCTGATAATACTGACTTGTTACACTTGGGGGTAACCTTCAATCCTAATCCCCCTGGGACATTAGGTCCCAACGGCATTCCTGCAAACTATTAGTGTACACCTGGGTTCGGGGGCCACTAAGTACAAGATTTCATGTCATTAAAGAACAGATCCTTTGGTCCAAGACACTGTGAAACCCTGTGGCGTATGTTATCAGTTTCTGAGCATGTATGGCTTTGTTCTCGTTAACCTTTTCCTATGTTGTCTGAGAAGGTAGTGGGGTTCTGGTCAACATTCACCCCTAAGAGACTTCTTGTAGACCATTGAGATCTGGGGATTTTTCAAGCCCTGGGTTGAATGCTATCCTCAAATAGTACGTTCTGTAGGCTCAAAGGGGAGGCGTGGAAAGGCCTTTGCTAAAATATTGATTCTGAACAAGCTTGTGTTATCTTCTAAACATCTAATCTTATATCAGCTCTCAAAGATCCGAAGCAATCTTCCACGTATTACTGGATTTGTCAGAGAGACTTATTGTGATGCATTTTTAATAATGACCTTAAAAGCGGCCTATAGCCTCCAGCCAGGTTAATGTAACTTATGCTTCATAGGCCATTGAACTCAAGGGCCTTGAAACCGTGAAGATCCACCTCTGCCTCAACAAACTCAGGGGGAAAGAAAAATAAATCCATTGTTTTGTGGTCTCAAACCAGGTCAAAGAAAAAGGCATGCTGTTATAGTTAAGGATTTACTATGAAAACTCTCTTTTATTTTCATCATTAGCTCTCTGTGGAGCGGGCTTTATGGCTTGTTAGCCCATGAAACCGAAGGCAATAGACAGTAATATACGATCTCAGACTAAAAACTGCAGATTTTTCTCCAAATCTGCTATTGAAGACTCTTTGAATTCCGTATTGAGTTACTTTGTTTGAATATGACAAGACATGCATTTAATTGTTTAAATGATGCATGTATGGAGAGTTCTAGTACCTATACTCCTAGGAGGCTCTAGAATTAGTTTATTACTTCCCACAAATAGGGACCGTGAGTTGTGTTGAGATATTGCAGTAGCCACAACCATGAGTTAGAGTTGTGTGAGGTTTCTCCATCTAGGATCCTTTGAGTTAGAGGGTGTACTCGGGTTCTTAGGCTGATATATTTTGTTTGTGGGTTGTCAAGTATTGTCTTAAACTTGTATTTGTGAGATTACTTTATCATTAGGGGTGTTTTGTGGAGTATGCTTGCGCTAAATTGTTCTGTTGCATGTTTCCTCTATTGTGCTCTACAATTCCCTACACCTACATATACCCTTCTACCCTGTGCAGGTCTCAGTATGCCCAAATTCTCCCCTTGATATAGATGTTATGATGTAAGCCCTCATGCAAGTTTCCTGAACAATTGTGTGGATGGTGCTTTGGTTTATGTGGATCCACCCCCCTTAACAAGAAGTGGTTCAGTTGATGTATTAGACCTTGTTACAGTTCTGTCGATGTCAGATAGTTAACTGTGAAACATCCTATATTCCTAATAGTACTTTCTTTAGAGTATCTAAATACCTGCTTCTGTATCCACAGGCACTGTTATCTCGTTCAGACACGCTAGCAAGATTAATTTCTAGCTGTGAGAACTCCAGTTCCTTCAACCTTCATTGACATTTAAGATCAGATACTTCCAAGTCTCATAATTTTATAGGTTGCTGATGGGCGTTTGATGTCGAGAATAATCGCTGCTGCTGTTTATACTACTACTGATGCTGTTATACTATATGTTCTTTATCATAAAAGCATCCCTCATCCATTTGTCTGAGGGATTCTATGTCCCATAAATTATCAGTATAGCTTACAATAAAATTCTAATAATCATCTTTTGTGATGTTTTTCCTTTTTTGACCTTTTTATTTCCCTTCATCATTGTAAGAGTTGTGGCATTAATTTTTTAACAATGTAATATTTTTGAATGATGAACTTCTACCTTTGTACCGTTGTTTCATCTAACAGCAAAAGGTTATTCAGTATAGTATTTTCTTAATCTCACTTCTGCATCCTAATATTCTGTCTGCCCGAGCCAATCGGTTTTCTTTAGATGGTGAAGAAGCTCGCCTAATCTAGGCCGCCCGCCTATTGTTTACGTGAGAAAGAGGGGAAAAGGGTTGCTGCCATGAGTGCACTGTGCACAAAATGAGGTTCTGATCTGCACAATTTTTGACACTGTTGCATAAAGGTTAGCAAACCGTGGAGAAAACTTGCTTCCATTGCGATCAAGGAATCAGGAATAGATTTGCACCAAACTATTGCAGACGAGATGAGATTGAACCACATCTGGAAATAGAACTAGAATCATTTCAATAATTTTCACTTAAAAAGAAAGACAGATGCACAGAATATAGTTACATAGCAAACTGCAAAAGCAGCACAAAACCAGTTTCATTATGCATAATCTGGTTCTTCCCTATTTACAGCAAAAGTCGGCAACACTAACAAATGTGAGTGCCAATCTGGAGAACCTATTGTGATCATATATTACTATGTTAGTAAACAGACTGATTCCAGAACAAACAATAGGACAATGTAGACTAACACGAGTTAATCACACAAATACAAATTTAGCCTCCAAATCTCTCCAACCGATATGATGCTCAATTACAGCACAAGATGGTACTGTGACACCTAGCAATTTTAGGATCTCACTTTGGCTAATCGTGCCCTTATTGCTTCCAATTCTTCCTCATCATTTACGCCCTCAGCAATTGGTTCTTCATCCTGCAATATATGCAAGCAGATGTTCCAGTGCCAGGCAGAGATGAAAAGTAAAACTTTAGATTAAGTGATGGGCAGTAGACTCACCTGTACACTTGTGCTCTGTGCAGGCACCTTGGTCTTTGCTCTCCTTGCAGCAACTGGGAGCTGTGCAGCAGTCTCAGTGGCCAATTCCGTCAGGACCTTGTCAACCTCTTCCTCCGTCTCCTCTTCTATGTCTTCAGAGTCCAATGCACTATCAACAGCCTCGTTAACAAATTCTTCAATGACCCCGGCCTAAAAAAATAAAAAAAATGTAGATAAACGGTGAACCGAAAAAAATTACAGATAATCCATATCACACTAGGGGCAGCCAATGATGTCTGAATGCTCTTCACAGCCACCCAAGACAACAAGCTTTTCCCAGAAATAGGAGGAGCTTATAGCACAAGGACAAAAAGTGCGCTCCTTTTCAGTATCAAGGCCCAATTCAGATCTCTCACGAAACATAACGTCAATGCACTCAGATATAACAAATAAACGACAACACTTTCTAGAAGAATGTAAGAAAAAATACCTTGATCATCTCTTTGCTGAATTCTTGCATAGTAACAGCTACTTGTGGCGCTTTCATGAGGTTATTAACAATTTTCATCACCTCCGCACTCTTTTGCAAATGACCCACTGTACGAGCGATTGCTGCAATATATCCCGATAAAAGACATTATACAAAAATAAGGTACATAATATAGGCCGAAACAAGGAATGCATCAATGATATGACACAGACAGTAGTAGGTCATAAACAAAACCAAGGACACCCGGGGGTGAAAAACTGCTGAAGGGGAGAGGAAAGCACAGCTTTAGAAGCTCAAGGACCATGAAATTGAGGACATGCAGAAATACGTATCAACAGTTTGCTAACTTTATGAAAACACTGACACACGCATGTGACACATCAGGATAATCTCTCAGAAGAATGCCAAGAGAAGAAAATAGGATGATGGAATTGTAAAATCTAAGAATTAAGAAGATCAACATACCAACACTTTCTCCAAGGTGCATTGATATCGAGTTTAGCTGAGCTTTATTCTCGTAAAGACGATTGACAGTTTTCCTTGACCTAACAATTTCTCTGGCAAGTGACTGATAATTAAAACAACAACAAGAACTAGTCACTGGAGGGTGAAAATGCGTAAAACCATAGAAACAAATAACTAAATCAGGAACGAGAAAGAGTCCAGTGAAGGATTGAACATGTAATGTAATCAAGCACAATATCATTTGTTCACAATGGAATGAAACATCATCTGAAGAGTATGCAAGTGAAAGGTAACTGCAGAGTATAAAAGTAAGACCCGAAAAAACACCTTAATCTCCATATAAAAACTCAAATAACCTGGATTCAATAAGGTAGATGCAATGTGATGATTGTAATCAACAGGGATCAAGTAATCATTCACATATACTTGTTAGGCTCATTTAAATGAATAAACATATAATGTCACAGATGAAACAATATTCGATATTTGCTTATCTAGCTTGACATGATTTAAGAGCCAACATGATGATATTAAGAACTATCAACTTCGTGTATATTAGAGAGTGAGAAAACGAAACACTGGGGAAAGAACCATTACTCACTCCAATGATAAAGATAACACTATACTATCATGTACTGTGTAGCTCATCTGAAAATCAAAGTAAAGGAACAACACACTTTGAAGGAAAGAACAGCTTTTAGAAAACCAATCCTCCGTATCTAGCTACAAAGAGTAGTATTACATAACGATCTGATAAAAGCATATACATCCCATTGATCAAAGTAATCCAACAATGCTAATTACGAGGTAGTACCTTAGCAGAACCCATGTCATTTCTCTTTGCAGCTTCTCTGATCGCTTTCTGTACGCCCTTTTCTTCCCTCTCAATGTCTAAACATCCACACAGAAATTACACTACAAATAAGTAACCAACTCCAACTCCAAAGACCAAAGCTTTCATCTTTCTTAAAATCGCCTAAACCAAAAGGATTCAGAAACAGTTAACGAAAGGGATATATACATGCCTCGGACTTGGCGTTCAATATTTCGAGTTTCTTGGCGAAGCTTCCTTTGCCAATCCCTCAACAACTGCTGAGGGTTCGGTTTCTGCCCCAACAAGCTCTTCACTTTATCCATCTTTTCCAATCACTATACTCTCCCTCCCAACTACAAACAATCAATCAACAATTACAGAAACTCGATCAATTCAATTAATTCAATTGAAATTGATACCAATTCAATTAATTCAATTGAAATTGATACCAATTCAATCTTGGGGTTCAATTAATTTGGGGCAAAAAGTTCATCATCAGTTCAAATCAAACCCAATTCAATCAAAAACAAATGATACCCATATACCCAGAAACATAATTTGATCGATCTAATCATGGGCAATCTAATCATGATACTAAAAGCAACAAAGTTCTAATCTTTATCGATGAATTAAACTAACATTCAAGTTTCAATTGATACAGCAACAAGTCTACAATGGGGACAGTAAAAATTAGGGGGAAATTAAAGATTAAAGCGTAGTTGAGAAGATACCAGATCAAGCAAAAGTAGCAGAGTGCACACGAACACAACAGCAGATATAGCGAGGGAATCAGAATGAGAGTTTTCGGTTTGGTGAAAAATGTTAGCAACAAATAAACCCGCGTATTGGAGAAGCCAACCCAACCAACCCAGAGGCCAGAAGGCAACGAATCTTCCTCTTTTGTTTTTTTCTTTAAAAAAATTATTCAACTCTATTTTTTTTAATATATTAATGAAATTTCGTTCGGTTAGGAAAAATGAATAAATAAATAAGTAGTTTACTGAGTGTTGGTTTAATGATATCTTAGTAAAAAAAAAAGTTAAATCGAGAAATGGTTGGCGGAATAACAACTTGTTGAAAATGTGATTTTAATCCGTACAATTTTTGAAACAGAAAGTGAAAGAGTCTAAACTCGAGTTTTGGATGTAAGTCTGCATTGATAGTGCAAAACGTGATTAAAAATCATATGTATATTTGATATTGCAAATGAAAAATGTTGGTTTTCAAATACTAGTTCGTCTTTAAGTCATACTCCGTATGGTTTGGGTAAATCTTCAATTGGAAGCAAATAAGACTTGTCAAAAAAAAAAAAAAAAGACTTTGTCCCTATGGAGTGTATCAATCTTATAGTAACGATCTATATTTACATACTCCGTATGTCATATGTATGATTCTGACTTTTTATACAATGAAGAGATAACTATTCATCTATATATAGCATACAAAACCATTCATGCGATTAATTAGCAACCATGAAGCCTCGCTTTAAAGAAAACTCGATTTCCATTGATATTGATATACGTTCATCATGCTCATTTTAGGCTCTTGGAACATTTTCCCTAATGGTGAAGTAACATATAACAATAACATGACATCAAAGTTGCATATAATAATGAAAATATCTCTTAGATATATAGAAATCACATAAATAGAGGTGACATTTTAATACCGGTCATACAAATATGTTTTATGTTTATCATGCTCAATGCATGAAAATGGGTTAATTCAACAACAAATTAAATTTTCAATGCAAAGAATCTATTTGTTTCGGATTTTCTATTAACATTTTAGCTTGTATTCCAACAAATTTAGCAAATCAACAATTCTTAACAAACAAATTCTTACTAAGTCACACCTAAACAAATTCTCAAAACTAAAATCAGTTATCTCCCCTCTGGCCTTATAAGCTGTTAAAAAAAAAAAAAAAAAAAAAAAAAAGAGTAGCTTGTTTCACTCTCTCCTTATTTCTCTCCATCCCTTACACATCTCTTCCTCTTCCTCCATTTTTTTCACCCTTCTTTCTTTCCCCTTCATTGAGAAAATAAGGGAACAGGGTAAAAAAAACCAGAAGCATTCCAGGAAAAACTCACCTGCATTTCCGACGCAGCGGAAATCTCAACACCAACCAAACAACAACAACAAAAACACACCAACGTTTTTAATCACAAATGAACAACAACACTAACACTAGCACCATCACCATCACCACCACCACCACCACCACCAACAACAACAACAACGCGAACAATAACAACAACCATCACAGGATCAGCAACGGCACACAGGCCTGCGCTGCGTGCAAATACCAACGTAGGAAATGTGCACCAGACTGCGTGCTAGCGCCTTATTTCCCTCATGATCGACAAAGACAATTCCTGAATGCGCATAAGTTGTTTGGTGTAAGCAACATTACAAAGATTATACGTAATTTGAATGTTCCTGACAAGGATATAGCGATGCGTACAATCATGTATCAGTCTGATGCGCGCGCTAAGGATCCTGTAGGGGGTTGTTACAGGATCATTAGAGACTTACAGTATCAAATCGAGTATTGTAAGGCCGAGTTGGAGCTTGTATTGCAACAATTAGCCTTGTGTAAGGCGCAAGCGTACCAACAACAGCAGAGTCAGATGTTGCAGATTGGACATCAGCATCAGGTTATTCCTGAGGTGGCCTGCAACAGCGGTAATAATAATAATAATAATAACTGCAATGAAGGTAATCATAGCAACAGTAATAATGAAGAGAATTACCAGCAGTATCAGGAGAGTCTAATGCGGTGTTATTATGAGGGTGATGATCAAGGAGGAGTAGTACAGTATGTTGGAATACAGCAGAATGATCAGGAGAATCTCGAGAATGATCAGTTTTCTTGGACTCCTCATGATGATGCTGTATTAGGTTCCTCTAACAGCAGCAACAGCCATGGAGGGGAAGGCTTCATGGTTAAGCGCGATTTTGAGAGTGAATGTGATGGTTTGCCCATGAAACTCATGAGACTTGATTCAGCAGACCCTCCTCATCAGTATGATGATTCTCATCATGTTGACATTACATCTGGTGCTATTCAAGGCGATGGACTCGAGTTTGGATGTCAGGCAACAACAGAACTCAGGTTTGCAGAACCCCAACATTATTAGTGTAGATTCATAAAAATGTAGTTTTCATTGATTATCAGAAGTTGAATGTTCACAATTTCTGCAGTGATGAGATTGTTCTGAGGGACGACAAGATTATTCTAGGAAATCAGGACGAGGAATCCTTTCACCATCACGACCACATTGCAGAACATGATCTGAGGAGTGCAGCAACATTGTTTACCCTCACAAGTTAAGCAAGCAGAAGATGTCGGATTTTAGATACGTTCTTTTGTAGGTAGGTTCTTTAGGCGTAATGTCAAAGAGATTCATTGATAAAGAATAGTGTTCAATACAATTGTAGAATTTAAACAACACAAGTTTAGCAGATTCAAATGTAGAGATATATTGCAATTTACCTTTATAAGTCAGTGATAATGTGGCAGGATAACCACATTTGCCGATCAAGGCTTAGAGATGTCTGTGACCAAAACATAGCTGAACAGAATTTCCCTTTTTGGCCGTCTGATTCGCCTATGTACGCTCTGAGAGTCCTGCACATACAGGGGTACATACAGAACTGTATGGAGAAAAACTAGCTAGCTTTACTTCAAAATGCCACCCTTGGGCTTCAAATTCTGATCCATTACGATTCAAGGCCGGCACCCTGAATAAGCTAGCCAGACGATAAAGAAGACACCTTGAATCAGATCAAAACTAATCATTTGCATTATTACTAAGTGAACGCTCATTTCCTCGTTCAAGAAGCAATCAATTGACTTCTTAAGTGTGAAGAAAAACACAAGTTTTGCCGCAATGTTCTGCTAATACACGGGGTATATGAGTACTAGTTTACAACGGTAACAGCTTGACTTATTACAAGTCCAACTGGTCCATGTCTGGCACTCGTTGAGGAACTTTGCTTCCCTGCTCACGATGCTCGGTAATAGCAGCTTCAGTTGTGGTCAGAAGCGAGGAAACACTACAAACAAATTAAACAACAAATGTATGAGTGACTGCAGCTCAATATTCTTACAAATGTTTTGAACTTGGTTGAGCGCCTCCTACCTTGCAGCATCGGCCAAGGCTGTTCTGATAACTTTAACAGGATCTATAATTCCCGCTTTCACCATATCAACATATTGACCTGCAGCAACAGCCAGAAATGATGAAAAAAGCCTAAAGGCAAGCCGTGGAAACACACACACGATAAAAAAAAAAAAAAAAAAAAAAAAAAAAAAAAAAAAAAAAAAAAAAAAAAAAAAGAGGAAAACTAAGGAGACGAGACACTGGTTTTCCAATTACTTTCTAAAAGATAGCATTAATTTGTAAAAATGTGGAAGGAAGACAAAGGAGCCCACCTTTTGCAGCATCGTAGCCCAAACTATGATCATTTTGTTCCAACAATTTTCCAATAACCAATGGAGCTTCGCCTCCAGCATTTTTCACAATGGTATAAGTAGGTGCCTGGAAAGAATCATAGATCCAGTTAAGAAATAGAAGACAGAAACCTAACAGGAATGGCATTCATGGTTCAACAAAAGGGAACCTTTAGAGCATTCTGGACGATTTGAACCCCTCTTCGCTGATCTTCATTTTTAGTCTGGAGATTCTCCAAAACTTTCATGGCATAGAGAAGAGCAACTCCACCACCTGTGTGACACACCACACAGCCATGAATTTGTGAAAAGCTAGGAAACCTAACAACTGACTGGGGATGAATGAATTTACAGGCGTACCTGGCACAATACCCTCCTCAACAGCAGCTCTTGTTGCATTCACAGCATCTGTTACCCTATCCTTCCGTTCACCAACTTCTGCTTCACTAGCACCTCCAACCTTTTTGGGGGGAAAAAAATTTAATATGTTTCTGTAGCTAATACTCAGAGTTACAGTGATTTAAGGAAGTTAAGGCAGACCTTGAACACAGCAACAGCACCAGCGAGCTTTGACAATCGCTCCTGTGCCTTCTCTTTATCAAAGGTTGAGGTACTTTCCTCCATGGCTGTTCGAAGCTGCAAAATATCAGCTAGTCAAAACCACTATCTGAAAAGAATTACTCAGAACGGTTATCGACAATCTCAATAATTTCGATAGTGAATGCCTATTCTTCATGGAAGAAACTGATGCTCTAAATTACGGGGGGCCTTATTTTTAGACCCCATACTAATCAAAATCAACCACCATTGAGATTTTCTGCGGGAGTTAATAACCATCAAGTATTAGTTAGACAACTGCATGACAGAACAATTGCGCATACCTCCTCACATCGCTCCTTTATCAGCTTCTTGTCTCCAGCTCCATTCAGAACTATAGTGTCATCTTTCGAGATAGTGACCTGCCTCATTCAAAAGTCAGTTAGAGAGAGGTTAAAACATCCAGGCACATAATAAACATAAGCAACTGCCTAACCTTCTTCGCACTACCAAGCATTTCAGGTTGAATTTTGTCAAGAGTCATCCCACGTGCTTCTGAGATAACCTGCACAGGGAAACACTCGATGTTAGAATTTATAAATGCAGGCATGTGCAACGTCTCCGAAAATTAAGTCTATGCCTTACCTCTCCACCAGTAAATACAGCTAAATCATCTAAGTTGGCTTTTCTGTTATCTCCAAACCCTGGAGCCTTAATGGCACACACCTACATAAGAGTGCATCAACAATAATCAGAAATCCAACGATTTAATAGATTATGCAATTGGGCAGATATTTAGTAGAAGCGCCATGTTCTTGGAAATAAAGTACGAACTGAAAATATAAATCAGAGATGAGCATGAAACACCGCGCGCAAGGGCATGAGTTATCCAAAGAACAAAGACACAAACACATAATTGAGATGCCTATGCAGCAGAGACAGGAATTACAGCTATAATATAATTACTGCATAAGGGTGAGAGGTTCGCTTGCCTTTAGCCCAGCACGATGCTTGTTAATAATCAATAATGTCAGAGCATCACCCTCAATATCCTCAGCAACTATCAATAAAGGTCTGCTTGCCTGTTGTGAACCAAAAGTAAAAGTTAATACAAGAAGTCTAGACAAATTTCCAAGCATACTACGAGACAAAGGAAGGAAAATTAAACACCTTAATTGCCAACTCCAAGACTCCAATAAGTGATTCCGCAGTTGAAATTTTCTTCTCATGGATTAGGACGAGGGGCTTTTCCAGTTCCTGCCAAGATGCACCATAACTGACATATTTAGACATTTTAGCATTAACACATAAGCATGATGGATAAGAAATAGAGCAAAAATGTATATCAGCAAAACCAATCAAAAGGAGGCAATAGTTTTTCCCCGTTTTCTTGAGCAAGGAAGGAAATGTGATATAGAACCTAGAATATTATTGAAGACTCAAATTAACAGTTGAAAACTTACACATTTCTGAGTCTTCTCATCTGTAACAAAATATGGAGAAATATAACCCCTAGCAAGCTTCATGCCTTCCACCACTTCCAACTCATTATCTAATGTATTACCATCCTGGACAATGAAAACATTTAGGCTTGTCAATTATCCCACCAAATGACATGACAAAGGTACAAATATCAAGATTTACTTACGGCAACAGTAATAACGCCTTCCTTGCCAACTTTTTCCATTGCCCTAGCAATAAGTTCACCAATTTCACGCTCACCATTAGCAGAAATAGTTGCCACCTGTTGCACACAAATGACTAACCATTTATGAAAGAATACCACCGAAGAAGATTTTTCATACAAGTGATCCTTACAGCCGCTGCCTTGAGCGTACAAGTAGACACAATGTGTATCAAACTTTTTATTCAGCTTAAAAAGAGCCCCTATAACAGTTCAAAATGAGCTAAATGCATGCGTAGTTTACCTGAGTGATCTCCTCAGGTGTGCTTATCATCACGGCCCTGCTCTTTAGGTTAGACACTACAGCATCAACTGCCATATTTATCCCAGTCCGTAGATCCATTGCATTTACGCCAGTGGCTATGGACTTGCAGCCTTCCACTAGAATTGCCTGAGTCAAGACAGTGGCGCATGTCGTACCTGAAAGCATACAAAGAGTTCCTCATATCAAAGGCGAACTTTGCATAGACAGCCAATGTGACATGTCATGAAAGTCCACAAACGCAAACAGAGACCAACAAATTGTCTGACAGAATAATGGGGGAATATGTACCATCTCCAGCAACAGTGTTTGTAGCCTTGGCAACCTGTTTCACGAGCTCTGCACCAAGGTTCTTAGTCCTGTCACTGAACTTGATACTTTTGGCAACTGTAACACCGTCCTTTGTAACCTTGGGACCTTTATGCTCCCTTTCAATAATCACGTTGCAACCCTGTATAAACATGAAGTCAAAAGAAAAGGTCGCATATAGCTGATATCTTAATTTTCACACCTAAAAGGCTATAAATATACAGAAGAGCACAGAGGAACTTCTGCCTGATCGCTCGCTTAATAAATCTAACACCAAGATAGATAATCGGTCTTGGTCATTACACATGTCCTTTTGGTAACAGCACTTCCATGAAGTCTCCCACGTTCAGCTAATCAGAACTCATCGGTAACATCTCTAAACTGATCAATCTCTTTCATTCATGATATACCTCGCTACTAGTTGAAAAACAACTAATTGGTGAAAGATACTCAGAAACAATACCATCTGTGAACACGTAAATATATCTTGATTCCATTACTCATTAGTCACTAGGTTCCAACTCTGCATATAATATGTATGTAATCAACAATCCATCTTCTTCATCATTAACAATTTATCATCAACATTACCTAGTGCCTCTAAATAGGTGGTAAGCGGAGTTGGATATACACGCCCCCCCCCCCACCCCCACACACACACAATCAAATCATTTTCAAATCAAGATTAGAAGCGCCACCACTACCACTACCACTACCATCAGTAGCCGAAAGAAATTCAGGAATCGAAATGCATTCCATTAATAAGCAACATTGATGATGAAATGAAACCCTAGTTAAGTCATTACGAGCCCAAAATCATACCTTTGGTCCCATAGTAACCTTCACAGCTTCAGCCAAGTCATTAACTCCTTGCAGCATTGCTGCCCGAGCTTCGATTCCGAAATTGATATCTTTTGCAACATAGTTTCTAGTGGCAATCACCCTACTATTCACCTAAAAATCACACAAATATGACAGAAATTGAGAAATGAAAGAAAAACATCAATCCCACATATTCTAATCAACACATTGCAATACTACCATTGAACCCAGTAAAAATTTTATCACTCATTCTATCCAACCCCATTTTTTTTACCTTACCCATCAAATAAGCTTCGATTTTCAACATAGAAATGTAAAAAAAAAAAAAAACGAAGATAAAAACGTGTTTGATCTGGGTAATTCTTTCTCCATCAATAAAAAAAGTTCAATTGGCAATACCCACAATTTAAAATAATCAATAAAATTGGAGAGGAGAAGAGAAGAGAAGATCATACCAATTTTCTTGAAGCAGGGGACCTGCCCACAAAATGATTCAACAAAAACAAAATTAAGGGAGTGTAAATTATGTCATAAACTTGTAGTATAAGTTACCATGATCAAGTAAACAAGAGACATACCTGAAAAATGAAGATGCAACACGATACATTGTAGAGGGAAAATGAGTTTTGTAGGGTTTAAGCCCAGATATATTTTTGAGAGTTGAAGTTGGAGAGGTTTAAGAGTTTGACTGTTTGAGTTGATGTGTTGGTTTGGTTTGGTTTGGTTTCTTGACTTCTTTTGGATTTGATTTTCTGACCCGTATCCGAATGTGTACTTGATTCCAGAAAGTTCTTTTTTTTTCCGGTTAAGATCGGTCGTAGTTTCAGGACTATTCTGAACTGTTTTATACTCTTGCGTGGACGGTTGAAAAGGATTCGAATGGTTTAAGTTAGGGAGGCTTTTTTTCTAGTGAGTACTTGACATAGACTTTAATCGTAAGTATTGTATTGTTAATAATACGGAGTGGTGGATATTTAGGGATTAAGGTGTGATAGTGTTAGTGTTGTAGAAGATGTATCTTGAACTATAAGCTAAACGGCCAGATGCAAATAGATAAGCTTTACTACTCAAAATAAGGCTTTTGAACCAACTTTTTCAACTAAAAAGTCAATTTCCACTCTATTATCTTGGCCGTTCTTCCAAACCAACAAGCCAACGTCAATGAAAAGTACATTGCTAAGTCATCAAAAAGAAGAAAAAAAAGATCATCTTTCAAAGTATAACTACAAGAAAAGTATTGACATTTTTTATTGAATGGCTTATCTCTTCTTATTCGAGAACGGATAAAAACAAAAGATAAACTTTGGTTGCAGATTCATCATGTAGGAGTTGTTGCAAATTGACTACATAAGGCAGCAAATAATTTGTGTGCATTAATTAGCATTGCATTGACAATGTTTAAGATCTCTAGTAAAACTTATTGAGTCTCATGTCAACTCAATTAAATAATCATAATGCACGTTTAAAGTACACAAAAAACACGAGTTGCAAAATTACTTTTTAATTTGATTGTATATAGCCTTGGTCCTTTTCGCCTATTAGTATAGTTCAGTGGAAATGTGGAATCAACCATTTACAATGCCTTAATCGGGCCAAAAAGGGATAAATTGCAACAAAATCAGACAATCATCTGTATTTACCCACCTTTCATGTCAATTACACTACGCGTAGTTGAATTATGGATCACCATTTGCTAAGAAAAGATTGTGAAATCGTAAATAAGTGATACAATATGAAACAATACATTGTATAATTTCTTTCTAATGTATAGAATCATGATGAAAATAATCATACGACGACAACAAATAAAAATTATCCAATCCAATCTGATCTGATTAAAACCACCCGCGAACAAAGTAGATAGTTTATACTAAATATGAATTTCCCATTCAAATAATTTGATGAAAAATTGAACCTTACACTTACCACCACCAACAATATCAGCAGTAAAAAATGTCCCATTATTTTTACCACCAGCAGGAACTTTATTAGTGAGTTTAATCCCATCACAAGAAACTCTTAATCCAAACTTTTTACTTTTTACCTTGTTACCAATCTTCATGTTCATCTCTGTTTCAAGAATTACCTTCAAATCCAACCCTCCTCCATCTTTCTGTTGCTTGTTCAAATCATTCTTAAGAATCCCAAATGAGGAATCATCAATGACGACAATGTCGTCGTTTTTTACCGTCGCGGTTAAAGTTGTAGTGTTTTTACCTTGATGGACAAAACCAGGAATATAGCCTTGACCTATTTCAATGCTTCCTTTGTGAGCAAACACTGTAATATTAATGGGATTGTAGTAAAATGTGATTTTTTCATTTGGGTTATTTGTGATCATGGTTAGGTTGAGTTTGGTGGTGGAGCTGAACAGGGGTGGTGAGGTGAGGTTGAATTGTGCGTAATTTAAGGAGGGCAGAGTGAATGACGGCGGCCGAGGGCGGTACACGGCGTAGAACATGGCGGAGGTGACCGCGGCCAACACTAGGAGGGCAATCATGATGAGGAGAGCCAACAAAATGGTTAAAAAGCAGCATTTGCATGTGCAACAGTGGCGGCGATGGCGGTGTTGGCGGTGGTCGAAGCGGAGGGCCGGTGGCGGGCGGGGGTGGTAACGAGCGGTGACCGGGAGTTGTTGCGCTTTGACGGGAGGAAACTTTGGTGATGCCGCGGTGGTGGCGGTGGTGGTGGTGGTGGTCATGGCGGCTCTCGCGATGGTGCCGTGGCTGATATGCCCTTGGTTGGTGGTGGAGGAGGTGGTTTTTGTTATGGTTGGATGAACTTTTTCCCTAGTTGTTGTGTTCATCATTATGAAAAGAGATGATGATTTGAGTAAGGGATTTTTGATTTTTGGGTGTGTTTTTCTTTGCCTTTGATTTTTTGGGGTATTTATTTAAGTTTGCTTTTGGTTTTTGGGTGAAAATGGTGGTGATTGGTGGGATGGATGCAGTTGCAAAAAGAGTAGAAACTTTACTACAAAAGGAAAATAATATGACAATTATGGTGAGTAAGTAACAAAACAATGTGAATATCACTAGAAATAGAATGTTAATCAATGTTTATTAGCTGTCCTTGTTTGTATGTATTTAGTCCTACTAGACACTTTCTCAATCATAGTCCATAAACCGTAGGTTCCCAAAAGTCAATTACGTGTGAATTATACAATAGTTCATCATAAGTGTTATATTTATCCAGTCGAAAAAAATCGATTTTCCGATATGCGTAAATTCGTAATACCATAAAGTAGGACAAAATTTTCTTCTTGAGCGCACTTAAGTGTTACAAAAACTGCATCGTCTGGAGTTTATTAGTAAGTAACAAATCAACACTGATGCTAACACGCAGTAAAAGTCCAACTTTGGATCATATTAATTTCGCTGTATCTCACATTCTCACTGGCTCCCTCTGTATGTTGGCTGTATATTGCCATACGAGGTGGATAGTGAGTTCTCAACTTCTCATAATTGTGAGATTCCCTTGATCCCTACTACTTATGGCTAAGCTGAAAAAGGACTTGATCCAAGTTGTAAATGCACAAATTATATTCTAGCAAACCATATATTTACAATTTTTGTTTAAGCTTTTGATTTGAAGTACTATTTTTAGTCTCTTTTTACGTTACACTTTGTCCAATTTATCTCCATATAATTTGAGAATATGTAAGTAACTAAAAGAATCGGAGTATGTGGTTTATAAATTTGAGTTATGATTTTGTTCTTTTCAAACAATAAATCTTAATTAGCATGATATGATGAGATTGCTTGGTGACTCCTGCTATAACACAATGGACGAAGATTGAGGATAAACTGTGTAAACTATGTAATTGAGGATGAAGATTTAGTGTGGAAATTGAAAATTTAATATATTTAGCTCAGTGCGTGGTACATAGGTAGTACCGTGCACTTCCTCCGTCCCACTATAAACTTCCTACTTCATTTGAATATGTGAGAGAAATTTAAATGAAGCAGAAAGTTTAATTTGGGACGCGCAAAGGGAGTATATGATAGCTTTGTCCTGATTATAGACCTATTTTAATTTTCGGCTTAAAACTCCATTTGATTTCTTAATTAAGTGATATTCTTCTGAAACAATTAATAAGATTTCATATTTTGTTTTTTCGAGTAATTAAGGAATTGAAAGAAATGGACCGGAGTTTGAACATGTGCCTTGTGAACGCACGTTAGAAAAAACATTAATTTTGGTACGGTTTTTCTAATATATGCCCTGATAAGAGCTAATTCATTCCTTGAATAAGTAAGATTCTCATTTGAAAAAATAAAACACGGGATCTCAATTATTAATTGAGGAAATCATCACTTAAAAAAGGAAGGAAATTAACTCCTATCATGTGCCCTAAGGGCACAAGTTAGAAAAATTGATTTTTGTACTGTGAGGATAGGGGTGAATTCAGATTTCTAATTGCTACCATTTTCATATTTGTTACTTGAGAAAGGTGAGAATTTGTCTTACAATTTTGAATTCGAGTTTGTTGATTTGAATTACACAATTGCCCTGATTTTAATGAAAAATATCAGGTTATCTGTTGACAGCAAAAGGTTAATATTGTTATAATTAGATGGTAATATAGTCCAAAAAGAAAACATTTTACCAATTCTCCCTGAAATCTCAATCGAATAAGGGATTGATAATTATTTTACAAGTCCTAAGGTTCAATCTTTGAACATCGCCCATTGAATCTCTAGCCCCCAATTAATTCTACTAGTACACTATCAAATGAGTCGTCGTAGATACTTGAGATGACACACTATAGCTGCTTGCTCATCTGCTCCTATGTACCAAAAAAGAAACTCTTACACTCGAATCCTCGGTCCTTGTGTGCTCGTCTAGCAACTAGGATTGAGATATGACATCGATGTAACCATTTTGAACCCGAAAACGGGATAATTTGATTCCATAGTCACATTTTGTCATTTTTCTCTAGACTAATCACACCGCCCTCCATTGAAATTAACAGAATTACAGATTAACAATCAAATCAATCAATCTAGCTAAACTTGAGTGAATACAAAATTCCAATGAAACCGGAGCTCCATTTCCTCCAAAATCACCACCACCAACAACAACAATGATGCTAGACGCCTAGACTAATTATCGTGTCGGTTGGGTCAGATGGTGTACGAGTCTAATTGGGTCAATCTGATCTTACGGCTCGAGTTGGTTCACCTTGGGTTATTTTTGGGACGGGCCAATAGTTGTATTAGGTCGTGTCAGGTTTGGTTCAGGTCGGGTCATTTTTTCGGCTCACTCTAGCCTTTTGCGCATTATGCTGTGAGGTGAGGTCATTATGGGTCACGAGTCACGACCCACTTCAAGTCAGGGTCCTATATTTGGTCAAGTTTCTCGGGTCGAGTTAGCTTCAGCGAGGCTCTACCGACCGACAAAGAATGCAGAAGATCTATGCGGTGTAGTCACATTTCGTTTTGACGTTGGTCCCCCACTTCTCATAAATCATAATCGTGCACAGGTAGTTGCATTTTTCATATTTGCATTTAAAATGAAATCAATTTCGTACGGCGACGACACATGAATTATTTTTGTCATTTTGATGTACTATGAGATCTTTTTTTTTTGCATAATGACTGTATGATAGATGTGGCTTACTAGTTACTATACACAAGAACACAACTCCATGTCTACTGATGATAATCTCTTAAGCATTTCGATCTTCGGACATGAATGATGGTACCAAAATTCGAGTTTGTGACATTACGTGATTGGGTATGACTTACGAGAGCTTTCAAGTTTCAATTATTAAGCTCTAAACTTTTTATTGATGACATGCTCATATGTAATTATCACAAAACAAATATTTGGACTCAAAAGTGCCAATTGTTCTTTACTAAACGTACCAAAAGCTATAAAAGAAAACCCCACCAAAGTGTCCTGTATTTTTACTGATGGTCAAATTACTTGCTCTCACACTCACAGTCTCACTCCAATGATCAATCTTCAAGTGTCCCACAACTTTGTGGGTGCTCCAAAACTTATGGTCTATGCTTATAATTAGCTCTTGTAGAACACTCTATTGATCTTAGTTTTTTTGTAATATGGTTGAATGTCATAAACAACTAATTATTTTCCTCTAAATCTTGCCAAAATTTTCAACTCAAAACCAAACATTTTAGTGCTTTCCACCTAAACCCATTTTTAAGCTCTAAAACCCCCACTAATTACGTACTCACTAGTCACTACCTTTTCTCTTTTTCTTGTCTCTTAATTTTTTGTGGATTATCTTACAAAAATCTGATCTTTCTAGCTTAATCTTGACACCCATGTTGAGTTTTGAGGGTGGTGATCCTGCATACATTAATTTGGAAGTAAGAGTGTGGTGAAAGTTGGTGAGTTTATACTGCTGTCAGAGTTTTGTCAGAAAAATGGGAGCTGAATTGTCATTCTTGATGCTCAGATTGTGTGTGATTCTGAGTTTCTTTCGAATTCTTGGATCTGCAGGTAATGGGTCTTGTAGTTTTATGCTTATTCGCTCCGTTTTTTTAAGGTTCTCTACGTTTAGTTTGAATGGGTAAAGAGTAATTTTCAAGTTTCACTTTATATAGTGTCAGATTCTGTATTTTATACTAGGTTGCTATGTGAATGTGCTTAAATTGTGAAGTTGATACATTTATCATCATAGCCCTCGAACTTGTGTGTTGTTGTAGAAATTTGATGCTCTGTGACAACTGACTAGTGTTTCTCTTCTTATCTTTGATGTCAATATCTGTTGTAGCAGTTGATTTCACCATATTACCACGAGACGGTCTTACCTAAGTTTTTGTTCGTTTGTTTTATAGCCGTTCTAGGGATGTTGGAAATGACCATTTATTATGATCGAAGTCCTAAATTATTAGTTAAAGAAGTTTTGGAACATTAAGCTTGGGGTCTTGGACTTTGGACAATATTGATTTTGAAACTGATTAGAAGTTTGTTTGCTTTTGTAATAATACTTATATTTGCATGAAATTATTCTAGACTTCTAGTTGAAGCTGGATTTGTAACAGTTCTAACTTCTACCTGAATGTGATGCATACAAAATCAGTAATCTGTATGATCAAAAGTCCGTACCAATAGCAGACTGGTTCGCTACTCGTATCCACCTTGTCCTAAATTAACAGATCTATCTTTTACAGAATTTCGGATTATAGACCATGCTAAATTGATGCTAAATTTAGGGTTTTTGCAATATCTGACTGTGGCTTTAGATGCAACAGGTCATGTTAAAGATGATGCTTTTTCTACGGCAGAGACTCCTGGCTTCGGGTATTCTGTCGCTGCACCACCTGAAGGTTCACTGAGTTCTCTCTCTCCCATGAGTCATTCATCAGAAAAAGGTAGCCTCTTTCGCTCTCAGCTGGTGGCGCAAGAGTTGGGTTTGAGATCACTGTCTCTCTACTTCTAGTATTCATTCTGTTTCTTGTTGCAGCTCCTGTCATGTATGATACCAGGAGGTTGAAACATGTCTCACCTGCGCCCTCTGAATTACCTTTTCAACACATGGCAAAATCATGGACCAATTCTAAATCTTCACTCCCCGAAGATTCATATTTTAAGCATCATCATCACCACCATCACAACCACCACCAAGACCACCGTCATCAAGCAAGACCTCAAAATGGCAAGCCAGCTGCAGGACCATTAAACACGCATACTCCCATATCGAATGCTCAGCATGGTATGGTTCTTGGAATGTTACCACACTATTACAGTGAATTAGTTCAGATGGAAACACTACAGATTTTCCTGATTGGTTCGTTTTAATCAATTTGAATTGAATTTCTTTTTTAAAGTTGTAATTCTCGTATTACTGTGATGGCAGCTACAGAGCCTGAACATGAAGTCTCTCCACTTCAGCCTCCTTATTCTTCACCTACAATTCAGAACTCACCTGTGGTTGCATCATCACCTTCGGTTGTAAGAAGTTAGTAGACGTACAAATTAAATCTTTGAGTGGTTGCCTGGTTGGTCTTGGACATCGTTTTAATTACTTCATAAGCACACTTACTGACTTGAATATGTTTCTCTGAGTAGTTCCTATTCACCCACCGTTAATGTCTCCATCGAGTGCTACTATGGAGCTGACTCCTCCTCCCACTTTGGCATGGGCATTGCCTCCTCCACCTCCCAATCAAGGTAATAACACGTCTGTTCTTTCTATTCCGTAATCAATCAATCAAATTCTTGTTAATATAGATATTGATTTTCATCCGTCTAAGAAAGGACTGACAAAATCTTCACCATCATGGTGATTAACATGTTTGTCAAACCTGTAGATTGTGCAACTGTAACGTGTACAGAACCATGGACATACACTCCATCTGGATTTCCCTGTGGCTGCGTTTGGCCAATTCAAGTTAAATTGCAACTCAATGTTTCTCTGTACACATTTTTCCCTTTGGTTTCTGAGCTGGCTGTAGAGATTGCATCAAGCCTTTCACTTAACCAAAGTCAAGTTCGGATCATAGGAGCTAATGCAGCTCGTCAGCAACCTGAGAAAACCACTGTTCTTATTAACTTGGTTCCAGTGGAAGAAACATACACGTACACTGCTGCATTTTCAGCATATGAGAAGTTTTGGAGGAAGCAAATTCATGTCAATTATTCTCTCTTTGGTGCTTATGATGTGCTAGGCGTCCACTATCCAGGTTAGATATCTTTTTGCATCAGTAGGCTGGCTTTTGTTACCCATTTTTGCTTAAGATTTCACCTCAAAAGTCGCATTGTTCATGTCTGATTGTCTGGAGAGCTGCTTCAAGAAGATAGAAAGTATCATATTCTGTCAATAATATCACTGGAGCTTTTTGATAATGAAAAACCCACTCATTTCTGACCTTGTTATCCTCACTTGGTTTCTCTCCTCTTCAGGTCTCCCACCTTCCCCGCCTTCCCTTTCCTCAAATCTTGCTGCTATCGACAATCATCCCCATCCCGCCAGTCACAAGGACGATGGTGGCAGTTCCCTGAAGCCTCTTGGAGTTGCTATTCCCCGAAGGCAAAAGAATGGTTCTAGTGGACGACTGGCTGCTGTGATCATTATATCCTGCATCACAGCTTTGGTAACATGTGCTGCTATCGTGTGGATCTTGATAGCAAGTTGTAGATGTTCATCAGCATGTCAACATGAAGAAGCTCTACATCCCTCAACATCTTCCTACAGAAAATCATCAGGTACATAAGCTGTGCTAAAGTTCCCATACTTTATACAATGTGTTCATTCATCTGCCTTTTCAAACATGGTCTATAATGAGCAGATTCATTATGTATGTCGCATGCATTGTCATGGGTCTTACTCACATATCAACTTGAGACTCAGTTAATGGATCTCTGCATCATGCAAACTCATTTGACAACAAACTTTTCTGACTTCCTTTTGATGGTGACTCCTCGTGTTTTAATCGAGAACTAGGTTCAAATCCCCGACCCCTTTCCAAATTCTGTAACCAATTCTTTGCTCTGGACTGTGTGGTTATAGTAGGGAAACCTGCCATCCAAAACTGTCGTCTGCTAACTGTCCTAGTTGATCAATTTTGTACAGCATTCTTCTCCTACTAGAAGGTGTTTACCTGAATTTTCAAAGTAATTAATGATGTAAGGTTTACTGGTTGCTAATGACATGAAATCTAATTGAACAGCAGGTGCTAGGTCTTTAGCATTAGGGAGCAGATCCCTCTCGGAATCCTTGTCTTTCAGTTCTGGCATGGTATATGTCACTGCGTATGCAAAGATTTATAGTCTTCTTGACATAGAACGAGCCACTGGTGGATTTGATTCTGCAAGAGTTCTCGGAGAAGGTGGGTTTGGTGTTGTATACAAGGGTACTTTTGATAATGGAGAGGAAGTGGCTGTGAAAGTACTGAAGAGAGACACCCGTCATGGTGCTCGTGAGTTCTTGTCCGAAGTTGAGATGCTTAGCCGGTTGCACCACAGAAATCTTGTCAAATTGCTCGGCATATGCACAGAAGACCACATTCGGTGCCTTGTCTATGAGCTGGTTCCAAATGGAAGCGTTGAATCTCATTTACATGGTAAGTATAAGTTCCTGAAGAAATGTTTACTTCAGGTTGTTGTTGTTTTTTTTTTTTTTTTTTTTCAGGTTGCTTTCTTCCTTGTAAAGATGTATTTCAAGTTTATGAGCATTTATCTGAGTGCAGGAGCTGATAAGGATGCTGGCCCTCTTGATTGGCCCACACGCATGACAATCGCCCTTGGTGCTGCTCGAGGTCTGGCTTACCTACATGAAGATTCAAGTCCTTGTGTCATTCATCGTGACTTCAAGTCGAGCAACATATTGTTGGAACATGATTGCACACCTAAGGTGTCTGACTTTGGGTTGGCTACAACTGCTTTGAATGGAGGAACTGAACCTATCTCAACCCAAGTTATAGGCACTTTTGGGTATGACCTCTTGCTTTTCTTATCTATACTGATATTATTAAAGAAAATTGTTGTGTTGCTGCTCAATCTGTGTGCTTATTCTCCAGCTTTGCCGGATATCCATCTGTCATTGTAAATTTTGGCTTGTACATAAAATCTGACCTACATCTAATCTATTCAATCTGTAGTTTGTCGAAGCTATATGGGCTCCTAGTTCATTCCTGATCTCGACTGTTCTATTCTTGTATGGTCTCTGTCATTTTTTGCGTGTTTAGTTCTCGTATGATATGTATCAGACTATCAGATGATGTCTTGATTGTTTGATACTCCTTCCATTGCTTCCTTTGATTCAAATCCTCACTTTATAAGTCATCTGTGGTTTCAGTTACTTGGCTCCTGAATATGCCATGACTGGCCATCTCCTTGTCAAGAGCGATGTCTACAGCTACGGTGTAGTCCTGCTAGAGCTGTTAACTGGAAGAAAACCAGTAGATTTCTCAAAGCCGCCTGGTCAAGAAAATCTAGTATCATGGGCTCTTCCACTTCTCACAAGCAACGAAGGGCTAGAAATGATAATGGACAGCAGCTTAAGACCGATTTTTCCATTTGACAGCTTTACCAAGGTTGCAGCTATTGCTTCAATGTGTGTTCAGCCAGAGGTATCCCGACGACCCTTCATGGGAGAAGTTGTTCAAGCCCTGAAACTTGTCTGCAGCGAGCTTGACAGTGCAAACGAGGAAGTACCAAGAAATAGCAGCTCCAACCAGGAAAAGGTTTCTGTAGGTGAAGATAGTAAGAGTGGCAAAATGTCAGGTGACTTTCAAGAGTTTCTTGGAACTCATTATCCTGTCCTTGGGTATGATTCAAGTTCTGATGCTAAGATAGCATCATCAGCAGTGGATTTGGTGGGTGCATCAGCGCGATTTGAGGATATTGAAATCGAGTCTTTTAGAAGAAAATGCAGTTCTGGGCCTCTTGGATTGGGAAGGAAAAGGCCATTCTGGCAGAGATTCGGAAGTTTTTATAGGGGGAGCATGCGTGAGCGTCTTTGGCCAGGAACTCATTAAGAGAATTCGGATCGTTTGGGGACGACATCAGCAGAGTAACCTTATGTAAAATTGAGAACTTGATCTATGGCTAATCATTCATTCATGGTTCCACGATTTGTTGTAAGACAATCTTGTAAAAGTTGGTTTATAATGCTGCTGCTGTGCCGACCGTACTACTACTATCCAAGAGAGCATTGAGTTTCGTTCGTGTCTCTTAGGTCTACCTTTACAAAAACGAAGAAGTAAATGTCTCTTACATTATAAACTTGAAATGAAAGTGGTGTAAAAAAAAAGTTAAAAGACTACTCATTTTCCTCTTTAAAAATGAAAGCAAAAGAAACCTTGATTCTTGGTGATAAATTACCAATTTGATAATCAACTATTGGTAATTCATCACCAATAGTAATTGATTAGCTGGTTGCGTTTAGAAAACATCACCGTATAAGTTAAACACTTTCCTTGGCATAATTTTTTTAGCGAATAATTGGCTCGGAATAACTCAATACGGCATCCGTCTCATCCCTAAAATACCCCCCGTGTTGAGAAAGGTGTACGGAGTACACACTATTCGGTTATCAAAGTCTCAACAAAATTATATAGCGAATTAAATTAAAGTTTTCTCTAACTTGTCATGTAATTTTTTTGAAACTTTAATAAACCGAGAAGTGTATACATCCTTCCCGATATGAAATCAATTTTTTATATGGGGCGTATGAGTTAGAACGGAGGGAGTAGGTCCTTACTGCAGACTAGCGGCCTAGTGACTAAGTAAGTACTCTGTAGTGAGTACGGAGTACTGACTAGTGGGTAATATAGTCTTTTTATTTTTTTAGATGAGGGTAATATAGTCTTTTGGGATTCCTAAAATGAACAAAATTCACCAAATTTCCATTATTCAGCTACAAGCTTCCAGCAACTCGCCGGAAAAAGCAAAGTACGAGTTTCCGCCTCCTTTCGCGGCGGTCCATCACTTACCACCCGACGTTGCCGCCGCAATGTCTCCATTCCCCGCGCCGGCCGCCGCAAGAGTCGCCGCGTTTATGACGTGGCAGGGGGAATCAACTATCTCCGGCATGCAAATCAAAGCAAGCTGTGGAGACGACAATGGCGTCGCGGAGAAAAAAGGTAAGCTTTTTAACGAAATTGTTCAGTAAACGGTGGCGTGCATGATAAGCTAAACATCTCTTCCAATAATTCAATCGGCGGATTTAAAATGTAACATGCAATCTCATCAATGTTAAAATTCACCTAATATCATCGTCTAATTTACAAATAATAGGTTGAAAATTCATTGATTAAATTAGTCTGAAATCATGTTAAAGATAAGGTTTCTTATGATTAATTCAGTACAAGTTTTTTTTATTGATCTTCTGAATAATTAACTTCTCTTTGAAGATTTCGTGAAATTTGATTACCTTAGGCTGTTTACATCTATGAGGTAAGGCTTCCCCTCATTTTGGGAATAAGGCTTGGTTATTATTGTTGTAGTTCTTTGGTAACATGTTCTTCTCTTATTCCGTGTAGAATATGATGATCAGTAATTCTTCTCTCTCTATGTTTCAATAGGGGTAAGGCTTGCGCGCATCCGACCCCCCTTACCCCGCCTTATGGCGGGAGCCTTTAAGACGATGGGGTAAAGTTGTTGTTGTTGTTGTTGTCATTCATGGCAATTGACTACTTTAGATAAGTGATTTCTTTGTTATTAGTCGTAATTACTATGTTCAGTAACAGACTATAGAAATTTCTTGTTTTCCACTTTTACTATTATCTCATTATTTCAAAGTTTTAATACTTATTAATGATTTGATGTGCTATGCTGTTTCACTAGTTTTATGTATAAAAAGTATGTACGTGGTAAATGTGGCTCTAGAACATGACAGTAAGAAGCCAAGTACTGTTTAGGGCGGTGATGGTGTTGTAAAACTGTTCTCGTAGACCTCTGTAATGGCGAGGCAACGCAAAAAACTGGCTGTATGTAGTTAGCTGCGATGTACTTGTGCTGGTTTGGTTCTCGTTTACTCTTACCTTATGTCAAGTATAATCTCACATTTTTCGCAAAAGAGAAAAAACAAGGTAACAAACAGTGCAAATGTGCAACATACTGAGAAACAAAAGTGCTAGTGTTGATGAAAGTTTTTTTTTTTTGAGTTTGAGGTCATAGTGTTGATGAAAGTTGCTTTCAACATATATTCTGAAGCAGGGAAGAAACTGAGGAGCCTTGTTTACTCTGTTTGGACTTGAAAGTACATATATGTAGGAGATAACACCCTAAACCAATAAATAATGCAGTGCTAGTTACCTATTTGGCTTGCCTATTTCTCTACATTTCTTGAAATAATGTACTAATGATAAAATTAAATACCCAATCTACTTAGTTCGACATTTGTTGCAACTAGACACTGGTTGCACTCTCTATACATTGGCTCCTCTTCCCAGTCTTTCTCTTGAGATCTTTACTCCCATGTACCTGCACATCATAGATGGAAAATTTCGATTTCAGTACTATGTTCTCTTTGAACTATAAGTTGCTAGGTATGATAAACACATGGTCTTATTACCTTCCCATCATCATCACTGTTGCTTGAGGATTGGTTCCAGGGGAATCAGCAAAGGTAGACCCATCGATTACCCGTAGCTTATCAACACCGAAAACTTGATAGTCATGGTTCACCACCTTTCCAACCTGACAGCCTCCGTGGTAGTGCCAAATGGTAATTACTGTGTCTTTGCAGAACTGTTTTAAGGACTCAGTGTCATTGGTCTGCTTTGGGATGAGGTTAACATTAGCCTGGACACTCATATTTAGCAATTTCCGAGTGAGCTCTTCATCGGAACCTGTGTAATCTACAAAGTGTTTGGATTTGACTAGTTTCTCTATAATCCTTATGCTTTCAACACATCGTCTCAAATCCTGAGGGTGGCTGAAGTAATTGAATGTCACTGTTGGATTATCGTCGACATTTGTGCTGTTCAGCTCCAGATGCCCTCTGGACTTTGGCCTGGATACCTTTCCTAGGATGAACCCGCCTTTGAATACCTCATAGGGTAAGCCGTCCTTGCTCTCTTTGTAGGCTTTGATAGCCTCATGTGTTCGTTGTTTAGGGGGGATTGTGGAGAGCTGACCAATCTGTTCATATACAAAATGTGTTACCGAGACTCAACCCAAAGGACAGATTATTAACATTGATCATCATACTGCGAGGCACAAACTTAACTAGCTTAAGTAAAAAGCTGTGTAGTATCAATGGAAAATGTCAAGGACATCAGTTTCATACGAATCAGTGTTCGACCTTGTTTCATTCTCTGTAACTGTTATGTTGATGGAGTACGATAAGTTTGACACTAACCTCAGCAGAGAAGAGACCATGGTGTCGCAGTATGCTGTTTGAGGCCTGACCGAACCCATTGCTTGCTTCGATATACACCCCTTTCTTTGTTATCCCTACGGTCTGGATCAAAGACTGTGCCTGAAACTCCTTGAATGGCACGAAGATTGTGTTCAGTGGATTATCTTGCATTCCTTTGCCTACCAAGTGGTTGTGAAGGACGACAGGAATGTTCATCTTTTCTAAGTCCTCCTTGGGTCCTATGCCACTAAGAAGTAGCAAATGTGGACTCCCAATTGCTCCAGATGTCACAATTACCTCACTTCCTCTTCTTTTCGATAAAAATGCATGATGTTGGTTACCATTCTCATCTTTGAAGATCACTCCTGTGGCCTTAGGCCTTTCTCCTGCTTGCACCAAGAACAGAAAATTAGCTTCTTGAATTGACGCGCTGAACAGGCTAATATTTATGTTTGTTACATTTAACTGAAGCAGGAATGTTCTATGATATCAGCTCTGTATCATATACGAGTATCAGTGATTTATAAGACCTGGTTGGATGTTTACCAAATATATTCCTAATCTTACCTTCAGTGCAAAATGTGACTCTTTGGACAGTTGCATGGATGAGGACATCAAGGTTATCAGGGTTGCCAGAAGTCAAGAGCTCAGCAGCAGTGTGACGGAGGCCATTGCCTTCGAAAATTGTGCCACCAACCTTGGTGCCATACTTGTGGTCATAGGTGAAGCCATTGAATGGGGAAATCCCAACATCTAAGAGTCCGTCCCTCACTGTTTGCTGCCATGGTGTCAGCATTGGCTCGAACACAATCTGTTTCTCAACCCAGGGGTAGGATTCATCCACTAGCTTGGGATCCCACCCTGCCTTTCTCTCAAAGCTGCATATGGTACGACATTCTTATCTAATTATTCTTTGAACATTTTTCATGGAGTAGTTTACAATATAAAAAAACTTGTAGCGAATAATATACTAAAGTTAATTAGTGGAAGTGTTCGCCTGTTCGGACATGAATTTCGAGTGCCAATAGTGACTGCAGGTCTCTAGTAGAAATGCGGACATGGATCATGAGAGTGTGCTATTTACTGATAATAACTTGCTAACTTACTATTCACATTTTTTGTTACAAACCTACTGTTATGATGGAAGCATAATTTCTAAGAGCAATACGTAATGCACATTTATGTTGGATGGTCTAATAAAGGCATATTACATCAAGCCTTTTCCTGCTTTGTATTTAACATTCTGAACCAAAAAGAGTGACCTACTGTCTACTGATACAGGTTGGGGGTGATATTTGCACACGACAGACTAGTGGTTGAACTGAGTGCTCCTTTATTTGGTAAGTCAATTCCCTAGCTCTTTTAGGCCACCAGAGTTGATTTTTTCTCCGATTATTTAGGACCGTCTCTCATTTATATTGGCCTTATCTAACTCGAGCTTTGTGTTTCGATAAGACCCCCTTAATTCGGATGCCTTCTAAATGCCTAACTTGCTTTACTTTTGCTAGGTTTAATTTATAGTCAGAGAGTTTTGACCAAGCTCAAGCTCAGACTTTATATCCTATAATCAAGTTCCAGTAAGCTTACACGATTGCTTGACTCATACCAAATTCCTAATGCTCAAGCCGAGCATATGAAAGCTCGGGAATGACTCGACTCGTTTTAATCTCTTAACCTTCATACATATTGTGTGTATGTGTGTGTGTGGACTGTGGACTGTACTCTGTCTAGCCTGTTTCTTCGAATGGTAGCATATCATCCTGCTGTTTATGGGGCCCTAACTATTAAATTCCACCATATTTTGTACAAAAATTGAAGAGGTGGTTGATGAAGGCTGTAAATGTATTCAAATAAGCTGTAATTATATGGACCATTAACTCCTTCCGGCCCTCGTGATCCTTCCTATACTAGGAAGCTTGTAATCAAAGCTCACAGAAGCACTCTTTTATTCAAGTGCCAATTTTGTAAGCTGTTTGTTAGTCTAATTTCCTATCATCTCCAGGCTGGAGGTGGCCTTAGCGCGGTTGAGCTAGGGTTAGGATCGAGTTGCTCGTAAACCCGACCACCCTTAGTTCCGGCTAATAAATCTATGATTTTGACACTTTTACATCATCTTGCTTCAACCGTAATTTTTCTCTAGATACGAATAGAAATTATGTAGAAATGTTGCGGATATTTGTAATTGACGCATCTTAAAATAGCTTAAATACGAGATACTTTAAACACGGGAAGCATGCACAATCCCCTTTCTTTAGTTTAATTTAATATATGACGACGACATATATATAATTTGTTTCTTATTCTAGAAAAATCTCATCTAACTATTTGTAGCTCGGAATTTGTAGGAAACTATGTCCTACAAGCCATCCAAATGGATATACATGTCACTTTTTTGGCTCCTTATAATAAGTTGACTTAGCTAGTTTAGTTCACCTCGTTCTTACCTAAAAGTCAATTTGAAGCTATCTATGGGGATTTAAAAAGAGTCAATTTGAAGCTCAAACAAATACAGTTAATTCAATTTTACATTTAGCATCCTACAACTAAAAACCGACGACAACCCGGCCCACTGATTCTTCACTCCACATGTAATGTAAGTGTACTAGCTAGCTACAGGTGCTCTTACATAGTATCAAAAAATAAAAGTTCGTGTCTCTTTTTTTTTTGGTACAAAAAATTCGTGTCTCTATTAACGACCTCTAACCCAACTCAAAAATAATTATACGATCATCCTACTTTGTCGGTTCAGAAAGAATGTAACGCTTTGGTAATTGAGATTTTACGAGAATGACCAAGATGCGTATTTGTGTCGGATACTCGATATAACTAAAAATCGACCATAAACCATACCAAAAAAACAATATTAAGAGTAGAATAATCAAAACATACCTCGAGCTAGCCCTAGAGTAGAAGCCAGCATTAATACAAGTGCCACCACCTAAGATTCTAGCCCTTGCATTGAAGACTCGATCGGTGGATATGAATTGTTGTGAAGCAGAAGCTGCCGAAGTATCAGCCAAAGAAATGTGGAAATTTTGCATATAACTAACATTGTAATTATCAAATGGCACCCCTCCTCTTTCTAACACCAAAACATTGAAATTCTTTGACAATGTTGCTGCCAATGGACAACCTGCCGTGCCACCCCCTACTATTATGTAATCATATGTCGATTTTCGACCGCCCGGTACGCCACCTGATGCCGGTGATGATGGTGTTGAGAATGTGCTAGCCTTTCTTATGAAGGGGTATTTGTACTCTAAAGAAGCTCCTGGTATACCTAATTTTTTTATTATATATAAAAAAAAGAGTTAGCATATTATAATTTCTTGAATTTGATGGGTTTAATTTATTATCTAATGTAAGTATAGATTTTGCTGACATTTTGTCAGAAAATTTCATTAATTATTTTATTTGAATAAGAAAAGAGAGGATCAATTGATTAAATCATTATAACAAAAAAAATGATCATGATTACAAAGAATAAACATATTTATTTTTGGTGATGATTAATATTGCAGAAGCAATTTTAAATTTATATTGGTGGTGTGTGCATTTTCATGAAAAAATTGCAGAAAATTATTAGTAAGAAAAATGAGATGAAAATTAAAGTACAATTTTGAACTACTACTACACATAATATTATATATATTTCCTATTGGAACAATGTGGAAAATACATTAATGGTAAATAATAGTAGCTCGATACTCTGCAATAAGCTTAGTTGTTAACTTGTAGAGTACAAGTGTATGTTACGCAACCATACATAATGTAGTAATAATCAGCTCAAATTAATTTCCCCAAAACAAATGTCGTCGCTTCGAAAATTAAATGTGAGAGATAATGGGAGAGAGCAAAATACCTTGGGAACAAGCAGAGGAAGAAGCGAAGGCGAAGAAGTTGAAGAAGAAGAGGAGAAAACATGTAAGAAACTTGAAGTTTATTTGAGCAAGAAGAGCAGCCGAGGCCATGATTTAAGAGGGAAATAAAGAGAGTGAAGTTTACGCTTTGATAAACTCAACGAGAAGAGAAGAGATGTTGAGAATGAAGCTAAATAATGTGCATCTGACTTGTGGCTCTCTCTTATTAGCCAAACCCTCTTCAATCTTCACCAATTTATATACACACTCACTCCTCTCTCTGGTCCTCAGATAGTCAGTTGATGTGACTTATGTCGTGTGTAATTATAATAATGTTTAATTTTGTTTTTTCTCCGCCATCACGATTATTAGGTCGGATTGAAGTACGGGTTGAGTATATTAAGCCCTTGAAATTCAAATGTGACGGCTTGTATTCTTAGGATTTGAATTCAAGACATTTAGTTAAGTTCGGCAATTATTATGCGTATGCATGTGTTATATATATGCTCCAATACGTTAGGCGTAACATAACAATACCCAATGTCATAAACTCATAACTCATGTATGAACTACACATTGTTCAACATTTACGGTAAAATACACTATGTTTAATATTACTATAAAATCGCTCGTGTTTTGTTACTTGTTACCTTTAATTTCCTATCTATATATGAGACAGAATGTAGCTAGATAAAATTTTTGCTATCTATATATGTAGACGTGTATCATTTACGTGAAATAATAAAGGTGGACTTGGATACAAGCTAAGCATACAAGTATACAACTCATACATGATACATATATAGTGTAGAAGTTGTTTGGAGTAATAAATGTGGAGAAAGTATATAGGGGTAGCAGAAATGCAGGAAATGTTAAATGGTGCAATCAATGTTTACCGTTGGAGTAGGAATTGGTAGCCGATCGATTTTGTCACGTATCATATAGTAGTAAGGGTAATACTAATAGTACGTCGTATGTCATTTGTATGTGGTTTATTTTGGTTCATATCTACCTATTTTTAGAACGTGTTCACCTCACATCCTGACATACACATGCATATCACATAACCTAGCTATTTAGCTATGCTAAAACTACATATACGTATGCTATAATGGAGTACAGCGAAAAAAATAAAATAAAAAATAAAACTAATAATATAGATATATTCACCAATAATACTGTACCAAAATCACAGATGCATGCTAGTCAATTTTGCTGGTAAAAACATAATTAAAATGGCATATATTGAGTTTAAACTTACATATTACATTACATGCATCAACATAATTTTCTGAATGTTAAGAAAATGGAAAAAGTAATCAATCAAGGGATCAAATAATTCAATCTTTGTGTGGTTAATTCTATTCTCTGTAGCTGAGACGACTTAGGAGATCTATAATACAACCTTTAATTTTCGAAAATATTTTGAGGATATATACTTCATCATTTTCACAGAGTAGCGATTATTCATTGTTCTTGTAAGACAATTATATAATTCCAAACTTTAATTTATCGCCAATTTAATAGGTACAATATCTGAACCACTCTCCTAGGTACTTAAAGGCCTATCTATTGTCCACCGTTAAACGAGTGAGAATCATCTGTCTCATCATTTTATGTTCCGCCCCTTATACTGTACCTCTCTAATCAAAATCTTAAGATTTGGAACACAAAATCCGCTCACTTGAGCTCCTATTACACCTCTCTTGTATATCGAAGAAGATTTGGTCTTATTACATACACTACTAGAATATCTACCTATATTTTCTTATCTGATCTTAGTCAAAAGTTGAAGAAAAATAACATCATTCCTAGATCTCCCATCATATCGCAGCTCCAGCAGTAACAACAACACCACCAACAACTTAAGGTAAAAATTATATATTCACCATATGAAGAGTATAATATACTACTGCGTCAACTATATAGATAAACTAATTAACCACTAACTACATGTTGGTACACTGGTATGGTTTATTATTTCATAATTATGTCTATTATTATTGTTTGGTCAGAATTTATTGATGACCTGCTAGTAGAAAGGGCAAGTCAGAGTTGGGAGAGAATTAGGGAGATATGAGCCAAACAAATTGAAAGAATAATCAGGTTGGACATTTTAATTACCATATGATATCACTCTCATTTACTTATTGCCCTTCTCCTTTAATATTTTTCTCGTCTAATTGATGACATTAATTTGGACATTGCAATAAGTCAATAAGTAGGGCAAAATTTGATCTCATGTACCTACTGAAATTCCAAGTTGACTTTATCTCTAATTGTAATAATATGATCGTTATATGACCATTGATGATCGAATATGATGATGAACGTACTGCATGTATTACTTAAGATTAGTAATAATTATAATTAGCATATAATCATTGTGGTTTGTTATGATTCCGATATAATGCATGATATGATGTACTACTTGTGTATCAGTCTTGTGTCCAGATTAAGTATGAATGAATCATCGTATCGTACGTGTTTTTCAATATTAACATCTACATCTTATATATCAAAAATAATAATAATAATAATAATAATAATAATAATAATAATAATAATAATAATAATAATAATAATAATAATAATAATAAATTGCATTTCGTGACATACTGCCATGCATGATCTGCATGCATATCGACGTCTTAGCTCACTCTAGTTCATAGTCGTTCATAATAGTCATAAGTCGTATATATTAGTGAATAAAGTCAAACGGCTTGATCAACAAACGTTTCTATTTGGTGTAACGAACCACCAGATGTTGTAAATACTTGATCAACAAGTTATCTGCTGTTTCTTCAATGTTCTTTGCTCAACCTCCAAGAGGCATATATAGGCGGCCTTAACCGGATTAACAACTAATTAAAATTAAATCATGTAAAAGTCCACTAATTAGGAATTTAGATCACGAGTTAATATGTGAACTAAATAACCAAGTTAGGTCCACGAGTTAATATTTGTGAATTATATACGGTTATATATGTAATTGAACATTATTTCTGATTCTTCAAATTAAATTGTACAAATTGTCTGCTTTAATATTGTACCCATTTTCCTTTTTGTTGCGGAATTCGGGTCGGTCGGTCGATACCATGAAACTAGTTCATGGGGAGAAACATAACGCAGCGGAATTTATCAGACACGATTCATGTTTCGTGTTTCTCAATCGTACATGTTTTCTCATTGATTTCATCAATATATATTAAATCCTATCTATACTACGTACAAAGTAGATGTCTTACCGTCTAAGTAATACAACATTCCTAAATACAATCTATCATATATGTCTTCGTACATATTCACAATATCTACGATATATACGATATATACTATATTACCATAACTTCGTATATGGTAATTTACCATATTACTCCATAATATCTCTCGATATTATCTCGTAATATCGCCGCTTTCCATTTTCCCTATTACTTTTCGAATTTTCGATTGATAATTCAAGTACAATAATTGATTCTCCTTCACACACAAGACATGCACAAACAACCACACTAAATGTATGCACGTACTAGTTCAGGTTGACAATATGTTTCCTTCAGTAGCACTGCACCCATTTCTGTCATTGGTTTGAATCTTAAAAGCTTATTTTTATTGGTTCGCTTGTACATCAAATCTGATCGATGTCAGATGGTCAATTGGTCAGGCAGTAAAGATATCTTTCGATCACGATGATTGGAGCAAGATCGACTTAATAGATAGAAGCTAAAATTAACATGTCTAGGGTTGCCCTCGCACATCACATAGAATTGCCTTCTCGCATGATACTACGTACCAAAAAAATGTTTTCAACAGTAATCATTTATCAATCATATTATAAAATTGAAATAATGAATCCAATCATTTTATTCGTCTAATAATAATTTTTGCATGCGACTATGATGAGCAACACGTACTTGCATAGAATTATAGAAATCTAAACTTAAAGTGTACGTAGGAGATCAACCACGATATGCAAGAGGAATTCTAGTCAATTACAATGAACACGTAAATTAAACAACCTATGATCGAGAATGGGCAACGGTACGTGTTACTACATAATCGATTTATCGAATAAAGATTGGGTATTTCAAGCATCAAATCTTATAGTTAACTAATTAGTTAAGTAAACGGATACATAACTATTTGAACCTGCTGGCTCGAATTGTAAATGTTCATTATGATCAGAAAATGAAAGAGAATATTTAGAGGGGTGATCGAATTCATTTGGTCCAGAACTTACAGCTGGATGCATGACTGTAAGATATCAGTTCATTGTTGCTAATAATAAAGCACATTGACTGCTCCATCAGTTGAACCCAAAAAGTTGCTACTCGTATTTGAGATGACTGTCCAATTTATTAAGATCATGGTTTTCTCTAACTCGATCGATGCTATGTTTGTGATCACTCATTGGTATGAGGTTCGAGTCTTGTATGTGTAGCCAATTTCTGATCATACGTTTAGGTATCGAATCATTGGCCGAGTCTCAACCATATATTGATTTATACTTTATACATACTTTTGTATAAGATAGTTCTTCCGGTTATTATACTCGTATTTGACAGTTGAATTGAGATATATTTAAGAAGAATGATCCTATGAGTCTATATATATGTAGACAATAGCAAAATTGTCTATAGTATAATCAAGTGTGGTAAATTAAAAATGGCATGTAGTAAAAAATATGATTGTGTAGTAAATTTAACATATTTGCAGTAAATTTATAACATTGGTAGTAAAATCAACATTGTTACGATCTATCAATAAAAAAAAAATTGAATTGAATTAATTACAAAATTAAGGAAATTGGCTCTCTTTCCTTATAATCCATCATTTGTCAAATTACACAACAAAATTTACTGCACCTTTAATTATTTTAGGCAAGTTAGCTATAGACACTTTTTTTACTTGCCTACATGTAAACTCTTAGTATTTTCGATTTAAGAATACAGGGTTTGAGGTTTATGACCTTAACACTTAAATGCAATGCTCTCACGTGAACATGGAACTTTTGGCAACTTTTGGAGCCAAAAGCCAACTAAATCGAAATTAACGAATTAGTTAGATATATATTTAGCAACTAATTAAAACATGAAGGGTGACATTACTTTTGTGTTTGATAAGTTATTAAGTGCTAATAATGGTCGAAAAGAAATTTTCTGCCCCTATACGCGCGATTCATAGTTTGCTCGCCTATGCTTATTAAATTCATGAAACGGCATTTGCAATTTGCATGTTAAAACTTTCGTGTAAATAATTCCACAGAACAAGAGCATGAAAGGCAGCAATAATAGATGAACAAGAAGGCTAATTAAAGGTAGCTTCTTCAGGAAGTGCGTTTTGGGAGGCTCTCATTCATTTGATAATAATTATTGTTGTATGAGGATTGAAGGAGGCATCGTCTTACACGGGCGATTAAATGTACTGTGTTACATTTTTGGAAGGGGTAGGCCTAAATACATATGGTCCTCAGGATAAAGACGTCTAAACAATCGAATGTAAGCCTTTAAGGGAATCCACAATGAAGTTGGTACTAATGTATGTGGATGTGGAGAGTACTCTTTTGAAGTAAATTTTTGCATTCAGTATTGTCTGGTATTATAGTGTTAATGTTACCCACATTTTGTGAACCTTTCTCTTTGGTGAAAAACAGACGTGAGACACTACGACAGACCATGGTCCATAGGCGAATATCGCCTAATTAAAAGAAAATTAGAAAAAAATTAACTTGTACTAAAAAGGCTACCCCAAGTCTCTGGGGCTAGAGTCACCCCTACCATGGTCGTTTACACATCTCGGGTTGATTATGTAGAGGTCAAGCTAAGAAGCACGTTGCGCTTAATGCTAAACTATCTTTATCAAACACTTAGGTCTGACGCTGAACTCGTTCTTAAGAGCACCGAGATGATGTTATACCCTAATACAAAATCGTTTCACGAGCGCGATATCGATCTTTAAATGCCCAAGCTATAGATGTCTCCGTCAGGCGTCAGTAATACTCCTGTCATTTGATAAATTGAATGGTCAAAATTTGTAACAAATGCAAGCCAGAGGACAATGCTTAGATTAAGATCAGAAAAGGATCGGTTTTCTTCACTGTATATATGCACATACTCTACTGATTAAGCTTCACCCACCAAGTCACCATCAACAATTACATAACGAAACCTATTATTCCGATTTCGAATTAAATGGCGCACATTTACGTTATAATCACAGCATGCTCATGAGTCATGTCTACTATAAATGTGTTTAAAACAGTGGTAACACTGCATTATGTTTGTGTACTTTTTTAGGAGTAATCACACGACAGATTTAAGAGTGATGCGACGAAGGTTGAAGATGACTCCAGTAGATGATCTACTCTACTGTTCATCTTCATAGTCCCACATATTCGTACTCCATCCGCTCCTTCAGGTTGGTGGCGTTTGGTGCAGATTTTCTCACGTATTCAAATCACGAATCAAACGTATAAACATATCTACGTTTGGTGTAATTTCGAAAAGGTTTCTTCTCTGGCACTGATGTAAACATATCTTACAAGTGATTATTCATTTGGGACAATCTAACGGAGTTATGACGTTCTAGCCTACTGTGCAGGCCCTTCTAGCCGAGTGTGCAGGCCCTTCGGAATCACTCCCTTGACATAACAATTGGCCGCACCAAACCCAAATCGACTCAGCCGGACCTGTTGACTCTAATCAGACATAAACCTGAACCACCTATCCATACTTTAGCGCAAAATCAACCTGCCTGAATGATTCCTCTGCATGTACTTGCCTTTGAAAAATGAACAACCCACATCAGTAATCACCACGAATTTAAGGATCAAGTTCCCCTTCAATGGTAGCACATGAATTCAAGTACTATCATGATTCTGGAGTACAACTAACCCTACCAGGTTTCTGAAGGGCAGAACTAATCTCTCAAAGGAAATAGCTCCCTGCTACGATTTGCACACCAGTTTCACATAATAAGCAACACAATTACACAATGTCGCAGCAATAACACTCATGCCTCACCGTTCAACACTCATCCTACTGCTGTCAGTCTGTGACCACGCCTCATGACATCTAAACGGCATCAAATGTATTCAACACACTGCTGATTCATGCCAATGCTTCAAACGTCTTCCAACTTTTTACTACAGACATTACATTGACATATGTCCTTTACATTTATAAAAGAAACCATCAAAACCGTGGAGTTTGGTATTTGTACCATTAGACATGGGAGTTATATCTCAAAGTAAACACCAACTATGTGTCCAAACTTGAGGATCCAAACACGCTACTCACTACGAAATAAACACCTGAGAAACTTTAGCAGATCTAGTCCTGTTGCCCATCCCAGCAAGTCCACCCCCCACTCCCCACCCCTTTCCCGGAGCTAGAAAGGCATGCTCAACATGTCGGACCCCCTTCAACAGACACACATCCCTGATTGTGGAAGTCAAACTCATACGTTAAAATAACAATAACTCATTGTAAACCCCATTACACGCAATTTGTTCCAAACCACAACTGCAGAGCAGTTCAACACTTTAACTAATACCGGGAATTCAGACTGGCAATCCTAGAAGAATGAAGATCATTAAATATAAGCTTCAGATTAACCTCTAAAATATACAAGATCCCAAAGTTAAGTTCAGGGAGGAGCAGTATACTTGACACATACAAAACGACATCAGCCTTATGTTTCGAAAGAAAGACAGTAAGAGAGAGCTGCAGTGGAATGACTTCCAACACCCCTAGATATAGTCCTGCAACAGATCGACAATCCTACACCATCTTGCATCCAACCCTCTTATATGCAGCAGCTAGATAGCAAGCAAAGATAGAGATCAGTTTACGCACAACAACGGACATTGGTCAACCAACAGAACTAGTATGGTTATAAGCTGCCACAAGAGAACAACATCATCATCATCATTACCCCAGTGCCCTGAAAGCTACCGCCATAAGCCGGGGGTAAGGGGGGTTGGATGTACGCAAGCCTTACCTCTATTGAAACATAAAGAGACTGCGCACGGATGACCCAACAGAACTAGTATGATTTTATGCTGCTACAAGCAAGCACATGACAAATGGCATATTAAACTACAGAAACATCCCATCATTAAAAAAAAAAAAAAAAACTACAGGAATACCAAGATAGAGTCCCTTGAAATATATGATGAAAACTCCATATATAGGAGCCGCTAGAAATCGATATGAACTCTTGAAATCTTGCTTCACACCATCCATCAGAAGATTATCAATTTGAAGGCTATTTCCAAGTGCTACAATTTAAAACTCTAAGGTGTTGGCTAAAATTATGAATGGGGACATTAGATTGGCTCAAAAATCTAGGAAGGGAATATTTCAGTTATTAAACCCCCGATCATTTAAAAGACGAGACTCTACCAATATCCCAAACACACAAACAATTGAGGAAAGTGGCACTAAAACTTCCAAATTCTCCCAGCCTTGAATCTTGAATTAACTCCAAAAAGATAAATAATTATCCGTTAAACTCCCATCCAAAAACATCAGGGCAGAAGCATCAACTTCAGAGATGACCATCATCTAGTCCGCTACTTTGTAGGAACCTCACATGAACCTCTAAGGGTTCGTTTGGATACCCTCTATTTCCACAGGAATTTCATTTTCGTGGGAATTTGATTTTGGATGGGTTGTTTGGATACTTCTTTTTATCCAAAGTGTGGGCATTGGAAAATCCTTGGGTATTTCTAATTCCTATACACCATAGGAATTTAATTACCCCCCCCCCCCCCCCTTGGTCATTCAAAATTCCCATGCTTTCAATTTCAGAAAATTACTCTATTGCCCTCAAAATTTTAATACTCCCCTTATATTTGTGTGGTTGACCACTAAAAAACGTAAAGGATAAAATAGTATTCTTACTAATTAACATGGAAATTGAAGTAGTGAATCCAAACAACCCATGGGAAAAAAATGTTAGGGAATCCGAAATTCCTACATGGTATCCAAACGCACTTAGACAAATTCCTACGAATTTACATTAGGAATTTAATTCCCGTCAATTCATACTTCCCACGGTAATTTAATTCCCGCGGTATCCAAACGACACCTAAGAGAACAGTCAGAACACCCAATATGAGCAACTCACCATGACCTACTTAATCTTCGCCTCTTCTCCCTAGCTCTTATTTAACAATTTGGAACCAAGCAGGCGAGCACCAGACTAGCCTCTCAGTACCATAATGTCTGAGAAAGCACTACGGAACAATATACAAATCAACTATGCGAAAACAGAAAGCTTTGTAAAAGAAAAAAAAAAGTTTTGGAGAATCTAGACTTCAATATAGTTTCCTATTGACGCAAGTCAACTTAAATTAAACACAACCAAAGAACTTATATGAACCCTTCCACAACAGGCTGTAGTCAAAACAGTACACGTATATCTGACCCAATATATATTTTCCGCTATCGATCAGCTACAATTAAGGAAAACCATACCAACACTTCAGAAATCTCCAACGAGTCGGAACCTCAACAAAGGCCTACCAGTAATAAATTATGACATAACTCTCTCTGCTTCAGATAATCAAATATAATACCCACTAAGATATTAGAATAAGCCACTCCCATCTGAACATATATATTACCTATCAGGCTACCACTCTACCAGTAGACCCATGAACTAAGAAAAAGTTGGCCTCAACTTATTAAATTCACATTAACCACCCATTAAATTCAAGTCCCTGATTTCTTGGATCTCCCAAGCAAAAGAGATTCCAATTTAGTTCAATAATGGATATGGTGGATCATTCGGTATCTATAGACACAAAATGGAGCTCTACATAATTCTTCTAACACAAAAACGAAAGTCAAAATACAAGTTTCTTGAGCTCATTGTAAACCTCAATCGTACATCAGGTCTGCCAAGCATTAACCTAACCTCTAAAAAGATTAACCAATTCTCAGCAATCATGTCTGCCCTTACAAAGTTCTCCATGACCAATGAGGAAAAGTCCCAGACGAACAACAAGTCATACTATCATACTGAGCTCCCTTCACTATACCTCACAACTCCAGTCATTAAACATCATAATACCACAAAATATGATGACCTTCACCTCAAATTCTCAAAACAACTTAAGATACATCATAAACAAGGACGGAAACGATTGACCCTTTCATAAGGCCAGCACATCTTTGTACCAAAAACAGCATTTACTTGCACTATCTAAGCGGGAGCTGTCACCCTCAAGGCCTCCAAGGCAAAGCAGATGCAAATATCTAACGCCATCCATTTACCCTAGCCCTCAAAGAATCCTAACGCTAAGGAAACAGTTTAGTTTCGTGTTCCGCTAAAGAATCAGATACTTTAAGGTCACCCATCTACTCCTAGATATCGTAAGCAAATCTTTACACAACTCCAAGCACTACACCAGCTGAAACGGCAAATAAAATGACTCCAAACCCAAAGCTCCTCTCATACCTTAAGAGCTACGGTAAGATCATATAAGGTCGTTTAGTACAAAACTAGCTTACATTCTTCCAAGGTTCATACAGTGGGCCTGACCCAGCAACACGAAACCCAAATAGTAAATGAAAACACCAAAATAACTTCAAACACAGAAGCCTGGTAAAACATTACAATTTAACAAGATCTCAAGCCAATACTGATGTTGACAGAGCTAGGTCATGTAGGTATTCAACAGACAGAAAACAAACAATAGCCCGTCTGAAAACTTATAATCTACCCTCACTAGTACAGCACAGCCAACACTCAGAAGGCACAATCACCTGGAGCACGCTCAAACGCTAATCCACCACATAAGAACCAAAAATCCAGATCCCTTCAGACCAGTTGAGTTAAAGCCTTGAAACGACAACCTATGCTAATAACAATCCAATACATCTCTGATCAAAAATACCTCAAGTGTAGCCCTAAGCCCTCAACATCAAAACAAAAAAATTATTGTAAAACATAGTCAAATCTCGGCCGATCTGATCAAATTCTCCTCGAAAAAAGTTCTCAATCTTAATTGCCAAAAAAAGGAGTTCTTTTGCTATCTCCTCTCAACAGAACATTTCTGCCCTCGGCACCTAAAGCACACAAAATCCGGAGAGAAAATTCCTTTGAGTAAGCACCTGAGCTCTCATATCTTAGATAAAAGCCAAATATCATCAACATTCAAATCCATTACATACCTCATGCCTAAAAAGGGTCCTAAAAATAGACATGTAAAACTAACCCATCTTACATACAACACGAAGCTCTAAAAATAATCACTTATCAGGTCATACTCTCTTCATTAAACCCCTGACGGAAATCCATAAAGTCCCTACTCCCTAGTACCTAAGACAAAGAAAAAGCTTGAGTCTGAAGTTGCAGGTAGGTACCACAATCCCCCTAAAACATCTAGTCGTACTCCCACCTCAAAGAATATCACAGGCTCTTAAAATTAATCAAGCACGAAAAGCTCTGGATACACTAGTCCTTAGCCACAAAACACAAGAAATACGTCTTTCTTGGACCTCCATCCCTAAATCTTACTCAAGCATCACGATGGCCTAGAACCAGACAAGTCATTCCTTAACAAGCACAATAATAGAAGGGCCGTTGGAAGTGGAACTCACACTTACACAGTAAACAAATTAAAACGAGAATTACATTGTCGATTAACCAAGCCTCGCTCACTACAAACAAAGAACCAAACGCGACCAGCCAACCACAAACCGCACATTTAATCCAATACAAAACAGATAAAGGGATTACAGGTTATATTATGACTTAAAAGCATGCTATTAGCCAAACAAAAACCCGACATCAGATGAATTAGAGCACGATTTCAACGACATTGCCGAGATTCCATAATCACAACTAAGTATATCAAACTGAAATCAAACATTAACATATTATATCACAAAATTTTCCAATTCAGCTCAATTCGAAACCCTAACATCACCACCAGCCAAATTAACAACTTCGAATCACAACAATTAAAAATTGAAGCGCCAACAACACACAAACTACTCAAAATCACTACTAATTAAACCTAAAAATAACAAGATTGGAATAAAAACGCAACGTACATTGAATAATTCACTAGTCATCATCATTCGACGTCGAAACGCCGTATTTCTCCTGCAACTTAGTAAGCTCCTCCTCCTTCTTCTTGTGATCAAACTTCTTGTTCATCTTTGTCGGCTGATAATACAACACAATTAAGTACCGATTTGCGACGTTGAAGCCGGAGAGATGATCGACGGCGGTTTTAGCGTCGTAGATATCCTCGTACACGACAAAAGCTGTTCCCCGAGTATCCTTGTTAGTTCCAACCCGAATTTGGCGGATTGCGCCGTACTTTCCGAAGATGTCGTACATCTCTTCGCTGGTGATGTTGAAGGGAAGGTTACGGACGTAGAGTACGCGGTTAACTTCTGGAGGAAGTCTTGTGTTTGCCTTCCGGAGACTGATCGACATTGTTACGGAGGGTGGTGTGGTTGGATTTGGGAGAAATTGATTTGGGGGTGATTTTTAGGGTTTTTGGAGAAGAAAGAGGTTGATTTTAACGGAGTGGAAAGGTAAAAAAAAAAAAAAGGTGGAAGGCTTGAGGCGGTGCGTTTAGATTTTAGATTTCCTTTTTTTTTTTCCAATTACGGATAGAGCTCGTAAAAGTCGACACGTTTATGATATTGTGTACAAATTCTAGAATTAATCGGATTATTTTTTAACTCGTTTAATTAAATTTAACTAAATACGGAGTATGTTTATTTGATTGGATTATGTTACTCGATAGTCTCCTACCAACCTAAGTTATAGAAAAACATACACTTTAACTTGCTTCAATAAATGGATCATCGGAACTTGTTCAGGGGTCCAGGTAGCTTAATGTCATAAAGGACATGAAGATTTAGTCTCATTATCATCATATTACACTATAAAGAATAAACAGTATTGATTAGAGGAATTTGTATTATGTTTTCAACCATTATAGTAATGTAAAGTCTATTTGACTCAAATACGAACACGACATAATCTATTTATCCATCTTCTATGACGGAAGTCAGCCTAAGCCACCCCTTAAGTCCATGTCTTAGGATTAATAGTTGATGATGATGAATTGATGAAGATGACGACAACGACGATGATATAGTGTTAGGTTAGAAACCAATCTCCTTAAGACAGTGTCCGTGTTTCTTAGTCCTGAGCTTGGTTTATTGTCGACATGACTGAGAAAACCTAATTTAACATAATACTCATACGAGAGAGGGCATTTCTTCATTTGCTATCAAGTTCTCTATTTCACTTTTCCACTTACTATTACGACATGGTAATTTGAGCTCTTCTATTGTTTTGAATAAAAGCTACTCCAACGTGACAAGAATTAAGAGATATTAGCCAAAATAAAAACCTAAGCTATGGATATGTTGATAAATGACACATACATTAAAAATAGTAGCACAATTTTACAAGTTTTGATAAATAAAGATTGAGATTTTATACATTGCTTAGATAGACCCTATGTTCTTAAGGCCAAGTACAACTCCAACACCAATAATGTGACCAACAACACCACAGGCTAGAGTATCAGCCAGTGTGAAACCAGCCGGGTCACCGGTTTGTAGTCCTGAGTCTCTTGCTTCTAGCTTGAGCCCGGCGGTCGCTCTTCTGTTAGCCGATGGCGCCAACCCGAATCGTCCGGCAAACAACATCAAGCTTGTTGCAGTCACCATTATCTATTGACAGTCAACCAAAATTAGTCACAATCGAGTTGCTAAATATAATTATCCTACCAAGAGTAAATGTGTCTAAGATGGTCTGACCATAATGAAAAAATCGGAATTTCTAATTGCATTTGAAACGAGTCTTACCAAGTTTGTTGGTGAACCAATGAAGTCACACCGGGCACCCAAAGCTCCCTTTCCCTTTCTTTTCAAAGGCATTGCTACGGCCTACAAACCACAATTCATACCCAACAATTTATTCACTACTTTTCAAAAATATAATTCACCAAGCAACAACATTGTAACCATTTTGTGACACCCATTTACGTATTCAGCGTCTACAAATACTTCTAAATAGGAAATGACATATTGACATGTATCTTATAGTAGACGCTAATCGTAAGATTCGTAACAATTAGACACCTCAACTTAAGTAATACTAGTATAGTTGATTATAAATGTTGCATTAAGCGACACTATGCAACATTTGTTATCATATGGTATGATCATTTTACAAAACTAACAAAAGCATTCCTCGACAATGTTCTAGAGTAATGAGTCGTAAACTCGTAATCGAACGAAAATGTAACGTACTCGTATATATTTGACATAGCGTACGAGATTTAGTATTCTAAGACGCACCGAACGTGAAATAACGAACATGAAAACAATTACGAGTTAAATGAGAGACTAACCAAGGTTTTGGCAGGGAAAGAAGCCTGCTGGGGTCTAAGCCCAGTGAAGCTTGGGAGTGAAGTCATCACAACTGATGCCATTGATGCAATTCTTTCTTCTCGCTAATACCTCCAAGAAATTTTGTGCTTGTTTTGGTAGGATGACTTGTTATGAAGATCTTAAACTGGACAAATATTAAAGCAGTGATCACAACCACATAAGAAGTTGTGTGGCTGACTTACATAATTTTGTGCTGACATGGCAATGTGCAATTGGGTGTCATCACTAGGATAAGATGCTATGTGGATAATAAAATTTCAACATTGTCTTTATTGTTTAACTTACTAGTTGCTAATTAGCACAAACATAAGAAGATGACATTAAGATTGGTAAGTATCTTTAATCAGTAGGACTTCAACTCGATTTTCATAATTGGGTCGTGTTATGGTGATAGATAGAGTTCGGGTTATTTATACAGAGAGATACGGGTTCTGAAATAGCGGGACTTTTGTATTGATCACAAAATAACCATCATCGGTAGCCTGAGAGACTTTCTAAGACATGTAGTATCAGAGTGACATTCTCTGTGAATTATACGTCAGTGACAAACTGGTAACCAAGTAATAGAGCTTTCTGTTGAATCACCCCCAAATAAACAAAACAAAGTAATTGAATCAAGGTACATCTTATTAAGAAGTCGATGCAAATCCAATTGCCAATCCACTCATTTACTTGCTTGAAGTTTTCAACTATCGAGAACATATCTTTGTGACATACAATCACTATGAGAAACCATGACACCTTCGCATACAAAAATGATACGCTAAAGCCGCAACCACCACTTTAGACAGGATCCATACCCGAAGCCACACTGTTGAGACGCGTGAACACCTAGCAAACCTCAAGAAGAGATAAGCAAGATGGGGAAGGGGGGGGGGGGGGGGAGGGAGTAAAGAAAACTAAAGGGGCTCTTCAAAGAGAACCATGTATGTGGCACGTCGATAAAAACCAATGCCTCTGACAGTCAACCAATCATCTTCTTATGTGCTAGGGTTTGATTTCTTGGTACAGACATGTCTGCAGCCCTTCCTGAAAGGGCAGCACCACTAAGCGTAATTCACACCACTCTTCGACACTGCTGAACACATCCATCTAGTCATCCTTTGAAGAGCTCGAATACTCATTTCCATTTTCACCAGTTACTTGGGAAGAACCAGTTGATGAATTACCATCAGAATTCAAACCACCTCGGAAGCTATTTGCTGCCAGTGGGGGAGGATTCGTCTGACCACCAGCTGTCGCAGGTATATTGCCCTGAGCAGCTAATTTACTGAGCATGTTCATGGCAGTTGGCACAAATCGGGCTGATAAAGATAGAAGCCCAGGAAGCTGCAAGAACATCAAAATTAGGCGACCCAAACAGGCGTAAAAGAAGTCGGATAAAAAAAAAAAACAAGAATACAGGCATCGATAAGCATATCACTGAATTTTGTTCCACTGTTAAAGTAAATGTGCAGACTTCGTGTTCGTGAGTGCTTGTGGTATAATCTCACCGCCAACTTCACTCCTTATTCCACCCTCTCTCCACCCTATGCCTCGGGCTCGGTTTGCCCCGAGTTCATGTAGAATTGAGGGTGATCTGCAATGGGTTGTGAGAAGAGGTGATTAGGGTAGGTCGTGGAATTGGGGGAACTTCAGATCTTGGGTTAGATCGGGGTGAGAGAGGGACGGCAAAGTTAAAAGCGAGGTAAACCCCGGGCTGGAGGATATCGGTGGTAGCTGGGAGGTACCAGTGGCAAGGTTGGTAGTGACTGGGTGGCAGAGGTGACTGAGAATATCTGGATATGTAACTATGAGTAACTTTTAATTGTTAGACCTCTCTCAGTTGATGTTTTGTATGTTTGGAGGATTTCAAGCACAAGGGGATAGTAAGAGCAGAGTTGTTTGAGGAAATATAAATTAGCATATGTTGAATTGCTGATAGAGCCTCTGCCATGTGAACTTTTCTATTCCTAGAATACACCAAAACAGAAATTAATCACTTTCAGATAAAGTTGACAAGATACTCACAATGCCATGACTGAACTCATTAGATACATCCATCTGCACCCACAATGCTTTGCTGACTAAAAACCCAACGAAGAGGACTCCAAGATAAAGAGGATTCCTGACACAGAAATGTAATATCAATATCAACATGGAGTGAACGGAGGTCAGTAAAAACTTAAAACCCAGCAAGATTCTACCTCAAAAGTGTCATAAACTCATTGAAACCCAAAATTATCATGGCGGCAATGGCCCATGGAGGTGGCAACCAGTTGTTGCTACGCCTGCTAGCTTCCTGAAAACTCAAAGACACCAATTATCAATTATAGCCAAACATCATTCTGAAAATTAGCTGGTGCATTAACACAATAAAAATAAATAAATAAACATATAACTCAAGGAGAAGACTCTACCTGAGCAGCTATGGCTTGGCTAACGGTATATTCCGTCTCCATCTGGAACTGCCTCCACAATGATTTGCATTGCACTGGAGTTATTAAAGTCTTTGACGATGGAACCTGGACAGAAAACGCATTAGAGCTATTACATAATATTCTTACAGACAGCAGCCTAACATGCAAACACAAATTTCGCTCTTCCTCCTCCTTACACCCCAGCAAGTTGAGGAGTCCGTAGACGCACGATTAGAAATTAGAGAAATTCTAAGGTGAGACCGCCTCATTATACGAGACAACTTGGTAAGTTAATTTTGAAATAGTAGTACGTTACTTTTGAACTACATTAACTTCAAAAATTAAATATTTTTAGCAAAGTTACTTGTGAAAATTAATGATTTCTTTTAAATTTAATAAGATATTTTTGAATTACGTTATTGTTGAGTATTATGTTACGTTTGAAAAGTAATCATGTTACATTTGAGAATTAATGGGTGGTCTCACCATATGAGGCGGTTTCATACTAGATTATGCCTAAAAAGTAAGTAGGAAGCAATAACTTCTGGCAAATCAGCAGCCCAACAGACATACAGGCTTTAACAACACAGCAAGCTTCTAATGCTTGACATCCTAGAGTTTCAGACATATAAACTAACATCAAAGCTGTAGTTAAAAAAACATAAGTATAGTCGTAATGAGTAAAGAAGATATTAGATATATGCTACCAAGAAAACATGGGGAGAGTTAAAACCTACCTTCTCCCACGTGCTTGATGCCAAGGGATCAGTCAAAGTTAAGCCTCTGTCGCTACTACTACTACTTTTATTTTCCACCAATGCAAGAGACAATGTTTTGTCAATATCATCTGATTGATCATCCAACCGAATGGCGGACAAAACAGAGAGCAATTTGAGAGACTGCAAAAACAAGAAATATTAGACAAGGAAAATCGAAAGACAGAATCAACACACATTATAATACAGTTCCATAATCATACCGAAGTACGAGCTAACTTAGTAATTGCTTTAAGGTCTTCCTTTCCAGTCCAAACCCGTGGCATTGAGTCCGCATCCCGGCTGAACAATGTCGTAAATCTACAGAGCAAAAGATGCATCATCAGTTTTCTGAAACAGTTGAAAACGGTTCCTTCTAAATTTCACAAATAATGTGGAGTCCTAACCTGTCCTTCATACGTATCAAAACCTTTCCTGCTTCTTCTTTGGCCTTTGCCTCAACCACACCATTAGCATAACTTTCTAGCTTTGCCAGCATTTTGTCTCTGGTTTGCTCATCTAAATCAAAACCAGACAGATCACTAGCAAGGCCAGACACTGCTGACTGGCTTTCACGACGAAGAAGTTTTCTGATTGATGGCCATGTTTCATTATTTGCAGTATCCAATAATGCCTCTACGGGCCCCGAGAGAGCCTCGTTTAATTTTGCCTGCAAATTTTTCTCATCGTCAATTAAACTAATGTCGTCTGTACCTTGACTTTTAGAAAACATTACTCGAACGGAATTTAACACTTCTGTATTATCACCATCAGCATCCCACCACAGGAACTTATTCACAAGTAATGAGCTTTGAAACATGTGGCTACATATTGAAGGGCATTATACAGTTGTTGCAAGATGTACTCTATCATGGCTCAGTACCAGATACAAACTAAGCTCGCAAACACCAGCTGTAACTGACACAGTCATCAATTTCTGAGTACCAGCTCTTTCAAGTGGCTGACATGAACACTCCAACAAGACAGACAGACAAACTGTTTAAATACTCAAGACAACTCCATTTTACAAGCACACTCGTGTAAAAGGACAATAGTCTTGCAGAAGGTTTTTCCAGCCAAAATGAGTTCACAATAAGAAACCCAGGAAAAGAACCACAAACCAGCTTTCAAGTTTATTTGAGACATAAGTTAAAAAGCAAGCATGTGTGAAGAAAAAAACTTAAAACATTTTGCTAGGTCTCGTTTTGAGGAGCTTGTGTCATATTACAGGGTTGTTTCTCCAGCAAAATCAGATTCATGCTATCCAACACACAACTAAATATCAGTGTCTCAGCCAATTAAAGTAACTGCGGAGCTTGTGATAAAGTTTTAATCAACACAAACCAACATGAATCATTAATACATGACCTCAAAAAAAAATGAATCATTAATACAGAAAGACGAAAACAAAAAAATTCAAGGTCTAAATAATTCACCCATAATTATATACCTCATAAGTGGATGTAAGTTCACCCAACTTGGCAGTACGAACAGAAGTGATATGTTCATCTAAATCACGGACAAGCTTGGACCTCACTTTAGATGTATCCCAGTTCGCTTGTTCGACCACAGAATCTGTGGAAAGTTAGATAAGCATTAAAGCTCTTTTTCCGATGAGCGTTTAATGGATCTCAATAATAGAAACTGTTCCATAAAGAGGTAGTCCACAGTCCATAAAATGAAGGAATTTTTAGTGCACTTTGAAAACGAGCTAACTTTTGAATAAATGAAATCAAAAATAGAATGTTTTGTCCTTCAATTAAAAGCGATCCCAACACACAGGTACATACTGACGCCCATAGAGAGACCTGTAAACACCGACTCATATTTGATACGCCAACATTACCCCAGTGTCTTAAAGTTGCCCACCTAAAGTGAGGTAAGGGGGAATCGGAAGTACGCAGCTGTAGTGCTGTACCCCTATTTTCAAATTTTAGAAGAGGCTATCCTTCAGATGACATCAAATGGAAGTTGCACCAAGAATCACATCAACAGAAATACAGAATGCTCTTTCACGTATAAGAAGCAAAGACAGTTTAGTGAACCACTTAGCTTTCCAAAGTAAAAGGAAGGTGTCTGACTCATCAGATAATTATCAACAAGACTATGCAAGAATATTGAAATGCTGTACAGCTTGATTATTTCCAAAAAAAATGAAGTAAAGAACACAAGCATAGTGACGCTCTGGTGCATTTAATGATCATTTCCATATTGAACATGATCTGGAGCTGTGGTCTTGAAGAAAAAAGCCAAAAATAATTACTCTCATATAGCCACCGAGATAACAACGTTACCTGCACATCCCTCATCAAAGGCATCCAAAGCAGACTGTTTGCATCTGCAGGCAGCATCAGAGAACCCTTCACCTGAATTCAAAGCTTTCTCAAATGCTTCTTTGAACTTCTCCAACACTCCAGAACGCAGATGTCCAAGAATAGATTGAAAGGAAGGTTGAACGAGCTAATCAACAGAACAAAAAAGGAATGGAAGAGCCGTTGTCAGCAAGAAAAATTCAGAAACAACAATTATAGGAAAAGCATGGCTGCAATACTACAAGAATACTGAACAAAGAAAAGGAGTACATGCCACCATAGATACAAAACCACATAACTATGAAGCCTCTATGATAATGACTATACCTGCAGTAATTTGTCTTCCAAATGCTTCCTCTTAGAAGTTCTCACACCTTCGTCAAAATATACAGCCTCTGCATCATACCTGAACAAAAAAAATTACATGACACGGGGAATTCCCATAACCATAATGAATGAATAGCTGAAGAACAGGAAGATCGTGAGGAACTCCTTAATGATATATTCCAGTAAAGAACTATAAGCGCTTAAATTCATGAAGAGGAGATTTTAAACAAGAAGTAAGAAAGGTTTAAACAAAATCAATAATAAGCTTGATCCACGCAGCCAAAAACACCAGTATTCTATCATTAAAAGATACAAGTTGCACAGCATATAAACTGGGCAATAGAGGCATCGCGTTATTGAACATGTTAATTTTGGTGCTCCTGAAATCAATATTTGTTAACTACATTCAAGCAAATGGCTTCCGAGAATATTACCACATTTGCATTGTGAATCCCCCCCCCCCCCCAATTAAAACCATAAAAAATACTGTGCTTGTGTAATGTAATACCATACTACCCCCATACGGAATACGGAAAACTTGCATTTACAAGTACCAAAAATGCCATCTCAAAATGCTCAAGCAATTATAAGATGTGATTGTTACTCACTCAGAGAAACATCTTCCGAGAATTGAGCTAAGCTTTCTCCCGAAACCTGGGACAGGACCAGATTGCGAGGCTTCTTCCAAATGAAGCCAATCCTGCAGAAATTTGTAGCACATAGGTCATCTAAAATAAGAATGAAAAGAGATAATAGGGCTATTTAAAGAGAGGTCACTAAGCGCCATGTTACCTGATTTTGGGTGAACTCGTTACACCTTTCGTTGGCAATTTCTTCACAGCGAACAGTAGCCACCATGACCTGAGACATAATTATAATGTGAACGATAATTCCTCCATGTAACTCGACAAAGAAATTAATCAGAACACTAACCTTGTGTGCGGGAAGATCAAGGTCCTTATTCTCCTTTATAACTTTCCAAATTTGCTCAGCACTAAAGGAAAAACCTGATGCAGGAACAACACCACGCCGATCTCCAGCAAGCCCACCAGGAGCAATAGAGTGGAAGAATCGCTCCCTCAAATTAGCAACCTTCATTCACAGTAATTCAGACAAACTAATTAGGCAGGGCCCCAAATAATTACTATGGCAGATGGTAGATTAACATACAACACTTCGCAGCAAAAGGAAAATGATGTACAGATGTAGAAATTTGGTAGTAATCCCAGTTTACAAGTAAAAACCTCGGAAAAAGAATGGTAACTATAATAACAAGATATATAAGTACACATCAAGCAGGAAATATACGAGCTTGAAGGATATGGCATACCTGCTCTTTAAATAATTCTTCTTTCTCTTCGTAACTCGAAAGAGCAACCACCTCAACCTGCAAAAGTTGACAGAACATTCAACACGAAAACTCGAAAATCAAATCAGGCAAGTCTGATGAACATATCCAAGATGTTTATATTTGAATATCTTACGTTGAAGAATTCACTAAGGGGGGTATCCTTGTGTGCTTGGGGCTTAGGAACGGAATCCCAAATCTGATGGACATATTACACAAACATTTATAACAAATTAAACAGTCGTCAACTTTTGTTTTTGACAACAGACATCAATGTAAAAGTCAATAAGATATGGTATAACCCCATGCTACCAACTCCTCACCTTCTGAATATCTTCCCGCAAAACAGGTTCCAAATTTTCCAAAGGTGTCTGCAAACAAAACACGTATGTACAAGACTCATGTTAAGATAGGAGTATCCAGAAAAAAAAAAATTGCTCGAACAATAGACAGGAGGTTGAATCTCACCCTTGTCTTATCACGTATAACAAACATCAAAGTGGTCTTACGAGGGCTAAACAATCGCATCATGACCTACACACAATCAGCAAGGAGAAGATCATCACAATTTCACAGACTGAACACTAACTGCAACACCATAACAGGTCGCCTCCAACACATTGGAAGCGCTGAGAATATGCATAAAAATAAAGAAAGAAGCTGATTGAGAAGAACTTGTTAGTTGAAATGTAGAGAGGAATGAAAAATTACTTGAAATACAGTCTTCAAAAGAGGCTTATTGGCCGCTTGTTCACGTCCAATATCATGACACCACCTATACCACAAAACCCTCACATTAAAAATCTAGAGAATAATAGTAAAAAGAGCGCAAAGAAAAGATATAGTGGCAGCCCGGTAGGTAGTCCACACACTTACATGTTTATAAGCACTATATCGGAAACGGCGAGAGCAAAGAGAGCACTTTGCTTTTCAAAAGCAGTATCATCCTGAAAAGGCAACCAAAAAGTAAGGGGATTAGACTTTCAGTTACTGATCCACCACTAATAGTATTTTTTTTTTTTTTTTGGTACATAGGAGCAGCTAATGCTACGGGGGATGGGGATATGAGGATTCGAACCCGGGACAACCCCCAGGCAGGTTGAGTTCCTAACCACTAGGCCAACCTTGATCCTCACCACTAATAGTATGACCTACACGCCAATACAAGTCTTCATGTGTAAGGGGATTCCAATCATTCCTACAGCCTTAGTGCCAAATTTTTTGAGTCTGGTTCAGCTAAGATGCCCCTCCATCATAGAAGCCAAGTGAGGTTCTTCTCCCGTAGCATTTGTAGTCATAGTTGAGCGGAACATAAGTCTTACTTACACAACAAAAAACAACATCAAAGGCTACAACTTTATGCATTGAAGTATTGAACCATTTATTTAAAGCTGTAACCTTGGACTCACACATCAACCTCCTAGCATATAACTTAATCAAAAAATATATCAGCTTTTCATTCAACAAAATTGGACTCCTTTGTTATTGTTTGCACAAGGACTCCTTGTCTATTTTGCTTCTTATTGGCTAATAACGATAATTTTTTTCTTTCCCAAAATGAAAAACCTTATCCTAAATGAAACTGCCCCTCTAATGAGGAGATAGACAGAAACATAAGAACCCTAAAATTCTTGAGATAAACAGTGAACAGGAGCACAAATAGCAGTAACCATAGGAACCCAGGAATCACTGATGACATCACGCCACAAAAAATTATAGGTCGACAAACAAACTCACGGACATGGTATAAAGACCCACAACCGTTCCTTTAAACACTGGAACATGAATGTTATGACAAATTCATAACAGCACAAGTCAAAAAGTGTACACCCCTCCAATTACAAAAGCAAAAAGAGCTACTTGTAGCCATTCTAACCAAAAGAAGTGCTCAAGATTATAGATATACTGACTGCAAACAAAGGGAATCACCTCTCCTCTTTCCCTTCCATCAGTACCCTCCAAATCCATGACAAGTGTACAGGGTTCAATGCCAACACATTTCGCTAGCCAAATGCCCTTGGTGGTCTGAGACCTGTAAAGAGTAGCATTTTGTCAAATGCTATCTCCCTTAATGCTTCATCCTCTATAAAAAAAAAAAAAGTCGACATAGAAAGTGGTCAATTACCTTCCTTTAAATGCATCCATCTCCCTGAAGTTAGTCTTGAATAAATTGTTCAATAGTGTACTTTTTCCTGTGAGAACAACAAGCAAATTCAGCCAAAAAAAAGGCACCAGCTCGCTCTGGCTGAAGTATACGGCCAGGCATTTACCATTATTTTGCACAAAATCAGATGTCAAACACATAAGATACACCAAGAGGAAAACAATGAAATAACAGCAGAGAGAAAATGGCACATGACCACATCTAACCAAGTTAGTAAGTTACCAATCAACTACATAAGGTAAATGTAGTTCAACAAAAAAACAAAAACAAAAAAGGCATACAAGCACACTCCCATAGTCAATCTGACATTAAACTACCCTTTACTTTATCGGAAGAATAATTACGGGTCTCATCAAAAATCCTACATAGTGCTTTTAACTTATAACAACCACATACAAAGCCACGGCATAATAAGATTCAGTACGTACCACTACTTTGCGGACCCATGATGGAAACTATGGCATATGAAAGCCCACATTCTGCCAATTTTACTCCTTTCAAAAACTTATCGATTCCAGTGGCATTGAAATTGCCATCACCATCAATAAGTTGAGTAGAGCAGCAAACATCCTCATTATCTGCCAATATATTAAGATATCAGTGAAATTAGATGAACTCCTGAGTAATGACTATGAAATTTGGATGGATCCATAACAGACAGCCGGGAATTTTATGAAACGTCAGGGCAACAGTAAAAAGCATAATTCTACATAAGACATATTGAAGACTCTATAACAACAGTACAGACAGAATTGCCGAGTGATCAACTAACAAGGGACCATTTTTAAGAACAACTGCTCTACTAGTTCCAACAATTAAAGAAATACACTCTTTAATAAGAACAGTTAAAGAACTAAATCAAAAGGGTCAAAACAATAACTAAGGACATCATTTCACTCAACCAACAGCCTTTCTTGAGCAGCATGAATACTAACTTCAGCAAGCCTCCTACATATAAGTAAGGATATAACACCAGAGCCAAATATATCTAACTCAGAGCCAATTAATAAACTTTTTTTAGCAGCACGAGTCTCCAAATTCTAAGACTCCCAAATTAAATATTAGACAACTCACTTTCAAAGTCTAAACCTCATAATCACAACATGACATCAGAAACCAGCTTCAAGGTCAGCTAAAACACTATTCATCCTCAAACCTTAAATTCAAAGTATGTCCAAAACTACAAATCAGAAAAACGGAAATCTTATTCATTTCCCAACAGACTGGAGCCAGCCCTCCCGCTTCATTTAAAACAAACTTAATTCAGCAGTGGGAATAGACTAGATTACACAAGACATCATTTCCTGTTTCTCAACAGAACTAAGTGTCTGATCCATAAGCTCACTTCAACTTCATCACATGAGTCCCATCCATAAGCAGGCTCCAAACTCAGCTATGCAAACTTTCCACACCAACTGACAGTTGAATAACAAAGTCTACGCCACAACCATGTTATTAATCATTTCATAAGCTTTTCATTAGAGCACCCGCAATACCCGCCAAGCAACAAACTTTATTCATCACCATTGAATAACGAAGTGATCAAACAAATTTCAAAGACTGAGGTTTACGCCACAACCATGTTATTAATCATTTCATAAGCATTCTACCAAAGCACCCGCAACACCCGCCAAGCAACGAACTTTACTGAGCAGCACGAGTGTCTTCCAATCATCTGTCGGGTTTGTATTGTCATACCTCAAATTAATCACACCCAAAAGGCAGCTCTGTGCTCACCTAAGCACACTAATCGGCCACAAACACCCCCCAAATACACACAGAGCACAACTTTTTCGCCTTTCCCCCAACAAATTTGACCAAAAACTCCCTATCTAGAGATCCAAAGTACGAAACATGAAACAAACAATGATCATATCATTACAAATTTCAGAACTTGCACAAGCTAAACACAACACAATCAACAACCCAAAATTAACTTATTATACCACCAAAATCAATAATAAGTAAAAGAAAAAAAAAAACAAATAATTACAAAACGCCTCAATAATTCCCACAATTGAATTGAGCAAAACCAAGTACAGGGGCATTAAATTAAACCTATAATTTATAAAATAACTGAAGATAATAACAATGTAACGGAATAAAAATCAATTACTAGAGTTAAATTGAATTAGATCAAACTGAAAATCAAAAAAAAAAATCCAGAAATGGAAATTACCCATTATTATTTAAGGGTTGATCGAAGAAACCCTGATCTGATTAAGCTTCTGGGTCAAGGATCAATCCAGACAATTAGGAGAGAGAAAATGACAAATTGAAAAAAAAGGGGGGGGAAAAGAACAGTGAAGAAAGGGGGAGAAGACGATCTCTTAATTTCTGAGTGAAATTATAAATCAAGATTTTAAGATATAGTTTTGATGTTATTGTTGTTGTCGAATGTATGTATGTACTCTGGAATTATTAAAAAAAAAAAGGGGTTTATTCGTCGAATACTATGCTCCTCAAAATCAAATCTGGGTTCCCACTCTTCAAGAAAAAAAATTTGATTTAATTATTTAATTAAGATTTGATTAATTTAATACAGCTATTTAAAGAAATGATCTTTTGTTTCCAATTTTGATTTTGAAGGTTATTACAAATTTTACAAGATGTAGTACCATTTTGTGACATCGAAATCGAGTCGCGGTTTATTTAAGGTCTTTTCGAGGGTCGTTAATATTGTCGTAGCGGAAATAGTTACTTCCTCGATAGAAAGGCGTCGAATGAGCTATTTCAGCTCTGGTGTTATTATTACCCCATTGTAATTATGTTTCCGTGGTTTATATGTTAAAGTCGTATTCAACTTGTGTCCACAATTCAAGACACATCTATAGTAACAAACCTCTTTATCTCGACAAAATGAATGAAGGTAACTTGACGTACAATGAATCTAATACGAATATTCAAATAGGAGTCATTTAATCTAAAATATATAATTTGTAGTATTTAATAAATTCAATTTAATAATCAAATCAAAATTATTCCACAAACATAGCAAAAGAAAACTCATCACATACTTTGTACCAAAACAAAAGCCTCGCTCCATTTGACTTATTTCTATGTATTTTCATCCTTGTACTAATCTTGTGTTTTACTTTACATGTCCACATCCCATTCCACTATCAATGTCTCCTTCACTACTATGCCATACACTTTGATAGACTACGGGGCCAATGAACATTTCAACCCAAAAAAATTGCTTGGCAAAAATGATACCAAAAAATTAAAGTTGGATGAGAGGTATGAGACTTCAAAGAACGCAATTTGATAATTACTAATCACTCCCGGCTTGGAGACCGTAGGTTACAACGTTACCACTCCAAACTCAAGAAGACTATGAGGGACTGATAGACGTCTTTATAAGTTCTTCACTTTCTAATCGTATCAATGCTCAATTTCACGAGAGTCTCCACATAAACTAGATAACAATTTTAACTCTACAATTTAGAACATTTTGAGACCAGAAACTTACCAACGAAAAAAGAATATTAAGAAAAGAAGGGGGGGGGGGGGGGGCAAAAGGGGCCAAAAAGAAACGGACTAAATAATAATCAAAGAGGGTCAGGATTCTACACCTTTCTGCACCGACTTGGTTAGCCAGGCCAAAATTAATCAACACCAAATTATATGATGTCAGGCTCTACTTTATGGCGCGTGCTTCTACGCTCCAACCTGTGATCTAATTCTTTGCTTTCCCCATACATTTTCCATTTTAATCCTAAAAAATTGGGTTTTGATCATTTTGGACCAACATTCTATAAAAATTGAATAATGATAACATGAACGTAGATCTCCAGAGATGATGCAGATTGCAGAACATGGTGTGGCACTGATTACCTTAATCTTGACGACGCCGTGTAAACACAGCACAGTGCTCCTACACCAGTACGTTAAAATTGAGCAAATCTGGGATTAAAGTTGTAAATATCACGTTATTGTGTTTACATCATGCACCCGTCAAAATGCTAAGAAGAAAAAAGTTGAGACCATAGTTTTTGTGCTATCTAGCAACTACACAGTACTTCTACTCCTGAGCTATAGGGCGAATGCTGTCGCCTGTCGGTCTGGATGGGTCTTCACCGATGCTAAAGGCTAAGAGGAGCAAGTGGTTACATGGGATCTGAACTTGTCCAACTCTGCCAAGACTTCTTCTTCTGGTCTGTACAGTAGATCAATCACGCGCCAAATCTGCATCAGCCAGATAATAACTCCGCATAAGTCACACAGCAAGCAAACCACAGTTTAGAAATTGGAAAAATGCTGTTATTACATAGCAAGTACTACCTCCCTTAAAGTCCAACTTTTCCGGTCCAACTCTTATTCGCAAAGGATTCTTAATTTTATGGGGAAGTTGGAGTTGAAGGGAGCCAATTGCAGTTAAGAATTAGCAATGCTACCATGGTGACTGGGGGCAAGTAGCATAAACAAAATGCGATTTTGTTTACTCCAGTGTAGTAGTAAACTCTTTAAATTTGGTCCACTGGACATAGGATGCTGTGAAGGTAGAGGCAACACAGCACACAGCCAAAGCAGGAAAGCATACACAGAGTGGAAAGGGAACACACTAGTGAAGTGGCGATATTATATCATCTCTCCTAGCAAGCTAAAGCATTCAGGAGACCTCTTACGACACCCTATATGCACTAATCCACAAAAGTGCCCCCTTGCCAACAAGGCCATAAATCCATTAAGTTATTGAATGGGAAGGGGCAAGAGAGAGGCGTGACATCTATTTCTCACAACAACAACAACAACAACCACCAAGCCTTATTCCCAAAATGATTACATCTATTTCTCACGAATCTAGTTAAAATAAAGTGGGTGGGCTGAAGGGAAAAACTGAGAACAAACTTTTCTTTTATGCCACAGCTACAGTTTATCAAATGAGATCAGGCTGAATGAATGTCAGCTATAGTATACTTGCATGTTTAAACTGAACAGACATTGATTGAAGTCTGAGAACAATGAGCCTGGGATTGAAATTTAAGGACATCCAGATACTCATCAAGTAATAGCAACATAATGAAGTATGGTTCGCTTTTCAGAGAAAGACATATAGTAAATATAGTACCTGCAATGTTCCACCTCCGGCAGAGCTCGAACAATCGTCCGAAACACTAACAAGAGTCCATGGATCACTAGAATTCCAGTGGAAGTCAACCACTTTGTCCCTATTTCCAAAACGTAAAAGTTAATGAAGTTACACGCACCTAAATAGAAGCAGTGGGGCACACTATCAGTGTCTCCACTTGAAAAACAATTGAAATGGAAGCACCATACCTGTGACCGGCATGTCTGAAAAACAAGCCTGCAGGATGGCTTGACTTTTTATCTCCACTCGCTGTTTGGGTCTTACTAACCTGAGCAAATATACAGACTAGCAATCAGCTAGTATACACATTGATCGGAATATTCTGAAAACATTTTAGTGGATGAATGCCGGAAATTTTGGCAAAGTTAAGCCTTTGTTATCACACATTAACTAATAAGTTCACTAAGCAACTCTTTCCAATAAGACAGATACCCTTTCACAAGGAACATGTTTGGTTAGATGACAAATACAATGGTACGTAGATGTTACATCCGCCATTAGAATTCTCACCCTCCTCACCCCATGCGTGAGGTTCACAAAGTGCAGAGAACAGATGTAGCAGAAAAGTATGGATTTGGATTCCCTAGAGTTGAGTTTACCCAATAAGGAAATAATTAAAACATTTAACACTTTATTTGTGCATTGAAGTGTCCTCTTTATTTTGTTTCATTACCCATTTCAGAAACCACTACCAACTCCACCAAAACATAACTCTAGGGGATCCTTACCCGAAAAGAAACCAGTTCTGTTTCTCTCCCTGGGTTATTAGAATGGAAACTACATACACTTTAGGTTTTAGACTGCCCAACTCCGTTTAAGCAGTACAAGCGACATCACGGTTATTCAAACTATATCTTCGACCCAAATAGAGAGCTGTGTTTTAGATCATGGTCATGGTCAGACCGTCAGACAAATAGAACGCAATCATTATTTTTGGATATAAGCTCTATCTAGTGCAGTTGAAAGTCAAAATTCAAGAAATTTTTCCATTGATGACTCTGCATTTTGAACTCAGAGGTTGCAAATGGCCTCTCGTGCGTATTTCGAAGATTGAAAGGAAAGAAAATCAGATACGGAAAAATAGATGTACCACACCTTTTCATAATCCCAAATGTTTAGCAAGCCATCTTCAGCCGCACTGCCAAAAATCGATCGATCATGAGGTGACCACTGCAAAAAAAAAAATTCATATTTAGTCTTCACAAGGACCATTTATATAAAAACACACATTTTGAAAGAATAGGGGATATAAACCACAGACCTGAACACAAAGCACGGGAGCATCATGACCCTGAAATTTGTGAACAGGTGATCCAACTCCACTAGCAGTGAGATTACGCCGGTCAAACAAATTAATTGAATTATCAGCTGACCTAAAAGCACGGCATGGATCATGCTTTAGATGAGAAAATCCAATCTCAAACTTTTTAATGCACTTAAGAAGTGAACTCAAAAACAGTGAAAACATACCCAGTTAAAATGAGGTTTTCATCATGAGGATTCCAGTCAACACAGTGAAGATCAGCATCATGGGCTTTCTGAACCTGATGAGGTATAAGATTACTATTATTAGCAAAAAAGGACTGGTATTAATGTAGTATATTCCTGTAACAGCATAAAGTCCAACATATTTAAGTGTGAAGGCGGTTTCTTTGATAAAACTAAAAGAACTAATCAAGAATGTCCTCATTCAAACAATAGCTTCAAAACCAGACAGGAGATAATCCAACAGCTTAAACCATTAGATCAATTGCTAGGCAAAACTTGATACAAGACAGACACAAGTCAAAAACAATGAACTTGTGGAAAAATGGATACACACTCTAGTACACCATTATAATGTCTTTTTCCGTAAAGTAGTTAACTCAAAAAACAAAACAGCTTTTCTCTATTAAAAATCTTTAGAAAATCTTTTACTTATAGAAGAAAAGCAGCTATCAGTGGTTACAAACGCAGCCCCTCTGACATCTACACACATTCACAAATTAGCAAATACTACTAGTGTTTGTTATCCAGCCATGATTTGATTCACCGAAATAAAAGAGACCTAACAAATGGGAACTGGTCAAACAATGTTACCTTAGTCACTGGCGTCAACCCAGCTCTTGCGTCCCATAGTATGAGGCAGGAGTCATCACCCACACTGCAGAATTGCTGTGCACTTCCACACACAAAAAAAAACATGTCAATATAAACACAGAAGAACATAAGCTCCCTACATAAATTGTCAGATAAGGAAATGCAAGTTGCAACTGGACACTGTGCGCTGATGCATGCATATACGCCATTGGTAGCTTTTTGCTACTTGAACTTAAGAAAAGTGTCATTCCGGATACTAAATACAAGCACTTCACATGATAACTTGTTTCGCTATTATATGTTAGACTTGCAGTTTGGGTGGGAACGCTGGGGGCACCAGAATCATAGCAACAATTTGAACCCCTTCTTCTCATACTGGAACAGCCTCCGCCACTATCTATTTTATTTTCTAGTCTCATTAAGGAGCACAGGCCCTAGCCTCTACCACTAATTACATATTGGCAACAAACATAAAGTTGATTCTTTTATTACACTTAATAACTTTTTGAGACAAAGTATACGAATCGGAAATCAGAACAATTTAGAAGGAGTAAGCACCTTGAGGGACAAAATTGAACATCCTCAACAGTATCCTCATGCCCCAGGTAGATGCCTCGAGGACCAATTGAAGGACTATCTGAATTTCCACTACCAGCTTTCTTTATGTTGCCACCAGCAGTAGTAGATTTTGCTGACCCTGGTTCTGTTGCCAATGTTGAGATATGATCATGGATGCTCCACAAAACCACTGACTTATCCTTTCCTGTGTGGCAAAATTTAAGATTTTCAGCACACACAGCGCAAACAACATAAAAGCTTCATAACAAAGGCCTAACTATACACAGAGATAAAGCATGAAGGACTTCTTGGTCAAAATTACTTCAACCAACTTCCAGAGGTTACTATCAAACTTGTTGAACTGCTAACCAGGCTTTGAACAAGTCAACACAATTGCACATGCAGCCCAAGCTCAATTGCCAAAAACTAGAAACCAGAAAGAATAGTCTGGGACTCTTGGATTGCATTACCCATCAGATCTGTTTCCAAATATTGTCAGACTCCTAGCCACTTACTTTGATCCCCATGTCAGATAAGAGCCTTTATCAGTTACTCTAATCGCCCACGCCACTTACTCAACAGAAACATTTTAACGTTATTTTTCTAAGGATCATATACCTTATTTATAATGTGAGCATTCTTAAAAAAAAAAAAAAAAAAAAAAAAAAAAAAAAAGGTAAAAACCAACATGTCTTATCTTCTTTAATACTAAATTCATGTACTCGATATCAGTGGTATGACAAGGTCAAAACATAATAAAAACATTATTCGATCATGAACATAAATACATAATCGTGAAAAAAGGCCCATCAACCAAAGAAACTTGATTTACTTGTCAAAACTTGTCACACCATAAATGCATAATACACATATAAAATTGGTGATAGACAGGCCTTAAATAAGCTTCTTTATTATTCTTTGTCGCCAAACGACAGGAGAATGCTTTTAGGCCCAACTGATCGAGAATCCATGATTAAATTGTAACATAACCTATGGTGGTGTCAAAAACGTTATGACCAAAGTCTTGGATAGCATTCACAAATGTCAGACAATCTAAGGAGAAATGATGAGATCTGAAAGAAATGGAAATGTGATACACTACTCTTTAAAGCTAATATCTAACCTCCAGAAAGCACCAGCGGTTCGGAGGAGCACATTGCAAGAGCAAATTCAGCGTCATCTTGATGACCAGTCAATGTCTGTAAGACCAGTAAAAAATACAATAAAGAATACAACACTAGTTCCCAAGAAAACAAGTCAAATTAGTTTTTCATGCATTCCATTACTAAATGTGGTTGTCAAGCAACATGCAAAACCTACAAATACAAAATGTTTCTTGAATAGAGAACAATAAGGCTATTCAAATGAAGAAAGGGTTATAAATGAAGCAAACCAAATCTGGACGAGATGCAAGAGTTCCTGTATTAGCAGGACGATTAGGTTGACTTTCCACATCCCAAATAAAAACCTGTTTAGGCAAATAATTAGATGCTTGATACTTGTTGTTACAGATTTCAAAAAGTGCAGCAGAAAATAAAATTGTGTGCACAAAGCACAGGACAAATCATGTTTGTCTTAAATGTTTGTTGTTTGCATATATTTAACACTTACATCAGGGCTATCAGTATGTGTTGCCACAATGTTACTATTCTGAGGGAGTTCCCTAATCCTGTTCACCTGCATAAACAGAAATGTCAATTTCACATATGATTTTCATGTTTCCCCATAGAACCAGTAGATATCATAAAAGGATATGTTACAAGGACAAACAAAGCCAGTAGTACAAGCACAGATTTAACTATTTAAGTCCCCTTGCGTAAGCTCTATTAGGATGCAAATCCTAAAAATGGTCTAGTTGTAAATACTAACCCGAAAGGGTCATTCTAACTCCTACAACAGCCACTGGAGCTGAAAATTAAAGTTCTAGGACAAAATCAAACCCCCCTGTAAATTGGTAAATATGAAAATAAGCTAGAATACTTGAAAGAATAGCATCTTGAAAACTATAGCTTGATATCAGTTAATCAGTTGTAACCTGCTTGCATCTTTCATCAATTCTCTCCTATAAAAAGTTCAACCTGTACTGTCACAGGTTTAGAGGAGTTGGGACCTTTTTTGGCAATTGTGAAATACTAAAGTAGCATCATCGTCAAGAGTTAACAATACTTTCAGCTTGCCTTGTTCTAGTTAATCTAGTCAGAGCCTAAGAGGCTCTTCTCTAGGTTACTCAATTTACTTGGCACAATAGTTTATTTTGAATAAAAGATAGATGAATAATGAAAATAAAGGAAGAGAAGGTTGATGACAAGAGACTGAAGAATACTGGCCAAGAGTTCGTTTGGCTACAACATTCCTAGATGCAACAGAACTTTAACATGTAGAATATACTTACAAAGACTCCCGGCTGTACAACTACAAAGAAAAAACACAGTAATCTCGGACATAACAAACACTAATCGAGTTTCTCCCAGCACAAATATAAGGCCACAAGTGATACGAAGCAGATTACAAGGCAATTACTTCACATGACGACTTATCACAGAATATGCATATGGAAATGCCACTAAAACAGTAAAACCACCCAGCAAGGAAAGTGATATATATACCTCACCAGGATGAATAATAGTTTTGAACTTCTTCACAAAGGGAGAACGAGCCTCTTCATTGAACTGCAAGGACAAGATCAGATGACTAGATTAAAAGCTGAAACAGTGGAGCTAGATATTGCTGACAGACCTTTTACATGAGATGTAATTACCTGCGATATATGTTCCGCAGCAGCAACCCTAGGTTTGACAACTTCAACATTTGCAATTACAAGCGTATTGGGAACACTTCCGTCAGTCTGGAAACAAAAGGTGGGAAAAGGTTATCAAAATAGGGTCCATTTATTAAACACAAAATAGGTTAGACCTTAGTCTTCATAGCATGATCTGTTAGAGGCTGCTCTAGAAACAAACTTAAAAAGGCTATGCTGAGATAGTAGATATTAGGATATCAAGCGCAATAAAGGTCTCATAATTCTAAAAGCAACACCACTATTCTGACATCCCCCCTCCCTTCTCAGAGAAGAAAAAGAGACAGGATTACATCAGCAAACACTCCCTTTGAGCTATGTTGGGTAATGGTTAGGTACCTGTTCTGAGAGATAAAGACGCTGTCGATTCTTGTAGGTAGCTTCCTCAAGCATTGGACCCCATCTACAACATTACACAAATATCATAGGAGAGTTCAGTAGATATAACTGAGCAACGTTCCAAATAAAAAGGCTGATATACAATTGGGGTATAATCTGAAATGCAATTCGAAACTAGGCAGGAGAAGCCAATCCATCCCCGACCTCTCATCGTCAAAGACTCACATTATACCTTCCCCCCCCCCCCCCCCTCCAACTTTTTCAGCATGCAACCTCAACAACCCACCTACCTAGGATCGGCATCAATATACACAAGAACGAACTCCAAACCCATTCATGACTCCACACCCTACACATTTTATTACCTGCTCGAAAAGGCAAGTTCTTGCTAGGGTAACCAGAACCACAGTCCTCCAATTAACACAAACACAACTGAGACAATCATAGACAAAACATTTGCCCAACATTTAACACGTATTCTTCACGCAAAACCCTAAAAATGTCCAATTTAAGGCATGATTAGCAAAATCACAGAAACATGCATAAAACCCCAACAAATCCAAAAACCCATGAAAAAAAATCCCACATTTTATACAACCCACAAAATATCTCTTCCTGGGCAACCAGAAAAACACAAAATCAAACCTAAAAAACACACACATTATGAAAAAAAAAGAGAGAAAATGGACCTGCAGGAGAGAGAAGGCCAAACAAGGTTGTGATTAGCAAGCCAATCGTATAGAACAGGAACAAGGGTTTTCCACTGACTGTACTTCTCATCCACCGATAAATCTTTCTTCCCACCCTTCCCTTTCTCCGTCATTTTTCTCTCTCCTCTTTCTTCTTCTTTTTTTCCCGCTTTTTCTCTCCCGACTCTTTCTCTTCTTCTGCACAAATGTACTACCAGTCAGATAGTGGTGGTGTGTTCTTGACTCTACAGTCCTACAGACGAAGGGTGGTTAAGACTCGAGAAGGAGTGTGTGGGCTTGGCCTATATTAGTATTGATGGTCCAATGTACTAACTTTGTTTAGGTCGTATAAAATTTTGAACGAGAAATTTACATACACCATATTTTGGCGTTTGCAAAGAGACACTTTGTTTTGTTAGTACGTTTTTACTTCATGTCTTTTCATTACCTGTAAAAAAATAATGTCTTCCGTTTATTTAAGTGAATTTGATGATTTCATGTTAGAGTTTATTTTCATTCTATATGTCTTCCGTTTTCCGGTCTCCCACACCCGTGTCATCAAATTCAGTACAACCATAAAGTTGAATTCGCCGAACCCTTACCATATTGGAGATTTGGAGTACAATTATATCTGACATTTGTATTGCAATGTGTGACACATCCAATGAACCACATAGTATTAGACTATTAATAAGATGTTGGGAATCGGAGATTAAATGTTTGAAGGAAATGTCTACCGAAACACCAATGCAATCGTCCAAGATAAAACATACGAGTAATTCGGAAATTTTCAATTGCATCACAAACAATTGTTCATTGTCAAATTAGATTTTTTTTTAGTCAGTATTCTCAGTAAGCCTATTGTTCAACTGTTGATGCCCCTCGTCTTCGTGGTAAGATGGGTATACTCCGTATATATTTTCTCCTTCCGCTCTGGTTTCTTCTTCAAAGCCGGCGCTTCTTAATTATAACTTCTTGAAAGGCAAGAACTTTTTTCCTCCCATGAATGGTATCAGAACTTCAGGTACCTCAACTCCGTCCTCTTTTTGGTAGTTCTCCAATATACAACACAAAGTCCTTTGTGTTGCAGTGAGGGTGGAGTTCAGCATATGCACAAATCGTTTCTACAATAAAAGATTACGACACTTTAGTACTTCATTTTAAGGTAAATAACACAAAAACTTCTAACAAAATAGCCGAATCAGACACTTAGACATATACTCATGTCGAAGTCGACTAACATTATACATAGAGCCATAGAGGGGTATACCTTTTCCTGGCCGTAACGAATTTCAAGTTTCCTTGCTTGGTAATCTGTGCAGTTCGAACATGACACCAACTCTCTGTATGTTTTAGAAGCAGGGAACCACGCCTCTAAATCATACTTCTTTGCAGCTGCATCATTCAGCGCACCAGACACTATGGACACTACTTGATAAGGAAGCTTCAGCTGCAACAGTGAAATTTTCAGTACAAAGTCTGAGTGTTAGGACGTTACACCGTTATTTGAAACGATCATAGTTATTAACGCGAATTTGTTTCATGTAACGTCCCAAAGACACACATGAAACCGTCATATGAAACTGTCATAGTACGAGAGTAAGGATAAAAAGGCTACCGATTGATAAAATTCTTCAGAGTTGTGAATCATTTCTTCAAGCATTTCCCATGACTTATCAGGGGAAGTAATGCAAAATTGTTCAACTTTGTCGAACTGATGGACTCTGAAGATTCCACCAGTGTCACGACCATGTGAACCGGCTTCTTTACGAAAGCAAGGCGAATGTGCAGCATACCTGGTTCAAATTACAGTTACAGATGATTCAGGACAAAGTTACAACTTACAAGTACTAATAAATCTTCTCAATTTTATTCTAATAAAGAAAAAGATCGATAATCTTACCTTTTGGGGAGCTCTTTGTTGTTCAATCGCTCATTCATATGGTAAGTACTCATTGGTTGCTCAGCCGTGGCAATTAAGTACAAATCATCTTCAACCTGCCCAAACTCTCTAAGGGTCATAACCAGCATCACATACTACGTGATTGAACAATAGTGTAATAGCAACAACGACAACATTACCCCGATAACTCAAATGGATCACCGGTATCACAAGTACACAAACTCGAACACTAACTTTGAACAACGTATAAAGAATATTGCGTTACTTTAACTTATCTAGTGAATCATCTTACTTTTAACTTATCTCCGAGATTCAGGTAAGTATGTTGTAGGAATTTCTCTTTCGAGTTTCAAATTACACTCAATATTCATTGGGAAATAAAAGCAAATTCTAAATGTGCCAACGATTGCTATTTTACGATATAAGAAGCGCAGATTACCCAATGCCTCAAAAGGTAAAGACAGTCATACAAGAAATAGAATTAGACACCATTACCTTATACAATTCTTCATCAAATTGTGATAATTGTGCACATCTTGCCATAACTTCTTTCTTCATAAAATCCGGGGGAGTCATTAGTCCGTACCCCTTGTTTTCTAGGACACTGAGGCCATAATTTATCAATGGTTGATTGAAAAGGTAAAGACAGTCATACAAGAAATAGAATTAGACACCATTACCTTATACAATTCTTCATCAAATTGTGATAATTGTGCACATCTTGCCATAACTTCTTTCTTCATAAAATCCGGGGGAGTCATTAGTTCGTACCCCTTGTTTTCTAGGACACTGAGGCCATAATTTATCAATGCTTGATTGAGAAGCACCCCTGCATTTTTCAAGTAGTAACCTCTACCACCAGCTACAGTAGATCCTGCTCACAACAACCATCAACGCCATGAGAGAAATTTAAGCATCAATAGACGTCTACTCCTTCCATTTTCTTGAACGTTAACAATTTAAAAAACACGAGCAACAAAAAGTACACAATATAGAGTACACTTACAAGTTACAACTCAACTATAAATATTCACGAGAACAAGAAATTATAGCTAGCTACCTTTTCTCATATCCACAATATCAAGTAGCTCAACAAGATCGACGTGATTTTTCAAATTGGGCTCATCTCGCAGCTCACCAAATGTCCTAATTACCTGATTATCGGCCTGCATCATTGTGCAAAGTCGGAAATCATTTAGCTAATGAATACTAGAAATAAACACACTTGCTTCAGTTGCTTGTACGATATTTACGAGTTTATAGTGATACACGTCCAAGGACCATAAGGAGCATGATAGTCGTTAACTTGTTAGTTGTTACATACATACGTACCTCGTCGTTGCTGAGAGGGACTGAGTCATGTACAAGATTCCCCACTAATGCCAATTTCGCATACAATTCATCTTCCTTTGTCTTGGATTCAGCTTCTTTTACCGCAGTTAATATTTTGTTATCTTCTGAGCTTTTTATCATCGAAGATGCATCTTTATTATCCTATACCAAAAAGTTAGATTAAATTGTAAGAATTTAAGATCGATCATTACATTTTGAAACAATTAGGATAAAAATAAAAATACTACATTCACTTACTTTTATCAACCGACGGACCTCCTTTGACATCTTATTGCTTTCCGCACGTAATTTTTCGACCTCGTAGTTAACTAAAAAAATCATACGAGATAGTTAACTCGACAACTCATCCGTGTAATGTGTGACTAGCATCAATTAAATAACGATGAGCATAAAGACAAATTAATCAATATCTCGGATATAGACTAAACCGGATAGTGAAAAATCGACTAAAACGATGTTACTACGTCCCACAACAACACAAAAGTTGCAAACATTAGGTCAGAAAACCGTAGAACAAGTGAACGACAAAACAAGAACAAAGAACAAAAAAACAATTAGAGAGGAAGAGAGAATAATACGTTTAATTCGCTCTGCGTCAAGGGCAATGATTTCATCGACGATGGCAATATCCTCAAAACGACGTCGGACCGACTCGCGAATTAGTTCAGGGTTACCCCCTTTATTTGCTCGAAAGAGGTCGATATCCAACATTGTTTGATAATAACTCTGAAGACGTTGAAATCAATTTTAATTTAATTTCCGACACATTAATAAATTTCAACGACGTTGAAAATTGAACGATAACTTTGATAGTTTAATTACACCGAATTCTAAAGCAAGGTAATTGACAGCGAAGAATAACACACTTGAGATCAATATTTAAACGGCCGGGAAGAACTTGAACGAGAAGTAAACTGCGAAGAATTGGAAAGACAAGGGCTCGAAAAGGTAAAAGGAGTTTTTGAATTCAGCGTAGAAGCAGAGTTTTCGGAACAGATACGCACTGTAGTTTTCTGCCCTAGGTCCTACTAAAATAATAGTAGTAGTCAAATAAGGAAATTGGGGTCGTAAAGGATACTGTTTTTTTTCCTAAAACACGTAAATATATTTCCGTAAAATTTCTTAAACACGTAAATATGGATTTTTCTAACGTGTACCCATAAGGCACATGATAAGACTTGATTTCCTACCTTAATTAAGTGATATTCTCCTGAATATATCAATTAGATTCCATATTTTGTTTTTTCAAGTGAGAATATCACTTAATCAAGAAAATAAATGGACTTTTATCATGTGCCCTATGGGCACACGTTAGAAAACCCGAATATTTAAAAAGTTCGGATTTTACGAGGTTAGATCCGTCGTACCTTTTCATAAGTCAATCTGTGTCAAAGGCAGCAGCAAAGGCAACAATGAGTACTCCGTCTCAAATTAGGGCAATTATGACAAAATCTACATGGGAAATAAGTCACGATGTTCCAATCAAATCCAATCAAATCAAAATTAGGCAATGAAACATTGCCTGTACTTACATTTTAAGAAGCTTATATTTCAAGGTACTATTTCTAAGTGATACACATAGCACATGGACTCTTTAAGTATCATCCCAATGTGCTATACTCTACCCTTTTAAAGGGGAGAGACATTTCCGAAAATTTCGACCTCGTAGCTCCGATAATGCACATAATTGTGGATAGCTATGTACACATGCTTAGGCTTAGGCTATCACCCTGAGTGTGTTGCAATGTATGTACAACTTCACCAGGGTTAAGCCAAGCCGGAATGAAGATTGTATGGATGGTTCAATCCAAAATAATGAAATATCGAACCCTGAGGTGACTGATCAACTTGTGCAGGAATGAAGGCGCATTAGCTGCATATGGCCTCCACTGAAAGTTTCTTCATGATGTTTGGGCATGGGTCTCCTCCGAATAACTCAGGTTCGACAGTTATAGCACAACCTGCCTGTCCAATACAATCCTGTGATAGAAAAGGAGAATCATGAGGAGGAATTTAACAATTAGAAATCCAAGCTAATAACAAATGCAATTGCAATGGCTTGTTGTTCACGACGTAGTTTTGGATGATGACATTCAAATGCCTACGGACGGACAGAAATTGGTATGGTCAAGTGTTAAACTCTTTATGTTAAGAATCTTGTAACAAACTCACGGATCACATACCTTTTCAAATATGTCATGCGATTTGAGGGCATGACAGCCCCCTTGTTTGTAGTTTCCGCATGATCCTTCTGGTGTCCCGAAACTGGCAAACTTAATGGAAGAGATTTTCTGGCCGGGATTACACCAAAGGTGAGCCTTTGGCCGCAATGGCTTGTTAATCCTACCAGACGATTGCAAGTGCCAATTTACTAGTGTGGGTTGCCACTCATTAACGTCTGAGCATATACTGTTTATTTCTTTCTTCATCAAAGAAATAAAGTTCGGATCACCTCCGATTTCTTCTATAACAACCATCAAGTTTCCCATAGGCTTAAGCCATGAACGAGGGACATGATACCTGAAATTGTATTTTTTGGTTAACTGACATCCAATTTTCGACGAATGAAAGGAAATAACAATAGCTATGTAAGACGGGAAAAATCTTTGCCAAAAAAATATTGTACTCACCATCTTTGAGAAGGATCTCCACAATAACCTAAGCATTTCTTCTCACTGAAGTAGCCAGCATAGTTGCAGGCACCACAAGAACCTTTCGCTGTATAAGCAGGCCAGTAACGCCCAATGTTTTGTCCATTAATCCACACTTGACCCTTGCCCATGTCACCCATATCTAGAGCGAGTGGGTCGTTTCCAGGTGGAGCACTGAACATAGTCTGTATTCATGAATAAGAACGTGATCATTCCAAAGCTGTTTTTTTTTGCCACATAACTTTTAACAACCAAAAATAGGATGAGATCGAGGTATAGATACTCACTTTATACCACGTCAGTGGTTGTTTTTGAGAAACGAACTTCCCCTCGAGCCACTCAACATTTGAGACTCCACTAAGTGAATGAAGTCCCAGTGATTCACCCCTCAGACCAATCTGAAATGAGTCCAAAGAATTTAAGAATTTCAAAAATAAAAAGATAGGGTGTGAAGGGCATTGTGTGAAGGGCATTGTCCGAAGATTAACCTTGTAAGACCATTTCTGCCACGTCAAGTCTCTCTTTCCCTCGTTCAAACCACTTAGCGAGACAGGACCAAGAATTCCAGCGTTCCACGTCTCAAAATGAGGGCCAACATTCTGAAGAACGAAAGTAAAGCACAAAGAAATTGCATTTGTCATGTAAAACAACTGTCAACTGGTCATAGTGATTAAGTATAGATATACATCACATTTACTCGGTAATGCAACATGACATACCGGAAGCCCAACAGCGATGCTCAGGAGTGAGATCTTGTTAACACCAGCCCTTAAATTCACACCTTTGCTGAATGAGACCTTTGGGCTTTCCAGACTTCCGTACACAGTATCTGCGACAAGCACACAAAAAGTTCACTGTCATGACATTCCCACAACAATATTTTTTGGAAGATTTTGGTTATTCTTAAACTCTTTATTTCTTTAAGGTCTTCATTAAGATAGCTGAATACATCAAAACCAGTAAACTACCTCAGCCTAGCCTGCCATTAAGGTGAGAATGTTTAGAGAAGGGAAAAAGAAGAGCCACAAAAAAGAGTTAGCAGACTAATATATGAGAAACTCAAGGATTCATCTTGTATCTGTAATCCCCAAGTGTTATCGATTCCTGGCTCAAGGATTTTGCTATTGTTTAAATCACTTCCTCACGACAACTCATATTGGCATGCCCATAATGTAAGAAAAGAGTCAGTTTACGTGTTTTTTAAGTTTCAGGACTGGATAATTTGGCTCTGGTGTTGAAGAAGTTTAAAAGGCCAGCACTTGGAATATGTCACTGGAATGTATGTTTCTTTCTCAGTACACAATTGTGAAGGAAGAGACTCACCAGCTAATTGACCGTTGATGTAAACTTGCATAGCATGGCCAGCAGACATTACAGTAAGAACAGGCCATTTTCCACCTTTCAAAAATCCCTCATTGTTATCAATCACCACACTGTTACGAGAAGCAAACATTAGATTACAAATCAACCAACAAATAAGCACATTTAGTAATGAAGACCTTTGACTCTTTGACAGTGCTAAGAACTTACTCAGTCATATACCACAGGTAGTCAGTCATATCTCTAGTGGTGTTTACTTGTTCCACTAAACCCACCATTGTAAATGCACTATCATCAATAGAAGCCGTCTCTTCATTGTATGATTGCCAAGAAAAGCCTTGATGAACAGGAGTATACTTCATCTGGGCACTCTGGGCACCCACCTGCAACAAGTTCATAATGTTTAGTGCTTGCTAAAAATTATATATGCATGTAATATTCCGGAAAAAAGAACTATCCACCTTGTTAGACTACTATGAATGTGATCACCCATTTTAGAGATGGATGATAGTGGAAAGAGATCTATCCTAGAATTTTACACAAGATACAAACTTTCAAAACCTTCTTAATTTTTGCGAAGAACTACCCAAAATCTTTTGGCAAGACACTACCTTATAAGCCAAAAACAATTTGAAAGACATGGGCTTATTTTGAAGTGTTTCCCAAGAAGACAGTTTGTAGTGTCAAACTTCAGGAGACATTTTCCCCCCTTGCTCTTTGGTTCTGTTTGGACCATCAAACCATTGACCACTAAAACATTAAATATGCTAGGAGGGACAACTATTACTATCTAGTGCCTCGCGAGTCTTCATCATTGAAAACATTTATCACGACCACCTCGACTTTCTTACCTTTGCAGTATTGAAAACAGTGTGTTTGCAGTCAGGAAGAATGCTAATTGACCAGGGCGGCAGGTTGTAGTGATTATCTCCGTACGACACCTTTGCATAAGAGCTCGGATTATAATTTGCAAGGAATGCAGCACAAGATCCAGAATCTGACTTGAATTCATGGGCCTGCATGTTAAAAAAGGAAGATCTGTCAGAACTCTAAAATGGCCGCTTGAATGAATGTGCATAATTTTGTTATGACTGGAATGCTACCTCTTGACTGCTTCCAAGCCGTATCACTGTTGGGTCACTGGAAACCAAAGCTGGCTCACAAAGTTTTATTGCTCTATGCAAATCTTTCAAATGACCCCATTTCGGTTGATTTAGAAGCCCTAAGATTCAAAGAAACCAATAAAATCAGGAAATTACAATGGAAATAATAGGGCAAGTGAACCACTGAAGTCTATAATGCAAGGGAAACTTCCATGATTTAGTTGTATCGTACAGTCCATTTTATCCAAAAGCTATAAAAATGGAACAGAATAAAAAAGGTCATTATTCCCAGGAGGAACAAACTGATCTACTCACAGGTCCCTTTAAGCATCATAATTACATACAGACATCTCCAGTTTCCAACAATGTACTGTGCCGCTTTTACCAGTTGTTAGATTTGTTACACTTAAGTTTGAAGATTTCATTAATCTATGGATGAGCTCTTATTCAGATGCTACCAAATATCAGTTACAATATCATGAGTAAGCTACAGCTGTGATAAATTTACAGAAATTTAAATCTCAAGACTGTACAATGTTATAGACAGATGACAATATGACATTTAAGTGGACATAAGTGTATTACATAGCTATCAAATTAACCTTCCTATGTTTGCAACATAGAGCTATTGCATTTCTGAAATGGATTGACTCAGAGAGAAGCTAAGCTCAAACCACTGTGTTAGTATGTTAACTGAATTCTCTTTCGCAAAGTAGCATTAACATAAATGTACTCCTCGTTCTTGAGAGAAAGATGGGTACATACCATATTCATCTAGTGGAGCATCGTAATCATAGCTAGTAGCAATAAATGGACCGCCTGCTGTTCTGTCAAAGTTTGTACCGCCATGATACTGAAGACACAGATTTCACTATAAGAACCATAAAAAAGACGACCAGGATGATTTCAGCTAGAAATATGCCATAAACTTCACTAACCATGTAATAATTGACAAAAGATCCCCCTTTTTGTATGAATCTAGCAACACCAAAGGCCAAGTCCTCAGCCGGTCTAGTAGGTACAGGACCCCCAAATTCAGTATACCTGAAAGCAAGGCACACATAAACGTGTCACGTGTCAAACTCAATTAGTTACACTCCTCATTTCCAAGCACCTAAATCCATTGAAATTCTCACCATCCTGTCCAGGCTTCAGTCCACATCTTGGGTTTATAAGCCTTATTCGGTGAAAAGTAGTCACAGTAGAAACCATTGCAAGTGTTAATCTGCAACGCAACATGCAATTTTTTCCAATTAAAAGCAGCCATGATGACTTTCGGAAAAAAGTCAACCAACATACTACGCAAAATGTCGTTAACCTCGGATTATCATAATACTAAACAAAAGAACAGAAATGATAGTCATGATGACAGAAGAGTTAAACTTGTATTAAATCATCAAATCTCGTCTCGTGAATGCCAAAGAACAGAAACCATATTTTATCCATTTTCTCATTCTCCTAGATCAGACATAATAACAAAACACCATATGAGGCAATGTTCTCTCACAAGGGAGTCATTACTCTACCAGTACTACTACTATAATATACAAGACAGTCAGAGTAAATTATGCAGATCAAGCAGAACATACTGTTTAATTTATTAGAAACAGCTAACTAAACCCATGTGCAATCCTCTTGTGCTTACATAAACTATCTCAGCTTAGTAGTAAGTACACAAAATTAAGAAAAACAAAGGGAGCATCATGAGACTTTATATGAACAAAACAATCACATATTTACAAAGAAAACGAATGATCAAAGATTTGCAAATTATACATACAATGGGGTCTGGAGCATCGTCCTGCTTGCACATAACCCACGGAACTCCAGTGTTTAACCCGACAGCCATCTTAGCTGCCCAATTTGAGTATGCTTTACCAGGTGCACCAAGTTCATACTCCATAGGACCATATTCATTTTCAATCTGCCAACATCAACAACAAACCCTTAGTCGCAATTTGATTTGGGGTCGACTAACATACATCGTCGTATAGAACCATCAGTGGTGATCCATATACCTGAGATAGGATGATTGGACCACCTTGTGACTCAAATAATCTTTCTGCTTTCATCATGTCCACAATCTTCATGGTAAATGTTTGCATTGCATTCTAGAAAGAGGTACATACAACAATAATTTTTTACCACTTTTTAAAAATCATACAAACATAAACAACATTTTCTGAGTGACAAGGGGCTACTAGCAAACCTTGAAAGGTCCATTATCTGTTCTGAAGGCCATCCCTGGAACATACTTCAGCCATACAGGAAACCCCCTAAAATTTATAGTAGTAAACCAATCATCATTAACTAGATTATTTTCCAACACAATTATCCAACTTTTGGAGGGAATATTACCTAAAAGATGAAGTAAAAAAATTCACATAAAGAAACAGTAAAAAAATAGCAAATTACCCAAAGTTCCATTCAGCACAAACATAAGGTCCAATCCTCAAATGAGCATATAAACCAGCTTGCTGAACAAGCTTAATGAACTTCACAAGGTCATACCTTTCTTCAAAATAGTACTGTAAAAAAGTGAAAAAGCTCCAAACTTTACCAACAAATTTTCCAACAGTAACTAAGGTAAATAAATTAATAACAACAATGTGAAGAAATCATTACTTTGCCCTGTTGAGGTTCATGCCCATTCCAGAAAACATAGGTCTGAATTACATCAACACCCCCTTCTTTAGCCTTTTCAATAAGATCTGGCCACATCTGCATTAACCAATAGACAAATGTACACAATACCCATGTCACATTTCCAACTAAATTTACCACAACAAATACAATAACATTACCTAGCGTCTCAAAGGTTTCCGTCTATTAACGAGTTCCGAAACACCAAAAATTACACAAAAATAACACAATATGGAGCAAATTATGCACAAACCTCAGGTGTACTTCTAGGATAGTGAATAGACCCAGAAATAAGAATTCTTCTTTGCCCATTAATTGTAATTGCTTTACGATCATATGCAACATTTGCATTAATCAAAGCTGATAAATTAGCAAAAACCCATAAAATTGACACCAAAATTGTCAAAAATGTAAGCTTGAAATTATGCATTATTTTGTTTTTTTGGGTTTACAAAAAAATGTGGGGGTTTTGCTCTTTTTAGAGCTTAGCTATACTAAAGAAGAAAAAAACACAAACTTTTTGCACACAAAACCAACCAACACTTCTCAAGCTCAACACTTTATTCTATGCTTGTTTGGAGAGAGAAAGTGAAAGACAGTGTGAGTGAGGGAAAACAGCTGTGAATGTCTTTTTTGTTTTTCCCTTTTTTTTTGGGAAAAAAATATATATTAATAATAATGTTTGGTTTTCTTTGGGAAAAAATCAAAATGATGCCAAGAACAGTAGTAGAGTAGACTGTACTATGTAGGGACTTTTTATGTACAGTACATATTGTAGATTAAAAATCTTCTTGATGAAGATTTTTGTAGAGAGTTTGGTAAATTGAATGAACTGGAATGCAGAAATGAGGAGACTTTGCACCTGCTTTTATACACACTCATTTCATTTGATGCATGAAAATGTGATTTGCGACTTGTGAGTGTGTGAGGGGCCCCTTAATTTGTTCTTTCTTAATCCTACTTTTTTTGGCCGTGCTCAACTCGGATTTTCATCCAATTAGGATTTAGAATTACTATGTTTTAATCGGTTTCATCAGATTAGGTACAGACTCGTTTGTAGAAGAGAAGAAGATTATATCACTAGTATATTGACATTTTATCGCACAATCGTTCGACAATAGAAGCTAGGTTATACTAGATCTCTTATATTGCATTAATTTGAGACGACTAACTTACATGGCGACTATAAAACATTATCTTTTTTCGACCCGTTCTTATACACGAGAATTTAAAATTAAAAGTCATAAGGAGGGGAGAGATTTTACATTTTTACCTAATCCAAATTAAAGTGGTGTGATGAGAATGTGAACAAGAAGGTCAAATGGCTCCAAGATTGGGGGCTCGTTTGAGTGTGATGGTCAAGCAAAAGTGGACTGTAAAAGCAAAAAACAGAGCAAATTTCCAAACAAAAAGAGTTTGTGTAACAGTCTTACTACAGCACGGGGAGTAAACAACGACAACGATTGTGTTGGTGGAGTAAAAACCGAGTAATTATTTCCTAATTCCCGTACACTAGTACAAAGATGCCCTTAGACAAGGAAGGTTCCCTCTCTATCAAGGGATAGCCGAAACTACTTCCCGGTTTTGCGAAATTTAAAATAATTTAACATCTGACATTAAGTTGGTATCGACGGTGAAAAATAAAAGAAAAATGTCGCGTTGCTTGTGCGTCGTTATGCCTTGTTTCTAAATTGAAGAATTCCGTGTTTTATATTGAGCTGATATATAGTGGATCACCAAATGTTGCACATTTATTTTTCATCCTTGTGAATTGTGACGCCATCTCGTTTAATTTGAAATCAGATCATCTAAAATTATATCGGATATTCGGATACAATTCTTTATTGTAATTTTCCATTAGTCCACTCTTATTGAGTACTTAAATATCATTACATTTTCAACAGTGGGTGCTAACTAAAACATGGGACAAATGTCTTCAAAATTAGGTAAATATGGAGTCTTTTTGTGCTTAGTGGACTGGAGATGGGTGCATTATACAAGCCGTGCAACATATGATGTATCTTCTTTTTGGCTAAAATTTATTAGATGTACGAACACAAATGGTGCAATTTGTATACAAGAGTATGGTCACACGTGGCTTTTGGATTTAGTTATTGGATCACTTTGTCCATTTTTTAGAAATCTTAATTATGAAGGTTTTGATTGATCATAAAAGCTGATAATTACTTACCACTGACTTACCTTTCAGGCATTTTTGCCTGATTTTGGACAATACGTGTGTCATTCACTAACCTACCTCATTTTTCTCTTCACCTTTGCTTTCTCTCTTTTCTTCATTTTGTTGATTATAATTCCGTATATTTCTTTTTTTGACTCCTCTAACTAAAAACCACTTCATTCGATTTTTTACCTTGTTTCCATTTAGTTTGAATTCGTAAGCATGAACAATCTCCAACAGTTAAAAGTGATTGAGGTTTCAATGTCTAATCTTTAGTTATGCGAAAAGAGAGAACAATTTGTATTTTTTAGACTCGTGTAGATAATGTTAAGATATCAAGTATGGATCAAACGTTCACCAACATTTACACTTTTGATTAAAATAGTTCTCGAATATCGACACAATTTAATAACAGAGCACAAGTCTTCGTTGCACGGAGATCTGAGGCAGCATGTCAGCAACATAAAAGGAACGCGGACTTGGGGAGGAATAGGAGTGGGGTTAATACCGTTATATAGTGATGTCAACTCCCACGAAATTGGTGGAAGAGTTTGATACGTGAAAGAAATTAGATTTTCCTCAAATGGCCATGCAGAATTGAGATATCGTATACAATTGCACCATTCTCGATTATGTAGGAGATTTAGCTTTTATATTCTCATTTCTCATTTAAATTGTAGATTTGCAGTTCTCTCATTTCACTAGGCTTACTATAAAAATGAACTCAAGAATTGTATGAATTATCGTCTAATATATATACCGGTTTATCTTATCAACTTATTGGTTGGATAACGTATTTATTCTATACGAGATGCCAGTCTTAAATGAAATATTCCTTCATCCTTACCTTTAGTATTTAGTGATTGGTCTCGCCTTTCCTCCTAACAGTAGGTCTTTTGTGAGACCTACTCACAAAAGACCTACTCGTACTGTTTAAGACAATGTCTCAGACAAGTATTTGTCTTAAAGAGATCACTCCACTAAAAAAAAAAGAAAAAAAGAAGACTAAATCCTGAAATATAAATGGACCCATTTTGATGTGCTTATTCTGTTGGGCCTTTATGGGCCCACGCTCTTTGATGTGCTTAGGCCTTGGTGCATGCACTGATGCACATAATCTTGTAAATGACGAATATTTAGTGATAACCTAATCTTAGTTCTTATCCATCCGAATCTTAAGATAATCATCATTTGCAACATGCAATTCATTGTCAGCAATACAGTAGTATAGTAGAGTACTAATTCACTCGATTATCTTTCCCTCACGTTTCATGTACTCTTAACGGTTAACACTCTCCTTTCTTCGGAATTGACAATGATAGTATAGACGGGTGACAAATTTCGAAATATAGATTGCAAATATTACTGTTGTAGAAAAGACGACAATCTTACAAGCTAATATAGGATACAACTATACAAGGATTATAGATTATAGAAAAAACATTCTCACGTAACAAATAAGAGATCAGATCAACAGATAAGGAAGTGATAGCGACCTATATTGTCCTTTGAATAATTAAGGAGCCAATAATTGTATGGATTATGTTTATTCTTTTTTTCGTTAAGAAAATGTTCGACTGTTTCAATATTATGAGGATAGAATTCTTGTTACATTGATATATAAATATCCTTCACTCCAATCATGGTCAAGGTGGGATCAAGAATTGCATACCTTATCCCAAATAAATAGGAACTTCATGAAAAGTGCATCTTAATCTGCCTTATCCCTTAATATGCCTCAAAAATTAAGGTTGTAAGGATATTATACATCAACGTGGTGCACTCATCCTTACGGGTATTTTTATTCCCCTTATAAACGCTGTTTTAATTTGTTTGTATGATGCAAACGAAAATATTTGTAAGCGTAATAAAAGATATCGTCGGAATCAATTTATATTTGTCTCTTCACCGAAACGTCTGCTAGACAATAGACAAAGCTTGACAATAGTCTAGCATACTCTACATTATTAAGGAGATTCTTGAACATTACTTCTCAACGACACAATCCAATGGATAACATGGAGGACATGGCTAGAAGTGCTCATACACTTGTGTAGTTGTGTCTATCTTGAGCTGATTTGGATAACACATCAAACAACCCAAACAACAACAAAAATGGCACTTTTTGTAGTAATGGTGACAATGATGGACCATCAATCCTAGTGCTAGTAGGCTACTTAGCCAATAAACTTAGGTTTAGGATAATATTGATTTGAGTTTCAACCACTAAAGATGATGGGCCCAAACCCAACAATAATGACTTGGAAGGGCCCAAAAGAGTAATTTATAGGTCATATCCAATAATTTGGCCCAAATGTTTACCTCTTTGTTGAGGAACAAGAAATGATACGTAGTAGGAAATTTCTGTGTCAATGTCATTTTCAAGGTGAGAAACAAAACATGGCAATTGGAAAAGTTTTTTTTAAATAGTTTGACACTTTTATTACTCATATAAGCCTTTATCAATAGAAATTTGATTTTTAATTTTTTTTTTAGTTTCATTATTTATACTTTTTAAGTCCATCATTATAATGCAAATAGAGTTTACTCCCATTTCTAGCGAAATTGGAAATGTAGCATAGACGAGATCGTCATTTCTTTATAAGAATCGAAAGGGACGAATATAACTTACCTATTTGTAATAATGTTTCATGTAAATTTATACAAAAATTTACGACTCTTCAGAATAGGAGAAGTCGTCGTCCCAAAGGGATCATAATAATGCAAGTTGGCGATTAAGGGTGTGTTTGGTCAAGCTTCTGAAGTGTTTCTGAACTGTTTCTGGGTCCTAGAAACTGAAAACTGGCCAAACACCCAAAATTGAGAAATTGTTCCTGGTTTCTGAGAAGCACTTCTAGTGGAAATTTGTTCTTCAGAAACTGTTTCTGAGAAGTAGTTCTGCAGAAGTTTGAGCTTGGCCAAACAGGCACTAATTCCTAGTACACTATGCAATCGGTAAGCTATAGCCAAGAGCTCTAAGATTTTCGAACTGATTACATATCCTTTCTCACGTAAATTATCGAATACCCTAAATGGACTGAATCATTCACGTCTTCTCGAGTTGTTTTTGTTCCTGCATTATATTGCTGTTTACTCCACAGTGTTTGGCCTAAAAACTTCTATTATTGCATCAAATGGGCTTGCCGGCTTGGTAATGCTTTTCATCAGGCTGGCTGAGGCACCATACTTTTTAGTCTCCTTTTTGGTTTCACCTTCTGCTGTCCCACTGTCGAATAGTGGAAGTATTAGATTGCAATTTCGGATGCAAGAAAGTAACAGTCGATGCTTTCACGAAAATATAGACCATTGAACGCAAGTGAGAGAGTTTCAGCTTAACTTACAGTTTATATCCTCCTTTTGTTTCACTTTCTGCAATTCCACTGCCAAAGGGTGGAAGCATTAGATTTAAGGATGGTCAGTGGATGCAAGAGAGACATAATAATCGACATCATATGAGTTCTGAACACAAGTAAGAGAGTTGCAGGTTTGAACTTACTGTTTAGATCTTCCACAATCGTCTGGTTTGAAATATTGACGGAGAATCCTAAACTGGACATCATATCTTCCAAGCGCATAGGGTCTGTGAGGTAAAGGTAACCAATCTACAAAAAGGGGGGAAACAAGAACTCAATAAGCTAACTGGAGTGAGCTACTAGCTCAGATCAATCAGATGTTACTAATTCTAACATATATGTGTTCCTGTACTAAATTCTGAGCAATTGGCATAACCAAGTTCACTCCTATGAATGTTGCAGATGAAGAATTTGGCAAATTTTCAACAATAAATGGAACGTTTATCAGATAGTCCAGAATGTCATTTCAAATTGCCAATCAGTTCAACCCTCATAATAACTGAGCTTCTGACATTGCCATCAACTAAAAAGATTTTGAAGAATGCTGGAGGATACAATATATGAAAATAATCCAATCATTTACTTAAGGTAGCATATTATTTTGATGCACAGACGGGTCTCTTTTTTCCAAAACGCAGCTTTAGCAAAGAGAAACAGGGTATGTGCTAAACAACTAACCAGTGTTTCAAGTGATGAAGCTCTGTTGTACACTGCTATGCCCGCACGTTTTGTAGTCCGTGTTTTAGCTGAACCAATGTTCTTCCCCCAACGAAGGACATCCCTATCAAGTCAGGAGACAGACACCATATCAGACAAATGACACTGAAGATTTAAATTATAGGACCAACCCTAAATTGCCTAGAAAAGAGTTCACTCCTATGCAATCGTCTGTTTAGGCTATGAGGGCACATTCTGTTCTAAGCCCACTCACTACATTTTTGTGCAGAAGCTTTCAAGTTCATTATATTACGTCAAACCAGCATACTATGATTGACATGCCATCTAAATCACCGTATTCTGTATAATTTGGCATTCATCAAAAGAAAAAACACCATACCTTTCTTCTCCTGACAGAAAGTTGTCACTAAGGAGCTTCTGAAGCAGAGCATCCTGTTGCATGGCAGATATTGATAAAAAAGCATTAGGTCTCGACCATTAGTAGCAACAAATCATCATATCATCTGAAGCCAAAAGAAAAAATTGAAAATGGGATGCAAAAAGACTTGTTACTTGATGGTCTGTGTCAATTCATGAAGCAGAAAATAAAGCAACTTTGAAAGTAATAAGTGCAGGGTTTAGAATCAGTAGTTCATCAGAAAGAATTTCACTTTGAACAGCTGTGTCTTAATGCCTAAGATCACGTCCACTCCTCATCTACTGATTTCATGTTATACGAGCTCTCGAAAACTCAACACTAAATTCTGGATCAAATTGCAGGTAGACAAACGCAACAATGGAATCTGAAGAAAAATCTTCACAAGAAAATTGAGACAGGTAGGGGACTATTCCTAAGCTCTACTTCTTGTGGACTAAACCTAATATGTTTAGAAAATTGATTAGCGAGAAGTGACAGGCGATATAGCTTCCATGTGAAGATAACATAGTGTCATGCTGGTGCTCGTAATTAACAGCAAAGGTCATAACTTGCGGAATAAGAGCTCCTGTCTTCTATGACCACAATCAGACTTTGCATCTAAGATCAGCTGTTCTATTTCCCTTGCGTTTAAGGGGTTTTTTTTTTGAGGAAAATTCATTCATAATAATTCGGTATAAGGCATCTACACTTACCAATGTAAAAAACTAACACAATCAAACAAAATTTCAACCTCCAAAAACTAGGATCATTGTGACTGTGACATTCCACTCATAAATACCCTCGATAATACCGTAGCTGCTTAAGATGGCAAAGGTAGCTTTAGACATCCTCAAGACGGTGGGTGGTTCAATTACCCTAGTGCAAAAATGGCTCCCACCTAAGTGGGCTGTAACTCTGTGAGGGTGGATCCTATCATTAAGATTAATTTGGGAAAAATAAAAATATATTTCAGTCATTATGATAAGGTAAAGTTACTCCAAGCAAAACTTCAACCTACTTGTCCATAGACCTCTACCCATACTAGATTCAAGTTTTTCATCAAAGCCTATCATTGTTGACTAAATTACCACACCAATGCAATTTTGTAATCTTATATAAATAACAAAAAGGAAGCACAAAACTTTTGCTGTAGTGACAAAATGGAAGCAGCCAACACACCCACGTGGCCACGTGTACTTACGCACTGACACACCCACGCCCATCTCCCCTCCACTCACACACGGGGGGTGGGGGGGATAGTTTTTTTATTAAGGCCACGAGAACACCTGAAAAACTGAAATTCAATTTCATAGCAAGTGCATACCTGAGCCTCACACCGTACTACTGCCATTACACGATCATTGTATTCTTCAATATTCAGTGCTGGTGCTAAAAAGTGTCTCCGAGCATACAACTGTGTAAGTAGACAGAAATTAGCGACATCACATGTCTGGACTATAATAAGGTTTGTGCAAGGGCGTGCGATATATTAAGCAGTTAAGTGAAGGGCATGTATGTAAACAATTCTTAGTAGCAAGTCAGCGTCCTTATCCATAAAGAACTGAAGGGACACACTCCAGCATGACAGCATCTTGTTTTTATCATAGACGGTGGAACATGTATTGGCTGTTCCAGAATTCGACCAATGATGTGCTATGTTTGGTTGAGTGTGTCTACAATCAAGTCAGTGTTTGAGGCTTTCCTCAACAGGATTGAACCAACCTGTAAAGCTATCAAAATCCTTTGCCAAGAACAATAATATCATTGCCCTCTGATTCCCCCCCCCCCCCCCAAAAGAAGAAGATCCGCCAAGACATGAGCCAGCTGTCCCTCTCCTTAATGACCAACGCTTCAAAAGGAATTTGAATCTTTATGCAATATCGAGCTCCAAAAGATTGAACAAAGCACCTTTGGCCTTGAAAGAAGTATGTACTAATGATCAGGCCCTAATCTCAGGCAGGCGGCAGACCATGTAATCTACATTACAATAATTTGTCGACAAACAATCAAGGTTCATCATACAGATGTTATCATAAGTTCTTCAAAGACATGCCAACTATATAATTATCCAAGCCTCCAAGGGACAATAGTATTACTCAGCAGGATGCATGCTCTCCCTAGTCTTTGTTCAACAACAACCTATAGCTAATTTCAGATCTTTGTGGATCGAGGAAATTTACATGAAGACAGCTACGACCAACACTTCGGATATGCAGGTTAACTTCATTGAAACACATGAATCACAAGGCAGAAACCACGAAAAAAACAATCCAACATTCCCAGATCAATTAGCAGAATAAATAATACGTTAAAGACAACGAACACATACCTCATATATACAATCTCCAATATACGCCAAAGCAGCTGCATTGTGTGATGACCGCGGCTTCTCCAACTTTGGTGCTCTTGGCAACCATCTATCATAACCCAAGTAAGACTCCTCCTCCACATCCACCGTTTCTTCAGTAAATTCAAGTTGTACAAAACCACATTAAACTTTAGCATCACCCTACTGGTACATCTACTAATTCAAGCAACCTACTTTCACAAAACAAAATCTCCAATACTCATACACCTTACAAAATCAACCAAAATCCAGACTTTCAGAGGATTCATTCACTACCCAATTACGTAAATCGAACCGATAAGCAAATTCAGCAATGAACTACTACTATATATGATGGTACATACATCAAATTCAAATGGAGGGTTTATAAGTACCAAATCAATCCGAAATTCTTCAAAGCAACAAACTTTTCTACTCAAAATCATCAGAAATCCCAAATACACCAATAAATAAACAAACCCAATTGAAATTTCTTCTTCCCATCGAATTCAACCCCAAAAAACGCATTAAAATCACTGGTACATACAAAATTAGAGATACCCAGATAAAAAAAAAAACAACAAAATTTAATCACATATCCACTAATTACTAACCAAATTTAATCACATATCCACTAATTATTAATGAAATTGAGATAACAAAAAAGAGGGGAAAATGTGCAATAAAAATGGAGCGCTTTGAAATTACCTTGGCGAGGAGTTGTGGCATTGAACTTGAGAAGCTCATCGACATTAATCTGTAATTGAGAGCTCTTGTTATTATTATTAAGAAAGCGTGAGGTTGAAGATGAAGGAGGAGAGAGAAAGAGAGAGTCTGGTTTGGGGGTTTTGCGAGGGGAATTGCGGTTGTATGGTAGCATTTGCTGAGTGTCCCATGAAGCTTTTACTGGTGTTACTCTGCTTGTTGCTAACGCCGCCATTTCTGTTTATCCTCCTACAAATTATTTCTTCTTATGCAAGAATTGGTTTTTTGGGGTCTCTAGAAAGTCCTTTTTATAAAATTTCTGAGACTCCTAATACTTGTAATACAATTTTCACTTTATGCAAGAAATGTTCGACTTGGTGTTATCTTTACTACTCCGTAGCCCGAATGATTAAGAGAGTAAAATCTCGAATGATTAGAACTTAGAAGAGTAAAATCTCGGTTTATATTGTGGACTTCAAAATCTCTTATACGAGTATGAGTTTGTAGATGAAATAGCGAGTATGAGTTTGCAGATGTAGTGTTACGTAACACCAGATATCTACCGTTTTTTGATGATGGGGTGTTGACATGTTGTTAATCAAGGAGGTGATAACTAATCTCAAATAGTAGTATTTAGAACAAAAGTGCTAATAAAACGTCCTAGGATGTTACTTTGAGTTTTATAGTGAAGTTCTTGTACCACAGCGTAATACAACAACAACAACAACATTTTTATCCCAGCGCTTTAAAGGCTCTCGCGGGTAAGGAGGGGTCGAATGCACGCGAGTCTTACCTCTATCGAAACATAAAGAGGCTGCGTACGGATGTCTCGAATTGAAAATTGCTTCGAGACTCGTACCCATTGACTGCTACTTCACAAAATAAGAAGCACAAACAGTTTTATAAGTCATTTTGTTTTATTCCATTATATCCCAAATCCAAACAATAATCAGTTTTTGGTTCCATTGAAAATGGAAAAAGACCGTAGTGTAATACACAACAACGAAAAAAATGAAAGTATATATTTTCTGTTTATACTTTTGAACTCTCTTGTGTAAGTGAATGCAATTAGTTTTTACTACTAAGATAGTACATTATCTACTAATTTTACAAGTATAAATGTAGACAATTTTACTCATGTCTAGAGACTTACTTGTCGAACATGGTCAAAACGTCCCACTCTAAAATATTTTTTAATACAGTATAGCTCCTTCAACCAACAAGAAGCCTTAAATGCATCAATAATAACACTAAAAAGGTCTAAAGTGGGAGTTTTGTTTTCTGGTATTACATACTTTGGTACAAGAAAAGTTTACATAACTCACAAGAAATATTAGGGGAGGGTTGTCATATGATTAAAGGTAGACACCATGCCTGCAATTTCATGTACCTTACCAAACACCTTCTCTTCAAACACTCCATTTCTCAAGTCATCACCAAGACTAGCACCATCTATCAACACTTCACAATCCTTTAACTATGGATCTATCTTCGCTTCTCGTATATTCAAACTAAACGTTAAACTCGATAATCGCCAAGACCCTTTGCAGATCAACGATATCCAAAAGGTAAGAATACACGTATATCCTTACCAGTAAAACTTTTGCGTGCAACCGTTTTTTTTATTATGTTCGACTATGCATGCCTTGTTTTATTACTTGATGAGCTACATACTTAACAAATTTTTTTAATGAAGTTTGAGCATAATTTTGTGTGTGTTTGAATTATTAGGGTAGTGTGGTCGTACAGGCAGAGGACAATGAACTCTCAAAGAAGATGTATGTTTATGATGAGTACGTCGTCAGTCAAAGGTTCTTAGTCAGATTGTACGAGCTTGACATTCATCAGAAAGCATCCTTAGAATCTTTGTTAAATTACACTCAGGTTTCACCTTTTTTACCTTAACTCTTGTGCTAATTACATGAAAATTATGAACATTTTTACTGTTATAGCATCAACACAGTTACACAGACATGTCTTATCAGGGATACCGCGATTTTTATGCAGGAAACAGGATTAAATCTGTTCCAGAGTTCAGGACTGGTAGTTGGAGGGTTTGCTGTGTGTGAGGAGATGACTAGCCAAAATCTTATTTGGGTTATTGGAAGAATGCAAGTTAAAGTCGATTCTTATCCATCATGGTACATTTTTGCATTAATCACAGGCTGATTAGTTTAACAAAATTATTAGCTAAAGTAGTATTACAAGGGTTAAATTATTTCTACAAACCAAATTTTCGGGTTTTCTGAGTATTGATGCATGTACTAGTACAAATGTAGGTTTCGTATGCTTCAATTTTCTAGCATTAGCTAAGGAGTGTAAGCGAAAATGGGATTTTCGGGTTTTGGGGTGAGTTTTTACGCGATTTTGATGTTAGATTGGATTCTGGCAGGGGAGATACTGTTCAAGTGGAAACTTGGTGCTCAGCATTAGGAAAACATGGCATCACAGGCAGCTCTAGACTAACTGATTCTAAGACAGGAAAGAAACTCATGCGAGTTGACAGGTAAAAATTTAGTTATTATCACTGTCAAATACTCAGATATATATCAAAATATTGCTGATCTAACTTGTTTGAAAAACATACAGTGACTTTGTCATGGTTAACAAGAATACGAGGAGGATATCGAAAATCTTGGACACGATCAAAGCAAAAGGAGAGCCATACGTGAGAGAAGACTTTGATCCTCTTATTACTGATAAACATGACAAAGTTAGGAGATTACGAAAGTTTGGTGCAAACGAAGCTGATTATATTGTAGAAGGGATTCGAGTAAGCATATTTTGGTTGCATAATTAGATCATAATCTGATTTTAAACCATGATTTTGGTTGTTTAGAGATTACCCTGACGATAATGCTCTTTGATTACAGCCTCTATGGTTCGACTTAGATCCGAATCAGCACGTAAATAATGTCAAGTATGTCAGTTGGATACTTGAGGTAACACTTTCTTCCAAACTTCAGTAGTAATCCTCTGTTTCTTCAGGATTTACATTCGGATTACAATGTAATATGTGTGTAAATCTGCAGGGAACTCCTGAATCAGTGAGAGAAAACCACGAACTGGCCGCGATTACATTGGAGTTCAGAAGGGAATGTGGTAGAGAGAATGTGCTTCAATCTCTTTCAACTACGTCCAGTGAAAATCCCTTAGAATTTGATCATTTGCTCTGTCTTGAAGATGGCAAAGAAGTTGCTAGGGCTAGAACCTTATGGAGGTCGAGTTTAAGTGTATGACGAGTGGAAATCCTCTGTCCTATTTCGCGTCTCATTTTCTTCCCATTGTTATTCCTAAGACGAAATTAAGACATTATTCTCTCTTCACCCCCACTGTACTTTTTCTTTCTAGTAATTAATCAAGGATCATGGCATCCACAAGCAACGTTATCGGATCAATTGTATGTATACCACATTTCCGTTATCTACATCAACACTCTTTTACGTGAGAGAAGCACTCAAAATCACGACTAATAAAAAAATGTCGAAATCGTGACCCCCACTCAACTGTCCCATAAGAAGTAGGTGCATGCAATTCAATGCGAAACTGCAAGAAGGGAAGGAAGTGATAAATGCAAGAAACAGACTCCATCCAGTTGGTAATGCTGGATTTAGGTGGGGAGTTCATATGAGATTTATGTAAGTTCACACTGCTATTCATGGTGGCAGCAAATGAGGGCCTGTGTACAGCAACATGTGTTAAACAAGTGTGTGCAGTTGCAAGGTTAAATACAGTCATAATTTCAAAATTCACGAATACGGCAACATTTGCGACCACCGCCACCACCTCACAACTGATGGTAACTAATAATCAAACAATCGTAAAACTTTAAGGTTGTTTGTTTACAGATACGGATCTAGCCCAAATGAGAGGATAGCAAATTTAAAACATCAACAACAACAATACTCCAATGCCTCAAAAACTCCCGCCATAAATCAGGGTAGGCATGAGAGGCCGGAGGCATGCACGTCTTACCCCTATGTTGAAAACACAAGGAAATTGCTTACGGTTATGGATGAGTGGATGACCAATGATGATGATTACTTTGAGAATTACACTAATTATGAGAAAGCAAATAGTTTTGTGAATAATTTTGCTTTATTCCATTATATTCCAAAGTCAAAGAATAGTTAGTCTTTAACTCTATTGGAAACGGAAACGGAAATGAAAATGCTTGTAAAACTAAATTTAGAAATTTAAATAATACTCCGTACCAAAATGTTTAACAAATGACACCGAATGACCCACGTTTTGAAACTCATCTAACTCCATATGGTTTCATTTGGTATCGTTTTTTGTTTAAGCTTTCAAAACCCGTTTTTTCTTTTATAGAAACAATCAATAAGAAGTTGATTTTGTAACTTGTTAAACTAAAGTTTAGGATGAAAAAAAAAACACGACGGTGATACCAAAAAAGCTCTTACTCTTGATATGTAAAACGTAGAAACTATTAACTATTAAGTAGGGCCCGTTCGGTATCACTGTCGTTTTCAGTTTTTGGTTTTTTTGCGTAAAAAATTTAGTTAAATAAGTTACAAAATTAACTTTAAATTGTTTCGGTCTATAATAGTCATACATGAAATGAAAACTGACAACTGAAAACTGAAAACCACTTTTTCTGGTTTTAAAAAACGGGACTTTGGTTTTCAAAAAAACAGAAAACTGAAAACAGGAAACGATACCAAACAGACCCTAAACTATTAAGTACTTTTTGTTTTAAAAAAAATACAATTGACGTCTTTCCTTTAATTCATCAGCATATATCACCAATATGGGTCGGGAAAACTAATGTCAGGGATATGTTTGATAATAGGCCAGTCCTCCCCGTCTGGCTCTCGACATCTTCTCTCTAATTCATCTGAACACCACTTTAAGTCGAGTCGTTTGAGGGATCTCATATTCTGCACCCATTTCGGCATTGATTTCAACTTAATACACCTTCTCAAACTCAAATATTGAAGAGATGATAATCCCTGCATCCCTATCCATCCCGGTTCGAAGTTGTCACATTGTGCAATGGTCAATGTTTCGAGGCGAGGAAATGAACGTTGCCAAAGCCGGTCGTTGTTATTGTTCCTGCTAAACATCCCTTTCAACTTTGGAACACCCCAAATCGAAAGAGACTCGAGGCAGGGGAACAGCGTACATTCTGCTTCTTCTTTCGACTCTGCTCCTGTCAATGCCGCGCAACTGCTACTGCAACTCGTCTCTTCATCTATGTACTCCAATTCATCCAAATAAGAAAGTCTCAATGATTTTAGATACTTCAATTTACTCAGCATCGGAAGATGCTTCAACCTGCTACAATGATCAATCTCTATGCTGACAAGATTTGGGAGTATGGCTACCGATTTATAATCTGCGCCTCCCCATCTTTGAAAGTTTACACCATTGTACCACTCCAACTTCAACTTAGTGACATTACGAGGCGGGAACAACTTTTCCCACAAAGCTTCATCGTTTGCAACAACGCAATCATCCAAACCATTGCGAAAATCAATATGTACCGCCTGCAAATGCTCTGCACCCTTAAAGCAGCTACCTTCCCAATCATATAGGTTGGCTCCCTGGGAATTATATAGCATCTTAATACGAATGCTACCCTTTAAGTTGACAGCAAGGGGCTTGAGATCTTTCAACTGACCAACTTGGTTGTCTCCACTCGAACTCTCATCAGCCACTACAAAGTTGGTCAGCTCACACAGAGATGTCAGCTTATCCATCCCCACTGGCATATACTCTATCCTGTCACACTCCTTTATATTCAAGTGCATTAGGTTTACGAGTGTGCTAAGATTTTTTGGCAGCTCTCTCAACTCTTTACACCCTCTTAATTTAAGAGTTTGTAGGTTATGTAATTTTGTTATTGAGCCAGGGAGTGTTTTGAGTTCTTCATTATCGGATAGATCGAGATATCTTAAATGTAACAGTTTACCGATTGAATCTGGCAACGTCTTCATACCAACATTGACCAATGTCAGTGTCCTTAGGCATTCCCCATTTGTGAACATTTTGTCCAGTGGAAATTCCAAATCAACCACGAATGGGCTTGCTTCATTTCGCAAATAAGAACGAACCTTTACATTACTGTAAAAGTTCTCCTCACGAAGACAACTACCTTCAAATACATGGCGTGCCTTGTCACCTAAGTTGATTGTTTCGGAAGTGGCTATCAACATTTCCTGCCCTGCAACTTGTTGAGCAACATCGTGTATCAGATCATGCATTTTAAATGAACGAACATTACCATGCTTGTTCACCCTCACATCTTGGAAAAAGCATCTTCGTAGTAGTATCAGAAAATGCTCCTCACCAGCATCTTCAATGGTTTGAAGTCTATGAAATGGCACAATGTATCCCTGTGCCATCCAAAGCCTGATTAACATCTCCTTCTTCATGCGATGATCTTTGGGGAATGATGCGCAATAAGTAAAACAGCTTTTCAACGATGGGTCGAGATTGTGGTAACTAAACTTTAATATAGACATGATATCATTATCACCCTTATGAATACCACCTAATCCGCTCTTTTCAATAGTTTGCCACATATCTAAGCCCTGGCCACATAAAAGACTTCCCACCACCTTAATAGCGAGAGGAACATTGGAACATTGCTCAACAATCTTCTTGCCAATCTCTACTTCAAGTTCGTTTGTTTTTGAATCTGTCATTCCCTCAAATGCCGTCATCTCAAACAGACGCCATGAATTTTCATCAGACAAGCCCTCTAGCACATGCTTATGTTGATCACCCTTTTCTATTGCATTTGCAACACCATGTGATCGTGTAGTCACCATAATCCTACTTTCAGCAGCTCCTAACATTAGGACTTCTTTCAGCTTCGCCCACTTCTCTTTGTTCTCGTTCCAAAGATCGTCGAGAACAAGCAAGTACTTCTTTCCTTCTAGTTCTTGCCGTAGTTTCTTTTGCACCTGCTCTAGTGATAAGCTGTGATTCTCAGAACCAGTCGCCAAGTCTAAAATCTGACGAAGAATAGCCTTCCTGTCAAATTGGTTATTTTCTTGATCAGCGACACAAACCCACCAAACATTTGAGGAAAACCGTTCTTTAACCCTTTGGTCGTCACAAACAAGTTGGGCAAGAGTAGTTTTACCCATGCCTCCCATCCCCACAATAGTAAGGAAACGAGCAGCCTTATCACCATTCAAATCAAGCAACTTATCAACAATTGCCTCGACATCAGCCTCCCTCCCAATAACATTGGGTGCATAAACATATGAACATGTTTCCTCTCTTCTATTCTTAATATGGTTGTTGCTAACAATAATAGAGGGAAATTTGGCACGATTACCGGCAATACCCTCCAAATTCTTGCTAATCTTCTTGATTTCTCGGGACATCTTGTGAGTAAATTTGAGAGGATTGTCAGAAGAAAAGAAGAGGCGTACCTTGTCAGAGAGCTGATGACCATCCTTGAGTTGCTGCTGTTTGTGCTCAGCAAGAGTGCGGAACTCATCAAACAGATCATCGGCATCGTAAACAGCAGCCTTGAGCTCCTCAATGTAGCCCTGCTCTGTATGGGTAAGCTCTCGAGAGGCCGCTGCATCAATCAGCACATTGTTGGCAGTTTCGACAGTTTTTTCAAGATCTTTAAGATGAGACTTGTAGCCTAACGTGGAGCAGACCTCCTTGACGACTGGACTATTGAGCGCCGAATAAAGTGAATGAGCAACACTTAGCACTGTTCCGATGGCGGCCATCTTTTCAAGCAGGTCACAAACAAATGCACTCCCACAAATGAAATGCGTACTTAAAAGAAGTGCAAATCAGAGACAGTTGAATGTCAATTAATTAGATGGCTACCTTAACAGCCTCATTTACGACATGCTAAGCTGGACGGGGGTTGCGTATATATGACAATACATTTAACCAGTAAAAGCGATGGGACCTCAGATGAGTAGATTATATTTGGACATTGTTCGAAGAGACGGACTGTTGTATTGCACCCAATTGAGACAGACCACAACCAATTATTGACCAGGACGCCAAATATGAAGAATACAGTTGCGTATTATTGAAGTTTTCACCTATCAATAATGTTGACTGGATAATAACAACACGTCAACACCAACACATATCTTAAATTAACACACAGTTTGAATATGATGATTCATGTGTTAAATATTTAATTAATTGTAATCATGGAAGTGGCGAGTATTAAATTAAAGCAGACAATCACTAAAACCCTAAATAAAATGAGTAACTAATTAATTAGGGTAATTGCAAAATCAATAAAATTTGGGCGAAATCGAAAACGAACCTGTTGTCCAAATTAATTGGAGTGCAGGCCATCAGATTAAGAAGAGTTTTGTTTTTTCAAGAATTTCGGAAGATTGAAGATATGAAAATCAAAGCTTGGTAATTCATGCAAGTGCAGTTTCAGGGGAAAGAAGTGAATTATTTCAGGGAACATTTTACTGTGCTCTCACACTTCTTTTCACTTTTACTACCCTTTGACTTGAGATCATTCATCAACTTTATCAAATGGGCACGTGGTACCCAATGATTCGATCGTTATTACATGGAACCTTACCTTTGAAACTCCGCAAACTTGTTAATTGGAAAAAAACAACCTTGATTTTTGCATTCATCACCGTCTCTATCTTCCCACATCACTCCCATGGTCACCATATTCAATATTCCCCACCACCGTCATCAACATCTTCATCCTTTTCCACCACCAGTCCACCACTATCATTTCCATTCATAATAAACTCCATAACCACCATTTTTTCCTTCTCCATTGAAGCCAACTTATAAACGGGGTTAATGTAATTTTAATGGCAAGGACACCATGTAAAAACAGTCAAACATTCGGGAGATTTAGTACAAATTTGTAACACTTGCAAATCGAAAAAACATGAGGGTACCACGTTAATTAACCCTCTTTTTTAAAAAAAAAAGTTGACGGTGTTAATGAGAGGGTTAAGTTTTGGTACCATGTGCAAACAATCAAATCTCAAAGACATTTTGTACAATTTTGCAAAACATTAGGTACCATATAAAAATCGGCAAAAAAACAAAGATATCACGTGAATTAACCCATTATTTAATATAGCACTAGAGGTACAGAACTAACATGAGGGCCGAAATTTAGCAGAGGGTGGGATGGTGAATAGTACATCCCACAGTGGCAAAGACGTAAATACATAGCATATTTGAGGCCCCTATGTCATTTCATCAAGTATTATACACAATTCATCACGTATATTGTACAAAATTGTATATTTGTACTCAGTAAAATCCCCTAATTGCCATTGTATCTTTCTCTCTCCTATTTCAAAGGCATTCACTCATCCCCACCGTCGAGCCACCACATTGGCAGCCATAAACCGACCCGAATTCTCCGACGGCTTCGCCGTCACCCCAAAATTTTTCGACGGCTTCGCCGTCGAAACCATTAGACACCTTATGAAGGGTGGGGTAAACCCTGTAAACCAAAAACAAAAAAATTACCTGAATCATCCTAAAATGTCCGGAGAAATATTTTATGGTTCCGTTTCCCGTCGCCGGAAAATGGAACCCTAAAATATTCTCCGGTGTGTGAGGTGGCGGCAAGCACGATGAACGATAACCACAATGGGCAAAATTGGGAATCAATTGCATAAGACGACGATGGAGCTTCAATCGGTGATGATGACAGAGACCGAGATCTGAGTCCGGCGGCGACCCTTGGATGCATGCAAGTGGTTGTTTTATATGGTGGTGGTTGTGGTTGGTTAAAGAGGGATGGGATGGGTGAGTTGTTTTGGTGAATAGTATGAGGAGATGATGGTGAATTAAATGATGAAGGATTGATGGTGTTGCTGATTGATTGATGAAAATGATGGAATTGGGGAAAATGTTGATGAAGATGCGGTGGGGTTAGCAGGTGAGGAGAGAGAAAGGTAAGAAGTGGAGAGTGAAAACGAGGGGTATATTTTACTGAGTTACCATGTACAAATATACATAGCATGTGCCTAACATGTGCCCATAAATTTTTGTTTTTAGTGTGGGCTACACTGTTCTTCAGCCCACCGTCGGCTAAATTTCGGCCCTCGAACTAACATGGAAGTGTGAGGCAGGAGGTTAGACCAGAAGATCGCTGAGAGTTTTGTTCACCATAAGCCCTCATCACAAAACGACCACTCCAACAAATGAGGCCTTATAAATCGGCCCACTCACTCAAAAACTCATCGGCCAGTTGACTAACAACTCAACAAGACCACCTTTCCTATAATTTTGGTCCATGACTATGACCATCAAAAAGTTGTTAAACATAGTCTCTACAAAACCACCCCTAAGTTTTCCCAAATAATTTGGAAATTATTGATATTGTTTTCAACTTCTTCTTTTTGAACATCGATCATTGGCATCCATCTCATAATTTAGCGTCTTTTTGGATGTCCGCAAAGCAATTCCATTCATTAGTCATTCACCTAAGTTACAAGGTAATTTAAGAGAATTCCACACAGATACAGGTGCACCAATATGCGAATTGTATGAAAACAGAATCCTACAGTGTTGTACAAATCAAGGGTCGGACAACTAAAGCTCAAACGATAACAGAAGCCAGAAGGGGAAAGCTCAAGAGTATTTGCTGATAGAATAAAGGGCATATCAACATCGTACACACATTTATCAATTCTATTTGCTCCATGTCCGACTGGTATTGTAATCAGACTTCGTTCAGGATGACGACCTGATCAAACAAAACAGAGACTCAGAGAGTGAATACTATGCTGAACATCATAGGGTCTGAAACTCTGAATATAGGCATTCTAATTTGAGTTCTTCCATTGTGATTGCTCTAAATTCGCTATCAGTTGCAATAATAGAAAAAATGTCTACTCGTGGAGGTATAATAAAATTTGCCTTGGAACTATCTTAGACAAATGTTCGTTCTTGAATAGAAGGACTAACTACTGTAAAGTAGGTAATACTCCACTGAACTTTGCGAGAAACTTTACCTTGAAGTTATGAAAACTGAGAGTTAACAATGTTGGGAATATGTTTGATATAAGCCCAGTCCTGCCCGTCTGGCTCTTGACATCTTCCCATCAATTCCTCTGAACACTCATATAATTCAAGTCGTTGGAGGGATCTCATATTTTGCACCGCTTCGGGAATTGATTTCAAGCTCGTACAATATTTGATAGACAAGGATTGAAGAGATGATAAGCAGCTTATCCAATCCGGTAAAGCTTCCAAGTTGTCACACCTTCTAAGGGTAAAGTGTTGAAGAGAGGACATATACTGCATCCCTTTGGGCAGACGCTTCAAGTTTTCCAAAAGAGTTAATTCCACGGAACGGAGGTTGTGATGAAGGTGCTTCCATGGCATTCCATCCTCCTCCTCGTCGTCTTCTTCTTCCCACTTCAACTTTCCGCAATCCAGTATCTCGAGAGACTCCAAGGTGGTGAGATGCTCCAATCCCCCGGAAAGACCACTCAATTTGCTGCACCTTTCAAGTGTGAGGCTTTGAAGGGAAGAACAGTTTTTGAATACCTCCCCTACTTGTGCTAGACTCTCCACCTCCTCATCCCCCAATCTAATCTTGCTAAGACGTCCCACAGGAAGTGATTTTAGAATATCCACCATGCATATGTTCGCTTGGAATTCAGCTGATGAATCTTCCCAATATTGGGAGCCATTAATTCCCAGTTTAGTGAGACGAGGAAATGATCGTTGACAAAGCCGGGCATTGTTGCTGATGTTACTGAACTCCACCCCTGCCCATATCCCTTTCAACTTTGGAGCATCCTCGATTACGAGAGACTCAAGGGAGGGGAAGAGTAACACTGATCCCTTTGATGTCTCGAAATTGGTATTGCAATTCGTGTCATCTATGTACTCTAATTCAGGCAGCCAATTAAGAGTCAGTGATTTGAGATATTTCAATGCACTTAGTGATGGAAGATGCTTCAACATGCGACAACACGTAATGTTGATGGTCACAAGATTTGGGAGTCTCAACGCCCAGTTACAATCTGCCCTTCCCCAGCTTGGAATCTTTACACCCCTGTACAACACCAACCCGAACTCGCTGACATTACGAGGCGGCAACAGCTTTTTCAACAAAGCTTCTTCCCTCGCAACATCATCATCATTTGCAACATGACCAATCTCAAACCAATCTTTAGATTCAGGAGGAAACCCAATAAGTATCGCCTGCAAATGTTCCGCACCCTCGAAGAATTCGCTACCTTCCCAATCATATACGTCGGCTCGCTTGAAATTCTTTTGCATCACAATAACAATCTGGCCCTTTAAGTTGACAGCAAGGGACTTGAGATCTTTCAACTGACCAACTCGTTTCTCTCCACTTGAACTCTCATCAGCCACTACAAACTTGGTCAGCTCCCGAAGAGATGTCAGCTTATCCATCCCCACTGGCATATACTTGATGCTGTCACACTCCTTTATATCCAAGTGCATAAGGTTTACGAGTCTGCTAAACTTGTTTGGCAGCTTTCTCAACCGTTCACACCCTTGTAATGTAAGAGTTTGTAGGTTATGTAATTTTGTTATAGAGCTAGGGAGTTTTTCAAGTTGCCTATTGCGGGAAAGATCAAGATATGTTAAATGTAACAGTTCACCGATTGAATCTGGCAACATCTTCAGACAATCATCGACCAATGCCAATGTCCTCAGGCATACCCCATTTGTCAAAATTCTGTCCAGTGGAAGTTGCATATCAACCACAGTTGGATACCTATGCTCAACTCGCAAATAAGAACGAACCTTCATATTGCTGTAAAAGTTTTCATCATGCACACGACTGTCTTCGAACACATGGCGTACTTTGTCACCTAAGTTTTTTGTTTCAGAAGTCGCTACCAAAATTTCCTGCCCTGATACTTCTTGAGCAACATCGTGCATCAAATCGTGCATTTTAAACGATTCCACATTACCAAACTTGTCCATCTCCACATCTTGGAAAAAGCATCTTCGTAGTAGAATCACAAAATGCTCCTCGCTAGCTTTTTCAACACTTTGACCTTCATCAAATGGGACAATATATCCTTGTGCCATCCAAAGATTAATCAACATATCCTTCTTTATCACATAATCTTTGGGAAACAATGCACAATAAGTAAAACAACTTTTCAAAGACGGTTCAAGATTGTGGTAACTAAATTTTAATATAGACATGATTTGATTGTCTCCCTTACGAATACCACCCAATCCGCTCTTTTCATATGCTTCCCACCTATCTAAGCCCTGACCACTCAAAAGACTTCCCACCACCTTTATAGCTAGAGGAACATTGGAACATTGCTTAACAATCTTCCTGCCAATCTCTAGTTGAAGAGCATGTACTTGTGAATCAGGCTTTTGTTCAAATGCTGTTTCCTCAAACAAACGCCACGAATTTTCATCAGACAAGCCCTTTAACTCATGTATATCGCTATTTCCTATAGCTTTTGCAACATCATGTGAACGTGTAGTCACCATAATCCTACTTTCAGTAGACCCTAACATCAAGAATTCTTTCATTTCCATCCATTTTACTCTGACATCATTCCACAAATCGTCGAGGACTAGCAAGTACTTCTTTCCTTCTAGTTCTCGACGTAGTTTTATCTGAACCTCTTCAAGCGATAAGCCGTGATGCTTAAGATCAGTGGCTAAGTCTAGAATCGCACAAAGAATTGCCTTCTTGTCAAACTGGTTATTGTCTTGATCACCGACACAAACCCACCAAACATTCGAGGAAAATCCATTTTTAACGCTTTCCTCACTACAAACAAGTTGGGCAAGAGTAGTTTTACCCATGCCTCCAATTCCCACCACAGTAAGAAAGGGAGTACCCTTCTCACCATTCAAATCAAGCAACTTATCAACAATGGCCTTAACATCAGCCTCCCTTCCGATAACAGTGGGTGCATTAACATACGAACAGGTTTCCTCCCTCCTGTTCTTAATACGTATGCTGTCAACAACAGCAAACCCAAATTTGGCATGATCACGGGCAATACCATCCAAATTCTTCCTAATTGTCTTAATCTCTCGGGATAATTTGAAAGCAACTATAAGAGGATTATCAGAGGAAAAGAAGAGGCGTACCTTCTCACAGAACTTAATACCCTTCTTGAGTTGGTTGTGCTTGCGTTCAGCCAGAGTGCGGAACTCATCAAACAGATCATCGGCATCATAAACAGCAGTCTTGAGCTTCTCAATATAGTCTCGTGCTGTGTCCGTAAGCTGTTCAGAGGCAGCAGCATCAAGCAGCACACTCTGAACAGTTGTGACAGTGGTTTTGAGAGTTTTAAATTGAGACTTGTAGCCTAATACATTGAAGACCTCTTTGAGGATATCACAATCAAGTGCCGCCAAAAGTGTGTGCGCAGCACCTAAAACAGTTCCAATATCGGCCATTTTTTTCAAAAGAAAAGCAAGTGATCATATGAATGCGAGTGATTTCGGATAAACAAGAATATGCTTAGCTAATTAAGTGTGCAGTGAGGATGCAATCTGAACTCCATCAGTTTATATACAGATTTAAATCATAACTTCAACAACACGCTACGGATAGACAAGACTATTGCTTAGCTGTTACTTCGTACTTACTTGAGAGTAGGCAGTAGCCTTTATTTTTCTAATCAAGTAAAAAGAGTAGACTTTTATCCAAATGACACAACTGGGACGGGTTAAAGAGTACGATATTTGTGAGTATATTGGGTTGATTATATGGGTGAACATTTTGATACTTGTATTAACTACCTTATTCATATATTGTATCTAGAATTATCTATCAAGTATTTATTAATTAGAGTAGGCTAGAAGTCACTAGAAGGTCTAGATTATTAGCTACCCAACTACTCAAGTAGTAATTATCTTGTGTATATATATAGGATTGTACATTGTGTTAAGTCAGTGAAACATTCTACTCAATATTTACACAGTAATATTCTATTTACCTTTCTACCTAATTTCATATTTTACTTCCAATTATTTGCTCTATTATTAGAGTTTCACAATATTACAAATAATAGTGCGCTCGTAATCGACTTGGTCACATTAATCATTTTTCTGGAGTGCGGAGATAAATTATGCTAACACTCAGACTAAATCAAACAACTTACAGTGTCAAATTATGTAATGGGATTTGGATGGGTTTTGAATCAGTTAAAGTTTCACAATCATTAGGAAGTCAATGGGATAGAATGAAAGAGGCAAGGTGCTCATAAAAAATCACTAAACTTCACAATGTTTGTCCTTGTTGCCTCGAGTTCTTAAATAAGAAGTTAAGAACCCAAAATACAAGTTCTTCCATTACGCACTCGGGGGGGGGGGGGGGGGTGTTTCTTCCATCGTAAGGTAAGTACTAATGCATTGAGATCTTGTACTCCCTCCACTTTTTTTGGTTCTTTACGTTTGGTTTGAATCTGTGAGAGCATTTGAAATCAAACATAAAAAGAGCCAAAATAAATAGAGGGAGTATTCTTTTATGAAAGTGACACAATAGGCAAGAGTTAAAGATTACGAATAAAAGTACGTTCGCAGGAGGAGATACTTAAGTAAGAGAGTTAAGCCTCAAGTTAGGGTCTAATGTTTTCGGAAAAATGGAAATCAGGACCTCCACGTTTTTTTTTGGTTTGAAGTCAGGGCCTCATATAAACTCTGTTTGCTTTTCCGTTAAATCATTATTTTCTCTTTATTTCCCCCACTCCTCTTTCTTCCGTCCTCAACCAATGAATACAATCACCACTCACCGTCACCACCCACTTACCGCGGTTCCGCTGCTCCTCAGATCATAAATGCTCAAAAAAGGATCAAGTATTCCTTGTAAATTTCTCAAGAAGATTCATACAAAAATTTGAATTTGTAAATTGAAAATTTTCAAAAACCAGAGGGGTATACCAGAAAAACTCGGAAACCTAAGGGGTGTATTTAAAAAAATTTCTATATTATTTGTAGTCTTTTCAGCTGTGGGACTCCAATAATGGAGATAAATAATGTAATAAACAATATAGTTGTCACTTATCACCTTTAGGATTACCACTTAATCACCCCTTAAAATAAATCAACAATGAACAAAATGGTATAGTTGTCACTTATCACCCTTAGTATTACAACCTAATCACCCCTTCAAAATAAATCAACAATGAACAAAACAGTATAGTTGTCACTTATCACCCTTACGATTACCACCTAATCACCCCTTTAAAATAAATCAACGATGACCAAAACAGTATAGTTGTACCTCTACGGCTCTACCTATTACCTTAAGCTTATACTAACGGGTATCCATCAGTAGTTTAGCGTCTTTCTGGTCTGAAATGAGGATGTTATTCCTTTCAAGCGAAGAAAGTAATCTTTCATCCGAGTTACAAGGTAAATTAAAAAAGATCCACTTAGATACAGGTGCAATTAAATGCCTGAGACCAAAATCACATTGTGCAGACTCAGTGTCAGACAACTGAAGAATTTGCAAGGCAAATGTAATCTAACCTGTCAATCCAGATTCCAGACACAGCATCTTCTCATACGGTAACAGAAGGTGAATGCTCAGAGTGTTGCCTATAAAGTAAGGCCATATTAACATCGTATACAATTTCTTCGAGTCTATTTGCTCCATGTCCGAGCAGTACTGTAACAACTTCTTCGTTTAGTTATGGGTAACCTCCTGATCAAAAGAAAACTAAGAATGAATACAGGCCAGGCACTATACTACACTAAGATCCTAAAAAAAAAATGAACCGTAAACTCCATGAACATATTACTGTCCCAAAAAAAGCCGCACAGAAAACAACAGTAGACACTTTGAATTTTAATACAATTAACATCCCAAAATGCCTGACACTGCGATGAAGTTCAAGCACCAGCAAGGCAGCAACAAAGAACAGTATATTCTGCTTATTTTTTGTAAACATCTTAAATTATTGTTTCAGAGATTGAAATTGAGCAGAAACAGACTACCAATACTGTAGGATTAAAGAGATGATAAGCAGCTTTTCCATTCAGCTTATCCATTCCGGTAACACTTCCAAGTTGGAACAAGCAACAACAACCACAACAATGACCAAGCCTTATTCCAAAATGATTTGGGGTCGGCTAACATGAATGGTCATAAGTAACCGTCTCGACTCTCGAGTATGTCATAAGTTAAAAGATCACTCTGAATAAGTTGGAAAAATAATGAAACACGTTTAAAAGGAGTTTTTTAAAACGTGTCCAAAAATTCAACAGCAGATACACATTCTTCAATTCTATTTGCTCCGTGTCCGATCAGTGCTGTAATGGCTTCTTCGTTCAGCGTATCCTCCTGATCAAACAAAACAGAGAGTGAATATAATCAATGTAAACTACCCTACATGACCAAAAAGTGAAGAAAATATAAGTTTCATGAGGAAGCTTGGGGCCTCGGCCTCAGGCACAATACTCTGGATTTGTCCAAGTTAGAATCACTCGATAGGAAAAGTGATGTGACCTCAGAGTAGATTAGGACATGTTCAAAGGGACAGACTGTACTATTGCACCTCTATCAGACCCAGTTCTTGAGACAGACCACAACCAATTATTGACCAGGACACCAAATACGAAAAATACAACAAGTTGGCTTATCTCTACAGGCAAGTTTTAGAGCAATTCTGAGATGAGTTAAATCACAAACGTAATGATTTCGGTACAATGCACGTACCAGCTGAAGGGGAGACGGCCTCCTAAAGGATGGCAATAACTTCCTTTACCATGCACGTACCAGCTGAAAAATTTCCAAGCACTTCCTTTGGCCCCAGTCCTCCCTGTTCTACCAATACGGTGAACATAATCTTCAAGTGATCCAGAGAAGTCGTAGTTTATCACATACATTGCATCTTTCATGTTTGCAACACAACCAATGGACATAAATTCGGTAACAAATGTGAAGAGATTGACTCCGAAGTATTCGTGAGACATTGGATCATAAGAACAGTGATTTCTTGCCGGTAGAAGACAATTATTTCCTAATCTAATTCATGTTCGCTAACTTTTGCACCAACACTTTGTACCAATTTATTCGGTAGATTTATACAGTGTATGTTTTAGGCAGAGGGTCTCAATCCATGGCTAGCTGCAGAAAGGAAATATTTAAAAAACAGGAAGTGGAGAATAGAAAATGGATCTTAGAGAAAAGTTTTGGAATTCTACTCCTTTAAGACACAAAAAAACAAAAAAAAAATTACAAAGTTATGAAAAGTTCTACTCTGACGAGTAGTACGAATAAAAGCAATCCATCATTCATTGGCATCCATCGACAGTTTAGTGTCTTTCGGGATGTCTGCAAAGTAATTGTCATTCTACTCAAGCAAAGAAACCAATACTGCATTCGATGGACATGTCATTCTTCTAAGTTACAGAATCAGTAAAAACGCTCCACTAAGATATGAATGAGAACAAAATCTTATAGTTAACTCTAGGCAGGACAACTCCAGAATTGCTATCTAAACATGTTGATCAGGACTCATACCTAAGCTCACACGGTAACATTAGCCATAAGGTGAACGCTCAAGAGTATTGGCGGTAAAATAAGGGCATATGAACACTCCATACACATTCTTCGAGTCTATTTGCTCCATGTCCAACTGGTACTGTAACTATTTTTTCGTTCAGGGTAACCTCCTGAGTCCTGATCGAACAAAACCAAGAGTGAATATAGGCATTGTACACTGCTGCGAAAAGATAGATTCCATGAAGTAGCTTTTGGGCACAAAACAGTCAGGTAACACTTTAAATAAACCGCACAGGAAGCTACAGAAGACACTTCAAGTTTGCTTACAAAAACTTAGAAATTTATAGTAACCTCTATCACTCACCATTGTTCTAACTCGATCATGAAGATGAATTGCAAGTTTGCAATGACCAACACCTAACGACATATGAGAAATTCAAAGCCAGGGTGCTCTAGAAATGCATTAAAACACACAAAATAACACATTTTGTCATTCTCACCCAAACAAACCGAATTCTCTCCCAATTATACAAGGGAGTCGAGATAATAAAGAGGTAAAGACCCACATACTCAACGATATCCAAAACCTTGACAACAAAAACATGAATCGTCATCCATAGTCGTCATACATATCAAAACCCCAATTTTGGTAAAATTATTTCAGCTAGACATTTAATCAAACACTTGGGAGACATGTCCAAAATAAAACCAATTCAACAATTACGCTCAAACCCGACATCAAAATCAAATTATAAACAAAGAAATCACGGAATCCTCAATAAGATGCAATACCTGTGCCTCAAAAATGAAAAGAAATTCAGCAATATTAGCATAAAAATCATAACTTTTTAAAAAAGAAAAAGAAGGGGAAACCTTGAGCAAGAAGCTGAAGAGGAGAGAGAAGTGTAGCCTGCAGATATCAACTCCCCCCTTTGTGTTGCTGAAATCCCTACTCTCGTCACCTCCATTTTTCACACTCTTTTCTCTCTTCTCCAAATTTGATCTTCGAGATAATTACATATGATAGTAGCCTAGTATAGGAAGATTATAATAAACTAATTATGTGAAGAATATACAGTACATCAGGAAATCTTATCAGAATGATCCATTGACCCCTGGCAGAACCTCGTGGTTGGAGATGTAGCTACAACCGAACTAACCGCCTACTTAAACAGAAAACAGAGTAGATCGGAGTTCTGTGAAGGCTCGCCGGCAACTGTGAAAGCTGATTATATCGTATCCTAACACATATTTTGGTTGCAACATTGAATACAATACAAATCATAATTTCGAAATTTAATAGTAAGGCGACATTTACGACCAACAACTGATGGCAACTAAAAATCAAAATACTAGTAAAACTTTTTTGGCTAATACTGTATTAAGGATGATCTTAGACAAAAGTAATAAAGGACTAAATAAAAACTATCAAGTAATATGGAGTACTTCACTGACGAACCAAAACCAAAATGACCCTATATTCAAATTTTGGAATATGGGCGGATGTGAATGTTGGGGATATGTTTGATAATAAGCCAGTCCTCCCCGTGTGGCTCTTGACATCTTCTCTCTAATTCATCTGTACACTCTGATATGTAAAGTGAGAGGAGGGATCTCATATTCCGCACCCCTTTCGGTATTGATTTCAACTTCTTACAATCATGGATATTCAACCGTCGAAGAGAGGATAAGCAGTGCATCCCTATCCATTCCGGTAACGCTTCCATGTTGCCACACTCTCTAATGATCAATCTTTCAAGGGAGGTCATCAAATACTGCATCCCTCTTGTCTTCAGATTCTCCGCTTCCATGTCAAGTTTAATGAGGCGAGGAAATGAAGAAGTTGGCCAAAGCCGCGCATTGTTGTTACTGCTTTCACCAAACTCCACCCCTTTAAATATCCCTTTCAACTTTCGAACACCCCTAATAGTGAGAGACTCGAGGGAGGGGAACAGCCTACACTCTGCTCCCGTTGATGCCGCGCAACTGCTACTGCAACTCGTCTCATCATCTATGTACTCCAATTCATACAAATCATAAAGATGTAGTGATTTCAAATACTTCAATTTACTCAGCATCGGAAGATGCTTCAACTTGCGACACTGCCCAATCTCAATGCTAACAAGATTTGGGAGTATGGCTGCCCAGTTATCATCTGTGGCTCCCCACCTTGGAATTCTTACACCAGAGTAATACCACAAGTGCAACTCCTTGATATTACGATGCGGCAGCAGCTTTTCCAACAAAGCTTCATCTTTACAGCCATCATCCAAAACACGACGAAAATCAATACGTACCTCCTGCAAATGTTCCGCACCCTCCAAGCAGCTACCTTCCCAATCATTTACGACAGCTCTCTTGAGATTAGTTCGCATCTCAATGATAAGGCCGCCTTTTAAGTTGACAACAAGGGACTTGAGATTTTTCAACTGACCAACTCGGTTCTCCCCTTTTAAACTCTCATCAGCCACTACAAACATGGACAACTCACACAAAGATGTCAGCTTATCCATCCCCACCGGCATATACTTGATGCTGTAACACTCCTTGATATTCAAGTGCATTAGGTTTACGAGTCTGCAAAACTTCTTTGGCAGCTCTCTCAACCTTTCACACCCTTCTAATATAAGAGTTTGAAGGTTGTGTAATTTTGTTAGAGACCCTGGAAGAGTTTCCAACTCCTTATTGCCGGATAGATCCAAATATCTTAAATGTAACAATTTACCGATCGAATCTGGCAATGTCTTCATAGTAACATTCACCAAGGTCAATGTCCTCAGGCATCCCCCATTTGTGAATATCCTGTCCACTGGACGTGAGGAATCCACCCAGAGCAAATAAGAACGAAACTTAACATTGCTGGGAAAGTTCTCCTCACGCACACCACTATCTTTGAACACATGACGTACTTTGTCACCTAAGTTGTTTGTTTCGGATGTCGCAATCAACATTTCCTGCCCTGCTACTTGTTGAGCAACATCGTGCATCAAATCATGCATTTTAAATGATTCAACATTACCATCCTTATCCATCTTCACATCTTGGAAAAAGCATCTTCGTAGTAGAATCAAAAAATGCTGCTCACCAGCATCTTTAAGGCTTTGGTCTCTATCAAATGGCACAATGTAACCTTGTGCTGTCCAAAGCCTGATTAACATCTCCTTCTCTATCTCATAATCTTTTGGAAATAATGCGCAATAAGTGAAACAACTTTTCAATGACGACTCGAGGTTGTCGTAACTAAGCTTTAATATAGACATGATTTGATTATCACCCTTTTCAATACCTTCTAATTCGCTGGTTTCAAAACTTTGCCACTTACTTATACCCTGACCACACAAAAGACTTCCCACTACCTTTATAGCGAGAGGGACATTCGAACATTGCTTAACAATCTTCTTGCCAACCTCTACTTCCAGGGCGTTTGCTTGTGAAGCAAGTTTCTCTTCAAATGCTGTCAGCTCAAACAGGCTCCACGAATTTTCATCAGACAAACCCTTTAACTCATGTACATCACTATTTCCAATAGCCTTTGCAACATCATGAGAGCGCGTAGTCACCACAATCCTACTCTCAGTCGCTTCAAACATTAACAAATCTTTGAGCCCCTCCCACTTCAATCTGTCCTCATTCCACAAATCGTCGAGGACTATCAAGTACTTCTTTTCTTTTAGTGTTTGACGTAATTTTGTTTGCACTTCTTCTAATGATAAATCGTGATTCTTAGACTCAGTGGCTAAGTCCAGAATCTTAGAAATAATTGCTTTTTTATCAAATTGATTATTGTGTTGATCAGCGACACAAACCCACAACACCTTTGAAGAAAACCGTTCTTTAACCCTTTGATCAGCACAAACAAGTTGGGCAAGCGCGGTTTTACCCATCCCTCCAATTCCCACAATAGTAAGGAAAGGGGCACCCTTCTCACCATTCAAATCTAGCAACTTATCGACAATTGCTTTAACATCATCCCCCCTCCCTATAACATTGGGTGCATTAACATAAGAACAGGTTTCATTCCTTCTGTTCCTAATACGTTTGCTGTCAACAGCAAGCCCATTGCTGTCAACAGTAAAACGAAAGCTAGTATGATCACGGGCAATATCATTCAAGTTCTTCCTAATTTTCTTAATCTCTCGGGACATTTTGTAAGCAACTTTGAGAGAATTTTCAGAAGAAAAGAAGAGGGGTACCTTCTCAAAAAAGACATGATTAGCTTCCTTGAGTTGATGATGCTTCCGCTCAGCCAGAGTGCGGAACTCATCGAATAAATCATCGGCATCGTAAACAGCAGTTTTGAGCTTCTCAATGTAGTCTCGTGCTGCGTGGGTAAGCTCCTCACACGCTGCAGCATCAAGAAGCACACTCTGGACGGTTTCAACAGTGCTTTTGAGATCTTCAAGTTGAGACTTGTAGCCCCACGCAGAGAAGACCTCTTTGAGGACAGTACATTCAAGTGCTGCGAAAAGTGTTTGAGCAGCACCTAAAACTGTTCCAATAGAAGCCATTTTTTCAACAGGTTTTTATTTGTGAATTGGTATTGGCAAGTATGATTAAACTGGTGAGAGCAGTGACCAGCAATCTGCATTGGCCCGACCCAGTTTATATACTCATCAAGTCATCATAACCCCGACGACATGTTGCCAACTTGCCATTGATAATACTTATTAATGCACGTGGGATTACTTTCTTACTTGACTTGGTCGCAGTTATGAAGTCAAGTAACTAAACAAAGGCAAGCAGTTAGCAGTCAGACATATTTGGCTCAGTACTGATAATTAATATGAGAAGGGCATTACAGCAGGTAAAGAGGGGATGATTATTCTTATAAAATGAATAATTGAATATCCATCACATCCTTGATCTTGTATGCATGACATGCGTGTGTAAGGCAAACATGATTCAAAATACACATCATCTATACTCGTAATTATAGTAGTTGAAAGTCTTTATTGAACACTTCGATTCAAGTTTTTACGAGACCCGTTTTAAAATAAACTAGAAAGGTGGTGCTTTACATGTTGTAAGCCAACCCTCAGAATTTCTATTCAGCCCTTGAAGAAACTCTGCGACTAAGCCAACCCTCTCAGATAAAAGACTTCCGACCACCTTTTTTTAGCGAGAGTAACATTGGAACATTTTTTTAACAATTTTCTTGCCATTCTCTATTTTCAGGATGTTTGCTTGTGAATTAAGCTTTTTCTTCGAACACAGTCAGTTCAAACAAGCCTCATGTACTGCCCAGTCACTTACCCAATCATGTATACCATATTTTAATATATTCAAATCAATGTCACTTGCGATTCGGGTGTTGCACCAAAGTAGACCATGCCCCCCCCCCCTCTCAAAACTATGTGCACCCTACCTTGGGTTTCGGCCTATTTCTAGGGTACCCCGATGGTTTCGTAGATATCGAGAGTATTTCTGAGGTACTCCGTTACTTCGTAGTTTGAACATTGTTTTCGAGATTAATTATCTCATTCGTGAGGTGCATTGTTTTTTATTTATTTTTTCATTACTAATCCAAACTTACACACACTAACCCATTCAAACCTACACACTAACCCATTCAGGTAACATGGAAGTAACTATCACAATGTTCTAATTATTCAAATGATTTGCAGCTTCAAGTGGCCTTCCAAATGCACATATTGTATTATTATTTTGTGTATCGATGTGTCGTCGAAACCTTATCTAAACCATAATCTCACTTATTAAGTTGGATTACCCTAAGCTTTAACTTATATATAGACATGATTTGATTATCACCCTTAAACCCTAACCTTACCAATTAAACCGCCCTTTTCCGAAACTTTCCAATATAACTAACCCAGTCAAATTACAGCAAGAGTTACATTGGTTAATAATCTACTTCGGGGTGTTGCTTGACGAATAAGCTTCTCTTCAATCAGACAAACCCTATAATAATGTCCTAAATTAATATCACTAATTCACTACTGTACTATTTTATGTGATGATTCATATACAAAGTTTTATTTAATTAATTAATCAATTGGTATCATAAGAGCGAGTATTAAATTAAACAAGAATTTAACTAAGATCCTAAATAAATTAAAGTATGAGGAGCTACGAATCGTTCAAAATGAGTATTTCAAAATCAAATCAATCAAATCAAGATGCGAGAACAAACCTGTTGGGTAGTTGGATTGGAGAGCAGCCAATCAGAACTCGTGTTTACAGAAATTTCTGAAGATTGAAGAAATGGAAATGAAAGTGAGAGGGAACCTACTTACTACCCTTTTCAGTCAAGTGTGTCAGATACGCTATGCAGTATACACATAACATAAAAATGGACACTGGCATTGGGGTATTAACAAACACATCGTGTAGGACACGGATATGTTAGGTTATTTAGCGTATTTTTGGATGTCCGCAAATCAATTCCATTCATTAGTCATTCTCCTAAGTTATAAGGTAATGAGTGGGAGACTCGCGATAACTTTAAATTGGATATTGTAATGATTCTCGACGGATTCTCAAGAGTTATGGAGCTTATGGTTGTAATTTCCTCCTAAAATGTTATTATTGTGACCCTCCCTTAGATATTGTTTAAATTTTCCCTTAAACGTTGATGAACAATTGCGGAAACGTGCTACTTCCTAGTGATTCTGGGTGGACACTCAGAACAAATATGGACAATTAAACATATGGAAAATGTCACTTATATATCACTATGGATATAATGTCTTTTCATCTACCCTCTTTACCATAAAAGAACATTTTAAATGATTTTTTTAAACGAAATTCAAATAGACATGCCAGGTGACATGAGACAATGAAGCCAGTGAACGTAATCGTTGTGTCAAACACAAGTTTTAATATATAGTATATAATATGAGATAAGATGTACACAATTAAAATGCATGAAATAAGAAAACTTTGACAAAAATAATTCAACGTTTGATGTCATAAACCGCAGTCTTGAGCTCCTCAATGTAGCCCTGCTCTGTATGGGTAAGTTTTTGACAGGCCGCTGCATCAATCAGCACATTGTTGACAGTTTCGACAGTTTTTTCAAGATCTTTGAGATGAGACTTGTAGCCAAACATTGAGAAGACCTCCTTGAGGGCTGAATTGTCGAGTGCAGCAAACAGTGTTTGAGCAATACTTAGCACTGTTCCGATGGCGGCCATCTTTTCAGCTGATTAGCGTCAAAGACAAGTTTATGACTGAAATGGTGTGGACAGGATATAAACGGTAGCAAATGAACTGGTGAGGAGATGGTATAGACTACTCATAGAGCAATAATGCTGAAATGGCCATACATACATTTATACGACAATAATGGATATAGTACTTGGGTTGAAAGTTCAAAACAGATGAAAAATAAAAGTTGGAATTGTAATGTACTCCGTCCGGTCTTTTTCGTTTATTAAAGTTTGGTTTGAATATGTGAGATAATTTGAAACCAAAAGTTAGCAATTAAGGGTAACATAGTATGTCATTTTAAGAAACATAAGAGTATCCAAGTGCGATTTAGGTACAGTTAGATGCTAACGGCTAAGATAAATGCTATGCGCATTCTTAAACTTTTACAATTCTTAGCTAATAGAGAACCTAATGGTACATGAAATCAACTCATATGTGTAACTCGTGGCCAACAAGAGTTATCCAAAAGTACCTCTAATTCTGTACCATAGTCCAAACGACCAAACTCCACCATTCATCTCTTGTCTTATGCATGCACCGTGGTGAGCATCGCATTAGGGATAGCGCCAAGTACTAAAGACAAGTGACGAGACCTCAAAGTAAATTGTGTCTTTGTTGAAAAACAGTGCTAAAGCAAACCACAACCAAGCAATTTTCTTGACCAGGACACCAAATATGAAAACATAACAAGTTGGTTCATTATACGGAGTATGTCATTGTTTCGAACCCCACAAAAGGAACCAATAATGCAAAATAAAGGACAAAACAGATATAATTGAATCCCCAATAATAAGTTACCCATCTCGCATCTCATATTCTCATTTACATTCTTATCAAAAGTTACTGTTTGTTCAAAGATAAATATAGGGTAATTGTATGATCAGTTAAATTTGATAAAATTGAATTAAAAAAAAAAAAAAAAAGCTAACCTGTTGTTTTGGGGGATTGGAGACTAACCGATCTCTTTTTTTTTTTTTCTTTTTTTTTTTGTGCCTGTAGAATTCCGGGAATTTAGAGTTTAGGGAAGAAAGGGGGGGATAGGAGGATTTTTAAGTGCTGGTTGGATTTTTCTTTACTGCCCTTGTCTGGAGAAAAGCAACGGTGATGTACTTACAAGTGTGGGGTAAAAGTAGAGATGTACTCCATGAGTAGTACCATGACATTTGTATCATTGTATGAACTTATTGCATCGTATAAATCTAATCAACGATGAGCGATTCCGCAAGGTCGTTGTCGAAGATGAGCGATTTAGGCCACTACATCACTAGACATATACAGTATACCGGAGTAGAGTTAAATTTTAAAACATTTATGATCGGGAGTAGATTGTTTTGGGTTGGAGAAAAACAACTTAACTCATATAGACATGACTCGATTACACTCAAATTTTTACTAGTTTTCAGGTCCATGATTTCATAGACCCCGGCCAATACCACCGGTAAGTTTGCCACGTAGCAGGAGGAAACATCGGACTACGGGAGCATAACTTAACAATCTTCTTGCCAATCTCTGCTTCAAGTGGGTTTGGCTGTGGATTAGGGATATCTTCAATTCCCGCCATCTCAAACAGCAACGCCATGAATTTTCATCGGACATGCCCCATATTTGCCCAACAGAAACTTGAAAAAAAATGTGATGTCAGTCGACATAGAAAAAGGTTCATATGACCAACAGTCAAGTTTGGTAACACAAGGAGAAAGCCTTGGTACTCTGATGGATATTACGAATAAAAGCGATCAGTCAATCATTGGTATCCATCTCACAATTTAGCGTTTCTGCATGTCTATAATATTTCATTGGAATCATTTGTCATCCTCCTAACTTACAGAGTATATATCAAATATCCCACATAGATACAGAGGTGCAACTAAATGTGAATTGTATGAGAACAAAATCCTATTGTACAAATCCCGGGTTGGACAACTTCAGAATTTCTATTCACCAGTAATCTAACCTGTTGATGCAAACTCAGAACCTAAGCTCAAACGATAACAGAAGCCAAAAGGTGAATGCTCGAGAGTTTGCTGATAAGATAGCGAACATATCAACATTGTATACACATTCTTCGATTCTATTTGCTCCATGTCCGACCGGTACTGTAACGACTTCTTCGTTCAGGGTAACCACCTGATCAAACAAAAAAAGATAGTGAATATAGGCACTGTACTGACTGTAGTCTGTACATACGCTGCAGAACCTTAGGAAAATGAAAAATCTCCACGAAGTAGCTTGGGCACTGTACTGCCATACAGGTACCATGTGTAAACAAATAAAACTGGACAAGAAGCAGGCACTTCGAAAATCCATACAATAACTAGCCAAAATGTGTGACCGTGACAAAGTTCAAACACCGGCAACAAAGAACAGTATATGCTGCCTTCTAGGAAAACATATTCGATGATTGTTTACAGATACGGAGTATAGAAAATTGAGCGCGGTAATGAACAGAAAGCAGTAACACACTTCCAGTTCCACTTAGGTGACTATTTCAATCTTAATTTACTTATTAGTCAGCCCACAACGTTGGTTGGTGAAATAATAGAAACACTAAACACACATCTGTATCCACCACAGCCGACTAAGTCAAGACAAGATTAAACCAATGCTAACGTTGGCTGGTGAAATAATAGAAACACTAAACACATATCTGAATCCATCACAGCCGACTAAGTCAAGACAAGTTTAGAGCAATGCTGAGATGACTTGAATTCCAAATGCGATGATTTTTGGTAAAACTGAGCATTGAAAATTTGAGTTATGAAATGTACTTACCAGCCAAGGGAGGTGGAGCACCTTTACCCATAGAAGCCAGCTCAGGAGAAACCTTCTGACCGGCCTCCTCAAGGATGGCAATAAGTTCCTTTGCAAACCTGGCATTTGCAGCTGTGAAAAATGAGTAAGCAGTTCCTTTGGCACCAGCTCTCCCTGTTCTACCAATACGGTGAACATAATCTTCAAGTGATCCAGGGAAGTCGTAGTTTATCACATACATTACATCTTTCACGTCTGCAACAGAACCAGGGGAAATTTATAATCAAATGTGACTACCAATCACATGAATATAGGCAAATTTTCAAAAGCCACAGTTAATCAACTAAATAATGATAGGTGCACCCAAACTGAGGCAAATTGAGGCGTGACCGTTGACTGTAAGAATTCACAAGGCAGAATAAAGAAGAATACTCTCAGATGCCCCTAAGTAACAACAACAACCAAGCCTTATTCCCACTTTGGGTTCGGCTAACATAAACCGTCATTTTGGGTAAGGTACGAATACCCATTCTGACTGTCCCCAAGCATTTCTCTTATTCTTGCAAGTGTGTGATCTAGAAAGTAGATACTCTCTTATTCAACATTTAAGGCCTCTAACATGGCATTATGTAAACATCACTTATCATTAGCCAATTGACAAAATTGAACAAACTAATGGTCCATTTTCGATCTTTGACAGTTTTTCACTAAAGAAGGGGAATATTGTACTCCATGTCTACAAGTCTACAACCTATCAGACTCCTTCCTCAGCAAAACTCATACAGGTTTGTTGTACGTTTTCTATTTCTTTACTTGCCTAAATGAGGCTTAAAACAATATCCTTTACATATCATAGACTTGAATGGAGAAATATATGGAAGTTACGTCGTTTAAACAAGCTAACAAGTTATTACAACAGAACTATCTGGGTCTCGGCATCTGACATAAATGAGTTAAGCACACATACCTAGACCACGAGCAGCAACATCTGTCGCGGTCATTATTGGACTCTTGCCAGATTTGAACTCTGATAGCACCCAGTCCCTTTCTGCTTGGCTCTTATCTCCATGAATCGAAAGAGCAGGCCAACCATCCGTGCGAAGCTGGCGAGTAATCTGATCACAACCCTTTTTAGTGTCCATGAATATCAAAATACGACTGCCATCCATGATATCCTCCAGCAAATCCACCAACCTGAACAACTTTACAGTTAAACAAAGACCACTTATTGGGAAAAAAAACAACCACCACGAGATATTGACACGGTGCGATTAGATATCTTACTTCTTATATTTCTGGTTTTCAGAAAGGATCTCCACTATCTGGCGAATAGCATGATTGGCCTTCAACTCTGGAGAACCAATAGTTACCTACAAATGCGAAATAAAGCTGCATAAGAATCTTCAAATTTCGACAATCCAACTACGTGAGACCACAATCGGGCCTATCCTGAGCTCCGGTGTAATAATAGTCACAGCAAATCACTTAAACAACCCATATCATCATTTACTACAGTACTTGAGCTTGTAGGATAAATAGAGTTCTTATGTTAGAAGTACCACAGTACATTGGTGTTGTATTTCTTTCTTGGGTTTTCAGGTCGGAAAGGAACTCTCGGATCTTCTCCAGATTGTCTCATTTGAGGAGAGGCATCTGGTAAGACACTTCATGAATAATTGCGGGACATCTTAACGGAAACCATGTCACAATTTTTCAATTTGCACAAATATAGTTAGGTTCCTTTGAGGATGTTGTATCCCTATCCTAGTATTATTCTTGTTCATTAGTGCAATCTTTTCCCTATCCAGAAATTGAACTATATCATTATTTATTTGTATATCCAATAAGGGATAACATCATGGATTTTTCTCAAGGGCCTCATTGAAAAGCACGAATTGCATCTCAATTATTTATGAAACAAACTACCTTCTCTATCCTTTAGAACCAACTGTTAAGTTCTCTACAAATAAGAAAGAAACATGTGTGCCTCAGCACCTGGGTTAGACTCGGGAGCTCAAGGTCTGCCTCCAGTGGTCCAGCCCCCCCTCCCCTCCCCGGTCCAACAACCCACGTCCCACCCAAATGGAAAATTAAACCAACAGGAATAGTTAAAGTCATAAAACCTTACCTTATATGGATTGTATAGAGATTGCCGAGCAAGTTGTTCAACCTCCTTTGGCCATGTTGCACTCCAGTATAGAGTTTGACGATCTGGTCGTATCTGTGACAAGAAACGCCCAATACAGTAGTCAGAAAACCCAAATCTACCAAACAGCAATCTAAGAGGTCTCGCCTCTCTGTCAAGCTTGGACAAGATGTATGGCACAAATCTTTAATTTGGGTATGAAATCTAATTAAGAGAGAAAGGTCTGCATGACAAAAAGAATGAAAAGAACAAAGAGAGGAAAGTGGAAAGTTGGGTTGTCAGTCACTCAATCCCCTCATATCACTCAACATTAGATGACCCGATACCATCTTAGAAAAAATTGTTAATAGGTTGACAATGTGATAAACTGAGGAGATATTCGATGGAGAACAAGATCAACACGTCGGGGCATCATACCTGAGACACAATTTTGCGAATTTGAGGTTCAAACCCCATGTCAAGCATCCGATCTGCCTCGTCCAGAACAAGGTAGGTCACTCTACGCAGGTTTGTCTGGTTCGACTCCAACATATCAATCAATCTTCCTGGCGTTGCAATCACTATCTCTACACCTGCAGTACATAAAATATACATGGAAGAAAACGAGATTAACTACATTGTCACACTTCTGAATAAAAAATCATTATATAAAATAATACGAGTACCACCTAAAACAAGAAGCGCAGACGACGAAAGTCGCATTATGATAGCAAAGCATCTCAAATATCCGTGTCTCTCTTTTGATGGACAGAGTCATCCAAACTCAAGCAGCACCTACCTTTCTGAAGATCACGAATTTGTGGTCCTTTAGGAACCCCACCATATATGCAAGTATTTTTAATCTTTGATGAAGCCCCAAACTTGGTGGCTTCTTGTTGTATTTGTACTGCAAGTTCCCTAGTTGGAGCCAGAACTAACACAATTGGACCGTCACCAGGAGCTGAAGAAAGATATGGAAACAAGCTAACATTTTAGTACCACGACAAACAGTAACAGAGCAGTCCACGCATGAGATAAACAAAGAAACAGTAGTAAAAATAAGAAAGTTCGCTCTTACATAAAATCGGTTGTGCATTAACATGGACTATGGAAGGTAGCAAGTAGGCGAGGGTTTTTCCTGATCCTGTTTCCGCAATACCAATAAGATCACGACCCTTTAATGCCATGGGCCATCCTTGAGCTTGAATAGCTGTGGGTTCAGTGAAGCCAGCTTTATTAACCTCTTCCAGGACGTACTCTGCAGTATAGAAGATAGCCCATGATAAGTGTAAACGGAAGAAAAAGTGGAAGTGAAGTATCCATAACAGTTCAACAACTGATAGAACATTGGTTTCCTTGCCCTCGGTATTCCAAAGTTTTGAAATACATTAATCACATAACCGACAATGAACATCCAAGTGATGAGTAGCTACTAGTTACACCACTGATCACTCGTGCACAAAGCAGATAAGAAAGGAAAGGAGAGAAGAATAGCCAATACGAAAGTTCCTCGAGAGTAGGATGCAAAACAACAGCATACAAATCTATCAACCTAACAAATACACAAAGCCAGCATACTGATCCACACTGCAGAGCGAGTAAGTCAGATATACTTTCCAGGGTTTTGCACCATAAGAATGAACTCTCTCGACTACTTACTGCACTGCACAATGCCTAACTACGTACTATAGTTCACAGCTCACAAATGATCCACACCACAGACTGAATACTTTCCAAGGTTTTGCACCATCACGATGTGTCGATGAACTCTTTCGCGTCAATACTATTTACTACACCGCACACAGGGCCTAATTGCGTATCCATACTATGACGAAACAAGGGTTCACAACTCACAAGATAGACACAGCAACAATGTCATACAATAATTCGAGGCCATCAGGTTGGCTAACATGAACCGTCATACGAAAACTAACAATAGTAACAACAAAAGGCGATATCGGGCAGTTACATTACATCTACCAGTGCCACCAGAGTATAACAAATTAAGGCCAATGAATTTTAAACTAGGAAACTTAATGGTGAAGCAGTGAGAAGCAAGTAAACCTGGGAAGCCGACATCCGAAAAGCTGCGAACAGGCTTCGGAACATCACGGCCTTCCACGGTGATTTCGCGAGCAAGGCGGTAATCTTCAACTTCACGCTCGGTCATGGCGGCGACGGAGGGGGATTCGACATAGAAATTCTTCTCGAACGGCGTCAATCCGTCTAAATCCAACTTCCGCTGCGGCGACGAGTCTCTCCTCGCCGCCGGCGCCCCCATACGACCGCCGCCGCTTCCTCCTCCGGCGGCAGAAGCTCCATAGTCACTGGAAAACATAAATTTAATTAGTTTATTCAGCTAATTTAGGGTTTGGAAAAATTAAGGAGCAAATTTTGATAATTTGGGGGGGAGGCGGGAAGAAGTACCTGCGGCGGTCGCGGTAGGAGGCGGGGTCGGCGGAGCGAGAGTCGTAGCGGCTCATCTGTGGTGGCGGGTGCGGTGGATGTTTGTGTAGTGAGGAAGCACACCAGTACAGTCGACGAATAGTCGGGGAACTTGACCTTGACGATACTATTTTCTCTCTCTTGGAAGGTTTTGATTTTGTTACTTGTTTGCCATTTTTGGTTAGTGGTTAGTGGTTAGTGGTTACGGACTGACGGCCTCTACTGGCTGTAGTCCGCGTCTCCGTGTGGGTAGATCGTACAGTAGATTTTCTGTCCGACTATACGTTTTCGGTGATGGTTAGGTTGGAACGCCACCACCATTTAAAGTCTCTTTTTAGGATGTTATATCACTTATATGTGCACTCTTTCTGTTTCGTTAGGATATTGATCATTCGCTATAAGTATAATTTATGATTATATAATGAGACATAGAGTAAAATAGATGATATGCTCTACAAAATTGACTTGATTTTGGAGTTTGGTTCATATATATGTTACTAAAAGCAATTCATGTATCTATTAGTTTGTATCACAAACCACAACGACATGTGTGAAAATGTTAAAATTGATGTTACTGTGTCACTAGCTCGATGTTTGATTTTTCTTTTTTTTTTTCCCATCATGAAAGCTTTATTTTCATGTAATCTTACTTATATTGAATAACTTAACTTTAAGTAGATCAAATGTTAAAATTAGGCTCACACATAACGAACTTCAAAGATCATACTTATCTATACACATTAATATATCCGCCAATACTCCAAATTAAAATTTAACTGAGTATATACCCAAATTATTCACTTAAAAATGGCTCGATTTTCGATTTGGGGATATGGATAACACCAATTTATTCACTTAAAAATGGCTCGATAAACATACTATAAGTAGTATTCACCAATACACTCCAAATTAAAATTTAAGGAGTACACCGTACATACACGAGTTGTTCACTAAAACATCGACTCAACACTTACGCGTGATGCAGTCGCAGCCCTTTCCAATCTGATTTCGGGATCATGGCTCCGGTGCGAGGTCGTTGAGACTAACCATCCAGGTGCCAAAGGCTAAGGTCCGAACCAAAGTCAAAACCAGACCAAATCTCCAGTCTCCAAAATATGATGATCAGCGCCGTGAAAATGGTGTCGTAAGTCGTAACCAGCAAGCCAACACAAACCATTTCCAACTTCCTTCCCTTTCCTGCTCTCTCTATCTCTCTCCACTGTAGCGCACAGCGCAGTAAACCCCAGAAACAAGCAAGTATCAGTGAAGATAAAAGATGGGTGAAGAGGGTCCTAAACTGTATGTAAACAAACCAAAGAAAGGTATAAACTTGTTCAACACTTTTTACATTTTTACACAAATTTACAGCTATTTTTCATATTATCTTATTGTTCATGATTGCACCCACTTCTTATTTTAATAAAGATTGAATCTTGGACTTTCCCATCTCATGTGATTGTATATATGGTTTGATTATGATTGGGTTGGTGTTGTTTTGATTAATTGAAACAGCCCAAATGAAGCAATTCAAAGGAATGGATGCTCAATCATTGTCAAAGTTATCATCTTCATCAAAACCTGCAATTTCTTCTTATTATTCTACTGGAAGTACTAGTAATGTTGCAGGTGGTGGTGGTGGTGGTGGCGGGGGTGGAGGTGTTGGGCCACCGCAAGTGCCGAAGGAGTCGTTTGCGAGGCGGTATAAGTATGTTTGGCCTATGTTGTTGACTGTCAATCTTGCTATTGGAGGTTTGTTTCTTTGATTGTCCTTTAGATTGATTCCTATTTTGGTATGTGGGATTTTTTTGTGTCTGTTGTTTGATTGGTAATTTGATGAATTGTGATGTAAAGTTGTTATTTTGGGGAAAGTTGGTTGGATTGTGATTGAGAACTTGTTGGTTTGGGTGAAAGGTGTCACCTTAAGATTTGGTTTGCGCTTGAAGAGCCGATTAATGTGTTGTTGATTGAAATTTTCGTGTTGAATGTTGTTAGCAATCGTGATTTTTATTGAGTTACTTTAGAATGCGAATCGATTGCCCTACTGAGTGTACCACACATTTGTATGGTGCTTGCTTTAGAGTAGTGCCACATTGAAAATATTTGAGCAGTAGATGTGTGGAGGTTGAGTCTATTTGCAACATGGAGAAGAAGTCAGGGACTCCAATAAAGACTAGATTTGGAATGTTAACGTAGGACTAATTAGAACTAGGCTTAGCTGAATGTTAACGTAGGACTAATTAAAGACTAGTTCAATAAAACCAAAAGCTTACATAAGCTTAACTCTTATATCAGTGGGAGTGTAAAAATTCCATAGAAGGGACTGAAAACATTTCAGGATGTGTTGGTTGCTTAATTTGGAATGTTAACGTAGGACTTATCAGAAGCTTCCATGAGTTGGATGTACAACTTGTGATGTGCAAATTAATTATCAGTGCTGTTCTAAGCTAACTAATGCTGATAAAAAGTACGGTTTTTAGCCTAGAAACACTTCATCTAAAAAAAGAGGCCGGGGGGGGGGGGGGGGGACAAACAAAGAAGAAGAAAGAAAGAAAACTAGAAACATCTCGTAGGCCCTAATTTAATGACCCTTAAAATATGGACTATGTTGCTCTGATTGGAGAAATATCAGTGTCTGAATGTTTTGACTCTTGAGGAGTTGAGGCAGTGGCTTGATTTATGAAAGTTGATTGACTACATATCGTTTAGGCGCTCTTGTTGTGGTGTTGCCTGTAATCTAGGCAAAGGAGTAAAGGACACTGTGGTAGCTTCGTATAGTTACACAAGTTTCTATTTTTGGGCTATTTAACAAAAAATTGACATGTACTTTTGCAACTCAATTATTGGGATACTAGAACTAAGAACCTGATATAAGGTACTAATACTAAAGTTATCATCCAACATCCAGCATTTACGACTCTATTGGTTTGTGCATAACCAAATTGAAGACGAGACCCCCCCCCCCCCCCCCCCCCCCCCCCGCAAACAAAAAAAAGTCAAAACTTTTGCTGGAGGCGTGCTGAGAAGTAATATAATCGGGTAAAAAAGGGTCTGCTTTGAATCTGGATGGTCAGAAATTGTTAAAGGTGCTTCAACTGTGAAGATTGCTTGTGGGTAGTTTTTTTTCCTAATCTGCTGACCGTTAGGCGTTATTTTCTTAGCTTACTTAATTTTAGATAATTGTAGATGGATGGAGGTTCGGAAAGGGTCGGTCTTTTCTTCTCTGCTACATCTAGAAGTCTATGTCAATGTAAGGATTTGCTGTGTAGTGTGATTATGAGTTGGGTGGGGGATGCCATGGGCTATGGCTGCAGTGTTTGCATGGAGTTTCTATGGTGTACCTGTCCATTTTAAGATGTAGTCAGTAAACTGTAGTAAGGTTGGGTGCTTGAATTTGAAGATATCCCATGAGGAATGATGCCAGTACTAGAGATTAGGAGTGTTTACTGAAAGGAGAAGTTGGATGGTTTCTGTGGTTCAAATACTAGCAGTAAATTTGTGCAAGCCACTGTAGATAGGGAAATGATGGCTGTGTGGTTCTCAGTTTGAGGTGCTTAGGGATTGAGCTATGGATGCAGACGCATATCTCAGAGAACATCCACTTCTAATTATGATTTTTTTTTTCCGGAAACAATCTAATTATGATATTTGCCAAACTATATAACAAAGTCCACACGAGCTTTCAGTTTAAAATTAGGCTAGCAATGTTCCTGATACTAGCTGTCACAAGTGCCTGAAAAAACTCCTGATCAGGTCTTGTATCTTATGACGAAGTGACCAATATTCTTTGAAGAAATGTATGGAAACAAATTGTGACTGTGTAGTGCGTTTGGATTACTCCAGTTTGTGACTCTGGTGCATAAGGCCTAATTATTGGCCAAATTTCTTTCAGAGGAGTTAAATCTTTGATTGCCTCGACTTTTTTCTCCATTGGTTCATTGGTTGGCATCCTGCAGACTCATCTATCGATTCGATCCTGTCTAGCTTCTTGATGGTATTTTACCACATCTTCCTGTCGAATGTGCCTTTTTATATAACTTGCTCATATTTCTCTTGCAGCTTACCTGTTCATGAGGACGAAGAAGAAAGATGGACCCATTGAAGAAGATATAAATACTGCTACTCCTCCGCCAAGTTCAATTGCACCTGCGGCAACTGCTGTTACTGAGAATCCTCCTGTGGCGCAGCCTATTAGGGTATTGGAGCCCATTCCTGAAATGCAACAACGTGAACTGTTCAAGTGGATGCTGGAAGAGAAGAGGAAGATCAAAACAAAGGACCCTGTAGAAAAGAAGCGCATTGATGAAGAGAAGGCTATCCTCAAGCAGTTTATCCAGTCCAAGTCCATCCCAAGTATTTAGGACTCCTACAAGAACTTACTCCCAAAGATTCACATCTTTTGCTTCTTGGTCATTCATTACAGGTTTACAATCTTCCATCTTCTTTAAAACCCCAATCAGTTTGCATGTGTTCAAAGTTGAAACTTAAAATTTCATGGTTAATTACTTGTGTTTTGAGAAGGTAGCCATGTTTACATGAATATATCTGGAACGACCCATATGCACGCTATTGACTACATGCCGGAAGTACCTCATGTCCCTTTTATGGAGTATGTTGAAACTTGAAACGACCCTTATGCATGCTATGGACCCCTTCCCATATTCCAACTGCAATTTCCTTTCCATCCATTTCCCTTTCTGTGGATGAGGACTGCGTAATGGCATGTTAGCATTGCTTCCAAGAAGAATTGGATCTAGGTCAGCGGGATCAAGGGTTACCTTAACAGACAGGGTTTGGCTTAGGTCCATAATAGTAAGATGAGGTCAAGGTACCGACTCTGGGACACCGTGTCACGGTCCACTCAGCCGTATTGAACCCATATACGAGTACGTCCCATGATAATTTTGGCTTGCAGTATTGTGATATGGTTCATCTGTATATACACACAACTTACATCACATTGAGCTTCATGCATTTATTTGCGCAGCTTCCCAAAAGTATGTGAATAAGTTGAAACCACAATCATGGGAAAGATCTATGAAAGCTCACGTATAACTTTGCAGATATTATTATCGGAGAATCTCTCTTTGCTTCAACTACCAAGTACTTTGGTTGCTCACCTGTCAAATATGGGTAGTTTATACAACCTTTTTATGGCCGCGTATAATAGTACAAAAATCTAACAATCAAGCTCAAAAAGGTTCATTTATGCAATGATTAGTACATAAATCATTACTATGAGTACAAAACATTTTGTGACAATCTTATCTACAAGTCAATCATAACATTTTTTGCAATCTTGAATCTTGCTTATTTTGTTCGTCTTCCAATTAAACTCGACTCTGTCGAGTGGTGATCATTTGTTCCATAACATCGTCACATACATCGATGAAAATAATCGAGTATATTCAAGGTATATCTTTATCGGCATATGCTTAGCCCTTTGTGTTTAATTCTACTAACTGTTTAAGTTGCGTTTGCTTTTCGGTGTATCCCTATTCAAAAAGACGGTGTTGGTGCATACGAGCTTTGAACCATGATCATTCATAGATAGATACCCGCAAACCATCAATGCGCATGATTCATTTAACGGTTAAGAGCGGGAGAAGTTAAACTCTTTAATGGAAGTTGACAAAAGACTATCTTCTATTTTATTAAGTACTTGCATTAGGGACTTAACAATGGATTACTATAAAGTAATCATGGGAAAAGAAGTGTCTAAACGTGATGCAATGATGAAACTTCATTAAAAGTGCTTAATTTTTATGATTAAACTTGAATGCTAACAATTAAAAAAAGTTGAATGAAAGACTTCGAGTAGTCAAAAAGGAGCTTAATTTTTATAGTTTCTTAATCAAGTTTTAAGTTTCCCTTTTGTCCAAATTATGACCCTTTAGGCTGTGAGGAAGGAACTAGGAAAAATGGAGGGTGATAACCTTTGCTTTTGACTGTATAGGACCCTTAATTTGGAAAATTGTGGCTCCACAAACAACCTCTTATGAGCCTAACAAGAGAAGGAATGGTTGTGATTCTTGTGAATGGGCCGTGAAAAGACGCGATACAAAGTGGTTGTAACAAGGGTCGTGACTCGTGATGAGGGTTGTTGCAAGGGGCAGTACGAGTCTACGACTAGTGTGACAATGGTGCACATGGTTAGCAGTCTTAGCACACAAGTTAACGAGTATAAGCAAGTTGTAGGAGGCACAAGAAGGGTCCTAACCAAACGCGATTTTGTTGTATTGTTGAACTGAAATTATGAATGTCGTAAATTAGACAATAAATGATTGAGGCATTCAGGACACCCTCGAACATTAGTCTAACCTGGCGCCCCCCTGCAAAATAATGTGGTCATTTAGATCATAAAGTCCCCAAAACCCATAATTGTGCATCATTTCACTTCATTCTTACTCTGAAATCCACACGTTCAAACACCCTAATGCTTGATGTTTACTTCGACCCTTCCTTCTCAAACTCATTATTACTAACATTTTATATGCATTTATGCACACGTACGCCTACAAAATTGCATTATTGTTTGGCCCATTGTGACAACATAAATGAATTCATTTCATTCATAACTCATGATTTATACTCTATGATTCGAAAAAGTCCAAAGGTAAAGCATTGAGATTTCGAAGTAATATTCATCAGTAGGTCTTGTGGGAGACCGTTTTTCAATAATATTTATTGAGAGACCGATTATGTTATTTATATCGTGACCCTACTTATATAATTAGTGACCGTTATACTACATTTGATATTCGTTTTAGTTAAAGACTTTAGACACTTAATCCAAGATTTGCAAATGGATGACTTTATGAATTCTAGCTAATTTTATATGATTTGATCTTCCAAAATCATAGATAATGTGATTTATTATAATAAATTAATACGACCACTAAAAGTATTATCATGGTTACAATCTACGTAAAAAAAAAGTCACTTTGTAATAAAGTATATTGAGAGACCGTCTTTTTTTAGACTTTGTGTATATAAGTATATTCATAAACTGAAAATTCTCTTGGTGTACTTTGAAGTTGCTACTATAATTTGCACATATGTCATAGACAACATTCTCTTCTCTTGTTCTGTTTGTGGTTTTATTTTCGGGTATCATCTGTTATATATATGCAACATATTGTACTAAGTCTATCCAATATCGATTCACGTATTTTACAAGTCAATATATTTCTGTTATACACTATATACACACTGATTCTGTACTACTATGGCCGTATGGCGTACGTTTCTGTGGCTCTGGGTAGAACCAATTTGACTGGGATACCAGAAACTCAGAAAACCAGAAACCAAAAAGATCCACTGACAAATATTCAAAGTTGCAGATTTGCTGACCAAAAACTCCGATCCTCTAGGTATTATATATGCTCCATTTGTATTTTAGTCCCTTAGCTTCCCGCTTTAGCATATTGAGATAAAACAAATCATGCCGCACCACCCAAGCACTGAAGCACATCAACTATAACTTAGGTTAATCAAATAATTAGTAATTCACTTTATAGCAGTAATTGTTTATCAGGTAGTGTGCTCAAAGCCTTAAACCATGCACGTATATATATTGCATCCGAGAATCGTTACAATACAGTAAATTACATTTTAAACGGTCTCACAATAAATTATTTATATATAAACTAAGTCAAGAAAAGTCATACTCCGTATAACGTATAAGAGCAAGTCCAATTTTCAACATTAGTCCAATGTATGAGAACGACTTATAGTCTTTTAAATGAATGTATAATTGATATACATACGCTTCTTACGCTCAAACCTAACTTATCTCATCACCTTTACGTTTATTAAAAATGGGAAAACGGAACGAAGAATTAGATTGGCTTTAACACTTTATATTACACAATCTTCACCCATTTTATTCCGAAAGTTACATACAATCTTGTTAATTCAATCTAATGAGTGGTGCTAGAAGACATAATCAAAATCTTATTAAATTGTCTCTCTTCGGCGCGCGTGCGCACATCCACGCAAACTCATTGCACTAAAACTACATATACAAGAAGTATATTATGTTATGTATGTATCATGTATGATTCTTTAGTTATTTGGTCCCCATACTATAGTATACACCAAGAGTCCAAGACACCCATAGCATATTGCTATAAATAAAGCTCTCAAAGTTGTGAGAAATAGTGTAACTTACACCATCCTAGAAATGGACAATATTCCTTGGACTTGCATTGTTTTTGTCTTAACAATAGCAATTTCCTTGTTCTCCATTTTCAAAGTTCTTAGAAACGTCAAACTCAAGCTTAAATCATCCAAAATGTGCCTCAAATCAACAACTAGTACTTCTCCTACACTCCCTTTAGGTGCTCTTGGATGGCCAATTATTGGAGAAACCATGGAGTTCATCTCGTGTGCGTACTCAGATTACCCTGAAAGCTTTATGAATAAACGACGTCACCTGTAAGTATCTCTTGTAGTGACCTTTACACTTCATTACGTGAAATACACAAAATTAGATGTCGTTTTCGTATGTATCTTGATGAGTACCCTTTTGGGCTAGTTTTAAGGGGTAAATTTTATTTTTGTAGGTATGGTAAAGTATTCAAGTCACATATATTTGGGAAACCAACAATAGTGTCAACAGATGCAGAGGTTAATAAGTTCATACTACAAAGTGATGCAAAGGTGTTTGTGCCATCTTATCCCAAATCTTTAACAGAGTTGATGGGCAAGTCTTCTATTCTTCTCATTAATGGGAGTTTACAAAGAAGAATCCATGGACTTGTTGCTTCCTTCTTCAAATCATCACATATCAAAGCTCAAATCACTAGAGACATGCAGAGTTGTGTTCTACAAGCTATGGATAGATGGGCAAATATTGATAGACATGATAGTGATACCCCCATTTTCATCCAAGATGAAACCAAGCATGTTAGTCTTCCTATCTACATATTTATATCTTCCATACATATTTATCTTCGTAGGAGTAAGAATGCGTACATCTGATCCACTGAAGCTATCTAACAGTGTAGCTTGGTGTCACGGTTCACTTAGGTGTTGAACCGTGACACTAGTCCATACATTGGATGAAAGTTTCTAGTGGGTTTGCTAAAAAAATGAAGATTAATAATTAGACATGTTGATTAATGATGATTTAGAAAGAATAAATGTCTAGGAATGTAACATCAAAGTGATTATACATGTTTATAAGGAAGACTATGTTGTCAGTCTTATCTTTAGGTCCAATTATAATAAAATTGTGTGTGTTTTTACAGATTGCGTTTCATGTGCTAGTGAAGGCACTTATTAGTCTAAACCCAGGGGAGGAAATGGAGTTCTTAAAAACCCAATTTCAAGAGTTTATATCTGGGCTTATGTCCTTGCCTATTAAACTACCCGGAACTCGACTTTATCGATCATTACAGGTATGCCTGGCCTGTGGCTAGTCCATTGACGAATTTGATAAGTAGTTTGTATCTTAGCTGTCAAAAGACGGTTTTATAAGAGACTTTGTGTGTAACGTGATTTTCTTACGTGTAATAGGCGAAAAGGAAAATGGTGAAATTGGTTAAGGAAATAATCGAGGCTAAGAGGAGAAAAGGGGTCCCAGAAGCAGAACCAAATGATGTGCTAGATGTTCTATTGAGTGACCAGAGTGGGCATTTAACAGACGATTTAATGTCAGATAATATGATTGATATGATGATTCCAGGAGAAGATTCAGTGCCACTTCTTATTACTCTGGCCATTAAATACTTGTCAGATTCCCCTTTTGCCTTACAAAAATTAACGGTATGAATGATACTTCTCGAGTTTTTGGGCAAGACCATCTTACATGTATGATAATGACGTATGTTATCCTCTCTCGTACGTTGCAGGAGGAGAATATGAAGGTTAAGAAACTTAAAGATGATTTAGGAGAGGTCATGTGTTGGAGTGACTACCTTTCATTGCCTTTCACACAATGTGTAAGTTTTTTTAGAACATGATATGCTTCCTCAATAAGCTAGTGCTAAATGTTGATTTAGTCTAATTAAGGAATTTGATGCAATAAACAGGTGATTACAGAAACTTTAAGAATGGGAAATATAATTATGGGGGTCATGAGAAAAGCAATGAAAGATGTCGAAATCAAGGGTTACTTGATACCAAAGGGGTGGTGCGTTCTTACATATTTCCGATCAGTTCACCTCGACGATAGTCTATATGACAAATCCTACATGTTCAATCCATGGAGGTGGCACGTATGTTTCATCGATTCAACTCTCATAATTGTTCTTTTAAAAAAAAATCCATTATATACGTTATTTACAAGAGTTTTTGAAGTATTGAGACGATGTTGTCGTCATACCTCCCCTTTTTGTAAAGAGACTCAAATTTATTGACATGTCTTTAAGACTTACATGTGCATTTTCTCTGTTTTTTTCCACAGGAAAAGGATACAATGAGTAGTAGTTTTACACCTTTTGGTGGTGGACAGAGGCTTTGTCCTGGATTGGACTTAGCTAGATTAGAAGCCTCCATATTTCTTCATCATTTTGTCACACGTTACAGGTAATAAAAAGAAGATTTGTTGAAACATGAGTACGTTTTTATACACACTATGACACTAGTCTTTTCTTTATGCAACACACGAGATTGTTTTTGAATTACGTGTTTTGGGAAAGTATAATTGTTTTTTTTTCTCTAGAAGTAGATAATCAGATAGGGGTCATAGGACAATCAAACTTTTACGGTTTTACCGACTACGAGTCTACGATTACACTAATTGCATTTTATGCATCTTAAGCAGTTGGGTGGCTGAGGATGATTCCATTGTTCATTTTCCTACTGTAAGAATGAGAAAGAGAATGCCAGTTTGGGTCAAAAGAAGACAAGCATTTGAACAAGCTTTGCCAAAACAAACAAAATTGTCGCAGAATCCTCCAACTTTTCCCTCACTCTTATGCAATTATCACAATTTCAGAAGATTTGCAACAAACAAACAAAATTATTCCTGCAGTAGCACACGTGTGGGTGGGCATCACAAGTTGACATCTTTGTCATTTCCACTTTTGTTAGAATTGAGGGGCACCAGAGGAATATTGAACCTCATCTCCTAAACGAGAAGTTACGAGTTTGATTCTTAATTCCGCATCCTATGTAGAAAAAATATGTGACATGGAGTAAATCATATGAAGATGCAGTATGCTCTGCGATGAAATGGCAAGGGTGACCATCTCTTTTAGTGAAAAGATAGGAGTATACATTTCATTGTCTTTATGCTTGTAAATTAACTTCGAGTGTTCATCTTTATTAGTCTTGTTACACTTTGAATGTACAGTAAACATGAACTTTACAAGAAAAAGAGTTGGAAGGATTGGAAACTGTATTGGGAATGTAGAGATATATAGTTAACTTTTGTAGGTTGTTTTATTGTTTCGGCTATTAAAAACGTTTTTTTATGGATGTCATCATCTAATAACTCGTTAATATAACATCATCTCACAAACGAGAGATTGTGATTTACGAGTTATATTATTGTACCTCGTAATTGTCTATTATGCAATGCATAACATCAGACATCACAATAGATAGATCCATGCAATGGTCCTATTAAAGTTCCAAATGGGGAAGATTCTTCTCATGTCATCATCAAGAACCCCTTTAGGTGAATGGGTCTCAAATTAGAAGCTCAAACAACTTGTACAAATAGTTTCCTCATTCTCATATAAAGTCGACTAGCTTTCGCCTTACACATGTAAAGCTGAGCGTTCTTAATCAGCCGTGCATGAAGTTTTGATGTAGTGCCTAAATTTGAGATATCCCCGAAATTGTAAATCTGAATCATTGATATGAACGAGTGTATCTTTTTAACAACATTGTAAGAAATAAAGCAATTTCGGATTACTCATACATCTGAGACATTAGATTCTTCTCATGTCAACATTGTAAGCTTATAATTTAACTGATTTCTAAGGATTTGATTGGAGGGGTATAGGGAGTAGGACACAAAAATGGGACAGAGGATCTCCGATCCACTCCCAAATATATATATAGCCTCTTCTAATAGTCTTCAAACTGCCTCTTATACAATACTATGAACTTATAAAGAGATTGGCATTTGGCATAAGTTAACCCTATGAAGATCTTCCATTATCAGCATAGCGGGAGTCGAAAATTTACCAGCAGGAAACTCCGATTCATCAAAATCGTCAATGAAAAGTTTGCTTCAGATTGCACTAAGCTGAAATTGGAACTCAAAACTGTCCAATGATGAGAAAACTTGATTCCCTGATTTTCCTGGTAAAATTAGCTGAAAGGGTGAAGATACCAGTCATACCATTTCCTCTAGAGCCAAGAAGTTGTCACCAGGATGCTTCTTAACACCCAACAACTCTCCTTTCGATGCTAGCTCACGAAAAACAATACGAGACATCCTGAATTTCTCGTACACGGCACGAGAACGCCCTGTAAAGATACAGCGGTTCCTGATTCGAGTGAAAGAACTGTTTCTTGGCAGCTCAGACAGCTTCTCCCTGGCTTTCTCCCGTATGCTACTAGGAAGATCAGCATCTCTCCACATAGCTTTGTCTGCAAGCTGCCTACGGTGGTAATCAAGTATGTTTCTCTTATCTCCAACATAAGCACCTACTCCACTCGAAAAACCTAAGACGGAAGGAAAGATAATTGAGCATCAAAACCTCAAAAGTTTAAGGGTATATATGTACTATCATATGCTGCAAGCTTCCACCTTTTACACACCAGAAGACAGTTCTTTTCTGAAAACAGATACACCTATTACACCCCCAGCATATACATGCACCAAAGGCATAAGCTTGGGTGGGAACGTACAGCTGAATATTCATGGTTCCGGGGTGAGATTTTGGGACTCTTAAGTTGAAAACTCACCCTAAATGGCCAAATCCTTGAAAGAATAGTCGTAAGATCGTGTTACACAAGACTTTCATTACAATTGACAAGTAGCTTAGCATTTCACCAGAACAATGCCAATGTAATCTTTGCTTAATGCTTATACTAATACCCTGTCTCCTAAGTCCGAAAGCCTCAAATGATCACTAAAATACACAAAATATACACATAACAGTCGAAGATTATTCCATGTTCTCCTCAACAATCGTCTCACATAAGTTACCAATTTTCATAACACCGCCCCATACTTGGTTATACAGACATTCCAAATTTCCACAGTGAGCAATTGCGAACTAACAAATGCATCACGATTCACGAGCCCAAACAATCACTATCTAAATCAACCGAATGGGACAATTAAACGAAGAAAAAACATAATGCAGTTGAGATTACCTCTTATAGGATCAATGTGGGAGATAAAATTAGGTTTTGGAGCTAATGATGGGGTGGAGCTTTCCCCAGAAGCTTCCCAAACAGCTTGAACATGTCTAATCACCGCAATATTACAGATTGTGATCCGAGACAATGCGAGTAGCTCTGAACTGGATACGAAAATGGGTTAATAACTATCATTACATATTCAAATTTCATCCCATAACAACAACGACACCAAGCCTTATTCCCAAAATGATTAACCGTATTTCGCATCCCATAACAGTTAACGATCGTTCGAATTACATGCATACAAACATTAAAAATGAAATCTTGATCAAACTTAAACAACACTATCAGCAAAACCTTAGTTCACAAGATCAAAAATAAGGTTTCATTCTATAAGTAATAGAATAATTGAACCAAACGTAAGGATGAAGCAAAATGTAACAACATATTTTGGGGGTAAAATGAAAATAAATCCTACATTTTATCTGCAATTGTAATTAAAGGGCATATTTACCATTGGAAATCAATGGTGAACACGATTAATTGGATGTTATTACGAAATTCAATTGAAATGTACAAGTAATTTAGAGAAAGATTGGACCTTTGAATGAATTTACGAAGAGGTACAAACTACAAAGCATGCAAGCCTGAATTATGTGTGTGACTGAGTGCATGTGTACAGTGTACTGTGTAGTTGTTCGGGAAATTTGCGAGTCTCAATTTGGTTCGTAGACATTTCAAATCATAGGAGTATAGCCGGTAGTCTCTTTAAGTTTTTCTTAAAGCGGAACATAATATGTTTTGTAGTTACGATGGTATTATTGATACGATGTCATACTTATACGGTTGTATCAAATACTTATGCTCTATCAAATATTTACGCTCTTCAATGATACAATTATAGTGTAATTGGTCGCATCTAGACGGATAGACTTGGCACAAAAGAACAAAAGCCGACATAAATGAGCAAAGAAGCAGAAACATAAATTAGACATTACAAGCTTTATCTATTTACCATATGGACAAGGGATAAACCCATTATACAAGGTGTATGCCTTGAGTGATGAAATAGTTTCATCGGATTGTCGTTATTTTAACAATCCTTTTCTTTTTGGATTATAATTTAATGAGATTAAATACGATATAATTATAAAGAATTTATATCTTAAAATCTACTCGTAATTATCTCATAAATATCGTAGTTAAACACTACTAGAAACTCGGGACTCGGGAGTTCATTGATTCAATTGATTCACATCTCAAACCATACTCCCATCTCTTTATCCGAAAGACACGAAGTACAAAGTCTTTAAAACTATTGGCATTGACCCAACAAATATCTAAAGTCAAAGAGTGAACCCAAATTAAAACGTAAACGACACACTTGAGTTTAGTGGATTCTGGGGAACAAAAAAGGGGGAGAGTATAAAGAACAGAAAACTCTGCAATTTCTCCCCAACAACGATAATCACTCGCTCCCAAAAAATCAAGCTCTGCCTTTTCGTAAATTCAATCAAAGGTACAATCTTTTCATTCAAATTACTTGTATATTCAATTTAAATTCGTAATTTTTACTTCAGTTAATCGTATTCGCCATTAGTTTTCGATTTTATTCATGCCCTTTTAATTACGCTTTGTATTCCAATTGGGAAATTAATTCCCAATAAATTACTTGCTTGGGAAATTTTAGGGTTGTTATTTAATTTTCCCCCAATTTATGCTGTTTGATTTTGGTATTGGTTTCATGTTGGGGTTGAGTGTTGTGTCACTGATAGAGTGAGGCTTAAGTTTTGATGAGGATGTTTTTAATTTTGTGAGCTAGGGTTTGACTTTATGTAATTAATTTGAATATGTGATGATAAAGGTAAGAAATTTGCAGTAATTGGTAGTTGTTGAGTAAATTGAGATGGGAAGTAACATTAAGAGATCGAAAAAGGTGAGATTTTGGAGGAGCTGTTGTTTGACTTGGTTAGATTCTGATGTTGCTGCAGAAAGGGTGAGAATGTCAGGGAGAAATCGTATGCATCGAGACGCGTTTGATGACAGGCGTAGGTACCCGCCTACGGAATACATTGTTCCGGTTCCCATCTCGAGGCCCTTACCTCCTCATCCTGCTGTTTTAGAGGAAGAGATTGAAATACAGCGTAGTGAGATGCGAAAGCTGTTGGATGATAACAGAAGGCTTGCTGAAGACCGCGTGGCTTTGCAGCGGGAATTGGGTGCTGCTAGGGAAGAAATTCACCACATGACTCGTGCTGTTTCAGACATTCGTTCGGAGCAAGAGCTTCATTCGAGGGACCTACTTGAGAAAGGCCTGAAGCTTGAGTCTGAACTGCGTGCAGCTGATGGTATTAAGAAGGATGCTGTGCATTTGCGTTCAGAGGTTCAGAAGTTAGAGAAGATACGCCAGGAACTGGTTGGGCAGGTTCAGTCCTTTTCCAAGGATTTGGCTAAGCTGAAAGCCGATAATCAACAGATTCCTCGCTTGAAGGCTGAGGTTGATGGTTTGCAGCAAGAACTGATGCACACAAGGTTTTTTCTAAAGCCTTTCATGTGCTGTCTGCTGAATTAGATAGAGCATGCATTCCAGCTTACTAGCTAGTTACTGCTTTCTAATGCTAACATAACTGTTCTGATTTACAGAAGCGGAATGGAGTACGAGAAAAAGGCTAAAATAGGGCTCCTGGAACAGAAGCAGGCATTGGAGAAGCGTATGCTTTCTATGGCACGTGAAGTTGAAAAGCTAAGAGCAGAACTCTCAAGCAGTAACGCGAGACCATGGGCAGCTGGTATGTATTTGAATGAGACGCACTTTTTGTCCTTACACATATTTTTCCATAACAATTGTGAGGTTATTGCACATCGTCTTTTTCACTGTGATATTGCCTGATCTTTATGGTTACAACTTACAATGTGGGAGGGGAGAGTTGGATTTGTCCTTTTGGAATCATGAACACTTGCATATCTATTACATCGGGCTAGGAAGGAATAATGGTTAGAAAGTGCTACAGCGCTGTGTAGTTATGGCTACATTCTGGTTTTGTTGTTGGAGAAAAACTCTCGTCCCTTGTATGGAATGGCTCATAATGTAGATTTTCTCTGGGGGAAGGTAATCTACTTGGCCTCTTTATGGAGAAAAGGAGCTGGGAGGTATTTAGGGTAATTCCTATCACAATATTAAAGCAAAGTTGGACTAGTTTGTAATAAGGTCCCTTTGAGGATGTCTTATCCTCATGGTTGAGGCCTTGGTGACATACTAGCATGTGCAGCTTCGCCATCTTATCATGCGACTAACGCTTCTTACCTAAAATATGCTAAGTTGTCTCGGTTGCTGCTTAATGACATTCAACCAGTAAACAATGTGTCATCCTATCGTATTTGTTCCAACACTCAAGTTTGCTCTTTCGATTGCTTTTATGTTGAGTTTGTGTGCGGCAAACTATATGGTGCTCTGGGGACCATAGTGTTCGATGTGTTCCGAGGCCAAATTTGGACTCCCCACCATAATAGCCACCTCCAACAATCCGTCACAAAGCCAATATGTCTCCACAGTTTTTCTATCCCTCCCCTTAACATCGAGCCCGCCACTTTCGCCGTACACCACTACAAGCATTACTTTCTATTGTTGTGATTAGCTTTCTGTGCTGCTCCATCTCATTGTCTCTCCACCTTTTTCTGGGTAACAACTAACATGGAATCAACCACAAAACAATCCAGTAACCTGTGCTGACAACCACTGTTGGCTGTTGTGCATCATATAAGATGCTGACGCCACTGACCACTGGACACACCATTGGAATCACACTTTTTTGCCGCCGTTTTACGGCTCTATCAAGGAGCCACTGCCAAAATGATATTATAATTAGAGATGCATTAGCCATTATAGAGAGAGAAGATTGTCCATCGGTTACTATTGGTAGTTTTGATGATAATGGTAATGATGCATCAACTGTAGTTACCTTGATATGCTTTTTGGTCAGTACAAAACTACAAATGTAGGATTTGAGCGTAGAGATAGACTGTAGAGACAACGGTTTTGGAAATGAGCTGCTTCAAAGTGCAGTGCTTTATTGAAGCAGGATGTTTTTTTCCCATGTAAATGCTCATTGAAATAAGCAGCTCTGTTGTATTCTGCTGCAGCCTGCAGGTCACTAGAAGATTTCTCTTATGATGCCATCATTCCCTTTTTCTCATGTTCATGATGGAGTAGTTACATCTATATTCTCTTATATCTATGAGAAATTTGTTAGGAGAGCCTTTTCTGCATTTGTCAGTCTCGTGATTCAAACTATCAAGTATTGATATTTCACAAAATCTACTATGAGACCGCCTCATACGATGAGACCATCCATTAATTCTCAAAAGTAACGTGTTTATCTTCCAAAAGTAACTTATTACCCAAAAGTAACTTCATTCACACGTAACTTATTAAATTTCAAAAATCATCAATTTTGAAAGTAGTTTTACTAAAAATATTTTGTTTATTTCCAAAGCTAGCTTACTTAGTTCAAAAGTAGCGTACTACTATTACAAAAGTAACTTACGAAGTAGTCTCATACACTTAGGCGGTCTCAGCTTAGAATTTTTATGCCAGGGGCTATTGTGATGTGGGAGAATTTTTTTCCCTTGTTATCCAATGTTCGCTACACTAATATAGCTCCAACATGTAACTGAGATAATCTATTATCTTCAGAAAGGGTAATTTCCCTACCTTGGTTTTCAAATCCTAGCATAATGAAGGCCGATTCTTACAGATAACTATAAGGTTGGAGGCATGGGGATCAAGTGGAAAACTTTAAGCCTATGCCTTATCAACATATTCACATAACAATCTTTGTGATTACGTCATTGTAGAAGAAAATTATTTTTGGATTATTCCACTCTTATATTTATCTCTTTTTCTTAGGCACCTTTTTGTGCCTGTGTTTTCTTTTATATCATTTCCGTTGGAATTCCTAAATCCTTATATTGTTTTTCCTTTATGCCTTTTTTAACACTTCATTTCGTTCCTTCACGTTCGTGCCATGAGTGATGAAGTTGTTGCCTAAAGTCGGATTTGGTTGGGGAGTTGGAGATTCAGATTCTTCTGTGAACCTAAGATATTAGCCTTTTGGTGAAGCAGTGTCCTGTAGGCTCTAAAGTTTTTTCTTTTTCTTTTGAAACTAAATTCTTTTCATCCTAGGGAATATGAGGCACAATATTGTGGTTGTCTATGGTCCGTAACTCTCTGAATGACATGTGAAAATTTATGAGTAATCTGATTCAGTTTTAGTTAGATATTTCATCGTGGGCACCTGATCCAGTTTACTTGGGGTGTAAATTTAAGGTGCATCGTACGGGATGAATATTAACAGCCCGGAGGGTGGTTATCCAGCTCACTATGGAGATCCTTATGGCCATCATATGGTAGGAGTTATATCTTCTGGGTTAAAGATTTTCGCAAGATCCTTTATGTTTGCGTATTGTAACTATAAAACATGTCTCTTAGGCTGCTGCTGACAAGGCTCCTCTGTATGGCTCGGGATCGTCTGCATGGGGCGGAATCGATAAGCATCGTGGTGCACGAAGATAAAGCAATCAGCTTATTTATCGATGAATGAAGACTTGGCCGCTTTACAATATGATGTCCATTGTCCAATGTATGAAATGGTAGTTTATATCTGTCTGCTTGTCATCGTAATGGTCCTAAATAGGAGGTAGTTTGTCTGTCAAACAAATGGTCTTGTTACTTTTGTCTGCTTGAGCAAAGACACGGTCATGGTTTTTCTTAATTATATCATTCTCTGTTTTTTAAATCTACTTGTGCGCCTTAACTCACTCACGGTTCACTCTTGAATTAGCGCAAGCCATTTCTGTGTAGCTTATGTGAACACTAAGGATTCTCGTGTGCCGTTTATGCTCTTGTTTTAGGTTCTCCTTTGTCTAGTATATCAATGGTGCTTCCTGACTTTTTGTTGGATGGGGTTCTGCAACTGCCAAGCTGAAAGTTTAGGTATTGCACTGTTCAGGTTCTGATTAATCGTCTCCATTACTTGAGCTTCTCTTTTGACCAGTGCATGAGTTTCAGGCTAAGGGTGGTAACTGGAGATATTTTAGTCCGAACAATGAGGCCTTATGTTCTTTAGACTGTTGTTGATCTTAATGGATTACCAGGACCATACTAGGAATTTTGTTTAGGTATTTAAAGCTAGACATCATGAAAACTTTGTTCTCGTTGATGTAGCCCTTCAGAGGAGCAAATAAAGCTTGATATTAGAAGTTACCATGGATTTTTGTTTCACATTGCTGAAAGCTTAGGTATCGTGTCGTTCATGGTTATATATGTAATATATTTTCAAAGACTAAAGTGGAGAAGTGATGGAGAAAGGGATTGGGGTTAGATTATTAGTGCATATTTTTCATAGTATTATTTGGTGATATCTGTAATTCAGTATGGCCTTATGGGTCCAATTGGCTGGTGGTGTTCAAGCGGTTTTTGTGCTTGTGCTTATTGGTTCATGCAGCTATTAGTAATTTACCAATTTCTTTGGAACTAGGCTGACATATTAATTTTGTTGCTTTTTGGGGCTGATGTGTTCAATCATTGTGGGCAAAGAAAAGGTAAAAGATGACTCGGGATGGTGCTTATGCTGGTTGCTGTCTTGTCCTTTAACATTCACTTTTTCCTGATCTCCCTTATTACTCGTTCTTCCTTTTCCCTTTTAAACTGGAACAGGAATTTTTCTGTCATTCAATCTGCAGTTTTTACCAGAATGGATATAATTGTGATTTCTTGTTTGCTGAGGCATGAAATTCGCTATTTCCTATTCTCTCATTCTACTTCACTTCATTGTTGGTGCTATCCTGTCCTGAATTAAGCTCTATCGCATGCGCCTATCTCTTGTCTAGTTTTTCACTGAGTTAGTATCAACAAAAAGACATGTGCTTGGAGTTAAGAGATTGCTATTTTCTAATCTGATGGAATCAGTCTTGGTACATGCCGTATTCCATTTGGATATTTCAACATGATTGATGTTGTTGGAGACTTAGAGTGCGGTCTGGCTTGTGTAAAACATCAGGTGATGCTTCTCAGGACTCAGATACAGACTCAACATTCTAAGACTCTGGAGAGATATCCTAATTCCTGGCCATAGCTCCTGCTGCTGACCTAATATCTTAGTCTTAATTGAGAGTGATGAATGTAGTCTTGTAATCCTTGTAATAGTTGAAACTTGCCATGTTCAGAAGTGAAAGAGCTATGGTTTTTAAGGTTAAAGCAGCTTAACAGAAGTTGTTGTAAGGAAGTTGTTATTGATCAAAAGTCCTTGCACCTCATGCAAAACCTTGGTGATTAGGTATGGCCGGGTGCTAAGTATATATGCATCTGAGATACTAATTGTTATGGTCGTTGCTGAATCGTGGAGTGATGTGGTTTGCTAAGTTGAAGGTGTTCATCGCATTCAATATGTCAAATATGTGATCGACAGCTGAAGGAAACAGTGTACAACTACAATTAACTATTGTTTCGGTTTGAGGGGAGAAGCGAAGAGGCTGTTGAAATGGTCTGTATAAAGGTTCATGATCGGAGGATATGGACGTGTGGGCGTTATGTCACTACCTCATCAATCTTCTGACTTCCGAGGATAATTTTTTCTCTCCCTATGTCTCCTTCTAATGTACGACTTACGGTCTAGACTTTCTGGCCATATTTTCTTCCGAAATGTAGACTCTACAGTACGGATTCTGAGAAACAAAAGGAAATATTGTGGACATCCAGTGACGGTCCTTGCTACGCAATGTGAGCTCCATGGCAGGTATTTCTGTTTCTGTAACATATCTTTTTCTTAGAAAATCTTATAGAAATAGTCCAGGTATATTAGTAGAATTATTTCTAGCTTCCCAGTTATGTGTAGTGCAAGTTTTTTATCTCTTCCTATTCTAGAAGACCCCCAAGGAACTTGAAACTCATTCTGAAACTTGAGGTTGTTTTACCGGGTTTTATTAGATTGTGGATCAATTGTGTGATAGACACTAGTGTTTGGGTTAGATACTTAAGTCATATTGCTAGCCTTGCCTTAAAGGTTTTTCTTCCTTCACACGTTTGTAAGAGTCCGTGGCATTTGGCCTTTGATAATGCCTTTTCCTCACTCCTTGTATTTTCCTTCTAATAATAAAAGAAAGCCTGTGGCATTCAGCGAATGATGGAAAGTTGTGGTTCATATCATTTTGGAGAGCTCAAATGGATAAGAATGTTTTAGCTAGCTGTTCTGTATTGACTAATGATACCAGATATGTCGGCCTTGTGCGTCAACACCATCTTACCACCAGACCATGCTAAATGTGCTCCTTAAGACCTTAACCAAGTAGACTGAGAAATACTGGAAACAGACATGAACAATGAAGGTAGAGTGTTGCTTTAAGTTTTGCTGGAATAACTCATGTACTTGATATGTTTTCTATTTACTTTTACCCTAGCATACTGCCCTTTCACCTTCTGAAGTAAAGAACGTTGTCTCATGGTTTCATCAAGGATTCAAGGTACTGACTATAAGGTTTTGAAATATCACTGTATTGCTGGCAAAAACTCGCGTAGTAAGATGTTTTGCGTGCTTGTCTTCTGGCGACTCCACTTTTCTGTTGGGTTCTGGAGGTTCCCTAGCATTCCTCTTAGATGATGTAAAAGAATCGGTGATGGGGTGAGCTAGATCAGATGTGAGATTGGTTATTATCACCTGCGCTGACGTGGTTTCTATCATGATGTACGGATGTAGCCTTTCAGGACTAGCACAACTTTCGCTAGGCACGAGATTTGTTATGAACCCAAGTGTAATTGTAAGCATCCTGTAACTTACTGGAAGTATCGAAGTTTGCCATCTCTATAATCAATAAGTAGTCTAGTCCCTGTGCATATGTTATCAGTTCATGAAGGAGATGTCCTTAGAAATGTTTAGATTAAAGGATCACAATTGTGTATTGCTTCTCTCTCTGAAGCTGAGAAAGTGAGATATATTGTCTTTGTGTAGAAATGCCGCTATTATGTGCTTTCATGTCTCCCTCTGATCGTGTTATTGATTCATCTCTTGTACTGAACAATTTGTTTTGCATATTTCCCTCTGTAGGTGGAGTGGCATTTTTACCAACTCAGGATCTTTACAACTAAGAGTCCATGGTGAGTCAACTCTTATATAAGAAATTCATAATGTTTTTTTCTAGTAAGGTGCTGGAAAACTGGGGGGTTCTGAAGAGGGCTGTTAAGTTTGTAATAGTAGACAGAGTATCACTTGGGTTTTTGTGACACAATTAATGTAGTCAAAGTCAAAAGCCCAGTCAGTTAAGGTATGGTTTATTGTAAATGTTGTGGCGTTGGTTTGGTTCTTTGGCTGTTTGTCTGTCTATTTTATGTGAACAATTTAGCCACTTCGTTCGCAGTCCTCTTGATTGGAGAGACAAAGGGAGGGGAGGGAAATGAAGGGATCCAATCTTTGATGTTTGGATACAATGTGTAGCAGAAAGGGAAGGAATGAAGGGATTTGAAAGGATGTATTTTCATTTCATTTCTCTCATTTTGCGTGCTTCTTCAAGTGGGTAAATTTGAAAGAACGTGCTGCAATGAGAATTAACCTTGACAATAAGGCTATCAAAATCATCTTTGTTCATTTATTTGCCTAGCCTCTCTCCTTACTCATTCTCTTTCTCAAACTGATCAGATTAAGGAGAGAGGATACTATAACTCTATAAGAACTGATCTCTCATTGTTGAGGACAATTGTTTGTAAATGTCTTGGAAGCAGCATCTTTACTAATTTCCTGCGTCCAACTTCAAACACCTTGGGGGTATTTGTAGTGGAATAAGAAAAATTCATAAAGTAAGTTGAGTGGTGGTAGTGGGGGAACCGGGAGTATTAGGAAATAGAGAGAGAATGTGAAAATTAATAAAAAGTAGGAGAGATAATGTGAGAGATGACAACAAAAGTTAGTAGAGATAAAAGATGTCCCAAAATAGATGGGGTGTTTGAGGTGGACGTCCAGATAAGGTAATCAGGGTGTTTGAAGTGAGACTGAGGGAGTAATTGGGAGCACGACCGAGTATGTGGTTTATTTTCCTACAATCAAGATCTCGTTGTGTGGTACTCCGGTGATTAGTCTTGCCCTTGTTGGTGATAGTGGTGGTGTTATTTCTCTATCTGTGCATCAGCGTAGAAACTAAGATATATGATTGTAGATATGTAGGGTGTCGACCATGGTATTTTATTAGTAAATCATACCTCTCTCATCCTGCAAGCCTTAGATAAATTTCAGTCTTCCCAAGTTTTAAAAGTCCCTTCTGCCGTACAGCTTTCTCAATATTATGATAACTATGCTCTTGATGTTCCAGATAACATGTTGGAGTCTCCTTATTTACCATCGACACTGTATTCAAATTTGCTATAATTGTTCCACACTTTATGGTAACTCTCCTTTGTAATTACGGCTTGCAAGAAACATGTTTTGTGGTTTTCCCATAATCAAACTTGATAAGAAATGTATGTACACTTGCTAATTGTAGCTTTATGTCGTGAAAATAGGCGGTAGGAACATTGATCTTCTTCCTTTAATTGGAGCTTGTGTATCTGGAAAGTAACTGGAGCTTGACAGCTCCTCTGAGCGACCATCTTCTCCCACGTTTATGGGATAAGCTACCAGATGAACACCAGCCATGTCTACAATCTCTGGCCCACTGTATATCTTCCACATTTCTTCTCCTATAGTGCGCAGTGTGGTCACACATTCCAGACTGTGTGGTTGCTCGAATATTTTATCTGCCCTTCCTGTGTGCTCATACCACAGAGAACTCCGATATGCAGAAATTTCTCCATTCTTTGGTTGGTCATCATCATCCTTTTGAGTTTGGTAGCACCCTATTGCAATCTCTGTGTCTCTTGCTCCATCCATTGATCTCTGGTTAATGTTTGCAGAACCAATCAGCATGTATCTGTCATCCACTGGCAGAGATATAGTGGTACACCAACCAAATGAAATGTTAGTACAAGATGAATAGCACTAATACTGACGTCAGATCAACATGCAAAGATAAGGTAGATCATTTTCTTTCTTCCTTTCTTTCATCTCCTAATCCTTAGCGTAGGTAAACTCTCAAAATAATTGAAAGAGCCATCCGAGACTTGCTTTTAACTGGAGAAAATCATAAGGCTGTGAAACATTTTCTCCATTTGTGGCTAGATGCTATATTATACCATAGGAGTTTACTATGAAACACATTCTCGCCGTAATTGTGTGAGTTGAGTAAATATTAGTGTGTAAGAGGAAACAAAAGATGGCTAGTGAACGTGCGTGCGTACCTATCATTAGTTTGGAGTGGACATAGATCATGAACCTTCTGTTTGTTTGGGCATTCCAGTATAAGGTTGAGGGACGAGGAGAAAATGGGGGAATATATTCTCCTGGTTCCTTTTCTTCTCTATTGGCTAGGCAGAAGAAGTTCAGATAATCTCTAGGATGCGCTTGGTGTCCTGTTTCTTTAATTGCATCTCCTATTAATCTGTACATCATTGTGATGGTCTCCGTTGTCCAGTGCAATATATCCTGTACACTTTCACTCTCTGGTGATCCTTCTGGCCACATTGGTATCACCACGTAGACTGAGAATCTCTCTTGTGCCCTTATCTTATTGGCCACCTTTAGTGCAATTTCAATTGGAATCAAATTTTTGCATCCACTGCTCTGATCAGTCTCCCACAAACCGCATCCTCCAATAAAATACTGATTCTCTATGTATATGAATTTGTCTGCTTTTCTAATCGCCTCTACATAAGCGTCATGAATGCTTTGCTCAGTACTGACCTTTTGTGACAGTGGACTTGCAGAGAAATGGTCAATGGATCTGAAAACCTGTACATTCCAATTTCTGCTGGAAAAGCTTGGAGAGGATGGGTTGCATATGTTCCCAATGGCACTGGCTGGGATTAGTAAGGAGGGGTCACATTGTTTGGTCCATCGCTGCTCAAAGTTTGTAAGTACATCCCAGGCTGCTTCACCTGTAATACAAGCATGAGCATCATGCCAGGGTTCTCTTGGTCCACCTCTGTGAAGACTAGCTCCTGCAATATTTGTCTGATAAAAATCATGGGCATGCGACTCGGTGTTCAGTGTTTTAAATATGGAGTGTTGCTCAGTATCATAGCGACCATCACAAAGATCTACACCGCCAATGAAGCTGGTTATTTCTCTCTTGTTTGGAGCGTCTTCTAATCTGGTGTCTGCAGTGATGGTCTTCTGGTGATGGCTGAAAACTGTGGGGAACTTATTGTGCAATCTTGGGCATAATCTGCATATCACTCGAGTATTCCTGAAATATGCAAAGGCATCTTCGTCATGAGTCTTCATGAAGCCTTTATTCTTGATGAGTGGTATGGATGACTCATCATTCCAGAGGATTATTCTCACTGCTACACCTTCCTCAGCTTTCTGTTTCAGCAATTCACCTAAGGTCACTCCTCTTGCACGTGGTATTTCTGTGTGAGGATCTCGGACCTGTGGAACAGTTGTTTTAGTATCATGCAATGTGAACAGACGGGTAAGAGAAATGAATATAAAAAAGTGTGAGTTGATTAAAAATGATCAAGGAGTTAGTTAAGAGGAGCCTATTAATGTTTGAGTCCTTGTTTACTGTGTCTTTGGTAAGGAAATTATTTACCAGGACCATCTTGGGGTTGAAGGACCATCCCGCAATGTAAATCAGATGTTTTGCTCCCTCAAGAGCTTTGTAGACATCTTCCCATAAGTTATTTGGGACTCCATGCGACGATAGTGGTGGCTGGAAAGAAGGATGATGGTGAGCATCATGGTACAATGTGACACTGCAATTGGATCGCTGTGGGAATGTTGTGTTTCTGAATCCCTTAAAGTTCCCGTTATTAATTAGTTTTTCCCAGCTGGGTTCTAAATCTGCTGGCTTGAACCATATAATAAATTGAAGCCCTAGTTTCTGCTTGGGCTTTCCTTCTCCAGAGAGCAAGGGAAAGAAACCATTTATCAAACTTGCTTGGCTTACAAGCTGGTTTGCCTGAAAATGTATCTTCCCAAGGACAGAGCACTTAGTTTTCATGGTGATTGTTATGGTCGAGTCGATAGGATGAGCGCAGAGTATCTGAAAGGTCTGGTTCCAGACCCGGTCTCGTTCACATGTTGTCTTTGCCATTTTGTGGGGGCCTATCTTGATTGTAACATATGCTGGCCTTGCACCTGCTGATAAACACTGAAGAGAAGATAAATTGTAAGTCTCTAGCCTGTTTTATTCAAATAACATACTGTCAACCGAGTCACGAGGTTTCTTTATTTTACAGTGCCTAAATAGTCAAGTAGTGTTTTGCATAATGAGGTCTCTTTGTGAACGTAGGCTCGATTTCTGTTGGACATGCTTTTAGCCCTCATTTTGTTTTTTACAGTTTTATGTTTCTAAAAGAAGTGTTTGTAAAAGAAGTGTAGTACTTACAGTGAGGGGAAATGATGGTGCAAATGGGGTTGCGTGGAAGATAGTGACTTCCAATGTTCCATGGATGAATCTATTACCTTCCATCTATCTCGAAGGGAGCCTCTTTTATGGTGATTTTGTCTCACGGAGAGGGTAAGGTTTGTTTTAAGGTGGCCTGTTAGGGATGAAGGATATTATGTGATCATCATTGCACGATGCATATATAAAGCAAGTAAAATTTTGTCAATGTTAGAGTATAAGGCAGAGATCTGGAGACTAAACTTTTGATGCAATTGTAACATTGGAAGTTGGAAAAACTTGTAAAACTATGTAATCTTAGTTTTAGGGGCAATCTTTTGTGCCTAATCTTAGAATTTCCCTTTAAGCTCAAGTTACTCGATTTGTGCATACACCTTCAAAAAAAAATTATTGGCCCGGTAAGGTTTTGTGAATAATATGGACCGATTTTTCGTGAGACCACTGATAATCCTGTTATTTCTCTTCTTATAACTCATGATCCTCTGCCAAATTTGCTGTTTTTAGGTCTGTTTTCCCCTTGGCTTGAAATTAGGCATTTTTTTTTAATTCGTGCTTATCTAATCGTGACCTACAGTACATTAAAGGTTTTTAAAAGACCAAACTCTAAATTTGATCAAGTGTTTATTGCTTGTCATCTGAACTTTTCTTTTGAGTGAAGATGCTAATGTTCTTCTCTTTTTAAAATCTTTTGCAGTTGCTGTCATCCACCAAAGCGATTGCCCAGGTTTACAAGGCTTCAAGTCAACTCTAACTATTTCATGAAACATGAGTGCGAAATTCTACTTATCTCTTAGCGCAGGGATATGAACACCTTGTTGAAGCACGGTGAAGATTTTACAGTTCAAAACTTCTGCATGATGTATTCGACTTTGAGCACTTGTGGAATTGGCAAAGACTCGGTACCATTACGTTCTATCTAAGATATTTTTAAGATACATTGTTTGAATCTTGGAAGAGTTCGATGCAATAATTTACAAAACCGTTCACTAATGCTGATCTATGGGTTTGAAGTCGGATTTCTGTCTGGGTAGATATATCAGAGGTTTAGAGCGGTGGAGTTGGTCTATATACACTTTCTAAATCAACAAGCATTAGTAATTCGATTCATTGGTCCATTGCTTCTGTATGATCATTGTATGCTGCTGATCACACTCGACTGAGCGTCTGTTGCACTCGTGGTAAGACAGATACCATGACTTGCCCTCTCGCGAAATAGTGTCAGAAGCGACTAGTAGAGCACTAACAGGTACCCAACTAAACTAGCTTGTCAATCATTGTTGATCCATCGTAATGAAGACAGGAAGAAAACAACATAGAGTAAGCTATCAGAACCAGTCCACAACTAAAGATCCCCTCATAAGATGACATCCAACGTGCATGCAAACTGTTTTGATAGATACGATTGTTAGTTATAACTTTAAGCGGATGTTTTTTGCTGATGTTGCTACGTTGGTTAGCGCTTAGCACCTGTTGTGGTGCATATGTCTAGACTCTACATGGGTGTTGTTCTGTTAGAACATGTCCTCTCTCAGTCTCTCGGATCACTACAAACTCTGCAGTTGTTAACGCGACTTTTTCACGAGGGTAGTGGATCGAATTATAGCTCCCACCTCCCGACATTACGTGTTTAATTGTTCAGTTCTTAACGCATGAGTTTTGAAAAGAACGCCTTTTATAGGCATGAATGTTGCTAAAGAGTCCTTTTGAACATCAATCGTTTATGTACTCATACAAATCCACGAATAAAAACTTAGAAGAATCGTTTTTTTACTCATTTCGTTTCTTCAAGAAGAAAGGTAAATTTCCGAGCAAACAGATTAAATATGAAGGATGACATTTGCTCAAAACAATAAAACTTTGTTTGTGTATGATCAAAATAGGCAAATTGGCACCACGTAGTTAAGGCCGATGACCCCTCGAATAGACTAATAATAGTAATGCATTAGATATTTTAGATCTATGAAATTGCACTTTGCTTGTTAATAATCGTATTTAACAATGTCACGTGGCAGTTGCCATGTGAACAAAGGTGCTTGGAAGCTTAATCCTCGCCTCAGTAACGTCACTCATACTCGCCAACAACACGGTTAGTTAGTTGGGACTTACTACAGTTCACTGCATGTCGACCCATATCTTGTTTCATTTCCCACCAATTCGCCAGCCACTTTCAAGATTTATCACCATCGTCGTACTTTTGATGTAAACGTGTTTCGAATATGAACTGTGACGTTATATTTTCCCATTCTTACTAATTGAAGGTTGTTGATAAATACTTCATTCATTCAACTCCACTCTTCCTATCACTTTTCTGCACGCATTCTTATAAATTTCTAAAACCCACAAAATATCCAAAAGACGAAAAGTTGAATAATCGTACTCCTAAATCCTAATATTCCTAACTTCTCTTAATTTTCAACGATATTACCGACTAAACTAACTTACGATAATCGAGAATTTCACATGCCAACTCAAAAACCAATACTCCCTACGTTCGGCTTTAAACTTCCTACTTTCCATTTAGGGGTGTTCATCTTTAAACTTCATACTTGTAATCTTTTCTTATTTGTACATATAAATATCAAAACACCCTTACTTTTTTATTAAAAGTGGAAATGGGATATACCCCTATGTGTAATTTTACACCAAGTGGACCCTAAAACTCATTTTTTATTCTAATTTTCTTAAGAACTGTGTTCCGTTCCTACGCGTTTTGCAGCCGAACGGAGAGAGTATAATCCAGCCCATCATTCCATCACTCTCCTTCTCTTAAATCAAAACCCCCCTCTGTCTCCCCTTATTATTAAGTCCTCTCTCCCCCCAAAATTACTTCCCACAATTCCTCCAATTTCTCTCTCTCTCTCTCTTAAAACCATGACATCATCAAAATCACCACCGTACACACCAATCTCCACCGCACCAACCACCACGTCACCACCAACAACCTCCCCACTCTCCGCAAACCTAGACTTCATCTCCCGCGCAAAACACCGCTTCTACTCCACCCTCGCTACTCGCCGTCCATGGCGGCAGATCTTCGACCACCGCGTCTTATCTTGTCCCGATTCTCTCTCCTCCGCCTTCCCCCGCCTCAAAACAAACCTCTCTTACTTCCGCATGAATTTCGCCATGTTTACGCTACTCGTTCTCTTCCTCTCTCTCCTCTGGAATCCTCTCTCTCTCATCGTCTTCCTCGTTATGATGATCGCGTGGCTCTTCCTCTTCTTCCTCCGCGATGAGCCGCTCGTCGTCTTCGGCCGCGCCGTCGACGACCGTATCGTCCTCGCCGTGTTATCTTTCCTCACCGTGCTCCTCCTCCTCTTCACCGGCGCCACCTTCAACATCGTCATCTCCGTCGCCGCCGGTATCGCCGTCGTTGTAATTTACTCCGTGTTTCGGAAGACGGATGATTTGTATCTTGATGAAGAAGATGCCGCTGGTGCTGGTCTGTTGTCCGGTCGGACCCGTGCTGGACCCGGTCTTCCACGCTAGTCAACATTTTGTCTTGTTTTCATCACATTTTTAGTACGAAAAAAAAAGTGTCTTGTCGAATTTGTGCGATGATTTTTCGATTCTTTACGTTTGGTTAGAATTCGGTTGTATTATTTTGTATGTGAGTGGTGTAATTGATGTGAATCGATGATTGTTGACTTTTGTTTGTGAATTACTAATACGAAATTTCATGTATTTTCCATTCGATTTTACTAGTAGTATGTCTGTCTTAGTAATTCGGCTTTTCACCGGCTAAATTAGCAGACATTTGCCGTAATACTACACTATGATTAATAGTGTCCACGTAACGTTATGGTGGAATTATCAAACTTGTATTTAGGATAGTTAAAAAGTTAGGAACGATCGATAAAACTCGTACATGAGCTAGTGTCGATATTAGCTCGTTCTCGATTGGGTTATTCGACGATGGTGATTGCTTACTCTATTTCATCTTTTGTGATCTATTTGGTTCATTATGAGCTAGACAATGTTGACAATGTAATAGGTTGGATCCATCTCTCCTAATTTGATCATCTTAGCTACTTTTGGTATCTCAACTTTTAATACCTTAAATTGTAATTATTATCTCCCTTTTTGAATTATGATGGGTTTCTTTTATTTTATTTTGCCTCCATAAGTTGAGGGACTAATGCAAAGTAGACAAATGGTGATCTTGTACATGTACTAGCGCAAAGTCATAATCTTTCATTGCAAGTACTTAAGATTAACTATCTTTTCTTCATTGTTTAATATTTTTAACTTTTGAAAAATGTGAGACTTTCGAGTGAATTCGTTTTCGTATTTGCAATGGTCCTTGATAGGTTTAATTAGTCGAACTTTTAGATAACGACGAGACTTCTTAAGACTAAGATATTTAGTAGGGAGGAATTGAGTGTGACGCTTTTTACACGAGACCAACTCCCTCTAATGTGAGATGGTCACCGTGTTGCAATCGTGGCAAGCAAAATAATGTAAATATCCCAATGTAGGGAAGACTTTTGGATGAATTAGGATGGAATTGGGGCAATTCCCATTTGAATGATTGAGAACTTTAATCTAATTAATTACAGCCCCCACATTACATGGTCACATGATCACAAAATTTCACAACACACAGAAATTCTTGAAAATTCAGGATTGAAATTGCTAATACATCCCGTCACTGTTATTTGATTATTTCGTTGTTGCCGTGTCCCCCTATATTAATACGCTCACATCACCATTATGCTGGACTCTAAGTGATGAGCCGTGTGTAGTTGTGTACAATGTATTCAATAATATACGCTTCATTCCGGCTTCTTCGAATAATGTGGACTCGACGTAGATGATATTATGCTACATAGTGGGTTCACATCCTTTAGAGAAACCCGGAGAGCTTATTGTAGCGTGGATGTTCCAATCATACTACTCCGTATAAAACGCTTTTTCCGCTATGGGCAAGTTATAAGTAGAGATTTACGTATGAAAAGTTAAACTCAATCTATTGGGGATATTCCTAATCGAAGTTCCTTTGGACATTTACGCACTCCGTATGGCGTATGTGCTTATGTTTGAGCCTAAACAAGAAGAATGAAGCTTTGACGTGATTTGGGCTCTATTTTTGGGCCTCTTGCAGCAAAACCAACAGAACAAAGAACTTTTGGAAACCAATATTGACGTCCGGCAACAACTCTTGCTATTCGTAGTTTTTTTCGGGTTTTCGCTCCCCATTTCTCGGTGGGCCGTAGGTAAGGATAATCTCCACTATCTAGTTTTTATATACGAGATTCAGGACAATATCATCGGTTTAATTAGACACTTCGAGTTTGTTTTTTAAGCATAGACTTCTTGGCTGAGGTACGACTTTGCTATACCAAGTTGGAGGTGAAAGAGAGAGATATACGGTGTTAAACAAAGGGTTGTAAAGAGATGAGGGGAGTCTTTTTTTTTTTTTTTCTAAGGGCATCCTACCGATCAAAAAGAGTGGAGTGCCTTCCTCATGGTATATCGATTATCACATCAAATATTCAAATCTATTCATTTGTCCTTCCAAGATGGAGGACTCCACTCTTGAGTCTTGACCTCCATAAGGGCACAACCATAATGTGTATACATCATCTAGATCAATCAACTCAGAATTGCTACTTTTTCTAATCCAGACGAAATGTAACATTACTTTTTGGCACGCATTTTAAGGTGACAAATTAACAACAATAAGACAGAAGAAAAACATTTTAAACTTACGATCAATTGACACTACTAAACCATTACTCCATATAATTCATTAAAATTGTACGATATCCCATTTCATTACAATGCGTGCCGACAAATCTCCTTCCAACTTAGGTTCACACCCTAATATCGCCAAACGTGTTAAAGGAAAAGAATGGCACACCCAACATACGACCCATACTATCTCCACCACAAACACCACCACCACCGTCAACAACCACCGGAATTCTATTACCACCCAACCAACCACCACGAAACCACCAATCACACTTACCTTTACAACGAACCACCGCCCGTCTCCGTTTCCGCCACCAAGTTACCCGCCATTCTCATCCCAAAAGAACAGCGCCACATCAACACCCTTTTCGTCTCCGGCCTCCCCGATGACGTCATTCCCCGCGAAATTCACAATCTTTTCCGCCGCCGCCCCGGGTTCGATTCCTGCCAGCTTAAGTTCACCGGCCGCGGCAATCAAGTGCGTTTTTTTCATACCATTTTTACCCTTTTTCTGCAACATTAAAAGTGCTAAAGAATGATAATTATGGGTAAATGTTGTAATTTTTATCATAGTAAATGTGTTTAAAATTGTTAAGTTGATAATTATGTGTGTACCCTTTTTATTTTAGAACATTTTATTGGTAAAGATTTCAGCTTTGTTAGTTATAAGTGTGTTAGTTTGCTGAATGCTGATGATTGATCAGGGGCATCGGATTGTACAAGTTTCGAAAGTAGGAGCACTAACACAAAGCGCATTCTGATATAGTTCGGGGGCACCTCGTGAATTTGGTGTTATGTGTTTGTTGCCCTTTCCATTGCAAAATCTTGGGTTTATGTGTTGGTTATTTGGTTTTGTGTCAATTGGTTGGTTAAAGATAATAACTTTGGTATAATATGAATATATGAATGATGGTGGAATATTACTGTTATTGACTTATTGTCTGGGTGAAGTTTAGTGTTGAGCTTAGTTTAAGCTGATCAGTGTTGAAGTGGGACTGTGATTCGGTCGGGTGTGAGTTTTGAGACTTGGTAATTTGGTGGAAGTGAGATGACTACTTGATTCAAATGCTGTTTTGACAATGATTTGGTAGTTTAGGGGTGCTGCGCTTGTTGGTTCATGCAAGCAAAGGTGAAGGAAAGAAGGACGTGTATCACGTGTTGGTGTATCGAGGATTTAAGATCAATGTACTTAAAGAGGTTTCATGCGAGCAAAATCTTCCAAGGAAGAGCGGTTTAATAGTTCAAGGTTCTATGAGCTGTGAGTCTGTGTGGAAGAAAATCCGATAACTTTTCTTTCCACCTTTGTTGTCCGATGACTTGCATAGTGTTGAATTGTACGATCAGCGAAGTGGCTAAATCAGAGTATAGATGCGCAAAAACACCCCTAGTTTTAATCTGTGATTGCTCTTGTAGCGAACCTTCAAGGCCTAGTCCCTCCCATTCTTTGACGTGTTGTGAAATTTTCTGTCCATTAGAATCACTTTTTCTTATAATAGCAAATGGCTTTACAATCTCCATTGACGCCATAATTATGTCTAAACTATAGGGTATTACACATTTGTTATGTCAACCAAGCTAATTTTACCATTGTCTTAACTTTTGTCCTTTTAATGCGCTTTTGAGCTGTATTCACTCTTCCCGTCTCTATGTGCGTGATCAGTCTCACAGTGGGTTTCTGAATGGCTATACATCGTTTGTGTCAGGTTGTTGCTTTTGTTACATTTTTCAACCACCAGTCAGCAGTTCAGGCTTTACAGGCATTAGATGTAAGTATCATTGTTATCATCACCCAGTACAGTATTACTTAATATGTCTGACATGATAGATTGCATGTATATTTGGTAAACTCTAGCTGCTACATATAAACTTGCTTTCTCTTAAGATGGGTATATGAACTTATGAATGGACTCTCCTTCCTTTTCAAATCTGTCTGGAGTTATTAATGAAGCAGGAGTTGTGAGACTGAAAGTAGTTTTACTCAAATGAGATTCTCTGGCTTGATCTTTTCCGTTCCACGATTAAAGCCTGAATTCCCATGCCACTGTTTATAGCTTGCAATTTGTCCGCCAATTTGAATATGTTTACTTGCACTGATATTGATCTTTTTGGAGGATAGTTTCCAGTTACCAAGTGCTTCACCAGGGACTAATTGTCAAACACGGGACCCCAGCTATTGATGATGAACGAAGTCTTTTAATATGAATTCATTAAAAGTTTATAGGTTTATTTCGCAATCATGTGACTTTTGTATACATGGAATTACTGCTTCTTTTTAATGCATAAAGGATGAATGATCCTGTATGAATATGAGCTATACAATCTGAAGTTTTGTGTCTGCCTTTTATATTCTTCCTAGTTCCTGGAGGGGGTGGAAAACTTGGACATTTTTACCACTCTCTAGTGTAAGTTAAAATTTCTATGATCAATGATTAGACTGAGGGTCAACTAAGGGCTTTTTTTTTTTTTTTTTTTTTTGGGATTTAAGGTCAATTACTAAGTTGCACAGAGACTGAGTGCCATATATTTATCAAACATTCTGGTATTGTTTTCTTGTTTCCTTTTGGCACCAAATTGACAAAAATAATTAGTTCTATCTCTGCTAGGGTATTAAATTTGATCCACAAGGCGGGTCAATTCTACACATTGAATTGGCTAGATCAAACTCAAGACGGAAACGTAAATCAGGTAAAATTCACTGGATGCTATTGGATATATAGATATCATCTTAGACGTGAACTTTACACCTCAGGATAGTTCTCCATCTGGTTTATCTCACTCTATCATCTGTCAACCATACTTATATGTAGGAAGCGGACCCTATGTTGTAATTGATGAACGGAAAAAAGCTGCAGATGATGTTGGAGAAACGTCTAGTGAAGATGGTATGTTGCACTCTGCTAGTCTAACTAGAAGATGGTCCATAATAAATAAAGAAATAGGTGGTGGTAAAACCTTTCATTCTTTTACTGTGGCAACCTGACTGAGTACTTGAGATGGATTGCATCTATTCAAACTGCAACATTTTTGCTTCAGATTCTTTCATGGAATGAATGGTCCAATTAAGTTGTGAGTTTTAACTTGTTGTTTACCAGTGTGTTTCACTTACAGGTGATAATGAGTCAGATAATTCATCTCAGAGTGGAGATCTTAATCTTTCCAATGATGATGTACACTCTTCAGAAAAAAGGCAAGGAACTGTCTTTCTTTCTCTCTCACTGTTTTCTAAATACAAGTGTTCCATGGAAAAATTTCTATTAGTACGACTTACAACTTACGTGAAAACCACTTTCCCAACGTTGTAACATGCTTATGAACCTCTCAACTAAACCCAAGCCTCCTTCAGCCATCCATATACACACACTTACAACTTCCCAACTAACAGAAAAAGGATGCTTTGCCGTCCTCCCACTTTTCCTACCTCCTTTTTTTGTGTGCACAGAAAGTACTGTATGCATTTTTCATTGCACAAGAATAGATGTTTATGGTTAATGGTTGGACTTCTCCTGCCAAATCACTATAATTGAGCTAACACTTTAATGGCACATTGCAGTGATGTGAACAAGTCAGATCTTAATGATCCTGAAGCTACAGCAAATGTTGGTGAATATTTCCTCTTACTTTTATCTTTGTTAAGCTTTATCTATAGTAGTTCATAGACTGAGACGAAGTAAGCCTAATAAGTAGTAATGCTCACACTATTAATTTCTATGTAAACCTTGTGAAATGCCAGCTTTCAACGTTTGTTTGCATTTAATTTATCTCAATATATTAATGCAACCTCCACTCTTCTGGAAGCTAAGAGAAGGTGGGGGGACGGTGGGGAGGGCAGATAAACAGCATTACTTAAAATAGGTATCAAGAGGGGGAACTCCTGCACATGTGCATATATGTTACATTTACAATTTCACCTGGTGTGCTGGTCAGATTCTTTGCTCAGCACTCAATATGCTGCGTCATTTTGCCTATCCTTCTACCATAATTTTTTCTTTTCATGGCATAGTAATAGCATTAGAGGATACATAGGTTTAGGAGACATGAATGCATTTACATTGAAGATCATTGCCCCAATTTGCATGTTATGCTTCCCCTTAGTTGAATATGAGAGACGGATTGTCTATTAGGAAGTTCTTTAAGCCCTTTCGGCACGCGTCACCTATTGAGTTACCATGCTCTTTTTTCCGATTTTGGAATTTCTCATAGATTTTTGGCTCTATCATTTTGGTATAACCCAATATATGACCCCTAGGGGCTTACCCAAAATTTTGAGATGTTTTGGTTCTTGGGCAATTTCGAGCAAAAAAACAGTAAATTACTTCAATTTTGGCCATTTTTGTTAGATGTCACCTGTTGAGGGTAGCATTTGGTTTTTACTGATTTTGTGAATCTACGATAGGTCTTTTGCTCTACTAGTTGATTAAAACCCAATGTATGACTCTTACGGGCTTGCACCAAACTTTGAGCTGATTTTGTTTCGAGACATTTTGGGCCAAAAAAACTGTGGAGTATATACTTCGATATCCGCCAATTTTGGAACACATATTTTAAAATACCCAAATAGTCTCAAAACTTTACCATGGACAGCCTTGGAGTATCCTTGTCGGATATTAGGTCTAATTTATCTAATAGTTGAGTTTTTAAAGCCCTTTTGGCACATGTCACCCTTTAAGGCTAGCGTGCAGTTGATTTACCATAGGTTTTTGGCTTTAGTATTTTGTGAAATGCGGTAATATGATCCTTAGGGGCTTCCACAAAAATTTAAGCCGGTTTTGTTCCTTGGCCATCTTGGGCGCAAAACCGTGGATTATACTCTTCGATTTAGACTAATTTTGACCAATTTTTTGGAAAGTAGACAAATCTTCTTAAAACTTTACCATGGACATCTTTGGAGTACCCTTGTTGGATATGGGGGCTAGTTTCTTTGTTAGGGAAGTTCTTTAAGCCCTTTTGGCACACGTCACCCGTTGAGGTTAGCGTGCTTTTCTTTTATCGATTTTGGATTTACCATAGGTATTTTGCTAGTACCCCATAATATGACCATTAGGTGCTTCCACAAAAAATTGAGCAATTTTTGTTTCAGGGCCATCTTGTGTCAAAACCGTATATTGTATGTTTCAATTTGAGGCCAATTTCACCCACTTTTTTTTAAGTAGTCGAATATTCTCAAAACTTTACTATAGACAACCGTGGACTACCTTGTTGGATATGACTACTAGGGAAGTATTTTAAGTCCTTTCCGCACATGTAACCGTTAGAGGCTATCGTGCGATTTTAGCAAAATTTCAAAATCTACCATAGGTTTTTTACTCCAATATTTTGCTCAAATGCATAATATGATCTTTAAGTTTTGTTCGGGGGTCATTTTGGGCCAAAACCATGGTATATAATTAGTTTTGTTTTGGCCTATTTTGCTCACACTTCTAAAGTAGCCGTTTTTGTTATTGCCTTATGGGGCCGTTTTGGTAAAAAAAAAAAAACATGTTTATGATAAAATCTTTCACTAGTGCCCACATTTTAAAAGTAGCCAATTGTTATCAAAACTTTTCTACGGACAAACTTTTGTACCTATGTTGGATTTGAGGGTTGGTACTATTTAGGAAGGTCTTTATCACTTCCACATACGTAACGCATTGAGGCTTGCGTGCAATTTTTTTGTCAATTTTGGGACCTTAACATAAGCCTTTGGCTCTAATATCTTTCTAAAATCCGCAGTGTGATTCCTAGGGGCTTCTGCATAAATTTGAGTTGCCAGGTTCATTTTAGGTAAAGAAAAGCATGGATTATATTCGGTTTTGACCAAATCTTTTGAAAGGAGTTAATAATCCTCAAAGCTTTACCATGGACCAACTTTGGAGTGCTTTTGATGGATTTCAGTGGCGGTTCCTCTGTTTGGGAAGTTCTTTAACCCTTATGAACACACTTCACCACTTGAGGCTAGAGTGCGTTTTTATCGTTTTTGAGCCATTTTGTCCCGGGGCCAATTTGGGACAAAAAACCGTGGGCTACTTGGGGTTGGCCAATTTTAACTGATTTCATGAAGTATCCCACTGTTTTCAAAAGTTTACCATGGACAGCTTTGAATATCCTTATTGGGATATGGGGACTGGTTCCTTTGTTAGGGAAAAGTTTATGATATTGTGCGTTATTTGCCGACTATGGGATTTACTAAAGGTTTTTGGCTATAATACTTTGCTACTACGCATAATATGAACCTTAGGCTCTTCCACGAAATGTTGAGCCATTTTTGTTCCAAGGTCAAGTTGGGCCTAAAATCGTGGATTGTATACTTCACTTTTGTCCAATTTTGAGCACATTCTGAAAGTGGCCAAATATTCTCAAATCTTAACCTTGGACAGCTTACTGAAATTTGTTTTGATTAAAAATAAGAAATTGGTAGGAATGATTGTCTTGTTTTTCCCTCGCAGAAGGATGGTTGCTTACTCTTCTTGTGTCTTCACCCCCCCCCCCCCCTAATTTGTACTTTACAGTTATTTCATGTCTAATTACAAGAAAATGTGTTGAATGCATGTTCTCTGCTCACATTGCTTTCATGAACTCATTGGTTTGTTTTTTGGTAGCTTCCGGAAGGCACCGGTGGCGGGGAGCCGGGGACTGCCTGTCTATTATAAGAGTACAATACAAAATCAGGATTCTTTTTTTTTAAACCCTCTGCTTGATTAAAAGTCTCAGTGTGAACGATTTGTCTTCTTACGAGAGTTTCACTTCTTAAAACTTGTCTTTAAATTTCATCTTGGTCCAACTATTTATTTCTCCAACCTCATTCGCATATTAGAATCATAGTACTTTTTCCCATTAAACTGATTATTACATTGCTATATTTTTTATTTTGGCTATCTCGGCAGAAACAGAAAGAAAAAACGTCTGATGGTGATTTGCGACCCTGTTCCACATTGTTTATTGCTAATTTGGGTCCAAAATGTAGCGAGGAGGAGCTGAAACAAGCTCTTTCGAAGTACGTAAACCCTGATTCTTGTATGCTTCCTTTTTGGAATGAGCACTCACTATCTCACCTCATCAGTCTAATCCTTTCCTCTGTTGATTTTGGTTCCAAATGTGTAATTTGTTTCGTGTTGATATTAGATTTCCTGGATTTAATGGGCTGAAACTGCGTGCTAGAGGTGGCATACCGGTTGTATTTGCAGATTATGAGGTATTACTTGCTGTGATAATAGTTTTGACAAATTGCAGTTAATTTTGTATTTGGATCATTATTTCTGTAAGCATAGTTGAGTTTATTTTGTTAATCATTAATCGCTTGGCTAATTTATGAATACTCATTCTATTGTGATATTCTTAACCCATTGCATTCAATGTTTATCGTATATTCGTATCTGCTCTCCATGTTTCTCTTCATGGGGTTGGTTACATGCTTGCCTCTTTTTTCCTACTTATGGCTATGCAGCATGCATCTGTTTGTTGTATATAGGTTCTTTTCTTATTTTTGTCTTCCATATATGCGTTCACGTACGCTTCTTGCGCTCCTTTTTGGTCCATACAACTCAATTCCACCTGACTGCTCCGTTTTCTCTTCTCCAGGAGGTAGAGCAAGCTACTAACGCAATGCAAGCTCTTCAAGACAGCACGTTAGCATCGTCAGACAGGGGTGGCATGAACATCGAGTAAATGTCTTGACCTTGGTTTTACATGCAGTATTCAGTTTTAGTACCCCTCTGAATTATACATGCTAATTACTGATTCTACAGATATGCCCGATCGAAAATGAGAAAGCCCTAATTACCAAAGAAGCACATTTGTGATGCCAATTGGAGAAGACTTGGCTCAGTATATGTTGACAGTTGATATGTGATGAGCTGCTGACCATGACTATAGTAGTCCCCTCCCAATCTAGTCTAGTACAAAAGGGGACAGCAAATTAATTGAGCAACATGTATTTTGTCCCTTGAGCTATCTATATTCAGGAGACTTACTATTCAACGTCCCAATTTTATCAAATATCTCCGAAGAAACATTTGTTTTAGTTGGTTGTTCGTTTCAATTTTATCCGATGTCCCGGGATGGTCACGACATCATTTCGTACTAGTGTAATTACTTCTTGGCAATGTGCCTTCACAAATTAGAAGTTGATGCATCATCGGTCATTTCTTCTTGGCAGGATCTCCCTTTTGGTTGATCTTCTCAAACGTTGCAGCTTCACTCTCGAATGAAACAAGTAATAAAAGAGTGAAATTATTTGTCATGACGATTTTAAAAAAAAATAATATGCCTAAACATACTCCGTATTACCTTTAGGAAGATTTTGATTTCGCAATACAACCCAAAAAGATGGTACACAATTGATCCGACTTCCTTTCCTAGCCCCCAAAATGAACTACAAAGCTCTTTACCCCTCTTTTCATATACTATACAAAAATATAAGTTACTGTATAGGAGAAGCTCAAAAAATATAGCACAGCTTTAAGCCTGATGGAGCTGCAAGCCACAAAAAAAAGATTTGCTGATTTACAGATCATACTCAGTTGATGTCCTCGACTTCTCTCTTTCCCACAAAGCTGCCCTTAGTGACTCCACTGAGAAATTGCCCATGTAAACTTCTGATTCTTCGTTACGCACTGAACCACTGTACGATTGATGCTGTCGTTGCTGCATTCTTCCACTGCGATTGCCAACATCATGTCGAGGAGTAGACATAGCACTGGAGTCCATGAACATGTCACCCTCTAGTACACGAAGGACCTGTTCCCACGTAAATGAACAAACAATTAAGCTGTGAACCCGGAAAAGAAAAAAGGCAGGCATGAATATAGAAAGGGACGGAGGGATGGGAGCTTTAGTCGAAACTCAGAGCCCAAATTCATACCTGTGACATACGAGGCCTATTATGAGGATCCCGTCGAATGCACAAGGATGCAGCATGCACCAGGTAGTAGACTTCCTGTTCACAATACTGGTTACCAAGACGAGGGTCAATCAGCTCCTCAATGGCACCTTCTTCCAAGAGCGGTCGTGCCTGTTCATGAATTCAGAAGCACAAAGGATTAAGAAAAGAAGTACACAAGTCTTACAGCCTAAAATTATCTAAACCAAATAAATTCCAACGCATATGGATGGATCAATACCCATTCAGTCAGGCACTGCTGACCCTTAGGACGAGTAAGGTCCACAGCTTTTCGTCCAGTAAGCAACTCTACCAGTACGACACCAAATGAATAGACATCAGCCTTCTCAGTGATCTGCCCGCTTTGAGCGTACTCTGGAGCCAAATACCTGGCAAACAGGAAAAAAAAAAGTATTTTGAACAACAATTATCTTTACGTAATTTGCCATTACAGGAGAAAATTGAAGAGAATGCACTAAGATGTACCCAAATGTGCCTATCACTCTTGTTTCCACTCCAGTGTCTCCATCAGGTTGCCACCTAGCTAGGCCGAAATCACCTACCTGATAATGGAACAAATAGCAAAGTTCAGACGTTCCGAATTACATGAAGCCAACCTTGGCCGAGCAACAAAACAAATTCATATTCAGACATCTGTAACTCTAATAATCAAGGTTGCTAGACGGATATTGCTATCATACCAGTGGTTCATAATCGTGAGTTAGCAAAATGTTGTTAGGACGCATGTCACGGTGAACAATGCAGCCCACTCTGCACTCTTCGTGGAGATAACGTAACCCTCGAGCAGCCCCAACAGCAATCTTCTGCCGAGCATACCATTCAAGTGGAGCCCGATTCCTCCCTGAAAAACATCAGCAAGATCTGGAGGATGAAGGACATACTGTGCAAAACCTATTGAACATTAGTAGGCTAGAATTAAGAGAAGATCAGTAACAGCCTCTTCTGGACGAGGGGCCAGGCGTGGGGGCGGAAACACTATAAGGTAAGGGGGAAAGACCATTCAAAAAAGTCCAAGACTTAAGGCAAGAATGGTAACATTGGTCTTGATCAATTAGCCAAACAAGCTAACAAATGCATGTTCCCTTCTGATAGATCGAAACTATTAGCCCATAGACAATATACTTGACGACTAATATACCAATAACGTAATCAGGTAGGCAGATGGGACGGGAAATGACTCTACTAACAACTTCAATCACTTCAAAAAGACAAGCAAAACACAATGGAGAGTTGTATTACCGTATAAATGTGTATCCAGGGATCCATTGCAAATGTATTCATACACCAGCAACCTTCTTTTGTCCTCAATACAATAACCGATAAGCATAACAACATTCCTATGCTGAGCACAACTCAAAACCTCTACTTCTGAGCAGAACTCAACATCACCCTGTGAGCTAGCCAACTTGTGCTGCTTCACAGCAATTGTCTGGCCATCAGGTAGTATTCCTCGGTGCACCGACCCATAACCCCCCTCTGCCAAGAAATTAGACTGTGAAAAACCATTTGTAGCGAGTTCTAACTCAGCATAGCTAAACCACCTTGGTGGTTTCCCGAAGACAGGAGCCTTGTGCTGGCATATTGAACATAGTGGTGGAGACCCAGAAGGAGCACTTCGTGATAGAGACATTACTTCTCTCACACTTCCGCTGAAGTCTACATCAGGCCGGTATCTTCTTGAGCCAATACCAGGATCCCTGTCAATTCGGGTGAACTTCTCCAGCAATGGAGAACTCTCTCCTTTATCTCCAGTTCTGTAAGACTGTTTCCCAGGTCTGTGAGATGCCCTGAGATGTGAAATCACATATTCACCCATCCAAGGCCGAATACTTGAGCTTGTTGAACATGGAGATGAGTCCTCCTCATCATCTGACTCACAATCTGAAACAACCAAATCTCTACTACTATCCTTTCTAATAACCAAGTCCTCCTTTTTCAAGTCTCTGCTCCTTTCTGACGCAGCAAAAGGCGACATTCCTTGATCAGAGCTCGATACTGATGACGTTCCAGCTTCAGTTGCAGTAAATAAATCAGGACTACTGGTAGGAGTCCCAACAGGCCCTTGTACTGAATTCTCATCACCCTGTGAGCCTGATGGACCAGCTAATTGAAGCTCCTTTGACGGAGATCCATTCAAATTCAGTCGAAGGACTTTAGCTTGAGAGCGTTTCATGACAACAATGTTGCAGTGCAGTTCATCCATGCATCGCTTCTCCTCGTGCCTCAGCTGCCTGCCCGGACACAATCAGGATTAGCAACAAAAGCTTCTAAGCCTAATAAGAAAAAAGATAGGGGAAAAAAATTACAGTCAAGAGAAGCAATTACTTGTCTATAACAACCCAACTGGCCTGCACTTTCTTGGCTTCAGCAGCCACAGCACCAGGAGGAGAAGCAGGGACAACTTTTATCTTCACATTAATCTGCAAATTTTGATAGCATCAATATTCAATAGTGCTAAATAATGTCGGAAAGATTTGTGATACAACAGTAAGAAAGTAAACTAACCTTGTTTCTATCATAGACATCATGCAACTGAAGAATCATTTGGGAGCAAGAGTCAGTCAACTCCATTTTCTGCTCTGAACTCGCTCCAGCATAGGACTTCTTATGTCCACTAGCACAGTCTCCAGCAAATCTTGGAAAACCCCATAATTTCCGACCTGCAAATATTCAAATAAATGATGTCATATACTTCATTCTTGCATATTAAGCAGTGTTCTTGTATATCCCGGAACCATTCTGCTATTGAAGCCCATATTACATTCTGGACAAATGTTCATCATCAAACATTACACAGATAGTTGACATATCACCTCAAAATTTTTGTACAGACACAATTCTAACCCTGAAACCCCACAACACCATATGAAAACACTACAGGCAGGCATCAAAATCAAAGTCACAGTTGAAAAAACTTGTCAAAATCAATTACAATCAAAAGGGTAACCCAATTTAACATCATCATTAGAAAGCCAACAACAACAAAATCACTCTAGTGTCTCAAAGGTTTCTGCCAATGGCGAGGTAAGGGGGGTTCGGATGTACGTACTCGTAAAAACTAGCTATTTTCATAATGCATCAACATATTACAGAACAAAATCATAGAATTACATAAAAAAATGCATCATTGCTTCCTAGTCAAAAAGTAACACCCAAAGTAAGCAAAACATAGTTTGAAATTAAAAAAAGCAAAAAGGTCAACAAACATCAATCAAAATGCAATAATCATAGAAACAAAGACATCATTGCATTCCAATTTCCAAGTCTACTACCAATCAAAACAAGAAAACATAAGAACATAAAAACACATGATTCCTCAAAAAGTTCAAAAAAGAAACAACCATAGTACCTGTACTAGGAGGAGGAACAACAACAAGAAGAGTAATACAATCACCAGGCTGAACAACATGACTCAAGGCCCAAACAAGTGCTGTCTTTGGAACTTCCTTTGAAGCTTTCACAGCCACCATAACTTTCTCTACACTATTCTCTGAGCTTCCACTTCCAATTCCACCCTTGTCTTGCTTCTTCCCACTCTTCAGTTCTTGCCCACTCATTTTTCCTCAACTTTCTCTCTCTCCTACAAAAATCACCCACTTCCCTTTTTCAAACTCAACCAAACAAACCCTTAAATCATTGACCCAAATAACACCAATTAGGCAATTATACACACATTATGATTTGATTATACAATAAAGAATCTCAAAATGAACCCACAGAATTTATGAAATTTGTGATCAATTACAATACCCTCCAAACTAGTTGACTATTCCCAAACAGTCCCTTGACAATCACACCCCAACCATAAAAAAAAAAAAAAGTTTGCATCTTCAACATACTCCAAATTACATCAACTCAAAATGACCAAAACCCACTTCTTTTTTTTTATCAAATAATACTATTATCACCCAAAGTTGGTAACAAAGAAAGACAGAGAAATTATTTCATGGGCATTTTGCACAAATAATAAAGTAATAATTGGGAAAATATATAGTAAATAAATATTTGTGCTTTGAATGTAATGATGTTGCTTGGTAATAAGAAGAACAGAAGGTTCAGACCATCATGAAAGTCTGTAACGTTAAAAAGGGAAACAGTTTCATAGAAAATGACATATGCTTAGAGCCCAACGCTTCATTTTCCCCCCATTTCTTTAATTTTTTTGTCACTCACTCTCTCTCTCCTACTCCTACTTCTACTACAAGGTAAATCACATCATTTCATCAAAATCTTATGATAAAATCTTATCATATGATATGATATGATATAATGATGAAAAGCCCCTAGCAGACCAAAAAATGCTGAATTTGAACCCACTATTTCTGAGCTAGTGAAGCTACATTCCAAGATTATATTATTTTTATATAATCAAATCAATTGATATGACCAAACGCAGAAATTATGGATTTTCTCAAAAACCAATAAAAACTGTAAAAAGATGAAATGTCCAATTTACCCTTTTTGTTTGTTTACAAATCCCCAACTTCAACTAACTCAATGTCTCAAACAGCACTTATTCATCAATGCAACAACCCTTTCTTTTAACCCCACAATTTGTTGTTGTATCATAATATTAAGAAGTTCATAATAAACCACCAATAAATTAAAGCTGAAGACATTAAAATCTTGTACTTGTGACATTGCAGATGACAACAATTAATATTAAAGCACGTTAGCGAGAATTGTACACGGGTCAAATGTACGTAACCTTACCTCGAACCAATGTAACGAAGATTAGTTGAGTCGAGTTAAGTCGAGTCGTAAGTGTGAAGGGTGTGGTGAAGTGTAAGAGAAGACTCAAAACGGATAGGAGAAATGGAGAAACGGGTGAATGCAAAAAGCGGGAAAGAAGGGAAAAGGATTATTGGGATATGAAGAAAAAATAAAGGAAGAAACTTTAATTAATTTATTTATTTAGGAAGATTTGAAATTCAAAAAACTTGGCATTTTGTGTTACTAGAATTTTTATTTAATTGAGTAATTATTTATGGGTTTGTGGAATTTTATGGTAAAAATGTTGGATCTCAAAAAGACAAAAAAAGGAAGAAAATCGAAGTGAGGAGAAGAAGAAAACAAGGAAGAGACAAAAAAAAATGATTGTTTAATTAGGAGGTAGTAGTTGTAGATTGTAGAAGAAGTTGCAGAAGAAGAAGGGAAGAACAGAAGGATATTAATGTAAGAAGGTGACAATAATTAAATGCAAAGCTTTGTTTGATTATTTGTTGGTTTTCTACCTTACATTTACACAAGCAAATTAATTACGGAGCAGTAGAGGAGTTGTGACTTGTGTGACTGTGAGAGTGAGACAGTCAAATAAAGAAACCAAAATAGAGGGAGACGTGAGATTGGGTCTTTGTTTTATTGGTTTTCTTCCTTGCATAGCTCTCAATAAGCTCACCTCGGGCATCGGGCGTCGGAATATTTAACTAGATGTTTCGAGTTTGATACTAATGAGTATTAGTTACTTCTAGTATTTTATTCATTAATTTCGAATGTGTACTAAACTTGCTTTCTACTTAATTAAATCACTTATGACTTGCGACTTGTGTTAAAGGAGCTCCACCTGTGAGTGTCCCACATTGGAAAAAGAGGAGAAAAGTTTAGCCGTATATAAACCAAGGAGTTACTCCGATCCTCCTATTGCCAATTGGTTTTAGGATGGAACCTCATTGGGTTTATGAAGCGGACTCTCTCTCCTCCTACCGGGTGTGGCCCAGGCCCGACCGTGTTTTAACAACTTGCGCTGTGTAAGTCTTGAATATTACTATGATCGTCCACGGCTTTTGATTCGGAGTCTTGAGTAAGTTTGTCTTCGGTTGTCGTGTTAACTTTGTTAGCGTGTCATTAATAATAGTTGTGGGACGAGTTTACTTCAAATACAGAGTTCTGGTTAAATACCAAACCGTCGTATCTAATCGCGAAGATTTTTAATCCCGTCCCTCATATGCTATATCAATTCGAATTAACACTAATTAATTAACTTATTCACCAACACAGAGATGTCGGCTTATAAAATGAACCGAAAATCTATCGTACCAATCTTTGAGTACACATGCACTTCTGAGTTCTGATCTGCAGAATCATTTTTTTACGTTGTTAAACATTCTAGGCTTCTAGCTTGTGCTCTCTTTCAATCTCGACACGATTAATCGGCGTCACAGGGATACGCCGCCATAAATAAGTACGCAAAACTCGATGTTCTCTGAAAAGCGCAGTAAAAAAGATTTCACCACCTCACATTTCCTTTCATTTCCCAATGTCATAAACTTTATTACACGATAACTTTCACCTTTTCTTTCAAATTTTGAAGCAAAAGCTTTAATTTCAACGGGAACTATACTAACTCAGAATCATATGCTCATTTCTCAAAAGTTGTTTCTAACCAGGTTCATTAGCATCTCGGTCATACAAAAATTAGCAAAAGTGAAGTTAAAGCTAAACTTGTCCTAAAATGTGATTAAGCTGAAATGTTTATTTCAGTTTCTTACTAAAGCTAATTCCAGATGTATCGCTAATTCGCTTTATTATACGGATTACTCCAAGCTGATGCTAGGTGTGTTATCTAAATATCTATCACATGTGCTATATTTTATTACTAAAACATTTATAAAACTTCTGGCATCGAGTTAAAGGTTATTAGATTGCATGTTTAGTTAATATTTATTAGTATCAGACTACATGTAACTTATGAAACTTGATCCTTGAGCTAGCTCGACTTATTAAGATGTGTTTATAAGTTACAAATGCGGTATTCAAATATATATATATATATATATATATATATATATATATATATATATATATATATATATATATATGACACACTAACTTGTATTAAAATACGAATCAATGAATCATATTTCAAAACTAATTTACAACAAAGTCAGCATATAATACAGTACTATAGAGTACAGTCTCAACGATTTTGTGTTCAACAAAATTATAGCTTGGTTAGTTAAATTACTACGGTTGATTATGTGATTTAACAAATCCCGACATTAAACTATCATGCAATAATGCACGTCCAAATTCTATTGTTCTTTAGCGAGGCATGCATAGGTTGTTTGCTTTGCGATTATAATTATTAAGTACATACGTATGTAATGTGCCCTGCTTTTCTAATAAATCAATTAATAGTGATTGATGAAGCCCCAATGCTTATGTCTATTGTTATCGCCTTACAAGCATATTTTTAGTACAAATCCTTAATTAAGATTATACGAAACTAATTTTTTAAAATACATTTTGATGATAATGCATGGTTAGCTACTCAACTTGATAGTATGTCATTAAGACTACGCATTTTAAATTGTACTGACGATATTTAGAGAAAACATTAGTCAAGTTAGTGTTTTTAAGATAATATCCGTCCGTTAATAATGTGTTATCATGATATACGTATATGTTGGCACAAATCGTCATAGGCTACTCTCGACTATTAACATTTAGTCAATACATACCAACATAAATATTTTACCCTTAAAAATAACGATTTTACATTTTCCGAATAGTTCGAGTGTAGGGCACGCACTATGACCAATAAAGTTATAAAGACGATGATTTTGTAGTAATTTTTAACTCTCTTTGACCAAATATATAAAGGTGCATTCATAGACGATCTATGAAGTTGGACGATGGGTAGTGATCAATATATAACGTAGACAAATTCATTAGATATAACTTAAATTAGGATGTTTAGGTGATCTGAAGGATCATTATTTGTAGGTCCAATAAATACGTAGTAATTTGGTACGTAATTGGTTACCAATAGAAAGACTGTGGATTTGATTAACTATTCATTATTGTATGATTACTAGTGATAAAAGCGTTATAAATAAGTAGGGTGTTAATTCTTCCACATTATTATATTATCGCAACTGATGTACTTTAACGTTGCTGTGTTTTTCTTTACAGTTGACCCAAAAAAAAGAAATGTTGTTGTGTTATTGTTACGTTACATTATTCCGGGCCTTTCCGGCCATACTGGACGACCTCTCATGTTTAATTTGCCTACTTATTATTGTTGCCTATGGATCGTCGATTACTCCCTTGTCTATTTGAATTATTAGCGTTTTAACTTTGATATTATCAAGGATTTGTAATTGTGGTTTTAATTATGATAAATGACATATTAACACATATTCCGTACACCAATATAACAATCAGGTAACATTCGCATATGACTTCTTATCCAAATGAATATGTGTTTGAACGAGATTGAACTTTAATTGCAGTACAAAGCACTACTAAGTGGCTAAGTACCTAGTAGTTTTGATGAAAAAGGTTTACGCGTGCCGTCTATGACCAATTTCTTTTGTACATATCAAATTTAAATAATTAAACCTACGACAAGACGACATTATTTATGGATGAGGATCCTCTAGAGTTTAAAACAAACTCTATATGGTAGAGTTTACCAAATAAGGAAAGAATTAAATATTTAATACTTTATTTATGCAGTGAAGTAATCACCCTATTTTGTTTTATTACTAACAATAGTAAACTCTACCAACTCTACAAAAAAATAAGTTTAGAGGATCCCTACGCATTATTTAGGCTTAACTAGTTTGAGAGTTTGTACTCAATTTAATATTCAAACGCAAAACCTACATACCTCGATAGTGAACACTCCTAAATCAGGGCATTATATACCTAATTTGGTTAGTTTACGACAAATCCTCACTCAAATCAGTGAACTAGGTATATAGAGACGATCATCTAGCTAGTAAACAATTAATGCGTTCGATGCAATATTTACCACTCGATATGCAGGATTGCAAAAAGGATAAGTTGGTAAATTAATTGTAATGGTGACAAGAGTCGTGGAGATATTAATTGAAGGAGAGGGAGGTGGAAATAAACGGTAACATGGAGTATACGTGAAGTAAATGGTACGCAAACATGTCCGAACATGTCCGACGCATGTGGATCAGTGAACTTTTTTTTGAAATAGGGCTTAAAAAATAAATATTAAACAAAATGGGTCGGATTTAAAAATGTTTAATGTTATGGGGTGCACGTCCCCCATTTCAGGCACTGGCGGTTTTACGTGTGTTAAACAGTAAACTTGAGCTGCAGTGGGGATCTTGGACAAGGGTGAAACCGCCATGGGGGGTGGCGTCCCCATGGCGACTTCAAACCCGAACCGAGTACTATAAGTGTAAACCCCCAATTTTGTTAAAGGTGAAACCGCCATGGGGGGTGGCGGTTTCACTTTAAGTGAAACCGCCACTCCCCATGGCGGTTTCAGTTTTTTGTTTTTTTCCAAACACTTATATCGGATTTCTCTTTCTTCATCCTCATTCTTCACCCGACTTCACAAAAAAAAAAAAAAACCCCGACTCTCCTCTGCTTCCGCCTCTCTCCCACGACAACCCCAAAACCCACCTTACTCTCTCTTTCTCTCTCTCTCTCCACCTCCAGCCACCCCTGAGGTCGCGTGCCGCTGCTCCGCCTCCTGCCGCCGCTGCTCCCTCTCCCGCCGCCTCTACCACCGCCTTCGCACCTCTATTTTTCCTATTGATTTTAGGTAATGTTCTCTCTCCTAAATTTAAGTTGATTTCAATTCATTGTAATTTAGGTTAATTTCAATTCATTAGGTTAATTGTTTGTTTTTTTAGTTAAATTACTAATTTATTGAATAATTTGTTTTGTTAGTATTGATAATAATTTGCAAATTCATGGTATATGATAGAAGTTGAATTTTTAGGGTTTTGTTTAATATTGTAATTAAACCACACTAATTTAGGTTAATTTGAGTTCATTGAGTTGTTTTTTTGTTTATGTTAGATTACTAATATATTTAATCCAATTTAGTTAGTATTATGCTTGAGTTTAGTTATTAAGATTCATAAGTCGATTTTTAGGGTTTTGGTTAATTGAAGATTTATGTTAGTTGAATTTCTTAATTAAATTAGTTTATTTTTCTCATTATAGAATGGAAATTATGGGATATCCTTTGGTATGTTATTGGGATGGAGAAATTGTTGAAACTAGTGGAAATGTTTGTTATAAGGGTGGAAATGAGAGTTTTGTATTTGCTAATACTAGTATGACTTATAATGACTTCATTGGGGAGATTTGTGAGGCAATGAAAATCAATAGAAAGAGTGTTTCATTGACGGTGAAGATGAAGTATCCAAGTGCCGGGTGTTATAAGGTTGTACCCCTTAATAATGATCGTTCTTTACTTGCTATGTGGACAATTGTTCGACACTCAAAGGTTCCTTCTATGGACATTTATGTTGAAATGGGAAGGGTAGACTCTAGAAATGTATTGCCAACAACGATTTCAACAACGCCCAATACTTCTCTCACATCAATGAGATTTGGGGATGTTGCGCAATATGTTTCCATTGAAACCAATAACATAAATAATGGGACCTTGAACGAGGATTTAGAAGGAGATGAGGCGGAGGAGGAGTTGAATGTTGTTGAACGTATGATTGATGATGAAGATAAGAATGATGATTTGGTTGGGAAAAGTGCTCCACATTTAGAATTCAATACGATTCATGAAAAGTGGTGAGTATTTGGGGTCATACGCACCCAAATTTCGACCCATTCCGGATGAAGCTTATTGGACACCTCTTGATGGTCCTAAAATCCTTGCTAATAAGGATATGAAACGTCAACCAAAGAAGAAGGGTACGAAGGATAAGTCACATTCGAAGCGATTGCGTAATGAGATGGATGAAAAACCACCATCAAAATCATTATGTGGCATATGTCGTCAACCCGGTCATAACAAAAAAACATGTTCTTTAAGAGGGTAACATTTTTTGTGGATTTTTATATTATTGTGAACTTATTTTTGCCTAATATTTTTGTGTAATATTTTAACTCTTTTCTTTTTTCTTTTTGTAGCTCTCATGGAGGCGGATCTTCATCCGGGACCGATCGAACCGTCTCTTCTCAAACTGCAAGACAAACACAGGAGTCAAGCAATTTGGGACGGAGAGAAGGTGAGTCCGCTTAGATGTAGAACTCACATAAAATGGCATGGCGAGTATCGTCCTAGTAAGCGGGTAGTTAAATTTATTAGGAAAACCCAGTTTTATGGGGCGCATAGAGTAGCTAGTGTTAAATTAGATCAGGATTTAATAAGTGCGTTGGTAGAAAGATGGAGGCAAGAAACCCGCACTTTTCACTTAACCGTTGGGGAGGCCACTATCACCTTGCAAGATGTGCAAATTATGTTAGGTTTGAGGATAGATGGTAGAGTTGTGACGGATGAGACCCATCAAGATTGGGAAGGATTAGTGACTAGATTGTTGGGAAGAGCACCGAGGGGAAGTTTGAAGGGAACTTTTTTGAAAATTTCTTGGTTGATGAAACATTTTAGTCATTTGCCCAACGGTATGGACGATGCCGTATTTCATTGCTATATTCGAGTTTATCTTCTCATTTTGTTTGGTACCGTTCTATTTCCCGATAAGAGTGGGGATGTAGTTCAAGTAATCTATTTGCCATTGTTAAGTGATGTCAATAGATTAGATGATTACTCGTGGGGAAGTGCCGTACTAGCAACATTGTATCGTAACTTGTGTCGAGGGTGTTGTAAGGGTGCATTAGAGATATCCGGACCTCTTATTCTTCTTCAGTTGTGGTCTTGGGAACGTATTGCTATAGGACGTCCTATGAACATGAGACCATTAGAATATGAGGATGAGGATGAGGATGCGGATGAGGATGATGATGAGGATGAGGATGAGGATGAGGATGAGAATATAGCTAGTCCATTTGGGTCACAACATATCTATGAGAGAGATGCATTAGGACGTAAGTGGCTTATGATCGATCGACGAAGAGCCGATGGGATTTTCTCTCTTACCGTTTACAGAGATGCATTTGATTGCATGACTCATGATCAAGTAAGTTTACTTATCCAATCCAATTTTTTGTGACTTTATAAGTATGAAAATAATTTGGTAGTTTACTTATTTATTTGTTTTGTTTTAGTTTATTTGGCAGCCTTATACAGCGGATGTCATCTCAGCTCTCTCTCCGATTTGTTCTAAGGATGAACAAGATTGGTGTGTTTTGGCTCCCATTATCTGCTTTGACATTGTAGAGTGGCATTGTCCGGATCGGGTAGTACGCCAGTTTGGTTTGAAACAAACAATCCCGATGGACTGTGATACTTCGGTGGCCCTTCATAAATTGGATAGGAGAGGAAATCGGAAGGTAAGTTGGACTGAAATCCACAATGTCTATATCGATTTATGGCGTAGGCGTCAAGAGAGGGTGGTGGCTAATACCGATGTAGATGATAGCACGATGGATTACAATGATCCGTATATGGTTTGGTATCGAAACCATACTCGTCGTATCATTGGATCTGTTAAACAATCTCATGGTGGCCCGGTTTCCTACCATCCATCTTCTCCGTCAATTCAATTGCTTGTAAGTATGATTTATCGTTATTTCACTTTTATTGAATAATAAGCATGTTTAGGAATTAATTAGTGCAATTTTTTTATTTTTGTGATTATAGACCCAAGGTTTTGCAACTCTACACATGAGGTGTGAGCATGACCTTCAAGCTGCAGTAAATGACGCATCTAGTGTCAATTTTGTCCAATGTCAATTTTGTCCAAACTTTAAACGACATCCGCAAACATTGCTCTGAATGTCTCGAGAAGGTGGGATTTTCACATCTTATCCAACAATCTCAAGAACAACCAAGTGCAAGTTTGGATGATCATTCTCCTCTTATCCAATATATGCGTCGACGTAGAGTTGGTTCTCCTGTGACGCCAATTATGGAAGGCGACACTCCGGGTACTTCCTCAAGCCAACCCGCTTCCTCAAGCCAACGTCGAGCTACACGCCGCCGCCGCCTAGCGGATGATTAGCTATTAATATAGTAGTTTGTAATGTATGGAAACAATTTTATGTTGTATTCGACCCTTTCAAGTATGTAAAATACGTTTTTAAGTTATGAAATAAGATACCATGTCTTCGAGTTCTCATCTTGGGTTGATATTGTTATTATTGAAAGATTGTGGCCGTGGCATATTGGTTTTGGTTTGTTTGAGTTGCAGGTGAAACGGAAAATAGGGAAAGCACTTTCAAAAAAAAAAAAAAAACTATAACCGCCACGGAGCACAGCGGTTTCACACATGATGAAACCGCTACTCTCCGTGGCGATTTCATCACAGCTTCAAGGTATATGGGAAGTGAGAGGCCTTTATTTTGTTAAGGGTAAAACCGCCATGGGGGGTGGCGGTTTCACTTGAAGTGAAACCGCCACCCCCCATGGCGGTTTCACCTTTAACAAAATTGGGGGTTTACACTTATAGTACTCGGTTCGGGTTTGAAGTTGCCATGGGGAGTGGCGGTTTCACTTCACGTGAAACCGCCACCCCCATGGCGGTTTCACCCTTGTCCAAGATCCCCACTGCAGCTCAAGTTTACTGTTTAACACACGTAAAACCGCCAGTGGTAATGGCGGTTTTGTCCCGAACCTGAAATGGGTGACGTGCACCCCATAACATTAAACATTTTTGAATCCGACCCATTTTGTTTAATATTTATTTTTTAAGCCTTATTTCGAAAAAAAATTCTGGATCAGTAGATGTGTAACCTTCTTATTTCTCATCAGCTAATTTAAGTCCGATCCGAGGCATGTGCTACAACCTCAACTAGCTCATAACACTAATAAAGTCTAAACCGTCGAACTCAAGATGTACGGAGTATATAATTGACACGATCGATTAAGACTCAAAACAAACCCACTCAACCTTTTAAAAACCTTCGATCTTTTCAAGGACTCTAACTTGACTATTTGAATCTTAACCTTAATTTCACAACATAACAAGAAAGACCAGATTGTCGCCCATCTTTATAATTAATTAAGGTAGCTCTTGTTAGTCTTGTAGTTGTACCCCTAATAACACTCTCTAAATACGACTCTTCTAATAACGCTCCAAGAGAATTATTGCTTCAACATCTAGGGAGAGTTACGTAAAAATGGCAATAGTTGGTGATAATCGAACAATACTTACTTGATGTCCTTTTATAGCCAAGATATTGACAATTGAGGACATAATGTCATTAGATAAGAGTACTTTCTATAACATGTGACAAGATATGATGATCATGATAATGTAAATCAATGAAATTTCGCTGTTAGATGAGTTCTAAACATGGGATAGAGTACATCATGTATTTAGTACATCACCTACTTGATCGTAAAAGACATGCCTCTTCCCATTCAATAGTCATTTTCTCTTCACCTACATTTTATCATATACTTTCATGCAGATTTTCTTCTTCATGCACAAACATTATTAGTACAGTTCTGGTCACGGAAGTGAGTGTGGTTAGATGGTTGACATGTGACCGAGGTATGACACACCCCGACACCCGCATACAAGTACTATTGGACCACTTGACCAAAGCGACTAGCCATTGAAATGTTATAACTCAATATCACAATATGTACTATGTTAATGATCGTTAGAGTAGAAAGGACACTTTCACCTCCATTCAAAATCCATGATCACAATAATGGAGTCTTCATCATATTGTTGTATGATCACACATTAATTAGTTTTGTCCATTGATGAGTTAAAATAAAGGAGTGGCGTCTTAAGAAATTTTTTTGTCGTGACATATACAATATGAGTATCTAATTGATGTAGTTGAGATTCGAACATATGATATTACGTGAAGATAAGCAAGTCACAGCCCAATAACTGCACAAACCTACTAATTAAGTAGTAGGCTGTATCAAATTAACCTTCAAATTTCTTTATTGAGAGAACATATTATTTAATTTTTTTTTTTTTTTTTTTGAAAAAATGCCCTATGTGAATGGCAATGTGGCTACCAAAATTCATCATAACATACAAGCTGAATTTGCTGGTTAGTTTTTTTGGCCTCTTTTATTTGTTGTCAGTGGCATTCCCAGATTTTAGCGTGAAATTGTATGTAGGCCAATTTTTCTGCAAAGATTTGGACCAAAAGTATGATATCAAAATTTTGTCCCTTCTTTAAGAGCAATTTTGTGATGCAAGCATATAACTAAACCGTTTTGTTCTCGAAAACCCTCTAGTACGGCTTATCTTTAATTATGAGCTGCTCGTCACCGCCCTTCTCTTGGGGGTGACACTAACCCTAGAGTCGAAATCACCTGCTCGGTGTTGAGAGCGTATAACGCAATCGTTTTAAACATGCATAATCAGAGCAGCCGTTCGCCATTATCAATTCCCTTATCTTGAATCCTTCCGAATATCAATTATTTTTATTTCTCTTTTGTTCGATCACTTATGCTAGTACAATAGAACATAGACTACTAGTTCATGTGAATTTCGATTTCACATGTAGCTGGTGTAATAAATAAGCACTTAGATTACTATTACTCCGTATTTTCTAGCGTGGGCTTTTTAGAGTTCGTAGTCCGGAGGGTAAACCAAGCCAATACTTTTTGGGCCGTGCAAGCCTTTTGGGCTCTAGAATAACTAGTATATTGAATTTTAAGCCCTAAGCCCTTTTCCCTTTGGGCTTACAAGCCTAGGTACTTGGACCTAAAATTAGACAAGTAACAAGAGTTTTCCTTTGGCTTTTCATCCGTACGTACTTGGACCTAAAATCGATTGACCTAATTAATTGTCGAGCATTTGTACAGATGGGAATCAACAGATGAACATACAATAATTGGGAATTAAGCTTAAGATCAACATGTCTAATCTTTTGACTTGGTCCATCAATTTCATTCATTTATTTATCGCATATAACTCGTACGGAGTATAATTTATGTTTGTCTTTCTATCTTTCATTTGCTTAAGTAATGACTTCTTAGCTCTGGTAGTACAACAGTTTTAGAGACGAGTCCACAAGCCTAATGAGTCTTCGTCCCAAAATTAATTGAAGACGAGATTGATATATAGACCTATGAACTCATCTTCTGACCCTATATTCGATCTACATATATATACCAATGAGGGACATGCACTACCTTCGCATGCATACATATATAAAAGTTGTTCTCACTTATCGAGATGACAGTTTGACTCTCAATTTAACGAAAAATACTTGGAACAAAAATTATGTAACTTACGGAAGTATACCGATGAATTCGTAACACAATTTCATTTGATCGAGGAGCTAGATAAGAGCAATAATATTAAGGTTTGAATACGTTAAAAATTATCGATACGTAGTATAATACTCGGTATTTTTCAAAATGATTCAATTCGATCACTAAGTTGTAGCTTGTTATGCTATTGCACTGTGAAATACTCCGCTTTCATACCTTGTGAGTTGCGATTCTCTCGTCAATTTTCGTTAAAGCTTAAAGTTGCATACATCAAATGCCTTTAACTAGAGTAATATTTTAATAAACGGATCATTATTGTAAAATGGAGTACGTACTTAGGTACGTAATGTTTGTCATTTGACGGAATCTTAATATTCAAACACTAAAGTTTTAACATGTCTGAAATTGATCATTATTAATTTCATCATTATTATTTATATGAAGTCAGTTTTCAGTAGGGACTGTTTTCAAAAAAAAAAAAAAAAAAAAAAAAAGTTTTCAGTAGGGACCGAGGTAATTAAGGGTGGTTTGGGATGCTAATGCCCTTGCTTTCATAATTAGTTTTTCTTTGTTTATAATCAAGTCCTGTCACTTTCTACTCCCAATCAAGTCCTTAACTATTAAGACACGAAAAAAAAAACCAAATTTAACTATTGATATATGCTTCACGTTTTTGTTTACAATGACGTTCCTTAATATAACAAAATAAAATAATTTAAACGCAAATTCCCAAGTGCTTGTTTGGTATCGTTTTATGTTTTCATTTTTCTGTTTTCTTTAATACCAAAGTCCAATTTTTTAAAACCAAAAGTGGTTTTCAGTTTTCATTTTCTATGTGACTATTATAGAACCAAATAATTTAAAATTAATTTTGTAACTTGTTTTACTAATTTTTTTACACAAAAAAAAACCAAAAATTGAAAACAACAGTGAACGGCCCCTGAGTTTTCAGTTATTACCTAGCTAGTTGTTTTGGTGATCGACGACCGACGACGCATTGTTAAAATGGGCGGATCTAAATCTAATTATGTGTGTCATTAGATCGATAATCTAAGTCCTTTAATTGTCCGTAATTAACGCACATATACCCACGCACATTTTATTTAGAAGTACCGCATTACTACTCTTTGTATATCTCAATAGTCGACTTAAATGTATAACAATCTTTGTAAATTATGATACATAGCTATGACGTCGACGTCAATTTGGCCTAAAATAATTTAGATACAAGTTAGCTCGTAGATTATTTTATACAAAACAAATAAACAAAAGAATTGGTTAGTGACTTATAGTAATAAGTTTCATTTGTTTGTTGTTTGTTGAGGTGCAAATTTTTTTAACACATACCCTCTCCGTTCGAGTCTAAAACACCTCATACCCAAACTACCCCTGGGGGCGGCATGACGGATAGTATACACACTAATCGGTTAATAAATGTTCCAAAAAAATTACATAGCAAGCAAGTCAGATGTGAGGCTTAACAAAAATTCTATGTAATTTTTTTGTAACTTTGATTAACCCTTTAGCGTACGTGTACACCATCTTTCATGATGGTGCGTTTTTGCTATGGGGTGTTTAAACTTAAAGGGAGAGAGTATATTCATGCGGCCTTCTCCATCATAATTTGTTATATTGAAAAAACCTAGTACGGAGTATGCACGCCGTGATTAGTATAGGATTTTCTGTTCTTTGTTATCATTAATCAATGTTTTTTTTATGAGATAAATATGTACGGCCCATTTTTTTGGTGAACAAGTAAATAAGTGTTGCTACATTCTGTCAATCCGTCTGACGAAGAAAGTTTACCGCTTTGTTCTATATGACTGATTATCTCTCATCTCCGAATTTTTATAAATTAGCAAGTAAATCGAGCGAACAAGATTCCGTCAATTAGCAAGTAGATGTAGCACGTATAGCTAATAGCTAGGTAGACTTTCATTATTAAAGTAAAAAGTAAATATAATTGCATGACGAGCAAGCCATTATATATATATTGATTCATATATATAACAGACTATATATCGAGAATCGAGAGTCTACAACCAACAAGATTATTAAGAGTTATAAACTCCTCGACATATAAAGGCAGTGAAAAAAACGCTTATATGATCTGATATTGGGAAAAAAGAGTTTGATATATAGCTAGATACTCGATCTAGTCGTTCGATTCATATCCTAACGTCTTTCATTCTCAGCTCGTATAATTTGAAAAACACAAGGAAATGAATAACTTGTACATACGTACGTTTATATATGTCACCACAGATCCAAATCTACACTAAAATCGTACTCGTTCTCATGAATCTCATCCCAATTAACACATTTCTTTAGGGCTGGTGGCGTAAGAAGCATACCCTCCGCCATACTATTTATCAACGTTGGCATATTAAACAATGCCTCCTCATCAAAAAACAACCCTACTCCATAATAATCTTTTGGACTATCGTAACTTGTTGAACACATTTTTACCTTCTCTTTTTCACTCTTACACCCACCACTACTATATGATGAACATAGATCAAACCTAGTGGCTTGAAGAGCGGCTAACCTGATGTCTCGAGCCGAGGTGGACTTGGGTTTGGGAGCGAGCTGAACTGAGTCAGGGAAATTCAGGGCAGCTCGCTCCCCCCTCAGAGCCAAGGCCGCTACATCATGCGCCCTAGCGGCTAGCTCTGCAGTAGGATATGTCCCAAGCCATATCCTACTCTTTTTGTACGGCTCTCTAACTTCACAAACCCATTTCCCGCCATCCCTATGTCGTACACCACGGTATGTAGGATGACGGGTTTCCTTAAACTTTTTTCGGCCTGCCTTCCGCTTCTGTGGAAGGCAAGTACTAACTCCACCAAAAATTAACGTGGGAGGAGATACGGTTTTAGGTGATGAGTCCGAGGATGCTGTATCCTCGGACTCGCCACCGCTAGATAATGGAGGCGAGTATGGTGGCAGAGATGACACTTGTGTATTCATTGTTGTATGTCAAATATATAAGATTATAGAAATTTCATGGATGAGAAAAGAGGGGTTTATGTAAGGAATTTGGTCTAGGGTTGAAAAGAATTGAGCACGTGATGGAAGTTATGCATGGACGAAGTTATGCAGCACGTGGAAAATAAGCGCGGCAACAAAAGTAGCAACGTGCTGTTATTACGTTGACGGCGTCAAGGACGGTTTATAAACAGAGACGTTCATTGTACTTTTAACGTGTTTATGACTCAACGACAAGGTGACGGCGTTTTTACGGCGTTAGCACATACGTCTATTTATTCCAGCTTTTTTTTTTTTGTCCCCTCGGCCCATTGACGCATTTTGAAAATGTCCTATGTGCTTTTTGTGTTTTGTCGGAATTTCTTAGTGGTCGTTTGGTTGCCCTTTTAAAACACAGGAATTCCAAAATCCCATGAATTACATATTCTCCGGGTTGTTTGGTTGCCCATAATTTTAAAAAATAGGGAATTGGAAATTCCATGGGAAAATGAAATTCCCATATAATGGTGGAAGTTGCTTACCAACTCCCCCCCTTGGTAATTCTGAATTCCCCCACCATCTTTAGATGAAAATTACAAAATTGTCCCCCACGAAATACAAAATTTGTTTTTATAAAGGATATAATAGTAATTACGAATTAGAAATAAGGGAATTGGATGGGTGCAACCAAACGAGATGTGGAATTTAATTCATGGGAAATTCAAATTCCTTGATGTCAACCAAACAACTTTAAACTATTTCACATGAATTCTATACAGGAACTCAATTCATGGGATATGTTACTTCCTACATGAATTAAATTCCTACATGAACCAAACGACCACTTAGATTATTATGTTTAGTATTAGGAAGAAAAAATGTATTCCTTGACCTCTATGCAAATTTGGAAAGTCAAATGCGAGTAATTAATAATTAGACATTTTAATAATTGAACGATCAAATAAAATCATATGTCGTAACGATAACTTTATTACAATAACTTGATGTTGTCAGGATTCGCAGGTGGTATAATTCATCTTAGCTTAAAAAGAAAAAATAAATTAAATTATTTAATAAATATATAATTGACCTCTATGCATTATATAATCTAAAGTGATGAGTTGATCGGAAATGATCGGAGTGGGATGAGAATTTTGCACAAAAATGGAGAACTTTGATGTTATCTCCATTAGTGAGGAATTATTAATTATCCTAGTCCACGAGGATGTATTGAGTTTGGTAATCATAAACGGTTGTAATATTAAAGCTAAATCAGAAAAAAAAAATTAAAATATGCAAAAATTGGTGCGTAGATGACTATTTATTTTAGCCGACCCCATAGTTTTTGGAAATAAGGTTTGATTGTTGTTGTTGATATCAGAAAGCACACTACACTTGTAAAACATGTTCATCAAATATCTTACAAAATGGACCAATGAAAAGTACCTTATATCAAATTCATAGTGATTTCTGCGTTTGAATTAGGTCATCATTCATTCGAGGAAATTCTTGTTATAAATTTATAAACTAGTATACGTAATACCCTCGGATGGATGATTAGAAGTCATGCTCATCATGACCCGAGTCTCACCCACTACATAACCAAAAGTAGAATCACACAAAAAAAGATGCTAATTGTTAATTAATAAGCAGCTTAACATCTAAATTAATAAGTTAATTGTCACGCAAACAATTATTTATTGTTTTGGTTACAACAATCTTTTATTGTGATGATGTGTCTGAGGTGGTTGGTGGGACGACTAAAAGTGAGGTACATGATTCACGAGGGGAAAAAAAAAATTTAAGAATGCTAATTTGGTGCTTATCATATGAATAGATTAAAGGTCATGCAATTATATTTGGAACGTCCAAATCCTCTACATGGTATCTACTACGTACATCTCTAAAATTCAGGAAAAATGAATTGAATCATCACGAAAAGTTCTTCATCGAAAAAATAGCAAAAGTACGGAGTATTGCTTAATTGCATGACATAAAATTCTTCGTCAAACTGGTTCCGACTTGTAAAAGACGTCAAATGGACAAGTTTGAGACAATAACACGCTGACAAATTAACGAAGAGACAGAACGTCAATAGCAAGTTCTTTGAAATTAAGGCCTAGTAGCAGAGCATTTGCTCTAATAAATTGTACTCCGTCATATGCTAACAAATCTACAAATGTGACTAAAATAACATCCTTTATTTCTAAACATCGAGAAATTCATGTTTTGAAATGGACAACGTAGATAATAACGCACCACCACTCCCAATCATAAACAACATGCACATATCATTACCTTCATTCTCAAAATGTCAATTGTCATGTATGACTCGTGAGTCACGAAATGGCACTCAAAACATGTCGTATAGCACCAAGTCGAAGCCTCCTACTACATAGGATGAACGAAAATGGCATTACAGGCCCAATCGATAGGACCTTAGAGTTACAGAGTAGCGACTCTACCACTAGACTCGACAAGTTTGGGTTGGTACTATATGAACTAAGATAAGGTTTACAGTCGAGACTACGACACCCCAACTATTTGTTCCGCAACATTTCAAACAATCAAAGGTGAGACGTCTGAACCTCGTGATGGCTGATGACCTCCTGTGATGTGACTGCCGGCTGGGTGTGCCAGTTGACGCCTTTCCAAATTTGCGACTGTTTTGCCGATGTCCACTTTCTTGTTTATGTTGTTCCCACGCACTCATGTGCCCTGCGATTCTGCGAAGAACCCTGTTCCCACAGGATACAGACCTATGTAGAGTGCAGGGAAAACCAAGTTGATTGTGAGAACAGTCTGAATAGTTTAGTAAGCTTCTCGAAAAGTGAAAAATCTTTAACCTAATAAAGATGATGAATTTAACCTTGCAAATATACAGAGTCCAGACATACCTTTCAATAAGTTTCTGGATAATGACATTGTTTGCAATGTCTGACTGAGATAACATCATAAGTGAAAAAACAGTTGATAATTTCTGAGGCCGGTTTTATAACTTGTCTGATCCATGTATCTTTAGACAAAATGCCGCTCAAGTGGAATAGTGTTTCTGCAAAGTTTATAGTCATGCATAAATGAAATTTTTGCTCAAAGAACACTAGTGGTGTCATGCTCAGGTAGAGTGGCAGTAAGGGTAGAATGCCAGGTTAACTGTCAAGTTTAAACAAGTGACCAGTAGCAAGATGTAAAATGCGGTCACTGCCATGTGTTATAGAACGTCCGACTGCCAACATATCTTCCACTATGTGCACATAGTTGGAAAACATGCTTAGAGACAATGGAAATCAAAATATTACATACTAGATGAATCAGGATCAATAAGCACTGTGACAGTAAATTTTCAGGAAGCAGGATCCAAGTCATCAGTTGTTCCATCCGCATAGCACCTGCAACCAGTTTATCTTCCTCTTCTACAGAAACAAAAAGTAGCAGCAATCAGATAATATAATACGACCTTTGAATGACAAATCTGAACATGCGTTACAGTAAAAGTATCAAACAATTTACAGCTCCCTATAGATGCTCCCATACAGCCTCAATCATCCTATCCACTCTTTGATCCACACCATTGGTCCAGTACAGGAAGAGATGACATCAACACAAATAAAACAGCACTAGTATCTTGAATGATACCCAGGACGACTCCATTTCTGTCTGTCACATAAAATGTCGAGAATGGCAAAAAGGTCCAAAATAGTTCTAATCAATTCTTGTCTAAACATAAAACTCCCACTTCAATATAGACATCATTGTGAGGAGTTCAAATAACCATTCAGATCGTCAATGCAACAACAAGAAGTCAATAACCAAGCCTTATTAGTAGAAAGATTTGGGGTTGGCTAACATGAATCGTCATCAGTAAGACTGTAACCCTCATGTGCTGGCAATAAAAGTTAAAGATCGTTGCGGACAAGTTTAAAAAGCAGTAAAACGTGTGAACATCTTTACAAAGGTTTGAGAAAAGAGAAAAATATAAAACTCACAAGAAAACCATTTGCAAAACAAACAAAGAAACCATAAGAAGTCAAATTATATCCTCCACATGAATCATGGCTCTCCACACTGCCCTATCCAACGCGGCAACCCCATACTCTCTTCAAGCCCCAAGACACTCATATCACTATTTATAAGTTGGATACATGCTTAGCACTTAAATAGTTGAATCTGTTACTAGCTGACAAGATCTAGAAACCAGACCCAAAAGAAAGCCGACTTACTAGACAGGAAGTCCCTACTTTTTCTGACAAAATTAAACCATATATGCAGTGTTGATGTGCAAACGAAGCTCTGTAAATTTTTCATGAAAGAGTGGCTGGGGAGGATTCCAGATTGAGAGAACAACTATAAATATTTCCTAATCTGCAGAAGTGTGACAGTAGTTTCACTAAAAAGAATGATAACCTGGTTAAGAAAGTAGAGTAAATGCTAAGTCAAGCACCACAGCCAAGAAAGAGGCCTGACCCTAAAACAAGATGATGTGTTTGCATATTCCATATGTTACCAAACCAAAATTGTAGCAATATACAGCACTAAAATCCACAGCCATCCGAGTACTTGGCACGACTGAAAACCAGTGGCTACTAGCAACTAGCCATTTTGATTGGGGAGAGAAAAAGAAACCGGCCCTGTGTAAATATAGACATGGCTATAAGTCTTTATACATATGAGAACTGTTTAAGAAATCCTCCCAGAGAAATATGATGTTCCGGTATATCAAACTTAGAAGCATACTTTCTTTGAAAGTTGGATATGAGAAGAGGAGCTATGGCTTTTGTTAAACATAAACAAGACTACAAGTCTACAAAAGCCTGACGATTACACGCTAGCACCTCAGCCCTCTGGCCCAAACCTTCACAGACGGAGTCTATGTCGAAATGCAGTAATTGACATAACACAAGCGGGCTCTGATGACCTTTTCAGCATTAAAGGTGAGACTAAATGTAAACTTTGAAGTGTGGGTACTCATCTTGGCTCTCGTCTTTAAAATTTTAGTTCAAAATCGTTGCAGTGACAACAGGAAATTCTGACATGTAGGAGTAACTATATAACAAGGAAATGGAAGTCACATAATTACCATAAACTACACAAGGAAATAGACTCTTGCATAGTAATAGTAGTCATCTAATGAACTCATATCCTTTTGTCTATGTTATCTAACAGACATAAGAGAAGTGCGGCCCCCGTCCCCAATTCCCCCCACTTTTTTGTCTAAACCAAAATAACAATTGAAGGTAATCTTAAGTATGGTAAACTAGGAGGAAAAGTAAATCACATTACTCAAAATCAACTATCTGGAAAAACCAAGTTGTCCAAGTGATAAATGTACTGCATTAAATTATACTCCGTAATCACTTACCTAATAATTTGGACTCCTTTGATCAATTTACATCACGAAGTCTTGCAGCTTCCTACAAAAGAACCCGAATTTCTTGGATCTATGGACAGATGGAGTTTGAGAGCGTGTCAGCTCGTAGAATGGATTACTGCAGCAAAGTAAACCTCCAGAAACATGAATGCAGGATCTTGCTTTAACCGCATTAGCCAAAGCTTGCCAGTGGCCACAGAAAATTCCAGCATCACAAAAGTATATATAATAGCTTAGGGAAAACCAAAGAATCAAGGAGCGATTCCTAAAAGATAGTCATGATAGAAACAAGATATCAGAAAACTTGTATCCTCAATAAACAAGAGCAGCAGAATTTTGAAAATCAAAAGAAGTTAATAGAGAATTTACCAGAAACTGATAATGTAACAGTGAGCCCTTAATATACTATTAATGAATCATTATAAACCTTTAAATCAAATGTGGAAGACAAGAAGCCATGGTGCAAATAAACTACAATGTACATAGCCCTTCAAGCGATAACACGATGGTCGTTAATACAACTAAGGCCACGATCGCAAATGTCCAATGAAACGCAGGGAGCAAGAGAGAAATGATCCTGTTCTCTCGAGTATTCATAAAAATAGAAAAGAAGATGAGACAGCTGAAATTGTATAATTTAAAAGATGACCTCAATTCATTATTAATCACAAGTCACTCTGATCGAACAGAATTTTGAGGCCCTTGGCATATCCTGCAGTGCACTCTGGACTGAATTTAAGTCTACTCGATGATGCATCCGTGACGCTATCCCCCTACTAGGGGTCGTCATTGGCTTTGATAGTGATATATCCACGCTTTCCAGAACCAATGCCTTTTTCAAAAGAAATTCCATCAAAGCAAGTTCGTGTGGTAGTCCATGATACTTCTTGATCACAATTCTTTTGAGATGAGACTTGCAACATGAAGGGCTTGCTTCGGTTGTTCTCCACATCTGACGCCCCAATTCATATTCGCTTAAACCCTCTTTACTCCCAGGGAGATCAGCGAGCCCCTACGACCACAAAGGTAAAATCTTTATTATACATTAGCCATTGCCAAAAATCATCCAGAAAGAAGAAATATAACACCACCAACCAACCCGAGGAAAGACGAGTGTTTGCAAGGAAGGGGAACGTTCCAGAAACGCCACCAACAGTTTATCCCACAAATTGCAATCTTCATCATAAACAAGCTCCAAGTGACTTAGATTCAGAAACACCGGAAGATGATACTTGACCTCAACGCGCTCTAAAACCTTGAGAGTTAAGATGAGAGCAAAGTTTAGTGAGTGTATCAGTTTCAGAATTCATATAGAAAATGTTAGAAAAAACATGAATTGATTCAAGGATGAAAGGAGAGATTACAAACCGAAATAGCTGAGCGTTGCAGAGTTAAGTGCGAAACAGCAGAACATGATTTGAGGATGCTACAAAGAATTGCACAACCATCTGGCACCAACACCCATATAAGGGTGATGTCAGCTTCGACAAGGGCATTCAAGTCCGGGATAGAGTAACGCTGGGCTAAGTTGTCCCAATACTTAAGAGACTGCAGATTAGGGGTTTGAATGATGACATCAGAACTGAATTTTTCACCGTCGCATTTTGTGAGTGTCAAATCCAAATTCAGCAGCGAAGGTGAAGAGATTGCGAATACATCTGAGCAGTCCCACCAACAAGCCAGTAAGAGGTCTTCTAGCACAGGACACGACTCAATAAGTTTAGTCACAAATGTATCCTCTTTAAGCAAAAGAGTACGGAGATGGAGCAGCTTCAAGCGTGGGAGACGTATAGGAAAAGCTTTCACATCATTATCATCACCAACATCGATATCAAGATTAGAATCAAGCTTCAATATCTCCAATGTTTCGCAAACAAAGATATTGCGAAACAGCTTACATGAACTACTAGTCTCAACGTTAAGACAAAGGTAAAGCTCCCGGACTCTACGGGCTAACGGAAAAGAAACCCAAGCATTGAGACGGGCGAGTTCAAGAGGCGGATAACATAATCCGTCCCGACAGGTACAATAAGACACAATCTCGTGGCGCTTATTATCGCCACAGAAACGACCAAAGCGGAGAGTAAAGCGGCCGAGCTGCTTGGATTGGCAAGCAGTTCGGAGGACGTAATCAACGAAGCTCTTAAAATGAGGCGTGCGTTTGACGTCACAGGGGCCACCATAGCGACAGTGAGAAATTGGAGAATCATCAAACTCAAATTCGGTTAAAACAGAGAACGGAGGGATTAATAATTTGTTAGTGATGAGTGTGAGAAGAGCAGCATTCTTAGTTGGAATCATACCCAGTATTCGGGTGAGTGGTTCATCGGGTAAACGGGTTAATCTATCATCAAATTCGTAACCCACCCGTTTTGAATTGGAATCCATGCTAGAGTATTCCAATTACATCAACCCGATCAACTTTTTTTAACCCAGATTGTATCCTAATTTTTACCCAAATCAAAGTGAATGCAATCAAAATTTACCCAACTCAATTTCTACAGTTATATAATGAGATTAGAAAAGTAGCAAAGAAAAAAAAACAATACCTGGTCTTGTGTTTTCTCGCCTTTGATCGGCAGATGTTTTTTTTTTTTTTTTTTTTTTTTTTGTGGGTGCCTTTTGATATACTGTACTTATTAAATTACTAGTAGTGGAAGTTCTAGCCTTGAGTGAGAAAAAAAAAAAAAAGCATTGAAAAACTTATCGTATCCAACTAATCTAAAGACCCTCTTTGAAAAACTTAGAACACAAGACGAATCTTAATACAAAGTAGGATTCATCAAACGTGGAATGCATTAGTAGATGGTTAAAACATTGCGTTCAGATATACTGATCAAACATTTTAGGCAGATACATTCACTTGTTTTGATGACAAGGCCCAGTTGCGTAAGCCTCAAAATTATCTAGCGGTACGGTACCAGGCATCAAAAGATTTTATCACAGAGTGCATCACAAACACATTAGTGAGTCACGCCTAACTGTTCCCAAGTCGTAAAGCTACGAGGAAAATGCAAAACCATAGGATTACAAGATAAAATCAAGCATGTCTCCAGAGGTTACTACATCTGATAAAAGCAGAACATCTCCCAGTTTAGTTGACTTGGCTCGAACTTATGTCCTACAAAATAATCAAAAACAGTGTCGGTCTTCGCACCTTGTCACAGGGATAAACTAAAGTGACAAGGATGTATGAGAGAGATAGTAGAGCAAGTCTTACATAGCCAGAGTCTTCATTTTGAACATTCTTGGCCCGAGTGCTCTCGGCACCAACACGAGGAGCAGCTTCACTGACAGTATGGTCAATGTCCGGTCCTGCAGAAAATTACAGAATATCAATCTTCACAGTTCGTCGCAGGTATAAAAAGAGTGACCAAAAAAATACGAGAAAGAGAGTAGAGCAAGTCTTACATCACCAGACCCTTCCATTCCAACATTCTTCTCATGCATGCGCTCGGCAATATATAGTGTTGGGATATCCCTCCATAAGGAGGAAGAACTCATATGGTATGGGTTTAGGAAGTAAGGGGGAAAGACCAATTTACCCTTACTAATTTGAAGCTTCTTGGAGAAGCTTTGCCAAACAAAACAAGGGTTTGTTTGAGAGCAGAAAATCAGAAGAAGACAACACCACACAAACACATACACAAAGAGAGAGAAAGAGAGGAAAAAGAGGGAAGGAGAGCAAACCCGTATAGCCCTCAAAACCCAGATTTTGAGTGACTGTTTCGAGCCCCGAACGAGCTCGTATTGCAACGAAATTTGGGGAGGATGCTAGTGTATATGGGAGCTTCATTTCTGCCAAGTTTGGAGGTCTTTCGACATCTCTAAGTGGTATATTCGTTTAACTCTTCTTTGGTGTATTTTGGTGTTTTTCCTCACTTGTTAGTGAAGTAGTGTGTGGTTGGTTGTGCCAAGGTTGTTACCTTGAGATTGTGGTAGCCTCTAGGTGAGCCTAGGGAGGTTGTATTGTTGTATCCCATTGATTATTGATTGATTAGTGGAAGGGCTTGGTACCGGCTTACGGTACTTGTGGTTTTCTCCCGCATTGGATTTCTACGTATATCTTGTGTCTCACTTGATTATCGTTGTTGAATGTGTGGGGGGGCTGTTTTGATCACCTTGGTTGTGCTATATTGTTGGTAGGTTCAAGTAGATTGGTTGGTAGTGTTAATTGTCCATCTAGTAACACGAAAGGGGTAATTGGGGTTTTTTGTTGCTTCCGCTAGTAGTTGTGCCCATTTTCCCAACATATAGTTCCACTGCCACCAGGGGCTACGACAGCAGCAGCAGACCCACCAACGAAACCAGCAGCTCCGGATGGAACCAAGGCAAGATCATTACTTCCAGCAGGAGCAGGAGCGACATTGACAGTTTGATCCTGCAGAAAAATTCAAAAACAGTGGGAAGATGGAATATCAATCTTCGTACTACAACTCAAGTTTAAAGCAAAATGACCAAAAAATATTACAAAGTGAGTAGAGCAAGTCTTACAATGCCAGATCCAATTCCAGAATTGTCCTCATATACACCAGATGAAGCAGCAACTGCAGTTTTAGTGGCCTCTGAAAACCAACAAGTCAAGTCAAATAAGAAATGAGGAAGTGAAGTTGAGTCTCTTGGTTTATGAACATATTACCAACAATTATATACTTCGGATTTGAGATGTTTTAACATTCAATACAGATACACAAAACACCGCTTGAAATATAAACCAGCGGGGTGACAAAGACGTATGTACATTTTTATAAATAAAAAAAAATACAAAAAGATATGGAATACCTCTATAAAGAGGTTGAAATGGAACGTATGCATCTGGAAAGAAAGTCAAATAAGAAATCAGGAAGTGAAGTTGAGTCTCTTGGTTTATGAACATATATGCGAGGGGGAACACATGTACCAACAATTATATACTTCAGATTTCAGATGTTTTAACATTCAATACAGATACACAAACACCGCCTGAAATATAAACCAGCGGGGTGACGAAGACATATGTACATTTTTATAAATAAAAAAAATACAAAAATATGTGGAATACCTTTAGTAAGAGGTTGAATTGGAACGTATGCATCTGGAAAGATGTCACCAAGTGAATTTGCACTTGTGTTTGAACCCTCAATGATGTTAATGAGGTCAGGAGAAGCCATGAACTTCTGGACATCATTTATAAAGTCTCGGAACTTCTTCATGGTGTTAGGAAGGAAGCCAAGAGGAATACTACTTGGATTATCGAGAAAAGCATTGACCATCAAAGCTTTTTCCTCAAATCTAGTCGGCATATGTTAGTATTTGATCAAGACTAGCATCAGGCTCCCCATACAACAAAAAAAAAAAAAGGACTCCCACAATCTTTTAGTGGTTAAAGATTGGCAGCTTTCATCATTAAACATGATGCACTGGCCACTGGCCACTGGCCTATCTTTCTGGTCTGGGTGTTATGCAACATGGCTGGGCAGTCTATCAGACAAGTAGAAATGGTAAGACAGAAGCCAGATCATACCCGTGTATAAAATAAGTTCCACCAGCTAAAACTTGAAACTGTTTACTTTTCTCAAGAAACAGAATCTCAAGTTAACTTTACCTGAAGAATCCCTTATGTCTCTATCATCCACATCTGTCATAGCATCATCAAGAAGGAAAAGACGGACAAGTGACGAGAGCCTGAATGTAACATGGGGTTTGTCACAAATTGAAAACCAACAAGCTCGTATAGAGAAACTCAGGGGAATTTTATTCAGGGCATCCTCATTTTAACTACGATTAACATCTACGGATCTACCTACAAGGCTACAACTATTTTGTTCAGAAAGCCAGATGCAAAGAGTCAGCAAAGGTAGATTTTGTATCATTCATTTAAGGACATTAGTAGCAATCAAAAGAGTCCTACGAGCAGCATTGCATCATACAAAACTTTAGTTTCTTATAGGTCACGGAGTCAAGTACTCTAGTGTACATCTTGGAAAATTGTGAATGTTAGAACAAGAAGACATCGTCTCAAACAGCCAAAAGCGTTTGGAAGAATATATAGACATGTACAATAACATATCCACGCATTACAGATTTCAATCACATATGAGATAACAATCAGCATAATTGCCAGTTACTATCCCTACTATCAAATATACCCTTCTTGAAGTATGGGAAGAACAACTATGTCAGTTGTTTCATTGCTGAAAAAAGAAAGTGTTCTTTGGTAAAATGACAATAGTTTTCAATTTTTCATACAACCACAAACAGAGATTCCCAAATCTTTTTGTAGTTAAAGATTCAGGTTTGATCAGAACCCGCACCACACCTAAAACCAAGAATTGCTACTTTGTCACACTTCTCCCTCTCCTTGTCCCCAAATTACCATGGTTCAGTTCCAAAGCGCGCCACCTATCCAGTTTCAAGCTCTCAATGATCAAAGATGATCCAACACACTATTATGAATACCCAATTCCAAGTTTTCAACAATCAAGAGCATAAATCATGTAATTTAACTTTGCATAAGCTCAAATAAGATCAGCTTTTATATCTCATCTGCCAACTACATAATGTGTGAAAAAGTTAAGAAGATCATTTTGAAAGATCTTACGTTCATGCATGCTTTAGGGAAAAAAACGTACGAGCTCTATCTGGAAGGAAAGGTCACACTAACTAGATATACATGCTCCGGTGACAATATTCACATATGTCTGCACAACTGCCTCTTCATCTACTCCCTCCATATCAATACCATCATCTTCAAAAGCTTCAATACCACCCTTCAGAGTTAAGGTTCCTCTTCTAGATAAAGCCTAATACGAAAAGTGTCATTTAAACTTACTCCACTTGTCTATGTCACAAAGCATAATGAAGTCAGACCTTACGTATTGCAACTTAAAATTTGTAATGAAAAGCATCGAAGTTCAGTCTGAAAACCACGAATCAAGTTTTAAGAAATCTAGCACCACGCTACAGTATAGTTAAAGGTTCTACAGACAGAATTACACATATTCATGTCAGCATGGAGCACATACTACATGCTTACTCTTTAGAGTCCTGAGAGTTCTCAACATTACAGATCAGCTCCATTGAAGACAAAAGAAAGAGGCTAATGGGGACAATACACTAATCAGATTCAAATGTAATCGGTGTCATGCAAAAACAAATCTCTACACGAGCTCAGAAGTCAAAAAAAAAAAATCTCTTCTCTGGATTGTCTCATACCATAAATTTTTTCAAGGGGAGATTTTACCTAGTCCAATCAAGCAATCTGATGCTAACTACATACTTGATCTTATTTACAAGCTAAAACAAAGAGTGCGTGCGTTATCTCCAACAGTTCTTGCATTTCTCTCATACCGTGGAAGCAACGCTTGCACAGTACCAATTTGTATCTCCAAGTCCTAGTATGTTTTAATTTGAGCACCAGAGTAGCTAATAATTCTGTTTTTACAGTAGTATCAGATTCCTTAAAGTGGTTTATAACCCCCATACGTTTGCCTCTACGTGAAATGTAGCCCCACAAGTATTGAAAGGAGCAATTGGCCCCCACCAATTTGATACTTAACTCTCAAGGTCATTAACTAAAACAATTACCAAAAATAGTATAATAGTCATTATTATATACTGTAAAAAGGGTCATGATGTAAATATCATGGTTGGTCTCCCGTAGAACCAACTAATATAAATCAGCCTAAATTCAATATAAATTTCAAACTTTATTGTTTTATGTGTTTTAGGCTTGCATTATTTATACTCTAGCTCATTTTTAAATTTTTTAGTCTCAATTGCCCCTCTTTATTAAATGTATCTTTATATATTATCTTTGTTTTGGAGAATTTTATTGTTAAAATGATGTCGTAACCCCAATACGAAAAAAAAGCCATGACAATACGTAAAATGAACAATTTCGGGTGCCATTCTCTTAAAAAACATAAGAAAGGCAAATATAATTAAAAGTCATTTCCCCATGTCTAACCGAATCCTAAAACCACCACCCCTCTCTGCCAAATGACCACCCTTTCTTGCAACTCGTGTTTGACCCGTAGTTCTTTGTTCGTGCATATTTTTTAATCTAACTTCGTTCGACCCATTGACTGATTATATCCATGTTAAAACAAATTTAAAATGTAGCTGTGGCGCTAAAATAATACACCACGTAAGAAGAATAATATAAAACCATTATAATATTTCTGGTCAGAGATAATGCGACTTGTTGACCCGTTTTGACCAGTAATTACCTCACTAAAATATGCTAATGTGGTAGTAGCTATTGTAGGATTAACCTTCAAATAAGGGGAATTTGTATGCGTCTCATAACTGTATTTTTTAGACCTGTTAAAACTTAAAATCTTAAGTAACCAAGCAACTTAACTCAATCAGGCCTGATTTTACTGGATAATGACAATACTTTATACGACCTGTGACCCGTAGTTACCCGGTCCTGTCTTAGCCAGCTAGCCCACATATTTTTTTCATCTAATTTCACCCGACCCATTGACCCGATTAGACCCCTTACAAATTAACCCATATTTTTTTTTGGTTACAATTCTCTTGATATTATAATATAGTTCCTAAAAGAAGAAAAAGATAGGGATATCTTTTTACTTTTGGACGCAAGAAAAAGAGAAAGAAAAATCATGATATAGTGGTATACTGGTATCTACTATCTAACTAATGTTTAGGACTTAGTATCCAAAGTATTTTTAATTTTAGCTATGACATTTTGCATTTCTTCTTGAAATCATTCCTTCTTTTTTTTCCAGAAAATTCTTTCCTAGTTTGACAATTTTTTAGTTACAATCTCGGTAGATGGCTAATTAGGTGGGTAAAGAGAGTAAAACTTGGAAGATTTTGTTAAAATATTGATAATTTCTGCTTTTTAAACAATTTTTCCTTTTTTTTATTAAAAAAAATTTCGGCTATAGTTAAGTAGTATTTAGGGAAACATTTTTTTTGGAAATATACTAATATTTTGTTAATTTAATTATGGATAATTCTATTTTTTTATTGCAGATTCATTTCCTATAAGTGCGGGCGTTTTTATTAATCATGGACACTAATACTGAAAATTTTCCGGCCCAATTTTTTTAAATTAGGTATCATATAAAATACACTATAAAATTAGATTAATTACGGAATGTTATAAATATTTATATGGATTATTTAATTGTAAAAAATACATAAATGACAAAATATGTTAGTTTCCTAAATGTGAGTGCTATTAACGGCATTTTTCATTTGACATCATCGCCTACATGTATGTCCTGATAATGGTTTAAAAACACGACTATTAATATATTACCAGCAATGAACCCATGATATTAACTCTAAATATTATTGCAACTTTCAATTTGATATTGGCTTAAACTATCGCAATTTTAATTACGAAACAAAACTCCTTCACCAAGAAGGCTAATCGAAATAGGCTTAGATACAAAATCGAACAAATCAAAAGAAAAATAAAATCATTCATTCATACATCAATTGAAAAAGATACAAATTTGGCCTAATAAACAAAATTGAATCATGGCGACCCTATTGAGTCGTTTTCCATTTCAATTGTCTGATATAAACGTTGGATGGATGTTTCTTTTTTGCCATTTCAGAGTGATGTTGCAAGTGTGGTATGGATGTGTGTCACCAAACTTCTTTGTTGTTATATTTATAGTAGGATCGAATGGGGCAATTTAGGGTTTAAGGTCGTAGTTCCACCCGTCAATTTAGGTAATAATATTGTTTGATAACAAAATATACGGTCGTATGTGTGATTTTTTTTATATTTTCCGCAATTTGCGTAAACTATCAAGTTATTTTGAGAATGATTTGATTTTTTTATTATATATGTTGCTGAGAGTATCCTGATTTTTATAGGAAATATTATAGATAAATTATTTTAGGTATTTAATAAATTTCGGTTTATATGCAGCTAAATTGGGAAATTATGGCTTCAAAATTAATTCTAATTTAAAAGATTTTATTCCGTTTTTTTATAAACGGATTAAGGTATTTTTTTTATAAACGGATAAGCTATTTTGATACAAATTTATTTGTCATATTTCCCCAAATATAGGATTGTACAATATTCATATTTAGTAATTGGATGAAGGATTATATTTTTTTTATCTTTTTTTTTTATTATTATTTTGATAGCTTTATTATGCCGAGATAAATGGAGAAATAACGGCATATATATGATCTTCACGAAATTAAAATTATTTAATTATTTAATATATGAGATTAAAATTAAAAAATATGATCTATCCGTAAAATACTGACTAATATATGAGACATTTTAACTAAGGAAATTGGCATTTTGCTGTAAATTTTGTAATTATTTCCTTTTTTTTGCAAAGTATTTTAAGTATTAAATAAAATGTAGAAGATTTATTCCGTTTTTATGAAATTCGACCAAAGATCATGACACGAAATTTTGGTCAGTTTCCATTAGTTATGGCTATTTTTGGGTCGATATTGATATCATTTAGGAAACATATGATTCTTTCAAATTATTTTATCATTTTGATTTAATTTAATTATGGATACATATCTTCTGGAAAATTCGTGGCAAATTTTTAAGAATATTATGATTTTCGAAATTATTATGTGATCTTATTATATTTTAGTTATGGAATATGTCATTTTTACTGGAGTTTTTATTTACTATTATTTGATCTTATTTTAATTAAGGAATATGTCATTTTTACTGGAGATTTTATTGCCTAAAATGTTGGGGCGTGTGGCAAGCATTGGTTGGCATGTGTTCATTACAAGCTTATTAGAGCTATTTAGAGTAAATTTTATTTGACATCAGCGCTTGCGTGGAGGGTCTCATAAACTTTTAAATCCACGGGTATTAATATTATATATGATTCGAACCGCACTAATCCTAAAATAATGACTACCTAAATAACCTAACAGACATGCTTTGGAAAGGGGATTCGCGATCACCACACTTATGACTAGACTCCCAATCCTCGAATTTGTCTCCTACAGCAGCAGCATATCCTGATCGAGGACCCGGGTGTATGATTGCATCAAGACAGTTTGAACACAACGTTCCACACAAGTTTCGGTCTCCAACATGCAACAACCGGCAATAACCCTCTACCTCAACCTTAGCCGGGTCTTTGTTAGAAGATGGAATGTGAATGATTGCGAAAAATAGCTCACCTGTCTTAGCCCAGAAGTTCATATGATGTGATTCTCGAGGATAACCGCAGTTTACTACTAAATCCAGGAAATGAGAAACTTCAAACTTCGTACCCCTGTATATCATTGAAATGTTCTAAAGCTTTTTGCGCCAAAGGAAGGTAACTCGACCTATACGAGTATAAGTTTAGTTCTTCCATACTCGGTGCATCAGAAGGGACTTGTGAAGAGTTCGCAATGTGGTACGAGCTGTAACAAGAAACATAGGATTATAAGGCGTAGATTTCATTAAACAAGAATCTCATACACAAACATTCAAGATTTACTAATAATTATGCCGATCGAAAAGATTTGACAATTTCAAAGTTTCTACATTCCGCCAGAAGAAATAACTGCACAACATAACACACACAACCCATTCAACAACAATTTTAGTATAACTGCATTTGTTGTGATATAAATCAGTAAGTAATTAAAACAAGTATAAGGGTCACTAAAATCGTAAAATTGGTCACAATGGAAACGAAAAAGATGGCCTCACAATAAGACCATCTCACAGTATATACTGAATTAATGATTGAATACCTATTGCCACTGGCAATCGATCTCTGGAAAGGAAGCTCACAACCGCCGGAGAAGTAACTGAATTTTTTGTTCTCAAACTCATCCCCGTCTATGATATCGTATCCTGATCGAGGGCCGGGGTGTATAACCGAATCGAGACACACACAACACATCATACCGCGTGCATTTGGCATTGCACTTCTCACCAGTCGACAACAACCCTTAACGGAAATCTCAGATAAAATTTGACTACACATTGGAGTATCAACTATAGCGAAAAAGAGATGATCTCCTGGCTTGTCAAAAAAAATCATGTGGCATGTTTTCCGAGGATAAGTGGAGCCTATACGTAGATCAAGAAAGTGACCAAATGCAAACTTCGTTCCCTGCACAAAATCCCAAAAAAAGCCGAAAACAGATCAGCGAAACACTAAACAACACAACAACAACAATCAAGCCTTATTTCTAAAATGATTTGGGGTCGACTAACATGGATTGACATCTAGTAACCCTCTTGTGTTTTGTCACGAGTACATATATATTACCTGATGATGATTGAAATGCTCCAAAGCTTTCTTCGCAAAAGGCACGTACTTCTGATGACGAGAGTCTAGTTCTTTAGGATCAGCGCAAAAGGGGAAGCTGTAACAAGCAAGAAACAGATAAAAACACTACTGATAATAACATTCGTGGGTAAACTAAAGTCAATATATAGTGATCAATTCCACTTATTAGTTCATGAAAATGTAAAAGACATTTCAGATACTATTCTGAAACTCCGCAAGTAAAATAGACACTTACAGGTATAAGCTGACACTTTCAGGAATCGGCATGGAATCTTCTTCTTCACGATCCTGAAGCATTTCGAATATGATATATAACTGAACAACAACAACAACAACAACAACAACAACAACAACAACAACAACAACAACAACAACAACAACAACAACAACAACAACAACAACAACAACAACAACAACAACAACAACAACAACAACAACAACAACAACAAATGAAAGGACAAAAAATTACACAACTATATGAACCAAAATCGTGCCAAACAACTCGTATGTAAATTGTGAGTCCTCGTCATAATTTACGAAATATACTTGAAACAACAACCCGCAAATTGTCATGTTGGACTTAAATTCGCCCTAATACTTAATATTGAATTCGCCCTATAACAAGCTAGACAGTCTTTATCGCTGGTTAATTTCACATAACTCCGCGAAAATTACTAATTCCAATATATACTCAATCACCAAAGTCAAAATCCCGCAAATTTCAATATCAAACCCTAATCAATTACTTTAATCCAATATAATCATTAAAACTCTGAAGAAACTCCTCAGAATTACTGATACATTATCAATTCAACCCCAAAAAAAAAAACAGATGAAAACAAGAACTTCAAACTAGAGAGAAGAAGGGCGAACCTGCTGAACAACGGTTTGGAACAGGCACAACTTTGTAAAGTGTCTGTGTGGTTGGTGTGTACTGTGTACTAATTTCAGTAATCGTACATGCTTGTGCCACACCCGGGCTTTATATATTGGATTTTCTTTGTTTTAATAAATTAACATAATGATCCGATAATTATATTTAATGTTATTTTTATGTTATATCCAATTAATGAATGTCAAGTGTCCTATCCGGAAAGACTTGCTCAGGTGTTAATATATAGTATAGTATTAGAATTGTGTTAATATATAGTATAGTATTAGAATATTAGATAGTTCGCTTGTTATGGGTCTTAATATTTCAAGCACTATTGGTAAGACTTATTATTCATGGTCCAACTTTTACGAACCATAGAGCTGACTAGTTATGTGTCATGGAAACCGACACGGATATTTACGCAGATACGACACAGGATCACACAGCAGCGGTACCGATGAGGGAAATCTGCAGAAGGTACGACTGACTAATGTTCAAAGCAAATTGCTAGAGGTTTACCGTGTATAATTTATTTGTCTACAATGTAAAATTGAGTTAGTGGTAGTAAAATTGAGAACGGGATAGTAAAATTAATTTTAGTGAAAAATTCAGATAGTAGAATTAATTGTTTGAGTAGTAAAATTTTGATAGTGTAGTAAAATTACTGGTAATTATAGACACTTTTGGATGTCTACACGGTAGACCTAGCATTGTCCATGTCCAAAAAGTACGAGACACTTGACAAGTTTCACATAATTGAATAATAATTGTTCGTGAAGGAATTGGACTTTTGACTACGGGAAGTGCATAGACCAATTTCAGTCACATTGACACATTACTGTGCAAAACATAATGCACACAAAAATGTCATGCAATCTTCAAGTCTGTGTGTAAACACAACATTCTCACTACTCCGTATCTTTTCATCAACAGCCAGTAATGACATAAACACCAACTATGTTGTTTTGGTAAAAAAAACTATACGTCTAGAGAATCGGATTGTCTGGTGGGTTTATCTATCTGATCGCGCTATTATCTAATGTCGAATTGAAAACGGAACTAGGAGAACAGCTAACAAATGAGTGCAAGTAAAAGACAAAGAATTTTTGTACGTGGAAAACCCTCAATGTGAAGGAAAAACCAAATTGTTTTGGTAAAAAACTACACGTCTAGAGAATCGGATTGTCTGGTGGGTTTATCTATCTGATCGCGCTATTATCTAATGTCGAATTGAAAACGGAACTAGGAGAACAGCTAACAAATGAAATAATTGCAAGTAAAACACAAAGAATTTTTGTACGTGGAAAACCCTCAATGTGAAGGAAAAACCACGGGGGGAAGTATGTGTCCCACCAAGGATTGCACTATGGATGAATTTAGATGATGTATGTTTCGTACAGTAGTTATTGCTCGTAATTTGAATAAATGCTATGGTTTTTGCTTGTGTATGGTCTCTCCTTTTCTGCTAGCTTCCCTCTCCTATTTATGCTTGACTGTCATTAGGGCTTCTAACGGCTTCCTCCACTTATTTCTCCACGTTCTCAATCTCCCTATATTCTCTCTTGACCAAGTCGTGCCTTATCCTCCACTATCCTTGCTTGACAACATCTCTTTTTCTGTTTGCACCTCAACGTATCTCGTTCCAACGTTCCTCATTCTGCCCCATTATCCACACCTCAAATCTCGCAGTTGATCAGTTGTGTAACCACCTGATTTGACTCTGTCTTGCTTGTGAATGATAATGACGTTATCTGACACATATTGATAATCGGACTATATTCTTCTGTCGGATAACTGGTATCCGAGTGTCGCCAAAATCCTACACCAAGTAGAATTTTATTGCCCAAACATATGGCATGTTACATAGCAACACATTGTCACAAAACTGTCATAAAACAACACAAACAACAGCTTGTAGAATACATTACTGTACTGCAGGTCTGCAGCAAGACAAACCTCCAGAGACATGTTTACATGGTCTTGCTTTAGCCGCATCAGCCAACGCTTTGCCAGTGGCCGCCCGGCCTAAATAATAACAACTTACAAAAATACACAAAAAAAAAAAATTAGATGAGGGATTTTCTATAAGATAGTCAAGGTAGGATCTCAGGAAGATTGGAGTGAGTGAGGGATACGATAATTACGTTGGTGGAGGTGAGAGTCGGGTTTTTATTGGGTTAATTTGTGTCGGGTCTAGTTAACGAGGGTTATATATATGTGGATCGTTTCAATTTTTGTTCAACATTATTTTATTTTTAGCATAATTAGGTGAAATTGATGAGTTAGTAAGTTCAAGCGGTCGAAACCCATAATAACAATAATAAATTGTGAGTACTAATTTGGATCACTATGAAGCTTAATTATTGCTAGGAAATCTAAAGGATCGGGTCTTTGTAGGGTGACGAGTCACTTCGGGTTGGACATTAGCGGGTTTGGTCGCATATTGGTTCATAACAGAATGGGGTCGAGTTCAGTTCAGTTGATTAGCATGTCGGGTTCTATCGGCTAAGATTTTCAATTTTGACATATGAAGTTCGGATCCTAGTTTAGGACAGGAATGTATCAGGACCATGAGGGGTTTAGCTTTGTTTACACACCGTAAGAAATTTTCAGATCTTTGATGATTTTTCAAACTAATGTACTCACAGAAGAAAAATTAAGGAGAGATTATATGTATCCAACTACTCCTTTGCCCACAAAACAAATAATACTAGAAGGCAATTAAGTTCTTTTAAACCATTACAGGTCATTTCTGTATTAAGACATCCCGAGGCCGGCACGGGTCAGTTGGGATACAGCCTTGACCTTGACGCCTTTTCAGGTTTGCCACTCGTCTCCGATGTCCACGTCCTTGTTTATGTTGCTCCCACTCATGCGCCCCGCGGAGAACCCTGTTTCCACATGCCTATATACAGTTGGAAGGGAGATCAGAATGTTTGTACTAAAAAAAAGAAAACTTTATAATTTGGTAAATGAGAATTTGAGATGATGAATTTGACCTCGCATATGTACTGAGTCCACAAATCTCTGTCAGCAAGTTTCTGGATTACAGCATTTGCATTGTCTGAACTCGAGACTGAGCTCACATCTGAAGTGAGAAACCAGTCGATTACTTCTGTGGCCGGTTGAACAACCTGTCTGATCCATGTATCCTCAGACTTTCCTGATGATATGAAAATGTTTGTATTTGAGTGTTATTGGACAGAATTTGGGTTCTCAATAGTCTTAAAGTCTAGACAATAGTTTGGTGAACAAAGAGAATATGAAGAGAGCGAGATAAGGATTACCAAGCAAAGCTTCTGTTGAATCTACATAATGGATGTTCCATCCAAATAATGCTTGTAATCGCTTTATCCTCCTCTTCTACAGAAAAAAGAATTTGGCAGCAATTAGATCTCCAAAATCATGACACTGTGAGAAAGCCGCACATGTTTTACAGTAATAGTTTCAATTGCATTATAGGAACACAAAAGATCAAGTTACAGCTTCCTATAGAAAATCACAAAACTCAAAGAGAGAGCTTACATGCGTTCCATTATTGATATCTTGAAATTCAAATTGTATCTACTGTCCACTGACTCAGTCACATGAGATTTATGATCATCAATTCATAACTCTCACGGACAACACAAAATGAACAAGGACCTTTTTTTGGAAAGGGAAAAAAGCGCTCGTTCTTCATTTTAGTTGAGAAAGAGCCAGAAAAACTTCCTAGAGCATGCTTTTTTTAGGGTGATATATTCAGATTCAAGAGGACAGATAACTAAAGAGGAAAACGAGAGTCACAATTGACCGAACAGGGTAGAAAGCTTACTTGCCGACGCACAAGTCTTTGTGTGTTCGACTTCAATTTGACAATGGCTTCTTCTAGTAGCTCTCTGTTCGGGGTACAAGAGGAAGATTTCAAAACTTCCCTCAAATTCAGTGACATATCATCACACTTCAGTGGAGCTGGTTCCTCAAATAAACTCTCCCTTGTTTCCCTTACTTCTGAGAGGAAACCACAAAGAAATTCTTCAAACTCCCTGACACCAATAGCCTGCCTCAAACCTCGTGTATAATCTGCATTCATGGTGTAGATATTGTAAACTTCATCCAACAATCCAGCCTCGATCATTCTATCCACTCTTTGATCCACGAATTGGTCCAATACAGGAAGAGATGCATCAACACAGATAAAACAGCAGTTGTATCTTGATTTATCCCCAAGACAACCCCATTTCTGTCTGCCACATAAAATGTCAAAAGTTTAGCAGAAAGGTCCAAAAAAGTTTTATCAGTTTCCTTGTGTAAACATAAATCTTCCAGCTTAAGATACAAAATGAATGCAAGGAATTCAGGTGTTCGTTTCAGATCATCAAAGCAATAACTTAAATCTATTAGTTTTCCTAAAAGCATTATTACACAGGAAACAAAGCAAGGAAAACGTTTATCATATAATCAGTTGGTAGCTGCAAGATCTAGAAATTAGACAAAAAAAATTGGAAGTTGAGTTATTAGACAGCTGAAGTCCCTTTATTCCTTACAAAGTTAACCATATATACAGTATCGTTCGAATACAAACCTCTGTAATTTTTTCCTGAAAGAGTTGGCTGGGGAGGATTCCAGATTGAGAAAACAACTCTAGATATTGCCTAATCTGCAGAAGTTCCAATAAACATACCAAAACAATGGATGCAACTAGTTAGGAAACAATATACAGCAGAAACACAGGGGGGAGGGGGGGTAGCCATGAGAGATGACTGAACCATATACGACTATCTAGTCCAGCAAACAGCAAGATAACTGACCCTATATGCAACTTTCTTCCTGCACTAACTATCTAGGCCAGCAACAGCATATGAACGGCAAATCTTTCCATGTACAATGTTTGAACTGACAAGTGTGATAGCCAGTAGAGCGAAACTGAGGATTCTCAAGTCTCAATCCCCCCCCCCCCTCTTTCCCAGAAAATATTAACGTACTGTGAACACTGATTCACCCGTCTGACAATCACACATTTTAATCTTTGTACAATTAAGCATATGTTAAGAGATTGAAAATTAAGGAAACAGCATATAGAACTAGGCACTTACCTTTCTATTATCATTCGGATGTATTCTATTAGCTGCCACAGGATCTACTGCTCTAAGACGGCCATAGCTGTAGCTACTCTCTTCCCCAACATCAAGTTCAATTTCTTCCTCCTGGGCTACGTCTAGAAGTGAAAAGCTTAAATTATGATGATAATTTAAGATCAAGAATACAAATTACTTTTAAAGCATTTAAGATTCCCAGAACATAGTTCTTATGTTATGTTTACCTGAACATTCCCTTGAACTTCTATCATCCACATCCGCCAACGCATCATCACGCAGAAAAGGACTGACGAGAGCCTGAAATGTGACATGGAACGTGACTATAATTAGAAATTAACAAGCTTTTAAAAGAACCTCGGAGGAATTTAGTTTCAGGACGTCCTCATTTCGATTACAGTTGACACCTAAATACAACTTTCAACTTCTAGCAAACTGCAAATGTAAGCTAAGAGGCAACAAAGCACAGGTGGAGCTCATATCAGAATAATCAGACTACTGACAGGTAATGCAGGCGGCTTAGTCAAATGTGAATTATGATATAAATAGTAAGGACATAGCAAACAATAATGGGAGTCCTAAGAGCAGTATTGTATCATACAAAGTCTTGATCTTTTTTTTTTTTTTCCGAAACACAGAGTTCTGTGTTCATGTGGAAAATAATGTATGTTAGGAAGTCTTCAAACAAAAAGACACTATTTTTCAAATAAATATGAGTCTATATTTCAAATTTGAGGTGTAAAAATTGCACAAGATCGATGAACTTTAAAATTTTGAAAGAACTTTAAAATTTTGAAAGAACTGTCAACTTTGCCATTCACCACAATCACAGTTCACTTAACAACAGGTAAAAATTGGCAATGACTATCCCTACTATCGAGAATAGCCCCCTTTCCAATAATTATAATCAGTTACTCACAACGATATCAACTGTTTCGTTGCTGAAAGAGACTAGATTTTTGGTTAAGCGATCATAGGGTACAAATTTTGATACAACCACAGCCACCCTAATAGACATGCCTACAATGAGCTCTTGGGTATAGATTCAGTAGCCAGCGCTCATCATATAACCCATATTCCTATGCCACATAGAGTGGTAAATCTAGGCCTTAATAAATAAATATATCCACCTACGTTAATTGTTATGGCAACATGGCTACACAACAGATCAAACAAGAAGAAATGGGACACAAAAGACATAACATACCTGTATATAAAAGTTAGTTCCACCAACTATAACAGGCAAATGATCGCGAGATAATATCTCCTCGATGAGCTGAAAATCCAAAAAAAGGGTCATTTCATCAAAACAAAATCATAACGTGATATTCTCTTCACCAATACAAATCAACACCATAAACGAGCAAATCCAACCAGGCAACCACATATAATCAGAAATTATGTTCAACGTGCACAAAGATGATGAAAACGCGCCCACCAATTCAGTTGCCATTCAGATGAACTACTGTTAGCACACTCACTAGTTCATGCTCAACAATCCCACCATACCTAAAACCATAAATCACTACTTTGTCACAACATCTCCCCCTCCTTGCCCCCAAGTTAGCAATGTTAGCTACCAAAATGCGCTCGCTGTCCAGTCTCGAGCTCTCAATGATCAGAGAGGGTACCAATACACTACACTGAATACCCAATTCCAAAATTTTCAACAATCAAGACCATAAAATCATATAACTCAACTTTGCACAAGCTCAAATCAGTCAGCTCCTACATTTCAACCACTCTAAACAACATAATTCTATGCAAAAGCCGAAAAACGACAACGGAAAACGTAAAATTGAAGGAGATTCTCACAGGAATAGCAACATCTCTGAAATCTTTAGAAGTGAATTCCACATTTGAGCTGATTGTTCCTAGAAGATGGTGCGGAACTCCTGCAGCATAAAAATCCCACATTACAAAATTGAAAATAACCCAAATTTATGAACAAATTATACACACAAGAAAAAAAGAAGTTGCCTTTTTGCTCAAATAAGGTGACTTTATTGGTAAGAACATCTAAACCCTTGTAAACTTGCATAGAATCAGCATTAATAACTTCAATTGGGAAATGGGCAGCTAAATCAATGGCTAATTTTGACTTTCCAGACCCAGTTGGCCCCATTATTACTACTATTTTGGGTTTTTCAGCTTCCTTTCCGCCATTGTTAGGGTTTTCGAGCTCCTCTTTCTCCTCCATTTTTTTCTTCTTGGTCTACCTGGGTAAGTGTTTGGTTATTTATCAGTTTTGATTGGGCTTTGGCTTTGATTGTTAAATCGTCTCGTAGAAGCTCAAAACGGCTTTGCAACCACCTATCGTGAGACGGTTTTAGTAAAGACGAATAAGACGGAGAAATACAGGTTTAGACTCGTTTTCTTGGTAAAAATAACCTCTTTGAATCGATTAATGTGAAGCTATGATTATACCATACTCCCGAGAGCACGAGCATGGTGGTCATGATGGTCATGGTGGTCATTCTCAGTTCAGTTCTCACAATAGAGGAGCAGGAGCAGGAGCAGGACCAACATACTCCTTGTGTTTCCGTAAGCATGTATAATTTAACAATGTGAAGATGTAGGACTCGTAGTACAATCTATCAAAAGTAACACAAAATAGTACTCGTATTGATTGAGAATTATTAGTTCTCGGTCATAGTTGATATGCATACTTGATATGAGTGTTTTGTCATCAGTGTCAAATAGTCCCCACTTCTATGGCATTTTTTAAATCATAATCATTTCGATGTTAAAACTTAAAAATTAGTATTTTACTAGTAAAACTCGGGTATCAAAGTAACATCGTTTTTCACTTCTTTGTCCCTATCTAGGACTAGGTTTGCTTCCACCCCTCGTAATTCGTACCGTTTGATTTGCCATATTAGAAAGATACATTACATAGGGATATACGTGACGGCATTTGTCATCAAGTAGACATAAACAATTGTCGAACCCTTATATTTAAAGGTTATGTAGCCGATTACCTTGCTCATCTACAAAACACCTTTTTTCACACTACTACATCGAGTTTCCGAGTCATTTAACTCTTGTGTTTTGAGGCACTATGTAGTCAATTACCGTACCCGTCTGCTAGAGTACTAGATGTCTTTCCATGGGACATGGAGTACACATCACTACATCATGTAACCTACATACAGTAGTATTTTAGATTCCTTCATTGCTGTCTTGCTTTAGTTAACAGCAAGGTAAAAAGAACAGAAAATAATTCATGAAATTTCATAACCAAATTTCTCTAAATAACAATATCATGCACATGTAATTCACATTTTGACAGTCACCCAAACTAAGATGAAATTACAGACATTCTGTTCACCTCCAAATTTCTGATCGCTCCACCAAATCAGAAATTAGTAAAAAAAAATGGTTTTTTAGATGAAATTAAACATTTTGATCCCAATCAACTAAAAAAACCCACTAAACTTACACAAAATCAAACAAATTAAATTGAATGAAGCACACTTTTGAGAAAGTTAATCCCTTTTTTTCCCCTGGTTTGAATGTATGATCAGACAGTTAATGATAATACTATATAGTACAGTTTTATCTGAATAATAACATCACTTCAGAGATTCAATGTGTTTGCTCAGCTCATCCAGCTTCTTCATTCTCATCTTCTCGCTTTCACCCACCATCTGTCAAGAACCGTATTCATGTCAAATTATGCGCGAATAATAAACGTATATCATATTTTCCAATCTGACAATGTAATCATGAAATGAAATGAAATGGGTTTTTTTCTTATCTATTTTACCTCCATTAGTTTGGCAACTAGCTGGGACTTTTCCTTGCTTTTCTCATTGTATGCATCAAGGAATTCTCTGTATTCTCTTTCCTGCACAATATCGAATTGAATGACGAATTTCAGTATGACAAGTATACAAGTATGTACACTAACGTCGTTAGATGATATTCAATTTCGGTACCACCTTCTCACATAGTCGATGTTCGATTACGAGTAGGGGGGGTTGCTAATTGAGAAACAATAATCAATGAAAGTGGTACCTTTTTCTGACAAGTTATTCCTAGAGGCTTGATCTCTTTACTGATTGTGTCAATCCTCTTTCTCAAAAGTGCAACTTCCTTCCTCATTGGATCTTGAAGAGCTTCAAGTTCCTAATAATAATATTCAAAATTAATGCCAAAACCAAGATCTACACTAGTCTAACAAACGGCTGGTAAATGTAACTTTAAAAATCCCACTGTTTTCGATATATTGACGATTCCACAATGATTCATATTAGCCGACCCCAAATCAGATCGGGACTAACACTAATGTTAGTACCTCAGAGGTGAACAAAATATCTCTACTGTTAAAAAAAATCGTTGCTTTTGAAACCGACATGATAACTTTCAAATCTGATTCATACCAGGGAACAGTAGGCTCATACAAGCAATCATTATCTTAACATTTTAGGCACTAAACTAACTAGTCTAACAGAATGACAAGAACAATATATCAATAACGTGATCTATACGATGGAAACTTATAAATGAAAGAATACCTCACGGATATCAGCAAGGCGCTTAGACTCTTCTTCAACACGACCTAACTGAGCCTGAACAAGTTCCTTAACAGCCATCTTCTTCTTCTCAATCTCTTCTTCCTTGGCTCGAAACGTTGATAAGACAGACAAAGACATTTCTTCACTCTTATCATCCATTGTAGGGCTAGTAGAACCAGAGTTCTTCATCTTGCAGAAAAAAAACCCTGTGCTGCTGTTTATATTTCTACAGGTTTGCCTTATTTCTGAGTTCTCAGACAGTTTGCTTAGAAGTTCTGGGTTAGGTTTGGCTTTCAAGGCAATGTACATGTATATGAAATGAAATGAAGCAATACTATAGTCTTTTGTATTATGTATATAACATTTATATAAGCATTAAAGTAAATAGTATGGACAAGGACATTGACGACCAACCTTCCTACCTTTGAAAAGAAAAAGTTAAAATAATATTCCAGCCTTTTCTAGGGGCAGGTTTAACTCTTGTATGAAAAAACAGTATAGGGATAATATAATCATTGTGTGGTACTGACTGTATTGCAAACACTGTTTATCCGATTTTACCGTTGCATATAGTCGTATAGATATATACGGAGTAGTACCTAATTCAAAATCGGACTAAATTGAATGGTGCGCGAAAAAAATATATGCTTCACCAATTTCTTACTTTCCTTAGGTTTGGTTCGAATTTTCCACGTATACGAGGACAAAGTTAATGTAAAGAAATCCAATAGAACGGAGACTCGGGGCGTATATTTTAACAGTAAAGGTCCCAGTATTTTTCCTTTCCCTTTCCTGTATCATTAGAAGTACTGCACACTTCACTACTTTTAAAGTGCTTAAATTGCTGTCAAAAGGAGTAGTAGTTCTAATTCTCAAACCCACTATGAAGTATGGACCTGTATGCTTTGGTAGGTTAGCTATTTTCTGAAGTTGGTACCTTGGCAAATTCATCTAACTGCTGCAATTTGTCTGTAAGTTCCACTAGTAACACTTATCCAAATAGATTTCTATTAAAAGTGCGCGTTATGTCGAGTATAGTAACAACAAAGTTTTAATCCAAAAATGATTTACCTGACATAAACCTTCATATGAAACCGAGGAACCGTTACTATGATGCTCAATATCTAAATCCTTGATCAAACTAAATACAGAAATAAGAACCATTTTCTGACATACACACACTTCTGAATTCTGATATATTGTACTAAAAGGGATCAAATGTGGGAAAGCGCAGAAAGAGTGATAGTAAATCTTTCTGATTCCGTGTAAGAGGGGTGCTTCATGTGGAAGATTTCTTGAGGATTGGACACTAAAAGCTCACCTACACACACACTTAAAAAATCATAACAATAGTAAAAGAAGGGGAGGAAAATAACTTAAGGGCAAAGACAGGGTAGGAGAAGAGTTGTCTTACCTTTTACAGGTATGACTACTCCATAGTTATGTTAATTACTTACCCTTTTCTCTTAACCTTAATACTTGGTGACCATATGATGACTGCAATACACTTGCAGTAAGTAAAATCGTTTGCGCTCACTTGTACTTCCTTCGTTCTTATGGATTGTTATCATTGCAAATTACAAACAAACATTAACAATCCAAAAATTCTTGAGAAACAAATCTCTTATCATGTGAAAAACAGAATATGAGACTGATACAAAGAAACACGTCATGTTGAAGTTTAAAACCGTCCTACTCAAAACTTGTCGTTACATTGAAATGTGATATACCTGATCTTATGTAAGGTATATTGCTAACTATATTCAAAATTGAGTTTCCGGTAGAATGTAATCATCAAACATACCTTTTACTCGAGTGCTAAGCTTACGTTTAACCCGTTAAAGCTAGTAATTAACACTTGATTGGATATTTAAGATAATAACAGAAAAGAAAAGGTTAGCAATGATCTGGTTTATTTGTCTATATTAAAGACAACAGCAAATTTCCCTCTGATACTTTTCTCTCTTGCTTTTGTAAGTGGTGGGCAATGTAAATTTTAAAAGCAGATTACCAACTGTGAGACAGGTGTTTCTGATTGTAACATTGTGCTTTAAAATCTAATCTTATGAACTTTTAGTTAGTAGTACAATATTTGTCTTAAACCAACTTTTTATCTGTAGATTTTCATTTGTGCTTTTGTTGGCTGTCTGTGAGCCTGTCTGTGACAAATGATTGTGATGTGGAAAAACAGTTAGAATCAAAATAAATGTCCCAATATCAGTTGGTTGGGGATTCTAACTGTTCTTTGATCCTATGCAAGAGTTTAGGAATGGGGGCAAGGCAAAGCGGTACCAATACCAATTATGAGAGGTGAGACCTAACCGGCCTCGCCTCTCGTGAAGGATAAATTAGCAATGAATAGAGGGTGTGGTGGTAAATTTGACCCGAAACAAATCACACGATATGTTCAACAAAGAGGAGAGCGTACTGCCGTGCTTGTAGAGATTGACAACCAAAAGCAAGCCAAATGCGATACATGAGCTTACCTGGGTAGAATTCGAAGAAATCTGGTGTGTAAGACCTCATAATCATAAGGTGTCGTATGAAACCACCTCGCTAGCTAGATCCATAGAGCTGTAATCTGCTGAGGGGAGAACTAAACTGCTAATAGTGGCAAACCATAATAGTCTACGAATGTGGATCTATTAGCTGCTCGTACGTTGCACAGTATAGGTTGGTTTGGTTCTGAATCGTAAATAGGCGAATGCCAACGCCATCAAAAAGTAAAAGCTAACAAGTGCAAGCCCTTAGATTTGATGCCAATTACTCCGTATATCCAAACCTGAAGAGTGAAGACAGAGGTCCAACAAGGACCGATGTTTTGGGAATTTGGCCATATGTTAAAGGCTGAAAGTTGAAGGACTTGATGTTCACTACTTGACCACAGTACTCGAAAGGATACTGAAGAAAACTATCTAATAAACCAGTAAACATGTTGCTCAACATAATGTGACGGTACAGGCAGATCAGTCCCCACTAGCGCAGCCCCTACATCCACATTGAACACATTCCACAGCTTTCTCCTCCCTGAGATGCTTGGGTACACGGCACACGCAGCCTGTGCCAAAGTTATGATCGCGATGTATGCATTGTAGACAGCAGAGACGTTCAAATCCTGGCTGCATTTAGAAGGGAATGCAGATTAGAGAAAACTCAGCTATACTCACCAATTAAATGGCACCAAAATAAATCAGCAGGCGCATCAGGTTGAGCATTGTAAAGGTCGGAGTTAGAACATTAGTCATTAGTCACGACAGATGTCAGCAAGCCCAAATCAAAAACTAATACTAGTATTGATTATAATGGATCGTCATTCCTTAGATTCATGGCAGATATACAGAGATTAGTCTTCACAATCACTGCACATTCACCTCCTTTTTCGGAAAAAAATGGAACCGTTTTACGAAAATGAAGAAAACCAAAAGCTCAAAAAGCCATGGTGATAAAGGCGTAGAATGTAAGTTCCAATTATAAATTAAACACCCAGAAAAATTGGCAAACAAAGCAGATTAGCAGAATAACCACTCGAAGGCACCTAAAGAAAGGTCTCCACGATAAATCCAGCCTCAATACACGTATGAAGTCCAGGGCACCCCAAGGCCAATAGAACAAAACAATAATACAAATAACACAAACCCATGAGCCCAAACAAACTGAGAAGTGAGAAGGGATCAACACAAGCACGCCATTCACCATAAGGCTTTGATTTCTAACTTCGCTCTTTCTTTGAAATTCTCTTTGTAAGTGCCTTCCAAGTTCCAATATACAGATTACCTTCTTGACATGTACCCCTCTGCTTCTCAAACAGAACAGGCACTCTGAAGAGCAGTCTACTGAAGAAGCCGAACTTGCTGATGAACATTCTATAGAAAAAGAGAAACTCTCATCGTAATTGTTAGAAAAGGCACATGGGTTCTCAATAGGGGTTTATCTTCCTCCTCGATTTCTGAAGGTAAAGAAGAGACTCAACCACATCTACCTTGCAAAATATACCACCCCAACCCAGCTTCATCATAAAATTTTGAAGACCCAAGTCACTAACAACATCACTACACCTCTTCATTACAGTAAGAGCTATTTCAAATAGAATGCAAAATTCTCTCAATATATTAAGACGTTTAAGCCACACAACCCTGACATTCTAGCTGAAAATGCTCATCCATTCCTCTTCGGAACCCAACTAGTTTTACTCGTGTAGCCAAGTCCATAACATATAGACAGTCTCTAAAAGAGCACTCCTGCATTCCAGATTAAATATTCCACCCACTCCCTTTGAAAGACCTAGCTAGGTTATTCTTATCAATTCCCTTAACCTTCAACATCAGCAAACTGTCTACAAGGTTACTATGAAGGTCTAAACCAGTACTGGGCAAAGCTAATTTGATGACTTTTTGCCCAAATTAAGGAAAGAAGGAAAAAAAAAAAAAAAAAGAACAATCCACATTGTTAGAGAGTGAACCTACAAGCATGTAAATTGGAATACACCACAGATGGTCACCACCTCCTCCAAGAACCGTCTCCATTTTACCATCTAAAAAAAATTCATCATCACAACTGCACCCATTCCAAATAGACGAATACCAACATGATCAAAAATTATATCGTAAGAAGTAGAAACCCTTTGAATTAAAGCCAACTATATCCATTCAAACCCAGAAGACATAAATTAACAAGGACAGCTATTCTAGGAACTCGACTATATTAAGTCTGAAATTTTAAGGAATTTCTGTCCACAATCTGACCAGAATACTCCACTGGATACCAAAGGGAACTATCTAAGAAATCAGTGAACCTGTAACTAGTAAACAGGTTGCTCAACATGATGTGCATGCACGCGTTAGGTTGAGCATTGTAAAAATCTGAGTGAGAACATTAGTCATTAGTCACAAACTCACAATAGATGTCAGCAAGATCAAAGCAAAAACTAATATTGATTATAGTCGATTTTCATACTTAAAATAGATATACAGAGAACTCTTAACGATTACTGCACATTCACCTTCCTTTTCCGGAAAAATGGAACCATTCTACTAAATAAACGGCTCAAAAAGCCATGGTGATTACGGCTTAGAACCTTTGTAAGTTTAAACGATAAACACCCAGAAAAATTGACAGAACAAATTAAATACAAGAACCACTCAAAGGAACCTAAACAAAGGTAGCCACAAAATAGCCTGCCTCAAATGACCTATGAAATCCAGGACACCCCAAGGCCCATAGAACAAAACACTAATACAGATAAGACAAACTCATGAGCCCCAAACAAGCTGAGTAGGGATAACATGCTACAAAAAATTCAAGCTTTAAGCATGCCATTCATCATGAGGATTTGATGTCTAACTCCCCCCTTCCTTTGAAACCTCTCTTTGCAAATGCCTTCCAATATACAGATTACATTCTTAGAGATGAAGCACTCTACTACTGAAACAGACAGCCGATCCCTCTATGGAGCCTACGGAAGAAGTCGAACTTGCTGACAAACATGCTATAGAATAAGAAAAACAAAAAAAATATTCCCTCCCAAATGTTTTGAATTTGTTCAACTAACAAGGAAGCTTTTCGCAACTCTAAGGGTGTGTTTGGCCAAGCTTCTGAAGTGTTTCTGAACTGTTTCTGGGTCCTAGAAACTGAAAACTGGCCAAACACCCAAAACTGAGAAACTGTTTCTGGTTTCTGAGAAGCACTTCTAGTGTTAATTTGTTCTTCAGAAGTAGAAGCTCCAATTTGGAAGTTGGAGCTTCCCAAATTGGAGCTTGGCCAAACAGGCCCTATGTTCATCTTATTGCTCTCCACAGTCCACACCAACGTACCAACATACCACAGTGAAAACAAGACCAATTAGTACAGGGTTGTAGTCATGAAGATATATATCAAACAGTACCCCATCAGTTTCACATCCAACCAGAACCAACGATGAACTATCAGAAAACAAATCAAACTTACAAATCAAGATCGTTAAGCCGGAAACAAGTTTTTAAGCAATGTACCTTCTTCCATTTGGCAATCAAGTTTCTCTCAGCATAACCCTGATCCAAGCAGAACTCATACAGCTCTTTTGAGATCTCATTGCTTTTATAATACAAGTCAAAAACATAGCGACTCCTCTGATGCGCGATTTTGAAAATAGGCCACGAAGTTTCACACCTCCTCTTTCCCTCATGGGGATCCAATTGAGCTGCCATGTTCAAAGAAAGCAAAACATCAATAATTCATCCCACAAAACCTGCAGCAATCATATATTACCAATAAAACTAACATAACATTATAACACAAGTTCAACAACAAAATATCGAATTCACCAAACCTTGTCTCATCTTTGATTCTAGCTCCTGAAGTGTAGGCTCAATCAATGCCCATCCTTCCGGGTAATTAACTCGATTCGTCCTCGTCTTAGGCATCTTTTAACTGAGATTACATTCAAAACAACAACTTCTTCTATAAGATTCACCACCAAATGAGTCATGAGTAACAATCACTACAGCATATGAGTACATTTTGGGAATTAATAACACTATACTGTAAAACCCTAATAGAAGAAAAATTGATTAGTTAGCGTTCCCTCTCAAAAAAAAAAAAATCAAATCACACCCAAATACTAAATACAGTAATTAAATGCCCATGAAATTAAAAATTCAAGTTCTTGGCAACAAAAATTATTGGTGAGTATAGTAAAGCTGGATAGCTCGGAAATCTGAGGGGTATACATGAAAATTTCGGGAACGTATACCGGAAAATTTCCCTTTTTTCTCACATACAAAATCTAATTAGCGAAAAAAATACTTATACCAATGTGGATTAATCGAAATACGGGTAAATAATTGAGAGGTGAAATATCCGGCGAATGTACCTGCAGAAGCGTGGGAGCGGCCTGTGATAGTATGATGAACTGCCCAAAATTCTACTCCAATTAGCCCGCCTTTTCGCTGTTATATATAACTGTGCTTGGACCAAAATGACCACCGAGTTAAGTTGGCACGAGACTCGATTAGATTTAGGTCTTGAGTTCAGGTTATATAATAACGCAATGTTTGTTGTACATTTTTGAGATAGTTTGTTCTCCCTTGTATAATCTTATATCCCATATGGTATTGATTAGAAATGTAGAACTCAATAACTCATAATGAGTCCGACGATGGTAGTCAATAGTATATACGGAGTACATACTTGGAAGTTAGGTATGACTTTAATTGCCTTCGAGTAAAATTTTATTCTTGGGTTTGAACGCAAATTACTTCATATTCGTCACTTAGGGATTGAAAAATCATGTTACTAGTTGTATAGAGTTCACTTGTCATGGTTGGAAGTTGAAACCATTGAACATGTTTATAATGAGCTTTAGAAGTAAAAAAAATAAAAAAAATCATGGTATTTTCATCACACTCTTTCGTTACGTGTCTCAATCCTCTCAACTCTTCCACTTAGCACCATCTACTTGTCATTAGAAATGGAGTCGCAACCACAAAACGGCCAAAAACTCGTCAACCGCCCAACAACATCCAAACGCCTTTGCACCCTAGCTTACCAACTCCAAACTTCTACTCTCCTCTATTCTTCCTCTTCACTTTCCAATCTCATCTCCCTATACACACCAGCTCTCACGAGATTTCTAACCATATCGAGAAAACCAACATTATATGATCTTAATTCTTAATTAACCACAAGAGGCGATTACCGATCACAAAAGGGGTATGAAAAGAAAAACGATAACTACATAAATGGATCATAATAATGTACAAATCAACACTTTTTCGCTACTAAAACGAATCTTTTATCTCCGTTTCACTTCACCACTAACAAATTTCCTTTTGCCTTCCATTCCGAAATTTGAACCAAACATCAACCTGATTAAAACTCCCAACACGGATCAGTCCACTCTCCAGTAAACACCACTATCTAGTTCTACCCCCGCGCGCTCCCTCAGCTTCCCTCTTACTCTCCAACGCTCCATCCATGGCGAGCACATTGCTTCTTAAAAGAAACCCCTAAAACACACTTCCCAATCTCCACACTCATTCTCTCTCCTCAGCTCTCACAAAGATGCGCTCCAAAGACAAAATCTCGTATTTCTACGACGGTAAGTTCTTCCGAAACCCTAATTTCTCACCATTTTAATCTAATTTTTCCCCCAAATTGATTTGTGCGGTGTGTTTATAATTGCAGGAGATGTCGGAAACGTGCATTTCGGTCCGAATCACCCGATGAAACCTCACCGTCTTTGTATGACTCATCATCTCGTTCTCTCCTATGATCTTCACCAGAAAATGGAAATTTATGTGCGTTTTTTTTTTTTTTTTTGCCTTAATTTTTGCTGATTATCTTGTTATCTTGATTTTATTTAGGATGATTTATTGTGATTAGTTTTCGTTAATTTGATGTAGAGGCCACACAAAGCGTATCCGACGGAGTTAGCGCAGTTTCATACTGCTGATTATGTCGAATTCTTGCATCGTATTACGCCCGATACGCAGGATAAATTCATGTCTGAGATGGCCAAATGTATGTCTTGCTGCTCTAATTTATTGATAATTTTCCGAGGTTTATTGATAATGCGATTTGATTATATAGAGCTGAGTCTTTGTTAGCTAGCAGTAAGTTAGTTAGGGTTGCGAAAGCGTAGTTGCTGGAGTTTTAGATTCAATTTACTGTTGCTGCTTGGGTGACGGTGATGGAGAAAATATGAATACGGATTTTGATTAGATAATATGATCGTTGTCATTTGTTGATGATGAAAAGTAACGTTTTAATGTGCGTCTAGCAAAACTAGGTAATTGTTGTGTGAGGTGTTGTCTGGTGAAGCGTATCCAATGTGTACTGGTTTAGACGTTGAAGTAAACTTTTTATTCCTCGGCCTTGCGATTTTCATATAGTCTCGTTGGACCAGTGGAAGATGTCTTTTGAGGTAAACTCAATATAGTGAGATGGAGACCAGAAGGGTGGGGGTGAGAGAGTAAAAGAAAGTGAGGTTTGAAGAGACGGGAAACAAAAAGCAGAAGGAAGAAGAGAACAGATAAAGGTGTATTTTTCATATGAAGATGGTGTAGGGGCTGGTGATAGGACCAATAATAAGTGTAATAGCTGAACGTAGTAATTGAAATTCTGAGAGTATAGGCGAGGCATTGGTTTTGTTAGCATCTGAAATCGTACTTGTTACTAGAGTAGAATCAAGTCACATCTGGAGACTACCCCTGATTAGTATTGAGTAACAGAATTATCATATCAAATTTGTGGATTTATTGCTAGAGAAAGTTGGTTTGTATGATTAGGAAAATTTCTACCAGTTAAGATCAGTTGGAGTAGTGTTGGACCAAGTGGAGGACAGGTTCTTCAAGTCTAGAGAGATACAGCTAGTAAATAAAAGAGAGGTATACATGGATACAACTATTGCTCTTGAATTAGGTGCGATTCTCAAAGCAATTGCCATTTCGGGTCATCCATGCGCAGTGTCTCTATTTTTCAATAGGGGTAAGGCTTGCGTACATCCGACCCCCCTTACTGCGCCTTAGCTGAGAGCCTTTTAGGCGCCGAGGTAATGATGTTGTTGTAACGAGGTAATGTTGCACAATATTCGAACACCCAAACTCCTTGTACAACAATATCTGTACACTCTCAAATGACTCCACTCAGTCACTTTGATACTTGCTATTTCCTTCACTATAGATAATTTTTTCTCAGTATTGACCATCTCTAGTGTATACTGTATAATCCACACCCTCCCTTTCATTATACACATATGTGACGTCTCCAATTGTATGATAGCTGCATCGAGTATTGCTGCATGGACTACCCAGATACCAGTACCACCAACATAGAGAAACCTGCTCATTAGGATTCTTTAGTTAGAAATTTATATTATGGAGAACGGAGGCAAAAACTTGGGTAATAGTGGCCCCTTGGTAAATGGTGGTGTTGTATTGATCAAGTTCTATCTCCATACAAGGAGCCTCATGATCTCGAAAGGGTTAGGGAGACAGTGAAATGATGTATTTAGATTATATGAGTTCTCTCCGTTTCCTCACTCTTTCCTATTGTTATCCAAATAAGAAATTGCCCTCCCCTTCCTTTCTCCTTATCCAATCACAGTGTTAAGTAGTTCATCTTTTAGGTGACCGAGTTAGTGGTTACTATGCAGTCTCTAAAGTTTTCTGAATCCTTTTTTTTTTCTTCTGAAATCTGTTCAGGGGAATTTTGGTGGACCTCTTCTTTGTAAGTGTTGGCTAACAAAGCGGTTATGTTTCCTTTCAGTTAATCTTGGAGAAGATTGCCCAGTCTTTGATAACTTGTTTGAATTTTGCCAAATTTATGCTGGTGGAACCATTGGTAATTCTCATTTCAGACACTATATAAATGGGTAACATAATTTTAAAATTGTTGTGTTAATGTTTAGGTTAATCTCTGACAGATGCTGCCCGTAGGTTGAATAATAAACTTTGTGACATTGCTATAAACTGGGCTGGTGGACTGCATCATGCTAAGAAATGCGAGGCATCTGGATTTTGTTACATAAATGACCTGGCTTTGGGGATTCTGGAGCTTTTGAAGTATCATGCACGTGTTCTTTACATTGATATAGATGTGCATCACGGCGATGGTGTTGAAGAGGCATTCTACTTCACTGACAGGTAATACTAGGTTTTAGAATAAGTGAATATGTATACAACTGTTTAGCGTGCTGTGGAAGTCTATGTCATAATGCTTAAGTTGCACGAGTGCATGTGTCAATCATTATGTATTAGATTGGCTATTATTTCTAACAACTTTTAAACTTCTTTTATGTTGCGTAAATGTTGACATTTTGTTTGGATCTTTGAGTCCTGTTTGCCGTTTAAACAAAGAGATTTTACATGGTCCCGTGTCTTTTTGTTTCAGAGTGATGACCGTCAGCTTTCATAAGTTTGGAGACAAGTTCTTTCCTGGAACAGGTGATGTCAAGGTAGGATGTCATTGTCCTACTCCTTTTCGCACATGTTATTGGTTCCAATGTGGCTTCCGGTTTCCTAGTCTGTCTTTTTTCTTTTCTCTTTTTTTTCTAAATGATTCGCGTCTTTGAAAGGAGTCGATGTCTATTTTATACGTAAAGCAGCTAGGTTATATTGGAAAAAGATCTAGTTTTATTTTTGCGTTTCTATTAATTATGTTTCGCGCATTGATTCTTTTTTCATTCACTCTGAAGGAAATTGGAGAGAGAGAGGGTAAATACTATGCCATAAATGTTCCACTCAAGGATGGAATTGATGACAACAGCTTCACTAGACTGTTCAAGACGGTAATGTAAATTTTATGAGACACCACGCATAACATGAATAACTAAACATTTGTATATAGGGCATTGACAAGTGTTTTGCTTCAGATTATTTCAAAGGTTGTTGAGTTCTATCAGCCAGGAGTTATTGTTCTGCAATGTGGAGCTGATTCGCTCGCTGGCGACAGATTAGGCTGCTTCAACCTCTCCATTGATGGTGCCGCTTTTTTTGTAATTCGACCACATTTTGTCTATTATTGGCTGGTAATTTTGGTAGAACGACACGTTGCAGTGATCCTTTGTGCAAAGCATATAATAATCTTTCTTTTATGCTGTGACTGATTTACAGGACATTCAGAGTGTGTAAGGTTTGTGAAGAAATTTAACCTGCCCTTACTGGTAGGTTTTGTGGGAATGATACGCTTTTTCGGTTATGCTTTTATTCTTTATATTTATACATGTAAATTTTTTTGACGCAGAAAAAAAGAGCTTACATATTTTTACAAGTAACTAACATGAGGGATATTTTTATTAGGTTACTGGAGGAGGGGGGTATACAAAGGAGAATGTGGCTCGATGTTGGGCAGTGGAGACAGGGGTTCTTCTAGATACTGATTTGCCAAATGGTATTACTCCTTTTCCTTTTGGTATCCTGTTGTTAAGCTCTCAGACTTTCTTGAGTTTAGTTTCTTTTGTGGTCCTGGTGTCAATGTTCTGATACCTTTAAAATTACTCTTTGCTGCAGAGATTCCAGATAATGATTATATTGAATATTTTGGACCAGATTATTCCTTAAGGATACCCAGTGGATACATTGTACGTTTCTGCTTCCATGTCTTTCCTTCGAAATTTTGCTGGATTTTGAATAGGCATTCTGATCCAGATTTTTGTTTCAGTAGAGTAATAGGCGTGTGCTATCTGATTTTAGGGATACCGTTGCCGTCGCTAAAGATGATTATTTTTTGGTTTCTTTGACCAGGAGAACCTGAACAGCAAATCATACCTGACAACAATCAAAATGCAAGTTATGGAAAATCTTCGCTGTATCCAACACGCTCCTAGTGTTCAGATGCAAGAGGTGAGTGTTTCCCTCATTTTGGCGACTTAAGTTATAATAAGTTTACTACCGTGAATTTTCAGCATTTCATTTCATGTCAGAGTTCCTACTTCCATGAAAATGAGAGTTTTTGATGTGTGGTTATGAGCTTAGCTTCTTACATATAGAGTAAATCAGATATGGATTCGATATTAATGTCCTGCACCCTCAGTGAGTTCATAAAACATGAACAGATGAATTGCCTTGTCTTGTGATCTTATCATAAAAATAAAATCTCTCTCTGATATAGTTGTCTGATTGTGTTAAATGTTGTAAATTATGTTCCATATGTTTCTATGCCACGACAATACTTTTATATTCTGGAGTGCTGTGTGTGGAAATCTGCAAGGAAATAATAGCCTAGAAACTCCCAGTTGCTTTGAAACTTTGAGCTGACAAGATTTTGGTTGACTGCAGGTCCCCCCCGACTTCTATATTCCTGATTTCGATGAAGATGAGGAAAACCCAGATGAGCGGATAACTCGTAAGTCTAATTAAGACTAATGTGTATACCATATCACATTCCCTTGTTGATTCAATGAGCTCCTATTTGTTTTGTTACACTAATGCTGAAATTCAACTCTCAGAGCACACAAGGGACAAGCTTATACAGCGGGATGATGAGTATTACTATAATGACCATGACAACGATCACATGGACGATGTGTAGGCGTGTTCTGATTGGACCTTTAGTACCTCTTTTGGCTCAAATTAGTGAATCTGATCAGCAGTCAGCACAGACATTGTGAATGTACATATTTAGGCTATTATACCTTGTTCGTGTATGCAATTGTAATCGTGATCAAAATTTCTGCTAATTCAAGCTCCGGATGTAAAATTCGATTGCAACCTTTAGGTCTATACCTGATGGCTTATAATGACAATATCAGTCAGGATTCAGGAAGTATCAGTCAGGAGTCTCAGGACAGTATAAGATGCATATACAGTCCTCGTCTTTTTAATAAGTTTGCTTTTGTGAGCTTCAAGTATTATTGTCGACATTACTTCTTGTGTGAGATGATCTTATTATACCTCTATGATGAAATTACAGCACCATCTAGGGTGTAAAGCCGTGATTTACTGGATTCCTAATCAAGTTGAGTTCTTTTGTAATCATTCTACTTCATTTCTACGATCTGACAATAATACCACTTTACTAATGTGTTCTTATTGTGAAGAAAATGTTCCATTTCCGAAACTTGGTTCAATACTTCAATGTCGTCAATCAGACAATCACCCTCACATCAACCTAGCTATATGGATGATCAGATTATCAATTTGACAAAGTGTGATCATCCTCGGAAAAAGAAAAAAACGGCCTCCTTCAATATAAAACGAGTTCTGAAAACAGAAAACGATAACAACTATAAAGTCCTCGATTTTTTTTGGATTTCCGTGAAGTCTCTCACAAGTTACAATTCACAAAACAACATTTAGACGCCACAACCGTGTCAGTCTTTAAGTCGTCTCTCTTTTGGCCCTGGTGTCTGTGTTGCTGCGTAACAAGTTAACCAACCAAAATTTTTGAGTTTTTGGGGTTTTTCGGGGTCCACCCTGTGCATACGTCTCCCATAACTCCCATCCTCCATCTTTTCCAATCACAGCTCAAATCTCCATACAATAAAAAAAAACCAGAAATTATCACCACAAGATTTTACCATTCCTATAAACCTCAATAACTCAGGTACAGTTTACTTTTTTACTGTGTAACTTCTCCTTCTGTTCAAATTTATGTAATTTTGTGATTTGAAAGTTACCCCATTTCTTGTTCTGTATTATTTTGTCTTGTTTTTTGTTCTTAAAAAGACACAATCTTTCACATATGCACAAAAATGATATGATTGTTTATTTCTAGAGTTGGATAAAAATGTTAATCTATGTATTATATTGATGGCGTTATCTTCAAGTTTTAATCTTAGGAAGTTTCATCATGTGGGTTCATTTTATTTTTCTTTTTTGGTAGGTTGGTGGTAGTAGTCGTCTTCAATTGATAATTTAGAATTGTGGGTTTTGAGAGTGGATTAAGATTTTAGGGATTTAGGGAAATGGCTGCTTCAGAAGCAATTCTGCATATGGTGTCTGGGCCAGCAAATTGTTACCCTAATCTTCAATCGTATACATGTCTTGGGAATGTTGGGATGGTGAATTTTGCACCTTGTTCTGCTGATTGGTTTAAGGGTTCGAGAGCGAAAAGAGTTCACTTGGGAATTGATTGTTCTCCGGGGTTGAATTCGCTTTCGGCTAAGATTGGTGGTGTTAAGAGGGTTGATTGTTTGAGTTGCAAGTGTCTAAGAGATGATAGGAGTGTAGGAACTGCTTCGGGTGGGTTAGATGGGCATTTGCATCCTAAGGAGACGGAAAAGTCGAGTCCTGGTTCGACTAATGGGAGTGCCAGTCCATCTGTTGATCAAGTCCTGGCCAGTGAAAAGTTGGCTGCTGCATCAGCTAAAGCTGAGAATGTGTCGAGGGTTACAGGAGATTCGCTTGAGGAAGAAGCGTGGGCGCTACTGAAGGAATCTGTGGTGTACTATTGTGGTAATCCGGTGGGAACTATTGCTGCTAATGAACCAAATCCCTCTAATTTACTCAACTATGATCAGGTCTTTATTCGTGACTTTGTGCCTTCCGGGATAGCGTTCCTTTTGAAGGAGGAGTATGATATTGTGCGGAATTTCATCCTTCACACTCTCCAATTGCAGGTAAAGTAAAGATTTTTGGTTTTTGAGGAGCTACTATGTGTCTCTTTATTTGTTACTATCTCTGAGGTGAAACTCTTTATTGATGACTAGAATTTCGAATGTCTTTGGTCTCCTATTCTGAAAATTGGTAGAACATATGAGATACCCGATTTCAGATTTGGTGTTCATTTGTGCAATGTACTTTTTTTAATTTTTTTTGGACGACGTGCCACCTAATATTGGTGTTATGGTTTGAATTTGTATTTTACATCTATATGAAACGAATACTAAGATATATGCAACCCAATGAGATCACCCATGACGAGCCTGTGCAGCACGCTCTCGTTGATGGCCAACATAATTTAGGGAGTAAATTCTTTGAATATGAGAAGGGGGCCAGAAATGTAAGGGAAGATGGGATATCCTGTTACTGAAAGGGGCAAAACTAACTTTTTATCAGCAAAATTGTCAAATCTCCGGCTTTGGTATTTGCTAGTGGAATAAGATTTGTTTGCTGGGATGATGTGAAATTTACAAATGTAACTTGTATTGTCGGCAGAGCTGGGAGAAAACCATGGATTGCCATAGTCCAGGTCAAGGACTGATGCCTGCCAGCTTTAAAGTGCGGACTGTTGCCCTAGAAGGTGATGATTCTGCTACTGAAGACATATTAGATCCCGACTTTGGTGAGGCAGCTATTGGTCGTGTTGCTCCAGTTGATTCTGGTGAGTGCCTACCTTTCTCCACTTTTATCTAATTAGTTTGAGATGCGCTGGTTCTCATCTCTATATTTCTTGCTCCTGACAAATATGCAGGACTGTGGTGGATTATACTGTTGCGAGCGTATGGAAAATGCTCAGGAGACCTCACAGTACAAGAAAGGGTTGATGTTCAAACTGGAATCAAAATGATTTTAAAGTTATGTCTTGCTGATGGCTTTGACATGTTTCCTACTTTACTAGTGACTGATGGCTCCTGCATGATTGATCGTCGTATGGGAATTCATGGCCACCCCCTTGAAATTCAGGTGTTTGTCATTCTTTGTCTTCCAATATACTTGCCATGTTCTAAACCGTGTCTATTATTGTGATGCAACCCGCTGCACCACTGCATGGGCTATTGGCCATGTTTAGATAAGCTTAAGTTGTTTGTTGTAACACGTGCTTACCAGAATGAATCATGGTTTGTGTTTGTCAGTGGTTTACTATCTCCTAGTCTCTGCCTTTTATATTATTTTCTCAAAACAGCAATTATGTACTGGAGTTGAGCTTTTTGTAATATGACCTTTCTCTATTCTGTTGCCAACAACTTTTCATAAGTTATTCTAATGTATCTATTTTTGACAGGCACTATTTTATTCGGCGTTGCTATGTGCACGTGAAATGCTCACTCCTGAAGACGGATCAACTGATCTCATTAGAGCACTGAATAGTCGGCTCCTTGCACTGTCATTTCACATCAGAGAATACTACTGGGTAGATATGAAGAAACTCAATGAAATCTATCGCTACAAGACTGAGGAGTATTCATTTGATGCAGTCAACAAGTTCAATATATACCCTGATCAAATACCACCCTGGCTTGTGGAATGGATGCCTAATAAAGGGGGCTATCTTATCGGAAATTTACAGCCTGCTCATATGGATTTCAGATTCTTCTCCCTGGGGAATTTGTGGTCGATAGTAAGCAGCCTAGCAACATCAGATCAATCACATGCCATATTAGATCTCGTTGAGGCTAAGTGGGGTGATCTAGTAGCAGACATGCCTTTCAAAATTTGTTACCCTGCCTTAGAAAACCAAGAGTGGCGGATTGTCACAGGAGGTGATCCAAAGAACACGTATGTGCTTGTTGGGTTGAATCATTCGTTATACATAATGGTGACAGCTTGTAACTTTGTCGTATCCTTACTTTCTGTGTTTTCTGTTCCAGGCCTTGGTCGTACCACAATGGAGGGTCATGGCCTACTTTGCTCTGGCAGGTTAGTTTTTTTTTTTTTTTTTTTTTTTTGACAAAAGGGTAACAAAACAAGAGAAATAAAAGCTAGAGACCTAGACTAGAAGTGGAAAGGGGCTACATTCCCTTTCCGACAGCCTACTGCCAAAGTTTGAGCCTCATGGACGGCTACCACTCGGATTGATTCCTACTATTTTTCATGTTCATTACCTGCCTGCCTTTTTGAATGGCGTGTATCTAGAGTTGTTTCAATGTTTACTCTTGTAAACGGCTCATGAAAATTGCTATGTCTTTCAGCTTACTGTGGCCTGCATAAAGATGGATAGACCAGAAATTGCAGAGAAGGCTGTCAAAATGGCTGAGAAACGTTTATCAAAAGACAAATGGCCTGAATATTATGACACTAAAGGAGCAAGATTTATTGGGAAACAATCACGGTTATTTCAGACATGGTCTATTGCTGGTTATCTTGTTGCCAAGCTCCTCCTTGCCAAACCTAAAACAGCAAAGATCTTAATAAGTGAAGAGGACTCGGACCTTGTGAATGCCTTCTCTGGTCTGCTTACTGCTAGCCCACGAAGGAAACGCCCCAGGAAAGGAGTCAAGCAGACTTATATAGTGTGAGTTCGTTATTAATTCTCAAGTGATAGCTTCTCCCTTGACATACAAAGTACACAGTTGCCGCAGTCCACTCAAGTGTGAAGTTTGTTTGCTCAGGCCAATACTCCATGAGTTCAACTTATGTCGATTTTTGGGAGAGGGGGTTGGCCGGGATGGTATCCGTTCTGCTCTTCCATGGAATTGTGAATTAGTTTTGATGTATAGATCAGGGGGCCTGCTCAATGTCGATGAACATGATTATGATAGTAAAATCTGATTCCTTTGGAATTTTTTGCATTTGCTGTATGCATCTCTCCCTGTCGAAATAGTTCATGTTAAATTCGCGTTCATATACCCAATGTCTGCCCAAGACAAGAGCAAACACAGGAACCTGACAGGTCGTTTATGCATCCATAGAAATACCAAGGCTTGCCTCTGAAGCTTTATCGTTCATCCCGTCAAAAAAAAAAAGAGAATCCTTACTGGGTGCACATCATGTATGCCTGATTGCTTGTACACTAGATTCCCCCGAACATCACCAACAGTGGTTTACTACTGGCGTTTGCGTACACGGTGGTGGCCCTGGTGGGTGAATTCTTGATGACGGAATTTGGGTTACTTTTATTCATCAATCATTAGATCGCAACAGCCAATTCTCACAATTCACAAAAAGCCTCTTCAAACACTTAGTTTCGAAAGGAACGGACTGAACAGAACATCAGACAGCCTAAATTCCTAAACCTGTACCAAGTATCCGACAGAAGAACGAATGAGAATTCCGTCTTTATTAAAAATAGACATGATACAATGCCAGAGCCGAGGCACAGTCACATCCTTCAACTTCAATATGATTTGAAGGATGGGTCTGTAATAATCAATATCTTTACAAGAGGTAACTCCCAAGTCTCCTACCATCAGGAAATCTATCACATTTACACAGCTCCTCGTTTAGAAGCTTAAGATGTGGTACTGTGATGTCTATTGTAACAGGCTAGCAGCAACCCGTTCTTAAGCCTGACTTCGCACTGTCAGTATACTGTCTAACAGGGACTCGCAAGCGTCTTCCAGAAGATCCAAGACCTGTGAGCAGGTTGAGTACAGACAGTAACAACATTATCATTAATGCAGCTCTTCCCATTTTGTATAGGTTACAGATTTACAGGCAAAACATCTACTGAAATAAAGAAGCAGGAGAACAAGAGGGGGGACATTAAAGCTTATCACCAAAAAGATGAAAGATGAAGAAGCTTATTCCAACAGGGGAGTTTTTTTTTATTTTATTTGTGGTGGTGGTGCAGTTTTACCTTGTACTCCATAGTAGACGAATACAGATGCATTTCAAGAGTTGTTCACTTGTTCCCTTTAGTTCTGATTAAAATACAGACGAAGACCGAAAACTTTCACATGGTAAAACCTCTGATTAAGGGTATGGACAATTTCAATTACTACATGCTAGTATCCCTATGAGAAAGTCACACTAAACAGACACTGGCTGTTTTTTTTTTTTTTTGAGAGAGAGAGAGATAATAGAAGAAGAGAACAGTAGTAGTTACATGTTGGTGTGATGCACTCTGAAAAAAGTAAACAATCACGACAATATAAATCGGCCCTTACCACATCGCAGAAGTTATCAAGTTCACAACTTGAACAACTTACACAGGAGAACGACTAGCATATCATTTACTATGAATATGAGCATACTGTAATTTTCAGTTACCTTCTCAAACCCTTGTTGTCCTCCATAATAAGGATCTGGAACTTCTGTTTCGTTGTTTCTCTTGCAATAAGAGCACATTAGCTTAACCTGAATGATCATGTAACTCAAATCACACCAGGTTTTCAATACCAAGCATTAAATCAACACATCTAACAGCCTCAAGTCCTCAACTATGACCAAACGAATGAGATAACAGGAACCGGACCTTCTTATCAGCATCAGCAGGTAGATTCCCTCTCTTTTTCCAACCCTCATATGCCTCCAATATGTCAGCTACGAACAACAATCAACGTGGTACAACACATCAGTGATCAGTTTGATTACCACAGCACAATCTCAAATTCACAAATTACACTGGGATATAGTTCTAGTTCTATATTCACAATGCAATAAGTTCTCATAAAGTTTCGAGTGAGCTAAGGGCACACACACCCATAACCTCAAATTCTCACCCCGTCCTACAATACCATTGTCGCGGCCAAGTACTTATATTACACTATGATATAGTTCTAGCTCTATGTTCCCAATGCAATAGGTTCTTATAAAGTTTCGAGTGAGCTAAGGGGACACACACCCATAACCTTAAATTCTCACCCCGTCCTACAATACCATTGTCACGGCCAAGTACTTATATTACACTATGATATAGTTCTAGCTCTATGTTCCCAATGCAATAGGTTCTTATAAAGTTTCGAGTGAGCTAAGGGCACACACACCCATAACCTTAAATTCTCACCCCGTCCTACAATACCATATTACCATTGTAACGGCCAAGTACTTATATTACACTATGATATAGTTCTAGCTCTATGTTCCTAATGCAATAAGTTCTTATAAAGTTTCGAGTGAGCTACGTGCACACACAAGCATAACCTTATATTCTTACCCCGTCCTACGATAGCCCATTGTCACAGCCAAGTTCTTATATTTCAGTGTATGCTATAGTTCTAGTTCTATATTCCCAATGCAACAAGCTCTAATAAGATTCCGAGTCGAGTTATGTACGCACACACGCGTAACCGTAAATCCTCACTCCATCCTGCAATACCACTGTCACAGGCAGCCAATTTTTTTGACATCATAATCTTTAGGAATGAAAACAAAAAAGTTCACACCTCTATTAGACTTATCCATAGCAAGAATAAGATCAAATTCTGAGAAATCAGAAGCACGAATTGGGCGTGACAGTGAAGTTATCTCAATCCCACGCCTCTTTGCAGTAGCCCTCATTCTCGAGTCTGCTGGATTACCCTTCAAATTCGATCCCAACAAAAAAAAAGATCAATCAAACAATAGATCAAATCTTTTTAACGACCCACAAAAAGAAAACAAAAAATCCAAACATATTATACAATAAATAGCACAAAAGTCGTAAAATTTAGGTAAAAAAACCTCATGATAATCAATGGTGCCAGCAGAATCAATGGTGAAATCAGAGTCAAGCCCTCTTTTTTTAACTAAATCTCTGAAAACCCCTTCTGCAGCAGGGCTTCTGCAGATATTTCCTAAGCAAACAAAGAGAACAGAAAATGGCTTTGTGTCTGCGGAAGAGCGTGTTGATGAAGCCATTGATGATGATGGTGGTGGTGGAGTAGAAGAAGCTCTTAATATAATTGCGGAATTAAAGTTTTGTTTTTGAAAAGAATAAAAAGATGGGCATGAAATTTGAGGAAAAGGGTAGTAGTGTTGTTGTTTTGGAGGAGGAATAAAGTTGGTCGAATAATTGGAGTGTGGGAGATTGACAGTTGATGCAAATGTTGTGTTACTGTGTAATATGGACTTCATTTTTCTGCTCAAGCTTTGGATTGTTGGTTGATTGGTCTATCATAAACTCTGCTAAACTGTTGGTTTTCTTTTGCTGTAGCCTGTAGGATTAAAGGCAGGCGAATGTACCTAGTTGCAAGGGGTTGCCATCGCAATTTGAACTACGTTCTCGAAAATTACTGATCTTAAACAACCCCCCGCCCTCCCAAAAGGAAATACCGTAATGCTGAAATGAACAAGTACTAAATATCATTCTTTTCAGGGGTTACCTAACTTTTGTACGAGTTGCGTGCTTGTTCTTACCAACAACAACATCTTTACCCCAGTGTATTAAAAGCTCCCGCCATAAGGCGAGGTGGGGAGGGGGGGTCGGAATATGTTCTTAGATACATTGTTTGCAATGGGCATTGGCTAGGAGCACAAGAGCTGTATTGGAGTTTTAGAAGGGATCGAGTGAGCATGTACTCTATTGACACTGCCTGCTTCCACGAAATAATCGATATATACTCGATAATAAGACCACCGTAAAAAGCGATCATATGTGGCGGGCGAGAAGTCTCCATCTGATTCAGTCCGGACTTGAGTAAATATAAAAAATAACTCAAATTTATGTGTTCAGTGTTCTTTTTCTTTTGTCAGCTTTGGATTCTGGGGAAGAGGGGTTCGGACCTTATGTCTAGTTTTACCTCCTTTTCATGAATGCTGAACACATACAGACAGAATGACAAGAATTACATGCATAACCTGATACTGAAGCAGATATCCTTTTGGAAGGATTCCTATTTACTTTATCTCTTACACTGCCTACAAGATTCGATAGACGAACAAACCGATCCAACCAGAAAATGACACCATCTTATGAGCAACACAGTGAAGGTACAAGGGACTCTATGTAATTATATTGCGCAACTTATAGCCAATATCTTACATATACATCAACGTCTATTTATGTGTTCCAAGTACAAGGTTACCTTAGTGTCGTAAACAACAGGGGGGTTTTCTTAACCGTTTTCCGAGACTGTGGAAACTTTACAGCAGCTGAGTGTAGTAGGCTAAGCTAAAATAGCTCAAACTCGATATGATCGCTAGATTCGCTACTCCCAATCCTCAGAGACTTGCTATTCTCCATCTTGCTTGAGATATCACTGTTTCCAACGCCACATGACCTTGGTCGTTCAGGTGGTACTGCACAGCGTATCAGGGCCCAATTTAGGCCCTCGAAGAATGCATGTTGCTTTATCTCTGCAGCACCTCTCACAAATCCCAAACGATTCTCTGGTTGTTTCATCAACAATCCTCGAATCAAGTCCTTGGCATGGAAGCTTACTAAAGGGGTATCGGGAAATCTCAGAGGCTGTGACACTACATTTGCCAATGTGTCCTCATTGCTCGATCCTTTAAAAGGTGTCTTACCATATATAAGTTCGAACAAAAATATTCCATAGGTCCACCAATCGACAGCACTGCCATGACCATCTCCTTTCACAATCTCAGGAGCTAAATATTCGTGAGTCCCAACAAAGGAATTGGAGCGGGCATCGGTTGGCTCTGCTACCAGTTGTGGTAATGGAGAAACAGCGGCTTGCTCAGATTTGAGCTTTCTTGTTTTAGACGAAGTAGCTAATAGCCTTGGAGTAAAGCATGAGACTTGCCAGGTCGGTTGAATGCAAAATGGATCAATGCAGCTCGAATCAGAACAAGAATTGGAAGATACCTTCTTTGCAGGCTCCCTAACGCGTGACGTTGATCTGAGCAAAGTAGGGTTGACAATGCATCTAAGCGACAAGTCAAAATCAGATAGCATGATATGACCATCTTCTCGAACCAGGATGTTTTCAGGTTTCAAATCTCGATACACAATTCCAAGCATGTGAAGGTATTCCAACGCCAGAAGGACTTCAGCAACATAAAATCTGGTGGATAGCACATGGACTGAGTTATGAGTCTAGTCATCTACGAAACTACAAACTCACCAAACAGAAAACTAGGTTACTCACTACGATAGAAACTTGTTAAAAGGAAAATGCAAGAGCACACCCATAAACACATGACACGAGACCCTCTAAAACATGGTCTCTAGGTTTTTTTTTCCCATAAAGATCCATATAAATGGTTAAACTTACTTCCTATGCAAGCGAATTATTTACTACTGTCACTAATGGGAAGGTGGCACTATACTACAAGGCAACTACACTTAATTTGCACGTAACTAAGCACTATGGATAATACTCACTTAACCAAAAAAATAACTCTCACTTATCAGTCAAGAGAAACAAATGAGAAAACATACCTTGCTGCTTGCTCTGAAAAACACCGGCTTGATTGTTTCTGTCGGATAACATGTAAATCCCCACCAGGACAATACTCCATTACCAAGCATGAGAGTTTGTCTGTTGTAAAGTGAGCATAGAGTGTCGGAAGAAAAGGGTGATCCAACATTTGAAGGGTCTCTCTTTCAGTTTGGGCACGAGTCAATTTTTTCCTTTGAGCCAAAAATTCATTATCCATGATCTTCAAAGCAAACAGGCAGTGTGTACCCACCAGCTCTGCGAGATAAACAATCCCAATATCCCCAGAGCCAAGCCGTCTCAGCAGCTTGAAATGCCGCAAGCTCAAAAATCCATGCTCCTTTTGAACACAGTGAATAGCCCCCCATTTCATGTCCTTCGACATATGTGGCCTGTTACAACAACGGGTGGATCCACTTCCACTGCTTTCTTCACTTGTGCTGGTGCTGTACTCTCCCATACTACTCTTTGAACTTTGAGAAAACTCTCCCTTCTCCCTAGATCTAGTTCTTCCGTCAATTTTACCAACTGGGTTACCCAAACAATCATTAATCACTCCCGCATCTATCACACTTGAGCCAAGCTTAGTTTGGGCATTTCTATCATTAACTGTTGTACTACTTTTGCTACGTCTCTTATCCTCAAGTTTTATAGAATGTGGCTTGTTAGCTAGCCCTAGCCTCCTGTGGCTCGCATACAAAATGCTGTTGACAATACCTCCTGCCGCAGGAGAGTCACAAGGTGCAGAAACTGACTCAGCCTTTACATTCCTCTTAAGAATATTCTTGTTTCGAGACACTGGCTTCGTCAGACGTGGACTGCTTCTTCTCGTATCCTTTAAATTTTCAGCAGTGCCATCATTAGATACACATGGCCCTTTATGGAGCATCGCATCTATGTTGTTCTTATCGTCCTTCGATGCACCCAAGTCATCCATCTCTAAAACATTCTTAATAGTACGTATACCAAGTAAAGTTTCTTTTAGTTTCAAATTCCTTTTCTGAACCTGTTCTGCTTTGGACATGTCACTAATATGTTCACATGCCAATGGCACAATCTTCTCTTGCGATGGCACTCTTTCTATCTTTGTCTTTGTCGGTGGTGCATGACCAAATGGTGAAGAATGACATTGGCTATGCTTTGATGAACTTGATGCAGAAAGTTCACTAGATTCTGGCATTGTCTCAGAGAGCTGAGCAACAATCTTACCAGGGAAAGAGATCTCTAGTACAGTTCTTTTGCCTTCACTTGTACCAGATACTTTGGAATCCAAAACCGCTGTCTTGTGCAAGCGACTCATTGTTTCCACCTCAGACATCCTAGATGAACTTGCTGCCTTGAGTGATCGCTTTTTCATTGCAGCCATCTCGGATGCTTGAGAAATGCACAATCCCCTCAAAGCCTGTTTCAAGCTTACTGATTCCGATATCTCAATACCAAATGGTTGTGGTGAATTAGGCCTCATAGGTTGTTTCATTGGATTCTTTTGCAAAGCTTTTCCCTTAATCGACGTCTTAATGTTCACAGAGTCAAACAACTGGTTGATATCATCCTCAATGGAATAAACACGCCCTTGCCTCGACATGTAATGCTTTCTCACTCTCTCATTCATAGGTAACTCTTCCTTAACCTCCACGATTTCGCAAGGGCCAGACTGCGTTCCCATCCTTGGACCAGTCAATGTTGCCCGGGACAATGTACGGAATCACAACCAAAGATCCTCAAGAAGCCAACACTAACCCATTTCAGACGAATCACCTTAAAAACAACTAAAAGCACAACACCGAATGTAAGCCCTCTCTCTCATCATATTAAATCTCAACTACTAGAATAGGTAGGTTCTAGACCCAACTGCAGAAATAGCTTCTTATCAATTACAAACACGCAACCGCAAATATCCATCTCCCTCCGAGCCTACATGTATGAAAGTTTATGGAACCTGCAAATTACAACCCAAATAACTTTCTCATTCCTCTAGAAACTACCAATTACAACATCAAATAACCCATAGCAATCAAAATCCAGCAGAACCGGGCTATCAAATACGAATTCATTACGCCAAAACAGACATTCTAGAGCTAACCACAGTGATGATGATCAACATTTCTAACCTGTACACAACATAAACACTAAATTCCCAAAAGACATTACAATTTTCGACATTAAACCCGAATTCCTACCAAACCAATCAAATCTTCACATTGTTTCCAATACTCAAACACAATCCCCACAACATATTCAACACCCAAATTCTTTTCTTTTTTTTAACTTCAAAATCAAGTTTTTGGTGGGTTATACTTGTACTGTACTACTAAACCAAGAAAGATACTCAAAGTTAACTTTAACTTTCTACAATGAACAATAATTCACAAGATAATATAATTAATTAAATACACACAAAAAACACTGTTTTCAGCATCATAATCTCGTACAAATAAACATAAAAATATCCAAAATTATACAAAAAGGGGTCACTTTCACACATTTTAATCAGCTCAAATTAGTGAAAACGACCCAACAAAATCAATCAAATTAATATTAAAATTACAGTTAACAAATACTAAATCCAAATCCCACAAATTAGGACGTCAAATCAAACCGACAAAATCAATAAAAAAAATCTAATAGAATAATCCAAATTTGAAGCAAAATTAACCAATTATATAAGTAGAAAATACTAACCCAGTATCAAAATCTTGAGTAATACACACCAGGAGAAAAAAGTTCCAATCTTTTTGCCTCTATTTGAAAAAATTGAAAAGGGGGTTTTTGAGAGAAATTAGGGTTTTAAGAAATGAGGGAAGAAATCGTGAAGAAAATTAAATAGGAAAGATGGGGTGAGTGGGTATTTGGTTTGGAGGTGAAGGGGAGTAAAAGAGGGGTGAGAAAATCACGAGAAATGGCGGAAAAAAACTGTTGCTTTTGAGAGAAGCTTTTTGAAAATGGAGTGGAATAATAATGAAGAAGAAAGAAAAGAGGGGAGAAAACTTAAATTTAAAGTGAAAGTAAAAGAAAGTCGAGTTAAAGACTTAACCCCAGGTTACCTGTGAGTCCTCTGATGTGTAGTCATGCAATATTGACTCGATTTTTCGGAAAATTCACGTAGTGTCCTTGTAGTGTCGACGTTTTGTATCGATTATGCTTGGTTATGGGTTTTATTTTTGTTGAAGACTTTACGTTGATTTGATATTTACCCCCATTTTTACTCAAATTTTTGTGGGGTTGATGATCTCTTTTTAAAAGTATTTTGTTGATTGGGGTGTAATTTCTTGCATTTAAAGGTAAGGTTTGAAATCATGATGTGGTGTTGATTAGAATCATGATTTGGATTAAATGGACAATGTTCGTTTATGGGAAAGATCTTTAGTTGCAGTGGATTTGGCTATTTGGGAGAAGTTGTTTCTGTACTGAATTAAGTTTATGGTTTCGTTTTGAGACTATTCCAACGAATTTTATTAATACATTGATATACGTATAGACATATAGTGGACTCTAAGTCGAAATCGAATGAGAATATATGCTTTAACAATGTGAGCGTCTTATATCAAGAGATCATATACATTCGACATAGATGTCTATTGTACCGAAGGATTCTATCTTAATTTTGTCTATCACTAAGTGTCTTATAATTGTTAGAAATCAGGTGGTCCAATGCCTTCAAAATGAGCCTCACACTAGAGAGTTCTAAACTTCTAATGGTTGAGCTAGCCAAAACGTTGATTCAAAGGGATGAATAACATGGAATCTTTTTTCGAAATAGGGATTAAAAAATAAATGTTAAACAAAATGGGTCGAATAAAAACTTATTCAACCTTATGGGGTGCATGTCACCCCCTGTCAGCTTTTGGACAAAATCGCTAGGAACCCTGGCGGTTTTAAGGGTATCAAACAGTGTTAATAAGGCCATAGAAGAAGGCATTGACCCCTTAAAACCGCCAAGACCCTTGGCGGTTTCACTTCAAAAAAATTGTCGAGCTCCCCAACGGTTCTAAATCACGCCTATAGCAATTGACCACAACACACTTGGGAAAGGGAGAAACCACCAAGGAGCTCGGCGGTTTCACAATTGAGTTACTAGTAGTAAAATTGATATCAGAGTAGTAAAATTAACTGTAATGAAAATTTCAGGTAGTAAAATTAATGATATATGAATTATAAATAGTAAATTACAAGAAGTTGGTTGGGAGGCGCGAAACAATCTGAGCCCCCACAAAATTAATTGTGTGAATAGTAAAGTTTTGATAGTGTAATAAAATCTATATCTATAACTATCTATATTTATATCTATATAATAATATTAATAGGCTAACATAAGAAGTTCACTAATCCTACTTGTCGCGGTGGCGCGAATTTAGGTCTTCATGAATATATGAAATAAATAAACATTAATTTGACAATAAATTATATGACTGGTTGAATTCAAAAGTGACCTTCATCTTACTTTCAACATGAGTTTTACTTATTTATGTTTACTTTAAATTATGGATAAATTGAAGGTCTTTTATTTATTATTATAGTATTAAACATGATAACTCTTGACTATTGGTTTGCATGTTGGTTACATGTCAATTCAAATTAGTATATATACCTTGATTTTTTGCTTGATTTTATTGACAAACACATACATTGTGCAATACGTCTTTGAGAGCGAGAAACATAGTTAGGGGAAGAAAAATATTTATAGAGGTGCAGGGAGTGAGATACAAGAATTATGGCGAAAGGATACTCACTTCTCAATTTGGACCTTTAATTATTTATATATAGAAAATTAGTTGAGAACATTTATATTGAAAGAGAGATGGTTGCTTTTCTTCTACTTTTTTGAAGAAAGTTTGCCATGTATAATCATCCTAAGATAATGATAATGAACACGATAGCTACGCACAAATTGTATTATAATCGAAAGTGACTCTCATCGACATGTTCGAAAATTCCCATTCATTTTTCATTTAATTTTGGAGTATAAAAAGGTCATAATTCGAGGGATACATATTATATGATTTTTGTACTCAGTCGCTAATCACTCATAATTTTTAGCAGGCCCGTGAATCCACGGGCACCAAAACTAGTTATACCTTTAATAGCCTAACTTTAACGCCGACATGGCAGAGCATGGAGACGCTCTTACCAAAAAAAAAAAGTCACATCATATGTGAGGTGTCGACCAATCGTGGGTCTCTTCTCTCTCTTCCATGTCATGTAGGCTTTAATATCTGTATGGGCCCAAAAAAATATATCTCAACGGTAATGGCTCTTCTTATGTGTGCGGCATGAAAAAAAACCAGAAGTCTCTTCTCCTTCCACTTCAGTTCGTAACTTTTTTTACTCCTTCATTTAATGCCGACGCCGAAGGTGGCGGTTATGAGACTGGAAGGCCTTTTCCGTGCTACCATATCTATACATAATCATTAATAGCCTAATCTTCTTTATTCATTTTTTTCAACGTTTGGCTTGCCTTTGCCATATGTTAACATTAAGTACAACCAATCCAAAAAAAAAATAAAGGGGATAAATATCTATTACGGAATTTTCGTGCACAAAAGAGTTAAAAAAAAAATACTGTAGTAGTTGGTAAACTAATACGCTAAACAAAATACTTAATTGTCACAATGCAATTTTTTTTGGATAACAGTAGCATTGCATAGATAAGAAAAGGGAAAAACAAGAGTGTCTTAAGTTATTACAACATACTCAAGTACTACTAAAACCGACCGGGTCAATATCTTCTCTCGGGTTGAAACGAGGGGTGAAAGCAGAATTGCCGGGAAAATACATATGAGCGATAGGGGGGGGGGGGTTTACAAATAAAGTGATTGGATTGGACACTCGTCATGGTTCTTCGAGCCCACGCCTCGGAATGTATTGGACCGTCTTCACAATGCCTTCCCTTATGAATACCCTGCACATTTCGTAAAGGTTGATGAATGCAATTGCAACCCATAATTGCAATATTTTTTTTATTAATAACCATTACACATACGAGTGATATGACCCTGATTCTATAATCTCACATAATTCTCTTTCGGTATCGTCAAGGTTAAGCAACGGACATCTATACTCCGGGATTTCTTTGTCACGACAAAGGTAACTAAATGCGCAATCTTCAAATTTATCTCCATCCACAGCATCAAAACCTGACCGAGGTCCCGGATGTACAACAGAGTCAAAACATATACCGCATATGTATCCACACAAGTTCCGATTAGCAACCTTTCCCAATCGACAACAACCAACCACATCCAATTGTCCATCGGTATAGCTTCGACCCCGGGATGAACGACTAGTAACAATGGCGAAAAACAATTCCCCATTTGCTTCGGAACTTGATCGAGCGACAAAGTTCATATGAACGGTCATGAGATGAAACACACAATCCACACGAAGAGCTTGAAAATGAGACAATTCAAACTTTGTACCCTACAAACACGACAATTTGTTAGAAGTGTACCGTATACTCTAGTTAAAATTGAGCATTATCTGTCTCATAATTCATCCCACTCTATATTTCAACCCTGTAGTGCATGCGTGGACACAATACCTGTTTATTATTGAAATATCCTAGGGCTTCTTTCCCAAAAGGCATGAAATTCGAGTGACGCTCTTTCAATTCGTCCATCTTAGATAGTTGAGGAGAGGATGATTCAGGAATGGAAAGTCTGTTACAAAAAGAACAAACACATCCCATTATTCAAAGACAAATCTTAAACAATACGCTTGTAATCCAATTCATTAGTAGAGACTTTCATCTAACAATCATACAAAAAGAAAACCTACCGACAATTTATTTGAAGGCAAGCCCTAATTATTATTACGTAATGACATATAATTCGAAACTAAATCACAAGAAAGAAAGAAAATTACTTAAGCAAGTAGTAGTCAATCGTCTCAGGGTGGACCCTCATGGTCATTTCACTCGAAACAATCTGAAAAGAAACCTTAAAATCAACACAATCGTTACTAGAAGAGAACGGAACCATAGGTGAATAATCAACGAAGACACAGACTTTTCGTGATCGAAAGCATATATATGCTCCATATCTACCGTAAAAAGAGACATGTAGCTTCAAATAAACACCAACTTTCAACAACATAAACGTAATTACCTTCTTCTAAGCAGTACAACGGACTGACGAGAATCAGTAAAAAGAAATTAGGGCTTCCATATAAGAGTAAGAAGACATACGTACCAAAGTAGAGGTGACGATGAGTCGATGATTTTTTTTTTTACTCGTTTAAAAGGATGAAAGAAGTTAGAATGCAGAATTTGGCCTAAATTCGACGTTGAGGGAGATATGGCCCAAACTACTTGGCTAATGCCCACCAAAACGTAGAAAATTGGGCCGTAACAACTGTCCATAAGCCAACGACCCGAAGGTGAAATTTGGACCGCCCGTAGCATATTGATACGGCCCAATTCTGTACACTTAAAAGAAGAAAAACAACAACAAACAATTATAACATTTTTTTTTTTAAACGAAAATGGGAAACTTGTATTACTCTTAAGTGACTGCGGCAATGAAATCGGCAGCCACTAGATCAAGAACATTCGAAGAGCCTGTGTCGGCCTAGACTCTAGCTACATAATCGATTGGCTTAAATGGGCAACAAAATGTGCCACCTTATTTCCCGACCTACGCACATGACTAAAAAGACACGACTCAAACTTACAAGAAAACTGGAAAACGTCCCAGGCCACTAGGCCGAAATAACTAGACACAAAAGACTTAGACTGTAAAGGATTAACTAATTGAAGTGAATCTGACTCTAGAATGACTCTCTGCGCACCTTGCTGCCATGCTTGTTGTAATCCCAGTAAAGCCGTTTTTGCTTCCGCCACATTCGGATCCCACCTATCATATACTTGTCGGCACACCACCCGTGACATCTCCCCCTCACTCCCTCTCACAACCACCCCCATTCCGGACCCCGAGTCCCCCCAACGTCGCCCCATCTACATTAACGTTGCCCCATCAACAAACAATTATACATGACACTTGCGTTTGGCGTCTTCATTACAAGTTTTAATTTCGTTCGGTATTAATGTCATTTTCAAATTGTGGTATAATAAAACCTAGTTAAAATAAGTAACAAAATGAATATCAAACGAAATTGGTGGTTTCAATAATACTCATATGAAAAATGAAACGAAAAACTAGAAATGATAACCATCTTTTCTGATTTAAAAAAACGGGATTCTGATTTTCACAAAAAATAAAAAATAAAAAAAATAGATAAAGGACGATATCAAACTTTAGTGGGTCAATCCTGAGAATTGATGATCAATTGATCAGTCAATGTTGGAGATTGACATTTTTTAGCCGGAAAATCAATAAGATATGTTTTCGCAAAATAGTAGAACAATAACATATAATAACGCAATTTTTTTTTTCTCAAAGTATATCTTCGCAAAAAATTCAAAAAATTATGTACCAAACTCAATTATATCAAACAAAACACTATTGTACTAATGATTGTACATGCGTACTGTAGCACTGAGGATTGTAGATTTGGAGTAATACTAATACAGTGATAGTACGTATGATTGTATTAAAATGCGATGGTTGAGTAATCAAAGAGGGAGCAGGGAGACCAAAAGAAGAAAGGTGGGAAGTTCAAGTGTATGATTAAAGGGGAACAGTACAATCGGCCGGGTGGTTGGCTACTCTTTTTCATATCTGTCTTCTTCAACTTATTATTGCTACAACCTCATCATCATCAACTAGCTCTATTTTTGCATGGCAGAGCTTGGACTGGTTGTTAACCTGGTGGTTGACTTGTTTTGGGCTCTTGTGAGTTGTGACTTGGGACAAGTACCGTCTAATTCGCATACATTTTACGTTCGTGAAACCTTAATACGCAATATACATAATGATTTTGATTTTAGTTGAAAAGTCAAAACGGTAAAAGAAATTAAAAAGTCACTAGTATTTGTTATGGAGTAGCAAAGTTGATATCATGTCCATTTTTGGGAAGGGAATTAAATTGATTCATGAAATGTGTTATTTTTGGACATGTAATGTTGTTGATATATTGCGTTTGGTGAACCAATGCAAGGAACATTGTACATTACTCCTTGTTTAGATATGGTATATTCCGTATGATATGAAAGAAGGCAACTAAATCAACTAATCTCGATTCTTGATAACAAAATATGTACCAATAAGGTATGGTTCTATATATTACATTATACATTTTTGGATCATGGGGATATTTTAAAGCATTTTTCCAAGAACAATTTCCGAAAGTGATCAAATATCACCTAGATTATCATATTACATTATACATTTTCAGATCACGGGGGTACTTTCGGAGTAGCATTTCTTCAATTTCTTGAACAAACTTCTCACCCACCCAAGTACCCATCATCGTCTTATTTTAGTAGCGAATAGTTAACAAAGCACGTAGCAGTTTAGCACTCTCTTCAGTCTTCACTATGGCTAACAAGTCTCTCGTTGTGCATGACGCATAAATTGTCGAACTGTGCTGAAAAACATACCACTCCGTCCCAAATTAAACTTCCCATGAAATTTGAAATCCTCTCACATAATACTATTTCATGGGAAGTTTAATTTGGAACGGACTGATATTCATTTACTCATTTCGCATCCTTCTCAACTTCACCTTGACATATTAACCACCCCACGAGTCTAACGCCACCTTTTCCCTCTACGCCATTTCCCTTCCCCTGGCCGTGCCCGCGGTCTCATGTCACCCAAAATAGCTCTACGAAAATCACAATCGTAGTACTAGCCAAACAAGAAAAGAAAAGAAATCAAATCATCATCATCATCACCATCATCACAATCAAATAAAAAGACCTACTCATACTAAAAAGTTGGATAAGGATCCTGTAGAGTTTGTTTTTGGTAGAGTTTGTGGAGTTTACTCAAACTAGTAATAAGACAAAATGAAAGAATTTTGAAAGACACAAATAAAAATGTAAATAATTAATTTTTATTTTTTTAGGTAAACTCTACCAAATAGAGTTCATTTTCAACTCTACATGATCCATACACTAAAAAGTTGCATCTTTGCAAGAAAAAAAAAAAAAGAGGAAATGAATCAAATTAATTTTATTTAATTAAGGGAAAATGAATCAAATTATAACATCGAGCACCACCAATCATTATTTTAAAAAAATCCTTTCTAATTATTATCACTCTTATTTAAACTGGACCCCACACTCCCCCTCCCCTCATTTCCTCCAAACACAAAAGCCCATTTCTCAGCCCAATCCCCCTCCTCCTCCTTCTCCCACCTTTACAAATCTCTCTCCTCACTCTGCACTCTCTCTACCTCTCTCCTCTCACATCTCCATGGATCAGCAGCTTCACCAACAAGACACACAAAAACAACAACAACCAAAAGAAACAGAAAAACAACAACAACAACGACAACAACAAATTGATGAACTAACAGATGATCTCCAAAGCATGAGCTTCAACAGCACGGCAACCACCGCGCCACGTAGCACATCCTCCTCATCCGAAACAACAACCACCACCACCACATGGACAACCTCATCCTCTTCCTTCAAACAACCGCCATTACCTCCTTCCTCCACCGATCCGCGGTGGAACGCCGTCCGCCGCTCGGCAACTCCGCCGTCCATGTCCGACATCCGGTTCATCTGCCGCCTCGGCGCCGGCGACATCGGTTCCGTCTACCTCGCTGAACTTAAACACACCGGCGGCGTCTACTTCGCCGCTAAAGTGATGGACAACGCCGAACTCGCCGCTCGTAATAAAGAAGGACGCGCGAGGGCAGAACGGGAAATTCTAGAAATGCTTGAGCATCCGTTTTTGCCGACGCTTTACTCTAGCGTTGAGTCCCCGAAATGGAGCTGTTTGTTGACGGAGTTTTGTAACGGCGGTGATCTTCATGTTCTCCGCCAACGTCAGCCGTTTAAACGGTTCGAAGAGTCCGCCGTCAGGTGTGTCCAGTAATTATTATTTTTTTTTTTGTATATATGTGTCGTTTACGTTAGCTTAATTATTAGGGTGGGGGGAGTTTTTAAAATAAAAATTACTCGTTTTTTTACGGAATTTACCCTCGCATTTTGGCATTTCCCCACGTTGTGTCATTATTACTCATCGTGTGATGTTTCGTCTTCTGCTCTACGGAGTATTTATTAATTAATCTGTGGTAAGAGTAACAGTAACTTGTTGTGGTACGTTAACGTTGAACCGTAAATATTGTGGTGTGTTCCTTACGTTTTTTACTCTAACTTTATTAATCTGTCTACTGTCTTAGATATTTTAATTCCGTGGATGTGTTAATTAACTAGGTTCGTCGTACCATCTGATTTAGTTCGGATTGTGCAATTCGAGGACTCGGAATTTGGTTCGAACACAAACAAGTGCTGACTATCTATTATCTATGAGATCTCCATTAGTTAGATACATTGGATTAGATTAGATTCAACTTAAATTACCGTAGTAAAAAGGTGTGATGGATTCAACTTATTAGTAATTAGTGAGAATGTTTAGTAATTGTATAAGGCGTGATTAAGTTGGTAATTAAAAATGTTTAGATGTTGCTTTTTGATTGGTTAATTAACTTAAGTGTGAGTGTCTTTTCCAGTTTTCATGGTTCATTGAGAGGCGCACATTATTTGACGCAACAAGACTTGACTACTTGAGACAAGAAAATGTTTAGTAGACCTCACGTTATTAGCTTTATAGGTTAGTTGCTAATTTAGTTAATTAGTCCTTAGGTTAAACTCAAAGGGCATCACATACTAAAAATTACCCAAACATTAGGCCTAATTGAAGCATTCACGCATTACCAATTTATCAAGTTCCGCCAAAGGTAAAATTACTTTTGCGACTCGTTTAAGCGAGTTGCAATATTCGACCATATTTGGTGACACAAGGTCGAGCAGATGAGCACGATGCTAAGAGCATCTACGCAGCGACTAGAAGCAAAAATGCCGATTCTACTAAGCATTAGTGAGTGCCATTTTCGTACAAGTACACATGATTAGTGAAAGTTTTACAATAATTAGTGTAATAATTAAAGTTTATACTAGTATGGATTTAATTGGGTCGATAAAGATAAATCACGTCCGAAAATCTAGTGTGTGCATGTTTTCTTGGGCCACAGTAGAAGAGAGGGGGTGTAAGGGAGGCGGGTCCCACCACCTGATAGGTATACGTGTCAGTCAGAGAATGGGCCCCAGATTTGGTAGTCGCTGTCACAAAATGTTCAGAAGTAGTAGAGACCACAGAGCAATATATTTGTTTACAGACTTTTTCAGTAGAATTTAAACTCAGCTTTTTTTTTTACAGCAGCTGAGATTTTGTGATCCTACGTGCTCGAGTCCTGTATAAGTTTCATGAGTTTGGGCCGTTGGTTTGGACGGATTATTGCGTAATAAGTCAAAGTGTTTTAAGCCACTTGATCGTCAAAAATGTGTGACAAATAGTAAGAAAGATTAGCATGACCCATGCGCGAGGATGACACGTTGAAAATCTCGCTAGTTACGTTTGAGGTGTCTATTACTCATGTGAAAACTTTGCTAATACTAGGTTCTATGGACCATATTTTTGGGTGACATTAGGAAAATTTCTCCTATGAAGCATTGAAGCTAGCCATAAACTTGCAAAGGTCACACTCGTTGTTTTTGGAGTAGCGCTTACGGCTTCTAATAATCGTAAATAGGTAGTCGCTTAAACATATACACAATTATGCTGGACGGTGATTGGTTTAACACAAGTGTACATTCTTTAGAAACGAAATAGGTCTTCTCGTTTTGTGACTTCATTCTGCTCATTTGCCCACAATGTGATACATTTCGACTCCAATATACTCCATCGGTTTCCTTAAACAGCGAAAGGTGTACTAGTGTAGTATTCTTGAGGTTATATTGTCATGAACATTAGTAGCATGAAATTTCTTTCCTTGGATCATTATTTATGGAACTATGATCTTGAGGTGCTTTTCATACAATTATTATCATTCATATAAACATATTCTGATATTCATGTGTACCAATTAGATACCTCAAACTTCGTAGGACGGTCCTAATTGTCTCTTTCATAGACATATCTTGACAGAAGAAAATTTCGTATTATTAGTTTATAAGGCAAAAATCCTCATGATGTGCCAAGAACTTTGCCGGGATATGTGGGGTTTTCTTTATGTGGTTTCTAATTCTTGGATTTTAAGGACTTATTTTTAGTGTCTTAAGAGATGATTAGGGATAATTTTGTCCTTACGTCTAGGTGACACTTTCCGATAGCCAATTTCATTTTTTCTAGTTTTAACAACTTTTTGACATTTGAAAAGAAAGTGACATTTTTATATGCTTTGCTTTGGTTCTTCCTTCCCCAAAATCCTCCATGTTTTATTCGAGTATGACTACATGTGTAGTATTAGTATATCTAAAACTTCAAGTTCAAAACTTGTGTTAGAGTACGATCCTAACCTAACCAATGCGGCAATGTTACATTCTCTTCTTTTGTTATTTGTTTATTTTCCCCTCTTGTTTACGGTACCAGTGTACCACGAAGAAAAGAAAAAATGTTAGAAACATCTCGAGTTTTACAAAATTTAATAATCGAGTCTTATATTCTGAGTGATAATTATTTGCGTGATTAGGTCGATCATCATTTAAGGTCACTTCATCTACTTTCGAGTATTTTAGGCCATTTTAGGTAGGGAGAGTGATGATACGCTTCACCTTTACCTGGTGATGATAGAGCTAAGGTCGGGCTAGTTAGCTATAGGTTGGTTAACACTTGGTTATAGCCATATAGGTTCGGAAACTATTACCTGCCATTGAATTTTGATAGTTTTTGAATCGATTTATTTGATAGTTTTTAGCTTTGAACATTGAAAAAAAAAAATGGAGAACCCGAAAAAGGTTGACATAATATAATAACGGGGCTCTATGTAGGTTCACGATTTCACATCCATTCAACAAAATAAAGATCAAGGGGTGGTTCGTCCTACACTCTTCTTGGTCGAGAAAGCACTCGAAAATGCATCCCAATATAGAAGACCAAAACAAAACTTCATTGGTCAGGTTTCTATAATTGTTCCTCAGAGCCATGATCTCTTATCTCTACTCAACAACACTAGTAGGGTAAGGTGACTTTAGTACTAGTGCTCGTGTAGTATGGGGTCAGTTTGGTAATGTACTAACATTAGCCTATAGAAACAACATTAGTGCAATTATTTCCATTTTGTAGCAATTATGTGTAGCTGAAGTTTCCCTTAGTTCCCACATTCCCAATAATTGCACAATATGGTTCTAATGGTTGCCATTGCTAATTAAGCATCACCTATATTTATAGGCCCCATTCCCCAACTTGCTTCACCCCACTTAACCATCCCTCGCATTATTACTCCTTTATTGTGTCTTATGCTTGCTCAACTGCACTCAATTATCTTTTTAGTTATGCCAAAATGTGACAGGACAATTTTCTCTGATTTGTCAATTTTTGTGTTAAGACGTTTTGCTGTTGTGACGGGTTCATGTCAGCCGATCTCAAATCATATTGTGACTAAGTTTCAGTATCGCTGTAAATAATACCCTCGAATTTTCATTTTGGGCAGGTTTTACGCAGCAGAAGTGGTAGTAGCTTTAGAGTACATTCACATGATGGGAATAGTATACCGTGATCTCAAGCCTGAGAACGTTCTAGTCAGATCAGATGGACACATTATGCTCACAGATTTTGATCTCTCTCTCAAATGTGATGACCAATCTACCCCTACCCCACAAATAATAACCTCAAACCAAAATTCACAATCGGATCACCATCCGAACCTACTTGGTTCGGGTCCTGACCGAAACACCACCTCCTCGTCCTGCATCATACCCAACTGCATTGTCCCTGCAGTATCCTGTTTCGGTCCTACTAGGAAGAAAAAGTGGAAGATGAAGAAGAAACCCGGACGTAGGTTCGAGCCAGAGTTTGTGGCCGAACCTGTGGATGTCCGATCCATGTCATTTGTTGGTACCCACGAGTACTTGGCTCCGGAGATAGTTTCGGGTGAAGGACACGGGAGCGCAGTTGATTGGTGGACACTTGGTGTATTTATATTTGAGCTCTTTTATGGTACGACGCCGTTTAAAGGTGCGGATAATGAGATGACGTTAGCGAATATTGTGGCTCGGGCCTTGGAATTTCCTAAAGAGCCCTCAATCCCAAGCTCAGCTAAGGATTTGATATCGCAGCTCCTAGCTAAGGATCCGACCCGGAGATTAGGTTCGATCATGGGGGCCACACCGGTAAAGCAGCATCCGTTTTTTAACAGCGTTAATTGGGCGTTGTTAAGATGTATGAAGCCCCCGTTTGTGCCACCACCATTTAGTGTTAGTAGTAACGGTGGTAGTAAAGAGGTTGTATCCGATGAGAGTTGTCCCGACACACCTGTAGAGTACTATTAGTCGTCATAGATATTGACATTTTTGTAACTCTAATCGAAATATTAGAGCTTTCGTTATCAATTAGTTCCAAAACGTATCCTATAAGATAAAATCACAGTAGGCTAGGCGAGTTTTTAGAATTAATCTTAAGATTGGTATACGATAGTACTCACCTAGTTTTACAGTGCAACCATGAGGTTTTAGCTTAGATAAACTAATAATGTAATTTTTATGTAGATAATTAAACCGTAATCGAGATGCGAATTTGCTTGATCCATGAGTATATTATACGAAACCAATGGTTAAAGAAAATATTTGTGAATGTGAAATATTTGTGGGGAGATAACCAATAAAGACACTTTTTGTGGCCTTTGATTCTCCTCTGATTCTCGGCTTGCAAGACATCAACCTCAACAACTTAAAACATACGCTACAGAAGCAGCTGTGTTACTACTATGAGCCATTTTCCACTTCAATAACTCTTAAAATGCAAAACCCTGATACTAAAAATTTCTAACAAAATTAGAAAATTACTACACAAAATCAAAGGATCATGATGTACTAACCTCTATGGATTAAAATTCAAAAAGTTTCTATTTTTTTTACTTCGGCTTGCTAGAGCGTACTAACATTTTACCTTCCGATATCAATGTACATTTTGACAAGACTACACCCTCGGAATATTGATGTTTTCAAGTCATTGTTTTTTTTCGGAAGAGAATGATTTTTTTTTTCTTTTCAAAACCGACAATGGATACTAGAATTTAGATCCTTTAAGTAGGTTTTACATCATAATATCATAAAATGGTCATCAGTTAATTGAAACCATCCATAACCAACGCCGAAATTTGACTTTGTAGGCATACAAAAACAAATAATCCGTAGCTATTGTCCAGGGATCATAATCTTTTAGATTATAATTGTTGATATTACATACTAATTAACATCACTGTACTTTCTCATTAGTATCTTTATCAATTAGGAGTGATTATATATTGATAGATAATTAGATATTAGACAAATAAATTCATCCAACTTAGAAACAACCATAAACGTCCTAATCTTCACAAAGCACACACACACAAAATTGACAATACTTATATTATTGTAGTCACCAACGTGTTGAAATTTGGCCCCTAAACGGCTAAACCCCCTTGTATATATTCATCTATAGGACTTTTAACACATAAATAAGCAAGCTAGCTAGAAAAAGACACGAACAAAAACCATATAGTATTGGTACGTAAATAGTGAAATAATGAAGGTATTATTAAGTGACATTACCATATGGTCATGTTGTATTTTTAGCATTAAAGTCAAATATTAAGGTGGGAGTTGAGGGAGCATTGGATCCCGACAACGCAAGTATAAACAAAGTAGAGTTAAGTCGCCAAGTCCCACTACACCCACCACTTTGGGCCGCAATAGTCGGTCGTGAGCGGCGTTATGGGGTTCAGCCCGGTCCGATGCCAGTTTGCATGCATGCATGGATATATATTCAGATATTCTGATGATCTGATCCGCTACTTCTTAGATAAGACACCGATTTTAATGGTCCGAGTTCGATTAGAGCATACAATGTTGACCTCCAATCGACTTATAACAACATGTCCTTAACTCCATTGTCTTAAAGGCTCTCGCCATATGACCGGAGAAAGGGAGGATCGAATGCACGTAAGTATTACCCCTATTAAAGCATAGAAATTTAATTTACGAGTTTTCGAATGTAGGTTGTGCAGATATAATAATGTGTTTAAAACTCGGATCATATACTTGTATGGAGTGATAACAAACAAGCTGCCCATGTGATGTGTTTTAGAACAAAGATGCATGAAGGGACGTGGAACTAAAAATGTAGTCAGTATTTTTGGTACTCTTTGGATCGGAGTATGTCCATGATCTTATTTGACTTTCATATATCGTACTGGCAAGTAGCATGGGAGTAAAGCTTTGTGCATCACAATTCACAATTGCACATTAAGTTTTGTTGATAAGTTTAGTACACAAAAGTTAACGATCTAGTATTGATGAGTGGTCGACATGTGAAAATATGTTTATGTGCGCTGAAACTGTCAAATAATGACGATCTATTTTGCATGCTCTATAGTCCATATGATATATAATGAACATACATGATCCATTCTAGGTTAATTAGCGATATGGTGAAATTTAGCTACTAATTAATAATGTATGTATAAACGTTTCCTTCCAAAATCCGATCGATCATGAAACGTTTAGCATAGCTCTCTAGCCTAGGACCACTCTAACCCAAATAATGGCATCGGGGCAAGAATATATATAAGTAGCAAAATACAATTATGAAGAAATAGTTATGCTTTTCACGCACTAAACAGCATAGAACTAAGGACACCCGCATGCCGACAAGCTAATTAAGCACGTAATTAATCTAAGCTTGGACGCAAATTAAATAGTTAACACTATTTTATCTCAAGTCAAATCTCAATTACTGAGTGCATAATGGCTCAGTTGTCGATCATGCACGTGTACACATCCCCACAACATGTTCAATTGTTCATGTACATACTGATCAGTCTCACAGAAGACGAAACTAAGTTAACGTCGTACTCCAATTTGTTGAAGTAAGATTTACTAGACGATACCTACTTCCTTCGTTTAAATGAATTGTTAATGTTTTTATTAGCTGCTTATGCGCTCGTGGTACATACATGTCTTGTGTTTCTACATTATGTTCATATGACGATTTAAGTGTACTCCCTCCGTTCGGCTATAAAACGCGTAGGGTTCGAACACAGTTTTAAATAAAAGTAAAATAAATAATGAGTTTTAGGGTCCACTTGGTGTAAAATTACACATAGGGGTATGTCCCACTTCCATTTTTAATAAAAAAGTAAGGGTGTTTTGGTATTTATATGTACAAATAAGGAAAGATTACAAGTATGAAGTTTAAAGATAAACACCCCTAAATAGAAAGTAGGAAGTTTAAAGTCGAACGGAGGGAGTATATGTGTGCATAGTCTTGTGTGAGACAGTCTCACCATAAGTTATTGTGAGACCAACACACAAAAAACTGAAATGAAAATATAATTATTTATTATTTCAGTGTATTGGTCTCACAATAACTTATGGTGAGATGGTCTCATATGAGACTTGGGGAGTCACGTAAATGTCCTTGTAATGTTTTCTTCTTCCTTTTTTTGATAACAATGAGAGGAACTTCCTTGAAACAAAAACTAATGTAGGTAGGCGATGAAATGTCGAATTACACTCTTGAAATCATTTAACCAATAATGCCCTACTAGCCTTTTCTAATTCGTACTTATAAAAGACACGGTTGGATTGCCACGTGACTAACTCGCTAGTTCAAAATATTGAGTCTAAATTCTAAAGACGTAAAACATTTCTAAAGCCTAAAAGTCCAAAATTAATTACACCGGCCTTTAAAAACGTATGTGATCCTACGCAATTCAAAATACTCCTTCGTAAATTAAATTGAAATTTTTTTCGTTCGTGCATAGGCCCGACTTCCTATCTTGTTGGACTGTTGGTCACTCCTACCTTTCTTATACCACAAGCCTCGCAACATTTCCATGGCCCAAATCTACGAGTTGGGCTAAACTAAACCATGGACCCGTATTTATTCAACCTACAGCCCGGCCCATAATTTCTCTCTGCAACCTTCTACACATTTTCTATCTCCTCTCTTTTACTCGCACTCAATTTTCCCCAACACCGAAAATTTCAAATCTTCCGTCAATTTCACGCCACCAAATCATTCGAGTTTAACAATGGCGGACACGGAGAATATCGCGCAACCACCGCCGCCGAGCGACGACGGCAAGAACGGCAAAGCGGCGGCGGAAGAAGTTGCGGAAGACGTACCTCAGACAAATAATGGTGGAAATACTGAGCAGCTACAAGGTGGCGGAGGAGGAGGAGAAGACGACGATGTGGTGGTTGGCCCCGCACCTCCACCGCAGCTCCGCCCTAAACGACCTCTTCAGTTCGAGCAAGCTTACCTCGACGCCCTACCTTCCGCGAATATGTAACTCCTTTTTTCTTCTTCTCATTTTCTCTCTCCTCCATTTTTTCTAGGGTTTAGGGTTTATACCGCATGTTTAGCTTATTATTCACGCTTTTAAGTTTTTTGATTGATTGGAGAATGTCAGGAGTTGCATTTGTATGGAAATAATTGATTGTTGAACTAAATTTGAAGCTATGATTGTTACTGATATGGTTAATTGGTGAACGTAATTGCCGAATTTGATGTGATTTTACTTGTTTTACTTGATTGTAACGGTGCGTTATGTCGGTTTGTAATCCGAAACCAGTTTGGTGTTGTTGTTGTTGTTGGTAGTGGTGGTTGAAATTGAGGTGGATGAATGATTGGGTGATTCGTATGTAACAGGTATGAGAAGAGTTATATGCATCGCGATGTGGTCACACATGTTGCCGTTTCATGTGCTGATTTCTTCATTACCGGCAGCTGTGATGGTGAGTGTTCGTCTGCAGTGCGTCTCTTTGCTTTCTGTTATGTGTGTGGTTTTGCGTAATTTAGAATGTAGGTTGAGTCGCTTAGATGATCGGTTGTGTAGAGACTTATTGTTGCTTGTTAGACACACGACTAAGAACTAGTAGAACCTATGAATGATAGCACATTTATTTTTCATTTATTTCGATTGGTGTCTTAGAGTATTAGTTGCTAGCTTAATCAGCATAGGAGTTACGTCCTTTTGGACCAGATTATCGTACAATAACCATACAATCGTATCACAATATGTAAACATATAAGGCCTAGCCCCTTATTTGGACCAAAAGAAAAAATATGCCAACAATTACTTTTCTAGGATCATCCACTTAAGCATTTCTTGCCTCAAAAGAAGAATCTAGAGGTTGTTACTGGGAAGTCCTTAACGGAAATTATTAAACTGAAGAGTAGCTAAGTATATGTTATGTTGTTTATGTTACTCACTTTGCCATATCTGATGGCTGAAATTGGTTCACTTTTTTAGGTGATATAGGTTGTTTTTGGTCTTTTCTCCTTCAACCAGATTATATCTGCTCTTTAGTTATTGACTTGCGATGTGATGTATAAATTGTTTTCAGGACACCTGAAATTTTGGAAGAAGAAACCAATGGGCATTGAGTTTGCAAAGCATTTCAGATCCCATCTTGGACCTATTGAAGGACTGGCTGTGAGTTGCTTCAGCTTCGATTTGTTCGATTTATGTTTTTTTGCTTTTGCTTCCCCCCCCCTCTTTTGAGGTCACTCTTCAAGTTACACTGTGTAGTGAGTAGTGACTGGCTTCTTCTACTACTTAGATCAATCAAAGGATGTCAACTGTTTATTGTAGATTAAATTAGGGAGGTAATTTTATTCATCATCAAAGTTGAGCCCAGCATTGCCCTCTGGCAATCTCCCTTCTCGTTATCTCCTCCGAGCTATTTAACAACCTGGTATGCAACGGTATTACCACCTTCAACTTATGAAACAGAAAAAGAAGAGAAAAGTGTACAAAGACCAAAGATATTGTCCAAAAATTGACCTAGCAGTGTTTGAAGTGTCGTCTTTGAAGGTAGTCTCACAACCGACACTGGAGCACCTGTCTTCATCACTTGTTCCAGTCCCAACTATTTGGCAGTCTGCATACCCAACATTTGCTTCGCAGGCGAAGTTGGACTGAATAAGTTAAGGTCTTGAAACCCCACTCCACCATAATATTTCAGGAGACAAAGATTTTCCCAGCTCTTCCAATGCTTCTTTTGTTCTGTTCTAGTAGCGCCTGGCCTAAAACGTGACTTTTAGATGTCCCATCAATAGTATATTTAGCGAGGTAACCACATTGATTGCTTAACTCCACAATGCCTTTGTAAGCAAACATCGATTAGATATCTTAAGGTCCAGCGATCCCGTGGCCACTCCTCACAATAGTTTTGGAGACCTCTGCATTGCACAACTTATTACCACGGGAAGCCTTGTTTTTTCTTTTTTTTTCTTTTTAGGGCCTAGGGAAACTCATTAATGACCAAACAAAGAGTACCTTGTCACTTGTCAGGCATTGGATAATCTCATCATTCGAATCATTTTCTCCAAAAAAGCATTTCTCCCCACAAGATTTCTGGAGACTTCTGCATGGTACATTTTAATCTCTAGGGAAGCCTTTAATTTTTTTTCTTTTTTTGAGGGCATAGGGAAGCCGTTATTGACAAGCAAATGAAACCTGGTCAGGCGTTGAACAATCCCATCTTTCTCGCTATTGTCTCCAGAAAGCACCTCTTCGCACCAGATTTCTGGAGATCTCTTCGTGGTATTACTTACTCTCTAGGAGTCGAGGCAAGTCCTTTTTTTTGGAGGGCCGAGGGAAGCCATTAATGACAAAAGCAGAGGGTATGTAGTCATGCGCTACATTTTCCCATTATTTTGTTCAAGAAAGCACCTCTACACCTAAGCCTCAAAACAAATTCACCTCTGTTCCTCGTTGTTTGTGTTTCATTCAGTGAAGACCTTCAATGGCATCTAGTGCATTACCGCCTTACCGGTTATGAGTCTACGGTCTACCAAGACGGGGACTTCCATTTTCAGAAGAGTAGCTGACAAGTATCTCGTAAAGCCTTATGCTAATGATTTAATCAAGAACATTACAGACTTATAGGTCATAACTCGGAAATCTTCCTTGGCTCATAAATGTACGGGATCGGGGTTACTTGTGTCTTGTTCAACTCCCTCAAATCCACACCTTCATGCATTCCACATCACAACCCACTATATGCCAAACTTTTCAAGAAAAATTATGCATGCATACAGTTGGTTCTAGTAGCTTTCTGCAGGTGCATTTGGAACAACACAGGTTTAATTTTCACCACTTCAGGTGGCCAAGCCAAACCGTTGTTCATCTCGTGAGAAACATGAGACCGCATACCCCATAATGCTTCTTCCATACGGTTGAGATAAGATGTAGTGAACAAATCCCTATATTGAGATTAGTTTCAACATCCTCTATCTCCTCAAACCCATTTTGTCCTTAAGCCCTTTTATGCTGTGTTTGGGAACATGGAATTGGAATTCAATTCCTAGAATTGAAATGATTCAAGTGTTTGGGAACTTGTGGAATTTGGAATTGGAATTGGTTCAATTCCCACCCAATTCCAACTATGTGTAAAATTTACAACTTCAATTCCCATTAAAATAGGTGTCATTTCAATTCTTTTTTTCACTCTCCTCTTCCACCAAACTCTTATTCTCTCTCCTCTCTCTTACCTCCCCTGTCACCACCACCTCCCTGCCCTGCCGCTGTCACCGCCACCAGTAGCCACTTGATCTCCGGCGACCGGTTGCCACCTCCGTTGACAACCACTAGCTATATGTGAGTTATTTCTTTCCCATCTCCTCTTTATCTCCACCTACACACTCTCTCTCCTCCCACCTCCACCACAACGGCCTGCCGCGTTTTCCACCACCAAAGACGACATCCAATCACCGGAATCCAGCGTCATCATCGACAACCAGCCACAGTTGCCCTCCCTTCATCTCATCCTCCAATATTTTTTGTGCCTTAATTGTGCATGTATTGGTTTATGGTGGCGGCGGTTACGGTGCGAGAGGGTGTGATGGTGATGGTGGATGAGAGGTAGTGTGCCGTGGTGGTTAGGGTTTGAGGGTGGGTTGCATGAATTCAATTCCATGGGGTACCCAAACAAGTGGAATTGAATATCATGATTTCAATTCCTAGAATTGAAATCCTGATTTTCAATTCAAATCCAAGTTCCCAGAAAAATAAAAAATAAAAGTAAAAAGGAAATCTGTGTCACATGATTTATATCCAATGAACATGTAGGTAGTCACGACATGGCATACTTTCAGTTTCAACGTATTAACGTTTTCAGTGACTTTCATCATCTCTTGTTCAGTGAAGTGTTAGCTCATATATTGGGAGTCACCCCCTTGCTGTCCTTTTGAATATATTGATATCCTATCTTACTTATCATGAAAAAATGTAAGCTCATATACTGTAGTCAGCCTTGACTTGTTCCAGCTGTGCAGGTCAGTGTTGATGGCTTGCTTTGTTGTACAATATCCAACGAGGACACTCTAAAAGTATACGATGTGGTGAACTTTGACATGATGGTCATGATACGTTTACAATTCATCCCAGGTGCGGTGGAGTGGGTTCACAAATATGGAGATCTCAAGGCCAAGGTTGCTGTCAGTGATCGTAATTCTCCATTTGTGCATATATTTGATGTTCGTGCTGGTTCAAATGAACCAATCATTTCCAAGAAGGTATGTTATTTGCCACTGTAAATCTTTCAGCTAGCATTAGGAAGCAAAGTGGCAATAGTTTTAGTGACATTATAGAAGAGCAAAGAGACATGCCGTTTGTCCTTCATGTACTATTTATTTGTATACTGCTTTTACTAATAGTTAAATCTGCAGATACACATAGGACCTGTGAAAGTTATGAAGTACAACTTTGTATGCGATTCTGTTATATCTGTGGATGGAAGGGGAATAATTGAATACTGGGATCCTGCGACACTTGCGTTTCCAGAAAGTGGGTATGTTTTTTCCATGTGTGATTACCTTGGGGACTTCCAGCTGGCATGCATAAATCTTTGTTTTCAATGGGTGTGTTATGCACATTTGATGGATAAGAGCTCTCTCAGTGATCACAAGTCACAACTATGGATGCCAAGTTTAAGATTTCTTTTATTTTCCTGTGTTCCTTTTTGACAATGTGTTTGCAGATGGCGTTCTAACGATGTTTCTGTTTTGGCTATCCTTAAGGAGAGTATGATTGAAAAGAATTTTTGTAAAGCTGGAGACACATTATTCTGTATGATACGTTGTCATTTGTAGGTTGAACTTGATAATATTAGACAGTGCTCTGTGTTGTCCATGATAACGTTGTGTGCTTGAAGATTCTATAATCCAATTACTTAGATTTGAAGGATTTGTGTTTTGAGAGTGAGGTTTGACTGACACTTTGAGATTTAGCTCAGTTTCTTTTTGATTGGGGCTGGGTCCTGATGAACTTCTGAACAGTATTCACAATTGGAGAAATAATTGCTCGACTGTCTTTAGTTATCTCATTTCAAAATCTTGTATATTCAATGTCGTTTTATCGATGTTTGAGGTTTATCGCTCTGAACTCTGTTCTTGTAGTGGTAGACTAGCGGTCAATATGTTTCGTTGCTCTTATGTTCGTGGTTGCAGAAATTGATTTTGCTGGAACCTTTAAAAGCTGCCCTTGACATACAGTGTTTTCTATGTGCAGTGTTGCTTTCAAGTTGAAAACTGATACAGATCTCTTTGAAGTCGTTAAGTGTAAAACAACTGTATCTGCGTTAGAGGTACTAACTGAATTGCTTATACATTTGGAGTGCTTTGTGTAGTTCCCATTTTTTTTTAGATATATCATTGTCTTAATACGTGGGTTGCCTGGTGTTTGTTGAATCTATAAGGATACTGACCAAAGTTCTTGTAGACTTGGCTTTGTATTTCATAGATTTTATCACTGACAATACATGTTATGTTCCATAGGTAAGCCCTGACGGTAAACAATTTTCCGTTACATCGCCTGATCGCAGAATACGTGTATTTTGGTATAAGACTGGTAAATTGAGGCGAGTGTATGATGAATCCCTTGAGGTAAGGTTAGACTAGATAGAACAGTACCGGATTCCTCCCCCCCCCCCCCATTCCCTTGATTAGTTTTTTTTTATCTTATTTCTGTACTCATGAAATCTTCTTTTATTGATTAGGTGGCTCAAGATTTACAAAGAAGTGATGCTCCTTTTTATCGTCTGGACGCCATTGATTTTGGTCGAAGAATGGCTATTGAAAAGCAGATTGAACAAGCAGAGAATGCACCCCAGCCAAATGCTGTTTTTGATGATAGCTCAAACTTCCTGATTTATTCGACACTCCTTGGGGTTAAAGTATGCTATTACTTTTTTCACAGAGAAGCGTATGTGCTGGACAATGAGAACAAGTGGCCTGTGTAGTTTTAGCCCACTGATATTCTTTATATGAATTGTTGTAGGTAGTGAATTTGCACACCAACAAAGTAGCACGTATTCTTGGGAAGGTGGAAAGTAATGACAGATTCTTGAGGATTGCCCTGTATCAAGGTGACCGAAGTAGTAAGAGAGTGAGAAAGATGCCTGCTGCTGCTGCTAATGCTAATGAAAGCAAAGAGCCCTTGGTAGATCCAACTTTGCTTTTTTGTGCATTTAAAAAACACAGAATATATATGTTCAGGTACTTTGTCCTATTTATAACTCTCCAAAGATCTCCAAAATTATGGGATATCCAAATATGTTCTGAACTTGAAATGTAGCTGAATTCTAATTCACGATGTTACCAATATCAGTCGTAGAGAGCCAGAAGAGCCTGAAGATGCGACCAAGGGACGAGATGTGTTCAATGAGAAACCTCCTGCTGATGAACTTTTGGCTGTCTCAGAATTAGGAAAGTCAGCAACAACCTCCCTACCTGATAATGTGGTAAGTTGACATAGCCAATGGGAGAATAGTAGACAGTATTATGCTTTGACTGCATGGTAGCTGGTCTTTTGTATTGTATTTTTTTTTACTTTCATTGTCCTCTTACGTTGCACCTTCATATTTCTGTATCTTTTCTCGGATCCTTCATATTTCTTTTCCTAAGTCTACCCAAAACTATCAGTGACTAATAATGAATTAATAACTACTAGTATGTGGAAAAGCCATGTCTTGCTTTTGTGAGATCATTTTTTGACTTCATTAATCATGCTGCTAGTGATTTTATGTTGTCTAATCTATCCTGGCTGAGTTTTCGTCTCACGCATTATTGCCGTGCAGATTTTACACACTACAATGGGAGACATTCACATGAAGCTCTATCCAGAAGAATGTCCCAAAACTGTGGAGAACTTCACTACACATTGTCGAAATGGATATTATGATAATCTGATCTTCCATCGTGTTATCAAAGGTTTCATGATACAGACAGGAGATCCACTTGGTGATGGAACTGGTGGCCAATCAATTTGGGGAAGGGAATTCGAAGATGAATTCCACAAAAGGTACTCATGTTTATTCAGTTTGTGTGCTGAATCTGACTTTGTTCAGTTGTCATAACAGTCATCTTTTTGAAGGTCAAAGATCGAGTCGCCCCTTTACCCTTTGAAGGGCACCAACAGTCGATTATTGGATCATAGAATTAGTTTCCAAACTTCTTTACTGGCTGTTTGTAAATTTCACTGTCTTCCCTAATCTCTACCACCACGCAACGTTCTGCCAAAGAGCAAGGGGAAGAATTACTTTCCCTGCTTGTTTGTTCTTCTATATCTGGCCAGGCATGTTGCATATTGACAACATGTGCTCCACTTTGATATACACATTGCATATGCATATCTCCAGACTTGCACCCTTGGGCTTCACACCTGTAGAATGATGATTTTCTTCTTTTTGTCCTTTACCTCAACTGAGGATGTCTGTTGAGCCGTTGAGGTGATGACATGAAAGGTTGAAATCTTTGGGGATTTTTCTTGTGATGAAACTCTTATAAGAGTTCTTGATTTTTATTTTTTATTTTTTTGTATTTTTTGGTTACTTTATAAAAGTTCTTGTTAATCTAATTGCTAATGAGTTTGTTCCACGCTCTCGTGTTACTTGTATACATTTATTTAAGCCTTTCTTTTTTACTTCATTTATGATTTTCATGACTTGTATTATTTGTATTGCTCTACAGTCTACGGCATGATAGACCCTTCACAGTTTCTATGGCAAATGCTGGCCCGTGTACCAATGGATCACAGTTTTTCATAACCACGGTAGCCACTCCATGGCTGGACAACAAGCACACGGTCTTTGGTAGAGTCAGCAAAGGATTGGACGTTGTACAGGTATGATATGACTCTAGAGTCTAAGTTGCTCATTCGCAGATGTGCATGTTTTGTTCTTCACAGTTCTACTGTTTGTCTTACTTTCGTTCTGTTTCACGTTTAACAGGCTATAGATAAAGTGAAGACTGACCGGAGTGATAAACCATATCAAGACGTGAAGATTCTTAGTGTAACTGTACCCAAATAGCATACAGTTGATATAGAGATGGTTATTACTGTTTGCTACATGTTATCTACACAGGTATTGCTTAACCTGATCTTACTTGCTTCATTAAGATTATGTTGCCTTATAAACAAACAAACAACCAAAATAAAAGGAAGAAGAAGAAAGAAAGAAAACTTGAAGTGGATATACTGAAAAGTAAAACTTTGTGTCGTTGAATACTTCTCTTAAAGAAGTCAAATTATTATATCTTTGTGATATTCAATGATAGTTCTGTTCTGGTGGGTTTCCACTGGCTGGATTTCTTTATATCACTCCGAAAATTATCAGTTTCATTCATACTTGACCTATTATCGTATCGTGGTTTGCGAATTCAGAATGTCAGTTAAATGATGTCTTTCTTCTACGCAGTAATGCTACTTGATGCAACACTGATGTGGAGTTCAGCAGAAAAATACTTGGGAGTATCTAGAGTTACGTTTAGAGTCTCGACTCAGCGTGAAGATATGAATGCCTTTTTCTCAAAGTTAACGTAAGCGTGCGTCTTCTGAACTTTTCAGATGTTAAGCAGAACAGTGAAAGACACCAGGCCCTAATAGTGAAGGCAGAAGTCCCTTGGACAATATGAGGTACTAATAGACAACATGCACTCTCCTTTTGTACTAGTATGTGTTAATGGCAAACATAAAGTTCCGATTGAATTGAATTGATTTTGCTCAGTGTGCTGCAAAGTTATTTCATTATGTGGTTCTTGCACCCTCTCTTTTAAGCATTACCATTACTTATTCCCTGTTTCATAATTTCTGTCCCGTTTCAGACAATTAAATTAGTGGACCATTTTGTTATTCTATAAATTTATGTTAAAGCTTGCTTTGAATGACTGGCCATGGATAGTTGGATGGCTTTAACACAAATTTGGTTCACATCTTATCGACATTAAGAACGACCAGTGACCACTAATTAATTGTTATTTTATGGGCGAATCTAGCCCCAAAAGTTAGGATTGCGTTCGTTACTTTTCTTGGGGGGGAGGGGGTTACAATGGTTCACTGAACGTTATGTACTTTGTGTTGTGAAATAACAGGGGTCAACAACGTCAAAAAAAAATTAAAAATAACGCATATTTTCGCGCAAATTTTTTTTTTTTTTTTTTGGTCATCTCAAAACTGGTCTTTTTGTGTTTTCTCAACATAAATCTGACTTCCTTTTTTTTTTGGGTAAAAAAATCTGACTTCTGACTTCCCTTTACCTTGCCAATGAGAGACCTGTCCTATTACTGGGGCAATGTTATTATCGTTTGCGTTACTATATACTCCGTATGTTTTGCCAAAGGTTTTTTTTTTCGCATGACAATTTCTAGTGGTGAACACGTTGAGTTGTATGTTGAAAGTTAGCAGCCCTCCTTAGGTAGCTACGAAGATATGGGCAATAGAAACAAAGTGAAAAGACAAGTTTAACAAGAATGCTCGTTTCCAAGCGTGTGGTGGTACTACATTTTAGGTAGAAAAAATATTGTATATGAGGGTTAGCCGCATAGGATACAACTCTCAAGATCAATAAGCCAAGAAACCATAGAAAAATTGAGTCAGGAATGTTTTGTCTTTAAGCTATTTGGTGCAATGTGCTGCTGATTGCACCCAAATTCAACAGTTTGCTGAAAAGTATATATTCTATGCATCTTTGTTTTGGTTCTTGTGTGTCACATTCTGTTCCACATAGGACGGTTTCATAAGACGATTCATATTAACTGACTCCGATTTCTTCTAAGGCTTTGTTGTTGGGTTTTTTGTTGAGACTGGACCTCTTATCTTGTTAAGATGAGCTATAAATTGTTAAGGATGATCCATGTTACCGTGTTAGTCGAGATTTCACCTCTTACCCAAAAGAATCGAGATTATAGAGTTCGGTTTCTCATTGCTTTCATGAAGGGATTTTCTTACCTCCCCTCCCTCCCGTCCAAGAGGTTGAGCGCGACACTCTCAAATGAAAGCGGGAGATATGACCCTGATTAAGACCTGCAAGCTGTTGTACCAAGGATCCGTAGTTGTCAAATCATTGATAGAGTAATCACCTAAATATCTTAGTTTCCTTACTAAAATGGTACTACACCAACTGTCCAGCTTGTACATCAGATCCCACATGTTACACTTAGTGATCGTCTTATGCTAAGTACTATGGAAGGGCTATTTTGTGTTGTTTTCTAATTCTGGATCTTGAGATTCTGATATACGAAACTAAGCATCTTTAGCTCCATCTGACTTCAGATCTGATCTAATGATCTTCTGAATATCTGCTTCTTTTTCATTCCCACTTTAGCATTTTCAGAAGATGCCCATCTTTTATACCCTAAAGTAAATTGCTTTCTTACTTGTGTAACTCAACGACTAAATCTTGACCTAGTTCATGTACACTTAGGTCTACTTGTGTAGAAGTGTGCTACGTTTGCGAGTGTGTCGGGTGAAGGTCATTGGTTTGGAGCCTCACCTTTACCTCGGTCGAGATGGTTCTTTCGGAGCTAGTAAGGGTATTAGCATAGTCGGGGTTTGGTTCAGATGTACGCATCTGAACATTTCGTTATCAACGTAGTAGAACTACTCCTTCCCAAATAAATATTAGGGACACTTCAGTGTGTGTGTTCCTGACAAAACGTATGAAGTGTAACCGTTACACTTGACCCCCCCCCCCCCCTCCAAAAAAGAGGTGGAAGCTATGGTTCTGAAACGCTGTCATTCTTCATATGCTCTTTGATTACACATTCTCTGTATAAATTGGCAGCATGTCATGATGAAGAATGAGTTCAATGTTGCATAAATTCTGTGTTCAGTGTTGCTTAAACTCTGTCCCTGTGTTTTGGCTGCATGGAGAATCCGTCTTTAAGGGGAAGCTTGAAGTTCCTTAGATATAGCATATCAAATGAGCTAGCTCACATCTCGAATGAACCGATATAGTATATAGTATGATCAACCCGGTCGATACTTTAAACAAATTACTAATATCAGCTAATTATGCCTCATTATCAATGAGTGACAGGAAAGGCTGTCTGAATCTTCATTGGCACCCCATTACAATCAGGATCTTATTAATTCCATAATCAGTATTTATGTCTAACACGATCTTAATTAATTGACCCGTCGACCGGGTTGAGCTTCACCGACCCAAAGTTCAAAATAGCTACCGACACCTGAACTATGTACCTGTCACACATGCACATAAGAAGGTTAGAAATAATATTAACCCCTGAATCAATCCACATTTTACGTGATCTAATTAATTCACCAAAGAGTAAAGTCAAGAGGAAGATTAAACACTCGGAAAAAATATCATTTACTGATCTGGATCTTGATCGATACAATTCTTCTATTTCATCGATGAAAACAAAGAAGTAAATTACATTGTCAGAGAGAGAGCAGACAGAGGCTCTTAGCAGTATGCCAGTATTATATGATGTTCTTAGATTTCAGACCGTCTAAGTTGGCAAAATACACAGAGAGGAGAGGAGAGGAGAGGGAAGTTAGTTGTTTTCAACCTGAGATAGGTTTAAACATTTTTAGCAGTTTTCACCTAAGTTCTACGGCTGGCCAGGGGGGAAAACACACGCCACGACCACCAGCCCGCGACTACTACTACTAGTACTAATACGACTACTACCGATGATATGATAGATGCGGGAAAATTAACGTCCATCAAGAAGAGGACTAAGTGATTTGTAAGGACTCGGAGGTAGACTGCTCTTTGATGATGCAGTCACAAGGCGTTGCACGAAGCTCTCAATTCTGTCTCCATTGGTTTCGGCTAACATACGTTTGCCTCCGAATGTTAAGGACTCGATTCCTTTCTCCTTCAACACCTTTTCCATTGTCATCAGTCCTGGTCCATCAAACCCGTTTGCCTGTACACAAAGTAACGCGAACATTAGCTTATTATTCGAGGCCTAATACATCAGTAAACAGTAACAATCAATCAATAATAATCTGTGAAATTGATGATTTGTTGTTAGTAACTTAGTAAAGCTATTGTATTTGCAAAGTTTTGACTTAATGAGTACAGTTTCATTAACTGTTTCTTAACATCATTTAGTGCATGACCAAGCTTACAGTCTTTACACACACACTAATGAAACTGAAGGGCTCTGAAATTATCACTAATTGCGGTCGAAATAAGTTGACGTTATTCAGGGGGCCGTCTGAATTAGCTGACATCTAAAACCCGAGACAAATTACCTACCAAGTTGCACATCACAGCCATTTTGGCATTTATTCTTGAGGTTTTATTTTTTTATAGAAAATAGAGGACCTACTAGGGAGTACTACCTCCCTAATGAAAGTGTCGGTATGATTATTTTTAAAGGAAATAATCCGTGATTTCTGCCACTCACAATAATTGCTCACAAATTGACCTTGTTGTGGACCGTCTTCAACATCTTTGTAAACCCACCCAAAAACTCAAGGCCACCCCCTTAAAACTAAAGGCCAATCTTACTCTCAATTAAATATCTATACGTATCTCATAATAAATTTTGTATTGTATTCTATTAATTATACAAAATCATTTGTTATGATCACCTAATAAAATTAGCTCTCAAATGGGCCAAGAAAAATTGATTGCCGCCTTTCTCATGATTATACGGCGCTATACGAATAAACTACTACGTTTAAACCGGTCTTTCTAAGGTTCGAAACATGTATGCATTACGACTTCGGTTTATTTCTATTTAGTAACATCAACACTAATGCAACTCCTAAGCAATTAATTGAGTACCAATTACTCTTAGCATAACATTCCATTACTATTTCACTAAAATTAAACAACTCAAGATTGCCATGCTAAAAACAGAATAAAAGAATCACAAAATAATAAATACATGCGTAACAATATTTATTTAATATTTGAAATAAATAAATAATGTAAATAATTAAATAAATAAAAATGAACGAAAATTACTAAAATTAGTCGAAATATGTTTATACCTGAATTCGAACGTAATCGTTACGATTCCAGGAGAAGGCGTTGCCCAACATTTGATCGACCGTCTCAGAAACACCGTCGACGGCAATGTCAACGACACATTTCGTCGTCTTTTTACTGTCGTTAACCCAATTCTCACCGTTACCACGGCAACTCAACGTTCCGTTACCTAACGACAGGACGAGAAGGTCCTCGACGCCGTTAACTGACGGAAAATCAACCTTGTTGTGCAAGACGTGCGTAACAGCCGCCGCGGCCGGGTTGTTCATAACCAAACCACCGTCAACGGCGACGCAAGAGGTTTTTCCGTCGATGGAAGCGAGTTCAAACGGCTCGAACATCGACGGCGTCGCGATAGCGGCGCAGCACACCTTCCACAGCTCGAAGTCGAGGCTACTCCACGCGGAAGCGCTAGCGGCGGCGCGTGAGAACACGAACGGCGCTGATGTCACGGTGTCGTAACACGGCACAAGCAGAGGCTTACACGTGTCCTTGAGCGTTTTTGACTTGAGCGCACTTTTCAAGACACACGCGAGGCTGTCGGCGGAGCAACGGCGGGTGCTACGGCGGCGAAGAACACCGCACCGCCGCGGCTTAAACAACTTATCAGCATTATTCGTCAAAAACGACACCGCTTCGCGAGCGGAGAAAAGCGGCCGGCCGGCGGAGTCGGCGGCGGAGAGGAAAACAGCGAGAATGGCGCCGATTCCGGTACCGGCGACGATATCGAAAAAATCAACGACGCGAGCGGTGGAATCGCCGGTTTTCGCCTGAATAGTCTCCTCAAGGTGAACTAAAAAAGCGCCGGCGATAATGGCGGAGGTTCCGCCGCCGTCGATGCTGAGAATCTTAGTCTTCTTAGTGTCGTTGTTGACGACGGCGGCGTTGTTTTGGTTTGACAGCCATTGTTGCTCAAGCTTCGAGAATATCTCCATTGTCATCTTGCTCAGCTCCATTCTATTGTTATTATTACTCTTATTATTAGAATTATTTCAATTCAATTCAATTCTTAGAGTCAGGGAAGTGTGTTGAAGAAGATACAACAAATTAAATGAAAGGGAGAAGAGAGGGGAGAAATGGTGATGATAGTGAGAGAGTAGAGAGGGGGGGGTTTATATATTTGGGGGCTCAGCCTTCCGGGTCCAAATATTCCATAGACGTGCGTTTTAGTTTTTTTTTTCTTTTTTTTTTAAATAAAAAAAAATTAAAAAATCTTACTTTATTTTGTTTTTGTCTTTCTTTTTTACAAAGCAAATTACGAGTGTGATCTTCTCTTTTTTTTTTTTTAAACTTGAATTTTTTTGGCTCAAAGTGGAGTAGGTGACTGTGTGAGTGACGGTTATCAACTTAACGCGAGGCTAGGAGTTCGAATCCTCGTTATAAGTTTACGGCTCAATGTAATCTGTTATGAGTTAGTTTCACTTATGTATGAGCTCAGTTTCAGTGACGATCTCTCCTTTTGTTAAAACGCAATAATAATTTATAACCGAGTATTGTTTTGCGAGTAATTTGTTTAGGTGTCATCGAAAATACAAAGCAGACTCAAGTTAAGATTATTTCGTACACGGTAGACTTTGAAAATTAATTTAGTGGGGGGTTTTACTATTTGACATTCATAATTTATTATGAACAGGCATGTTATATTTGAATGATTCGTATGAAATTGAATTTTATATTTTATATTAGAGTATTAGACGTAAAGTGAAAGAAAATAATTCGATGATTTAGAACGGGATTGATGAATAGATAGATTTAATAATCCAATGGCTAATTGTAAAACCAACCAATCACTTCTCCATCAACTTTTTAAGACAACTACTAAATGATTACCCATTTCAAATCAAATTAAAGTTCCTTTCACTATCAATTAAACTTAATTTATTAGATTAAGCACAACTCTAACTATTTAGGTGAGGTATAGCTTAAATTCTTCGTAAGTAGTAGTAGTTTGTTGGTCACATTTTCAATTTAATTTTCTAATCAATTAGTGTTAATTCCACAATTATTTGTTTAGCTAAAGTATGTAGTAGTAGACTAGTGGTAGGTAGTAAAGTGCTACTAATTATACTTAACAATTTACAATTAGAAGGATAAGGGAGGGTATGGGGTTCAGGGAAGAAGTGTTGACTTAAAAATAAAGGGTGGGTGTCCTTGTTTGTTTGGCACTTTCTTACGTGTTTCTTTCTTTCAATCTTTTTTTTTTTTTTTTTTTTTTTTGAGGAAATTCTTTCTTTCAATCTTGATGTTACACATGTAATATTTGGGTGCTGTTTTTTTTACTTGGAAATTTAATAATAATTAAAATATCAGGGGAAAGGGGGTGGAATTGTGGATGCATGGTGTTCAGAGAAATAAAACAATTAGTAGTGGCTACTGCAGAAAGTGTCTCCCTTAGATTTTCCCAAGTTTATTACAGATTGGGTCACATAATACTTTCATAGTTTCATATAATTGAGCATTGTCTTTTTATAGGTGAGGCAAAAAAAACTTATCTTAAGATGGAGTATTAAGATTACTTGTTATTTATTTAATTAAAAAAAATTAGTCTTTTCATCATGGGTTTTAGTCATTTTAATCCATTTTATCTTTCCATTATAGAAAATGATACATCTTGTCCACAATAATGTGAGTTGAGTCAATTGTAAACCGAGAACTATGACCTATAGAATCGAAAATCGATGGTTTACTAAACACTTAATATTATACCATTAGGTGCCTCATCGTGGTCATATATTTGAAAAAAAAATATATTGATAGTAAATTTAAACATTGTCTTAATAAAGTTGATTATATTAACGAGATAGTACTTAGGTTGGTTGTTATCTAGTATTTAGTACTAGAAATATTGCGTAGAGTAGGTTATATGTCTACTCGCTATGTTAACGTGTACGTCAATGATAAATTCAAAAGGTAGTATGAGTTTATGAATTTCGATTTCATTTATTACAAAATCAAGATATAAATTAAATTATTATAATTAGTGGTTAGGCAACAAATCATGATAAAATCTACCCCAAGTCTCGTATGAGACCGTCTCACGTGAGACCAACATACTGAAATAATAAATAATTATTTTATATTTCAGTTTTGTGTGTGTTGGTCTCACAATAACTTAGGTGAGACCGTCTCACACAAGACTTATTGTAAAATCTATTAGCTCTTAACAAATGAAGAAAGCCTAAATATTTGTTAATTGAATGAGTGGTCACTTGTGTTGCATCAATAGTTTGGTTTTGTTTTCATTTTACCAAAACAAGGTAAAATGATTAGTGTTATGGCTACAAATCGATATAGAATTGAGGAGTTCTAGGGTGCTCGACAAGTACCGCAAAGCACCATAACAAAGCATTTTTTAAATGATTTAATAAATTTTTCTAAAAGGAAAAAATTATCAAATTATATTAGATATAGTTTATACAATGTATACATAAGCACAAAAGATTAAGAATTATCTGGTCTTGAGAAATCCAATCCGTAATTGAGGTAGAATATCCAACTAGAATCCTTTAAATTGTTAGTAAATTGAAACCTTAAATACTGTTCATTTCTCCATACACCTAGGGCAAAACCAAAGAACCAAAAGTCAGGAAGAAGTAGTCCTTTTATTGTTTTGTGGATTTGATGTATCTTTCTCGTGATTTTTTTTCACCTTATTTCTTTATTGATAGAGTAATTCTAAGGTGTTTGACAAGTACCGCAAAGTACAATAAGAGTCATCATCTCAACCATCCATAATTTTGAAAATCAATCTACACCATCCATTATTTTTTTTATGAGGAGTTCTAGAGTGTTCGACAAATACCGCAAAACACCATACTAAATCATTTTTAAATAACTTAATAAATTTTTCTAAAAGGAAAAATTATCAAATTATATTAGATATAATTTGTACAAGGTATATATAAGCATAAAATATTGAATAAATGTATTTAACCATTTTTTTCTATTTTTTTGGTTATTTACAATATAATTTATAAAATATACCTAAATAAAAATAATAGATGGTGTAGATTGATTTTCAACATTATGGATGGTTGAGATGATGGCTCTTATTGTACTTTGCGGTACTTGTCAAGCACCTTAGAATTACTCTTTTTTTTAGGTATATTTTATAAATTATATTGTAAATAACCAAAAAAAAATAGAAAAAAATGGTTAAATACATTTATTTAATCTTTTATGCTTATATATACCTTGTACAAACTATATCTAATATAATTTGATAATTTTTTTTCTTTTAGAAAAATTTATTAAGTTATTTAAAAACGATTTAGTATGGTGCTTTGCGGTACTTGTCGAGCACCCTAGAACTCCTCTTATTGATATTACTATTTATAATAAATTACTATACGATGTAGTAATGTTCACTATTTACCAAGTTTATATAGGACAGTTAAGTATAATAAGCATAAATAATTAATATTCTACACATACACACACACACACAAAATGTGAAGTTATTGTTGGTTGCAATATTTTTTTTAAATTAATAAGTTACTAGATTTAACAACGGCGTAAAGTATTAAAATACCTCTAAAATATTGACAAAAGGTTGAAACTCACGTACTAACTCGGTAGAGACTCCACCCTAGATAAACTATCAAGCTACCAACGATACAATCAATAATTCATATCGAGTTTACAAGTTCAAGGTGGTAAGATTTGAGACTCTAGTTTTCAAGTTAAAAGAGCGATGGTTCAACCGAGAGAGCCTATTTAATTAAGTTGTTGAGTGCAAACAATTGTTATATCACTTATATGTATAGAATGACATTTGTACTCCAAATAAAACTAGTTAATTAATTTACCAAGTAAAGCATGCACAAATATAATTACTCCCTTCATACATAAATATAAGTCGTTCTTTAAACCTCGATATCTCTTAATATATAATAGTACACGTGGAAATTATAAAAGAATATTTTTTTTAAAATAAATATTCGTTACGAATTAAATGGTATAAGTTTCATATTTTTTTTTCAATTCATAATTTTTCAAGTATTTTTTCGTTAAATTAAGAGTCAACTCACCCTCTCGATAACTGAGAACGGCTTATATTTATTAATGGAGGGAGTATGTGAAGTTTTTGGGTGTAATGAATATGATCACCAATGTACGTACTAACATTGGTCTATGTCATAATCGACCACCCAATATTCAAGTCTATTGAGTATATATTATAATTAAAAAAAAAAACTCTAGCATGTAATTAGTGATGCAGACACACAAATAGTACAATAGACAAGGGGAATACACACTCACAACCTCGGCCTGAATCGTGGCCGGTCCTTAATATTTCAAAAATCGATCACTTAATATTTTATACCAATGGTAATAACATGCTAATTTAATGGCATGTTTGAGATTTTGAGTCTATTGATAACAAATTTTGGCACACATTGAGGATCGTTTTTGCCCTAACAAGTACTCCTAACAAATAAATCATGTTCGAGGCGACCTAATGATATTCACGATTTTACCAAGTGATCCATGCATATAGGACAGTTAGTACAAGTTAGAAGTACTCTAGCTAGGAGTCTAGGAAGACAGTTAAGCGTGAGCTGGAAGACTCACCTGCACAGTCACACTAGAAGTAGTACAAGTGATACTGTAGTGTTACTCGTAGTTTCTTACATGTTTCGTAGTACGTTTGAATCGCACGTGTAACGACGTGTCTGCCGTATCTGATTTCCCCGCCAATTTCGGTTGCTTGTCTACGCGCTTCCTCCGTCCCTCCAAATATTAATCCCACCGGATTTCTCGATTATTTTAAAAGATCTCTTTTGTCCATATTCACCACACACTCACCAACACTAATAATTATTTTTAACAAAGTTTGTGACTATTCAAGTGCATACAAACAAACCTTACCCTAGAATTGTATAATTATATAGTACTGCCAATTACCAATCAAATGACTGCGTGCGGCTACGACTGTGGTTGAATGTTCATCTTGAGTTGACGAAGGATTGGAATTTTATTACGATAATTTTCGCTAGTTATAACAAGAAAACGATTTAAAGGACAAGGTTATCGGCTGATGACAAACAATTTCAAAGATCAAAGTGAATTCAACATCTTGGGTGTAATCGCTCACGTATTCGGTGTGTTATACTCCCAGTTAACCCATGCTTTTGACTTGCCTTTGTAAACTAACAATTCTCACAATAACCTACGATCAAATTATATTCACCTTATTAGCGAAGACAACAATAATGTACACATATATTGGTCTATTCTCCTATACGAATAGACATATGACTAGACCATAAGCGAATTTAACATACCAAATAGACAAATTACAAAATTACTTTGTAAGAACGAGCATATAAAAATGGTGGACCAACATCGCTAAGAGCCAACAAACAAGTAACAAACGCCACTTCCTGCCCAAGAACAAAAAAAAAAAAAAAAAAAAAGCTAAGAAACGATGCAAATTTTTGGCATAAAGTTGATGAAAAATGTGATAAAGAATCCAAAGTACCGAAAACCGCACGACAAGATTGGTTTCTAACTAACAACAAAGTGGTAATCACAAAAATAATTAAAGATGCTAAAACTCATTATCAAGATTTTATTAACAAAACACACTGTTTACGGAATTATCCCACGCCATATTCATTGGATGATCCACACATTTTGAAGCACCTAATTCCAATTTAGTATTCAATTAATCAAGGCCCACTAAGATTAGCAAAATCGGTTATGTCGGGTGGACGTGATGATTGATACGAAAATTGAAAGAAATAGCGTTAAAAGTTTTGGCTAACCTTGTACGTTTTAATTATTGTGATTGTACTACGAATTTCTTACTCGAATTAGCTTTGTACTAAAGAGAAGTGTCGTAAGCTTAACTTTAGATTAATTTTAGAATTAAGTCAATTTAATTCAGGTCAATCTAGATGCGACAACTCAGTTTACAACGAATCGATGTGGTCGTTTGAGCTAAAAGTTGTGCGTCATCGAGTTTACAAATACAATAATGAGGGTGGTGATACAAAGTGTCACGCACATATTTTATCATATTAGGTCGCATCTATTCCAGTCGACCTCGAGTCAAAGCTATATTAGATGCTTTGAAGCAGCTTTCTGCTTGAGTGAGAGCAATTATATTCGAGTCAAATTCGGGTTACCCATCACGCTTGTATGGACGTCTGTATGCTTCCAAACAAGCCTCAGACGGCATCTCAACGTTTTCTGTGTGTTTATTTGTGAGACGTGTACGTGGAAGTGTGTTTAGTCTTACTATCACACAACGCAATTACACAAGTATGAATTGAGAGGTGTAGACGCGCACTGTTTAGGTCCGTCGGTGATGATTTGGGGTCCTAGTAAAATACAGGATCTTGGGTGGGTCTTATACTTTTGGGTTTGAACAGTGACAATTGAGTAAAGGGCCACTAACTCGGTTTCTAACAACACTTGATTTGGAATGGACCAACCAAGTAACAATCGCCACTAAATCGCCGAAAGTTTAAACTCCGGCCTAACTTCCGTAAGTCATAACGCAGCCTCACAGCAACTTTCACCAGTTTGCACACTATAGGACTACACGCTCACCAATTGATTTTTTGGCATTTTCACTAGCTAGCTTCTGGATTACGCTCCCCATATGTTACAGTAACAAGCTCACTTCTGGATTACGCTCCCCATATATTACAATAACAAGGTCACTTCTGGATTAAGCTCCCCGTATGTTACAACAATTCGCACTACTTGATATTATGGAGGCCGGAAGAGTTCTCTCAGTTTAAGTAAAACGGCGTAAACAGAATACTCAAGCTAGAGTTAACGCTTGCAGGTTCAAGAGGATGAAGAACAACAAAGTTCCCGACACTGAGACGTGTATTCTCCAGTCCATTTCCATTGAGACACTCACATCATACTGACACGGATTCAATATTGTGATTTCAGTAGTTTGATTTCGGCATAAATAAACAGCTTCCTATACCATAATTTCAGAGTTTCCTAAATATAGTCAGGTAACAGATCAATAAACTAGTAAGAACATTGTATACGACAACACCCTTACAGGATGAAGCGTGTACTATTGCGAATATTCTAATGGTGGAATCGACAACAACACATACTGCAGACTACAAGCTTAGTTTTAAGATTTATACACCACAAAAGAGCGACAAACATCGATAAAACAACACTCAAGTTTATCAAATGGCAAGAGGGTAAGTAAGTCATTGTCAAACAGCCATTTTGATTTCATACAGCACCATTGTGCTCCAGATCTACCTACACGACTACACCAAACACCAATAATTCCCCATGGCTAACACTAGTTCAACGTATACTCCAAAAGTAGGTCAAAGAAACAGATAACATGCTCCCTACCACGAGACTCGACGAATTATTTCTAAGAGTAGAAATAATACAGAGTACCACCCAAGCATGAAACAAAAACAATGCTAAACAAATGACTCCCTAAATAAGACTAATCTATTCTAAAGTACCGCTGTTATAAACTCTTTAAACAATCCTAAAAGAATCTCAATGCGCAAACAGAATTCAGCTGAATTATATAAGTCACCGGCAACGACCCCATCACCGAGTATCAAATAGATTAGTAGACGGCTAATCATTGGGTTCAGATACACCTGATCTAACATTTGAGCAGATACATTCACTTGGTTTAAAGGAAAGGGCAACTTCCGTAACCAGACAAAAGGTCTCAAATAATCTGGAGGGGGGGGGGGCGCCACGAATATTAAAAAGTATCATCATATACTGCATCACTAACACATAACACAATCCAACATCACGACTAATTGTCTGCAAATTATCCCAGTCATCACAAAACTAAGATGAAAATGTGAAATTATCTGAGTAGATGATGAAATCTAGCACATCTCCATAAGCACAGAAAGCTTGAGCTACAATAGAATAAAGGTTACAACTTCCTGTAAACACACTCCCAGCTTAGTCATCAAACAGGCTGATACCCATGTCCTGCAAAACATTACAAGAGAGTGTAAGATATGAGATCAGCCTTCATACTTCATCGTAAAATTTAAAACAAAGTGACCAGTATATCAGTGAAAGGAAGTAGAGGAAATCTTACATCGTCAGACTCTTCTTCTACAACCTTCTCCTCCTTGGCAGGCTCAGCAGCTGCTCCACCGCCACCAGCAGCAGGAGACGCAGATACAGCGACGGCACCACCACCACCTGATGGGACTGAGGCAAGCTTCCCTCTTCCAGCAGCGATGACATCTTCAATGTCCTTTCCAGCAATTTGGTCCATGAACAACTTGAGTCTGTCTTCATCGACCTCAATACCCACTGCAAACCAATATATCCAAGTTAGAAACGGAACCAGAAGTCACCGACTCAAGGAACAGACAAGCTGGAAGAAACACACTCAACATCACTGGAATTTCAGTTTGAAACCCCACTAAAATGTTCAATCAAGAAAACAACACAAAAAACACAAGTCAGCAGCAACAAAGTCCAGTGACAAAAAGTCTAAACAGAAAAGGCCATAATCTTCAAGAAAAAAAAGAATTCAACTACCCTATGTTAAGAACACTACCAATGCAGAAAAAAGTTACAGCTGATATGACTAGTGACGAGAGAAAAGATGGGCTATCCCTTCTGAAAACGGTAGTAGTTCAACCAGTTTACTGATGACCAAAAAGAACCAAGGATAACAGGAAAGCAGAGGAAGGTAATGAAGCAGCCTCTAACTTGTGCATTCAGTTAGGAAATGATGAGTAGCATAATAGATTAAGAAAAAATGAAGAAAACACGAGGTCACAAAGGCTAACATTATGCTGAACAAGTAAATTTTGATCCTTATCTCCCAACACCCATACATGACTTTTATCAATCCCAAGTGAATGTATCTAAATTCGGAAAGCTAATTTCAAAAAAGAAGTTTGATAAAACAACAGAGTACATGCAGCAACCAAATAACTGAAAACCACCAGACACAGACGGAACAGTTGTCTCAGGAAATTTAATCTGAACCAAACCAACCAGTATCGATCATTCTAAAAGCAAATAATCATGCACTAATTTATATTTTCTCAGTTTATGATTATTGCTTGATTTGCTTCCCACACATAATAGAACAAACACAGAAGCTTTGCGAGACACTAGTGGAGCACTATCTAGTATCATAGTCACAATTCGGTACCAGAATTACAAGAGACAGAACTCCAAATAACAAGGAATTTCCTCCATTCAATCCTTGATTGCAATTAAACGACTCAATGCTGATTGACAAATATGACTAGTGGAGCAGATGAATAGATCACAGTTTAACCAATGCGATTCAGAAATCCCTAATACCTCCGGCAGCAAAATCAACAAATTATATCACACTCTACATATCACATAGACCTTAGGAGCAGATGCACGGACAATCAAAACAATGACAAGCATACACGTTGAAATTTCACTTGATTGTAGTTGAGCACAAATATCCAGAATTTACTACACAGAAAAAACAGAAAAAGCACGCATTCTTCGCCATTGCACTCCCAAAACCACACCATTTGACATTAACACCCTAACAACAAAAACCGGCCGCAACCGTCTTGGGTGCAACTATTCTATCTTTAACTAGAACAACATCCCCAGAAAAACTACACCCACATCCAAATTTCGACATATTCAGCTACAATTACTACCAACATTTTTTATTTTATTTTTGAGATAGAGTAGTCACTAAAACTTACATGATACACTTCATTCTGAAACATTCGATTCCACAAATAAAACACTAATACCAACAAATCGCCCCATTTTCACAACAAATATCGAAATTCACAGCAGATAAACCCCACTAATTATAACGTAATCATCACGATATCAAAGTAAACTCACAGAAAAACATCAAAACCAAAATTAATTATACAACAAAATCTAAAGTAAAAATAAAGATCGGATAAAAAACTAAAAAACAAGAATTACCAGCGCCGAGGATCTCCTTCAAGTCCTTGCCAGATGGGCTGGTGTTGCCTCCCAAACAAGCCAACAAGTATGCGCAGATAATCTTCATTCTTACTCTTCTCTGCACCACAAAAAAAAATCACATTAAATTTACAATCAAACTATATAATATAATTTCCAATGTTATCGATGATGGAAATGAGTGAAAATTAAGGAGAGGAGATTACCTGGAGACTGAAAGCGGCGAGGAGAGAGATTGAAAAATTTGGGGATTAGGGTTTTTTATGAAGAGGAAGAAAGTGTGAGAGGCGGTATAGGAGAGGTTATATATTTCTAGGGTTTTATGTGTTTGTGGCTGAGGATTTAATCTTAGCCGTTCATTTTATGTTTCCTAAACTACCCTTTTCTCAAAGGATTTGTTGCGTTTCCGTTACACTAGGGTTTATGGTGTTCTTTGTTGTTTTGTTGCCCTTTTTTGTCTTTCCCATTTTATGGCCTTTTTCCCCTTGAGCACTCTAGAAGTTTCAGCTTTCCGAATTGAACATAAATAGAGGTGACCCGAATATGACCCGAATCGTATTAAACAAATGAATATAAGAATGTATGAATACGACCGAATATGACCCGAATAAATTAACCAAATGAATAATAAAACCATATATGATCGTACATGACCTTGTTCAGAATAACCAAAGGAATGTAAATATCACGCGAGCATGACAATGAGCACATTAACAAAAAAATATAACTACATGTGACCCGAATCACATCAAGCAATATGACCCGATCATGACCCGAATCACATTAAGCAAAATGAATATAACCACATGTGACCCGAACATGACCCGAATCAAATTAATTAGTGGAATATAACCACATATGACCCGAACACGTCAAAAATTACATTAACCACAAGAATATAGGTATATATGACCCCGAACATGACCCGAATCACATCACCAAGAGAACCTAATCATATGACCCGAACATGACCCGATTCACATAAAGGAAAATAATATGAGCATATATGACCCAAACATGACCCGAATTATATTAAGCAAAAGGATATGATCACATATGACCCGAATAACATTGACCAAAACAACATAACCATATATGACATGTACATGACTTAGTTCAAAATAATCAAAGTAATGTCAATATCACCCGAGCATGACAATGAGCACATTAACAAAACACATATAACCACATGTGACCTGGATCACATTAAGCAATATGACCCGAACATGACCCGAATCACATTAAACAAAATGAATATAACCACATGTGAGCCGAACATGACCCGAATCAAATTAATCAGTGGAATATAACCACATATAACCCGAACACATTCAAAATCACATTAACCATAAGAATATAAGCATATATGACCCCGAACATGACCCCAATCACATTACCAAAAGAACGTAACCATATGACCCGAACATGATGTTGGACTAGTGTCCTCCGACAATAGTGCGTTGATTAATAAATCTCAATTATGGAATAAACAGGGATCAGTTTATAAGATGAACTAATCAGTTGATCAACGTAAATCAATAACGATTGGCCGTCTAGGGTTTGACGTTATTGTCGTCGTAAGATGGCGGAGATCGACTGATCCTTATCGGTCATACCTATATAGGATAACGTGATGAACTCCTGTCAGCCAGTTAATAGTTAACTGGCAATGTGTTTAGTATCAGGCTGTAGAGTTTATTATATTATTGATTATAAGATAATTGATAATAAATAAACCACTGATAAAATAGAAATTTTATCAGTGTATAAGTTACTAAATTTGAGATTAGTAATTATACGGGTATTGTTGTGATTTGTCAGTCGTGACAAATTTAGCTAGAATTAATTACAAGAGTTGTAATTATTAGCTAAAATATTATTAGATATAATTATTATATCAATATATAATAGTTAATTGTAACTTAATTAGTTAAGTTATGAAATGACTAAATTAACCTTACTATACCTTAAAGGTTGGTTAATGTAAGTGGGGGCAAATTAGTAAATTTGATTTACTAATTTAACCCACCACTATATATAGTCTAATCCATGTTTAGACTTATTGTACTAATCATTTTCAACACAAAAATAAACCCAAAAAAAATTGAGGAAAGAATCATCATCTTCTTCCTCTCTAAAAAGAGCCAACTATTCCACCATAGCCACCAAGTTTTTTGAGCTTTGCATGTAGCTCAAAAACACATCTAAACACAAAAATACTTCACCCTAATTGATCCTAATTGTTAGGGATTAGGGCTATTTTGTTTTTGGGGTAAACCGAGTTATTACTAGTACATAATAACTCGGTTTTCTCGTGAATCCTTTGGTACGTGCCGTGGGAGATTAGAAGAGTTCAAGAATCAAAGTTTGGAAGGAGGATCATCCTTGTTAAGCAGCTCAAGACACTCCTTATTAAAGGAGAGCACAACCTAGAGCCAAAACAAGGTATATGATCTTTAAACTCGGTTTTTAGTTGTTTTTAACTACATGCAAATCGATCCTCACCTAAGGTTCAACTTAATAGAGTTATTAAGTGTTGTTTAGAGTGTCTAAACCACCTTAGGTTCTAACACATGACCCGAATCACATTAACGAGAATAATATGAGCATGCATGACCCAAACATGACCCGAATTATATTAAGCAAAAGGATATGATCACATATGACCGAATAACATTGACCAAAAAAACATAACCATATATGACATGTACATGACCTAGTTCAAAATAATCAAAGGAATGTCAATATCACCAGAGCATGACGACGAGCACATTAACAAAAAATATAACTACATGTGACCCGAATCACATTAAGCAATATGACCCGAACATGACCCGAATCACATTAAGCAAAATGAATATAACCACATGTGACCCGAACATGACCTGAATCAAATTAATAGGTGGAATATAACCACATATGACCCGAGCACGTCCAAACTTACATTAAGCACAAGAATATAAGTATATAAGACCCCGAACATGACCCAAATCACATCACCAAGATAACCTAATCATATGACCCGAACATGACCCGATTCACATTAAGGAGAATAATATGGGCATACATGACCCAAACATGACCCGAATTACATTAAGCAAAAGGATATGATCACATATGACCCGAATAACATTGACCAAAACAACATAACCATATATGACATGCACATGACCTAGTTCAAAATAATCAAAGGAATGTCAATATCACCCGAGCATGACAATGACCACATTAACAAAAAAAATATAACCACATGTGACCCAAATCACATTAAGCAATATGACTTGAACATGACCCGAATCACATTAAGCAAAATGAATATAACCACATGTGACCCGAACATGACCTGAATCAAATTAATCAGTGGAATATAACCACACATGACCCGAACACGTCCAAAATTACATTAACCATGAGGATATAAGCATATATGACCCCGAACATGACCCGAATCACAACACCAAGAGAACCTAATCATATGACCCGAACATGACCCGATTCACATCAACGAGAATAATATGAGCATGCATGACCCAAACATGACCCGAATTACATTAAGCAAAAGGATATGATCACATATGACCCGAGTAACATTGACCAAAACAACTTAACCATATATGACATATACATGACCTAGTTCAAAATAATCAAAGGAATGTCAATATCACCCGAGCATGACGATGAGCACATTAACAAAAAAATATAACTACATGTGACCCGAATTACATTAAGCAATATGACCCGACATGACCCGAATCACATTGAGCAAAATGAATATAACCACATGTGACCCGAACATGACCCAAATCAAATTAATCGGTGGAATATAACCACATGTGACCCGAACACGTCCAAAATTACATTAACCACAAGAATATAAGTATATATGACCCCGAACATGACCCGAATCACATCACCAAAAGAACCTAATCATATGACCCGAACATGACCCGGATCACATCAACGAGAATAATATGAGCATACATGACCCAAACATGACCCGAATTACATTAAGCAAAAGGATATAATCACATATGAACCGAATATGATCCGAATAACATTAACCAAAACAACATAACCATATATGACACGAACATGACTCAAATTACATTCACCTAAAGAATAATATATCATATATGACCCGAGCATAACCCGAATCACATTAACGATAAGAATACAACCACATATGACCCGAACATGACCCGAATCACATTAACCAAAAGAATACAACCTTATATGACCTAAACATGACTTAAGATCACATTGATCAAAGGAATATAATCATATGTAACCCGAACATGACTTGAATCATATTAACCAAATGAATATAAACATATATGATCCAAATCAAACTAAGCACATAATATAAGCATACATGACCCAAACATGACCCGAATCACATGGCTTAAAAGAATATAACCATATATGACCCAGACATGACCAGAATCACATTAACCAAAAGAATAATACCTCATACATATGAGCCGAACCATAAGTCGAATTACATTAACCATAGGAATATAAGCATATATAACCAAACATGACGCGAATCACATTAACCATAAGAATACAACAATATATGACCTGAACATGACGCGAAGCACGTTCACCATTGGAATATAAGCATACATGAATCGAACATGACTAGTATCACATTAAGGAAAACAATAAACCACACATGATCCGAATCACATACACCCAAAAGAATTAATAACACCATATGCGACCCGAACATGACCCGAGTCACATTAAGCAAAGGAATATAACCACATGTGACCCGAATCACATTAACCGTAAGATATATAAACTAATATGACCCGAATCACATTAAGCAAAGGAGTATAACCACATGTGACCCGAACATGACCCGAATCAAATTAATAAGTGGAGTATAACCACACATGACCCGAACACGTCCAAAATCACATTAACCATAAGAATATAAGCATATATGACCCCGAACATGACCCGAACCACATTACTAAGAGAACTTACCGTATGACCCCAAACACATTAACGAGAATAATATGAGCATACATGTCCCAAATATGACCCGAATTACATTAAGCAAAAGGATTTAATCACATATGACCCGAATAACATTGACCAAAACAACATAACCATATATGGCACGAACATGACCCAAATCACATTCACCAAAAGAATAATATCATATATGACCCGAGCATAACCCGAATCTCATTAACCATAAGAATACAACCATATATATATATATATATATATATATATATGACCCGAACATGACCCAAATCACATTAACCAAAAGGATACAACCGGATATGACCCAGCCATGACCCAGATCGCATTGATCAAAAGAATTATAATCATACGTGACCCGAAAATGACCCGAATCACATTAACCAAATGAATATAAATATAAATGATCCAAAGAAAACTAAATGCATATAATATAAGCATATATGACCCGAACATAACCCGAATCACATGGCCTAAAAGAATATAACCATATCTGACCCAAACATGATCAGAATCACATTAATCAAAAGAATAATACCACATATGATCCGGACACGAGCTGAATTACATTAAGCATAGGAATATAAGCATATATGTACAAACATGACGCAAATCACATTAACCATACGAATACAACAATATATGACATGAACATGACGCGAAGCACGTTCACCATTAGATTAGAATATAAACATACAGGAATCACATGAAGGAAAAGAATAACCCACATATGACCTGAACATGACCCGAATCTCATTCACAAAAAGAATAACACCATATACGACCCGAACATGATCCGAATCACATTAACCATAAGAATATACGCATATATGACCCGAATCACATTAAGCAAAATAATATAACCTTAATCTCATGAAGCAAAATAATATAAGCATTTATGACCGAACATGTCTCGAATCACATTACCAAAAGAATCTAACCATGTAACCCGAACATGACCCTAATCATATCAACCATAAGAATACAACTGTACATGACCCGAACATGACCCAAATCACGTTAATAATAAGAATATAAACATACATGACCGAACATGCCCGGATCACATTAAGGAAAAGAATATAACTACATATGACCCGAGCATAACCCGAATCACATACACCAAAAAAATAACACTATATGTGACCCGAATCACAATAATGTACCATAAGAATATAAGTATATATGATGAAAACATTACCTGAATCACTTTAACCAGAAGAATACAATCATATACGACCCAAATCACATTAACCATAAAAACATAAGCATTTATGTTCCAAATCAAATTACCAAAAGAATATAACTATATGACACGAACATGACCCTAGTTACACCTACCCTAAGAAATGACCCAAATCACATTAACCATAAAAATACACGCATATAAGACCCGAACAAGACCCCAATCACATTAACCGTAATAATATAAGTATATGACTCCAATCATGTAATCAAAATAATATAACTACATGTGACCCGAACATGACGTGAATCACATTGAGCAAATGAATATATAATTATATATGACCCGGATGTGATCCGGATCACATTAACCAAAAGAGTTTCAACATATGACCCGAACATGACCCAAATCACCTTAACTATAAGAATACAACCATATATGACCCCAATATGACTCGACTCACGCTAACCATAAGAATATATGACCTAATCATGATTCAAATCACATTAAGCAAAAGAATATAAACGCATATGACTCGAACATGATCCAAATCACATTGACCAAAAACCATATGTGACCCGAACATGACGTGAATAAAAGTTAAGCCAAAGAATATAACCATATGTGACCCGAATCACGTAAGTCACATTAACCATAAGAATACAACCATATATGACTCGAAGATGACCCTAATAAAATTCACCAAAAGAATACATGTATATATGGGCTGAACATGGCTTGATTCACACTAACTAATAGAATACAATCATATAAGACCCGAACATGACTCGAATTAGATTAACCAAAAGAATACAATCAGGTATGCCGAACATGACTCGACCCGAATCAAAGTAACCAAAATATACATGTATATGACCCGAACTTGACCCAATCAAATTAACCATAATTGATAACCATAATATGACCCGAACATGACCTAGGTGAAATTAACCAATAGAATACAACCCATGTATTACCCGAATATAAACTTGAATTTTTTTTGTCGGAAAGTCAATTGTGTAATTTTGGGAGTGTATTGTTAGACAAAATGTAGGCAAGAGAATGTTTAACAAATATACGTTTTACAGAGTTAAGCATTTTGATTTGGAGTGTGAAAAATTGAAAAGAACTCCTTACAAGTAGACTTGGCAAAACGTACCCACCCCAATTACTTGACGCGAACATTCGAACTTGAACCGAGTTTCTAATTTGAATTCAACTCGAAACCCGAATTGCCCCGACTTGAACCCGAATTCTATTTGACCTGACCCGAACATGACCCGAACTAAAATGACCCGGTACCGAATAACCAGACGTTTTAATGAATCGGTGGACCAAAGATGACTTGGATTAGTTATATCACATCTTTAATCACTCAAATTATCAATAAAACTTCAAATTAAGATAATATTAGACAAAAATTTAAGTATTTGACATTAATATGAACAATTTGAAATGACCAGATCGGAATTTAACCTGACCCAAATCCAATCCGAATTTGATCCGTAGTTGGCACGTCCGAACTAGACCCGACCCAAACCGAACCCGACCCGACCTAAAATAGACAAAAAAGATAACCCCACCCGAATCCGATCCAAACGACCCGTTTACCAAATCAACTTTACAAAGTTACGAGTGTAAAATGTAGAATCTTCTTTCCAATTAAAGTAGAGCGCAAATGCGCGGGAAAATCCCAATTTGCAACTCAGTCACCCTTATCTTTTCCCGCCATCTCCCCCCTCCCCCTCCTCGCACATTTCATAACTTTCTCTCTCCTCCACACTCCCCCGCCTCTCACTCTCTCCACCACCAACGCCGCCGCGATCTCCACCGATCGAATTCAAAATGAGCGGCGATTTTCGACGCCGGCGAGACGACCACCGTCGAAGGAAGCAGCAGCAGCAATTAGTCCGAACCGCCGAAGACGAGCTCGAAGCTAAATTAGGGTTTGATCATTTCACCGAAGGCGATAAGCGCCTCGGCTGGCTCCTCACTCTATCGACCGTATGCGCTACTCTTCCTACACTTTAATTTGCTAATTCTTTAAAAATTGATGAGTTGTAGCTTCTTCTTGAAGTTTGATTAAAATTATCGATTAGGGTTTTAGAAGTATACGATTTAATGAAATTGATTGAGGCGTTTATTTGTTTTCAGTCGTCGGTGCAAGATCAGGAGACCAGAAGTGTGTATAGTTGCGTTGATTTGTTTTTTGTTACGCAGGTCAGTGAAAATGCGAAACCCTAATTTTTCCCCTCTTTTGCTGCCATTTGGGATTTAGCTGAATTGTTTTGTCGAATCGGATTTTTTCGTAATTGGTTTGTAGGAAGGTGGGTACTTTAAGGTTAAGTACAAGTTCCGGCCATATTTTTACGCGGCCACGAAAGTAAGTAACTTTCAATGCTTCATTAGAATTGTAATTGTCGTTGATTGAATGATAGTTGGCGTTCAGTATGATAAATTCGGTGGTGAATCGGGAAATTGCGCAGGATAAAATGGAAACTGACGTAGAGATGTATTTAAGAAGGCGGTATGAGGCCGACATTGCCATCATTGAAATATTAGAGAAGGAAGACCTTGATCTTGTAAGTTTTTGGCTTCTTTAAATTTGCGTGTTTCTAGTTGTTATGCTGTGCAACTATGCATTATAGGATATTGAGCTTTTGTTTACTGGTAATATTACATGAGTTCTGAGTTAGTTCGATGAAGCTACCGTCTTTGAAGATTACAGGATTATGTCGATCCATATTGATAGGATTATGATGGCATCAACTCTTATAAAAGTTTTATGTGGCACCATAGGTGTATAACTCTATCAAATCATGTTACCTTACCAAGAGCCTGATGTACGAGTCAATTTTTCTTGCTGATTTTGGTTTGATTGCCAATTCTATCTAAGTGAATGGCTTGCAACAGCTCAGCTTGGAGTTAATTGAATGTATATTTAGCTTGAGTAACTGCTGTCATCTCCTGTCTGATTTTCTACTGTCTTTGTATGCATTGCAATCGGTGCGCAACTTCTCTATGTTTCAATAGGGGTAAGACTTGCGTGCATCCGACCCCCCTTAACCCCGCCTTATGGCGGGAGCCATTAAGACACTGGGGTAAAGATGTTGTTGTTGTTTGTATGCTTTGCAACTGTAATGGTCTCTAGCCCTCCTGGTACCCATTAGTCACTGAGCCCTTTTTTTTTCTCTGGTGTCTTGGGGACAGAAAAATCACTTATCCGGGCTACGGAAGTCGTACTTGAAGATATCATTTGACACTGTGCAACAGTTGATGAATGTGAGGAATGACTTGTTAAGAGTTGTTGACAGAAACCAGACAAAATTTGAAGCTGCTCAAGCATACGAGTCCATCATTACAGGGAAAAGGTAACTGGTGGACTTTATCACAAAGAGTTACCTTTTTCAAGAAGTTGTTTTCTTTAAGGCTATATATGAATGGTTTTCGGTATCAGAAGTTTTGTATTTTATATGCAGTCAGCAAAGAGCCCAAGATTTTGTAGATTGTATAACTGATCTCCGCGAATATGATGTTCCGTACCATGTTCGATTTTGTATTGACAACGGTAATTTTATCTCCCTAACTCGGCTGTACTTTATAGTTTTGTTTTTCCTCCCACTAGTGGTGGTATGAAAGGCCCTTGTACAATTTTCTGACTTTTGATGGTACAGATGTGAGGTGCGGACAATGGTACGATGTTAGTATTTCTACTTCTGGCGTCGTCCTTGATAGGAGAATTGATCTGCTGCAACGTGCTGAAGTTCATGTTTGTGCATTTGACATAGAGACCACAAAACTTCATTTGAGATTTCCAGATGCTGAGTATGACTCTGTCATGATGATATCATACATGGTTGATGGACAAGGATATTTAATTATTAACCGAGAGGTACGCGTGAAGAATTCAATTCTTTCTTGCCACAAGATATTCTACTAATGCGCCTCAACCCCTTTGTTTGCTTAAGCATACTCAGTAATTTGTTACTTACACCCTTTGTCCCAACTCAAACACCCCATGCCCAAAATACCCTTGTGTTGAGAAGGATGAACACACTAATCGGTTTATCAAAGTTCCAAAAAAACTATATAGCGAATTAGATTAGAATCTTAGCTACCTCGCCATGTAATTCTTCTGGAACTTCGATTGACCAATTAGTGTGTACACCCTTATCAATATGGGATTGTTTTCTATATAGGGTGTTTGAGTTGGGACGGAGGGAGTAAATGCTTTCATTAATTTCTTAACAGATATTAGAAAATGACTAAAAGAGTTGTAGTGTTTTCACTTTTCAGCACTGTGTTAAAAAAAAACAATTTTGATCAGGATGCAGATATTGACGTGCCTATTAGTGCTATGTGTTACTACTTTATCATCTAGAATGTTGCAGGTTGTCTATAATATCTCGTGGATGGTGTTACTATTTCCCTTGCGTTTTACCCCTTAAATTTGTGCTTTCAACTAAGTCTCGCCTCAAGGGCCAGTTGTAATGTCTCCAGTGGCCCAGTGGGACAAGTAGTGAAAATATTGATAAGGGAAAGGCTAATGAAGTTGTCAGCCTGATTCTAGGATACCCATTTTTGTTCGACTGTTTAAGTCATCATGTTCATACTTGCTCGGATCATCATTAATTTGGATGCCTGACATAAACATAGGGACAAACATGCTACATATAGTTTATCTGGCTAGCATTCTTTTCAATTTGGAGCATAAACAACAGCTTCATGCTACATATAGTTTATCTGGCTAGCATTCTTTTATGCACTCCACTTGGTCCTCTTGATGCATGTCTTTTGTTTCCATCTTTAGAGCCCTTCAAGTCACTAGTTTGTTGTTTTTGATCTCGGGAAATGATAGATTCTCTATGTACAAATTCCAGTGGGATAACTGCTTCTCTGTGCATGTCTGTTGAGTGTTGGTAATGATGGATATTGTCGTCATTTCAGTTTGTCGGGGAGGATATAGAGGATTTGGAGTACACCCCTAAACCGGAATTTGAAGGACATTTCAAAGTAACCAATGTGAAAGATGAGGTGATTATATCTCTGTTCAGCTACAATAACTTTGTTCTGCAACTCTTGCGTTGCTGATGAATGGTTTACTTGTCACAGAATGAGCTTCTGAGATGCTGGTTTTCTCATATGCAAGAAGTAAAGCCTGGCATATATGTGACATACAACGGAGATTTCTTCGACTGGCCCTTTTTGGAACGCAGAGCAGCCCAGCATGGCTATAAAATGAGTGAAGTAAGCATTTCATTTTTTCTAGGATCCAATTTTAAATGCATCCATTCTTTTTGTATGTATTGAGAAAATGTGAGCTCAAACAGATTCTAGCTTTCTCGAAATCATCAGAATTTTTTGTGATTTTATGTTGATACACCAAGATTTCAAATTAGGTTCTTGAGGATGTTGTATAGTTGGAGTCAAGTGTTACTTTCACACCGACACTTGGTTTTCATTCTCTTTGTGGATAAAATTTCTCATGATAGTTCTAGAGCGTGATTAGCTCCCTTTTGCTTACGAGCGTCACCCCTTTAGGTATCTTATTGTATATGGGAGTCACCCCCTTGGTGTCCTTTTGATTATATTGATATCCTAATTTACTTATCAAAAAAAAAATAAAAAAAGATTTCTCTGCCAGAAGCAGGAAAATGTTGCAGCTTGATCCTATATGCTAGATACATAGTGTTTGCAGGCCTGATTGCTACTGTAGTTTTTCTGCTCTTTGTTGGCCTCTGTTTCTAGTTGGTGCAATAACTGTCATCTTTTTTGCGTGATCACTGTAGGAGATTGGATTCCAGTGCGACAAGGTTCAAGGTGAATGTCGTGCCAGATTTTCGTGCCATCTGGATTGCTTTGCGTGGGTAAAGCGTGACAGTTATCTCCCCCAGGGTAGTCAAGGCTTGAAGGTGATCTGTTTCCCAGTCTAACTCTGACTTCTACCCTTCTATTGGTTCTGAGCTGATAACTCCTTTTGTTCTGATTAATAATGGTTCTTTTTGACCAGGGTCATATATAACAAATCTTAACAAACACAAAAAAGCAATATTGGCTGTTGACGTCAAATTTGTGCAATTAACAAAAAAAAAAAAAAAAACTGAAGGAGGTGTTTCCTTTCTTTCCTTTTCATTTTTTTTTGAAACACCTTGACATAGAATTTAGGCCCATATGTATATATATATTCATATATTAGTGTTCAGGTAAGAGCCATTTTTAGACCATCCGATCTGCATATCTTATGGCTATTATAAGAGTGTCTCATTAAGGGATAATTCAGTATATTGGTGTGACCACGTGACTGACAACTGGTTCTTAATTTTTGATTTATTTCTTTTGTGCCAGACATTCTGATCACATATGGCGGTTCTTGTAATTATACATAATCCATTTGATTTTATTAGCAGTTCAATTGAGTTGTTTCCTAGTCATTTCAATCTGCACCTTGCTTCATTGGGCATGTTTAGTTTCACTTTGTGTGTTATTCTAGTTGTCTTGTCCTGTTATTAAACTATCATATTGCCAATTTTTGAATGTTGTTTTTTCCTGATTCTTCTCAACAGTGTAATAGTTGAGTGTAGAGACAGCACCCTGGGTCAAAGGACAGTTATTGTCTAGGCAAGGGATCTAATCTCCTATATAATGGGATCAAGCATATTTGTTAGTATGACTTGAGTAAATAGAATGTAACTTAAGGTGTCTGTGGGTGGGGTGGGGGAGGGGCTGAAGATTCCCATAAGAGGTCACATTCTATATTGGTGTGACGTGACTGACAATTGGTGATACACATCTTGATTCCGCCCTCTTTTGTTTTGTAAGTAGGTGGCGTCTGTTAACAATGAGTGTTTATGTAAATCTGACTTACGTGGCTCCACTTCTCTAGGCTGTTACGAAGGCCAAATTAGGCTATGACCCCATGGAGGTGAATCCTGAAGACATGGTTGATTTTGCAAAACATAAGCCTCAGGTATGTACTTGTATTTGTTTGTGGAGTGTGATGTTAGCATGATGTTGGAAGCTCATTTTCCCTTGCACATCGAAACGGAGATGTTGTGATTAATAGTACATCGAGCCTTATCAGCACCTTAAGTTACTCCGCTATTCTCTTTCAAGATCTGACAACATGAAAAATCCTTACTCTGCAGGATTTATGTAGCACAAACGACTTTTTTTAAGTGATATGTTGTACTTTATAGAAGTGTGTTAGAATTTTTATTTTATCTGTTCACCAGTTTTGTTTACTGAATTCCAATACGAAGAGAGTATACTGCATGATCCAGTACTTGTCATGCAAGTTTGAAGAACAAAAAGGCTCTCATATTAGAAATGAAACTGACTATAAGATGGTAAAGAGAAGAAAGCAATAGTGGGAAAGTCTCCTCTGACATCATTGCCATGCAGCCACATGAGCAGCATTCTCCGAAGCAAATGGATTTGTAATGGATTTGTAGTATGCAACAAATAATGATATGATGTTATGATAATGTGGTTTTTGAACATTTGATGAACTTCATGTAAATCTGAATAATTAATACATCTGTAGTTATTAGTTTCAGGATTTATGTTAGCGGGTGCAGTTTTGGGATTAAGATTTGTTTGTTGTCTTGTTGGCTTGGCAGTAATTTTTTTTTGTTTCTAGAATAGCGCACTGATCTAAGTCCTTTATATTATCCCTGAAATATTGTGCAGATGATGGCCTCTTATTCAGTCTCCGACGCTGTTGCAACTTATTATTTGTACATGACATATGTTCATCCTTTCATATTTTCACTTGCCACTATAATACCCATGCCACCAGATGAGGTTTTGCGTAAAGGAAGTGGAACTCTATGTGAGATGCTTTTGATGGTCCAGGTTGGTTTTCTAACTTTCATTGAGTAGTGTGGGGTTGATATTATAGTATCACTTATGCTCTTTAATGACCCCTACAGGCATTCATGGCAAATGTTATCTGTCCCAACAAACACCAATCTGAGCCTGAAAAGTTCTACAACAGCCGACTTTTGGAGAGTGAGACTTACATTGGTGGTCATGTGGAATGCCTTGAAAGTGGTGTTTTTAGATCTGATCTTCCAACCAGTTTCAAGCTTGATCCATCTGCATTTCAGGTCTGTCATTTACATTCTTTCTGGCCATATAACATGAAACAGGGCTTTTCCTTTTTTCTGTTACATTGTATGATGAAGAACAAGGATAAATATTTTCCTCCTGATTAATATATGACTTGTCATAAAGGACTCGGGGAACCCTCACTTTTGCGGTAGGAATGCGGACCATTTGACCTTTTCAAACTGGATTAAACCTCATCATCCTTCATCATCATTGTTATCATTATTATTGCTCCAACCAGGGTAGGGTGGAAATTGAATGTATGCAATCTTTCCTTTACGATTATCAGGATGGTACACAATCTTTAACCGAAATATTGACAACAGTATACTAAGTAGTGAAAGAAACAAAGTAAGCTTAGAGCCGTCGTTTTCTTTACACCAGTCTATCTATGAGCTAAAAGAATACTGAATCTCTTTTAGGTTCGTTCATATTAGTCACTTTTCAAAGCTTTTTCTGCATATTTTACTTCACTCTTTTTTGCACTTGAGTGCGCCTACCTGGTACCATCAAGTGAAATTGCAGTTAACTTTTGTAGCTTTCTTTCACTTTCAGCAACTTATCGACAATCTTGATCGTGATCTACAATATGCTATTAAAGTGGAGGGTAAGATGGACCTGGATTCAGTCACCAATTATGATGAAGTCAAAGGTGCAATAAAAGAAAAGGTAATTTTGTTTCTTTGTTAAGATAGGTGTTTACATTAGGGACTTTTCATCTACTTCACTTCTTGAATGGATACATCAACTCGTCCACTCGATTATCTTTTCCCAGTTTCCCTATTTTCTTTTTCAATTTTACAGCATCATTTCACATATTCCTCTGGACTGTGGAGCTGTCAGCTATCTTTTGTTGCAGGCTAAGGTTACAGATAATTGTATGTAAGATCTACACGTCTTATTTCTGATCACTTTGGGTGCAGCTTACTAGCTTGCGAGATGGACCTATACGCGAAGAAGGCCCTCTGATATATCATTTGGATGTTGCCGCTATGTACCCGAACATTATCTTGACTAATAGACTTCAGGTATGTTATCTGCTACCCTTTTGCATTATATGGTTAACTTGTATGGAAAATGACTGAAGGCTGTACAGTTTCTTAGATATGGATGATTCTCTATAACTCCATTATTTTGGGTGAATATGAAGTCACACTATTTTTCATATAGAAGTAAACAAAATATATGTTGGGCCAATCAGTAATTGTTTGTGATGGTCCTCTATGACTGCATTTTCAAGATCTTAAAAAAAGTAAAACGTCAACAACATATCATATTGAATAATATTGTTGGAGTATTTTTTCTGTGAGGTTAAGAAAACTTAGTTCGTTTCCATATTAGAAGGGAGGTAAGATGACACGTATCTTTATCAGCCATGGACATCAATATATGTTTGTAGTTTCAGTTTATGAAGTTAAAGTTGTAGAATGGCATTTTTTATTGCACTCAAAGATTATAATTCATGAATTTTGTTATTTAAACACAATGTATGTTAAGAAACTCTGATAGCCATAAATGTGCGAACATTCTTAGCTTAAGGATTCTCAAACTATCTTTGAGGTCACCAAACAATGTCCTTTTTGTAATTTGGCGTCACGCTCTAGTGTCCTCTTTTGAATATATCATTATTCTCGCTTCTATTATAATAAAGTTGGAGTCAAAGACTCTTTTAGGCTCTTTTATTATGATCCCTGATTGGTTTGGGTTAGTTGTCATTGGATAGTAGTATTTATGCTGATGATATACTAAAAGGATTGTGGCTGCTCTAGGATGAGGGGTTTCTAAACAAAGTCTGGTTGAAATTGTCAATTCCTGTTTGTAAGTTCAAGTGATGTCCATTAACCTTTGTTTTTGTATTTGATTGGTGAGGCAATCAGCCACAGTTTGGTGGCAGACAGTTCTTTCATTCATCTTATTCAGAACTCAGAAGTGTTATAGTCAATTCTTTCACAAAACAATTAGCTTCTTTTATCTATTAAACCTCATGTTTCTGTAAGCGTAACATTCTCGTAATTTTGCCGTCATTGTAGCCTCCGTCCATAGTTACAGATGAGGTCTGCACTGCATGTGATTTTAACCGTCCTGGAAAAGTTTGTCTTCGGAAACTTGAATGGGTTTGGCGTGGAGAAACCTACATGGCAAAGAAAAGGTAATCCATCTCTTACTTCTGGATTCAATTTAATATTCACAAGTTTTGGAAGCCAACTGCTGCTATGCTGTGAACAATACAGTGACTATTACCATTTGAAGAGGCAAATTGAGTCTGAGCTAGTGGAAACTGCCGATGGGCAATCCTCTAAGTCGTTCCTTGACCTACCAAAGGCAGACCAACAATCAAAACTTAAAGAACGTCTCCGGAAATACTGCCAAAAGGTATTGTCAGCTTTGTTTTTGCTGTCATTTTTTCTTTTTGTTGTGATGTTGATTACAGCTGTATTGCTCTTGACAGGCATATAAGCGGGTTCTTGACAAGCCCACAACTGAGCTTCGTGAGGCAGGGATATGCATGAGGGAAAACCCGTTTTATGTTGATACTGTCCGCAGGTAAGTATAATTCATGTCATTGCCTTCCAGCGGTTAATCCTCTTCTTTGTTTTCTGGACCGGAATCTTCTTTTCCTCTTATTCGTTTGCGAGTTCTAGTGTGTATGATACTCCTACTCAGTTTGTGGGCGGCCTCTTTGGAGGCACTGGGCTGATATTAGAATCCGGCTGCTAAAGTCTATACTTACCAGGGCAGGCTCTAGTTAATAATTTGTCTGACACTTGCTATGAACTAGTGGTTAAGTTGCAGAAATCCCTCACTTAAATTTTAAACGAATTTCTTCCTTTGTTGCTTAAGCTTTCGAGATAGAAGGTATGAGTATAAAGGTCTCAACAAAGCGTGGAAGGGCAAGTTGTCTGAAGCAAAATCCAGTGGTAATCCAATTAAGATCCAGGAGGCTCAGGTAAATGTATCTCAGATTGAGATTGTCTTATTTTTGGACCAGTGACAGGAAATTTTTGATTTTTTTTTTTTTGATTGCCCCCAGGATATGGTTATCCTCTATGATTCCTTGCAACTTGCTCATAAGTGTATCCTCAATTCCTTCTACGGATATGTTATGCGCAAGTAAGTTTGTTCAGAGATTTTCCTTTGTAATATTGTTTTTGGTTGTTGTTCTAATTGCAGTTGCCTTTTCTTCTTGTGTAGAGGTGCAAGGTGGTATTCCATGGAAATGGCTGGGGTGGTCACTTACACAGGAGCGAAAATCATTCAGAATGCTCGGTTACTGGTTGAAAAAATTGGAAGACCACTTGAATTAGATACTGATGGAATCTGGTGTGCTTTACCTGGATCTTTCCCAGAAAACTTTACCTTTAAAACACAGTAAGTTTTCACTGTTTGGGTTTTGTCCACATATGCACTGTAATTCGTGGGATGAAGTGGTTACTAAGTTGAGAAGGTTATGACACTGAAACTGACTTTTTGTGGCAGAGATGCAAAGAGGAAGCTGACAATCTCTTATCCCTGTGTTATGCTGAATGTAGATGTAGCTAGAAATAATACGAATGATCAATATCAGGTAAGTCTAGCTATCTTTCTCTATAGATCCAAGTTTCTTCATGCTAAGGATGTCATCAATTTTTTAGTACGATCAGGTGCTATAAGGCTGATTACTCAATTTGAAACGTGCTTGCGACACGTTTGGTTTATCTTGTGTGTCTCCAAATGTACATCCCATATTGTGGTACTGACAACACTTCTGTAAGATATTATATGGTAATTTAGGGTGGGATAAGACTGTCATAAGAAGACTGACTATTATTCGAGGATCTTGTAATGGTAGCACGCTATTTGTTTGGGTGTAGGGATGATCTCTTATGCCGTCTTGCTTTATGCCCCCAAATTAATTCTGTCCTTTGATAATTTGTCAACAGACGCTAAAAGATCCCATCAATAGAACATATGCAACACATAGCGAATGTTCAATTGAGTTTGAAGTTGATGGACCTTACAAGGTAGTTTGCATTCCTGCCTTGACAATCTATCCAGCTTTTAGTCTTATAAATCTGGACACTAAATTATTTTCGTATCTATTTTGAACATAGGCAATGATTCTTCCAGCATCCAAGGAAGAAGGTATACTAATCAAGAAGAGGTATGCAGTTTTCAATGATGATGGAACCTTGGCAGAGCTCAAAGGTTTCGAGATTAAGCGCAGAGGTGAGCTTAAGCTCATCAAGGTGTTCCAGGTACCATTTTATATAACGCCTTTTGATGCTTCAAACACATACATATATCTTTGCTCTGTAAAGGCATCTGCCAACTGCTTTCTTTTATTTTTTAGTGAATGTTTTCTAGATGTGTAGCTCTGTGCCATGTTTATAAGTTGCCCTTCTCTCAGCCATCCTTTACTTCAGTAAGAATGGCCGGAAGATGATGTTCATCATCTTAGACATAAGATCAGGCAACTTCGAGTTATAACATTTTGACTGTCAAACATAATATTAGTTCTAATATTCTGAGTACAGTAACAGTCTAGTCTTTTTCTGTAGTGTGACTCTGTATGGTAGTTAATTTATCAGGTAAGCAAAAATTGGGTGTAAACCAAGGTATATACAACCTGTTTCTTATCTTGTCGTTCTGATTTGTTTCCTAACCTGAAGGACTTTTATTTGTAGGCTGAGATGTTTGACAAATTTTTGCACGGGTCAACCATAGAAGAATGCTATGGTGCTGTTGCTGATGTTGCCAATCGCTGGCTTGACCTTCTTGATGTATGTAAGAAGGACGATTAAAGAATAATTATGTTGATCTTGCACATATTTCTCATCATGGTCCTAGATTTCCCCATTCCCCAGCTTTCATCTTTGTGTTATGCCATGCGAAGTGTCATCTTCAGAGTACGTAACAGTGGTTGTATAGAAGACAATACTGATCCATTGGTTATTGTGTCAGAATCAAGGAAGAGACATAGCAGATAGTGAGCTGCTGGATTACATTTCTGAATCAAGCACCATGAGCAAGTCCTTGGCAGAGTATGGTGAACAAAAATCTTGTGCAGTAACCACTGCTAAACGCCTTGCTGACTTCCTAGGAGATACCATGGTTAAAGATAAGGGGCTTCGCTGTCAGTATATAGTTGCTTGTGAGCCAAAGGTAACTTTCTGCATCTCATTAAATTTTTTACATATTATATGCGTGCGTTGTTGAATGTTACTCTTAGCCCTTGTTCTCATGAAAGTGGTTTCTTACTTTCTTAGCCGGTTTTTTATTTTTTAGTTGCTAAATAGTTTATGCGTGGTGGATCTTTCAATTTGTTGCGATTGCAATAACCTGTTTGCCTGCTATGGTTAACATAGTATGATTTTCACTGTAATGTCTCTTTGGAATGTGATTCTCAACAGCTGTAGTTCTGTTGATTGACAGGGTACACCAGTAAGTGAGAGGGCAATTCCTGTCGCAATATTTGAAACCGAAGCTGGTACCGTTTTTACTTAATTTCTGGTCATTGTGAATAGTTGAATGAGTATTGGCTAATTCTTTTTTGATCACAGAGATTATGAAATCCTACGTGCGAAAGTGGTGCAAGATTTCATCAGATGTCGGCATTAGATCCATCATTGATTGGTCTTATTACAAGCAACGTCTTGGTTCAGCCATCCAGAAAATTATTACTATTCCAGCTGCGATGCAAAAGGTGACAACTAAGTGCTTATGTAGTGGTTGATTAGGGTATGGTAATGAAAATATATTCTGTTACCCTTTCTGATAGCAAGTTCTATATTTCAGGTTGCCAATCCTGTACCAAGGGTGGTTCATCCTGACTGGCTACACAAGAAGGTTCGGGAAAAAGAGGATAAATTTCGGCAAAAGAAGATAAAAGATTTGTTCTCTGCTAAGCATTCCGCGTTAGAAAAAATTGATGGTGCTTCTGGCTCGATAGATAATGGAACCAATCATCGCAAAATTCACGATTTGGAGGATTTTGGGAACTTGGGTGGAACTGGACTTGGGAGTAGGCCTGTTGTCCGCAGTTATGAAGTTAATGGACGAGATTCGTTGCAGGCAACGATCTTACACGACAAAGGTCATAATGGAAGTACAGAGTCACAGAATGTCCTCTCTGAAGAGGAAGTAGATAGGACTGTAGACTATGCAGGATGGCTTCAGCAGAAGAAGCGGAAATGGAAAGATAATCGGGAGAGGAGGAAGAGACAAAGGTAACAAATTTGTTATCTTTCAATGTTTTTTTAGTTCTTATTCAATTACTGTTACTTTTAGAGTAAGTTGGAGAAATAGCTTTTCTGTTTGAAGGCATATAGATGAACTTGGGTCACTTCACACTGTCTTGTCAAACTGTTATCTAGAGGCTGTTTATATAAGCTGTATTTCTGTAGCTGACAATATTGGTCCATATCACAGAAAGATGTCAATTGGTTCTAAGAATCTGAGGGTAACAGAGGAAGCCAATTACAGAGCTGGAATAGTAAAATCTTTTCAACTCGACATGTGCAGCTTGAAAAGATGGTGTCTAGCTTTAAGTTTATCCTAGCATTTACATTTGGAAACTATTTTGTATTAGTATTTGTTATTTGATATAGCAATTAGTTGGAGATTAACTACTGCAGCTATCTTTATTGGTCAGCTATCTTGATTGGTCAGCTTTATTGTCCCACCATAAGGAGCCATGTTGGTTGGAGCCTTTGTCTAAAGCTTATTTATTATCTTCCTTCAAGAGCATGTAAATGTACTTATGTATCAGTATGAGCCGCATATTCATTATGTAAGCAATATTCATGTTTTGGATCAGATTGTGCAAGACTTGCTCTACTTTTTTTTGTACTTAAATAGTTAAATGGTTAAAAATGCAAATTCACCGCGTTTAGCTTTGCCGAGAAGTCTGACATTCTGCTTTGAATGAAGAGGATGCCAGATATCATTGGTAGCACAAACAACTGGAATTCTGTAATATGTTCTTTGGCTTATCTGGAGGAGAACATATCAATTTTCATTTAGACACAGAACTAGCAAAAAAGGGTCTAGGTTGTATAGATGCTGGTTCATAGACTAGTACCTTGTAAAAGCTCTTTGAAACGAATACATTAGGATGCATTGTGATATATGATTCTGTAGTTGAGTTATTAGTAATGTAGTCATAAATGAATGTTGGTTTGGCAGGTTGGGTGACACAAAGACATTTAGCCAAGCTGCTGGTATTTCTGAGCTACGTGAGTGTGTGAGTAAAAAGAAAAGAAGTGTCGGCAAATCTGGGGTTAGTTCATATTTCAAGAGGCAAGAAATTTCTCTCACTAGCTGCTACTGGCAGGTACCACTTTTCTCGAATTTTTTCATGGCATTGTGTTCAGAAATATCACCGCTCAGTATCTGATTCCTGAACTTGTCGTTTCAGGTTTTGCAGTTGGTTCCCAGTGATCAGCATGGTCAATTCTTCGCTTGGGTTGTTGTTGAAGGTAGTATGCTTAAGATCCCTGTCAATGTTCCTAGAGTCTTCTACCTCAATTCCAGAGCTGCTGAAGAATTTCCTGGTAGACGTGTTAATAAGATCCTCCCTCATGGACACCGCAGTTATAACCTGATTGAGGTACTAATGAGCAACTTCTTTTCTCCTAAGCAACCACGTTAGTGGTACTTACTTGCTGTTTTGCTTCTTCTATAGATAATCATAGACGAGAAGAAGTTCAGAGAAGAAAGTAAGAGACTAATGGCTCATCTTGCAGATCCAGAAGTTGAGGTCTAATTCTCATATTCTCTTTTTAGATACTTCAGTTTTCTTTTCTCAATCGTCTTTTTCCTTTTGGCAAATGGTTTGATAAAGCCTGCTTTAATGATTTGGTCAATCAACAAGTTATTTTTGAGTTTTTTTTTCCATTGACTGATAAAATTTCCTTGATTATGCTGTCATTTCCCCCCTTCCCCTTATTTTTTTTTTGTAGATTTATTTGCTGTAAATAGTCATCTCAGTGTGTGTGTTTGGGTGGGTGGGTGGGAAGATGTAAGAGTGATTTTGGACATGTGCCTCGAACTGAACGTGAATTGAAACTAAGCAGCAGTTCTCTATAACTATTTGTAGTTCTAAGTAAGATTGCAAGATCCAGTTATACCCCTCTCAAGTCAAAAGCATAGAGTGAGCCTAGTTGATTTCGAAAATTTCTCTTTTGTGCCTTGTTGTCTATCTCCGTTTCCAGTAAGTATAGGTCAGTATTATTAGCTTTGAAATACAATGAAGTAAAATGGCGTACTTGATTGTTTGCACTTTGTATATTGTGAAGTAATAGCCAGTCTGTACATTTTTCAATGGATTATTATTTGGGACATTCAGAAATAACCTTCTTGTGCTTTTTAATACAAGTGAAAGTTTGCTTAAGTCCAACGTCCCTTGACTCATGATAGGGGGAGCCTTTGAGGCACGAAGGATGTTGTTATGCATAATTTATCGTCGCTATTTATTAGTCAATAAATTTGTTTTTCCGTAAGTCGATTTACATTGGACCATGCTATTTCATTCTTGATCTGACATGCTAGATAGTCACAAATTACGACTTGCAAGGTATTGCTCTGAGACCTTAACATCAATGGAGATCGTCTGCAATGTTTAGTTAGCTATGATTAATCAAGCTTCCCTTGCTTTTGCCCTCAATTTTCTAGCACTGGGTTCAGTATCCATAATGGCATAACATTCTGGTTGGGTCACTATGGACTACACGTGGACTGTACAACAACAACAACAACAACCAAGCCTTATTCCCACGTGGACTGTCTTTCTACTAATTGAGTTTTACTTCTAGAAGGTTAAGATGGATGTAATCAAATAGCATGTTTAATGGACTTGTGATAAAATAAGAGCAAATTTGTTTTGTGTTTGTTGAATTGCCAATTGCGATATCTGTTATGTCTGTATTTCAATGGCTGCTATTGTTTTATCAGGGCATATATGAAACCAAGGTGTCACCAGAATATAATGCTGTCCTCCAGATGGGTTGTGTCTGTAAAGTAGATAAAGCTGCTAAAAAACGTAATGCCCAAGCTGAGTGGAGCCTAAGTGAACTGCAGATGAAAACAACAGCTGAATGTCATTATCTTGAGATGCCTCTCCCCTTCTTTTATTTATACCACAGGTAATTAATTTTGTTTGTAACTTGTTCGTCATTTTTTGTTTCTGGGATTTTTCGTTTTTTGGTTATATGATAAGGAAATGGACTTGAGAAGGATGTCCCATACTCCCATATAAAGCCAGATCTCTCGTAATCCAGGTCTTGCTATCTAGTCTTCTATCGTACGGGATGACAACTCACAGAGAGCTTTGATAGTATGTTTATTTTGGCTGCAAAGTATAGTTACTGTCTTATCATTGAACACAGAAGCCAATATTACTACTGCTGCTGCTATACCCCTTCTCTTTTACTTTTTTTTTTCCTTTCTGGATAGAAACATTAGATATTACTCCTCCATTTCATTGGATTCTTTACATTTGAGTTTGGCATATAGACCAAAGAGGGTTAATAGAGGAAAGAAAAAATGAGCTCTTGTCCAACCATGCCCACCTGGCTCAACCTTCACCACCGGTGACCAACTGTTGCCTGTCATTTCAAGACATCAAAGATCATCACAACCATCCCATTCGACCATCCTAGACTACCGCGCATACCTACCCCGACTCCGCGTCAATCTACCATACCAAGCCTGATCATCCAGAATTCCAGGCCAATCACAAGCGCCTCGGCCTCTCCCTCGTGCTTGATCTTGAGGTGATTGAGGAGAGAGCAGAGAGGTACGAAGATGGAATGGAGGGGGTTGGGGCGGGCTAGAGCTGACCAGATTAGGCTAAGGTGGTTCTGGTCAATAATATGCTGGTCCTTGGATATGGTTTGTGCCTTTGTGATGATAGGTGTATGGAGGATGGAGAAGGTGAGGCATGTGGTGGATGAGACTGGCTAGGTTCGCAATTAGCCTTAAAAATGTTCACAAACAAGGTAACATTAAGATTTGGATGACGTTGCCAAAAAAGGAAATATTAAGAATTCAGAAATGAGGGACATATTCAAAAGAGGACCAGCATAGTACAAGAGCTCCTACAATGCTAACACTACAAAGAATCCTAATTTAGTTGTACAAACGTGATTGAGATTCCCTCAAAAGCACCTGTTGCTTTGGCCTACAAAAGTTAGGTGAACAACTCTTCTCCGCTGGTATAGTACATGTTCGTATTTTTGAGGGCAAAGAGTGAACTTTTCAGGTAGTTGAATCTTCCTTTTTGAGATTGTTGTATAATTGGAGTTTAGTCATTTGTCCTAAGTGACATTCGTCGTTGCGTGATTGTGGATACAATTATGGATGGTAGTCTAATAAATTTTTTTTTTTTTTTTTTTTTTTTTTTTTTTTTTTTTTTTTGTATATGGGCTTGTGCCCTTTTGTAAATGAACGTCGCCCTCTTGATTTTCTATTTATTTTACTTTATTTAGTTAAATGTGTTTGTGTCCATTCTAATGGAGCTAAAGACTCATTATTCTTTGGTTTTGGAAATTTTAAATTGATGGAAATAAAGCAGATTGGCTTACAAAGCTGTCCGCGCTTGTATTGTTATGTAGCAGTCTGTCCGTAAAATTTTCAACCCAATTTTCATCACGAGTCATTTGTAAGTAGTCTCTTTATGTTTCCAACATATGGCTAACTGGGTAAAGCTTGCGTACATCTGACCCTTCCTTACTTCGCCATACGCAGCAGCCCTTTGAGGCACTGGCTTGATTTTATTGTATCTATTTAACACTTGTATGGCTTTTGGCTGTGAGTAAATAATGTAAATGTAATTAAAGCTCTGAGAGCCTTATCATTCTTTCTTTCTCAGCTGTTGTGAAGGGCGGGCAGTATACGGGGGATATTTCCCTGCTTCTAATATGATTTCTTTTGTCGTGGTTGATCCGCACCAAATCAAAGGGTTGACTCCTACTAACATCAAGAGACTTTATCATGAAGCTTGCCAAGCTTTGTCCATAGAACCCTCTATTTCTCAAGGTGTCATTTCATACAAGGCAAGTCCGGAAACTTGTTAGAAAGTCTGCATTTACTATCTTGTATAATCTGGACTTATGTTCATTATGTGCATATTCAGGTGGACTACGTAGTCCAAAATCATGAAGCTGAGAAGCTTATGCAAAGAACTATTACCGAACACAGGTTACTCTCTAAACAGATAATTTCTGAAATTACTACGTTGAATTCCTCGGTGGGTATCATCTGTTAGCAATTAGCATTGGTTAAAAAAACACTAATTATACCACTTCCTTGTGATTGTTGTGGAATGGCAGGCATGAATAGTTTTTTCTTTTAGAACAGTTTGTGTAATTGGCTGCAAAAGCCAATGGTGAAGTTTAAAAGTAGTGTGGAAACAAATTATGATATAATTCATGTTCTGTGGTAATTATCTTAAGTTGGTTTTAGGTGTGCCATTAGAGTAATCTAAATGCTATGTATATTTATCATTGTACAGTGTCTACCGTATGAATTGAGTACAAGGATACAGTTCTTTGCAACAGCTGGGCCAATTATGTACTTATAATTTAACTCCTGGGTTTGAGTTTACCCCTCTTTTTATACAGCAGTGAAATTTGTGTACAGACGTAACTTACAGCTTCTGACAAATCAACTTGGATGCGCTTGTTTAATTTATTTTTAAGTGGAATTATGGTGGATCATGCCTGAATCCTGATACTAGAGTTGCAATTCACTTGGTAGGGCTTTATGAGTTTCCCTTAACTAATGGCTAGGATAAACTGCTGATGAATGGGACTTTTAAATTTGTACTCTTCTGGGCACTTCTACACATTTTAGCCTAGCAGTCAAATTTATGTTTTTGCTCTAGCTTGAAATTTGTTCTTTTAAGTGAACAATTTAATTTATCAATCTTTCTCTGATCTCCAGGCCGCACAGTAACCGACCTGGCATTGTTGTTATTGAGTGCCGAAGTGTTCAGCTGTTGAAGTCAGGTATTCCAGCTCTGAATGACCTACCCTGCGTGAGCATCCCTGCCAATGCTCGTGATAGTCAATATCCGGTACGGCCTGCCCTAATTGTTCCTTAGAAGTTAGAACTCTATGTATGGTGCACCATTTATTGTTTTTATGTGGGGGCTGATTGGTATCATGCTATACAGGCTGTTGGCTGGCAAACTGTTGCTGCTAAAATTGCCCTCCAAAGATGTGCAGCATCATCCCAGTGGCTGCATGAGAGAATCTCTCTTTCAAGATATGCACATGTTAGTATCTCTAGGCAAAATGCTGTCGCTTTCTTTCCCTTCCTAAATTGATGTTTAGACTCACACATGAACCTATATTTTCTCATCATGCAGGTACCTCTTGGAAACCTTGACCTTGATTGGATTCTATACACTATAGATATCTTCTTTTCTAGAGCATTACGTGATAATCAGCAGGTATCGTCTGATTCTTATAATTATTCGGGAAAAGTATCTGTTCAAGCTTTAGACTTTCTTATGTCAGAGACTCTTCATGCTCAATGGCATTTGCTAGCAGGGTGATGGTTAATCACAGATTTATGTCTTTCCTTTGTTCTTACTTGGTGACTTGTCTGGTGTAAAGGAAAAAAAGAGTGGAAACGATGAAGAGTAAAAAGAGCTGATTTTTGTTTTGTTTTGATTGCTCCTCCCCGTGCATGCATTTTTAGTAGTTTCTTATATATTCTGACATTTGCAGGTACTTTGGATTTCTGACGATGGTGTTCCAGATTTAGGTGGCTTTAGCGAAGATGCCTCGTGTTTTTTGGATGAGGTTTGCATTTGTAGCTATATTTTTTCTTTTTCTTTTTAGTACAAGTAAATAGCTATAGCCTTACCATATTGATTGATTCAAAGAATCTTTTTGGTGTCTGAGGCGCTGTTGTACTTTTGATAAGTTATGTGCAATCCTAAATTGGTCATTTTCTTGTATTTGAGCCTTTCATATTAAGCTGATTTTTGAGATTGATATTGCTAATCTCCCATTCTCTGGCTTCAAAAGTGCTAAACCCTCCATCTTGAAAAGATCAAGCATATTACCATTATAAGTTTTTCTCCAAAATGGTTGGTCACTTTGTTTTGAAGGCAAATGGTTTGTCACTTTCTTTTTGAAGGCAAATGGTTTGTCACTTTGTATACTTGAGGTTGTAAAAGCAAGGTTGTAGCCTAAGCGTTTTTTTTCTTCTTCTTGAAAGGATAGAATACATGCATCATGCAGGAACAATTGATCTATTCGTATGTTTGTTGGGACTTAACTTCCATTTTGTGCTTTACAGGTCAATCAACCTGTTCTTGTTTACCCTGGAGCATACAGAAAGGTTACAGTGGAGCTAAAGGTTCAGAACCGTGGCTTCCTTATCACAGCTTTCCTTTGCATTCTGGTTGTAATATAAAGACTAATTATTTTTCTGGTTTCCTTGCAGATCCATCATTTGGCTGTTAATGCTCTTCTGAAGAGCAGTCTAATTAATGAAATTGAGGGCAGTGGTTTATATGGATTTGAACAAGATACAGATTCTGAGCTACATTTGTCCAGCGAGCAGTATGGCTTTGATGAGATGACTTCCTGTGGACCTGCATTCCGGGTTTTAAAACAATTAGTCCAAAGATGCTTGCAAGATGCAATTACATCAGGAAATGTTTTTGCTGATGCAATATTACAGCATCTTTATCGATGGCTTTGTAGGTTGGTATCTGGATAAGCCAATAGTATTGATGCCTAAATTATGTCTTTATTGGTCCAGCCTTTCTAACCGGTTATTACTTTCTTATTTCAGCCCACAATCAAAACTTCATGATCCCGCCCTTCATACGATGCTTTGCAAGGTAAATGCTTACGTATAGCCACGGAGGGTTTATAGGGTTACTCTTAAGTGAAAAGCTTTGCTTAGTAATAAAATCCACCATACTATGTGTGCCTCATGTCTATTTTTATTGTTGCTCACTAACTGACCTTCCTCTGTGCTTTGAACTAGACTTAACTTTTGCATGTGCCTGCTTGGGGATTGTTTTTTGCATACCTATCTTGTAATAAATATAGTGTTTCCACGTTCGAAATTATACTGATGACAAGTGATCTCATGATGACAGGTGATGCAAAAGGTGTTTGCATTGCTGTTGGCAGAGTTCCGAAAATTGGGTGCCACCATTGTTTTTGCAAATTTCTCAAAAATTATTTTAGACACGGGAAAGGCAGACTTATCTGGAGCAAGAGCTTACTGTGACAGTTTGCTTAAAGCCCTACAGACCAGGTATAGCGTCTGCAATTTTTAAGTTTCTTCATAACACAAAACACATTTCTGATAAATAAATACTGGCTCTGTACAGGGACATGTTCGAGTGGATTGAGATTGAACCGCTATACTTTTGGCACTCCTTGCTTTTCATGGATCAGGTTTGCTACTACAATTCATTTACACTACCTGCATTAAAACAATTTTTTTTAAAGTTTCTGATTACTTTTGGATCGTTAAGTTTCCTTAGATGTGTTTATTTACCCAATCTATATGTTACTTAACTACAATATCCACATAGTAAGGTTACAAAAGATTATTTGAACTTATATGTGGTGAGATACCAGGATTTTGAGCCTTATGATCCAATACACAGGCTGACATAGTGATATTATGGCCGCTTTATTCTAAACCTGGCATTAGGGGCAGCTTATATCTCCGTGGAAAACACACTCGTCAAACAAATGATTTTCCACTGATCAACAACCTGTACCAAATTGCCGTATTCTGTGGCTTAACTTTCTGATGCGTTTTCTCTCATATTGTAGTACAATTATGGAGGCATTCAGGCCAAAGACCACGATGCAGCATCCACCAACACCTCAGCTTTCTCTACTGGTGAACTTCAAGTGGATATTGTGTCCAGTTGGAGTATTGCTGAACACTTACCAAAGGCTACTCAAGTAAGTTGTTTCATTGTGGAACTGTTCTTAACTCCCGGTACGAGGGGCAAAACTGATAATACTCTGCTGTCTAGTTTAAAGTTATCATATTAGTTTGTCTAATGTTAAATAGTATTGACATGCATGCCAAAGGACTTGCATCTCTCTGTTTTTTTTTTTTTTTTAAATTAAGTCATAGCTTAGGCTTATGAAATTCTGGCTGCTTGAATGTAAAGTTCATACCTCTAGACAGCAAACCTCATGATGTATCAAGCTTAGGCTTATGAAATCCTGGGTGCTTGAATGTTAAAGCTATCATGATGATCTCATATCCTCCAATACTTTCCACACTCAAAACTCCTCTTGTTTCGCTTACAGGACCATTTTGTTGTAACTGTCTCTGAATTCATGTATAAACCGTGGGAATATGCTCTGAACCATACCGCAAATGAATCATTTCTAGAGGATGGTGATTTATGCACGCCATCAATCACAGCTCCAGTTGCTGAGAAGTTTGAGGCACGTTTGGTTGAACATCTCAAAGACCAGGTATTCATTAGGAACTGAAATCCTTAGTATTCTTGAGTTCATCGTTACCGAATCACACTGAGGAATTTTATATGCTGCAGATCAGCAGCTACTTCTCAGATAAACTTTTCACGGTTGTACGGGAGATAGTTCATCACTCAAAAGCTGTAAACCGGCATCAAAATCATGACGATTTGTCAAAAGTTGATCCTCAGCTTTCTGGAAATGTTCGTACTGGGGACAGCGCGTTGGAATTTATAAAACACATCTGTGCTGTTTTGGCGTTGGACCAAAACGTTCAGCATGATGTCCTGGTAACCCGACTCTGAACCTCATGCTACTACTCCATAATATATGCAGCCTGACCTGACAGGTCTTACGTAGTTACGTGTATCAGTGTATGATCAAAGTTGATTATCAATAAAGAAACTTTATTCATAAACCCCAAGAGTAGATATGACTTTTTGATTTAAAGAAACATGGCATTTGAGAAGGATTCTCTAACAGAGTAGCTGTCTAGTTGCATTGAAATTGTTTGTAGTGGTTGTCTTAGAGCCATTACGAGTATGTGTGTTTAACAAATTGGATCATAAAACTAAAACATGAAATTTGCCTCAACCATTATGGTTGTGTTTTCTTTGGTTGATATGATATGGTGCTTGTTTGCTTAAGTGAAGATGTTCTTAATGGCCGTTCTCTTCAGAGATTTTGTTTATTCTGCATGTTTGGGATGATGTGTAAAAAACACAAATTGTCAAGCGAGATTATACAACTCCTTAATAACAGAAGTACTGAGCTATGCTCTTTCTCTCCTTTTTTTTGTTTCTTTTTGTTTTGCGCGAAGGGGAATAAAAAAAACAGTGATCTTAACAGATGCTAGATTTGAAATACCGGTCAATGGAACCCGTATATGTTTTACAGAAGTGCTGAGCTATGCTGTTGAATGAGACTAGTATCTTCCTTTGGAATTCCCCTTTGCATGTGTTGGGAGTTACATTAACGAGTGTATTTCTGAAATGATATGGTTAATTTATTTCTTGATATAACTGCAGTAGACTGGCCATTGCAATCTAGTTTTCGTTTTGATTGTTCGTTGTCATTGCGAGTTTTTATTTGAGCTGTATGACTGTCTTGTACCATCTGCAGGTCATGAGAAGGAACTTATTGAGATATATTCGTGTCAAAGAGTTTGCTCCAGAAGCTGAATTTTCTCCTCCCCCTTCATCCTTTGTGTTACCAAACATGATTTGCAGGTGAATGAGCTCAAACTATCACTTTTTCCTGTAAGATTTTGATCTTTTATGGATGTCTGACTCTTTCTCGACTGCATTGGACAGCTACTGTAATGATGTTCGAGACCTCGACCTGGGCAGGGACCCGACCTTGCTCACACAGGAATGGCGTTGTGCAGTGCCACAATGTGGGCATCCTTATGATAGAGAGAAGGTTGAAAACTCACTGCTCCAAACAGTCAGGCAGCGTGAACGCCTCTACCATCTGCAGGACTTGGTATGCGTCAAGTGCCACATGGTCAAAGATCGCCACCTGACTGAGCAGTGTAAATGTGCCGGTCCGTTCAAGTGTGTGGAAGATCCGTCTGAGTTCCGCAGAAAAATGCAAGTGTTTTATAAAATTGCGGTTCAACAAAATTTTGAACTGTTGAGAGATTGTGTAACTTGGATTTTAGAAATTAGGTAAGTCTGGCTAATTCATTGAGATTTAAGGTTAGAGAATGTATATTGTGTACATAGCTAATTATTTGTAAATTAGATGTAACATTAATTTTTGTTAATTAATTTTATCCTTTCAATATAAACTCGAGGTGATCAATGCCTGATGTTGTATACCAGTCTCAAATCTCAATAGCAGAAAGAGAAATTAATCATCAGTTTTCAGTTTTTTGTACTTCGGCATCATTCGCCATTGAAAAAGTGTAGGGACTGAATTGCCACTTTCCCGTTTTTATTATAAAACCTGCAATTTAAATCTTGGTTTGGATGATGTGAGTATGGTGAGGAAAGCAGCATATAGGGAGACCTGTTCTTGTTTCCACGAGAGCAATCTGTAAATATGCAAGATTCATGCAATGTTATTGTGTATGGATCCTGTAGAGTTGAAAATGAAAACACTCCTTTTTAAGAGATGCGGATGTAAAAATCGCCATTGAAACTGGTATACTCAACATAACAATCGATTGTACATGGCACATACTAATCTGCAATGTAAAAATATACAAATGTTATCAATTTAGAATATTTGTCGAACCAATGTTTCTTGACCCAATATTGGGTAGAATACTACTGATAGCCACTGATGCGCAAGAGATGACTGAGAATGATTCAACAATAGGACAGTTCTCAGCGATACTTAATCTGGTTATTGTGACAAACTGACAATGCATATGACGAACTGCTGAGTCTACTGGAACACGAAGACAACCTCACCAAGGATATTGGGTTCACCAGAAAAACCATCGTCGGGTTTTGGGAGGCTCAGCTGGCCGAGGATCATCTTTCTTCCTATTCTCCAATCCCTGCTTCAAGGACTCCAACCTTTTCCTGCATCATTCTCATAAGTTTATACCAACAACATGATCATCACAGAGTATGTGAATCCATGACTGTTGCTAATAGTCTATTGATTCTACTTACTTGGTATCAGTGAGACGCCCATGCAAACTCCATCTTTGGCGAAATCCTTCAACTCCTTCCATTCCACTGGCAAGAATCAAACGCCTGAAAACAGAATTTACAAGGACGCAGGTCAGGCAGCTGCAGACATTCCATCGCATTGATTATTTAGATGTTCAGCAAATATAAAGCAACTCAATGACTGCATTGGAAATACGTGAATCAGTAATATGTTGCACTCGTAACAGCTTATAATCCGGAGAAAAATGCATCTTTGAGAGAATACGGAGCAATTTTGGGCAAAAAACAGTGGAGCCAATTTTGACCACTTGTGTTTCAAAGTAGCTAAATATTCTCAAAACTTTGCCACGTACAGCCTTGGATTACCCGTGTTTAATATTAGGGTTGATTCCTCTCTTTAAAAAATTCTTTAAACCCCTTTGCACACATCACTCGTTGAGGCTAGAGTGCGTTTTTAGCGGATGTTGGGACCTACCGTAGGTCCTTGGCTTTAATATCTGATAAAACTCTCTAAATGCTTCTATATAAATTTCAGTCATTTTTGTTCCGAAGCCAATTTGAGCCAAAAGCCACTCGACACGTCGCGCGATAAGGCTAATTTAGGTAATCTATCATTTGTTTTTGACTCTAATATTTTGAGAAAATCCATTAAAATAACCGTAGAGGCTTCCAAAAAAATTAGAGCCGTTTTCGGTCCGGAGCCATTTGGGGCCAAAATTCATGGATTATAACCTTCAGTTTTGTCCAATTTTTGCCACGCTGGCCTCTTTTTTCATAGTATTGATTTTTTTCTCCAAACATTATCGTTACCACCTTGGGAGTTCCCTTGATGAATTTGAGGGGCTGATTCTCACATTTGGGGGTCTTTTAAATCCTTTCGCCTTCCATCACCCGTTATGGGTAGCGTGGAGTTTTGGCTGATTAGGAAACTTATTGTAGGTTTGTAGCTCTAATGTACGACACATAATATGACCTATAGGAGCTACACAAAAATTGAAGCCATATTTGTTCCTAAACCATTTTGCGCCAAAAACTATGGATTATTGGATTTTTGCCGACTTTTGATCATTTTCTTAAAGATAATTGAGTGATTGCATGCCAAGTGTCATCCTAGTAAATACTTGGGTTCCGAATGTATACATAAAGTATTGTCGAGATTAAGATTAGACAACAATTATAAATGAAGAGAAGGATATAGACAAAGAAAACATTTAATTTATACCTTTCTAGATTCGTGACGTCCGACTCCAGTTGAGTGGCTCTTTCATTAGCTTGATCAAGTGGCATTGATAGCCCTAATTTGTGTTCACTATCTTGTAGCCTTTGCCTGATTTCCTTATCCTACAGATTCGCAGGTTTGGTGCAAATTACATTTAGCACTGAGTATAGTAACAATCCTCGAGCCTAATTCATGTTTAATCAATCAATCAACTAAACATATCCACAAGGTGGCATGATTATCTTACTCTTTTCTCTACACACTGTCGGTATAGAGCAATCTCATCTTGACAAAATGGTTCGATATCATTGATCTGCAAACCTAGAACCAAAAGCAGGTGTAAGGGCTTATTTACAAAGATAGTTTTTCTAAAAAATTTGATCAGAAGTTGCGCATATGGCTATGCAATCTAAGAACAGCAAACATCTAATTCCTAAGGTCACCCAAATCAAGAGTCCAAGAAAGAATCTTACACAAAAATAGATTCCTCAGCAAGCCATCACACAGCTCGACACCTTCAAGCACATGAGAAGATATTTCTTGGGGGAGGATAGGTGATGGAGGCCCCGTCATTAAATCATCACCAACCAAAACAGTCTCCTCCATAGTTGGCTGTGAATCGACTGAAAAGTCGAAACAGAATTTATCAGCAAAAACTCAGCATTTCATTGTTATAGAAATTGACAGGTTTTCATATGATTTCGAGTAAATGGTTTCCCTATCTAAAGTCACCAAACTTGGTTTGAAAAATAAGTAAACATGAATGAAACAGTGACTAAAAAAAACCTCTAATCTCTTCCCTAAAGTTTTGTTGATCTCACCAACTCCACAAGATTCTTCACAAGACAGAACCCAAAAGATAGTATCCTCTAATTCCACGGCATTACCCCCAATCAAATCCCTTCACCCCCACCTCGCTTATGTCTTCATGTTCAAGATCAATAGAAAGGATGTAAAATTACATCACGTTCGCAAAGTGTCCCTAATAAGTTGTGTAACAAGTCTGACAACAGAATGCTACTGTCTAAAAGGTCATCTTCTAAGTTAACCCATCATGAAAGTAGCTAATCAAAGGTATCAAAGATCATTACTTTGAAATGAAACTGTTAGCAAATACCCCCTACATTACGACAATATTGCGACGATATATATACACATTCGAATGAATGGCAAACTAAGAAGATAGCAATGTACCATCCATTTTTGCCTTCTGCTCCTCTGAACGCCCACTAAAATATAACGATTAATACCGAAAACGACGAAGAGAGCTCTAAACCCTGAAACCCACAAAATTCATGAAAACAATAGGAAAGGGCATTAATCAGCAGGAGAAAGCATGATCCAATACGAAATTCTAGCTGAAAATCTCATCAAAGCCATACTGCTCGCTGGACTAATAGGACAGGGCATTAATCAGCAGAAGAAAGCATGATCCAATACGAAATTCTAGCTGAAAAAATGATCAGATGAACAGCAGAGTTTACAAAAATGATGAATTTATATCTTGTATAATCAATGAAATTATGTCAACAGAAGTAAACAAAACGTATCCCACAAATAATTGAAGTAAAAAACCAAGGAAAAAGCTCTACAGAATTCATTGCGGCATTTCATCAAACAGTTGATATGCACTAGCATTTACAAGAGCTAACAGTTGAAAATAAATCCCCCAGAAAGATAGAGATCATGGAAATTATAGAAGCGTCAAGGATACGACGGAAATCCGTGAGAAAGAATCAGAAACATGAGTGGGTTGAATAGAGAGAATGAATTTTTTTTACCTCAGCAAAGAAAAATGGCGGAAGCGGGTCTCTCTACTCTTGACTATGTTTGACGGTTAAGAGTTAGTTACATTTATATCTACGCGCTCATTTGATTGAGTTGATACGAGACTAATTTGTTCCGAGATTTTTAAGTTCAAGGATGTATGAGTGTTACTCAAAAGTCCAAACCAACGTGTTTTTGTGCAAATCCAATTAAATTAGTTAGTACTTGATGACTCGTACCTCAATTGGAAGTTACACGTTCTATACGGATTGACAACTACAAACGAGCTTATTTGAACTATTCGGAGTCTAAGATCGATTCACGAGTCATGAATCTCATGATGATTGAGTATGGTCTCAATGTTCGAGCTTAACTTGTTTACAAACTCGACTTTATTACAAAGCGAGTTTGGATTATCATTAGTTAGCATAGAATCAATATCTTGGTCGTGAGCAAATTTGGTAAATTATGGAGTACGAAAATCTTGATTCAAGCTCAACCAATCAAGCATACAGCAAAATTTGGTTTTGTACACAAATGTACATATTAGGGAGTAACAAAGTACAACTTTCAGCCCCAAGATGGTAGGGGAGATCCAACCATGGGCTCTGCTAATGTAACTATGCGCGCCTATACTCATCTCCACAGTCACCAATCACTCTCATCAGATCCTTACCCCTGCTTGATATCTCACGGATGCTCTCGACATCCTCCTCATCAAGAACAAGCGAGAAGATAGCATTAGCGTCTTGGATATGATCAGACAGGCCAAGTCTGACACCTATCATGGAACCTGCTACTGCTGGCTGAAATATACAAAGCACAAAGTTTTGATTAAGGTCCTGGCGATCAGTATAACAGTTCGAATTCTCTAAACACAGCAACTATGGGGATAAATATAGAGGGGATTTATAGAAGAAGGTTTTACCTGATCTAGCACGTACTTGACAGCCACAGTCGCAATAGACACCCCATGCTTCCTGCCAATTTTGTTTAGTGTCTGGAGTAATGTTTGGAATTCTCTCCATCCGCCCCAAGCATCAATCATCTGCAAATTATCGTACCAATTTTATTGTGGAACGGTTAGGAAAATACACTACCAGCTAACCAAACCAACGCCGGGAAGAAAGAAGGACTAAACGAATTAAAGACAACAGAACTGTCAATATACTCAGCACAAAGTTCCCTCATTACGATAGAGGATGGTAGAGTCTGTAAAAGTGTACACACACATCCACGATGAGGGACGAATATATTTGGCAATGTGCTCTTTCACAATTCTTCCTTCCCTTTTCTTTTTTCAGTCAGATAACAATTCTTCAATTTGACATTTCAGGAATACTACAAACCACAACTACGACTGTACGAGAACAAAGTTGTAGGTGTTTACCCTTTTGTACTTCTGCAGGGAGGGAGTGTTCAGTGGAGGAGCCGCAAAAGGAATAGACAGGTTTGTATCAAGAAACTTCTCAGATAAAAGGCCACCCATCACTGTCCCATAGCTGCATACACATTCTTGAGTTTAGAGTTTGGAATCAAAAAGAAAGATGTGAAAGAAAAGATGATTAGTAGTGGGGCCACGATACATACGTTATAAGTTTAACTCCTCTCTCCTGACAAAGGTCGGCCATTCTCTGTTGAGGACGCATGTCTATGATAGAATGTTGCACCTACAACAGTTAAGGCACTTATATAGTTATATTACAGAGTTGAACCGACAAGACGGACTTCCAGTTCCAGACGAAAGAAATACACACATAATCTGCATTACCTGGTTACTAACAACTGGAATCTCATTGTCAAGAATTATTCGCAACCTCTCAGTATCAAAGTTAGTGAGAGCCACAGTCTTAATTTTGCCTGAAAATACACGTTGAGTGATTCAATTTCACGAGACCACAGTAGTGGGCCTGGTGGCTAACATTATAGACAATGTACGATCATGGCAGTCTTACCTTCATCTTTGAGATCGGTAAGATGTTTCAGTGCATCCAAATATCCGGTATTTGCATAGTCCCACCTAGATCAAGTTAAACAAAGGTGAGATAAAGGCACTGCCAAATCACCCAGTGTCCAACCAAGGCTCAAGGTTTTCACTTAGGACAAGTGATCAGACACCCCTACTCTAATTTTGCAGATGGGAGGAAAATAAAGAAGATATCAGGTCTAACCATGAACCTATACAGAAGAATAGAAGGGAAACGTGACGGACTTAATGCACCTCATATGTCCATGTAAGACCATGAAGCATAAACGACATTATTTACACGATTCCTAAACTACAGCGTTACGCCCTTACCAGTGGAACTGAAGCATATCCAAGCAAGCAACATCCATTCTTTTCCTTGAAACATCGATGCTCTTCTCTACGAAACTTCTTGTCATCTTAACCGGTGAGGGAACCCATTTTGTAAGACTACACCAAGAAAATAGAATGAAGCAGATTCAGAGTCGAAACAGACCAAGTTTACTGCCAGGATTACATCTACAAGCTCTACCCTCAACCAGAGCTATTGAGAGTCTCACAAAGTCAACATTCATGCTTCAAAGATCAAATATATATTAAAGCAGGTTCATATCTTGTGTTTCTAACTCACCCTCTAACCTTTTCTAGAAGTTCTGGTGGCCGCTCACGCCGAACACGGTTTATAAAGATTCCATAAAGATCTTCAGCAGGTCCATCTGAAATAAGAAGTGTACAAAAAACAAATTGTCATCAAAATTCTGATTCCAAAAGGTTCTTGTCAACAGAGGAATGAGGAATCAGAGCAACATATTGTACTTTCATATTCACCAGCAGAGCAGCATTTGGTATGTACAAAAATCAGGGATGTCAAGAAAAATGACCAACAAAAGAAAGAACAAGTAGAAAGAGCACAATTTGTATTGCGAGCTTCCAAGTAAAATGTAAGCAGATGTGACATCGAATGATACACATAGACGAGTTCCTTGACGAAAAACAACCATTTGTCCATGTAAAACACCTATGATACAGCAACTTATAAGTTCCCCTCAACTTCCGACTAACTTACATATATCAGCCATATCAAAAGTAGCAAGGTCAGCATCAGCATATTTCAGCATGGCACCAACTGCATTATCCCTATCGATAGACCCCCACCCGCCACCCGTCTGCCACATCCCGTTAACCACACGGCACATCTCCAAGGAATCCTTCCCATTTTTTACAACAGCCACTCTTTCTCCTTCAGCTGCAACACATGATATCGGGCGCAATGTTGCTGGTCTAATGCCATTCCCTCTCTTAGTGTTATCTCTTATGGAATAATGTCTTAGCTTACAGCAAGAATAGGGTAAAACTTTAGCCATTTTCTTAAGACTGCATGAAAATGTAAGCACTAAAAAGAACACTAGAGCAAGTCAGCACCACAGGGCCACCTATTTGCAAAGGTTGGTATTTTATCTCATCCTAATATCCTATCTTGCTAACTTCAGCAGAAAAAAAGACAACCCAACATTTGGCATTTTCATAGCACTTTTTCTTGGACTTAAATGCCCTCCAATTGTCAAACAAATATTTCCTAACCATCTTAGGGTACGCGATACTACCTCCGCTAGTCCACTCATATTCATATCCAAATGACCCACATTAAATTTTTCACGAGACTATAACTACGGTCATTTTGAGATGGATGGAGTACATTATACTCGGAAACATTCAATAAAACGCCTCCACGTGGACGGATTTGTACACTCATGTTAAATTCTACAAGTATACCCTACAAACCCAAAATTCATCCCCCAAATAAATGAGAAGCTTTTCTCCCACAAAGAGAGAAATGCCCAAATATGATTTACCCCACCAAAATCTACTCACAAAAAAAAATCCTCCCAACAATTAACAATCTTCAAAGATATTAATCAAATAAAGTCCAAATACAACAACACAACAACCGAGCCTTAATCCCAAAATAATTTGGGGTCGACTAATATGAATCATAACGTGTAAATATTATATAACTGTAACTAAAATCCAAATATAATGATAAATTAATGTGATAACAAAGCAGTAAAAAAAAAAAAAAAAAAAAAAAAAAAAAAAAAAAAAGGAGTGCAACATTTTGCCATGTAGTATAATTTCTGACCAAGAATATTGCAGGGGCAAAGCTGTAAATAACCGAAAAATAGAGGGGTATAAGAGTAAAAGAGAGAAGCTTTACAGTGATCAGCCATATCAAAGGTGGTTAACCCAGCTTCAGCGTGACGAATCATGGCGTCGACGGCGTAAACTCGGTCAATACGGCCCCACCCACCACTCGTCTGCCACATTCCATTCAAAACTCGGCATATTTCCAGCGAATCGTTCCCGTTACTTACCGTGACTCGGCGAGTCTCCGGTGCCACGGCGGTGTTTGGCTCACAAGAATCGCATCGGACTGAGTTGGGACCGAGTCGGGACGAGTGACGGCGAGTTGGGGTTTTGGGGTTTATGGGTTTTAGTGGGTTTAGGTTGGACACGGTGTATTGGTGAAGAAATGACGACATTTCTTTTTTTTCGCGGGTGAATTGGATCGGGTGGTTGGATTTGACTCGTTGGACTTAAAGAGTGTGGAGGATAAGGGCAAAATGAACAAAACATATGTGGTTCTCTTTGTAGGAATTAAAAAAAGGATTAGTTCAGTTCAAATTCGATGAATTTCGATATTGATCTTATAATTTATTGTATATAGTGGTAATTTTCGATTATGTTAGAAACTATAAATATATATGGTTCTCTTTGTAGTATGTAAAAAAGCGATTAGTTCAGTTTGAATTCGATGAAATCTCAATATTGATCTTCTACTTTACTGTATATAGTGGTAATTTCTGATTAAGTTAGAAACTATATATTTCATGTTTTTAAATAATCTCGCTTTAATATTTCATGTCTTTCTCTCACTTTGATTTCCGCAAGAACTAGTTAGGTTCTTAACCTAGAATTCAGTTCTTGTTTTTGGCATCACACAATTGAATAACTTGTATTTTTAGGTTTTTATTTGAGAACGCAAAATTCAAGACACAAGGACAAGCATTAAAGCTTTAAGTGTATAACAACATCACAAATCATGAGAATTGTGGTATGTGGAGGTAAGCTAGATGTGAATGTACTTGAGTACGTAAATGTTAAATTCAATTCAGTTATTTTCATTGTAGCTTTGATGAATTTAGCTAGATTTGATTTGTTTTTCATAAACGGGTCAAGTCATATATCATTTATTCATAATATTAGATCGAGAAGTCGATTTGTTGCGATCTATATACGAGTATATGATAATTAATTCTTTAATAATGAGCTATAATTTATATTTATAATAATCCAACGAAGAATCAATAATAATTTACAAGAAGCTGGTGGGGAGCCGAGATACGATCTGAGCCCCCACACCCTTTTTTATTGGAAAAACCAATCCTAATAAGATTAATAGATTACCTATTTGGTCATTTTGTAATCCGCATCTATTAGCTAGAATATAATGCATTATTTAAACTGTGAGATGATGATAGTGAATTAGTGAAAAATATACTGTATATATACACAAAATTATTACAAGACATAAATAAATATATTCAGCTGGATCACCCAATACAATAACTCCAAACAATTGTATACTAGGTGGTGTTATGTCTTTCCTTTGCTTGTTTTTGTTTTGTGACTCTGATAATTCTCTGCTCCATCTATACACGGGAAATTTTAAAATGCATATTAATTAGTGCGAATAAAGTCAAGTGTGTTTTTGTAGTTACAATATTCGCCATTGTTTATCAAACTAAAAAGACATGACGAATTGCAAGATGCCAAGATGATAGAAATTATCTGATATAAACTTACAGCCACAAACCATAACAATGATAACAATGTATGTCAAACTTGTACACAATCGAAACCAATGCAAACCAAAATTTTCATTTTGGTTATTGTTGACCTCGTAAAAAAGATAATACTACTACAGGCGAAACTAAAATTAATGAAAATTAGAAAGACGGTGTTGCTTCTTATGTGTATGTACGATACATTAGAGTATTATTACACGATTGTGTTAATTAATAAGAAACATATTTTTATGTATAACACCACGTGCAATAATGTTGTACGAATAAATAATTACTCTTTGTTCCACGTCTAACAACAAATGTTGTGATATAGAATAAGGGTTAAGTACTATCTCACCTGAGCAAATGCTTCCAACTTTTCTTTTGTGAAATCATACTCGTGCTTCAACCAAGTCAAATTACGGGAGAATCTAGTTGCCCAAACGATAAATATATGTATTTAATTTAGTGTTTATCCCATTATAATTAAAAGACATATAATAGGCAAATAATTAAGCGGAATCAATATATCGAGTTTAGAAAATCATGCCAATTACTCGTCCTGGTCCAAACCTAAAACATAACCTTATTTATATATGAAGTCGTTATTTTGAAATATGTACTTGCTTGTCCACCAGATCGATTAATTAGAATAATTAGTACGAGACTCGAAAAAAAATAAGAGAAAAAAGAATATCACAAATTATTAGGTACCCCGGGGGTACCTAGAGCTACGTACCCCTCGTTTAACTGTTCACTCATTATATTGCACATTATACTCATTATATACTTTCACTCATTATTTTACAATTTTCACTCATTATTTCTCAATTTCACTCATTATATATTTTCACTCATTATTTTACAATTTTTACTCATTATTTCTCAACCTTCACTCATTATCTTCCGATTTTCACTCATTATATATAACATGATAGTCATTATTTATTTTCAGTCATTATTTCTGAATTTCCAATCATTACATACAGCTTTCTTCCAATCATTATTTCCCAACTTTCACTCATTATTTCCCGAATTCCACTCATTAATTTCCAATTTTCACTCATTATATACCACTTGAATTGAGGGTACCTAGAGCTACGTACCCCCGGGGTACCATATACCAATTGAAAGAATATTTTTTTAACAAAATAGGATGCACGTTGGCTTGTTTTCAGGTTTGGAAGTATATATAGAATCGTAGGTCGTCTGTGTGATGGTTTTATAATGAACTTGTTAATAGCTATACACATTATTATTGACGCGGTATTCACTTATTAAATGATGTGTGTTTTCAGGATAACTTAAGTGGTTGGGATGCACATATACTCCAAACTCCAATGTGTAACATTTCATATCACTCACACTTTCTTATCCTTCTCTAGACAAGATTGAATAAGCTCTCCACATGCAGCTTTGACATATTCCGCACCTATCCTACAACGATGACATATAGTAAAGGTAATTTATACATGAGTTAAATAAATGTACAATTGATCTTTTATATGAATACATTCATGATTCATATAGAAATTGATATCGACTTAATATATGAGATGTTGAAATATAAAACAGAAACAATAATAATGTACCTTGAACTTTTATCCTCTATCGCTCGAGCATGAATAGCCAATTTAGAAAAATCAACCTTGGAAATTTTACTACAATTCAAGAGTGCCAAGAGTAAACTTGTATTAATGTCACAGAAAAGAAAGACATTCATATCGATCATATAAGAACTTCAAATAAGTTTTATAGCCCTTGTACTACTTACACTTTACATTTCGCATTTTTACTTTTACACTTACAGCTAAATTACAAATGAATTGACCTCTAATTGATAGACGATTTTATAAAAGAATTTGCCAATTATAATAAACTTGTGTATAACATAAAAAATGAATGACAAAGATTAGAGGGTTCTTGATTAATTACATGCAATTGTCCATTTCTGAAAAGATTGTCTCCATGTCATTGCAATAGGTGCTTATTTGCTCTACTATAGCTTTGTCTTCTTCCAACTCTCCATGGGCGACTTTTTGACAAAAGAAATTATTCAGAATCCCCTAAAGCAGAGTACAACATTAATATTTTATTATTAGTAATTGTAGAAACGACAGGGACAACGATAAATTTTATAGAAACGAAAAAGACAACGGAATTTAATCATTTCATGATAAATATATAATTTAAGTAGACTAATTTACTTCACAAGATTATAACAATCAATCATATCTATATATAAATTAATGATAAGTGTAGATGTAATTTTGTTTAATTTTGACAAGATGACTGTTTTAAACTTGAAGTTAATTACCAAAATAGTGAAAACTAAGCACAATTGAATTATTGTGAATCAAATTATAAACCTAATTAATTTACATGATCAAAATTACTTGACTAACACTAATTAACTAGCTAGAAAATTTAAAGAACTAACGAACACTTATATAAACAGAAAAACCCAAAAGTGATGTTAGTGATCTACCTCTTCTAGTAGTGATGTTAAGTAATCTTGGAGAAGTTCTCGAAGGATGGCTAAAGCCATATCAAATAAAAAGAAAAGAAGTAATTTTGATAATTGAATTGATCTGAGAGACACTTCAGTAGTGAACAAGCCACATTTTTTGGGATGACATATATTATAATAGCATATACAAAGTCACAAAATGAAAAAGATCACATACATACATAGAGTAAATCGAATTAAAAGAGCAACAGATCAAATAAGGATCTCGTGTCATAAATGCATAACTAATGCAAGTAGAAAATGAATTGAACACATATAATAGCAAGTAAATAAGTTCCCTTGTATGAAATTAATTAGACCGAAAACGCAAGAGAAACAACGCCATCCACGTGAGACAAGAATCACATAAATAATGTTATTAGGAGAACGTTTCACTATTTCAGTTGCCCTAAATTCAGTATCTATATGAGAGTAGTGTAGGAAAAACTTCACTTGTACTACAAATTTTGCACCGAGTACAATTAGAAAGTTCGAAATATATACAAACTCATATACCGTAAATTGTAATTATTACTAAATATTTTTTTGCAAAATTAAATTATCAAAATGTAAAATCGTCGGTGCATAACCGTAAAATCACAATGTCTATTCAGATTCGACATTTTACAACTCTTTTCAAATTGTAGTTAGGTTTATTTTGATTTCTTGTAAATAACGTCAATGATCCAAACGGATGCGACACACTATGATCATGCCTACGGCGGCGCGTGGAGCTTGCATTTTTTTTTTGAAATAATTGCATAGAAGTTTTAGGATCTAGTAAAGTCAATAGCTTGAGTTTATTTTTTTTAGTTTTTTTTTTTGCCTCCTTTTTTCATTTCTAAGTTAGCATTAATTATTACGTCCAAAAAAAATGCCGACCAAAACATGCTTACCAAGTTACCATGACACGCACAAAGTTTCTTTCATCAGCATATAAATTTGTCTCAAATTAATTAGTGACTTAATTAGAGCTCGACCTATCTTCGGTCGTTCATTTTGCTAGTCAATTAATTAAGCAAATTAATTAGTAGGCTTATGATACAAATAATGGAAAACAACTTTATTTGGAAACTTAAACTTTCCAACGTGCATACTCCGTATATATTTGGAATATGATCGATGATAATAAACAAGAAAAAAATGAGAGTAAATCATATCCCTTATCCCTACTTCCATTTCCGTTGTAACAAGTATAAGAAGCATATATAGATTAAAAGTTCGATAGAAAAAACCAAAGTAATGTAGCACTTTTCCAATTCAAAATCAACAATCTCTTATGTCCGAATCTCTTAGAGCGAATCTCTAATTATCCGATCTTTTTCAGTAAAGAAAAAAAAATTAAGGAAAAAAACTAGATGACATCTGATCTTATTATATGTTGATGTTTAAACTTACATCATATTCAGTTCTCAGAAATTATTTCTCTTTTCTAAATTAAATTCGAAGAATTAAGGGTCGAAAATGGAGCATATATACATTGCGAACTCCGTGGGTACCAGGCCCGGAAAGTCGACACTAATCTAGCAATATGTCATACGTGTAGTTCACGCATGAACCCTATATTGGGAAAGGACAAATTCGTGTTGTGTATAACCTAAGCTAGAGCTTAATTACTTTGCAATTTATAATATGCATGCCTAAAGCCTACACAACAGCGAGCAAGGCATTGATCACTGACTTAGTTGTCACTAAATGAAATGCGTACCAAATATAGTTTTGGTGTGAAATGAAATTGTTATATTTAAATAGGGTGGTTTAGACGTAGATGCATGGTTTTCTGGTATCACTATGTATGCACATCCAATCTTTTTTTTTAGGCGATGTGGTATTGTGTTAAAATATAAAGTCATTGTTTGAAACCAAACTATCAGTCTACACTTTTGATTCAGTTGGTTTATAACATATTGTACGTGGTGTAATTTTTCGGTTGATCTAGCTAGCTAATGTTAATATTTGTTCCCTAGCTAGCTAATAGTCTTAAGACGTTAGGTTTCTACAACTCGGTGTCGAGCCAATTGCAACACCTAAAGGTTTCACTATCTACACCATGTTTATCATGATTGGGTTACTACATACAAATAAACTTGCAAAGTGCATATGTACAAGCTAAGTCCCACCAGCAAATAATTATTATCAGTAGTTAACTCTCGGAGTTGTATCTTGTATGTAGTTGACTTTTAGTAATATAATTAACTTAATAATGATTAGGGCCTAATTTCAGGTTAAGACCCAAATTAAAGTCTATTAGGTGAACCTCAATTTAATTTAAACAAGAACGACTGGCACATTTCTCTAAGTCAAACCTACGGCTACATCTGCAATTGAATTACCAAAACTGTGGCTCGAAAGTGCTTCACATACATTTCACTAAGAAAATCTCAATCAGCTGGCGAATTATACTTGATTGAAAATACATTATGCCAATAAGCATGTATGTGGCTGTTTTCACGGGTCTCAGCTAAACTATGTTTCGAGTTCATGGTAAGAGATTATTGGGATGTTTCAAACGTACTCGTCGAGAAGAACTTTGTTGCCCTATATATAAACTATATTTGACTCAAAACCAAATTTAATCGAATTATCGTACAAACCAAACTAAAGAATTACAAATATACAATATAGTTTAGTCAAGCTAATGTGGAGTGTGACCCTAACAAAACTACCAAGGATCAACGACGAGTAGAGTACATTATCAAGAACTCAAATTGACTTTGACCTAACCAAAATTGGCCCGAAAGTAAGGTCAATACCCATGAGATTTATGCCACTAGCGCCCTTAAGAAATTAGCTCAAAATAGACTTTTATAACACGAACAAGCGTAAACGTTACTACTTAAAGCTATCATCCTATCACACCATGCATATATAAAAAGGATGCATACGAAACTCTAATCCTCATCTTCAAATCTCATATAATTACATTACTACCACACTACAAACAATAATCTGAACATCAAATTAATCAAATAACACAAGAAATGAAGCGAGTAGCGTTGCTATTCGCCGTCCTCTTCCTCGCCGTGGCGTTTGCCGAGGCGGCTAAGCCACCTAAGGTACCGAAAGTGCCCCCACCTAAGAAGGTGAGGTGCACTGACCATCACTACACAACATGTTTCCACAAGGAGTTTCTTTGCCCCGAACCATGTACTCGTAATTGTACCGTTGATTGTAACACTTGTCAGCCCGTTTGTGGGCCCAAGATTCAAAAGCCTAAGCAAGTCAGGTGTAAAGACAAATCGTTCCCTGCTTGTAACAACCAAAAAATGTTGTGTCCTGCTTCTTGTCCTCGTACATGTTCAGCCGATTGTGCCTCATGTCAACCTGTTTGTACCCCTGTTATTTACTCTCCACCCCCACCACCTACGCCAACCACCCCGTACACCCCTCCGCCACCAACCCCGTCACCACCGCCAACCTCAGGGTCTAGTCCAAAGCATTTTGGACGTTGCATGAGCAAAGACTACCCTCAATGTTATCAAAGACGGTTTGCTTGCCCTCCTTCATGTCTCGAGTCTTGTCACGTTGATTGTGTCACGTGCAGTCCCGTGTGCAGTAAGTTTTATCTATGCTAGTACAATAATAACAACATCGATCAATTTTACGATCATAATCTAATTTTATTATGAATATTTAAATATCGACTGTACTAAGGTTACAATATTTTCTTTACAGGTTGTGACAAACCCGGTACAGTATGCCAAGACCCGAAATTCATAGGAGCAGACGGTCTCACATTCTACTTCCACGGTAAGAAAGAGCAAGACTTTTGCTTAGTAACTGACTCAAACCTTCACATTAACGCTCACTTCATCGGTAAGCGTAACGCCAAAATGGGAAGAGACTTCACGTGGGTCCAGTCCCTAGGAATCATGTTCGACGACCACAAACTCTACCTTGGCGCTCAAAAAACCGCCACGTGGAATGACGCCCTTGACCGCCTTTCCCTCTCCTTCGACGGCCAACCCATCGACCTCAACGAGTCCGAGGGCGCCTCATGGGGGTCGTCCAACGATGCAGGTGTGACAATTACACGGTCTAAGGCCACAAACGCGGTCGAGATCGAGGCTAAGGACAAGTTCAAGATCAAGGCCGTAGTTGTCCCGATCACGGAAAAGGACTCGTTGGTTCATAATTATGGAATTACTCAAGACGATTGTTTCGCTCATCTTGACTTGAGCTTCAAGTTTTACTCACTAAGTGGAGATGTTAACGGAGTTCTAGGGCAGACTTATGCAAGTAATTACGTGAGTCGGGTCAAAATGGGAATCGCAATGCCGGTTCTTGGGGGGGAAAGGGAATTCCATTCCTCCAATCTGTTTTCTACTGATTGCGCCGTGGCTAAGTTCGTTGGGAAAGGGAAAGGGAAAGGGAATGGGAATGAGAGCTCTTCTGAAGGGCTGGAATATGCTGATCTTAACTGTGCTTCTGGTGTTAATGGCCGTGGTGTCGTATGCAAGAAGCGTTAATTCAATTGATCAAACGTACGCATTAACTGAAATATTGAATTTATCATGTAATTCTTAATTAATTCTTTATCATCAATCTCGTGTTATGTGATTAATTGTTCATTTAGATTGAATTTTGTTTCCGCAACAACGGTTGTATTCGTGTTATTGTAATGATTATATACTATAATAAAGATAGATTCGTCATTTTCGTCTTTATACCCAAAAAAAACAAAAGATAGATTTGTCATCAAATATAATCGCGGTAAGAAATAATTATTGCAAATGTAACGTGATTGTTTGTGTAATATGAGTGATTGTTGTTTTGATAAAATGATAACTAGCTTGATTCATACTATCCAATTTGAACACGTGATCAAGAAGGTACGAGTGTACGACTAGTCGACTACATGAGCTTTTGGGGTCATCAAAGAATATTGAGTTAGTTATGTTCAAGTGTTAAGGCTCACGGTTTGAAAGTCGAACGAACGTGGAATTGTGGTAGAAGTATGACAGTAATAGCGGTCATTGGTGAATATTTGCATCCTTTAAGTAACGGGAAATACACCGATACTATCAAATATGAGTATTATTAACCAAAAAAAAAATGAGTATTATTTAAGGGCACACGATAATTTGTGGCGTCACGAGTAATTTATACTCTTGAGGACTTGAATATTGGAAGTCATATCAATCAAGTAGGGATTCCTAAATCTTGATTCTTCCTGAATTTACAATAATGTCATTTTCCTTCTTCTAAGGAATAAAAACAAAATTTGCAATAGTATGAATCACCGAGTTTCTTATTGATGGGCGTAGTTGCCGAAATAGTGTTTCACAATTCTAATTGAGGTCCAAATGAATTTGAAATTGTAAGATTTCCTAGAAATGGCCCATATGAAGGCGCATGACTTGAATACTGCCGGCCTTGTTTAATACGCTGGGTCTCAGTATCCTTATCCTATGGGCTCTCAAAATTAATCCAATACCCCATTTGATTAGAGTACCGGCCCATTTGATAATCTCGGTCAAGGTCGGCCAGTGAGAGGACGGGGTTATAAGATTCATCGTCGAGATGGAAACAGCTCGGACCACCAGCTACTAAGGCCTCTAAATGACGGCTCAATCGCTCAGTGAGGTAGGGGTCTATATATAGTACAATGTGATGAGACTCTAGTCCTGATCTATACAATGTGGGTGCGGCATTTGTAAATCGACTCAAATTGGAAATTAACAAAGATAGAATATCAAAACCTTCATAGACTAATTAAAAAGTTAGGTTCATGCGCGATTCCAACAGTTTAATGATTTAGGACACCCTGTGAATGTGTAAGGTTGCGAATAACCCCAAATAACCTGCACGAGAGCATAGCCTTCGGAGATTTGTAATAATGATAGCAATTCGGGAAAAAAGAAAAAAATAATAATGTATGGAGGAGTGGAGGATAAATTTTTTGGGGGTGAAAGCCATGCTTATACCATTCTCTTGGGAGCACAAGGAACATATGGTGATCTTTCTCACAACAGAGAAGTATGGACCACACTTAAATAGATTTAAATTTTATTTAAATTTGTTCGATAACTCATTCCTGAATGGCTTAAAAATAAAGTTCTTATCAGAGAAATGACTAGGTCACCATTAGGAATCTAAGTGAAGCAAACTTTACTATACACAGGTCGAGACGATTGCAGTTATCTTTTTTTTTTTTTTTTTTGGTTGCACAACGGAAATCATATCGCAGTTATCTTTGATAGAGAGAAAAACTCATGCATGGGAAATAAAAAATGAGATCAAAATTTCTGTTTTACATCATTTTGTAAATCATAGATAGTTACCCATTATCGTGTTGACTTTGATTGGAAGGTGATCAAGAACCTGGAGAACATATTAATCATAACCCGGAAATTAGGAAGGAGTAATGTTAACAGAAAGTGCATTTCACCCTACCTACATTCCTAATTACTTGTTTTACAAACAAATCATTGAATTTAGTACAGACCAGACCAATTATTCTAAATACCGACCTTTCAAAGTCGTCGCGCGTTTTCTTAATTTCTTAATCTCTACCTCATCAGATGAATGAATGTACTAGGCGCCCTCTATGTATAATTTTAAGCTTTTTCATACAAAAATGGATGATTATTGCCTTATCGGAGAAACAACACTATATACTCCATATACGCGAAATTGAAACATGTAAAATGGCAAGAAAATGGAGAAGACATTTCTCTCGGACTTTTTATTGTGTACTCCCTCTGTCCCATTTCAAACGCCCCATATTTCATTTTGGGACGTCCCATTTCAAACACCCATCTATTTTGGGACATATCTCTCTCTCCTACTTTTATTAAATTATCACACTCTCTCCCACATTATTACTACTACTTTTACTAATCCCCACATTCTCTCTCCTTTTTCCTAATATTATCCACTCAACTTATTATATTAATTTTTCTTATTCCACTACAAAAAACGAATGGGGCGTTTGTAGACCTGGCAAAACTGACCCAGACCCGAACATCCGACCCGAAATACTTGACCCGAACATCCGAATTTCACCCGAATTTGTAATCTAAATTCAACCCGAAACCCGAATTGACCCGACCCGAACCCGAAATTGACCAGAATACTGTTTGACCCGACCCGAAACAGACCGGAACTGAAATAACTCAGACCCGAATAATCAAACATTTAAATGAATCGATTGAACAAAAGGGACTTGGATAGCTATATCATATCTTCAAACACTCAAATTAGCAATTAAATTCTAAGTTACGATAATATGAGACAAAATTTTGAAAAATTTGGTATTAATAAGTTTAAATTTGAACATTTTAGAATGATTTGACCCGAGTCTGACCCGACCCGATTACGACCCGACCCGAATTTGACCCGTAATTGATACACCCCAACTAGACCCGACCCAAACCGAACCCGACCTGAAATAGACCCGAAATGTATGACCCGAACTGTGATCCGACCCGAATAGACCCGACCCGGACCCGACCTGATTGACCCGTTTGCCAGGTCTAGGCGTTTGAACTGGGACGGAGGCATTATGTATTATATACTGCGCACATACAATATACAATGCTAGAGGTCTAAAGTGTAGACACGCAAAAGTGTCTACAATCCGTGATAATTTTACTACACTATCAAAGTTTTACTACTCACACAATTAATTTTACTACCTGAATTTTTTACTACAATTAATTTTAGATTTTAAACAAATTAATTGTGTCTAAACTATAGACCTCTATCAATTTGCATGTTATATATGTACGAAAAACCTCTAAACTTGCTTAAAAGGAAATAAAGCAATTAGAAGCTAAGATACCAAATACTCTGATGTTTATACCATGTTACCGAGGCACAAGAAGTATGGTGGTCCTTTACACAATATACGAGTAGGGACCACACTTAAAATAATTTAAAACTCATTAGTTGTGGTCTCTGCTAGCTGCTTTATTATGAGAAGTAGCATCATAATTCTTGTGCTCCCGGGAGTAGCATGGTATAATTTTCGCAAATACTCTACTACTCCGTAAAATAATCTACACACTTATATTTGTTCCCGTACGTCCTTAGCTTAGCTTGTATGTAAATGACGACGTGAATCTGAAGAAGGCAGATTAAGGTTGACCCTAGTAGAGAATAATGATCCTCCAAGTAAGCCCTATTGCATGTGAGAAGTTGGGTAAATTCCCATTCTAAGAACAATTAATTCATAGTATACTTCAACTTGAATCACCTTAAAAGTGCCACCTATACTCTTATAAAAGGATTGTGTAGCCCTTAACATTTTCATCATCCCTAAATTAAACATAATATCTCTACCACTACGTCTCCCTTAAACACTAAACCAATATATATAATATAATATATAGTACTCACCGGAAACCACCCACCGCCGGTGAAAATGAAGCGTGCTGCGGTGGTCGCCATCCTCCTCGTCCTCGTCGTGGCATTAGCCGAGGCGGACCCTGGTTACCCGCAAGGGCCCAAGGACAAGCCCTACCCTAAGACTAAGAAAGTCAAGTGTCAAGACAAGTATTCCCCTTGCTACCACAAAGACCTATATTGTCCTGAGTCATGTCCCAAGTCTTGTTCGGCTGATTGTAACACGTGTCAACCAATCTGTGATGCGGCGTACACGCCACCTTCACCACCCTCACCTCCCCCTTACGTGCACCCATCATCACCTCCCCCTTACGTGCACCCATCACCCCCACCCCCACCAGCATCCGCTGTTAGCCCTAAGCATGCTGCTAGGTGCATGAACAAAAACTACCCTTCTTGCTACTATAGGCAGTATGAGTGCCCTGCTGATTGCCCTGATTCCTGTCAAGTTGATTGTGTCACTTGCAAGCCAGTTTGCGGTAAGCTAACTAATTGATATCTTTTGTTACCGAAACGACTTAACTGTATATATACCGAGTATCTAATTTGTTCAATTTTAATTATTACCAATTCGAGTAAGATGCACAAATTGTCATATGAGAGTGTCTTATAATATGCGATACTTTTGTAACTCGACTAAATATTATTATATATATGACACTGTCTTATATCATGAGATCATATAACTCGACTAAATTCAAACTCATCATGCATGCATGGCATATATGCAGACTGCAATAAACCTGGAGCCGTATGCCAAGACCCAAGGTTCGTAGGAGCTGACGGTCTCACATTCTACTTCCACGGTAAGAAAGACCAAGAATTCTGCCTCGTTGCAGACTCAAACCTCCACATCAACGCTCACTTCATCGGGAAGCGTAACGCTAACATGGGAAGAGACTTCACGTGGGTCCAGTCCCTAGGAATCATGTTCAACAACCACAAGCTCTATGTTGGTGCTAGAAAAACCGTTGCATGGAATGACGCCCTCGACCGCCTCGCCATCTCCTTCGACGGCCAGCCCATCGACCTAGACGAGTCCGAGGGCGCCTCCTACAGCGGTAGTGGCGTGACAATCACAAGGTCAAAGGCCACGAACGCAGTCGAAATCGAGTCTAAGGGTATGTTCAAGATCAAGGCCGTGGTGGTGCCGATCACCGAGAAGGATTCCATGATCCACAAGTATGGAATCACCCAAGAAGATTCTTTTGCTCATCTTGACTTGAGCTTCAAGTTTTATTCACTAAGTGGAGATGTTAACGGTGTTCTAGGGCAGACTTATGCAAGCAACTACGTGAGCCGAGTTAAGATTGGAGCTGGAATGTCCGTCCTTGGTGGGGAAAGGGAATTCCATTCCTCAAGCCTCTTCGCTACCGATTGCGCCGTCGCAAAATTCAATGGGAATGGGAATGAAAATTCTTCCAACGACGGAATCGACTTCGCCGATCTCAACTGTGCTTCCGGAATTAGCGGTCGCGGTGTTGTTTGCAAGCGTTAACTTGATTTTTGCAGACTTTTTATATTACTACAAAGTTTTATTATTTCCACAATTGCTTAATTAATTAATTGTACTAGTACGTAAAATAAAAGTGAATGATGAATGAGGGGATCCCATCGCTTGCATTTTCACCATGTATGGATACGATATTACAGATGTAATTAATTTCATCAACTGGATGATAATACTTGCAAAGAAGTTTTTTTTAGCCACCAAAGTAGTAGGGGTGAAATTTAAAAACCACCAATGTCAAAAATGAGATTTATTAAACACTAAAGTAACTAAAAAGCATTTATAAACCACTTTAGTCAATTTTGGGAAATAAAAACCACCAAATATATTAAATAACTTTTACAAGCTATTACAAAAGTTTTAGATGAAAAACTTATTTATCAATTGTTATTCACGACTATGCTCGAATCCATGAATTTACAATTAAGGTTCTACTGAATTAATAAGACGAAATTTTTATCATCGCGGAAAATTAATATGTAAATAATTTCTACTACATGTCAGCTCATAATAACTTACGCTCATAGTGTTTATAAGCAATATTGTCAAATTTCAAGATGAACGAAAATATTGTCATGCCTTCGAAACTCTTAATATATTGACATTATTCTTGAAGTAGAAGACTATAAGGTAATACATTCAATGGAATAAAAAAGAAACTTTCATCGTAGATTCATTCTTTCACTTTATGAAAACGATCGATCATCAATCAGTCATTCACTAATTTTTTAGGCCGTGTTCGATTTTTAGAGTCAGAAAAACATTACATAAAATAATTTTTCAGCTGAGCTTATATAATTGATTTTAAAATTATTTGACAATAATATGTGGTGGTTTCCAAATCTCCAAAGTAGGTAAAGTGGTCTATAAACACATTTTTGTTACTTTAGTTTTTAATAAATCTCAATTTTAACTTTGCTGGTTTTTAAATCTCACCCCTACTAGTTTTAGTGGCTAAAAAAATCATTATTTGATAATACTTGAGATGTCACAAGAACTTGTCCGAAATTTGAATATTTTGTTTGGGAGTTTCACTATGCAATCATATTAAAAAAAAATCGGAATGCAAAATACATACACAAGTCAATATCATTTTGTGTAAACAAGAAGATAGCAGAAAATTATCTGTATTGAATGGGTACGTTTCATGAAAGTATCTCCTAATAGGGGTCTATATGTAGACAATAGAAAAATTATGTATAACATAATCAAGTGTGGTAAATTAAAGATTGCAAATTTTAAATAATGTGCTTGTGTAGTAAATTTAACATGTTTGCAGTAAATTTATGAAACTAACTGACAGTGAAATAAATCCATATTGTTACGAATCTATCAATAGAAATGAAGAATTTCAAACTGATTTAATTTCCAAATCAAGGACCCTTGATTGTCTCTCTTTCCTAATTAATCCAACATTTACAAAATTATACAACAAAAGTTACTGCATATTTGATTAATATTACTACAAACTAATTATAGACATTTTTTTATTTGTTTGCATATAGACTCCTAGTATTTTTTTTATCACGTATTGATTTGTTACTACAACATACAATACAAATCAAAGGATATATATACTCGCATATAAATAATGAACGATCGATGTTATCTAGTCTAAATTGTTTACATGTTTATTATTTCCATCCATAGCTGTGATACTAGTAGCTACTTCTTCCATTTTTCTGATCAATTATATTAATTTTTCGTTTAATTAATTTGAATTCCTTTCATATATTCAAACCGTACGTTTCACAAGTGAAAAAACGGAGGCACAATATCATTATTAGCTAATGAGTAATGAGATGACTTTGATTCACTCTTGTGACTCGGTCTCGGTGTATTGACTAATGATCGACAATATACTTCAATTTTATTAGCTTAGGACGTTAAAACTTATTTGGGGTATTAATATTCCCTGCGAGGTAATTAAGGGACCTTGACTTGATAATAAGAATGCTGAGAATGCTGATTGTAAATTTGTAACTTTGGGCATACAAGGTGGCGAGATTGTGAAAGACCGCTTCATCCACCTTTATAATATGTGCAGGGAGCTCATTCAGGAGGGACAGGTGAAGATGATCCACTACACACCGAAGAAGTGGGTACAAGCTGCTGATTCGTTAGCTAGAGATGCGAGGAGAATGAACCATATTGACACTATAAATATTGTAACCCCTCCCCTAGCTATTCAGGTGTATTTTGATCAACATGGTGTTTTTACACCAACTTTCCACCCGGGGGAAGACTTAGACCCGGGAGGAAGATGTAGTTCCTAATTGCGGTGTTGTATTTTAAGACAACTTTCTTTTACCTTGCAATGCTATGCTACCGTTTATCAAAAAAAGAAAAGGCCATGGCCCTGCCCATTTACATCCCCAGGCCTTTGGTAACTTGTGAGAGAGGTGTCCTAATGAGGTATCCTAAGTAATTTGGGAGAAAAATGACATCATTTGAATAGCGATGTTTTAAAAAAAATTGCACAAAATTTATTATATGAGGCAGTCTACTGGTAGTTTAACTTGTTGTCAACGGTGAGTATCCGAGATTTATTGGGCAAAAAAAGAAATAAAAATCCAAGATGGAGTATCTAAGATAAAACTAATATGCATCACAAAATTTGAAGACTGTGCTTTTTTCTAAAACAACTTTAGTATTCGATCGGTATATAATATCATGAGTGGCAATAATTAGTTGACGTGTGATACCATTTATTTAAGACGAGAGATTATTGTTTTCTATTCATTCTATCCCGAGATCCAGAGTGCATTTTCTTTCTCAAGATTCGTCATATTTGCGCAATTGTATGTATTTCCTCCCACTCTTATACTAGGAAATAATGTTTTCTTTTTACCACTTATTTACCAGCAAGTTTTATCTAGGGAAATTATCCAATATACTCCTGAGATTCCCGAATTTTTCAGGTATACCCCTCTGGTTTCCGAGATGTCCAGCGTGCCCCCGAGGTTTGCAAAATGGGATTTTTTTGTGTTTTTCACTAACGGACTCTAACACCGTTAACCATTTCGATGAAATTTGATTATTTTCAACAAATTAACCAAAATAACATAATTTTTTTTTAAAAAAAAATATCTTCTCTCACCTCCCTCCCCAACCTCGCCTTCCTACCAACACCGCCATTTCCCCACCGCCTCACCACCGCATCCAATCACCGACAACCACCTGGGGCACCTCCACCACCGCCACCAGACGCGCGTCCTTCCCGCGACCACACGTCGGCCAGACGCGGGTCCCTCCCGCGACCACACCTCCCTCCATCGCGCCTCCAACCCTCACGCATCGACCCCTTTCGCTCACTCGAAATTCCTTACGTGGGGCTCCGACGACGTCAAGTTGGCCTTTGATCGGTTTTTGGTGTCACTAGGGTGGGGGTAGGCGGCTGCTAGGGGTGGAGGGAAGGTGAGCGAATGTGGAAAAGAGGAGAAAATAGAGGTGGAGAGGACAGGGGTGTCGGGCGTGGGTGACGGCAGGCCACCCCTCGGAGTCGCCGAAGAAGTGCGCTCCAGTTGGTGGCGGAGGTGACCCCATGGTTGTGGTTGATGTGGCGGATGCGGTGGTGGTGAGGTGGCTACACAAGGTGGGGGGAAGGGGGAGGGGAGAAGAGAGAGAAAATGGTAGAGAATTTGGGTTGATTTTTTTTTTTAATTTTTTTTTTTCATTGTAATTTGGTTATTGTTTCTAAAATAAGTCAAACTAACTAATTGACTAACGGTGTTACACGCCGTTAGTGAAAAACACACAAAAAAAATGTCATTTTGCAAACCTAAGGGGCACGCTGGATAGCTCGGAAACCAGAAGGGTATACCTGAAAAATTCGGAAACCTCAGAGGTATATTGGATAATTTCATTTTTCTTTATTGCCACTTTTTGTACGGTTTCTGTTGCACCTCCACTAATCACTAGTAATCAGCAAAAAGACAAATAGAAAATTTCAGGTCACCAAGGCAATATGACTGAAGTCCACTTCAAAATTGACAATATTATCGGACACAGTTGTAAAGAGCCAAAAGAGTTGAACTGCTTTAAGGCAGAAAGAAGACCTTATTAGAAGCCTTTGCGTGCCATTTTGTTGATCTAAATTTCGATTTATTTGTCAACATTATTAGTATTAATAAAGTTTTGCTTCAACACTATGTAACTCTTGTAGGTTGCTTATAGATTATTGCCTTTGATTTTAATTTGTACTCCGTAAAAATTCTTCCAAAACGAGTGCATCTATCTATCTATATGTGAATCGTGATCATCATCTCATTTGACATCGCCCACTACTGTAGAAAAAAGAATTTGTAATCTTCATTTCGATCTCCCAAATACATACTCAGGAATCAGGATTATCCTATAGTCTATAATTTATATCGCCGTCTAATATAGATATGGTTGATAATCGCATTTGAACTAACTAAATAAACTTAGCATTGAAAAAAGGTTACCGTTGCCTTAACATCCACAAGTTAGGGCGGGAACTTTAACAAAGATGAAGCATGAAACAATTTGCGAAATAAGAGGCCAACTTTATATGTAGATCAAGTAAAGTTTCCACATATTGCTACCATTCTGAAGAAATCATTTGTGTATAAATAGTTGCATAATTTGTATAATCCAATGTACAAACTCAACTAATAATCATATATAACCATTATATTAACCAAAGCACCTAATAAGTTCCTAATTATATTCTACTTAACCTAGCTAATAACATGGCTCGCCTAGCTTTGTGCATGGCTGGCCTTCTCTTGGTGTTGGCTCTAGCTGACGGCCAGACTTATACTACTACACCTACTTATACTACACCACCTTCTCCTACCTATTACTCGCCACCTCCACCAGCCACACAAACACCGCCACCCTCCGCGACACTGCCTAAGAAACAAACACCTCCACCATCACCCCCTAAGAAGCAGACACCGCCGCCACCACCACCGCCTGCTAAGAAGCACACACCCCCACCACCACCACCCGCGGTTGCCACCCCACCCACATACACTCACCCACCACCACCCCCCGCGGTTGCCACCCCACCTACATACACTCACCCACCACCACCACCCGCGGTTGCCACCCCACCTACATACACTCACCCACCACCACCACCAACGGTTGCCACCCCACCTACATACACTCACCCACCACCACCCCCCGCGGTTGCCACCCCTCCTACATACACTCACCCACCACCACCACCTGCTGTTGTTCCTTCTCCTCCAACTACACCATCATCGCCGTCGCCACCACCAAGCTCCGCTGTTGCGGCCAAGAAAGTGAGGTGCAGAAACAAGAGCTACTCAACTTGTTACTTTAGGGAGTTCACTTGCCCTGCTGATTGTCCTCACACTTGTGAAGTTGATTGTCACACTTGCAGCCCTGTTTGCAGTAAGTTTAATTTACTTTCGATTAATTAACAAAAATAACAGGAGTCTATATGTTACGATTCTCGCATATTAATTACTTAGAAAATATATACGTACATCAAAAAATTGTACGTACTTACGGGTTGTATATTTTGCATGCATGCAGATAAATAAGAACACATTTATTTAACATTTGACGTTTCTTTCGTTACGCAGACTGCAACAAGCCTGGTGCAGTGTGCCAGGATCCAAGATTCATCGGAGCCGACGGAATCACATTTTACTTTCACGGTAAAAAGGACCAAGACTTCTGCCTAGTCACAGACTCCAACCTCCAAATCAACGCTCACTTCATCGGAAAGCGTAACGACAACATGGGAAGAGACTTCACCTGGGTCCAATCCCTAGGAATCCTCTTCGACGACCACCAGCTCTACCTCGGCGCCAAGAAGACCGGTGCATGGAACGACGCCGATGACCGCCTCGCCCTCTCCTTCGACGGCCAACCCATCTTCCTTCAAGAAACCGGTAGCGCCACCTGGAAGTACGCCCCAGCCGGTGTCACCATCACCAGGACAAGAGACACCAATGTGGTCGTGGTCGAGGTCGAGGGAAAGTTGAAGATCAAGGCCGCCGTAGTCCCGATCACAGAGAAGGAATCCATGATCCACAACTACGGAATTACCCAACAAGATTGTTTTGCTCACCTTGACTTGAGCTTCAAGTTTTACTCACTAAGTGAAGAAGTCAACGGAGTTTTAGGGCAAACTTATGCAAGAAATTACGTGAGCAATGTTAAGATGGGAGTTGCAATGCCTGTTGTTGGAGGAGAGAGAAAGTTCTTAACTTCAAGCTTATTTGCTTCAGATTGTGCCGTTTCAAAGTTTGTTGGCGAGAATTCGGTCGTCAGTGATGATTCTAACAACAACGAGTTTGGTGATCTCAGTTGCTCCAGCGGTTTCAACGGTCGTGGAGTTGTCTGCAAGAGATAAACAGAGATCATATATATATATAGTTGGTAATTAATTTGTAACATTTTTGTTACAATATGATCAATGTTCTACATACGTATTTTGTAGTTGATTTTGATCAACTTTTGCTAACGCAATGTAATAAGGTCAGGGACTAAATTGAATTTGTAAGGTACCCTGATCACACAACCTAAATCAATCTGATCGTTTTCTTTTGATTCGGATATATATTTTCACTATATATATAAATTTTCACTATTCGAATTGAAGTTAATTAATTAGCTAAATCATATGCAAATTGTTAGAGATCTACAGAGGAGACACAATTAATTTGTCTACAATGTAAAATTGAGTTAGTAGTAGTAAAATTGAGATCTGGGTAGTAAAATTAATTGTAATGATAAATTCATATAGTAAAATTAATTGTGTGAATAGTAAAATTTTGATAGTGTAGTAAAATTAATTCTGATTGTAAACACTTTTGGGTGTCTACACTGTAGACTTCTAGCATTGTCCAAATAATATAGGACGTAACGAAGTCGTAACTTGATCATACTCGATAATTTCAATACGCTGGCTTGGTTTCTAATCTTGAAATGTGAATTTCACAAACATGGAATTGAATATAATGAAATGGTATTGAGAATATATAATAATGTTTCAACGTGAATGTTTAGTGTGCGAATGGCAAGTTAACATGAGCTAGCTAGTTTGATTAATGTAATGTCAGTTTTCATATGAGTATGTCAGACGTGCCTTAATTATATTAATTAATCTTAGCAATAATTCGACAATTGCAATTGTTCTAAGTTAGCAAGTGAAAAATGCGAAGAGTAAACTTGCCTACACTGATTAGAGATAACTGAATATCGAAGATTTGATATACCTTTGCGTACTCCCTATTTTCTATTCAAATCGAATTATTTGATTACTCAATCAGTTTTAGTCCTTTTAGAGTTAAGCTACTTATTATACAAAGCAAAATGTTAGAAGCATATATGTAGGCGCCATGTTTTTCGAAAAAAAGGATTATTCTCATACCATAATTAATTGTCAGTACTAGCTATATTAACCAATACTCCAGTCGATTCAGATTAAGCAAATCATGGCTCATAAGTTGCTCCATTCTTTTAATACTTAACTTATAGTGGTTATTAATTATACCATTTTTCTCTAAATTGTTAATGTTTCATTTGCATATGTATTGTCAAGGAACCGTAACCAACATTATTAATGATTTGAGGGGACAAGAGAGTACTATCCTTCGATCAACTTCGTAAGCCATGCATGCTATTTAATTTGCCAGATGAAAGTCAAATGAAGAAGTAATCATGAAGCTAAGCCATGTCCAAGATTAATGGCTACGTAACTTAAAAGGAGCACAAATTGATTGATATAAAATGGGTGCATGGATAGCATGCCATTCACAAACCAAACAATAACCAATATATATGTTCAATAACAAAATGGCCTTCCCCCGCCGTCTCGCCTTGTGCATCGCCACCTTTCTCTTAGTTTCGGCCGCGGCCAACGCCCAATATGATGTTCCTCCGCCATCGGAACCCACGGGAACACTTCCTCCTCCACCCCCACCATCGCCATCACCACCCCCGCCAGTGGTTGAAACTCCACCACCTTCACCTGTATTTTTCCCTCCACCACCATCATCACCATTGACGCCACCACCACCACCACCACCATCTTCTGACGTAAACTCTAAAAAGAAGGTGAGGTGCAAAGACAAGACATCTTATTGCTACCTTAGGGAGTTCACTTGCCCTCCTTCTTGTCAACATAGCTGCGAAGTCGACTGTGAAACTTGTAGCCCAAGTTGCAGTAAGTTTTTTACTATACTCTTATTAGCATTTCTCATCTATACTATCATTATCGTATTCAGGACCGGCTCCGAGATTACGGGGGCCCTAGGCGAAATTTCGATAGGGGGCCCTAAATCGTTAATATTTTTAATGAAAAATACAAAAAAATGAACAAAAAATCAATATAAATGAAGCTAGGTAGGATTTGAACCTTCCACTCAAATATGGAAGGGTGGAACACATACCACTAGGCTAAACACATGTTTATGAGTATATTTATTTCCTAATTTATATGTATTGATCCAACAGTTATTGGGCCTTAAATATCGGGGGCCCTAGGCGGCCGCCTAGCTCGCCTGGGCTAATAGCCGGCCCTGATCGTATTAAGACACAGTCCACCTCTACAAACAATGAACTACTCCCTTCGTCCCAAATTAATTATTTTATTTCATTTGAAATCTTCTCACATATTCACATGAAATATATAGAAAATTTAATTAGAGATGAAATGGGTAAAAGACTAGTTGTTATCTAATGTACGTTGACGTGAAACTAATTATAGTTATCCTAGCCTAGCAATGTGATAAGGGACAACATTAGTGTGAAAAAAGTAGAAAAATGGTAGGCCACACATGAAAATCCCACATTTTTAATTTCTCTCCTTGTGCCCAATAAAATCACAGTGCCAGAACTACCAAATTAAAACTGATCTAAATATTACGGATCTAATTTTTAGTATGAATATACGTTTACAGATTGCAACAAGCCAGGTGCAGTGTGTCAAGACCCAAGATTCATCGGAGCCGATGGAATCACATTCTACTTCCACGGCAAGAGAGACCAAGACTTTTGCCTAGTGACGGACCCGAACCTTCACATTAACGCTCACTTCATCGGTAAGCGTATACACAACATGGGAAGAGACTTCACTTGGGTCCAATCCCTAGGCATCCTCTTCGATGACCACCACCTCTACCTCGGCGCTCAAAAGACCGCCACATGGAACGACGCCCTTGACCGCCTCGCCCTCTCCTTCGACGGCCAACCCATCGAACTCAACGATGTCGAGGGCGCCGCCTGGGAATCACCATCATCCTCCAACACTGACGTGACAATCACGCGATCAAAGGCCACCAACGCGATTGTGATCGAGGCTAAGGGCAAGTTCAAGATCAAGGCCGTTGTCGTGCCAATCACGGAAAAGGAATCATTGATTCATAACTATGGAATTACCCAAGAAGACTGTTTCGCTCATCTTGACTTGAGCTTCAAGTTTTATTCGTTGAGTGGAGAAGTTAACGGAGTATTAGGGCAAACTTATGCTAGAAATTACGTGAGCAAAGTTAAGATGGGAGTTGCAATGCCTGTTGTAGGAGGAGAGAGAAAATTCTCGACTTCGAGCTTGTTTGCAACAGATTGCGCTGTTTCGAGGTTCGTAGGCGAAAATTTGGTTGATGATGGTGATGATATTGGTAACAATGGCGGGTTTGAGTTTGGTGATCTTAGCTGTGGAAGCGGTGTAGATGGCCGTGGAGTTGTCTGCAAGAGATAATTCATCAATCATCATGATAATGCATGTATACGTACGTACTAAGCATGCATGTGCTTAGGTGTTTAAGCAAATTAAATGTACATGCATACATGTCGACGTGTCGATTTTGATCTTAAAACATGCTATATATTGTACTGTAATATCTCAAAGACTAATTAAAACTTGGTTGGCTTAAAAATTAAAGCCATCATACCCTTGTCGAATCGGTCATATATGCTAATCTTTAGTCGTTGTGTGGTGAGATTGAGGAGAAAGAAATAGAAATGTGGAAGACATGTGATAGAGACATGTGAGATACACCCTCCTACCCACTAAAATTTCCCCCTTTCGTTTTCTGTTTTTGAGTAGCTATGTTCGGAGCTACTTCTAAACCAAATGAAAGATCTGTTTACCTTAAAATCAAAGTGGAGTTGTTAGAATGCAATGCCGAATAGAACATGTACTAACTTTTACAACAATTGAACGATTCGTTTGGTCTAAAAGTAGACCTAAACATGCCTACCCAAAAACTCTTTTCGAAAGGGGGAGATCATTATGGGTAGGAGAGAGTATTAGTCTCAGTTGGGCCTTAGCTTGGGCTCGTGGTACGGGTTTGTATTATTGGTGAGCATTTGGGCAATGAATAAATGTATTATTGGAACCGACTTGGGCCGAGGCCCAAGCTCAACCAAAACTCAAACCAGCCCATCAAACCTGGACTGTTTTAAAGCTTTAGAAATGTGTCGAGAGTTCAAGACTCAAGAGTCAAAGACTGTCAACTATTTCGAGTCGTCGAATTCCCAACTTTCTTTTATTTGGTTTTGAGTTTTGACGAGGATTATTTGCGAGACTGCACCTTATAAAAATATATTTAGACTATTTCTATATTGTAAATTTGTAATACAATAATGTGGATCCATACCTTAAAATGATAAAGATCCTCCCGATTTGGTTAAATCAAACCCACTGGCTGATATTTTAATTAATTAAACCGGCCCGTTTAACTACTTAATTAGCATTGATAGAAACTAAATTAAAATAGAGGGACCATGTAGAAGTTATATATGTAACGTGACTAACTGCCAATTCGACCAAGTTTGTGGACTTGTGGTTGGCTGGTAGGACACTAGGACTGTAGGAGCAAGAAGCTTATTGCAAGGGCATGAAATAAATCGCAGATTGGTCATTGACTCGTAGGAGTCCTCCAATGCTTGACTTGTCGGTCGCAGAAGAGCCTGTTTCTTGTAACCTTACCGTCGCAATATTAGATAAATATGAGTCGTCGAGATAATTAGATAAATATGTAGGCATGAATGAACACTCCTATTTAATATTATAAAACATGTAAATATGGCCTAAAAAGTCCCCGAAAAACAGAGAATTTAAAAAAAAAAAATTAGATCGATGTTTGTCCTTACGGAACTAGATGTGGCATGCATTTCTAAATTAACAACCGTTTAATTTGTTGTTGTAATCAACCATTCATTAGTCTTTTTTTAAGTGGTCATCAATATACAGTAAAGACAAAATTAGCAACTAAGCGTGTTTAGCGGGAGAAACTGGAATACTGGAGTACTAAAACAAGGGGCTGGACAGCTAGTATTTGCCGGCCCGAAGAAGCGCAGATTAGAATCAGAATTAAGAATTTTAAGTGCACATGATGCTTGGGATTTGAAACAATTTTAAGCTAAACACGTGCATTGATTAATTAAGAAAGTAGTTTATTTCATTAAAGTTATCTAATCAAATTTTTATATACTATACTAATTGACAATTTCACGAAGTAGTAAGACAAGCAACTACGGCAAATTGTTTATAGCAATTAGCAAACTAGCGGCGCATATCATAAAGTGGCAGCTAAAAAGTTCGATTCTCTGTCTATCAACGTTTAATTTGCATTATTCCGGCACAATTGAACATTGCTTTATTCTTCGTTCACACCATCAAACATTTTTAATTGTCCGTGGATGCATTTAGTAATGCGGGAATTGATCCGATGGTTAGGAGTTCAATTCGTTCTTCGAAAAAAGATTGTCGGTATACATTATCATATGTATACCTTGTGGCTTGATTATACAGATTGGATCACCGTGAGAATAAAGTTTGACCTAATGGTTAGAAGCATAACCTGCTTGAGAATTCTCACGGATTCCAATTCTCATATCCTCATCCCCGCAATATTATATATCTGCTCCTTTGTACCAAAAAAAAACAGATTGGATCACTTCAATTCTTCAAGGGTGTGTTTGGCCAAGCTTCTGAAGTGTTTCTGGGTCCTACAAACTGAAAACTGGCCAAACACCTAAAACTGAGAAACTGTTTCTGGTTTCTAAAAAGCACTTCTAGTGTAAATTTGTTCTTCAGAAGTAGAAGCTCCAATTTGGAGATTCTCCTCCAGAAACTGTTTCTGAGAAGTAGTTCTGCAAAAGTTGGAGCTTGTCCAAACAGGCACCAAATCTTGTTGAGCAGACTAATAAGTTCAAGTTGTCAATAGTCTGACTATGTCGAGTCAAGTGAGCTATCAATCCGAGCAATCTATCTACTAGGTCTTTCAAGTGACCTAATTCAAGTTGCCAATTCATGACTATCCGAAAATGATAGATTTTGATACCCAAATTAAATAATGTTTAGTGTATGTCTTTCAACTCCATGACAAGTCTATAATTCTATCTGATATACAATGTATAGTAATCGATCACTACGATCACCAGCTAATCAATGTGTATTCTCTAATTAATTTTACGCTAATTGCATGTGCCATTTCCAAGCCTTCATTAATCCGGCCTGAAACATAACCGCCCTTATCTTATCTTTGACATTTGACCTAATCACTTCATTATTATTATGTTAGTCATAATAATGCATTTATCTTCTTACACATCGCTCTTTAACAACTACGGGCATACCACCCTTGAGGGTGGCAGTAAGGCCCGGGACAAAATGCGGGGCCCAATTGGGTTCCGCCAACCGGATTTCGAACCGCCGGACTAATGCAAGAGCAACCGTCTTCATAGCCAACAAAGCCAAATCTTTGCCTAGGCAAACACGTACACCAGCTTGAAACACTGTGTACTTGTATGGGCTCATTGGCGTAAATAACCCATCACTATTCAACCATCTTTCGGGCCGGAAATCAAGACAATTCGGGCCCCAAATATCTTCCATCCGGCCCATTGCGTATGGGTGGTACGCGACACGTGTCCCCTTCTTGACCTCGGTCCCATCAGGTAAGACATCCTCATCATTCGCAAACTTGGAGTCCATTTGTATCGGAGGGAATAATCTCATACTCTCGTATAAGGTAGCGTGTAAGTAGTGCATTTCTCTCAATTCCTCCAACGTGGCAATGCCTGAAGACCGGGCCTCGAGGCCCGAGTTACTTGGTCTCATGACCCGGTCACTCTCCTCGATTATCCGGGCCTCTACCTCCGGGTGTCGGGCCAGGAGGTAGAAGAGCACGGTTAGGCCCGATGCATTCGTGTCTCGGCCCGCTAAGAGGAAACTTACCACAATGTCCCTTAGGTACTTGTCATCGGTAACGCTACCCATGAACCTTGATAACAAGTCTCTTTTATTAGCATCCTTATTATTGTCCCTTCGTTCTTTGATAATACTCTCCGCTAAAACGTTGACTTCCTTAATAGCGGCCCGAAGCTTCCTTTCTGACCCGACATTGAGCATCCGCTTGGCCCGCCAAACGAGAGAGGACGTGTGCAAGGCCCGCTCAGCAGACAAGTTTGACGCAACATCAAACGCCTCGTCTAGCCCGTCAAGGCCCATTGGGTCAACCCCAAAGGAAAACTTACAAATATTGTCAAAGGAAAACTTCCTAAACACATCTTGTAAATTCAACGTTGTTGCTCTACAACAATCATGGGTCCCACCTATAATACAAAGGCCGTTATTCCTACTATTACTCATGGACTTTTCCAACGTAGGAACAAGACGGTCCATAATCTCATGGGCTAGAACCTCATGAGCATAGGCTCGAATCGAGCTCGAGCCTAGCTCAAGGCTAGCTAGCTTTCTCTGAAAGCGCCAATGCTCGCCATCAACGATAAAAATCCCTTTGCCTAGCAAGTCCCCTAGGATGGTGGACATGGGCTTCCCCTTAGGGTAGTTATCAAACTTGGTTTTAAGCATGTACTCCACATTTTTCGGGTTCGCGGTGATCGTGTTGTTAAGGACATGAATATGGATTGTTTTTGTAGGAGAGTTTCGTAACAAATACGTGATCCAATCTGGTAGATTTGTGAACTTTTCTCTCCAACTAGAAGTTATGAAAGCATGGCATATGTCACATTTACATGAAGGTTTAAGCTTCATAAATTTGGTGGTAAACAAATAGTATAAAAACATGGAAAGTGTTGTTATGAAGGAGAAGTAGAAGAAATTGTAGGATAGGAGACTATTGGAGTACATTTTTTTAGGGAGGGAAATGTAGGGAATGAATAAATTTTGTTGATGTTGGCATATGAGGTAGTCCAAGCTGAAGTGGCCTTATATATATACTTTCACTGGAATTGGAACTTTTTGAAAAAACCATGCGTTTATTATTATTTTTTTTTTTTTTTTAATTTGTATGGGTATATTTCATGTACAAAAAGGTGAGGCTATTGGAAAACAGGAAAAGAAGCATATAGTCTTTGAGTGAGGTACCGACGTGCCGTGATTAATGTGGCAAAATTCTAATTTTGAAGGCAAAAGAATGTCTAATTTTGGTGTAAAATATGTCATCAACAATTACAAGAGTTAGAGTTAGGTGTTTGTAACGTTGAAACTAAAAATGTGTTATGATGACTAAGGTTGTGTTATAGGCTACTGACTGATGAAAAAAACTTATGTCAATATTAGATAATTAAAAATGTTTATATATTAGACAGTTGATATTCGTCATATATAACCCTGTAAATTAAATGAGTACTCCCTTCCTCGTTTGCCTATAAAACGCGTAAGGTCGGAACACAATTTTTAAGAAAAATAGAATAAAGAATGAGTTTTAAGGTCCACTTAGTGTAAAATTATACATTGGGGTATGTCCCACATACATTTTTAATAAACAAGTAAGGGTATTCAGGTCTTTATATGTACAAATATAAAGTATCTAAGTAAGAAGTTTAAAGATAAACACCCCTACATACAAAGTAGAAAGTTTATAAGCGAATAGAGGGAGTAGTAATAGTTGGAAGTATAACGATAAGCAATCCTCATACAAATATTTGTAACATTTATACTCTGTATATGTATCTCTGCTGATTTTGGTTTTTACTCATTTTATAAATAAATAGACGAAACAGACACAAAAAATAAAAAGGCCGGGGTGGAGTATCATCTAGCGAGAGTGCATCTTATTTAGGCATAAGCCCTATTAATTTAGTTCATACTGATTTTATATTTAGAATGTTTTAATGTTGCATTAGTACACTGTACACCTAATGTCATAATTTTTTAAAGTTAGGCATGTCATTTTCTAGTTTGGTTTTGCAACTTACGAGTATAAGTTATAACTACTACTTGTGCTTGCTAGTTAACAGATGGGCAAAGTGGGATTGAAAGTGAAAGATGCCCATTTAAAAATAATAAAACTAATGCATGAAAATCATGTGGGGCTTATGGATGCCCAATTGCTGAGTTCATGTGTTGGGCTTATGGGCCATGGCCCACCACACTGGTGGCTAGCTTATCCGTGGATGAACCGGGACTTTAGTCGGCCAACAGTAAAACTAGCATTACACACGCCTTAAACACAGCTAGCTCCTTTCGGCTTCCGTTCTCTTAGATTGTCGATTATTCAATTTACGAAGTATCTACGTACTCCGTATATTGAACCTAAACTAATAAACTTAATGAAATTGAAAAAATTATCTATGAGAGATGTTAATATGGCTTCTAAAAAAGGATTATTATTTGCTCCTCGTTTTAGACGTTTCCACAATACTCCATATTAGTATATGTGATGTCCTAACTCCATATACTAGGATCTCCTAGAGCTTGTTTTTTGTAGAGTTGGTAGAATGTTAGTTTATGTATTCGTGTCTTGAAAGGCATATTAAACTCTACCATACACGTAGAGTTTATTCTCAACTCTAGAAGATCCAAGTCTGTTTTTTACATTAGATTAGATGTATCACTTTCAAATACGTTTTATTACGTGTTCTCCACAAAATTAGACCAGACCGTGTAGTTAATATATTCGGTATTCCATTATTAATCTTTTGAATTGTTAATGTATATACGATCGGTTGATTCTGTGATAGGAAGTATCATTTATCACTAAAATTTCAAAGGACAATGCTAGAGCTCTAAAGTGTAGACACCCAAAAGTGTCTATAATCCGTAATAATTTTACTACACTATCAAAATTTTACTACTCACACTATTAATTTTACTACCTGAATTTTTTACTACAATTAATTTTACTATTCCGATCTCAATTTTATTACTACTAGCTCAATTTTACATTGTAGACAAATTAATTGTGTCTAAACTATACACCTTTATCAATTTGCAATTTCAAATGCCTCCATGTTTTACGTGATATGGAATTTGGTCATTCCATTCGTCACATTTTTCGACTTTAGACTCAAAGTTGACAACAATCAATGGTGTTGCCCAATCATAGTCAAAAATTGGATGGAACATTGAAACCTCAACAAATTCGAGTTGATCACATCGCATTATTCATGTTTGTTATATAAATGTGGTATGTCGTTGATCATTTTTGGCGCTTTCCGTTATTTACTTTGGTTTTATTTGCATACGGATAAGTAAGCAGTTGATAAGTGCCTAACTGCCTAAACTACACATATGCTAATTTTATATTTCGCATATCATAATATACTGCATACAAAGCACGTGAACCACGAATGCCGCCATGCATTAGCTCTCTTTTCACAACTAAGCACGGCAGGGCCGCGTGGGACTGCCGTGCGGGAAATCTTCTAAAATTTTGGAGTCATGTGCGAAATTTTTAAAGGGGCCCCAATATGTCGGATTTAGGCCATGTTTGATAGGACTTATTCTCAAATGAATTCACATCAGATCAGAATCCTTTAGATCAGATCAGATCAGAATCATTCAAATCAGATCAGATCAGATCAGAATCATTCAGATCAGATCAGTTCAGTTCAGAAATGTTCAAATAACTATCTATGTATTTGGTCCATAATTGATACTAATTCGTTGAAATTCAATCAAATTGTCAACCAATTCAGATCAGATCATATCAGATTAGAATCATTCAGATCAGATCATAATCATTCAAATCAGATCAGATCAGATCAGATCAGATCAGAGTCATTCAAATTAAATCAGATTAGAATCATTCAGATCAGATTAGTTCAGTTCAGAAAGATGCAGTCTTATCAAACAGGGCCTTAATATGTTCACGTTCTAAAAATCAAATAGTTTTTTTTGCAATATATCGAGTAGGGGCCTTGAATTTTGAGTGACACACGCCCGTCTCGCCCATGCTTTGCCACACCACTGAAGCACGGTACAGTCTCAGCGTCGACCATATATACTTATATAGCGATGAGAGATGTCCGGTCCAAATGATCCAATTGATTGCGAAAAGGTTCACCCAAATGTGAATGGCTCATATGTAAATTCAAATATCTATAGTCGTCAGAGTAAAAGATTAGCTCATGTCGATCTATTCTCTCCATTTCATTCAATTATTTTTGGTTTTGGGTTTCACTAAAAAAAAACCTGGTCGAATGTAAACAATTAAATGAAATTGTAACACCCCGTCTCATCGCCTGAGCCGGAAGTAGTCACCTATGGCAGCTTGCCAGGCTGTGGGCTGACCTCATAGACTAACACGGGTCCTTCCGGCGCATTTTGACCTCACTCATGCGCACCCTGGGAAACTTCCCAGGAGGTCACCCATCCTGAAATTGCTCCCAGTCAAGCACGCTTAACTTTGGAGTTCTTTTCACATGGGCTTTCTAAAATGTTATAATGACTATAATGTTATATATAATGAGTGAAAATCGGAAGATAATGAGTGAAAATTGAGAAATAATGAGTAAAAATTGTAAAATAATGAGTGAAACTATATAATGAGTGAAATTGAGAAATAATGAGAGAAAATTGTAAAATAATGAGTGAAAGTATATAATGACTATAATACCATATGGTATATAATGAGTGAACAGTTAACCGGGGGTACGTAGCTCTAGGTACCGTACCCCGTGGTACCTAATAATTTGTGTTTCGATAATATGGCTCCGGAGCAAAAATCACTCAAATATTGGTGGTAATCTCTAATAAGTATGATATAATGAGAATTTACAAAATATTAGATTAAAAAACCCTAATAAAAGATAAGGAAAACGGCCAAAACGATTATAAATCCATACAAAGTGACGAGAGTCGAAACGGATGGAATACTTTACAAAATGAGGAACCAACACTCAAAACCAACAATATAGTCCTTAGGAATCTAGTAATGTTTGGAGGACATTTGGATTTTTTTGAAAAATTAATCAATTTTGACCAGAATCGAAGTACAAAATCCACGGTTTTTCAATAATATGGCTCCTGAGCAAAATCGCCTCAAATTTTGGTGGTAGTGTCTAAGTATGATATAATGAGGATTTGAAAAGTATTAGAGTCAAAAACCTAATAAAAGATAAGGAAAACGGCCAAAACGATTATAAATCCATACAAAGTGACGAGTGTCGAAACGAATGAAATAATTCATAAAATGGGAAACCAACACTCAAATCGAACAAATATAATCCTAAGGTATCTACAATAATGTTAGGAGGACATTTAGATTTTTTCGAAAAATTGATCAAATTTGACCAGAATCACAATACATAATCCACTTTTTTTTTTTATAATATGGCTCCAGAGCGAAATCGGCTCAAATTTTGATGGTAGTGTCTAAGTATGATATAATGAGGATTTGAAAAATATTAGGGACAAAAAGCTAAGTAAAGTTAAGTAAAACGGCTAAAATGATTATAAATCCGTACAAAGTGACGAGAGTCGAAACAGATGAAATACTTCACAAAATAAGGAATCAACACTCAAATCCAACAAGTATAATCCTAAGGTATCTAGAGTATTGTTAGGACGACATTTAGATTTTTTTCGAAAAATTGATCAAATTTGACCGAAATCGTAGTACATAATCCACATTTTTTCGATAATATGGCTCCGAAGCGAAATCGGCTCAAATTTTAGTCGTAGTGTCTAAGTATGATATAATAAGGATTTGGAAAATATTAGAGTAAAAGCCGAAGAGAATTTAAGTAAAACGACCAGAACGGTTATAGATCCATACAAAGTGACGAGCGTCGAAACGCATGAAATACTTAATAAAATGAGGACCCAACACTCAAATCCAACAAGTATAGTTCTAAGGTATCTACAGTAATCTTATGAGGACATTTAGATTTTTTTCGAAAAATTGATCAAATTTGTCCGGAATCGTAATACATAATCCACGGTTTTTCCATAATATGGCTCCGGAGCGAAATCGGCTCAAATTTTGGTAGTAGTGTCTAAGATTGATATAATGAGGATTTGAAAAAAATTAGGGCAAAAAACTTCAGTAAAGTTAAGTAAAACGGCTAAAATGGTTATAAATCCATACAAAGTGTCGAGCGTAGAAACGGATGAAATACTTCACAAAATGAGGAACCAACACTCAAATCCAACAAGTAAAGTCCTAAGGTATCTACATTAATGTTTAGAGGACATTAGGATTTTTTCGAAAAATTGATCAAATTTGACCAGAATCGCTGTACATAATCCACGGTTTTTCGATCATATGGCTCCGGAGCGAAATCGGCTCAAATTTTGGTGGTAGTGTCTAAATACGATATAATGAGCATTTAAAAATATTGGGGCCAAAAACCTAAGTAAAGTTAAGTAAAACGGCTAAAATAGTTATAAATCCGTATAAAGTGACGAGCGTCGAAACGGATGAAATAAGTCATAAAATGAGGAACCAACACTTAAATCCAACAAATATAGTCATAGGGTATCTAAAGTAATGTTTGAAGGACATTTGATTTTTTTTCAAAAAATTGATCAAATTTGACCAGAATCGCAGTGTATAATCCACGGTTTTTCGATAATATGGCTCCGGAGAGAAATCGGTTCAAATTTTGGTGATAGTGTCTAAGTATAATATAATGAGGGTTTGAGAAATATTAGGGACAAAAACCTAAGTAAGGTTAAGTAAAACGGCAAAAATGGTTATAAATCCATACAAATTGACGAGCGTCGAAACGGATGAAATACTTCACAAAATGAGGAATAAACACTCAAATCCAACAACTATAATCCTAAGGTATGTACAGTTATATTAGGAGGACATTTAGATTATTTTCGAAAAATTGATCAAATTTGACCGAAATCGTAGTACATAATCAACGGTTTTTCGATAATATTGCTATGGAGCGAAATATGCTCAAATTTTGGTGGTAGTGTCTGAGTATGATATAATGAGGATTTGGAAAAATATTAGAGTAAAAAACCTAAGAGAATTTAACTAAAACGACAAGAACGGTCATAGATCCACACAAAGTCACGAGCGTCGAAACGCATGATATATACTTCATAAAATGAGAAACCAACACTCAAATATAACAAGTATAATCCTAAGGTAACTACAGTAATGTTAGGAGGACATTTAGACTTTTTCGAAAAATTGATCAAATTTGACCGGATTCGTAGTACATAATCCACGGTTTTACCATGATATGAATCCGGAGCGAAATCGGATCAAAGTTTAGTGGTAGAGTCTAAGTATGATATGACGAGGATTTGAAAAATATTAGGGACAAAAACCTAAGTAAAGTTAAGGAAAACGACTAAAATGGTTTTTGAAAATAAAAGTATTCCCCCTCCCATTTTAATTAATCAATCTTAGTCTTTGAAAACGTCTCAACCGTTTCTCAACGGTTTCTTGCTCCCTCTATGTCCAAAAATCGTCGGCCCCCTGTCTTCTTTTTATTATTATAAAAAATCAATGTTTACTATTAATTGATTTCATCGTTATCTTATTATTTTGTACATTCCTTATTATTTATTTGAAAAATCACATCATCTATATTGAAAGTGAAAGTTTTTTAAATGGTAAATTTTATTGATAAAATTATTTGTTCACAAAGAAATAAAATGATAAAATCTCTTCCGGAGAAATAAAATGTTAAAATCTATTTCGGACGTAGCCCGGGCAGTAAACTAGTAATATATAATAGATATGCTAATTAATGAAAGTTTTGACGTAATTAATCATACCACGTAATTGCTAAAGCCAAATTAAAGCTCAATTGAGCTCATTGTTTTCTAACGTGGTCTAATTTGAACCTATTTGATTTCAATATGTTACAATGGTACATGGACAATTAGCAATTATTAATATGAGCAACATGAAAATTTATGTATTAATTCCCACTTTAAAGGGTGTTACACATGGTGATGATTCCTAAGATAATGACCAACTTCAATCGATCACAAGCTAAGTAGTGTCTCTAACTCTCCCGATCTCGTCATTGGTCAAGATACCGTATCATATATAGATGCATGCATTAAGCGAGCCATGTAATGGAAACGTAATCTTGTTGGTGAAAAGTTGTAACAACTAAAAGATTTTAGTAGATCGATAATACATTATTGATCATATCTGTACCGTATATGCAACATTTCATGTTCACGAATTTGATCCATTCGAGGAGTAACAAGGTTGATCTAGTAGTAGTTAGTTGATCAATTCGACTGTAGTTAGGGCATGTTTGACATCGTTTTCTGTTTTCAGTTTTCAGTTTTTTTTAAAACCAAAGTCCCGTTTTTGAAAACCAGAAAAAGTGGTTTTCACTTTTCAGTTTTCATTTTCTATATGACTATTATGGAACCAAATAATTTAAAGTTAATTTTGTAACTTATTACACTAAACGTTTTACGCAAAAAAAAAAAAAACAAAAAACTGAAAACGACAGTGATACCGAACTAGTTAGTGGAACATACAATGTGATTAATCTCCTTTTCCTCATACCGCTTGTTATCTTCAACGACTTTCAAGTTTCAAGCCGTATACCTACATTACATATAATTAACCTTTTGTCATATAATTGACCATTGCAATTTCAAACATATATAAGCATGATTATCATTGTTAAATTGGTCCATTGATTGCTCGTTACCTTAATTATCGATCTATCTAAGACCCAAAAAATAAAATAAAAATTAAGGACCTATATATATAACAGTATGAAAACACATAAATAAAACGAGCTTTGGTCCTTATCGGCTACATACTCTCAAACATCGGCGTTTATCAACATAATAGATAATTACTCGTACATATGATATCACCAAACAACTCGCACTTATGAGGGGGGAGCTTAAAATTAAATTTAACATTCGAAGTTGTACAAGTCGTTGTTTCAAACTTTTGAGCTTGATAATCGACATTAGCTTTTCATCAATAGCCAAAATTGATGATATATACTCATCAAGATGAATAAATTTAAACCGCAGTTAAGATTATTGAAACACCCCGCTAGCAACTACTCCGTATGTAAGTGGCTAGATAAATTAGATGCACTCGTACAGTAGTGATCGATATTTTTCTGCGATTAACTATATATTAGCTTCAACAAAATATCTAGGTACATATATATTCTGGTTGAAGCTTACAGTTTATCATATGTAGTGCTCTCTAATTTTATACTAGTATATACTATAGTGGCAAAATAATCGTATACAATTATTTTATTTCGTACGTGTTGATTTTGTGTGTTCCTAAGATAATCCTACCTGTCTCATTATTGTCCTTTACCATATGATCGTACACGAGAGATCCGAGTATAATATCTTCAACGAGTGGAACATTATTAATTAGTACGCTATTATCTTATGAAATCGAATGGAGTGGAGAGAACTATGCCAACTACTGCTTTATTAGCCCTACTATGCGCTACGCCGACAAAGGGAGAAAGATCTCATCTTGTCACTGCGCGCGAACGCGGCGTTAATGGAAATTAAAGGAATCTCCTTTCATATCTTATTGTGCTCATGAGCTGAGTCGATTATTGCATTAACCATCATACATGTCATAGTGACATTGGCACATTATTGCACACCATAATCGATCTCATATATATATTAAACGCGCTTTTAATAACCAAGTTTAGACGTTTAGCTCAGTTGAATTGGTTTCTAACATGGTATCAGAGATCCAGTGATGCTGAGCTCTCAATACATCTTAGCTACTACCAAGAGATTTGACGGAGACGTGATGACCACTGTTGTCGCCAATGAACTAAAAACTGATCAATCGGATCTCCATCAACATGATCTTGCCCCGGCCCTCCTCATTTCTTAGCCCACCTCGTTCGTACGGCACTGATATCTGATCTATGGCTCTGCTTTGCATATGTGAATTAGAATATCGGAGATTATCATCTTAAATTATGGGATAATAATTATTTTGTGTTCCATATGATAATTGAGGTTGTTGTATATAAGAATATATACGTGGCAAACTCTTAATCAATAATTCTTTTAGATATTATCCGCGGTTTCATGTTAGGTATCATTTTTTGTTTTTATCGTTTATTTTCCCCTCTCTTATTAGTTATACCAAGATCCGGTTTTCACGAATGTCTTAATATTTATTAAAATATAAAGTCGCTCTATGTGCCAAAACATTGAGTCTAGACTTTAATTTTTGTTGAGATAGTTATTTAGGAGTCAATAGTGAACTAGCCCGTATGTTGTCTCTGATCAAAAGGGATGAACGAGAAAGGATACATATTCCGTATACATTTAACGTGTGAAAGTACCTCGAAAACCTAAAGTTGTAAAGCTAATCTAATAATCTATTCACCATCTTACTCTCCTTGTTTCCATGCTCATTTAGAGCTTGTTTGAATAGCATTTTAGGAGGGAAAAGGAGGGGAGGGGAAGAGAGGGAAGGGAAAGGGAGGGGAGGTGAGGGAGAAGGAAGATGACTTCCATTGTTTGGTTAACAAAGATGGGTAGAGGGAGGGGGGGAATATCAATATTCAATGATAATAATAATAATAATGAAATAAAAATAAACTCAATCCCCAACTCCTCTCATTTTCTCACTCCTCTCCCATTCCCCCTCCCCCGAGCCGCCCCACTGCCGCCGCCGCCGTACACCGCCGGCCACCTTCTCCGGCGAAAACACCACCGATCAACTCGCCCGTCTCCGGTGAGTCTTCGGTGGCAATAAACGACCTTCATTCCTCCTTCCTCTACGCTCAACGTCGGTTTTTCATTTTTTTTAAGAAAACCTAGATCTAAAATTAGGTGGTTTTAGGGTGGTTTTTGGTGTTTGTGGGTATGGGGGAAATGGTCGTGGGACCAACGCGGTTCATTTGGTGGTGGTGGCGCCGGAGAAGGTGGTGGTTGGTGTGGGCCGGCGGCGGTCGTGGGTGGCGGCAGTGGTGGTTAGGGGATGAGAGAGGAGAGAGAAATAAAAAAAGGGTTAATTAGGGAATTTTTGAAAAATGTATGTGTTTTTATGAAAATTGAAAGGCATTATTGTAAATTGACATAATAAGGGGACATTTTCTTTCCAAATCTCTCCAAATTTGGAGAGATGAAAATCAAAGAAAATGGAGGAAAACTCATCCTCCCAAATCCCTCCATTTCTCTCCCTCCCCTCTCAAAATTGTATCTAAACAAGGGATACAATTCCCTTTCCTCCCCCTCCCCTTCCTTTCCCTCAAAATTCCTCTATCCAAACAAGCTCTTAGTGATCAAGTCATAGTTCCAGTGTTCCACTACTCAAAAATTCACAAGTGCACACCAACAACAAAAAAAAAAAAGTTCAGAAAGTGCAATTGTGCAAATGACTCCTCTCTCTTTCTTATTAAAAAAAAAGTTTAGAGGTGGATTGGGCTAAATGTTTGGGCCTAATTGGCTGCCCATGATTATCTAGCTTGAAAACCACATGCTTGTAGCTAAACCGGTAAGAAAACTGATCCGACTCGGAAAACGCCCTAGACCGCACCCAAAAATAACCCAAAAATAACCCGATCTTTTCAACCTGAACCCAAAAAGCACCCGAAGCTCGACTTGACAGGTCTTACTCGTACGTCATGCATGCCGAGGTCACAAGCTGAACCAAAAACCCAGTCCAAAAATAATTCGGACTCCTGTTAGGCCAAACAGCAGGCTTTTAATTGGGCTTAAATACTAACCTTATAAACCCATATTTTTTCGGGTCGGGTCGTATCTCTTACCAGTTACCACAATAATAACCCGACATTTTTCAACCCGAACCTGAAAAGAACCCGAAACCCGAAGAGATGTTTTACGGAGTATTACTTTACCATAATTTACCCACCATCTAATCTACCTATCTCCAATTACTTCACATTCACACTCTCACAGCCGTCAAAAAAGAAAACCACCACTTCTCCCCCCCCCCTCCGGCGACACCAGCTATCTCCACCGTCTCCACTACCCTCTCTCCGCCGCCCACCACCGCGACAAAACCCTTGAAAAACCCAAATCAAAATCATGAGAAAGAAGAAGAACAACAAAGAATCACAGCTAAGTTACGAACTAGGAACATGTTCTAAACAAAACAACCTTAAAAAGGCGATATCTTTATACGAATCAGCACTTTCCGACAACCTTAAACTGACCCCACAACACTTCAACTCAATCTTACACTTGTGTTCAACCCCAGAAACACTTAGCTCAGAATCCGACAAATCATTGGCTTTAGAATACGGGTTTAGGGTTTATAATGATATGTTGACCCGGAAAATCCCGACAACCGAGGCAACAATAACCCAAATAGCCCGACTTGCTGCTGCTAAGAATGACCCGGATTACGGGTTCGGGTTGATTAAGGATATGGGTGGGTCAGGGTCAGGGGTTGTACCTAGGTTGAGGACGTATGGGCCCACATTGTGTTGTTATTGTGAGAATAAGAGGGTGGAAGAGGCGTTCGAGGTGGAGGAGCATATGAGGAGGAATGGGGTGAAGTTGGAGGAAGGGGAGATATGTGCGCTTTTGAGGGTGAGTGCTGAGGTGGGGAGAGGGGATAAGGTGTATGAGTATTTGCATAAGTTGAGGGGGGTGGTGAGAGGGGTGGGGGACGAGACGGGGAAGGCGGTCGAGGGTTGGTTTCGAGGGGAGAAGGCGGCCGAGGTTGGGGTTGGGGATTGGGATGTTGGGAGGGTTGGGAGGGAAAAGGAGAGGAATGGGGGTGGGTGGCATGGGTTAGGGTGGTTGGGGAAGGGGAATTGGGTTGTTAAGAGGGTTGGTGTTAGGGAAGATGGTGGGTGTTGTGGGTGTGGGGAGAGGTTGGTTTGTGTTGATATTGATTGTGGTGAGACTGAGAGGTTTGCGCAGTCGGTTGCGGGTTTGGCTATGGAGAGGGAGTCTAAGTCCAATTTTAGGAGTTTTGTGGTGAGTGGTTTTGTAGTTTGATTTTTGAACTGTATCTTGTGTTAGTTTTTGCTAGAGTTTTTTTATGTGTGAAATTGTGTTTTACATTGTGTTGTGTATGTTTTATTTGATTGGTTTTGCATCTGAATTGTTTGTTGACGTGACTCGTGTTGATTTAGCTTCAATAGTTATCTCGTGGTGATGTTATGTAGCTGAAACGAGTGTAGTAGTGTGCTTTGGAACATTGCAAAAGAAAAGATTACGAGAAAGTGTTGTAATGGCTGAAGATAGGAGCTTATGAGCTGCTATGTTGCGAAGTGAGTATGATTCGAGCTGGTAGCTTTGGTTAGAAGTAATTCTTACACACTTCGGAGATGTTATTTATTATTACGTTTAAGTTTATGGCAGTAATACAGTAGTCACTGGCCCCAAGCCCTTTGTTTGTTTCTGTTGGTAAAGTGAAGTAACTTCATTATAGTCTACCCAGATCGGTCATCTAGGATTTCATTAGGTGTTGTGATGAACTCTGGTCATGATGCCTGAAGTTTGGGTTTTGACAGTGCTAAGGATATCAGTTGGTGTGAGGCTGTGAGCTATTAATATAGATCATATCATTACATATGTTTCATCTGCTCATATTGGTGTGATCCTGCTGCAGGAGTGGATTGAAAAGCATTCTGATTATGAGGCTATTATAGATGCAGCAAATATTGGACTGTACCAGCAGAATTTCGCTGAAGGTGGATTTAGTATCGCTCAGGTTGTTCCTTGCCATTTCCCTTGTGTTGTTACTGTTCCTTCTCTCCCTCTCCTTCATTTGTTCAGACTAAGATTCTTGACTAATATTACATTTCATGCTATCTTTGTGGTGAAATTGTAATAGAGCAGCTCGAATCTATTGTAAGAGAATTGTATGATAGAAACAAAAAGTGGCCCCTAGTCATTCTTCACAATAAACGTCTTCGGACTCTCCAAGGGAACCCTTCATGTAGAAAGCTGTTTGATGAGTGGTTAGCGCAAGGGATTTTGTATGCAACGCCAAGTGGATCGAATGATGACTGGTAAGAACATCTAGTCCTGCTTCCTTTCTTCTCTGTCTGTGATTGCATTCTGTTTCAAAATTTCAGGCTATGCATGGTTTAATTGTATGAGATGCTGATGAGATCATGAGAATGCTAGTACTGTGGATTTTGACTAATAAAATATCCTATCCTGAAGCTAGCTGCCTCTCTAGTGTGATTAGACTCGTCAAGGCATATCCCATGCTGTCCAAACTGTAATGTTCATGATTTGATTGGACATTAGTTGAGTCTTAAAATTGGTGACCTTGTATGGATTCTGATATGCACTAGGCTTCATGGTCCTATCCTTTTTCTTTAAATATATTACTAAAATTTAAATTTATACTGTGTTTCATGCCACATACTGCCGATCCAAACCTGTTTCCTTTTCTCTATTCGTTTTAGGTATTGGCTCTATGCAGCAGTAAAGCTCAAGTGTTTGCTTGTCACAAATGATGAAATGCGTGATCACATATTTGAACTCCTCGGAAGCAGTTTCTTTCTTCAGTGGAAGGAAAGGCATCAAGTATGTAATTTATCTGTTTTCCTCTTTAGTGTTTTAGTGCCACCATTTGCTTTATTTCATCTCTTTTTAGCTGATATTGGGTCTCCTTGGCTATAGGGATAAAGATAAGATCGCCTGTAGTCTTTTGCTTCTGACTTGGAGGGATTGTGAATTTATGATGCACATGATGATTTGATTGTTTAACTTTGTACTCTCTATCTGAGTCCTTGAATGACGAGCCTTCATTGCCTTTGAACCCAAATTCTGTTTCTATTCTCTCACTCATCTCACATGTTAGGAAGAATTATGCTTCTTTGTAGAACCTAGTGTTGGTAACACCTTAGGTATTTAGACGTTTAAGTCCCATTGCTGAAAAGAACTAAACTTAAACAAGTTATCTGTGTGGACCAAAATCTATACATAAAGTAATGCTTAACCTTATCTCAGCATTTAATTTTGTACCTTAAGATGTGAGGTACTAGCATGGCTGCACTTAAGGCTTACGGAGTATGAGATGCAGAAGGCCCTCTCTTTTAATAGTCTTGTATACACTAAAGCTCTGTGTGTTCTACAAGAGGTTTAGGTTCCTGCTCTTCTCCTTCTATCCCTCTCGCTTTCTTCCACCACCTGTTGTCACCACACGTTAGTGCTACCTTCTGCCTCTAGCCTTCCTTTTCTCCTCTTCACCTACTTTCAACTGACTTGTATCTAAGAGGCAACATTCAAGCTATGAAAGAGTTCTAGGCAATTTGATATTTTGATTTTAGTCTAAACTTAAAAATATATATATTTTCATACTTTGCTTTGTTGCTGATACTTTTCAAGTTACTGAGTATGTCGCCCAGTCAACGTTTTGTTAATTAATTATGTATTGTTTTGCTGTCTTGTGAGTTATTGACGCCAGTTCGTTGGAGAATCCATGTAGTCAACTTCACTTCTACTGTTACCTTCCAAATAAAAGTTTCCTGGTTGCACTTTGTTATTTGACTTCCTTGCATTACATGCTGGCCATAGTTGCAGCACCGTCATATTTTTCCGTTTAAGTGGGGAATCATATTTGAATATGAATTTAATGCCTGTCCTCTTAATTGAACTACAATTTCGTTTTGCAGGTCCACTATACATTTACAAAAGGCATTCCTGAGCTGACAATGCCTCCAACATACTCCATTCTCATCCAGGTACATGTTTTTTTTTTTCTTCTTTGTGTATGCATGATCTTGGTAACTGCAAATGCAATGTATGATATTAGCACAACTAAGAACAAAATTAGCTACATGTGGTGTGTCATGTATGCCGGTATGGCAGTATGGGAATATGAATAAAAACAACCAGTTTAAGGTCTGTGCGCCAAAGCTTTGGTGGTGGGGCGATTGATTTATGAGGTGGTTGGAAGTGATGAGTTAGGTGGCTAATAAGCAGTGTTTATGATTGCCTCTTGAACTTATCAGATCCTTCCCTGAATATCGAAATGCATGGAGGGTCAGCCCTTTCCAACCTGCTTTAAAGCTGGATGTAGATTGTTTTTGCGTAACTTCACGCCTCAATTGTAGAATGTAATTTTAGCCGTCAGAAGAAACATGATTTCAGTAAGGTGTAAAAAAAAAAAAATTGATCTTTGATTGGTGTTTTTGCCTAACTTTATGCCTCAATTATAGGGATAAGTAATTTTGGCCATCAGAAAAAACACATGGTTTCGAGATTGGGGCTGATTGTTAGTGCCTTTGGGGCTGATTGTTAGTGCCTTTGGGGTCAACATTTCTGGATAAAAAGGTTAATTACATCATATTGATATACTTAAGATGTAATTTGTAAGGCCGTAAGGAAACTCCAGCCTCTATGCCAAGTGGTGGAGCAGAAAATTGGTATGCATGAAACCATCCAACAAACTTATGAATGGTGATCAAGAAAGTGTATTGGAAAGATCTTTCCAAGTTTGGTCTGTTGCCGGTCTTGTGATTACTTTCCCAAAGCGTTTGTTTGGATGGTATTAAGCGGTGAGTTGGCAGTCTACGATTTTAGGATTCCAAGTGTTTATCCAGTAAATGTAATGGGTATATTAATTCAAGGGATCATCCTCGGTTCTACTGGTGTTGGAAAATAATAGCCCCCCTTTCCTCTGCAAGGCAAGAAAGGACTCCACTCACATTGTTTGATATTCCCTTCCTAATTGTTTTGGTTGTGATTGGGGAGGGGGGGTTAACGGGTTTTCATCACACCGAAAGTTTAAAGTACAGGGCATTGTATACAGCAAGTCCTCCTGTGAGACCGTCTCACAGGGTGAGACGGGCCCAAAAAGAAGATAGCCTATTAATGAAAATAAAAATAAAAAAAGGAGTTAATAAGTTATAACCTTGAGTTTTGTAATCAAAACTACAAGTTATAAATGTTTATGCTAACATTTGAGTTTTGAACTTAAAAGCTTGAGTTTTTAATGTAAATTTCTAATTTAACTTAAATCTTGAATTTTCGTTATAAGTTTTTGAGTTTTATATTTATATAAATCTTTAAACTCATAACATAAATTCTTGAATACTTAATATAAATATTTGAGTCAATTTAATTAGTAATCACCATAAAAATGGACAAAAGATATGAGAAATATTGTGAGATAAAAATAATTGAGAGGATAGTGTATTATAATTTATTGGGCTTTTAGTATTGGATCTGGAGACCGTCTCATATAACAATTTGCCCATTGTATAAGTATCTGGTGATTGAAGTGGCAATATGGCAAAAATAAAGTCCAGGATCCTGGAAGGTGCGATCTCTTGAAGACGCGAGCTTGTAGTACTTTTATTTTTAATCTAAATAAAAACTATCCAAAAAAAAAAATATCCTGCTAGTCGTCTGGACTGTGTAAACTAGGATTGGGTGTAATGTAATATTCCTAGTCTATTGTATATTAATAATGATTTAGAAATCGAGTTGCAATACACGGGTATTGTGTAAGTATTGGTTGGTGATTGAAGTGGCAATACGGCAAAAATAAAGTCCATGATCCTAGAGTGTGCGATCTCTTTAAGTCGCGAGCTTACCTTTTTCTCTGCATCAAAGTTGCCAAAAAAAAAAAAAAAACACATCCTGCCAGTCGTTTGGACTGTGTGAAGTAGGATTAGATTTTATGATTTAGAAATCGAGTTGCCATAGCAGGCTCATGGATACATAGGCTGACCTCAATGGAGTCTTTGAGGGCTGAAGGCAGGATGATGTTTATATTGTTAATTGTTTCTTAGTAGTAGGTTTCCCTGAGTTTGCCTCTGATTGACTCTGGATTGGAGTCTACTTCTGGTGGAAGGCAGGTCATGTTCTTTGCCTGGTTAATCTTGAATTAATGAATTATTAACCCCTTGGTGACTCAGTCCACTTGGAGGTGTACTTGATATCTTAAAACATCATATTCTATAGTCTTTCCGCTTTGAGCCTTTGAGGGGTTCTGGAGAACAAATACTGAGCAATTAGATAACGAGTCTTTGAAGCATTTCCTTTTCTACGCATCTTGCCAACAATTTTTGTTCCTGCCCCGTTCATTTCATGAAGGTATTCTCTCACATTCTAGATATTAATAGGGTGTCCTTGATGTCACCTGGTAGGCTTGCTGTCTTATCTTGAATATGACCCCTCTCACAATTTTATTGTACGACCACGACTTTCACAATATGTTCTCCTCAACGTTGGTGTTCATCTGCGACTTTTGAGTTTGGACCTTGTTTTCTTCATGTGTGTTGGGATGAACAACATACTACATAGTATCACACTGCTTGTCATCTAGTTGTAAAGCTCCTGTTAAATTTGTTTGATCTCGTGATTGATCATTTCTATAATTGTGAGACCTGCTTACAACTGTGAATTGTCTTTTTCTTTTTATATCAGGAATCAGAGAAAGGGTCTTGGCATGTCCCAACAGCCATTAAAGATAGTAATGAGCGTTCAAGAAACTGGTTATGTATCACGAGGCGAAGTTCCTTCAGCGCTGTTCCTTCCGACTTTAGCAGCTCCAAGCATACGCTCCAGAGTTGCAATAATACAGGACAAAACTCTCATAGATACTCTGGAAATGGGGTTGCATCTGTGACGGGTAAACGGAAAGAGAGAGAACCATCTCCATCCAGGCAGTAATAACTGTTGGCTGGCGCTGAAGGTAACCCTTTTTCCCCCCTTTCATTGCACGGCTCCTTGTGCTTCTCCATGGCTAAGGAACAATTGAGCTTGGGTAACGCCAAACACCCACTATACAATTAAAGAGAATGTAGGCTATCAGAAATGAAATGACTAATTTATTTCACCCCATTTTGTATTGATTTTATTGCATGTACTTGATAAAATGTTTTTTCGTTCTTAGATTTTACGTCGTTTCAATGGTTAAGATCGATGCACATGATTCTATATGTTTAATGTGCGGATTCAGTTGTTTGTGTTAGTATACTTTGATTTGGAAAAATAAATCCACAAGATTTGACGTTTTGGTCCTTTATGCTTTTTTTCGAATAATGCTGTGTTATATTCCTTTCCGAAGATTTAATCAATAATAATACTCCGTAGTAGTATTGGCAATATGAATGATGATAAAATACAATTAACAGCTTGATGATTTGCTTTCAAATCTGCTGCTCCCGTAGAACCACATCTCAAGCAAATTTTATTATGCTTATGCTTCAAACTATACTTTATCAAATCGATTAGGGCTATGATCAGGTTGCGTAGCAGATAAATTACAACCCGATTACAGCCTTAATCTGAAGAACATATTGAAAACTTGAAAAATTAAACAGTTTTGCGAATATTGAACTAGTATATATTCAGGTTGAATTCGATGGCATTTGAGACCAATCTTTGCTTTCTCTTGGTGATCTTGGTGTTGTTATGAATCACTTCAAGGCGTATTTAACCACCCCGGGGAGATGGGTGTTGATGAAATAGTCTTCCCAGTTTACGACCTTGGGATCAAAGTAGAAAGTCTCGGTCTCTACTTTATCTTTTGCTGCAATCCTTAGCTTCTCAGTGTTTGTGTCGTCATAGCTACAACATACAGATTCATATATGTTAGACCTATACCATATACTGCATGAGCACATGCACGTACCTACCATTCAAGTCCGATGGTAATGTATCATCATCAGCCGAAAATTAAGAAGGTATTGGCAAAACTTACAAGGCCTTGAAGAACAAATATGGTCTGTAAATCTCTACCAACCGCATCACATAGCTAAACTTCCTGTTCATGTCTGTGCATGTTCCTTTGAAGTACTGGCAGAGCGCCATATTGACAACCTCTAGTCCCTTTACAGAAAAAAATGAATTTTCTTAATATACAGTATCATGTCAAAAGTAAGGGAAATGTTGTTTTCGGACTGGTAAGTGCGGACTGCTCCACTGTGCCTCGGACTGTCCAGGATTGGACCAGTCTGAAGCTAAGGGTCCGAGTGCGCGCAGCCGGGGGGGGGGGGGGGGTAAGTTTTACAGGGAATTACCTTCAAGGGTAGTAAGTAACGAATTGTAAGGTATCTCTTGAAGCTAGTCATAGAGCCCAAAACCTTGACATGGCCAACTACAACAGGCTTTCCATCCTTGTTTATCCATGGGTGATGGTAGAAGTACTGGTAAGCAGCCTCATGCACAGAAGTGAATTTCAATGGATTTTTCACCGACGAACCGACGTGGTAAATCGTCAGATCACCTTTGTCATTCGCATGAGCCATTGCTGCCACCAGCATCGCATTCACCACCATATCAGCTGGAATCTGTCAAAACGAACAGTCTTCACACATCAATGCTCAACTTAAAAGACCACCAAGACAGGTGAGAGTGCTACATTACCACATCAAGAGTTGATTCAGGGTCACCAAGGAAGCAAGGCAATCTTCCTTTGCCATAAGCAGAAGCCAAACTGTCAATGGTTCTGCAAAAAAGTTCAAGCATATATACATAGTGATTAATGTCTCAACATAAGTATATAGACGAGTTTTGAACTCTTGTCATTTAGACGACATTGCGAAAGTCAGTTACCTGATGCCTTCAACCCAACCAGGAAAAGGTTCCTTGAAAGTGCTGGTGACAATTGTGGGACGAATGAAGACCAAAGGGACGTCTCCTTTTTCTTGCTTCAGCACCATTTCTCCAAGTGCCTTTGTGAACACATAAACATTTGGCCATCCCCAATGCTTTGACCTAACATGATCATTTACTTACATCAGTGTCCTCTTCATTTTAACGAGAATCATAAAGCTTTATATGAGACGACCACTATCATTATAAGACCGAATTGTTTATATAATTAGTGAACAATTAATTTTGTACTTAGAATTATTCATATCTTTTACGAACTACTTTCATTTCAGATTATGACTTTTTAAATTAAGATTGTCTAATTATATAAATATATAATAAAACGATCATTAAAATGAAATTCAGATTCGGATAAGAATACACTTCTCTTATATTCGTGTCTTAATCAAAAGCAACCTTATTAATTTATTATGGATAGCAAAGAGGGGTACAATCTAAGTAAATTTGTTGTTGTCTCAAACTTGATAAGTCGTATCAATGCATTTATGAAAAAATGCAGAATGAAAAAGATGTTTCTGGTTTAGTTATTAATAAATCACATGTACTGCATATAGAAACTGTTGAATCTTATGGAAGATGGCCGCACTAAGAAGGCTATAAATGTTGTAGCCAAATGATAAAGGAGGGAGGGAGCAAATTGGTAGTTGGTGACTAACTAAGCAAACTTTCGGGAAATCTAGAGCGGGTTTGTACGCAACCAATCAACCGTAAAATCGTTATCAATAAACTCAATTGTTAATGAAATTTTAGTTGTTTATGTGAAACCGCCGTAATATATGACCCCTAACTAACATAGTTAATGTCAATTATTAGGACCCATTGCACGGCAATTTGCGTGCAAGGGTGTTTTACAAAGTTTGTGATGTGCTTTTGTAACTGTAGCCTGTGTAGGCTATAAGTTGGAAGGACAATAATGAACTGATTTTTCCAAGTATCCCTCTCACAAAAAAAAAAAAAAAGAAATTATTCGAAATCCCCTTATTACTAGTTTGGCTATAATCTATTTGGCGTGGGCCTCGACAATGAATACAATCTAGCAAACATCAAGTTTCAATTTACCACTTTGATGCGCAACTGACGCATCAAAGTTCTGACAAGTCCCCAATCCTACTCATTTCGAATGAACTAGTGTGACAATGTGTATATTAGTGGAGTATATAACTACACCCTCCGTCCCAGTTCAAGGCTCAAACGCTCTATCCGCATAATAACTTTGTATTGAGAAGGATGTACACACTAATCGGTTTATCAAAATTTCAAAATAATTATATATCGAATTAGATTAGAGTTTTCAAAAACATGTTATGCAATTTTCTTAGAACTTTGATTAATCGAGAACTTTGATTAACCGAGTAGTGTGTACATCATTCCCAATATGAGGTCGTTTTTTACATGAGGAGTTCTAGGGTGCTCGACAAGCACCGCAAAACACAGTAATAAATCATTTCTAAATAACTTAAATAAATTTTTCTAAAAGGAAAAAGTTATCAAATTATATTAGGTATAGTTTATACAATGTATACATAAGCACAAAAAGATTAAATAAATACTAATTCTACAATGGCTACCAAGATTTCGTAGCCATTGTAAGGGAATGAATCATATCCATTGATTTTTAATAAATGAATCATAGCCATTGAATATATTTGACCACAGGAAAAAACAATCAAACACCAATATTACTAACCTCATCTTCTCTCTCCTCCCTACACCCCCTCCCCACCTCAACAACCACCGTCCTGACAACCCAACCACCACCTCCGAAACCACAGTTGGGCTGCCAATCGCCCTCTAACAAGCGCCCCTAGTTCTGCCTTCACCGACGACCTCCCCTCCACCACCATTTTCTCGTTTTTTTCCTCCATTTTCTTTGGCGGCGGCGAATGTGAGGGGGCGGCGACATTGGAGGCTACTACATGGGAGAAGGAGGGCTGAGAAAGGGGTTTTGGTGGGGTGGTTGCCGGGGAATCCATAGGGGTGAGGGTGGGAAAGAGGGGTGTTGAGAAGAGAGACAATCGTGGTGGACAACTAGGGACGTGACGATGATGGCCGGAGATGATTCAGGCGGGTTCGCCATCTTGTCGTCGATCGGAGGTGGCATTATCAGGCGAATTAGTGGTGTTGGGCGTGGGTCGGTGGTGGCGCTAGGGTGGTGGCAGGGATGAGGAAGGGGAGAGGAGAGAGAAGAAAATTGGATTGGGGCTTTGAATTTAATTGATATTATTTTTTTATTTTTTTGTAAATAAGGTCAAATTAATGGAGGGCTATGATTCATTCTTTAAAATGAACGGTTTGATTTCCTTGTTTTACAATGGCTACCATTTTTTTCCTCTTAAATAAATGCAATTGACCATTTTTTTTCTATTTTTTTGGTTATTTACAATATAATTTATAAAATATACCTAAATAAAAATAATGGATGGTGTAGATTGATTCTTAATATTATGGATGGTTGAGATGATGACTTTTATGGTAGTTTGCGGTACTTGTCAAGGACGTTAGAATTACTCTTTTTACATGAAACGTTTGAGGTGGGAACGTGGGATGGAGGGATTTATTATATGAGTTGTTGACTTATGCAATTCTACTCGGACCAAATAGACATTTCCACATGGCATATCTAATTGAAGCTTAATGGAGTCATAGAAAAATGGCTCGATCTTGAGCATTACTCATTTATTTTACATAGAATAAGCAATAAACTAACGACTCATATAATAGCGAGACTATTATTACGAGAACTTGTTATCACTCAGATCACTTGACCTTCATTGGCAGTACTAATGTGACGTAACTGACGTTAAATGACATATAGATGTGATGACCGAAATTGAATAATTCACTCGATATCTTTAAAATGATAAACTTATAATTAATACTAAGAGATCGTTGTTGGTGTTTGTCTTTTCCCAAAATCAGTTATACGCAGTATTATACAACGATGTAAGAAAATTTCAGACTCATTATCTTACAATCATCGAAATTTACCAAATTGAATGTCTTCCAATCATGATGCATTTTATATATTCCGTATATTTTTTGAGGTCCATGATCCATTATACTACTCACATTGATGAATAAGACAATCTTACGTACTACATTACTACTCCGTATACAACTAGTTTACATCCCGATCCGCGCTCGCACTGCATATATATACTATTATACTCGTTTTATAAAAATGTCGGTTTATATTTGTTATAATATTATTAGTAACGATATAATTATATTATATATCTATTTCTACTCACTTGTCATATTGTATAATTAGTTAGTGATATCCAATTAATAAGTGTCAAGTGTCATTTTAAGAAAGACTAGGTTTCAGATTTAAATATTTTTATATACTTGAAACCAAAATCCGGAAAGTGTTAGAGGACACAAAATTGTTAGAGTTTTCGCATAAGTTTTCAGCTTGAAGCTTCCAAAATTTATTCCAACCTCACCAATTGACTAGGCCCTTACTGATCGTAATAAATACAAATCAGCTAATGACAAGCGTCGTACTGGTTACATGTCTGAAATATAATTGAAATCTTCTGTGTGTAACTGTGTATGTGTAAATCTATCAAAAACGATTTTATTTGTGTAGTAGTTGGTAATTTGGTAGGCACCAATCCGTTGCGTTGAGTAAGTATTTGATCAGCATACCAACTTTAATTACACTATTAAAATTTGAACATTATATTATACTCCATAATAGATAGTTTAGTACTCCATATGGCCTTATATACTTTGGCTTTTGAATAATCATTATTATACGTTATTATATTTAATTTAGTAGATAGCTTGCATGAGTGTGCATTGTGAAAATTGTGAGTTCTGTTATTCAAACCACATAATGAATTTTTTCATCACTAGCTAATTCACTATCATCCTTAATTGTTGGGACGATGTAAGGTACTAATAATTAAGGTACACTCAACACCAATCCAATTATTATGGATCGTGTGGTAAGCAGTAGTACCTGATTATGAATTTTCTATAATCCCTTAAATCTTAATTTAGCAGATAAAATTAAAAACCTGAATACGATAGGTACCATGTTTGAAATTCCATTCTATCATAACTTGAATTTGTAATCTTAGTTTGTTTCTGTTTGGAAGATGTACCTCTCAAGGCCCAGGTCCTTCATAGTCAGCTTGGTTGTTTGTTCAGAGGCTTCCTCAGCAAGGAGGTCCTCTAATTTGTCCTCAACAAGTTTCTTTTCCATTTGAATGTCTAGGCCAGGTCTTCCATTGAGTGCATCGCCCATATTATACGCAGTCTCTTTTATAAGTCCGGCAGTTTCACCGGATACGTAAGCTAAAACAAAACACGAAAACTTGTGTAAAGATGATATGATCTTTTATAGCAAGCAAATTAGTAAACGTGTTGGTACTAACCAGTTGATACTTGGAGAAGCACTTTCAAGTTGGCACATTTTTTGGCAAAATCAAGTACATGCTTAGCTCCAAAGGTGTTGAGATATAATGAGACATCATACCTGTATACAATTTATCATATTTAGAACATTAATTAATCCTAAATATCATAATGTTGTACTATATTATACTAGTATAGCTAATTGACGCAAATCAATTCCAAATCAAAGACGAAGTAAATATAGTCTGAAATTAAATAATCGAAAATTTATGAAGTTAATGATAGTATCTAATAGGCATAATATCGTATAAGATATTGTAGGAGTGTATTAGGCAGTATGGTATATTAGGGAAGATATTGTGGTAGTATAATAGTATAGTATCTTGTCAATAAGATATCGAGATATGTAGGGCGGATAGGGTTAGCCCGTAAGTATGAATGTAATGTGGTATAAATACCACCCTATTATTAATGAGAATGACAAGCAAGTATTCGTAACCGTAAATACAAGTCTATCTACGTACCTTTCATCAAAGTTGGTGGTTGCAGCTAGATTAACAATAACATCAATGTCTCTATATAATTCTTCTTTCAATTTGAGATCGTTAATTCCCATATCTTCGTAAGTGATGTCACCAGGAACCATAGTTACTTTCTCGGATATGAAGGAATTGAAATTTGCCCCCATTTTTTGCTTCAAAACTTTGAACAAGTCCTTCCCTAGTAACTAATAATCATGTACCATAACATGTATATATAATCATCAGAATTTCTTACAAATATATATCAAAATAAATTCTACAATTTGATCAATTATTTCGGAACGTGAAAGTCTAGAAAATCCGTAAAAATACGTAATTAAACATTAATAGACTAATTTTATTGTTTTAAGCACACTATAATTATTCATTATAATTTTTGCTAATAATGATAATCTTTGAAAAAGTTGGTACTATCTACTCGTTACTATAGTGTGTTTTACCTATTACGGTGGCAAAGCCCGTCGAAAAATATGTATATTGAACTATTAGGTACCATTTATACACACTTGTTAAATACCCAAAGCCGGTATTGATTTGAATATTATCGAAAACTCAAAACGCCTAAAGTGTCAACCCTAGACAAATAGTAGATGTCTAATAATCATAATCCTATTACTACATACTAATGACTAACATATATAGATTGGCGATTAGTATATGAAAAACCTACGTTAGATTATAGACAAATCATGTTGCTCATGAGTAGCATGATAGATGATCCTTCTCACGTATAAATAAGTGAACATATGATATAACCATTTTTTCTGAATCAAACTAGATACTGACCTAGTTTGAAGAAACTGTTTTTTAGTTGCACTAGTTCTTTTATCTAAAGGTGCATTAAGTATGATTAATACTTCAATACTTATTCCTCTTTTTCAATTTCTTTTTTCTTGTCTAGGAGCATGTTGTATGTGAAAGATAATTTCGTACATTTTGTTGTTTACAGGTTGAACAGTGCAATTGCGGTATTAATAAATTGACCGTACATTTGTAATAAAACTCATTATTAAGGTGAAAGTTATTGAAGCCAACGACCCTAACAATCTCCAAAGCATTATCTAAAAAAAAAAAAGCCCTATCTCCAAAGCAAGACTAGCTAGTTACAGTTTGATACAGTACCACAACTATTTTACGATACAAATATCGTAGCCAATTCTATGAACACTTTTACATTTGACTTCATAACATTGCGTTCTAATTTTAGGAATATTTGATCTATGATGACTAATTCAAGTAAATGAAAATACTAAGAGGTACTTTCTCCATTTTAGATTACGAATGTTTTCATGACAACGGTGTATGTATTAAAATAAACAGTAAACTATATCGGCACCATAGTTAGTAAACCAATACAAGTATTAAAGAAGTTTGAATTTCCTTTTACAAGTTCATACTAGTTTTCCAAAAAAAAAAAAAGATCATACTAATAAGTTATAAATAGAAGTAACTTTGAAAGTGAACGATTTTTGTTAGCATAAGCTAAAAGTATTAAATTCGTAAGATTCTCATATCTTATTAAATTGAAATTGAGATTGGCCCTCCATTTTCATAAATGCGTACCAAATATAATTAATTTTGCATTTTATTATTGTCGAGCCATCTTCAGTGCATGATAATGAAGTGTAGTGTAATTCTTGTTCCTCAAGCTTCCGTCAAAACCTTTACAAAACACGATCTAAACAAAAATCTAGGAATTTTAAAATGGCATTAATCATCATAAATTCATAATCAAATAGATACTCGAGGTAGGCAGTAATGCCATTAACGTGCGTATATAAGCGATTAGTATATATGTATACGGAGTATGTATATTTTCGCAAACAGAATTAATGAACTAAAGTGAACAAAAATAAATAAAACATATTACCTCATTTTGCAACCTTAGAGAAGCTGCCTTATTATCAGCTGCTCTTAGCAGCAGGTAAACTTTTTTCACATTTGGTTGTGTCCTTAACACCTTCTCCGTGAAAACTAGTTTTTTAAAAAAGAAACAATATTCATTAATTATTTCACAATAATATTTCAAAATGTTCGAATTTCCTATTAAGAAAAAGATAATTTTTATTTTCGACGAGCAAAAAAGAAAAAAGAAAAAAAAAGAGGTAAATATATATGAAGTTGCTAATTTAATATGCTTACTCTTTGCTAAAAAGCCAGCTCCACCGGTGATTAAAATGGACTTGTTGTCTAAGAACTTCAAAACGCTACTCAACTCCATTGTTCAAGTAACTATTACGACGAAAAAAAAGGAGAGAGAAAATAAACAATCGAGATTAGTACTACCTCCGTTTTTTCAGGAAGGAAGATATAAAGAGAGAAAAGGGCAGAGGTAGATATATATATATGGGACGATAATGAAATGTGGGAAGTTTTATGGGAGTGAGTCCAACCAAGTAGGAGTATATATGGAGGGTTGCATGCATTATATAGAAATAGAACCATATGTTATATCATACGTACTACTTAAAATATGTTTAAACACTACGGTAGAGTACACGTAAAAAATATTTTTGGATTAATTGTAGGTGGTACATTGATATGATTCGGTTGGCCAGTTTTTGTAGTAGCATGATTTAAATCTTACTCTACAAGATTAGATAGAAAGGGAGTTCATGTTGGCTATGTACGTGTATCACTAGAAAAATCTAGGGAGTAGTAGTGATAGATTGTTAATTAGCCGGCTTAATTTACTATTTAAAGAGTTGATCAAAATTTCCCTCGGTTTTATTTACCCTATTGATGAGTTGCATATTTGAGAACTACTACTACTTTACATCTAATTATAGTAAGATGAGAGTCTGTTTATTATGTTAGTTACATCAGTTTTAATGTATCACATATGATTGCGTGATCATTTACATATAAGTTATGTTTCACACATCGTCGCCTTATATGGAAATCTGAAAATCGTTGGTACAATTTACACACTTTGACGTAATACATGTTAGAGTTAATATAGCGCAAAAAGTATAGTTCGCACCAACAATTCCATAACATTTTTTTAGGGGTCCTTAAACATTATTGGTATCAACAATGCAACTCTTTTTAATAAATTTGAGGACTCGGACTCAGAAGTTTTCTTTGGAGTATTAGCGTGAAGATCGCCAAAATAGGGACTTCATCCAAAAGTTTGAGCAACGTGTATTATGACTTTATTTTTGCTTAGTCAAAGGAGTTCTTTATATAAAAATGTAGTATACTATAGCTTACAAGAAAATGATTTTGAAGTTATGTTCACTTGTTATTTGCTTGAGAGTTGTGGGATTTTTGTCGGACATTTATTTGATCTACTGAACTTCAAAATATAAATTGATTTCCCCGATTAAACAAATGAATACAATCTAAACGCGCACACAGAGAAAATCTAAAAATAACAAAGAAAATATCTAATCTCGAATCTGGATTTTTAGGTAAACCAAAAAAATACAGCTTATAATTTTGCCTCCCCATTGACCTGCACATCCTATTCTTAAATGAGCCACATGGGATAAATTGAAGTCTTTCTCCAAAATTTATGCTGTACAATAGTGTACATGACCACTTCTAAGTTTTAACAGTCCCACCAGATCTAGAACAAATGAAAACTGTTGTACAATGCTTAAGGGGTATATATACAGTCACTGTTTTTTTTTTTTTTTTTTTTTTGCGAAGGCAAAATGAAAATAAAAGACAGATTACAAACACAAAGCGGATACTTGATCCAAGTGGTACAAACCACCACTTCAGGCATCCTTGACAACTTCACTATTAGACTTAAACCGACCACGACAAGATATAACACACTTTTCTCTTAAGCAACCACAATCCTCCAAAGCAAACATTAAAGCTTCTTTCCGCTTAGGGTCAGTTATCACGCACGACAAGTCGACTTTGGACATGACGCGGGTTTTATTGACTATTTATCCATTTTACATACGTTAGGTTTTGGTTGACCAATATTTCTCGAGGCCTAATATTTCTTCTGTTTTTTTTGAATTGTTGTCCTTTAATCGAATAAGTGACAAACAACATTAAGATTTGAAGACATAGCAGAAATATCAAGTCATAAGTACATGTCATCATGAACACATTGAGTCAATGACTAAAAGATAATAGGCATACGGAACGCTATGTAATTCCATAGTAGGACATTACTCCTAAATTTGGAAGTCTAGGTAGGATTTAGGTGAACAGTAGGATCTACTAGCTCTATTTCTACGGGTCTTCACAAACACACATTTACAGTACAACATTCAATAGATATGATCCTACATAAAATAATAATAATAAAAAAAAAACTCTACTACATTGGAACAACACTAGTTAAAGAGTAAATAATTTCACGCACATAAGCATATTCTATCATACTCCGTATACATTTATCAATTTATTTTGATTTAAACATAATTTTATTTTATATAGTACGTTTTAATATACCGAACTATAGAAAAATTAACTCTATTTAGTTCCTCTCCTAAATTTCCTTATTCCTTGCGCAAAAGAGATACGAAATTTTTGTATCACAAAAAAAAAAGGGTACGAAATTTATATCGAGGTGGAGCATTAACTCGGTCCGGGGTCAGATTCAGTTCACAACAGTTCCGATTTCAGACTAAACTAAATACCACGGATCATCTCAACTGGTACGAAACATCTTCAACTTGTGGTTGTCAGAAAGAAGGGGCCTCTGAAAATAATTAGTCAAATAATTGCAACACTTTTAAACTTCAAGCAGCCTCCACCTACAAAAATGTGTTAGTGAAGCTACTTTCCTCCTGTGAAGCTGCTGACTTTCTATGTCCAGATGTATTTTTTTTTTACTGTACGTTACCATTCACCACAAGTCATTGAGATTACAAGATGGAGTACATGATTAACTAAGCTATAAGCACGAAAGCATCTCATTAGATCTTTTTCGTCCCGACTTGCAAAGAAAAAGGAAAAAACATGAATTGCTGATCGAGACATCTTGGATAGCTAGAAATGCAGCAGAAAACAGTTAAATTGAGAACGTTTTCGAACTCCTATGGGACTTCTTCAGAAACCCAGCGACTATGTAAGAAAATCTGACTACTACATCAAAATGAAATCCTTAGCAAAAGATAGCTAGTGATTATCGATGTTCAACCTATTTACACATGGAGTTACATGAAGGCTGAAGCTGCAAACTCGTTCCTCAACTTTCTTGACATTCCCGGATACACTTGTATGAGTTAATTAAATTTGTAAAATAAACCATGAGTACATACCTAGACAAATTGAGATCACTGGTGCTAAGGGTTGGGTTCCATGGCAGGGAGTGCAACCACGACTTTGTCTAACCTTGGTATGTCTATGTTCATAGGCTCCACAGAACATGGTAACTGGTTAGCTTGATCTTTCCCTGACATTACTAAATTGACATCAGTTTTATCTAAGATAGAGTTTGATCGGTCTTCTCCTGGTAGTAAGCACTCAGTTGGATGTTTTGCAACTATGGGACTGTCCACTTGGTCCCTTGCAGTTGTGGTGGCTTCCATTTTATCGGCTGTTTGAGGGGATGGCTCTGCCCTCTGCTCTACTACAGGTGGATCAACTTGCATTTGGTCATCCCAAGACGGGATTGAGTCTGCTGGCTCTGCAGCCCGAGTGGCTGTTATTGGGAGGATTGATTTGTTCTGGCCTGCGTGAGATTCAACACCGCCATATTCAGAAAGTAAATCGATGAATTCGTTCAGGAGTCTTTGCAATTTCCTATTTGATGCAAGAGCCGGAAGGATATCCTCCCCCAACAGCTTGTGTTTCTTCAATCCCTGCAGAAAATCAATCCATCAAGACTTCATCCCTTCCCAGCAAATCTACCATAAGATTACGTCTGTGATTATTTAAGATTTTGTTTATCAGAACTTAGATTTGTACGTCTCTTTTATGTTTGTCTAGTGGCGTGTTCATTATATTTTCCTTTCACCTATTCAGGAGGGCATTGGATTCATATGAATCTGTTTCCATTGTTGCTGAAATGACAGAAAATAGTACAAAGGTCGTAATCATGCACATATAATCAGAAAGTAAACGGCCTTACCAGAATACAAGGATCCCATGCAATGTTCATTGGGTCTGCCGCACCACCCATCCCAGTAGGAGGTCCAAGAAAACTTTCACAGAGCTCACGTAATCGCGACTCATCCGCTTCTCTGAAATGTCAGGAAAAGAAAAAGTCAAACAAAGTTCACCAGAACCCCCCCCCCCCCCCCCCCCGGTTCCTGTACTTGTGAGATTATCATTTCACGAAAGGGTCGGGAGAGTGCCAATAGCCACCCCCAAGCAGAAACTAATCTAAAAAGACGAAATGCGGATATGCTTGTACATGCACAATAAGAAGAAACATGTTAAGTAAAGCCAACAAACCTTGCGAGGTATCGGACATATGAGAGTAGGCACTGGAGATATTCATTAGGAGATTGCAAAGCCAAGGCCGATGCCAGCTGAGCCTCCAAGTGTGCACGTGTTTGCATGCCATCATCGGCCACCCTAGAGAAGATAGTTTGTAAAAGAGAAATAAACTTTACAAAGATGTTCAAGAGAACAAAAAGACACAACAAGCAATTGAAGTGCGGATAACCTACAAGAACTACATCTAACGAAAATTGTAATCATGATCAACATGGTGCAAAGAACTGTCAGCAATTGAAGTACGGATAACCTACAAGAACTACATCTAACGAAATTTGTAATCATGATTAACATGGTGCAAAGAACTGTCACAATCGGTGTTTGGATAATCACCATGAGGCGTTTTATATATGCGAATTAGATCAAATGTTTGACATACCTACTCCAAGTTGGCTTTCTTGCCAAAAATTTCCTCACATCAACTTGCAATGTGGCGAGCTCGCCACTCTGAGAGGTTCCCAAGTTCCAGGAACTTACAAAATTTGACCCAGGGAAATTATCATCGGCTACTCGAAGCCAGCACTTGAGACTCATATCAAAGAGAAAAGCAAGGCGAGTGGCCAATATAACGAGAGGCGAGCCACATTTCGATAACTTTGCATGTATTATTTTTATAGTAGCTGAAAAGATGGTGGGAGATGTCAGAATCTGCAATCTAAAATACACATATAAAGAAAAACCAATATGCTATCTATCATTTATAAAATCTTCATAGAAATAATGTGTAATGATAGTAGATGTTGAGCTCACCTGCATCTTTCTGCCATGCATTAGGATCTGCAGCAATCAAGGACATTAATGAGTCCTGAAGAAGACAGGTTTTATTGAACAAGTCCCACACATGCACAGAACCCTTTTTTGTGACGAGCAACAACCTCCAACATTCATCACAGTCTATAAAGACTGCAGCAGAGCCGGTCATCATCATCGGCACGGCACGCCTTCCACATCTCGTGTACACCTTTTCAAGAGATTTGCAGACAACAGAGCGTTTAGATTGCCACTTAAACTTCGGATGAACATCCTCACAACTTTTAATTTTTAGAAAGCACAAATGAATCAAATGAGGATAAGTGAAACAAATCTCGATAAACAAAGCTACTAAGGCAATGAATGGGTAATAGCAACACCAAGAATTAATGGGTAAGAAAGAAACCAAAAGGTAACAGAGGCAAAAGCAGCACCAAGAGATGGAACGAAGGATAAAAACCAGCACAAATTTGGGTCATCGTGAAACCAAGAATATTCCCACACTCATGATTGCTCAGAAATCGGGGACAGCTCACACAATTTTTTATACCATATATACTCACTACTTAAGTTCAACAAAAAATATTACGGAAAGGTTAGTACTTGTATGGCATTCAAGGAATCAAGGCATGTAATATTGACCTTAGCAATTGGTTAAGTACATACTGCACGTTCATCTGCCACAAAATGATCATATTCTAACTTTAGCTAGGCTAACAGGTTAACCATCATCTCGCAGTAAATATCGGAAATATTCTTTGCAATTTGACTTCAAATGTCCAGTTATAGATTTTCCTTTTGGACAAATTGGATAAACTGAATACTCAACACAAGATTTAACATCTCGTCACACACACACAAACACCAAAAAAAAAAAAAGAGAGATTAAGAGTTGTGTTATGGTTTACCTGTAGGCAGCCTTCTTCACACCCAGCAGCCCAGAAGTTGGTATTCCCAGCCAAAACTGTGACTTTCCCAGAAATTCGGTCAGACCACAGCGTTTGCGATCCTCTGGTGCATGTAATCTCCGTCTCCTTCATCAATGACGTGTGGCCCATGCCAACAAAGTCACTAACAGCATGCTCTCTTGGACGAGCGTCCAGAGTGACTCGCGTAGCATCTGCACCCTCCTTTTTATCTACTATGCTTATAGCAAGTTGAGTGCTACATGGATTTGAAGAACTCGAGGCCTTTGCACTCTCAGAGGATTCAACAAGAATGCCATCTGTACCGGAGGTAGCTGGAACTCTTTCTATAACCAAGTTTTCACTAAAGCTAGCCCTAGCAGTGACCCCAGAGCGTTCCTTCAAGTCCAACCCAGCACCCACGGTTCTCTTTACAGAAACCTCTTTGGGAGTATTAACATCCTTTCTGCCATCAGGTGGCAGAGATGATTCAAGTGCTTGAGAGTGGCATGCAGCTGCCATATTATCTTGATGGGGAGGCACACCAACTGGTTCAGGAATAATCCTTTTTCTGCCATCAGGACGCCTGTACTCTTTCTGCTTCACAGGACTAGAAACACGAGCTGATGCGGCCACTTTGTTTAAACCATCAGAGCTTACTCCTCCACTCTTCTTCCCATTGTCAAGATGTGACTCAGAGACCTTCGACGTAAGCCCCAGTTCAGGTGCAGGCTTGGGAGCTGCTTGCTCCTGCTGGATATCCTTTGCAACTTTTTTGCTTGTCACATGCTTTGCTGCAGCTGCTTCAAGCAACAGCTGCGCAGGGCTTTCAGCCAAGTTAGCTTGGCGGCCACGTACATCACCATAACGGCTTCTCTTCAACTCATCTTGCTCTTCATCCGTCAGCCTCTGACCTATTTCTTTTACTTCAAAATGAAAGGTCGCCACCGAACCATCCAGAGAACAAGCAAAAAGCGAATAACCATCCGGACTCCTATTTTCAGAAAGATGAATTTGCCAAGTAAGACACACACACACACACACACACACACACACACACACACAGAGGAAACAAAGTAGATGATAAACAGATACAAAAATTAGGAGCCAGCCCTAACTGATTATATTTACAGATTGCGAGGAGTGCACAAAGCATTACCAGGATAAGTCAACAACACTTTGGGTGAAAAAATGCTTCGCCACAAACAGAGGACGTGGACTAGCAGTCGTCCAGACGGTAATTGTACGATCCTGGCTACCAATAGCTATAACATTGTAAGGCTGTGACTCTTTTCCTGCAGTCTTAGAAGCACCATTAGCCCATCCAGGAGATGAAACTTTTGCATCCTGAGCATTGGAGACATTTTTTCTGAACATTGAATGATTGAACTTCACAACTATAACAGGGGCATTGTGCCCCAAAAAGTCAAAAGTGGCAGCCCATTCCCCTCTTTCCAATACAGGTGCTGAATGTCTGGGCTTTTGAAACCCATGTGTTGTAGTTATGAAGTGTCCGCAAGGAGACCAACCAAGTCGCCGAAAGAATGTAGATCCAAGCTGCGAAAGCACAATATTCTTCAGAATCCAAACCAGCCATCTTTTGACAACCAAAGTAAGAACCTAGAGAGAGAGAGAGAGAGAGGTCGAGAATGGACAAAGTACATACCGATTTGGCCCAATGGCCTTCTGTCTTGTGGGCAAGACTCCAATCACTTGTTCTCCATATAATGACAGTCTTGTCATCAGACTGACTTGCTATAAAAGAACCAATGGGATCCCAGGTAACACCTTTAACCAAGCTAGCATGACCTCTGAGAACTGCAGTGCAGATGCCACTACTCATGTTCCAGATGTGAATTGTGTTGTCCAGACTTCCACTTGCCAACATTGAGTCATCAGGGGACCAATTAAGATCCACCTACTTCATGCATGAAAAAACACCCAGGTTAAACAGATTCACTCACAGAACATACTTACAGAACATGTTGCCAGGAACAACCAGAAAATTAACATTACAAATCAAGACGGCTAATATACTAATACTGGTTATGTACACCATTTCTATAACAGCTTGGCAGTTATGATGAGCTGGGGCTGCACTGATACAACACAACAACAACAATCAAGCCTTATTCCCAAAATGACTGGGGTCGGCTAACATGAATAGTCATCTGGTAACCGTCAGCTGGGGCTGCACTGATGTATCTTGTTATTCCAGTCGTGCAACATACACGAGAGATAAGATTGCTAGCTCAAGGTTTGAGATTAGGTTTTAAAACAACTCTGGTTTGGACAAACATAAAACTCCTCATTGTTAATAACCATTCCAATGTGCATAAAAGAACTATGTTTCCACTTCATAACAAATGCACCAAACAATTGTAATCACGCAAGGGAAAACGATAATTACCACATCAGCGGTGTGTCCCCTCAGAGTCATAATAACCTTCCAATTTTCAACATCTGGTGGTTCTCCACTACCGAACTCAGTAGTTCCAGAACCAGGCCTCCTCTCGTGAATCAAAATAACTTGATCGTCTGACCCAGAAGCAATGTTCCGACCATGTTTGGCCCACCTAACACAGTTGACAGAACCAAAATGATCACGAAGAGTAGCCAGAATTCTGTGAGCTTGATCATCCTTCTCAGCATCTCTACCGATTGACTTCATATTCCATATTCGCACCTGAAAGCAAATCACACCACCAATAGATATTATCCAACTAAATCACACTAGTTCTCTAACTCCTACATTAAGGCACCAACAAGCATCTAGTTCAACCCAACAAAGTCAAGCGTTTTATACTTCAACAATAGCTTAAAAAGTAGCCTTCTTGCACAAAAATTCCGCTAAACTATCACAATTGCGCATACGCCATGAATGGTCTTGCGAAATTTCAAGCATAATTTCTTTCACAGATCGTAGACAACCACTCAAAAGACATGAACACAACCAGAACATAATCTTCACAAACTTAACAAAGTTGCAATAAACACAGTCACAAGTACAGAATTTCAGTTCTATGATCTATAAAAACAACATTACCATCCAAAATACCTCACTAAACCAAATTCCTGCAAACCAAAATGCAGAAAACACAACAGCCCATTACAGTAAACTCGATTCGAATTCGCAATTCCCCAGCTCAGATTAAACCACAACCATATATCAATCACAATAACATGAACCATTCCAAAAAATTCACCCCAAATAGACAACAGCCCATTACAGTGAGTCAGTCAGTGAATTCGACTCGAATTTGCAATTTCCCAGCTCAAATCAAAGCATATAACAATGACAAAAACAAGATTCACCCCAGAAATTCCACCAAAATAATCAAATTACACAATTAAAGAAATTCAAAAAAAAAAATTAGAGTTTAAAGAGCTAACCTTGTGGTCCCCACCACCAGTAGCAAACCTAAGACCACCAGGTTGAATATCAATGGAGAAAATCTGCATACCTTCATGCCTAATCCAACAAGGTTTTTCAGCAATCATGGTTAAAAAATATTTAATTTAACTGCCCACAAATTTTTTTTACACTGCTGTAATTCCAATTATCTCAAGAACCCATTAATTTAATTACAGTCAAAATTAATGGGTCAATGCGAAAAATTAAAACCCTAAAAACCCTAATTGGGCAAATTGGGGAAGAAGAAGAAGAAGAATTGAGATTAATAGTTATTTTATATTTCTTATTGTTAAAAAGAAGAAGAAAAGAAATTCAGGGTAATGTTTGTTTTTTAACGGTCGGATAGTGGAGATGGAGGGGGTTTTTATTAGATGTGGGGGTCAATGAAATTGGGTAAATTCTCAAAGATTGGAAATTTTTTGGCACAGAAAAAAGAGGCTTCAAGTTGAAGACAAGTGAAGGGGAATTAGAAAGAAAGAAGAGAAGAGAAGGGTTTGTTTTGTTTACAAGAAAATATAAAAAGTGCAAAAAAAATTTGGGAAAGAAAGGATTAGGAGAGTGTTAATGAGAGTGAAGGGGAGAGATTGCAATTAGAATTGGCTAAGAAAAAAAAGTGTATAAGTTTGCCAAACGATAGCTTGTTTAGGGTGAGTTTATCTAACAACAAATTGTGTCTTGTTTTTCACTCTTTCTTTACCCTTTGAGCCTTTGCCTCTCTAGGGCATGTGAGTCTTGATTAAGAGAGAGGGAGTCTTTTACACATTTCTATGTTTCTAGTGCTATTTGAAGGGATTAGGTACTCTAGATGCACTTTTACTATTTTCGGTTTTTTGACAGTTCAGTCAGATATCGTATCCAGAGCATAATTTTGTTTTGTAACTGTCTAACCACCTTAATAAATGACCATGAAAAAAGAATTACCGTTAATTGTGGATTCGTTGATTAATTACTTTTATTTGCTATTGCTGATTTGCCGCCAACCTACCTATAACAACATTTTCCAGTAATTCAATCTTTAAGCGGGAAATTCAATCTCCACAGATCACTGTATTTAAAACTTATTTTTTAATTTATTGTTTTTTATCTACATTTCATTCCAAGTAATGATAACGTCAAAGTACTCTTCCACGCCACCCTCTCTCAGATGCTTGCATCAAACACACTCATGTGATTCACACAGCTAATAAAGCTTGGGGTGGAAGAGTTCAAACGTGCTCTGGGAATAAGGCTGCCCTCCATTTTATTTTATTTTTATTTTATTTTTATAACAACACCATTCCTTTTAGTAAATTTTTATTTTATTTATTTTTTACAACAATGAAACTCTTGAGTTATTGACCATTTTACATCACTTTGGATTTGAATGAACAAAACAAGCCACTTTTTGCCAGTTGGTATACTAAGCAGTCAGCTCTAACTCTCTAAAAGTAGTGTGTTGACTTGTTGAGTATCCTGAAAGCTGTATTTTGTCTCCATGAATGTTCAAACTGAGATGGACATGGACAGCAGCGTAACTTACAAATCTATTGGATTCAATATTCTGTAGGTCTCACAGAATAGCCCCAAAATACTGGGGCAAGAACCCTTAGAATATACTATGACGACATTCTTAAAACCTTCACACACAAGTTTCAGGAAAGCTTCAAACTTTCTGAAAACCCCACAAATTCTGCTTAAAACCCAGAATTTCTATGGCCTCCATGGTCTTGCTATTGATTCCCAAGTTTCATCTGGGGAAGAAAACAGTCAAAAATTACATAATGCACACCAAGTGTTCGATGAAATGCCGGGGGCAGATATTGCTCAATGCAATCATTTGCTCTTTGAGTATTCTCGTAGTAATAGGAACATAGAAGCTTTGAAATTATTTTGCCGTATGCATAAAATGGCGTTGATTGATGACGGGTCGAGCCTCTCGTGTGCTCTGAAAGTGTCTGGTGTGTCCAACAATGAGATTGTTGGAAAGCAATTGCATTGCTGTAGTATTAAATCAGGTTTCGGTGTGGATGTCAGTGTCGGTACCTCTCTAGTCGATATGTATATGAAAACTGATAATGTGATTGCTGGAGCGAGTGTTTTTGAGGAAATGGAGGTCAAGAATGTGGTTTCTTGGACGTCATTGCTCTCTGGCTATGCGCAACGTGGACTGGTTGAGCAGGCATTAGGAGTGTTTACTCGAATGCTGTCAGAAGAGATTGAGCCTAATCCATTTACTTATGCAACTGTGTTTGGTGTGTTAGCAGGTCACAGTATGATTGCCAAAGGCACTCAAGTTCAGGCACAAGTGATCAAAAGTGGCCTTGATTCATATACTCCAGTGGAGAATTCCTTGGTTAACTTGTATGCGAAGTCTGGAATGGTACGAGAGGCTAGGGACGTCTTTATTGCCTTGGAAAACAAGGATACTGTTTCCTGGAATGGTATGATTGCAGGTTTTGTGACAAATGGCCTTAACCATGAAGCTCTTGATCTGTTTCAGCTTATGAGGCGAGAAGGCATAGAGTTGACACAGCTGATATTTGCTACTGTCATCAAAGCCTGTGCTAACATGAAGGCATTGGGTTTTGCAAAACAGCTCCACTGTAGAGTTACTAAGAGTGGGTTTGAATTTGACCTGAATATAAGGACAGCTCTTATGGTTGCTTACAGTAAGTGCCATGACATGGATGCTTCTTTCAAGATGTTTGAGACGATGCAGCAGAGTCAAAATGTGATCTCCTGGACCGCCATGATTACTGGATACTTGCAAAATGGTGGAAAAGAGAAAGCAGTTAACATCTTTCTTGAGATGAACAGGATGGGGGTTAAACCAAACGATTACACTTATTCTGCTATTCTAACAGCTCATTGTTGTATGCCACCATATCAGATACACCCTCTGGTAGTCAAGACGAGATATCTGGACTCGCCAAATGTTGGGACTGCTCTCCTGGATGCTTATATCAAGACAGGGAATACAATCGAAGCTGGGAAAGTATTTAGAAAAATTAGCCACAAGGACATTGTGACATGGTCTGCAATGTTGGCCGGGTATGCACAAGCAGGAGATACCGAGGGAGCTATTAGCATATTCCGTCAGTTGGTCAAGGAAGGGAACAGTCCGAATGAGTATACCTTCTGCAGTGTCATTAACTCATGTGCCGGGGCTGAAGCAGCATCTGAGCAAGGAAAACAGTTCCATGGCTTCTCAATCAAGTATGCATACAACAATGCTTTGTGTGTTAGCAGTGCTCTTGTTACAATGTACTCAAAGAAAGGTAACATTGATAGTGCAGATAAGGTCTTCAGAAGGCAAGGAGAAAGAGATTTAGTTTCTTGGAACTCAATGATCTCTGGATTCGCGCAACATGGCTATGCACAAAAGGCCCTTGCGGTATTTGAGGAGATGAGAAGGAAAAAAATAGAGGTGGATGGGATAACATTCATTGGTGTGATTTCTGCCTGTACTCATGCAGGGCTATTGGAAGAAGGGGAAAGATATTTCAACTCAATGATCAAGGAATATCATGTTCATCCAACTATGGAACACTATGCTTGTATGGTGGATCTCTATAGCCGAGCTGGGATGCTCGATAAAGCCATGAACTTCATACATGAAATGCCATTCCCGGCAGGTGAAACAGTGTGGAGAAGTCTCTTGGGTGCTTGCCATGTTCGCAGGAATGTGGAGGTGGGGAAAGTTGCTGCTGAGAAACTAATCTCCCTTGAACCCAAACACTCTTCGGCCTATGTTCTGCTGTCGAACATATATGCAGCTGCAGGGCGCTGGAAAGAACGAGCTGAAGTCCGGAAATTGATGGACCAGAGACAGGTGAGAAAGGAAGCTGGTTATAGCTGGATTGAGGTGAAAAACACAACTTACTCGTTCCTAGCTGGTGATCGTTCTCATCCATTGTCGAATCAAATATATTCAAAGCTTGACGAATTATCTACTAGACTAAAGGATGCTGGATATCACCCTGATACTACATATGTTCTTCATGATGTTGAAGATGAGCATAAGGAAGCTATATTGTCTCAACACAGTGAGAGACTGGCAATAGCTTTCGGACTAATCTCAACACCTCCTGGTACTCCTATCCAGATTGTCAAGAATCTCAGGGTCTGTGGAGACTGTCATTCTGTTCTGAAGATTATATCCAAGATTGAGGAACGAGATATTACTGTTCGAGATTCAAACCGATTTCATCACTTCAGTGGAGGGTTATGCTCGTGTGGTGATTTCTGGTGATTTTCTTATGAAGGGCAAAGCATGCATATTCGCAGGGTCATAACATTCTGAGTTTACAACAGTTCAAGGTTGTGAAAAGTGTCATGAGATTCACATTGGAAACTGTCATTCCTCTGCCTGATAGGTAAAAGTCATCATCGTTGGCTGTTATGAAGTTTAAGCAACGCTTCATCTTATGGAAGTCGGATTCTTGCTCCATATGATTCAGCTTCGGAATTGAGGGACCATGCTGTGGAGATTTCTTGATCCTGAACAGTTAGCAGATTGGCGCTCTGGCAACCAAGGTGTCGAACTCATTCGTTGTTTAAAATGAAGGAACCAGTTGAAGAGAGGATGTAACCGCTAAGGAGCCAGACTTTCAGAGAGGTTAAATTGGAGATGGGGCATATATAGGCTGAAAGCTGAACTGTATGTGAGTGTATCGGATCAGGTTCATCGAGCACAGTTATCTTAGAGCATGTGAGAACGTCTTCAGCAGGCGCGATATATAAGACTAGAATAAGTAATGTGGTCTGGATAGGCGACGACTCATGGAGGAATGCATCTCCCCTCGATTCAGAGGTTTCACCCTTGGGAAGTATGAAGGAGCTTAGGAAATAAGAGGACCGGTCACTGCGACCAATATTTCAGATTGTCAATCACAAAGGTCAAGAAGAATGAAGTTTCTTTCCAGCTTTTGAAACCAACAACAAAATGTAAGCAATTGCCATGAAAATAAAGGAAGAAGATCGGTATAAATTACGTACAATGGTTATCATCCACTGCCCAGCAGGCGGTTTTAATACACAAAAGAAACGAAAATAAAGTATGCACAATTGTAAAGCTTTTGTGAAAAGGTTTGGCCTCAAGACAGACAATTTCACTTCAAGATCGATTCTTTGTACTTGAGAAATAGATCAAGGGACTCCTTTTCTGTTCTGCGCGAGCAGGGCGAGGGATATTTACTCCATTGAAACAATAGAACAGTTAAAATTACAAAGTTTGTATGCAACCAGCAATCTTTTGCCAAAGCTGAATCTTTCACCAGGAAATTTAACCTTCTTCTCCAAACTCTTGTGTGAATCTCTCGTGTACTTCAAGGTCCGATTTGCTCACAGTTGGCCTCTGCCTGGCAAGTACCTTCTCAAAGTCGGTTCTTGAAATCGGGGGAGGGACTATCTGTAAGGAGCATAAATGTGCATGGAATTTGATAAGTGGACTTCAATGAAAAAATCTTCAAGAATAATAGCTTAAAAAAGGAAGTGCCTAAAAACAACCCAACAGTCCAACACATCACAAGTCACGAATTGATTAGCCCATTCACAACATAGAATTCCAAGCCGGATAGAACAGAGCCATTAGCACGAGCAAAAACAGCCAAGAACTTTCTCCATTTCAAATAACATTACGAGCAACTACTATACTAATGCTTCTTTAACAATTTTACCTCCACCCCAACGTATCACTCAGCGGTTTCATCCACTACTTGAAATAGTGGAGGGGGGAGGACAGTACATTCTCTAACTTTTGAGAGTGGAAGAGAATCGACACACACGACCCTGTATAATTAGTTCATGAACAAAACATCATGAAAGTCCGCAAACCCCAGCACACCTTTGTTGGGAGCAGCATCAAATTAATATGCCACTTGGACCATAACTATACAGCGCTATTGCAAAAAGACAAAGTCCCTTTTCCCAGAACTTTATCCTGATGACATAATCAGGAAAATGACAAAAATGAACTAAAACATCTCCAAGAAGCACTCACAAGTTTGCATCATTGTCTCACTAATGATAACATAATCCACAATGTTGGTTTCTGTTTGTTTGGAGAATGCTGTTACTTAACACTCTCAAAGTCTATAATAAAAACAGCACAAACAAGTACTCAAAGTTTCAGGGAGAAGTCAGCTATAAATCAATTTTTTTGAGCCCAAGGTAACAGTATTAATCAATACATATGATTGTAGACAGATTGGGAAGGGGGGTTTAAGTATGAGCATAATGGGTGTGTGTGGTGTGACATGTGAGAGTATACGACACGTGCATACCTTTTCAGCAAGTCCCTCGTTATCAAGATCTTGCATGGTAGTTTGCACAGCACCTGGTTGCCTAGGTCCACAGGGCACCCAGATATCACCTTTGGCCTTGTAGAAGTACATGGCATCTTGAGTTTTACGAACAGGTTCAAAAAGCACGTCCTTGACCTGTAAGGAGGTATTAACACATAAATTAAGCCTCACCAGAAAATCTACAGAAACAATACATTTATAAATTCCTTGGAGCTCCATAAAACGTGTACTGGAGGGTGACGGTTAGAAATCTCAAAAAGTAAAGAAACAGTGAAAACGTCTTACACAAACAGCTATATCTGACCCAGAGAACCCCTCTGTTTTACGGGCTAAGAATTCGAAGTCGCTTTCACCCAAGTTGTGAGGGGTGTCTCCAAGATGAACCTGAACATCCAAAAGAAAAAATGAGGATCTAATATGTCCCAATAAAAGAGGAATGCATCAGGAGAATCAAAACAATCAAAAACCTTGAACATATGCTGCCGAGCCTTTTGATCTGGTAGTGGAATATAAATACGCTTGTCAAAACGCCGTCGGATAGCCTGCACATGACACGCATAAAGTTTAGAAAACTATATATGATACGAGTTGGCATGAAAATTTGTATTTTGAAGTAAACTCACCTGATCTAGAGCATATGGGGTGTTAGTTGCAGCAAGAACAAGAACTTTCTCATCATTGTGTCCAACACCCTGAAAAGACAACACATCAGAAAACATAAATAAACATAAAATTTCTTTTAGGGCAGGGGATAACAACCCAGAATAGCAATCAGCAGAGGGAGTATGCTCAAGGAGGGACTAAAGAGAGGCTAAGAAAAACAAACATATTGACATGATATTAGCACTTGAGAGAGATATATCAGAAACCTCCGAAAGTAGGCAAAACGCATGTGGATAATTCCTCACAGTGAAAAGAATAATGTAATAATCTACTCAGCTAAATCTATCGCAAGTTCACCTGCATTTGCACTAAGAGCTCCGTCTTGATACGTCTTGAAGCTTCACTTTCATTGCCTTCTCCTCGCTGACCACATAATGAGTCTATTTCATCAACAAAAATAATTGAAGGAGCGCTTTCTCGAGCCATCGAGAAAAGGTTGGACACTAACTTTTCACTTTCACCCATCCACTTTGAGACCAAGTCCGAAGAAGAAACACTGACAAAGCAACCACAAAGAGTTTAAGCTAACTAAAATAGCCGTACATAAAACATAAAAGACCTACAGACCAACACACCACAGAAAAAGAAGGGGGCGCAACAAAGGTGGAACGGTAAAAGGACAAATATCAAAACAAAAAGTTGCCATAAGTAAGCCAAAATGTTAAAAAGTTGAGCCTAATATAACATATTAAGTGTGTTTCACAAGTAACTGGGGTCAATTCACAATGTAAATCCAAGTTCAGCTCCAAACTAAACAAGATCTCTGTAGCAAGGACAAGCATAGAATTGGACATGCGACAACTCTTGGCCAAGACTATTGGCACTTCACCATCTCTTCCCGCACCCCAAATATGTAATGTCAACCAACTTAATTTTACAAGCAAGTTGAATTGCAGAAGAATTGGTGGACTGCCAAATGCCAATAGTCATAAGTTGGTTTCTCTGCGTTGGCAGATCGAATCCCTTCCTATTCTGTTAGCTTCCCTTATTTCTCACTACTCCGTTACGTTCTTTTTCTTTCCTTTCCCATTCCAAAAAACCTACAACAATCCACGTAAGAAAGATCCTTCCAACAGGACCTTATGGCGTTTCATGTTAGCAAGACATCTACTTCTTATGAGTTAAGACTTCGGTGAGAAAGATCCTTCCAACAGGACCTTATAGCGTTTCATGTTAGCAAGACACCGACCTCTTATGAGTTAAGACTTCAGTTGTCATGATTGTGGATAAAGGTAAAGTAGGCAACAGTCAAACCAAAGATAATCAAAAGAAGAATCATACAAGTGATACAACTGTCGACTCTAGTTATCCATATGTACAAAGAACACTCAAAAGACTACAACATCCGAGGCTGTGAATCTTATTTCTAGATCAGGTGAGCCTTAATTTGCTCAAAGACACTTGTAACCTATCTTCACCACAAAATGAGCATAAATGGAAGAGTGTGGAGCTAAGAGGCTTGTTCTGATAAAGTGGACTGATTTCTTAGCAGTAACAAGCTCCACAGTTACTATATAAGTACATATCAGGAATAGTTCTTACAACTGTATAACGACATGCACCATACATATTTACCTAAAGAAAGTAGAATCTGCTTCTGTTGCAACTGCCTTGGCTAAGTACGATTTTCCTGTTCCAGGTGGTCCATACAAAAGAAATGCTCTCCATGGTCGTCTCTTACCTGAACAAGGCCATACAAAGTTATATAAACATGGTATGATAAGTCAAGCAAACAAGCACCAAACAGAAAACTTTCACAGCATTTGGGAATCCACAACATAATGTGATGTACACCATGTTGGGTGCGCAATCTTACAAATTATTAAACACCAGATCTTAGAAATGTATCACAAACAATAAAGAATGCCTTGAACCAATAGCGGCCACGTATTATAATAAGGGCAAACACCAGAAAAGGCAAACGCTGCAAACACTCCAATTGTTCATTTTTTTTTAAATCCAATTTGGGGTTTTCTAGCACATAAATGAGAAGGTAAAAGCACCCAGCGCTTTTAATTTTCAACAAGGGTGAATCTTAGGTCCTAAAAGACAGCAGCCTCCAAGATGAGCAATATATCCCATCAAAAACATGCGATGGTAGACTCCTGAAGTCAACAAACTAGAGCCCAAATCATCATTTCACTAAAGCCTGATTTCTAAGCTATTGATGCAACAGTCCTACAAACTAATCACCCTCGGTAGTAAACTGCGTAGTAAGCAGATGAACAAGCCCTCTGACAGTAAGTATCTTAACAATACCCACATACAAGTATACAACCCTTCTACAATGTCAACCACCACAACCACCTGATTGCAATTAAACTTCAAATCATTCCAATTGAGCAACTTCCAAAATTCCCAAAGAAAATAATAGTCACAATAATCTGCTACCTCTGCTCAATCTACTACTTTGTGTCATCTCCGACTTTTCTTTATTTTCTTTCAGCATAGGACAACACTATTCAATGACTTAGTAGTGCCCATCATCATATAAACTATGTCAGAGACCGCAATCAAACTCCCTACATGAAGTTGAACTGTACCTCACATATCACACGCAACCACAAAAAACTAAAGATGCCAACTTTTAACAACCTATGATTAGATTCAGTGAAATTGATCAAATCCAACTCCTCTATTTTTTTTTCACTGACCTATATTCACTTTAACTAGGCAAAGTTCATCAAATCCAATGTACAAAAGAAAAAGCGTATCACAATCCATCCAAAATCAGACAACTTCAGCAAATTTCAGCAGTAAAACCTTCGAATTGTTAACCAAAATCAGCAAAATTGATCAAAACTTAACTCCTTTATCCTTTCACTGACCTATATTCACTCTAATTAACCAAAGTTAATCAAATTCGACATCGGAAACAAAAACTGCATCAAAATCACATCGAAATTCACACAATTCCAGCACAATTCAGCAAAAAAAAAAAACGCAAGCGAAAATTCACCAACATACATTACACATTACACACAATATTCAAGATGAGCAAAATTACCAGTAAAAAACTGAGGAAACTTAACGGGCAAGATAACAGCTTCCTGAAGAGCCTGCTTAGCACTCTCCAAACCAGCAACATCATTCCACTTAACATTAGGCTTCTCCCTCACGATAGCCGAGTTCAACCCAGCCCTCAACTTATCCTTCTCAGCATCATCCCCACCACCTTCACCACCACCATCCTTGGGTTTCCCTTTGGGCCGGGCCTGAACAGCCGCATCAACACCATTCGGACCAGGACCCGACCCGCCACCCTCATCTAAAACAGCCCGGATCTCCTCGGCCCGACGAAGATACTCAGTGAATTTCTGGGTAATCGCCTCTCGGATCTTAGGGTTCTTCTCGTATTTCAAATGGGTCTTGAAATATTCGAGGGCGTTCATATATAATGGGAAAGCTTTGGCGTAATTTCCGGCATTGTCTTCTGTTACAGCTTGTTTAACGTACTCGATCGCTTGCTCCTTGAAGTTGCTGTACATCGCAAATCGAATTGGGGAAAATTGAATTGGGGATTAATTGGATTGGGGATTTTGGGGGGGTTTAGGGTTAGGGTTGCATATGGGAGTGGAATTTAATTGATTTGATTGATTTGGGGGAAAATTTGTAACCCTAGGAAGAGAAAGATGATGATGAAGAAGAAGGAGGAGGAGGTGATCGTTTATTAGGAGAGGAGGAAAGTTCCTCGAGATTTTATTGAATGTGACTCGAGACGTTGAAGGTGTGTTGAATTTTGAATTGTTTTTTTATATAATTTATAAAGTTAAATTTAATTTTTTTCTTTTTTTCCGATTCTAGATAGAGTATGACTCTCGTAAATTTCTTGTTTTTGTTTTTTTTTTTTTTAACTAGGGGGTTTGAGTATGAGTGAAGACGTGTTTGAAAGAACTGTATTAATCTAATTTGATTTGAATTGATCTGGTTTGGTTTGATTTGATATAATTTGAATTTGTTTAAGAATTAACTATGTCTAGACAAATTAATAATGGAAAGTAAACTAGATTTATTGATTGTTAGTTGGATAATTCTGATCTGATATGATTTGATTCAAATGAAATTTAATGAACCTGATCTAATTTGAATTCATTATTTTTAAAGTTGAATCAAATAGGGCTTAAGAAATTAGTCTACCCGAGAAAGTGAGAAGTGAGACATGTTTTGGTTTCAAATTCCAACATCTCCAACCATATGTACCAAAATAAACTAGTTTGCATGTCCGGCCCGCGCCCGGGCTGTATATCTATATTGTTATATTCATTTTATGAAATTGTCAATATACTTTTGTTATAATATTATTAGCAACTCACCACCATAATCAGCATAAATGATATAATTTTCTATAAATTCGCTAATAATTTACATAGTATGTAATTACTTAGTGTCATCCAGTTAATGAATGTCAAGTGTCGTTTTAGGAAATACTTGGTTTCAGGTTTTAATATATAGTATAAGGTAAAGATGAAATCAATTAATTGGTAAATATTGTTTTTTTTATTATAAATAAATATTGTGAGCTTTTTATATGAAAAACTTTAGTTATATATCATCAGGGATGGAATGTACATGTCCACTCTTTACCATAAAAGACATTTTAAATGAATTTTTTTACTGAAAATTAAAGAGACATACCACGTGGCATGACAGATGGCCTAACTAAAGTCGATGAATGTGGCCGTTGCCTCTAACACAGTTTTTAATATATAGTATAAGATAAAAAAAAACCAATGAAGTTTAGGATTTGAATCAATATTTTGTGGGCGGTTCTATATATTAGGTCAGAACTTAACATCGTTAATGTTGGTGGTACCAAGTCTCGGATATCTGACCTGTGTTTGAAAGTAAAACACCTTTCAACCAATAGGCCGAATGAGTGCTGATAGTTGTCCAGCACAGTGCCGGAACTTGGGGCTAGCAAAACTATGTAAACAGTGACGTGACAATCATTAAGCACCGTGTGAAATCATCGTCTAATTGATAAAGAAAAAAACAAGTAGAAAGAGGCCGTTCGGTATCACTGCCGTTTTTTTTTTTTTTTTTTTTGCGTAAAAAAATTAGTTAAATAAGTTACAAAATTAACTTTTAATTGTTTGGTTCCATAATAGTCATATAGAAAATGAAAAACTGACAACTGAAAACTAAGACCCTGTTTGGTATTGTTTTTGGTTTTCAATTTTCAATTTTTTTGGAAAACAAAACCCCGTTTTTTAAAACCAGAAAAAATGTTTTTTCTGTTTTTAGTTGTCAGTTTTCATTTTCTATATGTCTATTATTGAGCCAACTAATTTGAAATTCATTTAACGGAATTTTGTGACACAAAAAAAAGCAAAAACAGAAAAAGACAGTGATACCGAAAGAGCCCTAAAAACCACTTTTTCTGGTTTTTATAAACGGGGCTTTGGTTTAAAAAGAAAACTGAAAACTGAAAACAGAAAACGATACCAAACAGACCCTCAGCAATTACTCCACTTGATATATTCGGATGTAAGATTGTTGGTAGTCCTATAGGTCGATTTTACTATAAGGTTACCTAATCTTGTAAGTGTCGTTTGACGTTCATCAATGAAATGAGTTACCCGACGAATGTTCCGAGCACTTGGAATGGAAAGAGTACTAAATTAGTCTCGATGGCCCAAATAGCCAATTAGCCCAACATCATAAACCCTAGTCCCCCCATCCTCTTCACTCTCTTCTTTCTGCTAAACCCCAGAACCAAAAACAATCAGCAAGATCCCCAAAAATGGCGTGTAGAAGAAGTTTCACTACACTCACACGCCATACTTTCTCCCTCCTCCATTCTTCAACTCCATCACCTCCTCAACCTCTCAAATCCCTATTCTCTCTCCTCCCTTCCCTCCACCACCACCACCTTCTTCCCACCCAATTCCAATTTTACCCTCCCACTTCTCGCGCATTTTCTTCTAAACCCACAAACCCTAAATTTCCCGACAATCAAATCGAAATCGACGACGAAGATGAGGATGATGATGAAGATGATGATGATGAGGAAGATTATTCGAGCGCAGAGGAGGAAGAAATCGATGGAAATGTCGGGAAACGGGCTGTAAATGAACCGGCTTGTCTTGAAGAGAGGTCGTATTACGTAGAGGAGAAGCTTCTTGAAGCTGCTGATATTGGGTACAAGGTTGTTGGACCGTTGAAGCCTGATGATCGTGTGTTTAAGCATTATGAGTCTGCCTTTGCTGTTGTTCAGGTCGGGTTGCGGTTGCGGTTGTTTTTTCGGGTTTTTTAATCGAGTCGATATCGAATTAAAGCTCATTTTCCTCATATTGATTGATTGGTTTTGTGTGTTTTGTGAATTATATAAATGTGGGTTTGTGGTTTTGCAGATTGGGTCGCATCAGTTTAAGGTGAGCAATGGCGATTGTATTTACGCCGAAAAGCTCAAGTATTGCGAGGTCAATGATAAGGTAGTTCATCTTTTTTATTTTACTGTAATTGTAATTGTAAATGCGCCCTTTGTTTCGAAATTATTAGCTTAATTGTCATCCTGCCAATTATAGTTATAGTGAAATTGGGCCGATAAGCGATATATGGAAATGTTTTGGGGCTGAATGTGATGTTTTGGGTGGTATTTTGGCAACAAGTTTGGATATTTACATGACTCAATATAGTGATGGAGGTGTGGGTTGTGTGTGGTATCAGACTGTTATTTGAGTTTCTAGTCTAGTTTTCGTATGGTACTGAGTTTTTCGAGTTTTGGTATGTGTCGATAACTGTTGTCTACTTTTTATTGATTATACTTTTGACTGGACTAGACAATGTGCTCTTTAGTGTAGGTTGGATTTTGAGAGAGGTTTTGAGAGCTGTTGTACATAAAGAGTGAAACGAATTCTTAGCATTGCAGACATTAACAGTATTATTTGCTTTAATGCTGGGCTTACGTAATCTTTTAGCTCTTGGTGATCCTTCTGCTTTTAAAAAAGACTGTTTTCTGGTTAGGATCTTGCAATGTGTATATGAGAGATTCACTGTATGCTATACAAGTATACAACCCTCTCAAAAAACCCGGTTTTTTTAACCCTAAAAGAAGGCACCACATCAGCTTTACAACGTTTGCGTACGAGTAGTTTCCGGTGTATTCTGCTCCTGAACTGTCTTTAGTGGTGGGATACTTCTTATTATCAACCTTTTAACAGTCATTGCATTGCTGTATCTTATATTAAATGAAACAAACTGGTAGCTGAGGTATACGACTTGGCATGATGCTCACCATCCCTCTTTTTCCAGTCTTCTCATTGCACTCATTCATCTTCCTTACATCTTGGAAGGACTCGGTAATTTGTTTGCCTATTCAAGTCAGTCTATAAGTTCTGGAAATGAGCTACTGATCAGCTTCTTCAATGAGAAATTCTCTCAAAAATGAAAATCTTGATCTACATTATACTTCAAAGTTTGTACCGTTATTTAGCTAGCCAAACTGCACCTACAGAAAAGCAAGCCTCTAACATTGTTCATTTGGATGGATATGCTAGTCTTGTGACGAAAGGATTAGACTTTTCTTATCTTTCTTCTTCTTCTCCTTTTTTTTGGTGCAAACCTGACCTCACATTTATAGTTTATCTGGTTACAATGACTGTTATTGTGTCGAAAACTTTTCATTGCTTATACTTGGTGTTTTGCAGCTGGTCCTAAATAAGGTGATGATGGTTGGTTCGGCAACTCAAACCATAATTGGGAGACCCATATTGCCAGAGGCAGCAGTCCATGCTATTGTGGAGGAGCATGTAAGATCTTCTGTGAACCTTTTCTTTACAGTCGTAGCAGTTTCGGTTAAAGCTTAAAACTTTGGTCGCGTGGTCATATTCTGCTAATTTAAGGATGCTAGTTTTTTTATTTATTTATTGTAGTTTCTCAAGCTGCTTGTGTTTAACTTGTTGGTTATCAGTTTGTGACCTCTAATATGGAGCAACAGATTCATATCTAGAAAGTGGTGTTCTTTCTTGCTTCGAATGGCTTTTTGTTCAGAAGGTTGCGTGAGTATTTTCTTGACTTCATACATAGTAAAACTTTTACTACTGCTTTACTATGAGATAGAACTTGTAGGTCTCATAGTTTATCTATAACAGAGATATTTTTGCCTAGAAAAGCACAAAGTTCTGATTACAAGAGAACTCAAATTTTGTTACTGGGGATGGGAGTTTTTAGTCCACCTGAATTTTGGATGAATGAGGATTCGCGTGTTGAAACTTGCAAATTTACAGATTTAGAGTTTAGCAGCTGCCAAGAATGTAAAATCCAGTGCTGAATATCTCAATTCTTTTCCTGTTTTCAGGCACTAGATGCCAAGGTGATTATATTCAAAAAGAAGAGGAGAAAGAACTACCGAAGGACAAAGGGTCATCGTCAGGTGAAGTGTCAAGCCGTCAACTGTAAATTCATTAAGTGTTTTCTCTGTGTTTTATTTGCTAATAGTCATAATGGATTTGCAGGAGTTGACTCGGTTGAGAATAACTGACATTCAAGGGATTGAGAAGGTAGAAGCACCCCTGCTTGGAAAATCAGTGAAAAAATCTGCCAAGAAAGAGGAGAAAGTTGCAGTGCCTGCATGATTGGATGTTACATATATCTGATGTCGCCAATGGTGGGCTGATCGTTCACGTTAACTAACGCAAGGATTCATGTCATGCTTGCTGGATGTATGTTAGAGAGTCAGATCAGCATACAAATGTTTGCTTTTCACCAAGTATATGCTGTAGGACTTATTTTTTGGAATTTTGTCAGTGTGTAAGTTGTTGAAATCATGAAGGTATGAAGCCTCAAGAAGTGCTGGCATTTCCTTCCCCTGATGTACCACTGCATAAAAGGTCAATAACAGTATTGTCTTAGAGAGGGGCTGTTTCTATCCATATTCTATGAAAAATAGCCGGTGCCCATAGACATCGATCAGAAGCTTATATAACAAGAAAGTGTTGTAGACAGTTTCATTCGCTTCCTCAGTCGTTTATTAAGCAGACGACTGTTTTTCATATGCTTCTTCTCCTACGTTCTTGTTTGAATGTCTGATTCCTGGCCAGTACTCTGTAATGCACATTTTGTCGCTTTAATTAGAGGGATTAACGACTTGAGAGTTGAGACCTTCTCTGGTTACGAGTGCTTTATATCCCTGAATTACTTTTCGATTCTAGTATAACAAAGATGCATGAGTTTTCCATGGCTCTGATTTCCTAGGTAAAACTCTTTACTGCCCTGCTATCGGAAATTTGGTGCTGGTTTTATGTCCTGGACTCCTGGTAGTGTCAAACTGTCAAATGAAAAGATTTCATCAAATTGTTACATGTTTCCGAAGTTTATACCCTTACAAGTTACAAGTACGACTCATAGACGTGAGATCTAAACTCGATTTTGACTTTTTGAGCATTCCAAATGGACTAACGGAGTTATTATAAAGACGATTTTCGAAACCAGGTCATGAAGACGATCCCCTCAAAGATCTTTACCTAAAACACGACTCAACCCATGTCAAACAAAGTCCAAATCTTTCCCAAATCAGAATTAAAAATTACTACGAACCCAAAAATAGATTTAAACTTGCCCTCACAAAGAGGGACACAACCTCTCATAAACCCCAGAAACCCAAATTCTCTCTCTTAAAAGACTGCGGCAGCAAAAAAAAATGGGGAAGAATGGGAAGAAGCAAAGACACCAACAGAAGCCTTCAGCTCGTAATAGGAACTCTTACTTAGCTTCTGATGACGAAGATTACAACTTTATTGAATCTTCTCTTTCACTCTCAAATGATGAGCAAGATGAAGAGAAAGATGATGAAGTTGTTGCAGAAGAAGAAGAATTTGACCCACGTAATCGCAATGATAAAAGTTTAATCCCTTGCAAGTTTTCACTTTACCAGCAATCTGTTCAGGTATGCTTTATTAGAGGTAAAGTTCGCGTACATCTCGACTTTCGTGTTCGATTATTATCACGGGTAGTGATTTTTAGGCTCGCTTATAAAATTTTACGTTTCTGCCACGTGACTGATTGTAAGATAACATGGGAAGCGTAAAAATCACGTCTTTTTTGCATTTGGGTTGTTTGATTGTAATGCTAATGGTGCGTTTACTTTGTGTGTGTAGTCACCAAAAGGGGATATCAGTTACTTGCAAAAATTCTTCTTGATGTATGTTGGTGGGAGGGCACCTCTTCATCTTCAGGAGGACTTTTGTGGCACTGCTCTTCTTAGGTACTGTCAATTCTTCTTGATGAAGTTACTGCATTTTATTTTGGTGTGGTTTATGATACTCCCTCCATTTCATTAGGTTCTTTGCATTTGGTTTGAATATGTGAGAGGAATTCAAACCAAATGCAAAGAACCTAATAAAATGGAGGGAGTATGATGTTAACTGTTAAGGTTCAGCTGTGAAAAATGGCAGCTCCCCATGTTTGCGAAACTAAATTATAAGACATAACATTTCAGGATGAGTCTAATGGTTTCTTATGCTTGTTCATGTTAACTCACCCCAAATTTTGCGAGACAGCTTTGTTGTTGGGGCGTCCCCAATTTTCTTCTTTTTCTGAGTGAAGATAGTTAGTGCATTTTACTTTGGCGTGGTTTATGATATAATGTTAATGCTCAGCAGTGAAATATGGCAAGTGCCCATGTTTGTGAAACTAGATTACAGATTTACAGGAGATGGCAGTTTAGGACGTTTGTAGTGCTTCCTTATGACAGTTTGTGTTCGCTGACCCTGGATTTTTAGACGACTTTGTTGTTGTTGTGGTGGTGGTGGGGTTTTGTGTTATGGTGGTCGTGTAGCCGTTCTTCAATTGAAGTGTTCTTGTATGGGTTTGATATATTGCTTACCTTTTTCCTGCTTAAACTTGGTGGTGGTGGGGTTTGGTGTTATTGTTGTTGGTGGTGATCGTGTAGCTGTTCTGTTATCGAAGTGTTCTTGTATTGGTTTGATATATTGCTTACCTTTTCCCTGCATAAAGTTTGGGATAAGGTTGTGCAGTTGTGCTCCATATCTTGAGAGCATGTTCTATAGTATGTTGGTACTTGAAATAAGGTATCATATGGAATGAGTTAATTAATTTTATGAACTCTGAGAAAGAAAGCTAGGAATTCATTCTTTTACATAATATGTTTTCCTGCAGGTCAATTGTATAATCATTGCTTTTAGGCTGCATTAGAATTAGAAAATGAATCCTTCTTTACACTGACTCGAGTGCGCTTTGCTATCATCCCCTTGGTATGGAATCATTGCCTATCATAGCACTATAGACAAACGGGAGATTAAGTCTCCCATCTGCACTCTCATTTTGCCAGGCATATGTACATTCTGTGAGGCTTCTTGAATACTTTATTAGCATTAGACTTGTAGTACTTTGTCTTTACATGAGGAATGATGTAAACTGTAAGTCATCATAAGTTAAGTTAATTGCTGAAGCTATCTAAGTATTATTCTATGTTCAACAGTACGGAGTGGCTTAGGACTGATGCCCGGAGGAGTGCTGTAGGTGTGGATTTCGACCTGGAGGCACTCATGTGGTGTATTGCAAACAATGTTGAGAAAGTTGGGAGTGACGATAGTTCAAGAATCTCCCTTTTCCATGGAAATGTCCTGCAGCCTAATGAGGCTAGACTAGTAGAACAAAATCCCGAGGTTCTCATTCAAAAAGTAACAATCAACGACAGTGGAGATGTCACACAAGATACTCCAGAAGAACCTTCTCTGGCATCTGTAGCATCAGCAAATGGGAGAGTTTTGAAGGGAAACATTACACTGCCTGCAAGGGATATCGTCTGCGCTTTTAATTACAGTTGCTGTTGCCTGCATAAGCGAAAAGAGCTTGTTCTATACTTCAAGCATGCCCTTGCTGCTTTGTCGAAAAAAGGTGGCATATTTGTCATGGATTTATATGGTGGTACGTCATCTGAGCGAAAATTGAAGCTCCAGCGAAAATTTCCCAATTTCACGGTATGTGGTGGAGATCTGATTCTTTTTTTTTTTTTTGGAAATTAGAGATCTGATTCTTTTGAAATGAGGAAGTGAAACTGTTAATAAAATTCCCCCTTCCTTAGAAATAATCTCCTAGTTCTGCTGTTTTGTTGATATGTGGATTTTTCCGGTGCTTGTTTCAAAAGCCTCTCTCATATTGAGGATCATGGTGGTTTACTTTCTGAAGATTGTGAACATGTCCGAGTGGCAGATGGTACACATCTCACATCTGTTGGCATTTTGCATTAGGAGAAACTGAATATTACGTGTTTGATTCTAGTCTATTGGTTTGGCTGGATTCAAAGATCAGGATTTTTGGTCAGTCCAGTAATATAGCTTATATATTTGAAATCACGAGTTAAAAGTTAAAACTCCCCTCCTCGTGGCGTATATTCACTGCTAGTGTTATTCTTTCAGAGTCGTTACCTACTGTAAGTTCGACATTAATTAGGAGTCGACAGCTATTAGCATTGGTCTCTGGAAAGCTAATGTGGGTTGATACAACTGCCTATTGTCTGTTTTGATTTATCACATTATTATGACAGCCTGTGTACTTGTCTTATGTACAGTACACTTGGGAGCAAGCAGAATTTGATGCTGTGCAGCGTAAGACCAGAATTAGCCTCCATTACCAATTATACAAGCCTCAGAAGAAGATCCGCGATGCCTTTTCTTATAGTTGGAGACTGTAAGTCATGTTCATTTCCCTGTTTGTTGGCATCTCATCTGATTTAGTGGCAGCCAAAGCATGATAATGGCTTAATCTTCCCAATCTGTGCAGATGGTCCTTGCCTGAGATTAGGGACTGTTTGGAAGAAGCCGGATTCAGAACCATCCATTTCTGGGTAAGAGAAATGCCTGATACTGAGAGAAACAAAAGCACCCGAGGATTTGGCACCTCTCGAGATGATAAATACGAAGAGGTCTCAAGTTTTCAGCAACAAGATGCTTGGAATGCGTATGTTGTTGCTGTGGTGTGACTGCCTGCGTATTTATGTGGAAACCCATTTCAGGTGCGCTGTTAGGCTTTCTTTCTTGCAAAACTCCTCACAGGTGACTTCTTATTTGTGTAATGTTTCCGACTTGCTTTCATGAACATCTTTCTCACTTTTAAGAGATCTACAAAGAGCTTATGGATAGTTCTCAACAAACTATATATCATGTTCGTTATCAACTTATCTATGCCGTAAAATTTAGCTAACTGCACGACATTAGACATTTGACCTGATATCTGGTTGGACTCACAGACTAGTATATATGTCGTACATATGACACCAATCCTAGGTTTACCTGGCATTGTAGAATGTGTTGGGCCGAAAGGATCTGAAAATTGCGTAACTCACATCTCACCATTGACATGTACAAATACGTAATGCAACTCATATTGTAGCCTTGTCCAGCTCCCTACTACCAGTAACGTGTTCAGAGAGGCTTTTTAGTTTCTGTAGATGTACTGAAGAGAGCTTTGCATCTGACTATCTGAGGACCAATATTTTCGGTTTTCCTGTGGAAGTATGAGTATGTTGCAGCAGGAGGTATGACCCATGAGTCGCGCTGCATAAAAATGGGCTATGAGGCCCATGACACTTATAATAAGAAGTGCTGAAATCATTTATAGTATACGGAGTATGGTTTACCCAACATAGTTTTTTTGTGGACAAATTCTTATGTAAGACGGTCTCATAAGAGATTTTGGTCCAATGGTGTCATAGTCATTGAAAGGTTTTCGTTTTCCATTACGCGTATTGGTATTCCGCAGTTGGCCGAGCTATTTTGTAACAGTATTTCTACTCTGCTACTCTGCTTGATTGTACTTTATGAAGAAATTTTAAGTTGCTGTACTTCTCTCTCAAAAAAAAAAGGTTGCTGTACTTTACTACTTTCAGTGGAGGATTGCTGCCCCATTAAAATTACGAGTACCAATTTGACTAGCTAATGTCTTGTTCAGTTCTTGTACCAATTCTTAAGGATGTTTTTAAAAAAATAATAATAATTCTTAATGGTGTTGGATATTCGTTGTATTCTTTCTACGATTTTATGTGTAGATGTAACGATGAAATTTAAATTACAAACTGGTTAGAGTCTTGTTAGTTATAACCATCAGCTCGAACAATCTTATTAGATTTCGATCGTTGTATGATCCGTCGTATGTATTATGTTGATCATATTAAATGTCATGTAAGCTACTTGCTAGTTTAATAGATGGCTGCCATCGTCACATTTGTGACGAATATTCATATAAATGAACAAATAATGTCGTTACGTTACTAAGAAAAAAAATGTGTGAAAGATGTGCTTTAAGAACGTTCTTCCACGCATGCCCTTAGACGACTCGAGGACATTGGAAAAGTAGACAAGTCAAAAGAAGGGTGTTTGTGGAATCAAAGGGCCTTTATTTTGCAATCAACTAATCAAGTTGAGGGAGTTTAAGTTCATACATCGAGCTCACCACATACACCCTTCCCCACGTACATTCACTCTCATTAGTTTGGTCCAAAATATGAAAATATATACCTTGCAATTTGAGGGGTATCCCCACTTCTTTTTTATATGATCTTATTTCGGGAGGGCGATTTACGGGACGTAACTTGTAATTTCGGGAGGGCGAGAAGAAGTCTTTTTGGAACTTATGTAGTTTTGACTGGTATTTTCGTTCTAGAAGCACTTATTGGCTTGCTATTAGGTCACAAACTTACGTCTCACTTGACTCGTGTTAGGCTTGACTCCATATGCCACACGAGCTCGCATTTGATCATCGCTATCATATTTGGTCTAGCAAATGTTCTGTGCATCTTCACATAATTTGATGAAGCAAGTGGAGTAGTGTTTTCCCACAAACAAGATACGAGTATTGTGTAATGTGTAGGCTTATGGGCTAAAAGTACAAGTAGTAGTTTAATATGGAGGAAATTGAGGTTTGAGCAGCCGGCAACTTTGTGGACAAATCGCCTTTCCTTGATGATTTTGTCACAAATCCTTTGCCTTTAGTTTCTTGTAAATCTCTCGAGAATCTTTAACACGTTTCACGGTATTCTAAACTTGTACACAAAAAGACACTGGGATATAACGGGATCTTGGATCAAAACGACCCTATCTCTTTCCGTTATTTTATGTACAAATTCGCGAGTCAATAACACTGTATCGTTGATAGCAAACCTCTACGGCAACTGAGTCACTTTGAGCACCGTGGAATACCAGGGTGTTATGTACGTAAAGTAGGCGTGGCTGCTTGTGTGGACTAAAGTTGACTTAGCTATGTGGCGTTCCATGACTCTGATCTCGGTTGTAGTATAAAGAGTAGTCAAGATGACTATTAACGTCTTTTATCTTTATTCCCTAGTGAATAATGATACCTCTCGTGCCTAAATCAACATGGAATTTTCTTTTAATTTCGAGCCAAATAACGATATCGTGAGTTGGAAGACGAAATTTTGTCTCATAAGATATTCATGTATATAAGGATGTCACTATACGTAGCCTAATGCTACAATAAAGCGGCATATATAAGACAAATATATTTCTATCTCATACCCTAAAATGTCTGTTATCTTATCGTGTTACATATAATATTTCACGATCACTTTGAAATTAGTGGAGATAAATGAGCGTGAATGTGCAATAAACTAAATTTGGTGGGATATAGCTTCTTGTGGAGATTCCATCCAACTCAATATAATGGAGAGATTCTAACTTCCCCACAATGCCCTACCACCTTGTTGGAGGCTTAAATGTTTGTTAGATGATCGTTACAACTTACATACACATGCCAACGTTGACTTCCACCATCTTCCTACAACTAAGCTCCTAATTAAATGAAGATATAATTAAAATACAGCGATATGATGAGGTAAGAAGAGGCCGGATGTACACAAATTTTACCATCTCAAGATTTCAAGAATGATATTTTATCGGAACTGTCCATATCCGGTTTATTCATTCTTTGAAACCATATCACATATCGAAACTGGTGAACTGAGACGTTGTGTTTGTAAATACGTAATTATATTGATTATGTTTATTTTCCGATCGCTAAGAAGGGGCAAAAGAATCAAATCAATCGTAGAAACATAAAAATCAGTCTCGTTATCGGCTTATCAAATTATCACTATCAACAATGTCAAAAAATATAGTAATTGGAATGCACGACCGAACAACATCGGCAAGCTAAGAACATGCAGAGAAGAAATGTTAACAGATTATGAAATATAAATTTGTCTGAGACTTTCTTCTAAAATAAAATTATCAGAGATTAATTATCAACGATTGTTTTCCATACATTTTCTTGTACGATCTATATAAAATATTTTTGATCCGAGATTAATTCAAGTAAAATAATTGAGGAATTGGGATAATTCAACATGACATGCATATTCTAATCAAGATAGTACATGATTAGTTGAATAATTATTATATGAACTCCATTGTTATATTATTCACTACTCCTAGATCAGAATCATCTTCATATATACGTAACTGCAGATTAATTACTACATTATCGTACAACCCACTTATACTTAATTAATTTCTCTCAAGAAAACCCATCTTCAAACTTTTTCTCTTCAACCCAAAAAAATCCACAGAAATCGCAATGCAGCTTCCAATTTTGCTCAAAGTCCTCTGTATGTAGCATTTCCTTGATTTTTTTCTGCATAAAGTTTGCAACTTTACATGTTTTACTTCATTTTTGATGTGTTTGTGAGCTAAAGTTTCAATCTTTTGCTTGTTTTTGAAGCTCTTTAGTTCAAATTTTGGTGTATATAAAAAAGTCAACGTAGCTTAATAATATTTGGGGTTGTCTAGATGTCACAAAGTAAAAATGTTGAGTATACTTCAAGACACATTTATACGATTAATGCAAATAAATCACTTAAAACTATAGCATGTGTTATACAGAGGTCAGTCAGACCACTGTTTAGTTTGGTCTTGCTCGTTGTGGTTGTTGCAATTTTGGGTTGCCGGGTTGCAATTAGAAACGGGTTCGGATCCATTTACGGAGATGGAGACGTTACCACCCGAATTTGGGGATTTTGGTCTGAGAATAATGATCAAACAGTGAATAATTTCCAAATCTTCAACTCTACGTTGCTCGAATTAGCTGAAGTTGAGTTGGGTGAGGCTAAGTTAAGGGAGGAAATTGGGCAATATTTGGATAGCAAATTCGGCAATGTTGCAAGTTTTCGGGTATTTGTCGCGTGGTGTAGATTTCGTGGTAATTTACGTGTTAGGACGTTTAGTAGGATGCGGGTGCAGTCACCGGAGTTTATAACGGTTTGGAATGAGTTTAGGAGGTGTTTGGGTGATTGGTCTGAAAAGAACACGTTTCGACCTGATATTTTGGAGGATTTGGTAGACAATGTGAAGGTTCCGATTGATAGGCATAACGGAGTTTTGGTAGGCGTAAAGAAGAAGTATTCATCTTGTGCTGTGGTTGGGAATAGTGGGATTTTGTTGAGTAAAGAGTACGGTAGCATGATCGATAACCATGAAGTTGTGATCAGGTTGAACAATGCTAGAATTGGATCTTACCAAAAGAATGTGGGTTCAAAGACGAATATCTCGTTCGTGAATAGTAACATTTTACACGATTGTGCAAGCGAGGATGATTGTTTTTGCCACCCATACGGGGCTAATGTTCCAATTGTCATGTACATGTGCCAACCCGTGCAATTTCTAGACTATGTTGTGTGTAACACGTCTCATAAGTCGCCCTTGATTGTTACTGATCCGGGGTTTGATATGTTATGTGCGCGGATTGTGAAGTATTACTCTTTGAAAAGGTTTGCAAACAAGACTCTTGAGGAGTGGAACTTAGCCAATGATGGGTCTTTGTTCCATTACTCTTCTGGTATGCAAGCTGTGACAATGGCTTTGGGTATGTGTGATCAAGTCAGTTTGTTTGGTTTCGGAAAATCGAATGATACTAAGCATCATTACCATACTAACCAGACACAGGAGCTCCGATTGCACGATTACGAGGCCGAGTACGATTATTATCATGCTCTTGTGAATAATCCGGCCTCAATACCGTTCATCTCCGAAAAATTCGAGTTTCCTCCGGTCATAATACACAGGTGACATATATATACTGACATCCCCTGCTTGATACTAAAGTTTTGTTTTTTCTTTGTGACTGTTTTTCATTTTTGATTGATTTTTTTGGTCAATTGCACCAATTTGTAAAGAAACAGAAATCACATAATCCCTTCGTTTTTTTTTTGTTTTATTACATTTCGTTTGAATAATTGAGAGTAATTCAAATGAAACGTAAGGAATCTAGAAAAACGAGGGGTATATATAATTGATCATTGTAATCCATAGAAACACTTGAAAATCAAGATGAAGCCCCATTTTTGGCAATGCCTATTCGATCTCTATGGTATTTTCAATTTCATGAGGTCCTCTTAATGTCATGATTTGTGCTATAACAGTCAATCAGAACATAAAACTGGCATAAAAATTGGCAATTAGGGCCCGTTCGGTATCACTGCCGTTTTCAGTTTTTGTTTTTTTTTTTTTTTTGCGTAAAAAAATAAGTTATAAAATCAACTTTAAATTGTTTGGTTCTATAATAGCCATAAAGAAAATGAAAACTGACAACTGAAAATTGAAAACTACTTTTTCTAGTTTTCAACAACGGGACATGGATTTTCAAAAAAAAAAGAAAACGATACCAAACAGACCCAAAATGCAAGTTAAAATTATAGGTTGGTCCATTGCACCGTGCATGTTTTATCATTTCTCCATTATACTAGTCAAATATCATTTCGGTCTAATCGTGCCGAATTAACTCGTCGTTGTTACCCGTTACTCATTTTGATGGGATACCCGTACCCGTGGCTTCTCATGGAGATTCCATCCAATTGAGAGATTATACATACCAATGTTGACTTCCTCCGCTCCACCATCTTCCTCAATGGCTCAGCAACTAATAAACAAAGGAAAACATAATTAAAAGTTTTCAATTGATCTGTTCTTTTTTTGTTTAGCTTAATCTTGAGATCATGGGTAAGAGCACCCCTAGATAATTGCGTAATGATTGAGTATATCATTGTTCAGATACATTCAAACAAAACATACTACTAAATAAAAAAATCAAGAATGACATGGTTGGACCAATTATATTTTTGTTATACTAATATTCAAAGTTGAGAACTTCATTACTAATTTAGCATATAAAAGTTACTTTAACCACAAATTTTCATAAAAGAAATGTACACTGCAAAATATGTATTTGTACCTTTGATTGTAACACCCCCGAATTTCGGCTAAATTTAAAACATTAATATAATAATGTCGGCTAAATTTAAAACATTATTATATTACAAAACTCGCCGAAATTCGGGGGTGTTACATTGATACTCTTAACTCTTAGGAATCACTTATTGATGCCATTTTATGTGAGATTTGAGCAATGTAGTACAAAATCTATATCAGTCATCGCAGGAGAGAGCGTATTTGATATTGCAAGGATGAAAACAGAAGCCGAAGGCCCTATACAGTCTGAATACATCTTCCTTTTTTTCATATGATTTGATTAATATTAACAAATACTAGTATGAACTATGAACTTGTCAAAAAATTAGGCGAATGAAAAAAATTAGCTCTATGATCTCAAATAGTTTGATATGATCTAGACTCATTGATTCTGCAAATTGATTAATTGAATCGTACAGAGGCAAATCACCCTAAAATTTCTTCTACATTTCCTTTGTATTGAAAGTTCTTTTTCAAAAAAAAAAAAAAGTCCAAAGACTACTCTCCTAGACAATCTTTAGTAAATGTCGGGAAGAAATTTATACTAATTTTCTGAAATATTAAAGTATCAAATATTTATTTCAAATCTGCAAGTAAAATAAATTGAGAAACTTCTAGATTAAGAGAAGATGCTTCAACACCTGCATTGACATGCACTTCCCAATCAAGACAACATACATAGCAATTAGCAGCCTCTATCCCTAAAAAAAAGCACATTTTGAATGACTTCCCTATCAATAAGTAATGACATTCCTGTCAAGATCAAGCCATTAATTATCATTTTTTTCCTCTAATAATTACCACCCCAGTTAAATAAAAGCACCATAAAAATAAATAAAAGAGAGGAAGGTTTGTCTCCTCCTACTTGCTGAATATTATTATGAATGGACTCACTCCATTGTTATTATTATTATTATTACTATTATTATTATTAGTATATAAATCAATCCTAGATCAGAATCCTCTTCATTATATTAAAACTATATACTATAAACTTCCCACTTATAGTTAATTTTCTTCTCAAAAAAACCCATTTCCAATCTTTCCCTCTTCAACCCAAAAGAAAAATAAACAAATAAAATATCCCAAGAAATTGTAATGCAGCTCTGCCAATTTGGGTCCAATATCTCTGTATGTAACATTCCTTGATTATTTTTAGCATAAAGTTTGAATCTTTACATGATTTTACTTAATTTCTGATGTGGGTATGAGCTAAAGTGCCTAAAGTTTCAATCTTTTGCTTGTTTTTTTTAGCTTATTTAGTTCAAATTTTGGTGCATTTTGTTCAATTTTGTTGCATAGAAAATAGTCAAATACTTTCAAGCTTGTAATTTGGGGTGGGTTTGAATGTTAGTACAAAGTAAAGATGAGGAGTATATTACAAGACCAATTTATACGATATATGAAAATGAATCACCAAAAACTATAGCATATATTATACAGCGGTCCACCACCTTTTCATCATCTCCTATGAAGAGGTCGGTTAGACCACTGTTTAGTGTGTTGTTGCTCATTGTGGTTGCTGCAACTTTTGGTTGCCGGGTTGCGATTCGAAACGGGTTCGGATCTTATTATGGTGATGGGGATGTTGGGACCCGGTTTGGGGGATTTGGGTCGGAGGGTACCAAACCACCAGTGGATTTCCCATTGTTCAACTCTACTTTGCTTAAATTAGCTGAAGTTGAGGTGGGTGAGGGGAAACTTAAGGCAGAAGTTGAGCAATTGTTGGAGGGTAATTTCGGAAATACTGCCAGTTTACGGACGTTTGCCACGTGGCGTAGGTTCTTTAATACAGGTGGTGGTATACGTGCTAGGACGTCGAGTGGGATGCCGGTGAATATCCGGTCACCGGAGTTTAATAGGGTTTGGAGGGAGTTTAGGAGGAGTTTGGGTGATTGGTCCAGGAAGAAGAGGTTTAGGCCTGATATTTTGGAGGAATTGGTTGATAATGTGAAGGTTCCAATTGATAGGCATAATGGGGTTTTGGATGGTGGCGTAAAGAGGAAGTATTCATCTTGTGCTGTGGTTGGGAATAGTGGGATTTTGTTGAGTAAGGAGTATGGTAGTATGATTGATGAGCATGAAGCTGTGATCAGGTTGAATAATGCTAGGGTTGATTCTTACCAGAAGAATGTGGGTTCAAAGACGAGTATCTCTTTCGTAAATAGTAACATTTTGCATCTGTGTGCAAGGAGGGATGATTGTTATTGCCACCCGTATGGGGCTAATGTTCCAATTGTCATGTATATGTGCCAACCTGCGCAATTTCTAGACTATGTTGTGTGCAGCTCAAATCATAAGTCGCCCTTGATTGTTACTGATCCACGGTTTGATAAGTTGTGTTCGCGGATTGTGAAGTATTACTCTTTGAAACGGTTTGCAGATGAAGCAGCTAACAAGACCTTTGAGAAGTGGAACTCTGCCCATGATGGGTCTATGTTCCATTACTCATCTGGTATGCAGGCTGTGACAATGGCTTTGGGCATGTGTGACAGAGTCGGCCTGTTTGGGTTCGGGAAATCGACTGCAACTAAGCATCATTACCATACCAACCAGAGACAGGAGCTCAGCCTGCACGATTACCAGGCCGAGTATGATTTCTACAATGCTTTGGTGAAGAACCCGCGCTCCATTCCTTTCATCTCAAACAAATTCGAGTTTCCTCCTGTGGTAATACATCGGTGACTCCCCTCTCTGCTTGATGTTTTGTGTTTCCATTGTGGCATTTTTTGATTGTATTTCATTTTATCAATACCAATTTGAATAGGAACAGAAATCACACGTCGAAAACTCCAGAAGAAGTGTTCTGGGGTATACACATCCATTTCATGTACTTCGATCTAGAAGATGAATTTATCCTTGATCACTGTAACCTGTAAAAATACTTGAAAATTGAAGATGAATTCACATTTTTGGCAATGCCCATTCTGTATGCATTTTGCAACAGGTCCTCTTTGTGTAATACTGCGCCACAGTGTGTTTACAATACTGCAATAGCTCACCTCGAAAAGAAAAAAAAGAAGAAGAATGAAAATAGAGGAAATGAAAACTTGTTATATGCTCAAGATACCCACTTTCATCACACGAATGTTTGGTGGTTCCTCCTACGTTAAACAGTACGGACCCTCCCACAGGCGCCAGATTCGCATACCCGCCCCCTCCCGTGTCAAGTGTTTAACACTTACCCCCCACAGCCCCTGTCAAGTGTTTAACTCTTACCATTTTGGTCTAATCGCGCCACAAGTTGTCTTACTTTGTCTTTGTGGACGAGTGCTCGTCTATTTAATTGCCTGGTGTTTAACACTTACCCCCCACAGCCCCTGTCAAGTGTTTAACACTTACCATTTTGGTCTAATCGCGCCAAAAGTGGTCTTACTTTGTCTTTGTGGACGAGTGCTTGTCTATTTAATTGCCTGGACCCGCTCCTCTTTACCTCACAATGTTTAGTTTGAATCTTTGAATCATACTAGTTGTACTATTCATGGTTGCATATTACATAAATCGCAACGTAAAACCATATGTGGCTGCTATTTTTGATGCCCAACAAACATGTTTTGTCTAGAGAATCAGCCATGACAATCGGCTATCATCAGGTAAACAATTTCCAAACAGAAAACGAACACACACTAGAAATCGAACCCTGTAAACAAGTTCCAAACAGCAAGTGAACAGCCACTAGAAATCGATATGCCACACTAGAAACCGTACACAGAATTGAGACAAATAGCACACCTCTGGAGTGAAGATCAAGATTAAGGAAGCCCAGCCCCTACAATCTGGTACTAGGATAACAAGCAAATGACGGAAATTAAACCGGAAACTGTGCTAAACTGTCGATTGTTTCATGTCATAACATTCCCAAAAGATGGCATTAGTCATCTGTGGACTGTCTACACAACTGTTACTACTGTACATCTTTTACTACACACCTTAAGAGGCATCTATCTACAGAGAAGCCAAAAAACACCCATTACACCTCTGTACTAAAAAAAACAACTTCATCAAACCACATTCTTGCAAAATTCTAAGCTCCTTCACTCCGCCTCCACTATCTCAGCGTTCTTCTCTATGTACTTGACTCCCACCAGATAGCTAATCTTAACCTGCACAGGTCAAAACAAAAGATGACATAACATGCCATACTTCAAACAGACATGAAAAACCCGGACACGGAACATCAGGTGTATGCTTTTGATACCTGGTTCGGATCATAGACTGCATACTCGTTGAAGTCGAGGATGGTCTCTTTCTGTTCAGGTTCTGCTGGAACTAAGCTACCACAGGGTACCTTAATGTCATCCTTCCAAACGAAATGCTCGGACTCATCAGTCTTTCTCTTGCCAAGTCCTTTCACTCCCACCTTTCGCTCTTCCAACGACTTCGTGTCCTCAGGTGGACTCCCAACTTCTATTATCTCTTTCCCCAGAGACGCCACTGCAAGGACCAAGAAACCTTCAGGCCTGTCCACTGCTGTGAATCCATAACGTGCGGCTTCTGCTGCTGCATCAGAACATACAATTGCTCTCCCAAACTGCCACAAAAATGAGACAATTTAAAACCACTCATAGTGAACAAGACATCATCCAAGGAACGAGAACGAAACTGAGACTGACCATATAGCCAGGGGCAGGGATCGAGCAGACAGCAGGAAGGAATCCCTTTTGAAGATGTCTTAGAAGATTTGAGCTACGAGTTCCTGTCAACGAATCACAACAACATAAATAAAACAATAGATATAACTAATGTCGTTAATTGACGTTATATATACGAAACTAAAGCTTGAAACACAAAGCTACTATATAACTTACCACACCATAAGAGAACTTTGTTCGGCAGCTTCTTAATTTCCTCATAAGATGGCCCAGCACTCAAGTCCACACAGAAGATATTCTCAACCGAAACATCGTAGCTCTTGATCACCCAAAAACAACACGAAACCATGATAAGAACTCAGAAATGGTTACAGACTTTTATGTACTAGAGAAATTAAGCCTGCTTACAATTTCCCCCACTTGGATGGGTTCATAAGTTTTCTCCAAGTACTTCACAATCATCTTGTAGTCATCAGAGTCCTTCTCCAGTGCTGTGATTTTGCACCCGAGTTTGTTGTATCGGTCTGATAATGGATCCTCCAGAGTTGAACCGCTCATGTCGCCTATAAGGTGTGACGCCACAGTGACATCCCTGACTGTCTCAAGTGGAGCTGCAGCCTGCACAAATTTTCATAGATTAGCCCAATTCGAATACTAACCGCTCCCCACAGCTCCAATTTTTATATTATTCATGCACTTACATGATCTGCAAGTTCTTGGAAGTCTTTGATAATGAAAGGCCGGGTCGAGTGCATTAATGTGAACCATTTGGAGCTGAAATCCGACCAAAGGGCCTCTGCCTTTGGCCCTCCCTCTTTCTGTGCCTTCACCGTTTCTATAAATTGTAAGAGAACATCCTCACCTACAGGAGTTTACAATTAACAGTCAGTTGCAGCATCACATATCACGCAATCAAATGGAGGAAATGCAATAAATCTTACATCTCTTGATATGTAAATCAGTTACCATCCCCACCGGCATGTCTGGAGAATCCAGAGCCATTTCCATTAAAGCATACCTACACAAAGCACTCGAAACTCATACACGACACAGAACAGGAGTACCAAATACCGTTGAGCTGTGGGCATAATACCTGTATATCTCTTGGCTGCACAAGACCTTCATGAAATTAGCAACCATAGGATCAAGTTTGCAATGTGCAGCTGCAGAACCTAGTTGCCTAATGCCTAGACCCCCATATCTGGCATCAACACCATCATCCTACACACAAATCACAACAATCGACAGACGACAATCACTGATAAAAATCTTGATGCATAGAATGCAATCCATCAATGTCTGATGTGACAGGACAGTACCATATCAATGACATGAAACTTCTGTGGCTTCTTCTGGAACTTCTTTTCTGTTTCCCACAGTTGAAATTCATTTCCTGTTAACTCCTCGAACAGTCGTGCAAATTTCGTTATGGCATCCTTCTCGCTGTCCCATTCTTCAAGTCTCTCCTCTGCCTTAGGATCATCACCCACTCTACCCCTCTTATAGTAGAGGTGAAGCTTTTTGTCAGGTACAGTGATCAACTGTGTAATTGCAATCCTACCAAATGATGGATTCGCAGTTAGAATAAATATTCAAAGACGAAGAAGGGTCATTGCAAAGGGTTAAATCATTACTCATTTAAGCCTTTCCCTTGGTCGCAAAGAGAAAAACCGCAATTGTACAGAAGTCCGTCTTTCTCTAGTATTTTCCCTCCTTGTTGCTGCAGCATTGTGTCTTTGTACACTCCTCTCTTACCGTACATTTTAAGCTGGAAAACACACCAAGATCAGGGACAAACTCAAGACATACGTATAACAAGATACGACAAATATTGGTATTGCAAGAATTGTACCTCAGCTGTGAGGGACTCGATAGCCTCCTCGCCTGGATCCTGTTTGTCCCAAGGAATTCCTTTGCCGTAAGCTGAGAGATCAGATACACAGTCATAAGCTTCCAGCGGCTGTGGATCTTGCTTCTCGATGCTGTCGCTTAGCCACCCCTCTCTTACCACTGGTATGCCCCTTTCTCTGCTCATCCCAAAGATCAACACCAACAATTATTAACTCCAGTACGTTAAACAAGATGTAAACGACGAATCCCTGTCAAGTGCAGTTAACATGAAGATTATACTCACAATGCTTCAGTGACTTTGGATGATCCACCTCGCTCCCGCTCCATTGGAGAAACAACTATGCAAGTTACACCTGCAATTTTGGGACATGCAGTAAACTTGTGATATATGTAACTACACCTTCATGGAGAATTCACTCAAAAAGAGTACTGATGGTATTACCAATTGCTGTATTGGCTACCTTGCCCCCATGTTTCTCGATTTCTCGCTTCCAATATTGCTGCAAAATCATCAAGGACAAACATAAGAAACAAACCCTCCACTCCTACCAGCTCAGTAGCTAAACAGCTTGTAGAACAAAAACAACAACAACAACATCCTGCTGCTTACATGAGTTCGAGTCAGCCTGCCTGACAGAGAAATGACCATGCCTGTGAGAGGCTTCTGAGCAGGCGGTATCTCTTTCTGGTGACGCTGTTTCGGGTCTTGATACTTCTTCAACAACTAACATCCAAAACCAGAAATGATATGTTCACTCAACTCACAAAAGGAACCCTAGCATTAGTTTTCAGAGTTGCAGAATTTTGAACAAACGCTTACATCAGAGACCGATGTTTTCTGAACCGAATCAGGAAGTTTGATAGGATCTTCCTTCCTAGGAGGGTTCTTAGTTTTGTAAGTGCAAGTTGACCATTCACTTAATGCTCCTGTGCAAGAATATCTACTTCCACTGAACTCTAAATAACCTCCACACACAGGACACTCCAGCACCGCCCCGTAAAACAGCAGGTCCTGGCTGCTCACATAATTAACCACTTTCTTAAGTCATAAGCTACATAACCACAAAATGATCACATATTCACATTCTGCTCTACTCTATGTTACACTGACATGTTCTTCATTAAGTCATCAACAACACTTATAGCGAAATCAATTGCAATAATGGAGTTGTAACATACCATTTGGAAATGACAGCATCATCAGGTCCAGAGGTTTCTTCACCATTAAGCTTTAGAATCTCTTTCAACTGATCAACACTGAGATTCTCCCTAATAGCCTTGCAAAATTCCTCATATTCCTTAGAAATGTCGGATTTTCCATTGGTTTGTTTGCCATTTCGGTCTTCGTAATCCTGCTTCGCCTTCTTGGTAGGCGACTGTTGATCCTCGTTTGTTTTAGCCTCGGCCGCCTTGTGCTTCCGAGTCTTCATTTTCTCTTCTTGGCCATGATGCCCCCCTGTCTGTGCCCTTGTCTCCACCTAAATATAGATTATAGAGAACACAAACACAATGCCTCTTAATTTGTGCTTCTCCTATACCCTAGAACTCCTCGACCTTTATTAGACTCTAGTTTTTCAGGGTTACAATTATCAAGCACTCCAAATCAAACGAACACTTAACTCAAAAATTTCACCCTAATAGACGATGAATATAGACTATAGTGGTGAATACGAAGTATGTCATCATTATGTACCTTATACGGTACATACTTCGTACTCACCACCGGTACATACTTCGTACTCACCACTATAGTCTATATTCATCCTCTATCCGACCCTCTTTCAATCTTTTAACCTTGTTTGTTAAAGCAGTAAATTTTTAAAGAATACAAAGCGGCCCCCTGACCCCACAACAAACATGGTAGAGTAAATCAGCTACATGCATAATGCTACTTAAGTACTAAACTACCAAATAATTATTTCCGCCGTTCCTCTAGGTTGCATGCACTAGGGTTGGATATATCTCGCATATTCAACCAAAACGTAAAATTGCTACTCGAAATTTCAAATTCTAACTAGGCTCCTATAGTGACCTCCAAAGTCCCAAACCAAAACAATTAATCCCAACGTTTCACTATTCCTCTAGTTAGGTTGTTTACACTGGGTTGAATTTATCTCGCATATTCAAACAAAACATAAAATACCTACGTACCGACGAGAGTATATACCATGCAAACATGTCTAATGAATGAAAAATTAATTAATTAAAGACGATGGATTGTATAAGAAGACAGTATGTATGTATGTATGTGTACCTTCATTTTGTTCAAATCAAAGCAAGGAAAGCTAGCAAGCCAGAAACAGTTGCAACAAAGAAAACCTGCAGATTTTCTGTCTTTGAGATTTCGTACTAACTAATAAGCACTTCCAACAAAAGACATGCAGAGAACAAAAGGTAAGAAAATCTTCTTAAGCAAGCTTTTATTTCTAACATTCTTCGACAGTGGACACGTAGTGACTAAACTCAAGTTCTTCTGTCGTACCCTGGTGAAAACATGTGTTTGAGAGAAGCTCTGGAGCTGACACGTGGCATCCTGGGTGAACTCTAACACCTTGGAGTTTACGGACATGTGACATGCAATATGTTATCTGCATGTAAAATTTTCCTTGATATTTATTCACACTTCAGAGTTACGGTGTTACACTGTCTTTTCTGCTTTTATTTTATGCGAATAATATAATACACGTTATAAATAACTGTTAAAGTTTGATTATGTTTACACAACAGGGATCCGTGGCGCAATGGTAGCGCGTCTGACTCCAGATCAGAAGGTTGCGTGTTCGATTCACGTCGGGTTCAATACCCCGGTCCAATTTGGATCCCCCTGTTCCTTTTTTTTTTTTTTTTTTTTTTTTTTAATGGGCTTTTCATGTCCTTTGTAGGAGTAATAGTTTCACGCTAATCTTAATACTCGTACGTGCTTTTCATGTCCTTTGTAGGAGTAATAGTTTCACGCTAATCTTAATACGATATTAATACAATCTTGACTTCAAATCGACATACTTGGAAGAGGAATAATACTGGTCAATCTCGTGAATAAAGCACTAATAACAGTATATTTGTCGAATGTTTGTTCAAACTTAAATAATACACAACTCAAATTTAACCAACTCAATACTCCAAATGAGACCAATGATAATCCGAATTATCCAAACCAACCCTAACTCACATAGATGAAAGAAATGGCCCGAAATGTTCAACATCAAGTTTTATCAAATGTAACTCGACCTGACGAACAAAAAAAACTTTTGTAATTTTTACTAGATTAATTACTCGAAATTTTAAAATTGTTGTATTATCGAGTTTTAATTTGAATATACGAGAGAGATCCTCTCAATCGAATAGAGAGTACGGAGTAGTCGACAACTCAATAGACCCTCAAAACCATCTTTGTCGCTAACCCAACTCAAGCCATTACTTTGTGTGTTTATGTCTCCTAATCTCTGTGTTCGAACTTCAAGTCTACCAAAATTACAGATTCGCACTTCTCTCTCTCTCTTCTCGATATATCCGGCAAATTTGTATCTTCAGTCTGAAGATTCCATTAACCCCAGATAATGCTTTTCTCAGGTATTCCCTTCCTCCCTCCCCTCTCAAATTCTCTTACTTTTGCATATAATTCTCGAGTTTTGTTCTGATGATTTCTGTACATAATTTCCATTGCAAAATGAACTGTATTTTCTTCTATATTCTTCCTTCTTCAGCTTGAAGTATTAAACGTCTCAAATTAATTTCTGGGTTTGAGTTTGTTTGTATTATGAGATTAATGAGCTCTTTTTATGTTATTGAACTTGTGAGAAAGTTGGGTTCTTGGTTGATTTTCATAAGATGGGTAGTTGGTGAAATCCCCAATTTCGCATTGTGGGTTCTGTTCAATTCTTTTGCTATTCTCATAACTTAAGCATGAAGCTGTTGTTACTTGTTAGCTTAATTTTAAAGGTTGAGCAATCGTAGAGTATGACCATATGTTAAGATTAAGGGCAGCCCGACGCACATTGGCGTCCCCGCGGAGCGAGGGTCCGGGGAAGGGTCCCACCACAAGGGTGTATAGGGGGCAAGCGTTCCCTTGTCATCTTTTGGACAAGAGGCTGCTCCGAGGACTTGCCCGTGACCTAAGATTAAGGAAAAAAGTTGGTATCTTTGCTTTTTGTTTGGGGGATGGGGGTTTGGAGAGGGGGGGGGGGGGGGTTGATCGTGCGTCTCCTACGATGACTTTACGCTTTTTAAGTTGGCAAAGTTTCTCCGGGATCATATAATTGTTTAGATGAATGATAGGTCCGTCATCCGTGTGGCTTCTATCAAAACATTTGTTTCAAGTAATTAATGTAAGAGAGAGAGAAAGAAAGGGTCTTATGTTTTGGTGATGGAGGGTTTGGCTTGTACTCTATAGAGGTATTGTTGATTAGCGATGTTTGCATGGTTCTTCTCCACCAGGCATGTTCGGAAAGGGGAAGGGAGGGGGGGAGTGAAGGGTTAAATAGGGCTAAGGTAAGGGAAGTATACGAGTTGAGACGTGGAGAGGGAGCTAGGGAGATATGAGTCACTAGCTTCCATTTTGAGGTGTTGAATGCCCTTTGGGATGGGTGGAAAACAAATGCCTATATTGGAAGTGGTCTATCAACTTCCTTTTCTTTTATTAACGATTTAGTAGTACCGATCAACACCCCCTCCTCCATCGACCTTTCTTTCTTTGACTCTATACTGCTATACTTTAGTCCTACTATTCCAAGTTTGCCGTTGTAAGGGGTAAAACAACCATCACACGACCAAATGAGAAGTTTCGTTAAATTTTGTTTGATGTCCATATAACTTAGTGGTAAATTAGATAGATTATCCTGTTACTTGGCGAAATAACTGATATTGCTAGTAATTTAAAACCTGTCATTTCAACTGTATCCTATATCACTAATTGTTTTTTTTTTTTAATTTGTGTGAAAGTACCTTATACGCCTTGTTTTCTCATGTCAGATAGTTTTTGGCCCCCACTTTTTTCTTCGAACTCTGACATGGGGAATTATTTATGACAATTTTGGAACCCCATTAGAAAGATTATGGTCTGAGGGAGTTGATGATATCTGATTCATCCTTTCAGCTGTGTGGTAAATGTGGGCGGGCCTGGGTATTGATCAAGCTGAATGGATTCAACTGTTTTAATGAGTAATGGCGATTTGGAGCCTTTGGCGGACATGGAATTTGAGTCGCACGACACTGCATATGAATTTTATAAAGAATATGCCAAGTCTATAGGGTTTGGAACAGCTAAGCTGAGCAGTCGCCGTTCTCGAGCTTCTAAAGAATTCATAGATGCAAAATTCTCATGCATCAGGTATGGAAACAAGCAGCAGTCTGATGATGCCATAAATCCTCGACCTTCTCCCAAGATAGGTTGCAAGGCAAGCTTGCACGTGAAAAGAAAGCCTAATGGAAAATGGTATGTGTATAAATTTGTTAAGGAGCACAATCATGAACTTCTACCTGAGCAAGCCCATTTCTTCCGGAGCCATAGGAATTTTGACCCACTCAAGAATGATGTCCGTGTGCGTAGACGCAAAGTTTTAGCTTCTCTATCTAAACAATTTAGTGCCTATCAAAATGTTCGGTTTTCGGATAATTTTATAAGAACCCAGCATGACAAGGGACAAAGCTTGTCTTTAGAGTCGGGAGATGCTCAAATTCTGGTAGAGCTCTTTATGCAAATGCAAGAAGATGATCCAAAATTTTTCTATGCTGTTGACTTGAATGAAGAGCAGAGATTGAGAAATGTGTTTTGGGTTGATACAAAAGGCTTAAGTGATTATACTTACTTTGGTGATGTAGTATCTGTTGATACCACATACTTCACGAACAAGTATAAGGTTCCACTGATTCTTTTTGTTGGAGTTAACCATCACATTCAACCAACATTACTTGGCTGCGCACTGATTGCAGATGACACAGTGCACACCTTTCTTTGGGTATTACAGACATGGCTCATAGCAATGGGTGGTCGACCTCCTCAAGTCGTACTTACTGATGAAAATAAGACACTGAAAACGGCTATAGCGGAAATTCTGCCTGAGAGTCATCATTTTTTTGGTTTGTGGCACATTTTAGAAAAGATTCCGAAAAGGTTAGAAAATATAAGCGTTTGGCTTGATGATTTCATGCAGAAGTTCAGCAAATGCATATATAGATCATGGACAGAAGAAAAATTCGAAAAGAGATGGTGGAAGTTGCTTGAGAAATTCAAACTTCAAGACAATGAGTGGCTAAGATCTATTTATGAAGCTCGAGTCCACTGGGTCCCAGTATTTGTACAAGGCATATCACTTGCGACGTTGTCCAGTCCGTCACGAACTGATTGTCTGAATTGTTATTTTGATAAATTTCTCAATCCACACACTTGCTTGAAAGAATTCCTTGAGCAGTATAAGATGCTATTGGGGGATAGGTTTGAAGAAGAGGCCAGGGCGGAATTTGAAGCGTGGCATGAAGCTCCTGCTTTGAGATCTCCTTCCCCCTTTGAGAAGCAGATGGCCTGGGTTTACACGCATGAAGTTTTTAAGAAGTTCCAAGTAGAGGTATTAGGAGCTGCAGCATGCCATCTTAAGAAAGAGAATGAAGACATAAGCAGTGTAACGTATACCATTAAAGATTTTGAGAAAAATCAAGATTTCACTGTGGAATGGAATGAGTCGAACTCAGAAATCAGTTGCTTATGCCGTTTGTTTGAATACCAAGGCTATCTTTGTAGACATGCTATTGTGGTCCTCCAGATGTCTGGTGTGTTTAGCATCCCATTTAAGTATATATTGCAGCGGTGGACAAATGCTGCCTGGGGTAGGCATGTCATTAGTGAAAACCTGGAAGAGGTCCAGGCTAAAGTACGTAGGTACAATGACCTTTGTCGAAGAGCCATAATCTTGGCTGAAGAGGGTTCATTGTCCACAGAGAGCTATAATGTTGCAGTATCTGCCATAAGATGTGCTTTTCAGCAGTGCAGTAGTGCAAATAGTTCTCTTGAAAAAGATTTGAGACCTGAAACTTCTCTGATTTATTCAACTAATAATGATGAGGAAGATATTCTAGCTACCGATTCGAGGGCATCTGACAGAAATACATATACCGGAATGGATGAGGCGTGTGCAGGTTCCAGGGGATTGGAGGTTGGAAAGGAGGTGATGAATGACAGAATGGGGGTGAGTTTTATAATTAGCAGTCAAGTGTCACTTATAAATTTCAGTATGCATTCGGCCCTTCCCTTAGCCCATTAAGGAATTAGAAGTAACCATTGAATACTTGTGCATTTGCCAGGGACTGTTGGACCAAGATAGATCGGCTGGTGAATCTCAAGATAGCTTTACCCAAATGGTACGTCAATTCTATGCCCTTCTGCTGTTTCATATAGCTGAATATTGTTTTCTTGACTTTTAGTCCAGGCCTTAGGATAGCCACATAATCACATTCTTCCTGCTAGTGCATTTTCTTAAGTTGCCTTGGGAATTGCCTTTCTCATCAAGATACACTCAACATTACAGGAAACCCAAAACACAAGGCCTGCACATTTACACAATATGTTTCCAGTGCACTTTCACAATGTAGTACATGGTGTGTTTCAAGGGACAACTCCGACGCAGTATCATAACACAACATGGAAAGAGAAACATCTTCAAAGGTAGCTAATTGTGAGCCCACTCTGACATGAGCATTTCCTTTTGGTACGTAACTTATCCAATTAAGTTTGACAGTAGAAGGCAGCATGAGATGAGAAGCATCCACCAATGCTAATGTTATCCATGTACGTGCTAGTTTTGTACATTGTGAATTGTGATAGTGCCTTGGCTGGGACTTGGAGTAGGGTGCAATATCCGCTCTGGATCACTCAGACCAGTTGTATTCAAGTCTGGCCTCCGGTCGTGAATTTTCCTTAAAACTGTATCCTGTTTTGGGACTGGCGCAATGCTTGGGCTTGAGAAGCATCCCAAGTGTAGGTTTGGTCAATTAGTTTCCCCCCACCACCCTTACCTAGCCCTTGTGTTAAACTGTGTCATGTATACTAATCTACCATGAAACGTTATATGTGTAGAATTGTAGTCTGGTTTTGTTGTGCCCGAAACCCATGTATAGTTTCTTACTTTCTGGCATGATCTAGGATTCCATCATTTGGGTACGAAATCCTCGTCAATTTTCAGGATGCTTGAGTTAGGGCAGGTAGCGAACCAAGATGTATATATGGTGTTTTGGAATATGGACAGACGATAGTGCACGAACGATACAGTGCATTGTGAAAACTATTCTGCCACTGAGTTTGTTTGATTACCTGTCAGTGTGACTTGGAGCATTCCGCTCTGGTTACCATTTACCAGTACATTATGGTCCAGATAGTAGACTGCAGACCTTTGTTCGGCTACCTAGTGGTTCTAGAGACCCATCAGCCGTCCTAGGTGGATCCCAGGTCCCGGCCTTCAACTAAGCTCACCTGTCCTAGGCCCCATTTCCTATGCAACACTACCACAGAGGCTTACGAGTTCAGCTGATGGGAGTACTGGTGTTGTGCATCCCATCCCCTGAGTTTGCATTTAAGTGCTCGTCTGGAAGTTACAATGATCCCGCATATTGGTTTCCTGTATTCTTTCCATCGGAATGGCCGATTATTGCATTTCAATTGAAGTTACTAATCTTGTAAAGCAAGGGTTCTTTGTGGGCTTTTTGTGAGTTCTGATTTCGGATATACAAGAGCTGGCTTTGGCCTTGTTCTGTTACTGATGGCCTGACCCTTTTTTGAGATGCTGAACCTGTGTATCACAACTCATCTTGCTGAATCCGGCAACTGTTCACAACCTTATATCTTCTAAACTTTATATTAACTCGAGACTCTTATAACTAGAGTGGTGTTATTCGTGGCGTTTTTAGATTATGCAAATGAATGCTTTTTCTAATACAGGTTAGAAATTTGGGGTTTAATCGTCTCATACAAATGTCACACATTTTTACTTTCTCAACTATAATTAAAATTAAAATATACAGAGTATTTCAGAGACGCGTATCTGAAAAAAAAAAAAAAAAAGTAATTGTGCAAAATGTGTATATTCCCTTAATTGAAATCGAGGTAGTTGGCTTTAACAACATTCTCAAAACAAAGAAAAGAAACAAAAGTGATCAAAGTTAGTTGTCTTTTACTTTTCATTTTTTTTGGCATTTCAACTAAGATTTTGTAGGTAGAGAGTAAAAGACGTTTACTCCATACCATTTGTTTTCTTACCCCTAAAAAAATTTGTTTGGCCTATAATCTTCTTTTTTTTTTTTCCTAACTTTTCTCTTATCAACTCCGACAATTTTTAGTGGGGGATCCCTCTAGTTGATTCTTTTGCTTCAATTCCTCACTAATTTTTCAACCTTTTTTTTTTATATTTAATTATTTAATTATTCATTTTTGCTTTGATGTTGAAACTCAACCCAAGCATGATAGACTAGTTTCATATGGTATGTTTCTTGTAGTTTACGATCAAAGATTGGATATGTGTGGTCTTTTTTTAGGCAGTGTGGATTATCTGTTCTATTTTTCTGTCCCACTTTCTATACCCTATTAATTATATGCTAGCATTTTATTGTTTAAATATAATATTTTTTCTAAAAGATATAAAAAAAATACTATCAAATGATTCGTGGGGTATAGAGTGTGGACACGAAGATTAGACAGGTGATCCACGCTGATAAATAAACACATATAAATGTAATGTACACGCCTAATTGTGAGTCATTTATAGTGTAGATTTATAGGATGTTCTTTTTCTTTTTAAGGGATGTGAATTGTGATGATAGATAATATTACCAAAGTGAGCTGAGTAATATTCATACATGTAATCCTCGACGTTTATTTTACCACATTAGAATGCAACTCCTGATAGGAATGTAAGAAGTGCTCTTTAATGAACAACTAACGTTATTATTTATTTCAAAAAAAAAAATTATTATTACACAATGTAAGATTTAAAATGTAGGTTCTCTTTAATTAAAATGTCTGAATAATGAATATATGAACTGTTTTTGTTTGTAATACTATCTTGATTGACTTGGTATTGTATTACGGGAGTACGATTATGCATAATAAGTTTTTTTTTTTTGAGCCAAAGATTTATGTATTCTTTAATTTTTGGGATATGATGGATAAAGCAAAATGGCTCATTAAACTGTATGTGCTTCTTATTTTGTGAAGTAGCAGTCAGTCGCTGCAATTCTCAAACCAATTTTCATTTTGGGTCATCCGTGTGCAGCCTCTCTATGTTTCAATAAGTGTAAGACTTGCGTGCATTCGACCCTTACTTACCTTGCCTTATAGCGAAATTGTTCAAGGCAATGGAGTTAAAGATGTTGTATCATGTGCGAAGACCAAAGTCGTAATGTGTGAAGTGATACATAAGTAGACAATCATTCCTCAAGCTATTCACTCTATTCAGTTGAGGGCGTGATTTCACAGTATTGGGAGTTGTTGGAGCCTCTCTTTTGGACTTTACCCACAATTTCTCCCTCGGGTTCCCTTCTTTATTTGTAAAAAGTTTTTTAAGTTTTACTTCTTTTAATTATTCTAATTAAAGTTAATTAGATATGGGATTTTGGCTAGATGATTGTACTATTTCTTTTTAACGCCTGATTAAAAAGATAGTAGGACAAAACATGATGTTTTCTAAAGTGGATAATCTATATATCCAAAGTAAACCATTGATTATTGATGTGTTCGTGCTTGTTTTAAATTATTTTGGCTATAGTTTTATTGGAATGTTCATGTTTTGGTTTTAATTTTTTCTAATATATAAAACAAATAAGTTTGAACCATTCAAAGGAACAAATGGAGTATTCAGATTTCATGTGACGAGAGAGTCCACCTTTTCTTAGCTTAGACAAAACAAAGTTTCTAATTTTGTTAATTGATTAAGAAATAGGACCTCTAAAAAAACAATTGATTAAGAAATAGCTGGAAATATATTATCTTAGCTTAGATCTTTTTGTTGTCAGGTCATGTGTTAGACTTGTCTGCCTTTAATTTTAGTTTATATACTTGATCTATTCTATTTTTTGCTATCTTACGTATAATTGTATAAGCAGTTCGTTTTAATGCGGGTGTACCGTTACAGGTTAGCATTTCACATTGGGGAAAACAACACAATTCAAATCCATTGCACTTGAGTCTTCACGGTTTTGGAAAGTGGGTATCTTTTCAACCCAAAAGACCTCGTACTATTTAGATTGGAGGTGGAACTTATATACAAGAATTCTAATCTTTGTTTCTTCAATGTGGGACTTGGGTTGACACCCCAACAAACCTCCCCTCAAACCAAGGCCCAATTCATGGCCGGACCTCCTTCCGTTTATTATTTACCGAGTGGGGATGCCCACATAGGGCAGAGTCCACTTGCCACCACAGGTTTCTTTAACCGTGGCTCTGATACCACTTGTTGTGTACTGCCAAACCACCGGCTCCACAATTAGTATGATCCCTGTTTGGGCTGGGAGACAAGCCCTCACGATTTTGGAAAGTGGGTATCTCTTCAACCCAAAAGGCCTCGTATTATTTAGTGTGAAGGTGAAACTTATATACAAGGATTCTAGTTCTTGTTTGTTCAATGTGGGACTTGGGTTGACACCCCAACAATATGGTTCACAAGTTGTGTTTACTGTTTAGTGACCACAGACTAGTGAGTGGAGTGTATGTGTTACGCTAGTGCTTCGGTCTAATTTGGGGATGTGTCAATATTTTTCACTTGGCCGTATGTTTAGGGTACGTGACTAGCTATTCTTTCCCGCATTGCGTTTTTTATTGTGGCCACTTTGACTTGCACAAACTGATTGACTTGTGTCTTTTCTTCTGGAAAGGGCGTTTCATACAAGATCCTAATAACAATCATTACAAACCCTCTTTGAAATCAAACTTATTGAAATCTTAGTGGTAAAGAAAAATTCTTAGGAATTGAGGCAGAAACAGGAAGTCGAGATACAATATGTCAATTGCATAACTTTTGTGACGAGACATTTACAAAAATTCGTCTTGGACAATTTCAATTCTTCGCGAGAATATGTGGAAATGATATAAATAAAGACTTGTCAATTGAACAATTTAGGTCTATCCGGACTTGTGGTCTTGTAGATTTCATTCTTTGTGGAGATCATATTGCTTCTTGCTCCCTTTGGTTTTCTGGTCAATTGATTAATATCTCAATTTGAAATTATTTGAGTTCATACCTTGACCATCATAGTAATAATAGATCTCAATACTTGGGTTAATAGTTGGTTTTGTGAGACTTAATGTATATTCAAAGTTTTTTTTTTTTGAAAGGAAACAACGTGCCATTTCATCCATCCATATCAAGAGCGGCCAGGGCTAAAATCTCTGGCGGAAAATCGTTTACAAGGGTAATGACATGTCTATCAGGACTTGCTAATCGTATATTCAAAGTTTAAATTATAAATTCGTAACTAAAACAAAAAGTTTGCATATTAATTCTTACTTTTATTTATTTGAATTTAGTTATATAATTTATGGAAAATTCACTTGGTACCCTCGAACGTTGACTTGCACATGGTACCCTACTTGGCAAGTTTGTGCACATGGTACCCCTGAGGTCACTACTTTGTGCACATGGTACCCCGAATAATAAATTTCGTTAGATTTTTCCGTAAGTGATGATATTTTGGTTAATTGTTAGGCAATTAGTTTAATTAAACTATATAATTAACATTGCTTGAGAACAGATGGAGTTTAAATGATAATACATCTAGCAATAATGGTGAACAAGGGAATCATTAAGCAAAGAGGAACCCATGATGTAAAAAAACTCTCTTTAATGTGAAATAAAAAGTTACAACAAGCTAATTATCTTTAGCTTTGCATCAATATATTAGCTAGCTAGAGGTATAATACAAAGTTTCGATGAAGCAGATAAATTTTCTCCATTGTAGGAGATCTCCTAAACCTCAAAAGAAAATTCATATGCTTCATCACTTTGCATTAACCCCTAAACTTTATTAATCAAACAACAATAATTAAGAAAACCATCTTAATTAACAAACTCCTAGGCTAATGCTCCAAAAACAAACTACTCCTCATACTCATCTTTTTCTTGAGAAATTTTTTGTTGCAGAGCAAAGGCCTCCATAAACCCTAGAAATTTGATCGACATCAAACCATGCACAAAACCCGTAATTATACTTAATTAAAGCACGGACTTTTGGTTAAATGGGCCATTAGCATATGTGCTAGCTAATTAATCATCTTCTGAACCAGTAGTGATGCATTCCCTCTCTTCCTCGAACCCTTCGAGGGAGGGATGGGGCGAGTGCCCCATCCCGAAGGACTTAATATGGTCTTTTAGAGATCTTTTGTGCTTAAAATCGGACCCACAAGAGCAATACCAAAGTTTACCACAATTCTTCTCATGTGTTCTCCAGTCCCCTTTAACCGCGAATGCCTTGCTACATTTCCTACACATGAAACCTTTTATACCATGTTTCCTCTTGAAATGGGTCTGGAGTGTCCTAAAGTCCTTCAATGGCTTCGCTCGAGGGTGGTTGATGTTGTTCTTACACCCTTGTGCGCAACAATAGCACGGTAGCCTTAGCATTGCTGCTGGTTGTGTTCCTCTTAGAGATTTAGGCCCCTTCCTGTACTCTGAGCCATGCCCCCACATATGCATCTGCGCGAGTAATTAATCATATATACATGCGTTAACAATAATCAATGATTATTAGGATCACTTAGCTTGTCGCATACAATTTATTAACTACTATACATTCTAGAGTACACATATCTGTACGTGGACAGTACACATGCATAGTCGATAAATGTAATATCTTGCGTGCTAATTAAGATCACAAAATACAATGTGAACATGTACAATGATTATGTTACATATAGGCCGACGTGTGATGAATTGGTGATGCATCATTATCACTTTATTTCTAATATGATTACATATGAATGCAAGAAAACTAGCTAGCTAGTGTGATATGTGAATTCAATCAGTCGAATGAATAGTACCTAGAGATATTGATTGCTAACTTTTGTGGTCCGTGGTCTTTGCAAAAGTGACAAATATTGACTCGTCATCTGATCATCGATCTAGTAATTTAGTGTAAGGTCGTCTTCTCTAAATTGCAAAAGACATATTACAAAATGCAAAATAATGTTTTGATCGGTATGTAAATACATCCTTTTTCTCTATTCTAAATAATGGTTATGGTAATACATATACCCCCTTTTTTTTATGCTGCTTATATATGTTTACTACGCCATGCAATGCATGGTAGATTTGGCAAAAAAATGCATAAATCTTAGGACTGCATAATCTTAATAAACTAACTCAAATTGAAACCTGGTTTCAAAAGTAGAAAATGATGTTTGCTTAATTTCAATGCATTAGTTACTAACCAATATCTACTTTATAAAAAGGTATTCATATCCGCTCTATGTCCATCAAATGTAATATGGTTGTATACTTGTAGTCAACATAAGCAAGATAATTTGCTCAGAAAAAAAAACATAAGCAAGATAAAGAAATTCCGAAAATAGGTTTCCGTTGTTATCATTAGCTAGACTATATGTTAATTAGTTTTCGAAGATTTCATATGATATGTTAGACTTTGGGGATTTTAAGCAAGACTTAAATAAAACCGTGTCAATACAGAATATAATCATATCATATGATGGAACTTTAGCTAGAAGCTTTAACTTCGGTTTTACATTTGAGTGAGTTAATTTTCTTTTATTGAGGGTGTCCTAACTACTTATTTTTACTTTAGTGATATCTCTTACCTAGCTAGCTAGTCTTTATATACCCCAAAAAAAAATTGAATCTTTTTCTAATAATTTGTGAGCAAATAAACATATTTTGTTCTATAATAGTGTGAAAAGAGAGATATATATAATTAATAATCGTATTCAAAAAGCTTAATTAGATAGGGAGAACCTAGCAAGCTACCTGCATATTGTTGTAGCGGTTGAAAGTCTTGCTGCAAATGGAACAAGAAAATTGCATGGGACCAATAAGAATTTGTGCTGGAGTTGGGATCCAAAACCTGTCTGTTTTAAATGATGATGAGTAATCATAATCCATATTATCATGATGATTATCATGATTAATCATCATCATCATACTTGCTCTTTCCTCTTTTAAGCTCAAATTAGGCTTGGCATCAACCCCATAATCATCATCATTAGAGTACTCGGGATCATGATGATTAGGCAACCCTATGTGCAAACCAATAGTAACTCTTTCTTCCTTGTAAATTCCATCATTACCCTCTTCTTCCTTCATTGCCTGTGCCTCACTAAGCCTGCTTAGGAGGGGCAAAGTCGTCTCTCGATCGACCTCGGCTTCATCTTCATCTTCCTCATCTTCATATTCATCTTTATTATGTTTGTAGAAATGAGGGTATTTCATCATCAAAGTGTTAGGGTTTGTGCTAGGAGAATTGTTAGTAGTAGAAGAAGAGGGAGATGAAGAAGTAGTTGTGGTTGGTGATGATGAAGATGATGGTGGTGATTGAGGTTGATCCAATGGTGGAGATAATGGCTTTAGCCATTCAATGAAGTTTGGAGCTTCAAAGCACAAATCCATAACATATGCATAATAATAGAAGCCAAGCTTATTATTTGTAATAAGCTTAGTTATTAGTATCTTTACACCCTTTTAGCTAGGTATAAATATTAGGTGGTTTATACTTTTTATATCCCACACTTGTGTAGGAAAAGGGTTTTGCTAATGATGTCACTTCACTATGTCAATGGTGGCTAGATATGTCATTTGTAGTTTTTTTATTTGATTATTGACTTGTCTAAACAAGAAACTTAGTTTGTCTCTATTAGGTTTAATTTATACGAGAGATATGTATGAAAATCCAATTATATATACAACTAATAAAAGATATATATATATCATCATGCTTAGAAAAAGAAATGGTAGTTAGAGTCGTGAACATGAGGTTTGAATATCCGATGGCGAAATTAAAATATGTCTGTAGTTAGTTCTCTGTAAAATCGCTTTATCATAGATAAATTATTATTTTAGAAATATATATAGATATATTGTTTAAACCCTTATATTGGATGTGTATGTAATGGCCACTACGATGATATTAATTACTATTAAGTTACGGTAAAATAGTCTTATTAAAATATTCGCGTCTAATTAGATGAAATTAACAGCTAGCCTACCTCATTTTCTAACCCCTGATTTGATTTTAGTTTTGGTGGATTCCCCTCTAATTTGTTTGCTAGGAAAAGGGCCGGGAGTACCGGTATTAGTGGTGGGGTTACGGATATTGACATGCGAAATCAAGCATTTGGCTGGATTAGGAGAATCCGAGATGTAGAGGCAACGCAAAGCTTTTTGATTTAACTTGTTCTACACTAATTAAAGAGAGCAACATAATTAAGTACCATATGTAAACACACTAAGTTTCATTAATCAATTGTTGTTCTATTTAATTAATCAAGTTATATTTTGACACTAGTAATTATGGTGTCTGAACACTTAGACCATGTGCGATTGAATTGCATTTTTCTGAATTGATTTGATTTGAATAAAACTGATTTGATTTGATTTGATCTAAAATGAATATATTGATAAATTAACTGTATTTAAACGAATTAATAACTAGAAGTAGACTACATTCATTGATTAATGTTATTTGGATAATTCTGATCTGATTTGATTTGATTTGATTTGAATGAATCTGATCTAATTTTATTTGAATAAATCTGATCTGATTTGAAAACATTGTTTAATACGGAGTAAGTTGAATCGCCATAGCCTTAGTGATAATAATCCGATCATCAAATAATCAGTAGCTTAATTTGCAAGATTCATATTAGAAACATAATTAAAATGTGAGTTATAACATCTTATCCACAATATATATTATGGCTTTTTATTCCTTAAAACATTTACATGTCGAACTACTAAGATATTATTAACCCGTCTTTTAATTTAAAAGAATTTGTCAAGCAATACAAGGCAGCATATAGGTTAGTATAATAACCAAATTCAAGGCAAATAACCATAGTATGAAAATTCATTTGTTTAGGATTGAAAATGTTAGGATTTCTAAAAGGGTTCTGTGGATGGTAATAACTGGATAAGAATCTGTGGATAAATCAAAAGAATTAATTAAATATTGGACTAGTTCATTCAATATTAGCTGCTGTAAACTGAACGATTATATGCATGAAATGACAAATTAGTGTTCTTATTAGCTTCCATTTATATGCGTAATCTAATCTGGTTTGTAATAAAATGTTTGCAAATCTTGATAATCTAGATTCACTTCAATGATATAGTCATGAAATCAACACGAACGGATTTGTAGTGTACCAATGGTGTTTGACAACTAGCTTAGGTAATCAATAAAACATTTTGTGAATAAGCCAATTATTTTAATGCATCTTATACCGTTTGATAATGAGAGAACACAGAATATATATACCATGAACATAATTTTTAGAATATTCATTTAAGTTGTATATTTTAAACTTCAGCCAAAAAAAAAATACAACTTTTTAATTTCCACAGCCTAGCTCGATCATTACGCTGTCAGGTCCGATCCCTAAAGATTGAGTAAGATTTAAATTTTTTAAAAAAAAAAATCATCTCATAATTTTATTATTCATGGAGTCATGGGCGGACCCAGGTATACCATTTTTGGGTCAATTGACCCCACTTGGAAATTTATAACTACATTGAATGTTAGACATGTTCAAGAATATTTACTTGGTCTGATGGTTAATGTGTTGAGTTTTATACCAAAGGTCATGGGTTTCAAGCCTTGGCTTAATATGATCATATTTTGTTAAACATGAAATTGCATGCAAAACAGTGAAGTTGCTTCACAACTATCACAAGTCACAATTCACAAGAGTTCAATCAATTGGGGCGTGCGTGGGCGTCATTACATATCAAAGGAGCTTAATTAAAGAAAAGAAGGGATCACCGACAGGATGTTGTTAAGCCGGATTTTGGGGGGATGATGAAAACAATATTGCTACATTTTAATTTCCCTGCCTTTTTTCTCTTCTACTAGTCATTTTCCTTCTTGTTTTTGTCCAGACGAAGAATATTTCATGTCCATAGTTTTGGCAATTTGCGTGATCAAGGATTCAAGGTAATTTATTTCAGAGAATTTTCTTCTATTGTTCGTTGTATATGGAGATTCGGGATTTCTATGAAAATCCACTTTCCATGTGGTAGAGTCGGGATTATATGATATGGCTACATGTATAAAAAAAAAAAAACTTCCACAGAAATTTCCCATTACCAATGGGGTCTATGTAAACCAAGTGGTCCTTTGGTTGTCAAGCAAAATCATGGGAATCTAAATTCCCATGAATTAATTTAAAAATGTGGAGTTGTTTGGTTGCCCAAAATCATAGAAATTCATAATTTATGGGAATTTCCAATTCCTACAAAATGGAGGAATTGCCTTACCTAGTCCCCCCCTATGTAATTGGAAATTGAAAATTAGAAATTCATGTGGGAATCATTTCCTACATATAACCAAACAGTTTTGAAAAAATTCCCATGAACTTTGGCAACTCATATCATCTGTATGCAACCAAAGGATCACCTCCCCCATTTTGTAGGAATTGAAAATTCTTATAAATTCTCATGATTTTGGGTAATTAAACAACTCAAAATTTTACAATTCATGGGAATTCAAAATTCTCATAAATTTACTTGACATCCAAACGACCACTCATTCATAAGAGTAAAAAAAGTTTAGTTTTAAGAGATATATGTAGAAAATTGGATTTTTATTTTTATTTTTTAAAAATTGGGGGGCAAATTATACCATGCTCCCGGGAGCACGAAGGGCATGGTGGTCATCTCACAATAGAAGGGTAAGGATCACACTTAAATAGGTTTTTAATTATTTTAAATGTAGTTCCTACTCATCTACTGTGAGAATGATCACCATGCTGTTTGTGCTCTCGGGACCATGGTATAAGCATTGAGGGGGTTGGGGAGGGAGATTGGGCCCTTTTCCTTTAATTTGTAAAAGCTAATTAACTACTACCATCATGCTTAATTGGATTATCAACCTTAAAGTAAAAAAGAAACACGGGTAAACTACCTTAAAGCTAGATATATACAAAGGAACTTATAAGTGGTTATAGATTGGTTGGTTGGTTAATTTAACCAGTAAATAGTCGAAAATGATTTTTTTTAAGTGCCAAAGGTGTTTAGGTTTGGTGTAGGTTAATTAATACGGAGTATTACTCATACAAATCTGAAACTCACAAAATAATTATAACTGACAACTAAAAATCATTTGTTTCTGGTTATAAAAAGTTGGTGTTTCTCAACATTTTTAAAAAATGAAACAAAAAATGATAGCAAATGGTGTACATCCCCAAGTCTCATATGAGACCGTCTCACGTGAGACCAATACACTTCAATAATAAATAATTATATTTCTATTTTAGTTTTATGTGTGTTGGTCTCACAATAACTTATGAGACCGTTTCACACAAGACTTACTAGGTATATATATACCTTTTTTTTTTATATTGTTGTGAAAGAAACGGCAATACCAACTTCTAGTCTTGGCATACAAATGCAAAATATTTGGTGATGTTGGCAAGAAGAGAGGCAGTAGTGTCACCATTGTCCAAAAGTTCCACAACTGCTTTGACTCGCCACATTTTCAGTGTCGATTTTTAAAAGAAAAAACAAAGGAAAATGTATATTAATCAATCAATCAACTGTGGTCAAATTACATGTGATGGGAATTTTCATTTTAAATGGAGCTCACGCGTGAGTAATTAAGCCTTATAATATGATAACGGGTCAATAGTCATCTATGTCGACCTAATTGATCTCTTCGTTAAGGGAGACATGTAGAAATACTCGCTCTATTATATCTTGAATATAATTGAAGTGCTAATTATACATAGACAAGAAGCACTTAAAATTTTGGAGTATATATCAAAAGCGATTTACTCATTTCGGTTTTATCGTTTATGAATGTTTCGTTGAAAGTGTAAGGCGAATTTAAAACAAAATTTGACAAATGAAAAACCAGGAGTATTAATTGCGTCGTGCATTTAAAAACTAAAAGCATGAGGAGTTGAAAGCATGAATAAATTATGGAGCTTAAAAATAAAACAGTAGGATTACTATTTAACGTCAACTCGTTGTGATATACTTGTATTTTTTATGTCCCATACATTAGTACTTCGACTCTATTAAGATATGATTGTATCTTTCGAATCTGATTTAACATGATTTTTTTTGTTACAAAGACGAAAATCGAAAACCTAGCTAATATCTATTACATCCTCCAACGGAGGCAAAATAATAAGGTCTTCATCAAAGAAAGACGAATTGCCCGGAATATCAGCTATTCCCACTTCAACATAATCAAATCCGTCAATAGCTGTCAAGGCGATCCGTGGCAGAATCACTCTCGCTGCCCTCGCCATATGATCTGCCACCTTGTTGTACTTCCTGTTAACAACCTCCACACTCGCATGGAGTTCCATCCCGAGCTCTCTACATTTCAAATAAAGGTTAGTCAATCTATCCATGGGGTTTTTATGATCCACAACCCCATGAACCACGAGCTCACAATCACACATAAGGGTGAAATTATTGTTATTCTGCATTTTCATCCACTGCAATCCTAGTAAGACGGCCAGACATTCTGCCAAGGTAACATCCGTCGCATACGTATGCGCAATGAGCCCTGACCTCCATTTTCCATCACAATCCAAAATACAAACAGCTAATCCAGCAGAATTTTCAGACTTGATAAACGAGGCATCAGTAAAAACCAAGGTAGTCGCCCAAGGAGGGGAGGTCAAGCTATTTTTAAGAGGGGTGAAGGGTAGTTGTTGAAAAACAACTGGGGGATGAGAGTATTTTTGAGCTAGGATTTTTGCTTGTGGTACGATCGTGGTTTCCGAAACATTTTTCAATTCAAATATCCATGTATTTCTTCTCTTCCAAAGTAGCCAGCAAGTGATAACAAAGATTTCCGGCCAACTCGCACTTGTAGCATGTTCTAGATTATGCATTAGCCAGTCACTTATATCACTTTGAAACCAAGCCGGCTCCAACTTTAAAGGCTCCCAGACTTCCTTTGCACGAGGGCAGTCCCTAAGTATATGCAGGATACTCTCAGTGATGGTCGGGCAAAAAGGACAAGAGGAAGGAATAGGAAGATTTCTGTGTGCCAAAACAGCCCTGGTGGGTAACTTGTTCCCTTTCACAAGCCACATGAAAAATTTAACTCTAGGTGGACAATTCAGATTCCAAATTCTCCCCCAAACTTTATCAAAGAAAAACTGATTTTTTGTTTTCCATAAATTTTCATAGAGAGCAGTTGAATCAAAAAACCTTCCTAAGGCTAAATTAGTACACATAAGATCAACCCCACACCTAGGGATAATTGTACCCAAAATAGCATTTACCACATCCACATCAAAAAAAGAAGCGCAATCAATGATGTTAGCATCAAGGTGAAAGTCCCTAACAGTAATATTACAAACAGAAGCCGGCAAAGGCCCAGTAAATCTACCACGTAAGGGGCCAACACCACACCAATTATCACCCCAAAAATTAATCGATTCCCCGGTTCCGATTGCCCACTCCGCACTATCTCTGAAAATATCCCATCCCTTTCCTATATTCTGCCAAATATAAGAACCTTTCTTAAAAGCTAAAGGCTCCTCACGACCTCTAATATATTTGTGATAGAAGACGTCCGAGGCTAGATTCTTTTTAGAATTCAAGGACCAGCAGAGTTTAGTCATTAAAACCGTGTTCATCAACTTAGCTGACCTAATACCCAACCCTCCCAAATGCAAAGGGGCAGTAGCTTTATCCCATGAAACAAGATGTAGCTTTCTACGATCAGGTGTAGAACCCCACAAAAAATTTGCACAAATCTGGTCGATTTGATTCAATGCCCAAACAGGAAGACTCAAAGCTTGCATATGATAAAGCGGGATGGTGGACAAGGTAGACTTGATGAGAACCACTTTCCCCGCTCTCGACAACATATCACATTTCCAAGTGCTAAGCTTATTACGGATTTTTTGGACAAGCGTCAAGATCGCGGCCTTATTAGGCCTCTTAGCCGCGAGTGGAAAGCCAAGATAAACACCAAGATCCTCACTAGCTTTCACACCTAAAGAGCCTTCAAATTTTCGTCTCACATCAGTTTGTACATTCTTTGAAAAGAAGATTTTGCTTTTACTTTTATTCATTTTTTGGCCAGAAAAATAGAAGAATTGACACAACATGCTATTCACACTTAACAAGGTGTCATCACTCGTATCACCAAACAAAAGCACATCATCCGCAAAAAATAAATGAGAAATTTTAAGGTCGCTCCCCACCAAGCTAAAGGCTCTCCAATCCCCACGATCACAAGCCTCATGAATAATTTGGGAGAACATCTCCATGCAAATAATAAAAATATAAGGTGATAAGGGATCACCCTGCCGAATGCCTCTAGTCGTCAAAAAAGTGTCAGAGGCAGAGCCATTAATAAGCACATTGTAAGAGGTAGACGTAACACAACTCATGATAAGCAAAACAGTGTCATCATCTAACCCAAACTTCCTAAGACAAAAATCAATGAAAGACCACTCTAATCTATCATAAGCTTTTTCCAAGTCAATTTTCAAAGCAAACCACCCTTTTCTTCCTTTTTTCTTTTTCATGGAATGCAAAATTTCATTAGCAATAACAAAATTATTCAAAGTGCCCCTCCCTGGCAAAAAGCTTCCTTGGTTAGGAGAAATAAAGTTTTCAAGATGTGGCCTAATACGATTAACCAAAATTTTTGACACAATTTTATAACTATTATTGCACAAACTGATTGGACGAAAATTCTTAAGCATTTCAGGATGGTCCACTTTAGGTATGAGGCTAATGATAGTCCCATTACAAGCTTTTGGAAGCTTTTTGCTAGCAAAAACATTGTTGACAAAGAGGAACAAATCACTCTTTATAGTCATACAATGTTTTTGATAGAAGAAAGCGTGAAAGCCATCAGGCCCCGGGGCCTTCCAAGGACCGAGTTGAAAAACTGCATTTTGAAGCTCATTCATAGACACAGGAAAAGAAAGTCTAAGAGACGGATTTTGAGTAACATTAGTATGCATCATAGGTGTATGAGGATCCGCTTTAAACAAATTGCTAAAGTACTCAACAGCCAACCGCTTAAGATCAGCAATATCAGAAAAAGACTCACCAACATCATTCTGAAGACGGATTTAACATGATTTGAATGCAAATGATTTAACTAAATATTGACGAATTTATATCAAGAAGTTAACTTGACTAAATTCATTGATAATTATTTGGTAAATCTGATTATTTGAATGAATTTGATTTGATATAAATGCATCCAACGATATAACCTGATTTAAATACACTGTTTATTAAGGTAGTACCAAACACGACATTCACCAAGTTCTTTTAAAATGAAATCTCATCTAACGCGACTTTTACTTAACATGCATGCATTATGGTCAACTAATGTACACTTTAACTAGATGACCTAAATAAGACTCTAGATACACAGATTCTGATCAGAGTTTCTAATTCAAGGTCGTCTAATGACTTAAGTGACACAGCAGTAATACTACTTCACCCACTTAATTCGATAGTTAGATAATGTCGTCTCTCTTGAATCTAGGCCACCAAAAAGGAAAGAGCAATACTTGAAAAATGTGTGCAACTGATGTTTTTTTTTTTTTAACTATTGTGTATGTTGAATTGTTCTTGGTTTTTTTTTTCTTCCTCCCACTTTCGTGGAATTAAGGGAATGCTTTTATAGTCTATGCATTTAGGAATCCAGTCTAGCCTTTCATGATTACTTGTTAAGTGTTTCTTAACTGCTCAGCTTGAACACATATTGTTTTCTTGGTCTCTATAGTGAAATCCATATAAAAGGGTCGTCGGTACTCGATAGGTATAGATTATGAACGAACCATTTCAACAAAAAAGTATACCCTATAATAATAAAGGCCTATCGGCTTTCGTTATTAGCTTTTAATTACATACGGTACTCCATAATGTCTTGACAAATAAAAGTGATTGTTACTGTTCAATAGATCAATCGCTATTTATGAACTATATTAAGACCTAATAAGATCAACTTAGACAAGTGAATTCATAACAGTTTGATAGTTCAGTATCAAATCAAATTAGTTCAGATCAGGTCAGTTAAATGAGTATTCGTTGATTTTTTCTATCTAGATCGGTTCAGAAGCAGATTAAGTTAGTTCAAATCAAAAGATTGCAATTTTATCAAAAGCGTTTTAATAAGTAAATTGTAGTTGGTCGAAAACTTTTCAAGTAAACTCCCGACTTCCTCGGTGCAACTTACACGACGAGTCGACGATTGAAAACAGAGTTTTAAGGATTGTTTGTCAGTGTGTGACCCTGCCGTAGGTTTTGATTTTTGAACCTAAGAGCATTATTATTTGATTGAGTCAGCGAGACATTGGTGATTGGACGTCTATTCTAATACAGTACTCCGTAGTTGAAGTTAAACCAAGTTTTTTGTACTTATTATTCTTCCAATAAAATGATGATTACCGCGAAAATTTTGTTATCGTACTGGAGGATTCACTAAATAAGACCTTTTTTGGCATTTGATTGACCAACAACATTTTACAAGAGAACCGTCCGAGCAATTTTGTTGCAAACTGGTCTTGAAACCTTTAGCGATAACTCGTGAGCCGTGAGCTAGGAGTTTAGGACTCGTACAAGTGTCATTCTTAATGATCTTATATGCTAGACTATTTTGTGTAGTCATGTTTCAAATTGATCCATGTACTAAAGGTGTGTTTGACCAAACTCTTGAAATGTTTCTGAACTGTTTCTGGGTCCTATAGATTGGAAACTGGCCAAACACACAAAACTGAGAAACTGTTTATGGTTTCTGAGAAACACTTCTAGTGTAAATTTGTTCATCAGAAGTAGAAGCTCCAATTTGGAGCTCCTCCCTCGGAAACTGTTTCTGAGGACTTCTGAAAAAGTTGGAGCTTGGCCAAACAAAACCTAAAACTAACAAAATATGAACTTAGTGAAAAATAAATAGATTAAACTACATTATTATCTTCAGGTTAGTTTAACAATGTTGAGTATCCTCTAATGGGGGTCTAAAAGGTGCAGACCTTGGTGGTAGTATGGGGGTAGGAATCTATTATAAACTGATCATATGCGCCTTAATTTCCCAATGTTGGACAAACCAACTCCATAAACCACTTTCCATATTCCGTAGTGTTACAATCAATGCTTTCACAATGAAAACTAAGATTGTACAGAATAAGCTATCGACATAAAAATCGTCTCCGTTTAAATGAATCGCTAGTAGTAGAATATTATTGCCGTCAAACTTAGCCCTAACTCAAATAATACGCAAAGGGTTTGGACAACCTGGCCCCTTTCTTTCAACAAAGTAAATTGACTTTAAGGATAAAAGTCGGGGGGCGGATCCGAATTTTATCCCACTCATATATCCTCTTCCATCTCGGATATAACTATTATGTTCTAATAATGTTCTTTGATTTCGTACAATTAAAAATGTTGTAGGTCAAAATACGGAAAGAGAGGGATTCGAACCCTCCTTCAACCACTCGGCCATCTCTCCTACACAATAATCTTCATACCACCTCGGGGCGTTATCTACTTGCCGAGTTGCCGATGATAAAAGGTAAAAAAAAAAAAAAAAAAAAAGTTTGTTCGTAGTTTCTCATAATAGCCATTCATGGGCCACACAAAATCCAAAACTCCTAATCTTACAGCAGTAAAGAGGCCTAGTCCAGTTCTCAACCTTTGTCTTCAGGCAACATTATCAGGCCCACTGACGTTTCCATTATGTGAAATTACCTATTTACCCTCCATGGGAACCTGGCTCTTGCTCTACCTTTTATCATTTTTCTCTCTCCTGAAAATTTAACGGTTACAGCAGTGCTACTATCTACATCATCAATGGAAGCGGGAACTGCCGTTATCCTTAGCTTCCCGCTCACTCTTCCTTCTTCCACTCTCGCTGGCACCGAATTTCTCCGCCGCCGGTTTCTATTTCGCGGTGGAAAATCTGCGACGTTTTCGTTTTCCTCCGTCGCTCCTCTCACCACCACCTTCTCCCGCCGCTCGTCGAGGTTTCCGGTCGTAAATGCCGCTCAACGACCTAATCAGGTTTGCGTATCTCACAATTTCTCGCGAATTTCACGATTTTCGCTGTTATAAACTCTTGATTTTCCTTAATTTTTACTAATTAGGATTTAATTGATCGTTTTAGTTAGTATTGTGTGAACTGTGAACTGTGAATTGGAAATTCTTGTTGCACTATCTGGAAATTTAGAACTGTAATGTAAGTAGAAGAATTTAGTCGTGAATTTTACGGCACGGTAAAAAAATGACGTGATCGGCGGATGTTTTCCGTTGTTGCGATGATTGAACGAATTGAAATTGACCGGATTAGTGTGATTGGGGAAATATGTGGTAATTAAGATGCTGATTAAGTCGAATTTTAAAATCGACTGATTCGAGGATGATTGAGGTAACTTAGTGATGACGTTTACATCTAGGGCTCGGAATTACCTGGCAATGGATGTGTGTTTATTGCGCGGTTGTTGTTGTTGTTGTTGTTGGAGTTTGCAAGTGTTTGGTGGTGTATACCGCGATTTTGTTCAACTTGTTTGAGGTCATAGTGTGTAGATTAGCTTAGATTGACAGGTATGCGAATATTTTGGTGAGGGTTTGTAGTTTGTACCTTCGATAATGTTTGAAGCGGCGAAGTTAGTACTTTAGAAAGAGTGGAGTAGTGTCTGGCATGGGATCTGACCAGTGAAGTAAATGGTTGGTTTGTCTTGCAGGGAAGTTTTGATGGGAATGACGATGGCATGGTTTTTACTTCGACAACTTTATTGGACCTAGCTAAAGGATTTTTCAATTTTGTAGTCTCTAACCTTCTACCTATATGTGAGTCCTTTATTTTCTTTGAGTTTCTAAGGTGTATCGTTTTCATATTTGGAATTGATATCGCTGTGCTCGAATCTGACTTTCCGTATAATTGATTCATAGTACTTCATCAAATATATTTTCACCAATATTCTATATGAATATGTCCCATATTGAAGTTACTTCTTGGATTTTATTCGTTGAGGGAAGCTTAACAAGTCTGATAAGCGTGTAGCAATTTTTGACTAAATGTTTTTAAAAATGTATGCCACTCGAAGAAGGAATGAAAAAGCTGTCTGGGATATCAGCGAGAGTGGAGTAAAAAAAGCAATGAATTGGGGAGAAGTTTGGGTGATTCCTATAAGTGAATTCGTGTCTTCTGAAATCCTATGCCCCACAGTCCAGTTAACTGCATCTGTTTTCTGAAAAGGCTTGATCGTGGTGGGAACATTTTAAGCCTCTTAGTAGAAGCATCCGTTTTATGTTTAAGATCTTCTGGTTGTTTAAGACAATGCTGGAAAGTTGAATTCGTAGAGATGTTTACAGTCTAGGATGTTTATCAGCAAGTTATGCATGATTATTCCTAGTTATTATACGTTCTGATTCCTATTACTCCATCCAGACCCCTAAATAGTAGCACTGCATATATATGCCCTAGGAAAGCAACAAATTATCATAACTTCATTTAAATTGACTAGCTAGATGCCTAGAACCATACATGAAATTGCTGATGAAGTAGAGATTACGATCACGGCTGACAGAACTCAGCACTTTCAGTTTTTTCTTGCTTCTTCCAGCTCCTTGGACTACCTTAACTAATAGTCTCTTCCTTTGATCATCTGGTGCTGTTTCGACATTGTAATTAAATGGTTGCAGCTCTTGTCGCTGGCGTGGTACTCGGATTCAAGAGTCCGGAACTTGGTTGTCTAGGATACAAATATTCTTTGTCAAAATACATGACCTCTTGGCTATTTTTTATGTCAGGTGAGACACTGTAAATCTGTTCTTTGGCTTAGCTTTGTGCTTTGCTTCTTGCTTACAGTATACTTCTTGGGAGTGTAGGACTGAAACTGCAGGATGGTGATATCAAAGGCGTTCTTGAAGCTTGGCCTGCGTTCTTATTTGGGCTTGTATGATCCTAATTTTGAAACGCCTTCTGTATGTTTGAAGTCCCTTTTCGCATGAGTATCTTTGATGCAGCTTGTGTTTGCTATCTCACTGCAATTGGCATCTCTTTTAAATAAATTCCTCTCATTTTTGCATATGTCCATCAGATAATATAGTTTTGGATGTGAGAGTATCTTTCAGTTCTGCAGTAATATTAGAGGCGTTCTGATCAAATTTCACTTTTTAGGTTCTTTACTTCTTTATGTAAACAATGTTATCCTATTTAGGCTACATTAACAATCTCTTGTGGTACTAGGTTGACATCATTTTTTTTTCTTTTTCTCTCTGGCACTTTCAAGCTCACAAGAGATGACGTTGTTTTAGACACTGCCACTTTTGAGTTCTGAAGAGAAAAAGATTAGGGCCCATCTTTTATTATACAACAGGGAAGATCTGGTGTTGACAGATGTAAGCCCTTGTGTTTCTTTAGCTTAGCTTTTCTCTTCTTTGAGGGTGATGAGGAGGGGTGTAATGCAAGAAATATATTTGAGTTACAGGATGTGATTCTTTGCTTATAGTTCTCAACGTGCTCCTGCTCTCTCTCTCTCTCTCTCTTTTCCCCCGTTCTTCCCTTTCTTGTTCTCTGTACTTCTGTCAAAAGTTGGCTCCTTATGTATCTCACCCATCATGCTCCATATTGTTGCTGAATTTGAGAACGAGCTTATACTAGAAAATGTCAATCTGGACTAAAATACTTTTGTGTTGGAGATCTTGAGGCCTTGAAGGCAACATACCACCATTTAGGGTTAGCTTTTGGGTGGTTTTGCCGCAAGAATTTTGAATTATTGGCTTCTTGGCAGAGTATTATGAAGAAGAATACAGGGAGACAAAGTTCAGTTGTATAGGACTGAAGGAGTAATTGATACTACTCTCTGATAGAGATCATGAGCTGCATTAAATTAGGAGTGGTGTGTCATTGTAGCATCTTGAGAATTTACTACTTATTTGTCAAGCTGGTGGTGATAATTGTTAACTTTTCATGCTGATTTCCTGTTGTTAGATGCAAGAGATGCCTCTGCATATTTTTGTTTGCTTTTCCTTTATCTTGAATGTTGATCTAGAATTAATAGAATCCAGGATCATGAAAGACTATGATTCTTACTTCTTTTCCATGTCTTTTAGGCATCCATTCTGCTATTGTGCCCTTTGTTTGCCAAGCTGATTCTTAAAGTTCCCCTGGTACCACAAGAATTTGTAACAGGCATGTTTCGGTGGATACACAAGTTGCATACACTATTTAAAGTCCTCATTTTTTTGGTTCAACTGTAAAATGGTGCTCACTTTTTGAAGGCTGAATGAACAGGGCTGGCTATCTTTGGCTGTATGCCTACGACATTAAATGGTGGAGTTGCACTTACGCAAGTATGTGATTGACATATTCTTTGATTCTCTCATTCACATTCAGGTACCAGCTCATATTGTTGGTTCATTGTCTTGTAACACCAGCTTGTCGGTGGGAATTCTGCTCTAGCTCTTGCTCTGACTGTCTCGTCTGTTCTTCTAAGCATTCTAACTGTAAGTTGTCCTGTGCCTCGGTCCCTGATGTAGGCTCCTTTATTTTCTGGAATTAGAGTGTAATGTTTTTTTTTTAAATCTGCATCCCCTATCTGAAACTGGGAATATTGACCAATCTGTATGGCTATGCACTATACAGTAGCTCATGCTCTCTGTACATTGTGATGTTATGTCGGATTTGATATCTGTTATCAAACTTTTCAATCCATATCTGAACAGAGAGTATTGATCAACTCTGTTAGGGTGTCAATTAGCATTATGCACTCTGCTACATGGAGTCATTTAAGAGTTCTAGCATGGTCACATTGTCCACTTGTGCAGCTTCCGTAATATAAGTATTGCTCTTGCTTCTCTTAAGATGAAAATCCTTGCTTGTGATCTTTTTTAAAAATATTATTGATGTTGCAGGTGCCTCTATGGATCACAAAATTTGTTGCTGGTGGATTTGGCCTGACGATTCCAACCTGGCCACTATTTCAAAGTCTTCTCCTTACACTAATAGTCCCTCTAATTCTTGGAAAGGTTGCTTACTTTTTGTTAGATGTAGAGTGAAATTTTCAAGTTTAGAACTACCAGTGATGAGCGTCCTGATTATTAGGGTCTTTTGTCTTTTGTAGAGTATTACAAGTATAACATGCTATCCATAAAAAAAATACTTGTAACATTCTACTTGTTAGAAGCAGGACATAACTTCCATATTTAGTGCAGTGGGAGTCATCTGTTAACTGCATATACATGTTCACTAGCTCATGATCTAGGTTAGTAATTGTCAGACTCCATTCATTAAGTCATACGTATAATGCAAAATAGCTTTAGTTTTATAATGGGAATATATGGGCGAGGAAATGTCTGGACAATGATGAAGCAGGTTTGTTCTTACATTGATAACACTGTCTTCTTCAAGGTTGATTCTCAGTAAAGAATGCAAACTTGCATGTATTGCTTAGTTGTTTACCATATCTTTTGCGTCTGAAGACTCTGAACTCGACTCTTTTTGTTTCAGGTAATACGTAATTCGTTTAGGGGTAAGTTTTTGTTTGATTTTGCAATATTTTTTTCATGCTTGTCTACTTTGGTTCAATTCTCCAATATTTTGATCTTTTTCTTTTGCTGGCTAGGACATTTGTCTTCCAACAATGGTTTTTTACTTGAAAATTGTTCATGCAAGCATCTCCTATCCGTGCTACGTGTCCTTGAGGATGATGTGTCTTGCAAAATCCATTTTTTTTATAAAGAAAGATATGCAATAACTAGGCTAGTCGTAGCATTTATTCATAATGGTAAAAACAGAGATATCAGAGGTGATTACGTAATTAAAGTTGAAGTTTCAATCACTGTTTTTTTCTGAAATTATGTTTTCTCAACAGGTGTGGGGATTGCAATTGAGCAAAATGAAAGGCTTATCTCAATCACCACTTCACTCCTTCTTGGGCTTGTAAGTCCTCTTTTATCGTCTCTTTGGTGACAAACCCATAATATCCTTTTCTTCCCAGTCCCCTTAGCTTCACAAGAGCTGAATGTACCATATCTAGCATAACATTAATGGGAAATTTATGTAGTGTTGAGAGTCTGCGATCAGTTAATTGGTAGGGGCATTCTCTTGGTGTTCATTGAATTGGCTAAAACTTCATTCATGATCAAGATTAAGTGAATAGGTTGTGAGTAACTCTTGCTTATTTCATTTGTAAAGTGTGCCAATGAGGTCAACTTAATTGAAATATTTTGTATTTGAATATTGTAGCCTTTCAAATTTGTGTATCAGACTATACCGAATATTCTTGTGCTGTCTTATAATGGGAATGTTGCTTAAAGTTAGTGACAATCTTCCCTACTGCAGTTTCCATGGATGCAAGTCAGCAATTCACGGTCATTACTCATGATGGTCAAGCCTGAGGTCTTTGTTTGTGCCATTGTACTGGGAATGTGCGTATCTTGAACCAATTTAATAGTATATCCATGTTGCTGTTTATTGGAATTATTTTGTGGTGGTACTCAATGCTGCTGTGGACACAATCCAGTGATCCATCGTCAATTGCCCCTCCCCAGTGAGGCCCCACAGTTGACTGTTCCGAAAATTGATACACTTTTTGCCATATTGTGTACTTTTATGTAAGATTGCTGTACTTTTGCTGCATTTGTTTTATTCTATGGTATAGGTAGAATAGAATACCCTTTGATCACTAGCATCCTCAAGTTGCTGTCATTTACTGAAGAGTGGTAGATTACCCTTTGATTGTTATCATCCTGAAGATGCTGTTATTACTTAAGATAGGTAGATTACCCTTTGACCATTATCATCCTGAAGTGATGTTTCATTTGGAATATAGATATAATTGACTTGAAATCTGAGAGAATCTTTCGATATTTATTAAAATGCAACTGCAGCTTAGCATTGCAGCATATCTGCAGACGTTAAAGCTTGGGCTTTCTTAATTTTTCTTTTCTAATGGATTATTAAAGTTGAAAAGTTATAGTCAAAGAGGATAAAAATCCTGAAGAAAGCTACTTACAAGTACTCGTAAAGTCATAATGTCTTGTTATGTTTGGAGATCATATTAGCTATATCTTTAGAGCTCCCCCCCCCCCCCCCCTCCACGGGGATGAGATGTAACATGCGTCTTAGTAGATGAGTTTTCCTTTTTGAACTAAAGAATGGCAGCGACATTTTCAACTTTAAATTATTATCGTTCCGTTGTTCCAGGCTGAAGGAACATCAGATAACTCTGAAAATGCTCACATGACCCTAATGGACATCTTTTGGGGCCTATTAAGTTTTATCATACTTGTTCTTGCTAAATTGTCATTTGGTGAATGTAATGTTTCTTCTTACTTGCAGACTTGTGCACTTGATCTTTTTAATCTTTAATGCCATCCTGGTGAGTAGTTTGTCTGTGAGCTCATCTGCTGGTAAATTAATATTTGGGAATAAAGGAAACAGCCGCGCTCTGATGTTAGTTTGCAGTCAGGTTCGTTTATCTACTTGCTGCTAGTTGTAGTATTTCTTCAAAATCCTTATGTGAAACTTAGGAAGGATGTAGAAGAATGTTTTTCTCGGTTTATCTCAAAACTGCAGCTGTAGTGCTATGATGGGTGTTTGGAACTCAAAAGAAACGATATGGAGCTTGACGTGGTTTAGTTTTACAATTCTCTTTCTTTCCCTCTAATTAACAAACAAACAAATTAATGATCAAAATGAATAAATTCCCTTTCTTGATCATACGCCTTGTTTCCCTTTCTCTGCTATGTATCAGATGCTTCCATACTCTGCTGGAAATAAATGAGAGCAAAATCATTCCTCGAGCTACTTTAGTGTAGCTCTGCAGATTTTATATATTATATCTGTGTAAAGAACCTCATAGCAAACTGACCTGGTTTTACAGAGATCATTGCTTATTGCAACAACTGTAGTGGAGCAGCTTGGAGGCGTATTAGGCGTATCAGGCTTGCTTGTTCTCCCTTGTATTGCAGCAGATGTAAATCAGGTTTTACTACTGATCCATACTTTTTTCTTAATTCGTATTGATTCTTGTCATGGAGTTCTTCTGTAATGAGGGAGTAATATAAGCTGTTATTCTGAACCATGGGTGTAGATCATAGTCGATTCATTTCTAGTTAACTTCTGGCTTCAAAAGGATGAGCCAAGCAGCATTGTCGAGAAACCTTGAAGCTTGCTTCACCGAAGGTCCTCCTTGCCTAGTGGTAGTTACATTGATGATTGATAGTTCGGAATGTATAATGTCAGAAATTTATTAAATTCTCTCAGGGCATGTACATAATCTTGCTTCCCTAATGAGTGATAGAGACTTCAGACCTAGTTGCTACCCTGATTTTGGCTCTGCAGCTGCTCATAAGTAAATATAAGGATAATTCTTTTGAGTTGCTAAGCATTGCGAGCTCATGTTCTAAGACGCTAAACTATGACCTTTGACGGTTACTAGACCTCTCTAGAAGATTGGCAGGTGAAATGTGCAGGAGGTTCAGATCTTATAAGGCGAATAGCACTTGTAGCCTAGGGTATCGTTAAGTGCTCTTCGAGTAACCCTAAGGATTAACACCCCTATCATTTTAATTAGCTAGCCTAAGATGATTTCGACGTAGTGATGATTTTCAGGGCCTGGAGGCCAACCTAAGCCCCAGGACTCGTCAAGAGTTCCGCTTCACATCCTAGAGGATCTCTGTTTCTGTGTTCATGTCAATATTGTCATATGTATGATCAGGTACCCGAGTTTTGACCCCTTCTGCAGATCCCTTTGACACTGGACTTCTAGTGTAGTGTGTGGGTCAAGCAGTGATGATCGAAGTTCTAATGCTAAAGGGTTTTCTTACTTTCAAGTTTAAAGTTGTCCGAGCCTAGTAAGGTTGTGAGGTTAACGAAAGAATCCTCGAAGCAAAGGTAAGATGTTAAAGAGGGAAATGGTATCTCACAGTCGATCACCCTTGGGAGAACTCTAGCTAGTGTAGTTTCCATATCGTGTAATCGTTTACCTCATGTGATTGGAGAGCTAACTCTTGACATGGTAGAAATAAGGAAGAATAAGGCTGCAATGGGAAACAAAGCTATCTTTGTGTATGAACTTAATTTTTGTATTTTGAAGGAAGTTGAAAGAAGTTTTAATTGTACAACAACAACCAAGCCTTATTCCCAAAATGATTTGGGGTCGGCTAACATGAATCGTCATCTAGTAACCGTCTTGTGTACGCCATGAAATTCCAAAACGTTGTAAACCTTTTTGGAGTAATTAAATATTTTCAAAGGAAGTTCTATAAAGTCGTCAAAATAAATTCAAAAAAAAAAAAAAAAAGTTTTGGGAAAAGAGTTAGGGACACCAAACAAATAAATCAAAGAAGTCAGATTAAGTCCGCCGCATGTATAAAGTCTCTCCACCTCGCCCTATCCAACACCATACTCTCTTCAAGCCCTAGGAATCTCATATCACTTCTAATCACCCTCATCCAAGTCATCTTAGGTCTTCCCCGACCCCTACTAATATTACCACTTCCCCACCCTTCTACTCTTCTAACCGGCGCGTCACTAGGCCTCCTCCTCACGTGACCATACCATCTCAGTCGGTTCTCCATCATCTTATTCCCGATGGGTGCAACCCCTACTTTCTCCCTAATAACTTCATTTCTTAACCTATCACGTCTTGTATGCCCACACATCCACCGTATCATGCGCAAAGAGATCTATATTAGACTTTTTAAATGACTTTGAGTCGATTCTTAAACTCTTATTACTGTACTCCCTTTGTTTCCTTCATTCTTTCTGTTTGGTTCGAACCTTAAATTTTCCTCTCATTTATTCAAACCAAACGTAAAGAACTCAGTTAAACAAACAATGTACAGTACAATTAATAAAATTATTACATCAATTGGATTTAAAATGTCCTTCATAGAGTCAGGTTTTTCAGAATCAGAAGGGCCAACTCTTAAACTTGTGATAAACTGATAATTATGCTCAATTATTCATATTACTTAGTGAGTGCTACAAGAATAGTTGTTCTTTGTGCATGTTAGTTTTTGTTCTGTTGTATCTTTTCGAGTTACTGGTCCACTTAGGCAATTGCATAATATCTTTTTTTTTTTTTGTTATTTGTATCTTCCAATTAGCAAATTACATAATTACATTCTTAAGTACGAGGTAGTTTAGCATGGCCAATGGTTTTGTTTTGGGTATATATGGTCCACTATAAGGCTTATGCTACCTAGTACTATAGAATAAGGGCACGGTTAAATTGATGGAGCACAGTAAGTCTATAGTATGATTATTATGGGAGTAGGATGATGTTCATATATTAACTTAGGGTACAATAAGTCTATATTGAGGGTGATCATCACTTAGAAGTTGGATGTAAATCATGAATTCATGAGCCTCGGGTCTAATGGAAACATGATAGTTAATGAAGGTGTCGTTCCTTAGTGCAAATACCCAATTTATTTCATTGAATTCTTTACTTCTGGTTTGAACATGTACGATCGACGAATTCAAACCAGACATAAAGAAATACGAGTAAGAGAAACAAAGGGAATAATATACTACACTGCGAGTTGGCTGTTTGTGTAATAATTAATAGATACTTCCTTTTAGTGTGTTATTACTTAGTTACTCCGCATGTGGTCATATGTCGCACTTTTATGGTCCAATTAGTCTGCTTTGGAGGCTTATTTGGCTGCACTTGAAGTCCCACTATTAGTGTATTGATCACCTTTCATTTCTAGCTACATCACTTTATTAAGGTAAACATCCTAATTCCTGCATGTGTTTGATATGATGGAACAGAAAGGGCATTCTTATCAATGATTAATGAAGCTTTAGACTAAGATAGGAAGTTAGTGGTTCGTCGCATCATTTGCGGCTAAAGGTTCTATCACATAAATAGAATTTGATAAGAATTGGCTCTTCCTGCATCAGAGGAGACAGGTTGTTGGTATCCTAAATAACCTTAATTAGTGTTCTCTTCTGATTAAGCACACTGAAATTTATAAGCTTTTGCCGAAAGATTGTGCTCTTAAAGCAATTTCCCAAGGTTTATAAACTTCTCATGCTAGTGGTCATCGGTTTTAAACACATCAAAATGACATGAACGCTGAAGTGAACTAATTCTAGCTAGTTTGCGATGCGTCGTATCTGACACAGGCCCGGGATACTATCTCTGAATCAATTCTATTACAATTACAATTGACTCTTCTATCTGCTTTAATGATTTCTAGTATTTATCTGCATTATTCCTCTTAGGTGTGTGCATGATGAAGAGTTTAGTTAATTAAGGGGTAATTGTGACAGAATGCCCTTTGGCCTTTGCCATGGAGGTAGAAACCTTTAGGCCTTAGAAAGTGGATCTTTAATCTAATTGAAAAGTTTGGTCATAGACCACTGGTTTTAGGAGAACTCGCCTTCTTAAAAGGAAAAGAAATAAAGAACACTACCCAAAAGACAAGGAAAGATGAATATTTTTGAGGTTTACTTTAGGCCTCGACAGTAGTCATAGATTAAGGTGACCAGGTGAAATTATTGGCAGTGTAGTTAAGCCGACCTTAGCAGAGTTAGCACGAGTTCGGCTATGCTCGAAATGGTCTCGGCTAGAAGTTTGTCGAGTCTAGAAGTTTATGCCCGGGTTCGGCTTGGTCATTATGAAGTTTAGCTTGATTTCGGCTTAGTTTATTACTATGTTAGTTATTATTTGAAAATGTGAAATTTAGCTTGGTTCTGGCTCGACCTTTTGATATTTTATTTTAATTGTTTGTAAATATGAAGTTTGACTTCAGCTCAATTCAGTTTAACAAGGATTGGCCATGGCTCTCGCCATGGTCCAAGCTCGGCTGTTTTGACTGAACTGAAGGTCAGCTTAGGATCGGACCAATTATTCCGAGGCTTGTCGAGGGCACTCGGATTATTATTTACCACCTTAAGTAGTTACTACTTACTAGGATTATATTATTGTAGTATGTTTATACAAGTACTCTTCAAACCTCATCATTCAGAATAGTCAAGTTAGGGTTTGAGTAACCAAATGGAAGATCCATCAGCTTATGACCACTGTCCTCTACTTTTTTGTTCCTTTTGTTAAACTTTCCTTTTCTTCCACCTTTTAACCAACAGTTACCCCATGACATTAGGTTGAATGATTATCCACAGTACTATGACTAACCAGCCAAGTGTGTAGTAACCCATAATTCCTCCTCTTTTGTTACAAGTGAACTGTCATTTCATTGGAACGTACATTGGTTAAAGGGAGATTATTACCCACGGGGTATAGACTAAAGGTCAAGAATCTAAATAAACTCAGTGCCCAACGGTCAGTTTTGTTGAGCAGTCTCAATCCCTCAGATAAAAATTACTATTGGGTGGTCCATTATTCTTTGGTTATCTGGTCTTTCACTTTCAAACCCTATTTTTTGCTTCAATTTCCTTGTAAAAGAGGGGGGCCTCATCTAGAAAAATATTGGTGGTGTAAGCTTATGCAACAAGTCTGTACATAGGATAGGACTGTGGGAGTACTGTGTTTTCGATGAATAGATGAACAATTCAATAACTGCAAGTGCTTGTGGGTAAACTTAGCTTGTAGGAGGCTGCAAAGCGAATACATCAACCTCAACTTTGGTAAAACAATGATGACAATCTAGATCAATAGGTAAGAACTAAGAACTATGGAGGTCTTAAGGGGTATCTAGTTTTGAGTACTTAGTCCAATTGTGATGGTGCATTGTTAATGACTCAGTTTTTCGTACAAAATTCATTTGGGAGTTCATGATACTATGGTAGCACGGACAAATGGTCCTTGTTCACGGTAAGATACTATGGCCTAAGCTACCATGGAAGAATAGGCCGTGGCATCAATGGATCAGGATCTCCTATTCTTCTAGGGATTAATTACAAGGAGTTGCGAGAGTAATATTGGATATTAATACAGTACATATGAGTTTCATACCCTAGTCACGATTATCACCCTCAACAATATTACCTATTGACCTTTGACGTTATTTGTGCATATTAAATCATTAATTAGTTTCCTTGGAAATATTTTGAGGAACAAGTCATCTACTTGTGTATCTGGAGGACTTAGAATTATTATTGCGATTTGCGAGCATCTGAACTTCTTGAAGGACTTGAACCCAAGCTTGTTGCATGAGGAAATGTTTGCATAACAATAATCCCTATTCAATTTTCCTGAGACGCCCCCCCCCCCCCAGTGTTTGGAGCCTATTGACCCGTGGACTGTATGTACCAACATCCAATTGCACTAGTCCTTTGTTGACTGATTAACTAGTCTGTCACTGTTGGACTTAGTCATAAAGCCCTATCCTCTGGTTTGTCACCTCTACGCTACTTTTGAGATTATATATTGCTGACCAGTTGAAACTTGTTCTTTAGCCCTTTAAAGAAAACTTGTTCCTTAGCTTGAAGTTTCCATGGACTAGCCCCTAGTTTTCTTAACCGACATACAATTAAGTGATATGCTTGTTGTTGCAGTACAGTGTAATATTGTACTCAATAGCAGCAAAAGAGCAATTAAACATCTTGAATTACAAGTTTGTTCGTTTCTTTTTTTTTGTGCTATGGAGTGGGTTTGTACTACGTCAAACATTTCTCAAATGTGTGTAGTATATGTAAAGGAATGTTACACGTAATGACGTAAACACCATGGTATGCATTCAACAAGAGCATTTCAATTCCCAAATTAGATTCCACTAGTATTTCCCTTGTCTTATATTTGGTGCACTTATTATTTTATTTCTTATATTCTCTTTCAGTCCTTTTAAATTTTCAGCGTTTGATTAGAATTTCTATTATCTCAACCATTCAATTCAAATTCTAATGTTTTGAAAAGATGAAGACAGTATGTCTTATATATTCGTCTTTTATCTGGAAGAGATGGTTTCAAAGTTGAACTGTGGGATTCACTGCTTTGGTCTCTTGATTTTGCTGAGAGATAATAAGATCAAGAGTATTAGCTCAGATATATGGACTTGCAGACTTGCTTATATTTATTTATAGTCTCATGCCTTATATCATGCATTCATGCGTGACTGCCAGTAGAAATACTGTGGCCCTTATTTCTGCCAGTAGAATTATACCACAGCAACTACAGTACTTCGCACTATTCTGGGTATACTTTAGATTTTATTCTTCCTCTTGGTCCTCAGTCCTCACTCCTCAAATCCCCAGGAATTGAGGGCTGAGATCTCGAACTAACCCCTTTCATTCTTTTGAAGTATTAATGTTTGCTTTATATTTCAATATATTCAAACCTAACGTTAATAATGTAAATTAAAAGAAATGAGAAAGTAATATTTCATATTGTTTGTTGTGATCTGTTTTTTTTTTTTGTCATAAGTTTGAAATTGTCTTTGCTTCTTATTTTGTGAAGTAGCAATCAGTTGGTGCGATTTTCGACGCAATTTTCCTTTTGGGTTATTCGTGTGCAGTCTCTTTATGTTTCAATAGGGGTAAGACTTGCGTGCATCCGATCCCCCTTACCCCGCCTTATGGCGGGAGCCTTTAAAGCACTATGGTTAAAGATGTTTTGTTGTCATTAGTTTGAAATTTTGAATGTATAATGGATAGTAATAATGCTTTCCTTTAAATCTTTTTACAGGATTGCGTAATTCTCTTCAAATTGTACGGCAGCTGATATATATGATAATATGGTACGCCTTTCTCCTTCCTCAGTTCCTCTCAATCTCTCGTATGTGCCGAAATTTGGTACCCAAGTCTGGTACGAACTAATACAAGGTCTATCTATTCCTCACACATTGTCTTTGTCTTCTATTGTTTTTCCTATTTCTTCCCCAACGTGCATGGTAAAGTTTTATTCTTTTATCAATCACAGTTAAATAGTACATTCTAATCCTGCGTGATCTCCAAGGTACGGTGGTTATTTGGATCTCAATGTCCTGAGGAAACATCGTAATAGAACGTACTATTTTTTTAGGGCTCCAAATATACAGAATAATGTATTAATTCCTTTGTATGTTTATGTGATCGGTTCCAAAACATAGAATTAAAACTTACCTAGCATGCAATTGCTCACAATTTTTATGAACCAAAAAAAAACTTAGGAGCCTAACTAACCTATAACACTCTGGTCTGCACCATGTTACACTTGTCGGATATACACAAACAATTTTCACAACTTAGCCAGCAAAAGTAGAGGGAATGCATATAGATAGATAGTTTGGGGTCTGAACTGCACTGGTTTTCTTTTTCTTTTTTGGGGAAGGAGGAAAATGGAAAAAAACAAAAAGATAATCAGGGAATCTGGAGAGAATCCTTAACTTTCATGATGTCACTGTTATTGTTTTGGATAAGAAATGCTTCTCTTACAAAACCAAATATAGGAAAAGCAGGATGCGACCTTAATCAATCATTTAACTGTGGTAGCCATACAAAATGGTAATTTTTCAGGTAGGAAACTTACCCATATTTGGTAACTGTTGTTTCCCCAAGACCCAAGTACTTAATGAGTTAATTCAATATGTTTTTATCCTTTAATAATCCTCTCGTGACAAATGTTCAAAAACAGCATCTGAACTATAGATACAGAGGTGAATCGTAATTTACATATTCGGTATTCTTAAGTGGATCGGAATGTCAAATGAATTTCATACTATTCTCCATTTGCCAAAATTATGCAAAGAATAAATTAAATAGTTGTGAACTAAAGATTCACGTCGAAACTTCGTCTTTGTACCAAAAAAAAAAAAAGAATCACGTCGAAAGAAGATTAAAAGTCTCTTAGCAAAAGCAGCTAGCACTACTGGTATTATATTATCATTCAACAAGTGAACTCTAATTGTACACAGATACCATGCATGCAGTACATGCATGAAATAAACAGCAGGCTAATAACATAACAAACCAACCAATAAACCATAACAAAGCCACAATAATACACATTACTCTCTTTTCTTGCTAGCTAGCTAACTAAATCACTCTTTCCCTCTCTCATATATAATCCACAGAATAGAAGTCTTATTTTTAGTTAGTTGTTGCTTTAGTACATATATGATGATGATCTATGCCTTTGAAGCCGATTAAGACATATATAAGACATATATGTGTAGCCAACTCTAGACATTGTGATGATGTTCAATTAGCGCCTTCTTGCTGCCGTTTCCCTTTGGCAATTGAAGTAGACAGCAGCAACTGGATGCCCCAGATTGTTCTGCTCTGCAAACTTGCGGGTGCTGAATCGGTCTCGGGAACTCGGGGGCGCCACACTCGCCCTGCGATCCTGCTTGTAGAGGAGGAACACAAACCTGTGGATGCCTATGTTTGGCCTTGGCATTTCATAGCTTACAACCTCTTTCCCTGTAGTAATATATAGTCGTTTAAATCAAATTCAGGTACACTTTTATTCAAGTGTATAAAAACCTTTATAATTGTGTGTCTTACCGAAAGTTGCATCTGTTGTGCCTGGAATATCTGTCACAATCCTGTAATATATATAGTCTAAAATCAGTCATGTTTAAATGTATACTCCGTGTACATTAGTAGTTTACCAATTATGCACAATAATAGTAGTAAACTACAGGCAAAACTTTAATCAGAATGGTGTGATCAGGAGAATGTATATATACCAGTGCACGTGTTCTTTTAGATAAGGGTCACTCGGTCCAGGAACATCCGGGTCTGTCATAATCTGCCCAAGAAGTAAATAAAGACAAAAATTAAGGCTTTCAGTTGGAAGTATTAAGTACGTATGCATAGATATAATTAATATATATAAACAAACACCAAGAAGGATCATGCAAGTATGAAAACTCTTTTTGTATGAAAATTTTCTAAGGTTCGTTAGGGGTAGACAGGTTTCGAATTTCGTTTTTATGAAAGCTCCGTAAGGTTGTTAGGGGTGGTATCCATGACCAGGGATCGAAATCGTGTGTACGAAGGAATTAATGAAATAAGGAGGGATGAGGAAGAGATGGAAGTTAGAAAAGGATATATACCAAGGTGAAGAAAGACTTCATGTCACCATCATGAACTTGAACCCTAGGCTTAAGAGTGACAACAGAAGGGAAGAGTTCATGGCCATTGTAAACTTGTTTTGTGGAGTTGTAAGTGACAGACATTCTTACAGTTGGGTAAAAGGGGTCAATGACATCCCCCACAACTCTTCCAATGATGAGGGGATCTGACTTTGCCATTTTGTAAGAAGAGATTAAATTTTTAGTGGTGGAGATTTTCAAGAGAAATAGTGAAGAGCTTCTTGAGAGGTTGTCTTGATGCTATTGGTGGGGAGATGATCTCACTCTATTTATACTGGTTGAAAAGTTATGTTCACAACATGACAAAAAAAGTTAATTTTTTTAAAAAAAAAAATTCTGGAAACTAAAAGACATTTTTGGGAGGAAGACTTGTAAAACTAATTAAGTTGATATATACTGTATTGTTCCAAAAGCTTAGTGCATTATGGTATCATAAAGGTGCATCTTTGTAGAGGCTCTTTCAACTGAAAATTCAAAAGTTGATCTGATGAATGATGAATTTAAAACTAGTTGAAGTTATAGATTGAGTAATTAAAAGCTCAAAATTTTGAGCACACTACTCATTGAGTCATTGTAATGTACTAAGGCCGGTTATGAAATCAACTTGACGACATTCTTGACACTTCTTTACCCTTTTTTTCCTTAAGGTTTTATGATTATATCATTGATCTTCGCTATTTTGGGTTTTTGTTATATGATATTAGATATGGCACTAGATAAAAATGAATTTGAGAGGGAAGAAAAAAACTACCGTAGATGTAACATCTTCAAACTGTCTAGCGAATGAGAAGTTTGATTTTACATTTCCGTTTTGAAGTCAAAGATTGAATACTTTGATCCTTATGTAGTGGTAAAAAACAAAAAAGTTTATCTATATTGTCAAAATTTAGATTCAAGTTCTACACTAAATTATACAACATTCAAAGTAAAGATGTATGAGGTAATTTTGATTCAACCAAGCTTACTTTCTCCATGAAATCTTTTGAATAATACGAAAAGAAATATACGAGTATACATGTACTAAATATATAGTATCATTTACATCCACTGAAGTTTTTGCTGTAGAATACCCATAATGTCACTAATGTTGGGTACCAGCTGCTTGAAATTCGTTTTCTTCCAAGAAATTAATTTAACTCCAAAAATCAGACAAGAAGAATTTAGTGAGAAACTGCCTGGACATTCTGAAGCTACTAAAGGTACTTCTCACTTTGGCAGATTTGGCAAAACTTTGCAAGACAAGAGTGCCAAATGGCAATTATTATGTTAATAGAATCTAGAAAAATGATCAAACCATTGTAGGAATAATGTATACTATGAAAGTTGGAATTTTGTGGAGTATAAAGTGATTCCACCATACTAAAAACTAGTAATATCTTAATTTCAAAGAAATAAAAACGTCACTACAAGAGGAATTAATAACTTATGATTGAGTAGTCATGTCAATTAAAGGGCTTCAATCTTACTCACTTTTTCATGCTTGAAGTAGTAAAATGCTAAGAGTGGATTACCATAGATAGAAGGTTTAAGCTCCATTGCAAGTTTGCAACCCCTTTATGGTGCAACTATACATTTTAAATGGTTAGTGTTATGCTACTAGATACTGCTACATCTTGCACTTACTTATAAAGGTTTATTACTACTTCAATACATGAGGTCTTGGCAAAAGAGTGGTTAAGGTAGAGGTATTGAATACAATAGGTTATAGGTTCGAATCTGCTTTCCCTTGCCGTCTATTGGTACTCTACACCCTTTCAATGCACATGATAGCGTATGTAAGATCCAAAGGCATTGTTATAATTAGACTTACAAGATTTAAAGATTTGGTACTGATGGTTGAGAACCGACAATTAATTTATAATTTAGCAATATGAATGAATGTAAAATTATGTTTATCTGATTCTTACTACTCTAATGTGCGTGATATTGACTTCTATGGAAGAGATCAACTTGAACCAAAAATTATAATGTGATAAGAAGTATTAACTAGGCACTTCCATGATTCTCACCTATGTTTCACACAAATTGGAACTGATGTGTATAAAAATGCCTAAAAGTGAAATGCTCCAGATTCTTCATCTAATCTTGCTTGATTGAAGAATTAATTATGTGTTTTTTTTGCTCATTGTCTAGAAGTTTATTTACTTTAGAATAATGTTATTCATGGGCAACCAAATTTCAGACTTATGTTGAAATTAGAGAAAGGCTTAATGTATATTCATATACATTTCCAAATGTATATGAGTCATATTTTATTCACATGTCCCACCACTTTCCATTTCTCTCTCTTCAATATCACCACATAAAGATATAAAAAATACCCAAAATATTCCCCATATATGTTTAACAATGTATATGAGATATACAAATAGCCTTACTCTTGAAATTAATAGCATATTTGATCATTTCTGCGGGAAATGCTTTTTTTTTTTTTTTAAATGAGATGGGCACGGTTGTTGTTCGATGAAATGCCGAACATGAATTTTGTTTGTTAGGGATTATGAACGTTTTTTTTTTTTTTTGAAAGAAGGGGTTAATGATATTGAGTTACATGAATGTGGTAGATTTCTGGGGGCAAAGAAATATGAAAACCTAAAAGGTGTGAGATGTTAAAGACTAGATGAGCATTCATCAATTAAGCTGACATTTAATGGTAGTAGCTGACATTTATCAATCCATCGCCCTCTGCACGCCTTGCTCATTTAGTTTTCTCTCTTAATTAAGTTATTATGCTTTTCATAGCACGCAGAAAATTGCCAGCTCCAGTGGCTGCAGAAAGATGTAAATTTGGAAAGAGTAACTGTCATGTCATCACTTATTCAAGGATCACAGTCTATGATGGCGGGTCGATCTGATAACAAAAGTCCATTTATTTATATTGAAGATCAGTATCCATATTGCCTTGGTGAGTAATTTCTGCTTAATATCTTAATCATGATTCAGTTTCAGTTAATTTTCCGTATGCTAGTTATTGTTAAGATTGCAAATTTGTGTGTTTGGGACTTGGGACTGGGATTTTCCATTCACAGTTGGTCGATATACTTCTCTACAGCAATTTTCATTTCGGGGTCATTTGGAAATTAGTGGGGCTGCGTACATTCGACCCCCTGACCCTGCCATAAATTGGATTCTTTTAGAAACTTAGGTAATGTGTTGAATGGTTTGAATGAAAAGGACTTGGGACTTGCAGTGTTCTGCTCCTTGAACAAGTAACAACCGTTGAACCACAGCATCAACTAGGACCTTTTTGAATTTTGGTAGTTGTTCATAAAGGTTTGATATAGCGTATTCCCTTGTTATGGCTGCATTTCTTCACGTTTACTTTACAAGTTCGATTATGCTAAAAACTTATGGCCTCAAATGTGTAAAGGTATGCTTGTAGAAGAAAATGCTATCTGATGCTTATTCTTTTTCAATTTTATGTAAATATAACTCAAATTGCTCATATCTAAAGGCTTGATGATCTGAATTTAGGTTTTCTATGTTCATGTGTTTACATGTGTACTATGCAAGATCCCTACTTTGCAGTATGGCTGTAAATGAATTTGAAATATTGGTGACAGTCACGAGTCTCATCTAACATTCTAAAGGCCTTGCCAACCGAGATACGAGTAATCAACATTTACGTACTCTTGCTTTTTGAAATTACAGGCAAGACGGTAACTGTTGATTATTACTCTTAACAAAAGTGGGCACATATTCTATAAGAAACATGTAGCAAAACATAGTGTCTTACTAGTATATCCTTATCTAGTAATATCTGCCAAATTTTAACTCGAATTGTTCCTCTATGTAGAAATTTTTAATCTTCACAAATACAATCATGTATATCTCCACAACCAGAAATCTTTTACTCCGTATGCATTATCTTATCTGTTGAAATAAGCACGTGATATTTGCGTTTATTTGTTTTGCCATTTTCTTCTTGACAGAGGAATTTCAGACGGGTTTCCATGTTTTTATTCTTTGAGCCTTCAATAATGTCTCCACCAATGGAATTATGGACACGTTTTTTTCTGGAAAAATAATTAAGCAGCTGCTAACTTGTCATCTGTCACAGTGTCACTCACTCCCCGAAATAAGGAAACAATAACAATCCTAACTTATCAACATTTTATCTTCTACTATCAATTTTCTTTGATGGGGTCCGACTAAAATCCCAATAAGAAAGCGTAATGTGTCACTTTGCAAAATATCTGTAACTCTTGTTCATCTCCTAAAATAACTGCAAAGTATTCTTGAGATTTCATCTTTTAATCTTCATCATTATTTAAGGTAAGTCTGCTCATTTGATTACCCACCAAAGATCATATTCAAATCATTTTTACGATCTTATTGATTAAGCCAATTTGATATTAATGTGTAATTGGGTTTTATATTTTGAAAGATGAGTGAATAATTTATATAGAACAGAGTACTATGATTTCAACTTTTCATGTAGTGTATGTATCACTTGTATTCATCTCTTGAAAAGCTAAGTGAAGTTGGAAATTTTACTTAATTACTCACTTATGCTTCTAATGGGGTGGGCTGTTTGATTTACTTACATGATACTAAAATTCCTTGAAATTGATTTATTATGCTGTTACAACTTCATGAGGTATGCATCAAGTACATACATGAATCAGGGATGATTTTTTTTCTGGGGTGAACTCATAGGGAACAGTAGTCAGTTTCAAGATCCATGTAAATGTGTAATTTTTCAATCCAGCTCATTTATTTATCCAATAATATGGTATAATATCTGATTTGCATTTAGGATTTCTATATATAGTTTGTTTTCTCTCAGTTTCACTTTCATCTCATAATTCTACCAATATATTGGAAACTGTGGCCTTATGTTGCTCGGACTCGGCTGCGTACAGTACGTGTCCGGGTGTTAGACTTGGCTAGGTTTTGGTGAAAAAAAGTGTGTGTGCCCATATTCGAGAATGAAATAACATGAGGAAAATGAGTTCAAGCAACATAGCTAAGCGTAGCTGAAGTACATCCCTTTTTTTTGGGGTACAAAATTACATCCCAATTTTGATGACAACACCATAGTCAATAATGAAATATAAGGTTTGTGCAGCTGTGTTCACTATCCTGGTTGTAGATGGACTTCCTTATACTGTAACTTCTATTGTAGTTTGAACTTCTGAGGATAACTGGTTTGTGGTATAATCAATCACTTGTTCTCTGTGCAACTTCCTCTACCTTGTAATAATGTTCCCCCATTTTCGAGACATTGACTTGAGATCCTTTAGCTGAAAAGTGTGTTGCATGTGTTGGAGTAACTGTGTTGCTTACTTCTACTAATTTCCCTTCTGGACAAGGTAGAGATGATATTTGCTCTCTCCAGATGTTTGGACAGGTGGCTTTAGCACTTGGTGTGGTTATAGCGTGTTGCATTTACAAAGCATTGAAACCTCCACCTCCAAAAATATGTGGTAGCCCTGGTGGTCCTCCTGCTACTTCACCGAGGGTCAAACTCAGAGATGGGAGGCATTTGGCATATAGGGAAGCAGGAGTCAGCAAAGATGAGGCAATGTACAAAATTATCGTTATTCATGGCTTTAATAGCTCCAAGGATCAGTCTTTAGCAGTCTCGCAGGTATGAATCAACGCTATTCGTGCCATTGTGTCTTGATTTATACTTCTAGCATTGTGGTTTTGGTTTCCTTAGAGTGGCATCCTGGCATATTCATATATATATAAATGTATTCTAGCCTATTGGTACTTAAATGGTAAACTTCAATATCGGCATTTTAATGAATATTTTTGATAGAGACCACCTCATGTAAATAGTTATAGGGTCTGTCAGGATTTAGTTGACTTCTTTTGTGTGCGAGTGAAACTATGTACCCAGAGTCTCAAAGGTTATCTGTTGGTAAAAGTTCAGATGATTGCTGGCTTATTTCACACAGTTTTAGGTTTCTGCAGCTCCCCTGTTTCTGAAACAGGTGAGCTTAATGACATTTACGGAACAAGAAATCTTAATACTGATATCTCTTGAAGGCAAATTATAGATGATGTAGCATCAAATCTAGCTACTATGTTGATCATTTCCTTAATCAATGTAAGATAATGTTACAAATAAAGTCACTATACTCAGAAGCTTTAGCTTCATAACCGAGATAGTAAACCTACATGGATATGTGTGCATCGTGCAGCCAGCAAGAATGCTTAAAGGTAGCATGTCTTTAATTGTATTGTCATACTAAGCTATCCAAACTTTTGGCAGGAATTTGTGGAAGAACTGAAGCTATACTTTGTGCACTTTGACAGAGCTGGCTATGGAGAGAGTGACCCCTATCCGAAAAGATCAGTGAAAAGTGAAGCATTTGATATTCAAGAACTTGCAGATGAATTGCAGCTGGGATCTAAGTTTTACGTCATTGGAATTTCCATGGGAGGTTATCCTGCTTGGAGTTGCCTGAGATACATTCCAGAAAGGCATGATGATTCTTGCTTTCACCTTTTTGCCCTTTGTTTTGATGATTTCATTTTAATTGTAACCATATAAACAGATTGGCAGGAATCTCCTTGGTTGTTCCATTTGTCCACTACTGGTGGCATGGTTTTCCTTCTGATTTATGCAGAAATGCCTTTCGGAAGCTTCCTTCAGTCTCAGATCAATGGACGTTTCGAGTAGCACATTATGCTCCTTGGTTGTCTTATTGGTGGATGACACAGAAATGGTTCCCTTCTCTGAGTATAATGTCTGGCGACGCATCTGCTTTCAGTCAGAGAGATTTGGAGATCCTAAGAAAACAGTCAGAAGCTCTCCAAGTTGGCCAGGTAGCTAACAGTCTCTCTACTAATAATTGAAATATTTACAAACCACCTATTGTAGATGGAGGCCATGTAGCTCACACTTGACTTATGTGCTTATGACACGTTAGGATTGATTCTGCATACTCAAAAGAATTATTAACAACGTGCAGCAATGCAGCATATTTTTTGCCTTTTTGGTGCTATCTCATGATAGATACTGCAGGTTTTAAGCCAACTGATTTTGACACTAAATACACGACCTTAGATTATCTTCTATGATCTCAGGAGAAAATCACTCAGCAAGGTGTCCATGAGTCTCTTCACCGTGACATTATGGCTGGTTATGCGAGCTGGGAATTCAGTCCCTTGGAACTAAACAACCCTTTCCCTGACAATAAAGGTTCAGTTCACATCTGGCAAGGATACGAGGACAAAATAATTCCTTTCGCAATGAATCGTTATATTGCACAAAAACTTCCATGGATCAAGTATCATGAAGTTTCCGATGGAGGGCATGTGTTCCTTAATGAACAAAGCATGTGTGAATCAGTCCTAAGGGCCCTTGTGCTAGGATAGCTTACAACTATCCTCTATGGAGTATGAACTCTCTATAGTCTACTTGTACTTGGTTATCCATTGTGTATTTTCACTACTCTCTTTGGCAGTGTTATGAGAGTTAAAAGTATGGATCATTAGAGTAAAGAATGTATAGTTATCATTGAGGTCAATTACATCAAGAAATATATTGATGAGTTACCTTTCCTATCTCTATGATTACCGTTTTAACATCTCTTTCAAGTTTTCAGTTCTGCTTGTGTCTAGAATATATTTCTGGATCATATCGTGGTTCTCCGTAGCGACTTTTAAGACAAGGAGTTGAAGTACATTCCAAGCAATGTTGATTTTGCCGGGCATGAGCTGGTAATGTAAGACCTCTCCATTCAAATTTCAGAATTGGCTGGCAGAGTTCACTTTTGCTAATGAGCCAATCTTGTCCGAAGATCTTAAAACCTTGCCATGCCCAAAAAAAACATGACCCCCATGTTCAATTTCTGTATATATGCATAATGCTGCAATTACATACAAAATGTTGTACAGAAAGAACATGTATTTTGGGAAAATGAATGTGTGAGATATGTTTGTTTTCAATTTTAAGAGGGTGTTGAGGATACTAAATTACTTATAGTTGGCTAGACCAATGACGATGAATGAAGTTAAACTCAATTCTCCTGTGTTTAGAGAATGAAAAATGAAGAATATCTAGTGTGGTGGTGGTTTTCACTTTTCAGATGAAAAATGTGAGATAGCTGTGACGTTAGCAGTTTCTTGAGCTTGTCAAAGAAGAGTCAAAGAAAAATTGGAGTTTGTGAAGTTTAACTGCTGATATGTCAGTTGCAAGTTTTCATTACTTTTGAATTTGTGGTGCTCTCTCACCTGCCTTGATGTGTTTTTGTCAAGCAAGTTCTCCAGATGCTCACGCAGGTAGGGTTAGTACTTTTTGCAGCTCTACTAGGTTATGGCTACAAGGCATTTTTGATGCCCCCCCCCCTCCAAAAAAGTGTGGTTCCGCAGGTGTTCCTCCTGTGACTTCACCAAGGATCAGACTCAGTGATGGGAGGTATCTGGCGTATAGGGAGTCTGGAGTTAGCAAAGACAAGGCTACTTACAAGATCATTCCTCCAAGGATCAACAGTTACCAGTCTCTCAGGACTCAGGTATGTCTCAGGCTCTCAGCTCTCCTTCATTTTGACATCGAACCTCTCTTTTGTTTTTGTTCTTTTCAAAGACTGTATAGTGCATTGGTTAATGGTTATACTTGTCCTGCACCTTTTTTCATAGTTCAATATATGGTTAGCTTTTTACATACAAATCTCGCTCACCATGATCTCAGACAAGTGGAAACCTCTTTTCTTGAATACCATAATTTCCACGTACCAGTCACAATTTAGTGTCTTGAAATCAGGCGGGATCTGAAATTACACATTGCTTATGTATGGGTACATGCAGAAGCAGAAATTTGTTAATGTAATGGATTTTAACTCTCTGATATACAACAATTGCACACAATTGGTTTTCAGGGACTTGTAGAAAAGCTGAAGCTATACTTGCTGTTCTTTGATAGAGCTGGTTATGGTGAAAGTGACCCTCATCCAAGACGCTAAGTGAAGAGTGAAGCATGCGATATTCAAGAACTTGCTGATTTCTTGCAGCTGGGATCTAAGTTTTATGTCATTGGAATATCCTTGGGGGGTTACCCTGCTTGGAGTTGTATAACATTCCGCAAAGGCAAGACACTTGCTTTCACTTCTACGTTTTATTACTTTTCTAATAGTGTTCCTTATTTACTTTGCTTATTAACAGATTGGCAGGGATCTCCTTGGTTGTCCCATTTGTCCATTACTGGTGGCCTTGTTTTCCCTCTGAGTTATCAGAAGAGGCATGGCGAAAGCTTCCAGTCTCAGACTAATGGACATTTAGAGTTGCATGTTATGCTCCTTGGCTGTTCTATTGGTGGATGACTCAGAAATGGTTCCCTTCTCTTAGACTCATCTCCGGCAAGGCCACTGTTTTCAGTCAGCGAGATCTAGAGATTGAAAGTAAGCGTATTCAAGTTCCGAAGGTTGGTCAGCTATCTCATATCTTAACTTTAATCCGTGATAAGCTTGATCAGTTTTTTCCTGTTCACCATTTATTTTGTTCCACTTACCTGCTGAATAATCTCGGGCATTGGTTTCTGTGATGACTTGTTTCATAGTTCTGCTGCTTATTTACAGTCTTGAATAGCGTTTACAGCAGATTTTCTTTTATTGAGGATATATAATCTATAATTGTCCCTCATTACCTCAGGAGAAGATCCGCCAACAAGGCGTCTATGAGTCTCTCCACCCTTGGATCTGAAAAATTCGTTTACTAATAGTGAGGGTTCGGGTCACATATGGCAAGGCTATGAGGACAACATAATTCCTTTTCAAGTGAATCGCTACATCTTAGAAAAATTGCAGTGGATAAAGTATCATGAAGTTTCTAATGGTGGACGTATGTTCATATATGCCCAAAGTATGTGTGAAAGTGAAACAATCATTAGAGCCCTTGTGCTTAGCTAGCTTTCTGCCTATGTTCCCTTGTTCATATGCATTCCCATTGCCTGAACTCGGAATTTTGCTTGTTGTACTCCTGCTGAAAATGCGGACATTTACCTGTTACTAAAGAAGTAATGTATGAATGTCATATATGATACTTCTTGACTATACTGCTTACTACTTTTAGTTCTTCTGTAGTGTTTGTACTTTTTTGACGTACAATTGCTAAGTTTAAACAACTTTCAACCCAGCTGAGGGCTTGAATTGATATTGCAGATGTACTACTTAGAAGGCTCCCGTCTATGGTGAAGTAGGAAGGGTCGGATGTACCCAATCGTACCCCCTATGTTGAAAACATAGAGAAGGTTGTTTTCAGATTTTCCGTGATGTAAAACTGCATTGACTATTTCCGGGGGGTAAAATACGTGTATGTGAGTGTATATGCAGGGGTATGTATTTCCATGTGAGATATTGGGTTGTAGGGTGTCTGCTTTGTCAGTTATTAGTGCCTGCATGCATTGTAAGGTAAACTCTTAAGAAAAAAGTGAAAAAGTTGTTCAGGTTGGTCACGTTTTGCTGATGAATACTATTGTGAGATAGCTGATTCTTGTAGCCATTTGTTTTTCTTAGAAGAAGAGTCAAAGTGAAGTTGCAACGGCTGATGATGTCAGTTACAAGTTCTGGTTATGTGTTACCACATGAATGGTGTGTCACTATTTGTTTGTATTTGCTCCTCAGCTGTTTCGACACGATCCCTAGTATCAGGATGCCAGGACAAGCACATTAAATCGCCAGATGCTGGTTTACCGGCTATGCACTGACCCGGATTCAACCATCTAACTGATTTTTGCAAAGAGTGGGAAGTTACGAGAAAATGGTGAGAAATTTGAGTCCTGATTTTGATTATCTTTCACCATGGTTGAGTTATTTATTGTTATTTCCTTTGACAGTTGTACATTTCTTTGCTGCTTTTGTACAAGTGTGATGATTGACAAATGCTTTTCCTGTTGCAGATAGCAGCAATTGTGGTATTTTTCGCGGTTGTGTTGATCTACCAGATAGTGAAGCCCCCTGCTTCGAAGATATGTGGATCAGCTAATGGTCCTCCGGTTACCTCACCCAGGGTCAGACTGAGGGATGGAAGGTACTTGGCTTACAAAGTAAGAGGAGCTGCTCACAAGATCCGATATACAAAGTCATCGTTACTCATGGTTTCTGTACCTCAAAGGACACTTACATACCCATGTCAGATGTAAGATATCTCCATAAGCTTTTCTATTACTCATATTTGCATCAGAAAACTTTTCTTTACTGTGTCTGAAACTGAAACTCTGTGGTCTGATAGGGTGAACTCTGAAACAGATTTGTTTACTTTGCCTTAGTTTGAATGCTGCTCTTCACTTGTTTCTGACATTCTAATCTTTGATATGATGTCAAGAGATGTGCTTCAGCATATTTTTAGAGGGGGTGCTAATCATGAAGTATTGTGTAGGACTGGTTGCAAGGTTTCGAGATATGTATCATTACATTTGACAGACCAGGATACGCAGAAAGTGATCCAAACCCCAACCGCTCACCAAAGACTGATGCTTTTGACATCCAGGACCTTGCTGATCAACTAGAGTTGGGATCCAAATTTTATGTCATAGGACTTTCCATTGGTTGCTACTCTGTTTGGGGTTGTCTCAGGTACATTCACACCGGTATGTGTTCACTGTACTTGAAGGCCACAAAGTATGAAAAAACACGCTAAAGCTCACTCTCACATGGAACCTACTGTTGCAGGCTTTCAGGGGTGATGCTTGGTGTGCCAGTCGTCAACTACTGGTGGCCTTCACTTCCTTCTGATAAACGCATCAGAGCATTTACAAAGTTGCCCTTGCTGGACCAATGGAGACTTCGCATAGTCCACCATACCCCTAATTTGGCTTGGCTTCTTCAGAGATGGCTCCCTTTTCCGACTGTGGATTACATCCGGAAGACTAACCCAAAAGCTTTCAACAAAAGCGACCAAATGATCATAGAAGCATTGTCAGAATTTCCGGCTCCTGATAAGGCATCATTCCTATCTCATCTAATTTACTTGCAAATGCTGTAATCTGTGTACATATTTTAAGCTTCTGGTCCTGATTCGGGTATGTGCAGGACAAGATAGAGCAGCAAGGAGCGTATGAATCACTGCACAGAGATATTGCTGTTTCATATGGCCAATGGGAATTCGACCCATTAGATATGAGTAATCCATTTCCTGATAACAGCAGCAGGCCTGTTCACCTTTGGATTGGTCGCGAAGATGGCATTGTCGCAGTTGAGTTGCAGCGCCACATTGCAGAAAGACTGCCATGGATACAGTGTCTTTAAGTTCCACACGGAGGCCATCTTTTCATTCATGATCCAAATACCTGTGAATTGATGTTGAAGTCACTTTTCTTTGGTGAACACCCTTCTTTTGAGTAGTCCTTCTTAGCCTTCTCTATGAATATAAATAAGGTAGCGTTTGGAAACATAAATTTGGAAATTTGTAATCATTTCAAATCCATCCTTTGAGGATGTAGAATTCAAATATAAATTCAATGTTTGGGAAGGGTGGGATTTCAAAATGACACCTCTTGAGGTGTCATTTGTTTTTGGCCTAATGGGATTTGGTACAAATTCCAAAGGATTTGACACAAATCCAAATTCTTGAGTTCCCAAACACTCTCTAAATGTTAATATAAATCGAGTTTTGTAAGGTCATCCTTGCCTTCATTCAAAGGGTTCAACCCGCAAAACTGAGTTGGTTGTCCGAGAAATTAGAGATAGTGATTGGATCATTCGTTTGTAATCTTCATTGCAATGTAATACCAATTATTATCCAATTAAGAAAATTAACGAACATTGTTCAACTTAATTACATATAAACAACATTCGTACTTCATAATTTTATTGAAGCCACAAAGTAATACATCACCAACTACATACCCAAAAAAACAAAGAAAACACAATTAGTTAACTAGTACTACCGACTTATATCCGAGTACATCCCACCAAAACAGGTTTATATGAATAATTAATCCTACCACAATCACATGTATTACTGCTAAATGCTAATTGCTACTTAAGCCTAACAATAAAGTGACAGAAAAAACATGTAAAGAAAAAAAAAAAGTGAGCATGCATTAAATTCCAATTAATAAAATTTCTGATCATATGATATACACGAAGTAAATATCATGGGCCAACCCGACCTTCGTTTCCAGCCAACATCAAGTACTTGTCCTTTCGGGTCAAGGTGGTGTACTCGAACCCCAAGGCTCGAGCCAGTTGTCTTTGCAAATGGTTAGCCACTTCAAAGCTCGACTTGGACCCACCACCACAGGTCTCCTCCTTTGGTATCTTCTTGAGCACATCCATGTAGTATGTTGGGCTTGGGTTCATAAGGAAAAATATCGGGTCTAAACACTTGAGCCCACTTGCAGTTGTCCCATAAAACATGCTCACTTTTGTATCTAACCCAACGGGTACTATTTCGTCGGATAGTTCCGCAAATAGTGAACTAAACCTTAGCAAGTATGGCTCCCTACACGTTGTTCCCTCGGGACATACCACTAGGTCACCTTCACTTAGAAGCTTCTCCATCCTTTCACCGTCCTTGACCCGGTCCCGTGTTAGTCGGACTGTCCGTAGTGGTGCAATGACTTCCGACATTTTGCTTAGGCTGTATGTGACCGCGGTTAGTTTTTTCCCTAGGCATGTTGCCAACATGACCGGGTCTAGCAGAGTCCTATGCGTGCACACATATAGCACGCCTTTACGACCATGATGATCATGGTCATGTTTTAGGTTCGGGCTTGTGTCAATTCCTTTGATTCTTAGCCTTACGCCACTCAGTTGGCCTAGCAGACGTCCCATCTCGTATGGCAAGACAATTCCTACAAGTATCCTAAATATGGCTAGGATTAAACCCATGGGAAACCACATGAACATGCATAGGGTTGCCTTAGGAGTGGGTAAAAAGGCTAGTCTTCCATCGTGAAATATTAGGGGTTTTGGGTATTTGTCCCTAGGCATTTTTGAACTTGATGTCCCACTTGTTTTGGCATCTTCTTGCAGATTCACCATGTATATCTCCTGCAACATACGCACCACATGAACAACATTAAATTGACTACAATTAATTTGGTACTTAACTACTACAGTACTACTATGATATGTGACATTAATATCTTTCTTTGTCATTCATTTTTGTGAACCCACCCACCATAATTGTTTTATTCCGACGTCTGTACTTGTAAATTAAATACGGTATAACATGAATATCGACACAAGTGTGAGTATAACATGAATATCGACACAAGTGTGAGAATAATCGTTTCCTAAATTGTTTAATTATGAAAAAATAATTCATCAATGATTACTCGAGTTTAGCTCGACGTAAGAACATACTCCGTATTTAGTTTTATCTTTCTTAGGCATGAAAAAGATGATGACGAGTTGTTAACAGTGAGAAATAAATTACCCCATGTACTTCTAAAAGCTGCACTACTAGAAGTCTCTGCATGTAATTAATTAATGAGGATAGCTCTTTCACAGAAATTGCATGGACAACTTTCTTTACAATCTTGCTAAAAATGGTTTCTAGTTACATATTTCTTTTTATTTCTCCCATTTCAATCATAGAGAAAGGCTTAATTTACAACATCAACCTCAACTTAGATTGCCTTACAAAATGTTATTATTCCGATTTTACGATGATAGATTTAATTTGTCGAGACTAACATACATAACAATGTTCGCGAAATTAATAGATATACAATTATATACATGCAACATGCATGGACATGTTCTACTTCTATTACTACAACATAAAAAAAATTACCTTGCAAGGAGACAAAAAGAGGTGTTGATGATCAAGAGAATTTGAATTTCCAATGCCAAGATCAGGTCTTTCATCATCACCAAAACATTCTTCAACAAACCTATGCTTGTTGAGTACTAAACCAGTGAAATATTTTCCAAAGGTATGAAGTTCAGTGCCAACAACATGATCAACCTTCAAATAATCCTTTAGAAATCTCTCTACCATAACTTTTGGTACACTTGTAAAAACACCCTTAACTTTTGCCCTACACAAAACTTGATAAACATGAAAGTTGAGCTCCTCAAGGTAAAACTTGGGTAGAACAGCCCTTTCAACACAAGACATGTCCTTAATTTTAAGGCCACAAAAGGTGATAAATATCATAACCCTAATTTGCACATCATAGTCCAAAACCCACAAGAGTGGGTAACTTAAGAGCAACAAAAATGCCCTAATTATGCTACCACCCTCAAAGGCAACCAACATGAAATATGGGAAGAAAGATTGGGTTCTTAGTAATGTGCCGTCAATATCACACACCATAGTGTTAAAATCACGGTCGACGACATTCGAATAGTAGTGTTTTGATAGATTAGGGTATAGTTGTTGTTGTTGTTGTTGTTGTTGTTGTTGTTGTTGTTGTTGTTGGTGGTAATATAGTTGTTGTTGTTGAAAATTTGATTTGAAAGAAGGAGTTTTGGTAAGATGGAAGCCATAGTTTTTCATTTTTCTGCATGAGTTTCCTAAGAGTTGGTAAACAAGCCATTCTACTAGTCTTGAGAAAACTGATGGGAAAACCATGATTATTATGAAATGTGTGTGGTTTTGGAGAATAGTAATGAAGAGTGAGGAGGAAGCTAAAGAAGGGGAATATTTATACTAGTAGAGAAGGCCAAGGAGACAATAAAAACTAAGGTTGACTCAAAGCATTTGGTTAACCACACCGCATGCATTCATTGCCTTTTTAATTCTTCTCTCAGAATGTTTATTTTTTCATGCTTAGCTTCTTCACTTTTGCGGCACAAACTGATATCAATCGATCGAGACATTATATATATTCTAGAACTAGCAGAGCTAACCCAAAATCGAACATTTTCGGCCAAAATAGGCTGACTCGAGACCCGAGTTGACCCAAACACGCATTAATATGACCCGAAACTGACCGAGCCAAAAATGAACCGTGAGTACGTAATAGCTATTATATATGGAACATGCTTTTTAGTCTTTTCATTAGTAGTACTTAATTCGCAATGTATAATTTTAACCATTATAGTGTCTACAAATCCAAAATGAGCACCAATTTAATTGAAGTCATTAATATAACATGTTGAGGTGTAAAATATACCTAAAATGACTTAAATCATAACCCTACATAACGACTTGAAATAACGAAATGGTATAGCAAATTAAATTTAGCCTGTACAACAACAATTATTAACCCAAGTGTGTCACTATATGAAGGATATGTGTATATTAATTGCCGACACAAATCAATGGAGGATTGAAAATTTAAAATCACTCTGTATTTTCAACATCAACATCTTAACCAATATAATTACACTTTACTATACTTAGTTGGAAGAGGCAATATTGTGACTCTTAAATGTGGCTAGGCATTTTGGCAAATCAAATCCAATATTTTGACGTTGTTATTATTGTTATTATATATTTATCCTTCGATCGTAGCCTAAATAATTGAAAAAATAAATAAATAGCACATAGAATTGACAAAAACAGAAATACCACAGCGCAATATTTTACCAAACTAGTTCCTACCAATTTGCAAAGGAGTTTATTATATATGCTTCATTTGCAGGTTCGATCACGTACATAATAATAATACACCAATTTGCAAGAATATATAAGATCTGAGATCTCTTACATTACATGTATTATGGGCCATTTTGTCAGAAAATCCCATCCCTAATCTTTGCAGTACACTATGCATGTAATGTTCTAGTAGTAATTCTAACTTATGGCATACGGAGAAACTATTGTTTTGTAACTTGTAACTTGTAAGTGACGAATGACTCGAAAATTAACAACTTGTACTTGTAACAGCCGCCTCTTTGCCATTCTTCATGAACCTTTCACTTTCAAAATAAAGTTAATCGATTGAGGTGGAATAATTTATGTGTGACCACGTATAGCTAGTACTTGGCAGTTGAGAGAGTCTTGCCCCTTTATTGTGAAATTAATTCCTGGAGATGTGCTGCACTCCTTTGGCTCTCACATTATTCCTCGTGGACCAAAGATGCCAACAAGTACAATCCAAAAATTAAGAAATCAATTTTCTTGTGTTGTTACGGTAACAAATTAAAACTGACGTGATCTTACTTTGAGGTTTCAATTAAATTTCATTCTAAATCATGCATGTTAGACAAATACAATATTTGGGCGTACAATATCGACCACTTTACACCAAAAACAATATACAGAGTATATACAAATACATCCTCGTAATTAAGTGTTATATATCTACCACCGAAGATTTGAATTCACGATAACTCTTAGTTACCCGTATTTAGTATTGACCATTGAGCTGAGTTAACATTACAATTACGGAGTACAATACATGCAGTGTGGTTTGAAACGAAATGAATTAAAGAAGAAAAGGAATAGGAGTATACTTATATTTTTCGAAAGGTGTGCAAAAGCAAGTAGGACATAGTACATGATAGCATACTCGCATAGTCGCATTTAATACAATAGAATTTAACTAGAGGTGACCACGATTTGATGAGAAGCGATCTCTATACGAGATTACGAGTCATACAACGTTGACATATCTTTATATATACCTACCTTATACGGAGTAGTATAATTGAATCAACAAGACAACAAGTCAAGTAAATCAAGTAGTCCCTCCATAAAATTATACTTTGTATATGACTTTCTCATGTCTCGAGATATCATATTTATCCGTCAATATCTCATAAAATATATTAGTAAAAATTATGAAATTATATATAATTGCATGAATATATTTTTCGATATGAATCTAACGACATACGTTTCATGATTTTTCGACATGTATTTCTCTCCTACTCGTAAATCGCAAGTCAAACCCTCATCTATCGTAATCGGAAAACGTCATATATTTATTTATGGATGGAGTAATTTATTTGGTTTTTGAGGCGAGTAATTGTTGAAGAAAAAATGTAGAAAAATGAATGAACGAAATGGATAGAGAAATAGCTCTAACTATCTAATTTTTGTTTGTTTTTTCTTCGACGGGTTATTACCGTGATTAACTCTAACTACGTTAGATATATAGAACTGCTTTTTATTAACAATTATTGTTTTCGTGAATAATTGTGTTTATTTTAAGTGTGTCTACGTAATCCATGCAATTACTCTTTAAACCTCAATTCAAGGTAGGTAAATATATAGATGATGCATGTTGGCAATTTGGCATGAACCAACTTACAGTAGATCGTGTCGTGATATATATAGTGGGTTTTGAAGTATGATCATGCAAAATACCGGACTTGTATTTACTATATTTAGCATTATTATTAGATCGAATTCAGAAAGTATACAAATTTTCAATAATACTGTATATTACACGATGTCATTGATGTGGATATGGTGACATTACATATGCGTGAGATAAATCAGAGTCATGTCAACTTGAAAATCCAGCCAACCACATAGACTATTTGTCTAAATTAATAGATCAGCATCCACATCAAATGATTGAATCTTCACCAAACTACTCCCGCTCTTTGGTGAGACCTGCATGACCATTCACAATTTTCATCTAATTAAACTTTAAATTAACAAGATAAACCAGGCCACATAATGTGATCATTCACATGAATTCATTTTTGCGTCTTTTGCACGTTATGATCGATAAATATACACCTGTAAAACCTAGAAACGTGTCAAATAAAGTGCTTATCGTCTATGTTCTCTGATCTTTTTCGACTAGGATTTTATTATTGATTAAATAGAAATTTGATATTAATTATCTTAAAATAAAAAATCGAGTGAAAGTAATTATTTTGATAATAAGTTGATGACGTACTCTGTATATGTATGAAATAAATAAATCACAACTTGGATCAAATTATTGTGACAGTTAATTGGTTCAAATTATATGTACGTATAATATGGAGGTTGTTGCTTTACTGTGAACTAATGCTATGATTTACTTTCAAACTTTTAACAAGTTGTACATATATATATAGAGCATGCATGAGAGTTGCTTGCTAACGGTACGTGCCCATAAAATGTTTATTATTACGTCAAAGTCGTCAACCAACCATATTTTCAAAGTCAATAATAATAGTTATTATTACAGCTAGCTAGCGCTGATAATCATGCTTAAAAGTAATAAGTCTATCCATAATCTTAAATAACATGTCGTCTATTAGAATCAATTAATAAAGGAATTGAAGAGGTGATGGATTGCATGTCTTGATCTAAATGTGTCCAATCCGAGAATGAAATACTTTCAAGAGATGGACCTACGAAAAATCATTCATGAAATTAAATCTGGCATCATTGTGTTTCTAGCCTTTGAACTTGAGACTTTTGTTATAAGCTAAGCTTGATAAGATGCATAATTTCAAGAGTTGAGGGGTTCATTTACACTACATATGGGGGTGTCCCACATTGATCGAAAACAGGACGAGAATTTCACTACTAATTTATAAACTAATCTAAGGAGCTTAGGACGGAGTCATGAAACCTCTTAGAATTGTAAAGTGAACTTTCTCTCTCCTCCGATCCTTTGGGTGTGGTCAGGCACGTTTGCATTTTCACATGGTATGAGATCCCATGGTTGGATCCTGTTTTCCACATTGGAAATGAGTAGATAATGAATTTCACTACTTTAAAAACCAAGGAGTTACTCCTAATTGAAGGCATACGACGAGCTGACGAGCTAGACTATTTCTTAGTTAAGCATCAACTTTAATTTTATGATACGTATAAAGTATGTAGTACAGAATACGAAGTGTATGTAATTAATTTACGGCAAATTTACGTGGTGCCCTCGAATTAGGTTAGAATTCGCATGGTGTCTCTACACTTGAAACTTGTACAATCTGGTGCCCCCGAAGTTTACCCTGGTCTTGCCGGCACATGGTGCCCTTCCCACTCATTTCCGCTAACGTTGTTAGCCCTTAGCCTTGACCGTTAATTGATCTGATGACATGACGGTGATTAACAGTTAATTAGGGATTAATTATTATTTATGTAAAAAATAATACAAAAAAAAATTATTTATTTTTTCTCAGAAACTCGAGAATTTTTCACAAAAAAAAAATTCAAATTTACAGAGATTAGTGCACAAGATGCCCCTGAACTTTACCCCCTCCCTCACCTCGGTGCACATGATGCCCCTTAACTTTATCCTCCTTTGCACATGGTGCCACTTCGATTTTTTTTTTAATTTACAACAAACTGGTTTTTTCTATAACTGATAATTAACCATGTTCTATACCCTAAAAAAATTAAGAGGGTTTTTTTTTAGTAAATAGAAGGGTTTTTTTTAGGGTAATTAAGAGGTCTAATTAATTACCATTTTAGAATAAAACCATTTTGGTGTAATTTCCAAAAAAAAAAAAATCAAAGTGGCGCCAGGGTAAAGTTAGGGGGCACCATATGCATTGGGGGTAAAGTTCAGAGGCACCTTGTGCACTAATCTTTGTAAATTTGAAATTTTTTGTACATTTTTTTTTGAGTTTTTGAGAAAAAAAAAAGTTACTTCTTATTTTTATTTTTTAATTAAATAAGAATTAATCCCTGATTAACTGTTAACACCGCCACGTCATCACTTAACAGTCAAGGAGCTAACGGTGGTAGCGGAAATTAGTGGGAATGCCACCATGTGCCGGCATGGGTAAAGTTCGGGGACATCAAACTGTACAAGTTTAAAGTATATATATATATATATATATATATATAGGTATTAGGTATATATCATGCTCATTGTGACATAGTTCGGGGATATATACCACGTGAATTTGCATATTTATTTACTTGTATTGTATACTCTATGTGTTCGCCTTTAAAACGCGTAGGGGCGGAACACAGTTTTTAGGAAGAAAAAAAAATAAAGAATGAGTTTTAGAGTCCATTTGGTGTAAAATTGCAATATAAGCTAAGGGTATGCCTCGCTTGCATTTTCAATAAAGAAATGAATAAAGTAGCGCTATTAAGGTCTTTACATTTATAAAAAAAAAAATTCAAAATTTCAAAATATAAAGTTTAAAGATGAACACCCCAAAATAAAAAGTAAGAAGTTTATAGGCAAACGAAGGGAGTACTTGCAGTACCAAATTAGTGTCCCCGCCAAAGAACAGGAGTGAAAGGCCAATATTCATCGTCGTAGTCAGTATACCTGAACTTATCCACATAAAACATACCCAGAAATTAAACCAAAAGTTGCTCGCCAAACCCATTTCATTTTTCTAAGTGCGTGATTTTGATTATTACAGCACCATTATGTTTGTTAAACTTTTTAAGTGCAACTTAATAATGTTGCAAATATATAACCAACCCTCTTTGGTACGCTCTATTAGTACCTTGATTTGTTGTGCACGTAATAGTAAATCAAGCGCAATGCCTCCGTCGTCTAAGGTACGTGGAAATTCAATTGACATTATTCCGGCGATGCCGACGCCGACGATTAAGCTCAGTGATGGTAGGAACTTAGCCTACAAGGTGCAGGGTGTTCTTAAGGATGAAGCCAAGTACAAAGTTATTGTTGTCCATGGTTTTGACAGTTCCAAGGATATTTACTTGCCTCTTTCTCAGGTAATACCGATTTTTTTTTACCATTCTAACTACTGAATTTTGAGTATATGACTTTCACACATTTCTTCTCTCGTAATTCTAACTAAAAAGTCCTTTACAAAAGGCCAAGCATTAGAAGAATAAAAATAATCGTTCGTCGTTTGTATTAATTAGTCGTTTACGAAAGATGGCCAAAGGCTAGCAATAATAGCGTATACTCGTTATAGTTCTGCAGTTGCGGAAGATGTTAGGTTGTGTATATCTGGCCCCTCTTTTAATAGTGTAACTCGTAGTAATTGGCACTTACATGCAAAAAGATGTTAGGTTGTGTATATCAGACACCCCTCTTTTAGTTTCTATTTTCTCGTGATGGTTTTGGTAACATATGTATTCATTAGCGTTATTAGAGTAGTTTATAGAAGATGATCGACTTGCATTTATTAGGATCAATTTTGTTCTGATAATGCAGGAATTTATAGGAAATGTTGGCGTATACATTGTGACCTTTGATCGACCCGGGTACGGAGAAAGCGATCCGAACCCGAGACGGACCATAAAGAGTGACACATTTGATGTTCAAGAGCTTGCTGACCAGTTAGGTCTTGGAGCAAAGTTCTATGTTGTGGGAATTTCCCTTGGAAATTATATTTCGTGGGGTTTTATGAAGTACATACCTCATAGGCATGTTCCCTTAATTACTCTCGAACGTATAAATTTTTTGTTAATTTGATGGGACGACCGATCTAAAGTTTTATTATTAGTAGTACATCAAATATTTGGATGAACGCGTTTCATATAAGTCTTTGTGTAGGCTGGCTGGTGTAGCAATGGTAGTGCCAGTGATCAACTATTGGTGGCCTTCATTTCCACGTGAGATGACCAGTGAGGCCTATAAGAAGCTTCTTAAAAGAGATCAAATAAAACTATGGATTGCTCATAATGCTCCTGGACTTGTACAATGGTGGATGACTCAATCATGGTTCCTTTCTTCGTCAATTTTGGACAGACATCCTACGATTTTCAATTCTAAAGATGTTGAAATTATCAATAAAATGAGTCAAGTACCCAATCCAAACGAGGTAATTAAAACCCTGTTTGTAAATTAAACTAACTCGATATCATTAGACATATAAACTCGTAATAATTGGTTATGTCCAATGTTTGTTCCTATATAACCTGCGGGTTATATTATTTTTCATACGGTATAGTGTTAGTATATGCTTCTGAATGCGCCTAATAATTAGTGGTATGCGTTTTTGCAGTATAAAATAAGGCAACAAGGAGAAAACGAGTCACTTTACCGGGACATGAAGGTCGGATTTGGTAAATGGGGATTCGACCCAATGGAACTAACGAGTCCATTCCAAGGAAATGAGGGCTCTGTTCACCTATGGCAAGGATGTGAAGATAGGCTTGTTCCTTGTGAATTACAAAGGTTTTTAGCTAAGAAGTTGCCTTGGATAAAGTATCATGAGGTTCCTAATGGAGGGCACTTAATCATCCATGACAATGCTTTGTGTGAGGAAATATTTACATCATTATTATTGCTTGAATAAGATTATATTGTAAATAATTAAAGCAAAAATGATGTTAATTAGTGAATTCTATAGAAAATTGAAAACTTAGAAAGCATAGTGGATGAGTAAAAGTTAGTCCAAAGTTGAGAATCCATCGTGATTTTTGGAGTATCTTTACTTCAATTATCTTTCATTGCGTCAAGGTCAAACATCGATAAGGTCCATAAGGAGTGGAGTAGAGGAAAATGTGTACTCCGTAGTTGTTAAATTGGCGTATGCTCGTTCATTTACCTAGTAGTAATAGATTTTGTTATCTTGGATTAGAAGTCCCTTAGTTCCACTAAGTGTTTAAGTTCGATTATACACAAAGTTCAAGTTCGAGACCTTTGAAACTCGTTGAAGAGTTCTAAAGCTTTTGTGATCCAATGGGCCAAAAAATCAATGATCGTTGTTGACTCAGGCCCATATAAAAGCCCACGCTAAGCCCAAAGCAGTCTTCTTCATGTCCATGGATTTTTTATGTCGAAGACACAACAAGATTAAGCAAATTATTTACGCCATAGAATAAACTCAGTAAAAGGCTCTGTGAGTTGTATTGTAATTACATCTCTTGTAATTACCAACTCACAGGCTCCTAAGTGTCGATCATATATTCATATATGATGAAAATAAAACCTTGTGCTATATATTGGGATAATGTAATTGTTGTATCATAAAAAATATTAGTAAAAGGTATGTTCAAAGTTCAAATGTATTTGTTTGTATGGTTCGAGTTTTAAGAATTCCATTGTAGGTAGAGATTTACATACCTACTCCTACTCGATTTAAATCCACAGTGAACTGGTCATATGAAATACGTACACGACAACAGTTTATAGATATATAATTACAAAAGTCTGGCCAATTAAAGTTAAAACAAAGGAAATAGTTGTAATGGGAAAAAAAAAACGTAAATATTTATATTTACAAAATTGCAAGACAATATTACGAGACTAGACCTGGCTTAATTCCGTGTGTCCAAGACTCCATGTAGACAAAATCCCAAGAGATGTGCTAGTATAATTTGCTTATTAATGGTGGTCACTGGTCAGCAAAAGACCAGATCATCATTTGAGGGCGAAAGGCAAATGTCTACAACTCTAAAATGCGTACAATAATATAGGAAGTAACGTAAAGAATATTCTTCATCCTTGGTATAAACCCCTACCAATTAGACCCATGATTGGTAGTAACCTTAAGCTTATTTTCATTTCATACGCATAATTTTGATGTTAATTTTCACTAGATAAAATGAACAAATAACACCTGAGAACATTTAGGGGTCATGGGTGTCCTTTTGGATGGTGGTGGAGAATAGGACACATTGGAGTATGGACTGTTTGGAAGAACGTTAGTGTTTTTTTGTATATTGTTCAACAGTTCTTACTTTACCGTCTACACAACGTGTTATAAGAGATATCCAATTTGAAATTAGTTGTAGCTAGGTTAAATTTCTAATTGTGAACCAACACTATCTCAAGAGGAAATAATTGTCTTCTTTACTTTAGAAGGTTCTTGGAATTTATGCTTAAAACATACGGGAGTATTCAATTCAATTGATCCAATATATTCTATTTTGTCTCGACATTATAGTTTGTGAGCAACATCACAATTCACAAGTTCACAACTTATAATCAAAGATATTAAAAGTTACCTTTTGACTTTAAATTAAGCACTCATGTTTAGGGTGGAGAGAATATATTGAATTAGAATAATGACTTATTTTTCGATGTTGCATACTCCGTTCCGTATGCGAATATACAATAGCTAAGTACTTCTCCCTTGACCATGTTATTATTATTGTGGATACTCATTTGTAATTAATTAATTAATAAATAATTCGAGAATCACCACTTGATACATGCCTATCATCTTTTAATACTTTTTTTTAATTAAGCAATAATCTACGATTTCCATTCTCGTGAATGTCATGTGATATGTCATAGCAACATGTAAGTTACTTTTTTTTTTTTTAACGTTACGCAACAAAAGCCGAAATGATTTAAAACTCGACTACATTATCTTTAACACCTGTACTTCTATTTAAACGTATAAGCTTCCCCATTCTCGGAAATATCTTTACCACCTCATTCTATAAGGGCCAAAAATTACTTAAAGGCACCCCCAACATGACTTGTACAGGTTGTACTCTTTGAATTCTTTCCCACCTTCATCTACAAAACTTGTTCAAAATCCAAAAAAAAAAAAAAAAAAAAAAAAAAATTTGCATAAAAAAAATTGAAAAAAATTTAATAATTGGATGATGGGTTGAATGAACAAGGAATGCGCTTTTTATATTTTCTGGCTGGCTGCGTAAGCAAAAGAGCAGCAAGACAGCAACAACTGCTGGTCAACCGGGATTTTGTAAGGGGAAATACCAGTAAAAAATCTGACCTTTCTTCTTCTTCACACTTATTATTATCTGAAGAAGAAGATCTAAAATTTCCAGATTATCATAAAAGTAAAATACCCACCAAAAAGTCTGCTTCTTCTCTGCTCTTCTCCAAGAATTTCGAGGTAATTTTACACAAATTAATCTCAAACTATCAATGTTTTACTGTTTCAATGTTTTATTCTTGATTTTTTTTTTACCTCTGAACTTTAATAAGCAAATTTCCTGCAAAAAAGAAGGTTAAAGTTGTGATCTTTAGTGGGTATTAAACATAAAGATGTGAACTTTATGTTGGTTTTTTATTTGGGTTGTTTTTTTTTTTTTTGTTGTGTTGGATTATGTAGCATTATCAGATGGGTAATATATCAGGAGGAGCGTGTGGGAGAAGGAGCTCTAAGTCAATGGATGACCCTGAATCTGGGATTATTTCACCAAGAATAAGGTTAAAAGATGGCAGATTTTTGGCTTATAGAGAAACTGGGGTTTCTAAAGAACTTGCTAACTTCAAGATCATCATTGTTCATGGATTTGGTAGCAATAAAGATATGAGCTTTTTAGCTCCTCAGGTATATAATCTCAACCCCCCCCCCCCCCCCTTTTATTTTATTTTGTATTTCTAATCATAATATTGGATGGGTTTGATGTAATTTTTGGTTGAATGATTGAAATTTTGATGGGTTTGATGAAGTTTTTTTTTTATTTTTTTGATGAAATTTTGATGGGTTTGATGAAATTTGTGGTTGAATGTTTAGAGAATTTGGTTGGGTTATTGGTACTTTGAATGAATGATTGGAATTTGGAGTTGAGGGTAGTGAGAAAGTGATAATGTGTGATCATCATGAAAAGAATGATATAGTGATTTTTGAAGAAAAGACGGAACTTGGAAATTTTTATATATTTACTTGTGTGATTTCTATGCTATAGATTCGAAGTTCATATTTTCGGTATGTTTCGTATGATTGGATTTGATAGAGTGGAGTATGTCATTGAGGTAGGATTTGATAGAGTAGTATGTCATTGAGGTAGCATATTCTCTTTCATTATGCTTGTGATCCAAGAACTAAATTTGGTTGAGCAACTGGTCCCCCACCTCCTAAGATGCTTGATATTTTGAGGAAGACATTGTTGTATGTACACATTAGGGTGGGAGGCGGAATCATTATGTGATCTCGTTTTCTTTCTTCTTTTTCGAATTTACAAGTTATTGTCTTGAGACAGTATCATCTTGATTTACAATGATATAGTTTCCAGGGTGTGATTGATGGGCTGAAGATTTACATGGTGCTGTATGATAGAGCGGGCTATGGGGAAAGTGATCCAAACCCAAAAAGATCGCCAAAGAGTGAAGCTTTAGATATCGAGCAACTTGCGGATCAATTAGATCTAGGACCCAAGTTCTATGTGATTGGAGTGTCTATGGGATCATATCCTACTTGGAGCTGCCTCCAGTATATACCACACAGGTAGAGAGTACTTTTGCTTGTATTCATACGCATTTTGTTCACCTAGAAATAACTTCAACCCTAGCAGTCTAGCTCTCATATTGTGCAATCTAGGTTTAAATGAAAGGTTGAACGTCTTACACATGAATGAAGCATAGATTTACTATTTTGCCTGATCTCAAATTTTACGAACATTGTGCTTAGTTTCGTGGACTCAATTGAACCATTTTGACCTATGTAAGATTGATTGGATGAGTTAGCTATTAGAGTTATCTGACCTTCGATGGTACTGGTGCAGGCTACAAGGTGTTGCTTTGATGGCAGCAGTAGTCAATTATCGATGGCCTTCTCTCCCGCAAAGCCTTATCAAAGACGACTACAGGAAGGGTCTTGTTAAACTAGCTCTTTGGGTTCTTAAACATGTGCCTGGTTTGCTGTACTGGTGGATGACTCAGAAGGTGTTCCCTTCGGCCAACATAATGGAGAAGAATCCTGTATTTTTCAATGAAAGAGATGTTGAAGTTCTGAAGAGAACCCCGGGATTTGAGCTTTTGAGCGAGGTACACATTTCCAAATCATATACCCTTAACATTGCTACTTGGTCACGTAAATTTGTATCCCCTTCTATATCTTTATTATCTGTACACCACACCTTAAATTGGAATTGGTGTTGTGGTTTCTTATCCGGCCCATAACAGAACAAGTTGGAGCACAGGAGTGTATTTGACAATCTTCGACAAGATTTCATGGTGGGATTCAGTAAGTGGGAGTTTGATCCTTTGAAATTAAACAATCCTTTCCCCAAGGACGAGGGATCTGTTCATCTCTTTGTGGGCTTTGAAGACAAGGTTGTGCCTTTCGAACTACAAAGATACGTGATGGGACAGTTGCCTTGGATCAAGTACCATGAAATTCCTCATGGCGGGCACCTGATTGTGTACGATAGTGAAGTATGTGAATCTGTCCTAAGGGCTCTTTTGCTCGATGAAGAACCCGCTCAGTACATACCATTACCAGGCACACCAAAAATGGTCGCATCATGATTGGCTTCCCTTCTTTTAACTCTTCATTTCCAATTATTCTCGTCATCTCATTTGGTGATGCTTTGTAAGTAGAAAAAAATTCATTAGTAAACAGAATGGCATTGCATTGGTGTTGATAGTTCGTTTGTATGTGGAATATCTACTACTTGTTACATGATTCTAATTCTGAAGTATGAAATATATAGCGAAAGATCGTAACTGTCGATTGGTTTTGGTGTCTGGCAGAAGAATGGCAGACCTTTAACCTCAGCTCAGACAGTTAGAGAATCAATCTTGTAAATATTTGTGTACATTTGGATCTCGTTTTTTTATGTAAATTGCTTTTCAAACATGCATCATCACCTCCTTCATTTTAGACTGTTCCATTTTCGTCAGGAGATGATATTTACACTCTTTAAGCTTGATTTTTACGATTCTTGTGAAAGTGGTGTCTGATATTGAAATCGACTCCGAATGTGAGACACCTCCTATGTCTCTCCTCAATTTCAGTATTGATACTTTGATCCATGAACACAGAGATGTACATGCAACTCTGCAAGTTTAGGAGGTAAGGAGAAAAGGTGGAAGCTTTGGGAAAAGGTCTGTGTAAAAGAAAGAATATGCCTTTGTGAAGCTTCCTTTGTTCTCATTGCTACTCAATTTTGAACTGAGAAGTCAGTTTCTAACATATGATCTTTTACTTTATTTTATCGGATTTTCTAACGTGTACCCAATGGGCACATGATAAGAATTCATTTCCTTCCTTAATTAATTGAGATTCTCACTTGTTTGCTTTTGTTTACCAATTTTAAGATACACTACTAGATGAGTGGCATGCGCTATAACGCTATTCCGATCACTTGTTTAATTTTTTTTAATCTTTTTTTATAAAGAAAAACATCATACGAGTATATTTGTTTAAAACGTTACATTTTATTCAACAAATATCATTCTTACTACGTAAATATTGTATAAGATCGTCTCTTGATTACCTTTCGTCAAACCAACAATCGAACATTAGAATTGAACCGATATCGATCTACTTGTTTTGACCTCAAGACGAGTTAATGTACAATAGGCTTCGCAGTATATTCACTCCGCTTAACATCACTATGGCACCAATGACCCTATCTTGTTTGGACTTGCGAGTAGAACGGAGAGAGATCATGCGTTGAACTACTGGTTTAAAAAAAAAAACAGTTTGAATTCTAACTTCTATTACTAGTACACAAAGTTCCCCTACTTAACTTCAAAATCACATGAAACTCGATTACGACAGTAAAAATTAATCAGGCGGTAAATATTCCGTCTCGGAACTTTATTACCGCCATAAATGTTTACCAACGAACAAACAGCTACTCTCTTGAAAAAAAAAAAGAGGAACGTGAACGTGAAGATTGAAAAAAGGGTCAAAACGACGGTGACTCGTTAAAGAAAAATTCGGACCACTCTCGTCGCTTCCTTCAATTTTACGGCGCCCAATTTTTGTGTTCTTCCCTCTTTTCCTCTTCCTATGATTCCGCTAATTTGAAAATTACCCGGTATGTAATTATCCAAACCCTATCTTCTTAATTTTCTGTCTAATTTCACTTTTTAATCACCAATTTTCTGTCGGAGTACCAAATGTAGTTGATTGCAATAGCTTAATTTCCCAAATTCTAGGGTTTTCTTTACCATTATTTCAATTGATTGCTGTTTGTGATTTCGTTGCTTATTTGGGCATAATTTGGGGGAAATTAGATGGAATTGAAGTAGTTTTGTAGTTTGATTTTGAAATTTAGGCGTGCCCTTGTTCCATTTTTGCCTGGTTTTGAGATTATGATTGGTGTATATGTTGTTTTGGGTGAAAGTTACTAACTTTAGTAACTTAAGAGTTCGATTCGGCATACGGGATGTCCGATGTTTGCGGCGTTGAATGTGTTTAGCTAGTGTTTTGTTGAAGAATTATGGAAATGCAATGTTGTTGTTTTGTCTCTCAGTGTCGAGCACTCTTATGCGATAGTTGCGGCTATAAGGATGTTGTAACTGTTGTGCATATTCGGTTTAGTTTTCTAGTGTGTTAGGGAGACTGCGTGCGTGTTTGGTTTCGTTCTGTATTGTGTTAGGGAGACTGCGTGTGGATGGGTAAAGTTGGTAACTTTGTTGCCTTTTGCGATATTTTTGTCCCTTTTGTTCTGTTCCCTTGAATCGTAAGCTAAACCTATATCTTCCTTTTCATTCGATTGAAGCTGATCTTTTCTAATTTGCCCTTGTACTTTGATGGAAAAACTTGGTAAAAACGTGTCTATGGTAGCATGAGATAGGAAATCGATATTTTTGTATAGTTGGGGTTGTTTCGAGTGGCTCAAAGTTAAAGTCTTTGTGCCTTCTCTATGGCAGCTAGTGTATTCCATACTGCCATTTTGATATTCTACATGGGTGCTGATGTTGGAATGCCTGGTCCTGCTGGCCGGGGCAATGTTATCTCATCATCGGATGTACCCACGATACCCGAATGTTTATCCTTGGAGCCAATTTCATTGTGCACTCAGAAGTATATGCGTTCAGGAGAACTACGGAGAGCTTTGGGGTTGCCTTTAGCAAGTGCATCTGAAGATCCTTTGTTCAGAGCTTCCAGTTTTAAGCATGCTGCACCTATTGCTACTGAAGACCTAAAGCAATTCAAAGATAATGTTTTAAATGCCTGTTCTAAGGCTAGGTAAGCCCGTATTAAATTTACCTTTGCAGATAGCCAGATGTCATGCCCGCATTTTTATCCCTTTTCAGTAGAGGTTATTAGTTTTGTATTTAATCATCCATGTCGTGGCTAATGTTCTATAGGCTGCCTGTTTTGTTTTAATGTACTTTGTGGCAGTACAATGCCTTCTCTAACTTAAGTTATTAAGAAGCTATTCAGGGATCCATGCTTCCTGCGTAGTTCTACTAAGACATCTTAGAATTCAAATATTTGTAAGAGTGCCACGTCAATGATGATATGTTTTCATCAGGTGTAGGTCGAGAATCTTCCGCGATTCAATTCATAAAATAGATAAATATACAGAAGCAATTGGCTCGAAGAAGAGGCAACGAACTGAAATCTTGTCCAATGAAAAGCCTGGTGGGCCAAGCTTGTTGAAGATACCTGGTCACCCTTTTCGTAATCTTTTTGACCAGTCACCTCAAAGACTTGAAGACAGGGCTAAAAGCGCTGGGATGAAGAAGCGTTTTCGGTCATCTACTGCAGAACTTAGGGTGTGTACCTACAATTTGCACTTGCCTTTCTTTTTTCCGTTTCGTTATTTTGGACTCTGTTTAAATTTTTCTATCTACTCCCTCCGTCCCCGGACCCTCGCTTTGCGCGGACGCCAATGTGCATGGGGCTGCTTTTTACTCCCTCCATCCCACTTCAAACACCCTGATTTCCATTTTAGGACGTCCCAACTCAAACACCCCATTCATTTTGGGATATCTCTTCTCTCTCGTACTAATCTTCACATCCTCTCTCATTCTTTTTCCTAAATTTTCTCTACTACCACCAATTTACTTTAACAACTCTCCTTATTCCACTACAACTACCCCACCGGGTGTTTGAAGTGGGATGGATGGAGTATATGTTTTCTGCCAAGAGGCAGGGTCTGAAGAATTGGTGCGGTTCTAGAAGCAATTTTCATTATTGGTCATTCATAAGCGGTCTCTCTATGTTTTCAGTGTAGGGGTAAGGCTTGCATACATCTGACCCCCCTTACCCCGCCTTGTGGTGGGAGCCTTTGAGGCATTGGGGTAATGATGTTGTTGTTGCCATTCTCTGTGGTTACTGAACTGCTAAGCGTAACAGTAGTTGAAGCTTTTTGAATGAATTTTATTGATTGAAGGAATTACAAATTGTCCTCTCTTTTCCTTCAGGTTGACAGTAAATCTGGTTCTTTGGCGAAGGACCAGATTATTAATCAGATGGACACAAGCATCAGTAAACTTGTTGGTGGGACTTCTGTTCAGCCTGAAGAACGAATCTTCAGACTCTCTGCTGTTGGTGAAGGCTGGGATAAGAACATGAAACGGAAACGTTCTGTAGGGACGGTAGCAAATCGAGTGATAGACAATGATATGAAGAGAGGAATGCAGACAAAGATGAGTACTGACACAAAGTTGGCATCTTGTGATAATTCTGTCCCGAGGTATTATCTTTTTTTGGCTTGGTGATGGTACTAGCTATTATTGCTCAAATTTGGCAAATATTAGTTTGCTAGTATCATGCATTAATTCAAATTTGCTGCATACAATCGCAAGAATGTTAATTTTTTTTTCTTTTTTCTTTTGGAGAAGTAATCAAGTGAATCTAATAGAAGGCACACTTAAGGGGTGACTTGGATTAAATGCCTGAGTGCATATATAAAAGAAGGGCAGATACAAGATCGTAATATGGCATTATTAAAAAAAAAATTACTTTCCTGCTGTTTTTGGTGTATTGCTTTACATTTTTGGTGCTTGGTAGAGTAGCACATAGCAGTGCTGATGGAGGAATTGTGATGTTAGTTTCTGGGTTCTGACAGGCTGGAGTTCTTGTTAGGAATACATTGAAGTAACTATCTATTTTTACCCTCTCCTGAAATTGTTGTTATCTAGAAAGGTCATGAAGAACTTTTTGTGAATAAATTTAACCCTACCCCCTTCATTCTGTTCGTTTTGGTTTCATGCCTCCTGTTAATCTGTTATTAGTCCTTAAAACATGAATAGAAATGTATAAAGTTCATGTCGTGGCTATATTTTCAGGCGTCGTCTGAATACTTAATCTACCCCATGTACTTTTGAGGGTGATGAACTGTGTCTGTGTATATCTCCATTCATTTGTTACCACATCCTGGTAGTTCACTGAAAGTTCTGGCTGGGGTGGTTTACTTATTTTCAGTTGCTAGAAATCTTGTTATGATTCTAATTTTTTTCTTTTAAAACGACTTCAGCAGATTGAATGGCAGATCAAATACTAAACAGGGCACCTCAAGTGGCAGTTCTGGTACAATGGTAAAAGGAAAAATATCTAGAGCACCTCGAACGAGTTCTCTTGTGGCGGTAAACTCTGCTGATTGTCTAGCCAGTACAGAATCTTGTGAAGGGTGGGAACAGCCTTCAAGTACCAGCAAGGTGGTTTCAATAGGGTTGATGCAGAATAATCATCGTGCTGCCAATTCATCTCATATGCTTGGTCAGTGGGTTGGTCAGAGACAACAAAAAAGTTCACGTGGCAGAAGATCAAATGTGGTGTCCCCTGTGACAAATGACGATGAAGGTCAAATTTTATCACTGAATCCCGCAAATCCTGCGATCGCTGTCAGAAGCCCTCTAAATGGAAACTCTGGGGCTTTTGGCTCAACTGTTATAGTACATAATATTCATAGTACCGCAAATACTACTATTAAAGCTGAGAATATGCCATCTCCTGGTCGATTATCAGAAGCTGAAGATATATTAGGCTTCGAAAATAGAATTGAAGCAAAAGGAAAGGATAGTAGTGAAGTTGCATTTAACGGAAAGGGTAAAGTGCATGCTCTTCTCATCCCTACCAAGAGAAATAAAAATTTCCGTAATGAAATTGGCGTTGATGGCATGCGGAAGCAGGGAAGAACTGTCAGGGGATTGTCCTTGTCCAAGTCTGGAGGGGAATCTGAAGTGAAGTTTGAGAATGCGTCGACAATCAAGCGTATTCAAAATTCAAGACATAGTTCTGAAAAGATCAGAGGGTCTGTACTATTTGTTTAGTTTACAAAGCTGTTTTGTATTTTGAGGTCCTTTTTTCTTTTTGTCAGTAAACCTTTTTTTCTTTATTTGTGCAGTAGAACAGGACGACCGCCTTCCAAGAAGATGTCAGATGGGAAGATTACTCGTAATTGTAAGATTTTAACCCTCCTTCCTGCACACTGGATTCCTAATCAGGCAGCATACTGATGATATGAAGTTTGCTACTGAAAATTACACTCTTAATGATGGCTTACGAAGTGCGCAGTTGCAAAACAAATTACAAGCTAGTATACCTATGATTTGTAGATTGAAGGGTACATCTTGAACTGTGTGTTTTTTCTGTTGTGTTGTTGCATCCTTGTTTTTTCAATATAGGATGATTTGATTATCTACTTGATCTATTCCAAACCATCAACTATTCTCGATCTTTGTCCTCATATATCATGCTTTCTTTTAAAGGTATCTGTCTGTTTTTTCTTTTTTTCTTAATTTCTTATTTTGGTCTATTATTGACCGGAAAACAGTAAATTGGGTTGCTTTTTTTTAAATTGTATCATGTTTGTGGCTTTGAGAGACTTCTGTTTTCAGCTTTGGCTGTTTTGTTTCTGCATTATCACAGTCATCCATGGGTGTTGATCTGCACATTTATATACTCCCTCTGTCCGAGTTTAACACCCCATACCCAAAATGCCCCTATGTTGAAGAAAGTATACACACCAATCGGTTAATAAAAGTTCCAAAAAAATTATATAGAAAGTTAGATTAGAGGCTTAACAAAAATTCCATGTAATTTTTTCGGAACTTCTATTTAACCGTTTAGTGTGCACACCCTCTTTTGTGAGGGTGTGTTTTCGATATGGGGTGTTTAAACTCGGACGGAGGGAGTAAGTTTTAGTTGGCTGATGAGATGCCTACGTAGCTTTACGATTATCCGCACTGCCATAGGTTAATAATTTGTTATCTGTCATCTTGAAGTTTGTGGCGAGGCATTTTGCCTGACTATTTCCTGTTAGTTAAGAGTCGTGTAGTGTCCTTGTGTTTGAGAGGGCAACATTTACTCTGATCTGCTTTTTTTTGGACCACTTGTGACAGTTTATTTCTTGCTTGATCGTGTTCCTTTGGCGTATCTGTGTCACTCATTCACACCTTCTGTTATCTTGTTCAGTGGAATCTGATGATGACCATGAAGAACTGTTGGCTGCCGCTGCTTCTGCTCGAAAGGCCAGCTGTATATTCTCTCTATCCTTTCAGTCTTTGCTTGTTCTGCAATCAACATAAATCTTCTTATTGTTCAAAAGTATCAATGCCTTCGTTCCTTGTCTTGTGACAGCTCTTTCTTGCTCTGGGAGGTTTTGGAAAAAAATGGAACCTGTCTTTTGTACTGTCAGTTTGCAAGACACAAGCTATTTGAAGCAACAGGTAATGAAGTTGGAAAAGGAAAAGACCTGTTAGATTTGAAAGTTGAGACTGATTAGCATTAGCATATGTTTGAAGTGATTTTTTAATAGCTGCCGATTGGATTCATGTAGTTGAACTTTGCAGAGGAGTTTGAGGAAAGTCACTCATTGGTATCTTGTACTGAGAACAATTTCATGGTAGTTTTCTTGTTCGTTATACTTATACTTGGCTAAATATAGTTAGTCTTATTGCGAATCAATTCAGTTATGATTTTGTCAATTTTGATAGGATGTGTTTATGCACAAGGAAACAATTAATGTGCTTTCTGGAAGGAAGGGCAACTCTATTCAGAGGGTCCATGAGATTGAAGCATTGCCAGTTGGATTATCTGGGGAGAGAAACTTGGAGAAGTATTCTTCTTTGTACCAAAGAGTTATGTCCGCTTTGATTGAAGAAGATGAAAATGAGGGAATCTACAGTGGATATGAAGGAGTTAGTATGTCTTTTCAGTGTGCGAGTGACGATTCTCATTGTGGATCATGTAATTGCACCGATGCTGAAACTAGAGACAGAGATAGATTTGAGTCTGAGGCTGAGTCAATTGTTGAATTTCAGATTCAGAAACGCTACCCTGGAGACGGTTTTTCTTGTACCAAGAGTGTCACATCTAACACAACCTGGAATACAAATATGTCTGACTCTTTGTATAGCAGTGGAAGGTGGTTGGGAGATGACGGTCTTTCTTTCTCAGATGCAGAGTTTATTGATGGAAGTTGTCAGAATGACCTAAGGGTACCACAAGATGTAACTGCCACTGGAGCATTTTTCGATTGTCAATATCCGTTAATATGTGTTGATGAGAAGCTAATTATGGAGTTGCAGAGCATTGGGTTGTGCCTTGATGCAATGGTAGCTTGCTATTTATTTCGTGGTTCTTTTTATCTGATACTTCAAATACTTTTGTTCTTATTCTTACTTTTTTTATAGCCTGATCTGGCTGAAGGGGAAGTGATTGATCGGGAATTTACAGGGCTTGAGGAGGGGCTCCATGATCAGGTCTTACTTTCTCAAGTTTTTTGTGTTTGTTTTGAATTGAGCCATGCTTCGTGGTCGTATTGTTTGACAATTGTAGAGTCCTATGAGAAATTCTTGATTAGCCTTGGTTAAATATTGTGTGTAACTTTTCTTTTTACCTTTCTTTTTCAATTACTTTTGTCAACACTTGGAGCAGTACTTTTTCAACATCCTAAAAGATCAGTTTATTGAGTTATGGGATGCTGGATCCTGGGATTGAGTAGAAATGGGGAAGTGAGAATCTTGTATACTACTTCTGTTAGATAAATATAAAGGAAATAACCTTTATGACTAATAAGCATTTGTGTTTCTTTTGTTGCCTATCTTCTCCATCAAATGCCGTCCGTAGACTCCTTACCTGCCTTGTGTGGTTCTCTATAGGTTGGGAGGAAGAAACACAAGCTGGTGAAGATGGATATCGCTGTACAAGATGATTGTCAGAGGGATAAAAGGTACTAAATTACTCCTAAGGAAAAAGTTAGCCATCTGGTTCTCTATCGTTGAATTCTCTCTTGCACTATGTCCTGTCTCTGAATTGTTTCTGTTTGCAGATTTATGGAGCAGCTTGCCATGGAACAATTGATTCAGATGGCCTACAAAAGGCGAATGGTACATTATTACACTTCATTTTCTCCCTACCCTTCTTGTCATGAAAGGATGGTGATTGTTTTGAGATGCTATGTTACGTGGTATGCACTAGTATTCAACATGGGTGTGGGGTGTGATACTATCTACTGAAAAGTATGTGTTACTCATATCCAAGTGTCAGGTGTCAAAATGGATAGTGTAAGAAATGAAGAGCTGAGTAATAGAGTTACGTCACTTAGATGTGATGAAATTGGCCTCGGGCCATGGTGTTCAATCACTACTTGTGAAAAATTTACTGACTTTATAAGTTTGTTAATTCTTCTTATAACTTTCTCCATTCCAAAAGATTGGTCACTTTGTCCATCACAAAAAGTATATTTGAGAAGTGCATCTATGAGTAGAATTTTAAGGCCAGTGTGGGGCCTTGAAGTAGGTTTTCTAAATCCAACAATCCAATATGCAGCTGCTAACTTAACTTATTTTCTGTTAGAGGATTGCCTGACAAGATAAATCATCTATATAACTCCTGTCAGTAGACAGACATCAAGATTTTGCGTATTACCATCTGGGTCACATGATAAGTCGGTATCTTTAGGTCCAACCTTTCTCTACTACGTGTGTCCTTCGATAGCTGATCTATTGCTAAAACCATTGATCGATGTGTGGGTTTGGTCCGTAACATACTCTAGTTCCTTAATTGATCGTTTTGGTGGACATTATGTTCCGAAATCGGGTTGAATAAATCATATTTGTTTCTTGCAAAACTGTCCGGTTTATGTGAGATTCGGAAATAGGGTGCTATTATATTTGCGAGGTTGGTGGTGTTTCCCTTCCGTTTATTGCTCTTTACCTCAACAATGAAACCCCTGGGTTATCTAGCTTTTTAGGCCCAATTAATGCTATTTTGTATCTGACATTGAAACTACTTGTCCAGCGATTACACTTGATAATGTATGGAGCTATAAAGTCTTAGTAACATAAAAGTACTTAAACATGCTTCAAGTTAAAAGTCTACTTTTAAGCTTATGAACGTAAAGATACTATTTATAGTTTTATACTTCCCATTTCTAACCTAATTCATCCCTACTTGCACTTTTCCTAGAACATAGATGCTGGACAGATACCTCCAGGTAATGCAAAGATCATATCTTGGCAGCTATGTTCGTTTACTTGTATCAGTTTACAGTTATGTTTGCTTAATGCAGAAAGTGGTTGAAAATTTGAAATATGTATGTTCTGTATAAGAGGGCTTGTTTGTGTCTTTTAAATGTTCTAATGATTTGACATCTGATGATCACTTAGTTGGCTCAGCTACTCTGAAATGTTGTTCTGATTGTTTTCGTTGCCGTTTTTGACATTTTTCTGTTAATATCATCAAGGCTTATAGAAGAAATAATACTTCAAAAACTGTGATGCGCACGGTCTCAAAACAAGTTGCAATGGGCTTCATTGCAAGAAGTTTAGCAAGGATTAAAGCTTTTGAATCCACTGGACAAAGCTGCTTTAGCGAACCTGCTCTGCAAGATGTACTTTTTGCAGCACCACAAGGCCCTGATGTTGGAATCGATGGAGTTCTGAAACAACTGCATAATGCAAAATCTGGTAACACCGCAATTAAAATATTTCCTTGGAATGTGTAACCTGGAAAATGAACTTTCCTTACACATTGACACTTGCATCATCTGTAGCGAACCGAAAATTTATAAGCTTTTTAAACTAGGTTGTTAAAGTATACAGATCATGAGTCTTAATGCTGGGATTGTAGCTCTGATGCTTATTCTGTAGCCTGTAGGTCTTTCGTAGAATGACTGCCACATCACCTTATATACCCACAGTTAACCTGCTATCCCTGTCCTGTAATTTTTTTTTTATTTGAAGAGATCTTCCTGGGATTCTTGGTTGTTAATTGTGCTGTCTGTCATAGGCAGAGCACAACAGGGCATCTTGTGGTACATTGTTTGTGTCAATCTTTATTTGCCCTATGTGACTGTATTTCTTAAAGATTATTACGGTAAAATACCCTTTCCATTTCCAATGGAGCCAAAGACTAATCATTCTTTGGCTTTGGGATATAATGGAAAAAAAGCAAAATGGCTCATAAAACTGTCCGTGCTTCTTATGTTGTGAAGTAGCAGTCAGTCGGTGCGATTCTCGAAGCAATTTTCATTTTGGGTCATCCGTGCGCAACCTCTCTATGTTTCAGTAGGGGTAAGGCTTGCGTCCATCCGACCCCCCCCCCCCTATTGTGGGAGCCTTTAAGGCACTGGGGTAAAGAAGTTGTTGTATTACGGTAAAATACATTTCAATTTAGGAACTCAAAGGATTAAGTTGAGACATTGCAAAGTGGAATGGTCAGGCCTCTAATTCCAGAACATAGGAAAAAGTTGACCGTTTCATTTGTACAGATGTACCTTTAGTTTTATTTTCTAAATTGAATCGTTTCACATATGGCCTAGACATTTGTGGAATAGCGTGTCCCTGTTTTTTTACTTTCATTAATCTATTTTCCAGGTTCTGTCTCCCTTGGCATACCCGACTCCTGCGTCAATGATTTCGGTAAAGGTTGTACCGACTCTCCACAAGTGTGTCATTCGTTTGATACTTGTCTCGGTGAGTTTGAATCAGTTCCACACAAGGGCAAGAAGAGGGAATTACGGCTTGATGATGTTCGCCGGTGCTTTCAGTGGTGTAACAACTTATGGTAGCTCACTAACTAATGGAGCAAACAGAAAGACAACCAAGAGTGATAGAGATAACATTAAGAGTTCTATGATGTCTGATGCTGTGCATGAAAGCCTGGCAGTGGGAGGCTTCAAGTGCGAGGACAGACCAAGGGCTAAAAGCAAGCAGAAAGCCTCTGGATCACGCCCATCATCAATTTCTGCTCAGCAGCAAAATGCTGGAAGCTTCAAGAGGGGCAGGGAAACGTCATCCTCGTGTGATGGTCCAAAAGATGCTTGCGAGAATTCTGAGGAGCCTATTGATTTTGATTCCATTGCACACGATGATGTCATTGCTCCTGATGATTTAAATGATTGGCTGAAAGACTTGCCGGATGGTGATTTTGCTGGCTGTCTAGATATACCAATGGATGACCTCAGTATGGTGTTTTGACAGAGTATATATTCCTAGTAAATATATATGTAATTTTTTTGTTCCTATTCTGAATTATTATCTGTCCGGGTTCCAAGGATAAAGCTGTAAATGTTGTCATCTAATGATTATTTCGCGGTTTTGCAAGAGAGAGCTCTTAATTTTTTTTTATTAAGTTTAGTTCAGCGTGGCTCAGGTCAGTTCAAACAAAACCAGAAGCCATTGATAAGTATCATTCATTGTTCCTTCTGTTTCCTACTTGATCTTGTTAGAGTGAAGGAATCGGAGCAGGAGCATCGGAATATGGTCCGCGAACAGATTTGGAAGTAAGTATTTGAAGGCCATTTGTTGTTTACTTGTTATTACTTCTAGTTACTTGTGTTGCTGCTGTTTTTGAAAGTATTACTTTTGACTTTTGAGCTCTCTGAAGTATTTCTTTCACTTGCCTAATTTTTGTCAATGGCTGCCAAAAGTTTTTGTGATGAAAAAGACACTGGTGTTGTTCTAATGTCTTTTCTCTTGTGTTAGTTTAGCCAACGATCAGTTAGCTATATCTGCTTTAAACTTTGATGACTGTTCTAAAAATGAGCCTTTCTATGTATAGTCCAGGAAATCGAATCCAATTACGAGCTTTAGGTTCTTATCTCTGAGTTTCTAGTTTTCTTTTCTTTTTTTGTCCTTGAAGTGACTCGTGGTGTGGTAATGTCCGATCATCCCTTGTTTTCTCACCGTGTTAAGCTGATTTTTTTTCATGAATAGGGCAAAAGGAGATGCCAGGAAACTTTCAGCTGAGGAACATGACCCTGATCGTCTTCATCCTCTGGCATACTAACATTTTAATTTGCTGGTTTTGTATGAATGGATGCTTACAGTGAAACACGGAAGTTTGTAAGAACTGTTTCTGAGTGTCTTGCAGCTGAAAATTTAACCAAAGCTGTTCTGCTCGACTTCAAAGAATGCTACTCCGAATCTCTGCTCAGCATCACGCTCTGATTCTACAGACATCATAAAAGACTGTGGTCTGCAGAACTTCACACTGAAATCCTGGTACTACTTGATCAATACTACAGCATTCAGAACCATTCTATACTAATTCAGCCAGTTTCATTCCATTCATAGAAGATTTTAACCATATTTTACATTGTCAAGGGAAATGTTTTCCCCAACATCTGTAGTAGAGAGAACAGAACCTTTCAATGGATCATGTTTGGAATCGAATCAGCAAGTAGTACTCGAATGCATTCTTATTCTTCATATAAAAATTCGATATATGTGAGAAGGTGGTACCGATAATATTCTAAAATAATCTTTTTTTTGTTACTCCATTGTTTATAATTTT